>OZ010790.1:180043129-182896879 GCA_963932465.1 Maratus speciosus | reverse complement strand
CGCGTTAAAACTTGTAAATGGAGGAAATTACGTCATATTTAAAATGGCCAAAAAATATGGCAAAACAATTTAAATGGAAAAATATATTTGCGCAATATATTTTGAGATAATCTTTTCAACTCTTATCGGGAATTCGAAGACAGCGCAAATAATATTTACTTCTAACAACAAAAGTATTTTCACGTGAATATTAATAAGAGAAATAAAACTTTGGTGTAAATTACGTCAGATTTGAAACGATACATTTAAAATGAATTATTTAAAATAACTATCTTATAGCGATGTTAAAAAATACCGGGAGACAATGATACTGTTTACTTAATTCGTTTAACATTAGCTTATTTTCAAATGTTTAACTAATTTTTTTAATTAAACACGAAAACAGCCATTGTATCTCTTAACAGCAGCAGATTTGATCTTAAAAATCCCCAATCCAAGTAAAAAGAATGGAAACCCGTTTACAGAGAGATCGCTACTTTTTTTTAAAAATTTTAATTCTATATTTTTAAAGCCTATCAAATTAGCCTGCTTTTTGGATTTTGGTGTGCCTGAACGGGGGTTGGCGAGCGTAGCTCGTTGGGGGCGGAGCCTCCTAGTAAAATAAATAACAGAAGTTTTACTATTAATGTTAAATCATACTGTTAATTAAGCATGTCCGAAATTTCATAACGATCGCAGTGGCCGTCATTTTGTGTCGATCGCAAGTTGAGCATGCTTCTAGTCAAGTTATATTCTTACACCTACTAAATACGTTTTATTTATACAAAATACGGTAATTATTTACGATAAAACATTATAATAAATATCTTTTTATACGTTTCAGGACATCGAATCCTCTTAAAAAATAAATTTACCGAAAAAAATAATCGACGTTTTGATTGTTACGCGATTCGGACATTCCAGTTTCTTATTGCAAAAACGTTCATTTATTCCAAAAATATCTTTCAAAAACACATACAACTTTAAATATTTTTAAAATGATTTTAGAGTTAGGTAAAAGAGTTTAAAGTACTTACTTGGTGTATTTTTCGTGTTAATGACAGCTTTGTTACGACTGTTACTTTTGGACATAACAAAATACAGAAAAATTCTTTCTAGAAAAGACCTTTTATCTTCAAAAAAACACTAAATCAGACTGCCATATCTTAACGAAATTATCAAAAAATCATGCGTTTCCTTTATGCATTCGTTACCCTCATAGCATGCATGGTCACGGTGACGTCGTTGTGACGTCACTGTAAATCACTGTGGTCACGTCACATCTGTGACCAAAATGCCACCACTCAGTGATGTCACATTGTGACTGAGATGCAAACTTCTTAGAAAACTTTAAAAAATTACGAAAATTCTTCAAAACTGTTATTTACTGTAAAATTATATTTTTCTGGCAATAAAAAATACCCTGTGACGTCACTGTTATGTCATTACTATGTAACGTACGTCACGTCACATATGTGACAAAAAAAACCACCATATTGTAAGTCACAGTGTGACAAAAATATGATCTTCAAAAATCTTGAAAAATGGAGAGACATATTTTAAACAGTCCCGAGTTACAGCAGCATAAGGAATGAAAATATATTAGTGGATAGCAAATGGTAAATTCTGTGACAAAAGGGGGGGGGGGAGTGGCATGCTAAATAAAGTGCACGATACAAGCATTAATAAACTAAATTTTCAGGCTATATTTTATCAATTTGATATCTAAGACAGTGAATGTATACTTTTTCATGATTTCAATTTTATCTAGCATTGTAATTTAATATAATAATCCTTCCCTGATTGTCATTATTATAAAAATGTTTCTCGGAAAAATGGAACGTGCTGGAGCAATTTGCATAATATATTTAGAATTAGGAATATTAAATTTGTACACTTTACATATTAATTTGCTTGGAGGAAATTTATTTATTTATTTATTTATTTTATTTATTTATTTTTTTTACCGACCAGGGTTATTCAAAACACTTCTGTGGTTTCAAACTAAAAATTTTCTATTACAGTTAAATTTGCACCTTTTAATGAGCACGTAGAAAAAGTCTTCAGAGTTTAGTCATCTATGCATTTCTTGATTTATAATTTGCATTCAAGTCATAAATTCTACTTCTTTTAGACTTTTTAAATAAAATTAGCATTTTCCGAAATTAAAAGAAATATACAAAATTTGTGCAAAACCCATGATATAATTACTTATTCGTATTTAAAATCTGTATTTTAGAGATATATATGTCTTTAAAAAAAAGGTTATTTTACAAATTGTTTTATTTTACAGAAAATTAATATGAAAAGAATGAGAGATTGACAAAGAAATTTTTTTTATCCTCGATAATTTTTTTTTATTTATTAAGAAGATATTTTGTATTGATTACGTGTGAAACAAACTTTACTTTAAAAAAAAAAAGAAAAAAAAGGTGGGGGGTCGTTATTACCATTAAATTTATTTTTACACCTTTTAAAAATGTAAGCAATGTTTTATCTAATAAACTCTAATTATGAATATTATTATTATAATTATTTACAAAAAAGGAACTTTACAATACATTTTAACTTGAATTATTTGGTACGGATAAAAAGAAAAGGTTAAATGCATTGGAAATTTCTTCAAATACAAAATTTTAATTAACGATTTTTTCCGAAAATTACTGTGCATTCAAGTTCCAAATCTCTTGTATACAAAAACAAATATTCTGTAACAGACCATCTGCTGAAAATCGTCTGCCCACAAAAAAATAAATATGAGAAGACGCGGGAAATAGTTCACTGTTTAGAACATCACCACGTCTACAGCACTTTAAGATAAGCAAATGACTTCCGCCATTTTAGGATACACGGATATTAATGGAACGTATATATATGTCTTATTTAATTTAAATAATTTATTCCTGATTTGTATATTATGAGTTAGATAGTTTTATGTTATATTTGTAAAAGACTGGTCTGGAATTGTCAGAAGCGATATTTTCCAATTCGATAATTGTAAAGAAAAATATCTTAATCTGCCATCGCTTGGGAAAAAAAAAAGCTGCGCAAAGACTGATTCATGCCTATACTTATACTGGAATTAATATAAACATTAATTTATACTTACTTGAGACTGAAAATGTGTTGAGACAATGATTTGGAATTTTTTTTTTCGGCTTCTTACTATTTTTTGATTACTAACACTTATAGTTATTATTATTTTAGGGTTAAATATGATGTTCGATTATCATGAGATTACGAAACTGTTTCAGATTAGAAATTAACATTATACTGGGAAAATGTATTTTTACATATTACAGTAGTTAAATATTTGAAAGATTTTTCTTTTAGTATTTTAATATTTTCTTTAGTATTTTAATATTTTAAATTATCTTTTAAAATCCCAAATCTTCAAACCAATGTTTTCAGATTTAACATTTGCCAAAATTATAAAATAATAGGAATTCCTTATACCATATGGAAATATTTTTGAAATACTGTTAAATCTAATAATGCATTTAATTTATCTATTGCAGTTTTGCGGTTGTTTAATAGTACAATTATAAATACTAATTATTATTTTTAGTGTTTTTCAAATTGGTGTATTTATTTTTTTAAATTGTATGTAAGCATTTTTTCTGTTTGTTATTTTAATCAAACATTTAATTATAGACATTCTGAATCGGTTATTAAATTTTCTTCTCTTGTAAATTCATTTTCTACGTTTATGATACGCGTAATTATTGGCACTAAAAAGTAAAATATGATATTTAAGCATTGAAATAAAGTGTTTTTTCCGAGAAACCCGGTGTTCTTCGTGTTTAATTAATATCGGGATCTAAGTTTATCGTATAATTTAAAAACAGATAGCAGGGACACCATTTCAGAGCTTTCTTGTAAGGTTTGAGGGGAAAGGTTTTTTTCAGGGTAGTGTCATAATCAAGAGGGGGGAGACCTGGAATACACTTCCCCCCAACGAGAAACGTTTACTGAATCATGGATAAAAAGCAGTGAAATCTTCTAATGTGAAATCGATTCGAAATCGATCGAATGTGCGATCGATGAAAAATTCCATTTTAGACAGGTTTCCGACTTAGCACATATAATTTTTCGTATTGAGTCTGAAAATTCCCTGTTTAAGACGGGATTCCGTTGAAGAAAGTTTCTGTTTCACAGATATCCTCTAAGAGTCTTAAAACATCGGCTCTATAATACACTTCTTGAGAGTACTGATTTGTGAAAACGAAACGTGCCTATAAGAGAGTTTTTTATTAAACGGGAAAAAATCAAGTTTCTACGAATAAAAACACCTTGTACTATGAGGAGATCTGTTTAAAATGGAACTTTTCTATTCTCTTTCGACTTCTTTTCTGCAGGTTTTCGTCAATCGATCTCAGTAAAAAATCAAATTTGTCGATCGGCAGGGAAAAAAAAGTTGCAATTTCGTCAAGAGATTGTGCAAGTCATAGCGAATTTCGTCAAATGATTGCGTTAAAAAAGTCACGAATTTAATTAAACAATCCGGCAAACCGAGAATTTCTTGAAACGATCACGCAAAAAAAAAAAAAAAAAAAAAAAAAAAAGAATTTCTTTAATCAATCGCTCAAAAAAATCAAGGACTTTGTCAGTCTGTTCTGGAAAACCGCTGAAACAAATAGTTAATTTCGAAATAGTTCGCGGGAAAATATCGTGAATTTCGAAGAACGGTCGAGGTAAAAAAGTCCATTTTGACAGTTCGTCGCAGAAAAATATCGCGAATTTCGGAAAATGATCACGGTAAAAAATGTTGATTATTGTCGAGTAATTATAGGCTTATAGATAATTATTGAAATGTGGTTTTCAAATGCGCTATGCGTTTTCGAAAATATTTACTTAAACTCCTTTTTACCTTATTTAACGGTGAAATTTTGTTAAAGTATTCTGGAAGTGTTGGAAATTGTTTCATAATCTATGCTTGACGCATGATATTTTTTCTTGTTATACTATTAGTAAAACTTTAAAAATAATCTTTGCTATATATTTATAGTAGTGCTTTTTAAAGCGAGATCTACCAAAAATATTTTTTTTTTTTCAAATTGTGGTACGATTGAATATAAAAATAGCCGCCAATTCTGTCCCGTAATCAATCTTTCTCTTATTCGGGTACGGTTCGTTTTGATTCGATTATTCAAAAAAATCCTGAAAATTTATAGATGTGAAAAAGTATATATTTAAACCTACATAATATACAGAGTGTTCGGTCTCAACGGTGTCCAATGGCTAATTCCTAAACCGTTAGTCATAGACGTATAGTTCTAATTACAAAAATGTTTTAAATCAAGTAAAGAACTATTTTAAAAGTGATATGGGTCAATAAAAACATTTCTTAAAAAATTACGAAATTTAAATTTTTGTACGGTCCCCCGGTCCTATAAGTTATATTTAGTGAAATTTTCCTTTTACACTGACAAGTAATACAAAAAAAGTCCCGTTATTCTACGATTAAAATTGACCGAGTAATAGCTGTTTAAAGTTGGAGCATATTTTTTGCTGCAAATTGGGGGTCATTCACAAATTTAGTCGAAATATAATTTAGTCAGATATAAAAAATGTTTGGGAGTAAAATTAACATTGCAATATAAATTTGAAATCTTTAATCATTCTGGCATATTAATGGGAAATATACAATTTGTAATAAACATTTAAGAAGAAAGAAAAAACAGAATTTTTCTTAAATAAAATGATCCTAAATTAACAGCCTCAATTCTTTACAAAATGATACGTATTTTAAAATATTATTAGATTGCACAAGCCTGCAAAAGTTGGGTTATGTTATGTTTTTTAGCTTTTGATAATTGATTCTTATATATTCTGTACCGCTGAATCCGAAATGGACCTTCATTTTTAACTATCATATCAGGATTTTTCACAAATTGCAAATTTCAAAGTTAAGAAGTTCAGTGTTAAAATTGAATTTCCTCCCCCATCTCATCAGACCACTCAGCTTCTCCTGGGATTCTTACAGCTAAAGTGTTTAGCTGTAAGAATCCCAGGATAAGCAAAAATATCGAATACATTTTTTAATAAAATAAAATAAAATAAAATAAAATAACATAAAAAATGTTTAACATATGTTTTATAGTATGAGATTTTCGCTATATTTTAACTTACACATTTGCGATTTGCAAAAATAGTCTAACGTGATGGTTAAAAATGAAGGTCATTTTCAGATTCAGTGCTAAAAAGTGCGTAAAAATAAATTATGAAAAGTTAAAAAACACAACCATCTCCTCTACTTTATAGTATTCAATTTTTGTTATTCTTTAAATTTGAAAATTTATGATTTGTGAAATATTCTGACATGATGGTTAAAAATTAAAGTAATTTTCGGATTCAGTGCTAAAAAATACATAAAAGTTAAAAAACCCAACAATCGCAGTCTTGTATTATCTAATCTAAAACTTTTTCTTAAATTCCTTGGCAGAAATCTATCCGAAATTTTTTGTGTTGTCCTGTAAAATAAGTGTAAATGGTAACCACCGAAAATCTTAATAATATTAGATTGTTATCGGATTTGCGCCAGTATGTAAAATGCAATCTCGATCGGATATTTAAAAGTGGGTAAAAGTTCGAGTACAAATTTTGAATTGGAAAAACATACATACGATTGTTGAAGTAACATAAAAACTTATAAAAAAACATAATTTTTGTTAAAAGAAATCATAAGAGAAACAATCTCAAATCCTGACAAAATAAAACATATGTTATTTTAGCCAATTTGAGACTTAATCATAATACTTTAGGATTTTTTTTCAAAGCGCAGATACACATGAAGTAAAATCTTCGAATACTTTAAACACTTGGTATATGATCCCTCAAAGCCAAGCCGAACTCATTTGTTTTCAGAGTAGAAAAGTGGCATAAGTCATGCATTTTTAAAGTTTCATAACTCGCTCAATTTTAGAGTTATATGAATGGGACTTTTTTTTGTCTTACTTGTCAGTGTAATAGGGAAAAAAAATACTAAATATAACTTATAGGACCGGCGGACCGCATAAAAATTTAAATTTCGTAATTTTTTAAGAAATGTTTTTAGTGACCCAAATCACTTTTAAAATATTTCTTTACCTGATTTAAAACATTTTTGTAATTGGAACTATATGTCTATGACTAACGGTTTAGGAATTAGCCATTGGACACCGTTGAAACCGGACACCCTGTATAAAAGGGATATTAGAGATATAACTTTCGACTACTTTTCCGTAATTGTAATAAAATGTTATTAAATATCTTTCATTCGGTATGTCAGATTCGGGTTTATAAAAAATATTTTGGTGAATATCGGGTTAACTTTAAATTACAGTCCTGCATCTAGCCGGATAACCCGATTTTAAGCGAACCGCAAGTTCGGCTGACGTTAGGCTCTTTTGGTGGTGTTTTGTTTCTTTAAGGAAGGTCAGTAATGACCCTAATATTCAAAAGAAAGTCAGGAATATTTTTCAAATGAAATAAAATAATAAATAAATATTAATGGAGATATATGTGTTCACTTTTTGTGCATAAGCGACAAAATTCGGACTACTTTTCCATAAATGTATTAAAGTATGGATTTATGTTCTTTAACTGTTTGTGTCTGAAAATTTCGAATTCGGATTGAAATTTATCGGGTTTCGTGCTGACGAATTTTTTTGTCGGATTCGCTCAGGACTTTAATCCCATGCTATGGAGATTTTTGAGAATGTACTGTATATAATATGATTTAATTAAGCAAATGAAAATCTAATTGATAACTAATTGAGCTCTCCTTATTGATAAATGTCTCACTTAAAAAATATATGAGTAGCAAAGTTTTAGATTTTTTTTTTTTTAGAATTATTAATTTCGGTGCTTAAAGTGATTATTTAATGTTTTATGTTTTTATTGTAATCAAATCTAATATGTTATTTTAGATTTTAAGCAATTTATGATTTTTTTTTCAGTATGACCTGTGTTATATCCCATAAAGTTTCTGGAATATCAAATTCCTTGTGTGGGGGAACTTGCCCTCTAGCCTTAACCAAATGGCATGTCCGCCTACATGGTGGCACAAGTCCCAAAGAATCTTCGGGCATCATTAAAGTTTGTATTCGACGCGTTGATTGAGAGAGGGCCTCAGCGCTCAGTTATTTTTTTCCCCTTTTTCCCAGCATCTATAGTATAAGGAAAACACATGTATTTGAATAATGCTGACGTCATATAGAGACCTCATAATGACACGAGAGAACTAATTAACCCGTTAAAAAAATGTGTTCAAAATCCATTGAATCCATCTACTACAGTCCTATATACAACTACACACAACCATAGTTACCTAATTAACATTTGATTGCGAAAATAATCGTGACAACTAAATTTCTGGAGGTACATACGTATTTTGCGAAGCTCTAAAAAAATGACAGAATAGGTATCATTCATTCACAAATGTTACTATTCAGTACTGCACGATTACACACAAAATTTTAAAACTCATCGCCCACTCCAGTAGCTAGATACCCTGACACCTCTGTAAGGTTTTAAAAAAAAAGTAAAAAATACCCTTCGTTGCGTTTACTTCAATGCAGGAATAACTTCAAAAGCTGCCACCGTTTATTTCTCAATGAATTTTAAGTGCATTCAGACCATTTCAAAACTCCCTGTAGATACTTAAATGGTGCACTAAGTTTTTACGAAATCTGCTAAATATATGCATTATATTCGGGTGCTCTGTTATACACTGTTTAAGTAGATAATAATCAAAATCTATCAAAAACAATCTACATGGTATATATTTTCCATTTGATTCTTTGAAATTTGATTTCATTGTTTTCTTATATGTAAATTGACAAAATATGCTTATATTGGAAATAAATAAGGATTAAATGTCTTTAAAGAAGATGTTTATAGATGTATATACAAAATGCACTTTAAGTCATCGATTAAAAAAAACTTATATGGAAAGGAAAGATTAATCCTTTAAAATGTGCTCTTTTAATATCTTATCATGTTTAAATTATGAAATTCTTTGCTTAATAGCTGCTGTAAGCAATTTCAGACTTTTAATTCTTTTTAAAAGCTTAAACATGATTACTTTCTTTCGAAACTTTTTAAAAAGAAAATCCTTTAAGAATTTAGGAAGTCATTATAAACAAATTTTCCATATTAGATAAGATACCAGCTTGAAAGAGTGGGTGCTGCTTAATGTTACAGTGTTACAACGAATTAAAAAAACATGGAAGGAAAAAAACTTTTTTTAGATGGGGCTCAAGTATCAGAAACTAAAGAAAAAATATATTCTCTGACGTCACTGATAAAGGTAATTCAGAAAAGGTCGATTTTTTTTCATGAGCTATCAATGAAAAACAGGAATTTAGATTATAATATGTTTTCATCATTTTAAATACGAAAGTATAATCTATGAATAAAAGTACAATTTTATAGATTTTATTTAAATTTTAAGTACATTTCTAATAATTTTTTTTAGTATTTAATGGAATAATGGAATACTATTAAAATCCATCGGAGTGTGTTACCTCCCGCTGTTTAAATTTTCCTAGGTTAAACTCTTGTAAAAAACGGCCACTCACCTCTTCCTAAAAATATGAGACAGGAAGTCAAGTTTGTATTTAAAACTCTAAAATTTCGTATAGAAAAACGAAATGAGCTATGTGATTGAAAACTATATTTTGTGTAAATCTATAATAAAATATGAGATGTTCTGTAAATTAAAAAAAAAAATTGCAATAAATTTATAGGACATGAATGTGCGTATATGTGTATATATATCACTGTTTTCTATTTAGAAAATAACTCGAGTACTACAGAAGTATATTCTTATGTAAAAACCCTTATATCGAATGAGATAAAGCTGCAGTTATTTAACTGAATAGAAGATATTTGAATGAAAGATTTCAAATTAACAAATAACATATTTTAACGTGATGTGAGTTTGTTTAAACCTGATAAGCTTTAATGCATATTCCAATGAAATATTCAAATTTACCAAAATTATAATCTGTTAGTTTTTTTTAACCCTTTAACCGTCTGGCCCGGATTTTTCCGTTCCTAGAAATCATGTTAAAATGGCTGTAGACCAAAATATTTTAAACAGAATTCTATTTTGAACCTTATATAGAAAGTAGAGATGTTAAAAATATTATAGCATCAAACTGAGATTTAAAAAATATATATCCTGGGATTTACAAGCATTCTTATAAAAAATACTGCAAAACCTTCGGACGGTGAAAGGGTTAAACCCCACTTTTTCCCTCCTTTTAACAGTCTTCCAACAAAAGGCTATGCTAATATTCTAGGGTGGGTAGAAAAAAATATTTTTTTTATCGTTACACCATGGAAAGACTACGAACTGAAGAGACAAAAGAAAATATAAAAAACTAAGAAATTTATTAATATATTCGGATCGCGTTAGGTCTTATTACTTCAGCCATGCAACAAAGATCCTCTAATGTTAATCATATGGAAGTAAATATTTAAGATATGTCCTTTGCATTTAAATATTTTTTTAATACTTTTTTGGCATTGGATAGTTAAGGTTGTTCTCTAGAAAGGACGTTTTTTACTTTCTTCTTACTTTACAAGAAGATAGTATTGGATTCGTGAAAATTTTTACCTTCCGGTTTAAGACGGTTTTATACGTTTTAGAATGTCCTGAACACGATTTCATGGTTTTTAGAAAATGTCTGTCTGTGAGTCTGTCTGTCACTCTGCCATTCTGTCACTCCGTCACTCTGTGAGTCTGTATGTGACAAAAATATTGTAGGCGCTCTATCTCAAGAACTGTTGCACGGTATTTCACAAAACTTTGGTTTCAGTTAGACCTTGATATGAACGGATCCTGATTAGTTTTTGCTGAAAATCGCCCAGCAGGTGGCATCGCTATGCGGAATTTTTTACAATTTCTGCCATAGCTATATCTCAGGAGCTACGGCATGGATTTTCATAACACTTCAGATTCAGTTAGTCCAGGATATTGTTAGATACTGACTAGAATTTGGTGAAAATCGCCCAACAAGTGGCGCTGTTATGCTGCATAATTCATGATTATCGCAATAGCTGTAACTAAAGAAAAAATGCACGAATTTTCACCAAACTTCAGATTCAGTTAGTCCCTGATATAAATTAGAGCTGTTTAATTTTTGGTGTAAATCGCCCAACAGGTGGCGCTGCTGTGCTGCATTTTTCACGATTTCCGCAATAGCTATATCTCAAGAACTTATGCATGAATTTTCATCAAGCTTCAGATTCAGTTACTTCCTGGTATAAATTGGTCCTAATTAGTTTTTGGTGTGAGTCACCCAATAGGTGGCGCTGCTATGCAGAATTATTTTATAATTTCCGCAATAGCTCTATCTAAAAAACTAATGCATGAATTTTCATCAAACTTCAGATTCAGTTAGAAGTTGTTAAAGTTGTTGATAATTAGATTTTGGTGTAAATCATCTAACTGGTGGAGCTGATATGCTGCATTTTTTTTAGGAAATATTAACTTGTATCAGATAGAAGAAAGTTTTGGTATTGCTACATCTGACTGGTTACTTTTTCGATTTTGTTTGCAGATTTTTTTATGAGGATGCTTTCACTTTCGAAACCGGTTCAGAAAGTGAAAGTGTCGTAATTAAAAGCACCAGTAAACACAATCGAAAAAAAATGGCCTTTGCAGAGCTCAGCTATCCAATCTCAGCTATCCAATTCAAAAAAATCTTTTAAATTATAGAAATGCAAACGAAATATCTTTAAAAATTATTTCATTAGATTAGCATTAGAGGGAGGGTACTTTCGCGTGACTTAATAGCCTCATAAGTTTCAAGAAAATGGGCAAAAAAGGGATTATTTTAAGTTGATTTTTCTGTTCATTAAACTTTATAAGATTAACTATAGTTTCTAGATATTGAAATAATTGAAAATAACGGGAAAATAATCTTAAAATGTAGAAAACATTTCCCGATCGTACATCAGCGCGAATTGATACAAAATATTGAGGGATAAAGTTTGCACGCCCGAGTGCTTTGTCTGTTATTAGCCCTCGGTACGCAATTTTTTTCTCCCAGCTTATTTTGTCTCCAATAAATAACGTTACCTTTTTTTTTTACTTTTACTACCCGAGAGAGACTGCTCAGACTAGGAAGTGAGTCTGTAGAGCATAGATTGTCCCTCCCGGTCCCCTTTATTGAGGTCTAAAAAAAAAAAAAAGGTTACAAATTTCAGCCGAGGCTGAGCCCGCCAATACGCGCGACAGAGGGCGGAGTGGTATATATAAGATTTTTAAAAAAAATGTTACATTAGCAAGCTTTGTGAAACAAACATAAGGACATTAAATAATGCAGTGTTATACAAAGTTAGACAATATTATACAAGTTGCTGCGACCCAACATTGGGTACTGAATAAGGGAGAATCCAAGTCTCTGTCTCAGTGATGGAGTAAAAACGCCAGCCGTAAAACAAAAGCCGATTTTTCATTGTGCGATTAAATGCTCTACAGCATTTTTTAAAACTTCTAAGCATCGCACATTTTTATTATTATTTTTTTTTTTTCAAAAAAAAGTTATGGCCATTTTTTCCCCCATTCTGACCAGAAAATCAGAGTTCTAACTTTTCACGACTGCTCTTTCATCTTCACCTAAACGCTTCATTTATAATGGCTGTTTCAAAATAATAGAAGTCACCAGTCCACCAGAAGAAAATGAAATAATGGAAATGCCGGGGACGATACTAAATTCTGAAAAAGCTGAATTCCTGTTCTCTAGTTTCCTCCCTTCCCTACCCATTTTTTCGTTCTGTTGCCAATGAGTAATTCATTTGCTGCGTTGTTGTGACGTTTTTGGAATATATTATGGCGACATAGAAGAAGAGAATGACAAAACAGATACTTGTATATCTTGAATTTGTATTCTTAACCCCTTAACGGTCGCTTAATATTTGGAAAAACCATAAAAAATGCCTATTTTTTTATTACAGATATTGAATAATTATAAGGTTTCTATATAAAATATGCAATTAGTGTTTTTTTCTAATGCGAAAAACAAAGATGTTATAGAACAAATTCACATTTGTGGAAAATCCATCATGCGAGAATTCTGTGTTTTAATGTTTGTTTTACACCATACAAATTAATGCGAATACGACCTTTATTTTTCACATCTTAGATATTTATTTATTATCATCAAAAAAATTTTTACAAATAATATTTGAAATAACACAATATACATTAAACTTTGATTATTAATATTTTTTTAAGTGTGATATATTTTGAAATATGCAATACAAAGTCCAACATCACAATCAGCGACAAAAACCAAACCCATACGCTAATATTCAAAAACATCACACCGAAATGCCAGTTAAATTTTTCTGCTTTCAGAAGTTTTTTCCAGCAATAAATCTCCAGCCCGGAAATATCGGGTGAGCAAAAAGTCCGTATAAACTTTAAAAATCCATAAAACCGAAAAAATAACCGAAATGAAAAACTGTTTGCAGGATTAGCATCTATATGTCACGGGAATTTTTTTAAGACAGAAATAAAAAATAACTCAAAAAACAGCCGACAGATGGCGCTGGTTCGTGCGATTTTGGTGGAAATATGCAAATGAAACGGTTATAAGAACTTGTGCTCCGAATCCAGCATTAGTTCACCGTTCTGAGCCGTGTACGTCATCAAGGATGTTGAGTATGAAGGATAAAGTTTTGTTGGTGAAGTTATTTTACGTGAACTAGTTCTGGATTAGGAGCGCAAGTTCTTATAACCGTTTCATTTGCATATTTCCACCAAAATTGCAGGAACCAGCGCCATCAGTCGACTGTTTTTTGAGTTATTTTTTATTTCTGGCTTTAAAAAAAATCCCGTGTCCTATAGATGTTAATCCTGCAAACAGTTTTTCATTTCGGTTATTTTTTCACTTTTTATGAATTTTTAAAGATTATACGGACTTTTTGCTCACACGCTATTACGGGTACGAGAAATAACGAACGACACCTCAGCCTGTGATACTAACGGGAGCGAGAATTAAGGGGTTAAAGATTTAAATCAGAATAAGCTTGTGGCACATGAAAACATGATTCCTTTATTGATTGAAGTAAGTGTATGATTTGTTACTAGAAGTGGCTAGAAAGATTCCGTGTTGTAAAACAATTAGAGGATTAATGAATTTCCGAGCATGAGGTTGATTTGAAAGAGCATCAATTTCGACGATTCCCGATTACAAAATCGTTCAGCTTATAATTGTGTCATGGCAAATATAACAAACTACAAATATCGCACAACAGAGATTAAAATAAAGCGTAATTAAAACAGAATATAGAAGTGTATTTTCTTCTTTTTTGACATCAAATACCTCATTGTTTCTGAGAGTACAAAAATCCGATTTTGAGTCGATGTGGCGTTGCTATGATTTACGAAAAAAAAAATTAACTGTTATCGAATTCAGCTTTGTTTACTTACAAGGAAAGCCGGAAATGAAGAACTGAATTAAAAAAAAAAGAAAAGAAAAAAAGACTACAATATTCTGAAGGAAAACTTGTAACCTCAGTTTAACGACGGATGATGCTTGGAAGCCTGATGTTTACTGTGAACGTGGATAAACTCGAAATTGAAGACAAATATTTTTCGATTAAAATGTAGCCATTGACATTGAGCTATCAAGTTTTTGCCTGTTAGAAGACAAATAGGAAATGGAAATGTGTTGTGCCACTAAACAATACTCTCGTCGCAATTTTACTATTATTGTCTATAAGTGAATAAATATTGGAATTTATACAAATATTTCGCAAATTGAATCGCGGAAATTGAACGATCAGGAACATCGTAATAATCCCCAAGAAATGTAGTAGATTTTAACTTCACTTTTATCTAGAAATTGGCCAGAAATTTGATGTTTCATCTTAAACTGCTTGTCGATATATTAATCTACAGCCGCAAGACATTCGTCTTCAGCGTTGAAATAATTAACCATAGACTTTAAGCATGAAAGCTTCGACGCATCATGCATAGTTAAACTGAGGTTACGAGTTTTCCTTTCAGTCAGTTTTATTTTACTGTTTCTTCAGAATGCGCTCCTCCAAATTTTTGTTGTAAATAAAGAAACTTTAGCGCAGTGAAAGGTATCGTGTTCATTTACACATTGTCAAATTTATACCAATGCAATATCAACCTAAAGCCATAACTTTCTACTCGTCACAGCTATCGGGGAGTTACAAGATGCTACATCAAAAAGATAAGAATTTATCTGCTTCTTTTTTTCCACTTTTGCGCTTTGAACGACCTGACAGCCGATTTGGATCGGATCAAATCGATAACAATTTTTTTTTCGTTAGGGATTCGGGTAGAGTTGGGTTAACGCTATTTATTTCATGCTCAGTTTGATTTTTGATTTAGTTTTTTACTTTTTCCAATTGGTTTTGGCAGCGCCTGTGTTCAGCAGAATGTTCACAATATTGATTAAGATCATAAAACTAAATTTTTGAGATTCAATGAGTTATGTTCATTTAAAAAATATGTTTACAATTCTGCATAAAAAATCAAATTCATATTAGAGGTTATTTTTTCCCAATTGTATTAAAAAAAGGCATTAAGTTTCTTTCATTTTCGTATTTCGTTTTGTTTTCAGGTTAAAATACGCCGGGTTTCGAAACATTGCACCGGGTCCTTGCCGGGTTTCGAAATGACCTCAAGTGGACTTTACGGGTTAAATTTTCGGGACCCGTGGAAGAATTTGATATGTATGAAAATACAGGATTACCACAAAAACACGAGGTAAAAAAGACGAGGTCTTTTTTACATTGTTTTATTCTTTATTTTTTGTACCTTGTATAACATTTTATATCAGAGATGGATAGGTCTGATGAAAAGCCATTAGTGTTTTAGCTTAACTTTTTCGAAAAGTATCAAATGGTTTAGAGAAGAAATAAAGCATAAAACTATATATGGGGCATTCTCACAATCTTTTGACTTATGGTAAAAAAAATCTGGCGAAATTAAACTTGCTAAAATGACATTTTAATTTGATAGACGAATGCCTTAATGATTCAAAATAAAGAAAAAATGGTCAGCAGCGAAAAGTGTTTTATTTAACTGAGGTTTATGTTAAACTTATGTTATGTAAAATTCAACTTTGCGAGTTTAATTTTCCTTACCATTTTACCACTAAAGCTTTTTATTTTCTTCGAAATTTTTACTTATAATGAATTTGCATAGTACCCACAGGATATTCAAATATGAAATAATAACAATGTAGTATTTTTAGTACAAAATTTTGGTATAAAATTGTCTTAAAGGGGCATTAAAGAAGGGACGGTAAGGTAAAAAAGGGGACGCTATAGGAAAAATGGGACGAAATTGGAAAAAAAGGAAACGTAAAGATAGAACGGTAAGGAAAATACCACATATTTTAGGCAAATCATGTTAAGACTAAGTGATAGCCACGATGTTCATTGATTTTTAGAAACAGTTGTTATCATTGGATTAAATTAATTTTTTTATTATTATTTACCTAGAAAAGTGCAGGAATAAACCTTGGGGACGGTAAGACTACCAATAAAGCCACGATATTGAAATTGATATTTAAATGTTGATTTAAATTCTGCAGTAAATTTTCTGTCAAAGAATTTTAAGCATTCTTTCTCCAGCGTACTTTTGCATGAGAAAAACCTTGAAAAAAATTTTGTGGCTGCATTTGAAGTGATTTTCTGCATAAGTTTAGCAAGAGGGACGGTAAGGATGAAAAACCCAGGGACAGAGTTAAAAAAATATTATCAGCCGTAAAAATGTATACAGTTTAATTTTTTGCTACCTATTTATATAAAACAACTGTCCCAGTTTTGGAAAAAAATTACATCGAATTACTTTTATTGAAACAATTTTATATAGACAGCTCCAAACTTAAAAATCAGCATCAGGGACACGGGACGGTATAGGAATTTTCCTGGTATTTGGACCCCCAACATCGTCCAAAAATTATTTATCTCGTTAATATTGTTATGAAATCATACAATGGGATGTTCCTCAGTATATGAAATATAAAAAAAAAACACAAAAAGGTGTATCAAAATGAAAATTATTATTCAGGGACACGAAAGTCAAAATATTGTGAGAATGTCCCATATCCTTTAGTGTTCAATTTTTAGTTATGTCATGGAAAATATACAATATGTTAATTCAACCTTCATACAATAAGTTCTTCCATATTTGAATGTATATGTTGAATGAATGAAACAAGTTTAGTTTTATAAAAAAAAGTTTTTTTTTCTTTTTTTTATTCCTGTTTTCTCTTTTGTAAACCTTGAGCTATTATGACAACATTGTATTATCAAGGAACAGGAATTATAATTCTCAAAGAAAAGGCTATGAAGGTATTGAATTTAACCGTGTGTTTAACACACACGCACAAAAATGGAATCTCTAAACAAAAAACTATTTACAAAGAAACAAATTATAAAGGAACAGTGAACTGCACGCAACTGACAACACTATACTTCTACTTAAAATAAATGACAATATATCTCTCACTCAGTCGATCTTTCTTATCATAGACACCCTAGTCTTTAAAAAAGTATGCGGAAAACCATGAAAATTAAACATGTTTTTGGTGTTGAATACAAAGTGTGGGAATGTGAATTAATATAATTTTTTATGCTATACTTTTCCTGAAAGTAATTTGCTACTCTTTAAAATTTTTAACAGAATAATGTGAGAAAAAATATTCTTGCGGATCCTATCCGGTCCTACTTATCTCCGATATTAAAAGTTTAAAATGAACAGTTTTAAAATAGCTGATAATTTTTACTTTTCATAAGTTGAAGAATTTCATCCTAAAAATGCGTTAAAGATTATTAAAGTGGAAGAAACTCATATCACTTTAAAATTTTGCGGCTTGTGATTTTGCTTTTTGAGATCTGATGCGTTTTGAGGCTTGTGATTTTGCCATAAATGATCACTAAATAGCTGGAAGATGGTTCGATGGTTGGACTGAGAAATCCGCAGGGAGAAAATGTTGAAACAGAATCATAAAAATCTATTTTATAGTGGCATTGGAATAAATTTAAAGAAAATAAATGGTGAATATATACTTTTAGCACTTCTCTCTATTCAAAAAATAAATTGATTTTTATGAAACAACTCATTAATTATAATTAATAAGAAGTTAATTTGTGTAAATGAAGATTAGGCGAGATTAAATATGAAAAAAAAAACACCTTATTTTAAAGTGATATGAGCTTGTTCCACTTTAATAATCTTTAACGCATTTTTAGGATGAAATTCTTCAATTTACCGAAAAGCAAAATCTATCAGATATCTATTTTTAAAGTGTTCATTTTAAACTTTTAATAATGGAGATAAGTAGGACCGGATAGGAACCATAAGTATATTTTTCTCGCTTTTTTTCTATTAAATATTTAAAAGAGTATCAAATTGCTTACAGAAGAAGTATAGCGTTAAAAAAATATTCATTCGCTGAACACGCGTTCAAATCCTTTTTTGACACGGATAGGGGAGACCTGGGGAATGGCGCCACTCGGGATTATGCCGCCACCCCGCCTAGTTTAAAAACTAACCTCAGTTTGAGATAGTGAATGCGCCTGCACTATAGCGGCCAACAGTAGAAACAGTCCTTAGAGTGAGAGTGATTTTGTTGTGCGTCGTTCGTTTGTTCTAGTGAAAAATGTAGATTTCATTTAGTTGCTTCTTATTTTGAGCTTCAAATGAGTAGCAGTAAGTACATTTTATTGTAACATTAGGTACTTAAGATAATATTAGCCGTAATCTACATGCATTCGCCTATATTTGGATGCAATTTGTTGAACAAGTTCGGTTCTTCTTTTAGTTTCGGTGAGGTATTTCTTCTATATTGTCCTCTCGGGGTAATGCCGCCACCATGGCAACGAGCGGCTTTTCCAATTTGAGTTAAATTGTAAGCTTAGCACATTAATAAATCTAGTTTAAGGAACATTGTAATTATTCATTATTTTGCTAAATTATTGCATTCTAAATATTTTCAGTAGGTTATGTGTCTCCTAGTATCCATTTTATGTATTTACTAGGTCATTAAAGAGTGGCGTCATTAAAGAGTGGCGTCATTAACCCAGTGTCCTGGGCAATCCCGCCACTGTACAGAGGTTGAAAGAAATTTTTTTTATATGTGCTTACTTTACAGTTATGATTACGGTTAAATTTATATAGATACTAAAGATGAATCATTATCTTTGGAATTTTTACTGTTAAGAAATAAACATTTTTTTTTGAGTTGAACAAAATTTAAATTCCCTTAAGGTGTCGCCTTTCCCCCGGTCTCCCCTAATATCTAATACTATAAGAATTAAAGTTTTATTTTCCAAAGTTCATCGAGCTTATTTTAAAAGTAAAGAGCGACTCACTAGTTTATTTTCAACGTCAATCATTATATATATTATTTCCGTTGTCAACATGCCTTTTCTCAACTAATATGTAGCGCACAACGATGAATGAGGTGTCATTGTATAGGATTTTTTGCCCACATCTGGCATTGCATACGGAATTTTCGTATTACTTTTATGTTAAGTATCATCATACATATTATTTCTGATGCCAACATCCATTTTTCTGTGTATATACAAAACTCACAACGGTGAATGAGGTGTTATATGAAAGGCGTTTAAACAGGCTTTCGACATAGCAAGCTAATATTCGTTAAAACAAGTTGTATGCAGTGTTCTCGCTGACTTTTTACCAACGTTAGCAATTTGGCTAATCAGAAATAAAAAAAACATTCGCCAAATGAAAAAAAAATAGCAAAATAACTTCGTCGTGAAACATTGGGAATTCGATATTTAATTCTTTAATGCACCGACCCCCTTTTTTTCAATATTTTCTAAAACAACCTAAGTTTTTGTGGCTGCTTATAGATTAATTATTCATCTAAATTTAATTATCCGCTACAGAAGAAAAAAAACTATACTTTAAATTTATTCTATTCCAAATGTATTCTATTCTAAAACTTTTTCAAATACGTTCTGAATAAACTATATCCTAAAATGTTTGCTCAATCAAGAAAAAATTCAAAACACGATTTAACTCATAAAAATGTTGTGAAATAAAACTTCCAATCCCTGTTAACTCAAAATTTTAAGATATTATATTCAATGAATTTTGAAAAATTCAAAATATAGACAGCAAAGTAGAGTATATGGGGGTAAAGATACGCACGGGGCAAAGATACGCACTGGCTGATTTAATATGAAGAAACATTTCTACAATCATGACCGCTAGGTGGTAGTTTGGTCTTAAGTGTAGCAGTTGTGTGTTCAAACCTTGTGAAAAATGTAGCACTCCGTGCCAAAAAAATGACGTAAGCTTAAATTTTCTCAGTTTGATCTAATATTTTTAAATGTTCACTTTATTGTTTAGCTGACAATACTTCGAATTTTTGCAAATACAAAAATTCAGTGGAGAACGGAAGCCCTATAGCTTCTAAATGCCGTATAGTTTACCACGATCGCATTTGTTTAACCTTGTCAGTAGCCAGTTAAGTAAAATACTGCAGAATGGGGTAAAAGTACGCATCCGTCTTGGGGCAAAGATACGCACAAGTTTAAGATTTGGGCTTTGTCCTATCGTTTTAGCTAGATGCAAAGCTTTCCACAATTACGTTGTGAAAAGTTTTATTCTTTATATAGTATAAAATGTAATAGCTACTTAGCTAATATAAGCTAGTTAATTACCTTTTCCTTTTCTAGTTAAGTTTTTTTCAATTTAGAACGTAGGTATCTACCTACCTACTTTTAAAAATCAATATTCTTGTTTCATAAAACGATTTTGTTGTTAGCCCGAAGTCTTAGCCCTTAACTCCTGTTATCTGTATCACAGACCGCTGCTATATTCAGTTTTCATAGCTTAACTTGTAATTTTCAATTTAACTATTGATGTTAGTTTAATTTTGATTCGTTTGAAAACTTACTAGTATCGCTAAACACTTCTAAATGAGGATAATTTTATTATAATAGGCCTTTACATAAAGTTTAGCGCAAAAACAGTATCTTATGAGTCAGTCAACCCTTTTATTCATTCTACGTTCATGGGGTCTTTGTGACCGACCACAGTATTTATGCAACAATTTTTGTCACAGTAGTTAGAGGCTAACTGCTATTTGCGATCTCACAAACCGTTGTTTTTTTCTGTTTTTTCATGGTTTAACTTAGTTTTCAGTTTAACTATAAATGCTAGTGAAATTTACTAATGCATTTGCATAACTCATTCGTTTATTGGAAATGGGGCAAAACACCACAGTAATTGGGTAAAAATATGCACTGCGTATCTTTGCCCCAGGACTGCGTACTTTTACCCCAACCGATTGGGCAAAGATACGCAGAGCAATGTTTTTTTAAAAATTGCAATTTCTCGCAGAATTATAATTTGACAGAATGTTGGTTGATGGTGACACTTGCCTAAGGCTCTAATCTAATATTTTAATAACTCATTACATAAGTTTAGACCAATGTGTGCGTTAATAATCAAAATGTATGGAAAGTGCGTATCTTTACCCCCACCTACTCTATGTGTCAAAAATTAGAATTCTTTGGCTTTTCACTGGTATCTACGCTTTAAAGCCAATTTCGAAGTTTTACCGTTACCTATTGGATCTGTAAATACATACTAAAATGACATTTTTGGGCATTTCTTATTGCATCCTATTTCACAATTTAGTTTTTGTTGTGTTCATCACACTGAAGTCTCTCTCATAGTTTACTGAATGTAGTAGCACTATTTTAGCACATTGTAGCATGTTAATTGTTATAGGTTAAAGTTTATGAAAATCGTTTTTTGAGATGAAATCTATGGTATCTCCTAAATTCATGTTTCTGAAGCAAGAACTCAAGAAACTTTTAAATAACATCCATTCGGACAATACTTCAGATAAGGAAATGTCTCTGTATCATCCAAATGTATAAGTTTAAAAACGGATTCATTTTTTCTTATACCACGCTTTTGAAAACTGATCTTATCCGTTATTAACGGGAGATTTTGTGGACAAAGCATGTTTAACCCGGGAGAACTCGCCGCATGAGATTTTCTCTCACCGTCGTACCTTTTTAAGACCCTTATTTAAACCCTTTTTCATTTTAATTAAAATTTTAAAATGTTATTTCAATTATTTTACCTCTTTTGTGAATAAAAGTTCCAAGCCAAGCAAAAAAAGTTGATTAAGCGAATATAAAGTAAAAGAAAAGCAATTGGGCACCGTGAGAGAAATTCTCACTAGCGAGTTCTCCCGGGTTAAACATCTCTAGTTTGTCTGAATCAACAAAGCGTTAATTTAAATTTTGTAGGAGATATTTTATGAACGTCTCGCCTGAACTGATACACGATAAATAGGAGCAAAAATTGAATACCAGATATTTGGTGAGTCAAATCTTCCGTTTAATTGCCAAATGAAGCATTTTGCCGCGATTACGCGCAATGGCGAGCGGCAGCGAGAACCCTGTTTGTATGATTAAAAAATTGCTGTTAATTATAAATTTATGAAAAATGTATCAGAAAATAAACCCAAAGATTGCAGTGCAAAAGTCTCGAACGAATCTTCTTGTATACATTATTTCTGTTTTTAACATCCCTTTTTCTATTCATCTATAAAATGCAGAACAATGAATGAGGTATCATTCGAAAACTTTTTGAACCGGATACGGACATAGCACACTCATATTTCGTTAGTAAATTCGCATTTTGTTAAAACATGTTAATTAAAAATTAAATCGGGATTGTTTTTTAAAATGAATTGATAGGTTTACTCAAGTCAATATTGCCACAAAAAATACCGCATTATAGCATGCTCAGTAATGATTATATAAAAAAAATAAATTGTGCAAAAAGTTAAATTCTGATGTCTCTGCGCGAGTATATTTTATATTTATCATTTAAAACTAAATTGAAATTGAAATATTTAAAAGTATAGATGCCATCGATCGACCGAAGCAACAATATTTCTTTTTCTTTTTTTTTCTAACGAATGATCAGGCATCTACCTGCCGGTTTGACCCTGCTAAACGGGTTTGATACCTGGTATCGAGGAACCTGACGATCACCTATATCGTCGTCCTGTCTGCAATGCCTACTGTTCAGGTGTGAGCTTTGTTATGCCTCTTCTTAACGTGTATTTGTTGTGGATCAGCAGCTGCACATTGCTGTTCAGGTTGATCTCGTAATTTAGAACCTTGAACAGATGACGAGACCTTCACACACCTTCAGAGCTATTATTCTTAGGTAACTTGAAGGACTTTGCACCCATGACGGATTTTATTAGCCTACATGGCGGAATTTTAGCCAGCAGTTAGCCTCGGTCCTCCGACCACCAGCTACAAATTCGATGCTCTGCCAACTGGGCCACCGCTAACTGTTAGAACTGGGGCTGCTTGTAGTTTTTGAAGCCTAATTGTTGATGTGTACTTGTCAAACGAAAATGGTACTTTGTGTGTGTGTGTGGGGGGGGGGGGGGTTGAAAGCAAAGAATGTGGTGCAGCTGATACAAGTTGCACTGTGAGTTAATGTTTGAGCCGAAATGCTTGATAAACTAGAGGCTGCAAGGCGATGAGACTCCGCCTTTCTACCGTACCCCACTGTATAAAAACTGGCTCCGTGGGCTTTCCCATTGGAGCGGGTCCAGCATCTCGTGCAGACAGGGTTTGTTCCCTTAGAGCCGAAAAGATTTTAGCCGAAAGTCATTAAGAGGGGGAAATGTAAGGGATCATACAGGAGTCGCATAGTGTCAACGTTTAATTCTGAATCCCTCTGAATCCGAACAAAATCACGAAGAGTTACTCCATTCTAGAAAAGAACCCTTTGCGGTTTGCTGTTGCGGATCATGTTTCGGCGGAATTTATCGTTTTATTGCTTTTTTTTTTCAACTTAGCTCAGCAGTGTTTTACTATGCATTGTATCATCTAACCAATAAAAGGGTAAACAGACAAAAAGATCTAGAAAATTCTGTCAGAGTTGTCTTCTCACAATTAAAAAAAAAAAAAAAAAAAAAAAAAAAAAAAAAAAAAAAAAAAAAAACATAATTTAACTTTATAATCAATGATTCGTGAAACTATAAAAAATTTCTACTGAATGAAATCTATGTCGAATTACTAATTTGTACGAATTATGTTTTGAATTCTTAATTTTTAGGCATAACTAATTTCCAAATTCATAATTAGTGTCGACGATAAACAGAGTATTATAAACAACAGCAACAAAGTACGTGTGCTGTGCTCCTACTGCTGTTTCTTTTATTGTTTTAAATTATTTCCATGAAGTTTTTTTTATTATTTTTTTTCTTTTCTGAATGCCATGTGGCTATTTTTGGAAAATATTTATATGTTTTTCTGGTGTCTCTCTATGCGTTACACAAATTTTGTGGGCGCTTTAGTTCTTTTTAATAATTAAAAAATATTTAATTTTTTTGTACTGTTTCCTTATTTACTGATTTGTTTCCTTTTGTTTTGTTTGCAAATTTTCACATGAAAATCATTTGAGTAATACTTTATTATTTTAAACGTTTTGACAATAAAATTTGTTTTTTAGCTGAAAAAATAAAATCTTGCTAAGAAAGGATTCCATGTAGTAATACTTTACTTGTTAAGTTAGTTGGAATTGATTGAAAAGTATAGACCAGTGAAATTGACACTATGGTTATGGGAAAATATAGATTTTCATTCATAAATTTAAAGTAAATTAATTAAATTCATTGAATACATTTGTTTTTCTTTTTTATGTTCTAAGATTAAAATTCTACTGTTTTAATTTTATGAAAATATGCACAAAAGTAAATTTTTAAATATATTTAAATATACAATTATTAAGAAAAATAGGCGAAAATTATGCCACTAATAACACAATCATGTTGAGAAGCTTTCTGTGTATATTAAATTTAATCTATTACTTAATCTTATTTAAATTATTTAATCGGCATTTATTTGCATTATCTACATATACATATATTTCAATGTATATGTGAAAAAATATGACTATGATATTTTTGCATGTGTTTAAAATTCGGGTTTAAAAAAAGAAAATATATATATTCTCTATTGAATATCGCATCACTTTTGCATATAAAAGCATGCATTAAAGATTCTAATTTAATATACTTTACCGAAACATTTTTATTTTTATTTGTCTTATTTAAGCTATGGCAACAAAAAAGAAAATGGAAGACAATTTTAAATTAAATGTATCATTCGAAATATTTATTCAAATAATGAAATATATGAGATTTATGAAAATTATAAAGAAACTAAAAAGGACCTATATCCTACTGCGCTTTTTCTATACTTTTCTATACTTTCTAACTTTTTTGTCAAAAAAAATTATGGCCATTTTTTTCTTCCCATTCTGACCAGAAAATCAGAGTTCTAACTTTTTACGACTGTTCTTTCATCTTCACCTAACACTTCATTTATAATGGCTGTTTCATAATAATAGAAGCCATCAGTCCATCAGAAGAAAATAACTCGGTGAAAGCGGAAACTCTGTTAAGCAGGACTCGGATAATCGGGACTCTGACTGTATATTTCATTATAAAATGATCTTTAGAATATTTTTGTTGGTGTTCAGAGGGGGCTAATGACCCCCGTGACATCCGCCATTGTAGATTAAGTAGTTCAGTATTACATATTTTATGATGACATATTTTAAATTTTAAAATAAGTCGGCGATTAGAAATTTAGTAAAATTCTCTTTGTAAATATACTTTGCGGAAGAGGGAGGGGCGGCAAAATCCATGTTTGCCCCGGGTGCAAAAAAGGCTAGTTTCGGCCCTGTTCCCTCCCTCCCCCCTCCAACACATACAAAAAAAAAAAATACCGGTTATATGAATGACTAATTAATCAACTTTATGCAACGTTAGCAACTTTTATGAATCAAATCTAATAATCTTCCATAAAGTAAGAGTTATTCGGGAAAAAAAAAAACAAAAAAAAAAAACAGTCTGTGTCTTTTGCATTTCAGTAAGGAGAAAGAAATAGTGACCCTTCGTGACCCCGGAGATAAGGGTTTGACTGGGGTGCGGAGAACAGTAATGAGACAGGGTTGAGAGGGAGGGTGAAAAGGAAATAAGAAGAAACTGGATTCCCTATCTCAGTTCAGTATTTTAATTTTTAAGTCCCCTGTAGCTTTCGGCTAGAATTTTTTCGGCTTTAAAGAAAGTCACGGCAGACAGTGCATACATAAAGAGAGGCGGCAGTCAAAGAAAAAAATTAATAAAGTACAAAAAAAAAAAAAACCATAACATTAATTAACAATACTTTTACTATTACTTTTACTAAATGTGAACTATTTAACCTAAAGACACTAGAAGTGAGGATAGCTAAGAACCTTGATGTTGTATATTATGATTATAAATATGAACTTATTTACATTGATAGCTTATTGTTTAAGTAAAAATAAAACTATGATAAGTGCTTTTCCGTTAATCTATGAATAGCTGTTAACTTACTATTATATAAAACGGAACTAAAGTAAGGGTGTTATGTAGGTAGACTAATAGATTAACTAAAGGTTAGAGATGCTTAGGAGAAACGACCTATTATTAATAAATTATCTATAAATTATTAATTCATATTCATAGTCAAACGAAACAAAATATTTTTATTATTACTTTTCTTAATATTTATAGCCTAATATTATTATTAAATTCATGAAATATATTTTAAAATAAAATAAAAAGATACCACTATTATTTTAAAGTAGGAAATTACAATAAAATTAGTTATTAAAAAATTTCTTCTTCAAAGTCTTAAAAAAATGCACTTTAATGATTCAGATTTTTAAAAAAGGATAATTTCTTAAAAAGTATACTTTTTCATTCATATTAAGATATGAATTAAACAGGATTTTAACTATTATTTCTTTAAAAAAATTACCAACTCGCATTGTATTACATTTTATTCTGTGAATAACTTCTTTGGAAATTATAGTACGGATTGCTTCTTTTAAGCTGAATTAGGCTTTTAATTACTTACTTTTATTAATATTTTACTTATGTTTCATGATTTTTTCATACTTTCTTAATAACTTTTTTACATAAATTTCATATTAAACGTGTTTAGATGCACATAGGCGTTTACGAAAAATTCAAAAAGATTTACAGCATTATTAAAACACACCATCTATTTACTAACACAGTTATTTTAGAAAAAAAAATCACATTTAAACAACTATAAGATAATGTCATATAAATTACTAATTTCGAAAAAATAATATTCTTTATCTATATACAATAATTAAAAAAATTATTTAAAAAAAATCACCATTTTCTAAAATATAATACGAATTTCATGAGTAGGGAATAGAATCCCGAGACTAAATAATAATTCCGGGATTTCTTTAAATCGATATCGACACAAGTATCGAAATTCAGATAACAAGAATTTCTGTGATCTTCTTTTTCTTTACTTTGAATTCTCTAGTATTACTACAATTCATTTCAGTAACAAAACATTGTAATTTTGCACACAGTTTAATTTCCTAATGAAATTATTATTAAATTTGAAACGCTACGTAAAACAAAAAACGTGATTTTGACTTACGAAATATATATAATAAATTTCAACAGTTAAATCTATGTTTTACTACATAAGAATGTGATTATTTGAGTCTTTATTATATATATTATAAAAAATTGTGAAACAAATGTTAAATTAAAGTTGTTTAAAATATTTAAAGTGCATATCATTTATAAATTTTAATTTAAGGTTATGTTGTGCATCATTCGACTATTAGAAATCATTGGAATATTTCGATTACATAAATATAACTCGGAACAATAACTCGATCTATTAATTTTTCCGAATAATGCATCTTTTTCTATTGATTCTTCTAGTTAAAGAAAAACACAACTTACATCAGATAAATTATTTTGTAAATGTTGCATGTTTGTATGTCACTTTTAAGTTAACTTTATAAATTACAATTTTTCTTGTTTTACTTGATTTTTTTAAGAAAGAGTAGGTTAACAGTTATGATTCAGCTCACGCCCGAGTTATTAATTTTAATTATTTTTGCCTGGATCTGAATGAACGCATATCTGTCTTTTTTTTTTCGTGTCCGAGTTATTTTAAGGGATTATTCCTCGTTTGCGTAAAATCCTTCATTTGCAGTGCGTTTGAAGTATTTCCTGACTGAATTACTTTATGGGATTATTATTAGTTTGGGTAAAATAATTTATTACGGCTTTATTTCAATGATATTTTTAGAGATTATTTTTGGAATGATTAAATATCTCGTTTCTGATACGAATGAACACATTACGATTAAATAAACGTGAACATATTATGAACGGTTTAACATGTATTTCTGACACACTTGGTTGTTTTTGGTTTGGTTTGTCTCTGGTTTGTAACTATTTATGAAAAATATATTCTAAAGATTTGCACGATTCGTGTAATGCAGAAAATTAATGTTTAAAGATTTGGAAACATCACTCTTAACAATTTATTAATGAAAATTATGATTTCCCAGCTAGAAAAAATTTGCACTTTTTTTGCACAAAATGATGTATTGTACACAATTTGTGCATAAAAAGCGATAATTTTTGAATATTGCAAAAGTATACAGTTTCTTTTGCAAATTATCTGCAATTTTTATGCATTCAAATAAATGCATATTTTATATTTTCAAAAACTGTGTCTATTTTTCATATAAAATAAGTGCATATTCGATGTTTGAAAAATATGCGCACATATTTTTGTATATAATAAGTGCGCATTCTATGGTTGCAAAAATTGTGCATTATTATGAACAAAACAGTTTGTACAGTAAAACTTCTGAATAACGGAAACCTCGGGAGCGCTGAAATTGCCCGCTATTCGGAGGTGTTCGCTATACACAGCTAAAAATGTGCAATTATACAGATGTTGAGAATAAAAAAAATAAAGGTGTCCGCTAAATAAAGGTGTCTGCTGTTTAAGAGTGTCCGTCATGGAGGTTTTACTGTACATTGCAATCTTGCAAGATGTAAAAAACTTCTGTGTTTTCTTTTTTTGTTGTTGTTGTTGTTAATTAACTTGTATGGGGGAGTTAACTTCTGTGATGGGTGGAACTTCTATGGAAGTTTTCGCAGTAGGGACCCCCACCCCCACCCCTCTTAAAAGTAAAAATTTTCGTTCCTCTTTTTCTTAGGGTTTAAATATTTTAAGTTACTCGAAAAGAAAAAAAATACAGTATGTTTTTAAAAAAACAGAGAAAAAGAAAATTTAGTTCATTAAAATTCAAAATCCGTGGGGAGGGAGAAGATGTCACCGTCACCTGAATTCAAAATTGGCTTTAAGCGCACTTTTCAGGATAGGTTTTAACACATAAACATAAAAAGAAACAGAACTAAAAATTAAATTTCATTGCGGATTTAGAGGAGTACCCCCCCCCCACCTCCTCCCCCGATACCCAACAGAAAATTTTTAACTGATCTTGCTCTTAGTGTGAAACTATTAACAATTTACTATGCCTTTTAAATCGGAGAAAAATAAGAATTTGTTTATTAAATTTCAAAATCTGGGTGGGGGCGGGGGTGAGAGCCGGCTAACCGTCACCTGAATTAAACACTGAACCTTGAACCCGATTCAGATAAATATTTAATATATAAACTTAAAAAAAACTAACAATTAATTTTCATGGTGGATTTAAGAGGACACCTTCCCGTCCCCCTCTAAAATGTAAAATTCATAGTTGTACTTTCATTTATTATTTAATTATTTTAATTTACTCGGAAAGATTAAATTAACTATGTTTTTTAAAGTCCGAAAAAAAAAAGTATTGTTACATTTCAAAATCCAGTTTATGGGGGGAAATTGATGCCTCTTTCGAGCTACTGCAATCACTGAAAATTAATTTCCATGAAGGATATTTTTGAAAAAGCCCTTCCACCCCACCCAAAACGTGAAATTCTTAACTGTACTTTCTCTTAGTGTTGAATTATTTTAAGTTATTTAAAAAGAATAAATTTACTACGTATTTCAAAATCGGTCAAAAGAAATCAGTCAGTTAAATTAAAAAATTCAAGGAGCGCTTTTTGATTTAAGAAATATATCCAAAACAATAGTATTGAAAATATGTGTAATTGATCCTCCCTCCCCCCTCTATAAACACCGGTTTGTTCCGATTAAGTTCATGCTTTTAAAAATGTAGAAAATAGAAAATTTTGCAATCGCAAACATTGTTATTTAGGTTTTTGGAGGTATGTTATTTATTATTTTTTAATAACAGAATAATTTTGCAAAAACAATTTTACTAAAAATGATAAGGTATTCAATTTCAGAAATTTTTTAAAAAATTAAATGGTTTCTTTTTTTAGTTTTTTTTAGTTGAATTTGAATTTTTCCTCCTTTTTCTTCTATATGCGCGAACGTTTTGGATTTTAAAACAAAATTCGGTTTTCGATTTACTTTTGTTAGGGATGTCATGATTACAACTTTTTTAATGATTTTGTCTTTGATTATTGAACAGGGTGCTTTGCCGTGCTATGTATTTTACGATTACAGCTACAAATTTTATATTTAAAATTTCAATTAAAACTTGAAATTTTTAAAAGTGCACTATATTTCCATATTTTTAATTGGTAGAATGCAACTGCGCTATTAAAATTAATATTTTATAATGATATTGAAAAAAGATTTAAGATGGCTATACCACACTTATTTTACGATTATTGTCGCTTCGCTAGTGTCCCTACCGCCTTCATTAAATGAAGAAAATTATACCATTTTTTACGATAGCTTAAGGCGCAATAATTGCTAATAAAAACAAATAAGAAGTTAATTAAATTACTCATTTGTGCTAACGAATGTTTGAGATTTTCACTTGTTTAAATCAACCACTTTCTTTAATCAACATTTTATTTAGCCTGGTTTATATTCGAATCATCTCGTACTGAAATCATCATTTATATTATTTTTCATGCCAACATCTCAATTTCTAATAAAAAATATAAAGTAAAATAATAAAATATTTGACAACTTAAAAAATATATAAATAAAATCTGCATATATGCAGATTTTACTTACTCACCAGAGTGCTTAGATAGAATAAAATATTTAAATGTTTCAGTTCTTTTTAATAGCTTTATTTTTAAAATTTTTATATCCGTCACTTTGCCGCATAAACAAAATTTATGCAATAGTCAGTTTTGCTACTATTTTGTGCAGTAAAGCTATGCCAATACAACCTAGTTCACAATCTGCGAATAAAGATTAATCAAACTATCCAAGTTCTTTTGAAATGTTGCTTTTAGATAAAATAAATATATAAATACTGCTGCAAAAGACGAGTTGGAAAATAATAGATACTACTTCAAAAGTGATTATAAGTGAAGAGTGGATAGCCACAAAAAAATTAAAAGAAGAAAATAATGAAGAAAAATCAAAATCTAAAGGACCAAAACCCTTTAATAATTGCAGTACTGGAAAGGAGTAAAAAAGGAAAACAAAATTTGAAAACGTCAGAAGAATGCCGAGTCAAACTATCATACTGTAAAAGGAAAATGAGATATAACTATTGAAATCTCAATGATTACAGATGTCAATGATGTAAATGATGACAATGATGTCAATGATTACAGAAGCACAGAAAATATTTTCCTAACAGAAAGTGGATTACCGACCGTTAAACTAAACGGAAAATAAAGGTGTTATAAAAATACAAAAAACTAGTAAGAAAAAGAAGTTTATTGATAAATCGTTCAAAGGAGACAGCACAGACAGTGGCTAATTAATTGCCTTCCCTGCAAAGTAATGTTGAAATGACATTGACAGAATTTATTGCAATTCCGCATGGGAAGGAATTGATGCGATTTTGTGCGACAAATCAGTATTTCAAGAGAATATTAAAATAGAAATTTGCTAATAAAATTTGTTTTAGCTGACGGTTAATCTCGAATTAAACAGACTACTCACTGTAAATGAATTTGTCCCATAAACGAAGAACATGAAGACGAAGGAGAGGTATTTGTCCGAAGTTCAATCAGTCAAGATCGTCAACTGTATTTTATATAGTTTATTTTTCAATACCGGGTGTTATACCATTGCAAGTTTACTTCTAAAAACTTAAAGATAACAAAACATGTCAGGTAAATCAATACCTATTTGCTGTGTGCTGTCGTGTAACTCACGCTCTTGCTTTATCAGAATGTTCACCGTTTTGCATATACAGGGTGTCCCAGAAGTAATGGGACAAATTTTAAGGGGAGGTAGGGGACATCACAAGGATTCAGATTTGCATAGCAACCCAGGGTCGGAAACGCTTACCTGTCGCGGTAGTGACGACACAAAACACAAGAAAGAAAGGACACGAACAGGGAGAGAAAACATGTTTATTATTCTTAGTACTGCAAAAATGCCGGGACAAGGCTGGAAAGTGTTCAGGAACTTGTTGCATGCATCGTGGCAGTTGCTGGGGAAGTCCGGGGCACTCCCAGTATTTTCGAGAACATTAGATCTTCCATACGCTGGAGATGCGCTTTCATGCATCACGGCCCGGAGTCGTAATTTCGAACGCCTACTTTTATGACGATCGTTGTCCATTTAATGTTCTTTCTTCTTAGTTTTTGGTTGTACTAATGATAATAAACATGTTTTATCCTCTTATTCATATCCTGTCTTTCTTGTGTTTTGTTTCGTCACTACCGCGCCAGGAAAGCGTTTCCGACCCTGGGTTGCTATGCAAATCTGAATTCTTCTAATATCCCCTACCTCTCTTTAAAGTTTGTCCCATTACTTCTGGGACACCCTGTATAACAATAACCATTTTTATGTAGTGATAAAAAGTTCATTTGGAAATGGATGATATCATTTATCCCGCATATCACTGTTAAAATGCCTACATTTATGAATTGATGATTTCTTTTATCATGTATATTAACCCCTGTAATGCTACAATTTGCCTAGTTTGACTTTTTTCAGCAAATATCGTAATCACATGTTTCACTGAGTACGTACAGGAATTTTGTTGCATTTCACCTAGTAAGTAATTCGGTCGGAATAAATGGACTCAAACGACCTTACATTATTCTATAGCTAACCTGTACATAGTTATTAAATTCAGTAATTACTACTATGAATTTTAAGGCTAAACAAAATAACAACTTTCATTTAAAACAAAATATCAGATATATATAGAGAGATATTAATTAAGTTTTTATTTACGAATATTATGTCTTAATAATAATACATTTGTTTTGGAAAAGTTAGGGTACATCTCAGACAGCAGGAACAAAAAAGTTTTAATTTGCACGTTGGCAACACATTGTAAACTTAGCATTTGACCTTTGCCTCGCAGTCATTCGCTATTTTACGGTGAGTCTGATCCGTGTAGCACGTGTTTATAATGTCTGCGCCAAAACGACAAAATAACGTATGACGACTAAATAATAGGTATACCTATTATACTAAAAATAGGTATGGCGACAAAATACTAATAATAGGTATGGCGACAAAATACTAATTGTAAATGTTGTTGATTACTGTTATTTTCTATTAAAGCACCTTAAAAAAAAAAAAAAAAAAAAAAAAAAAAAAAAAAAAACTTGCCAAGATGGCCGGAAACATTTGAGTACATGCGTTTTTCTTTGCAATTAATTTTATCAATTAAATTTATTGATATTTATTTGTTATTCCATAAAGAAGTACCTAAATATTATGCCAATAAAATCTTTAAGTATTACATTGAGATTCTTCTTCAAATGGATGTACTTAAAAATTATCCAAAAAATTTATGCTGGTCGAAAATGTTTGATTACCACTGTACGTCATAGTTTCACAGCTCTATAACTATCCATCGCGCCAAGCTGGTACATTTGTTTTTACGTATACAATTATTAAATTAATAAAGTACTGGTATGAGTCTATAGGTTAAGAAAGCATTAAATTTTCAGTAAATCGAAAATAGCTTCGCTCAATCTCGTTTAGATACATTTTATCTTAAGTAAACAGAATATTTTATTTATTTATTTTTCACGCACGCTTTTACATATCATTGATGCTCTGTTGAGCTACACTTTGAGAAATTCTAATGGTATGGTTGTTGTTTTGATTTTAGAGAAAAGTAAAATAGTACATAAGACTATAAAGAGGATTCAAATCTGAAGAGTAGCAGACGACTTTTCAATTTCCGGATCGTGAATTTTCAAAGCGAAATCAAATGTTATCTGAATGAATTTTATGGAGGTAAAATAATATTTCGGAAACTTACTTTATAGCATTCTGGATTTTATATATCTTATGTAGCACATTGCGTGAGAGTTCTCGATGAACATTTATTAAACCAAAATAACATAACTGTTTTGAAATTTTATGTATCAATAAATGGCAGAATTTCAAAAACATAATTTAAAATTGGTAAACAATTGAAAATAATTATTCAAGCAATTACTCTACACTTAATTTATAGCCGATTTATTATCGTTAGAAAGATTTTCCAACTATAAAATGGCATATGCGAAATATTATTACATTTCTTTTAACAATTGTCAAATTTAAGTGTACTAAAATTATATTTTTTTATAATAATTTAATTTCTATTACGACATTTCAATTAATTTCCAATTATTATTTTTCTAAACTTAGTAAAAATGCTAAGTAAGTTTAATTATAAATATATGTCAATAACGCTAAGTTAAAAAATTACGATGTTGTGACATACACAATCTTTTTCGCTGTTATCTAATATATGTTTGCTTCTAAACATCGTAAAATTTCAATCTTTATTCAATCAAATTGAAAAAAATACACTTTGACGTTCAATTTGATGTTCAAACAACTAAAAGTTGTTTTAACGATTTTTTGATAATTTTTGAAAAGTTTTTAACTAATAAATATGTAAATCAATCAAAGTTAACTGAATAATCAACTCCCCCCACACACTTATAACTAGTAAATCTGCAGATCAAGAACCTCAACGTCATCTCTGCAACTTATTGTTTTTAGCAAACTTTGCGTAATATTAATCTTTCTACAAAAACAAAATTTAAACTTTTCAAATTACACAAACATTTATAAAAGGGAAAAAATATTTCGATGGTTTCAGACATTAGAAGCGTTAAATTAAACACGTTGTTATGTAATGATATTCTGAAATTCTCACGATCTACTTATTCTAGTAATTTTTATATAATAAAGCAAATTTCTTCAGGGGGGCGCCCCCCTGAACCCCCCGTTGTGTAATTTATTTTGCATTTGTAATTTTCTATTGATTGAGTTAATGATTATCCTATCCTATATCTTATATTCCTTTTTACACTGCGATTTATAAGGATAAGCAACAAATTCGTCAAGCATTTTACGTCATCCTAATATCCATACAGCAGTATTTACTTGCCTGCTAACCACAAACACCTGTATCTAATGGATAAAGAACTTTTGGAAATGTAAACTGAGACATCTAATTTAGAAATCTAATACCTTTATAATTTTTGTTTCCAAAAAATAATTTTGATTACCATTCTGCAATATTTATATCTGAGATCTAATCTAAATATCTAAAAATGTACTCGATAGCATTAACTTACTAAAATCACCCTAAAGTAGGGGGACTTCTAAACCTAACGGTTAATAATTCATCATCGTGTCCACTTCCAACTGACTAAATAGATAAACGTGATTTGGCGCCGTTAAGTATTTTTTGTGATAGCCTTTTAATAGTATCCACATTTAATTTAAAATCGTGATGTTACAAACACCTTTGAAATTTGACTCACACCTGTGTTCAGGTCAAATTACGAAAGGTTAACTAACCTTTTATTTCTCTTAGCCGGGCATTTTATTTCATTTTTCCTAATAGGGATTATTTTAATAATTTATTTTACACTCTACAAGCTGTTACACGGGACGTTGTTCACGTAGCATTAAAATAGAGATAAATGCATTAAATAAAACATTTCACTCCCCACCAGACGTGGCAAGTCTCAGGCTTTTTGCACAACACTATTATCTTACAGAAAATGTTGTTCTTTTAAATCGCGCAAATGTTTCAATTAAATAAAGTAACATTTTTTGTATTAAAATGCTGGTATCCAAAACGCCGGAGGCTTGGCAGCTCTGCTCTTCTTAATAGAAACATATATAGTTAACCAACACTTTATCACATTTTAAGGAGACAATACGGAATTTCTTATTTGTATGGCCTTACATATACCTCAGTCATAAAAATGTAAAATTTTGTGCCAATTAATATACACAATTGCGAAAGTGAAATCGCAACCAATGAGAAAAGGAAGGCCAAGTAAAATCGTGTAAATCGAGGAATCTTTCTTCGTAGTGTTGGGAAAATACGACTACAAAAATTATTTTAGGTGGTATTTGGTGTGAAATGTTTATATGTAATGTATTCCTGTCCTATTTATCTTTTTTATTATTTGTAATTTGTTTATTCCATTTTTCTTTTGCATATGAAAACTTACAAATCAAAATTAACTCTTTGGGAGAAATTGTTATTCCTTTTTTTTTTTTTTTTGCAAAAATAAAGTTTATAAAGTTTAATAGAATAATGTCAGTTTATTCTGTATGAAAATAACGAACTTTTTCATTTATAAGCAAAATAGTTGAATACATAAATAAAAATATTATTCTATATAGTATATAAATACTATTTTCATTTCTGCGTTTAAATCAATCTATATGCAAATATTTATACAAAGGTATTCATTAATTCATTCCTTTTAACTTTGATTTGACTTAAAAAACCATACATACTTTCACATTTATGATATTTTTAGATGAGATATAGTTGCTACACAACGGTTAAAAGAAAAAAATGAAATATAAGTAAATTCATAAAATAAAATGTTTTATATTATTCGAACACATGTATAAAATTCCATCATAAGTTATACACCTAATTTAAAAGCTCTGACAAATGTTTTGACAAAATTGCGAACTAAAAGGAATAATTTAACACTCTTATTTAAAAATTTCAGCATCCAAAATTTACCATTTAAATCTATTATTCATATGAGCGATTTCTTTCAACAAATGAAAATTGAAAATCGTCTGACTTCCCATAGAAAAGCATTATGTCACAAAATAAAATGTTCTATATATTCCGAACGAATGAACCGAATTTAACCCAAAACTATACAGCTAAATCCGAGGAGCTTACCAATATACATCCTTAATTTCAAGCTAATCGGATGCTTTTTACGGCAGTTATCGCGGGACAGACAGACAAACTAACTAACTAACAAACAAACAAATAGACGGAAACCAAAAAATTTCGGGTCTCCACAGTAAGCCTTCACTGGCGTTTCGGCAATAATGCAAAATAACATTTGTATTAGCATACATGAAGATAAACTCTCAAGTAAAATATGAAAAACAAAGAACAAAGAGTCAAATTTATCGAGGGTTCTTTCTTCTGACATCTCTGTATTCAAAAAAAAAAAAAAAAAAAAAAAAAAAAGTAACTAACGTTGTCACTTCCGACGCCAGTTTTGAATTTTTTGTGACCGGAAGTCTTTAATTGCTAATAATCAGAAAAATATTGCATACAAAAATATGAAAATTCAGTGGAATGACAGAGAAATGTTTGATAAACACGCTGATGAATACAGTTTTCAAAATCTAAGAAATCTTTTAAGAGATAGTTAGTGTTAAAGTTGATCAAAATCGTTCTATTAAAAAAGTTTTATAGGAGCAAAAACTATACATAGGAATTTAATCATTTTAGATCATTTTATACATTAGAAGTTCCCGGTGTGAAGACTGCCTTTATTTTTTTAATTTGACTCATTTTTGTGGTTTATTTCTATTTTAAATTAAAATTTTCAGCATTTCGAGAGATTTTTCTGCAACTTTCAGAAATGGGTATTATTTTAAATTGTTGTCAAATTTAAAAGCAACGCAAAGAACAATATTTCCTTCAAATTAAAAATTTATTTACACCTGACTGTTATAAACAGAAAAAAAGCTTTGAAATAAGAATTAAATGGTTACATATTAAAAGCAGGAAAATATTAATAATTACCTCATAAAAACAATATTTACACGTGAATTTTGATACAGAAAGAAAATTGTAAAATAATAAATTCATTTCTATGCGTTAAAAGACTTAAATGGAGGAAATTACGTCATATTTAAAATTGCCAAACCATAATATTGCCAAACAGTTTAAATTTAAAAATATACTCTCGTGAGACATTTATTTCATATTTTGAGATAATCTTTTAACACTAATCTATCTATATATATATTACGCTATCGTACGTGGCACAGAAATCGCGATTGTTTGTTAATTGATTAATGGCAACGCTCGAATAAAACTCTTCTCATTGGTTATTGAACAGCATTTAATGCATCTTCATATATAGGTAAGAGGGGGGGGGGGGTTACCATAGGGGAACCCTGTTCTGTCTCCAATTGCTACCAAATGTGACGCCATCTTTATGATATCACTAATATTTACCAAATTTCCATAGATTTCCGGTGTAAACCAGTACGGTTTACTTGCTTACAGAAAATGAATATATTGAGATATTTTTAGCCAATGAACCAAAGCAAATGTTATTGTAATGCCTACAAGAGTCGCATTGCTCTCGTGCTGAGAATTCTAAGACAGTGCAAATAATATTTCCTTTCTAACAACAAAAGTATTTTCACGTGAATATTAAAAAATAAAGAAAACTTTGGTGAAAATTGAGTCAGATTTAATACGATACATTCAAAATGTCTTATATAAAAAATATTTCTTATAGCGTTATTAAAAAATACCGGGAGACAAAGACTGTGTTTACTTAAATCATTTTATATTAGCTTATTTTCACATGTTTAACTGATCTGGTATAATGAAAGACGAAAACAACCCGTTATTTAAGCCAATCAAATTAGCATGCTTTTAGAGTTTGCGGTGTCTGAACAGAATTTGACGAGCGTAGCTCGTAGGGGCAGTGCCCCCTAGATTTTTAAAATAAAGAGATTGAAATTTTATTGCAATTTTATTGAAATGAAACGCTGAAATGTTGACAATGTAAGTGCTGAAGGGTTATAAAAATATTTTATTTAAATATATATAATTAAAAGAGACATTTAAGTAAAGAAGACATAGATTCCAAATCTTTAAATTATATGTGGTAAAATATTTCTCCCACTTTTTACTAGAATTGTTTCTCAAAATATTGTTGTTCGAAGATCATAAAACACATTTTCCCTTCCAATGCCAAACCATTATTTGTTTTATTTGTTTTTCAAATGAAGTTAACGGATATCATGAGTAAAAATAATGCATATTTGAGATCTTAATAAATGCCACAAAAGCTTAAGTAATTCTAAATTCTGAGATAACATAAAAGTCAAGTATTGTAACAAACTTCAGTCAAATATGAATTTTAAAAACTTTTGCAATTGTATATATCCGTTTCTTGTACTGAAAGCAATTTAACAGAGTGCACACAATTTATTATCTGGATGCAAATTCGAAAAACTGGAAGATAGTGTAATGTTATTTTCTGACATAAAATTTCATATCTAAAATATTTAGGGCGTGACGTTGTACATATATTTACAAAATTATTATAAGAATTCTTAAAATATATCTTATTTTGTGCCCCTATTTTCATATCATTTGAAGAAAAACAAAATGTTTTTACACTGAGTTAAGAAATTATAAGACCCTTTTGATTTTGAAAATTATAAAGTAAATAAAGGTTATAATTTTAGTTAAGACACATGAGATATCAAAATACAATATATTTATTAAAATTAGTTGACTAATTAAAATTAGCAATAATTTTGAATAATGCAATAAATAAGTATGTTAACAAAAATAAAAGCAATCATTGAAAAATACACTATTAACAAATTATAAGACCACTTGTATAAAAAAAATAATATATAAATTAATACGATATTGGTCTTCAATTTCTATTTATAACCTCAAACACACTGTTTTTCATAGAAGTGACCAGGTAATAAAGTACCGATCCAGAAATATTGTGCTACTATTTCAAAATGGCTACTTCTAGTTCATTTGCAGGTAAAAACTGATTATTATTAGCGTAAACTTTGCAACTTAATAGAAGATTTGCAATCCCAAAGATTTTTCATAAGGTTCAAGTCTGGTGTTCGTCTTGGCCATTACAAACCACGAATTTTTTTTCTTTTTAGCTCACAGGCTATCAAAGCCTGAGAGCTAATGTGCCCGCCCGTTCTGTATGTATGTATGTACGCAACGCGATAACTCTTGATAGAAACATCCGATTTGCTTCAAAATTTTTTTCTAGGTTCATTGTGACAAGGCGCTTCCCTGATTAGTTTTGGGAGTTCATTGGTTAAGGATACAGGGGGAAAAACGGGGTTAGTCCACCCCCCTTAATTCAGATAAATGGGTTTTTCATGCAGAATCATTCGATTTGCTCCGTATTTTGTATACCGGTTTATTAGGTTAAGGAACTTCCCTGATTAGTTTTGGGAGTTCATTGGTTAAGGATAAAGGGGGAAAAGGGGGGTTAGTCCACCCCTTAATTCAAATAAATGGGTTTTTCATGCAGAATCATTCGATTTTCTCCGAATTTGGTATACCGGTTTATTATGTTAAGGAACTTCCCTGATTAGTTTTGAGGGTTCATTGGTTAAGGATAAAGTGGGAAAAGGGGGGTTAGTCAACCGCTTTTAATTCAGATAAATGGGTTTTTAATGCAGAATGATTCGATTTGCTCCGAATTCCGTATACCGGTTTATTATGTTAAGGAAATTCCCTGATTAGTTTTGGGGGTTCATTGGTTAAGGGTAAAGGGGGAAGGGGGGCTAGTCCACCCCCCTTAATTTATATAAACGGGTTTTTCATGCAGAATTATTCGCTTTGCTCCAAATTTGGTATTCCGGTTTATTATGTTAAGGAGCTTCTCTGATTCGTTTTGGGGATTCATTGGTTAAGGATAAAGGGAGGGCTAGTCCACCCCCTTAATTTAGATAAATGTTTTTTTTTGCAGGATTATTCGATTTGCTCCATATTTGGTATATCGGTTTATTATGATAAGGAGCTTCCCTGATTAGATTTGGAGGTTCACTGGTTAAGTATAAAGGGGGAAACGGGGGCTAATTCCCCTTCACTTATTTTTTTGATGGGCATTATTATTTAAAATAAGAGTATGATATACAATTAGTGTGAATAGCCTGTGAGCTCAATGCCATCAGTTTAGCTCGGCATTCTTTTTTATTTAAACCATTGCTGGGTGGTTTTAGACACATGGCAAGAAGCATTGTCCTGCTGAAACATCCAGTTAGCGCCACCTGAAAAAGGTCCAAACGGTAACAAATGATCGTATAACATAGCCCGATATTGCGTACAGTTCACAAGTCCAAACTAATCGCATAATCCATCATGACTAAAAGCTCCCCAAAACATTACTGATCCTCCTCCCATTTGTAGACTGAAGAATTGTTTCGGTTCTTTCCCCAAATCATGCCAACAGTATTTATAACCATGCGGACCGTCAAGATTATTTTTTCTCATCTGAAAAGATCACTTATTTTCATTTCTTACCCATGACATGACATTTTAGCCCATTTCAGTCTTCTTCTTTATGATATTTCATGAACCTCGTTTTTTTCAACAATTTCATGCATTTTGCATTACTATTTGATTTCAGACTCTTTCAAACTGTTACGTGTGAGGTTCTTTTGCTGAAAAGGTTCGAAATTTCCCGAGTTGAAAGACCTTTTTGAGTTGATAATCGAAATATTTGTCCATCATCCCGTGCTGTCAAAATCCTTTTTCTTTGAGATCGTCTAATATTATTTGAATCCTTTTTCTAATTATTTCATTGCGAATGGCAGTTTTAGAACGCTTCAGTAACCGAGCCATTAGGTAGCTTTCATTACAAAAAACTACCTATTGCAGCCGTTCGGAGGAAAGCGATTTCAAAAAATTTTGGTATATTTTCATCGATCATGACCCCCAGACACCGAAACCACCCTCCGTTCAAAAGTTGATATATATATATATATATGCATATATATATCCATATATATATATATATATATATATGATCTTTGTCCCACTGTAACTCTCGTATTTATGAACCGATTTGGATGAAATTTCGTTTATACAGAGTACATACCAATGTCTCGACCGAGTTCGTTGGCCAGCTTCATCCGCCATTTTGTTTCAAAATTGCGGCCATTTAAAATTTAAAAAAAATTAAATTTGAAATGTGGTACCAAAAAATTGAAAATTAAAAAATATTTTTTTCTTATGTGTTTCACCTTGATACAAAGATTCCGGAGCAGTTTTTGTTTCGTTTATATCTTTAAAAATGGCTGAGTTATAGCACTTTGAATTTCTAGCGTGGCTGACATTTTGAAATGACCTGATTTTTGTCACGCGATAACAGGCGTATTTATGAACCGATTTGGATGTACCTTAGTGTATACATAGTACATACCAATGTCTCGACCGAGTTCGTTCGTCAGCTTCATCCGCCATCTTGTTTCAAAATGGCGGCCATTTAAATAAATTTTAAAAATATAATTTTAAATGAGGTACCAAGAAATTGGAAAATGAAGAAGAATTTTTTTGTATGTGTTTAACCTTAATACAAAGATTCCGGAACAGATTTTGTTTCGTCTATATCTAGAAAAATGGCTGAGTTATAGCATTTTTAATTTCTATTGTGATTGACATTTTCAAACGATCTGATTTTTGTCACGCAATAACAGGCGTATTTATGAACCGATCTGGATGTAACTTGATGTGTACATAGTACATACCAATGTTTAGATCGAGTTCGTTGGCCAGCTTCATTCACCATCTTGTTTGAAAAGGGCTGCCATTAAAAAACAATTTTAAATTTAAAATTTAAAATTTAAAATAAAGTATCAAAAAATTGGAAAATGAAAAAGATTTTTTTTATGTGTGTGACCTTGATACAAAGTTTCCGCAGAAGTTTTTGTTTCGTCTATATCTTAAAAAATGTTTGAATTATAGCACTTTGAATTTCTAGCATGGCTGACATTTTGAAACGATGTGATATTTGTCACGCGATAACACGTGTATTTATTAACCTATTTCGATGTAAGAAGGCATGTGGATAGTAACATCTGCAATGTCTCGCCCAAGTTCGCTGGCCAGCTTTCTCAGCCATCTTGTTTCAAAATGGCGGCCAGTAAATAAAAAAAAAAAATAAAGTTATGTGCAAAAAAATTAGAAATTGAAAAAGGTTTCTTTTTTAAGTATTTGACCTTGATATAAGGATTCCGGCGCACTTTTTGTATTGAATTTACCTTAAAAAAATGGCTCAGATATAGCACTTTGAATTTCTAATGCGGGTGACATTTTGAAAAATCTGATTTTTTGCCTGCGACAGCACTCGTATATATCAACCGATTCCGATGTGAGTGAGCATGTGCACAGGAATTACGAAGGTCTCGACCAAGTTCACTGGTTAGCCTCATCCACCTTGTTATCTTAAAATGGCAGGCTCTTCAATGTATCGCCGAACTTGGCAACAAAATATAAGTCATTTTAAATAAAAGCAGCTTGGATAAAGCTGACTAATTTCGCTAAATTCTCATTCATAATGATTTAGTATTAATAAAAATTAGTATTGAATCTCCTGCAATCGGTTTTCACTAAATTGAGCTTTGTGCGCTTGAATAATATAAGCTGGCTTTTTAAAAATAAGGAATATGAAAGCTACCTCTTCCTCCCGGCACTGGCCGGAAGGACTTTTTTTCGTTCAGATTTACCAGCACCCATATGAAACCAAATTTTTCTTACTTCGGTCGAAGGCAACTCTTTACCTCACGGCATCCTCAAATATATCGAAAATAATACTATCTAAACCTGCACCTTTGCTTCTCGGGAATACTTTCACTATATACAACTTGGTTATCGCTTTACGCAACTGCTTTTCACAGGAAAAGAAATGAAAATATAGGATATTCTCTCAAAAGTAACTGATCAGTTGAGCGTTTTACTATGGGATAACGTAACTGAATTCTGAGGAAGGTAATTGAGATATAAAGTAAATCTGCTAGCTTTCTTCTTGAATGGGGAAGTTTTGCTTTCGCAAGTAACACTGTGCACGCCTGATACAACCCTGTCGATTTCTAATGTGCCATTGAGTCCGGCAGAATGGGGATTTTCAAGTATGTTAAGTGATATACTAGGTTTGGCTTTTAATTAATAGGACTGACACCATAAAATTTTTTATTCATCATCAATTGCACCAGAAACTTCATAGCATTCAATATACTCCCCTTTAAAATCCATGTCCCGCAGCATTAGAATTTTCCATTGTGCAAAGAAGTATTTGAAGTCCTGTTCTATCAGCTTGTGAGAGCCTTCGCAGCTTTTGCTTTGACCGACTCCATGCTCTTAAGTTCCAATTCGACCTTTGGACATAAACAGAAGTCCCAAGGGGGTACGTCAGTCTAATACGGTGGATATTCAAACACGGGGATGGTGCTTTTTTTCAAGAATGCTTTCAAAGACAAAAAGGAATGTACGTGTGCATTGCTCTGGTGAAGCATCTATGATTTTTCTTTTTGAATGTTTCATGCAAAATTGACGAAGAATTTCTTTTCCGATGCTTGTGAAATCAGCAACAGCTCCTATACTCAGAGGACGATTTTCCAGTAACAACTGGCATTTTTCTTTACGCTTGAGTCCGATTTTGACATGCAGCGTCGCCCAAGGGGCACATCACCTCCGGTCTTTTCTCGCGCCTCTTTGAACTTTTTAAACCACTCAAAAAATTTCATGTTAGTACGCTTCTTTAAAACTTTAACATAGCATAAAATTTGTGGTAGGTTTCCCGAGTTTTACAAGAAATTTCAAATTTGTCTTTTGCTCCATCTAGACACGTGTCGTTTTTCCTGAAGGTCAAGAGCACACTTAGAGCAAATTCTCTAGCCACACTAAGGGACACGTGCACTGTGTGGCCGAGATAAGAAAAACCCTGAGTAGGTTTCCTGCTTTAGAAGGTTCCAAAACTTGTAAGGAGGGAACGTCATCCATAGTACAAAAAATACTGCTATTTCTTGGAATGATCGGTGAATAGGAGAAAAGAAAATGCGGGACTTCCCTAAAATAAAGTCGACTGACCAGTTACCTTGGCAACAGAAGTCAAGAAGAAGAAGACAAGAGTCTTTCTTATCCCAACCAGACAGTACTTGACGATTGAGTTGGGGATTAGGGAGATACCACATAAGAAATTCAAGGAAAGTTCGTCTGCACCACGATCGCGGTTTTAGTGTGGCAGCACCAATTCCTCTTATTTAATAGCCTCACGTCGGACTTATCTTGTGGTTGTTTGGTTGTCATTTAGAGTGAGACTTTCACTATAAATGGGTGTTTTATTGTAATTGAAACATTTAGTTACTGTGACTCAAGTTGGTAAGTTGTTATAATTCATCTGGAATAAAGTTTATCTAGTTTCATGGAACCTGATTATTTTGCGATTTGAGAGTAAAGCATTTGATGTTGTTGGATTTAAATAACTAATTCTTGATTGAATATATTCATCTTCAAAAGTAGAATAGTATTAATTTAATGTTAATTTGAAGGTTATTTATTCTTGTGAAAGCCTATTTCAGTTGGATTTTGGATTTCTCATGAGTTTAAAATTCGTGTCATTTTAGAGGTTAGGATTTGTTGAATAATCTTTTTATTTTTAATTATATATAAATGCTTATTTGATGCATATTATCAGAAATCCAGACGGTCATCATATAAATCCCAAACCTCATAAAAAATAAAATACAAATAAAATAAGATTAGGGAAAATCAGATTTTATTTACGATACAGTGGCTTTAAAATTAATAAATACCACATAATTTTTAATTAATTTGCATGCTGATAATTCCATAATTAATACGATTTCTCCGTACTTAAATCCTTTATTTTTGCATGTTTATATCGTACACATTTACATAAATTTATATATTTTTATATACACATAAAACATTTCGACTCATACAACAGAATGATGAAAATGTGTAATAAAAAGGTGGTCTAAATGAAAAAGAAGATTATTCCAAGTGTTTAATAAAAATAAATAAATATATATATACAGTGATAGCCAAAACTTTGGACATTTGTTTAAATTTTCATGTTTTATAAGTTTGTGTGCTTATAGAATATATTCATTTTCACTTAAATACAAATGTTTATGTATCAAATTCAAGGAAATTTAATGTAGAATTTAATTTAAAAAACAGAATAGAAATATCTGCATAAAAAAAAGTTACACTTACTTTAGTCTAAAATACAAACACAATTAATCATGAATGCTGAAATGTATTGTAATAAAAGCTTCCTGGTCAATCAAAATGTCTGTTCTGAGGACCAATAAAATGTTAGTAACTAAACTGTAATATGTTTGGATTTGTAAAAGCGGTATTTACTGGGATGAATTTTGCAGGAGGGTGAACACTAGTGTAACTAAATAGAATAATGATTTTTTTTTTTATATTTCCATTTTTTCTTACTGCAAGTAATTTAAAACAATGTCATCATAACAAGAACTGACTGGACAGCTACAAAAAGAAGCAGAATTGTGACGTTGATAGAAAATGGTCTCTCTTATGCAGAAATTGGAAGACAGGTTGGTGCATGAGTCACTTTATCTGGCGTACGAAAGTCGTGCTTACGTTATGAAGAAACTAAACCAGTTATAAATAAGGCAAGATCAGGCCGGAAAAAATGCCCAAGTGCTTTTAACGATAGAAAGGTAAAAATGGTATGCATCAAAGAAAGAAGAATTTCATCAGATGCTCTTAGATGTGAAACGAATGCGATGTGTATTTCAGTTAGTTCCAGAACAATAAGGAAAATATTAGCAGGTTTTGGACTGAAAGGTAGAATTCCGTGGAAAATAAAAAACACTTTTATATCTTCAGCAACGCAAGAAACAAGCTCAGTGTGCAAAAGAACACATTGATTGGTTAGAAAATCAGATCAGTGGAAGCAAATAATCTGCAGCAATGAGAGAAAAATATCGCTCTTTGGTAATAATGGGTAAAAATACGTGAAACGTAGTGTAGGAGAAGAGCTGCATCTTGATTGTATTGAAGCAACTACAAAGAACCCAACAAATGTCATAATTTGGGTCTATATGTTTGCAGATGGTGTAGGCCGCATTCAAATGATTGGCAGCATTCTGAGTGCAAAAAAAAAATACATCGAAACTGTCCTGGAACTAAAATTAATACCTTCCACCAGGGATCTCTTCCCCAATAAAGAACTATTTATCTTTCAGCAGGATTCAGATCCATGACATACGGCAAAAATATGCAAAGAATGGTTTAAATATAAAAGCATACAATTATTACCCTGGTCAGGAAACAGCCCTGATCTGAATCCTATAGCAAATTTGTGGCGACGTTTGAAAGTCCTTGTACAAAAAAAGCGTCCATTTAGTAAAACGCAAATCATTGAAGCTATAATTGATTCTTGGCATCAATGTGATTAAAAAGCTGGAACTCTCAAACACTAGTTTTATTAAAGAAAAGAATTTTTGAAGCTGTAATAAAAAACAAAGGTTATCCTACTAAATATTGAATGTGTAAAGGTATCTTTAACCCCTTGAAGGGCGGTGATGCCGTCACGGCATCACATAATTTTAATCCCAAAATTGCCACATTGGCACCGGAATTTTAAGATGAAAATGTCATCTTTATTAAGTACGCGAAAATTTACTTTTTTTTGTTTACAAATCTCTTGTTAATACTGGTGTCATTAAATTATTTGAACATTTTACAAATACAAGTACCTTGTCCCTGAAAGGGTTAAAATACAATGAAATATAATATAGATCTTATTTTTGGTAAGCGTAACTTTTTTGTAATGCACATATTTTAGTTATGTTTTTTTAATTAAATTCTACATTAAATTATCTTGAACGTAATATGTAAACATTTGTATTTAAGTGAAATTTGTTATATTCGTCAAGTACACAAATTGTGATGTGGAATCACATATATCTTTCTTAAATTATTCCTTGTCTCTAAATGTCAGTTAAAACTAATATCTAATAACTTATTCATTTTATCCTTACTTTTATTTCAGTTCCCATTATATTTTTCCTCAAAAAAAAAAAAAATGCTTTTATCACTAAAACGGCTCTCACGTAGGTTGAATTCATTTAGATGATTATTCATCCTCACTAGATATAAAAAAAAGAGAATAAAGATTGACTTTGCTTTTGGTCAGTATAAATAGCTCTTTTCGCTGCTTAATTTTTGAGATTAACTTCCTTGTTAATTCATAAACATTTCCAGTACATGCGGTCTGTTTTGTCTTTCACAGTATGTCCTCAAAACTTTGCTCTTAACGTACGAATTGACGTTCAAATTCTTTTTGGCTTATTTTTTAGGATTGCTTTTCTGGTTACCCTGCCACAAAATTCAAAATTCTCCTAATTATCCAAAGCGTAACAGATAATTTTTGCTCATATGATTTCATTGAATTTCATGTGCTCTTTCTCTTCGTCAATTGTATGATGCCAAAGTGTGTATTACAGAAGGATTTATGGCATTATTTTTGTCAGGATGTTTCCGTCGATAACTGCAGTGCAGATTCTTGATTTTAGTTCAAGAATGGATAAGGGTAAGCGAAGAGTGGCTCGGTAAGCGATAGTGTCATTTATGACACTTAACGCCATCTATGAATAAACTTCGGCAATATAACTACTAGTCTAACTTTCAATTAGATAATTTCATTTAATATTCCAAAAGTTCTTAAATTACGAAATTGCCCAACTACTTTGTAGACATCCTGTATATTTGCTATACTATTACTTAAATTACTTTTTCCCCATTAGATTCCCAAAATATAGTTTTTTGAAAATACAAATGTTTCTATTTGCTTGAAATGTCTTACTATAATTTCTTTTTCTTGTCACATGAATATAACTGATATCATAAATGAGGCCTACTTAGAATATCGCAAATTCCTTAAAAGCTTAAAAAAATCACATAGTGTTCACATAGTATTAAACTTTACGTACAGTACTTTAAAAAATAATCCTTAATATATATTTTTTTAATGTTGCATATAACTAATTCACTTAAACATCTAAGACTTTAATATTCTGAAAATAATGTAACAGTGTACTACATTGAATTTTAACTTACACTCTGGATGCTAATCCAATGCGTTGGGGACAGTTGAAAGACTATTTGTCTTTTTTATTTTCATTTTAAAACTTTTAAGACGTTTTGCGCTACATAGATTTACATATAAATTCTAATTTCTTTTGAAATAAAATGCATGAGTCCCTTTCTTCCACGTAATTGTATACAGACGAAAGTATTTTAAATGCGTACATTTAAGAGAATGTTTCTTTTCATGTTTGTAAAAAAAAAATCACTAAATACCCATTTTCTTTCATAGGCAAATAATTTTACAAAAAAGAAAAAGTATAATAGTCAGTGAAATTCAAATTTGAACTATAGACCAGGAGACGGCGTCAAAAATGAATACGTCATCAAGTTTACGAGATGAAACTATGATGTAGGTGTAGAATGTATAGATTACAGGAAAGAATGATTGGTCCGCCTCGATAATCTTGATGTAATATGGAAACAGGGGGAGCCAATTCGTTATTTTGGCGATGCTATCACATTATAGAGTTTCGAGGCGAAATTGGTGCCGAATTATTGATTAAAAAACGTATTTTAAAAATATTATGCTCTTCCTGGGCATATGCTGATAAGACCCTCGAGTAGAAAATAACATCACACTGTACTATTGAATCTTAATAAGGATAACCTTTTGCATTACATTGTTCTATATATCACAACGTTACCGACTTTCAAAATGCACAACTTATATAGAAACATATTATATCGTATCGTTAAAATCGTATCGTATCGTATCGTAGAATTCGTAGATGGCGGAACTCATATATACAGCTAACTCGACATCAAAGAAAACGCGAAAAGCCGCCTTTTAATAACTCAGCAGATATAGGTCCTATTGTTCTGAATTTTCTAGAACAGTCTTATATCTGCAGTCTAATCGTATACTGAAATTTTTACATTTCTACGTGCAGTATATTTTGAGATCTAAATAGCCATTTTTAAAGCGAAAACGTTGGTATGGTATGGAAGAAGTTCCTAATTTGAAAATCTTGAAAACGGTTCTAACGATTTTCTTTAAATTGATATACAATATTAATCTGATTAAGATGAGTTGAATAAGACATATCTTTTATCTGGTAAAACTCATTTTATTTTTGACATTTTCGTTTCCGTTAATGCCCAGTCAACCATTAATCTCTGGTAAGTTTCTCGTCTGTGATTAGTGAGTGCGAGGCTAACATTAGCCTCGTAATGAGTAGGTTTGACGTCATCACATCGCGCCAATGAGCGCGAAGGGCTGTGACTGTCAGTAGATAGATAAAGATAATCCATGTTTATTTGTGTAGCGAGCAGAAATTACAAATTACGCTATAACGATGGATTTAGTGTTTTAAGTCGTAGTTTCCTTTCGAATTTGAAGTTAATTATTTTATATTTCCTTATTTACATTTAGTTATTCGCGTTTGTAAAAAAAACTCGCCCTCTAGCGATCTAAAGGGTACCACTGCTTCTTTCATCGCGTTAGCATTACTTACCGTGAGTCAAATATCATTTGGGATTTTTAATTCTTAATAAATATGAATAAAACCGCAAAAAAGATAATACATGCTGTTATGTGCCCCAATGCAACTCTAGATAATCGAAAAATCCCAATTTAAGCTTTCATTTATTTCCAAATGAAAAAAATAAAATACCTGTCGTCTCTAAAAACGGCAACAAAACTTTGATCAGCAGAAAATCCGATGTCTCGTTGAGGCTGACAGTTTGTTCAAATTTAATCGTGATTTAAATCAGATTATTAAAAAAAATAATGTATTAAAATATTTTTTAATGATGTGAAAATTTATTAAAATAGATGTTACCAGGTTTAAAAAGCATTTCATTTAAAACTTTAATTAAATCTGGTCATCGTCATAAAAACTTTCTTTGAATAATCAAATTATTTACTCTTTTATAGAAAATAAGCACAACAAATAAAATATTTTTTTCTAGATTAAATAAAATAAATAAATAAAGGATTCTTATTTGTTTTTCATAAATAAATACATAATAAATTTCAGGTAAAAGAAAATTACAGAATGATAACATCTGTTATACACTTATAGTAAGAGAATGGAAAAAAATAAAAAAAAATCTAATTAGTGTAAAAATGTTTAGGAAGAACTACTTCAGTAAAAGTTTATAAAATATTTTCTACTTTTGGATTAGCACAACATATCAAAGAAAGCAATCGATAAAAGATAAAAAGTAACAATTTTTTTTGGCTTTTTAATTGGAAGAGCTACGTTCCAATCAAGGTTAATAAATATCACGATAATTTCAAAATGGTCAACTTATCGATGATTATAAATATTTTCGGAGTCCATACGAATTAGAAATTGAAACATAATGCACTTAGCATGAAAACTAATATATTCTAAATGTCTTTCTTCTTCTTTTTTTCTTTAATATTTTGGGTAGTTAATGTTGATAGAAAGTATGACTAACCATTAATATGATTATATTTAGTCTCTGTATATGTATGAATTAACAGATATTATTATTTTTGTTGTTAATGCACATAGATCTGCATCAGCTTAGAATTATGCAACTGCAATAATTTTACAAATTACAAATACATAAAGAACTGCCATGAAATTTCTTTTATTTGTTATATTCTAAGAATTCTATTAATTTCATGCATTAAATTACCTAATGAAATTATTTATTTATCGTTTTTATTATTTATCCAATTACCATCTATTATTTTAATAATTAACGATAAAAATATTCTTTAATATCCTAATTACGGGTTTGGTTGTTTTAAAAACCTACAATTTTGACGGAGATTAACCTTTTATGTCCCAAATTATGAATTCATGAAAATTTCATCTTCTAAAGCATTTTTCGTGAATTTTTTAAACTATATTAGAAGATTTACATAATCATTTAATAAATTTTAAAAGATTTTGCCAAATAAAATTAATTAAATTTGAATTTATTGAGATTTTGTGCAATATTTATAACCCCACTCAAATATTTTATTTAAAAAATATTTTTTAGTATTTTGTAGAATTAGGAAATGTACAAATATAATGTTCTTACAATAGAAATATTTCCGACTGAAACTCCTCCCCCCCCCCCCCTAATCTTTTAACATCAAGAAAACTGAAAAGATGCAAAGGCAAAAGAAATCATCCTTTTAAAAATATTTTTGTTTTGTGCAACCAATAATGATTTTGAAACAAGATAAAATAATGTATCTATAGCTGATTCTAAACTGTATTACTACTAATCGATGTATTAAATGAATTTTATGAAAAGTAATTTTAATGGTACTTTAAAATATCGTCGGGACATAAAAGGTTAACACAGAAAAACAATCATAAAAATCCATTTTTAATAATAATAATAATAATAATACTTATGTTTTTTTACACCCTACATTACAAACCTACTAAAGTAAGCCGATTTTCCATTAAGAGACTTAAAAAAGCAAAAAAATCATTCCACAAGTAACCAATTCACACGGGGCAAACACAAGACACAAGCGAAAGCCAGCAGTGATAACCGCGTTCACGTGGAACTGTTTACAAACATTAACAGGTCTAAAAGCGCCACCTATCTTTGATTACAAACGCGAATTCCTGAGTGCGAAGTGCTGTCACTTTCAAGTGATATATAATCTATATTTATTTGTGTAATTCTTGTGGGCAGATGGATTTGAAATTAATTATTTACATTTCCTTATTTACATTTGGTTATTCCTAATACTCAGAAATTTTGTCAGTCTTCGCTTGGATGAACTTCTTGCACCGTGATAATATATTTGCATAACTTGACTAGGTTGAAAGCTTAATCCAATTTGCTATGCTGTCAGATTTACGTATGTCTCAGCAGGGCTGTACAAATGGTGCAGTCACCCCCAGGCGCGGAGGGGGCGCCAAATTTATACTACAAACCTCGGCTTTTTCTTCCTTTAAAAAAATGTATATTTACATGTTGTTAATTTTTTTTTTCAGTGAAAGTACAAACATATTTCGTTTCAAAGTTATTGCATCCTCCTTTACCTCATACCGACAGAGGCGTCCCTACGGGTGTGCGACAGGTGCGGCCGCACAGGCCTCGCACCCGAAAAACCGTCAACCAATATTTTATGAATATTAGGCAGTTTTTATGTTTTTCTCTAGAAAAAAAAAAAAAAAAAAATTGACCTTGTAAGAAGGTAGCCGCTGACAATTTCTTAATAGTCACTTTTTACCATTTAGTGTCGCTATGGCAGGTGCTAATCCAGCAGGTCCCTATGGTAGGTGCAGGGGGGGATAATCACGCTGATCCCCCTCCCCTCCAAAAAAAAATATAAATCCAACTTTTTTATGTCAGTTTTTGCGGAAAATACAAACAAACGGAAAGCCGAAAGTTTTCGGGTACAGAAGTGGGCGGGGGGGCAAACGGCCCCGATCATCCTGCCCACCAAATAAATATATATGTCGGAAAAACGCGAATTTCACCAAGGGATAATGAAAAAACGCGAAGTTCGTCAAAGGACTCAGAAAAAACATGAATTTAGTCACTGCATCGTGGAAAGCACGCGAATTTCATCAAAGAATCGCAGAAAAAAATGAATTTCGTTAAAGGATCATGAAAAACGCGAATTTTGCCAAAATATACAAAAAAAGCATGAATTTCGTCAAATGATCAAGAAAAAATGCAAATTTCGTCAGATTATTGCGAAAAAATGCGAATTTTGTCACAAGATCGAGGAAAAAGCGCGAATTTCACCACAGAATCGAGGATAAAAAACTAATGTCGTTAAAAATGCAAAATTCGCCAAAGGTTGACGAAATAAACACTAATTTCGTCAAAGGATCGCGAAAAAACGCTTGTCACAGGATGGCGAAGAAAACACTCTTTGTCACACTATTGTAGAAAAAGTGCAAATTTTAGCCTCAGGATGGTGGATAAAACAATAATTTAACCAAAGCATCATAAAAAAATGCGAATTTCGCCAAAGGATCACGAAATAAATGCATATTTCATCACAGGATCGCTGAAAAACACGAATTTTGTCAAAGGAATGCCGAAAAACAGGAATTTTGTCAATGCATTGGTTAAAAACGTGAATTTCGCCAAAAGATTGATTAAAAACACGGAAAAAAAACGCAAAATTAGCCAAAGGCCGCAAAAATCTGGAATTTCGTCAATGAATTGCGGAAATAACGCAAATTTCATCAGATAATTGCGAAAAAACACAAATTTTGTCACAGCATGTTGAAAAAAGCACGAATTTTGATACAAGATCGCAGATAAAACACTAACTTCGTTAAAGGATTGTAAAAAAACACGAATTTCATCAAAGGATCACGAGATAAATGTGAATTTCGTCAAAGGACCGCATTGTAGTAAAAGCATTGTTGCAGTAAAAGATCTTCTTAATGCAATTCTCTCTACAACAGACAGCTTCTTTAATGTAAACAATGAATTTTACTCTTAAAAAGAGCCTGCAATCCATTTTGTAGAAATATTGCTACCCTCTAGAGCAGGGGTTCCCGAACTTTTAGATCGACGTACCACTGAATAGAAGTTCATACTTCCGCATACCACCAAGTTACAAACTCCATGCTATTACAGAAAAACCTGTGTAAATAGAATATGTCTAAAACAAGGTATTTGTGCAGTCTTTTGTGCTCCGTCTAAGCAGATTTTACTGTATTTAATTGGATGATTACTTTATTAAATTGGTATACTTAGATTGACTGCTTTATATTAACATTCAAGTAAAAAGTACTAGTATCATTATTACTATATTATTAATATGTACATTATCAAAATATAGTGTTTGATTTTAAAAAAAGCTACAATACTTAATAGCATATTGGTGTAGATTGATATATATGCACTAGGATGACTATTAATTCTGTTGTATTGCTAATGATAAGGGTGATGCTTGCTTTACCAAACACATCTTCCTCATATCTGATTCAATCTTAGTTTTAGACATAAATCAGATTCGCTGTTTATGTTTATTCCTGTATTTGTTTTTCATATAAAGAAGTGACGAGAAAGCATTTAAAACAAATATATGTTGTGCTAAAAACAAGCAATAATTTTCAGGGTTGTAGTGGGTATCTGCCCGGGTACCCACCCAGCTACCAGCGTTAAATCTGCACATCATCACAGATGTAAACAATGAAACTTTCAGTTCAGATGTAAGGGCAAAATTACAGAATTTTTTAATTTTATATCATTCCGTTTGTATTTCAGTATGTAATTAATTCTCTATAATATGACTGAACTCATGATTTTTTAGGAAGGAAGTACAATTTATTTCTGATAAAAAAAAAATTGGTAATCACAATCTTTTTATCAAATCTTTTTATCTATTTTAATCCAGATTTTTTGACTATTAAGACTGGCTAAACCTGAAATAAAACTTCCTTACTTTATAATTTTGATGCAAATTAATAGGTACCATTAGGAAGGAAGTAAGTTTCATTCAATAATTCAAGGAAAATGATTCTTATCTTTATAATGCAGATTTAATTATACATTATTATTTACTTGATCTTTACTTTTAATAATTTAATCCTTTTTTAAATTATCTTACTTCTTATCATTTTAATTTATTACTGTAATTAATTATTTTAATATTTTACTATATTGCAAGGATTTTTTATAACTTTGCTTGCATAAATGCATTCAAAGGACTGTTTAAAAACTGTAAACAAAGCAAGGACCAGAAATCTGCAAAATTCTAAAATCTGCACAACCTCTGGTCCCAAGTTGAGCGGATTTGAGGGCGTCTACTGTATAATGATTTCGTTCAGAGGTACTGTTTGTTTTCGTAAAGCGAAGCCTTCTGCGCTTTTGTGCATGCATCAGGTCTGTTTTGATTTTATCAAAATAGGGATGATCGGAGGCTGTTTAGCTGAGTGACAACATACAACTGGAACTTCGCAAATACCCATCTCAGCATTACCCCTTTGGATCGTAAAATTGTCTCAGAGTGTTAGGCATAGCTTTCGAAAACGAACTGTATTTTTGATGTGTTTATAAGGCATCATTTTGTTTACATTTTAAAACTTCATCTAAATAGTTGTAATTTTTCTAATAAATATGTTACATATAATGTATGGTAGTAATAATCAGTATATCTGATGAAAATTCAATTAATTTTTTAAAATAAACTATATTTATTTAATGATTTTTTTTTATCCCTATTACTGTATTTCATCAATAGTAGTTCGAGAGCCATAATTTTATATTGTAAAATTATTAAAGTATTCTGCAAGCAGTCCTTGTTCAATCACAAAAGCCTGCCACTAAAAAATTTTAATACAGAAGATGCATATAATGTTTTTCTCAGATGTAATCTATAAATTTTGCAGTTAAGAAGCACATGCGTTTCACAAATATTGCTAATTTCTTGGAACACTAAATTTGATACATTGTCTTCTTTAACGCATTATTTTGGAGCAATGAAAACAATATATTAAATTTTTTTGTAAATGAGTGTTATAATCGGTGGCAGCTCTTGACGGTTTTTTTTTTAGGCACTAAATTCATGCCTTCCAAAAGTAATATTTAAAAAAAAAAGAAATTTTTACCTTATTTAATATAAGAAACTTCTGTCAAAAATAAGGCAAAGATTTCATTATTAAAAATAGTGAAAAAGGAATAAATTTGCCAGCCATGCATTTAGTGCCCCCAAAACTGTCAGTCACGAGCTAAAGGTAATTTAATAATGTGTGACATGATATATCAGGGCCGAAACTAAGGGGGCGAGGGGGCATGTGCCCCGACGCCAAATGAAGGATTATACTTTTGGAATGGATCATTTTCTTCTGATGGATTGATGGCTTCCATTATTATGAAACAGTCATTATAAATGAAGTGTTAGGTGAAGATGAAAGAGCAGTCATAAAAAGTTAGAACTCTGATTTTCTGGTCAGAATGGGGGGGAAGGGAAATGGCCTTTTTTTTTATTTATGGCTGCTTTTTCATCTTTACCTAACACTTCATTTATAATGGCTGTTTCATAAAAATGGAAGCCATCAATCCATCAGAAGAAAATAACTCAGTTAAGCAGGACTTGGATAATCGGGACTCTACTGTATATTTCATTTTAAAAATGCTCTTTAGAAAATTTTTGTTTGTGTTCAGAGGGGAATCATGACCCCCAAAACCTTCCCTTTGGACCCGCCATTGTAGATTACGTAGTTCAGAATAACATGTCTTATGATTACATACTTTAAATTTTAAAATAAGTCGGCTATTAGAAAATTAATAAAATTATCTTTGTAAATATACTTTACAAAAGAAGGGGGGGGGGGGGAGCGCCAAAATCCATGTTTGCTCGGATACAAAAAAGGCTAGTTTTGGCCCTGTAATCTATACCTATTATGTATAGGTGCAGAAGCACAGTCACCATGTGACGACTAAATTTTTTGCTTCGGCCGCTAACTTTCAATGTCTCAGTCGCCATACGTTATACAGGGATGCTCCTTTTCTGCTAATGGTGGATTTCTACCTTTTTAAAAAAAATGAAATCAGTGTATTTTCCTTCCTACACTCCAGAATGATCTGTTTAACACAGAAAACTATTGTATTACATAGAAAAACAAACGTCTGAAGTGTGTTTTGATTTTTATAGCGCTAAATAATTTTTCACATTCACAAATTTTTTAATGTAATGTTATGCGATAAAATCAAAATTAGAAATATTGTTGTCCTAATATTTCTCACTACCATGATTGCTTAGCTTTACATTTTTTTAAAAAATGTATCTTGTCCAACTATATATTCTGAATGAACATAGTTTAAGATTTGTATTAGACTTAATAATTAAATTTAAAGAATTTTGTGATTAAATTAAACAAACCCATTTGATGTAATTAGTCTGTGTTTTCTTGTACGTAGACATATGTATATATAAAATAAATTATTTTCCACTTTAAATTCAGTCCCTTACAAACACTAAATTCTTTTTATGTGTTTGTTTCACAATGAGGCCACTGGACATTTTGGGTTTAGGAGCCACTTTCTCCTTCCAGATATTGGGAATCTGCACCATTACTATTATGTAAAATTTTATAATTTTCACTATTTCTAGTTCCAAGGAATGTAATTTAAAGCACGTTTACAAGGTAAATTTAATGATGAATGAAATATGATCTATATAATGCAAAATTCTGTAATATGCAGAACTTCTCATCCCAAGGTGTGTTATAAAGATCTATCGTATTTATCTTCATATGTAATTCACTCACCAAAAACCCTAAAGATTTAATATCTGCGAGTGCTTTTTTTTGCTGTGCAGTAGGGGGAGGGAGGAGAGGAGAAATGTACATTTGGGGAGTTAGGTCTTTATTTATTTATGTTAGTGAGCAACAAATATTGCAGATTATTTTTTTTTTTCAAACTAAAGTTTGAAAGATTTTAATTATTTAGGTAAGCTGGAGAGATGGGTGAGAAGGGAGAAGTGAAATTTTTGGGGCTCAGGAGATTATTTTATATGATTTACTATTATTGCCAATAAAGAGCTTTAAAGAAGGATGGTGGAAGTTTATATATATATATATATATATATATATATATATATATGTATGTTTAAAGAGCAATATTTCTTGCTATTTTTCTAAAGACTGTAAATTTTTTATTTAGTAAAATTTAACATAGCTTTTTATATCTCTGAAACAAACCAACAGAAATACCATCTAAACATGCATGTTGGAATTACTTCCATATTTATCAATGAGTGGTTTAAAAAAATCTCATAGCACAGTGCTCTTTAAAACTGAAATATGAGGCATCTTTTTTTTTGCGGGGAGGGAGGGGGAGAGATTGAAGGTGAATAGAAATCCTGACTATGAATTCTTTGCCTGGTCTTTAATTTTTGTTGTTGTTGTTTTATTTTTTTATCATTAACTTAAAAAAAGTACTGATATCAATACAAAAACCCTTAACGGGTTAAAAGTTTGTGAGTCAGCGCTTTATCTTATGCTCTAAGAATTTTAAATATGGAACTTAAAATTAATGATATCAAATTTTGAGTGACACTATGTTATTAATTATAATATCTATAAATATTTATTTCATCATTTTATTTTTTTATAATTGCATGTGCAAAAATTATGTTCATTTTAAAAAGATGTATAAAAGTTTATTCATTGATGCATTATCATCCGTATCTCTCATAAATTCAAAATATGAGTTTTAAAAGATATGATATCAAAATTTAAGTGACGCCTTGATGTTGCTTAAAACGATTAGTTTTAAAATTCAATTTAAATTTTCTTTTGGCTAAATACATTTACACATCTAAACAATACTTTTCATTTTCCAATGCACTGTTGAATATATTACTTTCACTGAATCTATATAATGCATTGAAATGTATTCATTTGAATAAATTGATTTATCTTTTGTGCCACGCTATCCAAAAATCAAAAGTAAAATTTATGTAAATAGTTTTTTGCGTCATTGTATCCAAACTAAGTTAAATGTATGCAAATGGATAATATGACGAAAAAAACTATTTACATAAATTTTACTTTTGATTTTTAGATAGCGTGGCACAAAAGATAAATCAATTTATTCAAATGAATACAATTCAGTGCATTATATAGATTCAGTGAAAGTAATATATTCAACAGTGCATTTGAAAATGAAAAGTATTGTTTAGATGTGTAAATGTATTTAGCCAAAAGAAAATTTAAATTGAATTTTAAAACTAATCGTTTTAAGCAACATCAAGGCGTCACTTAAATTTTGATATCATATCTTTTAAAACACATATTTTGAATTTATGAGAGATACGGATGATAATGCATCAACGAATAAACTTTTATACATCTTTTTTAAATGAACATAATTTTTGCACATGCAATTATAAAAAAATAAAATGATAAAATAAATATATATAGATATTATAATTAATAGCATAGTGTCACTCAAAATTTGATATCATTATTTTTAAGTTCCATATTTAAAATTCTTAGAGCATAATATAAAGCACTGCGTCACAAACTTTTAACCCGTTAAGGTTTTTTGTATTGATTAAGAGTACATTAAATATTGCCTGGTCTAGTGGGAATATTTCCTTTCAATATCAGTGCAAGGAGGCGTAATCGAACATCTGCGAACCACGCTCAGCTGATAACAAAGCGATAAAATAAAAAGGCGAAGCTGGATCGAATATAACTTTATTTAAAAAGCAGAAAACGAACGTTTAAAAATGCACAAATAATACGTGAAAAGCAGAAAACAGCTGTTTTGAATCTACTAGCGAGATTCTTCTTCAGTGAAAGATAGAGCAAGACACAGCGTGCTACAAAAAGCAAGGCTGAGCTATTGCTAAGCAAAGCTGCTTCTTCTAGCCCGCTGTGTCTTGCTCTATCTTGCACTGCAGAAGAATCTCGCTAGTAGGCTCGAAGCAGCTGTTTACTGCTTTTCACGTATTATTTGTGCATTTTTAACCCTTCACTGCACGATTTTTTTCTATTTTTATGAAAAGAAAATTATTTGAAATCTATATATCGGTCTAATAATGGGAAAAATAGTAAAAAATAAATAAATAAATAAATAAATAAATAAAGACACAATATTACTTAATGGTACACAAAACACGAACTTTAATAAGCTAAATGTTAATTTCTACGTTTCGAGCTGTTTCTACAGCCGTCTTCAGGAAAATATGATGGTAAAAAGGCTCAAAGTTCAGAGACGAAAGCTTCCTGAGTAAGAAATAATTAGTCGAAACTTGACCGATGATTTGAATACAAAAATGTAGTGTTGCCATCTAGTGAAAATAAATAATTATAAATGAACAGAGATCAATTGAATCAAAAAGGTCGATTTAAGAAACCACGAGTGCTGCCATCTGCACATGAAGTACAAAACCACGTTCAACTGAGTTTTCATTCAAGTTTTGGCAACATAATATAAGGTTAAGCTGAAATATTGTAATTAGATGTAGATTTATGACTTTATGATATTATGCCAGATTTCTGGGATATTATAGGATAAATTATCGTTACAAGGTTTATCTTCAAACGTGCAAGGACTTCAACTGATTCTCTAATTTTACTTTCAAAGGGGTTATTGCACGGAACTATAATTTTTGCTTCAGCAAAATTAATATGGCAGACTTCATTAGCTAAGTAGAACCGAGAAAGAGCTGTATTCTGTTTATGCTGTTTAATGTCTCTGCGATGCTCCATAATCCTTACTGATAATTTACGTTTTGTCATGCTGATGTAGACTTTTTCAACATTATTAGACAGAGTGATAGGGATTTCATATATGCCAGATTTTTGATCCATTGGGATCCTATCTATCTTATTAGTGACGATATCAATGAGGTAAGGAGGAGGAATAGCGACCAACTTTATATTATATTTCTGTATGATCTTTTTTAGCTTTTCGAATATAGTGGGAATGTAGTGAAATTTTCTGTAGACCATAAGTTGATTATTATCTTGTCGTTGACCTGAAGGAGGGGGGGGGGGGCGTTGTACTTCTGAATTATCTTATCTATATATTTTGCTGGAAAACCATGATCAAATGCTATTTTCTGTATAAACTCGATTTCTTTATTTAATTGGTCATCTGAGCAAATCATAAATGCTCTTTTAATGAATGACTGAAATGCAGAGATTTTATATTGAAAAGGTACGTTTGCTGAAAAAGGGATAACAGTGTTTTCTTTAATATGTTTTCTATAAACTGAAATGTTTAATACAGAGCTGCATCTATTAATTTTAACATCTAAAAATGGAAGTGAAGCATTTTCTTCGATTTCAAGGGTGTATTTTATAGAGTTACTTAATTTATTAATATCTTGAATTAAATCAGTTAAATCAGATAAACTGTAGTTCCATAAGATGAAAACATCATCAACATATCTTAACCAACATTCAGGTCTCAACTTAAACGTATCAAAGATCTTATGTTCTAGAGGCCTTAAAGCAAACTCTGCAAATAAACCGGAAACTGGTGATCCCATTGGTGCACCATGTAGTTGTCTATAAATATTCTTATTAAAAATGAAAATGTTACTGTAAACTATGAGGTTAAGTCCAGATTTTAGTGAGATTTTTATATCTTGAGATATATTTGAATTGTTATCTATGATTATTTTAATGTATTTTATGACTTCATGCATATTGATGGACGGATATGGATATATTATAAAGATATAGAGATATTTCTATGCTTAAGAAATATCCTGATATTTCATCAAGACTGACAAATCAAACAGAATTGCAATATTGGACAGATTAGCTTACATAGATAAAATGAATGCATGTATAGCAGAAATGGATTGTGAAATTGTACAAAAAGATTTAAATCCCAAGATTTTTCGTAAAGTAGAAGAGTTATTTCGCCCTGGAAAATGGCCGGAAAGTGTGAAATCGCATATTAAAATTAACGACACTGGAGTTACTCCGATGTTAACTGGGAGATTGAAAGATCGTAAATCAAATTTACCGTTGAGACCTATCGTTTCCCGCTGTGTCGCACCCACATACTTTTTAGAAAAGGCTTTCGTGATCGTCTTGAAGTCAATACTTCCTGATTCAGTTTTTGCTATTGAGTCTACAAAAGATTTTATTGATAAAGTTAAACAATTTCCAATTAATGCAAACGCCATTATGGCAAGTTTAGACGTAATATATCTATATCCTTCCATCAATATGCATGAAGTCATACAATACATTAATATGATCATAGGTAACAATTCAAATATATCTCAAGATATAAAAATCTCACTAAAATCTGGACTTAACCTCATAGTTTACAGTAACATTTTCATTTTTAATAAGAATATTTATAGACAACTACATGGTGCACCAATGGGATCACCAGTTTCCGGTTTATTTGCAGAGTTTGCTTTAAGGCCTCTAGAACATAAGATCTTTGATACGTTTAATTTGAGACCTGAATGTTGGTTAAGATATGTTGGTGATGTTTTCATCTTATGGAATTACAGTTTATCTGATTTAACTGATTTACATCAAGATATTAATAAATTAAGTAACTCTATAAAATTCACCCTTGAAATCGAAGAAAATGCTCCACTTCATTTTTACATGTTCAAATTGATACATGCAGCTCTGTATTAAACTTTTCAGTTTATAGAAAACCCATTAAAGAAAACACTGTTATCCCTTTTTCAGCAAACGTACCTTTTCAATGTAAAATCTCTGCATTTCAGTCATTCATTAAAAGAGCATTTATGATTTGCTCAGATGACCAATTAAATAAAGAAATCGAGTTTATACAGAAAATAGCATTTGATCATGGTTTTCCAGCAAAATATATAGATAAGATAATTCAGAAGTACAACGCTCCTCCTCCTTCAGGTCAACGACAAGATAATAATCAACTTATGGTCTACAGAAAATTTCACTACATTTCCACTATATTCGAAAAGCTAAAAAAGATTATACAGAAATATAAGGTAAAGTTGGTCGCTATTCCTCCTCCTTACCTCATTGATATCGTCAGTAATAAGATAGATAGTGTACCAATGGATAAAAAATCTGGCATATATGAAATCCCTATCACTCTATCTAATAATGTTGAAAAAGGTCTACATCGGCATGACAAAACGTAAATTATCAGTAAGGATTATGGAGCATCGCAGAGACATTAAACAGCATAAACAGAACACAGCTCTTTCTCGGTTCTACTTAGCTAATGAAGTCTGCCATATTAATTTTGCTGAAGCAAAAATTATAGTTCCGTGCAATAACCCCTTTGAAAGTAAAATTGGAGAATCAGTTGAAGTCATTGCACGGGAAGATAAACCTTGTAACGATAATTTATCCTATAATATCCCAAAAATCTGGCATAATATCATAAAGTCATAATTCTACATCTAATTACAATATTTCAGCTTAACCTTATATTATGTTGCCAAAACTTGAATGAAAACTCAGTTGAACGTGGTTTTGTACTTCATGTGGAGATGGCAGCACTCGTGGTTTCTTAAATCGACCTTTTTGATTCAATTGATCTCTGTTTATTTATAATTATTTATTTTCACTAGATGGCAACACTACATTTTTGTATTCAAATCATCGGTCAAGTTTCGACTAATTATTTCTTGCACAGGAAGCTTTCGTCTCTGAACTTTGAACCTTTTTACCATTATATTTTCCTGAAAACGGCTGTAGAAACAGCTCGAAACGTAGAAATTAACATTTAGCTTATTAAAGTTCGTGTTTTGTGTACCATTAAGCAATATTGTGATGATAGTGTTTTTAGGTATGTGCCAGATGTGGCACATGATGCAGTGAAGCGATAAACTTTGGTTTTCTGCTTTTTAATATTCCTGCACAAAGACTTTAATTGCTCTTTTAATGTAATTTTATTGAGTTATATGTTTACGTTAACTAAACAAATAACATAAGAATGCATGCATTTAGATTTTAAAAGGCTCCTAACAGACAGGTGGCGAACTTGGCAGAAAGTTAGCTTATAGAACCAGTTAGTGATTAAACAAAAAAAAAATCGTATAAAACTGAAACCGGAATTAATAACAGTTCAATGTGATGGTATGATTACAGTATAACAAATTTATGAAAATCAAGAACTGGCGCTTCGGTCTGCTCATATAGTATCAAATATCAAGATGTCAAAAAACAGGCTGAAATTTTCGTATTGTACTAATCGAGATCTGCGACATGTTAATATTTCATGCCAAAACTCGATGACGTGATAATACTGCCAAAGTAAAGAATTGACAACCCGTTTTGATCAAATCATAGAAGATAGAACATGGCAGGCTGAAATATTCGGGTATTGTACTAATCGAGCTCGACAGCATGTTAAACATCTCATGCTGAATATCGATGACGTGCTGATAATGCCAAAATTAAGAAGTGGCTCCCCATTACCTTCATATAGAACTAACAAGGGGACCACCAAACATGATGCGCACAGTTTTTGATAATTTTTAAGTATGTTGTAGGGGTCACACCTCTAATTATTCCGGTGAAAGGTTTCCTTCAAATGGGCCTTAGTTTTTAAGAAATTGGGGGTCAAAGTTCAGCATACTTTTCAAATACCTATTTATTGCTGCTTCGAGCGCGTAGTCCGTGGCGTCGAGGTAACGCGCAAATACGCTGTACCGCAGATAGCGGGTTCGGACCCAGCTTGTGCCTCCATTTTTTTTTAAATTAATATTATATTTTTGACATGTTACAAATTTTATGTGAATTAGGAATTAGGCAGCTTTGAACTTTTTGATATTTTCCTATTAAATTACATTTACATTTTCGATTTTTTTAAAGAAAATTTATATTATTAAACTAATTTATATGTAGCTATATCATCTTTTTAAAACTTACTATTGCTGTTTACATTTATGTATATTTTGTTATTTATCACAGTTATGAAATAAGGCATAATATTTTTTTCTTACATTTTATATATATATAATAATTGACTAGCAAAAAGTTAAGAAAATACTAAACAAAATACTTAACAAAATACTTTCAATATTCATAATAATATTCAAAACATAAAATAGCATTAAAAAATTACTATAAAAACAGTTTTTTTTGCATGAATTTTTTTAACAATATTGGTAGAACGCACAAACTAACATAATATATATTCTTTAAATACTTAATTTTTTAACTGCATTAAATAGCTGAACGAGATCAATAAAAGGAAAATTTATTTCTTCTGATATTACTGCGAAAGCACAGCAGACGATTTTTTAAAAAATATTTTTTATTTATAGAATAAATATCTTTCATTATTGCATTTCCAGCTGAATATTTAAGAATGACGTCAACAATATTTATAATTGAATGAAAAAATATTTTAAATTTAATCTGTCATTTTTTATTTGTGCAAATAAAAAATTGTGTTGAGTTCGAACTTTACAGATAAAGGTATTTGGAGGACATTAACAATTTATACAACTGGTAAAAAATTACATATAATAGTTACTACTTTTACTTTTTATTACTCTTGTAAATATGGTATTGAAATTATCTAATCGTAAATACGTTTATTCGACATGAAAAATATTTTGTATAAATTATGGTAAAAATTATAAAATTCCATAAAGTAAACAATATATATATATATATAATTATTATAGATCTGCGCTTAAATTATAAAAATGTAAATAATAATAAATTGGTACTTTTTGGTTAGCCGGGCGCCAGTGTCGTATATATATAAATATATAGATAGATGAATACACATATATATACATATATATGAATATACATATATATACACACATATATGTATATACATATGTATGTATATATATATGTGTGTATGTGTACATATATGTGTATATATAACACTCGCGCCCGGCTAACCGAAAAGTACCAATAAATTTAGTAAAAACAATTCAACAAAAATTCTAGACATAAAGTAGATTAATTTTGGTCTATAGTAATATTAGCTTAAAAATTGCAGAAAAAACATAAATTTTCATTAAAATTGCGAAAATGTAAATGTAATTAATTAGGAAAATATCAAAAAGTTCAAAGCTGCCTAGTTCCTAATTCACATAATATTAATTAAAAAAACAATAGAGGTACAAGCTGGGTCCGAACCCGCTGTCTGTAGTATAGCGTATTCACGCTTTACCTCGACGCCACCAAGTACGCGTTCAAAACAGCAATAAATAGGTATTTGAAAAGTATGCTGAACTTTGACCCCCCCCCCCCCCCCAATTTCTTAAAAACTAAGGCCCATTTGAAGGAAACCTTTCACAGGAATAATTAGGGGTGTGACCCCTACAACATACTTAAAAATTATCAAAAAATGTGCGCATCATGTTTGGTGGTCCCTTTGTAAGATATCATATGCTTGGCTAAAATAGTTGTATCATGTTAGTCGATATCTGCAATATGATAAATGTTTCTGTCGATACTCGATGCCGTCGAAGCATTTCCATAACTGCGAATGGACATCTTTTTCTGCTTATATTGAACAAAGATATTCGCAGCCAGACCAGTCATTATTTAACGTACCTTTAATAATCTGTTACTAAATCATCATTTCCTCTTGAAACTCAATGATAATGTATACACTACACACAGGGTGTACAATAAATACGATAATGTAAAGAAAAATATTATGTTTATAGAGCCTCTGTAGAAATATACTTCATCATTTTCTGTGATAAATATTAGTTTGCTGGAAAGTTCTACAAGGATATGGCTACGCAGACCAAAATATTTTTTATTTTTTGTTTAAGGTTTAATTTGGAACAAATTTCGTTGCGAAACGCGATGAAATGAGAATACCTTATACATCGAGAGCCGGCAGCACAGTCGATCACCTCATCGAGTTCACGGATGAAATTCTAGGATTAGTTAAATCTCGATTTGCATATTTTAACGCAATCAGTCTGCCAAGTCTTATCTTGGTGGAAAATAATCGAAAATCCGTTTTAAGCGGTTGACTCGTAGGTTTAGCATTGCATTTTCCTGCTCCCAGTCCTTCATGTTTTCATACCTTTGAGTGCAGGAAAACACAACGTTAAATCCACGAGTCAACTGCTAAAATAGGGTGTTTAGGTGTTTTCCGCCAAGATACGACTTGGCAGACCGATTGCGTTAAAATATGCGAATCGAGATCTAACTAATCCTAGAATTGCACCCGTGAACGCGATGAGGTGATTGTCTGTGCTGCCGGTTCCCGGTCTAGTACGCTCTAAGTATATTTTTAAGAAGAAATGATATTAACTGCAATTCAATGTTTCATGTAAAACAACTTACTTGGATCTGTGCAAAAACAATTACGTTATTAAAAGTGTTTATTTTTATTAACTTATTGCACGCCAGTAAGCTCATTAAAGTAAAAGTGGTTTAGTGCAACAAAGTGGTCTTTGCGTCAATCCTTTATCATTGTTCATATTAATCTCTTGATTACACTGCAAATAGAGGCGTCTTAAATTTAGAGACATATGTGACTGAAAAAGAATTTAAGACGCTTAAGTGTCTTAATCAGAAAATTAAAATATTATAGATGTCTAAATTTAAAACACATAAATGGCTTACGATGATCATGGTGTAAGCGAACAGAAAAGCGTGTCTAAAGTAGACGTAAATATCTTATTTTAAGATACTTTCTTTTTTCAAACGTCTAAAAATATATTTTGTTACTTCCATTCCGTAATAGCCATCAGGGAGCACTTTCAGTTGCGCATGCGATTTAGCGTTCTTTCGTTCGAACTTGATATACGTTGTACTTCAAACTGAAGGTTTGTTTTTATGTACGCGTATATTTTAATTCGTTTTTTGCATAATGTGAAGCTCTGTGATTGTAATTCGTATTCACGTAGTTTATTTATTTATTTAACACATACATCCGACATGTGTACTTGACAGCAAATGCCTTTTATAAGCTGTCGTTGATATAAGGACGGGATATATATAAAGACGGGATACATAAGGACGAGATATAAGAACGATATAAGGACGGGATAGGTAAGTAGACTACACATGAAGAATACACCCGGGAAATCTACGAAGTGTGTGCAACGGAAATAAACTTAGTATTAATTGGTGTTAATTTATATCAATAATGTTGTGTTATTCTGCTTCGTCTTCTGAAAGCTGGTAAATAACTTTAGTCCTGCCAATTATGTTTTGAGGATCAAAATATTTCATTCTCGTAATATAATTAACCAGTTTCATTATTCTTCCTAAAATGATGCAAGCCTTTTGAGGAATCTCCCTCACTCTGACATATTTTTGAATTTTAAATTGAATAATTGCTTGTAACACCGTTTCAAGTAAGTGTCACGATTTTCTTATTTTATAATTTTCTTTATAGTACAAAATAAAATATTACATAAAATGTTATTCAGTTTTGAATCTGTTAACCACTAATTCTAGAAGTATACATTTTTAAGCTTATCACGTTGTCCTGTGTTATAAATTACGTATCCAAAACTATCATCTTTTTTCACCTTTTCTTTTCATCTTTTATCACCTTTTAAATTAATAATATCTCCAAAAGAAAGACATTTTAAGTTAAATTCATTCTCATCCTTATCTGCTAATAACCAGACACAAGTGAAGTACAAAAAAAAAGTGTTTAAAAAGATCGTCTAATGCTTTTAAAAATATATTTTTTCGTCTTCATGAGGTAAACGCATTCGTTGATTAATCAACCACTTTCTATTCTCTTCCGCAGATAAAAAATAATATAAATAAAGTATATGAAATTATATGACGTTGTCATAAGTGTAATGTGTTATGTGCTGTTAATCTACCAGTAACTGCCAGTAAAAATATTGATTATTTTTAGTAAAAAAGTAATTTGAAATTTAAAATGAGTAAAAAGCTAAAATTAGATTTCGCATTTAAATTGTAGTTTTTATAACTTTATTTATAAACACTTCTATGAAAAAATACAAAAAATACAGTGTTAAGATAGATATTTAAGGCAAAGGAATTTTGCAAACTAGAAGTATTTTTTCTTCATGTTATTAATCTACAATATTTATTTTTGTTGATAATTAGATAACTTTTGTGATTGCGATTATCCTCTGATTTATATAAATACCATATTCCATGTGGCGATATATTATTTAAAAATAACTCAATTTTTTAAAAGACATAAATTTTCATTTTTTATTTTATTTATTTATTTATTTTTATGGAGAGTGGGGATTTGTATGTAATTTTTGTAGAGCTGATGAATGTTCTGAACTTTTAGAGTAAGACAAAATTAAAAACACAAAATATATCTAACCAAATGTAGAAAAGATCTCAATAGTGAACACTTCCGGATTGCGGAATTTGTTCGATAAGTTGAGGTAAAAATAAGCAAATATGTATGCGTTTTGGATAAAAAAAAAAATGGGTTTTGCTAAGTTGCGCAGGATTAGGGATTGTCTATTAATTTCTATAACGGACATTCCCGAATACCGGACACCTCTATTTAGCGAAAATAATGCAGGATTGTAATTTTTGCAGAAAAGGATTTGATTGAAGCATGGACAAACTGTACAGAGCATCTCTATCCCTACCATTTTCGAGGCCTCAAAATAAATATGCAATTTTTGTAAAGCTAATACTTTAAATTTGTTTCGACATTGTTCTGGTTATAATAATATTTAAAAATTTTAAAGTAGAATAAGGTTAAAAACTAACTAAATAAAAAAATCTAAATACAGTAAAAGCTCTCAATCACGAGCATTTTGAGAACGTTAAATCTGTCTTCTATTCGAAGGTGTTTGCTTTTTTGAGGTAAAAATATATGTTTATGTTGAAAAACGTGAGTGTTCGCTAAATAAATTTCTCCGTATGAAGGATTGAGTAAAACGTCCATGGAGCACTCCTGAATAGAGAACACCACTCTTTAGAAAACACATTTTTTATTCATAACATGTACATTTTTTATATAATTTTATCACAGAAACGCAAACACCCCGAAATGAGGACAAATTCCATCGGTGCCTCTTAATGAGAGTTTTTATTGTATTTAGATAAATATTCTTTTGTTATTTTATGTCATTCTACTCTAGAAGTTTAAAATATTGATTATAATCAATACTATGTCAAAAAAAGATATAAATTATGTGCTCTGCGAAAATTGCATACCAACTTCGGGTGCCCCTAAATTCAGGTGTATGGGGATGGAGGGGACAGATTCACGGCCAAATATTTTTCCAGGATTCAACGTGGTCAAACATGACTACGTATAACGCTTAAAAAAATGGCTGCCTGTTTAGACGCTTGAAGTGTCTGAAATTTAGATACTTGAAGTGTCTGAAATTCAGACGCTAAAAGTGTCTGAAAAAATTAAGACATTTTAAAACGTCTGAAAATTGAACACTCCTTTTCAGATACTTAAATATCTGAATTTCAGAAATTTCAATTTACAGTGTACAGGCTAGGACTGGCGACTATTTCTATATTTACTCTTAATAAAAAAAAAAAAAAAAAAAAAATATATATATATATATTTGTAGTAAATTTACTGTTGGCTTTTGTGAAATTAACCTAGCATAAGTACATGACAGAGATTATTTTTGAAAAAGTGGTGTGAATAGAATAACGAAATAAGGGCCCAATCATGTAATCAAAAGGTTAAACTTGATCTACGTTGTTGCCAGAAATAAGAGGCCTTTAGAAATAAGAGACTGGACGTTATAAGCACAAGATTCATGCCACAGTTTTGTCCAAATCATGGCCTCCCTTAGAATATCCCCTGCCTTTATTTACAATATTCGCCTGTACTAATTTGACCAGACAAGTGTGATAAGTGAAAGAACATTAACTTGACCAGAATGTCATAGTCAATTAGTTTTAGTCCAAAATCCTCCCGATAAATTAAATTTTACTGCCTTGTATGTCCTTATTATCTTATTTTGAAAGGCCCTATCAAGTTATCAGCATTAATGAAGTTGCATACAATGTAGAGTATTATATATTAAAATCTACTGTGCCCATGTGTAATCTACACGCGAAACCTTGACTATTTTTTATCTTAAAACTGTTTCTGGTGTATTAGAATTGTAGCATAAAAAGTTACATTTAAATCCGTTCCGCGATTGTTAACTAAATTGCGGACGTACATACATAGACACATACATACATAACCACCAAAAACAGAAGCTCCTTTTTTATGCGTTTATCAAATAAACATGTTATATATTTATTAAATAAGCAAAAAAGTTGAAGAAAAAATAGTTATTTAGTTTTATAAACTTTTATTCTTCTCTGATGCGTTAAATTTAGAACACTATTGCCATTAAAATAATAAACCACTTGGATTTGATAAACTTAAGCATTCTAATAAAGAAATCAAAAAAGTTTGAAAATAAAGCATATTTCAGATATTAGAAATTTCTGGAAAAACTTGATCAATTCTTTATGTTCTTATACCATGAAAAATAAGTAATTTAACAAAATACACTTAAAGATAATTTTTCAAAATTTTTGCTTATAACTAATGCGCTTGAATATCTCCGAGTTTCGTTTCATATCTTCAAAGTAATTTAACAGAGTGCTATACACAGAGTAATTCAACAAATTATCTGGATGCAAATACAATGCTCTGGAGACTAAAGAAATGGTATTTGTTGCTTTGAAATTCATATCTAAAATTTTTGGGACATCATGCTGTATTAGTATTTATAAAAATAGTAAAGAATTTTTAAGACAAAATGTAGCTGGGCCTATTTTTATATCATTGTAAAAACAAAAGAAGTCTATAACACTGCTATACTGCAAATTTGCTATCCTTGTGTTTATAGAAAATAAAATAACTTAATATTTGGTTTGTTTTATATACAAATGCTTTTCGTGAGTGATAATATGGGATACTTCCTAAAAACCAATTGATTACTTGCATGTTTTTTACAATAGTGTACAGTAAAATAGTTTTACAAAATATAAGATAAAAGTCCAATAAAAATATATTTATATAGATTTAAAGTCTACTGCCTTTCAAAACTTGGTTTTATAGCATTCTAAGACTAGCGGATTGAGCTAAAAATTTGCAGAAAATCATGAACCACATTGGAAACAAGAAAAAACACATTGAACATAAACTAGAATGTTTTATTTAAAAAAAGAAACACATAATTTATATAAGAAAAAATAATGATTATTTCCAAATATCTGTTTCGCAGCCACAGTCCGCCATTTTATTGCCAATGATGGGAAAGATTTTGGGAAATTTTTGTATCATTTGTTTCATATATATTCTAGCAACCATTTTATAAGTTGTTTAACATTTGTTACTTTCCAGTTATATTTAGATACTTTTTCACTCAAAGTTTGTAAAAAATTCCGAAATTAGCCATAAGTCATGCAAATTTCTTAGATTTCCGTCTTTACATGCAAATATTTTCTGAACTCAGTTAATCTTGAGTCTTTTTTGGCATGAAGAAACAAAGCTCTATCAAGCGAAAAACACACTTTTCATCAGGATGATATTTTTTAATAATAAGAACGAAAATCTTTTCATGGCATTCCTTCTTATAGATCACATTAATTGCCAAATAATTCGAGTTGAAAAAAGGTTCTAGAATTTTGCTGACAGAGGCAATTAAACTGAGCAATAATTTGCTTTAAAATTTATTATTTTTAACCTTATATTTTATAGTTGAGGATGCATTTTATTTCTTTGTCGAATTTGAATTTTTTCCACTCTTGCGCCCCAAACCCGAAACTTATATTTCAAATCAACCCGCAACTCTATCTAACCAGACAAAAGAAGTTGTTGATCTGAAAAACTAGCCGAACGACAAAAATATTTTGTCAACACGAAATACGACCCAAAACCCAACACGCTTCAGCCCGTACCCAAACCGATCTCTAAATGGAAGGAAATTAATCCCTATTTGAATAAAATTATGGAAAAATTGTTTTAAATTATATTTCTAATATCAATTTTACATTTTTTGTAGATAAATGAACTATGTACACCTAAATATTGAAATAAAAGACATGGTTATTTTTTCTCCTGAAAAAATATTCTACACCTTATTTTAAAGAATCAACCCAAACCAGAACTACAGAAGTTAAATCACTACCCGAAATCAACCCGAACCCGACAAAATTAAAGTCAAACAACCCGAAGAAAAAATATAAGTTAACTCGACTTTAAATGGACCAATAATTTAAAAGGTTAGCACTATGCAAATCCAACCTCAAGCAAGGCTCGTATTAAATTGGGATTTCCAATCCGACGTAGGACACTGATACCCTTTGAATCACATGTAAGACTGGGTGGCACTATAACAATATTTGACATTTTTGTGATACATTGATTGTAATTTCTTATCACGCCTATCAAACTTCTCTTATAAAGGGCCACATATTTTTAAGTAAAGTGTACTTTGTAATTAATTCATTTAAAGTTTTTTAAAAAATAATAAGTATTAAAAATGTACAGTCGTGGAAAAAAAAAAGTAAACACCCCCTACTAACTCCTCAACAAATTATCGTAGAAGAAAGTTACTGGTACCGAACGATTGGAAATAAAGTCTACTTTTAAATGATGTATATAAAATTTGCTTAGGGGGCCATCTACATATTAAAACGAACCATAACTTCATTTTTTTCAATGGCAATATCCAATTCTGACAGCATAAATGAACTCTACACCCTTCAATTAGCCTAAAAACGAATTTTTATGCAATTCGTACCATAAGTTTCCGAGAAATTAATTATTTTAAAACGAGCTTATTTTAAGTGCTGTATCCAAATTGAAGTTCCATACTGGATTGTTAACCGAGAGAGCCCCTTCCTTGATCAAGGCACCTTAAGCGCCACTCAAGGAGTCAATGAAGAGTGTTAGATTACAGTACAGCAGAATAAATTTCAAAATGTCTACTCACTTCCATCATAGACGGCCCCTTAAACCATCATTTTGCCGTTTTTTAAGCATAATTTGAAAACTACTTGGAATAAAAATGTCAATTTTTTTAATTTCCATAAAGCAGGACTTAATAAATCTAAATCCATCAAAAAAATTGTAGGTTGCAATTCATAATTTTTTCGAATATTAATTTCATAATTCATAATTCATATCATAAAATTATAAAAATTGCAAATTCAGCTTATTTATATTTGGGTATATTAGTATTATTACTACAAAAAAAATTAGCACATTAGGAGCATAATTTCGGGAGATATAAATAAAAATATGAAAATGTAATTTAACATTAGAAGCACTAAATTTTGAATGTTTATAATTCAAAAACTTATCATTCAAATGACTTGAAATTTGGTGTCTAGGCATAGTTTGGACCAAAGATTTGAAATATCTCGTTAAAATTGGGCATTTCCATTGAAAAAAAAATGAAGCTTGGATTCGTTTTAATATGTAGATGACCCCCTAAGAAAATTTTATATACATCATTTAAAAGTAGACTTTATTTTCAATCGTTCGGTACCAGTAACTTTCTTCTACGATGATCTGCTTAGGGGTTAGTAGGGGGTGTTTACTTTTTTTTTTTCCACGACTGTACGTATATATTTTGTTGTTGCACAATTTTTGTACAGTAAATGTTAGAATAAAAAATACGCATTTGCAATTTAAAATATGATGTTACTTATAAAATGTTACGAAAATTTTCCTTGTAAAGAGCATTTAATGTGTGAAATTAAATTCTTTAAATTGTGTTGTACAAAGTTACTTGTAACAAGCTTTTATCCAACAACCTCAAACAGTTCTTTTAAAAATTAGCTATTTTAAAATCGGTTTTTGAGTCTATCTACTTCACCAAATTACGATTTTTGAATAAAAATCATGAAAGTTAAATAGGTTACAGCAATTTATTTTCCATATTTAACCCCCCAACAGCGAGAAACGTTCGAATCGCGTTTTACTGATCCATTACAATTCTTCGGGACACACAATTATATCTTTATAAATAGTTTTTAGAATTTTTAGCGTAATTACTTGAATGAAAATGCTGCCATAATATGAAAATAAAGAAAACTAAAATTTAACATATCTACTTTTAGTTGTGGCACCATATTACACATAGTTGTAAGTGACTTACAAATTCCACTGAGATTAAAGAGAAAACGCAGTCTTCATTAAATTCGATAACCTCATTTCCTGAATAGTGTGATTGGTCAATATGTCAATAACTTTCCATAATGCGTTCCATGTACACAATCCTTATAACAATTATAAATAGCCCATGATTTCATACAAATAAATAAACCGCCCACCAGGAGTGTTAAGGAGACAAGGGCCCTTCAAACTCATTTTTTTTAATCTCACCTTAAATGCTATTCAAGGGCACGACGCTATATGAATTATGGCATATATTTATCACAAGAAATAAAAAAATGGAGAAAATAAGAAATTTTCCTGAATAATTTAAGCATTATTAAGAACATTCAAATTCTCCAAACCTTTACTCCATATCAATTAAAATTACAATATTTTTTATTCCAGTTTGGTTTACATATACAAATAAAACTGTGCATTGAATTTTATATAGTTGAATTTAAGGTAAGAAAAAAATATTTTATAAGTGTTTTGAGTTTGTCAGCATTTTGGCATCATATTTCTGCACTTAACTAGCTTTAACTCTTCCAATTATATTTAGTTTAAAAAAACTAATATAATAAAATATGCATTAAAAAGGGATTTGGATTCATATTGGGGATTTTTATTGATATGGAGTGAGATTGGGACATTTTGAAAGTTCTTGATAACGCTTAAAACCTTCGGGTAAAGTCCTTATTTTTCACCAAATTTTTCTTTAATTTCTTGTGTGATAAATATATGCCATAATTCATGTAGTGCGCCCTTCAATAGTATTTAAGGCGCAATTAAAAAAATAATAATAAAACGAGTTTTAAAATCCCTTGTCCTCTTAAGATTTCAGAATATCTAGTGATTGTATCACACCTAGTACCACAAGTGGAAAAATCAACCAGCCTTGCTGCACCCACTAGGATATTTTTATTTATTTATCTTTTAAACTTTGCGCAGTGCTTACTGTGAAAAATAAAGATGTCAGTAAAAATTATTTTTCAGGAATTTAAAATGTTGAAAAAATTGTATCCTAAAGAGATTTGATGATTTTTTTTTTCGTATTTGTAAAGCCTAATGCGAATTGAAACGCAGTAATAAAAATACATGGGATGCAATAAAAAAAATCTAATTAAATATTTATTTTTGAATTTTTCTATTGATTTTCAAACCATCTAGATTATAAATAAAAATATATATGTAATAATAAAAAAAATTCGCACTTTTACCTTAAAAAATTTATTCTAAATTCTTATAATATCTACCGGTTTTTTTACATTTCTTTAATAATATCTTAAATATCCTTTATATTTTTATCCCATGCCTTTAATCTTGTGCAACGTTTATTTCTTATTATAAAAACGTTTAATCTATTAATAGCTATACATCTTTGTAAAAAAAAAAAAAAAAAAAAAAATCACTCAGTTAATTTCTTCATTCATATTTTGAGACATTAATTTTTTTTTTCTTTCGAAGGTTTAGAAATACTATTTATATATATATTTTTAATTCATTCGAGTACCCATGAGTCTTTGCGAGGACTTTCACGCGCTAGCTTGTTTTCTTTTTAAAACTACCACCGTTAGTTAAAGAATCCCGTGTCCACGTCATGCTTCTCCGCCTCCTCCCTGGATTTATATCGTATCGCTTGCTCGGTCTTTCCATTCCGCTCCCCCCTCTCTTCGCTGGATTGGCTTCTTGCAATGTAGCTGTACGCGTTCTTTCTCATATTTATAGGCTTACATTGACTTGCGAGAGCAGATTTTGTACGATTTTGTCTCGCTTAAAAAAACCTGTGTCACGTTTGTTATTTATTTCGCGATGTCACGTCTGATCATTTAAACATCTTAAAGCTATTTTTAAAACGTGACGCTAGTCGAAATTGAGTAACTGAAATACCATTGGAATTGGAATCATGTACAGTCGTGGAAAAAAAAAAAAGTAAACACCCCCTACTAACTCTTCAAAAAATTATCGTAGACGGAAGTTACTGGTACCGAACGATTGGAAATAAAGTATACTTTTAAATGATGTATATAAAGTTTGCTTAGGGGGCCATCTACATATTAAAACGACAAACGAGCCCAAACCTCATTTTTTTCAATAGCAATACCCAATTTTAAGGCGATATTTCAAATCTTTGGTTCAAACTATGCCTAGACACCAAATTTCAAGTCATTTGTATGATAAATTTTTGAATTATAAACATTCAAAATTTAGTGCTTCTAATGTTAAATTACATTTTCATATTTTTATTTATATCTCCTGAAATTATGCTCCTAATGTGCTAATCTTTTGTGTAGCAATAATGCTAATGTGCCCAAACATAAATACGCTGAATTTGTAATTTTTATAATTTTATAATATGAATTATAAATTATGAAATTAATATTCGAAAAAATTATGAATTGCAACCTACAATTTTTTGTATGAATTTTGATTTATTAGGTCCCGCTTTATGAAAATCCGAAATTTCAGATTTTTATTCCAAATAGTTTTCAAATTATGCTTAAAAAACGGCAAAATGATGATATAAGGGGTCGTCTATGGTAGAAGTGGGTAGATATTTTGAAATTTCTTCTGTTGTCCTGTTACCTTACAGGCTTCATAAGGTGCCTTGATCAAGAAGGGGGCTCTCTCGGTTAACAATCGAGTAACGAACTTCAATTTGGATACAGCCCTTAAAATACGCTCGTTTTAAAATAATTAATTTCTCGGAAACCTATGGTACGAATTGCATAAAAATTTGTTTTTTGGCTAATTGAAGGATGTAGAGTTCATTTATGCTGTCAGAATTGGGTATTGCTATTGAAAAAAATGAAGTTATGGTTCGTTTTAATATGTAGATGGCCCCCTAAGTAAATTTTATATACATCATTTAAAAGTAGACTTTATTTTCAATCGTTCGGTACCTGTAACTTTCTATTACAATTATTTGTTGAGGAGTTAGTAGGGGGTGTTTACTTTTTTTTTCCACGACTGTACCTGTCACTAATAAACTTTTTGATTCCTTCTTAAGGCTTCTTCTATTATGCACGGAAAACACCTAAGGAATTGCATCCTTGCCTTCCACACCGACCACGAAGGTACGACTGCACTTCAATAATTATGGTTGGTGATTTAAGACTAATGTATTCTCCTATGCCTATTTTTGACATGCCTTAATCTACCATTGCAAAGTCTTACAATTAGACGAGAGTTGTAACACCTATGATCTTACATTTAGTTCTACAGTGTTCGATTCTTACCTATATATTTCTTATTAAAAATATCTTGCTTTGCAGAGTTACCATAAAAAAATTATTCTGAATTTTTAAAATTTTCTTTTAGCTTATATTGAGATAATTTATATGCAAGCATTTATTAAGGGGGTAGGATACCTTTAAACCATCAAAATTTTCGATTTTTTTAAAAATAGATATTTTGATTCCGTAACCATTTCTGAACAATATGCGAAAAACCACATTAAAAAATTCCCATTAGTTTACTATTTATGGCATTTTTATTATGACTACATATTAAGACTACATAGGATAATTATACTTTGGGTTGCGTTTATTCGAAACGATGAATTTTTATACTGCGCGCAGTGTTACTAAAAAACTATGCATGGCAATCAAAAGAAATTTTTTCCACTCATTCTTTTCTGTATTATCTGCAACTTAAAACCAGAAAAATGCAAAATTTTATTTTTTTTCTGTTTTTATACTTTGAAAATATTTTTCAAAAAGTGAATTTTTTTAATTTTTTGTTAATTTTTTAATTTAGTCAATACTTTTTACAAATATTCTGGTTTTAGTATAAAAGTAACTCTATTATGTATTTATTTTCACCAAAATTTCCTCTTTATATGCATATTTTCCAATTTTATCATGCGCGCAAGATTTTTTTCTCTTATTACCATATATTCTTAAACGTATCATTTCAAAATTTATTTATAAATTTACAAGAATATATATATTTTTAAATATAAATTTAATAATGAGCTTTATATTTAAATGAAGTTTGATTTTTATTTTTGACTTATTACACAAGTTTTGAAGCTTGGAACATAGCGATATTTTTTACATTTTCGACTTGTTCAAAGGTATCCTACCCCCTTAAAACTTTTCTACTTTGTTTTCATTTTTTAAAAGAAAGCCGTCTACCTTAACATATTTTGGAATAATTTGAACGATTCACTAAAAAGTGGGTGATGTAAATAAGGAAATTTCAAAGATTCATTTAAAAAAAAAAACCTATGGGGCAGATGGGTTAATGAGCCAAAGAGGTAATTGTTAAAAAGAAAATAAAGCACACTTAATAACTAAAATATATAAGAAATAGGCCAATATATCTTTAACTTAATAAATAAAAAAATTACGTTAGTTTTCTTTCTATATGCAGTAGAACCCCGATCATCTGAACCCCGCTAATCTGAAATTCCGGTTAATCCGAACCGATTTTATTTTTGAAAATTATACTTGGACAGATTAACTGAAAATATTAAGGGGTCTCAGGACTCCTAAAATTGGAAAAAATGAACAAAAGGGACCATTTTCAACATTTAATATCTTGAAATATATTTGATATTAAGACATAATTTTAAATGGGGATGAAACATACAAGCATGGTCTTTCATTTCATATATTTCAAAAATTGCAGGATGCAAAATTAGCATTTACAGGGGGCTCCATACTGTCAGACATTTCACGAGCAGAAAATCGGCATAACAGCTTATGCGCACGATTACAAAATAAATTTTGCACCTAGAATGAAAATTTTGGTTTCTACTTATACCTCAGATTATAATAATTACACTGAACCTAAATAAATGTGTATATAAAGCATTTTTATATTTTTAATACAAAGTTGTATTTAGCTAATGCAAAATTTAGAAAATTTCAGCAATATAAACACATAAAAAAATATTTTCTTTTTACAATAAAAAGGAAATTTTAGGTTCAGTTTATGCAAACTAACAAGAAACATACGTTTTGAGAATTTTATGAAAAAATATTCAGAAGTTTTTGAAATATCGTGCACGTTTTGCCGAAAAACGTCATTTGGAGAAAAATTACTTCAAAGTTTTGGAAACACGGCTTCAGCTATTGAGCGAGTATAATTCTAAATACCATAACTTCTGTTCTAATAGGAATTTCAAGATACCAATTATATCAAAATGACATGAAAACATAGAAGTTTAACAACTAAAAAAATTAAAATTTCGAAAATTTTAGAGCTTTAAGAGTCCTGAGACCCCTTAACTTACGAAAATTTAAGGATTGCAGGATGAATGACGGGGAAAATGTGTAGATATTTAGGATTAAACAAAAAATGGCAGTAAAGCGTATTTCTAATTTCTTAAACAGCTTGAATTGAATAAAAAAAAATACTCAATAATATAAAAAACAACATATGTCCACGAATATAAAATGAAAACATGCATCGTAGGCCTACTCGTAGAAGCCACATCTTAAAAAAATATCGAATATCAGTTTGTTTGGCAGTCACTATAAAAAAAAAAAAAAAATTCTAAAATGCAGAAAGTATTTATAGTCCAGGCAATAGGGAATTTTACCTAGCAAAATTAATGGTAGTACTGGAAATCGGCTTTCTATATGTTTTTTGGGTCGCTGAATCCGAATTTGTAACTTCCCACCAAAATTTCCCCCCGCAAACTCCCCAAATTTTGGTAAAAAGCCCCCCAAAAGGTTTTTATTAAAAAAATCAATTTTTTTATTATTTTAGAGAAAAGGAATCTAGAAATTCAGAAAGTAAACAAAATTTCCAACAAATTAGATACATGACATTATGACTTAGGATGAAGGGGAAGGGGGGATCTGTCTCGGAACATGCGCGCGGTGCTGCGTAAACTAAGTTGTGCAATTCCACTTAACCACTCACACGTTTACATTCGCCCTCCCATTTCCCCTCCGAACTTTCTCTATAACGTATACTTTAAGATTTTTGGGTCGCTGAATCCGAATTTTTAACTTTCCCCCCCAAATTTCCCCCCGTCCCCCCAATAGTTATTTTTAACCTAAATTTCTTATTGTTTTAGGGGAAAAGCATTACGAAATTCAGAAACTAGACAAAATTTGCAACAAATAGGATATATGACATTATGAATTAGGATGAGCGGTGAGGGTGAGGGCTGCCTCTGAACATGCACTGCGGCGCTACGTGCACTAAATGAGGAAGTCCAGGCAATAGGGGATTTTATCTGGCAAAATTAATACTAGTTCTGGATTTCGACTCACTTTACGTTTTTTGGGTCGCTGAATCCGAATTTGTAACTTCCCACCAAAATTTCATCCGGCAACCCCCCCAAAAATTGATTTTTTTGAAAAAATTTGGTTTTTGAGAAAAGCGCGCGGGGAATGTTCTGAGGCAGACCCTCTCTCCCCGTTTATCCTACGTCATAATATCATCTATCCTATTTGTTGCAAATGTTGTCTAGTTTCTGAATTTCGTAATTCTTTTCCCCTAAAACAATAAGAAATTTAAGTTAAAAACAACTATTTGGGGGGATATTCGGGGGGGGGGGGGGAGTTAAAAATTCGGATTTAGCGACCCCAAAAACTTAAAGTAAACCTTATAGAGAAAGTTCGGACGGAAGATGGGAGGGCTAATGTAAACATGTGAGTGGTTAAGTGGAATTGCGCAACTTACCGCACGCAGCACTGCGGCGCATGTTCCGAGGCGGATCCCCCCTCCCTCTTCATCCGAAGACGTAATATCATATATCTAATTTGTTGTAAATTTTATCTACTTTCTAAATTTCTAGATACTTTTTCTCTAAAACAATAAAAAATTGCATTTTTTAATAAAACCCTTTTTTGAGGGGCTTTTTACCAAAATTTGGGGGGGGGGGTTGCCGGGGGACATTTTGGTGGGAAGTTACAAATTCGGATTCAGCGACCCAAAAAACATCTAGAAAGCCGATTTTCAGTACTACCATTAATTCTGCTAGGTAGAGTCCCTATACAGTCTCTATTGCCTGGACTATTAATTCAGATGATAAAAATTTGTTTTTCTTTTCAATAGTTTGATTTCGCAAATTATCTATACAAATTGTTTTATCTTCCCTCATTGTCGACGTGCGGTGACAGAGGTATGTACATAGACATTCACGATTTTTAACCTTTTGTAATGGGTTGTTACGTAATTCCTCATTTTGAAGTTCGATTGGATTATTATTGACATTATTAATGTTTAAACAAGAGTATTATTTTTTTTCCTTAAGTCGTGCCGGATTATCCAGCATGTTGGATCTTAGGATGCCACATTAGAGGATATTTACTGTACTACTGACAAGGAAGGTCTCCTTACAGGGCATACTCAGAATATGTTGAAAAAAATACTAGTGAAACTACTCATGTATGTAATAAGGGATCAGTAAAATTTAGCGGCGGAATTTCAGTAGAAAGCCTGTAAAAAAATAAATACTTTCAAATATTTGGCGCGAAAATACAGAAGTAACATGCGATTTGGCGAGCAGGATTTTTCCTTGCCAAAAGCAAACGATTTTTTGGCATCGGAAAATTGTTTATTAATTGTTTTTTAGAATGCACAGTATTTAATGAATTTAAACTTAATGAAAGAAAGAGGTTATTACATATTTTTTATATTGCATATACCGGGTGTCCCAAAAAGGACTGACTGATTTTAAAATTCAATAACTTGCAAACGGTGACAGATATTTAAAAAATTTTTGCAGGAGGGTTATGCATAAGGTCAAAAGTTTTATTACAGTGATTTTCGATTTTAGTTCGAATTACAAACAATAGATGGCGCTGTAAGCAATAGTCGCTAAATACAGGCTCGATTTCTGGTCTTTTCTCTTGTTCCATGTTGAAAAAGGAGATGGAAATGTATTATCCGGGCCACGAAGTACCAAAAATCGAGCCTGAATTGAGCGTCTGTTGATCGCAGCGCCATCTATTGATTGTAATTCGAACTAAAATTGAAAATCACTGTAATAAAACTTTTGACCTTATGCATAACCCTCCTGCAAGAATTTTTTAAATATCTGTCACCGTTTGCAAGTTATTGAATTTTAAAATCAGTCAGTCCTTTTTGGGACACCCGGTATATGTTGCTTGTTGCTGTAGTTATTTAATTATATCACTGTAAAAATATTTTCTATGCTTTGCAAGTTGCAAATATCTGGTTTAAGTTATAGCCAGCTGACATTTGATTGCCATAATACGTTTCCATATCGATGAAGTCGTTTCCATAGCAACAAAATCAAATCAACAGTTTTCTATATGCCTTATTTTTGAGCTTGAAACAATTTAAATTTTGTTTTAAATCGTAAAATATAATATTTAAAGTTTATTATAATTACATATAAATATATATGACAAACTATAGTTAAAACAAACAAAAATTGGCAAAACTATAGATAAATAAACTAAAAAATTCAACATAAAACGTTTTTTCCTTAAAGAGTATTACATATAAAAGTGTATTTTATTTTCATCGCCAACCGGTGATAAATTGCCAAATAAACGAAAATTTCATTATTTTTTTTACGGACGCTGTATCAGGGTTCCGCCAAAAATTTTTTTTAAATAAAAATATGTATCCATATGAGAAGAACATTCTGTAATTTTTTCAGATTTTTCTGAGTATGCCCTTATGGAGACCTTCCTTGTGAGTACTTATAACTTGCATTTTTTTAGCACGCATCTTTTTCTTTTCTATCTTTATCGGAATTTCGGGTAATCCGAACAGGCACCGATCCCAATTAGTTCGGATTAGCGAGGTTCTACTGTATATATTTTTTGTCTTTGAAGTATATATTCAGTCTAAACTACTCATGATAATTCAATATTTATTAACGATAAACTTATCTATGTAGGAGTTAAATCATGCAGGCAGAAGAAAGGAAGCTGTCACTTTTTCAATTGACAAACATTTGATTATTTACTTCTTGACTATTCACTAGAAATACAGACACTTAAAAATTCTGGGCTATAGGAATTATAAACTATATACAGGGATATAATACTTAAAATATTATTAAAATTGAAAAGCGGATCTAAACGATCCCATTTTGAATAAAAGATAGACAACGACTGATCATCAAGACGCGGTCGGCAGAGATGGTCTTTCTCTGACCAACGATTAGCAGCATCTCTCTTCTATGTGCCCAGATATATGGGTGCTCATCCTTGAGTTTTTGCTGGGCTAACAATTCTTTTCCTAGGAATCGGACCTCGACCTCTCAAGGCATCTGGTGTGCGGTATTGTCTCGCCACCACATCTGTATTCGAAAAAGAATTCCGTTGATTGCTTTCCAGGGCAATTTCCGTATTTTTAGATTTTTTTCCCGGTGAAATGATACTATGAATGCGTCAGAATGTAACGAATATTAATTTAAGGATATCCTGGACAAAACTCTATTTTATTTCTAATTTTTGTTATAGCCTTGGGATATTTAAAAAAATTCAATCTAAAAATAATTTGCATATTTTCCCAGTACAATTTACGGATATTTACGCATTTTTTTTTCTGTAATAATAAAAATAAATCCTACAGCTTTACAGAAAAGAAAAATTTAGCATTATCTGTCAAGGGTACATTCACCATCCATTTTCTCGATACTTTTCGAAACATTCACTGAATCGTTTTCATCGGAAAAACATTTCCGTAAAATTACGTAAATAGTACTGGCAATCAATATATATATCTATATACATTTAATTCAGAAAAGCTTTTTTATGTGAATATTTTCAGCAATGTATCTTATTAACCCATTTGTTATTTTGACTGGGTAATAAGAGGCAACAATCTTTTATTATCTCTTTATATATCTCTGTGTATTTTTAAAATTTTGTCCCACATTTAAATCTATGGTTTATGTAGCACGTTCATATTTTGTATCAATTATGTATCTAGTTCTATACTGTAATTTGTAGGAAAAGTAAAGAAACATTTTTTTAAATGTAAAAATCCATTTTTTAGTTCTCTGAAACTCAAAAATAAAATTTTATGTATTAGTTCTGAGATCATATGCTGAAAAAGGTTTTTTTTTTTTATGTGTTCTTTTTATAACTCCATTCAGTTTGACGAAGTAGTTATAAAAATGTTAGAAAACCTGTTACATAATACATCACAGAGGCTAGTAAGAAACAGAAGATTAAAAGAAGAAAATCCTAAATATCAAAGTATTTAGTAAAACTGTATCAAAGTTGTGAAATGCTATGTTTTTTTTCGCAAGACAATAACAAAAACAGAATCTCTCTTATCCCCCCCCCCCCCCTTATTTTTTCAGAATGTAAAATTTTTTCCTATTGTTGAAATTTGGTATCATTTACTTTTTCAACCTGTAAAAATTAACATTTTATATATAAATGTTTCAAAAGGCCTTAAACGTCAGACATATGGTATCGACATTATTAAAAAAAAAAAGAACTTTTTTCTTCCTAATAAAATTTATTCCAATATCATTTGATTCCTGCTTCAGATTTTACGGACCGTAAAATGGAGAGACGATGGGCTCCTTTATTCTCTGGATACAGTTTTTTTTATAGGTCTAAAATAAGCAGTGAAAATTTCATATTTTGCGCCAGAGTAACTGTATAGCACTTTTCTCGCTTTAAAAATAAGTGTAAAACACCCGGATAATGAAAGTTTTCATTCTTTTATTTATATAATTCTTATAATGGAATATAGCTCGCTTACCATCAGTTTCTTAAACTTAAAATTAAAAATTAACTATTTTGAAAAATATTTTTATTTATCTTGAGTTTCAAATTTCTTCAGATAATGTAACTGAAAATTTGCATATTTTCCATCAAATCTATTTACCATAAAGTACGTGTACTATTCATGTATTCTTAGGGAAAAAATGATTCTTATTTATTTTTTATATACTTAAATTTTTAGGGTTCCGTACTTAAAAAGTAAAAACGGAACCATTATAAGATCACTCCTGTGTCTGCCTGTCTGTCTGTCAAATCCATTTTTCTCATAAATTATGAAACATGGAGTGTGCAAATTGGGGGAAATAATAAAGACCCACATATTTACAGATTATTAAACATCCACAAATATGTTTAGGAAAAACGTAGAGGTGCTAATTAAGTTACTTGAAGAAACAAATCTTTTCTTTGCATATCACGTGGGGTATCGTATGAAAGCTTTCGTAACGCTGAACTCAAAAATTCATTTCTTTTAATTTTAGGTAGTATGTTTTCAGCGATATTATCAAAAATGCTGTGCAAAAATGCGTCCCAATCCCCTCTATTTTCGAATCTATTGAAACTAAAATTATGAAAAAGTTAGAGGTAGTAGAGGTTAATTTAAACCTTGCAGGAAAACTTTAGCGATTACCCTAGGTCACATAGTTTTTCAGAAAAACGCATTTTTCCGTTACACAAAAATTTCCATTTGCGGGCATTCAGCGAAGGTGTTAGGGAGCGCTGAAAGTACCTATCGTAGTAGAAGTATGAAAGCATTGTTGTTAATGATTTTCGAAAAAAATTGTCGGTAATTAGCCGAGATATTAACCCTTAAAGTTACGAACGGTTTGGACATACATAATGGCAGGGGTGTCGTACTCTATCTACCACCGGCTTCTAAAACCTAGATAAGAACTTTTAATGATACATTTGTGTAGTGCAATGCCCAGTAGCAGTATAAAAGCAATAAACGACAAATTGTTAAACACAGACTAATTTAATTAGAATTAATCACATAAATACTATGCGATTCGCGACTAATATGCATTTAATGGATCTCTCAATACGCCACCCCTGCCTTTAAATGTTAATTAAAAACCAATTGCCGCTTGAAGAATGCGGCATCGATCAAGGCGGCGTTGCAACTATGCGTCCTCTGTTAGAAGCGCGCTTAGCACAATGCCAAGTTTAAACTTTGAACAAGGGCTTTGCTTTAGTTATACTTAAAAAGAAAAGATTATTACTACGCTGAATTTAGTTTTCTGAAATGACAAATGAAATTTAAATATGCACTATTATTGTCAATACCGAATTAAGTTCATAAAAAAAAAAAAAAAAAAAATTAGCATAAGATTAAAAAAAGAGTTACACAGAACAGAAATGTTTGATATTATTATGCTTCATATCTCTTTGAACTTTTATGGTATACCCATTCACACTTTTCTCGTAAATACAGCTATACCCAAACCTACGTTGTATAGTTTTTAACAAATTCTTATTATTATTTTAGCAACAATTTTTTTTTAATAAAACAGTTAATTCCTATATTTATGCTACGGAACTCTCTGAGCGCGAGTAATACTCACACTTGACCGTTTATTTTCTTTGAATATTAAACTGACTGTTTTCCCATTTCACTTAAAACTGATTTACTATAAACACTGCATATTTACCTCTTTTTTCTAAAAGAATTCAAAAAACTTTAAAATATTAAATCTTAGTGGAATTTTAAATTTTAAAGTTTTACACACAAGGTTTCCTCTCTTATAGTTATAAAATTGCTAATTCCTGAACCGTTACTTTCAGAAATATATTTCCAATTGCAAATATATTTCAACTATTGTTTATCATATCCAAAGTCATTTATATCAAAACTGTTATTACTTTTTATAAGTTACAAAATTTATATTTCTATACGATCTCTATGTGCGGTTAATTATATTTAGAAAAGAATTATCGTTGTTCAAACAAGTAAAACAGTGAATATTCGAGCTTTCTACAACCAATAATCACCAGGTGTTGATGCTTTTAATTTTATTAATTTTCAGCTTTTTCTGGCACTAAGAATGAAAAAACGCGTTTTTCTGTATGTTTTATTTACTTATTGTAGAATACTAAAAATATACATATATGCGTATTTTTCAATAATAATAATTAATTCTTTAAAGAAAATGCACAAAAATGAGTACATTTTCTTTTGTTTTGGAATAATTTCTAACAATGCAGTTTTTATTACGAAAGAACTTCTTCCATATTAGCATCTCATACATACATTGGACAATGGGTACAGATTACATAAGTATACCTACACTAATTAAAATTCATTCAACTTTCATATAATGGTTAACTGCAGCTCTAGATACATCTGAAATTTACTTTCAAATGCAGAAAGGATATTTAATTGTTTCTAGCCATTAAATAATAATAATAATAATAATAATAATAAAATCTTCAGTGATCGTCATCGTGGTAAAGTACTACGTGTGAAATTAAAACAACTAATAAAATCTGCACAATCATGTTTAGATTGTTTAAATACTTATTATCAAGAACTTTTCTCATATCTTTTTCCTTTTTCAAAAGAAAGATGTGTTATTCAAAACATTGAGAAATGCTTGTTCTTTCAAATTTCTGAACAAATGGTTTAAAAAAATGTCATTAAAAGAAAATGGTTAGTGACAAATATTTGCTTTGTGGACAATCAACAAAGGAAAAGAAAAGAAACAAAAAAGAAAATCGTTTGCTTACTTGTTTTTCTACAATAATTGCAAATAAAATAATTTTTTTTGTCTGTTAGTATTAAATTGTTTGTATGAACGAAAATGTAACATAGTTTCTGTCTTTCCTCTGAATAAATTTCCTATTTTTACTATTTTCAAGTAATTCAGGGTGGTACAACTGGAGCAACTAATACGGGCACTTTGCGTTTTGGGAATTAGTTTCAAAATTCTCCAATAAATGGCTGTCTTACGCTGAAAAGAAAGTCAAATAAAAGCTACAGCTGGTTTCTGAGAGATATTTGGGAAGAATATTTCCCGTGGGTAAAATTATACCTATTTTCGTTTTTTAGTTCCAGTTATAATTTTGATCGTGAATGGTGACCTTCTTCTGTGAAGTTACCTAAATTTTGTAAATGTAGTTCGCCGATGAAACTGTTTTATTATTATTTTTTTTAATTCCCGATATGCTATTTCTTTCGGGCAGCAATTAAAGTGTCGTCTCTACAAAATAACGTTCCATTATATAAGCCAGCCGTAAAACAAAGCAGATGTATCAGTGTGCGGTTAAATACGGATAAACTCTACTGCAATTTTTTTAAATTCTAAGCATCGCACATTTTCAATTTTTATACCGTCGTATGTGTAAATAAAAATACTTTTAATGAAATTTTTTTTAAAACTGCATATCAATTTATTTTTGAGATATTAATTTTTTAGTAGTTTTTAGTGCCATTTCTTTAAAATTGGCAACTTAAGTCCGCCATTTAAGTGGATCCGCTGAAAACAGAAAATATTTATCTGGAATACCTAGGAATGACTAAACTTAAATATCGCATTAAAGATCATGTGAGAGATTTGAAGTACAAGCGACCTACCACAGCCCTGTAAAGATTTAACCAGAAGGAGAATATACAAGTTAATTTCGAAGATGCAAAAATTATTTGCCCCTTAAAGAATTATCATGAATTAATTATCCCTGAATTAACAGAAATTATTACTAAAGAAAATACTGTTTGTAATGGCGTTTTATCCTACAACATTCCGAGATTATTTTCCCAATGTTTACCAGATTAAAAAAAGAAAAGAAAAGAAAAAAATGTTTTTCATTTTCACTCCTTTCGACACCAACTACGTGAAATTCGAAAAATAAAATAAATATTTTGTATTCTCTGACGAAGGCTTTGTTTATAGCTGAAAGAAATAAGAAAAATTAATTTACTTTAACATCTTTTTTAATATTTTGCCATCTTTTAAGTATTTTGCACATAGTGTAATTTTTTCTTTACTTTTTAAAGATGAATTTAGCATTTTATTTATTTATTTGCTGATATTTATTTCATTTTCATTTCTCACGTGGAAATCTAGCAATAAAAAAATTATGAAGTCATATTCAATTTCTTTTTAATTCGTCAAACTATTTATTTCATTTTAATTTTTCACGTGGAAATTTTGCATTAGAAAAGTAATTGTTGTGGTAAGAATTTTATTCCGGATTCTTAATTGTTGGTAACTGCTATAAAGAAAAATGTTTAAATGTGATAGGAAATTTCTGTTAAATTGGTGGTTTTTTATTAATTAAAAATTAACTATAAATTATTTCGATTCCGGATTACTTTAGTTCTCTCGGCCGTGTTTTAATAGACATGTGCTTATCTTTTCACCATTTTGGCTTCCAAACTGTGGATTTGTATAGAATTACAAACAGACAGATAGACAAGTTTTCATTTTTATATATTAGATTATATACAGACATAAATAACTTATCTAATACGTGTTAGCAGATGCATTTTTAAATATATACATATAAACCAGTATAATACTTATTCTGTTTTATTTTCATAGTCATTTATATCATTTGGCAAAAAATCTCATTTCCTTAATCCCGAATTGCGTGCTTTTTACAAAAGCGCCAAAGTCCATATAACAGCGAAGTACCATGAAAATCATTAAGTGCATGGTAATAAGGTACTTAGAATGCGACATTTATGATCAACCATTATTGGCATTCATTCTTATAGTTTGGCGATAGATTTTTGGTCGACGGGATAACTAAGTAGTGCCAAATACTGTACTGCAATTTAACTTCAGTTTAACTTAATCTTCATTATTCTACTATTTTAAGATTTTTAACTTCTAAACATCGCACATTTTCAATTTTTATACCGTCGTATTGGGGAGTAAAGCACTTTCAAATGCAATTTGTTTGAAAACTGCATTTGATAGGATATTGCTGTTAAATTAGTGGATTTTTATTAATTATACATTATTTCGATTCCGGATTACTTTCATATCCTCGGCCGTGTTTTAATACACATGTACGTAACATTTCATAATTCTGGCTTCTAAACTGTGTTACATAGAATTACAGACAGACAAATTTTCATTTTTGTATATTAGACAAGTTAAGTACACAGCGTTGCCCGGAATTTTAAGAATGCTTGTTTTGAAAAATCAATTTCAAAATTAAACATACAGTATAAAACACACAATAATAATAAAAAAAAATCAAAGTGTTATACATTGAATCACATAAAAACCCAATATAAAAATGTATAAATTTGTATAACAGACGCAAAAGAATACAGCTGTAAATGAGCTTATTTCCATTTATCATTGAAGCTGTTGAAGACAAAAAGAAAAAATGTCAAACTGTCTTTGAACTGTACATGATGGAACGAATAAGAAAACAATTACTTCAAAGGAACTTCATAAACTATATTTCTTGTTTCTTGTTTCGGGGCAAATACATACAAATTTCTAGAAGAGCCAACTCTTAAGCACTCAACGTAAAACTGTCCTTGGGAAAAGCAAGGTGATTCCAAGTTGACTCCAACTGCAAGCAAAGATTGGCGGTGTGCCTTATTGATTGACATGGCAAATACTAAACGAACTAAAATTTGTAGACTCTTGAATTGAAATGGCATATCAAATGAAACGAGGGGTATGCGCGGAGTGAAAAAGCATCTTCACCTTTGGCACAGCCTGTCAAAATTATCGCTTCAATGACATGAGGCTGAAGCTTTTAAGATCTAAAGAGTTTAAAAATTCAGTAGGGTAATGCACAGCCTCATTTTTTCAACAACGGTGTCTATTGATCTGTACAATACAAATTCAGGTAACTCTTGTTGAATCTTCAAGTTGATGTTGTTTACGCTATAATTTTTCGGTTCAAAAATTGCACGTTCGCAAAACCACTTATGGTCTGTAAAATGTTGCTGAATATTTGGAAATACTTCCACCTTGAGTTCTTCAACAGATATTACACTGTTACTAAATGCTTCCGTGATTAAGAACAGACCAGTTACTAAGTGAAGAGGTATTAATCCATTCCCAATATTTAACAATTTGTTAAATTGACCTTCCAATATGTTTCCATGCAGATGAATTCTCATATTTGTAGTTAGTCACTAAGTTCGAACATGACTCCAAAGATATGACCATTTAAGGCATGCGTTAATTACATTCGCCATCGTTCCTTTTTTTAAATTCGTTAAACTATTCATTTCATTTTCATTTTTCACGTGGAAATCTTGCAATACAAAAGTTATGAAGTAATATTAACTTTTTTTTTATAAATCGCCAAACTATTTATTTCATAGACTAAATAAAATAAATAAGACAGACTTGAATACAGTTTTACTAAAAACATTAATAAGACATTCAGTAAACGTTTCGCCAAGCAGTACAATTTAACCATTATAAAGACAAACAACAGAACCATTTCATTTTCATTTTTCACGTGGAAATCTTGCAGTAGAAAAGTAAATTTTGCGGTAAGAATTTTAATGTGGATTTTTAATTGTTGGCAACTGCTATAATGAAAAATTTTTACATTTTTTTTTTTGGAAATTGCTGTTAAATTGGTGGTTTTTTATTAATTAAAAATTAACTATAAATTATTTTGATTCCGGATTACTTTAGTTGCCTGGGTCGTGTTTTAATACACTTGTACGCAACATTTCAGAATTCTGGCTTCCAGACTGTAGATTTGCATAGAATTACAGACAGACAGAGGAAATTTTATTTTCATATATTAGATAGTAGAAAAGCCGCAGCCCAGGCAAGATTATATCAAGAAGAAATCATCGAAATAAATATCAATGGAAGTAAGATAATTTTCCCCTGCTGTCTCTACAATCCATCCATTATAAGAGAAACCACAGATATACTAACACGTAAAAATTCAATATGTAACGATGCAGCACCATTTAACTTTCCAAAATCACGGGTCGAGCTACTCAATGGTTACTAAAATATAAATAAACTTCTAAGTAAAATAAAAAAAATGACGTGCGTAACGTGAAAAACTGAATGATGGCGTTTCAGACCATTACATCAAAGATCGTGCAGTTGCGGAATATTTTTATTTGTTTTGACAAAAACTCGGCTTGAGTCGAAACATGTAAACAGTCAAATAAAACTATTTTTACTAATTAGAAAGCAGTAAAAACAACGTTTAAAAATGCACAAATAATAAATGAAAAGCAGCAAACAGCTGTTGCAGAAAACAGCATTTTGCTGCTTTTCATGTATTATTTTTGCATTTTTAAACGTTGTTTTCTCTGCTTTTTAATATTGTTGCACAAAAGCTTTATTTGCTATTTTTATGTATTCTTACTGATTTGAAGTTTTAATCTTACACCTTTTAGGAATTAGAAATGGTATATTATTACAGGATGTTAAATTGTTATATATTGAGCAGGTAGTTTAACCACTTGAGATTTTGTCAACGTTTTGGAATGTTGAATTTGATGTTTTCGAATTATTTGATTTACATTTGATTCATTTCAAATAGAAATAATATTGTATTTATAACAACAATGAAGTTGTGTTTGTTTTCGTTGTCTGTTTTACCTAATTAAAGCAAAACTTCGTAAAATGTATTTATTGTGAAAATTAGAAAAATGTTTACCGGCACCGGCCTAAATTCACCCGCCTAAATCCTTCAAAATAAAGGTGTTAAACGAAATTTTTAATTTGAAAGTAAATAACTAAAATACATGTTTTCAAAACTTAAAAAGGAAAAAGTAATAATAAACGCATGTTTTTTTTTTTTTAATAACTTTACTTCAACCATCACAATCTGAGCATGAAGAAACAGTGACCGCATTACCAAAGTTAGCTTAATATTCAACCCTTTGAGTACCAACATGATTTTTAGAGAATTACACACTCAGAAATGAATACTCAGATTTCACGAAATTTTCTTTGTTTTTGACGAAATCGTTTCCTGGGAAATGCTCCGAACGAATATTTCGTAAAATTTATGAAATTACTTTCTTCACTCTTGCTTGACGATATAAATTTTGTCAACAGCTTCGTTCAAAGAGGGCTGGTGGTGCCATCTGTCGAACAGTTTGGAAACTCCTATATTTTTTGACAGGGGGAAGAAAAAATTCACTTCTCGTTTTCCGGAGGGTGATTGGAAGCCGTGGCCTTTGGCATGAGAGACCGTTGCTCTTCCGATCTCGCTATTGGGGACCTGTATAGATGTGATGTTAGATTGATGTAATGAATTCTGCTGCGTATTTATATTTTTATAAGGTAGATTGTAATGTTATCGATGCTGCTATAATTTCTGAAAGTTTTAAGTAGGGCTAATTTATTATTATGGTTTTGTCAGGGTCAATGCATAATTATAATGTGGCTTGATTAAATAGTGTATTAGTGAAATTTTCTTTGCTCAATGAATGATTAGAATATGGTCTGGTTAATTTGTTGCTCACAAATAACTAATTGTGAAGTGCATATTGCGTGCTATTTTATCACTTTGAGTAGGTGGATAAGATTTTAACACTTTACTCTTTGAAAAGGGGAGAGGGATCAATTATGTTTATATTTAATTTGATTGAAAACAGAATATACTTCATAAATAAATTTAAAAAAATATATCTTGGAAGTTTGAAATTTTATTGACCAAATTTTCTTTTTGAATGGTTTTGAAGAACACAGGAAATTTATGCTTTTCGAATTAAAACATAACGAACAACAACGCATAAATAAATTAATAAAAATAATAAGCATTCCTGAAATTTTGAACAGTTAAAAAAATAACTAATGAAGAAACAATAACTACCCATATTTCAGTATTTTCAGAAAAACACTTACATATTTAAATAATACGTAAAAATACATAATAATACATAATAAAGATAAGTTATTACAAGACTAACGTAAATAAGCAAATATCTGCTTGCTAAAATCGCAGGATTTGAGAAGGTGCAGTAACTGTTTCCTTATAATGCTTTGAGTCTGACCGTGATTGAGGCAAAACTTTCGTCAAATACTTGAGAGTTTATGTTTCTTTAAAAATCACGTGATGTTGATAGGAAATTATAGTAAAAAATGACGAAATACAGCTCAAGGATTGCTGAATCGTCAAAAGGGAGAGTTTTTTTCTGAGAGTGTAGCTACAAGTGCCACGCTGCTAGAGGAAAATAGAAATTTAAATATATATATACATATTTCTTAGTTAAATTCGAAACATTTTATTTACGAAAAGTATTTCAAAAACAAAGAATAAATGTTATAATTCGAATAAATATTATAATTTCAAAATAAGTGACAATAAACAAGAATCGACAAGTATAAAATAGAGATCGTATTTTTTTAGATTTCTTATAAATACACGTGCGGAATAAAAAAAACAATAAACAAGAATCGACAAGTATGAAATAGAGATCGTATTAGTTCATGCGTGAGCCAGGAGCGCCATCGCGTTCCTGGCCTTTTCGACCAGTGTATTGAGGAGCGCGATCGTGTTCCTGGCATTTTCGACTAGTGTATTGAGGAGCGCAGTCGCGCTTCTTGGCACTCAGAGGGCTAATGAAATATATTTAATTTAAAAATGGAATATATATGACTTGTTCGTACAGTTTAATTGACACATACAACATTCTGAATACATGAATGATGTTTATACATGTTTGCTCCTCATGATTCCCTTAGCAGTAACATAATAAAAAAAGAATATATTAAATACAGGGTGTTCCAAAATTCGACCGACAAATTAAGAAGGGTGATAGAAGGCATCAAGAGGATGAAAAATTACCATAGAACAATGGATCTCAAACCACGTATTTAGTCTCAAATACAGGGTATTTCATTCTAACTGAACTTGCGTTGGCGATAATAATTTTGAGAAAAATCGAAACATTACAACGATATTACAATAAAAATGCAACGATATGTACCTTATTTTGTGTGAAATGGTATAATATCACGAAAATTTCAGGAAAAATACGATGCTCAAGCCATGGATGATACCGTATGAACTGCCAATCGCAGTCCAAAGTGTGGAGCGTCTGCGGGCGCGTATAATGAACTTCTATCACTTTCTTCGATATATGTCCAATAAAGTTTTATTATAACATGCTACAGATTTCTGAAAGTTATTCGGAAGTCATTCTAAAAGTTTAAGCCGTCAACACAAATTGAATTAGGGCAGAACACCATGTATTTTCGATTAAATAGGTGTTTTGCGACCCCATGTTCTATGGTAATTTTTCATCCTCTTGATGACTTCTATCACCCCTCTTAATTTGTCGGTCGAATTTGGGAACACCCTGTATATCTTGAGCTTCTACTTAAATGGTTAAAAAAATGCGTTAGTCGATTTTCTCTTTCAGAAAAGTTTTCTTTAGTCCTCTTGAAATTGGCAAAGGACAATTTTTCACGATAAAATAACAAATAGAACTAATTTAAACATACCCAGATTGTTTGAATACTTAGACACTAAAATTATTCTCACAAAAGATATTATTTCTTTCTGAAAAGCAATAAGTGGTATTCAGAAAAGGGCTTGCTAAGCATGAATTAGCATAAGAGTGGTTTAAAAAGAGTTTTAGCAACATAAAATAGTTAATGAACCGCTTCAACATTCAGAAATCCTTTCTAAATAAAGAAGTGTTAGTTTTTTTTGTTTTTTTACAAACAGATACAAATGAAATATTTTTTTGGCCGTAAACGTAATAGGGGAGACTGGGGATACTTGATCCCTGATCATAAAGTATACTAAAATCAATATGTAGAGTTTTGAAATCTAGCAACCCATTTTAAGATTCATTATTTCATATAATCTGGCAACATAAAATCGTTTACAGCCATTTTGTTTCAGCATGAAAAGGAAATATTTAATTGTTACAAGTTCAACTTTTTAAAAGATTTTTAAAGTTTATTTTTATTTTCTATTGTTGGAAATTTGATAAATTGAATTGTATATCATTTTAAAGTATAAATTTTACTATTCTCTATATAACTCCTTTAGCAAATTAGTTTTGTTTATTTATCACCTAAAATATACATTTATGTTCTAAACACAAAATGGAGATACTTGATCCTAGGAATCATGTATCCCCAAATAGCTAAACTTTTAATACAAACAGAAATACTTCAGTTTTGTTACTAAATACAGAAAATTAGCATCAATTTAGCAAAAGGTGTTTGTGATACTTTAATTTCATTTAAAATACTACCCAGATCGCAAGAAACATTCAATTTACAATTGGGGCTTTTTGAATACGAGACCAATTTTTTACGAAGAAAAGGCACGCTTAATCAATTCTATTTCTCACAAAAAGTTGATAAACTCTTAGTTAATGAATCAGATTGCATTATTAACCCTTTGTATCACCGTGTTGCAGATCTGCAACATACCCAAAACGTCATTGTTATTTCAACAATAAATTTCAAAAGACGATTTTGTTGATTGTTGTTATTCTATTACACTGCTATTAACATAATTATTTCATTAAATCCGCAACAAATGTCGATACTGATTTTTTTTCGCGCCAAAGTTTGATTTATCGCTTGATCAGCTACACGTGATTTTTGCTGAATTAAAGTTTGAAATACAGGAGTTAAAAAAGTCTCCAGACGCCTACAAGTATATTGTTTTCAAAGGTGAGTTTATATTCCTTATTTAAAGATCATTTTCGAGCTAGGAAATTTATAATATGTATAAAATAAACGTAAACTTTTGTTTGTTGTAGATCGGCAACAACGCGCCATATCTTCCCTTGTAATGGATTTTTTAAAAATATCGAAAGAGCATCGAAAATATCTTCTAATGGTTATTTAAGTTGCATTTCTTTCAGAAGAGCATAATAATTGAAAAGGGGAAACATTAGACTGTTTTTATATTATTTAATTGCTATAGGGTAAGATAGGGGTAACCCCCCCTCCCCCTATGAAAAATTAACTCCAAGTCCAAAGTTAGCAAAAAAGGGAAAGGTCTCGTAGAAAATAGAATTCAACAGAAAAAGCATACAGCGCTTACTTAACATATTCCACCAAAACAAGTGCGCCTAGACGAAAATGGGCACTGGCCATATTGGGCAGAAAAAAGAATACATTGTAAATACCCTGATTGTAAAAACTTTAATCAAACTGTTTGTGAGAAATGTGGTGTGGGACTTTGCTACAACAAAACTAACAATTGTTTCAAAAATTTTTGTACAAATTAAAATTTTAAATATTTTCAGTTTTAGCCATTTGGCAAGATGTTGCAGATATGCAACAAACCCATTTTTCTAGATAAGATTTTATTTTTCTGTTCTGAATTTTTTTTATTATTTTCTCCATGCTTAAAATGATGCATTTTAATATCTGTGTAAGAATTTTTCAAATCGCGGTTGTTTGGTTACAAAGGGTTAAGTTGCCTAATCCACTTATGATAGGAGGAATCTTAAGAACTGCTACAACTAAAATATTTCACTTTGATTTTTCAAAGTTTCAAAATACCTGCTGAAAATGAGGCTGTGTAATTATTTTTTACAGCTTTATTCATTACTTTTACTTTGTATTATTGTATACTTGTATAATTTATTAAAATAAAATTTAACTATTTGTTGATTTCTTTCTAGCTTTTGTTTTCATTTTAGCTTTTAAAAACTAAAATTGCGTTTACAGTTTTTAAAAATATCTACACGTCAAGCCATCAATGAAGTGCTAAATGTTTATTACTAACTTATAATACTACGATGTATGCATAAAGAAACAATAGTAGCTAGATTTTTGGCAGGGATAAAGTATCCCCAACGAAAGGATATGTATCCCTTTAAGTAGGGATACATGATCCCACTTTTCAAAAATTTAAAAATGCAATTTTCTGAAATTAATTTATTTTTTATACGAAGAAAGAAATTATATAGTATAAGAAATGGACGCACGATTATTTTGGTAGAAAAAGGTGTTAAAACTGACAAATGACAACTATGAAAAAAATAAAAACAGAAAGTGGGGGTCAAGTATCCCTAGTATCCCCGATCGTTTTGTAAGAAAGAAATATTAAAATATCGAAGATGTTGAAAATGACTGTGAAATTTTTATTCAATTTCTCAAATACAGTAAAAAGTTTTATATGATAATAGTTATGTCCCGTTTAAAATGAAAACCTGTGTTTTCGTTGTCAAACTTTAGACTAGCACCAATGTGTGTTATTTTATTCTAAATTCGATCAGATCGCTAATTTGATATAAGTTCTTTTTAATTTGCCATGCGCAGTCAATTGTCTAATGTAATATCTTTGCACAGTTGCTTTACTGCATTGTAGTTAACAGCTCACTGTTGACAGTTTAAAAAGAAATTCATGTTTTAAAATAATTTTTAAAGTTTAAAAATGTCAAAAAATTGAGCTACAGTTTTCAAAGTAATTTCACCGAAAGTGCAGTCCTGAAAAAAATAAAAAATTTGATCAACCCCTACTAACTCAGATCCAAATCATTTTAAACAAGTTGGATATTGTACGAAAAACGTGGCAAATGAGGTGCGCTCGTACTATAACTAGTTTTGTAAATATCCAGCTTTTGTTTCAATAGCTGTTGCATCCTTATTCTGCAGTAGTAGCTAGGATAGGTAGAGGGGACCTAAAAAAGCAGATTTCGAATAGGAATGTAGATGCAGAAATGCAGCGTTGAGGTAATTAGAGGACTCTGTTCAGTGCGGCAGATGAATGCTCTTCACTGGCTTTAATCTTAATTTCCTGCACGGAATTTGAGCAACATGCATTATTACACCAATGCGGGGCTTACTGACATGCATTTCATGTATAGGGCTGCTTAAGGAAATGGCTTATACCCAACGCACTTCCAACAGCTCTGGAGAGTGTAGAAGGACTTTCCTCTACTTTGTGTGATACTGCTTCTGCCACTGCATGAATTGGGTGATATCTTTCAGCGCCTGTATCATGCCTCCAAGCCTAAAATTACCCACTGGCGCACAACCTCGAAGAAGATGCTCACATGTTTAGAGATCCGGCAGATTCCTTCCCTGGATTCCTTCCATGTACATCCCTTGAGCAACCGCTTGTTTCTTTTCTTGTGCAGCCCAAACATGAAATGCATGTCGGGAAGCTCTGTATTGGTGTAACAATGCATATTGCTCGAAACCCGAGCGCAAAATCATAATTCAAGCCTACGAAGTGTTTTTATTCACTGAGCTTAACAGCGCCCTCTACAGCCTCAACACTGCATTTTCGCACCCACATTCTTATATAAAATCTGCTTATTTAGGTCCACTCTATCTACCATTACATTTTTTACATATAGTTATAAACTACCCTGTATAAATACGGCATTTCCCCATGCACAATAATGTGATAGAATACTTTTAAATGTCTGAGTAAATAAACCATGAACACAACAAACTTTATTTTCAATACCGACCATAGTATATAAAAATACCATAGTAAATCTCAATAACATATATCAATTGCAGAGCAATTCAACTATATTAACGCTAATTAGAGTTTGAACAGACAGACAGATGGGCAGACAAACTGAATTCATAAACACATTTCAAGTATATTGGAAAGGTGTTAAAAACGTATAATAGGTTGAAATTTGACTTTCATCAATTTATGCTAATAGACGGATGCATACTTGAATATTTTTGTACAGCCCTGTATTTTAGCAACTGTCTTTATATACCTGCCACTATTTAGTTAAAATTTAATTAAGACAAAACACGCTCAAAACTACTGAAATCGCACTTCCAGAGATTATCATCCATACACGGCAATGTATCCAATTCTTTGCTTGGCCCTGTTTATCGTTTTATCTATATTCCACAAACATATCTTAGTATACTGAATGTAGTTCAGCGCAAAAAGTCATAATTCATTTAAAAGTCACCTTTAAGCTATTTTCGTTAATACTCAGTAACCATTACGAATAATTCTTTTGGTGTAGTCATTTATATAATCTACGGATATTATACACGCAACATAATATGCAAAAAGTTAGTTAAACTTAATACCTCATATCCAGTGGCGTGGCGTCCGGTCATCGCTGGATGCGGCGATGACCAAGCAATATTTTAAAACTCTTAATAAGCTTTTAAAACTCTACGATCCAGTTTTAGCAGAACATTTGGAGTTCATGCATAAGTGAAGGTAAGATTCGAAGTTTCTTATTTGAACATTCAACCATTGAATTTTAGAGTTAATAATTTTTCACCACAAACTTAAATAATTGCGATGACCACCGAAAATTTTCACGCCACGCCACTGCTCATATCACAACGGAAAATGCACTTCCTGGAATCATCGCTAATACACAGTACTTCGGATACAGTATTGTATCCGAAATCTGTTGTGTGTCCCTGCAAATACTATGCACTTTCTATTATACAGTAAGTAACTAGTGGTAAACCTGATCATTGTATATCAACTTCATTATATGTGAAATAGTTTAACATAATTATAATACGCCGCAAACAATGTTTCTCACTATATCATTATATAACGGAATTCGTTTATGTGACCCTGTAAATGAATGATAAATGTAATTTGCACCGCGTATTCTACAGAATATAATTTTACTACACTTCATAAATGCATATAAATTTCATTATGTTCGAAAGGGGGTAACATCATTAAAATGCACTTGAAATTTTTTTTCCCATTGGCCGTAATGTAACGGAATACTTTTGACTGTCCCTGTAAGTGAACTATACATCCAATTTTTATAAAATTTGAAATGACTCGACAAAATTCTGCAACGATTATATATTTTAAATTTCAAAGCACTTGGTAGGGGAGTTTTGGCGGCGTTATATGCGTACATGCAAAAAGACAGACGAGCGGACCACACGACGACTATATAGGTGCTACGTATTTATATATTCCCGAACGCACCTAAAAACGTGACTAGAACAAATCGATTAGTAAAAGCATCTAATAATTAATGCTATACTAGCATTTTCGATAAGGGGTCATATAGAAATTATTCTAAACTTTCAAATGATCAAACCCAATCATAATATTTGCATCATTTGCAGATTCATGATAGACAGAAATTGTACCAAACTTTAAAATGTTCAAACATAATGCTTAATTTTCAATGCCTAATAATGCCATTCTCATCATATACAGGTTCTTCTGCACATTATAACTACTGGTACCAAGCGAGAAATTATTCGGTCAATTAGTTTAAGAAATATACATGCTTAAAATTTGACCTCTTAATGATAAATTCATTAATTATCGTTGTAATTCAGATTGCATTAAAAGTAAATTTTACACAAAACTCAAACAGTACATAGCGGAATGAGCTGTAATTTTTAATTCGCATATCTGAAGCCTCTGGACATTAATTTCTGTGAAAAAATTCAGTCACAGATTAAAAATCGTATGATTTTCCACATTTAATTTTCAAAAAATATATATAATTTAAGTATTTTTCGGAAAGCAATATTATAGGAGGCATTTAGAATCAGACTATCCAACCTCGCCAAGTGCGGTATCGAGTGAAATGCTTTCCAAAATTTATACATTTTTTTGTGAAACTCTTTTAGATTAGTTCTGCCAGTGCCAGAGAAAGTTATTCTTCTTCTTCAAGCATGTGCCAGAGTGAACCAAACCACTTGATTTAATCTTGTACTTTTAACTTAATATCTAAGTTACCGTAGACTATCAGTTAAACTGATTATATCTCTTGAATAGTTTTGAAGTTAATAAAATTCATAATACAGTCAGTAGATGACAAGACATACAATTCTCCGAGACTTCTCATTTTTCACAAAAATATGGGATAGTCCACTCTTGTTCCCAATTCCTCAATTATAACACATAAATTTAGTCTCAGATATCGATTTCTATATGCTACAAATATGTCTATTCTAAATTGTAGTTCATACCACTAACAAGGAACCACGTTTGATGCTGCTGGCACCTTGGATCGAGACCTGGTGCATTTTGTAGCCCTATACATAAAAATTAGAGATCCGGTAAAATTCCTCAGTTAAATCGTATTTTATGTATTTTTTTATATATATTTTTTTATTATTATTGGATTTATATTTGTTTATTTCACGCCAAAAGTGAGTCGTCGCCAAATATGGCGCTACAAATTTCTCCCTGGTGTATCTGTATAATACCTGGAGTATTGTATAATAATTTGTTTAATAGCCCTAGAGTATTTGTACGGTGCACTGTAAAAAAAAAAGTGTAAGGTTACTAAGAATTTTGTTGGAAACTGGGATTCCTAGAACATTTTATGTAACCACAACAAAAGATAATCATGTAAAATTACAAAAGTTTCTTCAGTAACTGTTACTAAATATTGTTTAGTAAACGTACTAGTGATTTTTTAGGGAGTTTCCCAATAAAACTTTTGTAAATTTACTAAATATTGTTTAGTGAACTTACTAATGCTTATTTAGGGAGTTTACTAAATAAGTTTTAGTAAATTTACCAACGAATATGTTGTAAACGTACTACCAATTTTTTAGGGAGTTTTCCAAAAGTTTTTTTGTAAATTTACTAAATATTGTTCTGTAAATTTACTAACGGTTTTTCAAGGGAGTTTCTCTAATTAGTTTTTGTAAATTACTAAATATTTCTTAGTAAACTTACTTGCGATTTTTTAGGGAGTTTACTAAAGAATTTGTGGTAAATTTTCCAAGGATAGTTTAGTAAACGTACTAAGGATGTTTTAGAGAGTTTTCCAAAGAATTCCTTGTAAGTTTACTAAATATTGTTCAGTAAACTTACTAACGATTTTTTAGCGAGTTTACTAAAGAATTTTTCGTAAATTTACTTAGGATTATTTAGTAAAGGTACTAACGATTTTTTAGGTAGTTTCCTAAACAATACTTTGTGAATTTTCTAATGATTTTTTAGTACACTTACAAAGGAATTTTCAGTACATTGACTAAGAATTTTTTTCTAAATTTGCGAAGGACTTCATAGTACATTTACTATGAATTGTTTTAGTATTCCACCCAAAACTTTGCATATACTTTTGAAAGACATTTTCGGTAACTTTATTAAAGTACCTTCAGGAAAATTACCAATGATTTTTTAGTATTGTATCTAAAAGAGTTTTTGTATTCTCGCCATAAAGTTTTTTGTAACCGTGCAAGAGATATTGCAGTAAAGTTGCTAATGATTTCTTTCTGTTCTGTCTAAAATTACACTCATCAAAAGGTATTTGTAACTGTAAAAAAATTTTGCAGTAGATCACTAACGGTTTTTCAGCAGTATTACGAAATTATTTTACGTAATTGTTTTTGTATACTAATACTTATATTATTTAGAGTTATTGTTATGGTAATATTTCAATATGGAGTTGAATTTTTACAGTTTTAGATATCTAGAGTGTAATTTTCCTCAATCAAAATACTTCGATGCAAAATAAGTAATATCGCCTGACGTGTTTTTGAGCAATACCACAGCAATTGACAGAAATATTTATATGTTATGGCATTAGAAAACTGAATGAAGCTTTACTGTAGATGTTCAAATAGGTACAAAATCATATCGATATTAAATGAACATTATAACAAGAGCAGTAAATGAGCAGATAAGTAGAAGCAGATCTTACGGTTTTTTGTTAAATTAAAAAAGCGAATAGAAACAATAATGAAAGTAAAGTATCATTACTGAGTTTATAAAGTATGCCTAAATTAAAAAAAAAAATATATTACCGATACACTAAAAAATAAAGTGTGATGTTTCACCAAGAAAATGGTGAAAAGTCGCTGAAATTTAGCTGCAACCAGTTTATTGGTGCTTTCACAAATACCATTATATTAGTGAAATATTAAACCATGATTCAGGATTTTTTTAATCCAATTTTCTGGTGAAAAGTTGAACCATAAATCAGTTTTTTTTTTTAATCCAATTTTCTGGTGTAAGTTTGAACCATAATTTAGTTTTTTTTAATACAATTTTCTGGGAAAAAGATGAACCACGAATCAGGATTATTTTTAAATCCAATTTTCTGGTAAAAGGTTTAACCATGATTCAGAGTTTTTTTAAATAAAATTTTCTGGTGAAAGGTTAAATCAAAATTCAAGGTTTTCTCCATTCCAATTTTTTGCTAAAAGTTTGAACCACGATTCAGGATTTTTTCTCATCTTAATGGGGAAAGGTTACACTGGATTGTAGCTTTCTTTTCCCCCCTCACTTTGGTTTTCGATTTATCATTATGGTGTAATAATAAACAAAATTTCAGATTTTGCGAGATTATCTTGCAGTAGAAAACTTTTTTTTTTCATTAAACTGAAAATTATTAAAGTTTTAATTATTGATTCTATTGTCTTTGAAATATATTTAAAAAATAAATGTAAACCAGTTTGATCTATTTCACAAAATAATTGCTTTTTTTTCCACCACAAATATTACCATTCTGTCCTTGTACATTTTGGAATATTTCTCCGCACTCGGTTACACTTATAGTCCATTTAGTGTTTGCTTATTCACAAAGAAAATATTTAAAAAAATAATTTTCTTACATTTAAATACATATCTGTTTTTATTATTATTTTATTTTAAACAATGGCTTAATGAATATCTTCAACCAATATTAATTTTTGCACGAGTTTGAAAAGGTTTTTTCCATTATGCACTTAGTGCCTATGCACCGTACTTCCATGATCTGTTTTTTTTTTTTTTTTTTTTTTTTAATTGTTGTGAATCTATAGATGCTGAAATTTTTATATTGTAAAGTTTTCAAATTTTTACCTTTTCACACACACACACACACACAAAAAAAAAAAAAAAAAAAAAAAAAAAAAAAAAAAAAAAAAATTAGAATTTATATTGCAACACAGCTCAATTATGCAAAATTAATTCATTTGAATATAAAACAACAACAAAAAAAGTTCAGCATTTGTTTCTGTTTAACATTCAATAATGAATATAACACTTTTGAATAAATAAAGCACAAACATAACTGATACATAATCAAAGTATATGCGTCAACAATGAAATAATCAGCATCAAAAAGGCAGCTATAAGTAGCATAATCCATTTAACCTCTAATATCAGCTAATACAAAAGTATTACTTTAAATTTTAAAGCTTTTTTTAAATACACAATGTATTTCTATAGTATATTAAATACTTACTTTGAAGGGTTAATTTAATAACAGCAGTGTCGCCACCAAGCGACTAATTATTGTTACTTATATATGTATATTTTCAGTATTCCAAAAGGATAATCTATGACGAAGATTTATTTATTTTATAACAATACTCGTAGAAAAGAAAAGTATTCACCAACAGCAGCCTTGCAATAGCTGAAAAAAGAAATGATTACAGACATAAATAGCAACACATTTAAAGCTGGTTTGCGGTATGCCGCTCCATTTATTGAAAATACAAATTATATAATCATTAAATTATATGTATAGTATGTCAGACTAATATTTACTGTAATATAATATCATTTTACATACAGTTTCTCTCACAGTTTTAGGAGGGTGCTGCACCCTCTCTGACCATTCAGGTCATCAAATATAAAGAATTCTTGATGCTTAATATGTTCTGAATCAGAATTTCAAGTCAGGTAAAATGGAATAGGTCCACGCATCAGGTTAATTTCGCCACCTGTTTTAAATAGAAGAGTAAATATTTTAAGACATAAAATTGTTTCTTGTGCAGACATAACAATAATCAAATTTCACACAAGGAAAATAATAAAAAAATTAAACAGTATATCAATTTAAATATCTTTTACAAGGAAATCTTCAGCATTTGAAAAATCAATCAGTGTTCGAAATCATTGGTGGTCCGCTGGTCCGAGAACACCAAAAAATTCATTTGGACCACTAATTTGAAAATTTTAGTGGTCAGCAGGAACAGTAACTTTTCCACCCTCTCTCACGGGGTCACAGGTAAACTTAAAATTTCCCGTCCCAGAGAAAACCGCAACCAAACATAAATCACACAATTTTATTTATTTTAAAAAATAAATAAATAAAACTGGATTAAACCTCAGTCAATCGAAATATTGGAAATAAAATATCTAAATTAATAATTTCATAGTTTTTCTTTGTGTGCTGTTTATTTAATTTTTAGTTATAATTTTATATTTTATTATGCTGAAAACTTTGGATAACTGCCAAGGAAATTTGTAAGAAAAAGCTGCAAAATTCTCCAATTGTTGGGTAGAAGGAAAATATTGTGAAATTCTTAAATCAAATGTGGAAAAATATTGCAAAAAGCGTCAGTTGGTTGAACGAAAAAAATTATCAATCAATCGAGATTACCAAAAACTCATGCTTGCCATTTGACTGTAAACGGGTGTTAACAATTATTATCAACGATTAAAATAATGATTTTAATCAACTGATTTAAAAAAAAAAATCATTGATTAAAATCACAAATTTTCTATGGTCTATTTCAATGGTCTATAGGGAAAAATCATTTGTAGTATATTGGAATGATATTACACTATTTCAAACATATAGAAATTGATACACATCACTGAGGTGTACAAAAAGATGCTTACTATAGAACATGATGAGCATAGCATCCATCGTTTATTTATGGGGGGACACAAAAGGATTCGCTTATCTGTATAAATAAACAATTGCTGGAAGTTCGTTATCTGTTGTGGTATGAGATTTTTTTTATTTATTATTTAACTAATTTAGTTACTTCGTATGTATAAAATCTGTAAATCATATACAGGGCCGCAAAAAAGATGTATTCATTTCCGTTTATTGACGAAATATGTTGGAGGGGAATTTTAAACTGTGCAAATGCGTTTCTTAACTGAACTAATGTTTAGCATACTATTTAGTATATATTCAAATCTATAGATCATATATAGCGTTGCAAAAAAGGAATTCTGATATTTTTCAGATGACTGATAATAATTGCTGAACTTTAATTTTGAAATGTGTTACGTGTTTTGTAATTTGCTTACTTAGCCATCATATTTAACCTTATTAAACGTTGATTTTTTTTTTTACATAATTCTGAATCTGTTGGAAAATTATGATCTATCGTTGAAGTTTGATTATTTTACTTTCTTGTTTAAAAATATTTTTATTTTGTGTATGTATATATATATATATATGTGTGTGTGTGTGTGTGGATGAGTTGTACAAAACAGGGTAGGCGAGTAAAACCGGGTAGCGCAGACCCCTCCTTCATTTGTACTTCTGTCTATCAGCCAACACGAGAAATTACTTGTCGGTAACCATTATGGCATGTATAGCCGATTGGAACATTACTGTGTGCGGTTCTCGTTCGTGTGAACGATTTAGTTTCAATTACTCTTAAAAAATTGTTTTATTTGATTCTAGATTTTACGCGTATAACCACTTTTTTCAGCATATTAAATATTACTGAAAATATCTAATTCTTTCCTTTCCTGATAATATTTAAACATTTTTACTAATCTTTTGCTATAGGATTAAGAGTAGTGACGCCATGTTTTAAACTGTGTCATGTTGGAGTAAAACCAGGTACTTAAGATTGGGTCAAAACTGGGTATACCCGGGGGTTTTTTCCGGCACTCATAGAATGGTTTTTTAGTATAGTTAATAAATTAGCATGAAACTTTAAATTGTACTCTTAATGCTGTTAAGTTAAGTTATAATCTAAATCTTTCTAGTTATAATGAAAACTTTAATTTTGATTTTGTTTTATATTAAAAAGTGGCTCTAATTTTTAACTTACATTTATGAAATTAAATAACTTGCAATTATTATTGAACAAAATAATGGCACTGATTAAGGCATAATTTTATATTATGCTTATTGCATTTTAATAAATAACTTTCTAATCTGGGGTGTAATAACTTGCGTTATAGGTCTACTTAAAATGCAAATATATTTCGTGACTCGTTTCTCTAAATAAAATAGTCTGCCCAAATTGACAAATAATCATTAAAATCTCAATCCTATATAACTAGACTACCTAATATATAACAAGATTTTTTTCTCAAATATTAAACAGGCAGGAAAAAAACCTTCTCTTGGTGGATGATGCTTTCCCAGACTCTTTTGCTGTATATAATAGGAGTGGATGCACTGTAAAAAAATAAAAAATAATGCCAGTTTTCCAGTAGGAATTGGAAAAATAGTTACCCTCATCGTACCGGAATAGTTTCCAACCCAGCTCGGAATAAAATCCGTAAAATCGGAATAAAATCCGTAAAATACCCTTTTACTGACTATTTCCTTATTTTTACGGATTTTATTCCGAGATGGGTAGGAAATTATTCCGGTACGATAAGGGCAACTATTTTTCCGATTCCTACCCGAAAACTGGCAGTATTTCTTTTTACAGTGTGGATTACGAAAGAGGTCTTTATTTTATTTGGTTAAAAAATGTATAGATTTTTTCCAATCCTTGTCCTGAAAAGCATGTTCTTTAAATCCTTAATAGGTATTCAACTCACACTAAAAGAATCCAGTTAATCTAATAAGAGAAAGCAATGTACTTATTTAAACTTCTTTTTTTACGCAACGCATCGATTTCAGCCCCTTGATGCATCATTCATGCACCTCTAAGCTCATACTAAGGTCAAGAGGTGAGGAAGTGGTTATTTTCCAACACTGCGCGATCTGTAACAACTTAGCAAATTGGAAAATTATTTAAAGCTACATTTTCGAGAGCAGCAATTGTAAATATTGCAGTCAGAAGGTTCGAGAAAACAGGGATTTTCCCCTACAACAATGATATTTTTTCAGACCATCTTTTTGCTCCTTCGGAAGGGACAGAGAAACCCATGACAGTCATGATAACACACCTAGGTCTATCCAGCCACAGGTTGGCATAGCGGCAGAAATAAAAATTTCTGATACATCACAGGATATTGGAGCTCAACCTTCCGAACATCAACAAGTTGACACTATCCAGCGTCTTTCACGTCGAGCTGCTTCCAGATGCAGCAGTTAACATCACAATCACAGACGTCATCACTGATTCAAAATGTTACATCTACATAATATATTAGTAAAATTATCCTATTTGACATCTTCAGATTATGTAGTCCAGCAATCTGAATTTCCAATTTTGCCTAAAATGTTATTATCCCCTTCTAAGGAAGGCTTCAGAATTGAGAAAAAGAAAGGGAAAAACTTTTGATTTCTTCTCCCTATAAATTACAGATCGAAACAGATATTAAGCAGAAATAAGCCAAACAAACTGCAAGACGAAGAAAGAAGAAGATTCTTTAAAAAGAAAAAAAGAAAGCAAAAAAAGATTGCGAACACATCATCAGAAGAAGAGGATAATTAAACCTGTATGTTTTGCTATGAACTTTACTCAAACTCTAAATCCAAATACGATGTTTGAAATGCCACGGATAGGCCCACGAAACATATAATGCAGAAGAATATGATGACACATTCATCTGTGATTTTTGAAGCTAAAAGAACTTTAAAACGTACAGAGTAAAGTAAGCAGGCCTATACAACGTAGAAAATTTGCCACCGATTTATTTTTTTTACACATGGACGAACACATGTGCAATTTCTTTTTGTTAAAAATATTAAAAATGTATTTTTTACTATATTAAAGAAAGACATTTTTGACCAAAATGAGTTTTCCAATAGTTTTAAATGGATACCAGGTTTAACCCAACCAGCGAAGTAAAACCGGATTTTTGCATACGTGTGAAAAAAGCTATTTTTTTTTATATAAACAATTATATATATATATTTTTTTAAAAGAATGTTTTATTATAGCCAAGGATTCATTTTACATTAAAAACAGTGTTCAAAATTTGTTTTCCCATTTCACAGCATTTGAGACTAACAAACTGTTATGGTACCCGATTTTGCCCCACCTTCCCTATATATATATATATTTAAAGGATGCTGTAGGAGAAAATAGCATGAAACATTTATTAACTCCTTTCTACATCTGTTTATACTAAAATTTTAGGTCACATGCTATTTATCTTTTAAAGTAAGCAATTTTTCTATTCGCATAAACTTTACGGTAGTTATCGCGATATATCACCAATATTAACACGTTCATATATTCCGATATTAAATTTACGATATTCTCCCCACCTAGCAGTTAAACTTTTGAAAAAAAAATAAATAGAAAATATTTTTCGAAAACTTGTAGCAATTTATTCCAGGATAATATTTTAGAAGTATCGGCCAAAAAAAAAAAAAATAAAAAATAAAATAAAATAAAAAATATATATATATATATATGCTCTAAAAGTTAAAATCTAACTAATAATGCAATTGATTTTTAAAAACATGAATTTTAAACTCTTTCAAATACATTGGTGAACATATAGTCCGCGAGCCAGCAACATATTTTGATGACCAAGTTCCTCACGGCCGATAATTTGTAAAATGCTTCAAAAGGTTGTATTGTGAAGCTCTGTGAACATCAGCTACAGTTCCGTGGGTGAGTGTAGAAGCGGTAACCTCCCACGCGCGTAAAAAAATTAGTCATTTCCTCCCGATTGAAAATTTGTCAAATTATAGCTAACTCAATATCTTGAAGGGAAAAAAATTCAGCTGATTATAAAGTGGTGGTTAATACGTCAGCTGATCACACGAACATGAAAAATATATACAGGGTGCAAAGGAAAGGCCCTTTAACCTGAAAATACTTGCGAACGGAGAGAACTAAAGCTATGGAAGTGAGGTAACGGCATAGTAAAGTGACTACGCCCGATTTAATGCAAACGACGGCAGCGCCCCCTAGTGGCGAAGTTTGGAATATAGCCATTGCAAATCGAAAACGGAAAGTGATAGAGCAAATTTTCCAATCAGAATGTTTGAGAGCATCAATTAATTAGTACGAAACGGCATTTGGTTTACATGAATAAGATAAATCTTTGCCTGTATACCCAAAAAGGTCCAAAATTAAAGCACTCTATTTTGTGTAAACGTTTGAATGGAATAGCCAGAAGTATGAAGAAATACGTACAATTTCTGGTACAAATATGTGCTTATCTGAATGTATTTTGATAACATCACATACAAAAACAAAAAAGACAAACAGTCTCACAGTGATAAAATGTTAATATTCAGTTTGTTCGAAAAGTTCGCCATTGCTCACGATACACAATTGTGTTCGTGGCGTAATTCTACATGCACATTTCTCAGCATAGAACGTCTATTGCAAGACTCTTGAATACGACGACATAGATTTCAACCTTTCAATGGCGGTAACTAGATGGTCTAGCCACCTAATTTTAATTCCAAATGGACAAATGGCAGCAATAATATTTTAACAAAATTTTGCTTTCCTAATGAAAGTGAAAATTAACGAGCTTTTATTTTTTGTGAAATTCGTTTGAATATTCTGGTGTCAGTCAATTGTTTCATAAGTTTACTAACAGAATTCTTCTGCCCCTGACAGGGTTAATATAAAATTTTAAATGCATTGGAAATTAAATTTTTACAGCCATTACAGCACAGTACAAAGTCACAATCTAAAATTTTGCACTGCTACATTTACAGAATGTGAATATGCAAAGTAGAATCGTCGCTCATTGATTTCGGACATTTTTGTGTATACAGGTAACGATTTATCTTATCCGTGTGAACCAAATGTCGTTTCGTACTAATTAATTGATGCTCCAAATCTTTCAAACTGGAAATTTTGCTCTATCCCTTTTTCGCTTACGGTTTTCAAAATGTAACTTCCAAATTTCGCCACTAGGGACGCTTCTGTCGTTTGCATCAGGTCGGGCGTATTCGCTTTACTATACCGTTACTTCAATACATAGATGTATCTCTCTCCTTTCGCAAGTATTTTCAGGTTAAAGAGACTTTCCTTTGCACCTTGTATATTTTTTTCATGTTCGTGTGACCAGCTGACGTAAACCACCACTTTATAATTAGCTGACTTTTTTTTTCTTCAGTATATTAGGTTATCTATAATTTGGAAAATTTTCAATCGGGAGAAAGTGACTTTTTTTTTTTTTACGTGCGTGGGAGGCTACCGCTGCTCAACCCACCCACGGAACCGCAGCTAACGTTCACGGAGCTTCATGATACAACTCTCTGAAGCATTTTACAAATTATCGGCCGAGAGGAAATAACTCACGAAATTTGTACCTGGCTCGGGTACTAATAGGTCATTTCCCGCCTCACAAAGGCTATATTTTTTCTACCCTAAAACTAACTAAACGTCCGTATTTTAACACAATCTGTTTACACAACAGGCCAGATTTACATTTACCTACGAAAATTTCTAAACATTCGGACAAATAGAAATATTTTTTACTAAATAAAATGTGCAAAAACTTCGACAAAATTAGTAAAAACCTCAGTGTTACATCGTGGTAAAAATCTTACCAGCCTTTTTCCACGAAATATTAATATTTTTTCACTCGGGCTACGAAAACATTATGTTTTTAACGTCTAAAAATTTCAAAGAGTCTGGATGATAACGACAAACTTTTTAGAATTTAAAATTCTGGAAGAACCGTGTCCTCCCCATCCCTTTCCAGGCATATTTCAAAATTACATATAAGACTCTCAAATTATGCAGAATATTATTACCAAATAATAATAACAATACCAAAAAGCATATACTTTCAATTCTCTTTGAAATACTGCAAAACATTAAACAAAAAATACAAAAATTAATCTTCTAAAAAAATTCATTGTCCGAAGTCACTTTTCATTTTTTCTGCGCATTTTACTGTATGACCCACATTACGTATATATTATTTAAAAATACACACTTGATTTTATACGGCAGCTTTCAAATGATCGAGTATTGATTTGATTCAGATATAAATGGATTTAAGAGTGAAAAAAGTTTGAAAAGAAAAAAAAAAAAAACACTAAGATTTTGAGATGAAAATAAAATCTATATTTATCTATATTATAAAGGACAAACATATCTGTGCGTAACGCTGACGTCATTTTGCAAATGGCAGAATTTTGAAATCTAAAATGAAATTCAGGTTTTGCAATTTTCGTGTTCAGCTCGTCGTCAGCTTAAAATTCAGAGTAAAATGAGAACTACTTTTAATATTTTTGTTGAACATTGTCACAATTCTATTTCAAAGCCCCGTGATCGGCGGATGTAACTCACAATTATGTGGGTGGGAAACTGGAAATTGTTTTAATCCCTTCCGTACTAAAATGCAAGTACTAAGTTTTATCCCTCGTACTAGGTGAACATTAGAAAATATGTACATATTTATAGTCGAAAAATCCTTTAAATTCTCTTAATATCTCAGAACAATTAATTCTTTCAAAAACACTGTCAATAAAAATGTCGTAGAATTTGAAATTCTGAATAAAATGAGTACCCATATTAATATTTTTGCTGAACAGTAAGGTCGCAATTCTATTTCAAAATTTTGTCTTAACCCGGGAGAACTCGTTAGTGAGAATGCCCAATTGCTTTTCTTTTACTTTACATTCATATAATATCAACTTTTTTTGATTGGCTTAGTACTTTTATTCACACAATAGGTAAAATAATTGAAAAACATTTTGAAATTTTAATTAAAATGAAAAATGATTTAAATAAGAGTCTTAAAAAAGTACGACTGTGAGAGAAAATCTCATGCAGCGAGTTCTCCCGGGTTAATCGCTAATCAAGAGAAAGACAGAGTTATCAATCCGACCTGCCTCCGTTTACTACATACATGTATTTTCTTTAAGTTATTGAGGCCCTCCCGATGTTTCTGTAATTATGTTAATGCTTTATTTTGTATATTTTGAGGATTATAATTTAGTAGTTATCGAGAAAGAGGTACATAATTGACAGCCGTTTTACATACCATTTCCCAACTGATATCGTCAAACTTAAACCTTAGTTAAAAAAAAAAATACGTAAAGATTATAATACTTTTTTTCAATATTCCAAAGGTTTTAAAATTCTATGAATTTAACTTGACCTGGGAGAACTCGCTAGTGAGAATGCCCAATTCCTTTTCTTTTACTTTACATTAATATAATATCAACTTTTTTTGGTTGGCTTAGTAATTTTATTCACAAAAGAGGTAAAATAATTGAAATAACATTTTGAAATTTTAATTAAAATGAAAAATGGTTTAAATACGAGTCTTAAAAAAGTACGACTGTTAGAGAAAATCTCATGCAGCGAGTTCTCCCGTGTTAAGATGCTCGTATACTAGTCGAAAATATTTTTTATTAAAACCATCTTAGTCCTTTTAGTAAAATATCGAAGTTTAAAATCGTGTTATTGGTTGACCTATAATTCCTGTAGCGACAAGGCTCATTTGTTCCCTCGCTCCTCCCCACTATTTTCGACCTCCTTAAATGTGAGGCATACGCACTGTTATTCACTATATATGTCAAATTAAATACGACGCATAATTCAAATGCAATATCAGAGATCGTAAACAATATTTCCCATCATTTACAAATCATTTTTGAAATATGCTAAAAATCATGAAATAATACACTTTAAGTTATCTATTTGTTCGTAGCGGCAAAACTGCAGCTAGTAGGACGGGGAAACTTAGTACGTTTATTTCTGGCCTATGTCGAAGGGATTAAAACAATTTCTAGCTTTCCCGTATTTAATTCCGAATTCGGCCTTCTTTTTTTCATTTCCTACCACTGGGCTATAATCCGTAATCAAGAGGTTAAGCCATAATTCTGAAAATATCCAAAATAAAGCCTAAAATAATTACAAAATCCTCAAATAATACCTCTATAAATTAAAAATATATATATAAATTAGAAACAGGGTAAATTGATAACCTCGTCTGTTCTGGCTTCAAGAACTTAATTAACGAATTAGGCAAAACTTTAAATTATAATTGTAAAAATTCAACAAAAATGTTAAGTGTTAAGTGCACATTTCAATCAGAATTTTAACCTCTACAACATCTGTATTGACAATGTTTTTGATAGAATTAGTTTTTTTTAGTTATTGTTATGATAATTAATAAAAATGTGTTTTTTGACTATAAATCTGTACATATCTTCAACCGCTCACCTAGTAAGAGGGGGAAAACTTAGTACATTCATTCTAGACTTAAAGGGATTAAAACAATTTCCAGCTTTCCCTTAATTAATTCCAAATGCAGCCCTTTTTTCCTCCCCTACCACTCGTCTATAAAGAGTTTTAAAGACTTTAAAATTATATGTGCTCTAAGTTGGGGGGGGGGGGATGCCAATTTCGAGTGGGAAGAAAAATCTTGATTATTTATTGTGACGATAAAATGATACAAAGCAGATTTTTTTTTTTTTTTTTTTTTTTTTTTTTTATTTAAGCAGTTTTAAAGAGTTTTTAAACTTTATTATATGTACTATTACTGTGAGAGGTGAAGCAAACGGGGTAACTAAATTTTAAAGGTGAAATTCAGTTAAAATTTTAATGAAATGAATATGATGGAATGAATAGTTAATGAAATTTAGGACTGATTATTTATTCACTATAAAGTAACAAATAGAGTAGAGCCATTTTTTTAACCTTTAACTGATGTCACAGAAATTGTCACATAACTAGTCTGAAGCGGTCTGCGAGACTGCTCCATGGAAATAGTCCAAGAGCTGTTAAACATTTTAGGGAAGGTATTTGAGGCACCCTGAAAATTTGTGCAACACTTCTTTTGTAATGGCTGAATACAAAATCGAATGTCTGGCTGAAGGATCGTGGCCCAAAAACTGTGCCAGACACGTGTCAAGTGCCATTTTTTGACTACCCAAAAAAGGTATTTGAGACACGCTGAGATTGAGGCAGAATAATATTTATGCTTAGAAAAAAATATTTTGAAAATGACAGACACTTTAGTCGGCACAAAAACTGTGCCAGACACGTGTCAAGTGCCAAATGGCACTTGACACGTGTCTGGCACAGTTTTTGAGCCCGATCCTTCAGCCAGACATTCGATTTTGTATTCAGGCATTACAAAAGAAGTGTTGCACAAATTTTCAGGGTGCCTCAAATACCTACTCAAAAATGTTCAACAGCTCTCCTACTAAAAGATGAATAAAAGCCGCGATAAACTCATAGGAAGTTTTTGTACTAAACTTTTTGCACAGGAGTGTTATAATTAAAATTCACCTATTCAAAGTCTCTGGTGTTAGTACTAAAGTTTCAAACGCAACAAAATTTCAGTAGTGTTTGTAGATAAACTGAAATTTGCAAGTTAAACTATGAAAATTGAAAAAAGCACCGGTCTGTGAGAGACCGGTAACATCAGTTAAAGGTTAAAAAAAGTTTTAAACAGTTTAAACTTTGGTATTGTGCAGAAGGGAGCAAAAAGGGGAGATGAAATTTCAGAAGAAAGGTTAGCAATGGCGTTTTTTTTTTTTTTTTAATCAGAAATGAAAAGAAATGCAGAAGAGTTCCACCCCCGATTAAGAAATAGAATGACAGTAAAGCACTTTTAAGGATTTTAAAAAAAATTGTATGAAAATAAGCACTTTCAAGCACAAAAAAATCCTTTTGAAACATGCATGTACTTTTAAGGACCGTACGAATCCTGATATATTGAAAATTAGCCGACTACAGAGTAGTCATGCATGGGTCAAGTTGCATCCGACACAAAACAGAATATAATACTTAAGTCAACCCGCAACTCGACCCGAACACGCCAAAAATATTTCCTCGATCCTCAAACTGACCAGAATCAGCTAAAATAATTTTCGGCAACCTGCAACTCAACCCGGACTTATCTCAACCCGAACCCGAAATAAAAGGAAAGTAAATCATGTTTTATTGATATTATGAAATGTAATCTACAATTACATCTCTAATAACAATTTATGTTTTATGTAGGAAAATCGACAAATGTATATACTTTAATATTCAAACATATGTAGGTATCATGCCCACAAGTATTTGAAGTGAGGACAGCTTGTTAAAAAGCGCCATCATGGTTGATCTCAATGGCGCTTGGTGACAAATTGTCCTCAACATGGCTCACAATCACATGACACACCTAAGTGATATAGGGTAGGTGGGGGGGGGGGGTAAAATTACGCACTTATCATTAATTTTGATTCTTAACGAAAACATTGATATGCGACGACTTATTAAAATGTTGTATTAAAACCTTAGGCACGTTCCACTATCATACGACATTCTATCAAATTACATTTCCGTAAGAAATTGTAATTTTTGCTCTGCATATCTTTCCCCCAGGGACTGCACTAAAACTAAAAAGCATTTGCTGGGTTTCCCTGGGTGGCCATCCTCCTCCTTGCCCCATTGGTTGGAGTAAAAATACACAGTGATGAGGCAAAGATACGCAGTGCGTATTTTTGCCCATTACGGCCGGTTTTTGCCCCATTTCCACTAAAATGAATGAGTAATGTAAAAGCATTAGTAAATTTCTATAGTATTTAAACTGAAAATTGTAAACTAGACCATGAAAAAACAGCGGTCTGCAAGATCGCGAATAGCAGTTAACCTCTAACTATTGTGATAAATATTGTTTCATAAATACTGTAAGCGGTCTCCGAGACCGCTTAATCGTAGATTGAATAAAATTGTTTACTGACTCATAAGAGGCGGTTTCTGCGCTAAACTTTATGTAAAGGACTATTATAGTAAACTTTCCCGCATTCAGAAGTCTTCAGCTATACTTCTAATTTACCGAACGAATCAAAATTAAACAAAAATTAATACTTAAATTGAAAATTAAAAGTTAAATTGTGAAAACTGAATATTGCAGCTGTCGGTGAGACCGTTAACAGGAGTTAAAGATTAAGGTTTAAAACAAAAGCGATTCATGAAACAAGAATATTGATTTTTAAAAGTAGGTAGGTAGAACATATGTTCTATATTTAAAAAACTTAACTAGAAAAAGGAAAATGTAGTTTACTAACTTATATTAGTTATGTATCTATTATATTTTATATAATACAAATTTAGAAAAGTGGAAAGCTTTGCATCTAGCTAAAACGATAGGGCAAAGTCCCGTATCATAAACATGTGCGTATCTTTGTCCCAAGGCGTATGCGTACTTTTACCCCATTCTGCAATATTTTGCTTAACCGGCTACCTATAAGTATAAACAAATGTGATCGAGGTAAACTACGGCATTTAGAAGCTAAAAAGCTTTCGATCTCCACTGAATTTTTGGATTTGTAAAAATTCCAGGTATTGTCAACCAAAGAAAAAAGTGAAATAGGCAAAATATTATATCAAAATTCGAAAATTTAAACTTGCCTCATTTTCTTACCACAAATTGCTACTTTTATCAAAAGGTTTAAATAAATGACTAGTACATTTGAAACCAAACTGCCACCTATTGGTCATGATAGCCGAAATGTTGCTTCATATGAAATCAGCCGGTGCGTATTTTTGCCCCGTTCGTATCTTTACCCCTACCTACCCTATATCTCTCTTTGCATGAGAAAGTAAAAACTCAGCATTTTATAGCTCAGAACCTCACGTAAAATTAAAATGCAGATGTTTATATTTAGGTTTTTTCCAAGTCTTGTTAAGATTTTTACAAAAAGTTTGAGCAGAACAATTTTCAGATAAAATAAATACATATTTCAATATACTGCTTAACTTTTAACTGATGTCACAGAAATTGTCACGTAACTAGTGTGAAGTGGTCTGTGGGACCGTTTCATCGAAAGATGAATAAAAAGCACGATTAACTCATAGGATGGTGTTTTTGTACTAAACTTTTTGCACAGCACTGTTATAATTAAAATTCACCTATTCAAAAGTCTCTGGTGATAGAACTAAAGTTCCAAACGGAACAAAATTTCGATAGTGTTTGTAGTTAAATTAAAAATTGCAAGTTAAACTATAAAAATTAAAAAAAGCCGCGGTCTGAGAGACCGGTAACATCAGTTAAAGGTTAAGAAATCAAAAGTATATAAGAAATGTGATAAATCCTTTTTATTTACGGCACAGTTAAGAACCATTTATTCTTCTCTAGGAATAGGTAAAAATATTACAACATTTCATTTTTCATATACACGCATTCATATATATAATATTTCTGATAGTTTTAACACATATACCCATGATACGTGCGTATAGATAGAGAAGTGCCCAATATTCAGAGTTAGAATCATAGGAGAGAGTGTGGAGGAATGGGACACCTTTTACAAAAATGAGAAAATGAACTTTGTTTGACACAAAAACAATATTTCAGTTTATAGAATACAAAATGAAAAAATTTCTAATGTCCTTGAACAATATAGAAACATAATTTTCAGAAACAATTTTATAATTAAAGAAATTGCAAGTTTCAAAATTTGTCCCATGCTTAGTTTAATCCATGCTTAGAACCATTCTTTAAGTCTTAGTTTATATGATGGATAATATACAGTATAATGTTCCATAAATAGGGAAACTATTACATCTATGCATAAACAAGTCATTAATATTAATAGTCATTATTAACATTAATAGTCATTAATAAATTTTGCCGGAAAGTAAAAGAATATATAAATTTATTAAGTTAAACCGTTGCATGTTCGCCAACATAAATGAAAAACAGTGGAACTTCGAAGGATCACTTTTTGCTTCCTAATTGGTTTGATTAAGAGTATCAACAATAATACAGATTATAAAACATGTAAGGGGGGGGGGGTGGAGTTATGAAATTTTTTTAAAGTAAAATTTTTATTGTTTAATTTTTTTTATAAACAAAATATGTAGAAGTTTGTCCATTACTGGCACATCTGCCCTACACCTAGATGTTTAGCCTGAAAAAAATATTTTGGACATTCTTTTGAAAAATCAGTCAACCCGAACCCAACAAGCAAGATTCGAAGAAACCAAAACCGACCCGATCCGAACCAAAATAGTAAAGTAAACCCGACCCGATGCTGGAATCCAGTACAATAAATACCGATTACTCGGCACGACTAATATTAAGACAGATAATTTTGGTATACATTTTAAGTATTCTGCGGAAGAATAGTGGAATATTTGGCCTTCATTATCAGTCAAAGGCAGGAGTACTATTCATTGCATCAATAATTAAAAATAAAATATTTAATCTGCTAACCATATTGCAATAAAATTTCATTTTAAAGATAAAACATTAGAAATTGCACGCATCTAATAAACACTGGTGTAAAGAATAGTCATTTGACTGAATGATAAATATTTAACAAAAAATAATAGGAAGATTACGCATTAATACCTGCTAAAATCATGTTATGTTATAATTCGAAATCAAACAGTCTTACTGTGTAGTTGATTTGTACTTATTAGGAGTCATGTAGAATGGAAATATAAAAAAAATTAACTCATAAAGAAGAAATATTTACTTACCTACTAATTTGAAATCATAATCAAGATGGATGCCTTGAACGCCTCTGTGGCTGCGTGAATAGTCATTACGTCACCATTGAAGTCCTTTCTCATTGGCTGACAGGTCAAACTAAGATATTTCATGTATTTGTACTATGCGAGTGGTAAATATTTTCCCCGATTACTGATAAAATTCTAGTAAACATGCAGATTTCTGTAGTTTTACAAAAACTAGTTATGTAGATTTACAGATTTTTTTTTACAGTGTACCTATTATAATAAAATCAGATTGCGATTTGTTTGATAACTGATAGCATACGAAACAACAATTAGGGTTTTTTTTCTATGCAGACGATAAATTTATAAATAGTAAATATATTTCTATAAAAAACTTTAAAGATCATTGAGAACTATGTTTTAGTGAAATACAAAATAAGAAAACTATTTTCTTTTGAAGAAACTTGGAATAAAGTTTCGAATGTTTAAAATGAAATGTTGTTGCATTAAACGTTGTGTCTTTTGGTAAAAGTAATCATAAAGAAAATTAATATTTTTATACAGTTTAGAAAATTTACTATTCCTAATTATGTCGGATATTACAATTTCTAGTGGAGTCCAAACCTCTGCTGACACACGACAAGTCGCTATGACATTCGACTAGGGTTGACAGAAGCTCTACTTTTGAGAAAACACCAACCTTTCCTCCGCCAAAAATGTGAATATGATGTTGTAATATTTTAAAATGAAATTCGTAGGTTCTTGAACGAATTTTTAAACTTTTTTCAATATTTTATACTTATTATTGACTAATTTGCATTTTTAAATGTTTTTCTTAAAAAAATAAGTGTTTTCGAAATTTCCATATTCAGAAAGTTATGCTGCTCTAAAATAAAAAAAAATATGATTTTAACAGAAAAAAATTATCCATTCTCAAACTTCCTAATATAGGACTTTAAAATGCACCAGGTCTCGATGATAGGTGCGAGCAGCATCAAAAGTGGTTTCCTCGTAAGTACGTTTTCAGATTTGCTTAAAAAGCGACATGCTTCCGATTCTGATTTACAACGAATAAAAATGGGATACATTATAAATTCCAATAATCCATAAACTTCTTAATCAAATGACTTGCGTTTGGTATCTGAAGGTATAATCCACCTAAGAATCTAAATATGCCATAATGACTGTTGGTCCTAAAAATTTTCAAGTATGCTACAATTTCAATATATAGACTACCCTTTAAGGGCTACTTCATTAATGCGAAAGCACACGTGCGCTAATATTAATCCTGCGGAAGAAATATTTTAAGATATCTCGTTTGCATCTCAATATTTTTAAATAATTTTTTCCACATTGGCGAGCTGAGATATAAGGTAATTCGGGGGAAGAAGCCACATATAAGAATGTTTTGCTTAGTAGAGCCAAAATTGAAATGGTAAGATTAAAAAAAAAAAAGATGAACACCGTGCTCTTTAATATTTAATTGGTTATGTACACTCATTAATTCATTTTCCAGTGTTTAAATGATTGACATATTTAATGTTAAATAAACTCGTGTAATTGTGGCATGTTCCCCCATATATACGGGGGAGATGCCACCTGTTATGGGGGAAGATGCCACACCACAGAAAATAAGAAAAATAAGACTAATATTAGAACATTACCTGTGAATTAACAATAACTATTATCAAGAAAACAAATCTGTAAGCTGAAATACTTTTTTTCAAATTTACTTTGCTAAAACCAATAATGGAACAAGTCTGCACAACATTTCATTTAGTGCAAATGATCACCATTGCAATTTTCGTGCAACCATATATTGCATTTGATGCACTGAATCCAACCACACTTGAGACCTTTCTTCAGCGTAAAAGTATCCTTTACACACAGCACAAAAATCATCATCATTATCCTCACCAAAACTATCACAATTGGTATCCAGAGGAATTTCTTCACTTGAGGAAGACGCGCTTTTACTTCTGTTGTTTCGGAGGTTTCTTTTTATTTATTTTACCTTTTCTCGATTTTCTCTATATTTTCTTTTATCTTTTCCCGCATAGATTTTCTTCCCTGTGATGCAGTTAAGACCTCCGCTGCTTGTTTCTTACGCCCAGATGGTTTAGGTCTGACCTAAGGAATAGGGCTGATTGCTTCTACACAGGAAATCCTTTTTGGTGTGCGTGTGGAGGCAACTGCTGGTAGCAATCCATTGCCACTAGATCTCTGCTGTTGGAAGCAACTGGTGGTGTACACTATAAAAAAAATACGACCAGTTGTCCTGTAGGAACAGGAAAAGTAGTTGCCCTTATCGTACCGGGATGCACGACGGGACGCACGATGTTGGATCTTTCCGACCCAGCACGGGATGAAATCCTTAAAATCGGAATGAAATCCGTAAAATAACGTCTTATTGACTACTTCCTTTTTTTACGAATTTTATTCAGAGCTGGGTCGGAAAATTTTCCGGTACGATAAGGGCAACTATTTTTCCGATTCCTATTGGAAAACTGGTCGTTTTTTTTTACAGTGTAGGTCCACATGATCTGTTTGTGGAATCAACTGCTGGTGTAGCCCTATTGTCATATGTGCTGTTTGTAGAAGCAACAGCTCTGTCATTAATGGAACCCTCAGAGATATCAAGCGCATGTTCTGGGATCTCTTATAAGTTATACACTGTAAGAAAAAAAATCCGACCAGTTTTCCTGTAGGAATTGGAAAAATAGTTGCCCTTATCGTACCGGAAATTTTTCCAATCGAGCTCGGAATAAAACCCGTAAAAAAAAAGGAAATAATAAAACGGTATTTTATGGATTTTATTCCGATTTTACGGATTTTATCCCGAGCTGGGTCGAAAAATTTTCCAATACTATAAGGGCAACTATTTTTCCGATTCCTACAGGAAAACTGGTCATATTTTTTTTACAGTGTACACTGTAAAAAAATTCTGTAAAGTTACTAAAGTTTTTCTATGAAGCTAGAATTCCTAGAACTTTTTATGTAACGGCAACAACAAAAACTCCTGTAACAGCGTCTATTACAGGAATTCTTGTTGTTGCTGTTACGTAAAAAGTTCTAGGAATCCAAGTTTCCTAGAAAAACTTCAGTAACTTTACAGATTTTTTTTTTACAGTGTAGAGATAAATTCCAGTAACTGAAAACCCCGAAGTGCTATTCCCTATTGTGTCTGTCGTGCTCTAAGATGTATTCAGAAGAGATCAGAACTGAAGTCTTGAAAGTGTACGATGTGGCTTGCTGTGGATCCAGGCGTTCAGGGCTTGTCGCCAATATGTTTTTAATGGTTTGAAATATGAGTGATCAAGTGTCTGTAAGTACTGAGTAATGTGATTTGGACGACAGAAAAGAATTAACACGTTGAGCGCCACGTCAGTCGCCGGTGACTGACACCGAACTTCCGTTTAGACCGCATCAGTCATCGTTGACTGACTCTTATAGATTGTGTAACGGGAATCTTATTTCGTCGCCCAAACGGAAAGACAGACAAAATAGACTTGGCATTCAACTTGTTAATTAATTTTTGTCTTCATTTTAGCTTATTTCTGAACCACACTGTAAAAAAATAATGCCAGTTTTCCGGTAGGAATAAGAAAAATAGTTCCCTTATCGTACCGGAATAATTTCCAATCCAGCTCGGAAAAAAATCCGTAAAATACCGTTTTACTGACTATTTCCTTATTTTTACGGGTTATATTCAGAGCTGGGTCGGAAATTATTCCGGTTCGATAAGGGCAACTATTTTTCCGATTCCTACCGGAAAACTGGCAGTATTTTTTTTTTACAGTGCATGTTGTGTCTTCTCCCAAGTATAGGGGAAGATGCCACGTACACTTATTTCCGTATTGTTTCAAGATTATGCCGCTTCTGCTTACCTTGTGTGTGTAACAGAATGTAGAACTCACTAATATCGCATTTAAAATAAAACACCCCTTTATAAACTGTAAATATAAGCAACAGAATATTATAAGGGCTTTACGCACCCGGTTAAATGCTCCCAAGATCCAAAAATAATGGTGATTAAAGGGGACAAATTAAGGTAAATTCAGAAACCACGTGCACACTGGGACAAGACTCGTCACACAAGCTGGTTATTATTTGCCTCCGTTGACTCATAAAAGTACTAGGAACAAATTTGCGTCTTCCCCCAATTGGCGTCTTCCCCAGAATTACCATATCTGTACAATGGCTTTCCTTTTATTACTCTTTCGATTTTCTTCGCAGGTTTTTCTATAATGAGATTACTTTCAGTTTCGAAACCGGTACCGAAATTAAAATCATCCTAATAAAAAAAACCCTACGTACAAAATATAAAAAGTAAAATACGGCCTTCTTACAGATCGATCTCAGCTAGTCAAAGCAAAAAAATCGTTTAAAAATATTGAAATGCAAGCGAGATATCTTTAAAGATTTCTTCCGTAGGATTGACATTAGCAAACGGGTGTTTTCGCATAAGTAAAGATGCCTCATAATTAAAATTTAATTGTAGCATTAATGCAATATTACTTATCGGTTAGACATGAGTACTAATCGATTGCTGCCAATCAAATCGTTATACAATGTTTAGCTACAAAGTCAGTAGGGGAAGGTGTTTGTTATGTGTTTTCATTCAAGAATTGTTCAATATTTTTTAGTTATATATTCATTCAATTTTTTCTCTCGGATTTTCAATTTTCAGAAATTTTTGAAAGGGAGATTTTCGTAGTAAAAGTACTGAAAGTACTGAGAAATATGACATTTTTACTTTAAAAAATTAATATATTTTTATAAATACGTATGTATTATTTTCATATGTATTAAATGTATGTATGATAAATATATATTATTTTCAGTACTACAAATGCGCAGTAATATAAATAAAACAAATAAAACACTGACTATTAAACAACTAAATTGCCAAAATTAAAAGAAAATATTTCTTTCTTTCAAATTGGAGAAACGTGCAAGATTTTCTATATAACTTTTATGTATAAATGCTTTGTCATTCATATATATTAAGGAATAAAAGTCTGAAACACTAAATTTATTACACATGTGAAGTTACTAAAATTTTTCTAGGAAATTGGGATCCCTAGAACTATTTATGCAGCGGCAACAACAAAAATTCATATAACAGATGCACTTTTGCACTGAAAATCAAAAAATCTGTAAGGTTACTAAGAATATTTTAGGAAACTTGGATTCCTACATGTTTGTATGTAACTGCAACTCGGGTTATAGATAAAATGTTAGTAAGGTTACTATAATTTAGTAGATTTTTTTTTATAAAGCTACATATATCTGTAGCTTTAAAAAAGTTTTGTAAATTTGCATCTTTCTTTGTACAGTGTAAAGATAAAATTTTAATAAGCATACAGATTTCTGTTAACTTTACATTTGTAGAATTACAGATTTTTTTACAGTGCATGCTTTGTTAAAATTCCATTTTTATCAGAAAAATTCTAAAGATATTTCTTTGGCACAAGGGTGTAACAAACATTTGCTGCTCTGCATTTTATTCCTTAATATATATGATAATTTATAAATATATGAAAGTTAGACGTAGAGAATGCTATATTTTTCTCATTAATTGACAAAAGGTAAATTTTCTAATTTTTAGCACCTTTTTAAAGCGAATAAAAGCGAATTATATTAAATATATATGTATACATTATTTTAAATATTTTAATTATGAAATGGAATTCAAACCAGATATCGTGACACTTTCTAAATGAAATATTTCATCAATCTTTAGAAAAAGTAAAAAAAAAAAAAAAAAAAAAAAAAAAAAAAAACTAACAAATGACAACGGCCATTTGGAAAAGGATTTTTTCAAAGACTAATATTTAAGACATAAAAAATCGCACGGAGTTGATCATACATTACGTATGCCATGAATTAAACATTAATAGTGTTATTACACGTAAAAATTGCAAGCGACGAGAATCGCCTGCGACTCGTCAGATTTCCTGAAACTTACGTATTACCCACCTGAAACTTACGTATTATCCAAGCATTTCATTGGCTGTTCGGGAAAAGGCTTTTCCATCTACAAATTTTAAATGAAATTTCATTTGTAAACTTCAAAACATCCCACAATATTACTTTCTACGCCGTCGTATAGAGAAAAACATGCACTTTTAAATGCAATTTGTTTGAAAGCTGTAACTCAATTTGTTTCTGAGTTATTAATTTTTTTTGTAGTTTTTATTACTTTTTTGTCATAGTGGAAACAGAAATATCCATCTCTGTTGAAAGTAAAGGGAAATACAGGTTACTGTATAGACCAATCATAAAACGAATAAAATGCGGATTCAACCAATAAAACGCCTCAGATATGTTTTTGATTTCCTACCCTGACAGAGAGCAATAACCATTTTTCCAAATGGTTAATAAATTATATAAAAATATAAATTTGACATTGCAGAAACTTATTTTGAAGAATCGAAAAGTTATTTTGAATTTCGTAGTTATCAAATATCCCACCAGTAGCGCTGATAGCTTGAATGACTAATCAAGAACTTTTTTTTTTTTTCAAAACATAAATTTGATTAAGGGAAAAGCTTTTTCTGAAGTTTTGAGCGGAATTCATTGGTAGGAACTGAGTTTCATATACGTAAATATCCAATTTTCCACTCGGAGCGCTGGCAGCATGAAATTAATTATAAACCTGAAAACTTTTGTCAAAAGATCAAATTAACACCGGTAGAAGCATTTTTAGAAGATTACAGCGAATTTGTTTGTCGAAAATGAGTTTAAACTGCATAGTTATACAATTTTCTATTAAAAAGCTACTAGCATAGAAAAAACCTATCACGTGATATTTTGTTTTTTATCAAAATGTAAAAATGTCTTTGTAAAAAGCCTATTATAAACGGCAGAGGGAAATTCGTTCCTGAGAACTCAGTTTAAATTACATATGAAAAGTTAAATAAGGACATTTTTTTAATAGAGAGATACAGGAATTATAACTGGAATATTAACTGCTCTTTTAGCTAAAACTTGGCTAAAACTTAAAATTGTTAATATTTCAGAATTAAATTTTAGAAATTTAAAGTATTTAAATTTCAAAATAAAAATATGAATAAACGTACATTTCAAGAATGAGTAAATAAATAAATATTTATTAAAAATAAAAGGAGCATTATGTATCTAGCACAATCTAAAATGGGAAAAATAAATCAACTGCATCTTAAAAAAAAATTGTTTTAGCTCTCTTGAAATCGATAAAGTACAAGTTGTCACCTAACAATAATAAATAGAACCATTATAATCATGTTCAGATTGTTTGAATACTTTCCGACAGAAGTTTTTTTCTTTCTGCCTGAAAAGCCAAAAGTTGTGGTATTCAAAACTTTCTGAACTGCTTGCCAAGCATAAACTGCGAAACGAGTAGATTAAAAGAATTTTAGCAATATAAAACGGTTAGTTTTGCTCTTACAAATAATTTCGAAATAAGGAAATTTTTGTTGCTTACTTATTTTTCTACATACAATTACAAAAAAGCGTGTAAATAACATTGTTTGTAAGTAACGAAATATAAAATAATTTATTTCTTTCATTTTTCAGACCAGAATAATTTTTACATTTGTGATATTATGATTATTTTTTTTTTGAGAAAAGTATATCTCATTAAATAGATTGAGAATATAAATTATTTTATCATGTATTTTTAATCAACAAATGCAATATTCTGCTTGTATACATAATACTTATAAATGTTCCATTAAAAAAAGTTTTCATACAGATTGAACATTCAGTAACATGAATTTAACATCTTTAGAGACCAAACATCTACAACATCTGTAAAAATCTAAACTATGTTCTTAAATGGCAAAAATGCTACTGTCTTCTATTTTCATTATTTTCATTTTGATTCAGTATTTTAGAAATGATTTCTTTAGTACTCTTAAAACTGATAAAGTAGAGCTTGTTATGTTAAAATAACAAAACAATACAATCATGTTATGTTCGTTTATATACATATTGTAAAAAATCACTTTCACACAAAATAAATTATTCCTGAAAGACTACAAGTACTATTCAAAACTTTGTGAATTATTTGATTATCATAAAATGGCATACGAGTGATTTAAGAAGAAAGCTATTAAAAGAAATCAGCCAGTGATGTATTTCTACTGTGACAAATCATTTATCAGTAAATAAATGTGTTTTTGTTTTCTCAAACAGTGAAACATTAAGCATTTTTTATAGTGAAGAAAATAATAAAAATTTTGATTTCTTCTAGAATAAATTCTCCAGCTTTGCCATTAGGATTTCTTTTATAAAAAAAGATCTGTTACATTTAAGGTGGTGAAAATGTTACATATTATCTTATATGAAATTGGTCAGACGTGTTTTTATTCAAGCTAAATATTTTCTAAGATTTTTTTGTGTCCGTTATCATATTTACTATTAGTAACGTTCAATTACATTCTTTACTTCAAACTAGTGTTTTAAAATATAATAAACAGATCATACTGTTAACAAAAACTGCTAAGGAAATTAACCCAGCTGTGTTAGTTTAGGAAAAATAAATGGTACAAAACTGAACAAACAGCAGGAATTATAAAAAAAAAAAATAGATCTAATCAGATATTAATTAAACAGCGAAACTAAGTATGGCATGCATGAATTCTTTCTAAAATTAATAAAATTAAATAGGAAATTCAAATTTTAGGTATTTATGCAATGTTTCAGGTTACTTATGATCAACAGACTTGCAAAGTGCCAAAGCTGCAATTTAATAATTTTTTTTGGAACAGGTTTGTTTGTGGTCCGCAAAATGAAATTGGAGATTTTTTCTCAGAACGCGCCAAAATACCATTTTAAAAAATGATAGCCAATCTGAAACTCCAAGATAAATCCATATGGTGGTTACTTTCAAAACTAAAGTGATTATTCGGCCATTTAAAAAAGTTAATGTTTTAACGATTGAAAGTGATCGCCACACTTAAAAAAAAAATTCCTCGTAGTTTCGTAAATACGATCAATTTCAATAACGACATTTTCAGCACATTAATACACTGCTCAAAACAATTAAAAGATATTGTAGTTTTAGGTGGATTTTGTATCTGGTAAACTGTTTAGCTGATTGATACATGGTCGACAGACATAGTAGGTTATATGAGAATAAATTACACATGTTTGGCAGAAAAAAATGCATTTTATTGCACACTTGTGTACTAAAGGAAGAAAACACAATTTGTGCATATGAGAAAAAAAGAATAAGAAAAGGTGTTTTCTTCAAAGAAAATCATTTTCAGTAGAGGGTATGGTTTCCACGGGCGGCCAGCAACGTTGAACACCTTTGAGGCATGGACTCAGTGAGGCTATTAATGACAAGTTGGGGTATTCTGCCCCACTCTTCCAGAAGAGCTCTTTCCAGTTCTTGGAGAGTTTGTGGGGTTGTTGGCGGCCAGAAACTCGTCTTCCTAGAGCGTCCCAAACGGGTTCGATTGGATTCATGTCTGGAGAACACGCTGGCCATTCCATTCGAACGATTCCTTCCTCGAAAAGGAAATCCTCCACCAGGTTTGCACTATGTGGCCTGCAGTTATCGTCCATTAAAATGAAGTTATCTCCGATTGCTGCAGCGTAAGGGACTACAATAGGTCTGAGGATCTCATCCCTATATCGGCGACCAGTCAGAGCTCCATCTCGAATAATGTAGAGGTCGGTGCGCCCGTCAATGGAGATGCCACCATGCACCAACACTCCTCCACCGCCAAATCTGACACTTTCGTGCACGAACGCAGGATTATTCCTACTGCCACGGTCCCTCCAGATGAAAATACGCCTATTATCCGGATGCACAGAAAAACGGGACTCGTCAGAAAACAGAATATTGCTCCATTCATTTCTCCTCCAGTTGATATGCTCGGTTGCCCACTCCCTGCGGTCGCGACGATGCCTTGATGTTAATCTAACACATACCATCGGTCGGCGAGCATACAGACCTACAGCATGGAGCCGGTTTCGGACAGTCTGAGTTGAAATCGTGGTGCCTGTAGCCGAGCGAAGGTGTTGTTGGAGAAGAGTAGCGTTCATGGTTCGGTGTCTCCGAGCTGTTAACGCTAAATACCGATCTTCATTGGGCGTTGTTGCCCATCTACGACCTTGCCCTGGTCTTCGGCCTGCACATCCACTCTCCATAAAACGGTTCCAGATCCTGGAAATGACACTTTGTGACACTCCAATGGCTTGCGCTACTTCGGCTTGAGTTTGGCCCTCTTCTAACCTACCAACAATTCTCAAAGCTTCTGAATCTGTCAAATGACTTCGCTGAGACATCATACTCATCGAAACAAAGCAATCACTGAATGCCGATCATCCTTGTCTTCATTCTCTTTTATCCAGTTGAAAGTCAAATTTCATTCGCTGCCGCTGAAGCGACGTTTTTGTCGTCGAACTCAAAATTTGCATACTCCACAGTTTGAAAATCAGAAAAATTTGCATTTGTGATTCTCTTCTTCTATTGTCGGCAAAAAAAATTTCGTTTATATCTTTATTTTATATAAAACTTCAAATATCCTTTAATTGTTTTGAGCAGTGTATAAAAACGATTGAAAATTAAAAAAATATTAAAATTTACAAAATTAATCTTCGGTTTAATAATTATCTAAATATAGAAAATCAAATCACAAAATTCATTTTTTGAGAAACAATACATAAATATCACTTACATTATGCAGACAAATTTTTGAAGTAATTTATGGGCGCGAGATTAAAAAACAAACAAACGAAAAATGAATATTTGTAATTTTAAAGAATCAAATGTAGAAATATCTATATACCGGATGTGAAAAAAAGAGAACAAGTACAAAACGAGATTGAAAAATTTTACTATCCTCCCGAAACAATACAACCAAACTATGGTTGCGATAAATCTGCGTTGCCACAGATAAAAGTTCATCGCAAAATGTTTGCTTTTTTTTTCGAAGGTTTAATTTTACTTTTCTCTGCGGACCACAAACACATCTGTTTCCCTTTTTAAATATAAAAAATTGTGATTGGTGTACAAAAGATAAACAAACGTTATATTTATTAAAAGAATACAGTACGTGCGAAAAAAATGTAAAGAATACAACAAAAGTAATTATTCAGATTTTTTTTTCAATAGCTTGAATGAAAAACATAGCTGCCCATCTTCCGGTTTTTAAGTCAAATAAATAAAATTTGAGCCACAAATTATTATTAAAAAATGAAATCAAATAACTGTCACTGATGAACAGAGAAGGCCTTCAATTGGTTGCGCAGTTGTTCAGCTTCTCCACGTTCAGTCTATGAAAACTTGTAGATCAGTTCGTAAAAGATCCACCATGTCAAGCAGTAGTTTGGAGTAGTACATAGAGAAATCTAGAAAAAAAAATAGAATACAGCAGGAATCTGAAAGCGGGCATCCAGACTCGGAGTTCCTACACAGTAGGGTGGGTCGAAAAAAGCGAATTTTTTTCAGATCAACTTCTAATAGAGCAAAATAGTTGCCTTTTGTAATTAGAAGAATAACGCAAAAAATATTTTTGAAATCGGGTAATATCTTTAGGTAGCGCATTGCACTTGAATTTTTGAAAATATGATGAAAAGTGACGATTCTTGAAATTAATGATGAAAAAAAATATTCAGAGCTACTTCTAATACTGCGTAAATGTCACTTTTTCGTATTAAAATAATAACACAAAAAATTATTTAAAATCGGTTAATATCTTTAGGTCGGCATTTGTATTTTGGAAAATACGACCAAAATTGACAATTTTTGAAATTCCATTATGAAAATAAAAATATATACACTGCTCAAAACAATTAAAGGATATTTGAAGTTTTATATAAAATAAAGATATAAACGAAATTTTTTTTGCCGAAAATAGAAGAAGAGAATCACAAATGCAAATTTTTCTGGTTTTCAAACTGTGGAGTATGCAAATTTTGAGTTCGACGACAAAAACGTCGCTTCAGCGGCAGCGAATGAAATTTGACTTTCAACTGGATAAAAGAGAATGAAGACAAGGATGATCGGCATTCAGTGATTGCTTTGTTTCGATGAGTACGATGTCTCAGCGAAGTCATTTGACAGATTCAGAAGCTTTGAGAATTGTTGGTAGGTTAGAAGAGGGCCAAACTCAAGCCGAAGTAGCGCAAGCCATTGGAGTGTTACAAAGTGTCATTTCCAGGATCTGGAACCGTTTTTTGGAGAGTGGATGTGCAGGCCGAAGACCAGGGCAAGGTCGTAGACGGGCAACAACGCCCAATGAAGATCGGTATTTAGCGTTAACAGCTCGGAGACACCGAACCATGAACGCTACTCTTCTCCAACAACACCTTCGCTCGGCTACAGGCACCACGATTTTAACTCAGACTGTCCGAAACCGGCTCCATGCTGTAGGTCTGTATGCTCGCCGACCGATGGTATGTGTTAGATTAACATCAAGGCATCGTCGCGACCGCAGGGAGTGGGCAACCGAGCATATCAACTGGAGGAGAAATGAATGGAGCAATATTCTGTTTTCTGACGAGTCCCGTTTTTCTGTGCATCCGGATAATAGGCGTATTTTCATCTGGAGGGACCGTGGCAGTAGGAATAATCCTGCGTTCGTGCACGAAAGTGTCAGATTTGGCGGTGGAGGAGTGTTGGTGTATGGTGGCATCTCCATTGACGGGCGCACTGACCTCTACATTATTCGAGATGGAGCTCTGACTGGTCGCCGATATAGGGATGAGATCCTCAGACCTATTGTAGTCTCTTACGCTGCAGCAATCGGAGATAACTTAATTTTAATGGACGATAACTGCAGGCCACATCGTGCAAACCTGGTGGAGGATTTCCTTTTCGAGGAAGGAATCGTTCGAATGGAACGGCCAGCGTGTTCTCCAGACATGAATCCAATCGAGCCCGTTTGGGACGCTCTGGGAAGACGAGTTTCTGGCCGCCAACAACCCCCACAAACTCTCCAAGAACTGGAAAGAGCTCTTCTGGAAGAGTGGGGCAGAATACCCCAACTTGTCATTAATAGCCTCATTGAGTCCATGCCTCAAAGGTGTTCAACGTTGCTGGCCGCCCGTGGAAACCATACCCCCTACTGAAAATGATTTTCTTTGAAGAAAACACCTTTTCTTATTCTTTTTTTCTCATATGCACAAATTGTGTTTTCTTCCTTTAGTACACAAATGTGCAATAAAATGCATTTTTTTCTGCCAAACATGTGTAATTTATTCTCATATAACCTACTATGTCTGTCGACCATGTATCAATCAGCTAAACAGTTTACCAGATACAAAATCCACCTAAAACTACAATATCCTTTAATTGTTTTGAGCAGTGTATATTCAGATCTAGAAAAATGTGCAAACCGAAAGAGCAAGAACTGTGCGAGGTTTTGTGACACCAAGTTAAATGTGCTCTCGATTGCTCATGATTTTAGTGCTCACGATTACTCATGACTTAATGCAAGGTCTACATGCAAGGTTACTCCACTCATATTGCACAGAACAAGCTCAGAGAGCACTTTGTCTCTCATTGATTCAAAAATTTTCTCAGACAGTCACAGAATGCATTACTTTCCAAATCCATCTGAATAGTAATTCCCTTATAGTTTTCTTTCATCTGTGATCATTGACAATCACAGGTTTTGGGAATGAGCCAAGACTCCGTTACGCTCAATAACCGAGAGTATCACCGCCTCCAATTATTTTTGGTAATTGACTCGATATTATTATTGTCTTGAAAAATATAGACGCATATGTCTGCATGGCGTATAAAACTACCTGTTTAGATTCATTGATAGGGTTTTCAATGGATCCATAGAGTCTGAGAGTTCTGTTTGCGATCGTTAGTGGGAAATCAGCTCTCGATTACGGACAGCAAGATTTCCAGGACAGAAGCTTGTCGCAAAGAGTTGAATATTTACACAAGATACATATTTCAAATCTTAATTAAAGTCATTTGGTTTATTAACAGTCATTGTTGGGATATTGCAATTGATTAATTGAAATCTGACAATAAATGTTGTTACAAAAGCAGGTAGTTGCTTACACTGTTAAAATTCGGCAGCAAACTGTTTAATCATTTGACATTTTTTCGTAAATAACGGTCACTTGACCATATTGTTAACGTTGTATGACCATATTATTGACCACATTATGGTCGCTATCATAAAGAAATACGGTTAATAACTGTTATCTATAAAAACGGACGAATGCGTGGGCAGTTTGCTGCAATTTCTTAACTGTATACATATAGGACGAGACAAAAATGCCGGCCCTGTGCTTTTCCATCAATATGTTGAAACAAGTGCCTAAAAGGTAATTCAATGAAAGGCAAAAGGCAAATAAACAAATGAAAGGGCTTTCCTATCAGCATTTCTAAATTTCAAATAGCCCCTTATTTTCTATCCCGTATTGGTAGAAGTGCCGTCACACCCAACTACAACGACATCATCTAAGGAAATGTTATTTTCATATAGATATAAAACAGCACTTCTCAAACTATCTCTACCGGTTCCTGCTGTAGTAGTTATATAACCAAAGTATTTTGAACCCGGCTCCTGTATTGCAGAAATGTGCTGTTTTTGACAATGTTTTCCAAATTTCAAATGCGATGAAGCGACCTAAAGATATTAATCGATTTTAAATAGTCCTTATACTATACTTCTAATTCCAAAATGTGATTTTTACGCACTATTAGAAGTAGGCTTGAATATGTTTTTAAATTTTCATCATGTAATTTCAAAAATTGTCGATTTTGGTCATATTTTCCCAAAATACAAGTGCAATGGGTGACCTAAAGGTAATAACCGTTTTTAAATAATAATTTGTGTTATTCTTCTAATACCAAAAAGGACATTTACGCACTATTAGAAGTAACTCTGAATATTTTTTTTAATTTTCATCATTAATTTCAAAAATCGTCACTTTTGATCACATTTTCAAAAATTCAAGTGCAACGCGCGACCTAAAGATATTAACCGATTTCACAAATATTTTTTGCGTTATTCTTCTAATTACAAAACGCAACTTTTCTGCACTATTAGAAATTTATCTGAAAAATGTCGCTTTTTTCGACCCACTCTACTACACAGTCAACCTGGTCCTACAAAGGACTGACTCAGCCAGTGTCAAAGCATATTTCTTTGCTTTGCATACTTATTTGTCTGCTTTTGAAATGAAGTGTTATATAAAAAATGGGAATAATTATTGAGAAATACTCAGCAGTTCGACCAATTCGAATAGAAGCAGAAGGCTTCTACAAAAAGCAGACAAGAAATATATATAACCTAAAATTAATCTCATGTAAGTATAAAAAATGAAGTCCAGTATTATTAATAATGTTTATAAGAAATAAAAGATGGTTCACTGATAATTATATGCCACGGAAGAGGAAATTGAAATCTTAATACCATTTTTTTTAATTGCGCATTTCATATAAAAACAAGGTATAAATAGCATAAAGTTTTGCTTTTATTTATGGATAATTTCAATTTAGAATAAACATATGTAATACAGTTCCTGTTAACAGAATTTTTAAATTTCATTAGGGATATTCAGAAATAAGACGTAGGTGAGAAATCCTTTTTCAAACATTGTGATTTTTTAATACAGGTACTGACAGTTATAGTTTTAGTTGCGATATTTTTTATTACTTCAAGAAGATTCGATAAATGTATGAGTTCTTTGAATCCCCTGAAGGAATTTAGCAATTTCAAAAAAAAAATGCTAATAATATTTTCCAATTATTGTAATTTTTTCTATCCCCAGTGGGAGGGATATCAATATTAGATTTATCTTAACATGTATTATCTTTTTCATAATCCTAATTTAATTATACTTGCTGAGATTTTCAACATCATGAATAATTTAATTAGGGAATTTATTGGCTTGGGGTGTTGTTTACGATTATTTTTATCTTTTTTAGACATTACATGTTAAATGGTGTGGCATAATTTAAAATGGCACTCCCTTATTATTTCCAGAATAGAAAGCGCCGCACTTTGCACGAGTGGGGATAATCATCATTTTGTGAATCATAATCCTCATCTATTTATAGATATTTTTAGCACGCTTAATACATATGGGCGTGAGAGCAGATGAGTCAAAGGTGTGAAGGTGTAGCCGAAATTTGGACACGGATAACACTGAGTGATAGGGTTTTATTTGAATATTTCTAGAACTGCAGCAATGTAGTATAAGAAGTTAATAGTTTGGTAGAAAATTTGGAAGTTTTAAGATATTTCGACATAGGCAATTCGGTCTTGAGAGTTTTGGAGCTTAGTTTTACGTGTATCTGTGAATCTATGTTCTGCAAGGACGGAAATGATATTTGCAAGAAAAACCTTTTAAGCAGATTTTTTAGAACGACTGTTTGGCTCATGAAGATAAAAATAAAATATTTTCTCCTGTATGAGGTACGATTAGGATATTTAAAGATCACTGACAAAATTGTAGCAGAGTCTCTTCAAATTACTTGGAAGCAGATTGCCATGTGTGGCGGAATCACAAATGTATTTAACAGCTTTAATTGCTTTGTGATAGTTTATTGTATTTTCAATCAGTCACGCTTCGGTAATTTTATGTTTGTTTGCATTTGGTTCGAAATAGATTCGTTATTCAAGGTTTTCAGATCTGTATTTTAAGGATTTTCCGATTCAACCAGGGCAAGCCCTGTACTAGCATTATCCACGGTCTCCTACTCCTTATCTGAACCTCCAGTTTGGTAACGAGTGTAATGAGAAATTGATATGTATGAATTTTTAAAGTTAAATTGCTAAAATCATTATTTTTTGATTAATTGTTTTAGAAAGGGAAGGAAATCCTGAGCTTTACGTTTATCAGTATAATTATTAGAATCTTTTCAAAGACTAGTAAGATCTAATTTTTTTAAAGAGCTTTAGGAACATTGTTGTTTTCCTTCTCCTAGGTAATAGGCTAATTAGCAGCATTTGACGAACAACAATTATAAGTATACTTTTTTCGATTAAAATAAAATAAATGGTCGATTATAGGGTTTGAAAAAAATAGTGAAAGAGGTATTCTTACATATACGAGGGCAGTTTGATAAATCCGTGACTTTGAAATGAAAAAAACCAATATACATACCAAAATGTATTTTATTTTTCGACATAATCTCCTTTCATAATGATACACTTTTTCCAACGATGTTCTAACTTAACTTAATATCCTTACAAAAAATAAGATTTCTCAAACTCCTCAAAATAGGCATTTGAGGAATTAATGATCTCAGAATTTGAAGAAAATCTCTTTCCACCAAGTCATTTTTTTTAAATTTGGAAAAAGAAAAAAGTCACTGGGGCCAAGTCAGGAGAGTAGGGTAGATGAAGGAGCAATTCGTTTCGTAATTCAATCAATTCAGCGGCTGCGATTGCAGACGAGTGCGCTGGTGCATTGTCGAGATAAAAAAGCACTTTTTTCTTAGACAAATGGGGCCGCTTATCTTTTAATTTTGCATTAAAACGGTCTAATAAATCAGTGTAATACCGTGGGTGATCGGTTTTCCTTTTTCTAGATAGTCAATGAGGATTACGCCCTTTGAGCCTCAGAAAACTGCGGCCATAATCTTTCCGGCTGAAGGAACTGTTTTTGCCTTTTTCGGAGGACGTTCATTAGAAGAAGTCCACTGTTTAGACTGTTCTTTCATTTCTGGTGTGTAGTACTGTATCCATGTTTCATCAACTGTAACATAATGCCGCAAAAATTCGCTTGAATTGCGCTCAAACTTGTCCAAGCATTGCTTTGAAATGGTTACACGAGTCCGCTTTTGATCCACTATCAGCAATCACGGCAGCAATCTTGCTGATAACTTTTTCATGCCCAAATTTGCATGCTAGATATTGAATACACGTTCATTTGAAATGTTTACCTTCTTAGCTGTCTCACGCACTTTCATATTTCAGTCTTTTAACACGATATCATGGATTTTATTGACCATTTCTTCAGTCATGATCTCAATTGGACATCCTGAACATTCTGCATCTGTTCTGCTCGTACGGCCACAACGGAATTCCATAAACCACTTGTGAACCATACCATGTGATGGAGCAGAGTCCACATAATATTTTTGCAACTTTTCTTCAGTTTCGGTAATTGTTTTTCTGCTCAAAAAATATTGTTTTATCAAAATACGAAATTCTTTTTTCTCCGTAATCAAAACAAACACGCCAATCTTTTGCTTTTGAATCCAATAGAGCACAATGTATTTAAAATATCATTGGCAAATTGTACGAATGTTGCCACAGATAATAATAAATTGAAAACATAATAATAAGAGTACGATCTTAGCGCCACCTTTTTTAAAGTCACGGAGATATGAAACTGCCCTCGTATATATAGAGAGAAATGACAATGCTCCTTTACCTGTTTAACGATTCCTTGGTTTAAAGACCAACCCCTCATACTCGTAACTGCCTTCTATTGTGAAGCAAAGAAGTCTTCTATAATATGGAACACATGACTTTTTTATAGTGTGAGAACAAGGGTGTTTTTCCAAATACCGGGTTTCCTCTTAAATAAATGGGCCATACATAATTCTTAAGTTCGAACCACGTGCTCTAGACGAGAGGTCGGGATAAGCACGAAATTCCACGTCTGTGCCCAGAGCCCAACTATGTTCTAAGTATCACACTTAATCAAGTTATTCCATTAAATATGATTTTAAATAAATTTCATGGTAACATGCATCTTTTTTGTCTGAAAAAACCCGGAAGGATGACAACTATGTGAAAATGCACGCGCTGATGGAGTATTTATTCATATTAGTATTCGTATTTTTTCATAGTTTGCGAATGCATGACGTTATCTATTATTCAAATATAACGTAGCGTGCCACTGATGGCATATCTTATATTATTGTGCTTGCCACTATTTTAAACAACAGTCATCAGTATAAATGTGCACTATTCTTTGAGGTAGATTGTTATTGTTTAGTAAACGAGGTAATAAAAAAAATAGTCTCCAGTTGCAGCATATGATAATGTAGTATATAAATATAAATATTATATAAAATTAATATAATCTGAAACTCTTAAGATGTCTAGGCTTAAATCTATAAATATATTTGAAAACTGGGATGAAACACAAAATTTCCAATTGAATTCAGTAATGAGTAAAGTAAACCCATTTTACTCAATCTCGACCCGACTCGCTACACAGTTATAGTAGAATATTTCAAAGTTATTTATAAATCCTGTATAGAAAATAACAGTCGTGTTACAAGTAACCTGAATTAGAACTATATTTAACAGCACGATTTGTTATTAAGAGAAAAATATCTTCGCAAATTTACAATAAGGGCAGTCTTAACGCGTTTTGGAACCTGGACAAGATAAAATGTTCGAGATTTCTTGTAAATTAATCTAAATTCACTTACTTAAAAAGATTTCAACCATAAATATATATAATTTTGTAAATTTATAATGTAATCTATAAATATGATATGAATGTAAATGTTATAAAACAGAATTCCATGAAGATCACATGCTATGCTTATCAAACTCAGTAAAATGATAGCTAAATATCTAAAGTTAAGATAATGTGCGACAGAAAAGTGTCGTATTTGACATAATTGTAGAAGAAAATTTTTATAGTACTAATGATCTTGTCGTAAAAATAAAATTAAGGAGAATAATAACAAGAATATAATGCTGACAGCAGTAAGTATAATTCTCTAAAGACGTTTACTATAAATCGCAAACTTATTTTTTTTTTTTTTTTTTTTTTTACTTTGAAGAATACCTATAATATAAAGCACAGAAATGCGTGCCAAAAATGGTGACGTCATAATCATGCTAGCAACATTGTGATTGCAATTGCAATCATATTAGAATTAAAAAAAAACATTCTTTTATAAACAATCAATGTTTATTTTAAAAATCACGTCTTATCCCATGACAGGGAATGATATTGTTTCAACATGTTAATTTGACGTTGGGCTCGGTTATAGAAAAATCATCGCTTTGATCTACGCTTAGCTTATTATGCTGTAACTGTTTAAGTTTTATGTGTATCGAAAATTGCAAAGAACAGAGGCACAAATCTTTTGAAATTTTTCTTCTCTTAAGAAAAAGTACTGCGATTTTTCGATGTCTAAACATATATATTCATAAATTATTGTTGACAAAAGTAAAGTAGTAAACAAATACATGTCTAGATTACTGCTGTACCTTTAGAGAGTCCAAAAACCATCCGGAAGTAGATAAGAAGAATTGCAAAATTGGTGAAATATACTTAATATAATAATCAGTGAGATATACCTATATATATAGCAATAAAATTAAACGCATGACTCCTAAATTTGCTGTATGAAAAGTATTTTACTAGTACTATATCTTACAACAATAATCCATAAATGTATTTGTATAGCCAGAGGTAAACCGCAATGTCCAGATAGTATTTTTTTTTTTTTTTTTGAATAATATGCCTAGCTATTCCCTTCCCCATGGCTTATCAAAAAATGTGATGTAAATGAAGAAAAAAAAAAAGTCTATCACTTCTCTAATCATGCATAATAATTTATAGTATGTATAATAATTCCAATTTAGTTTATTAGCAGATATTATATATGCTAATATTTTAGTATTAATAGCAAAAATTAAAAATAACAAAAAATTGAGACAAAATCAGTATAAGGGCCTATCAAAAATAATAAAATAACATTTCATAAATTTAGGAGACTTTAAATCTTTAGTCTAGTTTCGGTGTAACTTTCTTCTACAATAATTTGTTGAGGAGTTAGTAGGGGGTGTTTACTTTTTTTTTTTCCACGACTGTACATTTTCATATAATATATTTTAATATGAGAAAAGTTACGCCTATTTAAATTTACTATTTACGCTGGTGAAATATTTAATAACCGCTTTAAGAAAATATTTATCTTTAGTTATTTCGCTGTACTTTCTAAATGTGATAGCTCAAAGTATTTTGTGGGAAACACAAAATTTGCTTTTATTAATTGAAGCATTAAGTAAATTTACTGTTAAATTTGCTTTAGCGGTTTTTAAAAATGCGACCAGAGAATAAAGAGTTAATATATTGATTGTCCATGAATGGTATTTCATGCACATAATTAAATATAAGGCATTACAGATTATATCCAACTGATTGTATCTATGTCATTATGTTAAGATTATTTGCGGCCGAATTATTACTGGCAATTTTTTTAAAGACTTTCTGCAATAGAACATACACATTTCTTAAACAGTATCTGTTATTTGAAATTAATTTAATTATTTATTTAAATAAAATAATGTAAGAAAATATTTAAAGATATACACGAAAATGTAAAGGAAACATTATTAAATGGAAGAAATTTAATGAAATAAAAAACTAAAACAAGTATGCAAAATGTCAGTGACTTCTTTCTTTTCGGAATAATTTTATTTTTATATAAAAACATCATTCGAGCTTATTTAATAAAATAAAATTTTTAAACTGTATTTTATGAATTGAAATTACACTCAAGTAATGAATATTCGTTCTTTTTAGTATATATTCTCTCTATATATAGTTTAAAATGCAATTTTTAAAACATAAAGTGCATTATCTACTTTTACTTCTTAGAAATCGATTTTACTATTTTCTGGTGAAATCGTTGAAGAATTTTTCTTCAGTCGATTTGGTCGTCATCACGTTCTATTGTATTACGGAGATCGTTATGACTTGCCCATTTCCTGAGTTCAGTAAATGAGGCGAAATATCTAAAGTTTTCTCTTTTGTTAGTTTTTTTTATTATTATTATCGTTATCGAACATGTTAAATTGAAAGGCCTGGAATTTGTTGCTTAATTGTGCTCCGCGTTGCATTTGTTGTGGTAGATAATGTATCATTATATGAGTTAGAAAAAAATATTACACCTTTCGTGGGAAATTTTAAGGATAATATTTTTATTACTATGTAATTACTTCATCTATGGAGCATAAAACTGAAGTTTTTTCTTTCGCAATTTTTAGCAGAATAATTTTCTACATAACTACCTTTAAGGTTAAAAATATTTAACACCTGTTGCATTGAGCTTTTCTGCCAAACATTTTTTACAAGTCAATTAAGGGACAAATGAACTTTCAAAATCACAAAATTTGACTAAAAATCGTTTTATTTATTTATTTATTTATTTATTTATTTATCTATTTATTTATTTATTTTTTTGAGAATTATGAAAATTGATGCTCAAATTTATCTGATGCAAAAAGATTTTTTTCAATTCTGATTGAGACCTTCACAGATATATACTCTTTTATTTTTGTAAAAACTGTGTACATTTATATAGTTTTTATTACTTAAAATGCTATTTTCTCAAAATTGAAAATTTCTCACTTTTCTAACTTTTGAAACATTCCATGCCTACTCCTAATTATCAGAATCTTTTGAAATATACACTGTATATTCTCTATACAATACTAAATAATTGTTAGAATAAAAAGCTACATTCCAGAGCTATTTTAATATTGAAATTTACATGCATATAAAAATATATAGCTACTTTTTAGAAAAAATAAACCATAATTATAAAAATATACTTTTTCTGCTTATACATGCAGTGAAATTTATAATTCATGCCAACTTGCATTGTAATATATAATATGTATCTTTGAAATTAATATTGTTATACATTATGAAAAGAAATGAGCTGGGGTATTTTAATATATGACATTTAAACGTTATTTAAAAAATTAAAATAGTGAATATCAAAACAACTTATTATTATTTTAAACACCAATTTTTGAATATAACTATTTAAGCTTGCTATTAACAAGTCCTCCAATTTTTAAATGAATCCATTGAAAATTGGCGCATTCTATTTTTAACTAGCAGCTTTCGTCCGGTACGCTGGTCGGTATGTCTAAAAGAATCTTGAAATTATCGAAATATGTCTCGCAAAGATGAAAAAAAAAATGTTTTTTTGTTAATATCTAATCAAATATTCATATTTGTTGTCTTATTCCAATAATCTTACATTATCCAGTTCACAGTCAATTTTGGCGACATAATAGACTAAATAACTCTAAAACCAGTGAAGTACCTGTGTTTAACAATTTTTAGCTCACAATCCATCAAAGCCTGAGAGCTGATGTGCCCGCAGCTTCTATATGTACGCATGTACATGTGTAGGTATGCATGTATGTTTGTACGTAACGCGATAATTCTTGATAGAAATATCAGAGTTGCTTCAATTTTTTCTAGGTTCTTTCTGATAAGGCGCTTTTGGGAGTTCATTGATTAAATATAAAGGGGGAGCAAGGGGCTAATCTCCGTTAACTTAGATAAATGGGTTTTTCATGCAGAATTATCAAATTTGCTTCAAATTTGGTATATTGGTTAATTCTGAAAAGGTGCTTCCTGCTTAGATTTGGAGGTCCATTGGTTAAGTAGAAAGAGGGGAACGGGGGCTAATATCCCTTAATTTTTAAATGGGTTTTCCTATCCGATTTGCTGCAAATTTGGTATACCGGTTTATTCTGATAAGGCGCTTCTCTGATTAGATTTGGAGATTCGTTGGTTAAGTATAAAGGAGGGAAACGGCAGATAACCGCCTTAATTTATTTTCCGAGTGCACTATTCTTTTAAATAGGAGTATAATATACAATTGGTGTGGATAAATGCCATCAGTTTAACTCGACTCTTATGAGATTCGGCCCTAATGAGATTTGGAGTGTCATTGATTAAGTATATAGATAGAAAACAGAGGGGTGGAGAATAATACCCTATGAATTTATTTTTCGATGGGCATTTTTATTTGAAATAAGAGTATACAATTAGTGTGAATAGCCTGTAAGCTCAATGCTATTAGATTAACTGAACACTTTTCGTTTTATTTAGTAGATTTGTTATATTGAATTTCCTGCTTCTACCTACAATTGCTGCTGAGATATGGCGAAATGCTCTAATCTTTTCGACCATCCTCTTAACCCCTTTAGGGTGGCGGATTTCTAAAATCGCAGAAACATGTGTTTAACGATTTTTTTAATAGATTTGATATCCTGGATTTTTTGTGCTACCTAAAACTGCTGCTGAGATATGGCGAAATGAACTAAACCTTGCGAACAACCCCATTAAACCCCCTTAGGTGGGAATTGCTAAAATCGATAAAATACATATTTAAGTATGTTTTAGTACATCAGTTATCCCGAAACTCATGCTTCTATCTAAAGCAGCTGCTGAGATATGTCGAAATGACCTAAAATTTTCAATATTCCCCACTTTAATCCTCTTAAAGGGAAGAAATTCTAAAATCTCTGAAATATAGGTTTAATTGTTTTTTAATAGGTTTGTTATCTTGAATTTCATACTCCTACGTAAAGCTGCTGCTGTGAAAATGGCCAAACGTTCTGAAATTCTCGACTCCCTCCCTTTAACCCCCTTAGGGGGAATTTCTGAAGTCGCTGGAATATGTATTTAATTATTCTTTTAGTAGATTTTCTGGAATTCCACGCTCCTACCTAAAACGGCTGCTGAGATATTTGCCAAATGTTCGAAAATTTTCGACCCCCCTCCTCCACCTAACCTCCTTTCGTTGGAATTTCTAAAATCGCTGTAATACACGTTTAATTATTTGTTAAATAATTTATTTTAAATCCTCAACTTCTTACTCCTACCTAAAACAGCAGCTGATATATGGCCAAGTGTTCTAAAATCACCCCCTCTCTTTAACCCCCTTCGGTGGAAATTTCCAAAATCTTCGAGATACGTGTTTAAATATTTATTTAGTAGCTTTGTTATCTTGAATTTCAGCTATTACCTAAAACGGCTGCTAAAATATGGCCAAATGTTCTAAAACTTTTGACTCCCCCGACCCCTTTAACACCTTTAGAGGAGAATTTCTAAAATTGCTGAAATAAGTGTTTAATTATTTTTTAGTTTTTTTTTATTTTCTGGAATTTCACGCGTCTACCTATGGCTGCTGAGATATGCCAAATGTTCTAAAATTTTCGACCCCCCACTTAAGCACTCTTAGGCGGCGAATTTCTCGTGTTTAATTAGTTTTAGTAGATTTATTTTCTTGAATTTCACGCTCCTACTTAAAAGAGTTGCAGAGATATGCCAAATGCTCTGAAATTTTCGACCCCTCCCTTTTAACCACCTTATAAGGGGAATTTCTAGAAATCGCTGAAATATGTGTTTAATTATTTTTTATAGTAGATTTATTTTCTGGAATTTCACTCTCCCACCTAAAACGGCTGTTGAGATATGGCCAGATGTTCTAAAATTTTCGACCGCCCCTTTAACCTTCTTAGGGGGGGGGGGGAGGATTAAAAATATTTTCTTAGTGCACGCTTATGTCATAAAAAGCATCCCCCCCCCCCAAGTTTTATATTTCTAGGTTCAGTAGTTTGCACAATGTACTCGAAATAGAAAAGAACGGTTCATTTCGATTGTTAGTAGCTGGAGGCATGAACATACATTTTTTTCTGTCCATTACGTAAGAAAGAATAAGCTTCAGTTACATGATTATTGTTCATCCTCTATGTCTATGCAATGATAACAATATTTAACCAGTTGAGCTTCACGTTTACAAATTAATTAAATATTAGCTACTGATATGGTTTTTCTTTCAGGCAAAATTTAAATGTCGCCGCTAAAAAGTAATTTACGTTATATAAGGCAGCCCTAAAACGAAGCAGATGCATCATTGTACGGATAAATACCGATAATGTCTACTGCAATTTTTTAAACTTCTAAGTATCGGGCATTTTCCATTTTTACACCTTTGTATAGAGAAAAAAAAAGAAATTTCAACTGCAAATCGTTTGAAAATTGCATCTCAATGTATTTTTGAGGTATTAATTTTTTTGTAGTTTTTAATGCCATTCCTGTGATGGTGACGAATAAAGTGCTTCATTTTTGTAGAAAATAAAGGGGAAATAGTTGAAAAATAGAAGACTACTAGATCTTTTCGTTGATATTTTTTCATAACACTTGAAAAAATATTGTAATTAAAATACGTGCTATTTTGGAAAAATATAAATGAATGATTACTGATAAAACATGGAGCTATTATAAGCTATATATAATTTTCAGAATCCTTATTAATGTTAAACAAATGAAGTCATAGGAATTATTAGGTAGCTGATTTTTTTGTAGAGTTTACGACATCGCTTTTTGCATGGTTTGCAGGGTTATTCCGCGATAGTGACGTTATATGCATACGTTTCTATTGATATAGTTTAAGACTGGATCGTAAATGTGGAATTCTTCAGCGGATGCAAATGACGTCACTTTATATAAAATAAAAGCGTGTATTTTAAGTCTTAAAACTGAAATATGTTTTGTAGAAGTCCACTATTTTCAATCCAGTGGCTTTGAAATTCTTCACTGGTGGAAATGCTTCATTTAAAAAAAAAAAAAAAAACGCAATTGAAATCACACACTGATAAACACAAAGTTTTACAAAAAATTAGCGTCTTTACAGAACAGCAGTGACCTTTACGTTAAAATATTTTTTTAGAGATAGACTAACCAATATGAGATGCATTTTTATTGTAACTAATTTTGTAGTCTTATTATAAATTAATGAAACAGTTCCTTCATAAACATATTCTTTCGTCGAAATTCGACGGGTCCCACCTCGTAATAATAATCTTTATTAACCATTTGGAAAAATGGTTACTGTCCTTTGTCAGGGTAGGAAATCAAAAATATATCTGAAGCGTTTTATTGGTTGAATCCGCATTTTATTCGTTTTCTGATTGGCCTATACAGTAATCTGTATTTTCCCTTTACTTTCAACAGAGATGGATACTTCTGTTGCCACTATGACAAAAAAGTAATAAAAACTACAAAATAATAATAACTCAGAAACAAATTGAGATACAGCTTTCAAACAAATTGCATTTAAAAGTGCATTTTTTTTCTCTATACGACGGCGTAAAAAGTAATATTGTGTGATGTTTAGAAGTTTAAGAATGAAATTTCATTTAAAATTGGTCCAATAATATTAATGTTTAATCCATGGCGTACGTAATGAATGACCAGCTCCGTAGAAGTTTAAAAAGTTACAGTACCGAAAAATGTAATCGATGGCGTACGTAATGTATGAGCAACTCCGTGCGATTTTTTACGTCTTAAATTTTATCTTTGAAAAAATCATTTTCCAAATGGTCGTTGTAATTTGTTAAATTGCATTTTTTAAAATTTAATTTAATTTATTTATTTATTTTGACCGGATGCGACACTAAATTCTGAAAAATCAGAATTCCTGATTCCTGCTTGTTTTTTGTTTTGCATGGTACTTTTTCCATGCATATTTTTATAAAAAATTCCATATAAGCACTGTGCCAGTACAAATTTCGAATTAGTTTATTTAGTGAAAATGCTAATGTCGAAGGATTTTCAGCACTATTATCTGTAAAGGATATTACCAAATGTTGTTTATAACTTTTAAACACTTTCATAAACTACTTTCAATAGGAATTTGTTTCGGATAATTTTTGAAATTGTACTGTCACAATGTTGTCAGAAAATATTCTAAATTTTTCTCGATATTTTTCTTTCAATCAATTAAAAAAAAATCATGAAAAGAGAAATAAAATATTCAGCCGTATCCGTTCTTTCCAAAATTGTTTTATTTAAATGAAAAACTGAATTTGTCATTATTTAATGTATTATTTGAGGTATTTACCTTAATGTGTTCAAATTACATTTAAATACTATACAACACTTCATTTTTAAGAGTATTTCAAGCGTCTCTAAAGACGGAACTACACTTTATAAATAAAGTGTATAAAGATTTTCTTTTCTTCTAAGAAATCGACTTTACTATTTTGAACGAAATCGTGGAATACTTTCTGAAGCAGATTCTATCATCACGTCCCACTGTATTACGGAAATCGTTATGACCTGCCTTTTTATCCTCGTTCAGAAAATTAGGCTAAATATCTAAGCTCTATGTCTTTTCTTATGTCTTTTATTTGTTCTTTAGCAAACACGTTAAGACTAAATGTAAAAAACAGTTTGACTAATTGCGCTTTAAGTTGCATTCATTTTTTAAGTTTATTGCAGGGAAGATCGGGGCTATTAGGCGCAGTTTTTAGTTATTGATTTTTATTAATTTTTTGTTTAAGCTTTTTATGAAACTTTAACTGTACTTTTGAAGAACGGGCATTGCGCTATAAATACCCGAAGTATTGAGTTTGTAGCTTTTGTAGTTTATGTTTGGCGAAGCCTAAAGTAAAAGAAAAATTGTGCGCCAAATTACCCCGTCACGGGGCAAGTTGCCTATACATATGGGGTAAGTTAGCACAAGCTTTATAAAAATTTAAATGAGACTCAAATAAGGCACGTAGTTAAGAGAAATCCATTTTATTATTACCAGTAAGTTCAAACAAAGACGTTATCGCCATACAATGTAAATTTTAAATTATGCAGACATAAAAATAATGAATAAAACATTAACATTGAGTAACTTCTATCCTACTCAATATCATCATCAGAGTTACAGTTGTCACAAATAAAAAATCGAGTGTCTCCGTTCGGGCAAGCCTCGTGTACCCAAAATGTGCATTGCAACCACTTTTCTCGGTGTTTGCTGTTTTCCGAGCTACCAGCACACATCAGACACAAACCAACTTGCCCCGTGTTCAGTGAGCCTACTAGTCCCATAATGAATTTCTTCACAAAAGCGACACGTAATCATCTAAGCATAAATAATCCAAGTAAATTACATATGGGGTAGGTACAGTTAATCATACACTAAGAAAAACTGCACAAGTTAAATCGCAATTATTAAGATAAGTATTAGAAATTAGAAAAAGAATGAAGCAACAAAAATTACTTATGAGTGCAAAAAACAGAAAACTCGTAATAAATGTCCACTGTAAGTAGGTAACGCTGCAAAACTATAATAAGGATTGTAAAAAAGCAAGAAGAAAGGTACTCTGCGACTGGTTGCGTAATCTATCCACAAACATGCGATTTATGAGGACTGCGCCTACTTACCCATAGAGCCAACTAACCTCGGTCTCCCCTATGTGTTAAGTAGAAATATTTCGATAATGGGCTATATTAAAAGAAAAAAAAAATTATGACTACCGTGTGATATTGTAACGATAAAAGTTTTATGTCTATGTAATTACTTGAATTATGGCTTATAAGTTAGACGCTGTTCTTTATTTGTGAGATTTTAATATAGCTGCTTTTAAGCATATAAAATTTATTGAACCTGTTGGATAGTATATTTTCTACTTTTTCATTCGATTTTTGGTATTTTGACTAACTATTTTAAAAATGTTTTTTGAATCCTAAAATTTAAAAAGAAGAACAAAACGAAACTTTATCAAGACTTATATATCACACTTTTCGTTCAATAAATCTATATCACCCAGATTTGTTTTTTGGATATTTAAAATACTTATATAAATTCATAAAAACTTTCTATTGCTTTAGAATGGTATTACATAATACATAAAAACAACAACTTGACATGTTTCGGTTTTAATTGAATTAAAAACCATAATAATAAAATTCGTCTACAGTCAAGACGAATGACTCCAGACAATGAAATATATACCATGAACTAAACTCTCAAAAAACACGTACGCCCTGTCATCCTGAAAAGAAAATAAGACAATGATTTAAATTTTTTATTAATGTTGATCCCCCTATTCGAGTTGTCATTAAAATATATTTTTCAGTAATTCTAACCATAAATTTGGAGTAATAAAAGATAAGGTTAATGAAAAGGCGGGCATTAAATATTATGTAGTATGACTGGGAGAAATTTTATTATTAGAAAAGGAGAGCGTGAGTCACATCAGGTTTGGTCGTACAAAAACAGCTTTATCAAGTTTATATTTAGAAGGGGGATACAAATTTTGTTTAATGGCTTTCGTAAATTTTTATTTGAAATTGTTATCTAAAGTCTATTATAAGGGAGTCCATTGAGAACCATACACGTAGAGATTTAATTTGCTACGACAACTTTTACTTTGATATTTCAACTTTATGGTTAGAATTACTGAATAAATATTTTAGAAAAAATTCAGATGGGGGAGCCACATTGATGTACGATTTTAAATCATTGTCTTATTACGCGACTGCCAAGAAGGGTTATGTGTTTCACGCGTATCTGGGTATGTGAATTTCTTTATACCCTCGAAACATCCCAACGGCTGGATGGATTTTAATGAATGAGGTCTCTGTCGATTCGTCGTAACCAGCCGATGGTTATAGGCTAGGTTTTGTTTTTATAAATTCCAAATGGTGGCCGTAAAATACAAAATGGCGGTAGAGACGAAAAAAAATTTTACGCACCCTATTGAGTGGCATGTCATTGGATAGGTCTTTAAAAATGAAGACGATGTTTCATTGACTATTTTACAGTCAGGAGCTCAGTTTAAATATTACACAACTTGGAATTTGTGTAGGTAGGATCTCTAGCTTTACTGCAACTCTAACCATCATAGACATCTATAGGCCTCATTAAAGCAGTATTCATAGATAGGAACTAACAATTAAACACAACTTAAAAGTCCTCAATACAAGTAAATAAAAAAAATAGGTAATTAATACAAAAAAAAGTTTCACATTGATGAGAAATAATTAATTAGTTCGCTGTTTACGCAGTCGGATTTTTTGATTTTTTAAATTTAATTTTCTTTTCATGATTGACATTAGAGGGCGTATGTGTTTTGTTTGATTTTAGTTTATGGTATTTAGGGTGACCCAGACAGTAGTTGATACCCTTCCAGTAGTAGATCAAAGTTCTGAAATATTGTGCCATTTCAGACGGAAATGAGTTATATACGTGGCACTAGGCATAATATTTTTGTTTGAATGTTAGTTCACCTGTAATTACATTGCTCTCAGATGTCTGCTGTAAGCGAAGGCATTTTATGAAACTTTTTTAATAGATACACCGTAAACGCAAACGTCTGAAATTCAGTTTAAAAATGTCTTAAGTGGATGGTCACATTTTAAGTGAAAAAAAAAGGTGTCTTAATTTTTAAGACACCTTTTTGCATCTGAAGTTAAGACATTGGAAACGTCTTAAAACTCCGCCATTTTTAAAACACTTGAAATGTCTTAAAAAGCCACCATTTTTTAGACATTTGAAACATCTAAAATGAGGTCTTTTAAGACACTCGAAACATCTTAGAAGATTTTTTTTCTCTTATTTAGACTGTCTCATTAACAATAGGCTAAAACTTAGACTTACAGTCCAGCTAAATGTACAGCAAAATAAATTTTTGCTAATTATGGAAGACTACAACAGACTGCATTATTTATTTTCATTTATTTATGTATTTTTTTTTTTTTTTTTTTTTTTACATTCATCAGATTCAATGCCAAGATATATTAATCCATTTTCAAGTACTTAAAAATATTTTTTTTTTTTTTAACTTTGGAAAATAGTTAAAGAAGTTTATTAATCATTTAGTCAACTTAAATTACTTGACATACATACAAGCATATTTAAATTTTCTGATTACACCGTGTTTTTTTTTTTTTTGTTGTTGTTGTTTTTGTAAGGTGAAATTAAAATAATCATTTACGTATGATTTTATTATTCAAAATTATCTTGCTGTAAAATATTAAAATCACTTAAGGAATCATTTTATGATACAACAGTTAATAATGTGCTTTTTAAACAGGAGTGAATATTTTAAATAATTTTACACATAATTTCAAATTATTAAATTCACCATTGATATATAAATATTTTTCATCAGATAATTAGAAAAATTTGAAAACATTGCATGTCTTTTTGCTTCAATTTAACATATAAGCGCATTTAAAATTTAATAATTAAAGTAGTCAAAAATGTATATGTTAATTCATTCATGTTTCCATTGGAGGGAAAAAAAGCTTACTTAATTCAGTGTGTTTCAACAATAAAATAAATGTTTACGACTGTTGCAATAATACATATAATTAAAAATGAGACCATTATTTTTTATACATAAATAAATAAATAAATAAATAAATAAATATGATTAAGTTTTTTTTTTTTTATAAAAGAAAATAAAATGCGTAAAAACACCGAGTTAAACAATACTATACTGCATTTTATAGTATGGAAAAAATCCCCACAGAAAACAATAGCTTAAATATTGATTAATATTAATTTTAAATCTTAGACATAAATGTATACTTTAGAAATAGAACCTCATAAAAACATAGATAACATTAATATTTGTTAAAATCAAATTTGTTCTAAAAATAATATAACATATATAAAACATTAGCGGAACAAAATGGAGTATTATATTTTATAAATCACTTACCATTTTGCATAGTATACATTTTCTAGTAATTTATATTCCTTTGTTTAAATGGAGGAAATATTTTTTTTTTTTTGTCCAACAAAGATTTCAAGTTAACTGATTAATATATATTTATTTTAAAGTAACCAGCTATCGTAGAAAACCCAATTAGACTAAAGTCTTAGAATTACCACGAGGTTCACATAATCTGTGTTTCTTTTACATGCGCCACAGAGGATAATCTGAGCTGTCAGACAGGGTATTGCATTTTCACCTGAGAGGTCTCGACAATAGAGATTGAAATGTTTGGTCACTGTTCATTTATTCGCATTTCACAGTGATTTTTTGACATTCATAGAAAGAAATCGTTTCCGATTCGCGCACGGCACACAACAATAATATGGCGGGAGGCTGCGGTTTGCTGTTTAAGACATTTCACCATATTAAGACACTTAATATTAGTTCATTTCTACTACCAGTCCATTAAGACACACAAGTATATTAAATTATGGTATCTGTTATGTCTAAGCTTTATATTAAGACATTTACTTGTCTTAAATGCTTTTTCATTCGTTTTCTGTCATACTTTAAGACTCCTTTATTTGCAACGTAGTGTAAATATTTAGTTTCTGATCAGTTGGAGACAGTTAAAATATTCCATTTCCATCTTCCTTATTTTAATTAATATTTTTATAAAATTTATTGTTAATCACAATCAAAGGATGATATTTTAAAGATTAATTTTTAGATTTTTGACCGATTTCTTTCGTTTGATCAACTACTGGGAAAATGGCAATTAATATATCTATGTATTTGTAATATTGTTGCTATTTTATTTCAGTGGATTTCAATTTGACCATGATAGGACATTCATTAAAGGTTGTAGCAATCATGTTAGTTTACTTAAAAGTAATAAAATATAATAAAAACTCCTTAGGACTGCCTTTATTTGATCAGGTACTGGCTGGGTTAACCTATCTCATTTTCTGCGTCATTTGTCTTGATAGGAAAGGAAATTTATGATTATGGCTTTCAATGCGATTTAAACAGAAACATGTCAAGTGGTTGTTTTATGTATTATGTAAGACCTGTCTTAAGAAATAGAAACTTTTTATGAATTTATATAAATATTTTAAATACAAAATAAAAATTGGGAGGATATAGATTTATTGAACGAAAAAGTTGATTTTATGGAAGGCTTGATAAAATATCCTAATTTTTAACATAAAAAGAGTGAGGAATGTTTTTGTTAAAAATTGCTTTTAAGGTTACGTCCTTAAAGTTAACGGCATTAACCCCTTGGGGACGAGCGGCACGTATACGTGCCACATGGAGCGCTCAGAATCCTTGTTTTTCCTCACCAGTAAAATTTTAATGTAAAATTTCCTTTATTTAAACAGCGCATTTTCTCGACTCAAGATGACGCAAATTTCTGTTTTAAAAAAACGGTGACAAAAGAATAAAAATTTCGTAAAAGGTTCCCGTCGCGAAGGGGTTAAGCATTTGCCGTCCCGTACAGTATAGAATTCCTTCCTTTTAAATTAATAATATTAACTTAAAATAACATTGTTTTACCCCTCGTAACAACCACCTTTTAAAATACATTAATTGCAATAATAGGTTTCATTTTATCATTTTATTGTTAGTGGATGCACAAACAATTCATAGAGTTCAATCAAATGACAAAATATAGAAAACATACATGAAGTAATAGTAATAAAGTAGGAATAAATATATCATTATTATTCTCCAAAACCATGCTTGTTCCTTCAATGAATTTTAAATTATGCTATAAAGATATTAAATTCAAAATAAAGAATTCTTTGGATAATGGAAAGCTGTAAAATTTTGAAGTTTTTTTCCCCACTAAAATTTGAACTATAATGAAAGAGAAATCATAATAAAAGTATAGTTAACAATTGATTATAAAAGCAATTTCAGATGAAAATTCTTTTGCTTCTTCAGGAATACTATTTCAGTAAATTGTGCAATTGTAAAAGTAACGTGCAATTAATACTATCCATTAATTTTATCTTTCCAACAAAGATTAAAATTTGTATAATATTGCTCGATTTCTTTAAAGTTAATTACGCAATAAAACTATTTTGTCATGACCTTTAATGAGAAAAGTTTTGAAATGTAAAAACTGGTGTCCAACACAGTTTAAAGACACCCTTTTGAAAGATGCTTATAACTTTTCATTTTTGTATTGTGCTTTTTTTCAGAATACAGTTTCTCAAATATCTTTCAGAATCGTTATGAAATATGCATTTAAATTAAGGCTATTTCTTCGAATTTAGATAAAGTAATGCTCTATATTTATTTCTTCATACACAAGAAATAATTACTGAAGCAATTTTTAAGGTAATCCAAAGAAAGTAAAATTTTCTATATAAACATAAAATGAAGTTTCTATATATATATTGAAATGTAGATTATATATGTACTATATAGAGGAGGCCGGGGCTAGTAGCCGCAGTTTTTAGTTCTTGATTTTTATTAATTATTTGTTTAAGTTTTTTTATGAAACTTTAAGTATACTTTTTAAGTACAGGCATTGAGCTATAAATACCCGGAATTTTGAGTTTGTAGCTTTTGTAGTTTATGTTTAGCGGAAGCCTAAAGTAAAAGTAAAATTATGCGCCAACTTACCCCGTCACGGCCTATACCTATGGGGTAAGTTGGCACACGCTTTATAAAAATTTAAATGAAAATCAAATAATACGCGCAGTTAAGAGAAATCAATTTCATTATTACCAGTAAGTTTAAACAAAGGCGTTATCGCCGTACAATGTAAATTCTAAATTATACAGACATAAAAATAATAAATAAAACATTAACATTGAGTAACTTCTATCCTACCGATAACATCAACAGAGTTACAGTTGTCACAAATAAAAAATATAGTGTCTCCGTTTGGGCAAGCCCCGTGTGCCCAAAATCTTGCATTGCAACCACTTTTTTCGGTATTTGCTGTTTTTCAAGCTACCAGCATGCACTGACACCGAGCCAACTTGCCCCGTGTTCAATGCGCCTACTAGCCCCATAATAAATTTCTTCACAAAAGGGACATGTAACCATCTAAGCATAAATAATCCAAATAAATCACATATGGGATAGGTACAGTTAATCATACACTAAGAAAAATTGCACAAGTTAAATCGCAATTATTAAGATAAGTATTAGAAATTAGAAAAAGAATGAAGCAACAAAAAATTACTTATGAGCGCAAAAAACAGAAACATCGTAATGAATGTCCACTGCACGTAGGTAACGCTGCAAAACTACAATGTGGATTGTAAAACGCAAGAAGAAATGTACTCTGTGACTAGTTGCACAATCTATTCACAAACAGTCGATTTATGGGGACTGCGCCTACCTACCCCTGTAGCCAACTAACACCGGGCTCCCCTATATAAAATGAAAAGGAAAATTTCGTTCCAGCATCGTATAACTTGAGTTGTACTGATTTGCTTTTGATGGAATTTAGACTGTTAGATAATATTTAGGAATGTTTTAGTATATAATATCGCTCACCCGCAAGAAAAGTGACACATCTCGCAAAAATTAATTTTGCATTTTATTCCAATGATAGGAGTGTCATAGGTTTGTCTTGCTGCATTAAAAGTTTGATAAGTGCAGTTATCCGGAAAATCCCCTCATTACACTATATGTCCGTTCATGATCACAGAAGAGGGGTGTATTGTGTGGGGAGGTAAAATGGCTCAACCCTCCAATCTTCATTTACATCTTTATTCTTAAGTGTTTTATGCTTTTATGCACGTTTTTAGTGCTGCATGCAGAGCTAAGTGCTAGTAATGTAATGTTACAGTAAAAACATGCAAATCTTTTTTGCCTCTCCTGTGAAATTTACTTTTGTCGAAATGTGTCACTTTTCTTGCGAGTGAGCGATATGTCGTTGTACGTTGCTCAGTTACAGAATTATGGTGGAAAGTTATATAATCATATAAACCAGAATTATGAAAGGTTAGTCTTTTATGAAAGATTCTGGGGATAGATTTCAATGGAGCTTGCACTGTTAGTTACACAATTTTTCAGAGAAGGTTCATGTATGTAACATAACATTATATGTTGCTTAGTTATAGAATTAAGGGGAAAGATTCTATGATGAGGTGAACTCGATTGTGAATGATTATCCTTTTTCAAATGTTCTACTGGAAAGGTGAGGATAAGACTTGCATTTTTAGTTAGATACTTTTTCAGTAAACGTTTCAGTATATAGCATCTTGTTCTGCTGTGCTTATTTATATAATTATAGAGGAAATTTCAATAATAAGGTGGCACTTATTGTAAAAAATTCACCTTTTAAAAAATTCTGCTTAACGGATTTTGAATAAAAATAGTTTTCGTCTTTTGTTCACAGGTTTTATTCACAGATTTAAAACACACAGAGACTGCTTTATTTCTTTAAAATTTATCCTATTTATATGTATATATGTATATATATATATATATATATATATATATATATATATATATATATATATATATATATATATATATTGGATAATACGCAATGGTTAACTTAAAAAAAAATGGGTCATTTGACTTATAACTACGTTCTAATACACATTTTATAATGGATGTTGACTTGATACTGCTATATGCATAAAGGTGTATTTATATTCTAATATTTATCAATTCATATTAAATTTATTCATATTCATTAATATTTAATAATGTTAACGATTAACTTCTATTTAAATTTTACCCTACTAAGGACAATACCATATAATATCTACTACTATAATATCTACTAATTTATACTATCTTAAATGAGAATAAAATGCATGTTTTAATAATTATTTTATTTGTTCTTCCTCTCCCCTTAAATTATGTGTATTTAACTTTTGATAAAGTTTGTAGGCATATTAAATGTGACTAATTAATTTCAAAATTTAATTTTTATTAATATTAATTCCTTAAATTTAATTTTTAAAAGAAATATATTTACATACATTTCATTATAAACTAATTTAAGTGATGATGCAATGTTGTCACATGAATTTAAATTGTGATATGATATAGCCAGGTACAAATATTTATTTGATGCATTAATAATCATCAATTTCACCATTTTATATAACATTTTAATTTAATATATCAATTACTAATTTTTCTAATACAATTGTATATATTTATTAACATATTTTTAAATTATTATTTAATTATCATATATCTATCTCTAAACAGTATTTGCTTTAAAACTTAATCTATTAATAGTTATAATTAGTTTTTATTATGTAATAGTTTTTAATCATTTTCCTAATAAGTCAATAGATGGCAGCACCATACGGATTCTTTATTACATGAAGTAGTTCATTCTCAATTTTAAATTATCTATAGGGAGCGCTGGTTATATATATTGGGAGTGTGATTGGCTATGCTGTATATTGTTGCTATTTGGTCCTCCATCTTATAAAAAACTTTTTTGGCAACATGTGCTGGTGATCTCCAATGATTGTATTATGTTATGCCTCATGCTCAGATAGTAGGGATTCAATTTAGTATTTTGTTTTTTATTTTCCTCTATCTTTTAAATCTTGTTTTATATTGAACTTAATTGGCGATCAACGGTTTATTTCTGTTTATTTTTATTTTTATGTGTGTGGTAGTCCCAAATTCATATTCTTTAGCTAATTTATGACTAATATGAAGATGAAACCACGCATTTTATTTGTGGAATTTTGGGCATTTGGGACCTGAAGATGCTGTCTAAGTTCTACAAATTTCCATTATTCCATTTTTGTTATTAATTTTCTGTTGTTTTTTACTATGTTTTTGGAATCCATGTTAAGTGGGTTGGGGGAACTGTATATTTTTTTTCAATTTGTTAATCTCATTTTATTCATGCTCTCATAGTTTTTATTGGTGGTAGGTAATGTTTATTTAATGGTTATATATATATATATATATATATATTGGGGGGGGGGGGTGCAGAGTAAACGATAAAAGTACAATTTCAAAGTGTTATTAAAAAATTAATATTATTTCAATAATTGCAGCAGACTTTTTTAATACGCAGTTTTAATGCATATTTGTTAATTTTTAAATTAAGAAATCTTAATTTTGCTATGTTATATTAGCCGGAAAGCCTGGTTTACCCAGAAGGTTTGTAAATGCTAATAGTGTGTTTGTTAGAACATAAAATTATGGTCAAACATTTTTATCAGTTTTTTAAATTTTAAGTGAAAAGCACAGTTTTTACCCACTTTCCTTCGACGTTCATTTACACTAGTATAAAAATATAAAACAATGTAATGAAAATAGTATTTAAATATATTTCAATAAAATTACAACATTCTCTAAAGTCATACATACATGAATCTGTAATAAATTTTATCAAAACATAAAATTGATCGTCTCCGACACTTCCGCCGATTTCAACGAAATGCGTTCGTGCGAAGCTAGTTTAAATTGAGTAGAATTGCTACTTTTCACCAGAAGCGTAAGTGACACAATAACCTATCACATGCATTTTTTTTTTTAACCAAAATATAAATTTGAGAGTGGCTGAAAATTATTCTAAAAAATTCAGTGAAATTCCTCCGTGATATGTAAACTTAAATTCAGTAGTTATTAGATTTCCCAGCAAGGGCGCTACTAGCATAAAAACCTGTCAAATTAAAGTTTTTATCAAAACAAAAATCTGAGTGAACGGGAACTTTTTCTAATAATCTGTGCCAAATTCCCTCCTGGTAAATAAGTTTAATTTGCGTAGCTACACAGTTTTCATCCAGGAGCGCTACTAGCATTAAAAGAAACCTATAATGATTTTTTTATATATCTATAAAAGTGTAAATTTGACCTTTGCAGAAGCTTATTTTGAAGAACAGGCCAAAATTTGCTCTCGAGAAGTGATTTTAAACTCCATAGTTATGCGATATCCCACCAGGAGCGTTGCTAGCATAAAAACACTTATCAATCAGCAATTTTATCAAAACATGAATTTGATTACGGCAAAAGCTTTTTCTGAAATTTTGAGAGGGATTCCTTCGTAGGAAATAGTTAAATTTGCGTAAATATCCCATTTCCCAGCGGGGCGTTATTAGCATAAAAGTACTTATCACCTGAAAATTTTTATCAAAAGATAAAGTTAATCTTGGTAGAAGCTTGTTTAGAACACTAGAGCGAAATTCCTTTGAGGAAAATGAGTTTAAATTGCATAGTTATACAATTTCCCACAATGAAGCTTCTAGCATTCGAGAAACCTATCACGTGATATCAAAATTTTAATAAAATTTAAAATGTGTTTTTAATCAAAATGTAAAAATGGCTTTGAAAGAAGATTATTCTAAATATCAGAGGGAAATTTGCTAGTGAGAACTCAGTTTAAATTACGTCTGAAAAGTTAAATGAAGACATATTTTAAATAGATTGATACATGGAAATATAACTGGATTAAAGTACTGCTTTTTTAGGCAAAACATGACTAAAACTTGAAATTCTTAATTTTTCGAAATTAAATTTTAGAAATTTGAATTTCAGAAGAAAGATATGAGAATTTCAAGAATGGATAAATAAATAAATATTTATTAAAAATAAAAGGAGCATTATGTGTCCAGAACAATCTTAAATGAGAAAAGTAAATCAATTGCATCTTTAAAATAAAAGTTTTAGCTGTCTTGAAAGCTATAAAGTACAACTTGTCACGTAACAATAACAAATAGAGCCAATACAATCATGCTCAGATTACTTGAATACTTAACTGAAATTTTCCGTCAAAAGTTTCTGTTTTTTTTCTGTCTGAAAAGCGAAAAGTGGTGGTATTCAAAACTGCTTGCTAAGCATAAACTGCGAAACGAGTAGATTAAAAGAATTTTAGCAATATAAAATGGTTAGTGGAGCATTTTGCGCTCAAAACAATTTCTAAATAAGTAAATTTTTGCTGCTTACGTTTTTTTTCCACATGCAATTGCAAAAAAAGTTCATCGTGTAAATAACATTGTTTGTAAGTAAGGAAATATAACACAATTTCTCATTTCTTTCAGATCAGAATAATTTTTATATTTGGGATGTTATGAAATCTTTTTTGAAAAAAAAAATAAGTTTCATTAAATAGATTGAGAATATAAATTATTTTAACCAGTATTTATAATCATCAAATGCGATATGCATACATGATATTTATAAATGTTCTATTAAAAAAATTCTTACTAATATTAGCATTATGTGTCCAGGACCACCTAAAATGAAAAAAGTAAATCAACTGTACGGTAAAGCAAGGAGAGATCGCGCACAAATAGATTCGACGGGAAGGAGTAGAGTGGGCGCGCAGCGATTCCAGGTAGTTGTACAGCAGCATTAGTGCAGTGTCTACATGAATGTACACATTGATTGTTCGGGCGTCTTGAATAAAGCATTGCTATTATGTTTTGTTTTCCAAAGTAAGTGCTTGAATTTTCATTACAGTTCGTCATAATTTTTATAGAAAGTCAGTAGTTCAAAATATTTTAAACTTAAACGATTTCTTATAAGATACTAACCTAGACTAAGGATTCGAACACAAAGAATTCTTTTTAGAAGTGGCCATGTTTAATTAAAAGTCCGCGCAATCTCTCCTACCAAAATAGGAGAGTTTGCGCATCTGCTACTTAGGAGAGATAGCGCATTTCCTTATAAGTTTCAGTGCTATGAGAAATTACGCAGCTTCTTGGTAAATTTGCATGAATTGCAAATTACGTGTGAAACATATGAATGAATCAATTTCGGAATAATTTTGTAAAAACACATAATTATCGAAACTAAATTTGGCAGCAAATTAATTGGCAAAAAAATACCTTTGAAGATAAAAGTTTTGTTAATTAATTAATAATACAGTTGTTATTAAATTAATTTTATGTAATTATTTTTATTAATAAATTTAAGATGTTTGTTAATAAATTAATTGAATATTTATATATGTATATTTTTTTAATTTACAAACAATTAATTTGCTAATAAATTAATTTTGTTAACTAAAATAAATTTCCTAATAACACATAAAATTTTTTGGAAAAGCTTTCACCTATTCCAAGTAATTTATTGCCGTCGAAATGAAAAAGGAAACAGAGTGCAACTAATGTTGCTGATCCACAAAATATACATGAAAAAATACTTAAGAAGGATACCGCTGAAAAAAATCAAAAAAAAAAAAACAACTGAAGATAAGATTCTTCCAGAAAAAGTGGGATAAAAAAAACTGTCGGAAAAAACGATGGTCAATGAGGATGAGTGCATCGAATGTCTGGAAATGTACCACGAAAAAACTTCGACCAGTGATTGGATTCAATGTATTACTTGTTGCAGGTGATTGCACGAAAGATGCACGATTTGCAACAATAAGTGCATCGATTGTGAACGACGACAACTTCGGTTAGCAAACAAAATACAATGAAACTGCGGAAATGAAAATGAAGTAATTTTCAAGTTAAACATGTTATCAAGTAGATTAATGTTATTTTGTAATCTTAGTAGGACTTGCTTTTTCTGATATTTTAATGTTCTTTTTAAACTAAATTTCTTTAACTGTTGGTAAAATTCTTTATTTTTTTATTACTTAGTTGAACACATTTGGGTGAACATTTTGTTGAAATAGTCACTCCTAATACAATAAATTTACTCATAAAAAATTATAACAATGTCGATTAAGTGCAATTATTATTGTTAACAATTTAATTGTAGGTATTATTAATAACAATCTCTTCTACTTATGTGCGCAATATCTCCTACCCATATTGCGCAATCTCTCCTAACCTGTAAGGAGAGATTGCGCAAAATAATTTTCTTGGTTTTATTACTGCTGTTCTATTAAATTACAGCATAACAACAAAATAAGAATGGAAATGCATAAAAAACAAATTAAGTCGAAAATATTCATGCATAGTTTAGCAAAAAATTAATATTTAGATTTTTTATTATTATTCTTTTGAAATGTGTGCGGACTCTCCTAGCTTTACCTTATCTTAAAAAAAACGTTTTAGCCAGGGATGCAAGCGCTGCGCCACAAATGGCTGATTCTCACCACTAAATTTTAATAGTATTCTTCGCCTCTTTAAATTTCAGAAATTATGTCATTAAAAATAGTGAGGAATACTATAAAAATTTAATGGTATCAATCAGCCGTTTCTGGCGCAGCACTTGCATCACTGGTTTTAGCTCTCTTGAAAGGGATGAAGTACAACTTGTCACGTAATAATAACAAATAGAACCAATAAAATCATGTTCAGATTGTTTCAATACTTATCTGAAATTTTCCGTCGAAAGTTTTTCTTTTCTGTCTGAAAAGCAAAAAGTGGTGGTATTCAAAACTGCTTGCTAAACATAAACTGCGAAACGAGTAGTTTAAAAGAATTTTAGCAAAATAAAATGGTTAGTGAGTGTTTCTGCATTTACAAATAATTTCTAAGTAAAGAAATTTTCGTTGCTTACTTTTTTTATACATACATTTGCAAAAATAAATAAGTGTGTAAATAATATTGTTCGTAGTTAGGAAAATGTACGCTGCCAGACAAATTTGATTTAAAACACTAAATTATTCTTCATTTTTATACAAATAATTTTCTTACTCCTAGAAAATATGCTTTTTCCGTTAATTCTTCCCAGAAGTCTGAAAAAGGGGCAAAAATTCCTTTTATTCCTTGCACGCATGCGTATTGGCTGTATATTATTAACCAAAGTTCGATTTTTTTTTTTAAATGAAAAACCGAAAAATTCAATAAATTAAAATTTTTAATTTATTTAAAAACAAACAAACAAAAACACTGCTTTCGAATTTAATAAAATAGTAATTTGCTCATTCCTTTAATCTTATTCGCAATTTAATTTTTACTATATTTAAAGAAAAAGTATTCGCATGTAAAAATATTCAAACGAACACATTGAAAAATATATAGTTGTTCAATCAAGTAAAAAAAAGGGATTTTATTTTAAAAAAGCAAACATTTCTTCTAGTTTTTAATTCAAAATAGAATATTTTTATTTTATATCTAACAGTCAAATTATGTATTATTAAAAATACGTCTAATATGTAATAATTTTTATCCTCCGTTATTCTATAAATGATAATCCACCAACTATTTTATCAAACCGACGAAATGCCCCTGCAATTCTGTTTAAATTTCCAAGCTTTCTGAATAAGAAATTTAACAAGCTTTATCAATCCTCTATTTGAAGAAAGCAGTATCGTCATTTTAAACTCGCCCTTCATGAGGTGCTCGCTGGCCGAGTGGTTAAGATAATCGATTCGAAATGAGCGGTCCCAGTTTCAAAACCAAGTGGATCCACGGACGAATGGTAGGCTTTCTTTTCTTTTCTTTTCTTTTTTTTTTTTTTTTTAATTCCTTTTTTCAGATTAAGGAAATTTTCTGTGGTAGAACGAAGAAAAATGAAATTGCTGCCATTTTCGGATATATACCGGTAGCAGTGCTGCCATGGATATTTCCATGAATTGAAGAAAGCATTTTTGAGAGTGTGAAATAATTTCTGATTTCTTTCAGATCAGAATGATTTTTATATTTCTGATATTATATATATATATATATTTAAAATTCCACTATATTTCATTTAATAGATTGCGAATAAAAATTATTTTATCCAGTATTTCTAATCAAAAGATGCAATATTCCGCGTGTATTCATTATATTTATAAATCTTCTATTAAAAAAATTCTGACAGCTCAACGGGAGGTCCCAGGTTCAAAACGAAGTGGATCCACAAAAGAACGGCAGGCGTATTAAAAATAAATAAATAAATAAATAAATTCCTTTTTCCAGATTACGGGAATTTTCTGTGATAGAATGGAAAAAGAATAAAGGAAGTTTCTGCAATTCTGGGATATATACCGGTAGCAGTGCTGATAGGAATACTTTCGTGAATTGAAGAAAGTATTTCTGAGTGTGTAACATAATTTCTGATTTAATTCAGATCAGAATGTTTTTTATATTTGTGATATTATGAATTCTTTGTTTAGAAAAATCACATTATGCTTCAGTAAATAGATTGCGAATATAAATTATTTTATCCAGTATTTCTAATCAACAAATGCAACATTCTGAGTGTACTCATGATATTTATAAATGTTATATCAAAACATTCAGCCAACTCAAAGATAAAGTATTGTAAATTGAGCATCTAAAGTGAACAAAACATCTGCAACATCTCTAGAAATCTAAAATATGTTTTTAAATGTCAAAAATGCTCCTATCTTCAATTTTGATTTTGATTCTGTGTGTTCGAAATGTTGTCTTTAGTACTCTTAAAACTGATAAATTAGAGCTTGTTATTCTAAAATAACAAAACACAACAATACAATCATGTTATGTTCATTTGAATGCATATTGTTAATAATCACTTTCACACAAAAGAAATTTTTCCTGAAAGTACAAGTACTTTTCAAAATTTTCTGCATTATTTGATTATCATAAAATGGCATACGGGTGATTTAAGAAGAATGCTATTAAAAGAAATCAGCCAGTGATGTAGTTCTACGGCGAGAAATCATTTCACAGCAAAGAAAAGTCTTTTTTTTTTTTTTCTATAAGCAGTCAAACATTAAGCATTTTTCTTAGCCAACAAAAATGATTATCTTTCTAAATAAGAACAAATCCGACAAATTATTATTTCTCGGAGAATAAATTCTCCAGTTTTGCCATTAGGATTTCTTTTATGAAAAAAGATGTGTTTCTTTTAGGATGGTGGAGATGTTGCATATTATCTTATACGATATTGGCAGCAAGGTCAGACAGGGTTTTATTCGCGCTAAATAGATTCTAAGATTTATGTAATCATTATCCTCTTTACTACTGCAAAATTTTTCAGTTAAATTCCTTACTTTAAAGTACTATTTTATAACATAATAAATAGCTCGTACTGTTAACTAAACTGCTAAGGAAAAAAATCTCCGTTGTAAGTTCAGAAAAAATAAACGGTACAAAACCGTACACCAGCAGGAATTATAAAAGCATTAAATCTGATCAGATATTAATTAAACTGCGAAATTAAGTATGACTAACATGAATTCTTTCTAAAAATAATAGAATTGAATAAGAAATCCATATTTTAATTATTTATGTAATGTTTCAAATCACTTATGTTCAACAGGTTTGTAAAGTGTCAAAATCTACAATTTCATAATTTCGTTTTTGGAGCAGATTGGTGTGTGATCCGCGGGATGAACTTGGAATTCTCAAAACGTGCCAAAATACCATTTTTGAAAATGATATCCAATCTGAAACTCCGAGATAAATCCATATAATGGTTACTTTCAAAACTAGAGGAATTTTATCGGTACTTTAAAAAAGTTAATATTTTAAAGATTGAAAGTATTCGCCATATTTAAAAAAAAAATTTCCTCGTAGTTTTGCAATTATGGTCAATTCTATTAACGGAATCCCCCACCAGTGGCCGAGAGGTTCTGCTCTCGAAGCTGGTAGACGAGAGGTACTGGGTTCGATCCCAATCGCGCCCGTCGGCCTGATCGTTCGGAGTTCTCGTGGTTTTCTTCGAACCTTGGTTTTCCAAGCATAAATACGGGTTAGGTTCCCATAGAAAGTCCCCCATGGAGGACACTTCCCCCCCTTAGGGCCTGTATGCCTCGTGATGATAATTGGCCGTCATAAACACAACCAACCAATAACGGAATTTTCTCGTAACTTCCTAATTACTACCAATTTCAAAAACGACATTTTCAACACAATAACATTAAAAATTATAAAAGTAGGCTTCTTTATTTTAATAAATTTAGCATATAAATATAGTAAGTCAGATCATAAATTTCAGTTAATGAGAAATAATACACAAATATTACTCACATTAAGCAGACAAATTTCGAAAGTAAATTACGATTACAAGATAAAAAAAAAAAAAAAAACAATTTAACAAATTGCAACGACCATTTGGAAAATGATTTTTTCGAAGACTAAAATTTAAGACATGAAAAATCGCACGGAGTTCATCCTACATTACGTACGCCATGATTTAAACATTAATAGTGTTATTACACGTAAAAATTGCAAGCAACAAAAATAGCCTGCGACCCGTCAGATTTCTTAAAACTTGCGTATTATCCACCTGAAACTTTCGTATTATCCAAGCATTTCATTGGCTGTTCGGGAAAAGGCTTTCCCATCGTTAGATTTCCAAGAAATCTGACGACCAATTTTAAATGAAATTTCATTCTTAAACTTCTAAACATCTCCCAATATTACTTTTTACAACATCGTATAGAGAAAAAAATGTACTTTTAAATGCAATTTGTTTGAAAGCTGTATCTCAATTTGTTTCTGAGTTATTAATTTTCTTTTGTAGTTTTTATTACTTTTTTGTCATAGTGGAAACACAAGTATCCATCTCTGTTGAAAGTAAAGGGGAATACAGATTACTGTATAGACCAATCAGAAAACCAATAAAATACGGATTAAACCAATAAAAAGCTCCAGCTATGCTTTTGATTTCTTACTCTGACGAGGACAATAACCATTTTTCCAAATCGTTAAAAAAAAAAAAAAAAAAAAAAAAAAAAAAAAGTATGTGACATCGCAGATCGCACAGCGGCTTTAGTTTAATATGTCTTTTAAAACACTTTATCCTTAAATTAATAAATAAAAAATGTCAATTTATACTTATTAACTTGTCACATAAATGGCAGCACCATTATACTTAATTTTCAAATAATTAAAATATATATTTTTTAAATAAAATCAAAATATCCAAGTAAAATTATTTAAGTAAAATTAAAAAATCCGAATAATATTATACCTATGAATGAATTTAGAATAATATACCTAGCCTCCCGCCGCCCTACGGCTTATCATAAAATGCTAAAATTTCATTTAAACGAAGGAGAAAAAAATCTGTCACTTCTCTAACCGTAGCATCTATAATAATTTTAATTAATTTTATTACAAAATATTAAATGTACAAACATTTAAATATTAATAAGAACTTTTAAAGAAAAAAAATTGAGCCATAATCAATATTCCAAACATTTTTATTTTTCTAAGGCCCTATCAAAATTGAAAAAAAAAATTCATAATTGTCTGAGCGAAGCGAAGGAGAAAAGAGAGAGGAAGAAGGAGAAAAAGGAAAGAATTGTCTGAGCGAAGCGAAGGCTCATACTCAGCGAAATATTACTGTCCGGACACATTACTACTACGATGGATATTAACGCCATGTCCTACTAAAAAAAAAGCCTAATAAAAACCTTTCGTCAAGCATAACTCAAAAAATATTTGTCGGATTTCGTTTCTGATTGCACCAGAAGGTACCTATGAAGGTCGCCTACTGAATGCACCTACTATGAAAAATAAGTTCCAAACCGTTTAAAAATTATATAGAAAAAACTGATAAAAAAGCACAATTTATCTGCATACGTCACAGAAATTTGGTGTGCGTCACTTTCACCGGTTGATGTTTTCGTAGACAACTGGTTTGAACACATGGAGCAAATATAAAAAAAAAAAATACGCACACATTAATATTGAATAGATCAGTTTCAACCACGTGATCACAAACCTTGCAACAACCCGTGGCAACCAGTTTTGGTGAGCAAACAAATAATAATACAGTACTCCGTACCACGGTGACCGTTTTTAGCCTGTTGTATAAAATCTGGCCTGTTGTATTACATACAATTGTGGATGATTAAAACAAAAGACATGACTGTTTATTGCTCCTGGAGGTTATCTTTCTCTGGATGTCTGTCTGTCTATTATACAGCATGCAATTTTCTTGTAAAGGATGATATTATTATGCAGTAAAACCTCCATAACGGACACACCCGATTAGTGGACACCTCTATTTAGTGGGCATTTTTTCGATTACCAACACTTAAATAACTGTACATTTTTTACTCTCAGTAGCGGACACCTCCAAATAGAGGACAAATTCTGCCCTCCCGAGGTGTTCGCTATTCAGAGGTTTTACTGATAAAACTCGATAGCGAACACACCCGATTAGCGGATACCTCTATTTAGCGGACAATTTTTCGATTACAAACTCTTAAATAACTGTACATGTTTTACTCTCAGTAGCGGTCACCTCTAAATAGAGGACAAATTCTGCATTCTCGGGGTGTCCACTATTCATAGGTTTTACTGTATATAATATTGATAGTTATTTTACAGGGCCACACAAAAGAATAAGAATATATGAAACGAATATAAACTAAATTTGGGATTGGTAGATCGCTGATGGTAATGTAATTTTAGGATGTTGTTACAGTCATCCGCAGCATGTTTTTAGAGTTTCGTTCATCTAACGAAATCACTCCTTTGTCTGTCTGTCTGTCCGTCTGTCACAGAGCCCGTTCTCAGAAACTATATATATCGGAGACTTGAAAATTTGCATACTTATAGCTAAACACAACACATAAACGGCAAATAATAAAATTTTGAAAAAGTCTAATATTTAACCCTCTGGGCTCTAACTTGTGTATTTAAAGCAAATTTTCTAACTCAGCCCCTAATTTAAGTAAGTTGGAGACATGAAATTTTGCATACTTATAGCTGAACATCTCACATCAAACGACAAATAATAAAATTTTGAAAAAGGTTTAATATTTAACCCTCTGGGCTCTAACTTGTGTATTTAAAGCAAATTTTCTAACTCAGCCCCTAATTAAGTTGGAGACATGAAAGTTTGCATACTTATAGCTGAACACTTGCGACAACACGATAAATAATAAAATTTTGAAAAAGTCATATTTAACCCTCCGGTCTCTAACTTCAGTATTTTAAGCAATTTTTCTAACTCAGACCCTAATTAATTTGGAGACATGACATTTTGCATACTTATAGCTGAAATCCTCACATCAAACGACAAATAATAAAATTTTGAAAAAGTCTAATAGTTAACCCTCTGGGCTCTAACTTATGTATTTTAAACAATTTTTCTAACTCAGCCCCTAATTAAGTTGGATACATGAAATTTTGCATACTTATAGCTGAAATCCTCACATCAAACGACAAATAATAAAATTTTGAAAAAGGTCTAATATTTAACCCTCTGGGCTCTAACTTGTGTATTTTAAGAAATTTTTCTAACTCAGCCACTAATTAAGTTGGAGACATGAAAGTTTGCATACTTATAGCTGAACACTTGCGATAACATGATAAATCATAAAATTTTGAAAAAGTTATATTTAACCCTCGGGGCTCTAACTTGGGTATTTTAAGCAATTTTTCTAACTCAGCCCCTAATTAAGTTGGAGACATGAAATTTTGCATACTTATAGCTGAACACCTCACATCAAACGGCAAATAATAAAATTTTGAAGAAAGTCTAATATTTAAACCTCTAGGATCTAAATTGTGTATTTTAAGCAATTTTTCTAACTCAGCCCCTAATTATGTTGGAGACATGAAAATTTGCATACTTATAGCTGAACACCTCACATCAAACGACAAATAATAAAATTTTAAAAAAATCTAATATTTAACCTCTAATATTTTGTCTCGCGCAATTTTTAAATTTAAACTGTTTTGCAATACTATTTTTTGTTCATTTTGCATAATAAGTGTAATGTGACGCAATTTCTTCTATTTCAGACTTCTAACGCATGTTAATGAATTTATTTTACAATATCCTTTCTCTTTCAAAATTCACATGTAAATATAATTTTAATGGCGTAATTTCCAATAAGTGCCTGCTTTTTATACCTAATTATTTAATTCTAATTTGAAGGTTTTTTTCTGTTTATAATAGTAACGTGTAAATAATTTTAGGTAGCTTTGTTTACAAAAAGCTACCTGTTGCAGCCGTTCGGAGGAAAGCGATTTCAAAAAATTTTGGTATGTTTTCATCGATCATGACCCCCAGACCCCGAAACCACCCTCTGTTCAAAATTGATATATATATATATATATATATATATATATATATATAATAATATATATATATAATATATATATATATCAATATATATATATATATATATATATATATATATCTGACCTATGTCACACTGTAACTCTCGTATTTATGAATCGATTTGGATGTAATTCGGTGTGTACATAGTACATACCAATGTCTCGACCGAGTTCGTTGGCCAGCATCATCCGCCATTTTGTTTCAAAATGGCGGCCATTTAAAAATTTTAAAAAAACTTTAAAATTTAAAATGTGGTACCAAAAAATTGAAAATGGAAAAATATTTTTTTCTTATGTATTTGACCTTTATACAAAGACTCCGTAGCAGTTTTTGTTTTGTCTATATCTTAAAAAATAGCTGAGTTATAGCATTTTGAATTTCTAGCGAAGCTGACATTTTGAAACGTCCTGAAATTTGTCACGAGATAAAAGGCGTATTTATGAACCGATTTGGATGTAACTTCATTTATACATAGTACAGACCAATGTCTCGACGAGTTCGTTGGTCAGCTTCATCCGCCATTTTGTTTAAAAATGGCGGCCATTTAAAATTTTAAGAAAAATTTAAATTTGAAATGTGGTACCAAAAAATTGAAAATTGAAAAAATATTTTTTTCTTATGTGTTTGACCTCGATAAAAAGATTCGGGAGCAGTTTTTGTTTCGTCTATATCTTAAAAAATGGCTGAGTTATAGCCTTTTGAATTTCTAGCGTGGCTGACATTTTGAAATGCTCTGATTTTTGTCACGCGATAACAGGCGTATTTATGAACCGATTTGAATGTAACTTGGTCCGTACATAGTACATACCAATGTTTCGACCGAGTTTGTTGGCCAGCTTCATTCGCCATCTTGTTTCAAAAGGGTGGCCATTTTAAAAAAAAAAAATGTAATTTAAAATTTAAAATGAGGTATTAAAAAATTGGAAAATGAAAAATATTTTTTTTTATGTGTTTGGCCTTGATACAAAGATTCTGGAGCAGTTTTTGTTTCTGAAAATTTGTTCTTTTATTTATATCTTAAAAAGTGGTTGAATTATAGCACTTTGAATTTCTATCATGGCTAACACTTTGAAACGATGTTGTATTTGTCTCGCGATACCACACGTATTCGCCTATTTCGATGGAAGAAGGCATGTGGATATTATACATCAATATCTCGACCAAGTTCGCTGGCCAGCTTCATCAGCCATCTTGCTTGAAAATGGCGGCCATTAAATTAAAAATATATATATTTAAAGTGAGGTGCAAAAAAATTAGAAATTGAAAAAAGGTTTCTTTCTTAAGTATTTGTCCTTGATATAAGGATTCAGGAGCATTTTTTGTTTGTCTTTATCTTAAAAAATGTCTCAGATATAGCAGTTTCAATTTCTAACGTGGGTGACATTTTGAAAAATCTCATATTTGCCTGCGACAGCACTCGTATGTATCAACCGATTCCGATGTGAGTGAGCATGTGCACAGCAATTACTAAGGTCTCGACCAAGTTCTCTGGTTAGCCTCATCCACCATGTTGTCTTAAAATGGCAGGAACTTTAAGAAATCGCCGAATTTGGCAGCAAAATATAAGTTACTTTAAATGAAAGTAGCTTGGATAAAGCTGACTAATTTTGCGAAATTCTCATTCATAATGATTTAGTATTTGTTAAAAATTAGTATTGAATCTCCTACATTCGGTTTCCACTTAATTGAGCTTCGTGTGTTTGAATAATATAAGTTGGCTTTTTTAAAATAAGGAATATGAAAGCTACCTCTTCCTCCCGGCACTGGCCGGAAGGACTTTTTTTATTTGAAGCAAACATTGTTGTTTGCGCTGTTTATACTGTTGGCAACAGTTTAAATTAATACCTTTTTCTAAAATATGTAAAAAATATCAGACAAGATGCTGAATATTTGAATTTAAAATAGAAATAAAACCTCAAAAAATGAGTCAAATTAAAAAAAATAATGCAATCTGCACACCGGGATTTTCTATTGAATAAATGATTAAACTCACATGTATAGCTTTTGCTCCTATAAAATTTTTTTTAATGGAACGATTTTGTACAACTTTAGCATTAAACATCTCTTAAAATAATTCTTCGATTTGAAAACTGTATGCATTAGCGTGTTTATCAAACTTTTCGCTATAATACCACCGATTTTCATATTTTTTATGCAATAGTTTTCTTAATATTAACGAAAAAAGACCTCCGGTCACAAAAAATTCAAAACTGGCGGCGGCGGTGGTGACAGCGTTAGTTACATATTTTAGAATAGAGAGATATATAAAAATGAAAACTTGTCTATCTGTCTGTTTGTAATTATATAAAAATCCATAATTTGGAAGCCAAAATTGTGAAAAGATACGTACATGTGTATTAAAACATGGCCGAGGCAGCTAAAGTAATCCGGAATCGAAATAATTTATAGTTAATTTTTAATTAATAAAAAACCACCAATTTAAAAGCAATTTCTTATCAAATTTAAACATTTTTCGTTATAGCAGTTGCCAACAATTAAAAAACACAATAAAATTATTACTACAACAATTAATTTTCTACTGCAAGATTTCCACGTGAAAAATGAAAATGGAATAAATAGTTTGACGAATTTTTAAAAAAGGTGAATATTACGTCATAACTTTTCTATTGCAAGATATTCACGTGAAATATGAAAATGAAATAAATGGTTTGACGAATTTAAATGAAAGTGAATATAACTTCATAACTTTTCTATTTCAAGGTTTCCACGTGAAAGAGGAAAATATTACGTCATATTGGAAATATAAAGGACGTGGTGGATATAGTATAACGTCATATGAGTGTGAAAAATGTATTGAAGCATGATAAAAACCCGATTAGGGAAATATTGGCCTATTTTAACATTATTGCTCTAATTATAAATTGAAATAAGTTTATTTATAGCTGTATTCTTTTGCGTCTGTTATATACATTTATACATTTTTATATAGCGTTTTCATATGATTCATTCATACAACATTTCGACTGCTTTTTTTAATGTTTGTTTTGTGTTGTATGTTAAATTTTGAAATTGATTTTTCAGAACAAACATCCTTCAAATTCTGGGCAACGCTGGCACTTTAGTTTGTAACAGATAAATGGCTTTTGTATCTGTACATCTAATGCTAATATTATAAAGCGTTATAATATTATAAAGTATATAATATTATTAATGCTTGTACGTTTGTAAGGTGTTATCTCTGAAACTACATAGCCAACTTAAAAAAATATTGGTGGCCATCTCTGCTCCGAAAAAAAACTATTTTTGTCAGTGCAAGAACCTACATCGCTGAAGGCAAAAAAGTTCTAAAATTGCGATTCTGTGATATTGATTGCGTTAGAAACTTTAAATTTGGTGCGGTAGTTACTTTTAAGATGTAAATACTCGTAATGAGCGCTCTCTAAAAGGTTCAATTTGACGGATAAACGTAAAAATTTCTAAAAAGATTCTAAACTATGATTTATTTGGAATACTGAAATTTTTGGGATACTGTTGGGGTTACAAACTAGAACTTTGGCATGGTAGTAATTAATAAGATGTAAATGCTCGTTGTAGTACGAATTCTAAAAAATAGAAAGACTAAACAAAGCGGAAAAATATCTAAAGATGAACTAAGTAACGAATTACATGGAATTGTTAGGAATATAAACATGAAAATTGACATGGCTGTATTTATCATGACGTAAATTCTCGCAATAGAACAATTTCTAAAAATGTCGCTATATAAAACAGTGCAAAAACAAAAAACTTTCAAAAATGTTCTATTTCTGTGTTACTGCTGAGCCCAAAATCTTGAAATTTTGCTTCGGGTTAGTTTTAAAATATACAATTGTCTCTATGAATGGTTTCTAAAAAATTTAAAATTTAAAAAGATGAAATTAACGGAAAGCGATCTCAATTACCATTAATTTGGAATTATTAGGTACAGCAACTTTAAATATTTCATAATGCTGCATTTCCTCCGCAAAACATGCGATTTAAATGCAACAAAACTGATAGATACCCACCTAGCATTAAATAAATTGTGTAAATATTGAATAAAGACCTGTATGAAACAGTGAGTAGGTTGCCCGAAAGTACTTGTTAAAGTGTTCCTTCTCTAGGCTTTTCTCTCTCTCGCCAAGGCCACTAACAGAGGGAAGTGCCGTTTTAAATGTGATATGAATTTTTTCTCCGATTCATTTTTCTAGACATTTTATCATAAGGTCATATTCTCAATTGCCATTAGTAGCTTTTTTATATATTAACTTATTCTGGTGAAATTTTATAATCGGGTTCATATTGGCGTATGTTAGCTTGCATGATTTCCTGAATAAATATGTATGGATTTGTAAATTACTTCAAATGACACTTTGACAGCACAAAAGTTATGCAGACGATATATTCAGATCTTGTGTCATACTTTATGTTGTAATCATTGCCGATTTCTTTTATTTAATACATGCTAAATACAGCTCAACTTGTGCAGAATATGTTTGAAAACAAAACAATACAGCGTATGTAGTGGCCAGCATACACTCATCATTTAAATCCGATCGAGCATATCTAAAACACACTCTAACGAAGCATTGCATGCCACTGTTGATGTATTCGGTACTTTGATACTATATTAGATTTTTAGGAGAGAATTCCTTATCTCTTATCGACAACCTCATTGCATCCGTGTAAAACAGATATTGTACAACATTAACTATTCCGGGGAGCACACACCATATAAAGTATAGTCCATTCTTTTTAAACATCATATATTTGTCATTTAAAGTTACTCAAATTGGTGCGGAGCGTCTGATTATGCTCTTGGCATCATTTAATACAGTTAAAATTCCGATATAAGTAATTTAGTGTTTCATTTTCTATTTTACTTTTAATATATTGCGTACTTTCAATTTTACATTCATGCATGGCTGTCTTGAATGGTTTGATTTCCCACTTTTTTAAATAGTGTATACGAATTTATATATAAGATTTTGTAATTCTACTATTCGTTTATTTTCATCATTTCAGTTTATCGCAGTATATGGACAATTAAGGATAACATCTCATTTTCTTTGCTTACACATGTTATTATTAAATCTATGTTCTCAGTAATATCGCTCAGACTAATCCCTCTGAGGGAAGTCCTAGTTTTAGAAAACTTTGTATCATATGTCTATTTTCGGTGTCTCGGGAGGGGGGAGTTCAGATCCCTTAGCCGCCTTCCCCCTCCTTGTGTGCACCAATTGATTTGGTTTAATATTTTTTATTTGCACGTATAGTCTTACAGCGAAAGTATTTATTAATGATAAAGTGTCTCACTCTCAGAATATTGAAATAGCTAATTTTTAGGGAATATTTTTGATAATTGTTCATTTTTGTGCTTAAAATTTTTTTTTAAGATAATGTTTCAAATTTAGTCAAATCTGAGAAATTGTCGTAGCTTTTATGTAGGGTAGACCGGGGCTAGTAGGCCATAGGGGTATGTTGGCTCAGTCGCGATATTTTTAAAACTTTGCGTTAGATGACATTGTCAGTCCAGCCAAGTATGCGTTGCTTCGCTTTCCTCCTCCAACATCAGCACCACTGAAGTCAAATTATTGAAGGATTATTGTGAATTTTCAAAATTTTGCAAAAGTGAGTATATTTCCTCTCTTATAAATAATCGTTTTTTATTTGTTTATAGATTACATTTTAGATTTTGATACATAATACTTCAGAAAAATAAATGTTCGTAGTTAGTGTGGGTCATGTTTTTTTTATTGAAATACTTTCAGAACAATTCCTTACAGTCATGAAAAACAAAAATGGCGATACGGGGTTAGTTGGCCCATTTGACACGAGACATGTTGGCCTTCCGCGCCAACATGCCTCATAGAAATTTGGCTCTGGGGGTACTGGAATTTTGATAGTTTTAAAGAATTATTTTAATAAACATTTATTATTATTTTAATTAATTTATTATTAATTAATGGTAAGAAATTATTTTATTAATTGAATTCCTGGTTATTCCAGTCAATCTTTAAAAAAAATGAAACTATAATGTTGTTTACCGCCTCCCCAAATTAAATCAGCTGCCCCTGTTGTACAAAAATGTTTGCAATTTTCATAATTATAGAAAAATCCTTGTTGGCTTGGCCTTCAGGCGCAGGTAGATTTCAAAGTTAAGTACTAATTTCACCAACAATTTAACGGATTAAGGGAAATACGATTTTTGTCCCCTACACAAACACCGCCCCCCCCCCCCCACACACACACACGCTTTTTTGTTTTTAATTTCTTTTTGCTGTAAGAGTTGATCTTGTCAAAAGCTTGTCAATACAAAAGTTATAGATAATATTACGATGATTTATGATAAATTTAAGTGAATTTGTTATCCTGTGATTTGATGAAGTTGTGAACATTTTTCTTGTGAAAATCCTATCTTTTGCACTCGTTGAAGCCATTTTATTTATATTAAAAATCTGTCATGCATAATTTTTTTACCCTTTTCCTAGAAGTTTTAAAAACTTTAAACTGATTGGATATGTTATCGTGTTCATAGAAAAGTAATATATATATATAGATAGATAGATAAAGTTTTGAACTGGTGTGGTTTTGGGCTCAAGGGGTAATGATCGGTGTCGATTTGCAAAAGTTTTTCAAAAATTCCAACATATGGGAGATTGCAATAGGTAGTATTTCTTACGAAATCTATCTAAAAGTTCGGCCGCCTAGTGTTGCATACTACCACCTAAAAGTAACAAATCTGATAATCAAAATCTACCCGACTCTCATATATCTCAATTATTAATAAAATCCCCTTGTTCCCCCGTCCAGAGAAAAGTTTGCCACAAATAATGCTGTAATAACATCACATTTTATGAAGTGTACTGGGTCTTTGGGATATCTCTTACCTGGGTAGTTATTTTTTTAAAAGTAAATAATCCTTTCTGTCTTCATAATCCATAAAAGGACGGTTTCAGGAAACAATTTTTAAATTGTCAAAAATTATCTTTTGCTTTAAGAGGCGTGTTGTCCCTTCCACAGACAGAATATAACTACACTTCCTGAACCGTTAACAAAGATCAGCAGTTCAAATAAAAAATATAAAAAAATATCATCCAACATTATTTTATCAAGCACATTGTTATATCCTAACTTATTAGATTACCTAAATCTCATTATATCAATAATAAATCATGAATGTAATCAATAATATATATATTTCATGATAAACAAACTGGTAATTTTTTATGCTTGATTAGGAATTAAAGTTTTATATAAACGCAAATTATCATTATTTCAAAGAAGCTAGCATTACCCAAAGCATCATGAAGCAATACTACTTTTTACTGACAGAAATTTGAAGGGAAGATGCGTTAGAAAACATAATAAATGAAATAAAAGAATTATTGCACTTAACACATGTAAAGAGGCCCTGATACAATTTATTTATCATCTGATGTTTGTACCCGTAAGGCATGGTGACGTCACGTCGACGTCGTTGTGACGTCACGCTGTGACATTGTGACCGTCGATGTAACGTCACGTGACGTCGATGTGAAGTCACTGTGACTAGAATGTGAGGTCGTTATGGCCGTTTTAGAGCTCTTTTGTGACGTCACATTGTGACGACTTTGTGAAGTCACGGTGTGACAAATTTGTGAAGAGTGTGTCATTTGTGACTATTTTGGTATTAACTTTGTGACGAATTTGTGACGAATGTGACAATGCTTTAAAGTCACATTGAGATCAATTTGTGAAATATGTGTCATTTTTGACGAAATTGTCTTTAACACTGTGATGATTCTGTGACGACAGCGACACTGCTTTGAAGTCACATTGTGGCACTTTTGTGAAAATTGTGTGATTTGTGACAATTTTGTCATTAACGTTGTGACGAATATGTGACTAGCGGCAATGTTGTGAAGTCACACTATGACATACATGTACAGTTGTAAACACGTATGCATGTCACACATAGTCATAATTATGCATGTTGTAAAATCATTTACATCTATAACGTTAATATACTTCGGCGATACATCGCAATTAAAACTTGGGGGCCGATATAACAAGGGTATACCAAAAGAATTTTATTGAATCAAAATGCAATGCCCCGCAGACTTCAATTTTTGTTGCACCTTTCTATCCTATTGCAATAAATGAGAATATTGAAGACAACTGAATGATCGATCTATCACATTTTTTTTTTCAAAATTAGCTATTTGTTAAAAGCATTAAAATTACCAAAGAAACAATTTGTTTAAATTTTCAAATCTTTATCAAAATAAAATTTGTGTTGAAAATATAATATTTTATAATATATACAGTACTTTTTATATTCTTTAAACTATAGAAAATACTGAATGAAATTAATTTATTTCATTTAATACGCATTTTCAAACTCGAAGTCACTGGTGAGGTTGAATTTTTTTCGATTACACAACATTTATAATAAAAAAAAAATGAAAGATAAAAAGAAATACCGATATTAAGTTTAAGTAATTAAATTTTATATGTTTTATGATATTGATTACCATAAAATATATATATATATATGATTGTAATTCAAACAAGTTGGGGCTGAGAAAATAGGAAACTTCTTTGTTATAGAGGCCCCTATAAATTTGATTATGCAAAAATTGCAGTAACGACATTGCTAAGATCATTGTGAAGTTTATGCATGCGTTATATACATATATATATATATATATATACACTCGAAACGCTCATCATGTGCCATATAGTCATTATATATGTATTGTTTACGTCTTTTATGGCCCATACATGCATTACAAAATTTCCGAAGTACATTTTAGCAATAACAATTTGAAACTACTCAAATGAAAAATACAGCTTTGTATAGAAAATTAACTGAGTATCACCAGTATCATTATGTTGAGAATTCTAAGAACAATTTCGGCAATAATCGTTATGTTGGAAGATAGCAGCAATAAATAAAATCGTATTTTTATGCTCACTGTAAAAGTAAATAAAATTTTAGGTATGCATAGAACGGTGATACAAAGGGTTAATTTATTTTACATCAGGGTTTGCTTGGAGTAAAATCCATATATAAAACAACTTTTTGATTATTAAAAAATAACTTTAATAATTGATTGCCAAAATTACATTTTTATTTATGAAATTATATATTATAAAAATAACTCTTACTATCTGATTTTTTAAAACAATAATACCTTATTGTTTATAAAACACAGCACCGCAGCTACTCTATTTTGCGTCTAATGTGAAAGTTTTTTTGTTTTGCCAAAGATCTATCTGGCTGGATATATGTTCCATGACATCTATAACTCTGATAGTGTCATAAATAGTACAAACAGATTAGAATCTACAACGAAATTTTTAGAATAAAGTCTGGTGAAAGTTTTATAAATACAGTAGAACGCCGATTATTGGAACTCCAATTAACCGAACTTCCAATTATCCGAAAAGCATATTTCTCTCAAAGAATTCTTTTTAACAGAATTTTCAATTATCCAAATATTTGTCTCTCTAAAAAAGAAAAAAAAAAACACCTAACTTCCAATTTATTTTTTGCTTAAATTATAATCTCTGAAGTTTAGAAAATGATAAAAGAAAAAAAAATTAAATAATAAGTAAACAAAAAACAATTAAAAAAAACAAAACAATTTTTAAGCACTCCAGTACTAACTGGTGCTGTCAGTCCTAAACCTAGATAAAGTGTGAAGGTTTTAGAATAGTCAGGAACATCCCTTAAACTGTCTGCCCATTTATCCGAACTTTTGTTTATCCGAACTAGGGTCGGTCCCGACTTGTTCGGACAATCGGCGTTCTACTGTATATATTGTATTAGAATTACAAATAATCATATTTATTTTTATATGACACAATAAAACAAAATAATGAACTCAGTATCAAATGGTTAACTACTTTTTAATGTAAATAAAGTATAAAAATTGAGCCCATAAACACAAAATAGAGCCACACATAGGTTCATTATTATTATTAATATTTTATTAAACAAGATTATGGTAATTATAAATAAGAAATCCATTTTAATCACGCTGTTTATAAAGAGTGTATAATATCGATACTTTGAAATTTATCTCGATAAAATCATTCAGGAGATAAAATGATAAAATTATCCAGAAAAAAAAGTAAATTATAAAAGATGATTATTACATTTTAGATTCATACCGTTCAAGTATTTGCGTTATTTTTAAAGTAAAATCATATTTAAACACTTACTGATTGCGTAACTTCTATATTTTCATTTGCCAACAGACTTCTAGTTCACTTTGAAAACATTTCAGTAAGAATGTTTAACAACTGAAAAGCTTTCACCCGCTATGACTATTTCTTTATAGATTTTAAAACATTTCTCAGGTTGAATAATACATTAAATAATCATTTTTTTTCTTAACATTACATATCTACGATCTCTTTTAATAGTATACGTTTCCGTTGTGTCTTATTTTTTATAAATTCCTCTTCTGAGCAGATGCAATTTTTTTAAAATAAAAACATGCAATTCAAATTGTTTAAGACCATCACTTAATACAAAATTAAAAAATTATGTTTGCCAATAATTTTGTTCCATAAAAAGACTTTTTTTATAATAACTTAATTATCTTTAAATGTTTATTAATTATATTAATGACTGATTATAATACTTATCCATATACTTTCATATTTAGGACACTATGTGGTTTTAACCAAATATTTAAATAAGAATATAAACCAGATTAAAATGCAATTTAAATCACTAATTTTAATAATCTGATCAAAGCTGTTGAAAAGGAAGTTAGATATTTTAACAAAATAAAAAATAAATGTAATGAAATATTTGTGTTCTATAACATATTTATTAGAAGGTAACTAAAATCATTGTAATTAAAAAAAAAAGCAAACAGGGAAAATAACATTTTAGATATTTCAACAAAATAAAAAATAAATGTAGTGAAATATTTATGCTCTACAGCATGTTTATGAGAAACTAACTAAAATTGTTGCGGTTAAAAAAAAGTAAACAGAGAAAATAATATTTTTACTTACCTAATTTCATTGACGTTGTACGTGATACTTTGATTTTGGGGAACCAATTAAATCCGATAATAAGTACCATAGCAATGACTTGAATCATCTTCAACAAGTCAAAGCTACCGTAATTTTCTCGGGTTTATATTTTGTTAGCTGAACTAACTTGGATCCTGAGAACGTTCTTGTTTCACTTTTTAAATCCGTGTCAACACGTCTATGCTGTCCAGTGTCCACATAACTTCCCGCGTTTATTCTAAAAAGCTTCACTGTTACTTTTATCCGTTATTCTGCGGTGAGTCGTAACAACTGAAATAGTGCAGATGCAGACGATTTTTAAGTTTCGAAGTTCGAAGCAGATGTTTTTTCAGTTTTATTTGTTTTTCTATACAACAGTTTCGGAAGGAAATTAAATGCGTAATAATTTTATCAAATTGTCTCTAATTCAATTTCCTGTTTGAAAATGTTTTATTGTATTTCACCTTTTATTTTTATCAGTTTTATTGAATTGTAAAGTTTCATTTACGTAAATTATAATAATAATATTATCCATAATTGGAGTTTACTAGATAAAATATTGCTTAATTTTTCAAAATGTGTATAAATTAATTTAATGGTAATAATGATGACCCCCTCCTTTTTTTAAAAGTAAAATTTATATCACAGGTAATATATACAAAATATCTTCTTAAAAAATACAACAAGATTATCGAGAAGAGATGAGTTTTTCTTTGCCAATCTGTCATTATCTTAATATTAATTTTCTGTAGAATAAAACACCTTGTAAAATAATTTTTAAAGATATATTTTGAAAACAAAAAATAAAATATGAATAATTAATTATGTCATGGGATTTGCCTAAATTTTGTACATTAATTTTATATTCGGAAAATGTCAATTTTATTTTAAACGTCTGAAAGAAGTAGAATTAAAAAAAAAAGTTACTTAAAATAGTGAAACACTAAGAGGGAAAAAAAATGACTTGAATGCAAATTATAAAGCAAGAAATGCATATATGACTAAACTTTGAAGACGCTTTCTGCGTGCTCATTAAAAGCTGCAGACTTAACTGTAATAGAAAGTTTTTAGTTTGAAACCACAGAAATGTTTCGACTACTCTTTGAGAAACTTCTACTATAACAGATGATCATTTACAAAAATCTTTATAAAAGATAAGTCGGGGTCTGTTTACCTAAACCATTTTTTTAATAATATGAAATTCGCATAATTAGGAAATATTTTTGTGTCGCTGATGAATTAATTACATTTTATGTTATATGAAAATAAAAAGTTTTGTTTAGAGGCACAGAGGCAACTTGGACCACGGTTTAAAAAAATTTTAAATCCGACAGAAAAATATTTTTTACAGTAAATAACATGATTTAATAATTTTTGTAATTTTTTTAAGTTTTCTAAGAAGTTCACATCTCAGTCACAATGTGACATCACTGAGTGGTGGCATTTTGGTCACAGATGTGACGTGACCACAGTGACTTACAGTGACGTCACAATGACGTCACTGTGACCATGCATGCTATGAGGGTAATAAATCACCTAATTAAGGATGATTGATTTCTTAAATTACCGTCTAAGATTTACGGTGTTATAACACATAGCATGCCTTTATTAACATTTATTACTGTTCCGTAATATATTAAAGACATTTTTTATGAGAAAATCAATTTTTAAAGCAATTTTTGGTCAAAGATGATTATTTGAATTACTCACAGTTTTAATAATTAAAATTTTTATTTTAATTTATGAGGCTATATTGTGTTTTCGTTCGCAAGAAATAAAAATTAAGATTTGGTAAAATTATGATCATTTCTTAAACTTCTACACTATCAGAACATTAACCAGTGACGTGGGCCAACTTACCCCGCCATCGGGGCAGGTTGGCCCAAGCAACTTGGTGTCAATTTGAGCTTCTAAAGTAATACTTATAGTTAATATTTTCAAGTTTTACTATTGTGACTTCTTTCTTAAAGTACACTGATAGTGGTAACATAAAAAGAAATTTAAAATCTTGAATAGTAATTCTTAAAAAATTATTAAAAGAAAAAGCGGTCCAACTAGCCCCCGTCTACACTTACTTTTTGTCTACTTAATTTACTTAATTTTTGTTTTTGAATCTAATCTTTGAAGAACGTTCGGGAAAATGTAATTCCTGATTGAAGGAGGAAAATTTGTTTTCAAGAATGATTTAAAAGAACAAATGGAATTTCGAAAGTCATAAGCATTTTGTTAAGAAAGTAAAAAATAAAATATGCTGACTTTAGCTTATACTTTACATTGCAAAGAAAGCGTCTTGTAAAACATTTCTGATGAATTCAGAGCTGAAAGATATGGAGGCTGGGCAGAGAAGAGGTGATAAGCAGATTACTTCAGATATTGAGTGTGTGACACTATGCATAAACCTATCACCGAATGCTTTTTATCAGCATCCTACACTGGAATTTCTATAGTTTGTGAGTACTTTCATTAAAAAAAAAAGTTTTTATAATGGCGAGAAACATTTTCAGTATATTATAAAAAAAACTGAATATGTTTGAGTAGTAAGTTTGACTCAAATTCTCATATGTTTTGCGTTCTACTCAGTTGACGCTCGTTTTTCAATAAGATAACTAAACTTGACTCAAAACTCATAGAACATGATTCAAACTTATGAATTTCAACTCCATCTATTCCCTCAGTTACAACACTGGAAGATATTTATTAATGTTTGTGATATGGACTTAACATCAGCATCCTTAAACTGTGAATCTTTTCCACTCTATGAATATTTAATAAAATATATAAACTCTATACTATTCCGGTCTAATTATAGTCAAGAAACCAAAATAAAATGTCAAAAGGGGGTGTTACTATTTAAAAAATGAAAGTTAGTGTAATTTATAACTTTTTATGCCACAAATTATGAATCAAGAAATCTTTCCAGAGGAGTAATTATCTTCCTTAATGTCTGAAGATGCATTAGAAAATTTATATATAAATAATATGAGATTTAGATAAGATTTTTTTTAAAATCTAAAACTAATTTAATAATAGTAGTTATAGATTTTTTTGAAAAATATTTATAAGAATAATTAAATTAATTAACAAAAATTTTTTTATGGAAATCTCGTAATTATTATAAAACAATGTAAATACATATATTGTAATTCTTTTTGTAAATGGAAAGGTATTTGAAGTTATAAATTTTGATAGAACATATTCTAATATCAGAAAAGTTACACCTATTTAAATTTGCCGTTTACCTGGATAAAATATTTAATAACTGCTTTAAGAAAATATTTACCTTCAAATATTTCGCTGTTCTTTCTAAATGTGATCAATCAAAGTATTTTGTATGAAAAGTAAAATATACCTTTATTAATAGTCGCATTAAATACATTTTCTTTTAAATTCTCTTTATTTGTTTATAAAAATATGACGAAAGTATAAAAGCTTAATATGTTGATTGTCCCTGAAAGGTAATTTATGCATATCATTAAATACTAGGTATTATATTCTACTGATTGTATCTATTTCTTTCCGTTTCGATTATTTGTGGACGAACTATTACTGACAATTTTTAAAGACTTTTTGCAATAGAACATAAGAATTTCTTAAGCAGAATCTTATTTGAATTTAATTAAATTATTTAATTTTTAAACAAGTTATTTAAAATAGAATAATATAATAAAATATTCGTTGAAATGATAACACACGAAAATATTAAAGAAATAGAATTAAATGGAAGATTAATTTAATGGAAAAAGGTAAAACAAGCAAGCAAAATGTCTGTTAATTTCTTTCCTTTCGAATTTCTTTTGTTTTTATATAAAAACACCATTCGTACTGATTTCATAAAATAAATTTTAAGAACGGCATTTTATTAATTGAAGTTATATTCAAATAAAGCACATTCATCCTTTTTTGTGTATATTCTCAGTCTTCAAATAGTTTAAAATACAATTTTTAAAACATAAGGTGAATTATCTTCTTTTACTTCTCAGAAATCGATTTTATTATTTTTTGGAGTAATCGTTGTAGAGTCTTTCTTCAGCCGATTTCGCTGTCATCACGTTCTATTGTATTACGGAGATCGTTATGACTTGCCCATTTCCCGAATTCAGTAAATGAGGCGAAATATCTAAAGTTTTCTCTTTTGTTAGTTTTTTTTTATTTATTCGTTAGCAAACACGTTAAATTTAAATGTCAGAAATTTCTTGCTTAATTGTGCTTCGAGTTGCATTCTTTTAAAGTTCAGTGCTTGCGGTAGATAAATGTATCGTTATATGTAGTAGAAAATAAGAATAAAAATTATTACACCTTTCGTGTGAGATTCTAAAGATTAGATTATTATTACTATGTAATTACTTTATCAATGGACCAAAAAATTGGAGTTTTTCTTTGACAATTTTTAGCAGAAAAATTTTCTACTTCGCTATCTTTAAGGTTAAAAATCTGTAACACCTGTTGAATTGAGTTTTTCTGCAAACATTTTTTAAATGTCTATTAAACATATTACAAAAAAAAAAAAAAAAAAAAAAAAAAAAAAAAAACAATAAAATATTTCTTTTTTATATAGTATTTATTTAATTTCATTCATTATGCAATTTTTTAGTTCGAACTACGTATATTTGACTAATATACAGGATGTTTCAGCACAGCGGTTTCAAAAATCCATTGGTGATGGAATACATGTAGGCGATTTGAAATCACATAGTATGGTAGGAAATACTTTCCTGGTGCGATATTGACGACACAAAACACAAGAAAGGAAGCATACGAACAAGGTGAGAAAAAAAGTTTGATATTCTTAGTACAGCAAGAAACTAAGAAGTAAGGAAAAAAGAGAGTCAGCGCTCACCACCAAAAATGATGTTTGAAATTATGACCTCAGGCCGTGATGCAGGCGTCACATCTTCTGCGCATGGAATGGCTCTGCTTAATGTTCTCGAAAACACAGGAAGTGTCCCGGACTTCCCCAGCAGCTGCCACTAGAACTATTATATGAGTCTGCCACGATGCATGCAACAACTTTCTCAGTACTTTCCATCTTAGTCTTTGCATTTTTGCAGTACTAAGAATAATAAACATGTTTTCTCACCCTGTTCTTGTCCTTCCTTTCATGTGTTTTGTGTCCTTACTACCGCGCCAGGAAAGCGTTTCCGACCATTTATTTCCCGTCATATATAGTAAAGTGGGGACAGGAGCCCTCAGTTTTACTTTTCTTCTTTTTAAATGTACAATAAAGCAAAAAACATCAAACTAAGTACCAGAAATCATTAATAAAACTCTTTCGAATCAAATTTCTATGTTAAACAAGTTAAAGATCTCTTAATAAAGTAGGCATAATTATTTTCCCAAACGTCCTTTTTTTAACATAATTTTTTATGTGTTGGGTAAGATGTCGCATGGGGTGTGGTACAGATGTCGCATGGAGAAAAAAGCTATGCTGTTTTCTTTTCTTCAAGTAAATCACATTTTTATTTCTTCAAACTATTTAAAATGAAAATAAATAAGAGTAAACTTACAGAAATTATATATATCACTAAATTGTAAAAAGTTTAACGAAATTGCAAAAGTGCAAGCTCAAAAAATAAAACAAAAAAACATTTGGCTTGAAACAATAGACAGCATAATTACAAAAAAGATATAAACTACTTGCTTATATCCAGGTGACCATTGTAGTTTGCTCTTAAGTACTAGTTCCATTCATTTTAGGCCGTAGTCTTTTATTTTTGGCTTTTCTTCCCATTTTTTATTTCGTATTTCTATTCGCCCACAATCACCATACTTTCCGTTGTAAGAGTAAAGTGAGCATGTTTCATGCAGCCACCGATTGCATGTTATGCACTGAATCCAGTCTGCTTTAGACTTTGTTTCTTGATATGACTCCAGACACTCAGCACATTCAGAGACATCAAATTCCAATCCAATACTGCATTCAGAATCCATAAGAGGAATACTTTCGTCGCTGTCGGAAGATGACTCATATTTCAGTTTCTTCCTCAAGTGAGGTGATTTCTGGTTGATCTTTACCTTCCTTTTTTTACGCATTTTACTTCGTCAAGCTGTCGTTCTTTGACGCTTTCTTACTTCTTTTGCTTTTTATTTCCTTCTTCCTTTTTCTTGTTTATAAAATCTGTGCTTGTAATATTTGCAGCCTTTTGCTTTCTTTTACTTGGCTGTATAGGCCTTTTGATCATTGAAGTAGGAGACATTTTGTTTAATAGTTTAGATTTTGAGAATTGTAAACGGCTTACGTTTTCCTTATTCATACTTGGTGAACCACCACTGTTGCTTAGAATATTTTGATAAGTAGCAGAATGCGCTAATATACGTTCATTTAAATGTAATTTCTGCTTAAATCGCAGTGATGAATTTATTGAGCTGAAAAACAAAAATATGTTATGCGGCATCTGTCCCTCAACCTCGGTGCGGCATCTGTCCCAAAATGGCAGGTAAGCTGCCGCGTCACCATTGTGTTTCATGTGAGCGACGCGAGAGAAAGACAAGCATATGTATGTGTTCTACGAAGATCTAGTCTACAGTTGCAATCGCTTTTGGGATGAAATCTCTGTTTATTTTGCGTATAATGTGTTATAAAACTTTATTAGAATACTTTTAGCAACTTACCATGCAGGTTCGAACCATCAAAACCGGCATAAATATGTAAATACTGACAATTAAGCGGTGAAAACGCATACAACCCAGCAGACAGCACTTATGCACACAACGAAATTCTTAATTTGGCCTAGGGAGCGCTAGTGTCGCCAATACAATCTCTGCAGTCTATCTCTCTTGAAACTTTCTAACTGCTGTACAGAAACATCCTGTATGTTGGTTGTTGTATATTTGACACATATATCTATCTAATGTTTTCTCTTTTGTTACTTTTTTTAATTTGTTCATTAGCGAACAATTTATAGTAGAGCGCCGATTAACCAAACAAGTCGGGACCGATCCTAGTTCGGATAAGCGAAAGTTCGGATAAATGAACAGACAATTTAAGCGATGTTCCTGACTGTACTAAAATCTTTACATTTTATCCACGCTTCAGACTTACAGTACTAGTGAATGCTGGCATGTTTAAAAATTGATTTGTGTCTTTTTAATTTCTTTTTGTTTACTTTTTTATATCATTTTCTGAACTCCAAGACATTATAATTTAAGAAAACAGGCATTCGATTGTTGCTTGCGTCAAAGAAGACATTGTTTTTAATGCTGTCATATCTCGAATTCGTCTTAAATAGGTCAATTGAATAGGATCAGCATTCTCTTGACGTTCAAGCCATTTCATCGCTGTTTCCAAACATTCAAAATTTCGGTATGTGATGGACCTGAGTCATTTTCAGAGTATTCGTTTTCATTTTTTTTTCAATTCCTTTTTTGTCTTGAATTTCATCCACAATCTCAACATCATTTAAAATATGATATCCAGGTCTAATAGTGTGTTTGGATAATTGGAATTTCGGTTTTAAAAAAAATGAGAGAAATGGGCTGTTCGGGTAATTGGAAGTTCAATTTACAAAAAGAAAAAAGAAAAAAAAATGGCTGTTCGGATAATTGGAAGTTCGGTTAATTGAAGTTCCAATAATCGCGCTCTACTGTAAATTTAAATGTCAGGAAATTCTTGCTTAATTGTGCTTTGAGTTACATTTATTTAAAGTTTAGTGCTTGTGGTAGACAAATGTATCATTACATGTGTTAGAAAATAAAAAAGAAATTATTACATATCTTTCGTGTGAAATTCTAAAGATAAGATTTTTATTACTAAGAAATATCTTTATCTATAGAGCAAAAAAATTAATTTTTTTCTTTGACCATCTTTAGCAAAACAATTTTCTACTTAACTGCATTTAAAGTTATAAAATTTTTTAACACCTGTTGCATTGAGTTTTCCTGTCAATTTTTTTTTTTTTTTTTTTTTTTAGTCAATTAAATATATTTCAAAATAGAAAAAAAAATTAACAAAATATTTCTTTCTTTTGTTTGTAACGTATTTAATTTCATTTATTATGCGATTTTCTAGTTCAAAATATGTATATTTCACTAACATATGTTGATCGCAGTATATTTGAGATATATGCATCTAAAGTTTTCTATTTTGTTAGTTTTTTTTATTAGATAGTTAGCGTACATGTTAAATTTCAGTGCCAGAAATTTCTTGCTTATTTGTGTTTTGAGTTGCATTTATTTAAAGTTTAGTGCTTGTGGTAGATAAATGTATCAATATATGTGGTAGAAAATAAAAAAGGAAATTATTACACCTTTCGTGGGAAATTTTAAAGATAAGAATTTTAATGCTATGCAATTACTTTATCTATGGAGCATAAAATTGAATTTTTTTCTTTGACAATTTTTAGCAGAATGATTTTCAACTTAACAGCCTTTAACGTTAAAAATCTTTAAGACCTGTTGCATTGAGTTTTCTGTCAAAAATGTTTTAACGGTCAATTAAACATATTTCAAATATATATATATATTTAAATTTTCTTTTTTTATATGGTACATATTTAATTTAATTTATTATGCAATTTTTCAGTTTGAATTACATATATTTGACTTGGGAAAAAGAAGAAAATAAACAATTAAATTTAAAAAATCAAAAAACCCGACTGCGTAAAAAGCGAACTGATTAATTATTTCTCCTTTCTCATCAATGTGAAACTATTTTTTTTTCAATTCCTACTATTATCTCACACTCTTGCCATATATATATCTTGTTGAAATTTTCAATCATTAATAAAATACTTATTATTCATCCAATCAAGCTCAAATAATTTTTTTTAACTTGTAGTGGATGACACTTGATGTTAATCCAGTTTTTTCAAATATTCATTAATTATATTTAATTAATTTTCAATAATCGAGCCCTCTCCTTGATCAAGGTATTTTAAGACCGAGAGAAGTATCTTCTTGATCAAGGCATTTTAAGCGCCACGCAAGAGGAAAGAAAAATAGAAAAAAAATTCTCTTATTGACCTAAGTAGGAATTGACTTAAAATACTTTTTTTTTATATTACTTGTTTATATTACTTACCTATTTTTTTCTGTTTACTTGTATTGAGGACTTTTAAGTTGTATTTAATTGTTAGTTCCTATCTATAAAAACTGTTTTGATGAGGTCTATAGATGTCTATGATGGTTAGAGTTGCAGTAAAGCTAGAGATCATACATACACAACTTCTAAGTTGTATAATATTTTAACGGAGCTTCTGACTGTAAAATAGTCAATGAAACATCGTCTTCATTTTGATAGACCTATCCAATGATATGCCACTCAATAGGATGCGTATTTTTTTTTGTCTCTACTGCTATTTTGAATTTATAAAAGCAAAATATAGCCTATAACAATCGGGTTGTTAAGACGAATTGATAGAGACCTCATTCATTAAAATCCATCTAGCCGTTGGGATGTTTCGAGGGTATAAAGAAATCCACATACACAGATACGCGTGAAACACATAACCCTTCTTTTCAGTCGGGTAAAAAGGGGAACTTTGCAAGATTTGGATTTATTATCCTTCCTTGCTTGAATTTTACTATTTTCAATCTGTGTTATAAGCATGATATAGGGGAGACCGGGGCTAGTTGGCTACAGGTGTAAGTAGGCGCAGTCCTCATAAATCGCCTGTTTGTGGATAGATTGTGCAACCAGTCAGAGAGTACCTGTCTTCTTGCTTTTTACAATCCTCATTGTAGTTTTGCAGCGTTACCTAAGTGCAGTGGACATTTATTACGATTTTTCTGTTTTTTGCACTAATAAGTAATTTTTTGTTGCTTCATTCTTTTTCTAATTTCTAATAGTTATATTAATAATTGCGATTTAACTTGTGCAGTTTTTCTTAGTGTATGATTAACTGTACCTATTCCATATGTGATTTACTTAGATTATTTATGCTTAGATGATTACGTGTCCTTTTTGTGAAGAAATTTATTATGGGGCTAGTAGGCGCATTGAACACGGGGCAAGTTGGCTTGGTGTTTGGTGTGTGCTGGTAGCTTGAAAAACAGCAAACGACGAGAAAAGTGGTTGCAATGCAAGATTTTGGGCACACGAGGCTTGCCCAAACGAACACACTCGATTTTTTATTTGTGACAACCGTAACTCTGATGATGATGTAGAGTAGGATAGAAGTTACTCAATGTTAATATTTTATTCATTATTTTTATGTCTGTATAATTTAGAATTTACATTTTACGGCTATAACGCCTTTTGTTTAAACTAACTGGTATTAATGAAATTGATTTCGCTTAACTGCGTGTCTTATTTGAAATTTTAAAAAGCGTGTGCCAACTTACCCCATAGGTATAGGCAACTTGCCCCGTGACGGGGTAGGTTGGCGCACAATTTTCCTTTTACTTTAGGAATCTGCTAATCATAAAGTACAAAAGCTACAAACTCAAAACTCCGGGTATTTATAGCCCAATGCCTGTTCTCTAAAAGTACAGTTAAATTTTCATAAAAAACTTAAACAAAAAATTAATAAAAATCAATAACTAAAAACTGCGCCTATTAGCCCCCGTCTCCCCTAATTGTGTAAATGTATCAGGCACTGTTGATTCTATTATTGTCACAATGTACTCGAAATAGAAAATAACGGTTTATTTCGAGTATCACTAGCTGGAGGCCTGAACTTGAAAATTATCTGGCCTATATTTCTGGCATAAATTACACAGAAAAATACTATATGGCTGCAAGATTACCTTCTATCCTCTATGTCTAAGTAATGACAGCAATATTTAACCAGTTGAGCTCTACATACACCAGTTTTAACTAAAGTAATTGATAAAATACTTTTTTGTTTTGCATGGTACTTTTTGCATGCATTGTTTTATAAATAAACTAGCAAACCCCGCGGCTTTGCTCGCGTATTATTTGAAATATGCCACGTGATATTTATATGTCTAATTTTTATTAAAAGCTACTAACTAAATTTTTACTTATTACTTTTAAGAATAATTCAAAAATAACTATCGGATAACACAGTTTGATTAAGCATCATTATTACACTGCATTAGGCAGAAATGAAACTTAAATTAATTAAAGAAAATAAATGATAATTTAGAAAATATTTTGAAACTTTTATGCTCAGTTAATACGCTCATTTCAGTATTCATTTGAAGTTTTGAATTTTCTAGAAACCATCTTCTTACATCTTAAAATCAACCATCATGTCAAATTCCAAGTTCTACCACCTCTTTCAACATAAAGGGCTGTGTTGAAATAGAAACTGTCACCATTAATTTGCCAACATTAATTTTGAAATTGGTTTGTTATTTCCTAATATTCCACAGAAACGTAATTTAGAAAGCTTCTAAAGGCCTTTTTTAGAGCGTTTGTTGTTCCTGTGAACCCCAGGTGGTAGAATCATCGGCATAAATTATAGCCTGTGTAGGATCAGAAACTGCTACCATTGATTCGCAGCTATTACTTTCATATTTAGTTTATATTTCCTGAAATTGCGTAGAAATCGTAATTTAGGACTTTTTTAGAATGCTTTTCACACATCCCCTTCACTTCACCCCTTTTTAATTCGAATTTATTATCGACAGTCCTTCGAGGGCATTTATATTTTATAAGTAACTACCATGCCATATTTAAAGTTTCTAGCCTTTTCAGTATCACAGGAATCGCAATTTAGAAAGTTTTTAGCTACTGAAACCCTCTGGTGGTAGTGGCATAGACATAAAATATAGCTTATGATTGAGCAGGTTCTATCACCAACAATTTGTCATCATTATTTTTTTAATCGGTTTGGTATTTGATAACATTACATAAAAATTGTTATTTACAACGCTTTTCGCTCACTTCAACTTTTTAAATTTGAAATTTTCTTTCGACAGTTCTTAGAAAGCAGTTGCATCTTGTAAGTAAATATCATGCCATACTTCAAAGTGTTAGACCCTTCAGTTATGCAAAAAACGCAAATTAGAACTTGTTTTGCTTTTGCAACCCTCAGATGGTAGTGACAGCAACATAAAATATAACCTATGTTATAGCAGGGACTGTCACCATTGATTTACAACGATTACTTTTGAAACAGCTTTGGAATTTCCTGAGATTGAGTAGAAATCGCAATTTAGAATGTTTTTAGAACGCTTTTCGCGCATTTTCACCCCTTTTTAAATTTCCAATTTTTTCGAAACTGTTCTTAAAGATAATTTATATGTAATACATATGTACCTTGCCTAATTTTAAGTTGCTAGCCCCTACCGATCACAAAAATCTAAATTTGGAACGCTTTTTTTGCTCCTGCAACGTCTAGGTGATAGTGATACCGACTTAAAATAGCGTCTATGTTAGAACGGAGGCTGTCAGCATCAATTTCTTAACATTACTTTTGAAATCAGTTTGATTCTTCCTGAGATATTGGTGACAAATCGGCATTTAGAACGTTTTTAGAACACTTTTCGCTCATTTTGCTCCTCCATCTCCTCTGGGTTAGTGGAAACATATATAAAATATAGCCTATCTTGGAGCAAGATCTGTCACCATCATTTTAACGCCAATATATTTGAAATCGGTTCATTATTTCCTGAGATTGCATAGAAAGTGCAATTTAGAACGTTTTTTACAACGCTTTTTGCGCATTTTGACCCCCCTTTTAAATTTCGATTTTTTAGGAAATGTCCTTAGAGATCATTGATATCTTATAACTAACTACCATTCTAAATTTCACGATTAAAGGCCCTTCCGTCACGCAAAAACAGCAATTTAGAACGTTTTTCTCCTGCAGCCCTTTTGGGTTAGTGGCACTGACATAAAACATAGCCTATGTTGGAGCAGGGATTTTCAACATCATTTTGACGCCATTATTTTTCAAATCGGTTTGGTATTTCCTGAGATTGTGTAGAAACTACCATTTAGAACGTTTTTTAGAACGCTTTTCGCGCATTTTCACCCCTTTTAAATTTAGAATTGTTTAAGAACTGTTCTTAGAAATCCTTTATATCTAATAAGTAGCTGATACTTCAGATTTCATATTTCTAGGCCCATCAGTAACACATAAATCGCATTTTTAGAAAGTTTTTTGCTCCTACACCCCCTTTGGGGTTGTGGCACCGACATAAAATATAGCCTATCTTGGAGCAAACGTTGTCACTATCATTTTGACACTAATATTTTTTAAATCGGTTTGGTATTTCCTGAGATTATGTAGAAACTACCATTTAGAACGTTTTTTAGAACGCTTTTTGTGCATTTTCACCCCTTTTAAATTTCGAATTGTTTAAGAACTGTTCTTTGACACCATTTATATCTTATAAGTAACTAATATTCCAAATTTCATATTTCTAGGTCCTTCAGTAACGCAAAAATCGCATTTTTAGAACGTTTTTTGCTCCTGCACCCCCTTTGGGGTAGTGGCACCGACATAAAATATAGCCTATGTTCTAAGTTGGGCGAACACCATCATTTTGATACCATTACATTTGGAATCGGTTCGGTAGTTCCAGAGCTTATCTCCGACAAATAAACAATTTTTACCTCTTTATAATAGGAGTATGATGACTAGCAAATCCCGCGGCTTTGCTCGCGTAATATTTGAAATATGCCAAGTGATATTTATATGTCTAATTTTTATTAAAAGGTACTAACTAAATTTTTATTTTATTAAAAGGTAATATTTTAGTTTATTAAAAGGTACTTATTACTTTTAGGAATAATTAAAACAATTACTATTTAAAACACAATTTGATTAAGCATCATTGTTACACTGCATAAAGCAAAAATGAGACTTAAATTAATAAAACGAAATAAAACTAAATAAATAATAATTTAGAAAATATTTTGAAACTTTTATGCTCAGTTAATACGCTCATTTCAGTATTCATTTGAAGTTTTGAATTTTCTAGAAACCATCTGCTTACATCTTAAAATTAACCATCATGTCAAATTCCAAGTTCTACCACCTCTCTCAACATAAAGGGCTGTATTGAAATAGAAACTGTCACCATTAATTTGCCAACATTAATTTTGAAATTGGTTTGTTATTTCCTAATATTCCACAGAAACGTAATTTAGAAAGCTTTTAAAGGCCTTTTTGAGAGCGCTTGTTCTTCCTGTGAACCCCAGGTGGTAGAATCACCGGCATAAATATAGCCTGTGTAGGATCAGAGACTGTTACATTGATTCGCAACTATTACTTTTATATTTGGTTTATATTCCCTGAAATTGCGTAGAAATCGTAATTTTGGACTTTTTTAGAATGCTTTTCGCACATCCCCTTCACTTCACCCCTTATTAATTCGAATTTATTTTCGACAGTACTTCGAGGGCATTTATATTTCATAAGTAACTACCATGCCATATTTAAAGTTTCTAGCCTTTTCAGTATCACAGAAATCGCAATTTAGAAAGTTTTTAGCTACTGCAGCCCTCTGGTGGTAGTGGCACAGACATGAAATATAGCTTATGTTTAAGCAGGTTCTATCACCAACAATTTGTCATCATTATTTTTTTAATCGGTTTGGTATTTGAAAAGATTACATAAAAATTGTAATTTATAACGCTTTTCGCTCACTTCATCTTTTTAAATTTGAAATTTTCTTTCGACAGTTCTTAGAAAGCAGTTGCATCTTGTAAGTAAATACCATGCCATACTTCAAAGTGTTAGACCCTTCAGTTATGCAAAAAACGCAAATTAGAACATGTTTTGCTTTTGCAACCCTCAGATGGTAGTGACAGCAACATAAAATATAACCTATGTTATAGCAGGGACTGTCACCATTGATTTGCAACAATTACTTTTGAAACAGTTTTGGAATTTCCTGAGATTGAGTAGAAATCGCAATTTAGAATGTTTTTAGAACGCTTTTCGCTCATTTTGCTCCTGCATCTCCTCTGGGTTGGTGGAAACATATATAAAATATAGCCTATCTTGGAGCAAGATCTGTCACCATCATTTTAACGCCATTATATTTGAAATCGGTTCATTATTTCCTGAGATTGCATAGAAATTGCAATTTAGAACGTTTTTTACAACGCTTTTTGCGCATTATGACCCCCCTTTTAAATTTCGATTTTTTTAGGAAATGTCCTTAGAGATCATTGATATCTTATAACTAACTACCATTCTAAATTTCACGATTCAAGGCCCTTCCGTCACGCAAAAACAGCAATTTAGAACGTTTTTCTCCTGCAGCCCCTTTGAGGTAGTGGCACCGACATAAAACATAGCCTATGTTGGAGCAGGGATTTTCACCATCATTTTGACGCCATTATTTTTCAAATCGGTTTGGTATTTCCTGAGATTGTGTAGAAACTACCATTTAGAACGTTTTTTAGAACGCTTTTCGCGCATTTTCACTCCTTTTAAATTTAGAATTGTTTAAGAACTGTTCTTAGAAATCCTTTATATCTAATAAGTAGCTGATACTTCAAATTTCATATTTCTAGGTCCATCAGTAACGCAAAAATCGCATTTTTAGAACGTTTTTTGCTCCTGCACCCCCTTTGGGGTAGTCCCACCGACATAAAACATAGCCTATCTTGGAGCAAACGTTGTCACTATCATTTTGACACCAATATTTTTTAAATCGGTTTGGTATTTCCTGAGATTATGTAGAAACTACCATTTAGAACGTTTTTTAGAACGCTTTTTGTGCATTTTCACCCCTTTTAAATTTCGAATTGTTTAAGAACTGTTCTTAGACACCATTTATATCTTATAAGTAACTAATATTCCAAATTTCATATTTCTAGGTCCTTCAGTAACGCAAAAATCGCATTTTTAGAACGTTTTTTGCTCCTGCACCCCCTTTGGGGTAGTGGCACCGACATAAAATATAGCGTATGTTCTAAGTTGGACTAACACCATCATTTTGATACCATTACATTTGGAATCGGTTCGGTAGTTCCTGAGCTTATCTCCGACAAATAAACAATTTTTACCTCTTAATAATAGGAGTATGATTTCATAAACGCACTGTGCCAGTAGAATTTCCGAATTGGTTTCTTTAATGAAAATAATAATTTTAGAAGACTTTGATCACTATTATCTGAAAAGGATATTTTGAAGTATATGTTTATAACTTTCAAACACTCATAAAAATGCTTCCACGGGAATTTGTTTCGGATAATTTTTGACATTGCACTGGCTCACTGTTGCCAGAAAATATTGCAAATTTTAATAGATTTTTTTTCCCATCCAATTAAACATTTTTCCTGAAAAACATCAGCTGTATCCATCCTCTCTAAAACTGTTTTATTTAAATGAAACTCTGCATCTACTATTATTTAATGTACTAGGACTTCCCTCAGAGGGATTAGTCTGAACGATATTACTGAGAACATAGATTTAATAATAACATGTGGAAGCAAAGAAAATGAGATGTTATATTTAATTGTCCATATACTGCGAAAAATTGAAATGATGAAAATAAACGAATTGTAGAATTACAAAATCTTATATATAAATTCGTATACACTGTTTAAAAAAACGGGAAATTAAACCATTCAAGACAGCCATGCATGGATATAAAATTGACAGTACGCAATATATTAAAAGTAAAATAGAAAATGAAACACAAATTTACTTATATCGGAATTTTAACTGTATAAAATGATGTCAAGAGCATAATCAGACGCTCCGCACCAATTTGAGTAACTTTAAATGACAAATATATGATGTTTAAAAAGAATGGACTATACTTTATATGGTGTGTGCTCCCCCGGAATAGTTAATATTGTACAATATCTGTTTTCCACGGATTCAATGAGGTTGTCGATAACATTTAAGGAATTCTCTTCTCAAAATCTAATACAGTATCAAAGTACCGAATACATCAAAAGTGGCATGCAATGCTTCGTTAGAGTGTGTTTTAGATATGCTCGATCGGATTTAAATAATGAGTGTATGCTGGCCACTACATACGCTGTATTGTTTTGTTTTCAAACATATTCTGCACAAGTTGAGCTGTATTTAGCATGTATTAAATAAAAGAAATCGGCAATGATTACAACATAAAATATGACACAAGATCTGAATATATCGTCTGCATAACTTTTGAGCTGTCAAAGTGTCATTTGAAGTAATTTACAAATCCATACACATTTATTCAGCAAATCATACAAGCTAACATACGCCAGTATGAACCCGATTACAAAATTTCACCAGAATAAGTTAATATATAAAAAAATCTACTAATGATAATTGAGAATATGACCTTATGATAAAATGTCTAGAAAAATGAATCGATAAAAAATTCATATCACATTTAAAACGGCACTTCCCTCTGTTACTGGCCTTGGCGAGAGAGAGAAAAGCCTAGAGAAGGAACACTTTAACAAGTACTTTCGGGCAACCTACTCACTGTTTCATACACATCTTTATTCAATATTTACACAATTTATTTAATGCTAGGTGAGTATCTATCCGTTTTGTTGCATTTAAATCGCATGTTTTGCGGAGGAAATGCAGCATTATGAAATATTTAAAGTTGCTGTACCTAATAATTCCAAATTAATGGTAATTGAGATCGCTCTCCGTTAATTTCATCTTTTTAAATTTTAAATTTTTTAGAAACCATTCATAGAGACAATTGTATATTTTAAAACTAACCCGAAGCAAAATTTCAAGATTTTGGGCTCAGCAGTAACAGAGAAATAGAAAATTTTTGAAAGTTTTTTGTTTCTGCACTGTTTTTATAGCGAAATTTTTAGAAATTGTTCTATTGCGAGAATTTACGTCATGAAAAATACAGCCATGTCAATTTTCATGTTTATATTCTTAACAGTTCCATGTTCTTCGTTACTTAGATCATCTTTAGATCTTTTTCCGCTTTGTTTAGTCTTCCTATTTTTTAGAATTCGTTCTACAACGAGCATTTACATCTTATTAATTACTACCATGCCAAAGTTCTAGTTTCTAACCCCAACAGTATCCCAAAAATTTCAGTATTCCAAATAAATCATAGTTTAGAACCTTTCTAGAAATTTTTACGTTTATCCGTCAAATTAAACCTTTTAGAGAGCGTTCATTACGAGTATTTACATATTAAGAGTAACTACCACACCAAATTAAAAGTTTCTAACCCAATCAATATCGCAGAAATCACAATTTTAGAACTTTTTTGCTCCTGCAGCGATGTAGGTTCTTGCACTGACATAAAATAGTCTTTTTTTTTTCGGAGCAGAGATGGCCACCAACATTTTTTTAATTTGGCTATGTAGTTTCAGAGATAACACCTCACAAACGTACAAGCATTAATAATATTATATACTTTATAATATTATAACGCTTTATAATATTAGCATTAGATGTACAGATGCAAGAGCCATTTATCTGTTACAAGCTAAAGTGCCGGCGTTGCCCAGAATTTGAAGGATGTTTGTTCTCAAAAATCAATTTCAAAATTTAACATACAACACAAAACAAACATTAAGAAAAGCAGTCGAAATGTTGTTGAATGAATCATATGAAAACACTGTATAAAAATGTATAAATGTATATAAAGACGCAAAAGAATACAGCTATAAATGAACTTATTTCAATTTATAATTGGAGCAATAATGTTAAAATACGCCAATATTTCCCTAATCGGGTTTTTATTATGCTTCAATACATTTTTCACACTCATATGACGTTACACTATATCCACCATGCCCTTTATATTTCCAATATGACGTAATATTTTCCTCTTTCACGTGGAATCCTAGAAATAGAAAAGTTATGAAGTTATATTCACGTTCATTTAAATTCGTCAAACCATTTATTTCATTTTCATATTTCACGTGAATATCTTGCAATAGAAAAGTTATGACGTAATATTCACCTTTTTTTTTTAAATTCGGCAAACTATTTATTTCATTTTCATTTTTCACGTGGAAATCTTGCAGTAGAAAATTAATTGTTGTAGTAATAATTTTATTGTGTTTTTTAATTGTTGGCAACTGCTATAACGAAAAATGTTTAAATTTGATAAGAAATTGCTGTTAAATTGGTGGTTTTTTATTAATTGAAAATTAACTATAAGTTATTTCGATTGTAGATTACTTTAGCTGTCTCGGCCATGTTTTAATACACATGTACGTATCTCTTCACAATTTTGGCTTCCAAATTGTGGATTTTTTATAGAATTACAAACAGACAGATAGACAAGTTTTCATTTTTATATATCTCTCTATTCTATAAAAAGTAACTAACGCTGTCACCGCCGCCGGTTTTGAATTTTTTGTGACCGGAAGTCTTTCTTCATTAATATTAAGAAAACTATTGCATACAAATATATGAAAATCGGTGGTATTATAGCAAAATGTTTGATCAACACACTAATGCATACAGTTTTCATATCGAAGAATTATTTTAAGAGATATTTAATGCTAAAGTTGGACAAAATCTTTCCATTAAAAAAAATTTATAAGAGCAAAAGCTATACATGGGAATTTGATCATTTTTAGATCATTTTATTCAATAGAAGATCCCGATCTGCAGATTTCATTAATTTTTTTTTTTTTTTTTTTTTTTTTTTTTTTTTTAATTTGACTCATTTTTTGAGGTTTTATTTCTATTCTAAATTCAAATATTCAGCATTTTGACAGATATTTTTTACATATTTTAGAAAATGGTATTAATTTAAACTGTTGCCAACCTTATAAACAGCGCAAACAATAATGTTTGCTTCAAATAAAAAAAAATATTTACACGTTACTATTATAAACAGAAAAATACCTTCAAATTACAATTAAATAATTAGGTATAAAAAGCAGGCACTTATTGGAAATTACGCCATAAAAGCTATATTAACATGTGAATTTTAAAAGAGGAAGGATATTGTAAAATAAATTCATTAACATGCGTAAGAAATCTGAAATAGAACAAATTACGTCACATTAGACTTATTATGCAAAATGAACAAAAAATAGTATTCCAAAACAGTTTAAATTTAAAAATTGCGCTAGACAAAATATTAGAGGTTAAATATTAGATTTTTTCAAAATTTTATTATTTGTCGTTTGATGTGAGGTGTTAAGCTATAAGTATGCAATTTTTTATGTTTCAACATAATTAGGGGCTGAGTTATAAAAATTGCTTTAAATACACAAGTTAGAGCCCAGAGGGTTAAATATTAGACTTTTTCAAAATTTTATTATTTGCTGTTTGATGTGAGGTGTTCAGCTATAAGTATACACATTTTCAAGTCTCCAACTTAATTAGGGGCTGAGTTAGAAAAATTGCTTAAAATACACAAGTTAGAGCCCAGAGGATTAAGTAATAGACTTTTTCAAAATTTTATTATTTGTCGTTAGATGTGAGGTGTTCAGCTATAAGTATGCAAAAAGTCATGTCTCCAACTTAATTAGGGGCTGAGTTAGAAAAATTGCTTAAAATACAGAAGTTAGAGGCTGGAGGGTTAAATATGACTTTTTCAAAATTTTATGATTTATCGTGTTATCGCAAGTTTTCAGCTATAAGTATGCAAACTTTCAATTCTCCAACTTAGTTAGGGGATGAGTTAGAAAAATTGCTTAAAATACATAAGTTGGAGCCCAGAGGGTTAAATATGAGATATTTCTCAAAATTTTATTATTTGTCGTTTTATGTGAGGATTTCAGCTATAAGTATGCGAAATTTCATGTATCCAACTTAATTAGGGGCTCAGTTAGAAAAATTTCTTAAAATACAGAAGTTAGAGCCCAAAGGGTTAAATATTAAGCCTTTTTCAAAATTTTATTATTTGTCGTTGGATGTGAGATGTTCAGCTATAAGTATGCAAAATTTCATGTCTCCAACTTAATTAAATTAGGGGCTGAGTTAGAAAAATTGTTTAAAATACATAAGTTAGAGCCCAGAGGGTTAAATATTAGACTTTTTAAAAATTTTTATTATTTGTCGTTTGATGTGAGGTGTTCAGCTATAAGTATGCAAAATGTCATGTCTCCAACTTAATTAGGGGCTCAGTTAGAAAAATTTCTTAAAATACAGAAGTTAGAGCCCAAAAGGTTAAATATTAAGCCTTTTTCAAAATTTTATTATTTGTCGTTAGATGTGAGATGCTCAGCTGTAAGTATGCAAAATTTCATGTCTCCAACTTAATTAAATTAGGGGCTGAGTTAGAAAAATTGCTTAAAATACACAAGTTAGAGCCCAGAGGGTTAAATATTAGACTTTTTCAAAATTTTATTATTTGCCGTTTGATGTGTGGTGTTCAGCTATAAGTATGCAAATTTTCAAGTCTCCGATATATATAGTTTCTGAGAACGGGCTCTGTGACAGACGGACAAACAGACAGACAAAGGAGTGAGACAGGTAGGGTTTCGTTAGATGGACGAAACTCTAAAAACATGCTGCGGATGACTGTAACAACATCCTAAAATTATATTACCATCAGCGATCTAACAATCCCGAATTTAGTTTATATTCGCTTCATATATTCTTATTCTTTTGTGCGGCGCTGTAAAATAATTATCAATATTATATACAGTAAAACCTCTGAATAGCGGACAAACCGAGAATGCAGAATTTGTCCTCTATTTAGAGGTGACCGCTACTGAGAGTAAAACATGTACAGTTATTTAAGAGTTGGTAATCGAAAAAATGTCCGCTATATTGAGGTATCCGCTAATCGGGTGTGTCCGCTATGGAGGTTTTACCAGTAAAACTTCTGAATAGCGAACACCTCGGGAGGGCAGAATTTGTCCTCTATTTGGAGGTGTTCGCTACTGAGAGTAAAAAATGTACAGTTATTTAAGGGTTGGTAATTGAAAAAATGCCCGCTAAATAGAGGTGTCCACTAATCGGGTGTGTCCGTTATGGAGGTTTTACTGCATAATAATATCATCCTTTACAAGAAAATTGCATGCTGTATGATAGACAGACAGACATCCAGAGAAAGATAACCTCCGGATCAATAAACTCTCATGTCTTTTGTTTTAATCATCCACAATTGTATGTCATACAGCATGCCAGATTTTATACAACAGGCTAAAAACGGTCACCGTGGTACGGAGTACTGTATTATTATTTGTTTGCCCACCAAAACTGGTTGCCACGGGTTGTTCCAAGGTTTGTGATCACGTGCTTGAAACTGATCTATTCAATATTAATGCGTGCGTATTTTTTTTCATTTGCTCCATGTGTTCAAACCAGTTGTCTACGAAAACATCAACCGGTGAAAGTGACGCACACCAAATTTCTGTGACGTATGCAGATAAATTGTGCTTTTTTAAGAGTTTTTTCTATATAATTTTTAAACGGTTTGGAACTTATTTTTCATAGTAGGTGCCTTCAGTAGGCGACCCTCATAGGTACCTTCTGGTGGAATCAGAAACGAAATCCGACAAATATTTTTTGAGTTATGCTTGACGAAAGGTTTTTATTAGGCTTTTATTTAAGTAGGACATGGCGTTAATATCCATCGTAGTAGTAAAGTGTCCGGACAGTAATATTTCGCTGAGTATTAGCCTTCGCTTCGCTCAGACAATTAAACTTTTATCTTAATGAGTTGAAATTACATTTAAATATTATAAAACACTTCACATTTAAGAGCATTTTAAGCGTATCTAAAGATGAAACTGCCCTTTTTTTATAAATAAAGTGTATAAAGATTTTCTTTATTCTAAGGAGTCGATTTCAGTATTTTGGAGGAAATCGTCGAATACTTTCTGCAGCCGACTCCGTCATCACATCCCATTGTATTACGAAGATCGTTATGACATGCCTCTTTACCCGCGAACAGAAAATGAGGCGAAATATCTGAGCTCTATTTCTTTTCTTCTGTCTTTTATTTGTTCGTTAGTAAAAACGTTAAGACTAAATGCAGAAAACATTTTGTCTAATTGCGCTTTAAGCTGCATTCATTCTTAAGTTTATTGTTTGTGTTAAGTAGAAACATTTCGATAATGGTCGATAAGAAAAGAAAACAAAAATCATTTTATGTCTATTATTTGATATTCCAATGGTAAAAGTTTTATTTTGATTTGAAAACTTGATCTATAGGCCTGTAAAAAAAACTGTTCTTTATTTGTGAGTTTTAAATATAGCTGTTTTTAAGCATATAAACATTTTTTAACGAGTTGAATAGTATATTTTCTACTTCTTCATTCGATTTTTGTTATGTGGGCTATTTTAAATAAATAATAATAAATACGGATATACATTATCAGAAAAATTCGTCATTATACACTAAATTATTCATCATCTGTAAGCAAATAATTTCCGTACTCGTAAAAAACATGAATTTCCCGTTAATTCTTCCCGAAAGTATGAAAAAGAGGGAACATTTCCGTTTATTCCTTGGATGCATGCGTATTGGCTGTATTAATACCAAAGTTCGAATTAATTTTCTAAATAAAAATCGAAAATTCAATATATAAAATTTTCCAATTCATTTCAAAGCAAAGAAACAAAAATAATGCTTCCGAATTGAATAAACTAGCAATTTTCTCATTCATTTAAACTTATTCGCATAAACACATGTATAATAATCACTTATAAACAGATAAAGTTAAAAAATGCTATAAAAAGTGATAGAAAATCTTTATTAAGATTGACGATCGTTTCGTTGCACAAACGGCAACATTTTCAAAATCATTCAACGATAGAAAATATTTTCACATAATTTAAAAAACAATAAACATAGTAAACAATGTCACGCGACATGATGCATAATGAAAAACATTGTAAACATGAAATTAATTTAAAAGATTAGATTAGCTATTGGTGAGCGTGGATTAATTTTCTAAACAATAACATGGTAAACAATGTCACGAGACAACATGCATAATGAAAAGCATTGCAAAATATAAAATAAAAATAAAATTATCTTGGCTATTTGCGAGCGTGGATTAATTTTTACTATTGTTACGAAAATTACCTAGCATCTCTTTCCAAATTTTAGGTAATTCTATGGACACTGAATCATTGCAAATATTCTTGTTGCGTAAAAATTCAACAGAAGAACCACAGCTTTGGCCAGACTATACAGCGAAGAACCTTTACAGATCGATTTTAAAAATAGCAAGTTAATTTATACATCAAGATTTTATTTACCATCCATAATCCGAGAATCAATAGATATATTTTTACGCAACAAGAATATTTGCAATGATTCAGTGTCCATAGAATTACCTAAAATTTGGAAAGAGATGCTAGGTAATTTTCGTAACAATAGTAAAAATTAATCCACGCTCGCAAATAGCCAAGATAATTTTATTTTTATTTTATATTTTGCAATGCTTTTCATTATGCATGTTGTCTCGTGACATTGTTTACCATGTTATTGTTTTGAAAATTAATCCACGCTCACCAATAGCTAATCTAATCTTTTAAATTAATTTCATGTTTACAATGTTTTTCATTATGCATCATGTCGCGTGACATTGTTTACTATGTTTATTGTTTTTTAAATTATGTGAAAATATTTTCTATCGTTGAATGATTTTGAAAATGTTGCCGTTTGTGCAACGAAACGATCGTCAATCTTAATAAAGATTTTCTATCACTTTTTATAGCATTTATTAACTTTATTCGCATAACTTTATTTTTTAAAGTATAACGATTTTTTTCGCATATAAAATATATTTTAAACGAGCACATTTAAAAATTACACAGTAGTTCACTGAAGTTAAAAAATTGATTTTATTCAAAAAAGCATAACTTCATCTCGAATTTAATTAAAGATATAATATTCATACTTTAAATCTAACAGTCAAATTCTGTGTTGTTAAAAATATGTCTAATATATAATCATTTTTATCCCCTATTATTCTATGTCTAATATATAATCATTTTTATCCCCTATTATTCTATAATTCTATAAGTCCTATATTTTTCATAACAACGGAATGTGTATGTAATTAAGTTTAAATTTCCGAGCTTTCTGAATAAGAAATTTAACAAAACTTACCAATCCACCATTTGAAGAAATATCTTCAAATTAAACTCGTTTTCTGCTAAGTGCTCGCTGGCCGAGTGGCTAAGATACTCGGTTCGAAACGCGCAATCGCAGATTCAAAGCCCAAGGGGATTCACGGAAAAACGTGGGACTTATAAAAAAAAAAAAACTCCATGTTTTTCAGATTACGGAAATTTTCTTTTAGCCCAGTGGTTGTGGGGTTGAATTCGGAATTAATTAGGGGAAAGCTGAGAATTGTTTTAATCCCTTTAGTTTAGGTCTAGAATGAATATAAGTTTTGCCCCTCGTAATAGGTAAGCGTTTGAAAATACAGAGTGTTCCAAAAAGGGGTACCTATTTTTAAAATGGAATAAGAAACAAACGAATAGAGTTATTAAAAAAATCCTTGCAGGGAACGAATGTGTGAAGTCTGGAATTTTGTTTAGAGTACTTTATTATGTTAGTTTAAATTCTTACCGACAGATGGCGCTGCGGCTACTGCATTCATCAGCAATAGTTGAAAATTAAATGACAATAACTTGAACATGTCCTCCATTCATCACAATAACATGTCGGCTGCGAACCCGTTCTTTACATTAAATCTTTTCTGGAAACTCCTTCTTTGTTGATGGGAAACTTTCATCCAATCCGTGATATTCTAAAACAATGAAAATGCTCTCTTCCAACTAATACACCATTTTGAAGAATTTACGCTACGACAACTACTGTTTCCCTTGAAATGGTTATTACTAAACTTTCACTGACCAGGTCTCCTTCTGTCTGGTCTTAACGCATTCTCCGTTTGTTCATATAGCCACCAAAATGTGCTGTAGCGCCATCTGTCGGTGAGATTTTGAACTATTATAATAGAGTTTTCTAAAAAAAATTACAGACTTCACAGATCCATTTCTTGCAAGAATTTTGTAATAACTCTATTCGTTTGTTTCTTATTCATTTTTAAAAATAGGTACTCCTGTTTGGGACACACTGTATATAGAGATTTATTGTCAAAAAACACGTTTATTTTTAAATACCATAACAATATCTCAAAACAACTAACTCTATTAAAAACGTTGCCAATATAATTTTTGTAGAGCTTAAAATTCTGAGTAAAATGAGTACCAACATTAATATTTTTATTGAACATTAAGGTCACAATTCTATTTCAAAGTTTTAGTCCAGTAGTCAAGGATTGAACTCAAAATTTAGGAAAAATTCGAAATTGTTTTAATCTCGTCAGTTTAGGTCTAGAATGAACGTACTAAGTTTTCACCTTTGTACTTGGTGAAAGGTAGAAAATATGTACGCATTTATAGTCGAAAAACACGTTTTTACTTTAACGTTACTTAAGTTTACTTTAACAATATATCAAAACAACTAACTCTATCAAAAACATTGTCAACTAATGTTGTACAGCTTAAAATTCTGAATAAAATGAGTACCAACATTAATATTTTTGTTGAACATTAAGGTCGTACTTCTATTTCAAGATTTTGCCTTAATCGCTAATCAAGAGTTTGAAGCCAATACTGTAAAAAAAAAAAAAAAATTCTGTAATTCTTACAGAAAAAAATTGTATTTTTTTACTGATAAAAACTGTTTTAAAGAAAAGCAGTTTTTTTCTGTAATAAAAAGTGAATTTTGTAATTTTACAGAAAGCTTCTGTATTTTTTACAGAAAAAAACTGTTTTAATGGCAAATTACAGATACTTTCTGTAAATTAAACAGTTTTCAACTGGCGCCAAAATTTACAGTTTTTTTCTGTAAATTTTAGGCATATATTTTACAGTGAAGAGAGACCAGGTATTCAATCCACTCTGCTTTCAATTGTTATATACAAGTATTTTTTTTTTTTTTTTTTTTTTTTTTTTTTTTTTTTTTTACGTTGTTGAGACCTTTATGATGTTTTTATAATTATGTTAGGGATTTATTTTGCATATTTTGAGGATTATAATTTAGTAGTTATCGGGAAAAAGGTACATGAATGACAGTTGTTTTACATGTCATTTCGCAACTGATATCACCAACCTCAAACCATAGTTTTAAAATGAAATATTCTTTTTACGTAAAAATTATAATATTTTTTTTATATTCCGAAGGTTTTAAACATTTATGAATTTATCTTAAGATGCTCGTATACTAGTCGAAAATCATTTTTAAAACCAACTTAGTCCTTTTCGTAAAATATCTAAGTTTAAAACATGCTATTGGTTGACCTTAAATTCACCTAGCGATAAGGCTCCTGCACACTCATTTGTTCACTTGCCCTGCCTCTCAATCTTCGCACTTTATTTTTGAACTCCTTAATTCTAATACTTATACACTATTATTTACTCTATATACGTCATATTAAATACTACGCATATATGTACTACAATATCGGAGCTAATAAACAAAAATTTCCGTCATTGACGAATCCTTTTTGAAATAAGCTAAAAATCATGAAAAAAATGCACGTTTTAAGTTAATAATTTTTTCATAGTGGCAAAAGCTCACTTTGCAAGAGGAAGAATCTTAGTATATTTATATCTGACCAATGTCGAAGAGATTAAAGCAATTTCCAGCTTGCCCCTAATTACTTCCGAATTTGGCTTTTTTTTTTTTCGTTTCGTACCACTGGCTATATAGCCCGTAATCAAGAGATTATTCCTTAATTCTCAAAATATCCAAAATAAAGACCTAAAATAGTTACAAAAACATTGTAAATGCTTAAATAAATTAAAAAACAAATACATATATATATATATATATATATAAATTAGAAGCAGGGCAGGCAGATAACCTCGTCTGTTCTGGCTTCAATCTCTTGATTAGCGATTTTGCAAAACTTTGAAGTAGAATTGTAAGCTTAATGTTCAACAAAAATATTAAGGGTGAGCACTCATTTTATTCAGAAATTTATGCTGTAACACATTTGAATTGATAATGATTTTAATAGAGTTAGTTTATTAGACATATTGTTATGGTAATTAATAAAAGCATTTTATCGACTATAAATCTGTATATATTTTCTAACCTTACATAGTAAGAGAGGGAAAACTTAGTATGTTCATTATAGAAACTAGGGGATCGTAGCCGGGCTTCCCGGGTTAAAGAATGTAGGTGAAAACATTTTTTAAATTATAAACTAATAATTTTTTTTATAAAAATTTCTGTAATTTATGTTTTTTAGACGCATTTGTGTTAAAATGTTTAGTTTTATCTAAGAAAATGATCGTTTTCTTTTAAATATGATTTCATTGTCGCTTACATAAGCATTTCGCCTAGTGTCTGAAACTTAGCATCAGTACACATGCAGAAGAAAAAATAGTATAGAAAATTTATGAAGAAAAATGCGTGTTTTCAAAAGCAGTATGTCATTTTCCGTTATTATACCCCTAATATAATATTATGCTCCTAATTGGGTTTTGCGACACTAAACCCTATACAACAATTTTTATCAACAATTTTGCATTTTATCAGAAAATAGCATGGATAAAGATACAAATACCTCATTATTTCTCTCCTGTCTGCAATAATGAAAGCTATCTAACTTTCATCATTTTGAAGAAATTTCATAAAATGTTTTTAAAATTAAAATATAAAAGTGGGGATATTTAACAAAAAAAAAACAGATAGTGCGATTACATCTACAAAGGAAGAGCTTTCAGTTAAAAAAAATATATTAGTAAAATTGGTTCAGCAGAAAGATCAGGACAAATGACTAAAAAACACACTTGTGTTTTAAATATATAGATTACATAAAATTAGGAAAAAATAAATTAAGCAAATTATGTAATTTTGATAAAATTATAGTAGAATGTCTTAAAGAATAGCATTAAAATGTTATTATTCGAGAGAATTTTGGACAAAAACTTCAGGATCACGATATTATTTTAAACCTCGAATTATTTGTTTGCTTGTCTAACTCGGCGAAGCAAATCCATCCAGGCGAGAATCGTCAATTTCTGTAATATAATTATAAATCGCTATTATTTGCATGTCACCTCTCTTTTATAAAGACGCTCTAAATTTTTGTAAAACATTGCGTTTTATCAGTGTGTGATTTCGATTACATTATTTTCAAAAGGGAAGCATTTTCACCTGTGAAGAATTTCAAAGCAGCTGGGCTGTGAAAATGACGCACTTCTACAAAACATAATTCAGGTTTAAGAATTAAAATACATGCTTTTTTATAGAATGACGTCACTTGCATCCGCTAAAACAATCCACTTTTATAATCCAGTCTTAAACTTCGTCTATAGAAAAGTGTGCATATGACGTCGTTATCACGGAATAACAGATAATATTCTTGACATAGCCCATATTTTAATTTCAACTTTTTTTTTTCAGGTTTAATGGCAACAAAAAAATAAAGTATCTCCTATTTTCGACTATTTTTCGTTTACTTTCTACACTTTCAATGACTTTCAATAGAAATGGGGAACTTTTGCTGCCACGATAAGAAAAATGGTATTAAAAACTACAAAAACATTAATATATCAAAAATAAATTGAGATACAGCTTTCAAACAAATTGCATTTAAAAGAGCATTTTTTTCCTCATGCGACGGTGTAAAAATTTAAAATGTGCGATGTTTAGAAGTTTAAAAATTTGCAGTCGAGAAAATTGCAAAATCAAAATTTTATTTCAAATTTCAAAGTGTTGCCATTCGCAAAATGACGTATGCGTTACCCACAGATATGTTTGTCCTTTATAATATAGATAACCTAAATGGATTAAAACAATTTCCTGATTTTCCCTAATTAATTCTGAATTCGGCTTTTTATTCCTCCCCTACCACTGACCTATTTCTCAGAAATGAAAAGAAAAGAACAGCAATTTCTTCAATTCTCGGATATATACCGCGTAGCAGTGCAACTAGGAATATTTCCGTGCAGTGTTGCCAAGTAGGGGACTTTTTTGCCCCCAGACTGTTGATTGTGACCGCTTTTTAAATAGAGAAATATTCAGACTATTTAAAAATAGATTAAAAATTCTGAAAAATTAGGCGAAATATACTATTTTTTAAAAGTGGTGACAGTCAAATAACCTAAATTAGAAAAGTCCCTAAGCTGGCAACACTGTTTCCGTAAATTAAATAAAGTATTTATAAGAATGTAGATTTAGTGAAGAAAAAAATGTTATTTCCGGAAGTCTTTATAAAAATATGTAATTTTTAACATAAAATGAGAAGAGAATGTTTGTATTAAAGATTGTTGGATAAAAAATTTGCCGTCTCGTAACTGAATATAGAATTCCTTCCTTTTAAATTAACTTGGGTGTCTACGCTCACCAAACCCCAGCGTAATCGCTTCGCTATTCCGCTCGATATCCCCCCTTCTCAATATTTAATGGAAATTATCCTCTTTCTGTAAAATTCACTTTTGCCATTGACCCAAACACCCTCCCTCTCAACCCCCCCCCCCCCAAAAAAAAAAACCCAAAAAACAAAACAAATAGAAGCCTATTGAAATGCAGAAGATTCTTCCCCTTCCTCGTCCATCTTATCTAAATTCTCTACCTTCATGGTTTTCGCCAAGCACAATTCCCATTAAGAAATGTCAGAAAGCTCTGACCAATCAGTTGCGATTCGCTGTATCTACACAGATTTTCATTGGTCCATTTCGAAATTTTGCGGCCCATTTCCAAATCGTTACTTCTTTTTTATACGTTGAAGGATAATATTAATTTAAAATAAGTATATTTTACAACTCGGAACAACCACTTTTTGAAATACATTAATTGAAATAATAGGTTTTATTTTACCATCTTATTGTCAGTGGATACGCAAAAAATCCCCAGATTTCTTTCAAATGAGAAAATATGGAAAACGTATCAAGTGATAGTAATAAAGTAGGAATAAATAAGTCATTATTATTCTCCAAAATCATACTTGTTCCTTCAATAATGTTAAACGATGCTATAAAAATATCAAATACAAAAGGAAGAATTCTTTAGAGGTAATGGAACGCAATAAACTTTTAGAAGTTTCCCCCACTCTTACACACACAAAAATTTAAACTACAACCACAGAGAAATCATACTAAAAGTACAGTTAACGATTGATTATATAAGCAATTTCAAATAAAAAAATTCTCTTGTTTGTTCAAGAATAATATTTCAGCAAATTGTATAACTGTAACATGCAATTAATGCTATCTACTAATGTTATTTTTGAAGCAAACACTAAAGTTTATGTAATATTACCCTATTTCTTTCAAGTTAATTATGCAATAAAACTATTTTGTCATGACCTTTAATGAGAAAAGTTTTAAAATGTAAAAACTGTTATTCTACACGGTTTAATGACTTCCTTTTGAAAGTTTCTTATAACATTTCATATTTGTATTATATTTTTTTTTCTGAATACCTTTCTCAAATAACTTTCAGAATCGTTATGAAATATGCAACACGCTTTCATTTAATTTATAAGCTATTTCTTCTTATTTAGACAACTAATGCTCTATATTTATTTCTTCAAACACGAGAAATAATTACTGAAGTAATTTTTAATGTAAACCAAAAAAGATACATTCCTTTTACAAATATAATTTGATGTTCCTATATCTATATCGATAGATAGGTATACTTACCTATTGTTCACTTATAAATGTAGTAATAAATGAAATATTCGTAAGAACCTTTTTTCATAAGTACATTTTTCCCCTTTAGCTCAAACGACAGCGATTTGGTGTTATCTTAATAGCAATACCTACCCACCAAACACAAAAAAAAAATGTGCATTTGAAAAGAAAGTAGAATAAAATCTCATTTTAAAAATCCCGCTGGCTCGGCCTACAGGCACAGGTAGATTTCAAAGTTAAGTACTAATTTTAACAACAAAAACTAAATCATGATTACAGATAAGCCCACTTTAACAATTTTATCTGACCGCTTGCGACTAGTTTTTAATTTTATTTTTATATAAGAGCTGGTTTTATCAGAATCATGTTAAAGCGGTATTTAAAAAAAAATACTTTTCCCAACATACTCAACAACTCGGAATTTTCTGACACATTTTCAGATTCATTTTTAAAAGAAAAACATGAAATTTGCTGACGTCATTTTTGAAGAGATTTATAAGAGACCTGTTTTTTTTTTTTCTTTTTCGTTCAATTAATTACAACTTGATTTATAAACAATTATTTTCTCAGTAAGACAATATTTTTCATTTCCAACAGAATCGTGTCGGGAAATTCGGTTCAAAATGCTCATTTTGACATAATTTTTTTTAATATCTTCTACCTCTATCAAAAAATGGACCATTACAGTACATTATATAGTTTCTGAATAAGAACACCTACCAATTGGATGCGTGTGAGAGCAAAAATGAGATTAAAAATGAGTCACAAAACCAGCAGTTTTGATTTGAGTACCCCTTAATATGATGATTTTTTTTTCAACCGCTATGCATTTTTAATGCGTTTTTACTGTAAGAATTAGTCCTATCAAAAACTTGCCAATATAAAAGTTGTAGATAATATTAAAAAATATATAATAAATTCATGCGGATTTTATGTCTTGGGAATTGACAAAGTTATGATCTTTTTTTCTTCTTTAACCCCCGTCCCCTTTTTGCTTTCGTTTTTTTATATTATTATTTTTTTGCAGTACGAATTGGTCCTATCGAAAACATGTCAATATAAAAGTTGTAGATAATATTAAGAAGATTTATAATAAATTTAATTGGATTTGATATCTTGAAAATTGACGAAGTTGTGATTTTTTTTCTGCACACAACCCTACGGACTTGACCGAGATTTTATATCACTTGATTTTATGTATCAGTTTGGAAGAGATTTATGCAGAATTGTGATGTTATCGTGTCGATAAAAAAGTGATACAGACACACACACATATATATATATATTATAAAGGTGAAATCACAAATATATGAACAAATTGTAAAATTCTAAAGATGAACAAGATATGGACATAAAAGACCAATATGTAAAATAAGAAACTATGAATAACCCATAGAATCGTCAGAGGCGTTTGCAGGTTTAATTCATAGTAAAGATGTGTTATTTTATCGAATTTTGTCAGCATTAAACCTAAAATGACAAAAATTAGCTCCTAATAGCGGATCATAAAACAAAATAAATTATAAAAAACCAAGAGATCTAAAGAAAAATAACCCCCACACAAGATATTAAAAATTGAAAAATGATTAGAGCACAATACTTCAATTATAGACAAGAATCCAAAAGTTAAGAAAGTTGACACACAATATTGTAACATGTGAGGAAACAATCAGATTTAAGACTATTAAATCATGTGGCCAGCAATTAGTTACTGAAACCAAAACATTGCTGCCATCTGGTGGGGAAAATGAAAACTATATTGCAACTAGATTTTTAACAAAAAATGTTAGTTGCTGCCATCTATACCCATAAAAAGTGAAATCAATTGAAGAAATCAATAAGTGACTTAAATTATCATTTATTTAAAGTAGAATGGGAAAATAGGAATAAACTTAATAAGTAATGAGTTAATATAAAGAAAATAAACAAGTGGGTAAGTGTGATCACAGATCGCACAGAGGGTTTCGTTTAATATTCCTTTCAAAACACTTTATCCTTTTGAAATATCTGTTAGTTCCACATTTCACAACCAGGGAGCGCAGTTGATTCTAAACAAACCTGTATCCAAACGAAAATCCGTTTTACATACTATCCATAGATATATTAATCGAGGGGATTGGGCCCATAGCACCCGAGATACGTAGGCGCACCTGGCGGGAAAAAATGGAACTAAAATATATAAAGCTATGGTGCATAATATGAAAGAATGGTCAAAGGAGTGTCGGCAAAAGTTGGAAAATTACTCCCCGGGTTAAAAGGGCGGAGGTTAGAAAAATTGCTTAAAATACACAAGTTAGAGCCCAGAGGGGTAAATAATAAAAGACTTTTTGAAAATTTTATGATTTGTCGTGTGGTCTAAGGCATTCAGCTATACATATGCAAAATTTCATGTCACCAACTTAATTAGGAAAGAATTATCTCTTAGAAAGAATTGCTTCAAATACATATGTGGTAGCTCAAAGGGTTAAACGTAAGACTTTTTCAAGATTTTATGATTTGTCGCCTGGCCCCAGGTGTTCTGCAATAAGTATGCAAAATTCCAAATCTCCAATTTAATTAGGAGCTCAGTTAGAAAGAATGGCTTAAAATACACAAGCTGGAGTTGAAAGGGTTAAACATAAAACTTTTTCAAAATTTATTATTTGACGTGAGATCAGAGGTGTTGAGCTATAAGTATGCAAAATTTCACGCCTCCAACCTAAATAGGGTCTCACTTAGAAAGAATTGTTTAAAATGCACATGTGGGAGCACAAAGGGTTAAATGTACGACATTTTCAAAATTTTATGATTTGTCGTTTGATGTGAGGTGTTCAGCTATAAGTATGCAAAATTGCACGTCTCCAAACTAATTGGGAGCTCACTTAGAAAGAGTTGTTTAAAATACACATGCGGGACCCTAAAGGGTTAAATGTACGACTTTTCCAAAATTTTATCATTTGTCGTATGATGTGAGGTGTTCAGCTATAAGTACCCAAAATTTCATGTCTCCAACATAATTAGGGGCTCACTTAGAAAGAATTGTTTAAAATGCACATGTGGGACCCCAAAGGGTTAAACTTACGACATTTTTAAAATTTTATAATTTGTTGTTTGATGTGAGGTGTTCAGTTATAAGTATGCAAAATTTCATGCCTCCAACCTAATTAGAAGCTCACTTAGAAAGAATTGTTTAAAATACACATGCGGAAGCCCAAAGGGTTAAATGTACGACTTTTTCAAAATTTTATGATTTGTCGTTTGATGTGAGGTGTTCAGCTATAAGTATGCAAAATTGCACGTCTCCAAACTAATTGGGAGCTCACTTAGAAAGAGTTGTTTAAAATACACGTGTGGGACCCCAAAGGGTTAAATGCACGACTTTTTCAAAATTTTATGATTTGTCGTTGGATGTGAGGTGTTCAGCTATAAGTATGCAAAATTTCACGCCTCCAACCTAATTAGTGGCTCACTTAGAAAGAATTGTTTAAAATACACGTGGGACCCCAAAGGGTTAAACGTACGACATTTTCAAAATTTTATGATTTGTCGGTTGATGTGAGGTGTTCAGCTATAAGTATGCAAAATTTCACGCCTCCAAACTAATTAGGAGCTCACTTAGAAAGAATTGTTTAAAATACACATGCGGAAGCCCAAAGGGTTAAATGTACGACTTTTTCAAAATTTTATGATTTGTCGTTTGATGTGAGGTGTTCAGCTATAAGTTCCCAAAATGTCATGTCTCGAACATAATTAGGGGCTCACTTAGAAAGAATTGTTTAAAATGCACATGTGGGACCCCAAAGGGTTAAACTTACGACATTTTTAAAATTTTATAATTTGTTGTTTGATGTGAGGTGTTCAGTTATAAGTATGCAAAATTTCATGCCTCCAACCTAATTAGAAGCTCACTTAGAAAGAATTGTTTAAAATACACATGTGGGACCCCAAAGGGTTGAACGTACGACACTTTTAAAATTTTACGATTTGTCATTTGATGTGAGGTGTTTAACTATAAGTATGCAAAATTTCACGCCTCCAAATTAATTAGGAGCTCACTTAGAAAGAATTGTTTAAAATACACATACGGGAGCTCAAAGGGTTAAATGTACGACTTTTTCAAAATTTTATCATTTGTCGTATGATGTGAGGTGTTCAGCTATAAGTACCCAAAATTTCATGTCTACAACATAATTAGGAGCTCACTTAGAAAGAATTGTTTAATATACACATGCGGGTGCCCAAAGGGTTAAATGTACGAGTTTTTCAAAATTTTATGATTTGTCGTATAATGTGAGGTGTTCAGCTATAAGTACCCAAAATTTCATGTCTCCAACATGTATAGTTTCTGAGAACGGGCTCTGTGACGGACAGACAGACAGACAGAGGAGCGAGACGAATAGGGTTTCGTCAGATGAACGAAACCCTAATAAATAAAAGGGCATTGATGAAATTAACCATTTTAAAACAAATATTCTAAAATAAAAAAAATGAGTATATGAATAACATTTTTAAAAAATGAGGATTATTTTGAGATAGTAAAACGTAACCTTGAATTATGTGCCAATATGTGAAATATCGATGAAAAATTTATGATGTGAAATGCATGACACTCCTTTATATATATATATATATATATATATATATATATACAGGGTGTCCGGTCTCAACGGTGTCCAATGGCTAATTTGTAAACCGTTAGTCATAGACATATAGTTCCAATTACAAAAATGTTTTAAATGAGGTAAAGAAGTATTTTTAAAGCGATTTGGGTCAAGAAAAACATTTATTTAAAAATTACGAAATCTAAATTTTTATACGGTACCCCGGTCCTATAAGTGATATTTAGTAAACTTTTCCTATTCCTCTAACAAGTACGGCAAAAAAGTCCCATTCATCTAACACTAAAATTGACCGAGTTATGATATTTTCAATTTTATGACTTAAACCACTTTTCTGTAACTGAAAACAAATGAGTTGGACCAAGCTTTCAGGGGTCGTACGCGAAGTGCTTAAAGTATTATAAAGGGCGTCCACTCCAAACGATGTTCAATGGCTAATTCCTAAACCTTTAGTCAAAGGCATATAGTTCCAATTACAAAAATGTTTTAAATAATATAAAGAAGCATTTTTAGAGCGATTTAACAGAAGATGCTTTCCCCGTATAAATATTACGGTAGTGTTAATTTTTAGTAATTAACTTTCAGATTGGTTAAAATAATTGAAGAAATGAGTTTCAAAACTCGCCTTATCGAGAAAATCAAATTTTGGGAAATCGCGTAAAACCTTTAAATGCGCCCATTGGTATTCATTGAAAATTTGGAGATTGTAGTGTTTGATTGGTACAGTTATACCAATAGAATAGATTGATAGAGAAACACGATTTTTTAAATTTCGGATAAGGTCAGTTTCGAAACTGACGCCCTCAATAATTTAATATATGTTTTGATTTAACAATATTTTCCCCCTAATGTTTAATTAAAAAGAATAAAAAAAAATAACTGATCTAATGAATATTTGCTGAGGGGAGAGATAGTGGAATTTTCAGAAGGGGTAATTCAAAAATAATAATAATAATTATTATTTTTATCGTTACAATAAAATAACAAATGGAACAAAATCTTAATAAAAGAAAAGTTAATTAAAAAGAGAGAATGTGTGCGGTTATATGATGTCCGACCTTTAATGGATAAATCTGTGCTCTATTAGAACAAAATATTAAAATATTGCAACAATTTTGTTATGTTTATTTAAATCATTGAAGTAATTGCACAGGTTGAATCATATAATTCAAATATTTGATGTTTATTGTAAAAGAAAATAAAAGTGATACGAGGATCATTTTCAAAAATGGACATATTAATTTCCTTAACATATTCAGAGCAGCCATTCAAAAGTTATGTATAAAAATATAGGCATAAAAAAAAAAAAACCATTAAGATGGTACAAACAAATTACTTACAAATAGAGCTTTCTTGTGTCTGTGCTTGGGACGGGAAGGATGGGGGGGGGGGATGTAACAAAATTTGGAGCGGAGATTTCAGGGGAAATTGATACGGCTGTTTAGTTTTCATTACTACAACAGATATTGCTGCATAAAAAAATGTAATTTTTAGGATTATAAACGTTGTATATATGAGAGCCAGTGAGGGAAAAGTTTAAATTGCAATTTCAGGTGGAATTTAGATTATGGATTACTTATTAATTTTTGCAGCAATAAAGAAGACGGACCGTTTTCCCCCCAAGATTTACAGCGTGATAATCCTTTGCTCATCAGTAGATTTTCGCTTTTTTTTTTAAGACTTCATCTAAATTAATCGGCCCCTTAAATTTCTACTTCCCCACTTTTTGCTTCACCTGCACGCAAAGTTAAAAATCTATAGAGGTTTATATATATTTTTTTACTATTTTACTCTATTTGTCTAATTAAATAATGCATCTTCTAAAACTCCACGCCCGTTAGAAATTTTATTTCCTATTGACTTAATTATAACACTTAATTATTAGGGCATAAAGAGGTAATAATTTTAAAAATTATTAAATTTAAAATCATTAAAAAAATATTCAAATTTATAATTTGTATAAGCAATTATAGATTTCAATTATAATTTTATTTAAGTATAAATTACTGATTAAATTAAAAATATATAGACATACTCTTAAATTAAAAAATATAATAAAGTATATTAAATTTAAAATTATTAAAATTAATAACTTTATTAAAATGTTAGGAAAATTTCTACTTTGTCTTTGAAGAAGTTACGTTATAGTTATGGTAAGTTGTTAATCATCTCAATCCTCCCTAAAATTTATACTCCCCACCCCAACTTTTGCTCGTCCAATACATACTGTTTAAAATTATGTATTTTCCCCTATATTTTATTTTATTATGCAAGAAATAACTAACCAATCTACCACATCAACCCACCTAAAAATTCTACTCACTCTTCCCCCAACTCACGCGAAAACACCCGTTCGCTATTGTTAATCCCATGGAAGTATTTTTTTAAGATAGCTCGTCGCAGAATATCCCCCCCCCCCCTCTATTGTACATGATTCAGATTAACTTTTTTTTTTTTTTTTTTTTTTTCCGAGCGTGGGGGCGATATTTGCACATTAAAAGTTCAAATAACGCAAGTTAATATGTAGAATTGATTGATTGGATTAAAAAAAATCCAAATAGAAAACTAATTTAATATAATTTTATTAATTCTAAGATAGTTTAGTTTTTCTAATTCTCCTGGTCCTCATACGAATCACTTTTTTTATCGAAACTCTATCCTCTGATGGCTTTCGTTAAGCACGATTCCCGTCAAGAATTGTCACTTTGATGCTGAAACTCTGACCAATCAAATTACGAGATACAGCATAAATGGCAAAATGTGGTTGGAAAAAAAATATTTTGCTTTAATATGTGAGAATGAACAAAAATCTCAAAATATATTTGTAATGTTAATTTACTATCAATGTTTAATGTTAAATTTTATATCTGACGATTATTTTTATTTCTAGTAAATTTGTGACTGGCCCCTATTTTGCAGCAAAAATGATACTCCAACTTTAAACATCTATTACTCGGTCAGTTTTAATCGCAGAGGAATGGGACTTTTTTTGTCTTACTTGTCAGTGAAATAGGATATTTTTACTAAATATCACTTATAGGACCTGGGGACCGTATAAAAATTTAAATTTCGTAATTTAAAAAAAATGTTTTTCTTGACCCAAATCGCTTTAAAAATACTTCTTTACCCCATTTGAAATATTTTTGCAATTGGAACTATATGTCTATGACTAACGGTTTAGGAATTAGCCATTGGACACCGTTGAGACCGGACACCCTGTATAGCCATACAATATGTAAGCAAATATACATATACATATACCTGCTCACACGCATATATGCATATAAGGTTTTAAAACTTTTTTTAGAATTCCCTACCTCAACCCTCCATAATGTTATTTTTATATTTTTACTTGTTTTGATAGATTTTATAATGTATGTATAACATACGCAGACATTTTTTTTTAAATAAATTTTTGTGTATGTTTTTATATATTTTTTTTAAATAATGTTTTCAGCAATCCATTTCCCACCCTCCCACTTTCGATTTTATATAGATTTTTTTTTTTCATGTAATATACCCATACTGGTAAAAAGTAGAAAAATGAATATTAAGATTTGATCCATGCATATATAAAAGAGTCGGGATAATTATGAGCAATGCTAAGTGCATTAATTTATATATATATATATATATATAGATAGGTAGATATATAGATGGATAGATAGATATAGATATAGATATAAAGTTGTTTATTGAGGGTGGTTTTGTGTTCTAAAGTTCCTGATCGGAGTATATCTTCAAAAAAATTTCAGAAATTCCAACATAGGGGATATTGCAATAGGTAGTATTTCATACGAATTCTACCTAGAAGTTACTTATTTAAGCTGTATTTACTAATATCTAACTTGTAAATCTGATGTTAGTACATTTTTTACTGTTTAATATAAGGAAAAAGAGTTTTTGTGGTCGCTCTATAATATTTAAAAGTAAGAATTTATCTTAAAGCATCGTAATCTTTTCTGATAGATATAAAATGTTAAAATCACCAAACAGTGCATATATTTGTAACCTTTCAAAAATTTGTGCAGTAATTCATAATCGTGTCCACTGTCAATTGACTGTTGTAGCAGACGCAATTTACGCTATAAGGGTATTTTCATTACTACATTTTAAAAGGAATTCACATTAAATTTTCACCTTAATGTTACTACACAGTAAGAAAAACTCTTCTTTATATGAAAAATTATTCCTTATTTTTCAACAAAAGTAATTCCTGTACTCCTTGAAAACTCGCTTTTTCCGCGAATTCTTAGTATAAAACAAGTAAAAATTAAATTTAAAAAATACAAAAAACCCGACTGCCTAAAAAGCGAACTATTTAATTATTTCTCATCAATGTGAAACTATTTTTTATATTACTTGCCTATTTTTTTATATACTTGTATTGATGACTTTTCAGTTGTGTTTAATTGTTAGTTCCTATGTATAAACAGTGTTTTGATGAGGCCTATAGATGTCTATGAAGGTTAGAGTTGCAGTAAAGCTAGAGATCCTAACTACACAACTTCCAGGTTGTGTAATATTTAAACGGAGCTTCTGACTGCAAAATAGTCAATGAAACATCGTGATCATTTTGAAAGATCTATCCAATGATATGCCACTCAATATGGTGCGTAAAATGTTTTTTCGTCACTACCGCCTTTTTGTATTATACAGCCGCCATTGTAAATTTATAAAAAATAAAACCTAGCCTATAACTATTGGGCAGTTAAGACGAATTGATAGAGACCTCATTCATAAAAATCCATCTAGTAGTTGGGATGTTTCGAGGGTATAAAGAAATCCACTTACCCAGATACGCCTGAAACACATAACCCTTCTTGGCAGCCGGGTAAAAAGGAAGGAAAATTCCGTTTATTCAATGCACGCATGCGTATTGGCTCTATTAATTCTGAAGTTCGAATTTATTTAATAAATGTGAAACCAAAAATTCATAGTAACATTTTCAATTTATTTAAAAACGAACTAACATAATGCTTTCGAAATTTAAAAAGTAAGAATTAATTTTCTCATTTATATAAAATGATTTGCAAATAATCTTTGAAAGTTACAAAAAAAAAAAAAAAAAAAAAAAAAAAACAGAAAGGGAAATTCGCATTTAAAATATATTTTAAACGAACACTTCAAAATATATTTATGATAGTTAAATTCAATAAAAAGAAAACGATTTCACACAAAAAAAAAAAAAACTTTTCTTCTCGAATTTAATTAAAAATGTGATATTCATATTTTGCATCTTACAATCGATTTAAAAATATGTATAATTCCCAATTTAATCCTCTATTGATACTAAAGTGTTAAAACGCCACCCGACATCACATAATAACGAAATCTCTCCGCAATTAATTTCAAAATTGCCAATTTTCTAAACAACAAATTTATCAAGGCTTACCCATGCACCCATTTGAAGAAATTCCCTATTTTTATTTCAAACTCTTAGGTAGTTCGCATACTGAGGTTTCTCATGCGCCATGTAGCTCGACTTCGTAAAAAAAGTGGTTTGAAGCAGGTTTGAAAAAGTATTTTTATTTGTTTCGACCTGTTTGTCCTCCTAAATCCCACTTTATTTTCCTCATATCGCCTTAATATCCCTTATGTCGTCTTTCCTCATGTCCTTATTCTAGCAAGCGACAGCTAGCTTAATGGTTAAGATACTCAACTCAAAAGAGACAGGTCCTTGTTTAAACTCCAAGGTAATCCAGAGGTTTTTCTTAAAATAAATCAAATAATAAATACTTCCTTAAGTATCCACAGATGACAACACTGAAGAAGAAAAAAAAAATGTGTATTTTTTTTCAAACCGACGTTTCTTCACATAACGAAAAATTTCCTTTAACAGAAATTGAATGAATCTTCAAATAACGATAGAATACCGGCAGCAGTGATACCAGTATAATTTTCGCGATTTCAAAAATGTGTTTCTGAGAATGTATCATCGTTCTCATTTGACGCAAAACTGAGCTGTGCAACCGATTACGAAATATTAGCTGTTTTTTTTTTCTCATTCAGATTTTCTGCATATATCTTCCTCAATCAAGATTATTTTAGTGATTTTTTTATACGCTATGAAAGGCAGTTGCTAGGGAGCAGACAAAGGAAAAAGAGAAAAGTAAAATATATATAGTAACATATAAGTAAAGTGGTAAAGCAAAATGTTTCATGTTTGTCAAAAAGATATAGGAAATTCTAACAAAAATTATAAACTTAATTTTAAAAATCCAAAAAATCTATTAACAAAATTTTACATTATTTGGAGTAATTTAAGACATCTCATTGGGAAATTTATATTTCATAATTTAAGAATTCGATCAACTATCGAAACGCGACATTTTCTTTTCAATAAATGCATTTTTTTTATTCAGCTAAATTTCAATAGAAAAACATGACGTAAAAGAAACGTTTTATATTTTCGGAATACATCCACCGAATTCAACAAAAGACTATATAGCTAAATCCGAGATCCTCGCGATCATATCTACCCAATTTCCGTTTAATCCGTTACTTTTTAATAACAGTTTTCGCAGAACAGACAAACAGATACATAAATAGATAAATAAACATACAGAGATAACACAAAACTTTTTGGGTCTTCACAGTCAGCCTCAAGTCCATTTTGGCAAAAAAAAAAAGGGGGGTTTTCAAACCCGAGCCGAAAGAGTCAAAAACATGCTAGAAACAAAGTATATTGGACTCGAACGCAACCTACAATAAAATAAAATAAGAACTGTAAAGGAAACCATAACTATATTTAAAATGTAAAGTAGTACTTTGTGTCCTTAATACTATAAATATGACAATTGGTATATATTTAAGAAAGTAAAAGTCTACAAACAAAACACATGAAATCAGACATACAAAAAAACATATTTTTTATATCCTAATGCTATGGAATTAGAAGAGAGACACCTGCAAAAAAATACCTTTCGAAAAGAGTATGAAAATCGAACCTTCTATTAAGAAGTTTTCCTTAGACATGCATAGAGCAAAATTGCAAAGGAATTGTATATACTTTAACCTTCTTCGTTGGAGATTTGTTAAAATGCCAATATCTACTGAGAGCACCGATGCTTTTAATTTTCGGTATTTCATAAGAATAATACTATAAATAAAAAAAATTATAAGAATAAGTCAATTCATTTGAAATTTGAATATACTGTATAGGATAAATAATTTCTGTTAGAAAGATACACATAAATCTGATAATGGATCATCGTTCATATTTGAGAAAAACTAAGCTGTACATCCGGTTAAGAAATATTAACTAAAGAAGTATTTTTTCCTTCATTCAGATTTTCTGCATAGCTTTCGCAATCAGGGTTAATTTAATGATTTTTTTTTATCAGCTTCAGAGATTGTCATTTTCGAAATATATAAATATTTTCGTTTAGGGGAGAATATATAAATTACAATATATTTTATAAATATCATAAATGTATTGAGTCATATAGAAGAATATCAACATTCGGCATCAGCTTTTCCACCCAAAGGGGAAAAAAATGCATGCATAAGCTAAGTCATATGCAGCCACATAAGTTAGTTAAATACAGGATGTTTCATAAACGGTTTCATATATTTTAAAATCCATGATTCGTTATTTATAATAAATATAAATACGAACTAAGTGGCATGTTTATTAATAATGACATAAATTTTTTAAACAGTGATTTAAAAACCAATATAATTTTTTGTCGATAGATAGCATTGCTCTGTTTTAAACAGAAATATAGCTCAAATAAACTTTAAAATTTCAAAATACACACATTTATTACTTCCTATAATAGCCAAATACTTTATAAAACTGTTACACATTTGATGCAGTTTTACGCGTTAACTCCATCCATTGACAGAAATTGGATCTATTTTAAAAACTACTCTACTCAAATTTTGTGAAATAACTACATGATAAATTTTTCACTTAATTCAGCTTTGTATTTATTACAATTAAATAATTATTACATTTTAAATTTAAGATGGAATTTGTGAAACACTCTGTACATGTACGTACCCATATACGTATACAGGGTGTCCCAGGTTTATTGGAACAAAATTTAAGAGGTGGTAGGGGACATGACAAAGATTCTGATTTGCATAGCAACCCATGGTCGGAAACGCATTCCTGGCGACACAATACACACAATACACAAGAAAGACTGGACACGAATAAGAGGAGAAAATATGTTTATTATCTTTAGTACAACAAAAAACTAAGAAAAATAAACTTTAAAGAGACAATGATCGTCATCAAAGTAGGAGTTCGAAATTACGACCTCTGGCCGTGATATATGGTAGCTCATCTCCGGCGCATGGAAGATCTAATGTTCCCGAAAATAGCTGGAGTGTCCCGGACTTCCCCAGGAGCTTCCAAGATGCATGCAACAAGTTTTTCAGCGCTTTCCAACACTGTCCCGGCATTTTTGTAGCACTAAGAATAATAAACATGTTTTCTCTCTTTGTTCGTGTCCTTTCATCCTTGTGTTTTGTTTGTCACTATCTCACCAGGAAAGCGCTTCCGACCATCGGTTACTATGCGAATCTGAATCCTTGTGATGTCCCCTACCTCCCCTTAACGTTTGTTCCAATAATCTTGGGAAACCCTGTATAGTTCTCAACAGTTTAATTTATTGAAATTGTATGCTGTCATAATTATTTGATTATATACGGTGAGTGCTAATATGTAAGAGGAAGTTATTGCACTGTTGCATAATAAATATTAATTAAATAATACTATGTATAAGAAAAAACAATTTCTAGTGAATTCAACTGTCACAGTTGAACCAAGTGATATCAACGTGAAATTTATCTGTTTGTTTATATCATTTTTTTGCCAAAACAGAAAGAAGAAGAAAAAAAAGAGAGAGAGAAACCTTTCTGCAGAAGAGAAACCATTTATACAATGACTCACTAATTTCAATTCCCCTTTTTTTCTCTCAGGTAAACTTAATTTGACAAAAAATATCATTTATTGAAAACGACTCTCACTTTACTGCTTCACCGGAGCAGACTGTACGATAAACGATATTATGCATTAAATGATAAATGCATGATTTATGCATTTCTTTACAGTTAATTAGTCAGAAGAAAAGTACTCGCTGCAAAATGTTAATTACAGCATAGAAAAAAATCTCTTTATAGTAACTCTTTATGTATTTTCATAGCGCATTAATAATTTTTTATTAAAGTATTTTAGTTTTGTTATAGTTTTTCTTCTAAATATGTCTGTAAAAATGAAACTTTAATAAAATTTTAGAAATCGGTTGGAATGTTTTGTTACTTTTATTTTTACAGGCACGTATATTAAACGCCAGAATTATAATTTAAGTAGTTTTTAATTGCTTATAAATATAATGAATTTCGAAATTCAAATTTGGTTTTTGATTCCTTTTAGGTCGTTTTAAGATTACAAATCTACGCTTTTTTTACTTTTAAATATTGTGAAAATGTAAACGGTATATACAGTGTGCACTCCTTTACATACATAAAAATTACGCTGCTTATAAAAACTTTGAAAAGAGATTAAATTTGGCATCATTATTAAAATTTATAGATATAGAAGAATAAAAATAAAATAAATTGATTTTTTTTACAAACGATTTATTTTCCAGCTCTTAAGAAAATTGTGTATTTATTTTGTTAAAGAGAATGAGATACAATGTTGATTATGCAACTAAACAATAAAAATTAATGTAAGATGCATAATTTAACAGGTGATTAAATATGAATGTTTGTTAAATTCGTCTAACAGTTCGACAAATATCCTAGTGACGATTTCTGCCTAAAGTGCCATTCTTGAAGCGGTAGAAATAAAAGTTTTTCTGTTCTGTAGTAGCCAAATATGGCTTTTGAACGCATAGTGATATTATATGTTCGCCTGCTTCCCAATGACAAATGAACTTCATCCCCCCCCCCCCTTCCCAATCACAGAAAGAAACAAACAAAAAAATAAACCACTTAATGTATAAACGGAGCGGCTGTTTTTAATATGGAAATGTAGAAATGTTGTTCAAAATGAGTTAGTTTTATTTTAAACTGTCAAATGTAACTTTAATTGCTTTATACCTTTTAAAATGTTTTATATTAGAGAAAAGTCATTTTTAGTGGGACACTTTAATAATAATAATAATTAGAGGTAGATATGATCTACCTAAGAACACTTAGCAATTGCATATAGAAATCTGCTTATTGGGAAACATCTTAGATACCAATTTGCTTATACTGAAGAATAGCAGAAGAGTAAAACAATTTTAGACAGCATTAGCTACTACGTGCCACATTTACTACACTGTTTGACAGTGCTCATTGTTTATGTGCTCCACTGAAAAATTGAACAACCTTGTGTATGACATAGTTGTACCTGTATTTCTGATCATCACGTATCAATTGCGGAATTGTAGAACTTAGGCTCCAAATATTCATCAACTAAAGTTTATATCTGCTATGCGGTGGTAATGAGAAAAAAATTGCTTCCTATGTGCGGGTACATATACCATAAATACATAAAAGGATTTTAAAATAATATGTACATTATTCATTAATAAATGTAATGGTAATAGCACTCAGTTGGAGATTGTGTCAATGCGTTATCGTGTATAATAGCGATTTGTTGAAAAACATCTTACATACGTCTTTCTTCGGGTTTCTTAAGCGGCAGAAGACAGAATTAAATCTTTTGAACTAAATGGAAGAGAAGTGGACGGAATATGCATGCTATTCAATCTAAAACATTCCATACAATTTGCTAGAAGATGTATGACAGTTACATGAGTAATTTTCAGGTATCCCCATGCAATTCGACCCCACATGCAATTTGACACCACATACAATTTGACTGAAGATGTAGACTACGATTTGACTACAAAATTTGATTTTTACAAAATTTGATTTTGCAAAATTTATTAAAGACTACAATTTGTTCCATTATAAAATTTGACTGAAGATGTATAATATGTATGAGAGTTACATGGGTAATTTTCAGTTAAAAAAAAAACCTTCTTTTCGCAACTTCCAAACGAAATAATATCTGCACTTGAAATGGTAGAACGAACACTCCAAAAATGAATTGTTGAACAGTCTAAGATCTAGTGATAAAATTAGAAACTTCATTTGAAAAGCAACGATATTTTTCTGTGTTTTACTCTCTGTTGCATATCTATGTGTTATAATCAGCCAAAGACAATGTTAATTTTGTTAACACTTGCCCTTCAAAATTATTAACTGAATTTTTTCTAAAATGCCGCAAAACTGAAAAACCCATTAGGATTAAGAAATAATTAATTATAAAATCCTTAAACGATTTCTTAAATGATTAAAAATTTGAGATTTTTGTATGAAAAGATTTGTTGGCAATATGTTTAGCAATACAGTAGTAGATAAAGAAAAGAATGTTTCATTATTTTCTAATTTTTTTTCTTACATTTATTCCTTAAAAAAAAAAAAACCTTTCTAAGAACAGTTCCAATAAATGTATAGCATTATGTTTTGATTCAAAATTTCAATGTAAAACGTTTTTTATGAATGTATTTTATTTGATTCAATATTAATATAAAAGTGGCAAATTATGTTTTTTTTTTAAAGGAGACTCTTTTGTATGAAAAACAATTTCGGCAGTATGTTTGGCAATACAATAAAAGATAAAGAAAAGTATGTTTCATTACTTTCCTAATTTTTTTACTTACCTTTATTATGTAAAAAAAAAACCTTTCAAAGAACAGTTCCTATAAATGTATAGCATTATGTTTTGATTGAAATTTTCAATGTAAAACGCTTTTTTATGAATATATTTCCTTTTATATATAAATCTAAGATACTAAAAGGTTCATTATGAATGTTCCACAAATATTAATAAAAATATACTTTTAAATAAATTAACATTTAATGGTATGATAGAAATATTGTTGAAATGCTTGGCGAAACTTAGCTGTTAATAATTATCAAGTATGTATAACTATTCATTCTGATATGCGTTAGGAGATAACTACTCATATGTCATGAAAGCAATTACGAACGGTGAATATGATAAATTTGATTAATTATAACGCATACATGTTAGTCAAGTTTTCAGAATATTGTGTATATATTATGCTGAGGAGAGTTCTTTATCAGTGTAAGTCATTGTAAGCTTTATTATGAAATATCACCATCATATAACAATATTTTCTTCAATCTCATCCAGAGAGATGAGGAAATGATGCAAAATAATTCCAATAAACTGTCAATCAAAAAGCACGGAACTTTGTTAAACCATCAGTGTGAACATATTATTTCTCTTTTTTTTCTGCAAAAATGTAAAACTTCACATTATATAGAACAAACAAAAAAATATTGATAATGAACTAAGTACGATCAACAATGTATTATTTGAAGAACAACAAGCAGAACACAAAATAAAAAACGCTGAAGTTGCATTAAGTAAATTATGTACACTGCTCAAAAAAATTAGGGGAGCAATCAAAAAAGTGAAGTGAAGTGAATGTGCGAGACAGCCATGCATGGGCATAAAATTGAAAGGAACATGTGTATCAATGCACAATACAGAAAAAAAGAAGCAAAAAAATTGCAAAAGAGCTTTAATTCTTTGAAACGATGGATAAAACGTGAAGAAATGGTTTAGGGCGACAATTTGGTTACATGTAAATGACAAAAAAAAAAGAACAGTTTAGGAATGATAAAAGATATTTAATGTGGTGTGTGGTCCCTTAGAATAGATAAAACTGTCGCACACCTGTTTTCCATGGATTCGATGACATTATCAATAAGTTTTCGGGGAGTACTGTTCCACATCTCAAGAATTGCAATCTCCAAGTCCCGGACAATAAAATGAGGCCTCAATTTCGCTGCTGTCCATCGTTCGAGTGAGTCCCAAGCATCCTCGATCGGATTCAGGTCAGGAGCGCATGTTGGATATTCCATACGCTGTATTTTTTCAACATTAAGCATGTTATCCACAACACGAGCTGTATGCGGTCTAGCATTATCATGCATGGAAAAAAATTACGACATTATACGGCATGAGGTCTCAGTATCTCGCCTGCATAACTTCGGGTTGTCAAAGTGCCAATCCGAATGATATGAGGGCCCGTATATATAACTATGCTGATTCCGGCCCATACACTGTAAAACATTTGTGAAAGCTTCCCACGAGTTCTCAGTGTAACGTTACACAAATTCTGGTATAAGCCGTTCTAATACTTTAAAAACTCACATTGTTACAAGATTCTTTCACAAAGATTGTGGAACCTCCCACAAGATAAATATTGTCACAGGCGACAGGCGCACGACCGATCTTAAAAACCGGTATGGACACAGAAAAATCACGTGACCTTAATAGACAATGGAATTCAAGGTTGCGTTGAAATCAGTATAGCTGTGAGGAGTGTTTGCTCTCTCACGTGTACTATTAGTCTTCATTTTATCTATAATACGTTTTTATCATTACTGTCTAGTTAAATTTTTTGCAATGAAATCACATTTTTATTTTATTTTATGTTAATTTTTTACTGATATAAAATAGATTTTACAATGGATTTTAAAATCGTCCTACACGTGTTATTATTGAAGGCGCTACGATCAATCCTTTGGGTAAGTGTTCTTTTCATATCAATTACAGTATTATTTATATTTACCATATTAGTTTTTTATTAGTTTTCCTTTGTTACAATACAGAGAAAGAAATTCATAATCTATTTACAGTTTATTATATTACATCTTGTTTGTTTTTTAATCTACATGTCCATATAGTAAATAAGAAAGCATGTTTAAAGTTGATGTTATAGCAGATTCCGTATCATATTCTCCTTATCACAGTGCAGTCTTAATAAATTATTAAATCCCTTACAATTTAGAAAAGTAATTTATATATACTATATTTTAATCAAACAAACTCAAGGTTGAATGATATTTCTATCGCTGTTGAATGATATTTGTCGCTGATATCTGTTATTATAGAAAAATAATTGTTTAAAAATACAATGTTGAAAGCAGAAATAAATCGTAAACTGTCTAACAAATTAAATGTTATTATATTATAATGATTATAGTCAATAAAATGATTAGTTTATTTTGCTAATAATTCAAAAGATTCAAAGTAGGATTTATATGTCAGTAGCAATACACAGCCTAGATATCAATAATTCTAATATCTATTTTTAATTTATACGTAATAGTAATTTTCCTCTGTTACACATTTCAGTATAATTTGTTATATGCAAATTAAATCACGATACCTGTATTATGCTTAGATGAGATATTGTTAAATGCACTCCGTCAATCTAATTTATTTTTTATATTTAACATTTCAGCCTCAAATTGTGATACATTTTTTATATTGAATGCATTGGCAATATTTACAAAGATTTTGTATATTAAAATTATTTTAATATAATAATACTGTACCGTACAAATTAATAAAGTTTGGTTTAAGTTACTTTGTTCAATATTTAGGACAAGATATATAAAACTTTTTTTTCTTTTGCCGTGTATTCAAAAACTTTTTTGGGGGGAGGGGACGGGGGGGGCAAATGTGGCAATTGTTGTTTAACTCAGGTACTTTACAGTAAACTAATTTGAAGCTTTATAGATTTTAACCACAATCTTTTTTATTACAATATAGTATATGATTTTTTTTCAATTTGTAATAGATTTAATAATTTATTTTAAAAAGCTGTGAAAAGGAGAATACGATACTGAGTAACCTTTCACATTAACCGTAATCATATCTTATTTACATGCACACATAATAATAATACTAACATAATATATTAAAATGTCAGTGTAACAAAGAATGACTAATAAAGAACTGAAATAAGTAAAAATAATACTTTAAATGTTATCAAAAGAACACTTATTGAGTGAATTTATTGTTGCATCTTCAATGATAATAAATTTCGGGTTGTTTAATGTCTATCTTTAATTCGCATGGTTAAAACTGATCTTTGTATGATGTTAAAACGCAGTAAATTTTATCTACGCAAAAAAAGGTATTATAATAGTGATTAAATATATATATATATATATATATATATATGCCATCGAACAGAAATTAAAACAAAATCTCAGAGAAAAGAGATTATATAAAAAGAAGCATTATCAATCCATGCAGAAATTTGGACCTCTTTAGGGCCTCTTCACAAGCTTCCTTTGACTGAAAAAAGCCCCTTCAAAAAATATTCTTAATAAAACAAATCCCTTCACAAAATGTCATCCCATATAAAATAAATTCTTCATTAATTATTGCTAGGATGAAGATATATAATTTGCAAGCAAAACACGTTAGGCAAAAAGAAGCACATTAGTAGGAGGACTTTATATATATATATATATATAATGCTGTTTTGGATTGCAATTGGTTACTAGGTTTGATCTTTCATTACTAAATTTTATTTTTTATGAAAATAAATAAATTTCACAAAAATAATTCTTTATTCACAATGTGGGAACTAAAGATTAAAAAAAAATAATAATAAGCAAAATTGCACTCATATGATGTGTAACTGCGCAGACAAAAATGGTGAAAACGTATACTAAAGGGGGCTCTTCACTCACTTGAAAACACTCGCTCCGTAATGTTAAACCAATGGGCAAGTTATTTTCGAATTTCTCATTTAAATTTGAATATTTGTGACGATTTTTTTTCTTTTGCATAGGATGGCTGAGTTCGATCTTTAATATGACTATCTTTTACTTTTTTCAATTTTGGTTGTAGATTTTTTTCAAAAAAATACTTTCAGTTTCGAAACTGGTTCTTAAAATGAAAATATCTTTATTAAAAAAAAATCTACAACCGAAGTCGAAAAAGTAAAAAAATAGACATATTAAGGATCGACCCCAGCTATCCTATGCAAAAAAAAAAATCATTTAAAAATATTCAAATTTAAACGAGAAATTCAAAAACAACCTGTTCATTAATTTAACATTATGGAACGGGTGTTTTCAAGTGAGTGAAAAGTCCTCTTAATAATGGGTAACGTTCCAGGAAAATGTGGTGAAAGCTTACTCCCACTGATGTGTAACCTTACACACATTTGATGTGTAATATTACTGTCAAGTGGGGTGAAAACTTACACCTAATAATGGGTAACCTTCCAGGAAAGTGTGGTGAAAGCTTACTCCTATTGATGTGTAACCTTACACACAATTATTGTGAAAGTTTACAGGCAATTGTGGTATAACCTTACACAGAAATTTGTGATATGTTTCACAATATTATGGTTTAAACTTACACAAGAGCTGTGTAATGTTACACCAATTATATGAGTTAAGTACCACAATAAGAATGGAGGCAGCAATGTTGCCTTCAGTTTTATGGTGTAACGTTACACCAAATGTTTTACAGTGTACACTGTAAAAAAATTATGTAACGTTACTCCATAAAATTAGTGGCAGCATGCTGCCTCCAACTTTATAGAGTAATTTTTTTCACTTATATAATAATGTAATTTAAACTGATATAACTGGTGTAATGTTACACATTAGTGTAACGTAACATCGGTTATATCGGTTAAAATACTCCATAAAACTGGAGGCAGCAAGGCTGCCACCAATTGTATTGAGTAACGTTACACAAATGTTTTACAGTGTAGCATTAACCCACCTCATTTGTAATATGATTTTTCACGAACGAATTTTGTATTATTTTGAGTGCCCCTTTCTCTCCATGCCAAAACACATAGAATGTCACATCCAGACAGAATCGGGACTCATCTCTAAGCAGAATTTGACTCCGACAACGTTGCCTCCAAACTGAATGTTCAGTTGCCGATCTTCTTTGGGCCGCACAGCTGCTAGAGGTCAACGGAATACAGACCATTGGCTTACGTGCATAGAGACCATCCTTATGAAGCCTATTTCGGACTGTTTGGCTGGACACCCTTCGTCCTGTGGCAAAGAACAACTGTATTTGCCGCTGAGTAGAATTCACCGTTCCGTCTCGACGTGCTGTTAACAGGATATTTCTGTCACGAGTTTCTGTGGTAGCACATGGCCGACCTTGCCCTTGTTGATGGTAACCATTATATGTGTCTTGGAATCGATTCCACAGCCTTGGAGTGACACTTCTTGCGATTCAGTAATCGTCTACTACATTTCGTTGTGTTTCCCTAGATTCAACTGTCCCGATAATACGCCAAGCCATGGGTTCCGGTAAATCACATTATTGTGACATTTTCAAGTCTTCTTTTCTCAAAGCACAAGCTGAGCAATGAATTTTACAACTGAGACAGTGACACAGACGTTTCTGCTAAATTCCGATTTCTGCACATATCTCCTTTTTCAAGTTTTTGACGTCATAAACTTTGATTTGCATGTGAAGTTTTCTCCAATCTGTTTTCTACTACACTTTAAATTATAGATGTTTTATTTTACGTTACTTATCGGTGTAAATACTTGTGTAATTTTATTAAAACGATGTACTCCCCTAATTGTTTTGAGCAGTGTAGTTCTTTCTTTATTTTTATTAAAGGAGTGAATTAAAAGAAAACTGGCTTATTTGATAGATTTCTTTTACGTAATATTTGATTTTTTTATTATTTCTTATGTATTGAAACATAATTTAATAACTGTAACACTTTCAATATAATGAAAATTTTAAAACAAACATTTATATTTCTTGTTGAATTTTCTTTTTTTAATGATTTATTTTTCAATGAGTAAATAAATAAAAAAAAATACTTCTATTCTAAAATTAATGCCAATACTAATAAATAAGTCTCAATATTATGTTCATATATAAATAAATATGACTATATTTAATTGCAATAAATAAAGATATTTTCCTTTAACGATAAATTATATCAAGACTAAATACTACCGTTTGTCATCTACTAATCAACACTGTATTAGGTAAATCGGTGACCCGAAATTCTGACTTATTAAAAAAGTCACTTTGCACTTGTAGTTAAAAGAAATTAGTATTAAAAACTTAGAAGCCATACTCTATATGTCTTTTTCTTTAGGTCACTTCTACAATAGATAAACAACATTTTAAATTTAACTTTATGCGTATTTCCAACTGGGATATCTGTTATGGCGATTATCTGTAATGAGTGAACCTTGTGCAATTGAGAGACAAACAATCAGTTTGAGAATATGAATACTTTGATGTATTGAATTAATGTTCAAGCCCAAAGTACACATAAGAACAAGAATAATGAATGCAGTAAACTATTTTTTTTAACTTGATTTACAGGGAAAAAATGGCTTCAAGCGTTTGTTAGTAGCATCAGAATACGTAATACTGCTAATGAACAATAAATTTATCTATGTTTGCTCTATCCTAATGAATCAACATTATAAGCTCTGGTATGCTGTTAATGAGAAATTGTTTCTTAGCTCTTAAAATATTCAAATAATATTTTGTTTTGTCTAATCTGTTACATACAAATTGAATATTCCCAAGTGAGCGAAAAAATGCCCAAGCCGGGAATCCATCCCAGATCCTTGTCTTACATTGCCAATGCTCTATAGTTTAAGTTACCTGGGTTGACAGTACACCGGTTGTCAGCCTTCGGAGCTTAAACGGTAAAGCATTGTCAATGTAAGCCAAGGATCTGGATTCGATTCCCGGCTTGGGCATTTTTTCGCTCAGTCGGAAATATTCAATTCTTATGAAATCTTTACCAATCAGCATGATTGTGTTAAAATAATGGTAATCTGCTGCAGTTGAATTTGTGTATTGTTGAATAAAATAATACAGTATGATTCTACATTCGAAGATACCGTCTAGGGTCCAAATACCGGCTACTAGGTGTTCTCAGAACTGAGCTCAGCACAGCCAAGTGGCGATTGGTAGAGTTTGTAACTTTAATTGACAGAAGAAAGTTACGAAAACTACGTAGCTGAAGTCTGTCTCATTTACAAACAGTAAATGCGAAAGTCTCGAAATGACTCAATCTCATTCATCAAAACTTTTTCAGATATGTATTTCTCATTTTAAAAATAATAGACTGATCGTATACTGGCTTGAATTTATGATTAAGTTACTTTCTAGATATATTTAGCTCTCATTTGCCGCGCGCACATTATTGGTATTTTATTATGTGAATGGAAATACCGGTTTTAACTTAAACATAGCAGTGTTCTGAATACGGGCTACCTAGAGTTGTCTAAACACCGGATAGCCGGGATTTGGACCTCTCTTTGTTGCTCTGCTTGAAGGGAAGGAAAATAAATGGATTTAAATAGTTCAATGATTAATAAATTAATTTAAATGGTTCAGAAATAGTTCCAGTTCTATTTCGCAATATGAAAACAAGTGGGTAAGTGTGATCACAGATCGCACAGAGGGTTTAGTTTAATATTCCTTTCAAAACCCTTTATCCTTTTGCAAAATATGTTAGTTCCACATTTCGCAACAACCTCTATCCGAACGGAATTCCGTTTTACAACCTATCTGTAAATATATTAGTCAAGGGGATCGGGCCCATAGCACCCGAGATAGGTAGGTGCCCCCTACCGGTAAAAAGTGGAACTGAAATATGTAAGGCTATGTGCATAATATGAAAGAGTGGTCAAAGGGTTGTCGGCAAATGTTAGAAAAGTACTCACCGGGTGCAATGGGGGGAGGTTTGAAAAATTGCTTGAAATACACAAGTTAGAGCCCGGAGGGGTAAATAATGTAAGACTTTTTGAAAATTTATGATTTTGCGTGTGATTGAAAGTGCTCTACTATAAGTATGCAAAATTTCAAGTCTTCAACTTAAATAGGGGTTCAGGTAGAAAAAAAAACGTAAAATACACAAGTTTTAGCCCAAACGGGTAAATATAAGACTTTTTGAAAATTTTATGATGGGACATTTGATGTGAGGTGTTCAGCTATAAGTATTCAAAATTTGAAGTCTCCAACATATATAGTTTCTGAGAACGGGCTCTGTGACGGACAGACAGACAGACAGACAGACAGAGGAACGAGATGAATAGGGTTTCGTCAGATAAACGAAACCCTAAAAAGCAACCGTCCGTAATTCTTCAGGAGAGACAGTGATTACCGGATCACTTCTCAAAAAAGCGCTGCTGGACACTCCAAACTTTCCTGCAATAAATGTGAAGAGAAAGAAGGAGGAAAATGACGGAGGAAAACAGGTAAGAGGGCCAAAAATTGGATTTTTAAAAACTGAAAAAGGAAGATATCCAACAGAGGAAGATGATGCAAATTAGTCTTCTGCATGGGTGCTTTCTCTGCGGACAAGAATGGGGAGGGCATTCTGTGTTTAATGTTAAGAATGCGATATGTGACCCTATAGCGACAGCACCGACGCAGAAAGTGATATTATGATTATGATTATTTTTTCAGATAAATTATGCACATTTTACTCAGAAAGCAATTTTTTTTTGTTTTACACGTTAAAAAACGAAAGTAGAAACATAATGGAAAGAAAACTATGTGAGATAGTGGTTAAGAATTTTATAAATTTAACAATAATGCTTATTTATTAAAAAATACGTATTTTTCTGTGCATAAGAAATGTTATTAATCAATAAAATTTATTAAAATAATATTCTTATTCCTTAATAATTGGCATTAGCTCTATTTGTGGAATATTTTGGAAAAAAACTTAGGTAGCTGGTATTTAGACTCCATTTTCAAACCTCTAAACTTAAAGACTTTCGGAGTTTTGGTTGTTATAAACAGAAAACGCCTTTTAAACTGATTTTGTTTTCTCTAAACAGGTGTAAAACATGTTAAGGTACCATGCTGTCACTATTTTTCTTACTAATAATGAATATTGTATAATATAGATTGAAAACAAAAGTGGTAGCCGGTATTTGGACCATTTTCCTCTAATGCACTGGCAGATTTACAATGATATACAACAGCTGTAGTGAGATATTTCAGATTCTTTTCCTTATTTACTTGCAGCGAACAATGCTTTTTTAAGCCATATCAGTGATTACCATCTCTCCTAAATTTCGATCGCTCTCAACTTTTCTCATTATTTTTTCTGAATTCAAAAGACACATTTCATTTGGGTAGTTCGGTTTTTAACACTTTCCAACGCAGTTGAAAAGTGTTTATGACTTTGGTTTGTCTGTATTACGTCTGGCCTCTATCCGCGCTCAAACTCGCGTAAATATACCCCGATTGACATATAAATGTTATTATTATTATTGAATTTTGCCATGGCATGTTCGGTATTGAAAATGAAGCATGTAGTGTTTACATGTTCACACAAATTATTCTATTACATGATAGTTTATGTAGAAACATCATTTCTGATGTATTTTAATAATGTTAAACAATTTTAAACTGAATGAAATTATACACAGTATTGAAGTGTACTAAAAGATGATTAATATAGAATATATTATGTGTACATGCATACGGAACTCGTACAGGGGGACGCAAAAGTATTCCGTTATTTTGGGTTACGAAGAAAAATCTTCTCTGTTACAAACAATGAAATTCACATGAATTTCTGAGATGCACTAAAACATGCTTCCTATGGAAGCATAGTTGGAAAGGTAATACCCGTTCATTCATGCAGAATGTGCTACTTGGAAAGACATGGAAAAGTTTCAGAAGAAAAGTTACATGAGATTTAGACATTTTAATAAGCGTATTTCTTAAATATGCAAAATAATTATTGCAAACTTATTTTAGCATTTATATTTTGCACAATATATCTTTCAAATATGAAATAATTTATTTGTTATTTTATTTGTGGCTATTTTAAGACAAGTAATTGTTATTTTTCTAAAATTTTCATTTTTAACACTTTCCAAAATAGTTGAAAGTGTTTACGAATTCGATTTGTCTATTCGTGCTCTAACTAGCTTAAATATACTCGGATGGCCATGTAAAGGATATATGTTATTAAGATTTACCATCTAATATTCGATATTGAAAATGAAGTTGTAGAAATTACAGATCATTTAGAGTGGCACGCTAAAGTCTTCCATTACAATATTATCTGAATGGAAAAATAATTTGTGGTGTATTTTAATAATGTTACACTATTTAAAGAAATTGAAATTTATATACATTTTTGAGGTACACTAAAAGAAGGTTAACACAGAATATGTTATGTGTAGGATTTCCATTTCATTCGCAGGGGCACTTAAAAGAATTCGGTGATAATGAGGAAACATCTCTTGCTGCGCATTTTAATAATGTTATTTTGTTAAAAACATAATGAAATTTATATGAGTTTCTGACGTGCACTGAAACATTATTTCTGAAGAATATGGAGTGCAAAGCCTTTATATTATTCATTTACATGTCCACACACAATCGTTTGGTTATATAATGGCCTATGGGGGTTTCAAACGTAGTTTGATTATGTTGCACTGTTTCAAACATGCTAAAATTGATATACATTACCGATGTTCACAAGAGAATTTGTAAGCAGTACTAAGGAGGAGCGTGTATTGCTTAAAGGTGCTTTTTTATTTGATTTATGTAATTTCAAGCTCAACGATAGTTAGTATACTATGATATGTTTGTAGAAAGTAACTAAAATTATATACAGGCTATGTAACGAATTAGGTACTTGGCCGCCTATGAATAGCATTTACTGGAAGTGTGATATCTGTAGTTTTAAGTGTGTTTTTGGCTGAATTGAATTTCAGCTTAATATGTGTCGTGTACAAAACTGTGATATACAAGTCTGTACAAATGAAGTCAAGTACATTTCTGTCTATTTCTAGAAATTGCTTAATGTGAATTTTCAGATGTGTTATGGGTTTTCTTACAAAACTAAATTTTAGTATACTATGTGCACAATATATGTAAATCTATAGGTCATATACAGCGCTACACAAAAGAGTAGAAATACTTTTCAGGTTATGTGTGGTAATTGCTTTACCTTATTAAAAGGCGAAGTTCTTTAAGAGTATTCTACAATTGTTGGAAAGTGGTTCATAATGTTTGACGCATGATTTTTCTTTCTTGTTATTTTTTGAAATTGAGAACATAATTTTGGTGTACATTATTTATGATCATTATCTCAGTAAAATATCCTGGAAAAAAACTTCAGAATTTACGTTCAATTTGGTTCGCTTAATTTTTGATGAAAAATAGTTTATAGTCGTTATAAATTGCTTTGAAAATTTTCGCATGTGAAAGAAGAATTATTTAGGATTTTAAAATTAAACTGTGGATAAAAAGCTATATTTGAGTTATAACAAGCAAAGATAAAAATAAAATAGAACTTATTTTTACAGAAAAAGTTTTAGCAATGAACTTCAAAGGATTTTGTGATTAAAAATATGCTTGTGAAAGGAATTTTTTTATTAAAAATGTCATACACTCTATTTAAATTTGTTTTAATGATGCGCTTAAGTAATTGCATAGGTAAACATTCACAAAAGAAAGAACTTTTTGCAAAAAATATCGTGAAAAAAGGATAACAATGTTTCACTTCACAATGTTTTTATCTCATGGAAGAACTTTATTAACATTTATTTGAGTAAATATTGAAATGATTGCGTAAGGACAATTAACAGTATATTTACATTTTTTCTTCTTCTATAAAAGAAAATAAAAAACTTTTTAAAGATTTCATATTGTATGTTATAATTTCACTTTCTTTAATTTATCAGACGATATAGGTTTACTTGTTTTATTATCATTTTAAAAATCGTTTATAAAGGAGTAATACTGATCCGACTTAAACTGATGAGGTTACATGCAATAAAAGCAATCGTGGACATAAATTATTCTTTACAGGATTTCAGTAATCTTAAAAATACGAAATTGTCATCCAAAAAATCCCAATTTTCTCAGCAGTTTTATTTTTTTAAAGATTATGTAATAATTTCAAATAATTACATATTATTATTTTTTTTTAATTGACTATAATTACAAAAGCGAATAATTAAATATAAAAAATACCTTAATACACGTAACAATATTAAACTCATCAAAGGTAAAATTGCAACATCATGAAGCAATGCGCTTAGCTATACGAAAATCACTACATTAATACTGACAAGAAACATATTCAAATGTTTAAACACATAAAAAAAAATAAGCAAAAGAAAACTGTTTATGAAATCTAACTTTTAAGGGCAGATATACAAGCCGATAAATGGCGAAGCATACGCTTGATGGGACTATTAATGATTACCTGAGCTACTAATTGCCAAGTCGGTCCACTGTTTGAGCCCGGAGGTCGGAGTTCGGTTCGATCGCGGGCACTTTAACTGGCGATCCTCCGGCGCAGTCCCCTGAGACAGAAAAAGAGGGAGCACAGGTCACCTCTCATACCAAGATTGACACGCTGTTTGCCCTCTACTTCCATACTGGCATCGCGCAAATATCACCGCTTGATCAGCGAACAACGTCGTTTTTTCCCAGCCGGGCATTGGGGTTGGCTCACAACTCCTCCAAATATAGAGGACCCAGAGGATGAACTGACATATGGAGAAGCGGAATTTCCTTACCGCTGCCTATAACCTCCCCCAACACTGCTCCGGAAGACGCTGCATTCCCTTCCCGCGTACCTTGCTTTTCTTTTTTTTATAAATGCTTGCTCATCTTTTTTTATTAATTAAAGTAATAGTACGTAACTAACTTGTTTTACTCTTTGGAAAAGGACAGATATGAATTCTATAAGAAAAAGAATTTTCTTACAATTTCGAAAACTACAGCTATTCGATGGCCAACATTTTGCCATTTTAGCAAATAATATTAGTTCTAAAAAGAACTGTTTTTATTTAAATAATTAACTATAATAAATAAATTAAAAAACACGAATAAAAATTAATAGATTACTGTCAGAATATAAATGCTTACAAACAAATGAAAACACGACGTTTGCGTTTGCGCAGTTATTTCATAGATGTACAATTAATAGATTATCCATAAAGAAGAAAACAGCTAGGCATCTTTTCTGTAGTTCAACCATGTCCGCTACGTGGCGTGCGACCTTGATTGATGTGATCTCGCCTCTAATCTTGCGGTTACCTCTCACATTTATGATAGGACGCTTACTTTATATCGCTTTGGCCGACACTAGGTGAGTCACTGGGACATGTTCTTACGAGTCCGTTCTTACCCTAGTCTTAGCGCCAGATAATTTGCATGTATTTTCCTATCTCAGTGGATAGTCTTTGCCCAGAGTAAAAAAGTCCTCGCCATTTGACCATGCTCGGCACTGAGATCGAGATACGGAGTGTATCTCTCCACCTTGCCCGAGAACTGGTCCCTGGGGTGGATTCCAGGTCCCACCCATGCACAACACTAGACTAGAACTTTGCGATTCGTACATACCAGTCAAGGTAATCTACCCCAGTAAAGAGACGATTCCGGATTACCTGGAGGCCCTGCCGGCCATATACTGTTTAAATAATACTCATTTCGTAAATTATTTTATTTAGTGTGTTATTTTGCGTTTGGCGGTACGATTTCGCGAATATGGCTTTCATTAACCATTTTTGAAAATAATAGAATGTACTCGTAAGGGTGTAAAATTTTGAACCTACAGGTATTATTTGTAAAATATGTTTTCCTACAATTAAAAAAAGTTTTCCCTAACATCGACGTTTTTGAAAATATATAATATATTTACATTTTTTTTTATAAACATTAGACGTTTATTTTGAAAATAGTTGATTTTAATTAGATCCTATTTATCAAAATGTTAACAAACTACGACAAAGTTATGCAAATGTTATCCTGGGCATATTGTATTAACTTCTAGAAAAATATACAAATATGTATAATTTAAAATTTATACAATTATGTTTATTCAATTTCTTAAAACATTGAGAAGATAAATGTTATTTGAAAAATCCTTCAAAATTTTATACAAATGGATTTTAAATTTATTATATTAAATTTATTTCTATTCATTTGAATCTTTATCTAACTTGCAACATTTCGAAGATATTTAATCAATTTATTAAGCAAAAACCAAGTATTTTTTTGTATTTTACGCGCCAATTGGTTTTTGCGCGTTCTCCAGACCACCCTCCCGTCTCTAGCCGTCTCCTATGATAAATTACTTTAATAAGTCTTTGTAACAGGAAGGCGTACGACGTGCCCATCAAGTAAAATTCATTATGCAATAATTGTGCATGTGCGCGGAGGAGGCAACAGAGTGTTTACTTTAATCACTGGCTTTCTTAACCTTGAATTCTTTTGCTACTAATTGACGCGAATGATCTTTAAATGTGTTTTGTAAATATTTCTATAATTGCTAGTGCAACTCAGGCGAAAAGCATTCACTGATAGCGCCCCTATATTAAATGTATCTTTAAAGGTATTTTCGGGTACAAGTGTTTAGCTTTGTAGAATTACTCTCTTTTGTAAGTGATTATAATTCATAAAATATGACAGTACACAAGAAACTCGACTTATATTTAATCCTTTTAACGAAACCATTTGCTTTAAAATGTAAGTTAAAAAAGTGAATGACTTTGTTTTTCTAGAATGTTTGTTACTATATTATTCAAGTCAATAAATATTCATGAAAATTCAAATAATTCTGGCAAAAAGTACCAAGAAAAAAAAAGAACTTAAAAAGAAATAACAAAAAAAAATACATCTAAATTTTTTTGTTTAACTTTCTTTACTAAAATGTTTTTTTATTATTTTTGTTGCTGAAGACTAAGCTGTTTATGTGTAGGTATATTCAACAATATTTATTATAATTTTCGGAAATATATATTAATTTGTTGAAATCAACCGGGAAAATTTCAGTAAAAACTAAATACTTTATTAATTTAACTCGTTTTTTAAGAGAAGTGTTTTATTAAACCAATTAATTAAAAGTTGAATTGTTGATTCTGTAATTTTTTACAATGTAAGTTAATTGATAAAATAAATTCATACTAGTATACCGTTAAACAAATGTTCCGGCTCTTAGCATATATAATTGAACCTACTTAATATACATACTAGTTATAATTATTATTACTTATTAATATATACTACTTAATATATATTATTGAAATACCTCAATAGATTTTTTATATTAAGTATATATATTAAATTTTTTACTAAGAATACCAAAATCATTTTTACATGGAAAGTAGCAATTACATGTCCAAATAAAGTTCAGAAATTTATTAAAATCGATAATTTTGTATTGGCCCAGGAGTAAACAGCTGAAGGAATCGCCAATGGTCAATAGCCTTTTTTATCGCTTTGTACAATTTCAGTGGTCTAAGTGCGTAGTTTGATTTTATGTCTTAGATTTGTGTTTTATATGCATTTAATTATTTTATTTATTGTTTTATGATGTGTTAATTTCGTTATGCAATGTAAGCCAGAAGCTAAACTATTTATAATAATTTAAGTAAAAACAGATTTATCTTTCGTAATCGTCTGCTCGCCATAGAGATGAATTAAAAATTACTTTAAAGCTCTAAAAAGTGAGTAAATTGAGGTACATATTTCAAACAAACTGCGATACAGTTTTCAAACAAATTTCATTTGAAAGTACATTTTCTTCGACGGTGTAAAAATTGAAAATATTTAGAAGTTTAACAAATTTTAATAAAAGTCAAATTTAATGGTCTGCTGTTGCCACAGTCAAAATGACGTCAGCTTTACGCACAGACACGTTTGTCTTTCATAATATAGATATTAAAAATATAGTGGCTGCTTGTCACTTCTGATTAAGTATGTATCAAATGTTTTGGTGGCTTTGAAGTTAAATAATATTTGTCATTCAATGCTTTGTTTTCTTTTATAACATGAGCACGAAAGAGACAACCAATCTTTTCAGCTGATTTAAGGGAAATGAGGAACATTTCACGTTCTTTTTACCTGACTGAAAAGAAGGGTTATGGTTTCACGCGTATCTGTGTATGTGGATTTCTTTATACCCTCGAAATATCCCAACGGCTGGATGGATTTTAATGAAGGAGGTCTCTATCAATTCGTCTTAACGGCCCGAGGGCTATAGGCTAGGTTTTGTTTTTATCAATTCAAAATGGCAGCCGTAAAATAAAAAAGGGCGGTAGAGACAAAAAGGAAATTACGCACCCTATTCTGAGGCATATCATTGGATAGGTCTTTCAAAATGAAGACGATTTCTCATTGACTAATTTACATTCAGAAGCTCCGTTAAAATATTATACAACCTGGAAGTTGTGTATGTATGATCTCTAGCGTTACTGCAACTCTAACCATCGTAGACATCTATAGACCTCATCAAAACAGTGTTTATAGATAGGAACTAACAATTAAACACAACTTAGTCAAGATACAACAACTTAGTCAACACAAGTCATCAATACAAGTAAATAAAAACTAGTAGTAGGAACTGAAAAATAGGTAAGTAATATAAACAAGTAATATATATATATATATATATATTTTTTTTTTTTTTTTTTTTTTTTTTTTTTAAAGTCAATTCCTACTTACGTCAATACGAGAATTTTTTTTCTCCCATTCTTCTTTCCGCTGGAGTGGCGCTTAAAATACCTTGATCAAGAAGAGGACTCTCTCAATTAATGAAAATTTATTAATTTAATTTAATTAATGAATTAATATTTGAAAAAAACTGGATTAACATCAAGTGTCATCCACTACAAGTTAAAAAAAATTATTTGAGCTTGATTGGAAGAACAATAAGTATTTTATTAGCGATTGAAAATTTGAACATGATATATATAGCCAGAGTGTGAGCTAATAGTAGGAATTGAAAAAAAAATAGTTTCACATTGATGAGAAATAATTAATGAGTTCGCTTTTTACGCAGTCGGGTTTCTTGATTTTTTAAATTTAATTGTTTTTTGGAAATATATGTTCATAGTTCAAACAAAAAGCATATAGCATCATTATTATTTATAAATCGCTTATGCATGATGCTGTAAAAAACCTTATTTTGTTACGAGTACTTTTTTATTGTGTTATATAAAAAATATTGACTAACAGTAAATTAAAGTAATAGAAATTGAAACTTCTCCGAATTCTTAACAACTGGGATGCAGGTGGCTAACTTTTAAAAGAAGTACTAATATTCAGAAAATTGTTTTGGCTATGTCAATACATTCGAAACCGATGCAAATTCTTACAAATAAATATTTTTCAAAAAAGTAACAGCTGCGGTATTCCAAATATTTATCATATTTTTCTTTAATGTATACTCAAAATGTTGCAATATACACAAGTGACATGTGTACACAATATGGCAAAAGTATAAAAAACTTTTCCAACTTTAAAAAATCTCTTCCAATAAAATTTACTTTTTATATTATAAAGAAAATATAAAAAAGACGGATTCATAAATATTATTTTTTGAGTTGATGACTTCCTTTTCATAAAATTATGAATAAGCATATGCATAAAAAACAATTCGTATTTTAAATTATATATTTTTTTTAATATTCAATTTTTTTTTAAATATTTTTAAATAATTATTATATTTTCATTTAAAATTTTCATTTTTTTAGTGCCATGATAACAATGACAAAATAATACTTATTCGGATTTTTTTTTTTTTTTATGATACAGGAAAATTTTTTTATTTAGGCCTCAATACTAAAATTATGAATTCTTGTATTTGAATCTTTATTATACCAAAATTAATGAAAGTAACAACATACTTTAAGGGACACTATCATGATTGCAAAAATTGTTAGTATTAAGAAAAACACTTTATGTATATTTATTAAAAAAGAAAGAATATGAATATTAATCACGATTAAACATGTTTAGAGAAAAAAGTATGATATAAATATTGATTGAAACGGTTATTTTCATTTTCTAATTAACATCTTTATAGATACTATATATATATATATATAAATCCAGTTCGCTTTACAGAATACGTATGGGTATGTGAAAATTTCCCATTGTTTTTTTTTTTCTCACATTTTTTTCAATTCGTAATATGAGTATTATTTAATATGAATGTCTTCATAGAAGGTTTCCGTTTGAATTTTTTCTTATATAAAATTGAAATTTTATTTAATCTTAATTTCTTTTACTTGTATCTAGTTAATCGCATACGATTAGGCAATGTGGAGCAGAGAATTCCGCTTAAAGTATACTCTTCTGCACAGAAAGTTTTGTGAATATCTTATATTGTTGATTATTGCCCTTGGAACGTATTTCACAACATAAGGTTCGCCTTTTCCTATTTCATTTTTCTCTCCTTTTGTTTTAAGTTTTTATTAAAAAATGCAAATTTTCGCAGTTTTGGGTTGAATTTATTTATTATGTATCGCATTTGTTAGTCATTTTTATCTGTCTCCGATTTTATCTTATCATGAAAGAGTTATTTTATTTACAAAAATGTTTATTATATTTCATAATAATGAACAACAACAACTATTTTCGATCTATTGCTGGATGTAGGTCTCCCTCTGATTTTTCCATGGTTTCCTACGTATTGCTTTGTTAATCCAATTAACTGCAGACAATTTTCTCATTTCTTCTCATGAGGTCATCTCCTTGGTCACTGTATATCTCTTGGATACTACTGTGGAGTGTTTGTACTCATCTATTATCTTGTCTTCTTGCAAATTCCATTATAACGATTATTTCTCTCGATGATGCCAAATTTTCGTCCGATTTGTTATCCAGATTATTCTTTTTCTGCCTCGTCTAATTATGCTTCTTTCCATACTTCGCTGTGTTGTTTGTAATATTTGTACTATCCATTTTGTTATAACGTCCATGTTTCCGTTACATAAGTTAATACAGGCAAAACACATTGGTTAAACCCTTTTCTTTCAAGAAAAGGGGCATTTTACTTTTCTTGCCAAAAGCACTCCACTTCTTATTCTTCTGTCAATTTCATTCATGATGCTGTTGCCCGATGTGCTATTGACTGCCCAAAGTACATATAACTCTTCTCTTCGTTAATCTCAGTGGTTGTTGTAGATGATCTTCTTTTTTGGAATACGTCTATTTATAAATTTATCTAATAATCTATCTAACTATCTATCCTGGATCTATATCTACAAAATATCTACATATATCTATTTATCTATATATCTATATCTGTATCTACAAAATATCTATATCTATCTCTCTCTCTGTGTGTATATATATTAGGGTGGAACTTAAGTATAGGGTAAAAAAAAAACTTTTTTATTTTAATGTGTAATAGTGAAAACTTTTTTCCTTTTTGGATGTCTAAACTTTTGGCTGAAAAGGTTTTTTTTAATTAAGTTGTTTTCCGGTTCCTCAAGGAGGTCAAAGTTTTGAAATTTCAGTATAAAGTAACTGAAAGTAAACAACATAGCTGTTAGCTCATATCTACTTTTATTTAGCAAATACTATCCAGAAGTCACCACGAGGAGGTGGTTAAATATCGACTTCCACCCTCCTTACCTCCCTTTGTTATGAATTAATTAAATTGGATATTCAACCTACTGTCTTTTTAGGCAAACTTTGTCATTACATTGTGGGAATTCAACTTTCCCAAGATTAAGCCGTCTTTTGCTTAATATTTAAAGACGGTTGACGCAGCTCGCGGGACAATTTTGACACACGTTTCCACTGTTTGAGTATGACAAGGAAAATCTAAAATTCAGGTGTATCCCCTATTTGTACTTTTTTTAAGTTCTTCATCCGATCAGACCGTCAAGATAGGATCAATGTTTTTATAGTCTATAATTTCAATATGTTCGCGTTTTTTCAAGTTGCTTTCCTACTGGTCCAGAAAATCCTTTTGTACCCGTAGTTTTTCAGCAAGATGTTGAAATAAGTATCTAAGAAAAAAGTTCATTTGCATGTAATAATTAAATTATCCATTATAAAGTTTTTAGGGTATTGCTTCCGATGTTTTAACAACTCCAAATTTGCATCCTGCATTAAAGGCGTTTCTGTTTCACCTAATAACTCTCAAACTTGAAATGTCTGTGTTATTATTTTGAAAATACACCAAAATTGCAGTGGCTATATTAATATAAAAAGAAGATGTCAATGAAATATGACCAATATATTTTTATCCTGGTTTTTGAACTGAGACCAGATGTTCGTCTTTAATGATTCTTTATACTTTTTTCCCTCTGCTTCAGTTATCATAGCGTTATCCTTTCTACCATAAAAATACTAACCTTCTAAAATTAACTCATTTCGCCTTTCCTATTCTTTCAAATTCTTCCTTTTCTTTTCTCTTTGTCGTCTTCAAGTCCTTCTTTCAGTTACCTTTTCTTTATTATCATCAGAAATACCCATATCTTCTAAGGTGCCATTTGCAATAATATTTGCAGTTCTGTCTAATACTCCGGTTCTTTCACCGTGTTGATTATCAAATTCAGGTTTAGAAAAACAACCGATTGAACTATTTCCTTCCGAACTGTTTTTTACTCTTGGCGATCATTCAATCAAAACATCATTTTGTTGTTTTAAAATAACTTTTTTCCTTGATATTTCCATTTCCAGTCTTGCTACACACTTTTTGTAGTTTTTATATCTATTGATCCTATTGTCATCACCCCATCTCTCTTTGGTCTTTGAGAAAGTGACGTTCTTGTTCTGATACACGATAATATTTAGTGCTTTTACACAAAGAAATGTTTTTTACAGGATTACCTAACATTTTGCAATTTTATATTGGATGTGGGATTATTCTTTCTAATCTTAATATTTTTCTTCAAATTTTGACATTTCTCGTCTCTAATCATTTTTTATGATTTGTGTATCAGAAACCGTTGGAATTGAAGGTTTCAGCAATACACTTTTAATTGTATCATCAACAGCTTTAGATAGTTTAGAAATAGTGTGTACCAGATTCCAGCTGTCAGATTTTAAGTTAAATTGAACCCAAAAATAATGTTTCATAACTTTTTCATATGTTCATCAAAGATAACAGTCTAATGTTAATTGTTTTGGTTCACGAAATACAGGACACTTCAACAATTATCTAGATTTAGGTACGTTAACAGACTTTATCACTTTTGACACCGAATGTTTATCGAAATATAATTAAAGAAACTGTTAACACCCGTTAAATTGGACTAACTTGTTATGTGTCGCAGCCAAATAAATCAGAGACAATGAAAGCTGACGCCCACGACGCTGGCTTCTACAAAAGTCAAATAAAGTGGGGCTAACTTTTCTATGGCACTCAAACTAAATTATTCTCTTTATTACAGGACATTAACACTTAATTAATTTAATTTTGTAAAATATAAATTTAACAATAAGCTTAAAAAACTTTTCATGCAATTATTGGCTTTTTTTCGTTTTTTATGGAAAATCAGGCGCTTTGAGGAACCGGAAAATATCATTTTAAAATTAAAAGAAAAATATTTTCTTTTTATGGAGTTAAAAAGGAAAAAAGTAATCACTATTAGAATATGAAATTCGAAACTTCGTTTTTTAGTTCCACCCTAATATATATAGGGTGTAAATAATTAAACGACCCTACTTTAAAGTTGTCTACAGACAAAACTATTGTTCATAAAGTTGTGAAATTTTGTGAAAGACATAAAAAAGGGATGAGAATTTGCTTAAGCTAAAAAATATATAAATAAAAATAGTTCAAAATTTTCGTCACCAGAGGGCGATTTTTTTAAATTACACATTTAGCATTACGATAGTTTAGAAATTTTACTTATTAACTTAACCTTATTCTAAAGACAGCATTTCACGACTTGTTACTAGCATTTCCCAAAACACACAGCGGCCAACTGCGGAACAAGCTATCTTACGATTCCAGATGGTATCTAAAAATGATGAAAGTTATGCAGAACATGTTTGGTTATAACAAAATTTGTTAAACTATCGTAAATGTACGCTAAATGTGTAATTCGTTAAAAACGGCCTCCTAATTTTTTTTTTCGCTCAATCAAGTTCCCATACTTTTATTATGTCTTCCAAAATATTACTCAACGTTCTAAACAATAGTTTTGTCTGTAAAAAAAAATAAAATAGGGTTGATTAATTATAAACATCCTGTAAATAAAATTTCTAAACTATCGTAAAGCTAAATGTGTAATTTTTATAAAATCGCCCTCTGGTGGCTAAATTTTGAACCATTTTTATTTATATATTTTTAGCTTAAACAAATTCCCATCCCTTTATTATATTTTTCACGAAATTTCACAACTTTATGAACAATAGTTTTGTCTGTAGGCAACTTTAAAGTAGGATCGTTTAATTATGGACACCCTGTATATATATATATGCATAAATATATTTTTAAATGGCATGAGCGATTAATGAGGGCACTTTAAATGTAACATGGTGGTTAAATAATTGACTCTAATTCTTAAATGGAACAATTAATTAGCTATACTAAATGTGAAGATGAAGTGAGTGAAATGTTTAGCAGATAGCTCATACATAATTTAAAAATAATTTACATTTTTATCACTAGTTTGACTGCGATGTATCAAAATCTAAGATTACTGATATTAGTGTCATAACCTGCATGCAAAATATCTAATTTTTTTTTGCACTCTATTTAAATGCGGACAAAAATAGTTTTATATCTGAACTTTTTTTTAAGCATGTTTACATTTTAAGACCGTGCAGTACTATATATTGAAAAAATATTTAAACTTTTTAAAAAAATTAATCGACATAAAAATTATGATCTACAGCATAAGCATGTCGCTTATTTCATATTTATATGCAATGTTGTTAACGAAATATAGAATTTTTGATAAGTATTCAATGAAACCCCCAGTATGAAATACGAATAATTCCTTTATAAAATGGAATTATTTTTAAAATTCGATTCCTTTGTTTAGTTTTTTTCTACGCTTTATACATTTTAGCGGAAATGCAACGCAAACCATATGTTATCGGCATATCTATAAAATAAAGTTAACAAATATCATTTGACTCTCGTAAAATTTATTCCAATATCATAAATTCCTCATGCATGTTTTACGAGCCGTAAAATGGAAAATCATCAGACACTCTTATCCTTTGGATTTACTTTATTCTTGAAGTATATATATCTAACAAATTTATATTCTTCACCAGAGTAACAGTGTAGCAATTTTATGGTCTTTGAAATACGTGTAAAAGACATGAACAGTTAAAGTTTTTTGCTCATGCGTAAACAGCTCTTATTTTTCTCGCGAAGTATCAAGTTCACTGCAGTGTGATTTCAGGGAAAAGGGCATTTTATAGCAAAATAAATTTTAATTAAAATGTACAAAAATATACTAATTATAGAATAATAATTGACTTCGAATATACTTGTCATATTAATTTTATAAATGTTTATATTTAATAAGTGTATACTTTTAATGTTCAGTATGTTGATCTGATCAGAGCACTAACTTTTAACGTTTAGGCGAAATGTATTTATTTCTATTTTATCAACGACGGTGCACGCGTGTGTGTCTGTCTATCTGCCGTATTTCGAAAAGACTGCAGCACGCACAGATACAAAATATGGAATATAATACCTCAATATATGTACGTATGTACCTCGAACACAAATTTTGTATTTTTTCTATACAACTATTATAGTTTTTCTCGTTTCACGGTAAATTTTCCGTATTAGTTAAGGTCTCAATCTTTCTGCTCAGTATAGTAAATTTTGACCTCTTTTGAGTTAATTTTATCGAAATACCTAGAACAGTTTTGATTTTTTTTTTATTATGTTTATACGAATATTAGAGTGTTTCTTTTTTTTTTGTTCTGTGATAATTTTCTTACATTCCTAAAAGGTATTCGGTTTCAAACTTTTAGATTAATTTAGTAAATTTTGCCCTCTGCAGCCTTTGAATATTTAGCCACATGTCTGTGTTTTTTTTTCATTTTGCAGGGTTCGTGGCGGTTTTTTAACATTCGTAAAACAAATTCATATTACAATTTTTACTCTAATGTAGTATATAAATTGTCCTCCTCTTTTTTTGAACTTTTAGGTAATCTTAATGTGATTTTCTATGTTATTTTTAACTTTCTCTCGCATTCCACGGCACTTTTATGACATTCGTAAATCAAATTCGATTTCACATTTTTAGCTTTATATAGTATATTTTGTCTTCCAGGATTTTTGAATGTTTACCGATGTTTAATGCTATTTTCAATGTGATTTTTTGTTCTTTTTGTTTTCTTTTTTTGCATTCCGAGGCGTGTACTTTGACATTCGTCAAAGAATTTCAGTTTTAATGTTTTAGCCCACTATAGTATATTTTCATTTTTTTCCGATCTTTTAGCTGGGGGGGGGGGAGGGTTGTGTGTGTTTTATCGTAGAGATTTTTTCCTTATTCGTAAAAGATCTCGGTTCTAATCTTCTGTCCCAATTTTAATGTTGTCCACTTTTCAGTCAAATTCATCTTGAATTCGTAGAGCTATTTTTGAATTTTCTGGATTTTTTATGCGATGTTTAGTTTTTTCTGCTTTTTTGTGATTTTTAGACATTAGTAGAAGGAATTCGGTTTCAAACGTTTAGCGTAATATACTTGTCCATGGTACCTCGGGTCCTCTCCGAATATGGAATGTATAATTACTCAAAATACTAAAATGAATTAGGTACTTATTATTCAATTAAATTATTCCAAATTCAAACTTAACAAATGTATTTATAAAAGGTCCAATTGGGACTGGCAGTGGTTGATACATCTCTTACGTCTAAAAACACTTCTGGCGGGAAATCTGTTATACACGGAGGAAACGCTCCCCGAGGATTGAAATGCAATTTTCAATATACACTCGCATATAAATATTGCAAAAATTATCATACAAGAAAAAAATTATAAAATATAAACAACTTACATGCACAATAATAATACAAGAATAAATGCACTATAACACTAGATTAAATACAGAAATAATATATTTTTTTAGAGTTTACTTAAGGAAAGAAAGGAAATCTGTTACTCATCTGTTAATATACAGACATCTCTGACTTTTCTCTTAAAAATTCGCCCGTCTGGTAAACGTAAATTCACTGTTCAAATTATATTATCCCTTCCCTTAAAAACTTCAACTATTCTACCAACCAACCATTTGGTAGAAGGTAAATTTTCCTGCTTTATTAGTACCAAAGTTACTTTCTGTACATCATCTGTTTAAAACTTCCATTTCCCCCTCTGTTGGAGTTGGCGCAGCATGTCCCTAAAGGGACATTGTGCCATAAAACTCCAATCAACCAACCAACCCTATGTTGGAGATTTTTCAAATAATTACGGGTTATCATATATTTCAAGTGGTCCAGCACTCGTTCCTCGAACATTTTTAAAAAATCTGAAATTTTTTGTACAACAACCCTAACATGATGGATGTTCAAAATGACTATTATTTTAATTTTATTAATTTTTGTTTGTGCATGGCGGCCATCTTTGTTTCATCGTCTGCAGCAATTTTCTCACATGAAGGGTTTACGGAATTGTAAATAATTCACCATTTATTTATCCAATTCAAGTGCGGATTAAAGCAATCTGTACAGCATACATTGGGCTAAAAATATGGTAATAGAGTAGTTTCCGAAAGTAACTGCTTATTGGTGAAATTTAAGCATATATTTTCATTTATTTTTCAAAATTTGTCTAGCAAGGAAAACTTTGAACATGACATAATTTTTTTTTTACAAATAGGCCAAATGTACTTGTACTCACACGCCAAGTTCCATATCTGGGAATTGCTTTCTCTTCGCTAGAAAAAAATCTCAAATTTTTCAAAAATGTCAAAAATCGCACTTTTGAGGCTTTGATATCTCTGGTGGGGCACGAGATAAAAATTTGAAGTTCTGGTTTCTGAGAGCATTATATGGTAGTGTTATGTACAAGAAATTTCAGGATGAAGATTTGACTACAAGCTGAGATATGGCAAGGGCAACGTGTCAAAACAATACTGCAAAACTATTGTTTTGTTGTAGTCACAAGTAAGTATTTATCTCAGAGTGTCGTTTAAAATTATTTTTTTAATTATCTTTAAATAATAGTAACAGAAATTAAAGCCTTTTGCAAAGCTTAGCAATTCATTTAAAAATAATTATGCCTGAGGCCTACATTTTGCATGGTTTCAGTAATTTTTGTTGTAATTTTAGTAACAAAAAGAAACCTCAGCACTTTCACATAAAGAAAAAAAAAACATTTTTATACAACACCTGAGAAAAAATAGAATAAGGAAAGAGAATAGCTGTTAATGTTGGCATACTTGTTGAGACATGATCAAACGTGTCAAAACACATTCCTGCTTGTTGGTTCGAAAACCACAATTCTAATGCTGCTTGTCAGTCCCTGAAACTTGTTCCTACCATAAGTATTTTCCTGTAAATGAAGCATTATACGATGTTACCATGCATCAGTCTCAAGTAATTTTCAGAAAGTAAAGATATACAAAGCTCTTTCAAAATTTATGCTGCAGAAAAATGACATTTTTGAATAAGAAGTAAGCTAGGAATTAGTAATGAAGTGAGACTTGCACATAGTGATTTAAAAGTTTATTTCTGTGAGCCATCAGGGCCAAGATCTTCAATCAAGTTATTAAGAGATGACAAGACTTGGTTCCTACAAATACAATTTTGAGAAAGATCAAAATTGTGGTTTTTAAACCAACAAGAAATAATGTGTTTTGACACGTTTGATCATGTCTCAATAAGTATGACAACATTAACAGCTTTTCTCTTTCCCTATTCTGTTTTGTCTCAGTTGTAAAAGTGCTGAAGTTTCTTTTAATTACTAAAATTACTTGCAACAAAAAATACTGAAACCATACAAAATGTATAGCCTTAGGCATAATTATTTTTTTAATTAATTGCTAAGCTTTGTAAAGGGCTTTATTTTCTGTTACTATTATTTAAAGATAATCAAAAACATAAATTAAAGTGACACTCAGAGATAAATACTTAGTTGTGACTACAACAAAACAATAGTTTGGTAGTATTGTTTTGACATGTTGCCCTTGCCATATCTCAGCTTGTAATAAAATCTCCATCCTGAAATTTCTTGTGCATAACACTACAATACAATGCTGTCAGAAACCAGAACTTCAAATTATTATCTCGTGCCCCACCAGAGATATCAAAGCCTCAAAAGTGCGATTTTTGACATTTTTGAAACAGCTGTTATTCTTTTTAGCGAAGAGAAAGCAAGTCCCAGATTTGAAACTTGGCGTGTGAGTACAAGTACTTTCGGCCTGTTTGTAAACAAAAATTATGTCATGTTCACAGTTTTCCTTGCTAGAAAAATTTCCTTTTGTAAACGGACAAATTTTGGAAAAAACTGAAGCTTTATACTTAAATTTCACCAATAAGGATTTATTTACGGAAACTACTCTATTACTAGATTTTTAACCCAATGTATTCTGTATAAATTGCTTTATTCCGCACTTGAATTGGAGAAATAAACGATGAATTATTTACAATTCCGTAAAACTTTCTTGTGAGAAAATTGCTGCAGATGCTGAAACAATGATGGCCGCCATGCACAAACAAAAATTAATAAAATTAAAATAATAGTCATTTTAAACTTCCATTATGTTAGTGTTGTTGTACAAAAAATTTCAGATTTTTTAAAAATGGTCAAGCAAGGAGTAAACGATTTTCTGGACCACTTGAAATGGATTGACCATCACGCTTCCAAAGTTTCCATATTTGTTGACTAAATTTGATGATTTTCTGACATTCTGCTAATCTATTTTCATTAAGGTTATCTAACTGTGGTTCGGAGATCGATGTGATAGGCCTAACGATAAGAAAATGGGAGGATGTGAAGATTTCAAAATTTTCGAAATCTGGGGATAGCGGGGTAAGGGGGCGGGAGTTCAAAACTCCCTCAGTTTCCGCAAGTATTGTAATAAATTCTTCTAAGTTTAATTTTTGATCACCTATTACCCGTTTTAAAGTAAACTTGAATGAGTTTACTGTCGCTTCCCAGATGCCACCAAAATTCGGTGATTTGGAGGGAATAAATTCCCATTTGATACCTTTATGGGTTAAAAAATTACACAATTCCTCATCTGGGGAACTATCCAGTTCATGCAATTTTCTCAACTCGATGTCAGCTCCGATGAATAAACATTCATCATTCATTGCGTTGTCCGATAGTATTTTTGCACATTTCCCCCTTCTTCCAAAAAACGTTTTAGACTAGCTATTAAAGCCTGAGTTGTCAGATCTGAAACAAAGTCCAGGTGTATTGCTTTGGTGCATAAACATACATAAACTACGACATAAACTTTATTTAATACGACATTCCTTTGATTTTTAAATTTAATAGAAAATGCGCTACAGTAATCCAGACCTGTCGCCGAAAATACAAAATTTGGTGTTGCACGTTCCCTTGGCAGATCGGCCATCAATTGGGAGCTGACAACAGGTTTATTCTTGAATCATTTCACACATTTGTGAACAATGCTTCGGCAATTATTCCTGCCATTAAGTGGACAAAATTTTGTCTTACATGGAAAATACAAGGCTTGTGGGCCTAAATGAAAGTATTTGAGATGGAAGTAATTTAAGATAATATCCGTTAATTTATGATTGGCAGGCAAAACAATTGGAAACTTTGAGTTAAGCGGCTAATCAGCAAGCGATAAACGGCCGTCAACTCTAATTAACCCTTCATTTCCTAGAAATACATTTAAGGACGCGAGCCGATTTTTAATTTGAACAGGCTTACCTTTTTCGAGACATTTTATTTCGTCACGAAACTCACCTTTTTGTACTGACCGAATTAAAAATAATTCGGCTTCACTCACCTCGTCAAGGCTTAACGGTCCACTTCTTCTTTTCTGGGGATTGCGACAATTAAAGTTAAATCTAAAAATAAAACTCATTATACGAATTAGTTTTACAAAGTTATTAGTACATGCAAAAATATGGTCAATTATAGAATTTTCTTTATAAATAGTCAAAGTGGTAAAGTCGTCATTAATGTTCACTGAGTCCTTTTTTAGTTCCTTTATATAGATCTCCTGATCTGGAACCACTAGGGATTGTTCGTTGTTACACATATCTAAGTCTTTCAGAAACTCTGGACCAGTCCACCATATATGATTCTAAATAAGACTTTCACATTTAATACCTCGTGTCAGCAAATTTGCAGGATTCTCGAATCCTGCACAGTGAAACCACCTGGTCTGTCAGAGAATGGATTTCCTTTACACGGTTCGACACCAATTATTTCCACCTATTTGCCGAAATTTTGATCCAGTAGAGTCTGTCTCTGAGAGTCGGTCCATAAATACATAGAAGGTGGTCCCAAGCGATATAGTACCTTCTTCACCTCACAAGTTAAACACGCTGCGAGTAACGCACCTAAGAGTTCCAACCTGGGTAATGACACTTTTTTCAAGGGTGCCACTCTGCTTTTTGATGTAAGCAAATTAATGGAGAATTGAGTCTTGGAATATAGTCCAGGCAAATTAAAGTAAATACACCTTCAACCCGAGCAAAAATGCAATAGAAGCTCTGTTAACTGATTTTTAATCCGTAACCATTACTGAGAAATATAACCAAAATCAGACAAAATCCGATCACGGGAACACCCTTAAAAACGGATTTCAAAACGGACTGAATCAAATGCCGTTTTGCGTTGTTGTGCTGTTGTATAGCTTTTAGTTGAGACGGAAGACGACAGAGGGCAGCATTAAACAATTTGGTTGCAAATATTCATTTTTTATCGAACAACTGACAACCAATAATGCTTTTGGAACAAGATAAAGTAAAGTATCTATAACTCATTCTAAACTGTATTACTACTAGACCGATCTCCTAACAGTCATCCGGTATGCGGTGAGTTTTTCAAGCTCCGGCGATGGGGAGATATATCTCCGGCCTCAGGCAAGCCCTATACTATATTTTCTTTCTACATATTAAGTCTTCCTGAACACTTTAAGCCCTACCGCATCAAAATCGGTCCAGTGGTTCGCGAGATATAGTTCTTTTAAATTTCTCTACTTTCTGTTAATCCCGTTCCTCTATCTCATGCATCCACAATTGCAACTGGCTCCGAATCGATTCCAGTGCTTATAAATGCTAGTTGTGCATAACTTTCCCAGGCATCGGAACATTTTTAATAATATGCTTTAGGGAATTTTTCAGGGCAAATACCAGTATTTTTTAATAGAAGAATAAATCTAGCTTAAACGCGCGAAATTTCGCCTTATTTAAGAAGTAATTTTCTATAAGAAAATACTGGTACCGAAAATTTTCCTGGCTATAAAATTTCAGGACGCGCACGACCCCTGCATTTATGGACATTTCATCACCAATTTACTTTGTTAAGGAGACTTTAAGCAAATGTATCGATATTTTTTATACATGCTGTGCTGTGATTGTGATCTGACCAGAGTAGTTTGTCATGTCAGTGTTTTTCAAGATTATATTTATGGTGTTAAATGATTATTTAACAGTGGATTGCTACATTATTTGTGTAATTTGAAGCTTATACAATACTAGTGAGTGAGTTTTAGATTCTTTTAATAAATTTTAGTATTTTAACGAGCCTCTGAAAAGTACATGCTTTACCATTGGCGGCCATTTAATAATGCATCTCTGTGGAGATTATTGTAATGTTAACCTTTTTTAATTAATCTCTAACCTCTAACGTACATAATTAAATGCTATAAACAGCTCCATACTGTGCTTTTTATTAACGTAAGTGTATATACTTTGCTCTGTTGCCAGTTTCAATTCAAAATATCAATTTTAAGTGTACTAAATGATGTTTTGAAAATAGTTAAAAATTGTGTTCTATGCTAACTTTTAGCTTCAAACTCCCATAGGAATAACATTGGGAGTGTGTAACTTTTATAAAATTATCAAAAATACCTATAAGAGACAGCAGACAGAAGAGGAGCAGCAATGACATTTAAAAAGTGGCCGATGTACTGGAACACATATCGCCATTTCATTCTGATTCTACTCTACGCAAAATTGTTACAGGCGTAACAGCTAAAAAAGAAGTTAATGTTGATGAGTTGCACTTATTTGGTATGATCATCATCTCCAAAATGATAGGGAAGGATGTATTTAGGTATTCGGCTAAAAGGTCAAAGAAAGTGAAAACTCTAGGATCTGCTGCCGCCATTTGTAGTTATAAAGATGACTTAGATATACAAATAGATCCAGCGTTCCTCTTCCAAAGAATGACGATTACTGGCACTTGTGGTGAAATGAATCTCGGAGATGTCATGCGTTATGAACCGTGTGTGTACTGTGCAGCATTATTTGAATTACCAAGTATGATGAGGAATTCAGACAAATCTCAGTTAGCTCAAGCACTAGTCAAACACATTAAAAATTTACACAATGAAAAATATGACAACGTGGAAAGTACAGAAAGGTACATATTGGATGGAGGATCTTTCTTGCGTCGCATTTCCTGGTGTAAAAAATGATACATATGAAAACATTGCTATATCTTACGCTGATTTTATTGTTAAACAATATGGAAAACTTATCATGGCTTTTGATAATTACATTGGGTATCCAACAATCAATGATGTGGCTCACAGATGATGCTACAAAAAAAAAAAAAAAAAAAAAAAAAAAAAACAGTAGAGATATTAATTTCAGCCCATACGTGAAATTTATTGGAAAAAAAGGAAGAGTTTCTGGACAATGAAAAAACAAGCAAGCAATGACTTCCCTCATAGGCGAATTGCTTAAGAAACAAGGCTGTACTGTTCCCAACACAGATGGGGATGCCAATATAGACATTGTTCGTGCTCCAGTCTCATCTTCAGAACATGCACATGCACATACCACAGTAATAGGTGAAGATACCGACTTGCTGATTCTCCTTCTTTAACAGGCAAAGGATAATGGCTTCAAGCTATATTATCGCAGTGACGTAAGACGAGGATCATGTTCCAAACCAGTCTATCATATCCTCAACATGCAATCTCTGTTAGGTCGTGAAAATTGCAACTTCCTTCTGTTTCTGCATGCTTTCACGGGCTGCGATACAACATCCAGAATTTTTTCGATTGGGAAATCCTCATCATTTCTCAAACAGATGAACAAGACAGAGCTCCGTTCTATTGCAAAAATATTTTGTTCAAATTCAAGCCTACATTCAGATACGGCTGAGGCTGGAAGAAAAGCAATGCTTCTGTTTTATGACTGCAAGGCACTGGATTCTATAGACAAACTACGTCACCAAATGTTGGTAAGGAAAGTAACTACAGTAAAATCATTTATTATACCTGAACGTTTGCCTCCGACCGATTCTTCTATAAAATATCATAGCTATCACACTTACTTACAAATAAATATCGGAAGAAAGAACCAAGCCAGCAGAATGGGGCTGGTATGTAAAAAAACACTCGTGCTACCCAATACTCTGCGAGTGACTACCAGCTACAGATTATTTACTTAATATGATTCCATGCTCTTGAAAGACAAACTGTGCTACTTTACGATGCTGATGCAAGCGTAATTGATTGCCCTGTTCTACAGCTTCTGGGGTGTGCCAAGTCAATGGATGTAACAAGAACTACCTAACTTCTAACTATAAATATGATGAAAACTATTGATACGTTTTTTTCTTCACTGTAACATTTCTGTAAAAATGAACTTAAGCAGTAATTTGTCAGAAATAGTAGACTTTTGTGTACTGTTTATCGTTTTTGACTATACTTCAAAGTTAAATTGTGAAAATAAAGCGATATATTTCTGTAAGCGATATATTCTCTGCCTTAGTTCCAGAAAATCCCCTCCGCCATTTTGAAATCCGTATATAGGGGTGTTCCCGTGCTCAGATTTTGTCTGATTTTTAGTATGCTATTAAGCAGTAGTTCCTGATTAAAAAAATCTGTAAAAAGCTTCTATTGCAATTTTGCCCATGTTCAATCACAAAATGCCTGGACTAATACACTTGTAGATATATGACATCGCCGTATGCCCTTCATGCCCTTCGACTGGCATCGGCAAAAGTGTACAGTATTAATTCATACTCAGAGTCTTCAGGAAACTGAGAAATGTTTCTTGGAATCTTTATTTTTGTTAATTGGGGTAACTCGAACTCCATTGTTACCACGTCTTTGAAATATCGGGGGAAGTTCTTCATCCCATGTTAAATTACTACTCCATAGTTCTTGAAATAAACATTTAATTTGTATTTTAAATGGCGATAGATGACCCAAGGGGTCAAAAATTCGGCCTGCTACTTGCAGAACGAACCTCTTTCTGTTTTTTGCCTTGCACAAAAATTCTAATAAATGATCAATCTCCATCATCTGCATGTCCTGTTTAGGTTGCCACGACAGTTCTAATGCTTTATGTGTGTTATTTTCATCAAAGGGTTGAGGTAAAGTACTAAACCCGTTCTTCTCCTACGTTTCCATTACTAATTCGTTGTTTGAAATCCATTTACGGAACTTCATACTAGCTTTATTCATAATTCTGCGTGATTGCTGTGAAATGTTCAGTGCATCTTGGACAGTGTCCGTACCGGTTATCAAATCGTCGACGTAAATTCAACGGTTGAGTATTTCGGTTGCTACCGGATATTCTTTCTTAAATTTACTAAGATGTTATTTGATAGTAAAAATTGGCTTGAGTTCAAGCCAAATGTTAAGCGTAATAATCTATATATAATAACATTAAACTCATCACCGCTGACCGGATTGTCATCTATAAACAGGAATCTTAAAAGGTCCCTGTCTTTCTCGTTGATCGAAATTTGTAAAAAGGCCTTCTCTATGACGGCTAAGACAGCAATTTTATTTAATCTAAAAAAATCAATAAATAGAAAATGTTCGGATTTAGGTTACTGCCTGTGTCCAAACAATCAGTTAGTGATAACTGCCCCGCATCATGGGAACTCGCATCAAGAACAATGCGAAATTTTGTGTAAACACTGTCTTGCTTAAATACCACATGGTGTGGTAAATAAAAAATCGGGTTGTTAGAAATTTCTTCTGACTCAGGAACAATTTCAATAATATTCATCGCTAAATATTCGTTTAAAATTTTACGATAATTTTCATATAAACTTGTTTCGGGTTTCATTCTTTTTACAAGAATAGCGAGCCGTGTTTCAGCTATCTTGTAATTATTGTCTAATTGTTTCCCATCCCGTTTCCATGGGAGATTAACTTCATATCTGTTATTTGTAAACCGTATCGTTTCCTGATATCTCTCTAGAATCACTTCGTTTTTTACACTATCTGGGTCATCCTTAATTGCTAATATTTCTAACTCCCAAAAGGATTTCAAATCTAATTCATCTTGATTTTCTAATAAATGGCAATTAAATTTAATTTCATTTTTATCATGTATTGTTTCACCCGCGATCCATCCTAAATGAGAGTTCTGTAAAATTATAGAATTATCAGGAATTTATTTTTGACCAGCTAATAACAATTCATAATATACATCTGTCCCAACAGCAGTTTTATTCGCTGGGGTTAAGAAAATTTTGGGTTCACATACGCTTATTTCTGTGGTAGGTGCAGATTAGAAATATCTACGGCACTCGAAGCGTTTAAATCAGTTATTTCAGAAACTAAAAAATTATTAGATGATTTTTTAAAAGTTCTATCTTTGTTGGAAATTTCTACATGTATTCTGTTTCTAATTTTACAGACTGAATCATTTAATTCAGTAATCAATGACTTGACTTTATATTTTTGCAATCACAACATATCAGCAGCATAAATGGTGATTAATGATATATTACTGGCTGTATCCAATATCACAATAAAAGGAAAAAAAGAATAATTACTTCCCCTTAAATAAATCACAGCTTTCGATATCAAATCATTATAACTGACGCCTGACAGATTTTGATCGTAATTATTTTGACAGTTCAAGGTGAACGCATTTGAGGTAACTTCCACTGAATTAAAATTTGCGTTATCTTCCTTTTTAAACTGCTGTTGATTTATAATACAATTACCTTGTTTATTTTCATAAGCAGGTTTCGAAAAATTAGCCCCATGAAGAGAGCTGTAGTGGTTGAAAAAACAAATTTTGCATTTATTATTTAATTTATTGCACCGATTAACGTTATGTGATAACGATAAACAGTTGAAACATAACAGTAATTTTCGTATTTGATTCAATCTCTCTTGAACCGATAAATCTAAATACTTCTGACATCGAAAAATCAAATGAGGTTGTTTACATAAGTCGAAGTTAAGTTTGTCATTTTGTAATACGAAACGTTTTTGTTTATGAGTAATTTCATACCTAGGTTTCGCAACGTTGTTTCTTTTTTTGTAAATTTTCAAGAGCTTGAGCTCTTTTCAGTAAAAAATCAATAAAAATATCCCATTAAGGTAATTCATTACAATTAAGAGACATTTCAAAAGCTTTTCTTGACTCATCATCTATTCTTTGTAACACAAAATACATTAATATTGATTCCGACAAGTAATTATTTTCTAGTCCTAACTGTTTCAAAGCCCTCAAGTGACTCAATAAATTATCTACCATATTGCGTATTTCTTTCGTGTTTTCAATTTTTATTTTGTTGTTACTCCATAACTCTGAAATATGACTATTCACAATTAACCTTTTTTTTTCAAATTGTTTTTTGAAAGCTTCGAATAAGGAAGCATAAGAATCATCAATATTTTGTAAATGTTTCACAGGGCCTGTTAAAGCTGATTATATAAACAATATAATTTTTGAGAATCATTTAACTCATCGTTGTTATCAATTAAGGTGGCAAATTGTAGCTTAAGATTCATCCACTCTGTGTAGCTACCCGAAAATTGGGGTAGATGTATGACGGCAATTTAATTATTGCCTCATTAGAACTTTTTCTATCATTACTATTATTTTGGCTTTCAACGTTAGAAATACTAGGCTTTATTAAATAAAGAAGACTTACTTCGATAGCTTCTAACTGTTCTTCTATCTAGATCAAGGAATTTTCAAACTCCTGTAAATCATCTTCGGAAGTTAAAGAATACTCTTCATTGCGTACTTCATCTGTCTTCTTTTTTAACGTCTGAAGAGAATTTAACTTTAAATCTAGTTCTTTTTGCCCAAGTTTTGATTTTATTGCATTTGATATTCGTGTAACTAGGCCACGTATGTTTCCACATTTCCGATTCAGCACCACAGTTCCTGAAATCGCTGGAGGAGTAGTTACCATTACAATTCTTATAACTATGTTACTCGAGAATAGCCAAGGGCGTTGATTATTCGCAGTGTTCTAAAAGAGCGCTGCAGCTCGGAGGATCAAAAACTTTGTACGTGACAGCTCGGGTCCTCTCCAAATATGGACTGTAATTACTCAAAATGCTAAAATGAATTGGGTACTTCTTACTCAATTAAATTATTCCGAATTCAAACTTATGAAATTTTTTTACAAAATTTTCAAATGGGACTGGCAGTAGTTGATAAACTACGCTTACGTCTAAAAACACATCTGGCGGGAAATCTGTCCCGCTCACCTTGCATTCCTGAATTTTCAGTAGCGCCCTCTCAATAACAATTGTTATACACAGAGGAAACAATACTAAATTTCGTCTTCTTTTCAATAAAGATTTTTCAGATTTCGAGAAGACCATTTTTGAATTTTTTAAAGGGATAACAAATTACACACTTCCATTAAGTCGACAAACAAACATAAGTACATGTACATTTTACGACAAGTGTGTAAATCGTTTCACAAAAGTATATTTGTACAAATTTACACATATATTTATGTAAAACTTACTAACTTACACATTTATTTTTTAGAGTGTGGGATGTTCTGATATCTTTTTTCCAATGAAAGGTCCCAGGCCCGCCACGATTGGTTGTTGAAGATGAATGCATATTGAATCGTAACCTCAAAAAATAAAGGGATAAAATACGTATTACACTCCGGCTGTTTTGGACCGTTGATAAATATATGAGAGAGATAGATTTTAAACATTGGCACAGACAGGCATTTTATGATTTGACTAGAAAACATTCACTCTTCGATACTCTCCTATGTAGTTTCATAATTAAGCTACTAGCTGGAGATGCTTAGTACGTTATTAGACGATATTGGGTTTTTCCGATAGTCTCCGAATCCAGCTCGCTAATTAATCAAAAATGAAGAATTATTTTCTTGACTACTTTCGCAGTTTTTTCTCATGTAATAAGCACTTATAGTAATAAGTTTAACTTTTGCTCACTATTATTACATATGTGTGATATTTGATGTCAACTTTCCACTGCCCGATCCTGATATCTTGCCCAGCAACCTATTTCCAACAAGGCATTGCTTTTATTTAGTATTTTGTGTGCAGATATGCAATTTGTATATATGCGTATTTGTACTTTAGGAAAGCGCTTGGGCTTGTCATATGAGTTCGTTAATTATTATCTCTAATAATTAATTTAAAATTTTCTAATTTGAGTATTATTTTTATCAATGATGTTAATGCAACAAACTTGCAGATATACTTATAATAAATAATAAATTAAGTAATAATGTTTTGGTAAGGAATTCCAGTATGGGATTATTTTAAGTACTTAACCATTTGGCATCCAATCATCCTATTGCCCAGCTACAGTGTGTTGCAGCTTCATTTTAATATTTTCTGTTTCTTATTTTGAAAATATTTTTATATGCGTTTTGTAAATAAAATCTTGTTAAGTTTTAAACATGTGTAACATTTCTTACATCATGACATCATGTGACTTTCTTTTAGGTAATTGTTACGTTAGTCTTTGGGATAAGAGAATCTTGAATTAATACTTGTTTTCATTTCTAACGGTTTAAAAGTTGGGGTTTCTTCTAAAACTTCACAGCGCAAAGGTTTTATTAAGCAATTTTTTTTCTAGTGTTGTAAATGTACTTTTATAATTAATCTTGTAAGTCTTATCTTGTAAGTATGTAAATGTAAATGTTGTCTCAACCTCGACCAAAACCCTTTATCACCTCTTTATTTCCATTAATTAATTACGTAATGTAACCACCAACAGTAAATATAGGCTGCTAGATGCTTGGGAGGATTTTTATTTATAAAAATCCTAACCATTTTTGTATGTGTCTAGATACTCCGCCTCCCTCCGCCAACCAACCGTTTTTATTCCTCTATTTTTATAGAAATTCAAAGAAAAATAACCTGTTTGTCTTTAAGTCTTTAATTTTCGAAATAAAAGTGCTTTAAAAAAATATGTATATTTAAAGGGGTTAGGAAGTTTTAAGATGTGTAAGGTTAGAGAAAGTTTTATAGCTCGCTATGTTAAACTTTAATACACCTCTTGTAAAAAAATTTAAAGGGATATTTAAACAACCCTGGTGATAACTATAATGCTTTTAAATCTATTAAATATGTTTTATTTACTATAAACTGTCAGTTATGAATAGATCGGTACATGTGAAATAATTGCGCCCTTCAAGTATGGCAACACACATATAACCCGGTCGATTGAGTTACTTTATACTATATTATCTTATATATACTATATTATCTTGTCTTATACTATAATGCGAGCAAAAATTGTGTGTGTATGTATGTGTGTGTGTGTATGCGTGTGTGTGTATGTAAATTTTATCTTAAAAGCGGCTCAAGCTAACTTTATCTATATAACTTCTTTAATGATTTTGACGAAATTTTGCAACCTACCGTTTTCGGGCACAAAAAGACCATTGGGATGGGTACTGTGTTCGAGAAAATTCGATTAAGGGGTTATTTCGGGTCATGATGGGTCAAGTTCAAACTAATTATATCTAAAGAACGGCTAAATCGATTTTGACGAAATTTTGTATTTTACCATTTTCGGGCATGATAAGACCATTAGGCTAGGTCACGTTTTTGATAAAAGTTGATTAGTGGGTCATTTTGGGTCGTAATAGGTCAAGGTCAAGCTAATTATATCTAAAAAACAGCTCAATCGATTTTGACCAAATTTCCCATCCAACCGTTTTCCGACACGAAGAAACTATTGGGCTAGGTCACATGTTCGAGAAACATCGATTAGTGGGTCATTTTCGAGCCACTACGGGTCAAGCCAATTTTACCTAAAAAACGGCTCTAACGATTTTCACTAAACTCTACATTCTACAGTTTTGAATTACGAGAAAACTATTGGGCTAAGTCACATGTTCGATAAAATTCGATTATTCGGTCATTTTTGGGTCACCGGGGGTCAAGCTAAGTTTATCTAGATAACTTCTTTAACGATTTTGACGAAATTTTGCACCCTACTGTTTTCGGGCACGAAAAGACCATTGGGATTGATCACATGTTCCAGAAAATTCGATTAGTGGGTCATTTTGGGTCACAATGGGTCAGGGTCAAGCTAATTAAATCAAAAAAAAGGTCCAAAACATTTCGAGAAAATTTTGTAATATACCGTTTCTGGGCAAGAGATGACCATCGAATTAAGTCACATGTACGAGAAAAATCGATTAGTGGGTGATTTTGGGTCAAATGGGTCAAGGTCAAGCTAATTATATCTAAAGAACGGCTCGATCGATTTTAACTAAATTTTGTATCTAACCATTTTCGGGCACTAAAAGACCATTGGGATGGGTCACGTGTTCGAGAAAATTCGATTAGTGGGTCATTTTGGGTCATTTTGACTCAAGCTATTTTTATCTAAAAAACGGCCCTAACGATTTTCACTAAACTCTATATTCACCAGTTGTGGATTAGGAGAAGACCATTGAGCTAAATCACATGTTCAAGGAAATTCAATTAGTGGGTCATTTTTGGGTCACAGTGGGTCAAGCTAAGTTTATCTAGATAACGGCTCTAACGATTTCGACGAAATTTTGCACCCTACTGTTTTCGAGCACGAAAATACAATTTGGATTCATTTGGATTCGTCTCGTGTTCGAGAAAATTTTATTAGTGGGTCATTTTGGGTCATAATAGGTCAGGGTCAAGCTAATTATATCTAGAGAACGGCTCAAGCGATTTTGACTAAATTTTGTATCTAACCATTTTCGGGCAACAAAAAAAACCATCGGGATGGGTAACGTGTTCAAGAAAATTCGATTAGTGGGTCATTTTTGGATCACAGTGGGTCTAGCTAAGTTTATCTAGATAACGGCATTACGATTTGACGAAATTCTGTAATCTATCGTTTTCGGACACGAAAAGACCATTGGGATGGGTCACGTGTTTGAGAAAATTCGATTAGTGGGTCATTATGGGTCAGGGTCAAGCTAATTATATCTAAAAAACGGCTCAAGACATTTTGACAAAATTTTTTAATATACGGCCGTTTCTGGTCATGTGAGGACCATTGGGCTAAGTCACATGTTCCAGAAAATTCAATTAGTGTGTCATTTTGGGTCAAAATGGGCCAGGGTCCAGCTAATTGTATCTAAAAAACGGCATAAACGATTTTGACTAAAATTTGTATTCTATCGTTTTTGGGCCTTAGAAGACCATTGGGCTAGGTCGCATGTTCAAGAAAATTCGATTAGGGGGTCATTTTGGATCACAATGGATCAGGGTCAAGCTAATTGTATTTAAAAAGCGCTTCAAAACATTTTGACATAATTTTGTATAATACCGTTTCTGGGCATGATAAGAGCATTGGGCAGGGTCGCACGTTCAAGAAAATTCAATCAATGGGTCATTTTGGGTCCTAATGGATCAGGATTAAGCTAACTGTATCTAAAAAACCGCTCAAAATATTTTGACAAAACTTTGTACTACACCGTTTCTAGACAAGATAAAACCATTGGGCTGGGTCGCATGCTCAAGAAAATTCTATTAGTGGGTCATTTTGGTGATAATGGGTCGGGGTCAAGCTAACGGCATCTCAAAACGGTTCAAACAATTTTGGCAATATTTTTTGTTATACCGTTTCACAGTACAAAAAGACCATTGAAATAACTCACATCTGTCGAAGAATTTCGGTTAGTGGTTTTTTGAATCAACGTGGATCAAGCTTATTTTACCTAGAAAACAACTAACGATTTTCACTAAATTTTGTGTTCCATCGTTTTCAGGCACGAGAAGAGCATTGTGATAGTTCGCATGTTTGAAAAAATTCGATAAGTGGGTCATTTTGGGTCACTATGTTTCACGGTCCAGCTAATTGCATCTAAAACAGCAAGAATGATTCAGTGGGGAAAACATATCGAGATAAACAGAAAGCTGATTTTGACCGAGCTTAGCTCGGTCATTCCTGCTAGTAAAAGTTAGACGCAGATGCCAAGTTATAAATACCTATATTCGAAAGAATTTACCGAGTAATGAAAAATAAGTATTTCTAATATTTTCAAATTCAGAAACTTTTCAAATACCTACGCAAACGTATATTAACAATAGTAACCGCAGGTTAAAAATTTTAGGTTATTTTATATATTTATTTACTATACAAGTCTAAAGTATTCGCGAAAATTCGGCTGGGTTATTTCAGTAATCCGCTATACAAGCTGAAAAATTACTTTTTTGAATAAAATCCTTCAAAAAATACAAACACTTTCCACAATTTCAAAAATTCATAATTGCCAAGAAAACTGGAAAATAGATTTTTTTTGAAAAACTACACTTTTTTTTCTTTCAAACAATTAAGACTAAATAAACTAATATTTCAAAAAATTCAATTAATTCACTTATGCGGAAATTTTAGTTTAGTTTCCGAAATTAAAAAAGTTAATGCTTGTTGATCTAAGCATTTCTTGATTTATTTTATCATAAAAATTTAATAGCAATTCAATGCGCGGTGTATCACACTAAATGAATACCAATAATTTTGAAAATTTCGATTTAAAAATTGAAGTTATATTTTTTTGCTTATCCATTTTTATACAATTAAAAGAGTTTTTACAATTTGACTTTGTTTTAATAATAGAAAAATATTATTTAAAGCAATATTAATCCATGCTACACATATTTATCAGCAGTATAAATCATTTCATAAATGTTAAAATTTTAATTATTAACGACTAAGGAAAAAATCATTAATTTATAACTCTATGTTGGTTTATTGCGTGACTAAATAGTAAATATTCATAATCGGGTCTAACGTCAAATTCCTCCATAAACGGATTTATTTTATGAGTTTTACTGAACGTGGTTTATCGCAAATTTTCTTGATTTGTTTTAACTATCCTTCCAACCCTAATAAGCATTACACTACCTAGTCACATCTGCCAGCATTGAATTTTCTCCAAGTGCGGGGATACTTGGCAAAATTTCGCCACATTTCCCAACAAAAATAGATCTTTATAAATAAAGCAAACTTTGGCGATAGCTGAATAATTCTTCGAAATTCCCATTCTAATTCAGTATTGAAGAAAACTGGGACTCGCTTATAATTCGGGTTCCATGCATTTTAGGTTCGGTTGTTTAGGAAAAATTAGCCGAAATCTTAAAAACAAAAAATGGGGAAAGTACATTTATAGTATAAGACATCAAGACATTTTAGCTCGCAGGCTATTAAAGCCTGACAGCAGATGTGCCCGAAGGTTCTGCATGTACAGTCGTGGAATAAAAAAAGTAAACACCCCCTACTAACTCCTGAACAAATTATTGTAGACGAAAGTTACTGATACCGAACGTTTGGAATTAAAGTCTACTTTTAAATGATGTATATAAAATTTACTTAGGGGGCATCTACATATTACAAAGAATCCAAACTTCATTTTTTTTTTCAATAGCAATACCCAATTTTAACGAGATATTTCAAATCTTTGGTTCAAACTATGCCTAGACCCCAAATTTCAAGTCATTTGAATGATACGTTTTTGAATTATAAACATTCAAAATTTAGTGCTTCCAATGTTAAATTATATTTTCATATTTTTATTTATAACTTCTGAAATTATTATCCTAATGTTCTAATTTTTTGTGTAGCAATAATACTAATATACCCAAACATAAATACGTCGAATTTGCAATTTTTATAATTTTCTGATATGAATTATGAATTATGAAATTAATATTCGAAAAAATTATGAATTGCAACCTACAATTTTTTTGATGGATTCAGATTTATTAAGTTCTGCTTTATGGAAATCCAAAACTTCACACTTTTCTTCCTAGTAGTTTTCAAATTATGCTTAAAAAACGGCAAAATGGTGGTTTAAGGGGCCGTCTATGATAGAAGTGACTAAATGTTTTGAAATTTCTTATGCTATCCTGTAATCTAACAGGCTTAATTGAGTGCTTAAGGTGCCTTGATCAAGAAGGGAGCTCTCTTGGGTACTGAACTTCAATTCTCGTGTACTGAACTTCAATTTGGATACAGTCCATAAAATATGCTTGTTTTAAAATAATTAATTTCTCGGAAACTTATGGTACGAATTGCATAAAAATTTGTTTTTAGACTAATTGAGTGGTGTAGAGTTCATTTATGCTGTCAGAATTGTGTACTGCTATTGAAAAAAACAAAGTTATGGTTCGTTTTAATATGTAGATGGCCCCCTAAACAAATTTTATATACATCATTTAAAAGTAAACTTTATTTCCAATCGTTCAGTACCAGTAACTTTCTTCTACGATAATTTGTTTAGGAGTTAGTAAGGGGTATTTACATTTTTCTTTCCACGACTGTACGTATGTATGTATGTACTTATGTACGTATGTATGTACGTAACGCGATAACTCTTGATAGAAACATTCGACATGTTTAAAAAATATTTTCTAGGTCGCTTCCCTGATTAGTTTTGTGGGTTCATTGGTTAAGTATAAAAGGGAGAACGGGGATCACTCCCACCCCCGTTAATTTAGTTAAATGGGTTTTTCATGCAGAATTATTCGATTTGTTTCAAATTTGATATAAAGGTTTATTCTGTTAAGGAGCTTCGTTGATAGGATTTGGAGGTTCATTAGTTAAGTATAGAGGGTGTAATGGGGGCTAACTCCCCACCCCTTAATTTAGATAAATTTGTTTTTCATGCAGAATTTTCTTATTTGCTTCAAATTTGATATACCAATTTATATTCCGATAAGGAGCTTCCCTGATTACATTTGGAAGTTCATTGGTTAAGTATAAAGGAGGGAAATGGGGGGAACTAATAACCCGCGCCCTTAATTTAGCGAAATGGGTTTTGCATGCAGTATTATCTGATTTGCTTCAAATTTGGTATACAGGTTTATTCTGATACGGCGCTTCCCGGATTAGATTTGGAGATTAATTGGTTAAGTATAAAGGAGGGAAACGGGAGATAATCCCCTTAATTTATTTTCCGAGTGCACTATTATTTTAAATAAGAGTATAATATACAATTGTTGTGAATAAATGCCATCAGTTTAACTGGGCACTTTTCTTTATATTATAATTCTAGCCTATCAGAGAATAGGTGAAAAATCGATAAAAAAGCATTCGAACTTTACATAGATAAACAAAGTTAAGTTAAATAAAAGGGTGTAAATAATTAAATTATTGCTTCACAATACAATAAATACAAAAAGCATCGAGGTGTATGTAGGCTGTTCTTATGTTTTGTATATTTGTAAAGAAATTAGGTAGCTACTAGGTTTTAAAGTATAATAACATAACGGTACGGAACCATCAGACTGCGAGTCCTACTCACCTCCCTCCTGATTTTTTTAAAAGTTAATTTGAGATAAAGGAAAAGGTAAATAAAAATGGTCACTACAAATTACCATATTCATATTTCATAAATTTAAATTTGCAATAGATATTCAACATACAAAATGAATTACATAAAAAGAAAAGTGCCCATTTAAACTGATGGCATTGAGTTCACAGGCTATTCACACTAATTATATTGCATAATCTTTTTTTTTTCAATTCCGACTATTAGCTCACACTCTCCCTATATTTATTTATATATTTATATATTTATCTTGTTCAAATTTTCAATCGTTAATAAAATACTCATTATTCATCCTATCAGGTTGAAATAAATTTTTTAAAACTTGTACTGGATGACAATTGATGTTAATAAAGTTTTTTCAAATATTAATTAATTAATTAAATTTTAATTAATTAATTTTAGTTTTGCATGGGAAACAAAATGCCGCCATTGGTTATTGAATTTCAATGAAAGTATTTTCAATAAGGGTTACCATAGGGGAGGACCCTGTTATACCGCCAAGTGTGTCGCCAACTTGGAGATATATCGCCAAATTTGGAGGCCAAAATGAGTCGCCAAATGTGACGCCAACTTGTCGATATCTGTAATATTTCGCCAAATTCCCATAGAGTTCCTTTGTAAACCTACTTGCTTATAGAAAATCAACAAATTGAGATATTTTAATGCAACAAAAACTCATATTAGCTTGATTACATTAAATTTTTCTTTGATGGCCTAAGTAGGAATTGACTTTAAAAACAAAATTTTTATATTACTTGTTCTGTATGTTATTCATAAAATTGAACTCACTCGTTTTTAGCAAAACGGTAAATAATAAGGAAAGCACCTTATCAGAATAAGCCAGTATACCTAATTTGAAAAAAATCGGATAATTCTGCATGAAAAACTCATTTATTTAAATTAAGGGGGATTAGCCCCCATTAACCCCTTTATAATTAACCAATGAACCTCCAAAACTAATCTGGGCAGCGCCTTACCAGAATAAAACGGTATATCAAATTTGAAGCAAATCGGATGATTCTGCATGAAAAACACATTTATCTAAATTAGCAACGAGGGGGGGGGGGATTAGCCGCCGTTGCACCCTTTATACTTGATCAATGAACCCCAAAACAAATCAGGGTAGCGCCTTATCTGAATGAATCTATTTTAAAAAGGTGAAGCAAATCGGATATTTCTATCAAGAATTACGGCGTACACACACCATACATACAGAAGCTGCGGGCGCAATAATTCTCAGGCTTTTATAGCCTGTGAGCTAAAAAAATAATCGTAAGTTAAAAGGTACATAAGTTTGCAACAATATAAACACAAATAAATTAAACTGAAGATCTTTAACGAAAATTAAAATGTTATCTTGAAACAGTAAATGAAAACGTTGGTTAAAACATTCGTGTCCAAAATATAGTCTTACTTAGAAATAAGAATTACAAATTTGATTATTTAATGTAAAAACGTTTTAAAGTTATAAGTTGACGTTTAAATGACGCATAACGGTTGTCTTTAATAGCTATTTTTAAAGCCATTAAGGATGAAAGTGCACTGTTTAAAACATAAAAGGCATTGTCTTCCTTTTATTTTGAGAAATCGATTTTACCATTTTTTATGTAACATTCGAAGAATATTCATGGAATAGTCTTCTGAAACCGATTTCATCATCACATTCCATTGTATTACCGAGATCGTTATGACTTGCCCGTTACTCGAGTTAAGTAAATGAGGCGAAATATCAATGCTTTTTTTTTTATTCTCATTCTGTCTTTTTATTTGTTCGTTAGCAAGCTCGCCCAAATGAATTGTTTCAATTTTCTTTCTTAGTCGAGCTTTAAGTTACATTTACTTTAACTTTGTGGCTTAAGGTAAATATAAATAATATGATACGAGTCGAAACCCGTCGAATTCGACGAATGAAAATGTTTAAAAAAAAACGATTAACTGAATTTATAAAAAATAACAAAAATGATTACACTAATGAATCAATATTTAATAAATACATTTCCAAACTTGATGTAAAGTTCGGGAGGTAAAATTTTGCATGTAAACATTCGCGATCTTTACATGAAGTTCTAATCTGACTGCCGGCGAAATCCAGAAATCTACTTTTAGAGGCACTCTCAGTAAAATATTTAGTTTTATCAAAGAAAATATTCATTTCATTTTCACTATGACATCATTTTCACCAACTGAAGCCCTCTGAAATGAGCGTCTCAATCTCAGTGTCAGCAGAATAAAAAAAAATATTGAATTGTAAAAGCGTTATGAGTAAAAATGCGTTATTTTATATAGTGACGTCATTTTCTGTTCAAAAGTTTTTAAAAAGTTATTTTTAATTGCAATACGAAAACGGCTTCGTAATGATATGCTAATTTTCACTGTTTCCTTTCTCTCTTCAACAATGCAACTAACCCGATTGCCACCAATGTGAAGAAATTTCATAAAAGACTTTTAAAATTAAAATATAAAAATAGGATTATTTAAAAAAACTAGCGAGTGCGAGCACATCTGCAAATAAAGTGCTTTCATAAAAAATAAATAAATAATTAATTAAAAAAAAGCAATTTAACAAATTACAACGACCATTTGGAAAATGATTTTTTCGAAGACTAAAATTTGAGACATAAAAATTGGCACGGAGTTGATCATACAATACGTACGCCATGAATTAAACATTAATAGTGTTATGACACGTAAAAATTGCATGCGCAAAAATCGTCTGCGACTCGTGCGTATTATCCAAGCATTTCATTGGCTGTTTGGGAAAAAGCTTTTCCATCGTCAGATTTCCAAGAAATCTGACACATTTTAAATGAAATTTCATTCTTGAACTTCTAAACATCCGACAATATTACTTTTTAAACCGTAGGATAGAGAAAAAAATGTACTTTTAAATGCAATTTGTTTGAAAGCTGTATCTCAATTTGTTTCTGGGTTATTCATTTTGTTTGTAGTTTTTATTACTTTTTTGTCATAGTAGCAACAGAAGGTATCCATTGTTGTTGAAAGTAAAGGGAAATACATATTAGTGTATAGACCAATCAGAAAATGAATAAAATGCGGATTAAACCAATAAAAACCTTCAGATATGCTTTTGATTTCCTACCCTGATAGAGAACAATAACCATTTTCCAAATGGTTAAAAATGCAATTTAACAAATTACAACGACCATTTGGAAAAAGATTTTTTCAAAGACTAAAATTTAAGACATAAAAAATCGCATGGAGTTGATCATACATTACGTGCACCATGGATTACATTTTTCGGTACTGTAAATTTTTAAACTTCTCCGGAACTGGTCATGTATTACGTACGCCATGGATTAAACATTAATATTTCTGGACCAATTTTAAATGGAATTTCATTCTTAAGCATCTAAACATCCCACAATATTACTTTTTACACCGTCGTATAAAGAAAAAAAAATGTACTTTTAATTGCAATTTGTTTGAAAGCTGTATCTCAATTTCTTTCTGAGTTATTAATTTTTTTTTAGTTTTTATTACTCTTTTGTGATAGTGGCAACAGACGTATCCATCTCTGATGAAAGTAAAGGGAAAATACAGATTACTGTATAGACCAGTCAGAAATTGAATAAAATGCGGGATTCAACTAATAAAACGCTTCATATATGTTTTCGATTTCCTATCCTGACCGAGGACAATAACCATTTTTCCAAATGGTTAAAAAAAAAAAAAAAACCCTATCAAAATTGGTTCAGTAGAAAGCTCAGGCTAGACGACTAAGAAAACAGCCTTGTCTTTTAAATATACAGATTACTAGCTAAAGTACCTGGCACTGACCGGAATTTTAAGAATGCTTGTTTTGAAAGCTTAATTTCAAAATAAACGTACAGTACCAAATAAACAATAAAAGAAAGCAACAAAGCCATCTTTATTTCAGTTCTTCACTAAGAATTATCTTTATGGATCTAAAACTTTGTGTAAATTCTAATATACATGAATACACACCCGTATATATATGGAATATAATTAAAAATGGCGAAAACAAATTCAGATAACTTCAAAATGTTTAAATATGCCTTTATTTCCATAATCGGGTTTTTATCATCTTTCAATGCGTTTTTTCACACTCATATGACGTTATACTATAAGCACCACATCCTTTATATTTCCAATATGATGTAATATTCCATTTTTTTAATTCACCAAACTATTTATTTCATTTTCATTTTTCAAGAGAAAATCTTGCAATAGAAAAGTTGTGACGTAATATTCACTGTTTTTTTTTAATTCGCCAAACTATTTATTTCTTTTTCTTTTTTCACGTGGAAATCTTGCAGTAGAAAAGTAATTGTTGTGGTAAGAATTTTATTGTGGATTTTAATTGTTGGCAATTACTATAACAAAAAGTGTTTACATTTGATAAGACATTGCTGTTAAATTGGTGGATTTTTATTAATTAAAAAATAACTATGCATTATTTTGATTCCGGATTACTTTAGTTGCCTCAGTCGTGTTTTAATACACATGTACATAACATTTCACTATTCTGGCTTCCAAACTGTGGATTTGTATAGAATTACTGACAGAAAGACAAATTTTCATTTTTATATATTAGATAATTATATGAAAATGACGTAATTTTTGGAAATATTTTCATCTACATACCAAGGATTTTAAATAAATAGCAGAAGTTCAGTCTATTTAGATGCAGGAATCTATTTAGATGCAATACGTATGCTCCAGATATTGAAGTATTCCACATTGTTTGACCATTCCATAATACCCGAACATCCTCTATTTGACACTAGTGATGGGCGATAACGAGATGTCTTTTCTCGATTTTCTCGATTGTATGGACATCTCGATATTTTTCGATTGTGTAAATTTTTTCTCGATGGCTCCAGTTTGCAAATTGCTTTTATGCATCGTATTTTATATATTATATACGTCATACATTTATCAAGAATCGTCTGCGGGTGAACCGCAATGAGTCGGTGTTAATAAATACTAGGTGACTTCGCCCGCTGGCGTTCTTCTCCTTTAATTGGGACCTCTAATTTATACTTAATATCGTAATCTGAAATCACGAAAAGGTTACCCGCTATATACGGAACCGTATAGCAGGCGTGGTGTGCACGCACTACAAAATCTTGTAAAAAAGTATAATCTCGAAACGAACAAACCTCGGATCAGATCTCTTGGGGGAGGAGTCAAAGTTAGCGGAGGGGCACAACAGCTGCATCACAGGTCTTTAGGCCTTTAGAACCGTATGTCACTTCAGGGGTCTGGATCTGAATTTATAAAAATGCCCTCCCCGTGGGGGCAAAGTGGGGGGAGGGGTGCGGGAGGTGGATAACATGAGTAAGTGGTCATAGGCCTTTCCAACAATATGTCACATGAGGGGTCTCGGCTAAATTTTAAAAAAAGTGCCCACGTGGTAGAAAAGGGGGGGCGGTCACCGGAGGTGCATAATATCAATAAGTAGTCACAGACCTTTCCAACGATATCTCACATGAGGGGTCTCGGCTAAATTTTACAAAGTGTCTCCGGGGAGGCAAAGTGCGGGGGGGGGCTGGCACCTAAGGTGCATAACATCAATAAGTACTCGCAGACCTTTCAAACGATATCTCACATGAGGGGTCTTGTGTAAATTTGGAAAAGTGCCCCCGTGGGGCAAAGAGGGGGGGCGGACACCGTAGGTGCATAACATCAATAAGTAGTCACAGACATTTCGAACGATATCTCACATGAAGGGTCATGGCTAAATTTGGAAAAATGTCCCCCGGGGGGCAAAGTGGGGGGACTGTCACCGGAGATGCATAACATCAATAAGTAGTCACAGACCTTTCCAACGATATCTCACATGAAGGGTCTTGGCTAAATTTGGAAAAATGCCCCCGGCATGGGACGAAGAGGGGGGACTGTCACCGGAGGTGCATAACATCAATAAGTAGTCACAGACCTCGCCAATGATATCTCACATGAGGGGTCTTGGCTAAATTTGGAAAAGTGTCCCCCGGGGGGGAAATGGAAGACGGCCACCGGAAGTTCATAACATCAATATGTAGTCACAAACCTTTCCAATGATATCTCACATGAGGGGTCTTGGCTAAATTTGGAAAAGTGTCCCCCGGGGTGGGGCAAAGTGGGGGGACTGTCACCGTAGGTGCATAACATCAATAATTAGTCACAGACCTTTCCAATGATATCTCACATGAGGGGCCTTGGCTAAATTTGGAAAATTGTCCCCCGGGGGGAAATGGGGACGGCCACCGGAAGTGCATAACATCAATAAGTAGTCACAAACCTTTCCAATGATATCTCACATGAGGGGTCTTGGCTAAATTTGGAAAAGTGTCCCCCGGGGGGCAAAGTGGGGGACTGTCACCGGAGGTGCATAACATCAATAAGTAGTCACAGACCTTTCCAACGATATCTCACATGAAGGGTCTTGGCTAAATTTGGAAAAATGTCCCCCGGGGTACTGCAAAGTAGGGGGACTGTCACCGGAGGTGCATAACATCAATAAGTAGTCACAGACCTTTCCAATGATATCTCACATGAGGGTTCTTGGCTAAATTTGGAAAAGTGTCCCCCGGTGTGGGGCAAAGTGGGGGGACTGTCACCGGAGGTGCAGAACATCAATAAGTAGTCACAGACCTTTCCAACGATATCTCACATGAAGGGTCTTGGCTAAATTTGGAAAAATACCCCCGGCATGGGACGAAGAGGGGGGACTGTCACCGGAGGTGCATAACTTCAATAAGTAGTCACAGACCTTGCCAATGATATCTCACATGAGGGGTCTTGGCTAAATTTGGAAAAGTGTCCCCCGGGGGGGAAATGGAAGACGGCCACCGGAAGTGCAAAACATCAATATGTAGTCACAAACCTTTCCAATGATATCTCACATGAGGGGTCTTGGCTAAATTTGGAAAAGTGTCCCCCGGGGGGCAAAGTGGGGGACTGTCACCGGAGGTGCATAACATCAATAAGTAGTCACAGACCTTTCCAACGATATCTCACATGAAGGGTCTTGGCTAAATTTGGAAAAATGTCCCCCGGGGTGGGCAAAGTAGGGGGACTGTCACCGGAGGTGCATAACATCAATAAGTAGTCACAGACCTTTCCAATGATATCTCACATGAGGGGTCTTGGCTAAATTTGGAAAAGTGTCCCCCGGTGTGGGGCAAAGTGGGGGGACTGTCACCGGAGGTGCATAACATCAATAAGTAGTGACAGACCTTTCCAACGATATCTCACATGAAGGGTCTTGGCTAAATTTGGAGAAATGTCCCCCGGGGGGGAAATGGGGGACAGCCACCGGAAGTGCATAACGTCAATAAGTAGTCACAAACCTTTCCAATGATATCTCACATGAGGGGTCTTGGCTAAATTTGGAAAAGTGTCCCCCGGTGTGGGGCAAAGTGGGGGGACTGTCACCGGAGGTGCATAACATCAATAAGTAGTCACAGACCTTTCCAACGATATCTCACATGAAGGGTCTTGGCTAAATTTGGAAAAGTGTGCCCCGGTGTGGGGCAAAGTGGGGGGACTGTCACCGGAGGTGCATAACATCAATAAGTAGTCACAGACCTTTCCAATGATATCTCACATGAAGGGTCTTGGCTAAATTTGGAAAAATGTCCCCCGGGGGGGAAATGGGGGACAGCCACCGGAAGTGCATAACATCAATAAGTAGTCACAAACCTTTCCAATGATATCTCACATGAGGGGTCTTGGCTAAATTTGGAAAAGTGTCCCCCGGTGTGGGGCAAAGTGGGGGGACTGTCACCTGAGGTGCATAACATCAATAAGTAGTCACAGACCTTTCCAACGATATCTCACATGAAGGGTCTTGGCTGAATTTGGAAAAATGTCCCCCGGGGCGGAAATGGGGGGACGGCCACCGGAAGTGCATAACATCAATAAGTTGTCACAAACCTTTCCAATGATATATCACATGAGGGATCTTGGCTAAATTTAGAAAAGTGTCCTGTAATTTCATATACACTGGTTTCCAAAAATTAAGGAAAAATCACAAAAAGAGCGATAACCCGTTCAAAAATTAACCTATCCGTATGAAATTTGGATATGTTGTTAACTAAAAGATGCTGATTAAAATTACAAAATGTAAATTAGTGGCGCTGCAATCGGATTGCGTCATCTGTGCGGAGCATAAATATGCATGCTAGAGAGTACGTGAGATGGTTTAAAATGGAGGTCATTTTCGGATTCAGCGTTAAAAAATGCATGTGAATCAATTTTCAAAAGCTAAAAAACATGGCACAACCCAAAATTTGAAAGACGGCGTAATCTAACAGCATTTTAAAACATGTATCATTTTTGTAAAGAATTGAGGCTGCTGTTTTTCATCCTTTTATTTAACAAAAATTCTGTTATTTTTATCCTCTTATATGTTCAGTACAAATTGTATATTTTTCAGTAATATGTCACAATGATTTGAAATTTATATTGCAATGCTAATTTTACCCTAAACAATTTCTTTAATATATCTGGCGAAATTATATTTCTACTAAATTTGTGAATGACCCCTAATTTGCAGAAAAAAAATATGCCCCAACTTTAAACAGCTATTACCCGGTCAATTTTAATCGTAGAATAACGGGGCTTTTTTTGCCTTACTTGTCAGTGTAACAGTTAAATTTTACTAAATATAACTTATAGGACCGGGGGACCGTATAAAAATTTAGATTCTGTAATTCTTCGCTAAATTGTTTTTTTCGCTTCAAACTTTTTTTTATCTTAACTCTGCACCTAATTTTGACCACTTTTGTAATTGGAAGTATGCATCTAGGAACAACGGTTGAGAAAATAAAGGTCTCTCAGGTTATACGTGGACACACTGTATATTATCCTCTGTCATAACAGTTGCATGTACGACTGTTGTCTTGTGAACAAAGACGTACCAAATATTGTTTAAATGATGAACAATCGTCAAATTTCGTAATATATAGCAGGTTTATTGCTGCTGATCGTCAGTGAGCAGAATTATTATAAAAGTTTTCATTTGGTGAGCGCAAATTGCGAGAGCTGATTTTTTGCTCCCGTGTGCAAGAAATACTCTCGTTTACGTTGCTCAACTGTTGATATTGCTTATCGTGTTCAATCGCATTATACTATTCACATCACTCTGTTTCTAGTGAAAAGACCAGAAAATTTCGCTTTTACCCGCTGCAGACTAAGTCAAAAGTGTTAACAATTTATTCAATTTTTAAATCGGTTTCTGCATCAATCATCTTAGATCCCTTTCTGAAATCACCGCTTTCCCTTTCACTGCTACCTCCCAAAGTTGGGGAGGAAAGAGCGAAGAAAGTTTTAAAACTTTAAAACCCTTTTTTCCTACCTTGTTACTCTGTAGTAAAATGAAAAATAATCATTCATCTAAATAATCCTCACCTTCCAAAATTTTGCAATCCACCCTTCGAACCCTCAGCCCTCAAATTTTAAAATATACTTTTCATTTTTTTACATGCTTTATTTTACATGTATTCCTGGGGGCAATACAAGAATTAAACATTGATCTTTAACTTATTCTATCTTTACAAGAATAAAGTATTGGATTCATGAAAATTTTCAAATTTCGGTTTTTGACGGATTTACAAGTTTTAGGGGTCAGAGAACCCGAAAAACATGTTTTTACAAAATGTCTGTCTGTGTGTGTGTGACACAAATTTTGTGAGCACTCTATCTCAGGAACCAATGAACGGAATTTAATAAAACTTTAGATTTAGTTGGTGCTGATTACTTTTTGGTGTAAAACGACCGACAGGTGGCGCTGCTATGTAGCATTTTTCACGATTTCCACAATAGCTATATCTCAAGAAGTAATGCATGGATTTTTATAAAACTTCAGAATCCGTTAGTCCTTGATATAGTTTGGTGCTGATTACTTTTTAGTGTAAATCACCCAATAGGTGGCATTGCTATGCGGATCATTCACGATTATCGCTATAGCTCTATCTCTAGAACTAATGCACAATTTTTTACCAATCTTCAGATTCAGTTAGTCCCTGATATAAATTACTGATGTTTAGTTTTTAGTGTAAATCGCCCAACAGGTGGCGCTGTTAGGCTGTATTTATCCCGATTTCCGCGATAACTATATCTCAAGGACTAATGCATGAATTTTCATCGAGCTTCAGATTCAGTTAGTCCCTGATATAAACTGGTCCTGATCAGTTTTTGGAGTAAATCGACAAATAGGTGGCACTGCTATGTAGATTTTTTTATGATTCCGCAATACCTCACAATACCGCACAAATACCGCACAAACCTCAAAAACTAAAGCAGGGATTTTCATCAAATTTCATATTCAACTGCAACTTGACAGAAGTTGTTGCTGGTTAGATTTTGGTATAAATCACCTAACCGGTGGCACTGATATGCTTCATTTTTCAGGAAATACAAACATGTATGAGATACAAGAAAATTTTGGGATGGTCACATCCGACTAGTTTAAAATTCGATTCCTAAAAGTGAGGGGGGGGAGAGGAATTTAAATATCTGTACTATAGCAGGTTCTTTGATTCCAAATACATTTCAGTGAAAGTATTGCGCCATTTTAATGTGCTTACAGTATTTTTATTTACTTATAACTAAGGAAATCTGTCTCCTACGAGGTATGATCGCCAACCCCCGTTCCAGCAGCGCAGACTCTGAAAACACGCTAATTTTATTTGTTTTCAAAAGGTTATGGAAGATTGAATTATAATTAAAAAACCAGTGGCGATTTTTGTATAATCGACATTCCATTCATTCTGCTTTGACTAAGGATTTTAAGGCCGAATCCACTGCTGTTAAGACAGCTAACGACTGTTTTCGTGATTGATCAAATAAGATCAGCTAAACATTTGAAAATCAACTTATATAAAATGAACTATGTAAACAATGCCGCTGCTTCGCGGAATTTTTTAACAACTCTGTAAGAAAATTGTTTTTATTAAGACATTTTAAACGTATCGTTTTAAATCTGAGGTATCTTTTATCAAAATTTTCTTTCTCTTATTACTAGTTATGAGAAATGTAATTTGAAAGGAAATACAATTATTTGCGCCGTCTTAGAATTGGTAACAATTGGTAAAAGACCATATTGAAATATTAAATAAATCGATGGTATAAATTTATTTTGAAATTAAAACTGTTTCGCAATATTACTTAATATGACGTACTTTTCTCATTTACTGCTTATAGAGAATCTATCAGCAGTGTAATAATAGCAGCATAATAGCAGCATAATAATGTAATTATTATTTTAGAGTTTTCTTTCTTTTTCAATATTAGCGTGTAAACAATTTTTCATAATGTAATTTTCCCCATTTCCTGCTTTAAACACGAAAGCGTTTAATTTTTTTTCACTTTTTAATAATCACGTGCAAATTTACTTTTAATTGAGCGAAATATTGTTATTTGCAGGCGTTTGAATTCGGCAACGATTTAAAATAATAACTTTCTCTAAATACGAAATAAATCACTCTTGAGATGATGAAAATTTTAATACAAAATTGATTAAAAAAAAAAAAACGAAAAAGTAATAAAAAAATTAGTGCAGTCTACAGACAACAAGGTTGTCAATTATGTCCTTGCAATTGCCATGCATCTTTTTTGTTCTTAAAAAACTTTTTTAACGGAACTATTTTCCCCGAATTCAATATTAAATAACGCTTAAAATAATTATTAAATTAAAAAAGTCCTTGGTTCAGCGTGTTTATTGAAAATTTCTCTATAATGCTTCCAATTTTCATATACAATATTTTTATTTACATTAGCCAAGAATGATCTCGGGACACAAAAAATTCATTTACGGCGGTGACAGCGTTCGTTACTTTTTTACAGAATGAAGAGATTTTATATAAAAAGAATGAGCATTATCTTCTCTGTATGACGTCTGTTTTGGATGCTTGAAAGCAGTTTTTTTTAAGTTTAACGTGGAAACAGGGTGATATAAAAGGTAGATGAAAATTATTAATAAATTCGTATAAATGTAACTTATTGCTAGTGGTTGAAAAAAGCGTAAAGGATGATCTCGGAAATTGGTAAAGCAGCCAATTATTTTGCCCGCGTTCTTAAACGTATGTTCATAAAGTAGAGTCGCGATGTAACGACCTTTACGGGATCTCGGCAAATTCAAAATGTTGCCTTAATCGCTACTCAAGAGCTTGAATCTAGGAGAGACCAAGTTAACTTAACAATATCTCAAAACGGCTAACTCTAGCAAAAACATCGTAAAAATAAATTTTGTATAGCCTAAAATTTCTGAATAAAATGAGTACCTACATTAATATTTTTGTTCAATATTAGGGCCGCAATTCTATTTCAAAATTTTGCCTTAATCGCTATACAACAGTGTGAAGCCAGTAGAGACCACGCTATCAGTCCATCCTGTTACGAACTTTTATATACATATATTTTTCTAATTTCAGACAAAAGTTGAAGGGTTTAAAATATTTTTTTAGCTTCCCCCCAAATTAATTTCGAATTCGGCCTTTTTTTCATCCCTACAACTGGGCCCGTAATAAAGAGGTTAATACGCAATTCTCAAAATACCCAATATAATGAACTCAAATAATTACAAAAACATCGTAAATGCCTCAATAAATACATGCATGTACTTGCATATGCATGCATATTCATGTATATAAAAATTAAGAGGCAGGGTGGACGGATAACCGTGTCTGTTCTGGCTTCAAGCTCTTGATTAGCGATTTAGGCTAAGCTTTGAAGTAGAGTTGTGAGCTTAATGTTCAAAAAATATTAAGTGTGGCTACTCATTTTATTCAGAATTGTAAGCTATACAGAATTTGTATTGACAATGTTTTTGATAGAGTTACATTTTTTGAGATATTATTATGGTCATTAAAAAAACCTGTTTTTCGACTGTAAATCTGTACATATTTTCTAACGCTCACCTACCACAAGGGGAAAACTTAGTATATTAATTCTAGACCTAAACTAAATGGATTATCAGAATTTAAACCTTTCCTCTAATTAATTCCGGATTCGGCCTTTTTTTCATGTAACTGTAAACAGCATATTTTAGTAAAAAAATAACACAATAAACAGGACGATTCACTGAAAGAACAATACGATTTGCAATAAGAAATAAAAAATAAACATAAGTTTCTTTAACCATAATAAATAAAATATATACCATGTATGTTGTGGAAAGTAAATTTAAGCAAATTGCATTGAATGTTATGTAATTGAAATACTCTTATTCAAAAATTTTAGATTACATTTCTAAAAGAACATTCATATTTCATACAAAGGCATTTTGATTTGCCAGCATTTATTTGGATTTCTTAGGAACATATTTAAATACTATCGTACGAAAATACGAGAATGCATATATCAAATATTTAGCAGTCTCAAAAAATTAAGTATTAAAAATAATCAAATGGAATATTTACCAGTAGGTATTGAATTTTGCATTGGGAAAAAAGTATGTATGCTTTTTATTTGAAATTCTTAAGCTTTAATTTTTATTTTTACATAAAAAAAAAAGAAATTTGCAAAGTAAATAAGACAAGATGAAGCTTTTTACAGTCATAGTGTTTTATTTTTCATTTTTTAAAACATTTAATCAGAATGGAAGTAGAATTTAAAAAAAAAATGATGAATTGTAAAGAGCGTAAAAAATGAACAAAAATATATTAAAATTATAATAATGACTTTCTGAGAACCTATTCATGAAATATTTTATATGCAACTTTTGTCGGAGATATTTCAATTGCCATTAATTTAAATTCATGTTATTAAATATAATTAGCGATAATAGTATATTTATGTAGTAAAAATATTCTAAGATTTTTCATGTACGCTTTTCATAACAATTATTATTTATTAATTCTATTTTACATACTTTTTTATATAACGGTCAAGACGCATTTTTCACGACCATGACTCTTAGAACCGAAAGACACTCTATGTTCAAATGTTAAATAATCTATGTACAGGGAGTACCATAAGTGTTCATTTATCGTTATCCAATAGCTAATATCTAAACCGTTAGCTTTTGAAGGCATCTTTCCATTTACAAAGTTGTTTTAAATTCTTTCTTTTTGCATCATCTTAGAAGCCATTTAAGTAAATAGTTATTATTGTAAAAATTTACGTTAGCAAAAGTGGCCATGTTAAGTGCCTGTGTCCAAGTTTTCATATAAGTTTCGTTTTTATTATCGATTTCTTTCGAATTATTCATGTAAGTTTATAAAATATTAATAATGTGTATTTTTATATTTATACTAGAGAATATTTTTTTTATCAGTGTATCAGTAAATTATCATGTTTTAGATTCGGTTTAGTATTAATTGACATTCTTACAACATTGTTTTGGTTTTGGCTCACACTCCAGATAAAATAATCCCTTTATGGAATTCTTTTATTCCCTATGGATTCTAAAATATTTTGTCTCGAGCTGCAAAAAGCTGATTCACGGAGCTGATATGAACTCATATCAAATTTATGTCTCTGAAAAAAATGTGCACAGTGTCGTCTTTGTATTAACTTCTAAGGAAAACCGCCATTTTTTACCTGTTAAACATTTGTAAGTTGTCAGATAATCCCATGCGTTTAATAAATTTAATTCAGTTTTTGACAAAAATTAGATAAAATACCAATTTTATGTCAACATCCCACTTTTTTTTAATTTTCTAATTTTAGTAATGGAACAGTTAATGTTTTTATTAATACATTAGTATAATTTTCTCAAAATAAAATAAAAAAATTGTCGTACTTATAAGATTTAAATCTAATTACAATAAACTCTTACAGTTCTTTGCAAAAATTTAACGAATAATTTTTTTATCATATTTTTTTTTGTTTGTTTGTTTTGTTTTGGGATACAATTGAAAATTTGGTCTGTTTCAGTATATTTTCTTTTGTAATATCAGCGAATAGCCATTAGCAGTTTTTGAATGGCTTACGTCTTTTAAGCGGGCAGGGTAAGCTGTATCTCAGCCATGTTAAAATACACCAACTTTATGTACCTTTTTTCTCAGAAATAGTGAAATATAGAGGTCAAGAATTTTTAGATTAGTTTGAGTAACATGCTTTACTTATTTTAGCAGACCATTTTCTTTCTAAGTGAACCTGAAAATTAATTCTTAATTATTTATTGAAAGGCATTTTTAAATTAGCATTTTTGGTAAAATTTCACTGCATAAAATAAATAATTCTCAACAAGTCATTAAATCCCTGTGTTAAAGTATACAATATAACATAATAAAAATATAAAAAAATGATTTCTTAAGTTTAATAGATACTGAAAAAAAGAAACACAAATATGAAAATTCCAAGTTTTGAGAAAAAGTCAATAAAAGATTTAAATGGCCATTAAACTGTGAAGTTACTCTTAGAAAGAATGAATAATTCCAAAACTTCTTTTTTTAATATATAAACATGTGTGATACATCGTTGGAAAGATAAAAGTCTAAACTGTTTAATGATATAAAAAATTAAAAATCGATTTTTTCCCAAAATTTCGCTTATTTTGTTCCCTTTGAGGGGAATGTCGTCTTTTTCATAATAACTGTCACTAGGAGTTTCTTGATCTCAATAACCAAAGTTGCGCCAAATGTCTCTAAAGAAATAATCAACAAAACAAGTTTCTCTTATACCCGGTCAATTTGTGAAAACTTTGCGTATATTATACGAGATGTAGTACATACTAAGCGATAGTTTTAACAATGTTCACAAATAATTATTTACGGGAAAAACAGAATTGACCTCCTTAAATAAGTATTCTTCTTAAGCGGAAACGCATTAACAAGAGGCCACTGTATACACGATGGGCATAAAAGGGGATATAATCTTAGTTGGGAAAAAGGAATGGTTTATTCTGAGTAATTATCAATCTAAACTACAGAGTCTATATCTATAATCTATAATCTATCGATAACTATCACTATAAAAATTTTAAAAACACAAATTTAACCTTTCTTTTTTTGCTGATGATCGAAGTGGATGTCGTTGTTGCCCTAATAGTCTCATCGGTAGGGCTGCCACATTCCGACTATTTTTCTATTCTATTTTCACCGCTATTTAAAAACCCCTGCCGGTTCAGCCTACAGGCGCAGGTAGATTTCGAAGTTAAGTACTAATTTCAAGAAGAAAAACTAAATCATGATTAGAGATAAACCCATTTTAACAATTTTTTTCTGACCGCTTTTGACGGGTTTTTAATTTTATTTTTATATAAGAGGTGCTTTTATCAGAATCATGTTAAGGCGGTATTACAAAAAATACACTTCATGTTCAACAAATCGCAATTTTCTGACACATTTTCAAATTAACTTTTAAAAGAAAAATCATAAAACTTGCTGACATGACTTTTTTTTTTACGTTCTATTAATTAGAACTTGATTTATAAGCAATTATTTTCGCAGTAGGGCAATATTTTACGTTTCCAACACAATCTCTTCGGGAAAATCGGTTCAAAATGCCCACTTTGACATAATTTTTTCTACCTCTATTTTTTTGCTTCTATCAAAAAATCGACCATTACGGTACATTATATAGAATAACCTACAAATTGAATGTATTTGAGAACAAAAATGAAATTAAAAATCAGTAAAAATAACAAGCAGTTTGGATTTGAGTACACCCTTAATACGATGATTTTGTGAACCGCTATGTATTTTTAATTTGTTTTTACTGTACGAATCGGTCCTATCAAAAACTTGTTAATATAAAAGTTGTAGATAACATTAAGAAGATATATAATAAATTCATGCTGATTTTATATGGTGTGAATTGACGAAGTTATGGATATTTTTCTTCTTTAACACTCCCTTTTCGTTTTTGTTTTTAATTTTTTTTTTTTTTTTTTTTTTTTTTTTTTTTTTTTTTTTTTTTTTTTGCTGTACGAATTGGTCATATCAAAAACGTGTCAATATAAAAGTTATAGATAATATTAATATTTATAATAAATTTAACTGGATTTGATATCTTGAGAGTTGACAAAGTTAGGATTTTTTTTCTCCCCAAATCCCCATTTTTTTCGTCCCGTGAGCCCATTTTTTATTTTATCAAAACTCTGTCATACATAAATTTTTGGCCCTTTTTTATAAGTAATAATAACTTTAAACTGATTCGATATGTATTTTAACTAAGAATTTATGGTTTTTTCGGTTTTCACAAAACCCACCCACTTTCCATCCACTTTTCCCGATTTTGCCCATTAACGAACTTGACCGAGATTTTATGCACCTTATTTTATTTATCAGTTTGGAAGAGATTTGTGCAGAATTATGGGAGTTGTCGTATCGATAAAAAAGATATATATATATATATATCTACCCTATATATATAAAATCCTAATGAAACAAATTTATGAAACGGAAGTATGAAACGAAAGTTTGAATCGACTGATTAAACAACTGATTATGTTTCACGGCGATTTCTCCTAAAATATCGAATACTTTGCGATGAAATTAACACCAAAAATCAATATTGATCCGCAGATTTCAAAACTGGTATTAGAATTTTAAATTCGAATTAGTTTTCGAAATATTATTTTTTTTTCTAATTTTATATACATTTTTCTAATGATGGCAACTCAAATTTTAATCAAACAGATATATATATATATATATTTTAGATCTTAGAAAAGGTTACTATTTTAAACTAATTTGGCGAGAAGTTTGGCCTCCCTTAAATGTATGCTAAGAAATGTATCATGTTACTTTTATTCATAATTCCATCTGTATTTCATTATCATTTTATTTAATACAAACTGAAACATTTAAAATAAATGGCTTTCACTTCTTTATTTTTTTAAACGAAATGAAAAGAAAAATATTAGTCACAGATATCATATACGCATCGGGGTTCCTAATTGGCGCCAAAATGGCATTATTTTGGTTGACATGGTAACCCGGCTATTGTTGTTTATTTAATAATAAATGTTTATTTACTTAATTTTCTTTTTTTAAATTACAGAAATTGTTTTGTTCCATAGTTAATTATTTTTTTGGTTATTTTCCTTTAAAAATAAAAAAAAAAGTAGAAAATAATTAAAAAATACGGCACTACTTAGTTATTCCATCGACACATTTCGCCAAATTATATAAATCGCCAAACCACTTGCCAAATTATACAAATTGACGTAATTTTTATTTTAAATAACGAAAGAACAAAGAAAATAGTATAACATTAATAAATATACAAATAAAGCGTCGAAACAAAAATCACTTGATGACGTAAAGAAGTGTAACTTGCTTAAAGTCAAGTGAATGTGACATTTACGATCAACCATTATTGGCATTTAATCTTATAGTTTGGTGATAGATTTTTGGTCGACGGGATAACTAAGTAGTACCCAAAATACATATGTAACTGGTATTCGAAAACGAGGTTTTCGCCAAATTTTCGTAAAAAAAATCACGCCTAACCCGGTGCGTATATGGCATCTTGCCCAATATTAAATGATGTAACAAACGATGACATTTAATTTCAACTTCAAAGTAATGTTTTAATTTACCACTCGAAAAAAAAAAAATGCTAACTGGCGACTTGAAAAATAGCTATTGGCGAGATTTGCACCCGGCTAGCGTAACAGTGTTGGGGCGCCAACCATGTACCAAGAGTTCTTTGCGACCATGGAAACTTTTATGTAGTTTTATTTGAAAAAGAAATTTGATTTTTTAATCAAAAGGGAAAACTTTCGGCACAGATGTCATATACGGACCCATATTGACGCGATTTTTTTCTGACGCCAATGTCATATACGCAACGGGTACTTAACTGGCGCCATAGTATCGTTATTTTGCTTGATTTGATAAGCCGGATATTGTTGTTTATGCTGTTGATGTTTTCCCCAAATTAGCGTCGGAAAAAAATCGCGCCAATATGGGGCCGTATATGATATCTGGGCCATAATTTTATATGAAAAGCGAAGGGTTCAGAGCGTATTTATTTATGGCAGTTACATGATTTGGACTGTCATAATATGGATGAAATGATGGCGATAGAATAATATTTGGCGACATATCACCTGTATCTGGCTAACATTAAAGTACCAAAATGGCACCAGGGATATAAAAAGCGAAGTGGTTCGCCCGGAACTGCTGATGCTAATCACATGACTTAGGCTATTGTTATTGAAATTGTTTTAAAATGCCGGCAGACAAAGACTCTGTACACTTAATACATTTTATTTTAGCTTCTTTTCAAACGTTTAACTGATCCTCTTTAATCAAACACGAAAACAACCATTGGATTAACAGCAACTGATTCGGCCTTAAATTTTTGAAATCAAAGGAAATTGAATAGAAACCCGTTTACAGGGAGATCTGCTCAGCTTTTTTCAATGTAATTCAATCTTCTATAATATTTTTCAAAACCGATCAGATTAGCGTGTCTTTAGATTCTGCGGTGTCTGAACGGGGGTTGGCAAACGTAGCTTGCAGGGGAAAGAGCCCCCTAGTATACATTATATATATATATATATATATATATAGTTAAGGTGATTTACTGAGTGTGGTTCTGGGGTCTAGGGGTCATGGTTTCAGCAAAACTTTTTCAGAAATTCCAACATATGAGAGATTGCAATAGGTAGTATTTCATACGAAATCTACCTAAAAAAAACACATTTTGTAATATATTTCTCTTACAAATGTTCTCGAACAGTATGTCAGTAATTTTTGTTTTGAGAAAGTGGTGTGAGGTAGAAATAAAAAATAGTCGCCTCTGGAGGCGTGCATAGATAAACCTATTCGTGTAATATGTTTGTGAGCATATTCACGTCAAACAAACCCAGTGAGAGCTCATTCGTGTTTTGACTGTTTCAGAATGAATGATAAACATCTCCAAACAACATCTTATTCAGGTGTGATTTGTTACACCTAATGCATATATATGCTAATATTCATTTCATGCTGTTAAAACTAGTGAATAAGTTTTTTTTATTTAACTGAAATAAAAAAGTTTTAAATTTGCGTTTTGAACGGGGGAGTGGTCAAAAGAAATTTGGCATTGGGGTGCGATTTATGTGATTGAATTCATTTACTGCTACTAACAAGTAACGAATAGAGATATTTTTTAAAACCGAAATTCTAAAATTTTAAACTTTACGTTCAACGGGAAGGGGGGTGGGTAGGAGGATTTAAAAGAAAATAATTGAAAATTCAGAGGGAAGCAGTTTATATGATTATATATTTCTGGTTAGAACAAAGTAAAAAAAAAAAAAGCATCAGAATGAAATGAAATGTTTCAAAGATTTTAAATTTCTTGAGTTGAAGTGGGAGTTAGATTTATGTGATTGAATTAATTTACTTTTGCTAACAAGTAACGACTAGGAAGGATTTTTAAACCGAAATTTAAAAATTTTAAACTTTACGTTCGGAGGGAAGGGGGTGCGGTAGGAGGGTTAAAAAGGAAATATCTGAAAATTCAGATGAGTGCAATTTAGATAATTATATATTTTCTGTTATAACAAAGTAAAAAAACCCATCGGAATGAAATGAATTTTAAATTTCTTGAGTTGGAGTAGAGAGTCAGATGGCAGGCCTTTTTTGTGTGTAGGAGGGCATAATTCTGACGATTCATTATTTATTTGTGTAACTTAAAAAATGAAAATAAGGCATACAAATATGAAAAAATCAGATAGTTTTTTTTTTAATAATTTTAAAATTTGAATGTACATTTCAGTAAGGGGTGGTAGGAATAAGAAATTTCGAATAAAGAAAATTAAAATAATTTCTTAAATATTGTGTCAATAAAGCAATAACTGAGAAGCAAAATAAAATAAAGAATAAGTTATAGGAATTTTAAACTTTATTTTCTGTCGGAGTGAAAATGAATTTTTTGGACTGAAGGATGTGGGCCGGGGGAATTAATGTAAAATTAAAGGAAAACGGAAATCAATTGAGACGCGGAAGTTTATGGCATTACATAAAAACGTAGTTCCCTATAAATTTTTACCTTTTAATATATGACACTATTAAATATCTTATCTATTTATTCTTATATTTATGTGTCTGATTAAGTAACTATATCCACTCGCCATCTTATGCAATAAGACGTCAAGACAGGCCTCCGTTTGAGCAATTAAATTACGGCACAAGTCAGCCCGTGTTACAGAAGCCTTAATAAGAGGTAGTGGGTACACATCAGTTGCTGCACTGTGTACTGAAAAGTTAAGGATTTAGTACAGATACAGTAAAAATGGATTTTCCATGCACCAATATTAGGCAGAAAAACTAAACAATATAGGTTTTAATCAATTTACTGAATGCTGTGAAGCACACACGTGCTCAGAAGAATCAATAAAGATTTTCGACACAGATGTTCACGCTTTTCAACAAGAGGTAATTGGTGTGAAACTATTATTCCTAAGAACATTAAATAGTTAATGAGTTTCTGAGTCCATATTGAACCAAACTTAAGTAAGTAAGTTACATTTAATTTTCTACGATTTCAACAAATCTATCTGACAAGCAATAAACATGTCTATTTGTCTAAGTCTGTGCATTTTATGTAATTTTACTGTATTTTAATTTAGAGCTCCATTCAAAATCATGTTGAAAATATTCTACAGGGGCAATATTCTTACCTTAGTCACGTGTGCCATAGGTTAACTGTTCCTGGGCTGATCAGACCAAAACACAGATAGCCAGGCATAATATTTTAGTTATGGGATAAAATTAACCATGGCTACCGTTAAAATGACCCTTCATTAAGAAGAAAGAAAAAAGAATTAAAAAAATTAGAACATCCCATATACGAACGAATTGTATATAGGGGAAAGTAGGGTAATGACGCTCACTTAAAAGAAAACATAAATAACTATTCAAATTTACACAAAAAATCAATATTTTATTAACGAAGTATAAGTTCAAAGCATAAGGAACATTTTGCAAGCATATAATTTCCATAAAAAAATTTGGAATTTTCTTTATCGCTTTATTTAATTAATTATAGATTGAACGATAATGCCCGACATGGTACGATAATGGCGCTCAGAATTTGAATACAAATTTAAATCTCTTAAAATTTTCTGTTTTTTTGCCAAATTGTGGTCAGTTGGTGCTGTTCGAAGGACCAGGAATAGGTGAAATCTCTGCTGAAGACACCCGTCTTTGTATTTATTTTCAAGGGCCAGGAATACATGAAGGCCTCTACAGACACTGGTCTTTATGCTTGATTTACCATTTCAAAAAAGTGGTGTCAATCAAGAAATTTGAATTTTAAAAATGTAGCCCACTAGCAACACTGCTTCTAAAGTTTCCCGTAAGCGCCATTACTCTTCTTAGCCATGTTGGATTTCAATGCCTTATAGTTGACGTAACAACGCACTACCAAAATAAATAAAAGCATGAACGTACAGCTAAATATATATATTTTGTAGCCATAATGAGTGAATTAACATTTAAAAAATAAGAATATACACTTACCTTCAAGTTAGATATCGTAAAATTTTATAACAAAACAACTGCAAACTAATAACGTGAGGACACAAAAATACTTTCCTTCCGACGGTCACTATATCCTTACTGGGAACTTGCGATGAAGTTCGTTAGGTGTCGGTCTGATTCAATTCTATTCTGTTTAGAGATATTTGAGTGAGCGGGATTGCCCGCTCAGCATGATCATTACCCTATTTCCCCCTACTCTTTTGTTTGATATCTGTTAATAACTGCAACTTACTAACTGCATCGTAAAATAACAACGAGTAATTAAACAGTTTTACATGTAGAAGAAAAAATTATTTGAAATACACAATAGTGTCACATTTAAAAGAAATAAGGCGAAACTACATTTTTTTCTTTGTTATTCATATCAATATCCTAAAACAACAACAAAAAAAAATAATTAACTAAAACAAATAAAATCCTTATTCAATAGCGTAACCAGATATTTATTACAACTAACTAATTTCAATTCATTTTTTTACAGGTAAACTAATTTGACAGAGAATACCAATTATTTTAAATTACTTTTATTTTGCTGTTCCAAAAAGGAAGGTCTGCGATAAATAACATTTATCCATTTCTTTTTAGAAAATTATCCAGAGGGAAAAGGCTCACCGTATATCGAAATATTAATTACAGAACCGTAAAAAGAAAAAATATTTTTCTTCGCACAGCTATGATTTCTTATTAAATTACTTTGTGTTCTTTTCCCGTTTGTTATATATATATATATATATTCTTTTAAATATGTCTATAAATACGAAATGTGAATTACATTTAAGAAATCCGTTTCATTTTTATATTCTGTATATCATTTAAGCGCATATTTTAAAAGCTAGAAATATGATTTAAATGTTTTTATACATTTCAATTAAACTGCTCTTATTAAATGAAGAATAATTTTTATAAATTTGGATGTAATAAGGTATGTATTGTAGTAAGAATGTAGGGGGTATATTTAAGAATGCAAAATATTGACTGCATTTTTGGCAACTTTTAACCACAATGAACGGAAATAAACTAAAAATGTGACTTTACTTGTGTAATAATCATGCTTCAGATATTTTAAAAAGATGTTTAGATGTTAGATGACATCTATTATAGTTATAATAGAATATGACTGCAAAAACATACATTCAAATAGCAATTCAATACAGTACAGGCATACTTCGATTTACGTATTATGCGACTTATATCCCAGTTAGGTAATAAATTTCGAAAATTACATTTATGAACACACTAGCGCGTTTGATATGCATTTGAATACTTTTGATAATTATCTATACTAATAAAGCGAAGTTTGGGTGTCTGTCTGTGTGTGATGGCTAGCAAAATCTACCGCACATAGAAATCTAAAAATTTAGGTCAGGATAGTCCAAGACAGGTCCTGATGCACCTGAATCTCATAATTTTAATTTTTTAAGGGCCGGGATCCCTGGGCCCCTTTAAGTTTTTATTTACTAACTTGTTAATAGCTTGCTCCATTTTATCCAATTTTCTTCGTTTTGGGTAACTTTCTCCATTTAGTTATTTCCGCCTTTCTACTTTCTAGCTAAGACCCTGGACCCTTGGGGCCAATACAGTGCCCCTTGAAGTCCTTGTGCAAATAAAAGGTTAATAAATTACTTCCCTTTAATCAGATCTTCATTTTTGAAATCCTTTTCCCATTTAGTTAGTCTCACACTACTACATTCCAGTTTAGATCCTGGGGCCACTAGGGTCCCGTAGGACCCGGTACAGGGCCCCTTGAACTTTTTGTGTGCCAAGAATTTTTTACCCCCTGATTTTCTCCCCTTGTCAGTACATAATTTTAAAGTTGAGTCTTGAACTGTTCTTCCTGGATCAACACCCTCATATATTTATTGGGGCCCCAGTACCCTGTTTTAAACATTTGCCTTTTTTTTCCCTACTTTAAAATATTATTCTAACTAATAATTCATACCTTGTGCTTAATTTTGATTAATTAAAGATCTAATGCGATAAGTACTAAGACCATTTTAACGCGTTTTTATGTTAAGGCCCTGTTTTTAACTATCAGTGGGCCCCTTTTGGGCTCCCTGCTATAGCTCACTTAAAAATGGTCCGATTCACTAGCTTTTTTTCAAACTGCTTCTTAGGCCTGCCAGTTACTACCTGAACCATAAAAAATCAGACTGGAGCTACCACCAATTTTGAATATTAATCGCCTTCTTGGGGTTCTTGGTGCAGCTTCTTTAAAAATGATCCGAGTTACTTGCAACCTTCTTTAACATAGTTCTAGCGTCCTCCGATTACTTTAATTTTGATTACTTGAAGATCTAAAAAGCTAAGCACTAAAACAGTTTAACATGTTTTCGGATTTGTGCGGCATGAAATTTTCACCATTTAATTTTCTCGCATTCTCCATGCAAAATTTTAATGTTGAGTCTTGCACTCTTCTCCCCGGACCAACACTCCCTTATTTTTACTGGACTCTAGGGCCTTGTTTTAAGCATTTCCCCCCATTTTTTGCGCATTTATTTAAAATTTTATTCCAATGATTTATTCATACCCTATGCTTAATTTTGACTAATAAAGATCTAAAGTGCTACGAACTTAGATGTTTTAACAAGTTTTAATGTTAGGGCCCTGCTCTTTACTATCAGTTATGTCCTCCTGCTACTACATGGATGACAAAAAAAATTCTAGTCTTCAGCTACCACCAATTATAAATATCAATCTCCTTCTTGGGCCTTTGTTGCAGCTTCTTTAAAAACTATCCGATTCTATTACAATTTTCTTTAATATAGTTTCAGCGTCCTCTAGCTACTTTAAAACTACAAAAATATTTTCTTATATCCAAATACATTCCATTTAAGACCCTGGCTTCCATGACCTGGTCTTTCTTTATACCTCAGCTACCACTTTTTTAAAACATTAATCTCCTGTTTCAGCATCAACTTACGTTTGAAACTACAACCGTAAATTAAATATCGCGTTACTTTAAAGGTAACTTCAGCGATTTCATGCATTTATTAAATATTGTGTTTATGTTAAAAGTAATTCGTGAAATTTAATCGTGAACTTTCGGGCATTTTCCACCGCTTGGTGGCGCATTTTTTCTTCGTATTCTAAGGACCCATTTTAAACGGGATTTGGTTCATTCAACTTATATTACAATTCGGCTACTTTCTTTATTATGAAATTTTACCTTTGACTTTGATTACCGACATTTTCTAACATTAATGATGCATTCTTTTTAATATTACTACGAGGTTTGGTTCACTCAACATGGTTTTCGATTGTCTCCTCTCCTGCACGTGCGGAGCACTTCAGGTACATGTTACCTTAGGTAACGCAGACCCAGGTTCGTTGGAAAGAAGTTTGTTGGAAACACTCTAGAGGACGCTTCGGATGGCAATGGGGGCCTCCGAAATTAGGTTTATTTAAAAGAATTTTAAAGGATATAAAATCATACAAACTTGAGTTTTGTATAAGGGTATTATTTACGGACCCCGGGCAACGCCGGGCGGGTCTGCTAGTTTTATAAATAAAATATGCAGATAAAAATCACAACTAGAATATAGTTTTATATATTAGTGAGATTTATATTTTTATTGGGTTTCCAATCAAATTTTTAACAAAACAAACTCAAATCTAATTAAAATGAGACAAAAAAATCCGTGTTTCAACCGTAATATAATATCCCTAATAACCGTAATCAACCGTAATACCGTATAATATTTGTTAGATAAATTCAAACCAGAACGAAAGCTAATTTTAAGATTTCGATTAAGAGGAACAAGTTTTTCTTTTTCTTTTTTTTTCTTTTTCTTTTTTCTTTCTTTTTTTTTTTTTTTTAGTTTTACTTGTTCGTTTACTGTAGATTGAAAATTGTATAAATCAATTCATCAAAGCTAAAGTTAACAACTTCGCATTCTATAAGAGATTTTTTATTTGAAAAGTGTTTTTTAGCTCACAGGCTATCAAAGCCTGAGAGCTTATGTGCCCACCGGTTCTTTGTGTACGTACGTATGCATGTACGTACGTAACGCGATTACTCTTGATAGAAACATCCGATTTGCTTCAAATTTTTTTTCAAGGTTCATTGTGATAAGGCGCTTCCCTGATTAGTTTTGGGAGTCCATTGGTTAAGGATAAAGGGGGAAAAGGGGGTTAGTCGATCCCGCTTAATTCAGATAAATGGGTTTTTCATGCAGAATAATTCGATTTGCTCCGAATTCGGTATACCGGTTTATTATGTTAACGAACTTCCCAGATTAGTTTTGGGGATTCATTAGTTAAGGATAAAGGGGGAAATGGGGGGGGGGGTTCGTCTACCCTTCTTAATTCAGATAAATGGGTTTTTCATGCAGAATTATTCGATTTGCTCCGAATTTGGTATACCGTTTTATTATGTTAAGGAGCTTCCCTGATTGATTTTGGGGTTTCATTGGTTAAGGATAAAGGGTGGTTAGTCCTCCCCCACCCCCCTTAATTCAGATAAATGTGTTTTTCATGCAGAATTATTCGATTTACTCCGAATTTTGTATACCGGTTTATTATGTTAAGGAACTTCCCTGAATAGTTTTGGGGGCTCATTGGTTAAGGATAAAGGGGAAAGGGGGGGGGTAGTCCACCCCCCTTAATTCAGATAAATGGGTTTTTCATGCAGAATGATTCGATTTGCTCCGAATTTGGTATACCGGTTTATTATATTAAGGAGCTTCCCTGATTAGATTTGGAGGTTCACTGGTTAAGTATAAAGGGGGAAACGGGGGCTAATTCCCCTTCACTTATTTTTTTGAGGGGCATTATTCTTTAAAATAAGAGTATAATATACAATTATTGTGAATAGCCTGTGAGCTCAATGCCATCAGTTTAGCTGGGCACTTTTCTTTTTTATTCAGTTTGTTTTTATATTTTTTCTTATTTTTATAGTTTATATCCGCGTAAATACTGCTGCATGATGCTTTATTCATAAAATAATACTGCCTACATAATATATATATATATATATATATATATATATATATATTCATAAATAAAACACTGTACTAAATTCTAAGTCGTTAAAAATTCTCATTAAAAATTATCATCGTCATTATCGTTAATATTTATATATAGGGTAAATGCATCAGTAGTCGGCCACCCCCCAGTAGTCGGTCACTTTGAGATAAAATACGTTATGAATAGCTTATTTTTGGTTTCAAAGGAAATATTACAATCCCCTATATGTAGCCATCCTTTATACGTCATAAGCCATCAGAAAAGAATTGTGGGTATTTTTATTGCATTAGTAATCAGCCATTTTTTTTTTTTTTTTTTTTTTTGGTAGCGGTCAAATAACTGGCTACTGGCTAAAAGGCCATTTCACTTTTTTGAGTCTATTTTTAATAATTTGATTTCTTTCGTAATTTGATATTTATATAACCTTTTTCTTGCATTTTATTTTATGCACACTATATATAAGGTAATAACGGGTTCTCGGGTAATTCTGGGGTAATAAAGCCACGTTAAAATTCTACCAATTTTTACGGCTCAGTTTTAGATTTTTTCCCCCAAACAAATATAGGATTTGATACAGCAACTTATTGATTATGTGTACAAGAAAGACTATTTTAGCAGATATATATTCATAAAATGTAGTGGCGTGATTTCCTGCCTATTAGGCATTATTACCCATATGCTGGGTAATAACACCATGCAAACAAAACTATAAAATAACATGGAATAATGGCATGTAAATTGTTTAATTCTAAAGATACAAACTCTACACCTTTAGAAATTGACAAATTTCGGACGTACAAATTTTTCTTTATCTTTTTTAGTTTACAATAATGACAATAATGATCTCTCGTGTATAAAATAAAAAGAAAATAAAAAATGTAGTTCTGCAACTGAAAAGAATCAACCTGCGTAATAATACTAGTAGATGGCGTTATTACCCCGGTATGCATTTTGCTCAGTATATTTTAAACTACAAGATTCCTCTCGAATACATCCAAAAGCATCCACAACATTTTGAAAGTACATGAAATACATTATAAATCTGTGTAATAAGCAAAGTATTTCTTAACAAATATATCGCTCTCCCGTAAAAAAAGTGACACACCTCGACAAAAGTAAATTGCACAGGAGAGGCAAAGGGGGGGGGGGATTTGCATGATTTTACTGTAACATGAAATTGTTGCACTAGCTCTGCATGCAGGAATAAAAACGTGCGTAAATGTATAAAACCCTTAAGAATGAAGACGTACACTGTTAAAAATTTGCAGCATTCTGTCCAGTCATTTGACCGTTTTTTTCCGAAAATGGTTACGCAACCATAATTTAACACTATTCTGACCATATTATTGGCCATTTTATGGTCAGAATATAGTTAAATGACGGTTATGAAACTGTTTTTTCAAAAAACGGTCGAATGACTGGACAGAATGCTGCAAATTTTTAACTGTGTAGGAAAAGGTTTGGAGGGTTGCATAATTTTACCTCTCCGAATAATCCACACCTCTTCTGTGGTCACAAATGGACATATAGTGTAATAATGTGATTTTTCGTACAACTGCACTTACTAAATTTTTAATGTAGCTAAGTGCACCTACGACAGACATATTAGTGGAATAAAGCGTAAAATGAATTTTTGCGAGATGTGTCACTTTTCTTACGGGTGAGCGATATAGTCTTCACAACACAGAACTTAACTAGCAAATTTTCGATCGGAAGTTGACTCTTATGAGCTTATTCCAGCGATAAGGTCTATAAATGTAACAAATTAACTTTCAGTTATTGTTTGTGATTCAGATGGCTCAGAGTCTTTTAGCGCAGAAGCCAAAGTGCCATTTTTCCGGATTCCTTCATAACTACGCCTTGGCGTTTATACCCCAGGACACCTGATATAAAATACAAATGAGAATTTCGTTCCGACCGCTTATAACTTTAGTTTTTCTGAATAGATTTCGATAGACCTTGCATCGTTAGATAGATAATTTTTCAGGAAAGGTTATAGTTTATTGTATACCATCCTACGTTGCTTAGTTATATCATCACGGGGGAAAGTTCTATAATCTGATGAACTCGATTATGAAGTATTAGCATTAAAAAAAAAAAAAAAAAAAAAAAAAAACACTAGACGATTTTGATGAGATTTTCATTCTTAATAAGATAATGTTTTACAGATGTTTTAATATATAGCATTATATCGTTCTACCATTATTTACTAATCCTACTGTAAATGATCAACTCAATCATTGATCAATGATTCTTATGAGTGAAACTTTTGTCGGACAAATTAAACATATAATAGTGCAATGGTATTCGTATAGTTTACTTCAATTCGCAGTGATGTTTCAGACAAAGACTCATTTCGCTTTAAAATTTGTAATGTCGGCGATAGAAAATATGTAAACAGTGAATTTAACCTTGTATTTACAAGGTTAAATTCACCGATATAATTTGCTTGGGAAAATCGACCAGCATGAAGCCTTCTAATATACTAATGTTTTAAAGAATAAACGTTTTTTTGTCTCTTTTGTAGGAGGGAATCTTTGAAACGGCCGAATCACTTTTAAAAGTAAAAGTTAAAAAATTATGGTGACAGTCTCTGCAAAAGCAAAACATGTTCTAAAATATCCCTTTTTTGTAATACTGAGGGTGTTACATATTTAAAACGTGACATGGGGAATTTAAATAGATAAATGCCCGCTGAAAATGATTTCTAAAGCAAAATCGAAATATAAAAGGCTGAAATGAGTAGAAAAGGTTCTAAAATCGTTGAAAATTATGATTAATATCAAAATGTTAAGGATAAAGCCGTGAAATATTAAATGACAGTTATTTATAAAACGTAAATGTTTGCGCATAATAGTTATGATAAATTTGAAATTTAAAAATATAAAATAATCAAAAGACGTTATACTTGTTAGGGATAGAAGTAAAAGTAAGTAATTCAAATATTGGATTGCAACTCGACATTGCTGTTGCTTACTCGCACAGAACAGGTTTTCTCAATGTGGAAAATTTAAAGTGTGAAATGTGTGGAAATCATACTTAAAACGTTGATTTATTTGGGAATTACGAGGACTATTGCTAGAAACTTGAAATTTTACATGGGTTTCACTTTTAAGACATTGCTCTCACAACGTAGGTAATAAGATATTAGAAATTTAAGGGGTGAAATGTTTCTTACAATCATATAACGAGTTATTAGGATGAAATTTCAACAAATTGCGTTTTAAGTAATAATATTTAAACTTTCTGCGGAAATATAACTTCTTCCTGATTTGAATAGGCACACAAATATAATTTATTCCTAATGTTAATAAGTACACAAATATCATTTGCAATATTTCAATACCCACAAAGGCACGGATTGTGATAACTTTTCAATAATATAAAATAAAACTTACTATCTGGTTGATTAACTGAATAGTCAGCAATAATATTAATTAGAGGCTAACTATTCGGTTTTAAAATCCCATCTTCTGCTTCTATAGAATTTAAATTTTAAAAACTGAAACTAACATTATTCATTTTCAAAAGAACTGGCACTTTAAAATATACATTACACAGAATATCAATAATCGATGTCTATTACATGTTAAAATTTCACATCGAAACTCTATCTGTTAGCACCGCCAGAATGACGAATTGGCGCTCTATTCTGATCGTATTGTACCAAAGCGTATCGAATACGTATCTTGAAGCAGATAGTAATATTTTTACTGTACTATTCTAAATATGCAACATATTAAAATTTCATTCCGAAATTCGATGATGGGATAGTACAACTAAAAGGAAGAATTGGCGTCCCGTTTTTCTGATATCTTATAAAGATATCACGAAACAGACTGAAGTACTGCATACAAATCTGTAACTTTAATCATTAACATTTTATGCTCAAAATTGAAAATGAAATAGCACGCCAAATAATGAGTTGGCGACCAATTATATTTCTATAGTACTCAGATACCACGAGCAGACTGAAATACTTAAATCGTATTAATCGAAAGAGACATATTAAAATCTCATTTCGAAATTCGATGACAAGATAGTAAGGCCAAAATAAGAATTGGCGCCTCATTCTGCTCACATCGTTCAAAGATATTGCGAGGCAGACTGTAATATTTGTAATGTACTATTCGAGATATGCAACTTATTAAAATTACATTTCGAAACTCGATGACGAGATAGTACGCGAAAATGAAGGATTGGCGCCGCGTTCTGCTCATATCTAACAACGAAATCCCAAGACAAACTGAAATATTTGCATTGTTCTAGTCGAGATATGCAACATATTAAAATTTCATCCTGGAACTCGATGACAGAATGGTAAATCTAAAATGGAAATTTGGCGCTCCCTGCTGCTAATATCATACCAATATATGCATCGACAGATCAGTCATTTATGTTCTTTTAATAACTTTGTCCTACATCATAAGTTCATTTTGAAACAAGATGACGCAATAATTTTTTCTCTGCCCGCCACACAGTGGGACGTTTTGACGATCTAGGTGGACAAATTTATTTCGTTGAAGTTTAATTAGTGTTTGCTGATTTTTTGAATGTATTCCTAATAAAATAGCTCAAACAGTAAGAAATAATTGGTTTATTTAACAATAATGTTTAAAAATAAAATTATAATGAATTACAAAGAATGCGTTAAACGTACTTATTTTACTATTAAGTAAAAACAATTTTAATCACACATGTAAGTTAATATTCATTTCTTATTTTACTTTTGTCTACTCAGATTTGCACTAGAAATTTGTGTAGACATCCAGAAAAATAATTAAAAAAAAAAATCACATTAAAAAAATCTTTACTGTTTTGTGTTACCCTGTAAAACATATAAATGTTACCTAAGTTATTTTCGGTTAAAAAGATGCTCTTGTGTGAGTAAATAACCTATATAAATTATATTCAATTTGAAATTAAATTTTCTACATATAGACGCTGATGATCCGAAATTTTTATGCGTCCCTGTAAAAGAAATACAACTGCTATGCACTTTATTTTCAATTAAAAAAATGCTATTGTGTATCTCAATATCCTATAGTCATTTTGTTGAAATTTAATTAAATAATTTGTTGAATTTTACTTAATTTGAAATTTTTGTTAAAATTTCTGCTTTTTAGCAAAAATCTTTCAGCGATCTTTTGCGTGACCCTGTAAAAAATGCATAATTTATACGTTCGTCAAATTATAATTTAATAGAATTGTAAAAAAAAAAAACATGTAGGCAAAGCTTCAGCTCAATTAGGTAATTAAAAGTTGTTTGAAATTGTCTTGCAAGCTTTGAACTAGCTTTTATGCGGCCCTGTAAAAAAAGCGTAACTGCTCTATTCCATAAATTATAATAATATTGCATTGCCATCAGAACTACATATCCTGAGGAAAATTTCAGCTCAATCAAATTATTGAAATTTGTCTAAAATTAACTTGCAAGTTTTAATCTATATTTTGTCAATCCCTGTAGAAACAGTATCCTAAACAAACTTCTACGTTCTTTAAATTACCATAATATTGTATTGCCATTCAAATTACACATGTATTCATTGTTTCGGCTCAATCGGATAATTAAAAGTGGTTTAAATTTGACTTGCAAGATTTGAACTAAACATACATACATGCGCTGCAAGTTAATATGCTTGTTTATTAATAAAAACTTAATGATCTACGGCTATCTGCAGGAACTTTTTTAATTTTCCAAAACTTTAGGAATGGCACTTTATTTAAAATAATACTTATTACTGAATAATGCTCAATAATATGTTAAAAGTCAAGATGATTTTTGTAAACAACATCAAGGATCGTTCACATCCTTTGAAAAAAGCGGTTAAGCGGGTTTAATATCGCTTATTTGCAAACAAAAATTGATTAAATCTGACCTTGACAAACCTGTGACATATGTTCAGCAAACTCGTGCATGCAAATAAAACAGAGTAGTCACGACGTGCTTTCAAACTTCGAGGAAGCTAGTGTAACTTTTGAAACTCCCTTAAACCAATTGCGCAAATGTCTTCTTCACGGTCTTAATTAATGGACACCTCGGATTTCTTCCCCAAAACTCGTACGGATCTTGAAAATAGAGACATTCAGCTAAAAGTTTACTCAGTTTTGCCAAATTCCGAGATAATTGGAAAAATGTATTTTGTCCACCTAGATCAGCAAAACTTCCCACTGTGCGCCGCTTAGTTTATAATGGGTAAACATAAATTTTAAAGGCCGACTACTAGATAATTTGGTACTTTTAACTTTACTTTACATAAGGAACACGAATGAAAAATCATGCATCAAAAATAGATTACAAAAACACTTCCCATGACTTGCAGTATTCTTCAACGAACTTTAGCTGCTTAATACTGTAAAAAATGTAAACATTTAAAAAAAGGCATAATACATTTGAAAACCAGATTACGGTCCCTAGCCCGAAAAATAGTTCAATTCTTTTGTGCAATCCTGTATTTAATCTAAAGATTTGTATATTTTACTATAGATAGTATGATAAAACTTAGTATAGTAAGAAAATGCATAGAAGATTGAAAATTCACCTTCAGCAATTTCTACCACTAGAGGGAAACATACTTGAATTATTTTGTACAGCCCTGTATATTACCAACAGATTTTTTTTTATGCCGCATATATTAAGCTGAAATTTAATTCCGGCTAAAACGTGGTTAAATCTACTGAAATCATACTTCCACACATTATCCTGACATATATCACATTCTTCTTCCACACATATCCCTGAGAGGTCATGTATTCAGTTCTTTGCGTTGTCCTGTATATGATTTTATTTATATTATACAAATATCTCTTAGTATACTAAATATAGTTCGTTTGAAAGAGCATAACTCAATTAAAAGCCTCTTTTAAGCCATTCACGCTGATACTCCGTAAAGCCTACAAACTATTTTGTGAGCCTTGTATATGATCTATATCAGTTATACACACCGCATACTAATCAAAGATTTAATTAAACTTAAAAACGCATGTCATAGTAATAAACGAGATCACACTTCCAGCAATTATCGCTAATAGAAAGATACAGTACTGCTTTCGAATTTTTTGTGTGTCCCTGTAAATGAACGAGAAATGCTATGCATATCATGTTATACAACAAGTATACTGTGGTAAGCCTCAGTAATGTAGTATATCAATTTCATTATATTTGATATAGTGTAACAGAACTAAAATACGCTGCAAACCGTTTTTCCTATGACACAGTTATGTAAAGGAATACTTTTGCGGGGCCCTATAAATGAATAATAAGTATTTTGGACCCCAGATTGTCCAGAATGTATAGTATAGTGCATTTCGTAAATGCATATCAATTTCATTATGTTTGAAATGACCAACATCATTAAAATAAACTTGAAGCAATTTTTTCGCATTGACCGTAATGCGTCGGAATACTTTTGATTGTCCCTGTAGATGAACTATAAATTCTACTCACTTTATTTTCAATAGTGCTCGTGCTATTTTTAACGGCAATAACATACAAAAATTTCAGGAGGATTCAAGTATATTTACGAGTGTTACAGCTCGGAGAGATTGGAGACAATCCAAATTCACAAACACTTTTAAACTATGTTGGAAAGTGTTAAAAACTATTATAATATTTTAAATTATTACTGAAACATTATAAGAAAAGTATAAATTAACACATTGTATCGTTAAAATGTTATTCTGTTTATAAAAATTTTACTTTAAGTTATTTTCAATAACGAAGCATTTATGTGGCCGACAACTGATCCAGTGATGGCCGAACACTAGAATTGAGTGGCCGACTACTAGCGACTTTGCTACTTTTAAGTTTAACTTTTTATAAATAAAAACTATAATCAGTTTTTTTTTAATTGGTGAAACAGTAAAAGAAATGTATACATTAACATGTGTCACTGTTAAAAATGTTGTATTGCTTTTTAAAATTCCGCTTTGAGCTATAAACTTAAAGAAAGTGCTTACGTGGCCGACTATTGGTACTTTTACCCTATTTATAATAAATATTGCAATTTTTTACGAAATTTTACCTATTCAAATTAGAAATTCGACGTACGTAAAAGTTTTCGGAACGCATTACATATGTAAGTCGGGTGATGCCTGTAATTCAAATACATTTCTGCAAGAATACCATGAACTAAAGGATGTAAAGAGCACTAAAAAGACCTGTCGATATCATACTAACTCTGAAAATTTCGAAATTTAAATTAGTTTCCGTGATATTATTTTTTTTGTAATTTTTAAAGACATTTCTCTACTGATGATACTTACGCATTAAAACATTGTTGGGAAGAAAAGGAAGAAAAGCGATTGTTATATATTTAAATTCACCATTGTCTCATTAAAATTTCAGAGAAAAAATATTTTGTTTTTGAATAGAGTGCAGAAAAAAAATATTGTATTATATTTCTCAAAGGAGTTCCAATAAATAAAAACATACCTTCATCCACTGAATCTTCATGAATAGTTTACTTACAAGAACAAAAAAGCATCTGCCGACAAGGTGATATCTAAGTATAATTACGTTGTAGTTTTTTTTTTTTTTTTAGTTTAACATTCAGCGAATAGGTCTAAAAATGTTTACGTTACTGGCATTCAACTCTATTCACAAAAATTCACAAAATTAATAAAAATTGCACTCTATTCACAAGAATTCAATTTAAAGAAAAGCCATTTATTTTCGGCTAGTTATTTTTGACAGATGGCCGTTGAAACTTTTTAAACGGACACTAAAATTAAAAGGGTTTAGCAAATGAGAATAACATTTATTCTTAAGCATTTATTGTGTTTTATAAAAATGAAATATTTTTGTCAATTTTGTAACACAAAAATAATATTTTTTTTCTTGCACTTTCTCTGAAATTAGAAAACAAATATTTAAAGAACAAATACTTTTGACAAATGAACCTGCACAGAAAATGAAAATGATTTTTAGCATGCATAATAAATATCAGTGTTTGTTGGATTTTTGTATGGGATAAAATAAATATAAATATTTTCTAAATGTACAATAAAATAAAATTTATTTTTCTCTCAAACAATCGCATGATCCCAAACGGTTTAACGCTTTAATGCATCATTTTTTATTTTGTTCTCGAAACTTTATATTTGAGTGCATTTTTGTTATTTATCCACTAGAAAACTAATGGAAACAATTATTTATGTTTCTGTTGAACATACTGTTATAATTTCACTCCTGAGTTACATAAAAAAAATTGCTCAAAAATTGCAATGTTAAATTATATACTTACTTTAAAGGGTGTCACTGCGCAATAGCAACTATTGAATAATATTATAATATTTATAATGATATTAATAGTTTTCAGAATTAATAATTACTACCTTATACAGAGAGAGAAAAAACTCTAGTCGAGCACATTGCAAGCATTATCAATAAAATATGTTAAAACCTCCTCGTGATAACAAATCAGAACAAAAACAGATTTCACTACCACTACATGTTATCACATCTAAGTAACACATAATAGTTCACCAAGACAACGGAAAGTGATAAATAGCAAGAAGGGATCTATCCATTTAAGTGTCAAATGCAATACATCAGACTATCATGTGGTTAGATATTGATACAATTTGTCTGTTTATCGAAATAGCAATTGACCGACTTCTAAAGAGGCCGTTTCTCGCATTAAACTATGTGTACAGTCGTAAAAAAAAAAAGAGTACACCCCCTACTAACTCCTCAACAAATTGTCGTAGAAGAAAGTTACTGGCACCGAACGATTGGAAATAAAGTTTTCTTTTAAATAATGTATATAAAATTTGCTTAGGGAGCAATCTACATATTAAAACGAAACTAAACTTTGTTTTTCAATAGCAATACACAATTCTCACAGCGTAAATGAAATCTACACCCTTCAATTAGCCCATAAACAATTTTTAAGTACGATAAGTTTCCGAGAAATTAATTATTTTAAAACGAGCGTATTTTAGGGTCTGTATCCAAATTCCAGTTCGGTACTCCATTGTTGACCGAGAGAGCCTCCTTCTTGGTCAAGGCATCTTAAGCAATTATTGAAGACTGCTAGATTACAGTATTGAAGAAGAAATTTCGCAATATCTAGTCACTTCTATCGTAGATAGTTCCTTAAACCACGATTTTGCTGTTTTTTAAGCATAATTTGAAAACTACTTGGAAGAAAAATCTGAAATTTTGGATTTCCATAAAGTAGGACTTCATAAATCTAAATCCATCAAAAAAATTGTAGGTTGTAATTCATATTTATTTCGAATATTAATTTCATAATTCATATCATAAAATTATAAAAATTGCAGATTCAACGTATTTATGTTTGGGTATATTAGTATTATTGCTACACAAAAAATTAGCACATCAGGAGTATAATTTCAGGAGATATAAATAAATATATGAAAATGTAATTTAACATTAGAAGCACTAAATTTTGAATGTTTATAATTAAAAACTTATCATTCAAATGACTTGAAATTTGGTGTCTAGGCATAGTTTGAATTGAAGATTTGAAATATCTTGTTAAAATTGGGTATGTCCATTGAAAAAAAATGATGTTTGGGTTCGTTTCACTATGTAGATGCCCTCCTAAGCAAATTAGTAGACTTTATTTCCAATCTTTCGGTACCTGTCAATTTCTTCTACGATAATTTGTTGAGAAGTTAGTAGGGGGTGCTTACTTTTTTTCCACGACTGGACTCATTTTAAGGTGTAAAATAATTGTGTTGCAAAACATCTCAAAGAGAACTGTATATGATTTACTTTTGTTACTTTAATAGGTAAAACCACATAACGAGTTTTATGCGTGTGAAATGCAGCGATAGATGGAGGAATCATTTTATTTAAGAACATTCAGTAAGAAACTATGTCTTTGACAAATTTGATTTTACACTGTTTGAGTGACGTTTTTGTCAAAGAATTTCTTCTCTTGGATTTAAAAAAAAAAAAAAAAAAAAAAAAAAAAAAAAAAAAAAAACGTGGACTTTCTTTAAATGGTCTACTGTTTATTAATTAATTCAAAGTTTATATATTATCACAAAAATTATTATTGATACTTTTTTTATCCCGTGTGAACCATATAAGAGGTTGTTTCTCATAATTTTGTCATAATTGTAAGACTTTTAAATATTTAACATTATTTTCCTTAATAATCCCTTTTAAATTAAATAAATATTCGTTTTACTTCATTTACTGAATGGATGACGCTTCTAAAGGCTAAACCAAAGAATTTTCTTTTGCTGAGGAAAATAAGTTATCGATGAATTTCTTCGTTGGTTAAAGGATACAATAGACTTGCTATATAACTAAAATATTCTTATTTAAGCTTTGCCATGTACATTTATATAAAATATTTCAAGAATCATACTTTCCCTTTCCTTTTTATGGTGATATTTTATTTAAACCATATTGAAAGGTTTGAATACCTAAAAGGTTATTATTTTAATTAATGTAAGAATTTAAAAGTATCATTTACTATTGATCTGTCAATATCGTCTTTCATTGAATTTTACTCCATAAAAAATACACATAGTTTGTTCAACTATAAGAACTGGGATTATTATTTTTGCTCTTTTATCAAAACTAGGGGATCATAACCGGGCTTTTAGGGTTACAGAATATAGTTGAAAACACTTTTTTAAAAATTGAAAACTAATAATTTTTTTATATGCAATAAATTCTTTAGACTGCCCACTTACATTAAAAAAGCATTTTTCATATAAAAAATACTAATTTTACAATCAAATAAATTTTTGAAATTTATCAAAAGCGATATTTTCTTATTAGCCGCATGCTAAGAGACCAAGATTTTACCACTTACGGCATCATTTTATATTCTGATAATTTCAGAGCTTACATGTCTGATAAATTTGTGTTTTATTTATATTATTTTATTTATTTATTCATAGGGAAGTTTTTTAAATGGATATTAGCCGGAAGAAAATGATGAACTCTTTATTTTGTTTTAAGGGCAAACGGATTAATCATTCGTAATCGAGCTCCGCGTGCTATAGTTAAATTAAAAAATATTTCATACTTTAAAATTGTTTTTAAAACAATAGACAATCAGTAAACTGAGATGAACTTTGCAAACAAATTCCATTTGAAAAAAAAAATCCTATTTGGTGATCTAAAAATTTAAATTTTACGATTACAAGTATGTTAGATTTGTGTTTTTTCAACATTATTCTTTTATTTGTTTATAAAAGAAGTATTAATTTCGTTATTTTGTCTTTCACAAATATGTTAGATTGGTATTTTTTTAATATTATTATTTTACTTGTTTATAAAGTAAGTATTTATTTCGTTATGCAAAAATAGTCAGAAACAAAAGGTAAAGAATGTTTGTTGCTTTATTTGCAAAATGTTTATTATTATTATGTATTGAAACCGGCACGTGATAAGATAAACTTAAAAAAAAAATCATACTTAAAAATTATTTTAGAAAACATAAAACATCAGTCAATTAAGATACTGTTTTTAAACAAATTGCATTTTAAAGTAAATTTTTTCCCTATGCGACGAAAATTGAAAATGTACGGTGGTCAGAAGATTAAAAAATTGCAGTAACGAAAATTTCAAAACCGAAATTTGATCGTGAAGGATTGCCATTCTCAAAATGACGTGAGCGTTAGGAACAGATACGTTTGTTCTTTATAATATAGGTACATAATCAGTAAAATATAGTAAAGATGAGTGATTGGGATGTGGTTATCAATCGAGGCTTGGTATTCCGGAATGAAAAACAGCAATTTTCACCTTCTCAAAATTTGCATACGCACTTCTCATATCCATATTCATCAATTTTTATAAAAATTGTATTTTGTTTGATCATTTTAAAATCATTTTAACGCAAAACTTGAAGTCACGATTGTCAACAACATCTTTTATGTGAACAGACGCACTCTTTGAGATTCTAATCTCAATTCCGGAGAGTAAAAATTTCCGTAATTTATGTTTTTTAGACGCATTTGTGTTAAAATGTTTAGTTTTATCTAAGAAAATGATCGTTTTCTTTTAAATATGACTTCATTTTCACTTAAATAAACATTTTGCCTAGTGTCTGAAACTTAGTATCAGTACACATGTAGAAGGAAAAACAATATAGAAAATTTATGAGGAAAAATGCTTGTTTTCAAAAGCAGTCAAAAGTCAGTTTCAAAAGTCAGTTTCAAAGTCATTTTCCGTTATTATGCCCCTAATATAATGTTATGCTCCGAATGGGATTTTACGCCACTAAACCCTATACAACAATTTTTATCAACAATTTAGAATTTTTATCAGAAAATGGCATGAATAAAGACAAAAATACCTAATTATTTCTCTCTTGTCTGCAATAATGAAAGCTGTCTAATTTTCACCATTTTGAAGAAATTTCCTAAAATGCTTTTAAAATTAAAATATAAAAGTGGGTATATTAAAAAAAAAAAACAGATAGTACGATCACATCTACAAATGAACAGCTTTCAGTTAAAAAAAAAATTAGTAAAATTTGTTCAGCAGAAAGATCAGGGCAAATGACTAAAAAATACACTTGCGTTTTAAATATATAGATTATATAAAATTATGAAAAATTAAATTAAGCAAATTATGTTATTTTGATAAAATTATATTACAGGGTTCGTACGGGTACCGTTATTTTGAAGGCCAAATATCAGTATTTTTTTATACAAAAATAAATATAGTTTAAGCGCCGGAATTTTCGTCTTATTTATGAAGAGATTTTTTTATAAGAAAATACTGGCACAAAAGAATTTCCTAGTTTAAAAATTCAAGGACTCGTACAAACCCTGTAGTAGAATGTCCTAAAGAATAGCATTAAAATTTTATTATTCGAGAGAATTTTGGACAAAAACTTCAGGAACATGATATTATTTTAAACCTCGAATTATTTGTTTGCTTGTCTAACTCGGCGAAGCAAATCCATCCAGGCGAGAATCGTCAATTTCTGTAATATAATTATAAATCGCTATTATTTGCATGTCACCTCTCTTTTATAAAGACATTCTAAATTTTTGTAAAACATTGCGTTTTATCAGCGTATGATTTCGATTACATTATTTTCAAAAGTGAAGCATTTTCACCTGTGAAGAATTTCAAAGTAGCTGGGCTGTGAAAATGACGCACTTCTACAAAATATAATTTAGGTTTAAGAATTAAATTACACGCTTTTTTATAAAATGACGTCCTTTACATCCGCAAAAGCAACCCACTTTTACAATCCAGTAGTAAACTTCGTCTATAGAAAAGTATGCATATGACGTCATTATCACGGAATAACAGACAATATCCTTGACATAACCCGTATATTAATTTCAACTTTTTTTCTGGTTCTATGAGAAAATGGCAACAAAAAGATACAGTATATCCTATTTTCGACTATTTTCCGTTTACTTTCAATAGAAATGCGCTACTTTTGTTGCCACGATTAGAAAAATGGTATTAAAAACTACAAAAAAATTAATATCTCAAAAAGGAATTGAGATACAGCTTTCAAATAAATTGCATTTAAAAGAGTATTTTTTTCCTCATACAACGGTGTAAAAATTAATAATGTGCGATATTTAGAAGTTTAAAAATTTGCAGTAGAGAAAATTGCAAAACCAAAATTTTATTTCAAATTTCAAAGTGTTGCCATTCGCAAAATGACGTATGCGTTACGCACAGATATGTTTGTTCTTTATAATATAGATAGACTCTATTAGCTATTGCGCAATTGCCCAATGGTTTGTCCTATCACTACCATTAGTGTTTATAAGTTGACATTCTTCCCCATACTTTTGACGAGATTTTTTGCGTAATCAATTGGCAAATATCACGATATTTTCGCCAAATTTTATCTTATAATTTTATCGTGCGCATAAAAAGAACAAAAGAAAATGTTTTGAGATGAGATTAAAAACATTCACGTAAAAAAGAATCAAGTTCTCTTAACAACAAAAATATTTCCAAAATCTAAAATTATGCCCGGTCTCTTTTGTGTATCCAATTCCGAAACCAGTATTTCATAAGTAGATGGAAGTAGTAGTATATTCAAATATAAAAGTATTTTTCAGTGGTAAGAATTCAAATTCACAATTTATTCTTATTATTTGAAATCATTTACGCAGACGATACTTACGCATTTTAATAGAGTTATATTATTTTTTTTTCGAGAGTGGCAACAAACGAATTGTAAACAAATAAAATTGTTAAATTCGTTATATCATAAAAAAAAAATCGAGGAAATTCCTAGTTATTTAACTGAATTTACATTTCTAAAATTAAAATGCGTCAAAACATAAAATAACGTTTTTGCTTAATAAAGATACAAAAATAATATAAAAAAAATATTGTTACATCCAAATATTTCTCATATTAAATAATGCTTCGCGAATCCAAACAAAGAATGGCTTTTGCTAGTTATTTGTTTGTTTATAATTTGATCTAATAGTCCACCTTAATTTTAACCGCCCCTACATCATCAAACATTATCGAACATTTACGTGCGTCTATAAGAACGCTAAACGCCAGTCGGAGTTCAAGTAGTCGGAATGTCCAACATAAACATGCTTGAGGTCGCTTTCATTACACCATTTGTATTTCCCAGGATAGATTATCTGGCAGGATTCATTTTGATATTTTGAAAACTGCCTTTGATTGAATAATCGATTTACTTGATTTCTGTTCGCAGACAGTAGCTGGACTGCTACCACACCCACCCAAGAACGTGATAATTGAATTAAACATAGTCTAATCACGTATACCATCGTAAGCTACATAGCGGCTTTCACAATGTGGTTTAAAGTTAATCTGGATATCATTAAACTGTTTCCGCATAAAACACGCTTCTTCCAAATGAACATCGTTAAAATACGTTAATTAGTGTTGAACCTTACTACAGAATCACATGTTAATTCACTTTCAATAAAAAAAGCAAACACAAAAACATGCTAAGTTCGAACCTGAGTAATTTCCTCCAATAGAATTTCTCTACCTACTTTAGAAATATAGAATTCGGAGACAAATAAAAAAAAAAAAAAGGATCTGGGCAATATTTCAGATTTTATTTGTTGTTGCTGCTGTTGTTAAGAAAACATGACCCATTTTGTCACGTATATTTTTAGTCTGATTTTTTTTTTTTTTTTTTTTTTTACAGGTAAGAAAAAAATTACAGAGAATGATATTTATTACAAAAGATTTTCCTTTTATTAAATTGACTAAGAGGGCAGCGCGATTATTGATAGTTAAGTAATTTTATTACGGTCAATTATTCAGAGGACAAATACTTAACTGTATTTCAAAATATAAATTTCAGCACGAAATAAAATCTCATTAATTTTTATATCTTTATTTCTTTCGTCAAAGATCAACATTTCTTATTGAATTACTTTAATCTCTTCCGTCATTTGTTAGAATATTTTTCTCTTAAATATATCTGTAGAGTGAGACTAGAATGACATTTATCACATGCGTTACAAATTTTAAGTTCCACATATTTGAGTAGGATTTTTAAAAAGCCAAACAATTTACTTAATCATTTTTGTAAATGCCATAAATAAAGTTATCTTTCTAAATAAAGGATAAAATATATAAATTAATCTTAAATGTTTTAAGAATTCAAAATTCAAAAGACTTTTTTTTTTTTTAAACTTTTTCTGTAAGAATAAAATGATATCAGATAAAGTATGAGCTTGATTGTGTATGGATAATGATGATGATGCATATACATGTATTTTAAAATTTCTTTTTCAGCATTATCAAGAAAGTTTGACGATTTGAAAAAAATATATATATTTCTGAGCTGCAAATATTTTTGGAGTTTACAGAAATAGTATTTAATCTGCTATAGAGTTTGATTTAAACACTTGAACAATTAAAATATTAAATTAAAGAAAAAATTGGCAGAATAACATAGACTAAATATTTGATTATCAAATTAGTTTTTAAAAATACAAAACATTTTATTAATTCCTTATCATTTTTAAACACTAGACAGAAATTCTACATCAGTACGACAAATATAGCCCTCTTCTGAATAAGAACACAGACAAGCATTTAAAACCCTCACAGTCGACCAAAAAGAAAAAAAAAGAACATTTGGTTTATTTGGTATATTTTATTTTAAAGTACTAAACAGGTTGTCAATTTGGAAAATGGCTCAGAAATTCTGATTGTTTGAAGTTTGGAACTCCTAACGTAAAAGTCTTTTTTTAATAGGCCAGCCTTTTGTCCTGGCTTTTTATGCCTTCCAGCACAAAAGATGACAGCATCACCCGTAATCAACAATCCAATTAACTTTTAACATCGTTGCAAAGCTAATTGAAATGCATGTAGTTTTTAAGATATAACTAAAAAACTTCATGACGGAATGAGCTGCAATTTTCTATTAACACACCTGAAACTTTAGAATATGGGTTTCTCTTAAAAAAAAGGGGGGGGTGTCAGAACAATTTGTATTCTTTTGAAAAGAAACATTTTTAAAATTGATTTTTGAAAGATATATTAATTTTAACATATAAAACTTTTAACATAAATCCATTTACAGAAGCTTCAAATATGCTAATACAAAATGACAGCTCATTTCACCAAGTAGTTTTTGAGATATGATTTAGAAACAATCTTGTATTGGAATTTGTTTTGGAACTATTTAAAGTAATTTAACTACAAGAGTTTTCAGAATTCCTTAAATTTTTGATTGATAGATTTCGCATTTGGTATTCTAAAAAGTAAAATTTACCGAAGAAACCAAATATGATATCAAAAATTAGGTATTTATGTGTGATTGTAAATATTCTCAACAATGCAACTTGACTAACTCAAGGGTTTATTTAATGAATATGCAGTCTTATATGAAGTAAAATGTACAACACGAGGAACGTAGAAAAAAGCTAAAAAAATGTGTGGCAGCGGTTTGATGGAACAATAAGAAAATTCAAGAGATATTTATGTTCTTAGAAGTTCTATAGTTTTTATCTCAACATGAAGGTTGAAGACTCGTTAAATGCCAAATAAAAGATTTGAGCAAGATTTCTAAGTGAATTCCAGTATTTATGTTTACAAATGTATTATATTATTGATATGGATGAACTATTGTGATCTTCTAAAATTATTATTTGTTCGAGTGAATAATAAATACGTATAAAATTGATAAGTTAATAGATGGATTTATTTGTAGATATAATCCAAGCGAATCGTTTAGTAATTTTCAGACTAAATCCTACATTTATATTGAAATTGTTATTTACATTGGCACTATGCAGATGATCCCGCTAAATCTTGTTTTTCTTCAATTTACCCGAAAAGCCAAATATGCTGTCGAAATTGGGTGTGTATTGAAAGTTGTAGATTTTTTAAGAATTTCAGTATGAAAATACTATAAGTTAATTTAATAACAGAAATTTAAAGAAGACAGTTTTCAATTGAATGGCTATTTTCGTTATTTTTCAGGAACAATGTGATTAAAATATGTATAGGCCGGTATAGAAGTGTGACGTCACATTGTGACTTTGAAATCGGTGCGTGACATAACGTGATGCGGATGTAAAGTGGTTATATTGTGCCTGTTTTATTTATATGTGGTTGTTTATATATATTATATATATTTATAAATATTTATATATATTTTATTTATATATGTGGTTGTTTATATATATTATATATATTTATAAATATTTATAAATATTTTATTTATATATATGGTAGTTTATATGGCTGTTTTTAATCATTGTGTGAGTCTCAATTTCACTACTTTATGTAATCAGCGATAACCGATCTATAACCGATCTCGAAAACAGAACACATGGTTGAAATAAACTACAACAAAACGGCTAAAAAGTAGAAAATATATTATAAAGAAATATTTAATATCGTCCGAGCGTCTTGAGGGCTTTCCTGCATTTTCATAAAAATGTTTATAAAAATAATATTAATTAAAAATTTCTTTCCCTGTTTCTTTCTAAAATACACTTCATGCTGCTTTATTTCATACACATCTTGAAACACAATTCTGTTTAAAATATTTTTGATTACAACACATTAAATTTTTATTGAGAAACGGAAAAATACGCCCTAACCGCTCAGAAGGTTAAGATCGTGATATTTAAAAAAATAAACTTTTATCAAATTTTTTCACCTTATAATATTTTGTCATTTTTTAAAATAAAAATTATTAGTTAAAAATTTTGTATTAATTGCTCAATCTACTGTTCTGTTAATAAATCTTTGTAATAGTACTGTTCTTTTAATAATAAACAATTAAATTTAAAAAATCAAAAAACCCGACTGCTGAACTAACTAGTAAATCTGCAGATCAAGAGCCTCAACGTCATCTTTGCAAGTCATTGTTTTTTAACACTCATTGCATAATATTCAACTTCCTACAAATCTTCAACTTCCTACAAGTTTTCGAATTACATAAATATTTATGAGCATACAAGATACTTCGTACAGTTTCAGAAATTAAAAGTGTTAAACAAGTGGTTATACATTGATGTTCTGAAATTCTGATGAGCTACTTATCCTGGTAACTTTTTAAATCAAAAATTGCATTTCTTCAGGGGGCTTTGCCCCCCTGAACCCCCCGTAGTCTATTTAAATTTACATTCGTAATTTTTTATTGATTGTGCGGATGGCTATAGTATATCTTAGATTTTTTTTTTACTCTGTGATTTATAAGGATAAGCATAAGTTTTTTTTTATATATAAATTAATAAAATTTAAATTTAAAATAAAATATTCATGTTAACCGTACACAGACAATAAATCTTGAAGTGACGCCAAAAATGTAACCCTAAAATCCGCCACATTCGGCACAACACAACGACGTGCTTAAAAAAAAAAAAAGGAATAAGAAAACCGGATGAAGTCAAAGAATTCGGCCCCTGTTCCACGCGCTTGTTTTGTTTGGGCCGAATGAGGGCATTTAAATCTGAGCGATAACGCACATCGTATTGCAAACTGTTTTTAGGCATACTGCATCTCCATCTATCTCTTTCCTCCGTGAATAATAGTTAATTTTATTTTACCCAAAATCTTTCTATTTCAGCATCTTTGTTTTCGATAAATGACGTCTAATTCACCTGCTATGCGTACTTACTCAAAACTTTTCATCTTGTTATATTAAGAAATACTCGAGAGTTTTCTTTTTATTTCCAATATGCCACCATATTATTTTTTCTATTCTTAATTTTATTTTTCATTTTCCTGTTTCCCGACAAACATTTCAATTGAAAATTGTTTAAAAGAAAATATTATTCCGGGTTTTGATTTTCTTGGCAACAATTTAAGAAATATTGGTAAATGTTATGGGAAAATGTTACGTTATTCTCTATGAAAATAATGAACTTTTGTATTTTTAAGCAAAATATTTCAATAAAAAAAAAAAGAAATATTGCCTATTTTTATTTCTGGGCTAAAATATGCAAAGATACAAATGCATTAATTCATCCATTTTGACGTTGGCTTTACTCAAACATTATACACGCAATTATACTAATATTATTAGGACCAAATACGTTGCTAGGCAACAGAGAAGGAAAAGGAAAAAAAATGAAATATGCATTATGTCAAATTGATAAAACAAAATCCTTTATATTATTGGAAAACATGCACAAAATTCCCCCCCAATATTATAAACCTAATTAAAAAAATCTCTCAAATATATTGACAAAATTTATTGGAATAATTTAATAATGTTATTTAAAAATTTCAGCATCAAAAATTTACCATTTAAATCCATTTTTCATATGAGCCATTTCTTTCAACAAATGAAAATCTGAAAATCGTCTGACTTGCCATAGAAAAGCATTATAGAGCAAAATAAAATGTTCCATATTTCCCGAACGAATGAACCAAATTTAACCAAAACCTATACAGCTAAGTTCGGGTACCTCATCAAGCCCAGTGAATTTCAAGCCGATCGGATGCTTTTTGCGGCAGTTATCGCGGATCAGACAGACAGACTAACAGACAGACTAACAGACTGACTAACAGACAGACTAACAGACAGACTAACAGAAACCAAAACTTTTCGTGTCTCCACAGTAAGCCTTCACTGACGTTCCGGCAGTTAATTATTTCTCATCAATGTGAAACTATTTTTTTTTCAATTCCTACTATTAGCTTACACTCTCGCTATATATATCTCGTTCAAATTATCAATCGTTAATAAAATACTTATTATTCATCCAACCATGATCAAATAATTTTTTTTAAACTTGTAGCGGATGACACTTGATATTAATCCAGTATTTTTCAAATATTAATTCATTCATTAAATTAAATTAATTTTCAATAATCGAGAGAGCCCTCTTCTTGATCAAGGTATTTTAAGACCGAGAGAGCCTCTTCTTGATCAAGGCATTTTAAGCGCCACTCAAGAGGAAAGAAGAATGGGAGGGAAAAAATTCTCTTATTGATCTAAGTAAGAATTGACTTAAGATATTTTTTATATTACTTGTTTGTATTACTTACCTATTTTTTTATTTACTTGTATTCATGACTTGTAAGTTGTGTTTAATTGTTAGTTCCTATCTATAAACACTATTTTGATGAGGTCTATAGATGTCTATTATGGTTAGAGTTGCAGTAAAGCTAGAGATCCTACACACACAACTTCCAGGTTGTATAATATTTTAACGGAGTTTCTGACTGTAAAATAGTCAATGAAACATCGTCTTCATTTTGAAAGACCTATACAATAATATGCCACTCAATAGGGTGCGTAAATTCTTTTTCGTCTCTACCGCCATTTTGAATTTATAAAAAGAAAAATTAGCCTATAACCATTGGGCTGTTAAAACGAATTGATAGAGACCTCATTGATTAAAATCCATCCAGCCGTTGGGATGTTTCGAGGGTATAAGGAAATCCACATACACAGATACGCGTGAGACACATAACCCTTCTTTTCTGTCGGGTAAAAAAGTATACATATTTTATTACATTTTAGGCAAGTTTAATACATAACATAAAGTGATTCAGAAATACTGATTACTGAAATATTTACTGTATCATTTTGATTTTAAAATTTGAATGTATGATTAAGCTTTTAAAGTCTACAATATGTGATGTTTGTATGCCAATTGTGATTGATTAAAATAATTTAAACGTAAATAAAAATGGATAAAAATTTTGAAAAATTTAAATAAATTACAAGTAAAATTGTAAATATTGCTAAAATACATAGCTTCGTCACATAGCTATTAGCAATTTATCAAACATGCTCGACTATTAATCATCATATGCATTACGGGATGACTACTTATATGTCATGGAAATAATTATAAACGATCCATATCACAAACTATGTTCGTTATTATGAATTCGTTTGTAAAATATTTAATTGTTCATACACTATGACGCAAAAGTTTAGACAATGACGTCATTCAGCTTTAAAATGTAGAATTATGACGTCAGAATTACAAAAACCTGTAAATATATTCAAAAACTGATTTAAAATGCTATGTACAAAAGACAGTCGTTTTATTTGCTATAATACTAATTTTTTTCATAAAAATTCAAATGTGCTTGTCGCAAAAGTTTAGACACTATTCTAAATTTCTTTGAATATTCGCTGGCATATGCAAATTTAGAATCGATGATGTCACAAATTTGGAGTACTTAAGTTCTGCAAACGATTGCGCTTCATAGTCGACATGCCGAGAGCTAAAGAAATTCAAGTGAATGAGGTTTCAATGATTTGGCAGTTGAAAGGTGAAGGGAAGAGCGTTTCTGAAATTTCTGCTATTATTAATAGGTCAAAAAAATCTATTTATCGAGTTTTATCGAGTGGTTCCGAATATAAAGCAAAATGTCGGTCTGGGAGGCCACGTGTGACAAATGTACGAGAGGATCGCCTGATACAAAGACTAGCGAGTACTCAACAAATGAGCGTACGTGGAGTTCAAACCTCATCGGGACTCTCTGTATCAAAGGATACGATTCGTAGACGAATTTTGGAAAAAGGAACAATCGTTTATAGCAAAATGCAGAAGAAACCAGCTCTGAAACCACATCATAAGTTACAAAGACTTATGTGGGCTCGAAAGCATATGTCATATGGAGAGAAATGGCAGTCAGTCATATTTAGCGATGAAAAAAAGTGGAATCTGGATGGTCCAGATGGTTGTTTATCGTATTGGCATGACTTGCGGAAGGAACCTCGACGTTTTTTTAGTCGCAGACAAGGAGGGGGCTCGGTGATGATTTGGGCAGCCTTTTGCTATAATGGACAAGTATCTCTGACCTTCACCAGTGGTCGTCAAACTTCCCAGCATTATACACAGACATTAGAAGAAAACCTACTGCCATTTGCTGAGCTTCTAGGGGGTCCTCAGTGGGAATTTCAGCAAGACTTTGCTTCAATTCACACTGCAAAACATTCAAAATCTTGGTTTAATTCCCATAATATAAGAGTTCTCGACTGGCCAGCATGTAGCCCAGATCTTAACCCTATAGAAAACCTTTGGAGCATCATGTGTCGCAAAGTTTATAGCAACGCTAGACAATACTCTTCTGAAAAGGAACTTAAGACATCTATTGAGAATGCATGGTACGATATCGATCCACAAACTATGCAAGATTTAGTTTCTTCCATGCAATCTCGTGTATATGACGTAATACATAAGCATGGATGCGCAACTAGGTTTTAAAAATTCTTTATTTCGATTTTATTTAATTTGTGTCTAAACTTTTGAGACAGCAGTTTATTTTTGTTACCATTTAATTTATTGCAATATGCACAATTCCACTTTTCTTTGTTATAAATATTGTTTATATGTACAGCACATTAATTTCAAGCAGTGATTTGAAAATTGAATAACTATTTTTCAAAGTATGTAAGAATTTCTACATTGTCTAAACTTTTGCGTCATAGTGTAGTAAGCGTGCATACAAGTATACTCTGCAAAGCAATGTGCCTCATCCATGTAATGTATTTATCATTTTTTATCATTTCACACTTTTCTCCTGCGTCTGGAAATTATTTTACAGGTTTATATTCATTTCAAAGATTCAGTTTTACATTTTTAATAAAACAAGTGATCTGTCATCCTTTACTTCAACTGGAATTCAACGAATTATACTTATTATAGTATTTTTAAATAAGCCAACTTTAGCATAAATATGAACACTGAAAATAAGGCTATATAAAAATAAGGTACTTTATTTCTACTTAATTAATTACAGATTTCGTACAGTTATAAATCTTTATAAGAAAAATACTGATAGAGTGAGAATGCAGGTATTCTTTCTTAAGTACCTCTACTTCTTAATAATAAAATTAGATTTATTTAATTAACTAATTCTATTATTGTGTCAGTTAATAATAAAACTTTGTACAAATTACCATAAAGTATAAGAACACAAAGGACGCATTCCGAAAGGACGCGGAAATTTCAGTAGTCCATCATCAGCAGAAGTAAACATGTGTCAGTAAGTGGACATGGTCAAATATGAAGTGAAATGTAGAGCGTACAGCTTAGATATTATGCGACAGGTGGCGCTAGCTGAAAGGTAAATACCAATCACAGAAGAGCACATGCTGAAGAGGAAACTGTTGTGAAAATGATAGAAAAAAGGAAATAAAAGAAATAAACAAAATTAAAATAAAATAAAGGAAAGGAAGTAAATTAAAAAATAGAACAAGGGAAACAGGGAAAGCGAAAGAAATATTTTTTTTAACGCTTTCGGGCCCACTGAAGCCAAATGGCATCATGACTTTCACGATTTTTTTTATATTTAAAAACTTAATCTCGGAGATTCTGTTTGATGTCATTCAAAAGACACTTTTTCTGTTTTTTCAACAGTATTTTTTTATTTCCTCAAGAGATGGTAGCAGAGGTTCCAGAAACTGAGATTTCATTTTAAAACGTGAAGTGAAAACATGACTGTGAAAAAAATATTACTCACACTTTTCTTTTTCTTTTTTTTAATTACAATATTTTAAATATAAGTTGTTATATGTATGAACTACATATTTATGTATTTTTAATTCAACAATTGTTTTTTTTTTTTTCAGTAACAATGCATGGTAAATATACATGATTCCAAATGGCAACACTGGGACTTGATAGATATTTTCAACTTAACTCTCTATTTCGATTTCTTATCTAATTTGATAGTTTTTAGAAAGGAAAAAAAAAAACCTTTACTATTTATCATGCCAAAACGAAAAAAAGAGTTTGTATCAATAGAAAGAGCCATTTATTTACTAAGGAATGATGATCTTTCACATACAGAAATTGAAAAATCTGACGAAAAGGACAGAGAAAGTGCACGCAATCTATCAAATTCAGATGATTTCGTGTACTATTGCAACAATTGATTGCGTGGTTGCCTAATTCAATTATCGCGCTCGTCGACCTAACTGTTCGGAGTTTTCCGTGGATACCCAACTGTAAATATTTTTGATCTGATACAAATGATTCAGTCTCGTCCAGTTATTCTTTCTGTAGATAATAAGTATTAGAAGTTGAAGTTGAAAATGTAGATCAGTTGGAAGATAAAAATATTGAACCATTTGACACGACATTTAGAGAAATTTGTTCATTACCTCCTGATGAAATTTTTGTCCTTATGAGTACTTTAAATTATTTTGTGATGAATAAATTACAGATAACTTAGTGTATCAAGTGGCTGAGAGGTTCCGCTGGCAAAGCTGTTAGACGGGGAGTGCTGGTTCGGAACCAATCGTGGTCGTCGGCCTAATTGTTCGAAGTTTTCAGCGGTTTTCATCGAATCATGGGTATCCTTGCGCAAATACGGGTTAGGTTCCCTTAAAAAGACCCCCACGGCATCCCTCTCTCTGGCATATATATCTCGTATGGATAATCGGCTGCCATGAACAACACCAACACCACATTAGTGCATCAAACAAATCTCTATTCTTGACAAAAGCCTAGAACTTCGGTAAATACAATTATACATGAAATGGAAATTAAAAAATGAATACATATTAAAAATTGAATGTATATTTTCTTTTCTTTTGATTCCAATCATGCCAAATGGTATCAAGTGCTTTTCGGGTACAGTTCCCGTTTGGTCCCAATGTTGCCAAATGGCATCGTTTAAAAAAACTATTAAAAAATGGTAAATAATTTTTTTAATTATATTTATGTTTATATTAGATAAAAACAAACTTAATTCCAGAAATTCAGATTTTTCCTCTTGTAAATAAAAATACGGGCCTGAAAGGGTTAACATGATAAAATTAAAAGGTGAAAAGAAAAGATGGGAAATATGAGATTTAAATTCTTATTAAAGGTTGAAAATTTCCCTAGTAAAGATACTAGATTTTGACATATAGTTTTAATGAAGAAATAGTACCGTTGCGAAAGAGCAGTGTTTAATACGAAAGGAATATCTTCTCTAATTCTTCCCCACTTTTTACCAAAAATCACATTTAAATTAATAGATGTCTTGCTCGTAGTAGCTATGATTCTTCTTTTGTAGCTCAAAAGAAACATGAAAAATCTAATTTTGTTTAAATAATGATTCATCCTTAACTTGTAAATTGCTCGTTATTATCAGGTCCACATTTTAGCTATATTCCTTCAAAACAACTCCCAGTGTAATATTCTTCGAACTGGCAAACAAGAATCAAATAAAAAATGCGGTTCTTAAATAACGTAGCTTGAGTATGAGAAGAAGGGATTTAAGTTTTCCTGATAATATCTGATAGCCTGAAACGCTCTAGAAAAAAATAGATATATCAGCAAATGGAAAAATCTTCAATGATTCTTTTCTTGGTTTGTAACATGAAACTGAATTTTTTTGAGAATGTGTTTGCATGATTCTGTCCCATATAAGTATTCGCCATAATGTTCTTAAAAGTACGGCTATTTAAAAATTTAATTATGCAAACTGAAACAATGATTACTAAAAAAAAGGTTTTAAAACAAAGGGATTTAAAAAATATTTTGTTTCCAGAAAGGCGTTATCCCTTCGACTCAAGCTAATGCAATCTTTGTGTACAGAGCACGCCCGAAGAACATTTGAAGAGCTGAGTGGATGAACAACATCTGATAGCCTGAAACGCTCTAGAAAAAAATTAGATATATCAGTAAATGGAAGAATCTTCAATGAGTCTTTCCTTGGTTTGTAACATGAAACATGGAACTGGAACAGAACATGGAACATGTTATGCTACATTTTCTAAAATTTTTTTCTTCTTCTGGATGAAAGCGTTATGAGGTATCCTATCATATTGTGAAGCTAAAATACCAAGATTACATTTAGTCTTGAAGATTTAAAACATTATTCATTAATATTTAATATTTTAATATTTAATAATGTCAATAATATTAATAATTTTCAATATTTGAAAATAAATATGAATAAATTTTTCTGAGAGAGTTTAGTGCCATACCTGTTAATATTTTAAACACATGGTATCAAATAGAAAATAAATCATTAAAATTTACAGCAAAAACTTTCACTTGAAATTTCTTCAAATGTAATTTTTGCTACTTAACATGTTCTTCCACTTAGCTCTTCATTTGACTTAGGGAATGACACTCTCTTCAACAGAAAGCGAATTTATTTTATATCGATTAGGACCAATGATACTGCATATATTTTAATGCATTGTACCCTTGTGCTCTGTTCTAATATATTTATACTTATAATGTTTATCTTTAGAACGAACACTCCACCCCTTCCCTATATTAAAGTATGAAACAAAATTCGGAAACTCTCACTTTCCATTTCGAAAGTATTCTTTCTTCGCACAAATAAATTACTAAACGTCGCACTGATATACAAGGTGTCAACTAAAGGCCATCATGAGTACAGTTGAAATCATGACCGTGGTGTCTAGGTAAAGTAATATGGCCATACACTACACAATGAGGGTGATTGCAGCTTTACCGACAGAAATAATGTTGGGTTAGCACTTATGTCTCAAATGTCGGTTACAGAGTTGTAGAGCGCCCTCGGTTTAGAATAAAATGATATCTTACACGTAAAATTAAGTATATGAGAAGTTCTAGAATTTAAATTCTTCTATATGCAATTGCCAGCTTTAATATATCACTAATCGTTTGTTGACGTGTGGTATTAAAAGAAAAATGCATATTTACTAATAAAATAATACATCTAAACATGGTACAGTTTTTTTTCATAAGAAAAATAAATATATAACAAATTAACATCTTGTAACAAATACTAATTTTAACTGCTAAAAGCTGTAATTGAAAATTTTAAAAACAGTAAAAATAGGTTTATTCGACTGTTTACATGTTTCGTCTCTACACTGAAAAAAGAAATCTGTAATTTTTACAGAAAATAATTGTATTTATTACAGAAGAAAACTGTTTTGAAGAAAAACAGTTTTTTCTGTAAAAGAAACCGAATTTCGTAAATTTTGCAGAACAAATTTGTATTTTTTACAGAAAAAAACTGTTTTAATGAAAAATTACAGTTTTTTTCCCTGTAAATTAAACGGTTTTCCACTGGCGCAAAATTGACAGTTTTTCTCTGTCAATTTTATAGATTTCTTTTTCTTTTTTTTACAGTGTATCTGAGTCATTTTCAAAACAAATAAATAAAAATATTTTTAAATTGCACGGTCTATGAAACGCCATCATTCAATTTTTCACATATTTTTTCATATTATGCACGTTATGTATCGATTTTACTTGGATGTTTATTTTTATTTTCGTAACCCTTGGTAGCTCGAGCCATAATTTTTGTAAGTTAAATGATGCTTGCATTATTATATATTGAATTTTTGTGTGTTACAATTTCTATGGTCTCTCTTGTCATGGATGCATAGACTGGGGGAACTTAAATTTATTCCACTATAAGAGAAACCAGAGATTGCAACATGCAAAAATTCAATATGTAACAATGTAGAATCCTTTAACGTATGAAAATTACGGCTCGAGCTACTCAATGATTACAAAAATAAAAATACACATGTAAGTAAAATAGAAAAATAACGTGCATAATATGAAGGTATATGTGAAAAATTGTATGGTGGCATTTCATAGACCGTGCAATTTTAGAGCATTTTTATTTATTTGTTTTGAAAATGATGTGGGTAGAGTCGAAACATGTAAACAGTCGAATAAAACTACTTTTAAAAAATAAAAATAAAAATGTTTCTGGAACGTGTGTTCACTCATAAGCAAACTTCGCCGATAATTGAATCATGTGCACTTCCAGCTGAATACACAGCATTGTTTTGATATTTTGATATTTTATTTAATTTTAACTGCTAATAAGTTTCAACTGTAAACATGATGTATAGTTTTCTGTCATTTGAATGCTATTTATTGCACTGATGAGGGGCTAAAATTTACCTCGAAACGTTTGCTTTTTAATTGTATTAAATGCATTTATGTAATTTTTACTTGTATGCCTGATGAATTGTAATATATTTTTTATTTTTATATCGTATATCAGACGTTAAACAATGATTATTTATTTTAAACCTATCGGAAAGCATGCAGAATGCATTGTTGTTGATGCTGAACACAATGAGCGACTTATCTTCATTTTCATATAAAAATAAACCGGATTTTGCCGACATGCGTTTTTTTTTTTTTTTTTTTTTTTTTTTTTTTTTTTTTTTTTTTTTTTTTTAAGTAAATGAGCGTGTGTCGTTTAGTTGTACATTTTTTTTATAAATCAGTGGCGTATTTAAGTAGGTGATTGCATCGAAACAACAAAATTAGGTCATCTAATAAAGTAATTTTTATACGTAAGACGTCATTGAATAATAAATAGGAGACACTCAAAAACTTTGGAATTGATATTTTCTCATATATCCTGCAGTTCTTCAAATATGAACGCCAACACCATACCTAGTTAATAAGTGGCTCTGTACGCAGTCTCATCGCGTAAAACACAGGCATTCATGATGTCTAGAATATCTAGGCATCTCACTGACAAGCCTGTTTGAATACGTTCCCCAAGCTCCGGGTTTCACGGTAATATCAGCAATATTTAAAATAATATTATTCTGTTGATTTAATGGATTTTTAATACATTGAACAGTGATTAATACTCTCAAGGATTACATTCATATTTTTAATTACGTTTTTTTATATAGTGTTGAAAGAATTATATTTTTTTTAGCATTTAAAAAATTTGAAAAAACAACATTACAATTTTGACCTTTTACAAGACTTTCACAGGGCTAGACATCACTTCATGACGATCGGCGTCGCTATTCTTAAGTTATATAGGGGTGGGCAGGATCAGGTACCTTATCGGGTACCCTGTATATAAATTGTTAATAGAAATATGTGAGGTTTTAGGAAAATGTCTGCCTTCGGGCTGCTGTTATTTATAAAGCGTTATCAAAAAATTGTGATTATTAAAAAAATTAAATAAAGTGTGAAAAGTTTAAACTGTTATGAATTTTACAATATCGAGTGATGCAGGTGGCAAACTTTAAGACCAATTCTAATATCCAGAAAGTATATTTCGGTTATTTCAATGCATTCGAAGTCCAAGAATATTTTTACAGTAAAGCTTTTGAGGAAGGTAACAGCTGCGGTATTTCAAATATTTATTATATGTTTTTTAAATTTATTTGGCATTTTATGTAACTGTCACAAAAGACATGAGCAGGCAATGTGACACGAAGATTAAATAAAGTTTTTAAAATCATCTTTAATAAAGTTTATTTTCATACATTCTGTAAGCAATTCAGATATGTTATAAATATTAATATCCTTTTAATTTTACACTTAAGTTTGATGGAATATTTGCGTATTTTTGAAAAGATAAATGTTTTTAGAAAGAGTATCCTTCATAGTTTCTCTTATTGAAAAAAATTACCCTTATATCATTTGAAACAAAAATATGTTATGAAAACTATTACACGATAACGTTGCACTATAGCATGTATGAAAATTAACGATTTTAAAAACTTCTCTGACAAACGTTACTATTACACCTATTTAAATACATGCATTAAATTACTTTTTTTAATTGGTAGATTTTTTTTTATAAGATTTCATGTTAAAACACGTTATTTTTTGTTTTGTTTAACAAAATTTAAAATGACCAGTCCTCCCATGATAGTTTATTTTCATGAATTTATAATTAACTGCAATTTTTTTAACCAATCAACTTATTTTAACAAAATATGAGTTTATACTGAGTATATGAGTATATGTAAAATATGAGTTATACTAATTGAAAAGCCTGATCAAAAACATTTCGTATTATACCCCATTCTGCGTTGCGCGTTTTGTATGTTCATAGTTAAGGATATGTTAACATTAGAAATAATATGTAGGACGATATTTAACCTAAATGTATAAAGAAAATTCAGTATGCAGCTTCTGTGGGGAAAATATGCAATGCAGTGATACCTCATTCATCGTTGTACGCTAGATATTAGATGAGAAAAAGGGATGTTCAGTACAAAAGCAGTATATATGAGTCGAAACCCGTCGAATTCGACGTATGAAAATGTTTAAAAGAACTGTCTGATTGTTGTAAAAAAATATTCAAAAACATTACAATTAATAATCAATCTTATATTGGCTGGCCAAACGCTTAGAAAAAATATTATTTTTAACTAATGTTTAATTTCAACTTTTCAAATTATTGAAAAATTAAATTTTATTTCTATACGCAATCAGCAATCAGTATCATGCATTTAAGATAGGAAATTATGAAGTTATTAATTGAGGCATTGATCTTTGATATTACACATGAAAAATCAACGAAAATTGCGCCACTATGACACAATCATAATTTGTTTTACACTGTAATATAAAAATAACGTTCAACGTGTATACTTTTCATATTCATATTTACTATTTTAAAATCTCGAAGCTGGTAGACGGGAGGCGCTGGGTTCGATCCCAATCGCTCTCGTCGGCGTAATCGTTCGGAGTTTTCGTGGTTTTCCTCAAACTTTGGTTTTCCATCGTTTTCCATGTATTAGGTTCCCTTAGAAAGGTCCCCACGGAGGACCCCCCCCCCTTAGGGCCTATATCCCTCGTGCTGATAATTGGCCGTCATAAACACAGCCAATCAATCACTCTTTTAAAAAGTATTTTAATGTGCCTCAGATAATTAGTAAACATAGTCCCAAACTTGATGTCACGTTTGCCATTTACGATTTTGCATCTGAACATTCACACTCCTGACTTGAGGTTCTAATCTGAATGCCGGCGAAATCCAGAAATATATGCCGATTTAGAAGTATTCGTAATAAAATATTTAGTTTTATTACAGTAAATACTAGTTTCATTTTTACTATGTCGCCATTTTCGCTCACTGAACACTTCTGAGATTCGCGTCTCAATCTCAGAATCAGCAAACGTAAAAAGAAAATTGAAATGTAAAAGTTTTATGCGTAAAAATACGTTTTTTTCATCGTGACGTCATTTTATGTTCAATATTTAATAGAAAAAAATGTTTTTAATTTTAATGTTAAAATAGCATCCGCAATGATAGGGCAGTTACAATTGTTTTCATTCTCTCTTCAACAATGTAAGTAGCCCGATTGTCACCAATGTGAACAAATTTCATACAGGACTTTTGAAATTAAAATTAAAATGTAAAAATGAGATTACTTTAAAAAAAAGCTAGTGCGAGCACATCTACAAATAAACTGTTTTCCTTAAAATGATAATAATAATAACAATTATGAAAATCGGTGCAGTCGAAAACTCAGGCCAGGTGACAACAGCCTTGTCTTTTAAATAAATAGATGATTTCAACGATAGTATTATAATTTATCGTTGTTTAATTAATGCAGCGTTCATTTTAACGGTAAATATAATGCAGCCGTGTACAAAAATAATCTAAAAATGCATAAGATTCATATGATGAGTGACACAAAGCTTTAAATGTACTTTCATACTTTCAAGTATTTATGTACTTTAATAAATAAGAGAAACAAAATAGAAGATAACAATCTGTTTAAGAAACACGTGTCTAAATTTACAATTTATTTACACATGTTCCAATACATATCACTGAGAAAATAAACACTCAAAACAATCGTATATTAAAAGTAAATTTTAACAGAAAATTCTTTCCTTTTGTAAATGAAATTTTAAGAAACTTGAAATAGAATTATTCTCGTTTTTCTGAAACAGAAATTAATTTTGAGAAGCTTGTTAAGTTTGACGTCAGAAAGTTTTCTGCAGAAATTTATGTTAACTGTCAGCTTATTTGAAACAGAATGTAATAATTTTTAATCTGGAATTTTAATCTATATAAAAATGTGGTTAATATATATATTATATATATACCAACTTCTTACAACCTGTATTTCTTCTAATAAATCTTTTCAAAAAACTAATGAAAATGTAATTGTAAATAATCGTAAAATTCAAAGTTATTATAAACTATTAAATATTATATCTACTAACTTTAATTATCCTTATTTAGTTCTTATTCCCAAATTTCATAAAACTCCAATTAAATTTAGGACTGTAACTATTGGTTGCAATACATATAATAATAAAGCCAATAAACTTCTATTAAAAATTCTTAATCAATTATATATATTTACTACAAACAATGATAATACACATTGTATAAAAAATAGATATCAACTGGTCAATATTTTAAAAAATCTTCATTGTGTACATAATATAACGACATATAACTTCAAAGATCTTTTTAATAATATAGACTTATTTGATTTACATAATATTATAAATGCATTATTAAAAAGTATTATAAAAAATGGAATTACCATCTAATATAGATATCGCTTATTTTAAATCTTTAACAAACTTCATTATCTATAAAAATTATATATTGCAAGATAATACATTATATTTACAGCACGTCGGTATACCACAAGGTGGTTGTACATCCAGTTTATTATCAGACTTATACTTATATCACTACGAACGTACTTTTAGTAATAATAATCTCCATTTATATCGTTATATTGATGACATAATTTTAATTGCCACTGATCAATTTAAAATTTCTCAATTTCCAGTTGATTATCCCACTAATTTGGAATTAACGGAAAACCTCTTATCTAACAATACAATTAATTTCTTAGATCTTAAAATTACAATAAAAGACAACAAAACAATAACAGATATATATGATAAACGTAAAGAATTTAAATTCAAAGTTAATACATTTACAAATTTTAAATCTTGTCTTCATCATTCTGTATATCGAAATATAATACTTAATCATTTATATAGAATAAAATGTTTATGTTCTTCTAATCTAATTAACAATAATATTAAAAAACTAATTTATGATGCATTAAATCATGGTTTTCAAAAAAATTCATATATTCATTAATATACAATTAGTACTTACATGATCTTAAAAAAAAAAATAACACATGCGTAAACAAAAAATTTTATAAAATAAAAAAATATTTATATAAAAAATTAAAAATTGTAAAATAATAATAAACAATAATTATAGGGTGGTTGGGTGGGTAGATGCTAGAGTACGGAGGAGGGTGGTGGTGTTTGGATAATACGCAATGGTTAATTTAAAAAAATGATGGGGCTTTTGTATTATAACTACATTTCTATTATGCATTTTATATGGATGTTGATTTGATGTTTTATATGTAAATGGTGACATTTTTTTATTTAAATACATATTAAATTTAGCTTATTTAATCATTCAAAATTAACTTGTTTTTAAATTTTAGTCTACTTAGGACAATGTCATATTAATTAATAATAGTATACCATCTTTATAGTGATTAATATGCATATAAGTTTACTTGATATAACTAATGTTGTGTAATTGGTTTTTATTATTATTCCTCTATACTTTTTAATATTGTTTTATTTTCACCTTTGTATTCCATGATTAATTATCGGTTTAATGTGTTTGATTGTCACAATAATATTTTTTAGCTTTTTTAGCTTTTTTCTTTTTGGCTAATATGAAGATAATCTACACACTATATTTGTAATCCTTAGGCTATTGGGAATTTTAGAATCTGACAATCTTCTATAAACATCCTTTTTTTTCTGTTCAATTTATTATTTTATTATTTTTTAAATTTAACAGTAATTCTTAAAGTTTTTATATTTATATTATATATAATTTATTTTATGTTGTAGCATTCTATATATTATCAATGTTATAAAATTATTTACTTTCTCAGTGTAGATTAAATGGGTTTGGTAATGGAATATATTGAAATATTTTATTAACATTTAATTTATTTAATTTTTTTGAATAATGATATATAATAGATTATTATTTATATATTAGGATTAGTGTGGTAATGCAGATGATATATTTTAATTTCATTAGCTTTTATTATTTTCTTCTTGTGACATTTGAATAATAATAATTGTTTTTAAAATAATATAATAGATGGCAGCACTAAAAAATTTTGTCTTTTAAAGCTTCTATTAAGGTAATAATTTTAATCTTTTACACCAGGTGGTATTAAACGCTGTTTTATTGCCAATATTGTAAAATTGAAATTAAACAATTTAAAAGTGTTTTTTAGGTATTTTAAATAATGTAATTATTTTCTATTTATATTATATTAATTGATTTTATCACGGTATTTCAAAATGAATTTACTGAATCCGTAGTTTTAATTTCTGTGATAACTTAACTGTTTTATTCACCTTAATCTTATCAAGCTTGTATACCATGTGCGGGAGGATATTTTGAAAATCAACTGGGTTTAAATTCGGTATGTTGTGTAATTTTTTCTATTTTTTATGCTATATATTAAATATTTAAAGGGTTGTATTGTTTTTTCCATTTCATGCCATTTGATAGTGTTCTGTTTTTCATCTTGAAACCATTCTCTATATCGTATTGGTTGTTTGGGTACAGGGGGAAAAAATTTTCAGCTTTGAGCTTTTTTTCTCACAGAAAACACCGATTTGCTTATATCATTTAATTCTGTACTCTTGAAACCGTAATTCAATATATAAGTTTTTCAATTTTTTTTTCGGTATCCATATTCTTCTTTTTTTCATCCATATTAATTCTTGTAATTATGTATAAGGCACTTTATTTTATACATACAGTTCTATATTATAAGATTGTTGTATCCCTTTTAATGTCATTTTGATGTGGGTCGGTAATGTTTAATTAATGGTTTTATATATATATATGTATGTATGTATGTATGTATATATGTCGCGATTTGGCAGGTTTTTGGTAGATAGGCACACAATCGAATAAATAATCCGCCATTGGAATGCTGTCATCTGTAGAACATAACACAGTCGAAGATTAATTGCAGTCGAAGACCTTGTTATAGTGACCAGGAATGATCGCTAAAGAACAGTTATACAGTCGAAATTGGCAAAGTGATAGGCGAGGATAACAGTGAGTATTTGTCCAAATGAATATTTAGTCATCATTAAGGGGGCTGGCCACTCAGCTTCGGAATTCTCCTCCGTAATGTGAAGTCTATGGAAGTTGGATGCATTCGTATATTTAAAATATCTTCTCGGGAAATTCATATTTTTAACATCTTTTTTCTGAGTACTCTTCTTAAAGGATGTCTCTTTTCTTCTTATATTCTAAATATTTCTAAAATCTATGCTTAATTTACGATTTTATGTGTTAAAAGCGGGCGAACTGTGAGTAAGATTTTAACACTTCATATAAAATTAAGTCTTTACTTTAGGAATATTTTGAGAACTAAGGAAAAAAGAGTCATTTTTTAGGATGTGTATACAAAAAAATAAAAGTTTAAAATATTAATTTTCCGAAAGGATATTTTAAATATACGAATGCTTCAAACGCCCATAGACTTTACATTAGTGAGGGGAAATCGGAAGCTGAGTGACCAGCGCCCTTAAAAGTGAACAATTCTTTATTGATAATAGCATATCTTACAATTCCCATGCATTGTAGTCGGCAAAAACGCACTACAGCACGCTGACATTCAAAAGATGTTGGTTACGCAATCCTCATATTCTACGAAGTCAGAAAACAGCAGATAACTATTATATCATTCTTAGACAATCGAAATTCTATGTAGCTGTCTGAAATCTGCGTTCCAAAGACGTGCATCTTGGTTTTGTTCAATCGGCGTAAAGATACATTGATTGCGTAGCACGCGAAACGAACGAATGAAAAAGATGACCCTCTCACACGATTGTCTAAAAACAATCGGGAGAGAGGGCGAGGAATAAAAAAAAAAGAATTCCAGTTTTAAGACTGTAAACTTTTATGGGTGAAAAGTCAAGCGCGGGAAAGGTGTTTCGTAGAATGAAAATTAGGAAAGCAAAGAAAATGGATTTTGAAAACATTCGAGCATAAAAATTAACTCAGAATATGATAGATAGGGTAACTTATAAAATTTACGAAGTAGTCTAGAGCTTTAAATTAAGGTTTTGGAATAAAATATTATTGATATACGCGTTTTATATTAAGGGGAATTTAAATAGGGATAGTTGGTTGGCTGTATTTATGACGACCAATTATCAGCACGAGGGATATAAGCCCTAAGGGGGGGGGGGTGCCCTCCGTGGAGGTCTTTCTAAGGGAACCTAACCAGTATTTACGCTTGGAAAACAAAGGTTCAAAGAAAACCAAGAAAACTCCGAAAGATTAGGCCGACTGGCGCGATTGGGATCGAACCCAGCACTTCCCGTCTACCAGCTTCGAGAGAAAAACATCTCGGCCCCTGGTGGGGCTTGAATAGGAATAAATGATAAATATTATTAAAGTAGGGAAATATTGTATGTATATGCCGAAAAATAGAATAATTTAAGGAATATCGCGACTAAAATTTTTATATAAAATATATGTATACCGGATTCTAATATTATTCTAGGCATAAAATGTGTATTAGAAATGAGAAAATATATGTTTCTTAAAAACTTGATGTTTCCTCTTTTCCCAATGGAAATACATATAAAAAGGAAATTCAACTAAAGTATTTGCCTCCATGTACATTGATAAAAAAAAATTAACCAGTCATTTAATAAGTTAAATTCAGAATTGCTGCACGATTTAAAAAAATCTTTTCTTTCTTAATTTTATGAGAAATAATATGTGATTTGGTGCTTGAAGCAATAAAATCTTTGAAAACATTGAAAATAATGATTATACAAATGCAAACGCAAAATTTTAAAGATGTTTCAGTCGGATAAATTTCTATATAAAATTATAAGATAAAAATTTATTTAATTAAGTAACATTAAGCAATGAATACAATTGTAGAACTTTGATAAAGTCGTTTTTACCTAAATCATAGCAAAAATGAGGAATTTAAATTAAAACTAGAAAACAGGAATTCTGCTTTTTCAGAATTTAGTGTTACCCCCGATGAAAAAAAATATATTGTATATATAAATAGTACAAAACATATTTCAATTTTAAGACTTAAAACACACGCTTTTATTTTATGTAAAATGACGTCATTCACATCCGCTTAAGATTTCCACATACGATCCACTCTTAAACATCTACAGTAAAGTATGCATAGGACGTCATTATCTCGAAATAAAACACAAATGCAGCAAAAAGATGCCGTCATTAAAGGAACTCGACAAAAAAAAGGGCTATCTAATGATTCATAGGTTTTCATTTGTTTGTAACATTATTATTGACACTTAAAATTAAGTATAGTTCATAATAGCTCACTGTTTTAACAGAAATCGTTCGTTTATATTTTTTCAAAATAGCACGTATTTTAATTACATTTTCTTTCGGTTGTTATGAAAAATGGCAACAAAAATATATAATTAATATTTTACAACTATTTGTCCTTTACTTTCTACAAAAATGGAGTACTTCCGTTGCCAATATTAAGCAAATGGCTCCAAAAACTACAAAAAAATTAATATTTCAAAAATAAATAGAGATGCAGTTTTCAAAAAAATTGCATTTAAAATTGCATTACCCAATACGACGGTATAAAAATTGAAAATGAGCGATGCTTAGAAGTTTAAAAAATTGCTATGAGTATTTAATCGTACTGCTTTGATTTACGGCTAGCTTCTGTAAGGTAACGTTATTTTTTGGAGATGTCACAAAATAAGCTGGGAGAAAGATATAGCATAACGTACCGGGGGCTAAAAAATAACCTTAGTTACACGTAATTGAGTTTTAATTAAAAACGTTGTAATAATCCATTTGAAGATAACATTGTCATCATTAGTTAACGTATAATTCAGTAAAAAAAAAAAAAAAAACTCTAAAAATTGAAAATTATTTTTAAATTTTTTTCAGGTAATAGAGTAAAACCTGTCTATAACGGAATTTTATCTAATACGGAAAGAAAATCATATTCCCTTCGAATATAACACCGTACAAATATACACGCTAAGCCTGAATATTTTCTAAAACGTAACTCTTTTGATAAAAACATCCGATTTGCCTCAAAATTTTTTTCTAGCTTTATTCTGATAAGGCGCTTTCCTGATTAGTTTTGGGAGTTCATTGGTTAAGTATAAAGGGGCCCTTAATTTAGATAAATGGGATTTTCATGCAGAATTATTCGTTTTGCTCCAAATTTGGTATACCGTTTTACTATGCCAAGGAGCTTCCCTGATTAAATTTGGTGGTTCATTAGTTAAATATAAAGGGGTGAAAGGAGGGTTTCCCCCCTTAATTTAGATAAATGGGTTTTTAATGCAAAATTATTCGATTTGCTCCAAATTTCGTATACCGGTTTATTATGTTAAGAAGCTACCTTGGTTAAATTTGGAGGTTTATTGGTCAAGTATAAAGAGGGGCTATCCCCTCCCTTTAATTTAGATAAGTGGGTTTTTCATGCAAAATCATTCGATTTGCTCCAAATGTGATATACGGTTTATTCCGATATGGCGCTTCCTTTATTAGATTTGGAAGTTCATTGGTTAAGTATAAAAGGGGGAAAAAGGGGCAAGTCCCCTCCCCTTAATTTATATAAATTGATTTTCATGCAAAATTATCCATTTTACTTTAATTTTTTTTCTATGCTCATTCTGATAAGGAGCTTTCCTGATTAGATTCGGAGATTCATTAGTTAAGAATAAAGAAGGAAAAGGGAGGCGTTAGACCCTCCCCCCCTTAATGTAGCGATATGTTTTTTCTATGCAGAAATATTCGATGTGCTTCAAATTTGATATCCGATTTATTATGTTAAGGGGCTTCCCTGAATAGAGTTGGAGGTTGTTCATTGGTTAAGTATAAAGGAGGGAAACGGGGACTAATTCCCTTCATTTATTTTTTTAAGGCGCATTATTCTTTGAAGTAAGACTATCATGTACAAATAGTGTTATTGCCTGTGAGTTCAATGCCATCAGTTTAACTGGACATTCTTCGTTTTATTAAATTTGTTCAGCGGCTGAATTTGGGGATGGCTTCTTAACACAAGGTAGCAGTTTTTTGTCGTTCATCAACCACATCATCTTTTTGAGCTTTTACCAACTGGTGAAATTCTAAATAAAAACTGGAAATTTGTTAACTTCATTTCGAGATAGTGCATCAAGCACTGCGTTGTTAAAGCAGCTTATGTGACATACATCTGTGATAAATTGAATAATGTAATCTTTATTTTGTAACTGGCGCGAACTGCATTTGCCTGGTTCTCGTTTTAAGTCGTATATGAGAGGCTTGTGCGATTTACATTACCTACGTATTTTCGACAGGTAAAAATAATAAAGCTTCAATCTTCTTGGGACACTCTGTATAATAGATTTTAATGAGTAACTTTCAGATCTGAAAAAGTACTTTCTTTTCCTATCTTCTAATCTTCAAAACATACCACGCTTGAAATGTGGTCGCCGCACACTCCAAAGCATCACTGATAATTTGTGAACTATCTCAAATATGTTTGTGATATGTTTAACTATATCACCACCTATACCACCATACCACCATACCACCAACCACCAACTATATACCACCTTCATTTAATTTCGTGCTATACAATTTGCGTAAAAGGTATAGCTTACTCGATAAATTACTTCTTTCAAGAATTGATTTTAAAGTACTCCACGTATCTCTAGCATTTTGAATATTTTTTACGTGGACGATGTGACTATCCTCAATGCTGAGGTTAATAATAGCTCTTGCCTTTTTGGTCCTTTTTGTACCAATTGGTTGTAATTGGGTTTGGTGGTTAATTGGGTTCAGTAATGATCTCAAAAAGATCTTCTTATATGAGAAACATCTCTATTTTAAAATTCCAAATACTGTAATTTGTTGAGTTTAGCTTCTCTATAATTTGTGCATCTTTTACTGAAGCCATTTTTGATTCTATTACCGCCTTTTAATTTTCAAATGAACCACTTTATTACATTATCATATACTAATTTTAATACTTAAGGAAGGCAGCACACCAGTCTCATAATCATAGTTAGATGATTACTTAAACAGAGACTAATGTGATATAAAAAATATCACATTTAAATCATATAATAAAGATAAGGGAAATCTGCTTACCTTCTTCAGGACCGTCAGGACCGATTTTCTACTTATCAGGTAAAGTTAGGTTAATCCATTAATTATCTGTATTATTCATAGTGGTTTCACCTGTAAAGTGCTTGTAAATTTATTTATTATAAAATGTGTATTTTCTTATTATTTGTATCCCAGGAATTTTGGAGCACTTTTGGTTTTAAACTAATATTTTTATATATCTAAAGATACATACTGGAGCATTTTTTTTTTTTTTTTTTTTTTTTTGCTCCTGTCTTGGTTAAAAAATTTACAGAAACTAAAAAATAATAATACAAAACATTATTTAGTCTTGATTAATTACATAAATAAATTCATGATTATTTACATTAATAAAACACTCATTTTCATTTAAATTCGCTAAATTGTTGATATAGCTTTTATAATGTCAATATTGCAACTTTATAATGCAAGTTGTTCCGGTTATTCTCTAAACAGCTAGTTACCCAGCGCATGCTCTATTAGAACTGTCTACTTCTGAACTGAAACGAACTAATCCTTTGTTGATCTAAGAATGTTTCAGATGTAACGTGTCGAATGTCACTTTATAGATTTTTATGTTCCGTTTCCGTCATTGAATGTATGTTATGTGCCGTAAAGAATGTTGATTATTCGCAGAATAAGATTCACCGAACCCCCTAGATGCTAGGTTTAATTTGAAATGAATGTTTTGATTAAGTAGAAAAGAAATAGAACATTTTGTGGTGCATCGCACTGATAAGTCTAGATGAGAAAAAGATTATTGCTATTGCGCAATATTTTTTTTTTGTTTGTTTGTTTCGAATTGGAACTGGTGAGTGTTGAATTTTGTTATTATTTTATTTCTTGAAAAGGAATGAAAATAAGAAATGAAAAATGCGTGATACGCATTGAATGCTATTAAATAAATTATTTGAAGAAATTTAACAGTATTTAGCTAGTAATAAATATTCTTTAGAAAATTTCGAAGAATTAGTCGTTAAATTAAACGTTAAATGTAAGACTATTAAGGGTCATGATAATAACATTTTAAGCCTAATAAATGCGAAAAATGTCGAAAATAAAATCCTGAATATTGATGAATATGATCTGAAAATAATAACTTACAGAAATAAATTAAACCTTAACTGAAAATTACATAAATAAATAATTAATTCTAATGCAGATATTACACATAGTAATAACACTGATATAGCGCGAACATGTCATGCTGATACTGAACTGAAAAGAGTAAAATTGCCAAAGCTACAAATAAACCGATATTCTGGGGAACAAGAAAAATTTTTAGAATTTTGGAACCAGTTTGATTTGCTATAGATAACAATCCAAGTCTAACAGAAATCGAAAAATTTACGTATTTGAAAAGTTTGGTTTCAGGAGCGGCTGCAAACACGATTAATGCTTTTGGATTAATTGAAAATAATTATGCAGGGGCCGTATCGCTTTTGAAACAAAGGTATGGTAGACATGACATGCTCGTACATGCTCACTTAAACAATTTATTAAATATAAAAGTTTTGAAAGTTCTTCTGACACTGGTGGTTTAAGAAATTTATATGATAAATGTCTAGTGCAAATTCGAAACTTAGAGTCGTTAGGTGTAAAATCTGATATATACAGTGGGTTACTTTGTACAATATTACTGAAGTTAATATCCCTAGATTTGACATTAGAATTTAATAGAAATCTAGAAGACAGAGAAATGTGGAATATAGATAAACTTATGAGTTTTCTTAAAAATGAAGTTGAAAGTAGAGAACGGATATGATCTATCCATGACTTAGATGGTAAAAAATCATTTTCTAATGATAATAAATTTGAATATAGGCCAAAATTTACAGATAAACAATCGAAATATGAGCCGAGATATCAATATAATACAAAAAGATATAAACAAAGTAGTGTTCCAGCTACTCAGTTAATGACTTCAGTAAATAAGAATTCGTCTTTATTTTGTAATATTGTTGAATATAATAGTGAAATGTGTAAGTCTTTAACCATTGATCAGAAGAAAAAATGCTAAAAAAGCAGGGAAGACGCTTTTTATGCTTACAGTGTAAGCACAGAATTAAAGACTGTGAAAATACCAAAATGTCCGATATTTGCGGTAAGAAACATAATAGGGCTATTTGCTTTCAATTTGAAAATGATTTCAAATTAAATGTTGATATAAATGCCGTATCTATTTCCCATAGTGGTAATAATTCCACTAGTAATGTACAGAATGGAAACACGCATTGCAACATATTTTAGCAGACTTGATCTGTTATGATAAAAGATCCTAAAAATGATAATAATGAACCAGACCGTGTCTTATTAGATAATGGTAGCATGAGAACATTTATAATTCGCGACATTTCACAAAAATTACAATTGCCGGTTATTCGAAAAGAAACTTTATCTGTTTATGCTTTTGGAGCCGAAAAGGCAACTGAGAAAATTTATAATGTAGTAAAGGTAAAACTTTTAAATATAAAACATCCCTCTTTACACATTGAAGTTGAAGCTCCGGAAACAGATCAAATTTCCTCTGCTTGCTTACACACTCCTGATAAATACATTAGGAAAACGTATAATACATTAAAAGGTTTACAACTAGCTGATAGTTATGAATGTACTAATAAACAAGTTGCAGTTTTAATCGGCTATGATAATTATTATAATATTGTAACTGGCAGAATCAAAAGACTAAAGAATAACAGTACTTACAGTGTTATACGGGGTCAGCCAATGAATTGTCCAGTATGAAAATTATCGTTGAAGAAAATGATGTATTCGATCAAATCAGAAATTTTTGGCAGTTGGAAAGTTTAGGAATTGAATACGAAACTCAAAATTTTAGTAATGTGGACGATGACATTATGGCTGATTTTCAGTCTAATATTGTTTCTAAGGATAACCGTTATAAAGTAAAATTTCCATGGAAGGCGAATTTGAAAATGTCTCTTAATAACAATCACGAAGTCGCATACAAAAGATTTTTGAAATTGAGAAGAACCTTTAGAAATGACCCTTTGTTATTCTCAGAATATAAATCTATTTTAGATAGTTATTTAACAGAGAATATTATCGAACCTGTTGACAATACATCTTATGTAAACTCATTTTACTTACACCATAGAGAAGTAATTCGTGAAGATAAGTCCACCACTAAAGTTCGCATTGTCTTCGACGGAAGCGGCCGTGCTAAGGGTGAACTGTCACTTAAAGATTGTTTACATACCGGATTGAATATCATTCCCAAATTGTTCAGCCTTTTAATCAAATCCAGAAACTTTCCCATAGCAATTACTTCTGATATTTAACAAGCTTTTTTGAAGATCGAGATTGGTGAACAAGATATTGACTTCACCAGATTTTTCTGGGACAATGAACCATGGATTGATTATCCAGGTAAGAAATTTAAAATATTCAGACTAAAGAGAGTTCTCTTCGGCGTGAAATCAAGTCCCTTTCTTCTGGCTGCTACCATCAAGCTTTCTTTACAAAGGTATGTAGAAACATTTCCTCAATCTTTTGAAATTTTAAATTCATCGTTGTGCGTTGACAATTTTAATACAAGTCAACCGAATCTTGATTACGCATCTAAAATTAGTAAGGAAGCATATGAGATATTTCAAAATCTAGTATGACTTTTAAAAAATGGAAAACCAACTCGCATGAATAATGTGAGAAATGGAAAGAATATTGTTTACATGTTGATGAAATGTCTGATAATTTTAATATAACTAATCAAAATTTGATACCTTCCAAGGTTTTAGGGGTTGCTTCGAACCCAAATAGTGACATGTTTTCATTTACGAATCAAATTCTAGAAAATTTCCTTTCGAATAAACTTAGTACTAAACGTTATTTATTGCAAACTGTTGTTCGCATTTTTGACCAAGTTGGATTTATAAGTCCTTATACTATTAGAATTAAATGTTTAATTCAAGAAATTTAGTGTTTAGGGCTTGATTGGGATGAAAACCTATCCAAACATCTAGACAATTTATGGAATGAATGGTTTTAAGAAATAAAAGAACTAAATTCCCAGATATTATTTGGCTGATACTGCCCTTGATGAAGTTGTTTATTTTGAGTTACATAGTTTTTCAGATGCTTCAAAGAAGGCATGTGTTACGGTAGTGTACCTTAGAGCAGTGTTAAAGAGTAAGAACATTGTTACTACTTTTGTGGCATCAAAAAGTCGAGTCGCCCTTTAAAAAACTGTCTCAATACCCCGTCTTGAACTTTTAGGAGCCCTTTTGTCTGCTAGACTTTGTAATAAAATTGCAAAAGAATTAGCTTTTCCTGCAACTTGCTACTTTTGGGCCGACTCTACTGTTACTTTCTTTTGGATTAGAGGTGAGCTAGTAAGATTTAAAATGTTTGTCTGAAACCAGATAAAGGAAATCAGAAATCTTAGTGATCCATTAAATTGGTTTCACTGTCCTGGAAAAGATAATCCTGCCAATCTAGTTACTAGAGGTTTGAAAGTTTCAGAGTTGAAAATAACCATCGTTGGTGGGAAAGCCCACTGTGGTTAAAGCAAGACAGATCTCTTTGGCCAAATTTGGATAATACATTCGATAAGTTAGATATTTCTGAAGTTAAAGATCAGTTAGAACTAAAAAATAACACTGTTGTAAAATCAACTATTGTAAATGAAAATCTGTTAAACATTGACTTGATTAATCGATATTCTTCTTTTATGAAGTTAATAAAAATTGATGCATGGTGTTTAAGATTTCTGAAAAACTGTAAATTCAAATCAGGAATTTAAACATATGTTTATTTAGATACTTCTGAGTTAGAGAATGCGACCAAGAAGCTGATAAAGATTGTTCAAAACTCCGCATTTCAAACTGAAATTCGATGTTTAAAGGAAAAACGTCCTCTCCCAAATAACAGTAAGATTTTGAACTTAAATGTATTTCTAGATGCAGATGGACTGTTAAGAGTCGGTGGAAAACTCTAATTTATCAGAATTGCAGAAACACCAAATATTTTTATCAAAGTCTCACTATTTCACTGAACTCTTAATTGATTATTACCACAAAAAATTCCTACTTTCAGGTACTCTGACAACTCTATTTTTATTAAGACAATTTTATTGGATACCATCTGGTCAAAGTCAAGTAAAGAAAATTATAAATATGTGTGTGACTTGTCTTCGAACAAAACATCAAACTCTTCAACAATTGATGGGTGACATGCCGCGTGATAGAATAGTACCATCTAGACCGTCTGAGAATACAGGCTTTGATCTAGCAGGTCCTATTATAACAAAACCTAATTTAAAACGGTCAAAGATAAGCCTAAAATCATACATTTCTATATTTATTTGTTTTTCTACCAAAGCCGTTCACCAGTAGTTGCTTCGGATTTGATCACAGAAGACTTTTTAGCCTGTTTAAGAAGATTCGTTTCTCGACGATCTAAACCTTGTGCCATATGGAGTGATAACGCCACAAATTTTAAGGGTACTTCTGCTCTTTTGAAATCCTTCTATCAGATTTGTGCTTCGGAAGAAATTCAGCGATTTAGTGCTTAAGAACGAATTCAATGGAATTTCATACCCCCTGTATCCCCACATTTCGGCGGATGATGGGAATCAAATATAAAAACCATGAAGCGAACCCCTTGAAGATAACTAAATCCTTTATCTTAAATTTTGAAGAGCTGTCAACGCTTGTGACCAAATTGAGGCAGTTATGAATTAACGTCCCTTGACCCCCTTGTCTGCAGATGTTAATGATCTACAACCACTGGTACCTGGTCACTTCCTCATTGGAGGTCCTCTTTTGAATGTTCCTGAAAATAATGCCATTTTTGACTCTTTACCTTTTTCTTCCAAGATTAAAAATGTAATTCTGGCCGAGAATACTTAAATGAGCTGCAAGTCCGCAGTAAATGGAAAAAGTCCGCGCAAAACCTTAAAGTTGGATAACTTGTGTTATTGAAGGAAGGAAATGACAAGTTTATAGATCGGAAACTAGCTCGAATTGTGAAAACTTATAAAGGTGATGATGGACATGTCCGTGTAGTTGATCTCAAGACCTCTACAGGTATGTTACGTCGAAATATCACCAGAGTAGTACCTTTGCCATTTTATGATGACGTTAGACAACCGTCCAACGCCGGGCGGGATGTTCCGACTAATTCTCTAAACAGCTAGTTAGCCAGCGCATGCTGTATTAGAACTGTCTACTTCTGAACTGAAACGAACTAATCCTTTGTTGATCTAAGAATGTTTTATATGTAACGTGTCGAATGTCACTTTATAGATTTTTATGTTCCGTTTTCGTCCTTAAATGTATGTTTTGTGCCGTAAAGAATGTTGATTATTCGTAAAATAAGATTCTACTGAACCACCTAGATGCTAGATTTAATTTGAAATGAATGTTTAGATTAAGTAGAAAAGAAATAGAACACAAGTGTATAACAACACAAAGGATTAACATAACAGTTCAGAAGATGAAACAGGAAGTAGTGTTCTAATTTCGTAACAGGAGGGATGGTTGGTGTAAACAGGTTTTCTTATAGCAGACATTAAGTGTTTTTGAAAAGCAATTAACTTGATGTATGATAAGTTCTGTCTATTTCTGAAGAGATTAGTATTTCTGACAAATACAAGCTATAAAATCTTCCCTGTTGCACTGTGTAAGAAGCACACACCACCTCCTACATGTATTTTAGGGGAAACATTTAAATTCCTTTTTCTGTAGTAATTTAAACAAATGAAAACCCTTAAAACTTGTATATGTACGTTTTGCGTTTCAGATAAAGAAATGTGATTTTTCTTTCCAAAAACTTTAGTGGAATCTCGAAAACCACAATATACAAAAATGAATATTTTAATATAATTGGGTGACTACAATATTTGAATATAGATAAAAATATTTCAAAAGTAACGTTAGAAAATCGCGTTCCTTTTTTATATAAAGATTAATCCATTTGAAATACCGTAAAAGATTAGTAAATAAAATTTAATGAAATTTGAGCGCAAATTTCCTAAAATGCATAAAATATGTTTGAATAAAATATTCATATTGGAAAGATTTGAAAGGCTATATGCTTAAGTACCCATATACTTGTATGTATTTTATTACAATCTTTTTTTCACTCCAACGCATTTCGTTAAATTCTTTCTATGATTACAAGGAGAGTAAATGGTTTTAAAAAAATAATAAATAATGAGCACAGAAATATATGAGACTTCATTGGTTTTGCGTAAATAAAATTTATATGTTACAGACATCCATATATTTTTAAAAATATTTATGCATTTTGCATCTACCATTTTAAATATGCAGGTTATTTTGTAAAATAATTATACAGTTCATAAAGTATTTATAAGGTGCATATTAAACGGCGGCCAGAACTTCAATGTCGATAATACGAACAGTACAAAAAACTTTTGTATAGTAAAGGAAGTTATATTTAAAGATAATGAACATCATTTAACGATATTTTCAACATACTTTGATTTCTGTGAAATATAATGAAGCTAACAATCTACGCAAAACGAGTAGGATGCTTAATTATTATGAAAGTACCTTACAGTACATATGGGTCACAGGCTAAATTACAGTACACTTCCAGCCTCTCCCATATTCTGATCGTCTGTCACATAAATCAATGTTAATCTGATGCACATATTGTTGAAATCGCTTCATTATTCTCAAATTTGTGAAAGAAAATCCGAAATCGGCATGATGAAAATGACCTTGTTTTTTTACTGAATAAATTGATCATGACCCTCATGTCCCAAGTATTCTTTATCTTTACGTATATTGTTCTGAAAGTTTTGAACACCAGTTCAGATACACACTGCATAGAATCTTATGATTCTTATGATTATAGTTTCAGATACACTCTGTTACAAAGAGGATTTTTATAACAATTTTATTACGTTATCGATTTCTAAAAATGTTTACTTCTGGCAAAAACGGTGTACTCACAATTTATCGTTCTGTGTATTCCTTTTACTATATATCAATATGCATTAAGATAACCGTATATCTATCTATCTGTGTGTTTTTTCTCACTCTCCTGGGATTATACTTACACTCTAAAGCTTATACTGGGTTCCCGATGTAGTCATCACTGTTAACCGTATATCTTTCTTCGTCAGTTACGTAAGGCGGTTTTTAAAAAATATATTTTCCCGATCGACAAAAAAAAAAAAAAAAGTTTCTGACACATTTTTAACCAAATAAGCATGATACCTGTATGCGTGTTTATTGATATGTTTTGAAATAGAAGAGTTATTTTTTCCCCATTTTCCTATAAATGAATTACAACTTGATTTTTAAAAGGGTTTTTACAGGACATTAGTTTATTTTTCTTTTCTTTGTTATTTTGCGTCTGTAAAATCGATTTTAAACGTCAATATCTATAGCGTTTTCTGAAAAATCATCTGCCTTTACCGAAAAATGAAAAAAATACCTAGTTCGATTAGACAGTTTTTTAATAAGATCACCTGCTACTTTGATGCGTTTGCAAACAAACATAAAGTAAAAAAAAAAAATGTGCCAGAAAATAACCGTTATGGATTTTAGAACAGCCTTGAAAGTTAATTCAAATACGAAGAATAAAAAAAAAAATAAAATAATGACTTAACAAAACACATTACAAAAATATATGATATTTCCTCAAAGTAGGACATATTTTGAGTTCATTCTGGGAAGAGGAGAAAATTTTTCGACATTTTTTATACATCTATATGCATTGGTGATAAAGTTTATCTGTTTGTCTGTTTTTTAATCAGCGTTCTAAAACTAAATTAAAAAATCGAGAGTAAAATATAAATCAGGGTTTAATAAAATACTTTATGAATGTATCCTACGTATCCTCAATGTAGAACGTGCTTGATGTGAATTCTGGGAAAAACAGAGAAATGTTTTCCATAATTTTAGTATGCAGTATATTTACCTTAGAATTTTGCTTTCGGTATTCATCTTTTTAAAGGCACGTTTTTCGAGATTTTCTCACATCAACAGCGTGTTTTGTTTCAGTTCCAAAGAATGTCAACACATAAAACTCTAAAAAGTACAGTGTAATTGTAGATTTTGTATTAAAAAATGTGTTATTATATAATTCATAATCGCGATAAAATACCTGCAGATGAAGATACGTTATTTTTAGACATTACTTACATGCAGAAATTAGAGACATTAAGGGGGTCCGGGACACATTTAAAAAAAAAAAATTATTTATTGAGTTAAAATTTTGAAAGTTTTGGTGATGGTTAACCATATCATTTGTAAACAAAATCACACGATAAAACTTTTCATATATTTTAAAAAAAAAATTAAAATTCAAAATTGTTTTAAAAGGTGAAGTAATTTAAAATAGTTATATCTCGAAATATTATTCGTAGAATTTCATATTTTTTTTTTTTCATTTAAATAAACAGAAATACACAAGTTTTAATTTTGATTCAGAATTTTAAAAAATAGTAATTTAAATAAAAATTAAAATTATTTAAATAAAAAAAAGTGTAACTTAAAAAAATCATATTCTCAAAAATGTAAAACAATTGAAAAACACAATTTCGAAGTTTGAAACATTTATCTTTAGCGGCGAGCGGCCTCTCTTCGTCCGCGGGCCATTATTCTTCTACTCTATCCCGACTATTTTGCGGAATCAAGGTTCCTAGGTCCCAAGCCACGTCCCGAGTAAAAGACACTCTAGCGAAAGCCAGATTGAAAAAAAAAAATCAAAAATTGAAACCGGACAAATTAAAAGGGAAATTACATAAATTAAACACACCGAAAAGCGGGAGAAAGCACTCGGGGCGATGAAGCTATCGAAAGACTCCTGCTACTTCGAACCTATGATTACTCTTATATTATTATACTTATAACAGTTTCAATACAAGAAATGCGGTAAAAAACCATCATGGAAAAAAGCGCATTTTCACAAGAAGTCGTTTGCATGACAACCATTGCTTGAAAGCTAGATTTTGAAAACAAGCCAATTAAAACCGGAGATAATAAACATATTAAAAATAACAAACAAATTAATATTTTCTATCCCAATTAAGATAGAAACATGATTTAAACGTCAGCTTAAGCAGAAAAAATGCAATTTTTAATGCAACAAAATGTTTTTAGAAAATTTGAAGAACTTTGTGTCAAGGACCCCTTAATTACTTGCTCTACATATATAACAGTCTTAAGGGGCTGATAATAATTACGAAATTCTGCATGAAAAAAAAAATTGACACCGATATACATTTTAAAAGGTTACTACTGAAAAAGTTTTTTTTTCAGTTTTTCAAAACTTTCCAACATAGTTGAAAATTGTTCATGAATTCGGTTTGTCTATCCCGTCCTTTAACTCCCGTACATACACAGGTATTGCGATGCAATTGATATATGAGGGGCTCACAATCATAGTAGACCAATTCCACTTTTAAAAAAATGAGATAGCTCATGCAGAAGGTGCAATAAACTACTACTGACTTTTATCTACTGACATAGTGCTCAAAGTCTGTAATTCACATACTTTCTTATAGATTGCATCTGTGTCAAGAGTGGGGGAAGTAATACAAGAAACCTTCACAACCATACTGAATCAAGCCCATTCATAAGTGTACTACAGCTCATATTCAAAATATTAGAAGAATTGAGAAAATGTAATAAGAAAAAAATATTTTTTATTTACTTATTTTTGATACTAAGTAAATGCAATTAATTTTCTCATAAATGAAATCTGTAATGTTTAGATAAGATTTTATGATTTACAAAATATAAAATACAGTACAATAAATTAGGTATACAGCTTTCTGAAACACATAAAAATATTCGAATAAAATTTAGATTGGTTCAAAATATTAGAATATTTTATTTTATGCTACAATATTACCTCATTAATACGAAGTAAATGGTAGTTAATATTTTGTATCATCCCCTTTAGTTTTCATAACAGCATACAATCGATCTTGCATACTATATACAAGGTATTTACAAACATTTCTATCAATATTAGACCAAATAGACTTTATACGTGCCTCTAAGTTTTACTTGAAGGAGGATTTTCTTGGAGTTTTTTCTTCATTATACAACATATGTTTTCGATGGGATTAAGGTCTGGTGAGTTTGGTGGCCAAGGAAGTGCCTAAATGTTGCGTTGGCGGAATCAATTTTTAGTTGACAACGATGTATGCGGTGACGCTAAATCTTGTTGAAAGATGAAATCATCTTCTAATAAATCTTCCGATGATGGAATCATGTAATATACCAAACTTTCTTGATATATCTGAGAAATAACCTTTTCGTAGACGATGCACAACTTTCCAGGTCATTCTGCACTCATGCAACCCCAAACCATGACACTATAGCAGCAAATTTTACGGAACGGTTAAGGCATTCTTTATCAAAAGCTTCTTGCTTCATTCTCCAAACTCGAAAACTTTCATTACCATATTGAACACAAAACATACTTTCATCACTAAATAATATATTTTCCCAATCTTCTTAACTACATAAGCATCTTGATTTATACCAATTCAATCTTATACGCTTTTGTTTTGCAGTCATGAGAGGTTTTGTTTTTGGTAGACGAGATTCAAACTTAAATTTATGGAGACGTCTTAAATGTTGTCGATGTAGAAACTTCAACTCCTTCTTCTTTCCATTTTCGGTGCAAGAATCGCACACATTTAAAACGGTTTTTCTTAACTATACACTTCAGTTTCCTGTCATCTTTAGCAGACGTTTTTTGTTTTCGGCCGCCATTTTGGCGATTATTTTGAAATTTTCCATTTTTTAAATGTTGCGTTAGTATTTTACTAACGCTTGATTGCGAACAATGTAAATCATTTGCTATATAACATTGATTTTTACCGTGCCGATACAAATGAACCATATAAAGTTTAATAGATTCAGGAATATCACTCATACGACCCATTTTAAGACGAAAAAGCAAAAAAACTGCAAAAAAAAAAAAAAACTAATTTTAAATAAAATCTTCTGAATTTAATCAATGATGCCACAAGTTATGAATTGGTGATAATTAAAGGAGAATTAATGTGCAATATTCTAATATTTTGAACCACTTGAATAAATATTCTAATATTTTGACTTTTCAAAAAAAAATATTTTCAATTAATCTTTTCAAAAATGATATTAATTTTAAGATAAAAATAAGTTTAATCAACAATAAGTTCTTAATAAAAATATCGTTTCCATATTTGCATTAAAAGACATTAAATTACCAAACGATATCTTCAATTTGTAAAAAAAGTAATTATTCTAATATTTTGAATATGAGCTGTACTCCATCACATTTTTTTTTTCTGTGACCCATTATTGACTAAATCTTGCCTCATTGCTATAAAAAAAGTTTAAAAAAAAAATAAATAGCGATTTCAAAACTTCTGAAAAAAAAAAAAAAAAAAAAAAACGTTCGAGAATCAGATGTATAAACAATGAATGGAAAGTAATATTGTTTTTGATGACCCCCGCCCCCCTCCTCTCGGAAAAAAAACTGTAAAAATACCCAGAGTATTTTTCTTTAATCCAGTTTCTGCTTTAACCGAGTTATTTTCATTTGATGGACTGATGGCTTCAATTATTATGAAACAGCCATTATAGACCGGGAGCCGGCAGCACAGACAATCACCTCATCGAGTTCACGGCTGAAATTCCAGAATTAGTTAAAACTCCATTCGCATATCAAAATACAATCGGTGTACCGAGTCATATCTTGATGGAAAACACCTGAAAACGCGATTTTAGCTGTTGACTCGTAGGTTTACCATTGTGTTTTCCTGCACCCAAAGTGATGAAAATATGGAGGACTGGGAGCGGGAAAACACAATGGTAAACCTACGTGTCGACCCCTAAAATCGGGTTTTCAGGTGTTATCCACCAAAATATGACTTGTCCGTGAACTCGATGAGGTGATTGTCTACGATGCCGTCTCCCTGTCTAATACTTTGTATGAGCTGTAATTGTTGGAAGTGCGTTTTACTTAGCCATCATACGTGGTATAGGGTAAGTCTTGTAACCGATTTAAAAATCGAAAAAAAATTTTTTTGACGGATTTACACGTTTTAGACACTCGAGATTCCGAAAAACATATTTTTATATTAAAAAAATTACCGTCCGTCGGCCTGTATGTGTGTGTGTGTGTGTGTCTGTAAACGCTCTATCTCCCAAACGAATTGAGATAGAGACATGAAATTTGGTGTGTACGTAGGAAGTAATAATGGAAAGAAGTCTATTAAATAGTAGTAACCTCGATTATCCGGAACTATTTCTATTGGTCGCTCGTAATATTCGTTCTTATAATTTAGTTGTGGTATGTTTTATTTCACTAATATTTTACATATTACTCGGTGAGTTCAAATTCTGCAGATTATATACAGGGTTGCACAAAGGATCTCTAGTATGTATCCGTTTATTGACCGAAATTGCTAAAGGTGATTTTTTAACTGTATAGCGCGCTTCTTAACTGAACTAAATTTTATCATACAATGTAAAATTTGGGCTATTAAAGACAAACAATTCTAGTTAATTATTTACAGTAACATTTAGTAAATAACAATATAACAATAAACAATATACTAAAACCATCTCTGAAAATTATACAACAATCATTCGTCTCGTCAAAATCTGCCCAATAGAGTTTTAAAAAGTATAATCTTTAGTATAGGGTTCATCTGCTTATAAAACTTTACTCATAATTCTAGAACTAATCAGTATAGAACGATATGCAATGTACTAAGACCATCCCTCAAAATATATCTAACATTGCATATATTATCCAGAATCCGTCAACTAAAACCTTGTAAAAAGTCTAATCTTTCATATTCGGATTCACATGATTTTAGAATTTGCCGTCATAATTCTATAACTAAATAACAAGAACGATTTGAAAGACAATAAAACCATCCGTAAAGATTATCTAATAGTACAAATCTCATCAAAATAGAACTTTATTAAAAGGCTAATATTTAATAATGGGATTCACATGATTATAGAACTTTTTTCCATTATTCTTTAACTAAGAAACATAGATCGATATATTGTACACTAAATCCTTCTATGAAAAATTATCTGGCTGATAAAGAAGCCACATTGAAATCCGTCCTATAGAATTCAAGTTATAAGCAGTCGTAACGAAATTTCCATTTGTATTTTATATATACGAGTTGGAACCCGTCGAAATTCGACGAACTAAAATGTTTAGATAGAAACTGTTAGATCGAATTTATAATAAACCTACAAAAATAATTGCAATAAAAAATTCATTTTAGATTGGTTGTCTAACTCTTAAAACAGCTAATATTTTTAACCTAAATTTACCAAAATATTATTTCTACAAACTTGAACTGCTTAAATTATTGAAAAATTAAACTGTATTAGAATACCTAATCAAGATGTGTAATTAGGATGAAGTTATCGACTGAGGCTCGTATGTTTGTTTTTACGGGATAAATAATCAGTAAAAAGGATTTCGCTTTGTCACATCATAAAATTTCCCCACATAAAATTTAAACTTTGCGTTATTTTCACATTCTCAAATTTGCATACGCACCACTCAAATTAAAAATTTAAAAGTATTTTAACGCGCAATAGATTATTAATGAATGTATTTCCAAACTTAAAGTCACGTTTGTCCGATACAACTTTTCAGGTAAACATTCGCACAAAGTTTAAGTTCTAATCTCAGTACCCGAGAATAAAAAATTCAGAAATTTGCCTTTAGTTGTCATAGGAATGGCCATTTAGTATTGGTAAAATGTTTAGTTTTATCAAAGAAAATGATAGTTTTGTTTTAAATATGACATCATTTTTACTCACTGAATCATTTTGCCTAGCGTCTCACACTCAGTATCAGCGTGAAGAACGCGTGTATGAAGAACGCTTGTTTTTTTAATGGTTGACGTCATTTTCTGTAAAAAAATGATAAATAAGTTACTTTTATTTGTAATTTGAAAATGGCACCAATAAAAATAAATAAGGTTGGTTGTCTTTATGACGGCCAATTATCATCACGAGGGATATAGGCCCTAAGGATGGAGAGGAGTGCTCTCCTTGGGGGTCTTTCTAAGGTAACATAACCCGTATTTACTCTTGGAAAAACTAAGGTTCGAAGAAAACCACGAAAACTCCGAAAGATTAGGCCGACGGGCGCGATTGGGATCAAACCCAGCTCTTCCCGTCTACCAGCTTCGAAATCAGAACATCTCGGCCACTGGTGGGGCAAAAATAAATAAACCATGACTATTTTCCATTTACTTTTAATAGAAATGGTGTACTTCAGTTTCCACAATTACAAAATTGGCACTACAAACTAAAAAAAAATTAATATCTCAAAATAAATTGAGATAGGACTTTCAAACAAACTTCATTTAAAAGTACATATTTTCCCTATACGGCAGTATAAAAATTGAAACTGTGCGATGTTTAAAAGTTTAAAAATCTGACGTAGCGAAAATTGCAAAACCGAAATTTCATTTCAAACTTCAGAGTGTTTCCATTCGCAGAATGACATATGCGTTACGCATGCGTTATGTTTGTACTTTATAATATAGATAGATATAATAGATTATCAAATCTTTAAATACGGACATTGAAGTATAAATGCATTGAAGAAGTGTTTTGAATATCATAATAATTTGTAGAATAATATCATTTGAGTCAATAGTGTTGGATAATTTCTTTGTATTTTTCCCGGAATTTATCTTCGCACTTTTACATTTTCAGGTTTTCTTTCTATTCTATAAACTGGAACCCACATAAAATACACTTTAGAAAATCCCTGCCGGCCCGGCTTACAGGCGGAGGTAGATTTCAAAGTTAAGTATACTAATTTCACCAACAAAAACTAAATCATGATTAGAGATAAACCCACTTTAACAATTTTATCTGTCCGCTTTTGACAAGTTTTTATTTCATTTTTATATAATAGCTGGTTTTATCAGAATCATGTTAAGGCGGTATTAAAAAATATACTTTTCCATGCTCAACAACTCGAAATTTTCTGGCATATTTTCAGATTCATTTTTAATAGAAAAAATATGAAACTTGCTGACGTGATTTTTGAAGAGATTTATAAGTGACCCGTGTTCTTATTTTTCGTTCAATTAATTAAAACTTGTTTTATAAACAATTATTTTCTCAGTAGGACAATATTTTTCGTTTCTAACACAATCGCTTCGGGAAAATCTGTTCAAAATGCCCACTTTGACATATTTGTTTTAAATATATTCTGCCTCTATCGAAAAATCGATCATTACGGTATATAGTTTCTGAATAAAAGAATCTACCAATTGGATGCGTTTGAGAGCAAAAATGAATTTAAAAATGAGTAAGAAAATAAGCAATTTGGATTTGAATACACCCTTAATAAGCTGATTTATTTTCTTCAACCACTATGTATTTTTAATTTGTTTTTGCTGTAAGAATTGGTCCTATCTAAAACTTGTCTATGTAAATGGTGTAGACAATATTAAGGAGATATATGACAAATTCATGGTGATTTTATATCTTGTGAATTGACAGAGTTATGGATTTTTTTCTCCTTCAACCCCCCTTTTTGTTTTCGTTTGATTTTTTTTTCGGTACGAATTGGTCCTATCAAAAAACTTGTGAATATAAAAGTTGTAGATAATATTAAGGAGATTTAGAATAAAATTAATGGGATTTGATATCTTGAGAATCGACAAAGTTATGAATTTTTTTCTCCCCAAAACCCTATTTTTTGCGCTCCTTGAGCCGATTTTTAATTTTATCAAAAAGCTGTGATAGATAAATTTTTGGCTCTATTTTTAGAAATAATAAAAACTTGAAACTGATTTGATATGTACAAAAATTAAGAAGTTATGGATTTTTTCCGGTTTTCACAAAACGGCTCCCTATTTCCATCCCCTTGGTCCGATTTTGCCCATTAACGAACTTGACCGAGATTTTGTGCCCCTTGATTTTATGTATCAGTTTGGAAGAGATTTGTGCAGAATTGTGGAAGTTGTCGTGTCCAGAAGAAAGTTATATATATATATATATATATATAAAGTTTTTTACTGAGGGTTGTTTTGGGTTCTAGGGGTCATGATCGGTGTAGTTCTGGAAAAAAATTTCAGAAATTCCAACATAGGAGAGAATGTAATAGGTAGTATTTCATACGAAATCTACCTAAAAATTAGTCGATAATTCTGTCTCCATTACACGAATGTTATGGCACGCATTTAATTAAAACACTCTCAATTTCAAATTTTTATTTATTTCTGACTGATTAGTTAATATTTAAAAGACTCCCATCGAATCGAAACTTTATTTAAATTAATTTGAGGAATCGGAACTAATCCAATAATATATACTATGTATTTTCAAGAAACAAAACTTTTTGCTGCTTTACGTTTAAAAATTTCTTTGTGAATTCTAAATAAACTGCATCCCTATTAACTTAAACTGATTTTATCATTTCTATCATACGTCACTAATGGAATCAACTAATTCTTGAAAAGGTATATGACTAACTTGAAACGGTATTTCAATAGCTCCATCACATTTTACATGAAATTTTACATGAAGTGAAAGGTTTTTCTGTACATATGTTATTAAATGTGTGTTTTCGAGACTCATTGTATGTTCATGTTTTCATAAATTTGACCAGTAACGCCTGTGCTGTACTGTTATGAGACCGATCTGAAAGGTTAAATCCTTTTCACGATCGATCCATTAAAATATAGGTACAGAGAAGCTTATTATTATTACCTATTATATGAAAAGAGGAGCTTTCATAAAAGCTCTCTAACATATGTGTGTGAACGATACAGACAGATAAGATTAATAATATATATTTTTTAAAAACCATGAACCACTCCGCGATGAAGCAAAACGTATCCCGGGACCTACGGATAGGTTGAGACTTGTTTCTTGAGAACCGCTGATTTAGAGAATAAGTAGATTCATTTAACGTAAATTTAAAATCTACGCTAATCACAATATATATATGTATACATTTGCTTCAGGGCAATTTACGAATGAAAGCATCGAGTTTTTATTTCTATTTACAAATTCGAAATGCCTCTCAATACATTTTAATAAAAAGTTATACAAAAGAAATATATTTCAATCTTGGTGATTTACAAAGGCTGTATTTAAAGCAATTCCCATATACTTTGAAAACATATTAAATTCTTACAAATAATAAAATTCATTGTACCTGATCTGCTTACAGATTATTTCTGAAAGAAATAATTGATAATGATATAAAGAAACTTTCTTCGAAACTATTTCACCTTAGTATTCTCTTCTTATTATGCATAGAATAAGAAAAGTTATTATGTAGTCAAGTTTTTATGTATGCAAATTTTTATCTATGTATTTTTAACCACTTAACCGTTTGTCCCGAGATAAGTCGGGAGTAAAAGCACAGTTTCCCCATACCTACCGCCGGTGAAATTGTTTTAAGAATGCTTTTTTGCACATACATTTTGGAAGCTCATTGCATATCCATACTTATCGTATATTACGGGAAAACCTGTTGATTTATATAACTCTAGCAAACCCCGCGGCTTTGCTCGCGTAATATTTGAAATATGCCAAGTTATATTTATATGTCTAATTTTTATTAAAAGGTACTAACTAAATTTTTATTTTATTAAAATGTAAATTTTATTTTATTAAAGGGTAATATTTTATTTTATTAAAAGGTTTTTTTTATTAAAAGGTACTTATTACTTTTAGGAATAATTCAAAAATTACTATTTAAAACACAGTTTGATTAAACATCATTATTACTGCATTAGTCAGAAATGAGACTTAAATTAATAAAATGAAATAAAACTAAATAAATGATAATTTAGAAAATATTTTGAAACTTTTATGCTCAATTAATAAGCTCATTTCAGTATTCATTTGAAGTTTTGAATTTTTTAGAAACCATCTTCTTACATCTTAAAATTAACCATCATGTCAAATTCCAAGTCCTACCACCTCTCCCAACATAAAGGGCTATGTTGAAAAAGGAACTGTCACCATTAATTTAACAACATTAATTTTGAAATCGGTTTGCTATTTCCTAATATTCCACAGAAACGCAGTTTAGAAAGCTTTTAAAGCCCTTTTTTTAGAACGTTTGTTGTTCCTGTGAATCCCAGGTGGTAGAATCACCGGCATAAAATATAGCCTGTGTAGGATCAGTGACTGTTACCATTGATTCGCAACTATTACTTTTACGATTGGTTTATATTCCCTGAAATTGCATAGAATCGTAATTTAGAACTTTTTTAGAATGCTTTTCGCACCTCCCCTTCGCTTCACCCGTTTTTAATTCGAATTTATTTTCGACGTTCCTTCGAGGGCATTTATATTTTATAAGTAACTACCATCACATATTTATAGTTTCTAGCCTTTTCAGTATCACAGAAATCGCAATTTAGAAAGTTTTTAGCTCCTGCAACCCTCTGGTGGTAGTGGAACAGACATAAAATATAGCTTATGTTTGAACAGGTTCTATCACCAAAATTTGTCATCATTATTTTTTTAATCGGTTTGGTAATTTATAAGTTTGCTTGAAAATTGTAATTTATAACGCTTTTCACTCAATTCATTTTTTTAAATTTGGAATTTTCTTTCGACTGTTCTTAGAAAGCAGTTGCATCTTGTAAGTAAATACCATGCCATACTTCAAAGTGTTAGACCCCTCAGTTGTGCAAAAAACGCAAATTAGGACATGTTTTGCTTTTGCAACCCTCAGATGGTAGTGACAGCAACATAAAATATAACCTATGTTATAGCAGGGACGGTCACCATTGATTTGCAACCATTACTTTTGAAACAGCTTTGGTATTTCCTTAGATTGAGTAGAAATCGCAATTAGAACGTTTTTAGGACGCTTTTCGCGCATTTTCACCCCTTTTTAAATTTCCAATTTTTTCGAAACTGTTCTTATAGATCATTTATATCTAATAAATATGTACCTTGCCTAATTTTAAGTTGCTAGCCCCTACCGATCCCAAAAATCGAAATTTAGAACGCTTTTTTGCTCCTGCAACGTCTTGGTGATAGTGATACCGACATAAAATAGCGTCTATGTTATAGCAGAGGCTGTCAGCATCAATTTCCTACCATTACGTTTGAAATCAGATTCATTCTTCCTGAGATATTGCCGACAAATCGGCATTTAGAACGTTTTTAGTACGCTTTTCGCGCATTTTGCTCCTGCATCTCCTCTGGGCTAGTGGAAACATATATAAAATATAGCCTATCTTGGAGCAAGATCTGTCACCGTCATTTTTACACCATTATATTTGAAATCGGTTCAGTACTTCCTGAGATTGCATAGAAATCGCAATTTAGAAAGTTTTTTACAACGCTTTTTGCGCATTTTGACCCCCTTTTAAATTTCGATTTTTTTAGGAAATGTCCTTGGAGATCCTTGATATCTTATAACTAACTACCATTCCAAATTTCACGATTCTATGCCCTTCCGTAACGCAAAAGCCGCAATTTAGAACGTTTTTCTCCTTCCTTTTGGGTAGTGGCACCTACATAAAACATCGCCTATGTTGGAGCAAGGGTTGTCACCATCATTTTGACGCCATTATTTTTTAGATCGGTTTGGTATTTCCTGAGATTGTGTAGAAACCACCATTAGAACATTTTTAGAGCGTTTTTCGCGCATTTTCACCCCTTTTGAATTTCGAATTGTTTAAGAACTCCTCTTAGAAATCCTTTATATCTAATAAGTAGCTAATATTTCAAATTTCATATTTCTAGGCCCTTCGGTAACGCAAAAATCGCATTTTTAGAACGTTTTTTGCTCCTGCAACCCCCTTTCGGATAGTGGCACCGACATAAAACATAGCCTATGTTGGAGCAAGGGTTGTCACCGTCATTTCGACACCCTTATTTTGACACCATTATTTTTTAGATCGGTTTGGTATTTTCTGAGATTGTGTAGAAACCACCATTTAGAACGTTTTTTAGAACGATTTTCGCGCATTTTCACACTTTTCAAATTTCGAATTGTTTAAGAACTGTTCTTAGAAATCCTTTATATCTAATAAGTAGCTAATATTTCAAATTTCATATTTCTAGACCCTTCAGTAACACATAAATCGCATTTTTAATACGTTTTTTGCTCCCGCATCCCCTTTCGGGTAGTGACACCGACATAAAACATAGCCTATCTTGGAGCAAGCGTTATCACCATCATTTTGACACCAATATTTTTGAAATCGGTTTGTTATTTCCTGAGATTGTGTAGAAACTATCATTTAGAACGTTTTTTAGAACGCTTTTTGTGCATTTTCATCCCTTTAAAATTTCGAATTTTTTAAGAACTGTTCTTAGACATCATTTATATCTTATAAGTAACTAATATTCAAAATTTCATATTTCTAGGCCCTTCAGTAACTGTAAAAGCGCATTTTTAGAACGTTTTTTGCTCCTACACCCCCTTTGGGGTAGTGGCACCGACATAAAACATAGTCTATCTTGAAGCAAGCGTTATCACCATCATTTTGACACCAAAATTTTTTAAATCGGTTTGGTATTTCCTGAGATTGTGTAGAAACTACCATTTAGAACGTTTTTTAGAATGCTTTTTGTGCATTTTCACCCCTTTTAAATTTCGAATTGTATAAGAACTGTTTTTAGACATCATTTATATCTTATTAGTAACTAATATTCAAAATTTCATATTTCTAGGCCCTTCAGTAACTGTAAAAGCGCATTTTTAGAACGTTTTTTGCTCCTACACCCCCTTTGGGGTAGTGGCACCGATATAAAACATAGTCTATCTTGAAGCAAGCGTTATCACCATCATTTTGACACCAAAATTTTTTAAATCGGTTTGGTATTTCCTGAGATTGTGTAGAAACTACCATTTAGAACGTTTTTTAGAACGCTTTTTGTGCATTTTCACCCCTTTTAAATTTCGAATTGTATAAGAACTGTTCTTAGACATCATTTATATCTTATTAGTAACTAATATTCAAAATTTCATATTTCTAGGCCCTTCAGTAACGCTAAAATCGCATTTTTAGAACGTTTTTTGCTCCTACACCCCCTTTGGGGTAGTGGCACCGACATAAAACATAGCCTATCTTGGAGCAAGCGTTGTCACCATCATTTTGACACCAATATTTTTTAAATCGGTTTGATATTTCCTGAGATTGTGTAGAAACTATCATTTAGAATGTTTTTTAGAACCCTTTTTGTGCATTTTCACCCCTTTAAAATTTCGAATTGTTTAAGAACTGTTCTTAGACATCATTTATATATTATAAGTAACTAATATTCAAAATTTCATATTTCTAGGCCCTTCAATAACGCTAAAATCGCATTTTTAGAACGTTTTTTGCTCCTACACCGTCTTTGGGGTAGTGGCACCGACATAAAACATAGCCTATCTTGGAGCAAGCGTTGTCACCATCATTTTGACACCAATATTTTTTAATTCGGTTTGGTATTTCCTGAGATTGTGTAGAAACTACCATTTAGAACGTTTTCTAGAACGCTTTTTGTGCATTTTCACCCCTTTTAAATTTCGAATTGTTTAAGAACTGTTTTTAGACATCATTTATATCTTATAAGTAACTCATATTGAAAATTTCATATTTCTAGGCCCTTCAGTAACGTTAAAATCGCATTTTTAGAACGTTTTTTGCTCCTACACCCCCTTTGGGGTAGTGGCACCGACATAAGATATAGCCTATGTTCTAAGTTGGACTAACACCATCATTTTGATACCATTACTTTTGGAATCGGTTCGGTAGTTCCAGAGCTTACCTCCTACAAATAAACAATTTTTTCCTCTTTATAATAGGAGTATAGATAAAATATGAATGTTTTGTAATCATGAAAAAACATTTTTTTTCACGTTCACGAGTGTAAAAGTCACAAGTTCCGATATATATATTTACAAATAAAAATACATTGCTTGAGAAATTTACATGAACAACAATAAAAGGTTGTTGTGAAGTCCAGTGAAATCTGGTATGTTGGCAGCTCCTGACTAAGACAGTAAGCTAATAAAAGTGTAAAGATTGCATTTTATTCAGGGGTGCCCACGTACCTTATAATTTTGGTCTTAACATATTTCTCAAATGTTGTAAAAAGTAACACAAACTTTTTCCTATTCCATTTTATATGACATTTCCATTATTCTTATTTAAATTATTTTTTTCCCTGAAATAGAATATTCTGTGGTTCGAAGATACATGTTAGGCATGAGAATGCATTGTGAAAGTTTTACTTTCTTATTTTACGCTTCAAAGTTATTCATTAGTTTCATGAGATTTTACACTTGTTGATTTAATTTTTTTCTGACAGTTTATTTTCTTATGTATTTTATTACACAAACTTGTCACACAATAGACATATATTTTAAAAGTTACATTTCAAACAATTCGTCATACATCGAAAACTGAATAGAAAGATTTATCCACGCAAAATTTAGCCCCGCCAGTGTCTGAGAGGTTTTGCTCTCGAAGCAGGTAGACGGGAGGTACTGGGAACTCGAACCCAATCGCGTCCGTCGGTTTAACCTTTCGGAGTTTTAGAGGTTTTCTTCGTACCTTGGGAAACTTTGAGTAAATGCGGGTTAGGTTCCCTTAGAAAGATCCCCAAGGAGGGCACTCTCCCTAGGGCCTATATCCCTCGAGCAGATAATCAGCCGTCAAAAATCAACCCAAATCCACACAAAATTTAAATCCACCTAATGGACAGGGCGAAGGCTGCTGCTGCAGAAACCGTCATCTCATCGAGTTCACGGCTGAAATTCTAGACATATTTAGAACTTGATTAGCATATTAAAATGGAAGTGATATCTGGGTAGAAACAATCTGCAGACCCAAATTTAATTGTTGATTGGTCGATTTCCCATTGTGTTTTCTTGCATCCAGTGGGATCATAAAAATATGAAAGAAAAGAGAATGGGAAATATACCAATGAATCACAAAACTAAGCCTGCAAGTGGTTTCGACCAAGATATGACTTGGCAGACAAGTTCTATCTTAATATGTCAATCGAGTTTTAAATAACCCTGGAATTTCAGCCGCAAACTCAGCTGTTGTCCTACTATTAATCTTTTGCACATTTCTTTTTCAATGAAATATTCTATATGGTAAAAATTAGCTATCAATATACACAAATTTTTCTGTGAAATTTTACGGAATAGTTTCATTTTACTAAGAAAACAGTATAATTTCCGTAATTAACATTATGAGATCATAAATCTGTATAAATCCAGTAAGTTTTCTAAAGATTTTACGGATTATTTCTGTATTGCTTTCAAAACAGTACAAATTCGGTAAATGATGTCCAGAAATAATTGCTATAATTGCTATGTTTGAAAAGCGAAGTAATTAATTGTTGTACTTGTCTTAGAATGATATTATTTTCCGATAAAACCCCAATATTGCCTAAATGTTGTTCTGAAACTGAAAATATATTCAATGTCCAATGATTTCCTTATTGCTAAATAGTGTTGATTTTTTACATAAATTTTCAAGTAAAACCGATAAAAGCTATGGCGTCATCCTTATTATGTAAATTTAAATGATTCGTTAGAGTATTTTTCTTTCTTTATTTATTTTTTAAATAAAAAGCTTTAAAATAGTTTTTTAAACTTTTTTTGATATTTAAAAAAATTAAATCTTAGTAATTCTTTTTAAGTTTGAGACAGTAGTGTTACAGTTTATTTTTCATTATGATTTTTAAAAGATGTTTGACTTATTTATACAGGTTTCCATATGCACCAAAAGATTCGTGAGATTTTAATTGTTTTAATATCAGAAACTTCGTAAACTACTGGTCGCTATACCTAAAGATAGATTTTTTTCATTAAATAAGGCAAATTGTTCTTTACGAAAATTCTGGTAAAAGGTGCTTGAAGCGTACGAACTTGTATTTATAGCACGCTAATATTATTAATATTTTTAAATCTCTATAGGATGTTTTAAAATGAAAAAAAATCTATTCTTAATTTTAATATTTTTTAATCTATTCACACTAACAGATCCGCACATAAAACTTAAAACATAGCTGAAATATAATAAAGAAATTATCATAAAATCGATTTTTATCTAAGTTACCATGTAGTAATTTCCTTTATTTGAGTTTATAGTAGATCATCACACCAAATAATTTTTAAAAGTACATGTTTGAAATAAAATATATTGGTAGTCTTGCGAAAATAAATGAATATATAAATACATAAATAAAAATGACATTACAATAAAATTTTTGAAATTTTGTAAAAAGGAGCAATTATTACTTATAATATATTTTTTCATGCATATAATGTTTTAAAGACTAAAATTTTTCTTTTATAAAGCATGAAATTAAAAAGCTAAATATTAAAAGCTATGGAAACATTCAGAATTGTATACTCAATTGAAAAATATTATATCTAAAAATTTGTTCGTTGTTTAACATCTTGTTCTTACTTCATAAAAAGCATCTGAAATAAGTAAGGATATTTCAAAACGTAACTCGTGTTCCCGTGGCATTATGGATAAGCGCACTAATTTGGCAGAGGACGGCCCTCTAGTTCAAACCCCGCCGAAGTAAGTGTTGTTTCATTATTGTTATTTGAATTAAATAGAGATATTCTGACATTGGTTGGTAAAAATTTAAATTCATAAAGATGTAAGTTTCGCGTTGAAAGGCATATATATATATACATATATATATATTTGTCTTTGAAACAAAAAATTTTTAAATAAGGAAATAAGAAAAAAAAAAAAAAACCGGAAACATTGTGTGTAAAACGGAAAATTTTCTAGAATTTACAGAAAACATTTTCCCTTAAAATACGGAAATAGTACTGGCGTCTCGACTATCAATACAATTTCCGTATTTAAACGTTTTTTTTTTTTTTTTTTTTTTTTTTTTTTTTACAGAGTATTACTAATAATACTAAAAAAAAATAATAGATTCCTGGAGCTCTCTTTAGAATAAAAATACATTATATAAGAAACAAGAATTTCTTCTATGCATAGAGTAAGTAATTTCGCTTTTTATACAGTTTAAAAACATTTATTGCATAAAAACATTTTGTTAAATTGCGGTAAAGCGTAGTTTTTGGTCATGTAAATAGAATAAAAACTAATGAAAAACTACTTAAAAAATGTTTTGTTTTACAAAGCCATTAACGAGAATTCCAGTAACGTGTTTTTATTTCTGTTTATAAATAGAAAATACTTACAAAAATGCTTATTAAAATATATTTCCTGTACAATCGAAATGCACTTAAATCGAATTCAGCACACATAAAAAAAAGTATTCTTTTTTTATTTTATCAACTCCATTTTTTAATTATTTTCGCAATGGTATACTTTGTGGATATTGATATAAAAAAGAACTTACCTCCTGGGTTTATAAATAAATTGTATAGGCAGCAGCAAAAGGATATACAGATGCAGCAAAAAAATATGTTGCATATGCCCTTTAAAATCGTATTGCATGCACAAAATGTTTTGCAAATCACTGAAAAAAGTAAATTTTGGGAATGTAAAACTAGAATCTACTAAAGGTAAATAAATAAATAAATAAATAAATAAAAATATTTGCTTTGTTTATCAAAGAAGCTTATAAAAAATCATGTATTTAAATGTATTTATCAGTTAAAAACATTTTCTATTGCATTTTATTAAAATTATTTCCGGTACAAAAAAAAATAATTTAAAATATATACACCATAAAAAAACAGAATCCTTATTCACACTGAATTTTATTTTATCCACTCCATTTACACATTCTTTGTGCAATGAAAGATTTTGTGGAAAATGATATTGAAAAAACATTTTTCGACTAGCTCCCTCACACCCTCCGCGGTGTTCACTCTACAAGTGTGAGGGCGCCTCAGTCATCCAAGGAGAGATACAAGAAGAGTTGGATCTTACATTCACAGAGCATGTTGTGATCCGGCGCTCATCAGTTAACTTCGTTTTAGTCAACAGAAGTCGTAAGTTGAGTTTAGATGTTTCATTATTTAATGATGCATGCTTTTGACGGATATTTAAAAATTATTACTATGAATAATGTATTTGTAAAAAGTAAATAATCCAAACATGTTGTTTATATGTTTTTAAAATGCTTATTTTATTAATCTTTTCGAGCTTTAATTTGTTTTTATAAGAAAAAAACGCATAATCGTAGATCTTTTATTTTTTTATATTTAAATATCGTCTTAACAGAAAAATAAGGGTGTTGATATGTTTTTTAAACTACTTGTAGTTTTCCTTTAATAGTTAATCAATAAAAGCCAGTTTTATCTACATTTTACTAATCACTTACAAAACTTCGAAATGTCAATTTAAAAACTGTTTTCTAAACATGTTATCTTACTTAAATGGATATATATATATATATATATATATATATATATTATAACTTAATGGTTTACATTACATACATATTCAATTGTAAAGCACACTTTTTCATACATTCTGCACTAAAATTGAAAGAAACTTTAGCTGATGGTATTCAAGCTATAAAAAATAAAAAAATAAAAAACATATTTTTCTAACTGCCTCATATATTACATCAAACATTCATTTAATTTTCATAAAATATGCCTTTTCAATATACTTTCTATTATTTAAAGTAAAAATAAATAAATATATACATACGTCAGAAAACTTTTTAAAAATAGATTTTTTTTTTAAATTAATGCTGATAAATTTTGTAAATTTATTATTGAATAACATGCCATTATTAAATTTCTGTAGTAAGGTCAGAAAACATAATAAAAGCACAATTAAACTATATATTTTTTAGATAAAACATAATAAATAAGAAGAAACATATAAATTATTTTCAGAAAAAAAAAAAAATAAACGTTAATGTGATCGTAAAACTATTTCCCAAGCATTACTTGAACAGTAGAATTTTTTTAAAAGAAAAAGCGTACATATAATTAAAATTATAAAAGAGATTTATCTATATATATGTATGTGTTTGTTGAAAGGACCTTTCTTATCATTTTCGCGGAGAAAATTCTTTCATTTCAATTTATAAGTTTTCAAGACACTTGATATTACTTTTTAATTTTAAAAATAACTCCTTCATTAAATCCATCTACTTTGTATTCTTTTTAATCTACTCATAATTATATTTCATATCTGAATCCAGTCTAAAACAATAGTCAGAAATTGACAGTTCCTAATTGGGTCCACAATAATTTTTTTCGTGTTTAAATAATTAACATATTTAAACTAAAGAATTATAATCCAAAAAAAGGCAGAAAATGAATAAAGAAATTCTGTGTATACGTAAGTCTTCATTCAGTCTGTAAATGTTTTTCATGAAAATAATTTATATGACCTATAGAATTATGCCGGGATGCAGCTTTCTGCTCGATGATATTTATAGATCTCAACGTGCGTTTTAGTGTAATATAGCGCAGATTTTCTGTCAGAGGCTTTAAAGTCTTATGAATAATCTTGCAACTAAACAGCTATGCGATATCTATTGTTTTTGTATTTTTTAGGTTCACAAATTTAAAAAGAGGAATGTTAAAAACTTTTCATTTTTAATGCATTGCATGGGAAATGTATTTAAATGCTTGTGAATGGTTATAGTTAATATCAACACGTAAATCTGGAACTATTTTTAAAAAAATCGCCATCGTATTAAATTTATTGTAATCAATGAATTTTACTTAAATATGCACACATTTTTACTTGCAATGATAGACTAAATAAATTAAAAACTAATAACTAAAATCAAATTTATGCTTATTTTTAGGTTGCTTAAAAGGTATTTATTATAATCTTTCAGCATAATTTAATGAAATTAGATCTTGTTTTGGTTCATTTTTTTTTTAGTTTCTTTCTTTAACAGTTATAATTAATAATTGTTTCAGTCTACTATTAATTGTTAAATTTAAAAAGATAAATTTTGCCAATATTAATATATCAATTTATTAAAAAGATGTTTTAACTTCTATTATCGGTTACGATTGACAAGGATTGATTGACACAGCGTTCTAAAAACGGAGCAATTATTATTATTTTTTTAATGGCATTGTGATAAGTTTAATTGAATCAATTAATTTTATTTATATACGGATGTTTCATTATAACGGTGTAAAAATGATTCATTTATAAATTAATAACTAAAATAATTTTGATTTCTTTTTCCTATTTTCTCAAAGCTTTTGTAGTAATATTTTAACTCAGATTTTGTGAAGCGCGAAGCAAAATGTTTTACATGTTCATCAGAACTTTTATATTCAGTTGATAAATATTGTATGCATTTTTATTTGTATAGCATACGTATATTTTTCTGTATATAGTTTTGCGTGCAATAAATTTAGTTTTTGCATACGAAACGGCGATGAATTTAGAAAAAAAGAAATTTCGTGAATGGGTTCAAACTTTTCTTGTGCACATTTTAGTTTCTATTATGCATGTATATCAGTTTAGTAACATTGTATAAAATCTTTACAAAATAATTTTTAATGTAAAAATATATATGTAAAAAAAGATAGATTGTACTAAACTAACCCATAGTTATAACTATCTTTAAAACTATTCAAAGGCTTAAAAAGTAATATCTTCTGTTTTGTTTGAAAAAAAATAGCTCAATTACATACATCTCATTTAAAACAAATTTAAAAATTCCCCTCCCCCTCCACCAAAAAAATTATCTTTTCAAAGTTTTGTTCTTGCTATATATAGTGATAGAAAGAAACTGGAAATTAACTACAGAAATAAAACAAAATTCATAAACTAAAAAATAAAAGAATTTCTTGTTCAATTTCCGTATTGTCAAAAACTTTTTATATATTTTTTATATTTTATTATATAGTATTTGAAGTAATATTGATTAGTATTTGCGAATCCTGAAAACACAATACTTTGTACTTGTTTTCAAAACGTATTTATTTTAGTAGTACCTTTTTAGTTTTATATTTCTGTGTCATATGTATATGTTTCGTAATCATAAATCATAAACTTTGGTTAAAAGATGACGTAATCGCAGCACAAAATTCGATTCCAATAGTTTAATGTACGTGCTACATTTATGCATGTAGGCATTTTATATTTATGTATCACTTCATAAACACTATGACAAACCTTTACAATTCTAATTCTAATTTATGTTATAGTTATCATTAATTTTCAATTTTCATAACCTAATTTCCCTTCTAAATGAAATTGCAGATTCGCAAACAATCTTCAGAAAACTTTTCTTTCTTTCTTTTTTTCTTTTCTTGATAAAATCTGAATACTTTAATGAACTGAAAACCAAACATTTAGACCAAAAAAGTTTTACTATTTTCTATAAAAAATGTTTTGTAATGTTGTTTTACGTTCATAGCTATATCTTTATAGAAAATATATGTTTCATATTTTTGTTATTTCTACAGCAGAAGGCACAGAATGATATTTTGCTATATTAAAAACAAAATGTATATAGTAAAAACATACCGTTTTTCTTTAAATACTTTTTTAAATAGTATTTAATGCGAATGGGTTTTGTCAAATTTACCATTATATAGTATGTTCAAAATATGCGTGTTGCACGCATATTATTACATACATATTGTTGCATGCAATTTGTACATCACTTGACGTAAAACTACAAATACATTTTCCGGAAAATATGATTCTATGCAATTAAATCCAAACATAATTCTTTATCCAGAAATGTTCTCGCGATAATTTCTTATTACTTAATCAGAGATTAATTATCATACGATTAAATGAATCGAATTACTGAAAATTTGTAATTAACAAATAAAATGTAGCTTTAAGGAAGAAAAGAGTTTCCAAAAACAGCATGCCTAAAAGGCTTTATAATTGTTCGGTGAATGAGAAGTTGTTAAACAATACTTTTATAAATTAACAACATCCGAAACAAACGTTTGAAAACATAACGTAGCTGCTTTTTTTTCGAAAAATAATTTTCACATTTCGTCACTTAATAATGATATTCGCATAAAAAAAAAATTCACTCAGTAGTTTGATGAATAAAGAATGCGTATAAAAAGTATAAGAGTTCAAAAAATAATTATTTGAAAAATATTCCTTTGTGTATAGATAGAAGAAAAACAATTTCATTTTTTTTCAGGCCAAAATCTTCCAATAATTATTTCGCAATTACTTAATTAACGCACAATATTATCTATTAAACTATTAAGTGAATTAAAATGCTGCAAATTTTAAGCTCAAGGGTGAAATATATTTTTATTTGTGTTGAAAACAGTTTCAAAAATATCATTCTTAATAAGCATTGTAATTTTTCTATTACTGTGACGTTGTTAATTAAATTTTTGTGAGAAAAGATAAACACTGGCGAAAAAAATTTCTTTAAATTAAATAAGTGGTGTTGTATTCACAAAGCTCGAGGGTTTTTAGTTTAGTTTTTAAATTGAGTGCATTGCAGACAATAGTTTTTATTCAATCTTCATGATGGATCATATCAGAATTTAATAATAAAAACATAATTAATCTGATCATCTAAATTTTTGAAAATATGCCTATCATATTAAAAAGTTGCATTAATAGTATTATATTTAAAGTTTTATTTAAATCTTGAACTTAAAAAAATATGAAAAAAAAACCCTTTAATTAGTTGTTAAATATCTAAAATGTTTATTGTTATATTTAAATGTTTTCAATTTATTCAAATTTAGTTAATTTGTATTGTCCCTTCGCGTCCTAATTTGTCTTTTATTTTCCGGGAAAATAATTTTATGTTAAAAAACTATGGATATCTAAATAGAAAAATTAAGGTTTGCTGAATTCTAACGGATACATTTATTATCACACCGTTAATGTAACAATAGGGTGTGAAAAAATATTTGAAAACATTCGTAAAATGTCATATTACAACAGAGTTAAACAGACATAACAATTTGACAGCATTTTCTCTTCTTTAATCTTAAACAAACGGTTTACCCTACTAAGTGGACTGTTCATAATTTGTTTCGAATAACACCTTTTTTTTTATTTAAAGAGTGAAACGCGTGTTTGAAATAAAAGTCTCACCCATCTTTAAATTAACTTTATTATTATTATTATTATTATTATTATTATTATTATTATTACTACTACTACTAAATGAGGAAACAAAAAATAAATAATATTGTACATGTAATGTCCTACACTATTATTTATACATGCAAGACAGAACGATAACAAAAATAATTGTAAAAATTGCAGTAAATGCGATGGAATTTTCTATTATTATGACTTCAGACACAAAAGGGTTAATTAAGAATTTCTTAAAAATTTGCTTTAAAAGAAATATAATGGTAAAAAACACTTCAATTACCACTTATTACTTGAACATAGGATTTCATGAAAAATCCTACTAGGATTTTGATACAATTTTAAATCCTTCTATGATAAATGATTTCGCATGAAATTACCTGAAACTTTAATCCCTTAGTTAATATTCATAAAATATGTTTGATTATTGGAAGAACTGGGGGCTCTGCAATTAAAAAAATTATATATACGTGTTTCAAAGAAGTCTTCAAGCTAATATAATGACTTATATATCGATATTATAAAGGATGAACATATCTGTGCGTAACGCATGCGTCATTCTGTGAATGGCAGCACTTTGAAATTTGAAATGAAATTTCGGTTTTGCAATTTTCGCTAAGGCAAATTTTTAAACTTCTAAACATCGCACAGTTTCCATTTTTACACCGTCGTATAGGGGAAAAATGTACTTTTTAATGCAATTTGTTTGAAAGCTCTATCCCAATTTATTTTTGCGATATTAATTTTTTTTTATAGTTTTTAGTAACAATTTTGTAATTGTGGCAACTGAAGTACTCCATTTCTATTAAAAGTAAAGCGAAAATAGTCATGATTTATTTATTTTTATTGATTATAGCCTTATTGATGCCATTTTCACATTACAAATAAAAGTAACTTTTTTCTAATTTTTGAAGAGAAAATGATGTGTCAACCGTAAAAAAAGAAAAAAAAAAGGCATTTTTCTTCATAAATCAAAAGATTGAAGAAGATATTTCAATTTTTTTTTACATTACTCTGATACTGAGTTTAAGACGCTAGGCAAAATGATTCAGTGCGTAAAAATGATGCTATATTTAAAACAAAACGGTCGTTTTCTGTGATAAAACTAAATGTTTGACCAACACTAAAGGGCCGATACTATGGCAACTAAAGGCAAATTTCTGAATGGTAAATTTTCCCGGGTACTGGGATAAGAACTTAAGTTTGTGCGAATGTTCATATGAAAAGTTGTATCGGACAAACGTGACTTTAAATTTGGAAATACATTCATTAATAAAATGTATTGCGCGTTAAAATACTTTTAAATTGTGAATTTGAGTGGTGCGTATGTAAATTTTGAGAATGTGAAAATAACGTACAGTTTAGATTTTATGGGGAAATTTTTATGATGTGATAAAGCGAAATAATTTTTACTAATTTTTCATCCCGTAAAAATAAACATAACAGCCTCAATCGATAACTTCATCATAATTACTCATCTTGATTAGGTATTCTAATACAGTTTAATTTTTCAATAATTTAAGCAGTTGAATTTTGTGACAATAATATTTTTTTAATTTTAGGTTAAAAAACATTATTTGTTTTAAGAGTTAGACAACCAATCCAAGATGATTTTTTATAGTAATTATTTTTGTAGTTTTATTACAAATTCGATCTAACAGTTCCATTCTAAACATTTTAATTCGTCGAATTTCGACGGATTACAACTCGTTTATTCAAATCGTTGGTAGAAAAAATACAAATAAACTCATTTTTTATATTTCGCCATCTTGAAAAATGACAAATTTATAACCTTCAAAAAAAAAAAAAAAGCCTTTATTAACACGTTGAGTGCAATGTCGGTCACCGGTGACACATTGAACTTTTCGTTTAGACCTCGAGAGTCATTGGTGACTGACACTTATAGATTGTGTAATGGTAATCTTGTTTCGTGGCCCAAACGAAAAGACAAACAAAATGGACTTGGCATTCAACATGTTAAAGCAAGCAAATATCCGTCTTATGCTGTCATCTTTCGGTAACAGATAAAGACATTTATGGATAATTATTTCATACAATTTTCATGTTATAAAGTAGAAGAAAATTATACAAATTTATTAAAATTCGAAGCGCTAGGTAAAAAATACTTTGTTCCCTTCACTTTGCGAAAAAGGAGGAAAATATCAATTTTCCAATTTTTTGCTTAAAAGATATTTAGATATACCGTGTATATTACGGTGATTTTACGTAAGGATCCGATGATTATAAATTTGTGAAAAAGGCTTTACAACTTATCCATTTTCTTTGTAAATGTATCAGAGTTCCTATCATTAAATTCATTTTTTTCAGTTCGAGTTTTTTTTCTTCTTTTAGGTAGCTTTTTTTACAAAAAGCTACCTATTGCAGCCGTTCGGAGGAAAGCGATTTCAAAAAATTTTGGTATATTTTCATCGATCATGAACCCCAGACCCCGAAACCACCATCCGTTCAAAATTGATATATATATATATATATATATATCAATATATATATATATCTGACCTATGTCATACTGTAACTCTCGTATTTATGAACCGATTTGGATGTAATTCGGTGTGTACATAGTACATACCAATCTCTCGACCGAGTTCGTTGGCCAGCTTCATCCGCCATTTTGTATAAAAATGGCGGCCATTTAAATTTTTTTTTAAAATTTAAAATTTGAAATGTGGTACCAAAAAATTAAAAATGGAAAAATATTTTTTTCTTATGTATTTAACCTTTATACAAAGACTCCGTAGCAGTTTTTGTTTCGTCTATATCTTAAAAAATGGCTGAGTTATAGCATTTTGAATTTCTAGCGAAGCTGACATTTTGAAACGTCCTGAATTTTGTCACGCGATAAAAGGCGTATTTATGAACCGATTTGGATGTAACTTCGTTTATACATAGTACAGACCAATGTCTCGACCGAGTTCGTTGGCCAGCTTCATCCGCCATTTTGTTTAAAAATGCCAGCCATTTAAAATTTTAAGAAAAATTTTAATTGGAAGTGTGGTACCAAAAAATTGAAAATTGAAAACATATTTTTTCTTATGTGTTTGACCTTGATAAAAAGATTCGGGAGCAGTTTTTGTTTCGTTTATATCTTAAAAAATGGCTGAGTTATAGCATTTTGAATTTCTAGCGTGGCTGACATTTTGAAACGCCCTGATTTTTGCCACGTGATAACAGACGTATTTATGAACCGATTTGGATGTACCTTGGTGTGTACATAGTACATACAAATAACTCAACCGAGTTCGTTGGCCAGCTTCATCCGCCATCTTGTTTCAAAATGGCGGCCATTTAAAAAAAAAAATAAAAAAATTAAAGATTAAAATGAGAATGCCAAAAACTTGGAAAATGAAAAATGTTTTTTCGTATGTGTTTGACCTTAATACAAAGATTCCGGAACAGGTTTTGTTTCGACTATATCTAAAAAAATGGCTGAGTTATAACATTTTGAATTTCTATTGTAGCTGACATTTTAAAACGACTTGATTTTTGTCTTTCGATAACAGGCGTATTTATGAACCGATTTGGATATTACTTGGTCTGTACATAGTGCATACCAATGTTTCGACCGAGTTCGTTGGCCAGCTTCATTCGCCATCTTGTTTCAAAAGGGTTGCCAATTTTTTTTAAAATGTATTTTAAAATTTTAAATGAGGTATTAAAAAATTGGAAAATGAAAAAGATTTTTTTATGTGTTTGGCCTTGATACAAAGATTCGGATCAGTTTTTGTTTCTGAAAATTTGTTCTTTTGTTTATATCTTAAAAAGTGGTTGAATTATAGCACTTTGAATTTCTATCATGTCTAAAACTTTGAAACGATCTTGTATTTGTCACGCGATACCACACGTATTCGCCTATTTCGATGGAAGAAGGCATGTGGATAGTATACATCAATATCTCGACCAAGTTCGCTGGCCAGCTTCATCAGCCATCTTGTTTCAAAATGACGGCCAATAAATTAAAAAAAAATATATTTAAAGTGAGGTGCAAAAAAATTAGAAATTGGAAAAAGGTTTCTTTCTTAAGTATTTGACCTTGATATAAGGATTCAGGAGCATTTTTTGTTTGCCTTTATCTTAAGAAATGGCTCAGATATAGTAGTTTCAATTCCTAACGTGGGTGACATTTTGAAAAATCTGATTTTTTGCCTGCGACAGCACTCGTGTATATCAACCGTTTTCGATGTGAGTGAGCATGTGCACAGCAATTACTAAGGTCTCGACCAAGTTCGCTGGTTAGCCTCATCCACCATCTTGTCTTAAAATGGCAGGCACTTTAAGAAATCGCCGAATTTGGCAGCTAAATATAAGTTACTTTAATTAAAAGCAGCTTGGATAAAGCTGACTAATTTCGCGAAATTCTCATTCATAATGATTTAGTATTGATAAAAATTAGTATTGAATCTTCTACATTCGGTTTCCACTTAATTGAGCTTCGTGTGTTTGAATAATATAAGTTAGCTTTTTTAAAATAAGGAATATGAAAGCTACCTCTTCCTCCCGGCACTGGCCGGAAGGACTTTTAAAATGCTTAAACTTCAACAGATATTTACCCTTAGTAAGAGGATTGGCTATATTTTTTGGTCTACCGAAAACAACTTAAATTTGCTGTAGTACATAACTGTATTTTAAGATATATGTAAAATAAAATTATAGAAAGTGTATTTTAGAAGCAAACAGGGAAATATATTTAAATTAATATTAGTTTTAGAAACATTTTTATGAAAATAAAGGAAAGCCTGCAGACACACGGAGGGTTAACAAAAAACACTCACACAAGCATGCTTATATATATGTATATATATATATAAATATTATAATAAAAATCGTATATGGAAAAGGTTTTGCAATAGAATGAATACGAAAAAATTGTAAATCTGAAAAAGTTCGTGTTTGTTCATTCTATGTTTGCATAGATAAGGACGTCCTCATTTCTTCCCCATAAATTAATGGGTTTAAAGTAAAATGAATACCTAAATTTATGACGCATACTGTTGTAAAAATACTGCAAGATCGAAAAATCGTGCGTCAAGCATAGATTATGAAACATTCTCCACAACGTCCGGAATACTTTGACGAAACTTTACTGTATACAAAGATTTTATCTATATAATACGTGAATTATCACATTGCTAATGAAGCGAAGAAACAAGAATGTGAAAAATAAAATTAGCAAATAAAGCCTTTGTGCAACAATAATAAAAAGCAGAAAAATCACCGTTTAAAAATGCACAAATAATACATGAAAAGCAGCAAACAGCTGTTTCAAATCTACTAACGAGATTCTTCTTCGGTGCAAGATAGGGAAAAAGGAACAGCGTGCTAGAAAAAGTAAGAAAGAGCTGTTTGCTGCTTTTCATGTATTATTTGTGCATTTTTAAACGTTGGTTTTTCTGCTTTTTAAAATGTGAAAAATCTCCAAGCCGGGAATCGAACCCGGAACCCTTGCAATAGAGCTCCAAGTGCTCCACCATTTAAGCTACAAGGACGATGCCCAGCTTAGCATTTCCCACATATCTTGCAAGTCTGCAACTACAGTCTTCTGCATTCAATTCTTGATGAGCACACAATCCTGAGGCGAAACATCAGACACTAACAAATCCAGCATCGGTAAACACATACATAATTTTAATTAATTTTTAAATTAATTTTAAGCAGTGAAATTACGCTTGAAATTATTGAATATATAATACATGAATTATCACATTGCTAACGCAGCGTAAGACTATTCCATCTTGTGTTGCAGTTGCAGCCCTGCAAACATATGTGGCAAATGCTAAGCTGGGCATCGTCCTGGTATATTTAACGGTAGAGCACTTGTAGCGCCATTCCAATAGTTCCGGGTTCGATTCCCGGCTTGGATATTTTTCACATTGTTGGTTCTCTATTTCGTTAGCAATGTGATAATTCCCGTATTATATATTCAATAATTTCGAGCGTAATTTCACTGCTGAAAATTAATTAAAATTAATTAAGATTATATAGATTGTCTCTAAGTACACAATTTGGAAAACCGTAACACATTTGAAAACCAAGTTTCAGAAATTATCACCAATAGTCGAAAAATATCCGAATTGTTTTAGTATCCCTGTATATGATTTATAAATTTGTATCTATATTGTATAGTATTCTAAAGTTTAGTTCACTTAGGAAACTCATAGCACAGTTAAACATTCTCCTTCAGCAGTTTCCGTCAATAAACAAAAATTTACTCGAGAACATTTGCGCTGCCTTGTATGTCAGTTATTATAGAACTAGAAGAAATAAGCAAAAATTAGTTGCTTAAAAAACCGTACCACAACTAAAACACAATATCAACAATTGTTCTTAGACAGTTCTGTAACCGCATGCTTTTTTGTGCTCCTGTCACACCATATTCTACAGTAAGCTTCTTGTACTGCACAGAAGTGATATCTAACAATTTAAATGCGTTTCAAAGAGTTTAACATTAATAAAATGTACCGCAGACGATTTTTTCCTCATATACCGTGATACAAAGGAATTCTTTAAAAAGTTCCTGTAAAGGAACACTACACGATACATACATTCTTTAGATTAGGGGAGGTAGGGGAGGTTTGATACATAGGGAGGGTTGATACATTGACAATTTTTCTCAACAAATGGCATTAACAGCTAATGTAACAGATGTAAAGTCTTCTTTTATTAACAGAAGTCATCATTAGCTGGATTTAGCTGTGAAGAACTGACAACGTTTTTTTTTTCTTTTAATTTTGAAGACTTTTGGAATGTTAATGTAATTTTTTTTTAATATTGATTTTCTTTCATAACTCTTATTATTGTGAAGATAATATCTTGTAATTTTTTTTTATTTGTAACGCACAAGGTTAGGGTGAGTTTTACCAGAAAGCAGATTGGCATTTTGCAACTGCATTTATACAAAGTGATTGAAAATCCAGTAAGGCATGGTAGGGATAAATGATACATTAGTGCTGGGGAGAAATGATACACTTGTATATTTGAAATTTAATAGTTTTTTGAAGTTGTAAACTAATAAGACTGTAATATTCATTATTGTTTTACAGCAAGAGATACTGAAATTGGTAAAGAAGAACAAAGAGACTATACATAGACATTATGTAGGTTACATAGAAAAGCAGTGCGATCATAGATGGTTAATTCGTTTTGCTCGTCATGAAGAAGGAAAAAAGTTTAAATGGCCTGAAAAGAAAGATGTTTCTATAATTGACGAAGGGCAAATTAAAAAAACATTAAATCCACCCGATTTTACTTGCCAAAATGATAGAGTTATTAGTTTTTCTTTTAACCATTTCAGGGGTGATGGTATGTTTATGAAACCACTTAATTTTAATTCCCAAACGCCACATTGGCACCAGCATTTTATAAAATATTTTCCATTTAATATGAAAGTGAAATATAGCCTTTTTCTTATTTTCAATTAAATCTGTTGTTAAATTCCGGTGCCATTCATTTATTCAACACTTTATCATTGAAAATGCTTTGACCTAAAAGGGTTAAAGAAATCTTAAATGTGCTAAATTTAAGTTAAATTATTTGCAAATTAGCAATGTTCACTTCATTTTATCTTGCAGCAAGATCTCTAGTTTTTTTTTTTTTTTTTTCATTATTTATTTTCTAAAAAGTGTGTTAATAGAATTGCTTAAATATTTTTGTAAAAAACATTTCTGAAACAAAAATATGTCAATGTCATTTCTTTTTAAATTTTACTTAAATATTTTAAGATTTATCATAAAAAATTGTGTGATACATAAATGGAATTGTCTGCATTTTTTTTTATTTCAATTTTCATAACAATGTATCAAACCTCCCCAGCAACGCGGAGATTTGATACAGTAGTAACCATTCACAGTAATTGGAATATATTTTTTGAATTCACAATATTTTTAATAAATGAATAAAAGGTCACTTTATAAGAAAACATGAAAAATTTGTTTAAAAATAGGTTTCTAAGGGTTGTAAAAAATTAGTAAAAACAAATGTATCATACCTTCCCTAACTCCCCTGCAGAACATGACACAGTAAACTTCCCTATCATATGTTCCTTAACTTGTGTTTCAAAATTATATGTCATGCAAAGAAAGGTAGAGGGACCTAAATAAGATATTTCGTATAGGAATGTGTGTACGGAAATGCAGCGTTAAGGCAGTAGAATGCGCTGGTGTGTGAGGCTGATCAATGCTCTTTTCTGATTGAATCGTCATTTCCCGTACGGATTTTGAGTAAAATACATCATTACACCAATGCGGAGCTTGCCAGCATGCATTTCATGTATGGGGTTGCGCAAGGAAATAGACTGGCTAATCAAAGTAATTTACATGGAACAATTCCCGGGTAGGATTCTGCCGGAGTTGTACTGGAGTGGATCGTTTTATGCTTCCAGGCGTGATGCGGGCACAGTAAGACATCGCGGAATTCTTGCCGTAGAAGAAGCAGTATTACGCACAGTAGAGGATAATCCTTCGACAAGCTCGAAAGCTGTTGGACATGCGTTGGGTCTGATCCATTCCCTTGCTTATTCCCATGTATGAAATGCATGTAGGGAAGATCCGTATTGTTATAACCATGCATATTGCACGAAATCCTTGTAGGAATAACGTTTTAAGCCAGTGAAATTGTTTGATCAGCCTAAGTTAACAGCGTGCTCTACTGCCTCAACGCTGAATTTCTGCACCCAGATTCCTATACGAAGTCTGCTTATTTAGGTCCCCGCTACCTGCCTTTATATTTCTGATATATAATTTTTAAACACCCTGCATAACTTGCATTGTAATCCTAGTATATTTGTCAGAGTTGGAACACGGACAAACGGTAAACACACATATAAACTGAATTCATAAATCCTATTTAACTGTTGGAAAATGTTAAAGATTAAATGAAATTAAAATGTTTGAATTTATTTAATTAAAAAATATATAATATTATTTTTCCAAAATTTAGCCATGATATTATATTTACTAAGTAAGGCCAAAAATCCAGCTAATCAGCATATATCATCGGTACCTATATCTAAAGAATTACTTTTACAGTAAAGTTCTTTACACAGATTTTGAAAAATTAAAGTAAATTTTCGTAGAAAATACCTGTATAATTTACACATCTTGGACATAGAACCATGTCAGAAAAATAAAATGTGTTTTATCACATTAAATGTGAATTTCTGTTGCTTTGGACAAAATATTTTCATTTGCTATCAAAAATTTTATAATATTGTGCAACTTTTTTATTTTTTTCAAATATATGTTATTTACTTGTACGGTAAAATATTTAGTATTTACAGTTTATCTACAATTGTTACTGTCTTTTATATTTTTGGTTGTACAGTTGTTACTGTCTTTTATAGTTTTGGACAGCAGTATTGTGTTTTTACCTCATGTACCTTTTGACTTTTTGTAAGTTGAATATAAATATGGTAATTGAAAATATTCTGCATCATCGTTAGCCTAATACTGTTTTCTCTCGTTCCCACAGAGAAGCCACTTTATTTTTTTTCAAGAGTTCAGTTAGTAAAGTTTTATGTTTTTATTCATAATAGAATGTAGAAAATTTGTAATATTTACGAAAATTTGAATGAGCTGATTTGAAGTTTATCTAAACATTTCGAGAATCTAACATTAACTATTCTGTGACAATATAACACTTTGCACATGTCCTGCTGTCAAGCTTAATTAATATACGAAAATACTTATGCTACTACATAAAATCTCAGTGATGTGCTGGAATCATCAAAGTAAATACAATCGCAGGCTGTTATGCATATTATTATGACGTCAGAAAGAAAGTAAATATCAAAAGTCAAAACTAGAAAGGGGTATTTTTGAAAGAGCACAGTATATCAATGTTTAATCATATAGAGTGCAGGACTTCCACTGGTCCGTTTTTAGGTGCGTTCGTTATAATATTAATAGGTAGCACATAGAGATGTTGTCTGGTCTGTCCATCTCCATGTCTCTCTACATATAACAGTGCAAAAATTACCAAACCGAATGGTTTGGAATTTAATATATGTAATCGTTGCATAATTTTGTCATTTGAAACTTTATTAAAATCGAATCAAAACTTAAAAAGATATTAATAAAAGTTTTCTTCATTCTATTGAATCTTATCATACGCAATTAATTCAGTGATATCCCATGATAGGTAATGATTCTAGGTTGCCATAGTGATTACGTTTTATTTAACATAGAATCCTATTATTTAAGTATTACTGAATTTAATATATATAATCGTAATAAAGTTTGTATTTATGCACTTTGCATCGAAGTGCAACAGCTATTGCACCAAGATCTAGATAATAATAAATCTATTTATAGTACGAACACACTTCATTTGCCACGTTTGACGTGCAATTTCCTACTTTTTTAATTCCAGCTCTTTTGAAAAAAGTAATTCATTTTAGGCTTTAACAAAATTTGAAACAAAATTACTTTCCGCGTATGATTCTTTTTTATTTAAAATTTATATGAAATGTCTAAAAAGAAAGAATATTCTCCTTTGAAAAAAATAGTATTAAAAGAATGGACCGAGTAATAGGCCTGTATGGTGTCATAACATGAAAGTGATAGAATTTTATTCTATCGATATATACTGTAAAAAAATCTGTAGTTCTACAGATGTAAAGTTACATGCTTACTAAACATTCATCTGTAATTGTACGAAAAAAGCTGTAAATCTAGAAAAGTAGTTTTTGTAAAGCTACAGAAATCTGCAGCTTTACAAATGAATCTGCTAAAATTACAGTAATCTTATTAAAATTTTATCTGTAACCTTGGTTGCAGTTACATGAGAAGTTATAGGCATCCCAGTTTCCTAAAAAAAATCTTAGTAACCTTATATATGTTTTGATTTTCGGTGCAAAAGTGTATCTGTTACATGAATTTTTGTTGTTGCCGTTATATAAAATGTTCTAGGAATCCCAGTTTTCTAGGAAAACTAAACTTTAGTAACGTAAGAGAATTTTTTTGTACATTGTATTAGGAGCTTGATAATACTTTAAATCTATGGTCAGTTTTAATGCAGAGCATTAGATTTAAGTCAAAGAACAATTGCAATAATTTTGAAAAATATTTTTTTTGCACACAATGGCCATTGTGTGCAAAAACAACAATGGTATTGTGATCCTATACGTATAGCCATTTTTGGAAGACCCACAGTATGGTATCCATCTAAAGTTAAAATTAAACTCTACCAACTCTTATATCAACCTAACATATTTATCAAATTTTACTTGAATTTATAATATAGACGATTTTCTTTAGTCACTATTATGACGATAGCTTGCTAATTCTTTAAATCTATGATAAGTTTTAATGAAGCACTTTAGATTTAAACCAAATAACAATTACAATACTTTTGAACAATAATTTTTACATTCACCAAATAGTTACATGTACCCATATTCAGAAACCCTACAGTATAGTATACATCTCAAATTAAAATTATACTCTACCAATTTTTATATCAACCTAACGTACTTATTAAGTTTTAGTTGAATTTCTAATATAGAAGATCCTCTAAAGTCACTATTACTACACTGTAAAAAAAAAAACTGTAGTTCTAATTATGTAATGTTACATGCTTACTAAACTTTCATATGTAACTGTAGAAAAAAAACTGCAAATCTACAAAACTAGGTATTGTAAAACTACAGAAATCAGAAGCTTTACAAATGAATCTGCTAAAATTACAGTAATCTTACTAAAATTTTGACTGTAACCCTGGTTCCAGTTGCATGAAAAGTTCTAGGCACCCCAGTTTCCTAAAAATTTCTTAGTAACCTTACAGATTTTTTGATTTTCGGCCCAAAAGTGTGTCTGTTACATGAATTTTTGTTGTTGCCGTTACACAAATAGTTCTAGGAATCCCAGTTTCCTAGAAAAACTTTAGTAACGTTACAGATTTTTTTTAAAGTGTACGACTGTTTGAGTAATATGATGTTGTACCTATTGTATGTATTAACATTTCTTCAATGCAAGTGTCTATCTATTTATATTATAATAGACAAGCGTATTCGTGCGTAACGCTGACGTCATTTTGAGATAGGCAACAGCAAACGATTAAATTTAATTTTTATTATCTTTTATTGCAACTCTTTTAAATTCTAAATACATTTTCAAATTTTACACCATCCAATGGAGAAAAAATGTTCCTTCAAATACAATTTGTTTGAAAACTATATCGCAATTTGTTTGAAAACTATATAGCAATGTACTTAATTTTTATTATTTAAAAATAATTTTCAAGCATAAATTTATAAAATGTGTATCTCTGTCACTTGCATACAAACAATTACAAAAGATAAACTTGTTTGCACTAAAATTAATATGAATAAAATAGTCCAGTGTTTGTTTCTGGCTTATAATGCATAACGGAATTAAAACTTTATCAATCTATAAATAAAATAATGAAAAAAAAATATAAAATACAAATTTAAAGCAGGTAATCTAATCACGCTTAACAATATAAATTATCAGAATAAAAAAAAGCTAGCAATCATTTACGATTTCTTCGACTGTTAAATCCTGCAGCACTGTACGAAATACCAATACAAAACTGTAGATTTTAGTAGATTTCAAATATTTATTTTAATAACTATTTGCTAGTTTTTATATAAAAATTATTGTTAATAATGTTATTGAAACACAAAAAAATTGTATATTAACCCTCTGAGCGGTTTGGGCGTATTTTTCAGTTTCCCTAAAACAACTTTAATCTGTTGTAGACAAAAATATTTTCAAGAGAGTTAAAGGGGCATGAAGTGCGTTTTAGAAACAAGCAGGGAAAGAAAATTATTTTTTTAAGCATTTTTATGAAAATGCAGGAAAGCTCTCAAGACGCTCGGAGGGTTAAATGTAACTAAGTAAAATGTAAAGTTTTCAACTAATGTATGTATATACTAGCAAACCCCGCGGCGTTGCTCGCGTAATAATTGAAATATGCCAAGTGATATTTCCATGACTATTTTTTATTAGAAGAATACTTTTTCGAATAATTCTAAAATTACAAATTAAGCCACAGTTTGACCAAACTTCATTATAAAAGTGCAATAGACAGAAATGAGACTTTAATTAATAAGAAGAACTAAAAGTAATTCCAAATAAATGATAATTTAGAAAGTATTTTGAGACTTTTATGCTCATTTCATACGCTCATTTTAGTATTCATTTGAAGTTTTTAGAAGCCATCTAAACACATTTACATCTTAAAAGTAACCATCATGTCAAATTCCAAGCCTCTTGTCTAACAATCTACAACCTCTCTGGTGTTCGTAGCACCAACATAAAATGACGAAACAGAGTTGAAATGGAACGTCTCGAAAAATGTTGAAACAGAGACTGTGACCATTAATTTACAACATTAACCTTGAAATCGGTAGGTACTTCCTAATATTCTATAGAAAACGGAATTTAGATGTTTTCACATGCTTTCTTCTTGTTCCTGCCAACCAGGTGGTAGTAACACCGGCGTAAAATATAGCCCGTATAGGATTTTGGACTAATACTCTTGATTCGCAACCAATAACTTCTTTAATCGTTTATTATTTACTGAGATTCCATAGAAATCATAATTTGGAACAATTTTAGAATGCTTTTTGTTCCTTCCCTTCGCTTCACCACTTTTAAATTTCTAATTTATTTTCAACTGTTCTTAGAGTACATTTATATTTTATAAGTAACTACCGTGCTATATTTAAAGTTTCTAGCCTCTTCAGAACCGTAGATATCGCAAATTTGAATATTTTTTGTCCTGCAACCCTCTAGGAGTTGTGGCTTAGAGAGAAAATATATCTTATGTTTAAGCAGGTTCTATTACCATCAATTTCCAACCATTATATTTGAAATCGGTTTCGTATTTCATACGATTGCATAGAAATCGTAATTTAGAATTCTTTATAGAACGCTTTTCACTCACTTCATTCTTTTAAATTTGGAATTTTCTTTCGACAATTCTTAGAAAGCATTTACATCTTTGAAGTATTTACCATTCCAAATTTAAAATATTAGACCCTCCAGTAGCACAAAAACGCAATTTAGAACATTTTTCGCTCCTGTAACCCCCAGGTGGTAGTGACAACAACGTAAAATATAGGCTATGTAGGAGCGGGGACTGTCACCATCAATTTGAAACCATTACTTCTGAAATTAGTTTATATTTCCTGAGATTGCGTTGAAATCGCTATTTAGAACGTTTTTAGAACGCTTTTCTTTCATTTTCACACCTTTTAATTTTCAAAATTTTAAGAAACTCTTCTCAGAGAGCATTTACATCTCATAAATAATTACCATCCCAAATTTCTAATTGTTAGACTCTTCCGTATTACAAAAATCAGAATTTAGAACTGTTTTTAAAATGCAATCGCATGCTCGTAGTGACGCCGATATGAAATAGATCCTGTATTGCAGCAAGGGCTCTCATCATCAATTTCCAACCACACACCTTTGAAATCGGTTGGATACATCCTGAGATTGCGTAAAAATCGCAATTTAGAACTTTTTTAGAACGTTTTTCGTACATTTTTACCTCTTTTAAATTTCGAATTATTTAGTAAATGTTCTTAGAGATTATTTATATCTTATAAGTAACTACCATGCCTAGTTTCAAGTTGCTATCACCGGCAATACTACAAAAAAAACGCAATTTAGATAGTTTTTTTCTCTTTCACCCCCCTTTGGGGTAGTGGCACCGACATGAAATACAGCCTAGGTTAGAGCGAGGGCTATCACCATCGTTTTCACACTATTATTTTTTAAATCAGTTCGTTACTTCCTGAGATATCGTAGAAATTGCAGTTTAGAAAGTTTTTAGAATGCTTTTCGCTCATTTTCACCCCTTTTAAATTTCGATTTTTTATGAAATGTTCTTAGAGATCATTTGTATCTTATAAATAACTGCCCTGCCTAATTTCAGGATTCCAGGCCCTTCAGTAACACAAAAATCGCAATTTAGAACGTTTTTTGCTTTTACAACCCCTAGGTGGTAGTGACACCGAAATGAAATAGAGGCCATGTTGCAGCAAGGGTTGTTGATTGCCATGTTGAAGCTACCGAACGACTCCTAGCCACTTCTAGCTCATTATTAATCTCGGTGGGTGGGGGGGTCAACCGCCGCGGCGAGCGGACCATCTTCGTCCGCAGCCCTTTATTCTTCCACTCTAGTCCGACTCTTTTGCGGAAGCAAGATACGTAGGTCCCCATCAATTTACAACCATTACTTTTGAAATAGGTTGGGTACTTTCTGAGATTGCGTAGAAATCGCCATTTAGAACGTTTTTTAGAAATATTTTCGCGCATTTTCACCCCTCTTAAATTTCGATTTTTTAAAGAAATGTTCTTAGAGATCATTTATATCTTATAAGTAACTACCATTCCAAATTTCATGTTTCTAGACCCTTCAGTAACACATAAATCGCATTTTCGAATGTTTTTTTTTTTGCTCCTGCAACCCCATGTTGGTAATGGTACCGATATATATGTAGCCTATGTTGGGTCAAGGGTTGTCACCGTTATTTTGACGCCATTATTTTTGAAATCGGTTTGGTACTTCTTGATATTGCGTAAAAATCGCCATTTACAACGTTTTTTAGAACACTTTTCGAGCATTTTCACCCCTTTTAAATTTCGAATTTTTAAAGAAATATTCTTCGATATTATTTATATCTAATAAGTAACTACCATTCCAAATTCCATGTATCTAGGCCCTTCAATAACACAAAAATCACAATTTCGAACTGTTTTTGCTCCTGTACCTCCCCTTTAAAGTTAGTGGCACCGACATAAAATTTAGCCTATGTTTGAGCAAGCGTTGTCTCCATCATTTTGACACCATATATAGGTTTGGTACTTCCTGCAACAGCTTAAAAACTGCAATTTAGAACGTTTTTTAGAACACTTTTCACGCATTTTCACCTCTTTTTAATTTCGATTTTTTAGAAATGTCCTTAGAGATCATTAGTATCTTATAAGTAACCGCCATACGAAATTTCATATTTCTAGGCTCTTCAGTAACACAAAAACTGCATTTTTAGAATTTTTTGCTCCTACACCCTCTTTTGGCCAGTGGCACGGACACAAGATATAGCCTATGTTCTAAGTGGGACTAACACCATCAATTTGATACCAATATTTTTGGAATCGGTTCGGTAGTCCCATAGCTTACCTCCTACAAATAAACAATTTTTACCCCTTTATAATATTAATAGCAAACCCCGCGGCTTTGCTCGCGTAATATTTGAAATATGCCAAGTGATATTTATATGTCTAATTTTTATTAAAAGGTACTAACTAAATTTTTATTTTATTAAAAGGCAATATCTTATTTTATTAAAAGGTACTTATTACTTTTAGGAATAATTTTAAAAAATTACTATTTAAAACACAGTTTGATTAAATATCATTATTACACTGCATAAGGCAGAAATGAGACTTAAATTAATAAAACTAAATAAATAATAATCTAGAAAATATTTTAAAACTTTTATGCTCAATTAATACGCTCATTTCAGTATTCATTTGAAGATTTGAATTTTTTAGAAACCATCTTCTTACATCTTAAAATTAACCATCACGTCAAATTCCAAGTCCTACCACCTCTCTCAACATAAAGGGCTATGTTGAAATAGGAACTGTCACCATTAATTTGCCAACATTACTTTTGAAATTGGTTTGTTATTTCCTAATATTCCACAGAAACGTAATTTAGAAAGCTTTTAAAGGCCTTTTTTAGAGCGTTTGTTGTTCCTGTGAATCCCAGGTGGTAGAATCATCGGCATAAAATATATCCTGTGTATGATCAGAGACTGTAACCATTGATTCACAACTATTACTTTTATATTTGGTTTATATTTCCTGAAATAGCGTAGAAATCGTAATTTAGGACTTTTTTAGAATGCTTTTCGCACCTCCCCTTCACTTCACCCCTTTTTAATTCGAATTTTTTTTCGACAGTCCTTCGAGGGCATTTATATTTTATAAGTAACTACCATGCCATATTTAGAGTTTCTAGCCTTTTCAGTATCACAGAAATCACAATTTAGAAAGTTTTTAGCTACTGCAACCCTCTGGTGGTAGTGGCACAGACATAAAATATAGCTTATGTTTGAGCAGGTTCTATCACCAACAATTTGTTATCATTATTTTTTTAATCTGTTTGGTATTTGAAAAGATTACATAAAAATTGTAATTTATAACGTTTTTCGCTCACTTCATCTTTTTAAAATTGAAATTTTCTTTCGACAGTTCATAGAAAGCAGTTGCATCTTGCAAGTAAATAACATGCCATACTTCAAAGTGTTAGACCCTTCAGTTATGCAAAAAACGCAAATTAGAACATGTTTTGCTTTATCAACCCTCAGATGGTAGTGACAGCAACATAAAATATAACCTATGTTATAGCAGGGACTGTCACCATTGATTTGCAACCATTACTTTTGAAATAGCTTTGGAATTTCCTGAGATTGATTAGAAATCGCAACTTAGAACGTTTTTAGGACGCTTTTCCCGCATTTTCACCCCTTTTTAAATTTCCAATTTTTTCGAAACTGTTCTTAAAGATCATTTATATGTAATACATATGTATCTTGCCTAATTTTAAGTTGCTAGCCCCTACCGATCACAAAAATCGAAATTTGGAACGCTTTTTTGCTCCTGCAACGTCTAGGTGATAGTGATACCGAATTAAAATAGCGTCTATGTTAGAGCAGAGGCTGTCAGCATCAATTTCTTAACATTATTTTTGAAATCAGTTTGATTCTTCTTGAGATATTGGTGACAAATCGGCATTTAGAACGTTTTTAGAACGCTTTTCGCTAATTTTGCTCCTGCATCTCCTCTGGGTTAGTGGAAACATATATAAAATATAGCCTATCTTGGAGCAAGATCTGTCACCATCATTTTAACACCATTATATTTGAAATCGGTTCAGTATTTCCTGAGATTGCATAGAAATTGCAATTTAGAACGTTTTTTACAACGCTTTTTGCGCATTTTGACCCCCCTTTTAAATTTCGATTTTTTTTAGGAAATGTCCTTAGAGATCACTGATATCTTATAACTAACTACCATTCTAAATTTCACGATTCAAGGACCTTCCGTCACGCAAAAACCGCAATTTAGAACGTTTTTCTCCTGCAGCCCCTTTGGGGTAGTGACAGAGACATAAAACATAGCCTATGTTGGAGCAAGGATTTTCACCATCATTTTGACGCCATTATTTTTTAAATCGGTTTGGTATTTCTTGAGAGTGTGTAGAAACTACCATTTAGAAAGTTTTGTAGAACAATTTTCGCTCATTTTCACCCCTTTTAAATTTCGAATTGTTTAAGAACTGTTCTTAGAATTCCTTTATATCTAATAAGTAGCCGATACTTCAAATTTCATATTTCTAGGCCATCACTAACAGATAAATCGCATTTTTAGAACGTTTTTTACTCCTACACCCCCTTTGGGGTAGTGGCACCGACATAAAACATAGCCTATCTTGGAGCAAACGTTGTCACTATCATTTTGACACCAATATTTATTAAATCGGTTTGGTATTTCCTGAAATTATGTAGAAACTACCATTTAGAACGTTTTTTAGAACGCATTTTGTGCATTTTCACCCCTTTTAAATTTCGAATTGTTTAAGAACTGTTCTTAGACACCATTTATATCTTATAAGTAACTAATATTCCAAATTTTATATTTCTAGGCCCTTCAGTAACACAAAAATCGCATTTTTAGAACGTTTTTTGCTCCTGCACCCCTTTGGGGTAGTGGCACCGACATAAAACATAGCCTATCTTGGAGCAAACGTTGTCACTATCATTTTGACACCAATATTTATTAAATCGGTTTGGTATTTCCTGAAATTATGTAGAAACTACCATTTAGAACGTTTTTTAGAACGCTTTTTGTGCATTTTCACCCCTTTTAAATTTCGAATTGTTTAAGAACTGTTCTTAGACACCATTTATATCTTATAAGTAACTAACATTCTAAATTTCATATTTCTAGGTCCTTCAGTAACGCAAAAATCGCATTTTTAGAACGTTTTTTGCTCCTGCAACCCCTTTGGGATAGTGGCACCGACATAAAATATAGCCTATGTTCTAAGTTGGACTAACACCATCATTTTGATGCCATTACTTTTGAAATCGGTTTGGTATTTCCTGAGATTATGTAGAAACTACCATTTAGAACGTTTTTTAGAACGCTTTTTGTGCATTTTCACCCCTTTTTAATTTCGATTTTTCTACGAAATGTCCTTAGAGATTATTAGTATCTTATGAGTAACTAACATTCCAAATTTGCTATTTCTAGGTCCTTTAGAAACGCAAAAATCGCATTTTTAGAACGTTTTTTGCTCCTGCACCCCCTTTGGGGTAGTGGCACCGACATGAAATATAGCCTATGTTCTAAGTTGGGCAAACACCATCATTTTGATACCATTACTTTTGGAATCGGTTCGGTAGTTCCTGAGCTTATCTATGACAAATAAACAATTTTTTCCTCTTTATAATATGGTATAGATAGACTAGCAAACCCCGCGGCTTTGCTCGCGTAATAGATGAAGTATGCCTAGTGATATTTGCATGACTACTTTTTATTAGAAGAAAACTTTTTCAAATAATTCAAAAATTACAAATTAAGCCACAGTTTGACTAAACTTCATTATAAAAGTGCAATAGACAGAAATGAGATTTTAATTAATAAGAACTAAAACTAATTCCAATTAAATGATAATTTAGAAAGTATTTTGAGAGTTTTATGCTCATTTCATACGCTCATTTCAGTATTCATTTTAAGTTTTGAATTTTTTAGAAAGCATTTTAACACATTTACATCTTAAAATTAACCCTCATGTCAAATTCCGAGCTTCTTGTCTAACATTCTACCACTTCTCTGGCGTTAGTGGCACCATCATAAAATGCCGAAACAGAGTTGAAATAGAATGTCTCGAAAAATGTTGAAACAGAGACTCTAACCATTAATTGGCAAACATTAACCTTGAAATCGGTTGGTATTTCCTAATATACTATAGAAAACGGAATTTAGATGTTTTTAAAGGCTTTCTTGTTGTTCCTGCCAACCAAGTCGTAGTAAAACCGGCATAAAATATATCCCGTATAGGATCAGGGACTACCACTCTTGATTCGCAACCAATAACTTCTGTAATCGGTTTATTATTTCCAGAGATTCCATAGAAATCGTAATTTAGGACTATTTTAGAATGCTTTTCACTCTTTGCCTTCTCTTCACCCCTTTTCAATTTCGAATTTATTTTCGAATGTTCATAGAGGACATTTATATTTTCCAAGTAACTACGGTGCTATATTTAAAGTTTCTAGCCTCTTCAGTACCGCAGAAATCGCAATTTAGAAAGTTTTTTGCTCCTGCAATCCTCGACATAAAATATAGCTTATGTTTCAGCAGTTTCTATTACCATCAATTTGTAACCATTATGTTTGAAATCGGTTTCGTATTTCATACGATTGCATAAAAATCGTTATTTAGAAAGCTTATAGAACGCTTTTCGCTCATCCTCTCATCGCGCTTTTCATTCTTTTAAATTTGGAATTTTCTTTCGACAATTCTTAGAAAGCATTTGCATATTTGAAGTAATTACCATTCCAAATTTAAAATGTTAGACCCCCCTCAGTAACACAAAAAACGCAATTTAGAACATTTTTCGCTCCTGTAACCCCCAGGTGTTAGTGACAACAACGTAAAATATAGGCTATGTTGGAGCGGGGACTGTCACCATCAATTTGAAATCATTACTTCTGAAATCTGTTTATATTTCCCGAGATTGCGTAGAAATCGCTATTTAGAACGTTTTTAGAACGCTTTTCGTTCGTTTTCACTCCTTTAAAATTTCAAATTTTTAAGGAACTCTTCTCAGAGAGTATTTACATCTCATACGTAATTACCATGCCAAATTACAAGTTGCTAGCCCCTTCAGTACCACAAAAATCACAATTTAGAATGCTCTTTAAAATGCAACCGCAAGGTGGTAGTGACGCCGACATGAAATAGATCCTATATTGGAGCAAGGGCTGTCATCATCAATTTCCAACCATTACTTTTGAAATCGGTTGGGTACTTTCTGAGATTGACTTTTCGCTCATTTTCACCCCTTTTAAATTTCGATTTTTTAGGAAATGTTCTTAGTGTATCGTAGTGTATTTATCATTTGTATCTTATAAATGACTGCCCTGCCTAATTTCAGGATTCTAGGTCCTTCAGTAACACAAAAATTGCAATTTAGAACGTTTTTCGCTTCTGCAGCCACTAGGGGGTAGTGACACCGACATGAAATAGAGCCTTTGTTGGAGCAAGGGCTGTCATCATCAATTTCCGACCATTACTTTTGAAATAGTTTGGGTACTTTCTGAGATTGTGTAGAAATCGCCAGATAGAACGTTTTTTAGAATTCTTTTCGCGCATTTTCACCCCTTTTAAATTTCGAATTTTTAAAGAAATGTTCTTAGAGATCATTTATATCTTATAAGTAACTACCATTCCAGTCCATTAATTTGTATCTGGGCCCTTCAGTAACACAAAAATCGCAATTTCGAATGTATTTTTGCTCCTGCACCCCGTTTAGGAGTAGTGGCAACGACATAAAATGTAGCCTATATTGGAGCAAGCGTTGTCACCATCATTTTGACACCATTATTTTTGAAATCGGTTTGGTGCTTCTTGAGATTACGTAAAAACCGCCATTTAGAACGTTTGTTAGAACTCTTTTTGCGCATTTTCACCCCTTTTAAATTTCGAATTTTTAAGAAATGTTTTTAGAGATAATTTATATCTAATATGTAACTACCATGCCAAATTCTATGTATCTGGATCCTTCAGTAACACAAAAATTGAAATTTCGAACGTTTTTGTTTTCTCCTGCACCCCCTTTAGGGGTAGTGGCAGCTACATAAAATGTAGCCTATGTTGGAGCAAGGGTTGTCACCATCATTTTGATACCATTATTCTTGAAATTGGTTTGGTATTTCCTGAAATTAGGTAAAAATCGCCATTTAGAAAGTTTTTTAGAACGCTTTTCGCGCATTTTCACCCCTTTTTAATTTCGATTTTTTTCGAAATGTCCTTAGAGATTATTAGTATCTTATGAGTAACTACCATTCCAAATTCCATGTTTCTAGGCCTTTCAGTAACACAAAAATTGAATTTTTAGAACGTTTTTTGCTTCTGCACTTCCTTTTGGCCAGTGGCACGGACTTAAGATATAGCCTATGTTCTAAGTTGGACTAACACCATCATTTCGATACCATTACTTTTGGAATCGGTTCGGTAGTTCCAGAGCTTACCTCCTACAAATAAACAATTTTTACCTCTTTATAATATTAGTATATATAAGTAAGTATAAATTAGTATATATATATATATATATCATTTTCACCTATAATTTGTAACCCGCGAAGCCCGAGTTGGAACTCATTATTACCTTAAAAGCTGACTATGTGTTTGTTTTTCACAACTATTCTTCTAATAATATGGAATATTGCACTAAGAAACTAAGAGCAGCTAGTCGCATGGATTACAGATTATCATAATTCTCTCAATGTTGAAATTTAATTACGTTGACGGGATACTAATCATTTTTAATTTTAACGTATTTTCTCTAATTAGTCAAAAAATTAAATTATTCTTAAAAGAATAAAAGGAAAGTCCACATAATACTTACAGAATATTTTCTTCTGTAGATAGTAATGAAAATTTTACCATGCGAAAAACGCCTAGACTCTAACTCAACAGTTTGTATAAGGATAAATTACGCTAAGGAAAATGTATAAAAATTTAATTTAGCCAATTAGTGTGACCAAATTTAAAAATAAAATCATTTTCATTTGTACTAAAAGTTGAATCATTACTCTATTTAAGTCGTTTTTCTCTTTTTAAACTAAAAATGTGTACGATTGTATGTATGTAACCGTGTAAGTAAAGGCATATATACAAATCTATATGTGTATTACATCTGTAATATATATGTGAAATAATAATAGTGAATTAAACACAGAGATCTGCACGGGACCGAGTCTCCTTAGAGACCCGTACCCATCCGGAAGAAATGAAGACAAATTTCATTGGACCGGTAAATTAAAAATATTTTTTTTTTTAACGGGCCGAACCGATAAGAAAAATGAACAGGTCGAGAGCAGACGATAAAAAAAAATTAAACTGGTCGACAGGAGAGAAGAAACGAATTTAAAAGCCTCGGACTAGCTGACAAAATATGAACAATTTTCAATGGACCTGGTTGGACCGAGAATCAGGTATGAACAATTGTCAATGGACCTGGTTGGACCGAGAATCAGGTATGAACAATTGTCAATGGACCTGGTTGGACCGAGAATCAGGTATGAATGTGCTGCACGAATCGGTGTTATTTTGTCACGATCAATGTAGAAATGTAAAATAACCACACTGTAAAAAAATAAAATAAAATTATAACATTATTCCAGAAAATTGGTGGCAGCCTTGCAGTCTCTATTTTGTGGAGAAAATTAACAAATATAATTGATCTTACGTTACACTAATGTTTAATATCACACCAGTTATACAAATTTAATTTCACGATTATATAAGTGAAATTACTCAATAAAATTGGGGGCAGCATGTACCCCAAAAAATTATGGAGTAACATCACATATTAGGTAGCTTTCATTACAAAAAGCTACCTATCGCAGCCTTTCGGAGGAAAGCGATTTCAAAAAATTTTGGTATATTTTCATCGATCATGACCCCCAGACCCCGAAACCACCCTCCGTTCAAAATTGATATATATATATATATATATATATATATATATATCTGACCTATGTCACACTGTAACTCTCGTATTTATGAACCGATTTGGATATAATTCGGTGAGTACATAGTACATACCAATGTCTCGACCGAGTTCGTTGGCCACCTTCATCCGTCATTTTGTTTCAAAATGGTGGCCATTTAAAATTTTTTAAAAACTTTTAAATTTGAAATGTGGTAACAAAAAATTGAAAATGGAAACATATTTTTGTCTTATGTATTTGACCTTTATACAAAGATTCCGGAGCAGTTTTTGTTTCGTCTATATCTTAAAAAATGGCTGAGTTATAGCATTTTGAATTTCTAGCGTGGCTGACATTTTGAAACGTCCTGAATTTTATCACGCGATAAAAGACGTATTTATGAACCGATTTGGATGTAACTTCCTTTATATATAGTACATACGAATGTCTCAACCGAGTTCGTTGGCCAGCTTCATCCGCAATCTTGCTTAAAAATGGCGGCATTTACATTTTTAAGAAAAATTTATATTTGAAATGTGGTACCAAAAAATTGAAAATTGAAAAAATATTTTTTTCTTATGTGTTTCACCTTGATAAAAAGATTTGGGAGCAGTTTTTGTTTCGTCTATATCTTAAAAAATGGCTGAGTTATAGAATTTTGAATTTCTAGCGTGGCTGACATTTTGAAACGTCCTGATATTTGTCACGTGATAACAGGCGTATTTATGAACCGATTTGGATGTACCTTGGTGTGTACATAGTACATACAAATATCTCGACCGAGTTCGTTGTCCAGCGTCATCCGCCATCTTGTTTCAAAATGGCGGCCATTTAAAAATTTTTAAAAATTTTTAAATTTAAAATAAGATACCAAAAAATCGGAAAATGAAAAAGATTTTTTTTTTGTATGTGTTTGTTTGTGACCTTAATACAAAGATTCCGGAACATTTTTTGTTTCGTCTATATCTAAAAAAATGGCTGAGTTATAGCATTTTGAATTTCTATTGTAGCTGACATTTTAAAACGACCTGATTTTTGTCATGCGATATCAGGCGTATTTATGAACCGATTTTGATATAACTTGGTCTGCACGTAGTACATACCAATGTCTCGATCGAGTTCGTTGGCCAGCTTCATTCACCATCTTTTTTCAAAAGGATTGCCATTTAAAAAAATTAAATTTAAAATTTAAAATGGGGTATCGAAACAATGGAAAATGAAAAAGATTTTTTCTATGTGTTTGGCCTTGATACAAAGATTCCGGAGCAGTTTTTGTTTCTGAAAATTTCTTCTTTTGTTTATATCTTAAAAAAATGATTGAATTATAGCACTTTGAATTTCTAACACGGCTAACATTTTAAAACGATCTTGTATTTGTCACGCGATAACACACGTTTTCTCCTATTTCGATGTAAGAAGGCATGTGGATAGTATACGTCAATATCTCGACCAAGTTCGCTGGCCAGCTTCGTCAGCCATCTTGTTTCAAAATGGCGGCCATTAAATAAAAAAAAAAATTATATTTAAAGTGAGGTGCAAAAAAATTATAAATTGAAAAAGGTTTCTTTCTTAAGTATTTGAAATTGATATAAGGATTCAGGAGCATTTTTTGTTTGTCTTTATCTTAAAAAATGGCTCAGATATAGCAATTTCAATATCTAATGAGGGTGACATTTTGGAAAATCTGATTTTTTGCCTGCGACAACACTCGTATATATCAATCGATTCCGATGTGAGTGAGCATGTGCACAGAAATTACTAAGATCTCGGCCAAGTTCACTGGTTAGCCTCATCCACCATGTTGTCTTAAAATGGCAGGCACTTTAAGAAATCGCCGAATTTGGCAGTCAAATATAAGTTACTTTAAATAAAAGCAGCTTGGATAAAGCTGACTAATTTCGCGAAATTCTCATTCATAATGATTTAGTATTGATAAAAATTAGTATTGAATCTCCTATATTCGGTTTCCACTAAATTGAGCTTCGTGTGTTTGAATAATATAAGTTGGCTTTTTAAAAATAAGGAATATGAAAGCTACCTCTTCCTCCCGGCACTGGCCGGAAGGACTTTTTTTTCAGCGCAGCGTAGAGAACTTCCAAAACATCTTGTCTGAGTCGAGGCTTAAGATTTTCAGCAAACTCAGGTTGGATGCAGGCCTTTCTCAGGTTTACATATGTTTCTACATAACTGGCCAGAGGTTTAATTTTTCCCAGAATGTGTCGACGGGTAATTTTCTCTGAAAAATAATAGTTATCATAAAGTTTTGTTAACGGAATCGTTACACATATACTTTAATAAATTTTAGAGAAATATTTTTTAAAAATAAACTTTTGTTTTATTCTACAACTTGAAGAGTTATAGTGATTTTAATATTCCTTTCTCTTATTCTAAGCAACATTAACTTGTTAATGAGTTTTTATTTGAATCTAACAGACTGCTAATTTAAGTCGTCATTAATGCGGTCATTCTGCGTTTTGTGGCTTGCGGACATACAATCTGTAATTCATTATAAAATTTCGCATAAATATATTTTTAGTGTCCTTTACAAAAATCTTAATTTTATGTATAAAAAAAAATGAATGTTGTGTAGAAACTGTGTAGGGTCGAATTTCACTGATTTTTGAATGCAGTGAACGGAAAATGTTGACGCTAACTGTGAAAATATAAAGGGATGAGGACCGTGGGAGTAAATGTCGCCCCGTAGAAATTGCTAAATCAGCATGAAGGCAATTTAAACAAAAATAATAAATATTATTTTTTAACCACTGGTGCAAGAATAAAATGAAAATGTTCAAATTATTTAGGCTCATTTCTATTATTAATTTAAATTTAATAAAAATAAATAATAATTTTACAGCTCTTTTCATTTTTTGTTATTGACGGAGATATTTCACTGCGACATCTGTATATTTAAAATACATATTTCATCAATATCTGTTACTTTTGCATTATGTGTAAATTAGCTACAATTTTAAAGAGTTGAATTTACATTTGTATAATTTAGCGAATAGTTTAGCGATTTGTATAATTTGGCAAAATCGGTCTGCGAAATAATAAAGTATTACCGAAAAACATTTCGAACAATATAAAAAAATCCCGCTTTTAAAGAGTTTTTAAAATAAAATGACGGTTTCCCGCAACAAAAATAACTATTGGGTTATTTGGAAAGTCGTGTCCGTTTGGGAAAATCAATTCGAGCTGGAAAATTCAATTATTTAATTATTAGGCGCTGATTCCAATATCTAATGCCTAATAATTACCGGGCAGAATTTTCCGGTACAAATTGATTTTCCCAAACCGACACGACTTTCCGAACGACCCAATAGTTCGCATTAAGGCAGAATTTTTTTGTAAATAAATTATGATACAAAATTGAAACAAGTTAGAAATTTGACGTCAAACGTGGCAAATGTGGTGCGTTCGTACTATAACTAGTTTTATAAATATTCCGATCTTGGTGCAATAGCTCTTGCACTCTTATGCAAAAATGCATGAATACAAAATTTGGTACTATTATACATATTAAATTCTGTAATACCGAAATGATATGACTCCATCCTAAATAGGCACTATGGAAACCTAGAATCATTAACTATCATGGAATATCATTGAATTTATTACGTATGATAGAATTTAATAGAAAAGAAAATTTTTATTAATATATTTTTATATATTTATTTGATTTTCATAAAAGTTGAAATAACTGGAAAAAATTCTACAACGAAAAAATACATTAAATTTCAAACCATTCTGTTGGGTGTTTTTGCACTGTTATATGCGGACAGACAGGCAGATAGACGGAGAGGTGACGACTACAGATGCTAACTATTTATATAATTACGAACGCCTAAAAAAGAAAGAAACAAACAAACAAAAACATCGATGTTAAATTTGCGGCTATATAATAAGTTAAACGCGATATTTCTAAATATGCTTGCGTGCTATTTACGGGCACATTTCATGGAAACATCACATATGGGCGAATATCACAAAATGTGAGATTTTGAAAAAAAAAAAAAATTAAATTTAAATCTTTTCAAAGCTTCTGATTTTTTTAAAATGTTGGCTGAACTGCTGAATAAATGAATTTATATGCATAATTTGCAGAGCTTAAGTTCATTTTTATGTAATTATAATTATGTGTCATTTTCTTGGCATATGTATGCCAATATAATGACAATTTCGTTGTAAAACATTTTTCACATTCTTGCTTTCTTTATATTTAGAGCTAACATTTTAATTTTGTTTAAAGGAACATGTTTCCTCTATAGTACCTCAAAATCGGCGTAATGTTCAGTTTTATTTGTAATTTATAGAAGCTAGGAAAATGACATAATAAAAGTCTACTCAATTTTTACAAAGCTTTTTAACACATTATTTTCAAAGAAATATCTAAAAGATCTTGCTGGTAGCAATGATTTTACTCCTTCCACATATATGTGTTATATAAGATGGTATTATTAACCTTTAACTGATATGACTAAAATTTATCACACAACTGATGTGATCCAGTCTCTCAGACCCCTCGAATAAAATGAATAAAAAAATAACTCAAATGGTTGAATTTACTTAAATTTTGTCCTAACAATATCGTTGTACTTCTCTTAGGAGCATGGGAATTAAATTGCATGAAAAAACTATTTTATTCATATTATTTAACTTCAGTACAGAAAAGTAAAAAGCTGTAATAATGTTTACAGCTGGGAGTCGCGGGGTCTGGGAGACCGCGTGACATCAGTTAAAGGTTAATTAGAAATTTAAAAAAAACTAGAAAAAGGTATCTGTACATGATAGCAGAAAGCATTTTATTTTGCACACATGACAGAGTGACATCACAGGAAAATGACAATCTGAAATTTTAAGTCTTTTAAATGTTTTATTTTTGTGTTATTAAAAATATAATATCTCTTGAAAATACTTCTAAGAATATTATTTATTAGAATGTAAAAAAGCAAATCGCATTATATAACATTAAATAGAAATTTAATTGTGCGGACTGCAATTCCTGTATTTTGTGATATTGACCCATATACCGAGATTGACATGTAACTCTACACTTTTATAATTCAACAGCACACTATATAGTTGCATTTAGCCGTTTTTATTGAAGCAGTTACAAAGCTGTTCTGACCAATGAGAACAAATAATAATATTGCCAAATAGCCGTTATTTATAAAAAAAACCACTGAATGACAGTGCATGTACATTACATTCATTTTTAATAATAGGATAAATTAACTCAATTTTTCAAAATGAAAGACTTACATCACTCTGCCTTTAAACATGTGAAATAAATGTGATATTTTTCAAAACACAATTACAAATCCTTCCGTTCTTTATAAATTATGTAGTCTTATGTCATACTGTTTTCAATTTTTCAATTTCAATGCAGTGTTTACTTTTTTATTTTAAAAAACCTGCAGATTTTTTTATCAAAAGCAGTGTATTTTAACGCCAAACTACTTGTCTAAAAAACAACAGATGACTAGCTCTGTTACTTTAGTATTATCTCATACGTATTACATATGTGTAAGAATGTGTTTATATATGACGTAAAATTAATAAAAATAAATGTATTTAGTTTCGGAAGCTATAACTCAAATGTGAATGACAGTTTAAGTATTTCTTTAAAGTACTTTACAAATGGTGGTAATACATTTAAAGATAATAAGCTATGAAAGCTTTCGCAAACATTTGACATTTCAGAGGTGCTTGACCTCCTAAATCTCCTTCATTTCGACTTTACACTTTCGTATTTTATTACGAAATATGTTTTTAAAGCTTACGAACATATTCATTCTTATTGTTATTTCCTTTCGCTCTTTATTTATTGAAAGTTTTAGTTCCGCCATGATATTCTAGCAATTCTAAAAAGAACTAATTTTCTTTTTAAAATATATCTTTCCTTTTCTATTTTTCATGCTTTGCAATAAGTGAAACTTCCTCTGTCCTTTTCGGACACGTTACTTCAAAAATACTTCATAAAAATAAACTCAATATAAACATTGTGCTCTCAAGAAATAATATCATAATAAAGAATTCAAATAATAGCTTATACCTAAAAAGGAAGAATCGGGGTGTAGTAGAAATATCATTCTGTAGGGAGCTTTCACATTTTACGCCAGCTATAAAGTGTCTTGGTTTGAAGAGACGAAAACTAGATACATAAAACTGATGCATTTTAACTCATGAAAACGGAAAGATGTCCCCAACAGTCACGTACGAAAAGATCAAAATTTAAAAACCACAAAGTCTAAAAAAAGTTTCTTTTCAACTTTTCTTTGTAACGTAAAATAGATATTTATATATTTAATTTTCTGAGTAAAAGTTTTTAGAGATTCTACAGAACAAAATTTTATACATTTTTTTATAAACATGGTGCTGTATAAAATAATCAACATATAGAATTTTTTTATTGTCAATTTATAATAGATCAGATGGTACATTTCTTTCATAGTTCGCTTGGCGTTTATTTATAAATGCTTGCCGCAAATCAGGCTTTAAAAACTGAAAATTGCTGCCTTATTATTTAAACAGCTATGAAACCAAACCTGATGATACTTTTTCCTTCTTTATACGTGTATTTATACAAATATATTAACATTTTATTTATATAAATATACATATATTATTGTTTTTTATATATAAATTACTTCTGTTTGTATATAAAAATAGATAAATTGAATAAATAAAAAAAAATAGTTTTAGTGTAGTACAGTTTAAGTATTTTATTAAAATTCTTTACAAACGGTGGTAATACATTTAAAGATAAGAAGCTATGAAAGCTTTCGCAAACTTTTGACATTTCAGAGGTGCTTGACCTCCTAAATCTCCTACATTTCGAATTTATTCATTCGTATTTTACTGCGAAATATGTTTTTAAGCTTACGAACATACTCATTCTCATTGTTATTTCCTTTCGCTCTTTATTATTGAAAGTTTTAGTTCCGCCATGATGTTCTAGCAGTTCTTAAAAACAAGTAATTTCCTTTATAAAATATATCTTTTTATATCTTTCTTTTCATACTTTTCAATGAGCAAAACTTCCCCTGTATTTTTCAGACACGTTACTTTAAAAATATTTCATAAAAATAAACTCAATATAAACATTGTGCTCTCAAGAAATAATAACTTACTAAAGAATTCAGGGAGTTTACATTGAAATAATAGCTCATACCTAAAAAACAAGAATTGGGGTGTAGTAGAAATAGAAATATCATTCTGTAGGGAGCTTTCACATTTTATGCCAGCTATAACGTGTTTTGTTTTCAAGTGAAGGGAACTAGAGACATAAAATTGATGTATTTTAACTCATGAAAAGGAAAAGATGTCCCCAAGAGGCACGCACGAAAAGATCAAAATTTAAAAACCACGAAGTCTAAACAAAGTTTCTTTTCAACTTTGCTTTGTAACGTAAAATAAATATTTATATATTTAATTTTCAGAGTAAAACTTTTTAGAGATTATTTTGCAAGTATAAAACAAAAAATTTATATATTTTTTAAAAACCTGGTTCTCTAAAAAATAAACAAGATGTAGAAGTTCTTTTCATTGCCGATTTATAATGGTTTCGATGGTACATTTCCTTTATAATTCCTTTGGCGTTTTTTTATATTTGTCACAAAGCAGGCTTAAAACCGAAATTTGCTGCTGTAAGATATAAACAGCTATGAAAACAAAACTGATGATCTTTGTGGCCTATTTATACATGTATTTATATCAATATATAAAACTTTTTATTGTTTTTATATGCAAATTACTTCTGTTTGTGTATAAATATAGATAAATTGTAAAAAATAGCTTGTGTGCATGAATCAGTGAATAGGTTGTCATTAAACAGGCATAAAAATTCCCTTCCTACCCCTATTCCATTTTCTTTATCTCGACAAGGCTCCTGTACCGAAAGATACCGACCTATAGCAGAAAAGTACCTATCTAAACATTTAATTCTGAATTTTGAAGGAAAATAAAAACAGTAATATTTTCAGTATATATTTCATGTTTATGTTTTACTAATGAGTGCATGATAAATTATTGTGACACAAAAAAATATAAATAGAGTGAGACGCACATACTCACTCACAAATTTGGCCATAAATTTGATATGCATGACTACTATTCTACAAACTGCTCGAACAATACATTTTCGAATTGCGCATGAGAAGTGCATAACTTTTATATTTCACACTGTTCAAGCGATATATTTTCGAATTGAATATACACATTTATTAATCTCATTAGAAATCTACATTATGAAAAAAGAATTATATCTAAATTTATCACCAAAGTTTGATTACTTATATTTAAAGAGGTCTTGCATTTGTTGGCGATATAATTTTACTACAAATTATAATGAAATGAAAAATATGATAAAATTAATCATATACGAAACGGGTAGGTTTAGTGTCTCAATTTTAGGTCTGTTTTTACACATTTTGATTTACTTTAACTTGGTTCATGTATGCAAATATGAAATTTTATAATCGATTTTGCACTCACTTCCTGGTATGCTAGAAGTAGATTTACTAGATGTCTGATTTACGCGAGATGTCTCGATTTTCAGGGGCTCCATACATGTCCCGTAACCAATATACGAGATGCCAAATGTCCCGATTTTCTGAGACTCCAAGACCTGTTCCCCGTAACCAATACACGAGATGCCAAATGTCCCGCTGTTTCATTATGCAAAAATTCACTTTAATTTCTTTTATTACCACGCTAATTGTTAGTCTGCATCGAGTGGAACTTCTTGAAAAAAGAGAAGGGAGACAACCGTGAATTCAATATGCTTTATGCTAAAATTAATCCAGTTCGTAATAATCATATATTAATTATGTAACTTCAATTGAGAAAATAAAATTTCGCTTGCCTCTCATTATATTCAAGCAAAGCGGGACCCACTGCTTCATTTCCTTCTGAAGGTCGTTATGCTGTAAAATTATTATTATTTAGTAATATATATTTTATTAGAAAGAAAATGTGTTTGACGAGTTGAGTACAAGGACATGCACATCACTTCCTGACTATTTCTTTTTTCGTTGATTTGGATTAAAATATATAAGAAGATAATTAGAAGAATTCACTAATAAGGATTAATCCAATTTAGGAAGGCTCTTACAGCACACAATACTGTTATTAGATATTTACAATAAATCTACAGGTTATTTTGAGCAGAGTTTTAAATATTAAAATGCCTTTAAAAGCTATTGCTGTAGCAAGTCGCTTTCAGACAATATGAATGAAATTGTTATGCTTAACCGACAGAAAAATATAAATATCCGTTTTAATGAAGCAAGAATAATTATTCCTACCTCCCATTATCATATATCGTTAATAAAAGAATCCATAGAAATTTTTATAAAAAATAATAAGGCTATTAATGATAATATGTCATATAACATTTCGAATATATGGTTAAAGTCTTTACAATACATGATATATTGTTAGTCTTGGATAGAAATGTTCAGTTTACTGTTCCCCTTCCCCCCTCCACTGTAAAACGTGTTCTTTTACTGTCCCCCTTCCGACTCCACAGTTGTATTAACCTGGTTATCCAGTCAAGGACTATGTACGATTAGGATGTGTCAGTACGCAAAGCTGCCCTGATGACGACCAAATTGTGATCGAAAGCACTCGGCCCGAAAACTGTGAAAGTTTTTAAGTTTTTAAAACCTATATTATGCAATAACATCTTTTATGTATTTGTGGCATTTTTTATATTAAATGCACCTTTTTAGCTAGTCTTTCTTTAGTTTTATATCTTTTAGTACCATGCTATTTTTAACCTGCATCGAATGGAACTTACTACAGTAAAACCTGTGAAAACAACACCTATCAGGAAAGGAATTTTTTTATAGTAACTACTAATGTACCTTGTTAAAATATACCTGCCTAGATAGAAACTTGTTTAAAACGGGATTGTTTACAATTCTCAGCTATTAAGTTTTCACAAGTTTTTCTGCACTATTTTTAATAAATCCTCTTCAATCGGAACCTGATTATACTGGTATTTTGTTTCTAAAATAAAAATTTCACTAGCCCTCCCATAAGAATACCATAAAATTGTACTTTCTGAAATAGAATTTCTTTTGAATCAAGGTGATTCTGATTTCAGAGGTTTTACTGTATAGGACTGTTGTGTTTATTTCGTATAATGTAATCTGAAAATACGGAATCGCAAGGCACAGGAGAAAAAATCCGTTTAAAACAAGCTTTGGTCTTAGTAGGTATAATTGTATGGTATTTCTATTGTATGGAGAACAATGGGATTTTAACGTTTAGCACTTTATGTACTGAATTATGAGTTCATGAACATTTTATCTTCTAAAGCATTTTTCGTGAATTGTTTAAACTACATTAGAAGATTTACATAATCATTTAATAAATTTTAGAAGGATTGAAGGATTTAGAATGATTAATTTAATTTGAATTTATAGAGATTTAGAGATTTAGTGCAATATTTATAACCCAATTCAAATCTTTTATTTTAAATATTTTTCTTAGTATTTTGTAGAATTAGAAAATGTACAAATATAATGTTCTTACAGTAGAAATATAGAAATATTTCCGAATTGAAAAATCCCCCCCCCCCCCTAACACCAAGAAAAAGAAAAGATGCAAAGACAAAAGAAATCATCCTTCAAAAAATATTTTTGTTTTGTGTAGCCAATAATGCTTTTGGGACAAGATAAAGCAATGCATCTATAACGCATTCTAAACCGCATTACTACTAATCGATGCATTAAATGAATTTTATAATAAATTATTTTAATGGTACTTATAACTACCGCCAGTAAATAAAGGTTTGAGGAACAATTTCATTATAGACAGGTTCCGCTTTCATAGGTTTACTGTATTTTGATGTCCCGATTTAGAATCCCCTGTCGCGCTTTTCTTGTCTCTTTACTCCGCTTTACGTAACATTGGACCTGGCAACACTAGCTAGAAGTGTAAACATTATGAACAATTATGTATTTCCGACGATAATCCAATAGTTACACATTTCCAAAACTTACCAATATAAAGATTAATGTTAATTAAAATTCAATTATTGAGAAAACGATTAATAAAATTCCAGATAATATAAATAATTTTGAGGTATGATTTTTCAAAAGCAATTATTACGTGACTTAAGAAAACATATTTGTTTCTTACAGTAAATTTAAAGTTATATTAGCTGTAGGGGAAGGGGTGAAAGTGAGACAGTTACAGTGCGACGAAAATTATTATTACTTAACGAATGGCGACAATTTTTATTCTTTTGAAAATTTGACCACAACTGTGTGTCTCACTGTGTACTTTCGTTACGTTGTAACAAAGTGGATGCCACATCTGTTACACCAATTTCATCGCTTTAAAAATTTTATGCCGTTTTGTCGAAACAGTCTATTATTAGATATAGCTATGTTTAGTTAAGTAAATATATGTCATATTGAAGTAAATAAATTCTAAAATAGAAGTTTATGTAACTTTAACCACTGTAAAATAAAGAATTATTTATTATTTTGTCGGACGAGTGACTGAAGTGCCGAAACTACGTCCACGTGTTGCATAAGACGAGGTGGTTATGCGTGTGTGGTAAGAAAAAGTTACAACTATATGCAAAAGTGGCTGCTGTCTCACTGTTTACCATGTCTCACTGTGTACTACTTTACCCTAAAATGAAAAAATATTTTTCTTTACTTTCCTGTTGCAGTATCTTAAAAGAAATTAAGGATTTTTTGTATTATTATTATCCACACACTTATTTCGAGCTTTTAATATACAGGGTTTTTAAACTGGGATGCGACGGCATATGAAGGAAATGAACTTTCATTTCTAAAAAGGAATTTTTAATTTGGCGTATTTCTAATTTTACATATACAATTAAAATATATATACAACTACTTTTGCTTTGAGTTATTTTTAATGTTAATGTAAATCATCAGTACTTTTATTTAAAAAATTTTTGCTCGTTGTTTTTCTCGGTCTGTTGCCGTGACTGAGCTTTGTTATATTGGAGGTGATTTTTACTTGGGTTATTCATGCTTATGCCATATTGGGTTGGCACCCTGAAGTGATCAAGTAATCAAGTAAGTATTACAATCATTTCCACCCAATTACAAACAGTATTACTGGTAAAAATGCCACTTATGTGAAGCTTATAAAACTCATTAAAAATTCGAGTTCTAATAGAGTGTCATTATAGATTAATTGCATTCACTATTATGTGAAATTTGCGGAAAGGAATTTTACTTGGAGCTTTAATAATCTTCATTATTTAAATCTAACCAAAATTATGAGAATTCAGATTTATAAGAACATATCTTTAGCAATTAATCACTTCCATTATCATGTTTAAATTGTGAAAGAGGACTTGGAATAAAGACCAGTAAGCAAGAGCATCAGCCATTACGCACCTTCCTTTTCGTTAATAGTAAGAAGTATGAATGAAAGATTTCGCAATGTGTAGAGTTAAAAGGAAAGTAAACAAATATAATAAAAAATCTTTTAGAAACACTTAAATTTCACCTTGAGAATTTATGATAATGTGATACAGTCGAACGTGTATTTAACGAAGTCGCTAAATCCCGGAAAAAAGTTCGTTATATGGAAAATTCGTTAAATAGAGATTCACCTTTTAAAATACTTTAAGCTACATAAAACAGATTTTAAATTCATAAACACTAAATATTTTTGCTAAAAGTAATTAATCACATTTTTTTATATAAATTATATCGATTTGTTTTTTTTTACTTTACACACCAATATCCATTATCAATTCATTTTTTCTATGTGTTTAAATCTTTGAAATCTGCAAGGAAAACAAAACATTGTCCGGGAATGCAGTGTACTTTCTGTTTAAAGTAAATAGTTTTACATTAAAATTCACAAATTTTAATGACATTATCGTATTTATTATTATTATTATAACAAATAATTTTAACCATACATTAACATATGCGTCCTTAAATTTAATTTCTGAAAAACTCTGTTAATTCTGCCTGAGTTTTTTTCTTTTAAAAAGTGCTTTCTCTTATAATCCGTCTCGCATCTTTGCAATGCACCAAAACCCCCTTCATGCGTATTTTCTTCTAACTATAATCCGCTTCGGATTGTTTCATGTGATTATAGCATTTCATCATACGAAGTTTTGTTAATTCCTGCATCATAATCATTTCCATCATCATCATATTCGTCTTCATCGCAATTCATTGCTGTATTGTTTTTATTTTTCACACTGTCGAAAATATCCAATTCGGATAGTGTTTCCGAGGTCTCAATTTCAGAATTAAGTGAAATACAGTCATCAATCAGCACATCATGGTTAATTTCTTCTTTTTTTCTCATCTGTATCCACATTTTTTAAGTTACTCTAAGAGATTATTGTCTTCGCCCTTCATACTTACCGAATTCTCACTGCTGACAAAGAAGGCGCCTTGTAAAACCAGTTCAAGGCCATTGAACATCATAAAATGTGTTTAAAGAAAGAATAAGTTTGAAATGTCCAGAAATATTTTGAGAAATGGGGAGAAAAAAAAATTAGATCACAAGAAAAAGTTCGTTAAATAGAGAATGCACTTCGCTATTTGGAGGTTATTTTACGAAGAAATTCGCAAAATGTTCTTGGTTCCAAGGAAAAGTTCGCAAAATAGAGAAATTCGCAAAATAGAGGTTCGTTAAATAGAGGTCCGACTGTACTTTATATTTTTAAAATTACCTTCACACTAAAATACTGTGTACATCTTATAAACGTATATACATATAACATACTGGTATCGATATTAATTATTTAAAAAATACACATGCATTCATACGACAACTTTCATTACACAAAATAGACGCCTTTTTTAGGGTTTTGCACTTAAAATATAAAAATGAAACCATTATAATAACACTCCTGTGTCTGTCTGTCACAGACATTTTACTCGTAAATTATGAAACGTGGAAAGTTCAAATTGGCTGAAGTAATATAGGCTATTGACCCACATATTTATAGATAATTAACCATTCACAAATATATTTTAGGAAAATGCAGGGACACTAATTAAGTTACTTGAAAAAAAAATATTTTCTCTGTATATCGTGTGGGGTATCGTTTGAAAGCTTTCGTAACATCGAACACAAAAGTACATTTATGTTAATTTTAGGTATTATATTTTCAGAGACATCGTCGATAATGTAATGCAAAAATATCCCCCCCCCCCCTCGCTATTTCCGAATCTACTGAAACTAAAATTATGAAAAAAATAGAGGTAAACCTTGGGAGAGGATGTATTCCAGGATTCGCGATAGTAGGCCCAAAGGGGGTCATTTTTGTAACATTTGCCGACCCCTACATGTGACATACTGTTGGAAAGGCCTGTGACCACTTATTCATACTATGCATCTCCCCAGCCCATCCCCCAAATTTTGATGTCCACAAAATTTAGGAAAGTGCCCACGGAAGTCAAAATTGGGGGGATTTCCTTAAACCTTTTCTATGCTATTCTTTAGCTTTATGCTATAGCCACTCTATGGAATTTTTCATGCTATTTCACATGCCTTTACCAAATCAGCTTTTCAACTTATTTATGGATAATGTACTAACATAGTTTGGTAAAAAAAGTAAAAAAAGAAAAAAAAAGATTTGTTTCAATGCGTTTTTAAATGTAAATGGCGATAGTTGAAATTTCCCCAATATTTGTGTGTATATATATATACTAATATATACATAAGAATATTGTTTTAGTAATATTATTTAATTTAATTTGAGGGTGGTAATTCAATTATTTATTTATTTATATTTTATATATTTATAAATACTTTATAAGATTATATTTTTTATGATTTAAATTGCTACAAGATGGCAGTAATAAAATGGTTTATGTTACCTAGGTCTGCAAATATTTAGTTTTCAAAAACTCTTACTAGATGTTAACAATAAAATATACATATGATGTAGTTCTATTATTATTATCTAAATAATTTAATATTAGTTTATAAATTAATTTGTATATTTAATTATATTTAATTTTCAATAATTTTTACATTTATAATATTTTAATATTTATTTATTTATTTATTTCGTTTAAATTTAGAAATATATGTTTTACCGATATTAACTTTCAACCGTTAACTATTATACAGAATTTTCAATTTTATAACGGTTTTGATCACCTTAAACCGTATATATATATGTTTGTTGCCGGTGTAAGTATTTTTAAGGCTCCTTCAATCATTTTCTAAGGGGCGGGGGGGGGGGGTATAAGTTTAATTATTTTTACAAGTATTTTCAAATAATCTTCTTAGTTCTTTCGATCTATTTGATTCTTATTTTATATTTTTTATACTTCTTGATTTACAGTCGATTGGGTACATAAAAAAATATTTTTCTTCAGCTCATAGCTTGATTCTTTAACAGAAATCGACTGTGTATTGCTTAGATTTGCATTTCATTTACCCCTGAAGAAATGAAATACACTATAAGCTTCCTTCTACATCCATCCAATTGATCATTCATTTGTTTTTTCATAGGTCATTTAATAGTTCAACATTATTTAGCAGATTTTTTGTATCTTTTGTCTATAACTGGTTATTGCATCAATTTTGGTCAATTTTCATCTGTTTAAGTGGTTTAATTGTACAGAAAATTTATATATATATATAATGTATGTATCATACTACATATCGAGAAAGAATAATTCTTTTTTTTTGATATTTTTAGTGCGAAATAAAAAAATAATTAACAGTAATTTATCGATAGGATTTCCAAAAATATTTATTTAAAAAAATTATAATTTTAAAAAGAAAAAACTTTTCTTTAGATGGTACATTTTTAATGAAAATCGTTTTTGGAAATTTCTTCATAAACAAAAAATTCTGATAAAAATTCAAAGAAAATGTTACTTAGTTACTCTGTTCAATATTTTATAGCTTATTTCGTTCGTTGAAATTTAGATATGTCACTTTAAATTTGACGAATATTGAAAAAAAAAAAAATAAAATAAAAAAACCTTTTCGGAAATTACAAGACTGAAATCTGGAAAATTATGTTACTATTAACAGATAAATTAAGATATCGAATATGTTCCAGTTATTGTATTTACAACATATACAATTATATGCGTTTTACGTTAAATTAACAAGCACATTTTTGCGTATAGTTAACTAAATCTGCAGAAAATCTGTAGGTAATTGGCCCAACAATCTGTAGGTAATTGGCCCATTTCTGCAGATATTTTGAAGGTAAAGCTAAACCTGCCAAATTTCTTCAGATTTCTGCAGAATTTCTGGAGAAGCTGGAGATTTCTTCAGATAACCTTAAGATTATTTTTAGTGAGGGATCCCTATAGTTTTAATTATATAAATTAGTTTTGTACTTAGAATTATTATTTAACTATGTCCCTTGTACATTGTTCACGACCCACGTTCGGTCTCTTACCAATAATTACACTCAAATATTTGCATAAAAGAAGCTAAATTAAATGCTATATACGGCTTATTTTTTTTTTGTTAATAGATTATCCCGGTTTTGAGATATGAAATTTGCGAAAAACCTTATATGCTTAATAAGCTTGATAATGTATTGAAATAATTAACTGCATAAGAATTGATTATTTGTTCTGTAGACAAAATAATAATAATTAAGTGCAAAAGGAAAGATTATTTGTTCTATGGACAAAGTAATAATGATAATATTTTCTGTAATGAAATTTTTTTCTTAAATCATAAGCTCCGTTCCGTTATATTTTTTTCACTATCATATTTATTACTTCGCAATTCGAAAACGAAACTAGATAAGAAAACACAATAATGTGTTATAAAACAATAGAAACAGATTTAGCAACACTACAGGCTTATTGTCTGAAAAAAAATTAAAGCACTGAAAAAAAAAAAAAAAAAAAAAAAAAAGATATAACAAAAAAACCTTAATATAAGAAAAATTAAACATGATAGCTGCTGTTTGCTTCCTTGTAGGATATCCAAAGTAAAGGTTTTACTTCAAAGCTTTGCTGACGTACTGAATAATACCACAATAAATGTTTTTCATGTTATCACAGACAGTGTTTAATACTATCATTCACTGGACATTAGATAACAAAAAAAAAAAAAAAAAAAAAAAGAAAAAAAAAAGAAAAAAAAAAAAGAAGTATAAAGCTGTGCTTATCGTTATTAACATAAGAATATCAACTTGACATCTCCGAAAAAATATTGTAAGATACTCTCAATCGGTAGAAAATGCAGCTTAATGATTTATAAGTTAAAGAAAAACATAATATACATGCTTATACTAATTTCTTAATTATTGCATTACAGAATCCTTTTTATAAAAAATAAATGTATTGTAATTATTAAAAATCTTTTGATTTCCAAATTTACCCCCAATTAAACTTTGCAGTTATATGATATAGGATTATAAAACTTAACACCTTTCATTATAAAGTTGTTTAAATAGTAATATGTTTTACACTTAAACATCTTAGGTTACAGTAGAGTAAACCTGTCCATATTTTTAGTAAATAAGTGTGCACATTAGCGATTGGAGAATATTAACAGGCACTATTATTCATTAGCTTGATTATAATCATGCTAGATATATTATTTTATTATACAAATATTAGCGCTACATAGACGTCTACAAGGTGCACATACTTTTCTTGTAGATAGCGCACGGTCTCTACGTTGCAGGTCATCGTATGAAAGAAAATTGTAATAAAGAATTAAATTTAAAAAATCAAAAAACCCGGCTACGTAAAAAGCGAACTAATTAATTATTTCTCATCAATGTGAAACTATTTTTTTTATTCCTACTATTAGCTCACACTCTCGCTATATATATCTTGTTCAAATTTTTAATCATTAATAAAATACTTATTATTCATCCAATCAATCTCAAATAATTTTTGTTTAACTTGTAGTGTATGACACTTGTTGTTAATCCAGTTTTTATAAATATTAATTCATTGATTAAATTAAATTAATTAATTTTCAATAATCGAGAGAGCCCTCTTCTTGATCAAGGAATTTTAAGACCGACAGAGCCCTGTTCTTGATCAAGGCATTTTAAGCTCCACCTCTAGAGAAAAGAAGAATGGGAGAAAAAAAATTCTCTTATTCACCTAAGTAGGAATTGACATAAATATTTTTTTATATTACTTGTTTATATTACTTACCTATTTTTTTATTTACTTGTATTGATGACTTTTAAATTGTGTTTAATTGTTAGTTCCTATCTATAAACACTGTTTTGATGAGGTCTATAGATGTTTCTGATGGTTAGAGTTGCAATAAAGCTAGAGATCCTACATACACAACTTCCAGGTTGTATAATATTTTAACTACCGTCATTTTGTATTTTACGCCCGCCATTTTGAATTTATAAAAACAAAACCTAGCCTATAACCATCGCGCCGTTAAGACGAACTGATAGAGACCTCATTCATTAAAATCCATCCTGCCGTTGGGATGTTTCGAGGGTATAAAGAAATCCACATACACAGATACGCGTGAAACACATAACCCTTCTTTTCAGCCGGGTAAAAAAGACTACGATCGTTGAAAAGAACTAATGTCAGTAAGGCTATAAAAATTGCAGGAGTGACGTTTCAGGTAAATTTTAAGTATACCATAGAACAATTATTAACTAACAGTGAAAGTTAAAATTCTTTTAAAAAACTAACTATTTAATACAAAGCGGAAATTAAAAATGACTTAATATAAATTGATGCTGCAGTAAAATATTTTATTTATTGATATTACAGAGATATAATTTTATATAAGCGAATTAGGGTATGAATTTTATTTTAATGTATTAAAACAAACATAAAATACTAACGTAAACATATATCGGAACCTTTTCAATTTCCTTCTTGTTCCCCCTGTATTGAATAAATAGATTAAAATGTGAAAATAAATAAATATATAAATAAATAAATAAATAATAGTAATAGCAAACTCTTGCTGCTAATTGGAGATCTGTTTGACAATTGCAAAGAATTTGGATATTACATAATACTGAATAGAGTTTGCAAATAATATTAAGAAAGATGTGTTTGCCATTATTAGAAGCCTCTTTTATAATCTACTTGACACCAGTTCTTCCACATTAAGAAGAATCTCAAATTCTTTTATAAAGGAAGAAACCAAAATTTTTAATAAAAATTATAAATAAAAATCGTGTACATATTAAGATTTTAAATCAAGAAACTTTTAAATTGATATTTATTTTCTTAAGAAAGCTAGTGAATAGCAAAAAAGTGAAATTGTAGGAAGAGACGACGTATATCTCTAAAAAAGTACACTGAATTTCAGGTTTAAAGGCAGTCGGCTGACGGAAAGTTCTGTTCGCCACGATGTTTTAACTGTTCTAAATACTTTAATAATTTTTTGATAATCTATTTCGGTATATCATTTCGGATAATATATTTTTGATAATCTATACTTGATGGTAATTCTTATTATATTTGCGTAAAATGTAAAACTGTCAGTTATTGAAAATGCGTCTATTACTTGATAAAGCATTATACCACTTGTTTTCAAATCATGAAGGAAATGAGATTAAAATAAAGAGATATGGCAACATTATATTAAAAATATATATTAAATGTACATGAATATTCTACTATGGAAATAAATATAGCAAGGAAATTAAATAATTTTTTTACTTGAATTTCTTTCAAAAATAAGAAATATTTTCTTTTAATATGTTTAGGAGAGGTACAATCTCATTTGTATAGATAATTATAGAGCACACTGTAGGATTATGGGGGGACGTATACTCTTTACTGAGAAAACAATCAAAAATTAGAACTATATGCATAATAAAAATTTTAACTTTTTGATGATAGGAAAATGTGGCTTCCACATCCGAAAATGATCGTGTACTTACATATTCTAGCTTCTACTCAGTCTCGCATATCTGGTTGTCAATTTCGATCGTGTGGTCAGAAATTTCCCACCCTATTTCAAGAGCTCTGTCATCTACTTTATCATTCTCGATAAACGCTGTACACATGCTTTAATCATACATGTAAAATCAAAATTATTAATACACATTGTAGAAAGATTGATTACATTGGTTTCCGATATTTAAAGAATTCAGTTGTGCAATACGTTATTTAAAATGTTTATGATAATATCGTCGGTCGTTTCCGATGTCATACATTTTATAACTAAGAACACACAACTGCTGAAATTTACACAAGCGGAATTTATTCAAAGTTCCGTAAATTTTATTAGATTAGATGCTGAAAGGATTGACAGAAAACAAAATATTTAAAAATAAAAAATCTTGATCAAAATTTATACGATTTGTTGCTGCCACAGAAAATGACAACCCTGCTATCTGTGGCAATTCTATGAAAATTACTTCCTTTAGCAGAGGGAATAGTATTTTTCTTTTATTAAATAAAAAAACCTATTTTCTGTTAACAATAGCGGCAATTTCAATTGAAAGAGATTTTCACAAATATACAATTTAATTATTTTTTATTAAAAAGAATGTGAAATTCATTACCACATTTAAATACTTATTAAGATTAGTCAAAATGACACAATATTAGGAAATACTTTACCTCGCGCATATCAAAGTCATTGATATAAATAAAAGGCGGAATTCTCTTTACATAAAGTAATAATGCTGAGTGGCTATAACGTCATATTGACACACTTCCTGTAAAAGGTTTTATTTGAATTAAGAAAACGCATCTTTTCTTTTAATAATAACGTCTTTTTCTCCACCGGAATATTTTCGTAATTTCGACAATTTAGGACAATCTTTTTAAAGCATTTAGGTCTTGCGAATGCTATAACAGTTACCTTTCTAAACATGACATCATTTTATTTCTTTGAGACATGCTTCTAATTAGTGTAGAAAACAGTCCAATTGAAATTTTTATGATTGAGAGACATTAAATAGAAACGAAATTTTAATTCGAAAAAGCAACGTATGATTTCAAAATATCATACACTTAGTGTAATAACACTGCATGATTCAAACATGAAATATTTGATTTTTAACAATTCCTTTTGAATTTACATATAAAAATAATTAACTTTTATGGAATAATAAGCAAAATCGTTATTCTGAATGAAAGAAGGATTATTTATTTTGCTTTGAGAATTCGAGAAAGTCTGCTACATTATCGAGAATCATGAGAAGAATTTTAAAATTCCTTCAAACAGGCTTAAGTGGTCTTCAAAATATTGCAAATGGCAAATGATTTGAGTTTTCCTTCGATGGGAAAATAAATCTTTTAATACTCAAGAGAAAAAACAGATTTTTCGTGACTTTCGAAATCATAAATATTAAATTTTACTTAAAGATAGCTACACTCTCGTTCTCGACAAAAAAAGAAAGCTCAATTCAAAGGGATTTATGTCTTTGAACGCTTTTCAGCATATTAAAAACTTCGGCATTATTTGTATTAAATCGTAATTGATATTATGATGATTCATGGTGAATTTTAACTTATATCTCTACTTAAAATATGGAAACGAATATCATAAATTGTTACAAGATTATAATTAATTTAAAATGACTTATATATATATATATATATATATATATATATACATACATAAATTTAAAGTAATTTATTTAAGGATTTTAACGCATTGCAACTTTAATTTTAGCATTAGAAATCTATACATACAATAAATTATTAGCTATATATTGCTTTTAAATTATCATTAAAAATAATAGGGATGTCAATAACAAGATACACAGAGTTACCAAGTCTCCGGTTTTTTGCGCACCACTATTATCTTAGAGAAAATGTTGGTCTTTAAAATCGCCCAAATGTTCCAATTAAGGGCAGTTGGAAGGTCAAAACCTAAAATATATCGAATTTAAAAAATTTTGAATCTACCATTTCTCGTCTTTCTACTGATACATTACTTTTGTTTCTACGGCAACAAGAAGTTGGAAAATTTTTAGTAATTCTGTTTGTTTATCTACTTTACCACTAGTGCGTATATTTACTTTAAACTTAATTTTCTCAAAATGTTGTATTTTTAACTTCGATGTACCTAACAAACCGAAAAAAAACTATTATACATTATGCTTTGAAATTTTGCTTGAACATTCTATACATATCCCTGTTTAATCTGAGGTGAATTGTTTAAACTCATAAAAATAACCTTTTTTTTATTATTATCATCATCTTTGAAAAAATTCATGCTTTTTAAAATATGAATGTGGTTTCTACTTCAGATTTTTTAAAAACATATATAAACTTTATTTAATTATAAATTCATCTTCAGATTATTAAGAATTGTTTATTTTATGCATGAAAAATTTCATGTCCATATCTTAAGTAGTTTATGAGAAAGGGTACATTAATTTAACATGGCAGGTATAGGGATTTCGACTGTCCTTAAATAAAAGACCATTTTCCGTTTTATAATACTGGTATGCAAAAAGCCGGTGACTTGACAGCTCTGGATACAGTAAAACCTCATGAGCGGTGTCTGTTATTCGGAAGTATCCGCTATTTTGCAGTAAAAATCGGAAAATATTATTTATGTTGAAGTTTCAAAATGTTTTCGCTGAAAAGAGGTGTCCGTTATGGATGTTTAATGTATTTGTATTTATACCATTTTGTGTTTCAGTGATAAAATATTAAATGTTTTTGATAACTGTACATATTTTACATTTATAATATATTTTAAATTTTTTTTAACAATTATGGGCTTGCTACCCTTAGAATCGAGCACTGTAAAAGAATTGCAGCTAACTGTTTAGTCATTCGATTGTTTTTATAGAAAACGTTTACATAAACGTAATTGAACTCTATTCAGACCACAATGCGATCAATAATATTGATAGGCACGTTTTATAATATGATCAAGTAAATGTTATCTTTAAAAACGACCGAATGTTCCAGACTTTTATGAGGGCGCGTAAAGTCGTTACGTTATCTGAGAAACACCGAGTACATCTCCAAAGCGATTTATTTATCAAAAATACCGACAATTTTATCATTGTTTGAGAGGGAATAAATCATTGAATGTATTTTGAAATACTTGTATTTAAGAAGCGAATAAGATTCTCGCTCTAAAAAACACAATTGTCAAAAACGCAGTATCGCACTAATCATCCATACCTTTTCCCTTTATTTGTTAAGGTTTCACAAATGAATCAATTTTCTTACTCTTTAAAATTTGTAATACACTTAAACTGAGACCTTATATTCATACATTCAAATTTTGGTAATATTTGTGCTAATTTTTGAGACACGAGCTAATTTATCATTTTCTAATTAGTTGGAAGTGTCTTAATGCATTGCCGCCATTTTTATGTGCTAAGGTTTTGGTAATTATGCACTCAAAATGAACGTACTAGTTAAAATTTTGAAATTTTGATTTAATTTTTAAATAACTCAGGAAAAAAAAACAGAAGTATTCTCATATATTTAATCGACATCTAAAACCGGAACATTTTTTCGATAAAGCTTCATATAATATAAAATACTTAAAAAAAAAAAAAAAAGAAAATAACAGGAATCGAAAAAAACTCTATCTCTCTATTACTTTTAATAATCAGGGTACGCACAGATTTACTATAATTTTTAACAAATTGTTTTTCCTTATTTAAACTCAGACAAATGTTACAGATACTATGATTACATCACGTGATTACAAATCCTGCGATTGAAATAGTAAATATTTTTTTACAATCTGAAATGCTGGTGAAAATGTCGTTGGAAATTTTAAGAATTGTAAGCAACTTGAATAACACCTTTGTGAAAATTTAAATAGTGCAAAAATATTTAAAATTTGCGTACTAGTACTGATGATTGAAAATGCTGATCGGCTAAAAAATGCATTATGTAAAAGATTTTTTCGGGAAAAAAAGGTTTTTTATGAATATAACTAACAGTTGTATGTAAATACAGACGAAGAAAAAAAATCATTGCTATTTAATTAAAATTAGCTTTTTCTCTTGCTGATTTTCTGCAGAAATTATTGGATCTCTTAGATTCAGTTTTATCATTTTAAAAATAAATAATACGTCAGTAAAAGTATATCTATCTATATTATAAAGGGCAAACATATCTGTGCGTAACGCATACGTCATTTTGAGAATGGCAACGTTTTGAAATTTGAAATAAAATTTCGGTTTTGCAATTTTATCTACTGTAAATTTTTAAACTTCTAAACATCGCACATTTTAAATTTTTACACCGTCATATGAGGAAAAAAATGCTCTTTTAAATGCAGTTTGTTTGAAAGCTGTATCTCAATTTATTTTTGATATATTAATTTTTTTTGTAGTTTTTAATGCTATTTTTCTAATCGTGGCAACAAAAGTACCCCATTTCTATTGAAAATAAACGGAAAATACTCGAAAATAGGAGATTGCTGTATCTTTTTGTTGCCATTATCTCATAAAACCTAAAAAAAAAAAAGTTGAAATTATAATACCTGGCTATGTCAAGAATATTGTCTGTTATTCCGCGATAATGACGTCACATGCACACTTTTCTATAGACGAAGTTTAAGAATGGATTGTAAAAGTGGATTGCTTTAGCGGATCTAAATGATGTCATTTTATAAAAAAACGTGTATTTTAATTCTTAAAACTGAATTATGTTTTGTAGAAGTGCGTCATTTTCACAGCCCAGCTGCTTTGAAATTCTTCACAGGTGAAAATGCTTCACTCTTGAAAATAATGTAATCGAAATCATACACTGATCAAACGCAAAGTCTTACAAAAAATTTAGAGTGTCTTTATAAAAGAGAGGTGATGTGCAAAAAATAGCGATTTATATTACAGAAATTGATGATTCTCGCCTGGATGGATTTGCTTCGCCGAGTTAGACAAGCAAACAAATAATTCGAGGTTTAAACTAATATCATGTTCCTGAAGTCTTTGTCCAAAATTCTCTCGAATAACAAAATTTTAATGCTAGTCTTTAGGACATTCTGCTATAATTTTATCAAAATAGCACAATTTGCTTAATTTATTTTTTCATAATTTTATATAATCTATATTATATTTAAAACACAAGTGTGTTTTTTAGTCATCTTCTCTGATCTTTCTGCTGAACCAATTTTACGAATATATATATATTTTAACTGAAAGCTGTTCATTTGTAGATGTGATCACACTATCTGAGGTTTTTTTTTAAATATCCCTACTTTTAATTTTAAAAGCATTTTATGAATTTTCTTCAAAATGGTGAAAATTAGATAATTTTCATTGTTGCAGACAAGAGAGAAATAATGAGGTATTTTTATCTTTGTTCATGCTATTTTCTGATAAAAATTCAAAATTGTTGATAAAAATTGTTGTATAGGGTTTAGTGGCGCAAAATTCCATTAGGAGCATAATATTATAATAGGGGAATAATAACGGAAAATGAAATACTGCTTTTGAATACACGCATTTTTCCTCATAAATTTTCTACATAGTTTTTCCTTCTGCATGTGTACTAATACTAAGTTTCAGACACTAGGCGAAATTCTTATTTAAGACTGTTCTTAAGAGAGGTGGCCAGCTTTTTAAACCCATTAGATGGGGCTGGCATCAATCAATCAGCGGTAAAATTACATTGCTCCAAGTTTTCTAGACTTTAGTCTTTTGCATGCTATCAGTAAGTCAATAGAAGCGTAGCGGAAATTCTAATAAGTTTGAACCATACGCTAAAAGATCTGCTTTGGAATTTATTCGTTCTTTGGCGACTGGAATAAAACAAAATGCATGGGGGGATATTATTGATGTTTATTTAAAAATCCCAAAAGGAGCTAATTATAAAATGAATAGGTATGACTCGAATACTAATTCTTTTTCAAAGTAAATCGATTTTTACATTTCTGGAGGGAAAAAAATAAATATATAATTTTCATCTCTATATAATAAAACGCAGTGTAACGAATTCGGGGCGAACCCATCCTCGAGAAAAGCAATTACCCCGGCCATGTTAGGCATATATATCCAAGAGACCATAAGTTTGCCGATTGTTCAACGTATGGAAATATACACATAATCTGCTTTGTATCACATCTATTCTTCGTTATTTTCTCTAAAACGTTCAAAAACTATGAAATTATAATGTTTTAAATTCTAAATTAAAAACAACGGATAATCAGCTGATATACAACGGATAACAAGACTACAAGATATAAACACACGAAGACTGTTGCCATTTAAAACTACAAATTCGAAATCTAGAAACAAATCTAGAAACTCTTACAGTGTTTCATAAAAAAAAAACCTGCAGGTTAACATATGATTCTGTTATTAAAATATTAGTAAAAGCATATTAAAGCCTTTAAATATTTTGAAATGCGTTTTTCACTTTTTCATGTCACGATTTTGTGAAAAATGGAGTTAATTAACCGGAGGTACAAGATGTATTCGGTACACTAGCGTCCTCGGCCTGAGCTAAAGAAAATCCCATCTATTTTTAAACTTTGCTTTGGCGCCATCTTTCGGCAATGAATATAAATGAAAGTAGTTGCGATTGAAATTAAGAGTTTCTTATAAGAAAAAAAATGCAGACATAATGATGTAATTCTAGATCAGCTTTTAAAAGCTTCATTTATATAATTTTAAAATTTCATTCAACATAAATAAAATGAATAGTATTATTATTATGATGATGACTTTGATAGAATTTTAATTTATTTTATTTAGCTTAACATTTATCTGCATATTTTTAAAAATTTTGTTTGCATTATAAAAGGTTTTTTTTTTTTTTTTTTTTTTTTTTTTTTTTTTTTTCTCAGATGTAAATGAAATATAAGATGTTATCATGATTGCATTAGTATGGCTGCAAATTATCTTTTCAATTATTAAATTACTAGAAGAAATTTGCTCATCTAAGCGCTTTCATATTGTCAATTATTTTTTCGTTTTTTTCAAATTTTAAGTGAAAAACACAATTTTTACCCGCCGTCCTAGGACGGGCATTTACACTAGTACTAATAAAAGAATAAATCGCTCTGTGTGACTCTGTGCGATGGCTAGCGAAAACGACCGCACGTAGAAGTCTGAAAATTCAGATGTGATTAGTCCAAGACAGGTCCTGATACACCTGAGGCTCAGATTTTTAATTTTTTAAGGGCCGGAGCCCCTGGGCCCCTTTCAGTCTTTATGCACTAAAACGTTAATAACATGCCTCTTTTCTATCCGATCTTCTTCGTTTTCGGGTGAATTATCATTTCAGTTTCTTCCCTCGTTCTACATTTCACTTAAGACCCTGGCGCCCTTGCAAGGGGCCCAGTACAGGGCCCCTTGAAATTTTAGTGCACTAAATTGTTAATAACATGCCTCTTTTCTATCCGATCTTCTTCGTTTTTGGGGTGAATTCACCTTTCAGTTTCTGCCCCATTTCTACTTTTCAGTTAAGACCCTGGCACCCTTGCAAGGGCCCCGGTATAGGACCCCTTGAAGTTTTAGTGCACTAAGTTGGTTGGTTGGTTGGTTGTATTTATGACGGCCAATTATCTGCACTAGGGATATAGACCCAGGGGGAGTGCCCTTCGTGGGGGTCTTTCTAAGGGAACCTAACCCGTATTAACGCTTGGAAATCCAAGGTTCGAAGAAAACCACGAAAACTCCGAACGATTAGGCCGACGGGCGCGATTGGGTTCGAACCCAGCACCTCCCGTCTACCAGCTTCGAGAGCAGAACCTCTCAGCCACTGGTGGGGCTTTAGTGCACTAAGATGTTAACAAATGCCTCTTTTCTATCCGATCTTCTTCGTTTTTTGGAGTGAATTCTCCTTTCAGTTTCTACCCCATTTCTACATTTCACTTAAGACCCTGGCACCTTTGCAAGGGGCCCAGTACAGGTCCCCTTGAACTTTTAGTGCACTAAATTGCTAATAACAAGCCTTTTTTTCTATCCGATCTCCTTCGTTTTTGGGGTGAATTCTCCTTTTAGTTTCTGCCCCATTTCTACATTTTAGTTAAGACCCTGGCACCCTGTCAAGGGACCCAGTACAGGGCCCCTTGAAGTTTTAGTGCACGAAATTGTTAATAACATTCCTCTTTTCTATCCGATCTTTTTCGTTTTAGGGGTGAATTCTCCTTTCAGTTTCTACCCCATTTCTACATTTCAGTTAAAACCCTGGCCCCCTTGCAAGTAACTTAAAGACGTAAAATTCAAGGGGCCCTTGAAGTTTTAGTGCACTAAATTGTTAATAACATGCCTTTTTTCTATCCGATCTTTTTCGTTTTTGGGGTGAATTCTCCTTTCAGTTTCTACCTCATTTCTACATTTCAGTTAAAACCCTGGCCCCTTTGCAAGTAACTTAAAGACGTAAACTTCAAGGGGCCCCTTGAAGTTTTAGTGCACTAAATTGATAATAAATTGCTTCTTTTTTACCCGATCTTCATATTTGGGATACTTTCTCCATTTAGTTATACTCCCGTATCTACATTCCACTTAAGACCATGGGCCCGGTCCAGGGCCCCTTAAATTTTTTGTGTGCCATGCGTTTTTCACACCCTAATTTTCTCACCTTCGCAATGCGTAGTTTTAAAGTTGAGTCTTGAACTCTTCTTCTTAGACCAACACTCACATATATTTATTGGGGCCCTAGGGCTTTCTTTTAAGCATTTCACAATTTTTTGCACTATTCATTTAAATTATATTCTAATGATTAATTCGTACCCTATGCTTAATCTCAACTAATCGAAGATCTAAAACGCTAAGTACTAAAACGTTGTAACATATTTTCATGTTAGGGCGTTTTCTTAACTATCACTTGGCCCCTTTTGGACCCCCTATTATAACTCCCTTAAAGATTCACTAGCTTTTTTTTTTCTAACAACATCTTAGGTTCTCCAGCTATTACACGAACGACAAAAAAATATTTCAGCCTTGAACTACCACCAATTTTGAATATAAATCGTCTTCTTAGGGCCCTTGGCGCATCCTCTTTAAAAGTGATCCGAATTCCTTACAATTTTCTTTACCATAGTTCTAGCGTACTCAGATTACATTAAAAATTGCTAAAAAGTGTATTTATACCAAACTACATGCCACTTAAGTCCCTTCCCCCTTGGGGCCCGGTACAAGGCCCCTTGAAGCTTTTGCACCATAAATTATTAATAAATTGCCTCTCTTAATCCGAATCTTCATTTTTGGAACCATTTTTCCATTTAGTTTTTCCAGGTTCTATATTCAAGTTAAAATACCGGGGCACCTTAGGGTGCTGTTGGGCCCGATCCGGGGCCCCTTGAACTTTTTGTGTGCTATGAATTTTTTACACCCTAATTTTCTCACCTTCTCATTGCATGATTTTAAAACTAAGTCTTGGACTCTTCCCCCTAGACCAACAGCCTCATATTTTTATTGGACCTCTAGGTCCCATTTTTAAGCACTTACCCCAATTTTTCGCATTTCTTTAAAATATTATTCTAGTGATTATTTCATACACTATGATTAATTTTGACTAACTGAAGATCTAAAACGCTAAGTACTAAAACATTTAAACATGTTTTCATGTTAGGGCCCTGCTCTCAACTAATAGTTGGGCCCTTTTCGACCCATTGTTATAGCTCCCTTAAAAATGGTCCGAATCACGAACTTTTTCTCCTAACAACTTCTTTGGTTCTCCAGCTACTGCATGAAATACAAAAAAAAAAAAAAAAAAAAATGCAGACTTCAGCTACCATCAACTTTGAATATTAATCGTATTCATGGGACCTTTGTTACAGCATCTTTAAAAACTATCCTATTCTTTTGCAATTTTCTATAACAAAGTTTTAGCGTCTTCCAGCTAAAAACTTTTAACCCCTAAAAACTTTTCTTATACCCAACTACATTCCAGTTAAGGCCCTGGCCCCCCAGGGCCCGGTCTTTCTTTAAACCCCAGCTACCACCTTTTTCGAACATTAAACTCTTTTTTCAGCATTAACTTACGTCTACTCACTACAGCCGTAAATTAAAAATCGCGTTACTTTAAATGTAACTTTAGATAAGGGATTTCATCCGTTTATTAAATATTGTGTTAATGCTAACAGTGACTCATAAAAATTACAAGGTGAGGAAGCATCTTCCACCGCTTGGTTGCGCATTATTTTCTCGGGTTTAAGGGCCCAATTTCAACGGGATTTGCTTCCTTCAACTTAGATTACAATTCAGCTACTTTCTGTATTATGAAATTTTATCTTAGACTTTAGTTACCAAAATTTTCTAACATTAATGGCGCATTCTTTTTTTTTCTTTTTTTTTGTGGGCTTGATTCCTACGAGGTTTGGCTCACTCAACTTGGTTTTCGATTGTCTCCGGCACGTGCGGGCACTTCCGGTAAATGCTGCCATATGTCGTGGGGATATAGATTACAGGTCCGTTCGGAAAGTAGTTTGATGGGAACACATTAGACACTGCGCAAGGCCTCCGAAATTAGTTTCATTTAAAAGAATTTCCAAAGATATAAAATCGTACAAACTTATGTTTTGTTTAAGGTTATTATTTACAAACTCCGGGCAACGCCGGGCGGGTCTGCTAGCTTTATATAAAAAAAGTCACGCCAAAATAACACTATCATAATAGGCGAAGAAAAAAAAACTTAGAAATTAAATCTATAGGTATCTGATGGATGCACTGGCATGTTATAGAAAAAGTGTGTACACCATCAGTTTCATCATATTACTGGGCCAGACATTCTTCGAGCCAAGATGATATGAGCACAGGACACTCTTTCTAACAAGTGATCTATAAATATAGAAAAAAAATCCCTGTCGGCCCGGCCTACGGGCGGAGGTAGATTTCGAAGTTAAGTAAGGTCAGTCTGCCAAAGTTTGATAACCCCTAAATGCGACAATGTTTTTTTACATAAAATCTTAATGCAAGAATCGTAAATAAATGTTAGATAATAATGCATACGAACTTCATAAAGAAAACCCGAAACATATTTTTGCATATAAAACGGTTTCTTTAAAAGAAATTTCCAATCAAATACACATCGTTCATTTTACAAACGCCCCCATGTTTCATAAATGCGACAAAAATTCCCGAAAGTTGCTCATGTTTTTTATTTTTTAACTTTGAAGATCAAATACCTTATAAACCTTAGAGCTGCGCTGTCCGTTTCAGTTACCTGACCAGTTAAACTAAAGAAAAGGCGACCAGTTTCCGGTTTAGAATTTGAAGTTGACTACGCATTTAAGAGAGCTTCTTTTCAGCCTGTGCCTAATAGCGATATGCATATTGTTGTAAATGCGACGAAACTTTTAAAAGATTAACGAAGAAGTTTGTATGGGATTTTTTATATATTGTGTTAAAATGATATTTAAATCAAGTTTTATGTTTAATTAAGCTGTGTTGAGCCAGCATAATTCTTCATTAATGTTTTTCTTTAACCAGGTGTTTAAATATGTGTTTAAGATGATAAAAAAAAATACGCTTCTTTAAAATTTTTAATTAAAAAAGGTGTAAGAAACGCAGTGTCTTTTCCAGTAACATAATCTGGACATATGATTAAGAAATTTGCAATAATTTTACATAACGAAAATTCTGGAAAATCTTGTGTAGATTGAAAACAATTTATATTTATTTTAATGCGGTTAAGAAAGTTAATTTTACCAATATTATATCATTCGGTAGCTTAAATGCTATCTCCGATTAAAACGTGATGCAATTGAGTTATTCCCTGGTTTAGGAGTCTTTATTTTTGTTAGCACTTTTATAAAATCTGATATTTTAATTCTGTTTTTACCTTTTATTCATTATAATCGACATTTTCTACTTTTAAATTAGTAATAAATAAAAAATAAATAAAACCATGTTTATCTAAATGAATATTTGTTTTCATATACGTATTTGTAAGTACAGAAAATGTTAATTTTTTTGAGAAAGTGGAGGAAAAATGAAGAGGGCAGGGGGGGGGGGGGGCAACAGAATATAAGGCACAGAGCTTCTCTTTGGCTTAAACAGAATTATTAGGAATATTGTACGATTTTATCTATTTCTAAGGCTGATATATTTATCATGTGGCATTTTATAATAAAGTTATATCTAGTTAACAATTAAGTTAGTCTAGTTAACACTATTATAAATATCTTTTAAATACTTTTTTAACTCGTAAGCTCCACACTGTAATTCGCACCGACCGAAATGTCGGCGTCTTTAATTAATTCGCATTTTTCATTCACAAAATAAGAATTTTAATAAAATCAAATATTTCAATTGGATTCCAAATTGGATTTGGTGGTTTTTCGGTTTTCCCTAAACCCCTCCCTATTTCCATCCCCTTGGTCCGATTTTGCCCATTAACGAACTTGACCGAAATTTCATGCCCCTTGATTTTATGTATCAGTTTAGAAGAGATTTGTGCAGAATTGTGCAGAATATATATATATAATAAATTTGAAATCACACAAATATATGAATAAATTGGTAAAGTTCTAAAGACGAATTAGAAATGAACATAGGAAACCAGTATGTAAAATAAGAAACTATGAATTACCCACAGAATCTTCAGAGGAGCTTATATATAGATAGATAGATAGATAGATAGATAGATACATAAAGTTTTTTACTGAGGGTGGTTTTGGGTTCTAGAGGTCATGATCGGTGTAGATGTGCAAAAATTTTCAGAAATTCCAACATAGGGAAGAATTTAATAGGTAGTAGTTCATACGAAATCTACCTAAAAAGAATATTGTGTACCTCTCAGATCGGGCGCAGCCTTCCGAATGATAAACACATCAAAATGTTACATGTTGCAAGCATATTATTCTGAGCTGTAGAGGGAATAGTGTAGCTTACCATTGTAACATAGTTATATTTGCTAGTAACCATTCAAATGAAAGTTACGATAACTATTCAGAGAGAAAATATTAAATCTCATACAAGTCATGGAACATTTCTCAGTTATGTTGGAAAACGTTAACAATTATGCAAAGCTATGTAAATAAATAATAAATGTTAAATTTTATATAAATATTATCGAGAACAAACAAAGATCAATTCTAAAAGATTTGCGTCATTTAACTATTTTCAAAGCATTAAAAAACTGGATTATTTGCATTAAATTATAATTCATATTTGTTCAATAATGTAGCTTACCATTGTAACATAGTTATATTTGCTAGTAACCATTCAAATGAAAGTTACGATAACTATTCAGAGAAAAAATATTACATCTCATACAAGACATGGAACATTTCTCAGTTATGTTGGAAAACGTTAACAATTATGCAAAGTTATGTAAATAAATAATAAATAATAAATGTTAAATTTTATATAAATATTATCGAGAACAAACAAAGCTCAATTCTAAAAGATTTGCGTCATTTAACTATTTTCAACGCATAAAAAAACTGGATTATTTGCATTAAATTATAATTCATATTTGTTATAATTCATATTTGTTCAATAGTGTAGCTTACCATTGTAACATAGTTATATTTGCTAGTAACCATTCAAATGAAAGTTACGATAACTATTCAGAGAGAAAATATTACATCTCATACAAGACATGGAACATTTCTCAGTTATGTTGGAAAACGTTGACAATTATGCAAAGCTATGTAAATAAATAACAAATAATAAATGTTAAATTTTATATAAATATTATCGAGATCAAACAAAGCTCAATTCTAAAAGATTTGCGTCATTTAACTATTTTCAATGCATAAAAAAACTGGATTATTTACATTAAATTATAATTCATATTTGTTATAATTCATATTTGTTCAATAGTGTAGCTTACCATTGTAACATAGTTATATTTGCTAGTAACCATTCAAATGAAAGTTACGATAACTATTCAGAGAGAAAATATTACATCTCATACAAGACATGGAACATCTCTCAGTTATGTTGGAAAACGTTAACAATTATGCAAAGCTATGTAAATAAATAATAAATAATAAATGTTAAATTTTATATACAGATTATCGAGAACAAACAAAGCTCAATTCTAAAAGATTTGCGTCATTTAACTATTTTCAACGCATAAAAAAACTGGATTATTTGCACTAAATTATAATTCATATTTGTTATGCATGGCAATTTTTAACTCGAATCTCTCCACTTATGAATAGGAATATAACTATTATAAATTGTTCATATCATATTACATTTATGATAACTTGCTATAAACATAGTGTAAACAATTTATTAAACAATTTTTAAAAGCTATTGACATTAAGTACTAACGTTTCCTCTTTTTCAGTTGCAAAATCATTTATGTTTTGACAGAAACACATATTTGACACATTATTACACACAAACATTTTCTAACGCTATCCAAAAATACCATTAAAAAATATGACGATGTCAAAATTATTTTCTGTTTATTAAGTCCTATTATTCAACGGTGATACTGTTAATGATTAAAAAAAACTAAATAATGCGAATTCTTTAAATATTTTCTTTTTTTTAAACTTTTCATAAAGTGAATAGAAAATATAGGAAATAATCACAGAGCAGAATTTACACTGTAGTGTACATTAAGAGCATAGATAAATTTCTTTGCTCTTTGGGAAACAGAATTTATACGCTTATCTACAAATAGAAACATATTGTAGGCAGAAGTCGTGATCACTTTTCAATTACATTTGGAAACGAAAAATATTGACATGTCAAATCTAAATTAAAATAGTATGGGGCCAAAAATTTTCCAATTAAAAAAATATGCAGTGAATAATTATATATCCAATATGGAAAAAGCTACATCTATACTACTCTTGTTTGTATAACAAAAGTACAGAGAAGATTAAATGTTTTGAAAGTCATTACCTTAAACTTCCCAGTGCCGTGAACTGATATGCCCGTTCACTAAGCAGGAAATGTAACTGCAATATGATCATTATTTAAATTAATACAGTTCTACAACTACATAGCACTTTTAAAACATTGAATAGTGATTATTACTTTTAAGGATTATATTCTTACACATAATTAACTTTTTAACATCATGTTGGACATAGAATTATGATTAATACCATCAAGGATTATATGCATATATGCAATTAATTTTTTCATATCATGTTGAAAAGAATCCTGCTTTTTTTTAATATTTTTAATAAATTACCGGGAAAACAACATTACAATTTTGCCCTTTTGCTGCGTTGTCAGAGTGTTAATAGAAACAAATAGAATATTGAAATTTAAATTGATGAACTGATGAACAATAAAACTAAATAGATATTTCTCATTTTAAACTTCAAACAAAGTTATCTTTTTATTTTTTGTTAAAATGTGTATTAGACGCACCTCTTTTTTTCCCCTAAAAGAAATAAAAAAATAAATAAAGCTGAAGCGATTATAGATGTAGTTTTAGTTTCAACCAAAATGTGTGTAGAAGCTTAATTGGTAAGAAACGTAATAGACAGCATTTTTTCTGCCACGTAATGATCGTATTATACAATGCACCAAAGTTTTCGCTTTTTTCGAGCGTCACCATGTTAAATCATGGCTTCAAACATAACTCCTCGGAACAAGAAACTTTTTATTGTTGGAACATTATCGCTCGTTATAGCGAATGAAATGCTTGGAAAACAGACCTCAGGTCTTGGCTGACATTTCATCTCCTCTATCCTCTATTTAAACAATGAATACGAGCTAGGAAATATTTTACGATTTTTGATTGATAGCCCATCAGCAAGGGGTGGAGAGATTCGTTTCGATCGTTTTGTTGCGGAATTTTTTGTCATTTTAAAAGAATCCATGTAATAAAAACTTTTATAGAAATTTGCCTCTTTTGAGGAATTAGTGTCTGATATTTGAAGCTCATCGAAGTGAAAATTTATATCCGCTGTTTAAAAAAGGAAGTGACAGAAAGCATGAATTACTCAGGCTAACTATTTTCAGTAGCTTTACTAGTTCAACTGATTTCTTAGAATATCTGACACACACTGCTAGATATTACGAGTTTGTGATGTTCAAGCTCCTTCGCAATAGAGCATTCTTGTGCTCTAAATATATATTTGTTTATCCTGAAAAAAAATCTGTTGATTTTACAAACACAAATAGGCAAACAGGGCGCTGTTAAAAAACTTTATTTTCCGGAACTAATCTGTATTTATTACGTGGAAATTCAATTAAAATAACAGTTTGTAATAAATTTAAAATTTTCACGTAAAATAAACAGATTTTACTGGGGCACTGGCTGCCAGGTTCTTTAGGTAAAATCAACAGAATTTGTTTTTTACAGTGAAAATTTTAGCCGCAGTCTACCTACATCTTGAACGCTCTACTTTCTTTAAAGCCTTGTTATCCGTGTTTAACTTTGCTTTACGAGTTTTAGGTATCACAATATTGAACCATCCCAATCTAAAAGTGTCAGGATTGTAGGCGCGTAATATTTCTGTTAGCAAGAATAATTTAATTTTCCATTTTCGATAACTAATGAAAATATGATTGCCGATAAGCTCGTAAAATCACTCAATGAAGTTATAATTTATAAGTTGATTTCTGTAGAATATTTGCGAGAAGAAACATTTTTTCGTATTTAAGCATTTACCCCAGTTACACCTCTCCGAAACGTTTCTTATTGGTGCTAGAAATTTAAACATTTGATCATTTTAAAATCTAAATATGCTCCAAATTTCAAATCTTTATATAATTGCCTTCTTTTTCTTAAAATTTCATTTTTGTGTAATTTACATACGTTCAAAGTATAAAATTTGCATGTGATTCGATCGACTATTTTTTGAAAAGTCATCTAGTTAAAACTTCTGGTAATATTTATTTGAAATTTAGTACAAAAAATATATTAATATGTTTTTCTCTTTTAAATATTGACAAATTACGTCATATTTATACACATATATATGTATATTTATTTGTATAAATATATAGAGTGGTCATAAAGAACCTTGTCGATATATCAAACTATACCACCCGATCCGTTTAACCGGTTGATATGAGATTTCCGATATTGCTATGCAGAGGTAAGAGCTCGAGATTCTGTGAGCGGCAACAAAGTGGTGCTCACGGTTACAGTTATAGGTACAGAAACTCGACATTTTGGAATGGCAACTCCCAACTTTTTTTTTTTTTCGATGCAAAATGCTTAGCGCATGCGAAAATCCTAAACAGCGCTGGAACGGTATACGTGTATCACAAAAAATAAAATAAAAATAAAATCGGATGTGTTATGCTCGCAAAAAACAGCTCTGCGAACGGAAAAAAAAAACAAAAAAAACATGATTGGTACGTATGGAAGAAATTTGCATATGTGAAGGACAAGACACCAATCACAGAATGTCGTTCACCAGTTTGCATGTGTCCTGAAGTTACTATGCGATTAACTTCCATAACAGAGTGCTCATAAACAGCTTTCAGTCCGGATCGCAGTCTATCGCAGTTACAGCCAGTTTCTTCCAATTTCTTTACTAAATCATGCAGAGTTTGTGGGGTACATATACCACGTATTAAGCGATGATTACGCAAGGCTTCGGCGGCATTCATCTCATTGTGATAATACAGTTTTACCAATTCACCACGAACTTTCGCTGGCAGACACATTTCATAGGCATGTGTGATCTCCCGACTGAAGTACCAACGACGATAGGACGATACGAAGACTTTTTGCCGAGGAGACCGAAACCTATGTCCCATATCCCCGGAAAGTGAACAAGTGAGGTAGATGAGAAGGTGCGATTCCAGGGTAGCAGTGATAGCATAAAAAAGTGGGGTGGAGTTTAAGACTTAGATTCTTGAGTTCAACAAAAAGGGAAAAAAAAATAAATAAAATAAAAATATGCTTAAAAACCGACAAATTTTAGATAAATGATGAGGGAAAAATTTTGCAAGAACTAAGTAAAAATTAAAGTAGTATGCCATTGCCTAGTACCTAGTACCCTAAAACAGCCGAAGCTCTTTTGGTTACGCTTAGTATTATAGTCTTGAAAAAGGACCCTTTGGAAGGCCGTAGCAGGATCACAACAAACCAGATGAAGTATTTCACCGGTGTCCAAAATAAAATCAATTAAGTTTATAATATTCAATTAAATAACAGCCGAAAATAAGGGTAAATGTGTCAGCGGCACACGCTCCGAATCTCCCGGTCTATGCCTTGATGATCTAGCCCTGATAAGGGCCTCTCGGTATTACCGTTCAATGCAGAAACTAGTGCACTCTTCGAAGTCAACGCGTGTGCTTAAGAAGTATTTACAGTGGGCCGTAACCCCTGCTCCTGAGCCGGTTCGGATCTCGCTCTTATATAGTCTGTGGCTGAACCATGAAGAAGGCTGGACCATGCAGGCAGAAGAAGCGGAACCATGGGAGGAGAACCAACATTCCAACCCCCTCTTTTTATCTGTTTTCAACGCTGAATATCAGGCGAACGGCGTTCTGTGATTCATGTCTTGCCTCTGTCAACTGCAAATTTCCTGTGTGCTCCCGATCATGTTTTTTTTTTTTTTTTTTCCCGTTCGCAGATCTGTTTTTTTTTTATCGTGCATAACGCGTCCGTTTATTGTGATACACGTACCGATCCATGCGTCTTGAGGAATTTTGCATGCACTGAGCCTTTCACGACGGAAAAATGGGCTTTGTCATTCGAAAATTTCGAGTTTCTGTACCTATAAGGCTATGAGCGCCACCTTGTTGCCATTCCCTGAATCGCGAGCTCATACCTCGCTAGAGGTCTATATATCGGCAAAGTTTCTTTATGACCACCCTGTATATATATAGAGAGAGAGAAAGAGAGAGATATAATGTACTACTATACGTCTCTAACTTAAAGAAATAAATGCATTACTATCAGCCTGTTCATTAATCTAACAGTCTATTTATCTGTCTTTATATGCATATATATATATATATATACTTGTATATAACACCGTCAAAATTGACGGAGTGTAAATGAAAAATCCTCAAAATAGTGTTTAGATGTTTATATGAAGAATAAAATGGAGATAGAATATAGAGGGGGTAAAAGTAGATAGGCTTTCAATCACAGGACTTATACCCAAAAATAGTACTCGGTTCGCGGCGCTGGTGCTTTCAACTTTAGCATCACGTGATTTAGATGTAGTTTTGATTATAGATGGTAGCATCAAATGTCATTAGGTATTTCATTATTTCATTTCTGATATTTGAAAAATTCTGCATGATCAATAAATATGAATGAAAATGAGAAAAAATGCTCGTTGATAAAGGTATGGGCTCCGTTTTTTCTTTTTAATTTTAAGTTCATAGCAGAAAAACTTCTATCAAAATAGCTACATTTTCTGGTAACACATAATCATGAAAGTTGTACATTAAAAAATCTTTTTGTGACTTAAAAAAAGATTCATTTTTTTATGATTTTTGCATTTTATTAATAAAAAAATATTATCCTTTGATTTTTAATGGCTACAACAAAGATATTATGTAAACTACAATTTAAAATAATATTTAAAATACTTAAATTTCAAATGAAAATTTTCTGCTTTGAAAATATCAGAATTGCATCCCAAAATTTAAATACTATAGCATACAAATTTTCATTTGTAAGTAATATATATATATATATTAAAATAAAAAATATATATTTTTAAATATATAATATATATATATATATATATACACTATATGGCCATTAATGACAGGCGACTTTCAATTTTAGACATTTTGTCGAATATTTAGAAATATACTTAACAGATTCTTCAGGAATTTCAGGATTAAAAGGAACAGGTATGACCTCATATTTAGAAATGTCGATTTCATAAGGGGGGCAATTAGGAGGGCAACAAAAAATCAAAGAAAAAAAGTATTACTTGAGATCACCCTGTAAAATAAAATGCACGAAATGATCTATCGCTACAGAATATAAATAAACAGACATTGTGTAATATGTGTATCCGTTTATGTAAGAATAGCACTTATATTAATAAAGATATAGTGATTTATTTAAAAAATTAAAAAATTCTTGCATGTTTATTGCTTATAACATGCTGCGTTTTCAACCAAATTTAACGCCAGTTTCAGAAAATTTACAAAATATAGTAGAAACAATATAGTGTAATTGGAATATAAATATATTAAATATTTTAGGAAATATGAGCAGTTGTATGAAATAATTTTTATCTGCGCATGCGCAACCGATAACAAGGATCATTTTACATAATTTAATAGTCAGCTCTATGGAGCAACTTATTAAAAAAATCCAGTTAAATATCGTAAAAATTCAGAAAGATATCGGCTTTAGAGTGAGTAAATTTTTAGTTGTTCACTAAAAGCGGCTGAATTATAAGGGATTTTCCACAAATTGTCATTTTTTATTAACTGACTTTCAGAAAAATGTTGGTATTTAGTGACTGTCAACGAGTAGATTTGGAAATAATGCATCGATTTTGATACTTCTTTTTATCATGGTATAGGCTCGTTGTGGTGGTTATCCAGAAAAAGCAAAAGCATAAAAAATGTAAAATTAAAAAAAAAATAATTAAAATTTTCAACTTGTGGACAACCCCTTATCATTCAGCTAGTTTTAGCTAGCAACTAAAATTTAGCTCACTTTAATGCCGATACCTTTCTGAATTTTTACGATATTTGACTGGATTTTTTGATAAGTTGCTCCACAGAGTTGACTGTCAAATTATGTAAAAAGATCCTTGTTATTGTTCGCGCATGCGCAGATAAAAACTATTTCATACGACTGCTCATAACTCCTAGAATATTTAATATATTTATATTCCAATTGCACTATATTGTTTCTACTATATTTTGTCAATTTTTCTGAAACTGGCGTTGAAAACGTCTAAAATTGAAAGTTCCCGGTCATTAATGCCCACATAGTGCCCATATTCGTTATACAGTCAGTTATCAAAATAAAATTGCTACATAAGTGTATTGTATAAGAAATTTGAAAAATGATTGATTTTAATCATGAGAAAATAATGGGTCAAGGCTTCCCAAATATGGGAGGTTTGACCCACTATATGGAAGGTTTGACCCACTATATGGGAGGCTTGACCCACTTTGTTTTATATATTGAAATATTTGTGAAAAGAAATAAAATAAGTTTAAAAAAGCTAAATAACTCTATGCTACATGCTTTAATTATTATAAAAACATATTTTTGAAAATATGATGCTTAAACAAACCTGTTTATATCGCAAGTCAGAAAAGAAAGTATTTGTTTAAAACAGGATTTTGTCTGAGCAGGTCTAATTGTACAGCAGGGAAAATGAAACTTTAACATTTAAGACAGTATTCCGCTGGATACAGATTCCGTTTTCATAGGGTTTCATGCACTATTATGTCCGGATTTAGTATCCACTGTCCCCCTTTTTTTTGTCTCCTTGTCCTGCTTTTTGTGACAAGCACCGGAATATATGAACAAATTTATTTGGATATATGAAAAAGGGTATATTTCACATACATATTAAATGGAAAAGATTTTAGCAAAATTATGGTGCCATTGTGGCGTTTAGGAATTAAAATTAACTGGTTTCATAAGCATACCACTACCCCTGAAACGGTTAAGACAGCTGCTTTCATAGTTTCTCGTCTTTTTCACTGTTTCCACTTACCTATTGTAAGTAATATTTAAATGAAAAAAAGCCCTATCAACTTTCCTATTTATATTTCATTATTTTTTTTCGTGCTATGGACACTATAGGCATTTTTCACATCTTTAAAATCAATTTTAAACGTTTTCTTGTCATAACCCTATTTTACTGTAGCTTTACAGAATAAATTTGCATTAATTTTTATACATAGCCGTTAATCTTTCATCATGTACAGTGTATAATAAAAATATTTCCAAAACCCCTTAATTAACACACTGCCGACGGGCAATTTTGATCTAATCTGAATTTTAAAATAGTAGAAGCTCCTCCCTGTTCTGAAAGTCTTTTGTAAACTGGTGTTCTAGATAGGTTTCCCACGTTTATGCATCGGTAAATATCTTTCAATATACGAATTTAATATAAAATGTCTTACAATCTAAAAAAAATACGAACAACATGCTAGAAATGCATTTTCTGTAAGGTAGAAGCCACGCCCTAAGTCAATGATGTTTTTTGTATGAAAATGAGAATTATCGTTTCCCATTGTGAATGTGTTACGGGAGCCTTGAACCCTCCCTCACATTGAGTGGGTCAGGCCTCCCCACATAGTCCTTTTCTAAAGAATAGCACATTGTTATTTTAAGCCTAACTTACTGTATAATCTTTATGCCTTTAATGAAAGCTCGATATTCATGCATTACTTAAAACATACTTACTTAAATTTTTATGATATATTTTATCTGAAGAAAGCTTAGAAAATATTTCTAAAAAACACAACTTTTAGGTTGAAAACTCTTCACAATTAATTTTTTACACAACTATTTTGATTATCAGTATGAAACAGAGACTGTTGTTTGAGCATTCCCGTGGGTTTAGTTGACAGCTATTGATAAAACTCTGAAATTCTTTTAAATATGAAAAGTGATGGGTGGGTTAAGCCTCCCGTATGGTCAACACCCCCCCCCCCCTAGTCTCCCCTATATTAATTGAATTATTCTGTAATACACTTAAACGCAAATTTGCAATTATTTTAATCTGCATCATTTCTCAAAGTAAATTAAATATTATAGATATCCCTGATATTTTATTTAAAATAAGAATTGATAAGAAATGTTCATTTTATTTACCATGCCTTCAAAGCTGATAAAATGCATAAAAAACGTACAATTTGAACAGAAAGTTCTTTTGTTTAGATTGAAGGCCGGTAGATGACGTAAAAATATATTTTTTCAACGAAACCTTAAAAAGTGCAAAATAATTCACAGAATAATTCACTGAATTCAGCTTATACTGAATTCAAACTTACTGACTTACAAAACACATTTTAAAATATTAACAGGCTTTAAAGTGCTTTTACAAATATTTTAAGAGCAGAATCGAATGTCAACCGTATTTTTCTAATGAATCGCTCAAAGTGTCATTCATTTGTTTCTGGGTTTGGAATTTGTGTTTCTGAATGGCAACCTGCTGTTAGTAGCTGGTTATTTTTAATTTAGAACTTAAAACATTATAATTGTATAGGTTTTAGTATGATTAAACGATTATGTAATACATATGATACAACATATATTATTATAAGTCGAACATTTACCTTATTCATGGAATTGGAATGCTCAAGCCTAACATGGCCGCAATATGTTTTTCTAAGAAAAGATTATTGGGATAAGATGAGTTCACCCCGGGAGTGTTATACACTTTGCGCTATTTTATATATAATATAGTCCAGTTTCGCAAATGAGTAAAAACAAATTGTTACGAACATTTTTATAATTGTTTCAAGATTAATTACATACAAATAAGTATTAATCCATAATAATCACTCACGACATAATTTCCTGTTTTTAATGTCCATGAACATGTGTTTAAAACAGCAAATGTGTTATATATACCCAAACATTGGCAGGAATCCTTAAAATACATATTTCTTTTTTTTAAATATCATTGTACACCTTTTGTAAAAAGAAAAGAATTCCGTTTTCCAATAATTCTGCAGAAGGACTTCAAATAGCAAATGAGTATAGACAAAGGATATTACACCATTTTTTAAGTTACAAACACTGGCCATGCGCAAGCTTCAAAATAAAAAAAAAATCTCATTATAACCTATCAATTTCCAATATTCTCAATTCATATAAATTTCAAACAGATTTTTAAAAGATTCTAAAACATTTTAAGGAACAAAGACTACATTATTGTTTCTAAACGAAGCTTTTACTCCATTTTTTAATTTCTGAGAAAGTAAACTACAAGGACTGAACCCGAGACCCAAACCGAACCCTGGTATAAAAATCGAGCCCAATATAGTTTCGAACGAGAGCTAGATCTCGGACTCATATATAATGCAGTTGCATCTAAATGTATGCTAATTTGTCCGGAGGAAGAGGCGTTAGATGAACATTCACGCAAAGTCTAAATCAGAATTTATGATCTTTAAGAGATGATCCTTAAAAACAACATTAATAATAGCCTCAAAATGGTTCGGAATACACCCCAACAATCCACTTAAAGATAATCTACATTTAAAACGCTCATTTAATTTTTTTCTTTAATGTTATAGAGCACAACAAAAGGATTACCAGCTTTCGTTGGCTGTTCAAAAAAATAAGCTTCAAATTTATTCTTCTCATAAATTTTGCAGTTTCTTAGGAAAATAAAGTGGCATCAGTGTTATATTTTTGACACAAATAAATTCAGATAAATGGCCCTTTTACAAAATCATTTAGAGGAAGTAAAAGGACATTTTTTTAGCCGACGAAAGGATTTTAAAAGTTCTTTAGAGTAAATAAAGATAATCACAAATTTTAGTGAGTGATGTGATTTAAAAAGTGACTATTTCACATAAGATTCACCAACTCAGAAGAATGATTACACTTAAAGTTTTAATTATAAGTGGTACGCAGTGCTTGATTAAATGCTTGGAGGATTCTTTTTTGTGGAAGTTTTTAAATGTAGTATAATATGTTTTTTGAAACAGACTAAATAAATAAATTATAAATTTATACATGTCTCTTGTTACGTAGCGTTCTGCAGAATTTTTCATGTATGTTTAACCCGCTAAGTAGTTATTTTTTTTACACTACAAACTATAAATAAGGACTATACACCACTTTTATAGTACTGAAATATTCGCCATATATAATAGATATCTGTCTGCTGTTAAAGAAAGAGAATATTAAAGTTTAAAATTATTAGTGTCGAAAAGCTTGTACTAACGAAACAAGAGAAATCTTCTTACCCGTAGGGTGTACCAGCAAACCTGTTAAGGGGTTAATGATTCATAAAATAACGGCTATGAATAGTATTTGTATGATGTTTTGTTTATGATTAAATTGTATATATATTTATCTTATGCACTGCAAAAAATAAATTAATTAAAGCAAAAAACATTAATATGAATTTTGTGTTAAATCAGCCCCTGAATTCAAAGATTACATGACAGAATAAAAATTAAATAAAAAAAACAAAATAACAAAAAACAGACTGCGTAAAGAACGAGCTAATTAATTATTTCTCATCAATGTTAAACTATTTTTTTTATTTACATGTATTGATGCCTTTTAAGTTGCGTTTAATTGTTAATTCCTATCTATAAACACTGTTTTAGTGAGGCCTGTAGATGTCTATGAAGGGTAGAGTTGCAGGAAAGCTAGAGGTCCTACCTAAACAACTTCCAGGTTGTGTAATATTTAAACGGAGCTTCAGACTATAAAATAGTCAATGAAACATCGTCTTCATTTTGAAAGACCTATAAAATGATATGCCTCTCAATAGGGTGCGTAATTTTTTTTTCGTCTGTACCGCCATTTTGTATTTTACGGTCTCCATTTTACATTTATAAAAACAAAATCTAGTCTATAACCATCGGACGGTTAAGACGAATCCATAGAGATCTCATTCATTAAAATCCATCCAACCACTGGGATGTTTCGAGGGTATAAAGAAATCCACATACCCAGATACACGTGAAACACATAACCCTTCTTGGCGTCGGGTAAAAACACGGTTAGGACGCTTAAAGGGTTAAATCGAAGACATTTTGAACTTTTGAAACTTTTACTTCTGAAAGCAAATACAGATGTTTCATCTACTATCTACTTAAATGTTCTTCCCTTTTTTTAGCAGATAATAGCATCTCAGTATGCCAGATATAAACAGCTTATTTTGTACTGTAACTTTTTGCAGTTTCGTAATCCCGAAAGTTTGAACACGATTTATTTAAAAATTTATTTTATAAGTAATATGCGTTTACACCAGATTCTTTTAAAAAGATAATGTATAATATAAACAATTTATTTCATTTATTTTACTAAAGATTATTTCTTGTTTAAAACAAATTTTGAACAAAATTTGAACACTTCAGTATATTAACACCTCGCATTAATAATTTTAGAAATCAACGAAAATTTTGATTATCATAGAAGTATAATATCATTTTTGGACTTACTCTTGACTAAACAAAGTTGTTTTAGGGTGTCCTAAAAACAAACTTACGCATTTCTTTAGCAAATGTTCTGATATTAATACATTGTAAATACAATATCATAATATTATAATATCTATTTAGCTGTATTTTGAAGTTTTTTTACTAACTATAGATCATTTTCGATCAAATTCATATTTTGAATAATTTATTTAAGGCCAATTTTCCATTCAGTCATCCAAAAATTTTATTCTGTGTATATATATATATATAAACTTGGTTTATGGCGTCAGATGCCGCCATCCGAAGAATCCCCAAGAGTCCCTTTCCATTTCTTCCGGTCAAGGGTCCATTCCTCTTCCAGACCTCTATCCCTCATTGCCTTTGAGATATCATTCATCCAGGTCTTTCGTGGTCTTCCCCGTTTCCTTTTTTTTGTTTGTTTCATAGTTGAATGTTATTTTGGGTAGTCTTTCATTATTCTTTCTTTTGACATGACCGTACCAGATTAATTGCTTTTTTTTAATATCATCTGGTATGGTTCCCTTTATTTTCATCATTTCCTTGATTCTGTCATTTCTTACTCTTTCTATTCTTGATATCCTGCATGATCTTTTTAGGACGTCTATTTCTACTGCCACTAATTTCTTTCTTTCTGTCTCCATAATTCTCCATCCTTCTGCTCCATATAACAATATGCTCTTTACAATTTTGTTTATTCTGTTTAACGTTATAAAAATATTGATATAAACGCTATTAAAATTGAAAAAAAAAATGTTTATTACTATGTTTTTGTTTAATTTAAATCCAGTTCTAAAGCAATTTAAACGAAGAACTACATTAATTAATAAAAAATTATTGATCTGAGTGAAAATATCCTAAAATGCAGTGGGTGAAACATCAAGTAGCAGCCATTTCAAAGAACAGTATAGAATTCATAGTTATAACCATATCAAATACTAATTAACTTTCTCATATTTAAACAATAAAGTGAACTTCACAATAAACCAAAAATATCTCTATAAATGTTATGAATGAAATGCTGAAAAATCTATATATGTATTTAAAAGGCTAAGTGTTTTCTTTCGACAATTTCTTTCGTATCAAATGACATCGATCTTTTTTTTTAAATGAAATATATTTGGCCACAGATTTGCTATCGTACTCCGTTTGTTGAAAAATTTTATTAATTAGCCGCTTTTTTAAATTAAAATTCTTCAGTTGCACATGCACAGTATATAAGTACAATTCTGCCTTTGGAGTGACGCGCTGCACATGCGCAAAGATGCTGACTAAGTTGAACTATCACATTACAGTTAGAAGTCGTTTTAAGTTCGTCTGCTATTCGATCTTACTGTAAACAAGCTTTTCTTTCTTTCACAAATATTATTTGGCTCTTTTAGCATTATTAACAATTAAAAAAATTATTATGTTATTATTAAGAGCTAGATATGGTTTATTTCGAGGGCATCATATTGTTTTTGTCATATTACACACAGAAGATAAACACAGTGACTTGTGGCGGAAAGTTATGGTTTGGTGATCCGTCTTATGAATTGCCAATAGTTGCACACGATGAACGAGAAACTAGCATGTAAAGTTGTAGTTGCTTCTTTGAAAAAATAAGGTATCATAAATATTAAAACGCAAACTATTTTTGTAAGATCAGAAATCAAATTCGAGACAATTGCGTATGCGTCAACTGTTTTTCGTACCTCTTCAATTTAGAAGGAATAAAGATGAGTTCCTGCTAGCGTAGCGGTTTAAAGCAGCAGTTTAATGCTCTGAATTATTGTACAGGACACCCAGGTTCGAGCCTAAGATTGTTAAAACGAGTAATATTTTTGTCAATAATTCATTCCAAATATGACAGATTTTATTAGGAAGAGAAGTTATAGGATTTTATTTTATTATTATTATTATTATTTGAATGCTTCATAATTAAATAAAATTTAACACTCAATATTATTTTGAAAAAATAATGATTTTATATTAAAAATATTTTGCATGTAATTATCAATTAAATAAACTTAGCTGATCTACAAGTTTAACCCTAGATCTACCGGGAATTTTATTCAAGTTTTAATAAAACGTTCTACACCAGAATTTTATTTAAAACTATTTAACTTATTTATTTACCTTATTTTTGTCTGGTTTATATACTTAGTTTATTTTAAAGAAATTTCTGTTTTGAATGAATATTTTGTATGTACCTGTCGGGTCCAATGGACCCGTCTGGTAGACGGAGGGTTAATTATATTTTCTTACCATTATCAAGAATATATGTGTGTGTCTGTATCTCAGAAAGAAAGAATTGTCATTCATTTCCGTAAAAATTAAAACGAAATGAAAGAAAAATATTCGTATAAGAGCTATAAAAGAAATTACCTTGATATCCAGGTTTAATATTTAAAAAAAAAAAATGCATAAAAATGCAAGATAAAATTCAAGTAATGAAAAATATATATTACAAATCGTTAGCTGAATCAAGTTTCAAATTCCGGTTTTTAGAGAATGAGACAGTTAAAAATAAAATTCATGGCAGCTTTTAATGGTCATGTAGTTTAAAATAAATATATAAATAATTGAAAACAAATATTGTTATTTTTTCAAAAAAATGTGGCCGTAGTAAGTAAAAATAAATTTTCTACCCGATATTTTTAGTTAAAGTTTTGATAAAAAGCAAGAATAATTGATTGTACATTATAAACTTAAAATTCTTTCACTTCACTGAATAGGTTAGACTGACAGAACCATCGATCGCCTTAAATAAATAGGAATCATGAAATATAGAAATTCGTCATTCAATAATTAATTTAAAAGTAACTAATAAAAAATTCACGAATTTTTCAAATGAAACATTCAAGTTATTTACCTTCAAATCTTGCCGAATATTATCTAGTTGGTGTTTAAATCGCAAAATTCAATAATAGGTTTTTATCGTTGTAAATCGCTGGGAAAGAGCTGTTAGAAAGAGCTCGTACTGTGCTTTCATTTTGTACTTATCAGCAAACGAGATCATTAAATATAGTAATGTAGTCGGTGAAACCTCCACTGTAGACTAAGATTAAATTTAGCACATTTTACACTGTTAGGAAATATTAACAAGCTCATTTCCCAGTTCTCAATGCCTCTAATTATATTCAATAGTACATTAACCCTGGTAGTATAATTTACAGTTCGTTATTTATAAATCTTTATTTTTATTAAGATCTTTTCATTTAAATAGTATAAGTATAAAGTATTCTGTATTTAAAAGTATTCTGAAATTAAACTCACCTTTTATCTTGCGTTCATTCTTTTAATCCTTTAGTTATTTATTCAGCTTTACGTTTCTTTAGTTACAGTTCATTGATAACGCCGTATCTTTATTTTTACAACTTCAGATGTTTACGTTTTCCACGCGACATAGTAGAATTTACGAGAGCGTATGACGTGGTGTATTTTTCTCCCGACAGATGGCGGGAACGGATTTATGAATGAATTAGTTGACGTAGTTCGTCACCGGCAAATCACCATCTCGTAGATCATTCTGGAGAGTGGGCGTGTCGACACGTGCCGTTCCAGCTGCTGTATTTAAAGGGGTTATTTGGAAGGAAATGTTACTTACTTGTTTTTATCTACCAATGCTCTCGATACGAGAATTGCTTTAAGCATTCTCGGGATGCTGTATTTGATCTTGTGGTAAACATTTAAAATCATGCGGCTTATTTTTATTTTCGTTCTGTTTTTAAAATCATCTTTTAAAGTTACGATATTTAAGCTTTTCTGTTCTTCATGGCTTCTGAGTTAAGGTATTTAAAATGGCTGTTTTGATTTAAAGTGATTCATTGTTTATTCATCAATATTTGGTTTATTTTTAAAGACTGTTTTTATCAAGATATTTTACTGTGAACTTTGGATCTTAATAAAAGAAGTTTAAGCCTGGAGCTTTATCTCACCTGTCAATTTACTTCATCCATTTTTTAACTTTTCTTCATTCAACGTACTTCATAATTTTTCTCATTTGCATATTTTAGAAATCCATCCTCCGATCTACTTTCACTGTTGAACTCTGCTTTATCAACATAATTTTTAATCAGTGTTACAAGTATAAGATGTTGGGGAATTGGTATTAGTGCTAATCCCTAACATACACACCATGCATTCTTGCTGGATCATTTCCCCCTTTCCATTTACTTTGTATAGTAAAGAGTTTTTCCTACTAGAAAACTTGCATGTCGATAACATGCGAAATTTCTAAAATCACAAATTCATAATTTGAATTTTAGACACGGTAACGTCTTCTCGGTTACCTCAAGATATAAGAAGATTAAATCAGTTTCAGTTTTTCTGCATTATATTGAATGAAATCAAGGATAAGTTTGAATGTGATGTGTGATTTTCTGGTAAATATAATGTATTTTGCTTTATCTTCCATTATGAGGTTTTATGTATTGAATTATTCAACACTTTTTACTTTCTTCTATTTTTACAAAAAGAAAGTACTGGATTCATGAAAATTTTTGACTTCCGGTTTTCGACGGATTTTTACGTTTTAGAATGTCCTGAATACGATTTGATGGTTTTATAAAATGTCTTTCTGTGAGTTTGTCTGTCACTCTGTCACTCTGTGAGTCTGTATGTGACAAAAATTTTGTGGGCGCTCTATCTCAAGATGTAATGCACGGAATTTCACAAATCTTTAGATTCATTTAGACATTGATATAAACTGGTCCTGACAAGTTTTTGGTGAAAATCGCCCAACAGGTGGCACTGCTATGCGGCATTTTGCATGATTTCTACATCTCAAGATTCTGCATTTCTATATCTCAAGAACTACGGCACGGATTTTCATAAAACTTCAGATCCAGTTAGTCCGGGATATAGTTTGATGCGGATTACTTTCTGGTAAAAATCGCCCAACAGGTGACGCTGCTATGCTGCGCCATTCATGATTATCGCAATAGATCTAATTCAAGGAAAAATGCACGGATTTTCACAAAACTTCAGATTCATTTAGTCCGCGAATTAGTTTGGTGCTGATTACTTTTTGGTGAAAATCGCCAAACAGGTGGCGCTGCTGTGGTGCATTTTTCACGATTTCCTCTATAGCTGTATCTCAAGAACTAATGCATAAATTTTCTTCAAGCTTCAGATTTAGTTAGAAGTTGTCAAAGTTGTTGATAATTAGATTTTGGTGTAAACCATCTAACCGGTGGCGATGATATGCTACATTTTTCAGGAAGTATTAACATGTATGAGATAGAAGAAAGTTTTGGGATTGCCATATCCGATTAGTTTTGTATTTATCTCAGATTTTATACTGAAATTAAAAACAAAATATATATTTGCATAAATATCTATTTTTGTTTATACAGGGTGATTCAAAAAAAGTTTGCAAAATGACATGGCAAATCAGCCATACAACAAGAATAAAAACTCACATAGTGAACATAGGGACGCAAACCTCTTATTTAGTCACAAATACAGAGTGTTTCGTCCTACCTCAATTTGGGTTGACGGTAATTACTTTCAGAAAACTGAAGTATATTATAATAAAATGTTTAACAGGCATTCTCACCTTTGTTGTAAATGTTATAATACTAAACAAAAGTTGTAGAAGTTTACATTATACGCGCTAGCACTATGCACTTGCCGCCCAACATTTTGGACTGTGATTATCAATTTATATGGTATCATTGAATGCTTGCGCAACATGTTTTTCCTGATCTTTTCGTGAAGTTATCACATTTCACACAAAACAAGGTACATATCCTTGCATTTTCATTACAATGTTTTTATTTTTCTCGAAATTATTACCCTCAGACAGGGTTTAATTAAGATCAAAACAGCTTGTATTTGTGACTAAATAAGTGGTTTGACGACCCCATGTTCCTGTGTGATTTTTTATCCTTGTTGTATGCCTAATGTGCCATATTATTTTCTAAAACGTTTTTTTTAATCAGCCTGTATATTAATCTAAGGCGTTGAAAGTGCTGATTTTGTTACGCCGGAGCAGGTAGGATCAGCCGTAAGACAATATGTTCTGGTTCGTCTTTATTCCTAAAAAAATTAATTAATCAAAGAAGTTATCATTGTTTTTTTCAGAATTCATGATTACTTATTTTAAAATTTTATTATTATCTTTTATATCATGTATTTTCTAGTGGCATTTGATGTGAGCTATGTATGCCTTTCAGTGTACTTTAAATTGTAATTGTTCCTACACGCTTATATATTTATCACTTTCCTGTAAAAAAGATTATTTATTCAGTCATCAACTGACTATTTTCTTCTCGGGGGCTTTAAAAAACTTTCAAAAGAAATTCATAGCTCTGAAAGGTTATAAGTATATTCAACATTGTCTTCATTAAAAATGATATCTATTGACAAAAATGTTTTACGAAAATTCAGCAAAATTATGTAAACAGATTAGCAGAAGCGTAGTGAACTTGATATTGTCAAATAATTTAAGTTAAATGTAATTTAGCATTAATTGAAATACCACGGTACGTTTGAAATATTGAGCGAGTTTTAACAAAATGTTAAAAAAAAAAAATTAATTATACATCTTTTAATTCCTAAAATGTATTATTTAAAAACTTTAAAAAAAGTTACAAAAAGTTTTCTTAGACTGTTTGCATGTTTTGTCTCAATCGAAGTCATTGTGAAAACAAAGATAGTCTACAACTGAATTGATGAGATGGAGTTAAACGGCCATTCAATTTTTCACGTGCTCTTTCAGATTTCGTACGTTACTTTTTATTTTTTGCTAAGTTAAAGGATGCTGCATAATTGCATTTTGAATTTTTACTTGTTACAATCTCTATGTGATATATGAATATATGTAGATCATGAATATCAGATCACATAAATCTATTTCAACATCAAAATGATGAGCTCGTATTACAGTCCAATCATTTACAATAGTGTAATGTTAAAGACTAAGTACTTAAAAAAATAAAGGGTTTTGGTTCATGATTTGCAGTAGGGTTTGTTAAAAAACGATAGAATGATATATTAAAAAGATCCCTGAAATCTATCTAACTAACAACGTAAGATTCATCAAAATCCGTCCAGTAGAGCTTTTTATAAAGTGTCATTTTCATAATCTGATTTAACTAATCATAGAACTTTCCCTATAAATCTATAACTAAACAACGTAGAACGATATGCAATGTACTAAAATCTTTCCTGGAAATGTATCTAACTAACAATACAAGACATCAAAATCCGTTAGGAAGAAATTTTTAAAAATAAGACAAAACTTTCACAATAGAATTCATCTTATTATAGAACTTTCCCTGTAATTCTATAACTAAGCAATTTACAACACTATACAATATACTAAAACAGTTTCTAAAAAAATATCTAACTAACAGTTTAAGTCCCATCAAAATCCACTCAGCAGAACTCAAGTTATAAACAACCAGAAAGAAATTATTATTTCCATTTTATATGTATTGTAGATTGCAAAAACTATAACAAAAAATAAGTAAATTTTGCCTTATTTAATAAAAGCAGTAAGCAGAGCACAGATTTAAATTTCAATAGCACACTTATCATTCTGCTATATATATAGGATAACTCTAGGATAGATGGCCATAGTTTTTATAGATTGAAATAAAAATTCTTAGAATGCAAATACAATAAATATTTATGTATATTTAAAATTCTTATACATATACTCATCATATTTTGGGCAAAAACAATAATTAAATATTGGGAACAAAAAGAGGGGACCAAATTTGAAATTAAATGAGCAGATGCCCTTTCTCCTCGGCTCCCTCAAGCTGAAGAGAGATGACCATCCAATACAAGAAAGAAAAAGTGAAGTTAAATAGCAAAAAATAATGCATTTCTTATATTTAATCTTGAAGAGCATATTCCAATTTCTAAATATGCAATTATATCACAGAAAATGAGTGAATAAAATATGAAAGAACAAAATTTGAAAGTAAAATTTCAATCCTTTGCTTTTACCCCATTTTTGGCAAATGTCTTGATAGTTTGTATATATTACAACGGAACCACTTCAGTCACCTTATGCATTGCATCCAGTAATCTTATTTTGGTTATGGTATTGTATTATTCTCCCCAACCAATACCGTAATCCTCATCCAATTCTATTCCCACGGAATATGTAGAATCTGATAACTTCAAATGTATTTCATATTTTTCATCGCTGGAAGTGTCCTGTTTTTGATTTTTTCTCGCGTGTATTTTAGACTTTTTTCAAGGTTTTAAACTTACTCATCAACTTCCTCTGTTTCTGGGAGGAAAGCTCTCGATGTTTTTCAATATTTTCTGGTGATGTCAAAATCATAGCTACCTCTTTGATACGTTTTCTAACCGTTTTTACTCATTGATACATCCGAAACTGGTGCAATATCATAAAGTACTTTTGTTGGTGATGGTACATCATGAGTTTTTGATGTGCTTGTTCGAGGTTCAAAATGCCCTATTTCTGTGTTTCCGTTTCTATCGGGTTCTGCAGCTGTCGTTTCGAAGTTACTTTGAACAACAGTACCTTGCGTTTCTGATGTTGAAATACTGTTTATCTCGAATTCTTTCTGAAGTTGATAAGTGTAGAAATGCGTAATCGATAGTAATATTCGTAATAAAAGGCTAAATCTCCGTTGCTTTGAAGCCTGAAATTGCGTTTTCTGGAATTGCGGATTTTCCCAAAGATATGTAAAGCACTTCTCAGAATTGCAATCTTGCAATGTTATGTCCAATATGCATTTGAAGCCAATTTCTACACGCATTATAAAAACTATTTTTTTATGACATACACACGGCTCTGTTCGAAGTTGAAGGCAATGAGTTGAATGGTGAGGTAGTGGCGAAAGTACAATATTGTGTGAATCAGCAAATGTCAACATTTCTACTTAACAAACAATTATATCAATAAATATTATTATAAACATAAAAGTTATATAATTATTTTATATGTAATTATATTTAGTTAAATTCCACACTCCGTATAATTTTGCTATATTAGTTGAAGGTGGTCATATCTCCTCGATTTGATGTGGCCATCTGTCCTGAAATTGAATGACGGATGGCCACCCAATTTAAAGCGTCACTCCGCCATTGTACGTCTTTGTTTTAGACTTAAAAGCAATGATAGGATTATATATGTCTCAAAAGTCCATAAAGTAAAACAAATTGTAACTAGCGTATTGCAAAACATTCAGATACCTAACTAAACAAAAATATTCAAACACTAAATTAAATAGACATTAAAACACAGCTACACGTCACAATGAATGAACTCCTACAAACAAAGTTTATGCTGTCATCTATGATCAAGTTTGGGAAATAGTTAGACTAGCCATCTCTCCTACAGTTACCCTGCTATATATCTTCTGATTTAATTGCGCACATACGTTTATAAAAATAACTAGATTACATGACTTCATAAAATGTATATAAAAACACAAATCATTTTCAAAACAATGAAGGAAGATAGTGGAGAATTTAGTAAAAATAATTTGTTACCAAAGACTCTATCTCGTAAAGAAAAGTTTAAAATATCTAAAAAAATAAATACTCGCAAGAGATATTTTACACCTTTTATTTAAAATCATTCTGATTCACGATAATGTAACTTATATCTTGTCAAAACTTGATTATAAAAAATAATGGATTTTTTTTCTTATTTTCTTCTTTGACCAATATTGAGTTTTTTCATTATGAAAATTTCCTTTATATATGTACTTTAGTAGATCCACCCCGAAATTTTCTCGGTTGTAGAACATAGTTAAAAAACTACTTTTTATTAAAAACTCTAGTAGATTTTTTACATATATTTTTTTGGATTGACCACTAGGAACATAAAATAGTATTTTCATTACAGAAAAATATCAATAATGTTATTTAGTTCCCTTCCTACCTTTTTTACTCCGCTTTTTCAGACTAAATTTTGACTACTTTCCTGCCAGAAATAGGACTCTATAAATATTAATAACTCTATAATACTAATTGACTCCTAACAGACTATAAATATTTATAAATGTTATTTTTATTTGAAATATATATAATAAGTAAAAATTATTGGATTCCAAATTATTTTAATTTTTATTTTTCTATGAGAAAAATCATTTTGAATGTCCGGAGCTTTGGATCAGTATGATAGGCTGAGGGTTAAAAAACGTCTTTAATTTTATTACAAGCAATACTTTCATATTTGGCGCATGTCAGGAGTTAATAGCCTAAGAAATCACCAAAAATATTTTCTACTTGTAGTAGAAAATAATAATTGCAATATTTTAGGCGCGTTTTTGCTTTATATTTTCGATTTTTTGAATATATAATATTTTTAACCTCATTCTGTTATTTCTCTTTTCAAAAGCAACATTTTAATAAATATAAAAACATGATCATTACCGTAACCTAGATATTTTTGTATTATTTAAGAAGAAACTACACTCTAAAAATTGAATGTGTAATTTGCCTTCTTTTACATCTGCATACATGTAAATTTGTAAAAATATGAATTTGCGATAAAAATAAAGTGCTTGACGTAAAAATGTATCTGTAATGTCTAAGTGTTTAGGAGGTATGAATGAAGATATTATGCAGATATTAATAACCGAAGAAATAATCAAAGATTTTTTCTATTTACAGTAGGCTATTGGATTCTGATAATTTCTACAGTTTAAGCACATTTTTGCTTTTTTTTTTTTTATTTGGCCTTCTTTTTTTTAAACATATCTATTTAAAGTGTCATTCTCTTATTACTCTATAAAATGTAAATAAGTAAATAAAATAAAAAATAATAAAGCAATAACGTTCATCACCAGAACATAGATGTTGTTGTATTATTTAAGAAGAAACCACACCCAAAAAATTAAATATGTAAATTGCCCATTTCTATGCATGTATACGTCTAAATTTGGAAAAATACACCCTTTCGATAAATATTCACGCTTGTCGTAAAAATGAATCTATATTTATGTATGTTTAGAAGATATGAATGGAAGTATTGAATTTGTTATCAACCTGATTACTCTGACCAAGGTATAAATGTAGAAAAATGTATGAAATTTTCCAAATTGACCTGTTATTGCAATTTACACAGAATATGAGTTCGTAGGTAACTGTGAAAATGTTTAAAGACAGCGTCTAAATGCATATGTTAAAATAAAAATAAAAAATCTTGCAAAATTAAGCAATCATTAATATTAATATATTTGATTTCTAGTCAGATAATACATACAAAGATAAAATTTATCTTTTATAAGGCATAAAATAAAAATGCCAAACATTCAAAATAATGGAAAGAATATGTGTAAAACGTTCAAAATTATACTTGGTTGATTAAAAATCTGTCTCTCCCGAAGATGCATTCCAAATCTATTGACATTGTTTCATAAAATGCATCTAAAATAAATAATGATACTTTGAAACGTGGTTTGCGCAATTGTAGCCGAAAGGTCAAGGTGGAGCTCTGGAAAGTCACAGTTCCTTATATCGTAATCCGCTGCTAGTAAGTATTGCTCGTTGATTGTAGATTGAATTAAAAAGAGAATTTCTCGCATTGATTGAAATGTGTCTTTAAAAAGTGGTGAAAAGTTTAAAAGTGAAAAGTTTGAAAAGTTTAAATTCATAGAAATGCAAGCTTGTCCTTGAATAATTACATGTGGTAATTTAAAGGTCTTTTAAACGAAAAAAAAAAAAAAAAACGGAAAATTCCATGGAATGTATGTGGAAAACTTACCATTAAAATAAGGAAATAGTAGTAGCGTTCCGATTACCTGTACAAAATCCGTATATTTGGAAACACGTAGTTTGCGCAATCGTAGCCGAAAGGTAGTATGCTGGAAAGTCACAGTTCCCAAGTTCGTATTCCACTGCTGGTAAGTATTACTTGTTTAATGTAGATTCAAATAAAAAGAGAATTTCTCGCATTGATATAAATGTGTCTTTTAAAAGTGTTGATTTAAATTCATAGGGATGTAAGTTTGGCCTTGAAAAATTATGTTTGGTAATTCAAACGTCTTTTAAAGGGAAATGCCGAAACAAAGAAGAATAAAAAAAAAATAAATAAAAAAAAAAAATAAACGGAAATTTTCTTGGAATTTACTTGGAAAAGTTTCCGTTATAATACGTAAATAATAGGCACATCCCGATTTCCGGTACAATTTCCGTATTTTAACAAACCATTTTTTTTTTTTTTTTTTTTTTTACAGCATGTGTATTACAGCGAAAAATTGTGGGTAACCAAAGGATATCACACAGAAATAAGTGTAATCAAGTAAAATTTACCATTAAACTATGCATTTCAAAGTTATTAGATAAATTTTACATATCTAGGAATGTTAAAGTGTTAAAATAGAAAGAACAATGTGTATTTTGAAATTTACGCACCAGCTGCGTATTTGGCAATTTACAAGCTACTTTACGCATATAGACAAATTATTTTTGTATCATTAGAATACCCGTTTTATTGTGTATATTTAAGCATTTATTTTTTAAAATATAATAAGGGGCAAAGTACTTTCAAACTAGTCGGAATGTGGCTTTCATGAGCAAATATCGTCTGATAATTTTCTGATTTTCATATTATCATTTAAAGAAACATTATTTTGATAAAAACACATTATATTTTATGGTAGATTTGTTCTATTAATTCTCTGTATTTATTTTACTGTAATCATTTAATTACATACAAACGTTTAAGTATATAATAAATTCCCGAGGCAGTAAAAAATGTACATGAGAATAAAACAATTGATCAAAATAATCAAGGAAGATAAAAGAAAACGAAGTAAACAGCCGTTTGTGAGAAATCTCTTGAAAAGAAAAATGTATCACATCGGATAAAAATAAATAGCTGAAGGAGATATTTTGCACATTATATTTGAATTTATTCTGGTTAAGAACAAAGTAACGTTTAATATATACAATCATAACACTATATAACGGCTTTTTTTCTTTTTAATTTATTAGGTAGCTTTCTTTACAAAAAAGCTACCTATTGCAGCCGTTCGGAGGAAAGCGATTTCAAAAAATTTTGGTATATTTTCATCGATCATGACCCCCAGACCCCGAAACCACCCTCCGTTCAAAATTGATATATATATATATATATCTATATATATATATATATATATATATATATATATATATATCTGACCTATGTCACACTGTAACTCCCGTAATTATGAACCGATTTCGATGTAATTCGGTGTGTACATAGTACATACCAATGTCTCGACCGAGTTCGTTGGCCAGCTTCATCCGCCGTTTTGTTTCAAAATGGCGGCCATTTAAAAATTTTAAAAAATTTTAAAACTTGAAATGTGGTACCAAAAAATTTAAAATGGAAAACTATTTTTTTCTTATGTATTTGACCTTTATACAAAGATTCCGGAGCAGTTTTTGTTTCGTCCATATCTTAAAAAATGGCTGAGTTATAGCATTTTAAATTTCTAGCGTGGCTGACATTTTGAAACGTCCTGAATTTTGTCACGCGATAAAAGGCGTATTTATGAACCGATTTGGATGTAACTTGGTCTGTACATAGTACATACCAATTTCTGGACCGAGTTCGTTGGCCAGCTTCATTCGCCATCTTGTTTCAAAAGGGTTGCCATTTAAAGAAAATTAAATTTAAAATTCAAAATGAGGTATTAAACAATTGGAAAATGAAAAAGATTTTTTTATGTGTTTGGCCTTGATACAAAGATTCCGGAGCAGTTTTTGTTTCTGAAAATTTGTTCTTTTGTTTATATCTTAAAAAATGGTTGATTTATAGCACTTTGAATTTCTAGCATGGCTAACATTTTGAAACGATCTTGTATTTGTCACGCGATAGCACACGTATTCGCCTATTTCGATGTAAGAAGGCATGTGGATAGTATACATCAACACCTCGACCAAGTTCGCTGGCCAGATTCATTAGCCATCTTGTTTCAAAATGGCGACCATTAAATTAAAAAAAATATATATATTTAAAGTGAGGTGCAAAAAAATTAGAAATTGAAAAAGGTTTCTTTCTTAAGTATTTGACCTTGATATAAGGATTCAGGAGCATTTTTTGTTTGTCTTTACCTTAAAAAATGGCTCAGATATAGCAGTTTCAATTTCTATTGTGGGTGACATTTTGAAAAATCTGATTTTTTGCATGCGACAGCACTCCTATATATTAACCGATTCCGATGTGAGTGAGCATGTGCACAGCAATTACTAAGGTCTCGACCAAGTTCACTGATTAGCCTCATCCACCATGTTGTCTTAAAATGACAGGCACTTTAAGAAATTGCCGAATTTGGCAGCCAAATATATGTTACTTTAAAGAAAAGCAGCTTGGATAAAGCTGACTAATTTCGCGAAATTCTCATTCATTATATTGATAAAAATTAGTATTGAATCTCCTATATTCGGTTTCCACTAAATTGAGCTTCGTGTGTTTGAATGATATAATTTGGCTTTTTTTAAATAAGGATTATGAAAGCTACCTCTTCCTCCCAGCACTGGCCGGAAGGACTTTTTTAATGAAACAATGTTTTAAAATGATTTAACTACTTTCTATCTACAGATATACGCCTTGTTATTTCTTCTAAAAGTACCTATATGATGAACAAAAATCTACTGTACTAGATTTTTGTTTTTTAAATTTACATAAGAGAAACTTCATACATTATCTTTTAATCTATCTAACTATATGTATATAATTTGATAGATATTTTTCAATAAATGTAAGGTATCCAACTAATAGAATATAAAACGCCCTTCAGTCAAATATTATATCCCTATATTTGGTCTGGACAAAAGTTTGTGCCAAAATGTTCACTAATCTAAAATAATTTAAAAGAAATCAGTTGGACAAAATATGCATAAAAATAAAGGAAAATGAAATAATTCAAATAAAATCTAGTTTCTGATTTTATCATACTATATAGTGTTGAACAAATGAGGAAGAAATGAAACATTAAATTTGAAAAAAATCAACAAACTTCTTTTAAAAAAACATTTTACATAATTTATGTTCTGAATTTCGTGGAAACATTTTAACCCTGAATTATGAATTATTAACTCATGAAAATTTTATCTCCTAAAGCATTTTTTATGAATTGTTTAAACTACATTAGAAGATTTACATAATCATTTAATAAATTTTAGATAGATTGAAGGATTTAGAATGGTTAATTCAATTTGAATTATAGAGATTTTGTACAATATTTATAACCCCACTTAAATCTTTTATTTTAAATATTTTTCTTAGTATTTTGTGGAATTAGGAAATGAACAAATTTAATGTTCTTATAACAGAAATATAGAAATATTCCCGAATTGAACACCCCCCCCCCATCCTCAACGCCAAAAAAGCTGAAAAGATGCAAAGGCAAAAAAAAAAAAGATCTTTTAAAAATATTTTTGTTTTGTGTAACCAATAATACTTTCGGAACAAGATAAAGTAATATATCTATAAATCATTCTAAACTGTATTACAACTAATCGATGTATTAAATGAATTTTATAACAAGTTATTTTAATGGTACTTATAAGTACCGTCAGTAGATAAAGGGTTAAGTCACTTGCAAATATCAAAAATTTTTGGGGCAGTGGCGGCTAATTCTGAAGTCTCAGGGTTGGCAAACGTTTAGACATAAACGTCTGTACCAGTAGCACAGATTTCTGGCCCATCCTTAGTACTTCGTGGAAAGCATTGTGAGATGGTGGGGATGGGAAATGTTTGAAAAATTGTAGGTACAGCGATCCTTTTTTGCAGCGTATCTGAGCATCTAACGGTTTGACCACCGTCGGAGCTCTGTTGGCAAATGGTTCATTGACCAATGACACGACAAGGCAGACAAATCTTTAAATAGCGTGTTTCGATATCGTGGTGAGGTTTGTTCGGAAAAGGCGAAGCCAATATGAATCCGTAATATATTTTCGAGGTTTTAGTAAATAGTTTCATTTTGATGAAAACGGGGTGTTTTGAGTGGTGCAATTGTACTTTATTAAATTAAATTTTATTTAACAATTTTTATTCATAGATTTTCTGCTTAAAAATTAATTTATTTTTCAAATTATGAATGTTACCGAATAAGAAACTTTTGAATCTGAACTTATGCGAATTTTTGTCGTTATCCCAGCTCGAGTTCAATGTAAATAGCACGTGTATTCGATCATAATGAGTACTTTTCCTGTCGTTCTACTTCTGAGCTTTGTTTGATATGGCCTTGTTAAAAGAATTTATGTTCAATAATTTAAATAAATGGCTGCTCAGAATCTCAGATTCATCAATAGAATTTATTTAAATAGAATTATGTTAATGCATAGCTGAAATAATCTTTTTAGGATCTATTTGGCATGTTGTTCAACGTTAGGAATGTTCAATTCGCGCATTGTTGATCTTATCTGCAGTTAAAGTGTTATAGAATAATAAAGTTACAGTCAATAAATGTTTAATTTACTTATCGCGTTTTAACACGTTCACGCCGTCTCTTTGGTTCACACTCGATTGTCTCAGACTTGTCAAGTCTCCGGCTTTTTGCACACCACTGTTATTTTTGAGAAAATATTATTATTTTAAATCGCCCATTTCTTCTAATTAAATAAAACAACATTTTCTGTATTCAAATACTGGTATCCAAAAAGCCGGAGACTTAGCAGCTCTGAGACAGTCGAGTGTGACCCACCGCGCCAGCGTGAACGTGTTAAAATAAAGGCACCGGTGTTGGATTTAAATGAATTGAGCTTTTTATATCGTCTTTGTTAATTTTTTGTCCAAGAGATCCACACTTTAAGTGCATATAAGCTGTTTAGTTTTACTTTACTCCTGTTGCATTAAATCGTACTATCTCCAGTGAACTCGTGCATAGCCCCGCAGAGGTTTGAATTTTCAGTTGATTTTTGCAACTGCGTAAATCCACAAAATATATATTGAAATTTTAAAGATAAAGCTGTTATACTTTAGATTTAAAGGTTTTTCAATAAGGCTTTATTTCAGTAATGTTTTGACAAGATATCTATAAATATAGAGTTAATTCTTAATAATTAAAATAACAGACACGACAGTAAATAATGCTTCTTTTTCGTTTATAATTATGCTTTAGGTTACCATTTCCGCGATTCTAACAACCGAGAATGTTAATGGAAAACTAAATTGTTAAAATTGGTGTGATATTAATGTCTGGTAAAAGACAAAAATATGCAATTTCGTTATGATGTTTAGTTAATATTTCAAATAAAACGATATAAAACAAACTGTATCCGAGAGTAATTTTAGTGTTTTTCCGTAGTATACTATACGCCAAAAAGGAGAGAAATAAAAAAGTTATTATCATGATTACCCCTAAATAAAAGACCTTTGATTTAGCATTATTTGATTATTATGTCAATTATATATATTTATTAAGTATCTGTACAATACCGTCGAAGATGTATTTTACCGCTTTTTAAAAAAGAACTCTTAACATAAATTCTTAACATATATTAACTATATCAATAATGGGACACCTGCTTTGACATATGTAAAATACATGTTATATATCACACTCACACAAAACTAGAGTAATTGGTGATTCCTCAACAATTCGTCCAATCGCCTATCACTTTTTGTTCATGTGCATATGATATAAAAACTTTTTTTTTTCTTGTCGAAACAGGTGGACCATCATAAGTCTCATGTAGCACAATCTTAGTGCACTTACTTTTCTTGCAGTGCTTTTAAAATTTTCAAATAACTGTTAATTAAATTATATAAATGACATTTTTTTGCAAAGCAAGTCTTTTCACGATTTTTCCTGTATCAGGACGTCATCTTCCACAATCGTATTTCATTGAACAGAATCATTCCTTCCTATTTTGATTTCCAATGTAACTACAGTGTAAAAAAGTGCAAATATTTTTTAATATAGGAAAACATAATGTAGCCTCGAACAAAAATATACAAGTATCTCTTCCGGGATACCCACATTTCTAAAAAGCGTTCTTTATTTTTAAAAACCTCAGAAACCAATATACTTTGCACATTTAAAGAATCGCTTATAAATATCATGTTTCTTTAGCTACGAATAATTTTCAGAAACGTTTCAGAGTAATTTATATAGCAGATTAATCGGTTTTCTCAACATGAATATATGTCTTTAAGATGCTATAAGTCCGCAAGTAAACATTTCCATGTTTTACAAAGATAGTTTACAGACATACATGATAAATTGACCGCTGTAACATTAATATTAGAATGAGTTTTATTTTGTTACGCTTGAACATATAAAAACACTTACAGAGCTCAAATTGTTTAATTGAAAATTTATATCATCTTATCAATCAATATTCTGGATTCAAAAAATTGATTAAAACGTTATAAAAGCTATTGTGTAACATTTTCGAAAATCAGTGGCACCAAAAGAAAGTTTGTTTTTACACATGTGTCCTGAAATCTCGAAAATATATTGTAATTTGAGATTTTTAATGATAAAGAATGCTTTTCAAAATCATGGATAACTTGAAAGAAGTTATTCTATATTTTCGTTCTTGGTTATATTATACTTCGTAGATTAAAGAATATTTGTCATTTTTTTACAGCGTACTCCATGTTTTTAAGCACATTATCTCAGGAAGAACAATGTTTGATACATGAAACAAACTATGTGTTAATTTAATCCACTTACATAGAAGAATAATTGCGCATGATAATGTGAATAGCCATTTTGATGCTTTAATGAAAATTGGATAAAGCATAATTTATAAACTTAAACTTACACTATGTGCAAAACTACTTAAAAGATCAGACAATATTAAAAAGATGTTAAATTATTTTAATACCTTAGTACTTTCAACTATAAAAAACATAGTTTTCGTCAGAGAAATATAAGAAATACAATTGTTATTGACGCCTAATTTTCAAAATTCACGTAGATGGTGACGAAAGGAGTGAAAAAAATTTCACTCCTTTCGTTACCATTACGTGAATTTTGAAAATTAGACATCAATAACAATTGTATTTCTTATATTTCTCTGACGAAGACTATGTTTCTTCGACGCAGAGTATTATACTGAAAATTCTAAAGCTATTTTTTAACCCTTTGTGTACTGAATTATGATTTCATCAAAAGTTTATCTTCTAAAGCATTTTTCGTGAATTGTTTAAACTACATTAGAACATTTATATAATCATTTAATAAATTTTAGAAGGATTTCAGAAGGATTGAAAGATTTAGAAGGATTAATTAAATTTGAATTTATTGGAATTTTGTGCAGTATTTATAATCCAACTCAATTTTTTTATTTTAAATATTTTTCTTAGTATTTTGTAGAATTAGAAAATATACAAAAATAATGTTCTTACAATAGAAATATAGAATATTTCCGAATTGAAAAATCCCCCCACCCCCACCCCGAATGCCAATAAAGCTGAAAAGATGCAAAGGCAAAAGAAATCATATTTTTAAAAATGTAACCAATAATGCTTTTGGAACAATATAAAGTAATGTATCAATTACTCATTTTAAACTGTATTACAACTAATCGATGCATTAAATAAGTTTTATAATAAGTTATTTTAATGTTACTTATAAGTACCGTCAGTAGATAAAGGTTTAAACTATTTCTGTAACTTAACTTGGTTCATATGAGTAGAGATTGAATTTTTGAATCGATTTTTAACTTCCTTCCATGCATGATTGAATTATAAATAATGTGCACACAAGTGGGATTTTAATGACAACAGAACATTTTAATATTTTTAGAACTTAATTATAAATTAGTAAAAATTATAAGGCATTTTCCCGTTAACCGGGTGTGATGATTAATCGCCAATTATTATTTACTGCTACCACTGTATATAAGTTACAACACCAATGGATTTGGTATTAATTATGTTCCAAACCATTCTCACTAAAATATGCCAACTGGCTACGAAACTGCATCAATGAAATATTTTAAACACTTAAAAGGAGAAAACAAAATATAAATAAAACATAAAGACTGATATATATATATATATATATATATATATATGTGTGTGTGTGTGTGTGTGTGTGTGTGTGTGTGTATTAAAAATACGCTTTTATCAATTAATAATTTAATATCAATTAAATTATAATTATTCTTTTAGAAAACCATTATAAAAAACCAAATAAAATAAAAAATAAAGCTTTTTTTACTTTCCTGTGGATATATCGCAAATATAAATACAGTTAAAATTATAAATTTCAAAAATAGTTAAATAAAATCTCTAGTTTGCGCTATCTATCAAGTGTAAATTATTGCGGTGAATTTTTCGTAATGCAGGTCAAAGCTATATTTGCGAATTGTAATGGAAATGTTATGAAACGTCTTGAAATTAGACGAGAAATTTAGGATATATATTCATTATTTACGTAAAAAGCGTTTTTTATAACTATTTTCACTTTTACTTTTCTTGTTATTTCACTTTAAAAATATTTTAGTGTACTTCAAAAAATACATAATCACAGTATAATTATGGCGGCATTAACCAACAAGAAACTAATAAAAAAGTACTTCGGAACCGTTATAAATAAGTAACTTCTATGAAAAACAGCGTCTTACAATTTCTTTATTTTACCATTTTTTGTAATAACAAATATTATTTTTACATCATACAGAATATTTTATTCCTAGCTACCTAGAATACGATACCATTCATATCAGCTATCTGCTCTCATATTTATCTGTTCATTTAATTACGCACAAAAGTTTAAGAAAATAATTAGGTCACGAGACGATAAAAAGTGTACACGAAAAGATAACAAATGTGCAAAAGTATGAAGAGAAAAAAAAGAAGGAGTAAATAATTGTTTGCGAAAGACTCTAGAAAGAATAATTTATAACATGGAATAAAATAAAGATATAGTTGCAGGAGATAGTTACATTTAAAATTTGAATTTATTTTTCTTATGGGGACTCTTCATTACCTTGATAGTACTCGCTCCGTAATATTAACCCTTAAAGAAGCGATTTTTTATTTTTTTTTTTAGAAAAAATTATATATGATTCACTGAAAGGTTTATACACAGAAAAAGTAATGAAAAAAAACAGGGATACATTTTTCATAAAATACATCAGTCTTTTCTTCTGTTGAACATCTGCAATACAAGTAAAAATTACTGTCGTGTGGCTGTTTTACGCTAAAATATTGCAAATTAGTAAGTATTTTAATAAGTCTGTCTCCAATACGTTCTAGAAATTACGTAGTTCAGAGAATCTGACTTGCACCAGAAAGTTTCAATGGTTAATTTCGCTTTATTTAAATACTGAATGTCTGTTATTAATTAAAGATAATATTGCTATTTTAATTTTCTGTTGTGAATTAGGTATATACGAATAAAAAAATCTATTAAATTCAAAATACTGTTGTTTGCATATGTGCAAAGATGCGCACTAAATGGTTAATCCTAAGGGAAGGTTGTTTTCGAGTTTATCGTTTAAATTTCAATATTTTTAAGCAATTTTTTTTTTTTTTGCATAAGACAGCTGAAGTAGATCTCTAATATGGCTATTTTTTACTTTTTTGATTTTGGTTGCAGGTTTTTTTTTAATAAAGGTTCTTTCACGTTCGGAAATGGTTTCGAAAGTGAAAGTACCTTTATTAAAGAAGTCTGCATCCAAAATCGACAAAGTACAAAATATGGTAAAATATAATGATAAAAATTCCCGAAGTCTGTGAAGCTCCAATACTAAATTTCTCCATTAAAAAAGTCTGAATTTAACACTGATTTTTAATGCATTTAAGGTGATTATCCCGTAACCGGACAATTCCGACCGGGTCAGCTGACATGTGAATAAAGCATTGCGTAAACAGAGACAATGAAGTGAATGAAAATAAGTGTAATTTTAAATCTTAAGAAATTAGAAAAAAAAAAGAAGTTACAAAGTATCCATTAAGTTTCAATCGTCTCTAATATAAAACTATACTGATCTTATAATACTTCTATAAGATTATTGAAGTTCTTTATCACTAATATTAGATTTTTCTGTTTAAGGTCAATGCATGTGTGTGGCCGTCCGTTTTTTTCCTTTTTCTTACAGTATTTTACAGATTTAGATTTTCAACTTATATATGGCTCCCACTCATAATTTTTAATTTTCCTTCCATTAGTAAAATACAGGTATACAGTTTTTTTCAAACGATATTGTTGCAGAAAACGAACAACAAATCCCAATTGACCAATTTTTCCCTAGAAAGGTACTATAAATATTTAAAAAGTGTAACTTCTTTGAAATTAATGACAAAACCATTCGTAATCAGAGTTACTATCCTTTTTTAATACTGTTGTAATCTGTATTGTTTATTAATTTTTTCAACAAGTAAATAATGAAACAGTGTTTATACATTTTTAGGAATTCTTATATACGTAAGTTGTAAAATAAAAGTAGGTACGTTTTAAATATGATGATGTCTTTAAGATGCGTGTAATGTTGGTATGTATATTATATTTAAGTATGCAAGATTTATGCACGTTACCATGTAAGTAAAGAAAAGATGTAATTAAAAATGGAAATAATGTATTTACTTCGGAGTACTCAAGCGGGTGTTAACTTAAAATTAAAAAAAAACATTTATTATTCTTAATTACACTTCTTTGAAAAGAAAATCCACAAAGTGTAAAACGTTGATTTCAAGTTTGCTTCTAAGAAAATATCGATTACCGATTGTTACTTCTTTTAAATTTTCAAATAGCATCTTGAATTTTTTATACAGACAAATATTTTCACACAATTTGTAAAAATATCTAACCGCTCTATTTCTGATGTGGATGATTGTAACATAAATTCCTTTAGATATTTAATTTTCTTTTTATAGGATATGTTTCAGAAATTATTCTTTTGTATACATAATGGAATATTTATTTTTCATAAGTGTTGGATATTCAAAGCATATAGCATAGAAGTTTTTGAATCAGAAATCAACAATGCAGATTTGATTTGAGCGTAAAAGTTCGGAGAATCTAAACTGATTTAAAAGCGCTGAATCAGTAAAAAATGTGTATTGACACAAAAAGGAAAGATCTTGCTCCGAATAGAAAGTTACTACTTTTATCCTGCTGTATTCATGTTGATAATTCTTTTCACGTACAAATAAAGCATTTATTTTTAAATCTGCTGTGGAGACTGAGTAAAGATTTTTTTTAATCTATAAAAGTACTTTTGGAATTTATATTTTGATTTTCTTGCGACTATTTCATATGAACTTGAGAGAAAAAAAAAACAATTAACTATTGCATCATCTCTTCCACAACTTTATTATCTTTGTCTTTATTATATGAAAACTATATAAAAAAAACCCTCAGACATGTATATTATAGCGCTTTACGAGCAAATTATCAGCAATGTATAATACGCTTCATTATCAATATACACTTGTGAGTAATTATTGTATTGCAATCAAATATTGAAACACTTATTCCTTATTCAGACAGTGTCTTCAGTATTAATAAGCAGGTGTCTAAAATTTAAGCATCAAAGACAAAATCACAATTGTGTTATGTGATAATAGAATTAACAAATCATTACATACCATTATTTATTCACCATTTTAAAATAAAATTTCTTCTTTCGCAATTATAAATTTAAACAAAATGTCCTTTCCTTTCTAAAGTATATACAGTAGAACCTTGATTATCCAAAGTAATTGGGGCCGAACATCTTTCGGAAAATCGAAATTTTCGGATAATCGAGAGTTCTTCAGTTTTAAGATTAAGGACAATTTTGTCCGCTATTTCTTATTATGGTAACAAGTGCTTAATAAAAATAAAGCAATAATAAAATAGGAATAAGAATAAATTACCTGAATTTTAGTTTTGAAATTAAATACCTTTTACATATTTCACAAGAATTCGGAAAAAAATGTCGTTTGTCGCAAATTCGATTGCTTTTTCTTTGCAGACCTACCATGAAATTTTTTTTTAATACTATTAGTTCACCAGTATCACAGTCTTTCTGCTGTTCCAGCTATGCCAAACTTTTCGCAAAACATACAAAAGCTTCAGAATTGCTAATTTGTTCGTTTTTTTCGCCCACATGTTTGTCCTCTTCTTCGCTTTGTTCAACGTGATAGAAAAAAAAAAAAACTTTAAAAATGGGTTTTGCACACAAGGAAAGTGATAGTAAAAAAAAAGGGGGGGGGAGCAAGGTTTAAAAATGGATTTTGGTTAACCGAGAATTTTGGTTAAAAGAGTTTTGAATAAAAGAGGTTCTATTGTATTTCTTATTCTCTTTTGGGCTTAATAAATTACATCAACTTTATGTTTCCAGTCTCACCACCAGCTGCTAATAAAATAAATGAAAAACTAAGCTACTTTCTCACCCTAAAATCATTACCGTGCAATGCATACTTTAATTTCCGTTAACAAATATGTGAAAAAGTTATTCTCTGAACATGTGCTCATTTGTAGCTGTAATTTAAACATTTTATTAACGCTGTGTTTGATGGTCAATACCAATGATTTTTACGTTTCTAAAACATTAATCTGTTATGGTAGAAAAGGGAACAGGCATTCAGTGATATCTAAATGGTTGTTTCTAAATATAACTTCGCCATTTTCTCATCCTCGGCATCGAATAAGTACGTTAAAAATTCTGTTACGTCAGTGAATGAATCACTGAGCTGATTTGGAATACAAAATTTCCGTTAAATAACGTATTTCTTGGGGTTATAATTGTGCAAAATTCAAACATTTCTGGCTCGATGTACGTACAATCAAATCTGGCAGCTAGTCATCATTCTATCTCTGACCGCAGTAATGTAAATATGTAGAGCAAACCTTGCCTCCTGTACCGGCGGTCACCCCGATGGATTATTTCATTGCTCGCTTGTCTTTAATAAAATGCCATATGCACATCTTGGAGTTATTACTTAATTACCTGGCCTGAGATCTTTCATATACGCAAAGTACTTAAAACTGATACGAACGATTTTATGTAGCTAAAATCGCTAATTAAAATTTAAATCAACATCTCTTTAAAAGGATAAATAAATAATCTTCAGTACATGTTATTTGTGAGTATTCATAAGAAAAAGATATCAACATCAGGTGTAGTAAATAGGTACTATCTCAACAACACAGCTACTCAATATAAGGTCACAAATAGTCACAAGTGTTGCAGTCAATACGGCTAACCAAATAATGCTATTAATTCGTCTTATTATTACTATTAATTATGTGTCATTTGATAGCTCCAGTGAGAAGTGATTTTTAGGGTTTCGTTCATCTGACGAAACCCTATTCATCTCGCTCCTCTGTCTGTCTGTTTCTCACAGAGCCCGTTCTCAAACATTATATATGCTTGAGACTTGAAATTTTGGATTCATATAGCTGAACACCTCCCATCAAACAACAAATCCTAAAATTTTGAAAAAGTCTTATATTTACCCCTTCTCCTGGGCTCTAACTTGTGTATTTTAAGTTTCTTGTTCTAACTAAGCTTGTAATTAAGTTTAAGAGTTGTAATTTTGGATTCTTATAGCTGAACACTTCACATCAAACCACAAATCATAAAATTTTTTGAAAAAGTCTTATATTTACCTTTCTGGGCTGTAACTTGCGTATTTTAAACTTTTTTTTATCTAACTGAGCCCTTAATTTATTTGAAGAGTTGACAGTTTGGATACTTATAGCCGGACACCTCACATCAAACGAGAAATGATAAAATTTTGAAAAAGTCTTATATTTACCTCTCTGGGCTCTAACTTGTGTATTTTAAGCAATTTTTCTAACTCAGACCCTAATTAAGTTGGAGATGTGAAATTTTGCATACTTATAACAGAATACTTGTGATCTCCCTTCGACTATTATATCTACGGATAGTTTGTAAAACGGAGTTTCGTTCAGATAAAGGTTTGTTTAGAATAGTGTGCGCCCCCTGGTTGCGAAATGTGGTACTATCAGATTTTGCAAATGGTTAAAGTGTTTTGAAAGGAATATTAAACAAAACCCTCTGTGCGATCTGTGATCACACTTACCCACTTGATATATTTGGCTTGTGATGATATCGAGGTGCGTTATAATACTGTCGTCTTTTGATGCCTGTGTGATCCACATTTGAAGACGCCATTGTAAAGTAACCATGATAGCTTTTTTGCGACCAGTGTTCAAGTGACAGTAAAATGAAGTCATCTTGTGACTTCAGTGCTAATTATGTCATGACAGTCGAGTGTCTAAATGCTTACAACCTGAGAGTGAACATCTGACACCGTTATGAAGTTATTTTGCTGCTCATCGCTATGGAAAGCACATGAAGACTTTACAAGGACGGTCACATGGAAAAAACTCCATATGACGGTTACATGGAAATATAATGCTGACATCATTGTAATATCACCTGGAGACCAATTACAAAGCAAGTCAGATTAACTTTTCAGTGGAGTCGACAAAGCATCTTTACTCGAGAGTAATATAAGACGAATGAAAGTTGATATTTTAGTTCATAGGAGGGACTGCGATGCTTGAGACCAGTTGACACATAGATTTGCTGAGTTCAATGGATAGTACATATTCGCTACACATGATGTAGAGGAAGTTTGGGTATTATGGAATGGTCAGGCAATATGGAATACTTCAATAATTTGCGCATGCGATGTTGCAGCCAAGCGTAAATCTGTCATACTATTTCCTAGTACTCTCATGAGGTACTGTGTTCAGTTCTGTTTGGATATCTGGTGTTGGACCGACATTGGTGAAATAAAATCTTATTTTCAATTTTTGCAGTTTTTTACAGGTAAATATAAAATTCGAATTAATTATAATATCCCATTGTCAGTGATGTTAACCCGGTTCAGTATAAAGTTGAACAGTTATATTTATTACTGTATTTGTCAGTTTTCCCCTAAGCTAACTTTTGGACGAATGAAAAATTTATGTTTTTCGAGATTGATTGTTGGGTAATATGGATTATCAGATTTCAAGACGAATCTGAAAATTAAAACAATTTTTCAAAGAATCTGATGATTTACAGATGATGTTCTAAGGTTTGCTCATTAAATAATTTTCATTATTTTTTTTTTAAATACTAATTTTTCTTGCAATTTTAATATTCCTTATAAGGTTATTCCATATTACCCGACTGGTTGCTATTACACGAAAAATATAATTAAAAAAAAGTAAATATTCATATGTATTTCTTTCTTCCACTTTCAGCGCATTAAAAATGTGTTAAGAAACAGTCAAAGTTTGTTCTTTTCTAACTTGTAACGTATCTCAATTTTTCATATTGACTTATAAATAAAAATACAATAGTGTTCCATAATATCCGAATTTTCGCTGTATATCGCTTTCTTTTGCATACTCACAATTAACAAACATAACATTTTGTATTTGTTGATGAAATTTTAGGCACCAGTATATATAGTGTATGGTGATGTAGATTGAACAGGCAATAGGATTATGTTTTCGTCATAACAACATTTTGCTTCGAAACACGTCATTAATTCCAATTACGTTTCGAATGCAGTTGAGACTTCATAGGGTTTTTTTTTATTGCATTATGACCCTACATCGCAGAGAAACACTACCGCTAATGTTAATCCTATATGAGGATTGTTTACAGTTTTCTCGCTCGCATTTTAATTTTTTTTTCTTTGCATAAAGTATCCGGGGTTGTTATTATTTATTGATTTTCGTCATAGGTTTTCACATGAGGGTAGTTTCATTTTCAGGACCGGTTCCAAAAGTGAAACTATCCTCATATAGAAAAACTGTAACCATAATCGAAATTTTACAAACGCATAATAAAATTTATCGTCTTCAGGTACCCTATGAAAATAAAAAATCATTTTAAAATATTAAAATGTGAGCGAGAAAACGGTAAACAATCCTCTTATAGGATTAACATTAGCTTGAGCTTTTCCTCCCGTGACTAATGCAGGTTCTTAAAGACATACAAAACTGTTCAATTCAAGGTTTCTAATTATTATTATTATTATTATTTTAAATTTGAACTTTTGTTGAAATCTCAAAACTTTATATAATTTCGTGGATGTTTTCAATGACAAATTTACGAATGTATTCTGAATGAATGGGGAGATTTCTTACTGTATTAAGTAACTTTTAAAAATGATAACAGTAAGCAGATTAAACATTTAAATCTTATATTTTTATGTGTTATTATGAAAGATTTTTTTTCTTTTGAGAAAATTTATAAACCTTCTTCTACTACATTTATTAATTTTAATTTGTCTTCAGAAATACCAACCATATACAATTTTACTGCTATTTTTCATCAGTTACAAATTAAATACATAATAATAATTTTATTCGTACTGTGACAGAAAACCTTTCGATGTTTGACTTTGATTATATTCTACATTGTTGCTTGTTACATCTTGTGTTTTTCAATATAAAGAGAGTTTTTGGAATATATGATTTAGGAAGAGCACTATGATGCAAAAAAATACATGGAACCCAGAAAAAATTGAGCCATGCCCATGAAACTTGGTACTTGCATAATATTTGCGTAGATAAATAAATGATTACAAATTTAGAACAAAAAAACATTTTATTGAATAGTAGCAGCAAGATAGAACGTCAATTTCATTAGGTTGAAAACTAACTTTGACAGCTATAAAAGCCGATACTCGGTGAAGGAAGGAGTCTATTACGTTACTAGTGTCTCTCTCTGGTAGATGCTTCTGTAAGTGTAACAAATGATAAACTAGTTCGTTGGTATTCCGAGAGAACTGAATTCGCCATTAAAGCATGTCCCAGATATTCTTTATTGGTGCATGATCTGGTGACCTGGAAGGCCATGGGAGAACATTATATCCTTTTAGATATTGTAGCGAGAGTCGTGTAGTATGTGACCGACCGTTGTCTCGCTGATAAATGCCACTTGAGTGACTGGATAGCATAGGCCCGACCACCGGCTGCGAGGCATTAAAATATCTTGCAGCACTTGTAAAGATGGTCATTGGTGTGGAGTGAAAAACCTTTTTCTCGAAATTAATATTGCCTGAGTCATTATATCGTTCCAAACTGACTGAAACAAATTGTCACCGAATTTCAGCTCAAATTATTAACACCTTGAGGTTCCACACCTCAAATGAATATCTGTATAGCCTTTTAAAAATGTTCTTAATGCATTTTTAACAAAACATAATTAATTGAATAATTAATTAATTTGTAAATTAATATTAATTACTTACGTTTTCATTAATAAATGGCTTTATTAAACCGTTATTGTCACATATTAGTGCTAGAAAGGGCATTTCGTATATAAATAGCAAATTAAATTTCAAAATTTAATAGATGGCAGTACGTATTCTAATCTAAAAACTGTGACTGAGTCGTGACTTTTATTATGTGGAATAATTCGTTTTTGCGACAGTTGTCTTTCTTTGATGCTTGTTTTTGTTTCAGCCATTAATATGTAGATTCTATTTTGTTTTTTGATTTTTTTGACAAAACAATACGAAAGTTTATTTTAAACATGACCTGAACTGAAAATGAAAAATTTTGTAGTGTTTTTGGATCTCCTGTACAATTGAAAGAGACAGTGTTACCCACGTATGTTGATTTCATTAAGTATTTTCCATAGATAAAAAATTAACATGTAACAAAATTTTTTTAGCTGACCATCGGTATAAGAGAAAAACAGAATCAATTAACATTTCTGCAACCCAAAAATTGAAGCGTGTTGTAGAAATGCAACGTAGAAATGAAAATTTGCAAAGTAAAGCAGAAGAACTGCTATAATGCTTATAAAATATAATATTAATAATAATTCTTATAGAAATATTACGGATTTATAAGAGAATGCCGTTTTAGGATCTGATTCAGAACTGCAAGGTAACTCTGAATATGAAGACGATCACGTTTGTCATGAAGCCAAATGTCGGAAATCTAATATCTGTGATACTCTCTCAATCTGCAAGACAGTTCTAATGAGAATATCACTGCCAAATCTAGCCATTTCTTGTGATAGAACAGGAGTATCGGGTAAGTCAGCTGCTATCATTGCATCATCTATGCTTCGTGATATAGGGATTGTATCCAAAATAATCCATCCATAGTTATTGAATGGATTAAGCTGAGGCGAGAACGTCGATTACACTTTTGGAACAGGTTGCCGTTGGCTGTGATGGAACGAACGTTAATGTTGGGATAAAAAATGGTGCAGTTAGACAACTTGAATTCTTTGTTGGTCACAAATTATACTGGTTTGTAAGCTTACAGTATACTACTGAACAACCTCTACGCTACCTATTCCAGAAGATTGATGGATTGCATTTGGGCAACACCAGTTTTTCCGGAACAATAGGGAAAATTCTGGAAATGTGCGAAACCCTTGTTGTGATAAATTTTGTTTCTACTCCAGTTGCTCTGTGTAAATTTCATAAAAAAGATTTGAGTGCAGACAAAAATATCTCTTCAATATTTCTAGGGCAGTATCCTCGGGCGAGTGGCTTCCAGATATAGCAAACAGAAGTCCCAGAACGATGTCTCATTCAAAGTGTGTCAATATAGTCAAAAGAATCCTGCACCTGTATTTATGTCTGTGCTGAACGAACAGAAATCTTCAAGCTCCTAGTATAACATGCCATGAAAGTTTACATGCCATCCTGGTTAGAAATAAAGAAAATCCCAGGAGCTACTCATGGGGCAAGTCAGCCGCAGAGAATGATAAAAAAAAGAAAGCTCAGAAGGTTTTTTTTCAATCGTTCACGAAATTATTCAGAGAAAAGCTCATTTTGCTCATTCTAAAAGCAGTCTGTTGGCAATACTGTTAGAAGAATGATCACATATTCGAAAACTGGGGCTCCGAAAAATACTGAAAGCAAGAAAAACTGACTGGAAGGGGATAATATACAAATTTCACCTTACACATTTAGATTTTGAAGCAAAGGGCTATTTTGCGATGATTCACTGGGATAACCCTTTGGAACCACCAACTACCATGAACCTCACTAACGAAGGCATAGCAAGTATGATCAGAAACGGTTCATAATTTGAAAGTGAGAAGCTCCCTTGTCCTTTTCAAGCAGTAGATAGTCACGTCCGACACAAGCATCATTGGTAACACGTGGAGCAGAATGCAGGAATGGATACATTCGCAATGCAATCAAGTAACGAAAGCAGCTTCCAAAGTTTGACACCATAGTTAAAATTTTTTGCTCTCATGTGAAATCCAAAATTGAAGGCTGATTAAAGTAAAATGTCTTCCAGTTTCTTTTTCTTTTTTAGAAGTGTTTTTAAGTTAGAATATAAAGCTATTGTAAACGTTAAAATTAAATAAAAGATATTGATTTTTTTAATTATTTGAGTTAACATTCCTTTTTTTGGACCCCTCTATTGAAGCTGAACAATGTGAGTGATTTCGCAAGAATTTTTTTACATTATCTTTTTAGCCAAATGGCACCATTTGATGAGTCAAGAAATGCTAAAATAAAAAAAAATGACTTTTTCACTCCACCCTAATTGTCAGCTGCCCTAGAAGATTGCTCCCCAAAGTGTCACATCAGGTGTTACGGCAGTGTGCCGCTCAGTAAAAAATGCAGGATTGGGCCGCTGGCCTCTGTACCGCCACACACGTATTGTGGTTGTCACCAGCACTAAGAGAAAAGCTGAATCCGTCGCTGTATATCACATTTCTACAATCAGATACTGCCCAGCTTGCTGGAGATCGGCACGAATTCAGACGACATTGCCTATGTTGAAGGGATAGAAGCAACTGCCTAGATGAACATCGATAGCTGATCCCAGAGCCTATCTGTCTTTTACGGATACCTCTGAATTCATGTCAACTGGCAAATGGTGCCGAATAGATGGTAGTGACATTGTCGGTGTACACGTGGCTACTCTTCTGATTGCTCGATCTTGTCATGCATTTGTGTCCCGGTGGTGCTCTGAGCCACTGAGGTGGCTGGCTGTGTCTCCTCTGATCCACCAACACCGTGGAAGTACAACATCGCTTCGACCAAAGTTCTGGAGGATACGTCTGTTGGAAAAACTCGCTTTTCTGAGGCCTATAGTCGCACACCTTTCGAAGTCAGAAACTGTTAGTAGTGCCATCGTGACGAGCGCTCCTACAGAATTTTTAATCTTTTATCCCCGGTTTTTCAAAACAGAAACTTTTGCATTATTGAATCGGGAAAATGCTCGGATTAAAGGCAAAATTTACTGGTGGGAATAATCACGGATTCTGAGCCCCTTACGCGGCACGTATACTGGGGTACCCCAAGGGGTTAAAGGTATTTTTCTTTCAAACCCCATGTATCAACAATAGTAGTGTAGCTCTAATTATCTGAAAATTTGAGTACTTTTAAATGCTGCCTGCTGCGCAATTTAAATACGCATTGCTAAAGTCTTCAATGGTCATATGTGCTTAAATGTTAATCATTTACATAACTCATTAAATCACATCAGCACGCAAAAGTTTCGTTGCTCTGGCTCAATTTTTTCTGGGTACATAAATTTTTTTGCACCAAAGTGTATTCTTCAGTAAATATTATATGTGTAAAAGCTGTAACATGTATGTTTTGAATCAAATGTTTATATATCTAAATATATATATATATATATTACAATTTTCTTTAGAAACTGTTTTCATTTATAAATATACTTTTATGGTTAAAAAAAAGAAATTTAAATGGTTAAAGAGGAATAAAAAAATAAAATTTCAAGCCCGTAGAAATCGTGAAAATATAAATATAAGCAGAATTAAAATGTTTAGACGTACAGCGATTATAATGATTTTTTTATATGGCAGCAAAATTTATGCATGAAAATAATTTGTATTTTATACAGAGATATATTATTTACATATAAATACCCACGCAACAAGATATACAGTAAAATCAACCATGCTCTCGTAAAAATTCGAATTATAATGAGAAGAAATAGATTATATCGTTAAAATGGAAAAAAAAAGTTTTAATTACTTGTTTATGAAAAACATGCGATACTTAGATATTTACAGCTACATTAATCTTTTATTTATTCATGCAGAAATGTAAACAACTTCTTAATTACCTAAAAAAGCATTTGTTACGCGTAGTTGATAGTGCTTTCAAGTATGCAAGCAGCATGAAAATATATATATTACAAGCCGTAAGCATGATAACAAAACAACTGCTGAAAAAAATGCGAAAAGTGCTATTAGTGAAAGATAATTATAGAACGCGGTAAAGGATAGAAGAAAGAAATATATCGCTGCAAAATTTTTTTGATGGCTATTTTTCATAATAAAGTTCTCACTTAAATAAAATAAAATTGTTTATTATTGATGAAGGAATTTGGAAATTAAGATATGTTGTGAGAAATATTTGTTTTCACGGTTAAAAATTTGCTTTTAAAAGGCAGATATTTGAATTATCTTACGCATATAACTATGGAATGATGGTTTTTTTTTTAGATTAATGCAGTCAAAAATATGTGGCTTAAACAAGCAGCATTACGGAAAAATTACCAATGTCTTTATTTTAGTCAGAAAATCTGTAATAAAGATTAGTTCGCAAATGGGTTATTCGATTAAGTTTGTGATTTTCTTCTAAAAGGATTCTCTGGTAGATCATTTCACTACATAGTGTTCGGGAGATGGCAGCACAGACTATCACCTCATCGAGTTCATGGCTGAAATTCCAGAATTAGTTAAAACTCGATTCGCATATTAAAACTCAATCGGTCTGCCAATACATATCTGACTCGTAGGTTTACAATTGTGTTTTCTTGCACCCAAAGGTATGAAAACATGGAGGACTAAGAGCAGGAAAACACAATAGTAAACCTACAAGTCAACCGCTAAAATCGGCTTTTCAAGTATTTTTTTCTTTTTAAATTGGCATCTTGTTTTTAAACTAGTATATAACCCCGTCAAAAAATGACGGAATGTTGATCTGAGTTTCATTTTCCTAAGACTTCATACAGACAAACATCATAAAGATTATATTATTGAAAGACTTGTATTGTAGAAAGGTACATTTTAAAAATGATAAATAATTTCTACAAATACAAATGATTATGATTATGTTAACCCTTAAATGCCTGAGTTTTCAAAAATCATTTAAAAAATGTTTTTTGGCTTTCTTTTTTTTAAAATAAATCATGGGAAAAATACTTTAAAAAATCATATTTGTTTTAAGTATGGTTTATGGATAAAAAACTGTTTGTTGCTAATCGGCAATACTGGTGTTTAATTGAAAAAATAGTTTTCCTTGATAAAATTCTATAATATTAAACACACAAGAATTTTGAGAACTATGATAAGAAATAAATTTTGCATGCTCACTGCACAACAGAATAGGGTATTTCGCAAGCTTCCAAACAAAAGAAAAAGAGCATGTATCAACAATTGAAGGAAAAAAAATCTATATTTATTGTTAAACAGCACAAGAGTTGCCATCTAAATGTTGAAAATCGATTTAATAATATTTTCAGAATGTATTTTATTGGCAACATTAAACATTATAATTAAAATAATAAAACTTTGTAAAAAATCACCATAAAATAAAACAATACACAGGACACGTTTCAAACTAAAAACATAACAGCTCGTCATCAGCTACAGGAAACACGTGTGCGCAAGCGAACAAGGTCACGTGTGCGGACACGTGTTTGCTGTAGCTAATGACGAGCTGTTATGTTTTTAGATCGAAACGCGTCCTGTGTATTGTTTTATTTTATGGTAATTTTTTACAAAGTTTTATTATTTTAATTGCTTCAAATCGCCAGTTTTCGGTGCTGTTTCGCTATTAAACATTATAGCTTCAATATTATTCTAATAGTATTTATAAGCCTAAATTGGGTATGTTGCTAAAAGGCAACACTCGGCATTTAAGGGTTAAAATCAATATTAAATTTCTGAAATAGATCAGGGATCAATAAAGGCTCTGAATCTAATTTAGAATTTAGAAATGAAAAATCAGTGAAAATCATGTCATGTTGACACAATCATATCAATGTTTCGCTTTAATTTTAATAATGCAAAAATTGATTTCAAGCTAAAAATAACGTCACCGGGGCAAAATTTTCAAACATATTTATATACGTACTTTTAAGCTTAACCACAGTATATTCAAATAAAAATATATTCTCTATACAATCGTAATGAAGAAAAAAATCTAATAAAGTTATAATGCACAAGGATAAAATAAACCCAATAAACAATATTATCGTGATGTCTCAATAAAGATAAATTTTTATCCGCTTATCAAAACACACGTGTAAAAGTACACGTGCTTAATATTTTGTTACCGAAAGTAACTTGCAAAATGGAAAAATAAGTACACAAAACCACGTGTCTGAAAACTTTTCATTATTTCTATTTTATCTCAAACAAAGTAAGTACACTGCCACCATTTTGAAGAAATTTCATTAAACAAGTAATAAAAAATTTTGTTTTTAATGTCAATTCCTACTTAGGTCATCAAAGAAAAATTTAATATAATCCCTTAAGCTAATATTAGTTTTTGTTGCATTAAAATATCTCAATTTGTTGATTTTCTATAAGCAAGTAGGATTACAATGGAACCCTATGGGAATTTGGCGAAATATTAGAGATATCGCCAAGTTGGCGTCCCTTTTGGCGACTCATTTTGGCCACCAAATTTGGCGATATATCGCCAAGTGGGCGACAAACGTGGCGGTATTTGGCGACAGAACAGGGTCCCTCCTATGGTAACCCCTTATTGAAAATACTTTCATTGATCTTCAATAACCAATGGCCGCCATTTTGTTTCCCATGCAAAACTAAAATTAATTAATTAAAATTTAAATTAATTAATTAATATTTGAAAACACTGTATTAACATCAATTGTCATCCAGTACAAGTTTTAAAAAATTTATTTCAACTTGATAGGATGAATAATGAGTATTTTATTACGATTGAAAATTTGAACAAGATATCTAAATATATAAATATATAATGGGATAGTGTGAGCTAATAGTAGGAATTGAAAAACACTTTTTAAATTAAAATTAAACATAAAAATGGAAATATTTAAAAAAACAGTTAGTGTGAATGCATTGACAAAGGAACAGCTTTCATTAAAAACAATAAGTAGCAAAATCGGTTCAGTAGAAAACTCAGTGCAGATGACTAAAAAAAAACAGCTTTCAATTTTAAATTTATTGGCACGGTTCGCCCCTGAATGGTTACCAACATTTTTCTATACTTGGATTTTACATAAATAGATGGCAATTACCATCATAGATCAGGAAAAAAATTAAACGCGAATTTCAGAAAAACAAAATTGGAACTTATGATCAGAAAGCTGAAAACAAAAATATGATTATAGAAACTTTTCAAAATAACAGACATTACATTACATTAAGGGATAAAAACACTAAAAACAATTTAAAAGGACGTTTCGGATTCATTCTGACTCCCTCATCAGCTAGTTCTTAACGTAAAATTCATACTAGGTCTTTGAACTTTGAACTTTGAAAGCGAAGGGGGGGGGGGTCTCTAAGAAAGTCATACTAGGTTTTAAAGTTCAACAAATAGAAAAACATTACATCAAGATGCCAAAAATTTATAGTTAAAACAAAACGGAATATTCTATTGGTAGAATTACTACTCTTGGTACTTGAATTGATAGAATTGCTACTTGTTGAACTTTAAAACCTAGTATGACTTTCTCAGAGACCCCCCCCCCCCTTTCAAAGCTCAAAGTCCAAAGACCTAGTGTGACTTTTACGTTAAGAATTAGCTGATGAGGGATTTAGAATGAATTTTAAATGCCTTTTAAATTGTTTTTAGTGTTTTTATCCTTTAATGTAATGTAATGTAATGTAATGTAATGTCTGTTATTTTGAAAAGTTTTTATAAATAATGAATGAATTCAGACGTAGTTCTTTTTTTTATATCAAAGAAAATGGTTGTTAGCCTTGTTTATGTAGCGCTTCGACAGGTGGGTACAGATGCTTGGTAACCGAAGTCTGAAACAAACAATGCTTTAAAAATTTTAAATTTAATATAGAAATTTGGAAGAACATTTACTATCATAAAAATAATTATTACTAAAATTTATATTTTTAAACGAAATATTGAAAAAGGTTAAAGGATTTTCTTATAATCCACATTACATAAAAATTAGAAATTATAAATGCAAATCAAACAGTTCAGTTGATAACTGCGTGTCTGCTCTGGTTTCACTCCATTTTTTAAATTGCTAATTTAATTAATAACTTTCCCACAATGCTCGCCAATTTTTAAAAATAACGTTTAAAAGTTTTGGCGAAAACTGTTTCCTCTTCGGCAGACAACGTCATCAAAATCCTGTCGCAGAAAGTTTATTATTATTATTATTATTATTATTATTATTATCATTGTGCCGTAAGCCAACTAATCTTTAACATTAAATGAAGCATTTTTTCTTCTTTTGGTTGTAAAAAAGAAAATTGATTTTTTGAGGATTTTTCCGTTAGCATAACTTAAACATAGCAATATAAATATATTGATCAATATAAATATATAAATATATTGTCCAAAATAAATATATAAATATATTAATCCATGAAAAATCAATCTAACTATATTTATTACTCATGTGATTTAAAAGAGTGGTAAATAAATAAAATAATTTGAATTGAAAATTTTTATTTGCTTCCAATTTACTTAATACAGTTTTAATCTCAACATTAATATATTTTTAATGTGACAGTGTAGCAGGAGTAATTGGAAAATATAAAAAAGTATCTTATTCTATACACGAAGATGACAATATAAAATAATTTTTAGATTTATAATGTATAGAAAATTATTATAGCTTTACTATCTATGGAAAATATAAAGCCGCTTTCTTGCACACCCAGGAAAAAATAGGTATTGATGAACGATAATTTTGTCTTTTACGCGGATCATTTTTGTTATTACCCAGATATAAATTACGTATCACGATAAGCATAAAAGATCTTTACCGATACTAATAATTATGAGTTATTTTTTATTGATGAAAACATTTCTCATGTGTTTTTTTATGTTTAAGTAGACATCGTATCTTTGCACGCAAAAAAAAAAAACAAAAAAAAAAATCAATTTTACAGAAACATTTTCAAAAGGAAATGCAGAATGTTGGGATTTTTTTAAAGCAAAACTTATCGAAATTGGATAAAAATTATGCCTGCGGCAATAAAAAAAATAAAGTATTAATCTTTTGGGAATCAACAACTCCAGTTTGAAAATTATTTACTAGGATGTTAGAATATATCATTTTAAGATCTTAAATAATAATAAACAAATTTAGAACATAAAAATAACTAGTTGGATATACCAATCTCAATACTTTGTTCTATCTCATACATGTTAGCGTTTGAAAAAGTAGTTACAGTTGCTAGTTCAATAACATACCAACTTTGATTTTCATCTTAAATTTCTGCTTCGATCAATTAATCGGAGTAAAAACGAGTTAATATCGATCAGGATATTTATTAAAATTAACAGTTTTTCGTTATTCAAGGGAGACCAAACTGGTCTCCAAGCGTGGCTAATGTGTAATAGATTAGCTGTTACAGCTAATAAAATCATCACTTAGTTAATGCACCAACAGGAGGTGTTGCCGTAGCAACATCATATGTCTCACGGCAATGTGAATTGGATGGAAACCCGATGACTGATATCTTCGAGTCCGAGTAATATCGATAATCGATTTGCCATTCAATTCACATTCAGTCGTGGTGTGCAACGTTGCTACGGCAAAACTTATGTTGATGCTCCATCTGAACGGCAATTCAGATTTATTTGCATCATTCTATTCTAATCCATTAGTATTCTAAAGAATAATAGCCGCCCTTGGCGAACAGTTTGCTCCTCCTTAAAATTTATTTTTGGGAAAGCATGTTAAGCTTTGTATCATGTTACTTTTATATTCATAATTTAATTTACTTGGCCTCCCTTAAATATAATTAATATAATCCCTTAAGTCAATATTAGTTTTTTTCCATTAAAATATCTCAATTTCTTGATTTTCAGTAAGCAAGTAAGCCCTATTGGTTTAAAATGACAGTCTATGGGAATTTAGCAAAATATTAGAGACATCGCCAAGTTGACGTCACTTTTGGCGGCAAATCTTGGTCACCAAATTTGGCGATATATCGCCAAGCGACAAAATATGGCAACAAAATTGCTGGTATTTGGCCACAGAACAGGATCACCCTACGGTAACCCTTATAGGTATGGAGATGCATTAAATGCCAGTCAATAACCAATGAGGTGCGTTTCATTCGGGCGTTGCCATTAAACAATTAACAGATAATCGCGATTTCTATGCCACATACGATATCGTAATATATATATAGATTCTGTTGTACATAAGCTGTTTGTGAAAAGCCGGCTTAGCAGGACGCAAGATCCCGTCGCTGCACGAGCCGCCGATGTCCAACAGAACTACGAAAAAACAAGAAAATTATACAAAATCTCTATCATAGCGCTCATTTCCGGCGGAATATTTCCAAATTCAAAAAGGACCTGCTGGCCATAACCAAAAACATACAAAATATTTGGTTCATTTCTATTCATAACTTCATACACTTTTCGATGGTAAAATAAATAAAATGGCACAAAAATCGCTATTACAGCAACCCCTTCCGGCAGAATATTTTAAAATTCAAGGCCAAACTGCTGGTCACAGCCAAATACATTCAAAAAAAAAAAAAAAAAAAAAAAAAAAATATCGGTTCAATTCTATGGATAACTTCATACAATTTTCGATGGTACATTAATGAAAGTGGTACAGACATCGCTATTACAGCGTCCCCTTCCGACAGAATTTTTTCAAATTCAGGGAAAATCTGCTGGCACAAACCAAAAACATACACAAAAAATTTTGCTCAATTCTATTAATAATTTCATGCACTTTTTGATAGTACAATAATGACAATGGCACAGACATCGCTATTACAACGTCCCCTTCGGGCGGAATTTTTTCATATTCAGAGAGGACCAACTAGCCATAGCCAAACACATACACAAAAAATTGGTTCAATTCTATGCCTAACTTCATACACTTTTTGATGATACAATAATGAAAATGGCACAAAAATGGCTATTACAGCGTCCCCTTCCTGCAGAATATTTCTAAATGGAAGAAGGACATGCTTACCAGAGCCAAATATATACACAAAAAAATTGGTTCAATTCTATGCATAACTTCATACACTTGTGTCATGGTACATTGGTGACACATGGACAGACGGACATACGGATGGACAGACAGATATTTTGTATAAACATGTTTTGGGAGGTCCCTGACCCCCTAAAACGTGTAAATCCATCGAAAACCGGAAGTGGAAAAAAATTTCGATGACCATGCCTTCTTCTATTGAAGATAGAAGAAAGTAAAAAAAAAAAACGTTGAATAAAAGGAACATTTTTTACATCTGAAATAAACAGAAAATTACATTCTTCTCAAAATGTCAATTTTCTTATACAGGCATCCCTCCGACTTACGTAAGTAATGCGTTACGTAAAGTTTTATTTAACTTGAGTTTTACGTAAATCGAATTTGTAAGCATTTTGTATGAAACTGTAATTTTTATTACACACACACACATATATATATATACCGGGTGTCCCATAAATGTCTGATGAATTTTAAAATTCAATAACTTACAATACAATAGCAAACGGTAACAGATATTACAAAATTTCTTGCAGGAGTGTTATGTAAGATGTCAGGAGTTTTTAGGCTGCGATTATCTGTTTTAGTTACAAATAGCATGGACAGATGGCAAAGCAAGCAATAACTGTTAAATCCAGGCTTGATTTTTTGGCCTCTCTCTTCTTCCATGTGAAAAAAGGAGGTTACAATGTATTGTATGGATCCCGAAGTACCAAATATCTGGTCTGGACTGAGCACCTATTGCTCTCACCGACATCTATTGTTTGAAATTCGAACTAAAATCAAGAAACACAATATAGAAACTCCGAACATCATAGATAAGCCTCCTGCAAGAATTTTTTTTACATCTGTCACCGTTTGCAGGTCATTGAATTTTAAAATCCATCAGTCTTTTTTGGGACACCCGGTATATATATATATATGTGTGTGTGTGTGTGTGTGCGTGTATATATATGTATATATCCATATATATAATTTACACCGTATTATTTATAAATAAAGCATGTATTGCCTCGTATATAAACTATAAAAGTATGAAAAAATATAAAAACAAACATGAAGAACACTTTTCAAGTATCTTGTGGGATAAAGGATTCATAAATATGACACTGATGAATTGATTTCAAACAATTTTGGAATCTACATCAAAGAACTATAAAAATAAGAAGTAATTAAAGAGGACTAATTTAATCTATTCTCCACAAATTTCTGAGGCCAAGGGAAATGAATAGCACTCACAAAATAACATAATCCTCGATAACCACAAACTGTATTTATTATGAATTAGAGCGCTTGTGAATAACTAACAATAAAGATCAAGATGCTTTGTTATAGATTTGGATTATATATACCAATAAAAATATAAATATATCTAATATATCAACTATATTACGGTTGTGGTTGATACCTATGTATTTTATTTATGAAATAAATATCAAAAGTATGCAACTGTATATCAAACACGCTAGTATGCTTACAAATATAATTTTCGAGATTTATTACGTAACTGCGAATTTACGTAAGTCATGTAATACGTAATTCGGGGGATGCCTGTACGAAATTGTAAAGTATACGAATTTACCTTTATAAAATATTTATTTTTGGCATTAAATATTCATCCAGTACCGCCGTTCGTTTGGAATTTTATGAGCAAATTATATTAACTGCTATGTTGGAAGATCTCTGCAATAAAAAATCGTCTGTTAAAACTTGGCTGTATTAGTTTAAAAAAACGTGTATTATGGAATACGTTTTACATATTGATTTGTAAGTCAACATAAATGTTTGAGATACATTAAAACAGATCCGAAATTTCTTTTACGGATCACGTAAAACAGATCCGAATTATCTTGATTTGTAAGTCAACATTAATGTTTGAGATACATTAAAAAGTTAATAAAGTACAAACTTTGACTATTTCTTAGCACATTGTTAAAACGTTTGAAATGGAAAAACAAATACGTATCAATAATTATATTTTAAAAAAGAATTTCATAATTTCGGTTAATATGAACCTGTCGGGTAATGTGGAAAAGATTTAAACTGAATAATTAACAAAGAATAGTTACAAGAAAACTTTTATCTTTTATGATTTGAAATTACACTTACACATCATACAACACTTCACTTTTAAGAGTATTTTAAGCATCTCTGGAGATGAAACTGTAGTGTTTTATAAATAAAGAACAAAAAGATTTTCTTTATTCTAAGAAATCGATTTTACTATTTTGGAGGAAATCGTCAAATACTTTCTGCAGCTGATTCCATCATAACATCCCATTGTATTACGAAGATCGTTATGATCTGCCTCTTTACCCGCGAACAGAAAATGAGGCGAAACAACTAAGCTCTATTCCTTTTCTTCTGTCGTTTTTTTGTTTGTTATTAAACAAGTTAAGACTAAATGTAGAAAACACTAAATGTAGTGTGTAATTGCGCTTTATGTGGCATTCATTTTTAAGTTTATTCTGTGGGATAAGTAAAAATATTTCGATAGAGGGCTATAAGCAAAAAAAAATAATTTTATGACTACCATGTTATATTGTGAAAATAAAAGCTTTATTTCTATTTGATTACTTGATCTGTGCCTATAAAATAGGTTTTTCTTTACTTGCGAGATTTTCATATGGCTGCTTTTAAGCATAGTAAACAATTTTGAACCTGTTGAATGATATATTACTCCCCGATATGCTATTTCTGTCAAGCAACAATTAAAGTGCCATGCCTAAAAAATAATATTGCGTTACATAAGCCTGCCATAAAACTAAACAGATGTTTCATTGAACGGTTAAATACTGATAAACTCTACTATTTTTTTTTTTACTTCTAAGCATCGCACACATTCAATTTTTATACCTTAGTATAGGGGAAAAAAGTACTTTCAAGTGCGATTTGTTTGATACCTGCATTTCAATTTGAGATATTATATTTTGTAGTTTTTAATGCCATTTCTGTAATGGTGGCAAATGAAGAACTTGATTTCTGTAGAAAGTAATGGGATTATAGTTGGAAAATAGTAGTTTACTATATGTTTTTGTTGCAATATTCTCATAACAACTGAAAAATAAATGTAATTAAAATACCTTCTATTTTGAGAAAATATAAATGAATGATTTCTGATTAAACATGGAGCTATTTAAAATATATTTGCTTTACTAAATTATGCTTTACGAGAATAACCAAGATTATTTAATGAATAAACATTTAGAACATCATCTGCAAATTATCAGCTTGTTCAAAAAAATATTTTAATATTTCAAATGAAAACCAAATTTCAAAGTAATTGCTTAAGAGGCGCAAAGGCCAACATAGTGAAAAAGATTCCATGCCAGGACTCGAACCCGGGCCATCGGTATATCGCACTGACGTTCTACCGACTAAACCACATGGAACGATACCCAGCCTAGAACATTTCTCACTACACTTGGCAAGGCTACAAACGCAGCACAAGATGGATCCATCTTCTGCTGCCTTGCCAACATATAATAGTGAGAAATTTTCTTGGTTGGGTATCGTTCCATGTGGTTTAGTCCGCAGAATGTCAGTGCGCTATACTGATGGCCGAGGTTGGAGTTCCGGCATAGAATCTTTTTCACTCTGTTGGTCTTTGCGCCTCTTAAGCAATTACTTTGAAATTTGATTTTCATTTGAAATATTGTATGCAAAACGGATGTTTCTCCCTGGAATAATTTCCATGTATTAATTATTTTAATTTTTACAAAAACCACAAAAGTAATTGCAGGTTTCTGCCCCACCGCACTGAAAATGTTCCCGCATGGCACACATCAGGAATTTTAGACACCTCTACCTTCTTTCATCCTTTAAATATTTTCCATGGCAAAACAGGTGTGTAACCGGGTAAAAAGCAGATCTCAGATGATACGTAGAAGTATAATGATTCTTCATATTCAATAAAATCGTCTGGAAACAGTTATAGAGCTCATTTTCAGTATTATCCGAAGTGCCTTCTTAAACAAAACAAAAAATCTTCACTCGTTAACAAGTTTTAGCATTGAGGTAAACTGGCTAACAAAGCAATAAATATAAAGCTTCCACTTAAAATGTTGAACTTGAATAACATCACTAACGAAGAAGTCCTATAATCAGGAATGTAGTGGGGGATACGGTGGTATACGTCGTATACCTTCTAGATTTCTTTAAAGAACACCCGATACTCTCTGTTTCTCAAAAATGCTATAGTATATACATACACTCTAAGGGTATTCCTTCTGCCTTAAGCGTATACCCTCTGCTTTTTTACGACTACACCACTGCCTATAATGTATACTAATTTCAGGAAAATTACCTACAAAAAACTACAACAATTGCGAAAAAAACTGATTTCATTGCCTCACACCAGCAGCTGGTATCCAAACATAACTCATCGCACTACTTCATGGGAGTTCTACGAAGTCATTTTGCAATTTTACGCTTTACAGCAGCCCATACGGGTGAGATATTAAAATATTTCATATTGCCCGACCATTCAATAATACCCAAACTTCATCTAACTCTGACTTGTGTGTACGTTGCAGATATTGAACACTGTGATACAAAGGATTCACTGTGAATTGCCTTATGCATGAAGTGTAAACAAACAGTTTTTTTTCTGTTGTTGTTGTTGTTTCAGTTTTGATGTGGAATGATTTCCTGTTCAATTAAGAAAATGGTATGCCTATTATTATGATTAAAAAAAATGCAAATTTAATAGTGCTCTACAAGAACTATGTCTTCGAAAATAGTGGCTGATTACAGTGATTTTTAACATATGAATGGCCGTTTATCCAAATAATATTAAACACCTTGATTTCACAACAGGAAATAATTCTTTCACCTCTGCTTCGAAGGCTGACTCTCTGCGAATTAAGTCTAGATCTTCAACATTAGGAGCTCATAGAGTTATTAGAATGAAAAGCGAAGTAGGACATGAGGATTCAATAGATGTTGTCTACTGCTTGGGAATACTGTTACAAAGCATCTAAGTCTGCGAAAACAGTGTCTGATAAACTAGCACCGAGGTTTAACAGGAATGAATTTTAAATATTGCATTTAATTGTTACGTTGTTAAAATGCAAAGTAAATCATTAAACCTGATTTTCTCAGTATATAATTTTTATAAATGTATTGTGTAATTTGTCTAATTGTATTGCGTACTGGATCTTTGTGGTATTACTAATTATGAAATGTGCCGTTGATAAAAGGCATATTAAATTGAAGTTCTTTTTAATTAATATGCGTTGTGTAATATTGCAATAAAACCATCGGTTCTTTGAGGTCAGCAATTGTAAAAAAAAATAGAAAAAGGAACTTCTTACTTCTATATCTGTAAAGAAATGATGAGGACACTTTTAAGCACAAATCAAACTTTTTATTCATCTTGTAGAAGAGAAGTAAGAATCCTTCACCGTTTGGTCACCGATTCTTAAAGATAAATACGTTGGCTGATAAAAATAATCTGTTCCTCTTTAAGAACATCTTTAAAATGCAACATGCAGCACTGGGTGAATTTTTAATTGATAAAAATTTCAATTAAAGCCTTTCAACACCATCCGAAAAATTAATTTAACAGGAGTTATTAAAATAGCAGACATCGTTTTCGAAAAGTTTTTTTACGGATCCCACATTCATCGGCAGACAGACCGGAGCCGGAACCTGCGGCCCCGCGATCTTTAAAACAAAAACTAAGTAATAACAGATCACCAACAAAACATATTCTGATTTTAAAATTAACGAAATTTTTAATTTATAGTAAGAAAGCGGGGACTTCAAAAGTTAGAGAAAGAAAAGATTTAAATCTATTAGAGAATTTTTAAAATTAAGCAATATCTTAATAAACAAATCCGAAAGAACACATTTAAAAAGTTTTGTTTTTTATTTGCTCAACGATCAGTGATTAGACACACCTCCGAAAAGATCGACATCCATTCAAAGCTTACGCCGGGAGACACTCGCTCCGATGACGTCATCACAATACGCGCAGATCTCAGAGGAGAAGCTTCCACTCAGAGCGTGCCGATACGGAGGAAAAATGCCAAAGTACGATGAAGCGGCGGAATTTGCCGAGGTACGAACTGAAACAAAATCGCTTGCGCAAAAATAAATATGGATTTAAGTTTAAAGAACATCGATATATAAGGCCAAAAGAAATAAAAAAGTAACATGATTTAAACACTGTGAGATTTCATCTCACAATCTTTATTCTGCGAAGCTCTAATTTTTTAATAGCACCAAAAGATATCTTTTTGTAGCATTTCCAATTAAGGAAAAGAAAATAATAATAATTGTAGAAAATATTTTGCATTTCAATATATTGAAATATTAGAAAAATTTAAAACTAAATGCTTTCTGAAAAATACGGAATATTTAAATTTAATTTTGTATAATAAAATATATTCTATTGTATATCCTTAAAAAGGTAATTTATTTTTTATTTTTGTGCACAAACTTTGCATTGTGTAAAAAGTAAATTTTTTAATTGCAAAAATGAATTTTAATTTTCAATGCTGTATACGCTGTAATTATCTTCTTTTATATAACATGAACAATAGTAATTTCTGTATGAAAAATAAAAAAAAAATGTAATTAAAACTGCAAATGTTTTTGTTTCGAAAGATAATGTGCCCACTTAAAAATTATTATATATCTTTAAATTTAAATTGACATTTGTATGATACGAGAGGTACTTTGTAATTAGCATTCAATAATTTATTCCCTGAACGTTAGGGAGATACACATTGAGCTTGTTAACATTTTTTATAAGAACTAGACTGCCGCAGAATTTGCGAAACACTTGTTCCGTCCGCGCTCCTTTCGCTTTACTTCACTTATTCTGACTCCCTAGCGGAAGCAAGGAAAAAAAAACATCAAACCGACGAAACCGGACAAATCTAACAGCAAAATTACACAAATTAAAAACATCGAAGAGCGGGAAGGAATGGGCTCGGGGCTCTGAAGCTATCAAACGACCTTTGGGGATTAGAGCTTAATATTCTAACCTAATTTGGAACCTTTAGCGTTTAGTTCCCAAGCAAATTTAGTACTCATTTTATCGGCCCTGAAGGATGAAAGGTTAAGTGAACCTTTCTAATTAACTAATACATTTCTTAATATATATATAATAGAACATAATTAATAACAAACTAAATTCTAATTAACTCATTAAGTTATAAGAATCTTTGCCCATTTCGGAGTCGAACACTGTACGTGGCGTACTGACCTCTATACAAATGCACTTAATTTAAATCCCTAATTGCCGTAAAATTTGAAAGAAATTTTGAGGTATGCAGTAATGCATTACTTTTATTGAAATATTCACTGCATCTTATATCCTATTTTTTGTAGCGAAGCGTAAAACGTATTAAACCCATTTGCATCATTAGGGAAGGAATGATTCCACTTCAGGAATTTCTTTTTATATAAGTCTATATCGGGTCTATCTAACATGTTATATGTAGTTAGAATGGTGAGCTCGGGGCTCTGAAGCTATCGCACGACCGCCGCAGATTTCGCGGAGCGCGGCGTTCCACGTGTCCGTCCAGCATCCCTGCCTGCGTCAATTTAGCCGAGATTCTTACGGTCATATTAGACTTAAATAACTTATAGTCGGAACTACATAAGTAATTTCAGAACATAGTAGTATCTAAGTAAACTATAGTCGGGCTATAAGATCCTAGAATATATACAGTAGTGGTCAGAATTATAAGAACAATTGAAAATTGCGCAGAAAAAAAATTATTTCTGAACTAAATAAAGTGAAATTTATGAAAAAAAAGCTTTTTTATGATAGAAATTATTGTAGAATGCAAAACATTGGAAAATGCAAAATATGAATGTTTTGCCATAATTAACAAAATATGTCATTGTAAAAATTGGACAAAATTATAAGGACAATGATTTATTTTTTGTCTGAAACACACTAATAATTAATAATCTCCCCCATCTTCTCAATCTCAGTCTTGACGTCATGGAGTTTGACAGTACCTTAAAAACGTTCTTGGAAATTTTTGACCAGGCTTTTTCGATGGAGGACATGAGCTCTTGCTTGTTTTCTTATTGTATACCATTTTTGTATACTTCGTGTGCCAGAATACCCCACAGATTTCCCATTGGATTCAGATCAGGGCTTCTGGCAGGCCAATCAAGTAGTTTCACAAAATTAGCATCAAACCACGATTTTGAAGTTTGGGAAACATGTACTGAGGCATTGTCCTGCTGGAAAAAATAGTCTCCACTCGTTATTACGGTGCTTCCGCTAAAAGATTATCGCTCAATACATCAACATAACTCTCAGAATTCATTCTACCCTGCACAAAAACTATTGGAGTAGTTCCACCAGTTGCGAAACATGCCCAGACCATTACTGAGCCCCCTCCAAATGAACGCTTTGAGAAAATTTCCTTTTATCTACGGAGATCATGCCAGAAGTAGCGAAAAACATTTGGTCCATCCAAATTAAACTTTTTCTCATCGGAAAATACAACATTATGCCACTTTTTCCCCATAGTCATGCATTGTTTGGCAAACTCCATCCTCAGTCTCTTATGAACTTTTGTAAGAGGCTGTCGTGACATATGTTTACCATAGCGAACCTTTTTTTTTTCTTTTTGTAAAACGCGTCGAACAGTTCGAGCACTGCATTCTAAGTTCAATTCATGTTTTATGTCTGTTGATGTTTGTTTTTTGGAACAAGTTCGCCTTATTATCATTCTTTTATCCCGTACAGAAACAGGAGATGGCCTACGTGTATGCCTTTGCCGTCCATATTTACCGGGATTTTTAAGATAATTTTAAATAGCCGTTCTTGATCTATTAACCCTCCGAGCGTCTTGCAAAAGGGTAAAATTGTAATGCTGTTTTCTTTGCATTTTGTTTTAAATGCTAAGAAAATATGATTTTTTCAACATTATAAAATAAACTCAATTACAAATATGAATGTAATCCTTGAGAGTACTAATCATTCTTCAAGGTATTTAAAATTCATTAAATCTATAGAATTATATTATCTTAAATATTGCTTGTATTGCTGTGAAACCTGCAGCTTAGTGAACGGAATATTACGCCCCAAACACTTAGAGGGTTAAGCTTTGTCGTAATTTGGCGTACAGAAAGTCCTGAACTTTTAAATGCATCCATTTTCCCTTTCTCAAACTCAAAAAGCTTTGTACCTAGCGGCATAACTAAAAAACAGAATATGACGATACCAAACGCTTACTACGCATTTATATCGTCCGGGACTTCAGTGTGCAGAGCAAAAAACATGCAAATTTTACTTTTTACAACACACAAATATAGTTGTTCTTATAATTTTGTCCATATCAGATGGCTGTATAAATCCATAATACATTTTATGAATATGAATTTTCCACATATGTCCATAAAAACTTATTAAAATATTCTTCATGTTTCATTTGTTTCCAGCCATTATATTTGCATGTATTAATAAATACTGTATACTTTGAAAATATTCTTATAAATAATTTACAAAGAATAATAGTTTTCAAAAGTTTTTAAAAATAATGAAATTAATTATATCCATATTTATTTATTAAACATTCCCTGTCGTGTAACAGGAAGTTGACAGATGTAAATTCCCTTTTGAGAGAAAAATTTCTAATTATCTAGAGATTATTATCAGACGTTTAAAACTGGACCTCATTTATTACGAAGAAGTTCCACCATCTGTTGATGAAAAGTGTCAGTACAAGAAATCAATAATAATTTTCTACCGACCAGAAACTTTATCTCATTATGCAAGAGAAACTTTAAATAAGTTGTACTCACCTTCTGCAATCTTAAGAATACTTTCTGATAATCGCCGCCTACAATATCTGAAAATTGTATTATTTAAAAACCATTTAAAAGCAAAATTATATATATGCTGGAAGATAGCCCGCCAGAAAGATGTGTTTTTTTTTTTTTTTAGAATGTTATAACATTGTAATATAAAAAGAACTATGAAATAATAATTTTTTTCTTATCTGATTAATAAGATCAGGTGGGTAAAACAGCCCATTTTTCATTCAAACTTAATTTGAAAGAACAAGATTAATTGGTAAAATATTGACATACATTAGGCAAATGAACTTTCTTCACAAAATTTGAAGAACTATTTCACAAAAAACATGCAAATTAGTACTAATAATGCTATTTTAAAACATACTGTCAAATAACTGTTTCACCTGATGGTATAGGGTGAATTAAGTATACTCTGTTAAATCCAGTTTTGCCATATTGGGGACTTTTTTGCCCCCAGATTGTTGATTGCCACTGCTTTTTTTAAATAGAAATATTAGGTCTATTTAGAAATAGATTAAAAATTCTGGAAAATGAGCCGAATTATACTACTTTAAAAAAGTGGTGACAATCAAATAATCTGCATTAAAAAAGTCCCCAATCTGGCAACACTGGTTAATTCTTACTATGTCTGTAATTAAGGCAATAAATAAACATAAATCAAATATAAAATGTATTTTAAAGTATTGTCATATATTAGTATTAATCAAATGTAAATGTATTTTACTAGACGTATAAGATTAAAATATTTGTAAATACTTATAGTGTTTCTTCTTTCTAAATATCGCTTTTTTCCCATTTTCCACCCCGAGCTCTATCCCGTGATTCCTGGGTTTGTCTGGCTTGCTATCTTGCTTGTCACTCATTATTCTTGCAATGAAAACTTTCCTCTTCGTCCATTGCATTTAAAAAAATCTATAACATTCAATTTCTTATTTAAAAAAAAAACTGTAAGACTTAAATTCCTAATAAATTCGCTAGCTAATAGCAAAAAAGAACAGACGTTATATGATTGAAAAATCAAATCTAAACAGTAATCATTCACTCGTGATGACACTTGAAAGAGAATACTTCTTAGGAATATTAATAGATTCATTCTCAAGTGTCATTCATGGTTCCGAACAAAAAATTAAAACAGCTCGAATATAAAATCTCTAACAATACTGCATTTAAGACACACCTTCGCTTGTCATAAATTGGCATTTTTAAAGGAAGTTTTAAGGCATGGAGTTTGCTTAGACAGCTATATTGCCAATGGGCTCCACGGTCTATATTTCAATGAATCTCAAGTAATTAATCAAAAAATTCATTATTAAACATTGTTTTTGTAATAATGAAATGATTGCAAAAAAGCAGTAATTTTTTTTCAGTTTTGTTTGTTTTATATTGAAATTGATAAAAAATATTGCATCCATGGTCTATATTTTAATGAATTTCAAAGGAGTTAATCACATGTTTTTTACCATCGCTGATTTCTGGGTGATACGATTTTCAATGCAAGATATTTCGAAAAACAAACATATTTCGAAGTAGCTCATCACTCATGTTCACAATGTTTCTAAAAAGGTTAATCTTAGCAGCTTTATTGGAAAAAATAAATCTCTGAAAATTAAAATAAAATGGCTGATTTTAACGGGAAATTATCGGGATCAGGATGAGCTCAATCCGGAAGTGTTATACACTTAGCGCTATTATATATCTATTTAAATTTTGTAAAAATGTAGAATATGTTTAAATAAAGAGCAGTTATTTTGAGCAAATATATAAAATCAGCAGTTTTTGCAATACCCAATTTTTAAATTAAAGCTGAAAATCTCTTTCGTGACATTCTATAAACGTTAGTCAACCAGAGTTTCCAAATTGGGATTCCTCCTTTCTTTTTTTTACTGAAAATATTTCCCAATTTTTGACTTTCAATCTTCTGTTTATTTAATTAAGAAATGTATGCCATTAAATAAAGCGAAAATTTGTATCCTGATACAAAGATTGAAATTTTGAATAACAAATTCCCTAACTGGAAACACTGTGGTCAACAATATATTTATGGAATTCTACATGGATATTTTTACTTTCATCAACAGATAATTGTTTGTTGTTCATTTACTAGTTTTAGCCACAATGTCAGTTACTACTGCATTCATCATTATAAATCACACATTCCCTGTTATACAACGGAGATGTAATTCACTGTAGAGAGAAAAATCTATCATTATCATTTTCAAATGTTTAAAACTGAATCTCATTTATTAGAGAGAAGTCCCACCATCTGTTGGTGAAAAATGTTAGAACAAGAAATCAATGAGAAAGTAATTTTCTTTCCATCAGAAACTTAGACTCGTTATGTAGGAAACGTTCAAATAAGTTTTACTCACTTTCAGTATGTTGTTAGTAAAGGTTTTATAAGAAACTGTGTCTACAATTTCGATAATGCAGGAAATGTACTATCTAATAATGTACTAAGTAATAAAGTATATGTATATTATTAAAAGTTCTTTTTGAAATATGCTAATAACTAGGACTGGACGATATCAGAAATTTAATATCGCAATATATCAACAATTTAATATTAATATAACTGATATATCGCGATACTTATTTAAAATGAGGGAGGGTAGGAACATTTGCTATCTTCGAAAGACGAATGATATAATAGAAAAAAATTAAATAAAAAACAGAGTTGAAAGGAATAAATCAAATGATTATATCTATTTGCTCGTACAACATAATTTTTATTTTTGTATTGTTTAAAACGAAATATGGAAAAAATGATCCGGATGAATTGTTCATGAACTATTTGCACTCACACCATTGCTTAAATAAACCATTTTTTAAATTATATTATTTTTCCTATGCGTCTCAGTTTATTGTAGTAAGCAAAAAGTTTAGCAAAAAGCAGAATATAAAGGAATAAATCCAAGTTTTCATATCTATTGGCTCATACAACAGACTTTCCATTTTTGTATTGTTTAAAGCAAAATATAGGAAAAATGAACCGGATGAATTTTTTAAGTACTATTTGCACTCACACCATTACTTAAAGCATTTCTTTAAATACACTATTTTCCCTATTCGTCTCATTTTATTTTATTAAGCAAAAATGTAAACAGAAAATAGAATAGAAAGGAATAAATCAAAGCTTTTATATCTATTTTCTTATACAACATAACTTCTATTTCTGTATTTTTTAAAACAAAATATAGGAGAAATGAACCGGATGAATAGTTCAATTAACTATCTGCCACAATTACTTATACTCCATATACTATACTTACCTACACATACTATACACCATTACTTAAATAAAGCATTTATTTAAATATATTATTTTTCCTATGCATTTCATTTTATTAAGCTTTTTATTTATTTATTTATTTATTTATTTATTTTTTTTTTTTAAGTCACATTTTCACAACCATTTAATTTTATGATATGATTTAATATAAGATTAAAAATACTCATTTGATAAAATAAATAAAATGTTTAAAGTATTATTTTACCTTTGGCATAGGATATTTGTTTAATCTTGGAATAAACATATTGTTCCATCCTAAAAAACTTCATTATATTAATGAGCATTATCGTCTCTTATTTTTAATTTAGCAAAGTGTTGCTTCGATGGCTAAAAAGATGAATTTACAAAATACAGATTTCAGCAAATATCATCCGTAGTCGGAAACTACTCATTTTTTTTTCATCCCTGTATATGATTAATGAAATTGTCTATATTCTAAAGTAAAGTACCAAAATAAGCCCCCCTTTAGCATACAGGAAATTCTAATGATTTTAAGGGGGCTTGTAATTGGAACTTTTGTGAAAATGATAGGAAAATTGGGATAGTCTGGGGGAAAGGGTATATTTGAAATTTATGAAATTTCAAAGAATGTTTCAATTTAAAAACAAAATCAGATCAAATTAATATTTTTTTGGTTTTAAAATTCTCTTCTGTAGAAGCTAAGTAGTTTTCATTAATAAAAATAATAAATTAATGAAACAAATTTTCATAAAATAAATAAATTAGATATAAAAGAAATTATCAACAAAATTTATAAAACTCAACTTTAATATAAATATCTATTATATCTTAGTGCATAAAAATTAAGGAAAACATTAATATTAAGCTTCAAAAGGAACATTCCTTTCAACGGTCTGGTAGCGCACACAGCGAAGCATGTCATTCTGATACAATGATATGTAAAGAGATTACATAAAAATAATTTGCATAAGATATATTCATTTAGGAGATATGCAACAAAAAAATTAAGAAATTTCTTGAAAAAAACAGAAGAATTGAAATCGTCGGTAAATAAAATTTTAAGGGAAGGGCTTATAAATGGCACTTTTTCAAAAAAGGAAAAATTCACTTGTATGGGGGCGGGATGCTTATATTCGGAGGGGGTTTCGGTACTTTACGGTAATATGCTAAAATTTAGTTTAGTAAGAAAACACATAGCATAATTGAAAGCCCGTCTTTAGCAATTTCTATAATAAGACGGCAACATAAAAGAAGCATAAAGTAGTCTAATCACATTTTCAGAACTTATCATTCATAGTCGGCCATGTACCTGCTTCTTTGCGGGGTCCTGTATATGATTTTATTTATATTCTACTAACATCTCTTCGTATACTAAACGCAGTTCAGTTTGAAAATGCATAACTCAGTTAAATACCACTTTTAAACAATTCACGCTCATATTTAGCAATGCTTACGAATTATTTTGAGTAACTCTGTGTATGATCTATGCCATTTATACACACCACGTACTATGAAAAAATGTAATTAAATTTAAAAGCGCATATTATAAATAACGTTCTTCCAGCAATTATCGCTAATAGATGTCATCTCAGACACAGTACTGTATCCGAAATCTTTCTTAATGAATGATAAATGCTGTACACATCATATACTACATCAGGTATGATGTAGTAAACATCATTAATGTATATGTATTTCATTATGTTTGAAATATTGTAACGTAATTAAAATACGTTGCTAATTGTTTTTCCTTGAAGATACATTACGTAACCTAATTCTTTTATGGGACCCTGAAAATGACAGATAAAGGTTTTACACTCTATATTCCACAATAAGCATATGTAACAAGGGAAGGCCCAGAGGTTGGGGTCACCGAATGCGGTGAACGTTTGTGTTTCGATTGTGTATAGTTAGTATATAAATATATGACAGTCATAAAACGCAACACCCAGATGATCTTGAGAAAATACATCGCAAACTTTACGCTACAGTTTGTAATCGGATAAATTCCTTTCTTTGGTAAGCGGCTCAGTAGCGTGTTTGGCAGCATGTAAGATTTCAAATTTTTCTTTGTGAGTTCGACTCCCACTGTAAAAGAAAAAAAAGTAGGCTAATTTATACGCTATAGACTAGATTTTTTTCATTATTATTTAAAATTATTTACAGGATAAAAATTAATTGATGCCATAAATATAATCACTAGACTTTTTAGCTATTTTTTAGTTACAATGTTATTTCCCAGAACTATCTTAAAAATAAATTTGACAAAAAATTACTGGCAATTGATTATTGAGAACAAAAAGATTATTTAATACAAAAATGTTACCTGCTTTATTAACATTTAGTTGCAAAATCTTAGGACTTCAATATATCTATTTAACATGAACTATTTTAACAATTCTCCAGCATAAATGAAATACGATGCATCATGGTCATTTCTCATACACGTATCAAATTTGACGTGTTACTGCCTTTAATTTAATCTTCTACTTTATAAAGTGTATATGTTACTCAACCTTTTTATTTGCGATAATAAGTAAAAACAGTTACAAAAGTGGCATGTTGAATTCAGGGGGTGACTCGGGGAGTCATTCCCACTCATCGAAGCAATGCGATTTCTCCCCCAGAAGATTTGAGATTTTGTGTTTTTAATGGTCAAAAAGTGCAATTTTTATTTGAGATAATATGTAAAAACAGTTACAAAAGTGGCAGTGTTGAATTCAGGGGTGACTCGGGGGGGGGGGGGCATTCGCACCCCTCAGAGCAATGCGATTTCTCCATTAGAAGATTTGAGATTTTCTGTTTAAAATGGTCAAAAAGTGTAATTTTCCCCCGGAGCTTTATAATGCCCCCTCCCCCCCCCCCCCAGAGCCACAGAAATCCCTCACGGAGAAAAGTGTCTGAATTCAACAAAGAAAAGTGGTATCTATACAAAGATAAGTGATTATGGAATTTACAATGAAACCGATTCCCATGGTTGTTAAATACAGGACTTAATGATTCTATCTCAAAAACTATCGAATATATGAATAAAACCTTTGTTGAGAAATCGGTCAGTGCAATTGTCTTACTAGAAATTGATATGCAATGTGCATCAGTAGTCTAAATGAAAAACGAAATGCTCGAATGTTCGAGTTGGTGCGACTTACGTTATAGATAGACTAGAACGAACTACAGGAGAACCTCTTTTATTCGAAACGCTTTTAACCAAAACTCCCGATTAACCGTAATCCATTTTTAAAGTTTTTTTTTTTTTTTCTTTACTATCACATTCCTTGTGTGCAAAATCCTTTTTGAAAGTTTTTTTTTTAACTAACATATTCCTTGTGTGCAAGTGGACCTTTCTGAACTACAAATACATATAATTATTTTCGAACCCCTTTCTTAGAGTTCCTTTGAATTTAACTTGAGTTCCCGTAAGCTGCGGAGTGGAACGAAGAAAACAAACAAATTAGCAATTCTGAAGCTTTTGAATATTTTGCAAGTATTTTGGCACGGCTGGAGCAGCAGAAAGGCTGTGATGCTCGTGAACTAATAATATTAAAAAACTCCGTGATAGAGCTGTAAAGCAAAAGCAATCGAAGCTGCAGCAAACAAAACAGTTTTCAAACCCTTGTGATATATGTAAAGGTAGATAATTTCAAAATTAAAATTCAGGTAATTTTTTTGTTTCTATTTTGGTATTGCCTTATTTTTATTAAGCAATTGTTACCATAATAAGAAATATTGCATATATTTCTCCTTAATCTTAAAATTGAAGCGTTCTCGATTATCCGAAAATTTCGATTTTCCGAAAGAGGGTGGCTCCCAATTACTTCGGTTAATCGAGGCTCTACTGTATTTGCACCCGATCTTGATAGCTCGGGCATAGATAATAAAATTATGTTCATATCTTTCTTAATGAAGAGATTTGACTACAATTCCAAAATAATTTTTTCACACTATTCCTCAATGAAATGGAAACAACAACTGCAATATCGGCGAGAATCGAACAGATATAAAATCCCACTTTTATCTTTCGGTTTAGACTATTCGTGCACATGTCGTCTAATTTCTTACTAAATCGACGACACTGTATGACTTTAATATTTTTTATGTATTTACAGGAGCTTCCGAGAAAAAATTGCCAAATTCGGCATTTCTTTGGTAAAAACGCTGAGAGTAATGTCATTTCGTAATGCATATGCTCGCCCCTAGTTACCTATGTGCAGAACTCATTTTTTTAACTATAGATAAATATGTTTATAAATTTCGTAGCAAGGTAAAGCATGCTTTTTTATTCTGTATACAGGGTCACCGGAAAAAAAAATTGGACACATTTTTAAAATTCGTAAGGATAATTAAAAAAAAAAGGATTCTGTTTTATAAGTAATCGCAACTATCCAAGATTTGTTTGATGTAATTGGTGGATTCGAGACCTTCAGTGACGATGCGTGGTTAAAGAGGCTTTCGTACTGTCCAACCGTTTTTTTTTTTTTTTGTTTTGTTTTTTTTTGACATAGCATTTTAATTCTTAAGATATATAAATAACGTTTTCGCAAAAATTCTGTATTCGCATTATATATTTATTGAGCTTAAAATTTATTATCACCTGGATGGTATGTTTGTTAGAGAAGAAAAGCCAAAACCATTTTGATTTAATCACATTCCATTTACTCTTTGCACTTAATTTTATATCGTACACCATTCATTAGAAAACTTTATGAAAATTCCAAATTCTTAATGCGTTTTTAAACACAGGGTCAAGAAAATAGGTTGAACAACACGAAGTCTTCTTTCACTACTTATCCCATCCGCGTACAATATGAAAGTTGAATTACACAAATGTCGGAGTCTAGGCAAATACTTTGCAAAACAATCGTGTTTTCCAGTTATCTTTGCAGTTATGATTTCTTAAAAGTGCATAACATTCTTTAATCAACCTCTATTAAAATAGTGCTAACAATAACAAGCAATTTGGTTTTTCGCATTAGAAGTAAGACTAGTTGTGTGACATTCATTTTCATCTATTTATTTTGATGTCATTTCGGTCAAAAATCACTTAAATCTAAAATCATTTCACGTACCTGTTATAAACAATAGTTGTTGTTTTTTTCGTTGTGATATTTTTTTTTCGTGGTACATTTTTTTATACAAAACGTTACAAGAAAATTAGTGTTTTGAATTAGAATTTTTATTATAAATCAATAAATATGGTAATTATGTTTTAAATAAAGCACAATAATTAAAAGAAACATTTGGTTACTTGGAATATTATTAATGAAAGAGAAAATGTAATTAAAATTAATATTCGTGTGAAAAATTTTATTAATGAAGCCTATTTCATCATAAAATATTGCTATATTTTTTCACCAGACCCCCACACGTATGCTATCCAGTCGATAAATCTGAAACCAAATAATTTTGTGGCTGATGTTTTTTTTCTTTTATAAGACGTTATTATTATAATGAATGTTTAGAAAAGTTTACATTTCAAAATATAATCAAAGCTTAAAGTATTTTTTTATAACTCAATATTTCTCTGAAAGTCAGTTTCATGATACAAATATTGAACTTCACATATTCAAAATCCAGAAACCTTCAACAATAAACTCACACCACCCCCTTTTCCCTTTTCTGACATAAATGTTGTTGTCTTCTATCTGTAGTTAAATACGTTATCTTTTAGAACATACATTGTAGAGAATTGTTAGAGATTGCACACATTTTTTAGACATATCTGAAATTTTATTAGTACTGCTAGACATCAAATGCGAATAATTTTAACGATGCTTGCGCATTTATTAACCTACATTTTTTTAGTTATGATAAATTGAATGCATGTTCGCGAAAATGGAAAATAATGTTTATTTGTCTGTACGTATGTGATGCATTCTTCCTAATTTACTCTTGAACTTTCTCTTAATTAAATCATCGCTATGTAATGAAAACCAGCGCAAATTTATTGATTGAATTCACAAAAGAAATGTTGAATCTTTTTCTGGTAGCAATAATACAGTTTAGACTAAAGTAATTGACTGTACTTCAAAAGACTTTTTTAAGAAAATAGTAGAACTTAACTTTAAATCAACACTATCCCAATCAAAAAAAAAAAAAAAAAAAAAAAAAAAAAGAACAAGCTTACTTTATGTAAATCTTAAACAACGAAACAGTTAAATAACAAGTCTAAAGAATTGAAATTTCTTGGATAGATTATAAAACAGCAGCATCTTACGAAATGACATTTATTCCAACAATTTAATTCATTATTATTAACTGGACAGTACTGGTAAAACAACAAACTATCTCAAAATTCATATCAAACCTTATACCTTCATTAACAACCAAACAATCGTGTGCTGAATCTTTATCAGCATACTGCGTAATCTATTTTGAACACACCCCATATTCTGCTCACATAAAAAATAACATAGGAATGTTAGAAATCTTGATGGGATATTAATTCCTTCATTTCTGCACACACACACACACAAAATGCATTTAACAATAAAGTCCACAGAGTGTCTTTACAACTCAGGATATCTTACCTTCCTCATACATTCAGAAACTACTTTTATAATATCCGTTCTTTAAATAATAAAGAATAGAATTTTTTAAAAAATTAAATGATGCTATAAAAAATTATAATTAGATATCTCAAGAACTGAATTCATTTTTATATTTTTATACAAAGCATTAAATACAATAGAAAAAATAACCGATTATTAAGTCTTTAGATTCCTAAAAATATTGTTCATTAGAATTCCAAAAGTGCAGAACAAAACATTCGTCAATCTAAATAAATATATTTTAGCAATTTTTATAGCATCATTTAACTTAATCTGTTTATAAGTGATTATTATACATATTGTTATAAAATATTCTCTATAAATATTTTAGATATTTTACACTATTTTTTATTTTTAATTTAAGAAATTTAGTAATATTAAAAAAAAAGCATCGACAGCAATATTTATACTAAAAAACTTTTAAATTTATTTTAAAACCCTTTATTATTCGACATTTTAACACTAAATTTTTCCATTCAAAGAATTTCGTAATGATACTTAAAATTAATCTATTTGCGATCATTAAATATTTTCATGCAGTAATTTACCTGGTGGAAAAATAAAAAATAATTACTCTAAATATGTGAATGCCCCACCTGTGGCTGAGAAGTTCTGCTCTCGAAGCCAGTAGACGGGAGGTGCTGGGTTCAGACCCGATCGCGCCCGTCGGCCTAACTATTTGGAGTTTTCGTGGTTGTCTTCGAACCTTGGGAAACCTTTCGTAAATACGAGTTAGGTTCCCTTAGAAAGAGCCCTACGGCAGGCCACCCTCTAAGGCCTATATCCCTTCAGTAGATAATCGGCCGTCAAAAATCATCCCAACCCTAAATATATGAAAAAAGATTTTTTTTTTTTTTTTTTTTTTTTTTTTTTTGTAGTCTGTTAATAGAGATCAGGATCAAAGTAGTCATGAGTAATAAATAGATTTTCCTCACTCGGCTCTTCTAACTATTTTTTTTTTTCATATATCATACACCTTGAGAAGTAATAAAAAATAGATATTTCAAAAAAAATATATTTTTTTATTTTTATAGAAAATTTAAGAATTTTAAATTATAAGGGAGGTAGGGGAGGTTTGATACATAGGGAGGGTTGATACATTGACAATTTTTCTCAACAAATGGCATTAACAGCCATTGTAACAGATGTAAAGTCTTCTTTTATTAGCAGAGGCCATCATTTGTTGGACTTAGCAGTGAAGAACTGATAACGTTTTTTTCTTTTAATTTTGAAGGCTTTTGGAATGTCAATGTAATTTTTTTAAATACTGATTTTCTTTCATAACTCTTATTATTGTGAAGATAATATCTTGTTATTTTTTTATTTGTAAAGCACATTGTTAGAGTGAGTTTTACCAGAAAGCAGATTGGTATTTTTCAACTGCATTTATACAAAGTGATTGAAAATCCAGTAAGGCATGATAGGGAGAAATGATACATTAGTGCTGGTGAGAAATGATACACTTGTATATTTGAAATTTAATAGTTTTTTTGAGTTGTAAACTAATATAGGACTGTAATATTCATTATTGTTTTACAGCAAGAACTACTGATTAGTAAGGAAGAACAAAGAGACTATTCATAGTCATTATGTAGGTTACATAGAAAAGCAGTGCGATGATAGATGGTTAGTTCGCTTTGCTCGTCATGTAAATGGAAAAAGATTAAATGGCCTGAAAGGGAAGATGTTTCTATAATTGAAGAAGGGCAGATTAAAAAAAAACATTAAATCCACCCGATTTTACTTACCAAAATGATAGAGTTATTAGTTTTTTATTTTAACCATTTCAGGGGTGGTGGTATGTTCATGAAACCACTTAATTGTAATTCACAAACACCACATTGGCACCAGCGTTTTGGTAAAATATTTTCCATTTAATATGAAAGTGAAATATAGCCCTTTTCTTATTTCCAATTAAATTTGTTGGCAAATTCCGGTGCCATTCATTTATTCAACACTTTAGCATTGAAAATGCTTTGCCCTGAAAGGGTTAAAGAAATCTGAAATGTGCTAAATTTATGTGAAATTGTATGCAAATCAGCAATGTTCACTTCATTTTTTCTTGCAGCAAATCTCTGGGTTTTTTTCATTATTTATTTTCTAAAAAATGTGTTAATAGAATTGTTTAAATAATAGCAATTGTTTAAATATTTTTGTAAAAAAACATTTTTGAAACAAAGATATGTCAATGTAATTTCTTTTTAAATTTTACTTCAATATTTCAAGATTTATCATAAAAAATTGTATGACACATAAATTGAATTGTCTGTATATTTTTTTTTTATTTACATGACAATGTATCAAATCTCCCTCGCTAGTGTATGAATCCTCCCCAGCACTGGGGTGATTTGATACAGTAGTAACCATTCACAATAATTGGGATATATTTTTTGAATGATTATTTTTTAAATTCAGAATATTTTAATAAATGAATTAAAGTTCACTTTGTAAGAAAAGACGAAAAATTTGTTTAAAAATAGGTTTATAAGGGTTGTAATAAATTAGTAAAAAAAAGTGTATCATACTCCCCCTACCTCCCATACTACTTTTATCAATAAAAATTAACATTTAAGAAATCATTAAGTGGCTTTTTCACGAATGAATCGTCTCTGTAACATCATTTTGCAGCTTTTTGAGTCGCTTGTACATATTCCGCAATTATCCTTTTATATTTTATTCAATATAGTCGCCATTGACATAGAAGCTACAATAAGTAGATGACATGCACACAACATCATACAAATCTTCAAAAATTGGAATATTGTTGATAGACTCTTTTTGCATAAAGTCCTCAGGATTAAGGGTCAAGTGTGACAAAAATGTTTTTAAAATTGATATAAAACATTACAAACAGAGAATACTGTTTTCAAAGATTAAGAGCAGTTATTCGAACTCATTTAAATGATACATTTTATACAAAAATCAAATTTAGTTTTACTAACTGCCCTTATTACTTAAATATATAAATTGAAGTTCATTTCACTTGCTCTAGATTCTAGATCTTTTTTTCCATATTAATAAAATTTCATCTTGAATAAAATTACCATATTTTTTCTTAAACAATTTTGAGTAAACAATCATAAAATAAAAGATATGAAATATATAAATACACACTAAAAATAACAAATAATGCAAATAATATATGAAAAAATACCTTTTCGTAATAACATAATAATGATATGTCTGTCGATTTTAATGGTATTCTAATTAATAGAATTTTTCATAGCATTCTTACGGATAAAGTGTCACAATTTCTCCTAATTCTGATTATGAGGTTAATGACTTTAGGAAACAGACATTACAACAGAAGAAATAATGGATACTCTAAGATGTCTAAATCAATAAGTAATTAATGGAATCGTTAATAGATATTTTTTTCGGTTATTAATCAGATGATCGGATATTATACTCTTTATAGCGAAAGTAAATAAAGCTTTGTAAATGATGCTAATTGTAATAAGTATATAAGATAATATATACATAAGATAATTGTAATAAGAAATGAAAAAATAATAATAATGTATATTCCAAGAAGGGAAGAATACTAAATACTGAGACTAAAAAATATGTATAATAATAATTAGATGTAATGGATTAAAGAAATTTTAGGCTTTTGCATATATAAATTTGAATATTGGGAGAATCTTTCACAGTGAAATTATACTCTAGAAATATCAGTGAACTGAAAGAATTTTTTCGTTGATTATTATATTTGTTTAAAAAAAAAACCGTTTGTTGTGCGGTTTTATCCTAAAAGACATAAAATTCTCCAATCCAAAGAAAAGAAATACCTGAAATCCTCCAATGTATCCCCTTGAAGAGCGCTGGTATATAAAGTATACCACTTAATTTTAATTACCAAATGCCACATTGGCTTCGGAATTCAGGAATTAAATTTTCCTTACTACAATGTACGCGAAGAAAAGCTTTTACTTACTTTCATATAAATCTATTCATAAATGCCGATGTCATTTAATTATTTTAACATTTTATCATTAGAAGTGCTTTGTCCCTGAAAGGGTTAAAACATTATTTTCATTAAATATCGCAGGAGTATTCTGGCAGCTGTTCTGCTTAGAGCTTTTTCGCATCAGAAACGGAATTTTTTACGTACGTCCCTTTTCGAACAAAACATTAAATATTCTGAAACCTAAGCTGAAAATTTCTCGAAATTCTCCATCAAAAGACGGAAACTTTTTCAAGTAACAGAAAAATTTCTTCCAATCACAAGGGTATTTCGGCAACTTGTTGCATGTACTTTTTATGTTTCTTGAAGAAATATATTTTTTTCAAATACTACAGGATCCAACAAGTGATTTCCGGGTCACAGAATGTACTGCTCGGAAATCTATTCAAAGAAATCTAGAGTTAGGAGCTACAAGCGGAAATAAACGGAAAAAAAGCGAGTCAATCTTCTATAACATTTTCTTTTTATAGAGTAGATATTCATATTTTTCGAAAAGTTAGTTATGATTAGAACCAGAAAACTTTGTTGAATCAAGGGATTATTTTTCGTTTGGAAAGCGGATCTAGCAGCTTTAAGATTATAGATTAAATTAACGACCGCAGCCAGAATTTAAATTTTTGCAAATCATTTTATAGACCAGGAGTACCCATATTTTGAGATTTCTTTAGCGTTAAGTAGAAATTCATATTTTTGACGTACCACCGTTATCCAAGGTACTTGTACCATTTAAAAATGCTTACCTATGTAAATAAAAATTGATTTTTAAATTATCTTCTTTCATTGACATTAAAGTAAAGAGAAAAGGCAAAACATTTACAAAAATTCCTTACATTTAATAACTAACAATTTACCAAAATGTAAACAAAAAATCGTATATAAAGAAATTTCTAAAACACATTTAACAGCTGAAACATTAAAAAAAAAAAAAAAAAAAAAAAAAAAAAAAAAAAAAAAAAAACATTCAGGATCTTTTATAAATGAGAATATAATTTAACTTTTCCAACTTCTATTGGAATGAATCTTTGTGATATGTAAGTCTTGGGGGAGAAAAACCCGCATTATCCCCATCTAACTTAGCGAAAAATCCACTTAAAAGATGTGTGTGGCACAAATCGAATACTGATTAAGTATACTAATTAATTCTGTACTTAAATTTTGATTATGAAATCTTATAAAGAATACATAAAGTAATTATACCAAATTTCAAAAGTCCGTACTAACATTTAATTTTGACATCGTATTTGGATTCTTCTGTAAATTTTATCTTTGAAGACCAAATGGAGTATAATTCGCTCAAATAATTAAGAAATTTAATGCAGATTTAAAATTTGGAACTCAAATGTTAAATTAATTTTTAATTGATGCGAAACAGTTTACAAAAAGGATAGTTCTGTAAGCATAACTGAAACTCTATCTCGCAGAATGATCTGTAATTTTGGATTCGCATATTTCAAGCTTCAATAATAAATTTATATTAACATTTTTTGCAAGTTTAAATGCGTATTTTTTGAAAAAAATAAAATTTCTAAATCTAACTATTCTTTTAATTAAATGTATCTGTTAAACGAAGGACGGAATGATGCATTAATACACACACACACACACATATATATATATATATATATATGTTATATATTTTCTGATTAATTATTTTCCGAAAATGGATTTATGCAAAATGAAAGAGTGAAGCTTTGAAAAAAATTTGCTCGTTTGAAGTGAAATCTCTGACACATGTTTCCCATCTTGTGTTTTCTTCCAACATTTTTGGATGAAATTAAAGATTTAAATGAAAATAAAAAAAGACAAAATCATGGTTTTTATTTTGAAATGGAAACTTTTCCTTCCATTATTACACTTATTAAAGTGAGTTGAAATAATATATCAAATAGGTAAAGTATATAAAACATTCTTTAATAAAAATCAAACATATGAAAACTAATCATCACGATTGAACGTATGCAAGTAATACATTTTCTCGGATAATTAAAGTGCATTTAATTGTCATCATCTGCATAGTTAAAGAGTTTTAAAACTAACTTTATTTCGTCGTTGCATTTTAAAGCTATTAAACGTGTAAAGAGAACTTCGTATATTTTTCGTGAGATTTGAAATTTAGTGCCATCTATCTTTTAACTGCATTCATTACCTCATACAAAAGAAAGAATGTGGAGATAACGGAATTTAAATAATCAGAGTAAAGTCTGCGATATAAAGTAAAAAAAAAAAAAAAAAAGTATACATTTTTTTTATCTCTTTTATTTGTCGACTGCAAAAGCGATAAAAAACAAAAAATCAGTATAAATTTTAGCATCTGGTTGCCATTTAAATATATTACTGACCACTAAAATCTCTTTTTTTAAACTGCTCTATTCATGGTCAGTTCATTTTTGAACAGTACTATAAAAATAAATGATATTTCAAATTTTATAAATAACGCAAATTTACAAAGTAAAATTTAACTGAGCACAAACAATATAGCAATTATAAGTACAATGTCCATAAAGTAATCTCTTTGTGCGAGTTTTAAATACGTAAACTACAAATTTAAAACGCTGAATCGCAAAAATTACACCACCGTGACCGCATAAGGCCGTTTCAAGGCTAAATATATCGCTATCATCAGTGTGAAAATAAGCATTAAAAAATGATTAAAAATTAAAAATAAGTTCAAAGAACCCCTTGTCTATAGCCCCAAGTACTGGCTAATGAATTGACGGAAGTGGCAAATGTAAGAGTTCATATATTCTTAATAAATGGCGAATCTAACAGAAAACACTGAAAAATAGCTAACATTACGCAACGCCCTTCTACACAACGTAATCCTTGAAACGAACGTATGTGATTTGATGTCATGGTGGTGTAATTTGTCCGTTTCAAAGTTGTAAATTTGTAGCTTATATACCGGGTGAGCCAAAAGTTCGCTAAAACTTTAAAAAATCATAAAAATGGAAGAAATTATGATAAAGGAGTGCGGTTTGCAAGAAACGGCTCACAAGGTACTCAGAGTTTTTTATCAGCAAAAAAAAAAAAAAAAAAAAAAAAAAAAAAAAAAAAAAAAAAATAGTTAAAAAATCACATGTAGAACGCGCTGACAACCCGAAACACAATGAACAGGAAAACAATATGCTCCATTCATTTGTTCTTCCAATAATAAAAATTCAACATGACCTCCAAAATATTCTAAGACACAACCAGGTTGTGTCGTAGTATTTGTTTATTGTGTTTCGGGTCGTTGGCGCCCTCTATGTGTGATTTTTTAAACTTTTTTATTTTTTGCTGCTTAAAAAAGTCCGATTACCTTGTGAGCCAAACACTTTTTTGCGAACCGCACTCCTTTATCATATCCCCCCCCCCTTTTTATGAGTTTTTAAAGTTTTAACGAACTTTCGGCTCACTCGGTGTATAAATACTATGTTTAAAATACTTTTTTTGATAATAATAAAGTAAAACTATGACGCGCTACAACCAAATAACAATCCCGGATGACAGTGCTAAAAAATGTTTTCTTGACCATGAGTCCTGAAATGCACTGTAGTATATGTGATTAACAGTTGATCAACTTAAAGGGGAACCATCACGTTTAGTTCCAAAACAAGCATGTCTACTCATTTTACCGCCACCAAGTGATAAAAGGTTGGATGAAACTTACCCAAGTATAGAGTCGAACCCTGAATGCGAGACGTCCTATCGGTTTTTTCTTATGATAACACTATTGAAAATTATCTATTCTTGATTATTCATATGAATCTCTTTTGATAATTGAAGTTCATTTAAATCCCAATAGTTTTAAAAGATTATATTTCAATAAAATATGTAGCATTCCTTGGTTTCAAGTTAAAGATATTAAAAGTCTAAAGTCAACTTCATATATATTTTGCGTTATTTGTAACTTCATTTTATTCTATGCAATAGTTATAGAAGTTACCTCACTCCGAATCGAATTATTTCTTTAACGCAAAAAGGGTCAAATGCTGTAATCAGTAGGAATGCTACGAACAAAGCATGTCGGTTGCTTTATAAATGCATTACTAACCATTAGTGTTTTAATTTGAGGGAAGAACCTGCCACTACGATTTGACTTTTAGGGCACTCTAGGGAATAGTTTCGTTTTAATTAATACATACACACAGAAAAAGAAGGTGAGATTAGGTTTATTATATTCAACTCTAAGCATATAAATATTTTCATACAAAAATGTTGATATATTAATCTACCTAAGCTTAAGCTCTTGCGAAATTCACATTGCACTTCGTGCATAGTAAATAGTAACTGCAATCCAAATAATCATCTGAACCAAACAAAGCATGTCGGTTGCTTTATAAATGCATTACTAACCATTAGTGTTTTAATTTGAGGGAAGAACCTGCCACTACGATTTGACTTTTAGGGCACTCTAGGGAATAGTTTCGTTTTAATTAATACATACACACAGAAAAAGAAGGTGAGATTAGGTTTATTATATTCAACTCTAAGCATATAAATATTTTCATACAAAAATGTTGATATATTAATCTACCTAAGCTTAAGCTCTTGCGAAATTCACATTGCACTTCGTGCATAGTAAATAGTAACTGCAATCCAAATAATCATCTGAACCAAACAAAGCATGTCGGTTGCTTTATAAATGCATTACTAACCATTAGTGTTTTAATTTGAGGGAAGAACCTGCCACTACGATTTGACTTTTAGGGCACTCTAGGGAATAGTTTCGTTTTAATTAATACATACACACACACAAAAATAGGTGAGATTAGGTTTATTATATTCAACTCTAAGCATATAAATATTTTCATACAAAAATGTTGATATATTAATCTATCTAAGCTTAAGCTCTTGCGAAATTCACATTGCACTTCGTGCATAGTAAATAGTAACTGCAATCCAAATAATCATCTGAACCAAACAATCCACATAGATTCTTACAATATGTTAAATTAGTTGGAAACCAAAACTAAAATTCATCAGATAAATTTAAATTTTACAAAACGGTTCCGTTTATAGATTGAGGTCCAGATTGGCTCCAATTTTGCACTTTCAAAAATGCTTGAAAAATCGAAATTATTTATTTATTTATTTTTTTTTTAATTTTGTTCTCCAATTAAAAGGATTAGTTTAATTAGCAAAAATAAAAAAGGTGGACAAGTTTATCGATTAAACGGGATAATCTACAGAGGTGAAATAAAACTTATTTCAAGAAAAAAAATTAAATTTCTTATCAACCCTTTTTTGCAGCCATTACATAGTACCGTTAACCGTGATTTTAAGCGATAAAAAAGTGGGTGGAACGAAAAAAAAAAAGATTAGTAAGACATATCGCTCACCCGCAAGACAAGTGGCGTTTTATTCGAGTAATAGGTTTGTCAGAGGTGTGTCTTGCTACACAAACAGTTTCATAAGTATAGTTATACGGAAACTCTCTTTATTACGCTTATATGTCCATTTGTGACCACAGAAGAGAGGTTTATTGCGTGCGGAGGTAAAATTACCCAACACTCCAAATCCCATCCTACGTCTTCATTCTTAAGGTTTTTATGCTTTTATGCACATTTTTATTCTTGCATACAGAGATAAGTGCTGAAATTTCATTTTATAGTGAAATTATGTAAACTTTTTTTTGCCTCTCTTGAAATTTACTTTTGTCGAGATGTGTCACTTTTCTTGCAGGTAAGCGATATTATGAACGCCTTAAAGAATGAGAAAAAATGACTTTCCTTTTTTCAGCCGTTGCATAGTATCGTTAACCGCTGTTTTAAGGAATTAACTTTAGCTTTATGAAAACGATCCCTTTTTGAAAATTTTCTCGAAGAAAACTCCCTTTAATTTAGCTAGCGAATATGTCTTGATTCTGTATCGATATTTTTAAAAAGAATAACATTAAAGAAAATTTCCTCGTGGCCTTTACAATAAAGAAGTAAAAAATCCTGTATAATGCTGTGCGGGATTTTACCGCCTTAAAATCTTTCCCAGGTATGTGAATCCTCCGCTAATTATTATCTTTTTGCGAAATTCTACAAAATCAATTCATCATCAATTATAAGGAAATATCGTGTATTTTGTCAATCTATCGCAAAAAAAGTCATGAAATTTAGTCAGCTAGGAATTTCTTCAATCGGTCACAAAATGTGCAAATTATTTGCTCCATATGTATATGAACGTTTTAATTAATGATTTTTCGCCAGAAAAAATTTTCGCGAATGGTTTGCTCTCTTCCTCTTCACTTATCATCTAAAATTCATACAATTCTGAAATCTGAAAAGCCCTTAGTTCCAGTTTGTTTAGATTTCTGAGAGCGTACTGCATCTAATACGAATTAAAAAAATTAATTACGTGAACTTTTATTCCCATTACGGCGTAATTACGGCTGTATTACGGCTTAAAACCAACAGAGTGAAAAGTATCCAGGCCAAGACTCGAACCTGGGTCTTTAGTTCTGCGACCCGACGCTCTTCCACATTAGCCACCTGGAACGACACACTTCGCCTTGCACCCTTCACTGTTAAATGTCAGTAAGGCTGCAACCGCAGCACAAGGTGGAATAACTTCATGAACCACAATCTGCGGCAAACATGAGTCCAAATTAATCCAGCATCGATAATATATATTTAATCATTTTAAACAACCACTTCCGCCCGAGAAATCAAAATTTAATAACGTGAACCTTACTAACAAGGTGTAAAACCAACATAATGAAATTATTAAATACATATTATCTATGGTGGATATAATTTGAACTCAGGTTTGCCGCCCTTGGGGGGAAAACTCGGCATTATCGCCTGCTAACTCAGACGAAACTCCACTTAAAAGATGTGTGTTGCATAAATCGATTACTGATGAAGTCTACTAATTAATTATAGTTATCGATGGTGGATTAATTTGAACTCATGTTTGCCGCCCTTGGGGAACAAAACCCCGGAGCATGCCCTGCTAACTCATTCGAAAATTCACATAAAGATGTGTGTTGCAGAAATTGATTACTGATGAAGTTTACTAATTAAGAAGGGTTCCAGGGTAGATATGTCCTTCCAGGTGGCTCAGATGGAAGAGCATTGGTGCGCTGAACCTAAGACCCAGGATCGAATTCTGACCTGAATAATTTTTCACTCAGTTGGTTTTACGCCTTGTTGGCAATGTGAATAAAAATTCACGTAATTAAATTTAGATTTATCGGACGTAAGTCATTGAATAAAATTATTAAATGCCTTAACCCTTTCGGACCTGAATTTTTCCTCCATTCTGTGATAAAATTACTCTTACACGAATAAAATTAAAGCTATCCAAATCGCAGACAATAAGGTTTACTGAAATTTAACGAATCTGTTATTTATTTAAACCTAACGAATATAGTTCTTTTGCGTATTTTTCATATGAAAACAGACTAGGGAAGAATTTTTAAGGACATTTGGAAAAGGTCGTATTACAATAGGAATAAACATACGTAAAAACTTACTGTAATCGTGATTTATTAGTTTGGAAAAGTAGACCCAAGTTTAAATTTAACCCTTTCGACCCCGACAAGTTAAAAAAAAAAAATGATATTTTTGTCAACTTTTTGTGATTTTTACTATTTCAAAGCTAGTTCGCGCTACTTGTCCACTAAAAAGTAAAAATATAAAATCCAAATATATGACTATGAGGTTTTTACGTATCTGAAAGTCGTTATTTATAGTTTAAAACATTTTAAATGTACGGAACAGATTTGTGACCGCCAGGGTTGAAAGGATTAATAAAGTAAAAATTTAATTACATTGTAAAGATTACAAAACAAAATGTGGCCTAATGCAAAAAGATTAAACGTATAAGAAATTTATTAATAAATCCCCCCTAAAATTAAAGTTAAAAGAAAAATGACATTGTAAAATTTAATTTCTATTTCAAACTTTGCAATAAAATTCTTCGAATAGCTTACTGTGGTGTATTTGAAAGTCTCTAACACAGCCTCAATGTTTGAAGACACATTTAATTATGTAGAACTTAGGATATTTATCAATTACCTACAGATGGAAAATGCATATTTTATAAATTAGTTTTCGCTTTATAATGGGACCACTTTTCTTTTCATTATGTAGGTCATGTAAATGAGTAAAAATGAAACAGAAAATAATCAGAGTGTGAACAATGTTCTTTTATGATAAAGTGATTAAAAAATAATTGTCTACGTGTATTACCGCTTATTCATATGAAGTAATACATTTGATTCTGGAACTAAATTTTATTTAATTCGCAATGCTTCAGATGTTAACAAATTTTAAAACTTATTGCAGTTTTGTACTGTATTTTAAAGCTATTAAGTGTTTAAAGGGAACTTCATATATATTATGAGACATTTGAAATTTAGTCTCCATCTCTTAACTAGATCCATTATTACCTTATAACTCTTGTATTTACATACCACAAAAGGGCTCAAAAGCACTAATCAGTAGCAATACGCACAAAGCATTTCGGTTGTCTTTTAAATGTATTACTGATAACAAGTATTTTAATTTATTCTGACTATCATTAGTCAATGTAATTTCAGTTTGCACCGATATTTAAAATATAATAAAACACACCCTTATAGCCTGAAACATGTACGAAAGAATATCCAATAAAACGAAATGCTCTTTATGTTAAAGTTTATTGTACTATATTTGAATATTTCTTAACATTCGTGTATAATCCTTTGAAAACTTATATTTATACAGCGCTATTTTAGTAAAAAATATTAATTACCAAAAACTGTATGTTCACTTGCCTTTAATTTCAAAACGTATATCAAATTGGCGTCTATAAATAAGCCATTGCAATCATAGAAAAAAAGCTATTATATCTTACAGATACAGTGATAGTAATCGAATGTTAATACGAGAGTCATCCAAAAAATAAGTTTATCACAGCCCGAAAAGTGAAACAAAACTTAATTACCAGGAAAGATCTATTGCATAAGATAAAGAAAAGTTTCAGGTACTTCTTAACACAAGTTCCACCGGAATTGTAACACTTGTGATAGCGTCGAGTAAGTTCTTGTAGTCCAGTCATTTGCCTGCGAACGGAGAGACCTTGTCGCAGTTGTCAACCCACCTCTTATCACCCGTAACGATCCCGTTGGGACACTTGTTGCCCTCATCCTGGTATCGCTGCAGAAAAATACAGAAGAGTTCGGCGATCCATGAAATCATCAAGACATATCTGTTATTCCGAAAATTGTGCGGCAAGTGCGTGCCGAAGAACCTTACACCCGAACACAAAACCAAACGTATGGGAAATCATTGACTATTCTGCAGCTCTAAAACGACGAGGGCAACAAGTATCTAAACATGATCTTTACATTATTTCAAATGAAAATCAAATTTCAAAGTAATTACTTAAAAGGCGCAAAGGCCAACATAGTGAAAAAAGATTTCAAGCCGGGACTCGAACCCGGGCCATCAGTATAGCGCACTGATGTTCTACCGACTAAACCACTTGGAACGATACCCAGCAAGAAAAATTTCTCACTATTATATGTTGGCAAGGCTACAAACGCAGCACAAGATGGAATATTTACCGTGAGCCACCAACCTGGGGCAAACACGGAACATAATTAAATCCAGCATCAATAGAAACTATATTAATGCATGGAAAATATTCCAGAGGGAAACATTCGCCTTGGATACAATATTTCAAATGAAAATCAAATTTCAAAGTAATTGCTTAAAAGGAGCAAAGGACAGCATAGTGAAAAAGATTCTTTTTCACTTTCACTTTGCGCCTTTTAAGCAATTACTTTGAAATTTGATTTTCATTTGAAATATTGTATCCAAGGCGAATGTTTCCCTCTGGAATATTTTCCATGCATTAATATGATCTTTACAGTTGACGAGACGTGGGTTGACAACTGTGACAAGCTGGGTCCATTCCCAAGCGGCAGACTTTTGTGACACTGCACTACAAAAACTTGTTCCACGGTATGACAAGTGTTACAACTCTGGTGGTTCTGATCTTGAGAAGTAACTGTAACATTACTTTATCTTTTGCAATAAATCTTTCCAGGAAATTATGTTTTGTTAATTCCTTTTTAAGGGCCTTGGGAGACTTACTTTCTGAAGGACCCTCGTGCATTATCAAAGAGAGATAGTTTTTAAATAAAGTGCTTAATACCAATAAGACTATGAACATGGCCCTTTTTAAAGTTAAACATAAAGCTTTCTGCTGAAACGGCTTTATTATATTGTTTTTAGGTTTATTTAGTGAATTCAATGATGCATAATCTTTAGAATCACTTCAATTATTAAACAACTGGAGTAAAAGATTTTGAAACAAGAAAAATATATTGTGTTCAAAGCATTACTTCACGTTTCTAGCATCAAATGAAGTACAAGCCTCAATTAAAAAGATCAGTATTACCTTCTGTTACTTTTCTCCGACTTCTAAGTACCTAGTGTATACCATGGTGAACAATTGCTTATGATTTTAACGCTATGAATTCATCGATTGTTTCTTACATCTCATCTTCAATCTGAGAATTGCTATTTCTTAGCTATATCCTAATCTATTTTAGGTGATCTAAAAAGATGGTAATCGCATAGTGGAATATCTAGTGGGTGCAACAAATGTGATAAAATTTCCCATTGCAGATCTTTTATGGTTTGGAACGTGAAGGAAGTTCTGTGTGCCCTGGTGTTGCCGTGCTTTAATATTATTGGTAATATCACCACATATGTCCAGTAAAAGGCATCTGTTTCGGATTTTTATTTTCCCGAGCTATTTTGATCCAGATCGTAATCTTCGACTGAAAGAATTTTTGCTGGTGTGAGTTCCTATATATCCCCCATCTTTAACAGGCCAAATATAGAGGACTAGTTTTTAATTATATCTCAAATTAATGTTGTGCACGTTATCTGTTTGTAGAGTACAATTTGCTCCGAGAATTTGTAAAAGAATTAGTAACTCTTTTTTTCAGATAATACAATGCAATAAAAACGGCTAGAACTTTTTTGTACCTTTAATACATAACTGGTCAAATGATGTTACCATATCAAAAGACAATGTCTTTGGTAACATATATTGCGAAAATTGTATGTTATAAATATTAACTCATATTTTAATTTAAAAAATAAAAATTCAGCCCTGTCAATAAAACAATTTTAATTTTATTTGTTTAATAGCATCTCAATAAAATCTTCAGCGTTGGTCTAATTTAAAAATTTATCAAACACAATCCATCTGAAAAATAAATCTTAATGACATTAGAAATTCCAATTTTTTTGTACCCACATTTGGTATTTTAATTCTTACATTATTATGAGAAACTTAAAACTAAATCTTAAAAATTTCGCTAAAAAAATGCAAAAATTACAAGGTGCAAGTTGCTGTAACACACCTATAGTTGGAAGTGATTTTTCTGCTATTAGAATAAATTTAAATCTTTTGAAGGGAGAATTTTAGGAAATTTCGAGCATAGGTTTGAAGTTTAGTGTTTGGTGAAGTTTTTGTTCTTTGAGGGTAAAGGACACCCTAAATATGTAGTTTCTAATATGAAAAATGTACACAGTGCAGCGCATTTTCGGAATATCTCTGTGATTTAACGGAAATGCAGCTTTAGATAGAAGGAATTCAGGTAATGTTTATATTATATTGGGGAATTTTCTGCATTATTGGGGAAAATGGGAAAAGCAGAGTGGAAATATTCATGCTTTAAAAAATATACTCAATGGAACAATACGTTTAAACTGCTGATTTTTGAGAGTGTACGTATTAGTAACAAATGCATTTTTTAAAACTCTTAAGTTTTCTTCTATTTTTTTTTTTAAATCTCTATTTTCTAAAATGCTGAAATAACATAACATATCAAATGAAACAGATCTATTACGTGACTTAAAAGAAGCTAAAGAAAGAAAGTTTGAAGCAATTCAAGCAGTTTGAAGCAATGGATGATTGCATAAAAAAATTTATATTTGTATCTGTATAACACTTGAGCATAAAAAAAATAAAAATGTGATGGAAATTATTTTAATTTAAATTAATTTATTTGGTAGAACAAACAATTCAGGAAAATGTAAAAAATATATTGATATGTAAATAGAAAAATATATAAAATATTAAATGTTAATAGTACGAATATTTTTTTTTAAATAATGAATTTGACTGCAGGCGTTAATAAATAAAACGGCATCTTGCGGCTCTTCTCCATAACTGCAAAAAAATGTTCGCATTAAAAATATTACTTAAATAAAGTTAGATTAATAAAGTCAAGATTAATAAAGTAAATATAAATCCCAATTTTTCTGTATGATATTTTTTGCACACTGAAAGCAACTGAAAAATATAATAATATAATAAAACTAGTCGGATGTGCCAATCCCAAAACTTTCTTCTATCTTATACATCTTAATATTTCAAAACCTTGTTACACATGTTAATACTTCAATATTATTAGTTCAATGCTATACCAACTTTGATTTTCATCTTAAATTTCTGCTCAAGTCAATTAAACGGACTAAAAACGAGTTAATCTATATCATGATACTTGTTAAAATTATTAATTTTTCCTTATTTTGTTATTATCAGCTGTTTGCGAATAGCCGGCTTAGCAGGTAGCGAGTTCCCGCCGCTGCATGAGCCGCCGATGCACAATAGAACAACGAAAAATCAAGAAAAGTATACAAAAATCGCTAGCACAAAGCCCCCTTACCGCGCAAGGATCTGTTGACCAAAGCCAGAAACAAGCACAAAAATTTTGGTTCAATTGTATGCATAATTTTATACGTTGTTCGATGGTACAATAATGAAAATGGCACAGAGATTGGAATTATAGCGTCCCCTTTTGGCGGAATTTTTTCAAGTTCAGGGAGGACTTGTTTGCCATAGCCAGAAACATGCACAAAAAATTTGGTTCAATTATGTGGATAACTTCATACACTTTTCGATGGTACAATAATGAAAATGGTACAGACATCGCAATTATAGTGCCCCCTACCGGCAGAATTTTTCCAAATTCAGGGAGAACCTTCGTGACATAACCAAAAACAAACACATAAAATTTGGTTCAATTCTATGCATAACTTCATACACTTTTCGACGGTACAATATTCAAAATGGCGCAAAAATGGCACAAAAATCGCTATTACAGCGCCCTCTACGGGCGATTTTTTACAAATTAAGGGAGGACCTCCTTTCCATAGCCAAGAACTTAATAAAAAATTTTGGTTCAATTCCATGCATAACTTCATACACTTTTCGACGGTATAATATTCAAAATCGCACAAAAATCGCTATTACAGCGCCCCCTAACGGCGAATTTTTTGCAAATTCAGGGAGGACCTGCTTGCCATATCCAAAAACTAAAAATAAAAATTTGGTTCAATTCTATACATAACTTCATACATTTTTGGACGGTACAACATTCAAAATCGCACAAAAATCGCTATTACAGCGCCCCCTACCGGTGAATTTTTTCCAAATTCAAGGAGGACCAGCTTGCCATAGCCAAAAACTTAAAATAAAAATTTGGTTCAATTCTATGCATAACTTCATACACTTTTGGATGGTACAATATTCAAAATCGCACAAAAATCGCATTTACAGCGCCCCCTACCGGCGAATGTTTTCCAAATTCAGGGAGGACCTGCTTGCTATATCCAAAAACTTAAAATAAAAATTTGGTTCAATTCCATGCATAACTCCATACACTTTTGGATGGTACAATATTCAAAATCGCACAAAACTTGCTATATCAGCGCCCCCTACCGGCGAATTTTTTCCAAATTCCAGGAGGACCTGCTTGCCATAGCCAAAAACTTAAAATAAAATTTTGGTTTAATTCTATGAATAACTTCATACACTTTTTGATGGTACAATGGCGACAGACAGACGGACAGACGGACAGACGGACAGACGGACAGACGGACGGACGGACAGACGGACAGACGGACAGACGGACACACAGACAGACAGACATTTTCTATAAACATGTTTTTTGGAATCTCTGACCCCTAAAACATGTAAATCCGTCGAAAACCGGAAGTCGAAAAAAATTTCGATTACAATACTTTCTTCTATTGAAGATAGAAGAAAGTAAAAAAGAGAATAGATAAAATGCGTCAAGTACTTATTTAAAGAATAAATATTAAAGTGGAATTCTTGTTTCTATGAAAGATTATTCCATAAAAAATATTTATTAGTTAACAGCGAGTCAATGAATTTTATTTTTAATAAAGTTTGTCAAGTGTATCGTAATAATAAATAAAATTATTTTACAAAATTTTAATAAAAGTAACCAGTATAACCTTAATAATATTAAACATTTCAAACATTTTTTCATTATTCATTTTCTCTGACAGGAATTTTAAAATACTACGAGAAATTTGAAAGTACGTGCTAGTGAAAGATATATTTTTCAAGACTCATAAGCTGTTTTTTTTTTTTTAGTTATATCTTTCTATTTTCTGAAAAGCTTGAATAACATATCAAATCCTATGCAACACATCTATTACGTGACTAGAAAGAAAATTAACGGAAAAATTCACAATCAATGTAGTTTGTAGGAAAAGAGATAATTCACAGAAACAAAAAAGGTATATTTAAAATTTTTATCGGAAAAATGAAAGTATAATGAAAGTATAATGAAGTATTCTAAATTAAAATATTTTTTTGTAGTCTATTAAAAAAAGTCAACGGTACTTATAACTTAAAGGAACTTACTCAAATTACAACTAAAATTTTAATTAATGTTGAAGAATGATATAAAGGACATGTAAAACAAGCTTACAAAAATGGAAGGTTATATTAAATATAAAAGGAAGATATATTAAAAAAATTTCGAAAACTAACTACGCATATGATATGTGAAATGGAAAATGACATGTGAATGGAAAAAGTATTATTCTGCTTTATACTAACTTCAAATTATTATCAATAAATACTTAGATAAATATAAAAAAAGTAAAACAATACTTGAAGTAACAACAAAAAATATGAAATAATAACGTAATTTAAAACGACATGTTTATACCATAACAAACAGGCAATTGTCCTGTTGAAATATTTTTGTTGTTATATTGTATCCATTAAAAATGTGGACACAAAATTTAAATAAAATAATGATCTGTTAAATAATTTCTCTTTATTTTATAAATTTAGTACAATCACAGCTGTGTCATCAACATTAAACTAGTTTTTTATATTTGTGTGATATATAATTTTTCTCAAAATACGTAGAAATTCTCTTAAAATTAACGTTAGTATAACCTTAATCGATATTACAAGACTAAGGTATTTTAAAATGTAAAAATATATTTGCAGAATTTCATAATACTTATAATTAATTAGACATTATCTACAACTAATTTATGTAATCAATATAATATAATATAATATTATGTAATCAATGTGTAATCAATTATGTAATTATTATAATATTATGTTAATATCTATAATTACTATTATAAAAATACATTAATTCATTTTTAGAAAAAAATAATACTTCACTTTAAGAAAGTTGATAAAAGGGCAAAGTAAATTATGCATAAATGTATTTTGAAATATTTAAAGTAAAAACTGTAAATACAAAGAAGGATTATTAGTTATGCTTTATACCTGAAAGTCATAAAGAACGATCTTTGGGATAAGTAAGGACGGAAATTTCTAGTTTGAAACACAATCTTTTAAAACAGTGCTATTATGATATTTATAAAGTATATTTAATAAATAATTTGCAAAACAATTCTCAAAAGTACAAAAATATTGTTCTATTACATTTGGCACATTCTTAGACGGCATGACATTTTCCCAAAAGAAACAAATACTGCATTTGAAAATCGAAACATTTGCAATTTCAATCTCATAAAGACATTTTTTGAGACTCCAAGGACGAATGAGACATTCCAACTCCATCAAACTACTTTTACATCAACCTACATATTTAATAAGTTCAGCGTAATGTATGAGCATAAACAGTGAAAATATCATGGAATTTTTCGTAATTATGTTCATATCTTAGCAACTATTTTCTTTAATCAAATAAGCAATGAAAGGACGTTTAAAAATATTGTCAGAAAAATAACATACGGGGTGTCCACGAAAGGAGTCCCTCTTTTCAAAATGTAAAATCTCAAAAAACAAAGATCTACAGAGGAATGCCACAAACGGTATTTTTGTTGCGAAGGCTGTGAGAATTTCATACAGCAAACACATAATGAATCTTGCCATTACATCCTGCAATGTCTCAACGGAAACGCGCACAGAACGTCACTACCTCGAAATAATACACAAATGCAGCAAAAAGATGCAGACATTCAAGAAACTTGAGAAAAAAAACAGCTATCTGATGATTCATATGCCTTCATTTCTTTCTGACATTAATATAGATATTTAAGATGAAATATAGTTTATAATAGGTCCATGTTTTAACAGAAATCATTTGTTTATATTTTTTCAAAATAGCACGTATTTTAATTAATTTTTTTTCGATTGTTATGTGAAAATGGCAACAAAATTAGTATTTCACAGCTATTTTTCCTGTACTTTCTACAGAAATGGAAAACTTCCGTTGCCAATGTTAAACAAATTGCTCTAAAAACTACAAAAAAAATTGATATCTCAAAAATAAATGGAGATACAGTTTTCATACAAATTGCATTAAAAAGTACATTATTTCCCAATACAACGGTGTAAAAATTGAAAATGTGGGATGCTTAAAACTTAACAAAAAATTGCTGTAGAGTATTTAACCGTAAAATGATACATCTGCTTTGTTTTATGACTGGCTTATACAACGTAACGTTATTTTTTGGAGACGACACAAAATAAGTTGGGAGAAAGAAATAGCATACCCGGGGCTAATTAGCGAATGAGTATAAATAAAGGGTGAAATTTTCACTATCGTTAAGGAAGCAAATCAAGGAATATTTTCTTTTATTGACCAAAAATTTAGTTGACCAAACATAGTTGGTCTACATAGTTGGCTTAGTTGACCACACCTTTTATTGACCAAACATAGTAATTTAAGTGCAAAACGCAGTGACGTAAAAGAAAGTTAACCTCAGGGAACCAAATTAACCTTTGTTTCGATTATTCGCAAACTTCCACAAGAAAAAGTAATTACACCTTTAAAGATTTGTAGCGATCTGTCCAGACATTCGACCGTTTTTATAGAGACTCATTACATAACCGTAATTTAACTTTATTCTGAAAATAACGTGGTCAGATACGCTTCATAATATGGTTGTAATATTTAAAATTATTATCTGCAAATGGCAATTTCGTTGCTGCTGCTTATAAAGTGAGTTCTGCTGAACAGATTTTGATGGGACTTGCACTGTTACCTAGATAAATTTCAGAAAAGATTTTTTTGTATATTGCATATAATTCTAAGTTGCTTTGTTTTAGAATTATGGGTGAAAGATTTGTAATCAGGAGGAACCTGATTATGAATGATTAACCTTTTTAAGAAGTTCTTCTGTACTGATTTTGATGAGACTTGCATTATCTGCTAGATAATAATTTAGGAAAGGTTTTTGTCTTTAACATCTCCTTCTATGTTGCTTAGTAATGTAATTATGGGGAAATGATTTATAATTTGGTGAAACCATTTATGAAAGATAATTTTTTTTTTAAACTTTTACTGGGTAGATTTTGATGGAGTTGCATTGTTAATTAGATACATTTTCAAAAATGGTTTTCGTATGTTTCCCATGGTTCCGTCGTTCTTTACAATATCATTCCATAAATGAACAATTAAAATTATTAGTCCTTAATAGCTCGAATTTTGCTTCACACGTTAGAAAGTATAGTTGCGCAACGGCGTTTACATCCTTTAGAGCATTGCGAAAGGAATTGAGGTAAAGGTCATATTGCCTTTAATATCTATGTCAAATTCACCCATACATTTTCGTTGATTCAAGGTTGGTTTAGAGAAACTAACCAGCAAAACCTGTCAGTTTGGGGGCTTTTTCACTCACGTGAAAACATGTGGTCGCTAATGCTAATCTTATGGGCCATATTTTGTACAATATCTCGTTCGCATTTCAATATTTTCCAATAATTTCCATTTAACAGTGTAACATACATTTTTTACTATCAAATGAATGATGATCTTTATTTATTACTTAGTAAAACACATTATGGAATTTATAACAGGCGAAAGATTATAATTTATTTAAAATTAAATCTTATTCATTATTCTATAAACCATGAAAGATATGGAATTATATCAAGAACCATTCGTTTTTTTTCTTTTTTTTCAAATCTGTAAGGAGATAAATGAAACACTTTCTGCTTTAAGAACAATTTAAAAAATCCTTCATCAGCTAAGCAGTTGATTATTTTGGTTCATCTTTGTGGGTATATCCCGTTTTTTCCCTTCTGATGAAGAAAATCGTTAATTGATGATATCCATATTTACTGTCTTCTTATTTACAGGAGGAGGCAATTGTCTCTCATGTAGTAAAAAATTATTTTCTAATTTAGAATTGATGTATAAATATATAGATATAAAAACAAATGCATATTAAACTTTAAGGAAGTGTACATAATTCCATCATAGTACATTAATCCACCCTATACATATATAAAATCGTAATGAGACGAATTTATAAAACGACTTTATGAAACGCTTTTATGATACTATTGATTAAACGACTAATTATGTTTCAGAGCTATTTCTGCTAAAATGTGGAACGTTTGGCGGTGAAATTAAAACAACTTATCCGTATTGAACCGTGGATGTCAAATATGTCATTAGAGTTTTTAAATTCGAATCAGTTTTTGAGATATTAATATTTTTTTTTATAATTTTAATGATATTTCTTTAATAATGACAACTAAATTACTCCATTTTTGTGGAAAAAATGGGGATTATTAGATTACTTCTTTTTTGTCATTTTTAAATTGGAATTGAAATTATAATTTATTTCAATCGATAGTGAGGCCAATAACGTGATTAAATAATGTTTTTTGAGAAAAACTTTTTTCTTTCACATTTCGATCGCCAAGAATAAGGTTATTTTTAAACCAAAAACCTTCTGCCAACTTTGACATTAATTCATTAGATGTAAAATAAAAACAAAAATGCATTTTTGTGTGGAAGAAAGACAGAAAATTTAAAACGAAAAGGATTATTAGATTTCTTTTTAGTTGTCATTTTCAAATTGAAATTTTTTAAAACAGAAATAAAATTAAAAAATAAGAATTAAATGATCAAGTATTAAAAGCAGAAAATAGGGAAAATTACGTCAAAATATTTACACGTAAATATTAAAATAGAGCGAAACCTTTAAAATAATAGAATTATTACACGCGAAACGCATTCGAAGTTTTGAAAAATACCTCATATGTAAAATGGTCAAATATTAAGTATCATCATATTAAAAGTGCGTAAAATAATTAAATTATTACGCGTGAAAAACTAAACAATAATATTCCCAAACAGTTTTAAATTAAATAATATATCTACCAGTGAATCTTAAAAAAAAAAAAAAGAAAAAAAATCTTTTAAATAAATAAATAATTACAATGTATATACCGGGTGTCCCAAAAAGGACTGACTGATTTTAAAATTCAATAACTTGCAAACGGTGACAGATATTTAAAAAATTCTTGCAGGAGGGTTATGCATAAGGTCAAAAGTTTTATTACAGTGATTTTCAATTTTAGTTCGAATTACAAACAATAGATGGCGCTGCGATCAATAGACGCTTAATTCAGGCTCGATTTTTGGTACTTCGTGGCCCGGATAATACATTTCCATCTCCTTTTTCAGCATGGAACAAGGGAAAGGACCAGAAATCGAGCCTGTATTTAGCGACTATTGCTTACAGCGCCATCTATTGTTTGTAATTCGAACTAAAATCGAAAATCACTGTAATAAAACTTTTGACCTTATGCATAACCCTCCTGCAAGAATTTTTTAAATATCTGTCACCGTTTGCAAGTAATTGAATTTTAAAATCAGTCAGTCCTTTTTGGGACACCCGGTATATATATATATAAACGTAAAGCACAGTAATCACCAACAAAAAACAAGATAAATTCATGTGAAATGCGCCAAACAGCTGCAGTAAAACACATAAATTAAATATAAAGCAGTATAAGATTATATTTAGCCTGAACCAGCGCACCCCCCCCCCCCCCTCACAGAACAAGAAGAACAAGAAAAATATCTATGTAAACATTAAAAACTTTAACAAAAAACTAGGAAAAAATAGGCTGCGGCCTCATCGGCAGTGGGTTATGTTTCAAAAGCAGCCGAGCATTCGATAAAATATACATTAGTGGCAGTGGGTTTCGGCCAGAACAGTGATAGCAAAATCAAATGTTAAAACATTCGTTGGCTATTATCACATGCTCCGGTCTAGGAGCATCTAGGGTCCATCTAGGGTCCGGTGGGGGAGCATGTGATAATAGCCAACGAATGTTTTAACATTTGATTTTGCTATCACTGTTCTGGCCGAAACCCACTGCCACTAATGTATATTTTATCGAATGCTCGGCTGCTTTTGAAACATAACCCACTGCCGATGAGGCCGCAGCCTATTTTTTCCTAGTTTTTTGTTAAAGTTTTTAATGTTTACATAGATATTTTTCTTGTTCTTCTTGTTCTGTGAGGGGGGGGGGGGGGTGCGCTGGTTCAGGCTAAATATAATCTTATACTGCTTTATATATATATATATATATATATATGTATATATATATTTTTTTTAATAGTGAAAGTTACGTCATATATAATGTAACTTTAAAATATAATGCAATCTCAGATAGATCTTTCTAAAACAACGCAAATAATATTTACTTTCTAACTACAAAAATATTTTCACGTGAATATTAAGAAGAGAAAGAAAATTTTAAAATGATAAATTAGTAATGTCAGTTAAAAGCAGTAAATGGGAAAAATTACGTCATAATTAAAATAGACAAACAGTAATTCTGAGAAACAGTTAAAAATTAAAGATAAATAATGCGAGATATTTATTTTATATTTCGATATGATCGTTTCAACCAATGTTGCCAATTATAAGACAACGCAAATAGTAACCTTTCTTTTCTAAAAACAAAAGCATTTTCATGTGAATGTTAAAATGGAAGGAAAACTTCGGTGAATATTAGCTCAGATTTAAAACGATACATTTAAAGCAATAGTTTTACAGAATTGTCAAAAAATAACACGAGGCAAAGACTCTGTTTACTTAATTCATTTTAAATTAGCTTATTTTGAAATGTTTAACAAATCTTATCAAATCAAACACGAAAACAGCCATTGGATGTCTTAACAGCAGCTGATTCCCAGTTTCCTAATCAAAGGTAATGATTTTAAACCCCTTTAAAGGGAGATCGCCACTAGTTTTTAAATTATAATTCATTCTTCTGTAATCTTTTTTTAAACCGATCAAATTAGCGTGTTCTTTTAAACTGCGGTGTCTGAACGGCGAATAGTGGGACGCTTTGGCGATCTAGGTGGACAAAATTATTTCATTGAAGTTTAATTACTCTTTGCTGTTTTTTTGCATGCATCACTAATAAAATACTCAAACAGTGATAAATATTTGGTTATTTTACAATATCTTAAAATAAAAGTGCAGGGTATCCACTAATGTCCGTTCCCATCCTCTTAACACCCGAACAACTGCATCTATATTCATAAACGTGGTATCTAGGTATAGTCAAGAGGCTATGCGCAACTAGATGAAATCGCTTACAGCACCACCAGGTGCAAAATGGCAGCATTAGCGTTCCTATCGCTAAAACGGTTCGAAATATGGGATAAAAGTGAATGACAAATTTGCAGAGCATCATCGATTCAGTTCGAAAGGACACCTTGTGAACATGAATGCTAAATGAATCTTGTTCCCAGCATGAATGTCGTTTCTGAGATAGGAATACTAACTCAGCTGTTTTGCACCAGGTGACGCTGGAAGCGGTGTCATTTGGTAGAGCATAGCCACTTTACTATACCTAGACACCACTTTTATGAGTATAGCTGCAACCGTTCGGCAATTAAGAGCGTGGGCAGTGTTTCCAGTTGGCTACTTTTTTTAAATTCTGATTTCTTGATTGGCACCACTATTTTGAAGTGGTAAAATTCCCCTTGCGTTTGCCTTAATTAATATGTTATTAGATAAGTTAAATTTTACCGTTTCAAAAAAGTGGTGCCAATGAAGAAATCTGAATTTTAAAAAAGTAGCCTACTGGCAACACTGAGCGTGGGAAGGACTTTAGCGGGCACCCAGTTCAATGCATTAGAAATAATATGTTAAACATACTTATTTTACAATTAAGTAAAAAAACAATTTAATGCACACATGTAAGTTAATATTCATTTCTTTTTTGTATTTTTGTCTACTCAGAATTTCTTGAGAAATTTGTGTAGCCATCCTGAATTTTTTTTAAAAATAAAATCATATTAAGAAAAAAAACTTTAATGTTTTGTGGTACCCTGTAAAACATATGAATGCTACCAAAATTATTTTCAGTTGAAAAAATGCTGTTGTGTGAATAAATAACATATATAAATTTTATTCAATTTGATATAAAATTTCTGCATATAGACGGTAATGTATTCGAATTTTTCATGTGTCCTTGTAAAAGAAATACCACTGCTACGTACTTTGTTTTCAGTTTTAAAAAGGCTATTATGTATTTCAATAACCTATAGTAATTTTGTAGCAATTTAATTAAAGTTTCTATTTTTTAGCAGCAATCATTCTGCAATTTTTTGTGTGGCCTAGTAAAAAATGCATAATTCCTACGTTCTTCAAATTATAATTTGTTAGAATTGTCATCGGAAAAACACATGTAAGCAAAGTTTCTGCTGTATCAGATAATTGAAAGTGATTTAAAATTATCTTGCAAGATTTGAACTAATCATTTATGTGGCCCTGTAAAAAAAGCGTAACTGCTACGTTCCATAAATTATAATAATATTGTATTGCCATCAGAGCACAGTTTCAGCTCAATAAGATTATTGAAATTGGTTTCAAATTAACTTGCAAGTTTTAATTTAAATTTTTGTGAAGCCCTGTAGAAACAGTATTCTAAACAAACTTCTACGTTCTTTAAATCATAATAACATTATATTGTCATTCAAATTACACATTTATTCATTGTTTCGACTTAATAGGATAATTAAAATGATTTAAATTTGACTTGCAAGAATAGAACTAAACGTACATACACTGGAAGTTAATATGATGCTTGTTTATAATTAAAAACTTACTGATCATCAGCTATCTGCAGGAGTTTTTATACTTTTTCAATACTTTAGGAATGGGACTTTGATTTTAAAAAATGCTTATTGCTGAATAATGCTGAATAATTTCTTTAAAGTCAAGATGAAATTTGTAAACAATGTCAAGGATCATCCAGAATTTCGGCCTTTGAAAAAGAGCGGTAAAGCGGGTTTAATATTTCTTATTTTCAAACTAAAAGAAGTTAAATCTGACCTTGACAAAGCTGTGACATTAGATCAGCAAATTTGTGCTTTCAAATAAAACAGAATAGTCACGACGTGCTTTCAAACTTAGAGGAAGTTAGTACAACTTTTGAAACTCCCTCAAACCAACTGCGCAGATGGCTAATTTAAGGTCACAAATAATCGTCCCTCTGATTTTTTACGCCAAAACTAGTACGGATCTCGAAAATACAGACATCCAGCTAACAGTACACGTGATTTTGTCAGATTCCGAGATAATCGGAAAGATGGATTTTGTCATCCTAGATCATCAAAACGTCCCGCTGTGCGGCGGTTGGCGAGCGTAGTTCGCAGGGCCCAGAGCACCATAGTTCTAATATGTTTGTTTAAATACCGTTGTTGCACACCAGTAATTAAGTGAAAATCTTTGAATTTAACTCAGAGTGAGAATGATCAATTATTTTTTAAAAAGCACAATTAAACATCGGCACCTGTTGAGTGTTAAAAATATTGTATCAACATGTATATTTTAATAAATAAATTAAAACATGAAATTTGGTTTAATTCTACTTAATAGAAACTGCGACGCAGCTTTAATGTGCACCGCAAAAAAGTAGCAGAGTTTCCTGTTGCATGAGCAAATCTGAAATTGAATCAACAGGATTTTTAATAAACATCTTCATGTTAAATCTGATGAAATTTCATCCCACAGATACGCAAGTTATGACTAACATGGAAACACTGAAAACACTGCCGATTGAGAAATATTCACTCAAACTTCATCAGCTCTAATTTATGGCTAAGTCTAGTTGATTATGATGTTTATAAAAATCTGTGTAAATATATCTCTTACAGAAATAGTGAAATATCTACCTGTTGGGTTATGTACATCAGATTCTAATTTACAACTATTTGTGCCAATGCCTATCACAATGTGACGTTTGGTGAAACTCTATTTCATAGATGCCGAGGCATGCCTTTAGATGAAATCATGAAAAACAATTAAATTTGGTGTAAATCCATCATACAGATGCTGAAATATAGCTATCAGAGAAATCATCGAAAGCACAGATTAGCAACACCAATGGTTGGTTGATATAATCTATTCGTTTCCTGGGTCCAGATATGTGGACCTCCGTTCTGCCCCATTTTATTAATGATACTAGAACATAATTACAATTTCGATATCAGAATGATATGTTTCGAATTCTAAGGTTTGAAGTAATGAATATAAATTAAAAATTTCGCACTGAAGACAGATGGGAGTAGAAATAATTCAGTAATAATCAATAATATTGCAGTAAAGAAGAGGATACAATCCAAACTAATCACCGCTAATACACGTCAAGGTCTATTAGAATATGAAGTGTGATGAAAATTTGTGCATTAATTTTTGAGATAAGCAGCCATAAAATTTGTCACATAGAGACAGATCGACAAACAGACATTTTAGTAAAACAGACGAATCGTGTTCAGGACATCCCAAAATGTTTATATCCCTTAATAAAAAGAAATCAAACTCTTCCATGATTCCAATACTACTTATGTATATTGACAGGAGTAAAAAATTATATACAAGCAAAGAATATAACATCATTTGTAGGGAACAGTTTAAAAATGCAATTAAATATTCTCTTATCGGAATTTTTCGTGTAATAAGATCATTTGTGTTCACGTATTTATTTTACAAAACATGTTATAGCATTAAAACTCATGAGAAATAATAGACAATGAATATTCCTTTAAAATATATGTGCCACAAACGCCGTGGGGTCGTAGATTAGAGATCATTAATTCTATTATTTTGCTTCAAAATTTATTTTCAAAAATATATTTATTTTTTAAAAGAAATTTGTATTGAACAGCCAAATTTTGTTTGTTTAGATTTTCAGTTAAAAATTTCGTTATTTACAAATGAATAAATTATTATAAATTCCAATTTCTTGGAATAAGCAATATTGTTTAGTTCTAGAGTGCATTTAAAGAAAGTTGTTAAATGTAATAATTTAGCACTTTGAAGCCAACAACAGCAAACAAAATTAGCGTGTATTATTTAAATTGCCTATCCAGTTATGAAAAACGAATATTTAAGAACTTGCTAAGTTATTTTTTTAATAAAGGAAAACTATGTTTTGAAAATTTTAAAGATGGTGTTTTCCTTTAACTTTTTTATTATTCTTTAAGTGCCAGTTTAAAAATTTACCAGTTTTTGCATTTAAAATGAAACCAAACTGCTACCTAAGTTTAATTTTTAATTTTATGGCTCATGATAATTAATTTATATTTTTATTTAATTCGACTTGAAATGCGTGTGAAGAAACTAAACTTTTCATAAATCTTTTCCGAGTTTTTCGCTATTTTCGTTTTATTTTAAACCAAAAGCGGTAGATTAAAATAAAATTTAGTTTGTGAAACTAAAAAGAATAAAAGAAAAGAAAAAATACAGTGTAGCCATAGTGTGATTTGTATTGTCAATTTAAGTACATTTTCCTAATACTTCTTAGAATATGACAGTACCCAGCATACGTTAATATAAATAATACGTTTAGGTCATTTACTAACTTGCACAATATGCAGCGACAAGATAAGGTATTGCAAGAACTTTATTTCTTTCTGATCATTATAAACATATTTTATTTTTAAATATTTTTCTAATACCCTATAAAATTAATCTTGCAGTTTTTAAGCTTTTGATATGGGTGCTCATTTAACCAGTTTTCTTTGGATATATTTAATACTTATACTTTCATTAAAATTATTATTTGATGCAATCAAATAACCTCAATGAATAATACTTCTAAAGTGTCTTCTATAGTACAATTTTGGACAACAATTCTGTTATTGTGAAGCTGATCAAATTCAATAAATCGATGGAAACTTAAAACCAAAATTTGGAGAGGCTGTGTTAGTGGAAGTGAGAAATGTAATCAATCAGCTGTTTTTGTAATGTTTACTACATGTCATATATATTGTGTAGGCAGGAAATTTCGTAAATGTTTTTGAGTAACTTTAAACTATTCATTATTTGATGAGTCATAGATATTTGTAATATATGCATACATTTAAACCCTTAATTTGAAACTTTTAAAAGACTAAATAAAATAAATAAAATAAGACAGACTTGAATACGGTATTACTAAAAACATCAAAAATGCATTCAGTAAACGTTTCGCCAAGCAACCGCAAGGCCTCCTCAGTACAATTTAACCATTGTAAAAACAAACAATAGAACAAATCAACTACAGTTAATGTTAGCTATTTTTTCAAAAACAAACAATATTCACCAGGAATGGAAAAGGCTTCATTTAATGTTGGCGAACGTAATTGAGTAAACCAACATTCTAGAAACAATCTACCATGATAACTATTACAACATGATTTCAATATACAAGCGTTGGCAAATAGCGGGATGTGATCCGTTTCAAGAAAATGCTGGATTAATTTTTAATTTAAATTTCCTCTTTTGAAAGCACTATTATGTTCCTTCAGGCGAATTTCCATTGATCTACTTGTTTCACCAATGTAAACGCTATCGCAATCTTTTCAGGGAATGAGCATAAACAACACCGGTTAATTTCGACGTATCATATTTAATTGCTGGTTTACTTAATTACGTTCGCCAACATTGAATGAATCCTGTTCCATTCCTGGTGAATATTCTTTCTTTGTTTTTGAAAAAATAACTAACTTTAATTGTACTTGATGTGTTCTGTTGTTTTTTATATAATGGTTAAATTGTACTGATGAGGCGCTGCGGTTGCTTGGCGAAATGTTTACAGAATGCATTGTTAATATTTTTAGTAAAACTGTATTAAAGTCTGTCTTTTTTTATTTATTTTATTTAGTCCTTTAAAAGTCATATATAGTTTTAGCATTTGATAATACCAGGATGTCTCTGAAATTGATTTTTATAGGATATACTAAAACTTTTGAGAGATGCAACAACAAGGTCCTGTGTTTGTTAAACTTTCTTTTTTCTGATCTTTGTTAACATACTTATACTTAACATGCATTAAGATAATTTATGCCGTCAAATATTATCAATGAATAAATAGTACTAAAGTGTCTTCTATAGTGCAATTTTTGACAACCATTCTGTTATTGAGACACCGATTAAATTCAATAAAAAGATGAAATTCGAAACCAAAAGTTGGAAAACTTACTTCGAAAGATCTTAGTGGAAGTCCGCAATGTAATCAATCAGCCGTTTTTGTAATGTTGACTACTGCATGTCATATATGTTGTGTAGATAGAAAATTTTGCAAAAGTTATAGAGTAACTTTAAACAAATCATTATTTGCTAAGTCACAGATAATTTTAGCATTTTATACTACTATGATGTCTCTGAAATTGATTTTTATAGGAAATACTAAAAGTTTTGAAAGATGCAGCAACAAGAGCCTGTGTTTATCAAACGTTTTTTCTGACCTTTATTAACATATCTTATTCTAAAATAATTTTCTAATGCTCTAATAAAAGAAATCTTGCAAATTTTCAGCTTCTTGAAAACAATACTCATCTGAACAGTCTGCTCGGGATGTATTTAATATTTATAAATGGATTAAGATAATTATTTTATACTGCGAAATATTCTCAATGAATTATACTACTAAAGTGTCTGTTATAGGGTGATTTTAGACAATCATTCTGTTAGGTAATGTTGATCGAATTCAATAAACCGATGGAAACTCGAAACCAAACGTTGAGGAGGCTGCTTCGGAAGATGTTACTGGAAGTCAACAATGTAATCAATCAGCCGTTTTTTTAATATTTACTACGGGTCATATATGTTGTGTACGTAAGAATTTCATAAATGTTATAGACCAACTTTAAACTATTCATTCTTTCCTAAGTCATAGATAGTTTTAGTATTTTATAATACTATATCTCTGAAATTTACTTTCATAGGAAATACTATGTTTTAAAGGTGCAACAATAAGGGCATGTGTTTATTAAAAAAAAAAAATTCTGATCTTTGTTAACATATATTATTTTTTAATATTTTTCCTATGCTCTAATAAAAGAAATGTTGCTTTTTTAACCCTTTCAGGGGCAATCAATTGTGTTTCTCTAATGTTGAATTCCCACCAGAATTTTTGAAAAAAATTGTGTCAAAATAAGGAAAAGCAATTTTTCGACTTTTTAAAATCAAAGTTTTAAAAGTGAAATTTATCTAAAAGTTTTTGGTGCAAATCTTATTTAAAATTAGGTGGGATATAATATATCCCACAACCCATCAAGCGGTTTAGCTTCTCGATAGCGATGTTGTTTTAAAAACTTTTCTTCGGATGTATTTAATACATATACATGCATTAAGATAATTATTTTACGCCGTCAAATATTCTCAATGAATAACTACTACTAAAGTATCTGCTATAGTACTATTTTAAAGAACCATTCTTTTATTGTGACGATGATCAAATTCAATAATCAATGGAAACTGGAAATCAAAAATTAGAGAAGCTGCTTCGGAAAATGTTAGTGAAGTCAACAATGTAATTAATCAGCCGTTTTTGTCATGTTTACTACATGCAATATATATTTTGTAAATGTTATAGAGTAACTTTAAACAATTCATTCTTTGATAAGCCATAGTTTTAGCGATATATAATGCTAAGATGTCTCTGAACTTGATTTTTATAGGAAATACTAAAAGCTTTGGAAAGAGTTTTCTATTAATTGCAATTTAAATGTATTTATTAAGAAGACTTACGTTTTATATGTTGAAAAAAATCCTTAATTGTAATTTCTTGTCTCTATAATAAAGTTAAAAGCATTTACCCTTATGAATATTTATTATCTGATATCTATTTATATTTTTTGCTTATTCTTAACAACTATACTGCATATAATGATGAATAATACTAATAGCTTACGGTTATTATTTTTTTATACAGGGTGTTCAAAATTCCACCGACAAATTAAGAGAGATATATAAGGCATCAAGAGAATAAAAAAAACACCATAGAACATGGGTTCACAAACCACGTATTTAATCAAAAGTAAAGGGCGTTCTACTTTAATTCAATTTTGATTGACGGTAATAAGTATCAGAAAACAGAAGTATATTATAATAAAACTTTTAATAGACATTCTCACCTTTGTTGTAAATGTGATAAAATCAGAAAAAGTGGGATAAGCTTCCATTATAACTGCAATCAGTATGCACTTGCCGTTCCCCATTTTGGACTGCGATTACCTGTTCATAAGGTATCATCTATTGCTTCATCGTCCCGTTTTTTCCAGAACTTTGCCGTAATTCTATAACATTTCACGCAAAACAAGGTGCATTTCGTTGCATTTGCATCGCAATGTCTTTATTTTTCTCAAAATTATTACTGTCAACCATAGTTCAATAAGGGTGAAAACCCCTGTATTTGTAACTAAATAAGTGGCGACTTCATGTTCTATGGTCCGTTTTCATCTTCTTGAAGCCTTCTATCAGCCCTCTTAATTTGTCGGTTGAATTGTGGAACACCCTGTATAAACATTTCTAAACATTACGAAATACATAATTTTTATTACTATCCTTATACCCAAATAAAATATTCTCAAAGGATTATACTACTAAACTTTCTGCCATAATGTAACTGTAGACAGCTAATGTGATGCTGATCAAATTCAGTAAACCGGTGGAGGCTACAAACCATGAATTGAATAGTTTGTTTTAGAAGATGGTTCTTGAAGTCAACAATGCAATCAATCCGCCGTAGTTACAATGTTTTGTACATGCCACATGTGTTGTGTAAATATGAATAATGGGAATGTTAAACAGTAACATTAGGCTACCCTTTTCTTGTTAAGAAAGATACACTTTTTGTATTTTATCTTGCTACGAAATCTAAGAAATTGAATTCCATATAAAAGAATTCTATAAGTGTAATATATATATATATATATATATATATATATATATACTCCATTAATTAATATAAAAAACCTCACCAAATTATTGGTGCTGATGCAGAAAACTAACTTTCATTAATTTAAAGCTAAAACAATAAAAAATATACACTACAAAGCACTGTTTCTCGTTTTTTAAGTCGTCATTACATAGTATTACATGTAAAAACACATTACATTGTTGTTAACAGAGTTTAAGACATCAAATAGTTTTAAGGATGGATTCTACTAAAGTTACTACTATGCTGCAACTCCAGACAACCATGCTGTTGTTATTAAATTTAACAGAATATTGCTATGTTGATCAAATTCAATAAACCGATGGAAACTCAAAATCAAACGTTGAATAATTTGTTTCGGGATGTGTTACTGGAAGTTAACAATGCAATCAATCAGACATAGTTGTAATGTTCTCTACATGTCATCGATTTTGCGAGGATATAAATAATGAATATGCCATACACTAACATTAGACCTTCCATTCCTGGCTAAAAATTAGGTAGTTTTAATACTCTGTAATCCCTCTGAGCGTCTTTTACCCTCTGAGCGTCTGAGGGTTATCCAGTACTTTGGTAAAAATGTTTGCAAAAGTAATGTTATTTTGCATATTTATTTACCTGTTTGTTTCTAAAATACACTTTATATCTTTCTGTTTTACATATATCGTGAAGCAGAATTTTAAACAGGCGATTAAAATTGTTTTGAGGAAACAGAAAAATGCGGGTAAAGCACACACAGGTTTAAAAAACTGCGATATCTCTCAAATTGAATTTTATTAGAAACAATTCTCAAAGTTTGGGAAAAAGAGATTTCTAATAATTATAGGTTTAATGCACTAAGCAATAAAATTGCGTTTCCTTCTTTATATAAAAAAAAGTAACGCTTTGAAATGGGCCAATGAAAATCTGCGTAGGTACCGTGAAACGCATGTCATTGGTCAGAGCTTTCTGACGCTATAACGGGGGTTACCAAGGGAGGTTTCCCGGCTCTGTCGCCAAACATCGCCAAACATCGCCAAGTTTGTCACCAACTTGCGATATACCGCCAAATTTGGCGACCGAAATTAGTCACCAAAAGTGACGCCAACTTGGCGCTATTTCCAGTATTTCGCCAAATTTCCATAGACTCCCATTGAAATCCAATACGGTTTACTTGGTTGCAGAAAATCAACAAATTGAGATATTTCAATGCAGCAAAAACTTATAGTAGCTTATGAATAGAGCTTAATTGAACTATTTACATTATTTTGAAGCACAAACACTAACTGTTTACAATATTCGTAACACTATATATATAATTTTTATTTAATTTGAAATTATTCAAATAAATAATAAATTTTACCTTTTTTATTTAATAATTCTTTTAATATTGGAATTCTGTAAGCTCTAATGATTATCTGCTTGGAGATAAGGAAATAAAATCGTCAGGAGTTGGGAAGGAGGCGTTTATACCATGTGGAATCTAAAAATTGAAAGCACAGAAAATGAGGAATCGCAAAGCGATGAATGGAAATGCAAAAAAAAATTTTTTCGGGTTGGCTAGAAAATGGGGTTTGCTTCGCAATACCGAACGGAATCGCGAAGTGATTACGCGGGGTCGTTGGTGAGCGGAGCCCCCCTAGTTATGTAAAAAAAAATCTTTAATTAAATTCCAGTTGCTTTACAGAATAGGTGAAAGCATTTATATGCATTCATATTTAAATTTTCGTATTATGATTAAGAACTATAAACTAAAAACGTACTTCACTTCGAAAAATAACATGTTTATTTTTTTATAAATATTCCTAATCATTATTAACACGCATTTTTAATACATTTCTTATACCCAAGCAAAAAAAAAACAGTGGCACTCCGGGAGTGCCAATAGAAGTGAAAACTTCAACAATTAAGTGTGTGTTTTTTTACACTGTGTTTCGACACTGATTCACCGATCATCAAAACTCGGAGGTACATCCTGTATCCCTAGAATCTTGAAATTTGGTATGAAGGTAGTGTTTGGGATGCAATGAAAGGGAAAATTTAAAAAATCCGGAAAATTTGGATAACAAGTCGAAAAATCAAAAAACCGAGAATTTGGCACAGATGTGATATACGAACCAGGTTTGGCGCGATTTTTTAACGTCAATTTGGCGAAAGCCCGTTTTCCAATACCAGTTACAATGTATATTTTTTAATTATTTTCTATTGTTTTAAAAAGTAAACAACAATAAATAAACGATAATTTCATTAATAACTATAGAACAAAACAATTGTACAATTAAAAAAAAATAAATAAATAAAAGTAAATGAACAATTTATTAATAAATAAGCAACAGTAGCCGGGTTACCTTGTAAAATAAAGTAACGCCATTTTGGTGTCAATTGGGTACTCAAGTGCGTATATGACATCTGTGCCTCGTATTTTATCTCCCGTAATCGAAATTCCGCCAATACTGTTGGTCATTGACCAGACCATCAACACGATAAAATACAACGTTATCGGTTTTTAGTTACACGAAATAGGTAGGTCACGAATACCGTATAATTCATTTTAACTGACGAAAAACAAAATAATAATTTGTTTTACCAAATGTTGTTTTGGTGAATTTAAATATTTCTGCAAGTCAAATAATTCTGCAAGTATGTTAACATTTCTTGATAAATAATTGCGCTGATGGTTTTGCTATATTTAAAACCACTACCATATTATTAGAAATATCGCTATAGTTTGATGCTATGACATACACCATAACGCAAAAATAACACGAATTTTAAAAACAAGAGAGTTTTTCCTTCTAAACTTACCCGATATTTGATCGAATAGTTCACTTTTACCGCCAACTATTGACATAAATAACAACTGTTGAATAAAAAAAAAAATTATTTTGCTAGAGCAAGGTAGTTTTATTTTAGCAAGAAACACGAGACTTGGCTAATTTTTACATGAGATGTTTTTGACGAGATTTCCCTTTTCTAACTCTTGTACGTGTATTTCGGGAACCAATAACGCACAGGCAAGCATGTGGCGCGCTTGCCTGTAAATTGTTGTTATTGATTAAGCAATCAATAACAATTAATTGCCCGCCCTCCTCATACCGAACTATGCACAGTACATGTACATACTTATATACAGAGGTGTCGGTTACAATAACAGTATCACGAGTTCAATGGTTTTTCCCATCTCAAAAAATGCCAAACGCGCCCAAAGAAGCTCTCACTTCAAAAATGAAAGTATCAAGTATTTGTCTTTAACAATAAACACAACAGCGTACTGCAACGAAAATTAAATTTTGTGTGCGTTCCTGTGTGAACGCCGGGAGAAAAAGTGAGTTTTAGCTTCGTTCTTCTTTTGCGAATTGAGCTGGAGAGGGTAAAGTTCCTGTCATTCACCGCTTGGCGCGCTAGTGTCTATGTGCCAAAATGCTAGCATGTCGGTTACGTAACAGTGTCTCCAAATCAGTGTTTTTTCTCCATCTTAAAAAAAGCTCAACGCGCCTAAAGAAGTTTTCACTTCAAAATTCTAGTATTTGTTTGAATTCAATTCTATTAAAATCTGTGCGCATATCCATGTAACCACAAAAACTCGGAAACCAGGGGGCGCAGGGTTACGAAATTTGGCACACGGGTTGCTGGTAGCTACCCATGAACGATTGGAGCAAAAAATTCGAACATTTTAAATAGATTTTTTTTATTTTATGTTTTTGACGAATTTTTGCCTTTTTTATGTTCAACCCGTAATCGTGCGAGTTCTAGCCAGTTTTAAATGTTTACTACAATGTGAGATATACATATTACATACGCCATGCTGTAATACTAAGAAGCTGTTGCGGGTACTACGATAATTCTTTTGCCTCACATGCAAATAATTAGAGATTATTTAACTACCTTTATTTATTACATGAAAAAAAAACCATTTTATTACAAACATCAACAAAACTTTTTATTCTATTTCTACCCTTATTCCAAAGATATCGTTTTGTCGTCTGCTGCCATAGCAACTTAAGGTATCCGAATACCTTTAAAAGCCAATTTTCGGTCAAAATATCGATTTTTAGATTTTGGTATAATATAATAGCTGGATTCTTTATCTTTTCAAATATGTTTGAATTTTGTTTATATCTTATTTAGAAGTCAAGTTATTGCGTTTTTAAATTTACTAAGTTATCAGTATTTTGAAACCGAAAGTATCGTTTTGCTCACCGGAAGTTCACCTCTGCTCACTTATGTTTTTCAATGCTATATAAGCACAAAAGTAAAGAAGCAGAGATATTTATTAAAAGAATTTGAAAAAGAAAAACAGCAATTATTTTAAACAAAATAGATAACATATTGTATAAATTGAGTAACATATTAAGGTTTGCTTTTCAAAATAAAGGTAAGATTTTCTATTAAATTTTGTTTTTGTGTTTTCTGAAAATGAATTTTTTAACATTTTATGTTTACGCAAAACATCATAACGGAAAAAATTATGGATGAATCTCTTTCAAAAATTTTTTTGTATGCTTTGCAAAGTGCAATAAAGGGAATGAACTACACTCGTAACAGTAAGTGTATTAGTTTTTTTTTTTTTTTTTTTTTTTTTTTTTTTTTTTTTTTTTAATTATTGATAAAGTTTCCGATTTGCAATAAATTTTTTGTAATTTTTGCTTCATCACTGATTAACTTTCTATATAGTTTTAAACATTTGACTCACAAATATGAGAGTAGTTCATTCCCTAGAAAAATGTTTAATAATTATAATAATGTTTACAATATAAAAATATCTTGATTTAAAGTTCAGTTATGATGTTTTGCGGAAGTGATTATTTTCGCTGTGTTTTGCTTATTTTTTCCCCAAAATATAAAAAAATAATTTGAAATGTATAACTTTTTCTGTTTTATTTTACTTTGTTAATCACAACATGATATGCAGTGCAAAAAAAAAGTCATATTTTAAAATAATTTTTAAAAAGCCTTCCGAAGGTATTCGGATACCTTAATAAATTAAATTTCATTTAAAAAATGCACAGTAGTAGAGTAATATTTTTCTAAATCGAATATTTATTGAACAAGTCCCGGGCATAGAATGTGTTAAACAGCTAGTTTTCATTAAAATACTACTTTGAATAATTTAATCTGATGTACTTAGCAACAAACGTTAAGCTATGTAATTTAAAGAAATACAAAATTTCTCTGTTATTTATGCTACTAAAGCCTATACTGAAACTGTAGATAGCCATTATGTTATTGAATTTGTCATGGTAATGGGATGTTCAATATGGCTAATGTGATGTGACAAATCTAATAAACTGGTAGAAACTCAAAACTGAAAGATGTGCACTTTCTTTCTAAACATGTTATGGTAAGACAACAATGTAATCGATCAGCCTTAGATGATTTCTTTATGTCATTTGTTATGGGTAGGTATGAATAATGTAAACGTTACACATCAACACTTCACTATTCATTATTTGCTAAAGAAAATATGTTATCCATGTTATCCGTATTTCATTATTTATAATGTCACCCAAATATTATTTATTAGAAAAGAATTCGAAAACGTTTCGCAAAGTAGGATTTTAGAGATTCAATAATTTAATATATATAATAACAAGATTTCACGATTTAAAAGTATAACTACTTTAACTGCCATTCCTTCCGAGAGCATTTGATAGCTTTTATCCATTTGACAGGATGATGTAAAATATTTTATAATTTTTCAAATTATATACTTTAAAAAATAATTATAAACCCGTCCTTTCGGTTCAGACTAAATTAATTTTTTCCTTATATATTTTGCTCACATACATCACATTTAATAGATATTAAAGAAATTTATCTTACTCCTTCTAAATTCGCTATTTTGGCGAGAAAGCTAATGATTAGGAAATCTTTTATTGCACTCACCAAATGTAATTCATTGAAAATAAAGTAATAACATAAAAAAATAAAATTTGAAACAATAAAAACAATGAAATCACAGTTTAAAATCAGCTCATAGGTTACAATATATTTCCAAGGTTTAAATTAAATTCAGTATCGTTATTCGGATTTTTCAATTCAAGAAATATTGGAAAAAAAAATAATTAGCTGGAGCAAAGACAATTTACGCAAAATGTTTGTTTCTCAGATGAGTACATTTTTTTTAGTATAGACCACTGAAACATTAATCTCTATAAAACAACTTCTTAAATTTTGATTAAAAATTTAAACAAAATATTCTCAGTTTAAATTTTATTTATATGTAGATTAAAATAATGTAAAATTTTGCATTTATTTTGCCTCGAAGTATGTTTCTATTATAGATCATCAGTTTCATCAATCAACAGCCATTGTTGATTCAATACACAACAGATCAGTTACATGCTATCTCTTTACCGTGACAAATTTCAGCATGACATTATAACATTCTAATAATAATTTACATTACAAGACAAATGCTATCAATATACAAGGAAAAAACAAGAGTAGAAACCGTATAAATTAAATTTTATCAAAAATAAATAATTTTTAATTTTAACAAGTTGGAAATTGCTCGTCAAACGTGACAAATGAGGTGCGTTCGTACTATAACTAGTTTTATAATTATTTTTTGCCCCCCCATATTGTACTATATGTATATTTTTTGCACTTCATTAGTGCATAGTCTGTAACATCATTAAAATGCACTTGCAATATTTTTTTTTCCATTCCCCGTAATGTAACAGAACACTTTTGACTGTCCCTGTAATTAAACTATACATCCGATTTACATAAAATTTGAAATGGCTCGACAAAATTTACAATAATTATATATTTAAAATTTCAGACCATTCGGAAGAATTTAACATCATTAAAATGCACTTGCAATAATTTTTCCCATTCGCCGTAATGTAACGGAAAACTTTTGACTGTCCTTGTAATTAAACTATACATCCGATTTTCATAAAAATTGAAATGGCTCGACAAAATATTGCAACAATTATGTATTTAAAATTTCAGAACATTCGGAAGGCTGTAACACCATTAAAAATCAGTTGCAATAATTTTTCCCATTGGCCGTAATGTAAAGAAAAACTTTTGACTGTCCCTGTAATTAAACTATGTATCCGATTTTCATAAAACTTTAAATGGCTCGACAAAATTTTGCAACATTCATATATTTAAAATTTCAGACCATTCGGTTGGGTAGTTTTTGCTCTGTTATATGCGGACAGACATACAGACAGACAGACGGACTGAACGACGACTATAAGTCCTACGTATTTATATAATTACGAACGCACCTAAAAAGGTCAACATCTTTAATAAAATATCTTTTATAAATACACTATAATATTCCTTTCTTTAAAGTGTTGTTTCCTCAGAAAATGTTTGAAGTCCATGATAAACATTGTATTGCCAAATAGAGAATAATAATGCTAAATACCTAGATGATCTTATAATAATAATACATTTACCTCTCACTTGTACGACTCCCGTCCACACTTTATGGAAAATAATGCTAAATTTTTCTCAGTTATACGACTGCTTCTCTCACTTATACGGCGCTTTAAACGGTTCAGATGATTTTACATTTCTTACTCAGGAATTAATTTTTATAATCTGTAAATTACAAATCAGTAACGTTTTATTAACTTTATTCTTTCTCTATTATTAAAGTATTTATTAATAATGAATAATATTTCTTATCAACATTCGTGTGTTATTAACGATTAATTCTATGGAAGGAGGGTGGTTGTATGGAATTCACTTGTGCCGGCAATTTAACAAAAACCAAATGACCACCTGCAGACAACGTCTCGATAGTACTGATTGAGAAATCAGGATTTTTACAAAATGCACTTTCGAGGAAAAATTTAACAGGTTTTAGGAATGCGTCGTCTTTTAGGAAGGAAGTTGTTAAAAAAAATAGATTTTTATTTCAAACTTAACAAATCAAAAATGGCAGTTCGTGAACGTCACTAGAAAAAAAACATACTAAAGAGAGAACAAATCGGAAACACAGCTAATCAAGAAAACCTCGAAGCTTTAAGAATATAAAAAAATTGCCATGTGGTTACGGAAATTAAAAAAAAACGGAAAGTAAGAAAAACCATGCGTTTAGCATAGATTATGAAACGCTTTCCAACACTTCCTAAATGCTTTAACAAAACTTCGTTATTTAGAGAAATAAGGTACATAAGAGAACTAAGTAAACATTTTAGAAAACGCATGAAACATTTGAAAAACACATTTTTGCAGTTACCGTATATAGCCAAATATGTATTTCAATTCTTTTGAACAGCCCTGTATTTGATCTGTAGATTGATATATATATTATATAATGGAAAAATTTAGTTTAGCAAGAAAACTCATAACAGTTTGAAATTTCTCTTTCTGCAATTTATACTAATAGATCAACACATACTTGTATACATTTTTACAGCCATGTAGTTAACCTAGTGCCCTTATTACTCGCCACTATTTAACTAAAGTTTAATTCAAAATGAAACACTCTTAAAACTACCGAAATCGCATTTCCAGAAATTATCATTTATAGACAACCATGTATCCAATTCTTTGCGTGACCCTGTATATCCTTTTATCTATGTTCTACAAACATTTCTTAGTAAACCAAATGCAGTTCCGCGTAAAAATGCATAACTCATTTAAAAACAACCTTTAAGCAATTTGCAATCATACCAAGTAACCATTACGAATTTTTTGTGTATCCCTGTATATGAGTTACAACATGTACGCACACCATATACTATGCATAAATATAGTGAAACATAAAAGCACATAACATATATAAAAATACATTTCCAGCAATCATCGCTACTGTACAGTACTTCGGATACAATTTTGCGTGTCTCTGTAAATACAATGCACTTCGTATTATACATGAAATAAGTTATATTAAACCTCAGCAACGTATATCAATTTCATTATACATGAAATAGTTTAACATAATTAAAATACGCCGCAAACAATTCCCTCCAACCCTTTATCGTTCTGTAACGGAATTATTTTGTGTGGCCCTAAATGAATAACAACTAGTCTTTGCATCGTATATTCTACAGAATGCATATTTTAGTGCACTTGATAAATGCATCTGAATTTTATTATATTTAACACCATTAAAAACCATTTTAAGCGATTTTTTCCCATAGGCCGTAATGTAACGGAAAACTTTTGACTGTCCCTGTAAATGAACTAAACATGCTAGAAACTTTATTTGAAATAGGGATCATGCTATGGTAGAGGTCACTAACATCTAAAAATTTCAGAACAATCCGACTATATTTACAAGAGTTAGCGCGCGGACAGTCGACAGACGGCCAGACAAACCGAAGTCATAAACACTTTTCATCTTTGTTGGAAAGTGTTAAAAAGCATAGACGGCATCACAAATTTTCACTAATTTTTTAAGTGAGAGGTAATAAATTTCAAAAACAACAAAAAAGAGTTTTCCTTCTAATGGACCAATGTTTATCACATCCAGATGCAAAAGATCTACGATTTCTGTTACAAATTAAAGTTAAATTTTTGCCAGCATATTCTACAAGTAGATTACAGCCATTGCATTTACGGATTATAAAGAATTTCAAAGTAAACTACAGAAGGAGTTTGATTAGTCGTTTTATTTTTGATCGGAAAAACAAAAAGAAAGCTAAAGCAATTTCCATTTTAGATGCTATGCGTATCACAGTATCTACATGGAAGGATGTGACATCGCGGACAATGAAAAATTGTTTTTGTAAATGTCGTTTTTCACAATACCAAATTCTTATTTCAACGAATGAACCCGATTTTAAGAGCGCATGGGAATTCTTTAATGACGAAGACTGTGATGAAATGTTTATAGACGAAGGTATTAATTTCAAAAATTGTAGTATAGAATATGATGAAAATTTTCTTCTGTCAGAATTGAGAACTGCTGAAGAAATCTTTGAGAATATCACTAATGATGATGCGAGCGAGGAGAATGACGAAGATCAGAGCAATGTTCCTGCTGTTGTAAATTTTTCAGAAGCAAGTGTCGCTTTAAATACATTATAGAATTATGTCCATCAATTATTCCCAAAATAGCTTAAAAGCTTTAATAAACTCAAAAGACATTTTCTCTTTTCGTCGACGACAGAGACAAACTAATATCACTTCATTTTTTGCGAAAATCTGATCTGTAAATATTTAAAATAAGCATGGTGGTATGTGATATATTTTGTGAAATTTTTTAATGTATTTTATGTTTTATTTTTTTATATGTTTTATTTTTTTATATGTTTTATAAATTTTGCTAAAATATGTTCTTAGTACTCAAAAATTATCGTTTTTAATATAAGTAAAATAATTAATGCATATAAAGTTTGAAACTTTTATAATAAGAATGTCTCTGACTTATACGACATTTTTCTACGGTCCTTTGGGAGACGTATAAGTGATAGGTTACTCTATTAAGTTTTGCAATTTTTAAACATTAGCAAAATTGTCAAAAAACCCTTTTTATACCCTCTTTGAATATAGGATTAATTTCCAGTGATATAATAGTACTAGTTATGAAAACTTATTGTAGTAAAAAAAAAAAAAATTATCATCATTATGGAAAATAGCTATAGTAAACGGCATGCGTAAAGAAGAATGTTTTTGAATTATTTTCATAGATGTATCCCTTTTGAGACATGATGAAATACATATTACTCATTAATTTCTAATATGTATACATTAAGAGTAAAACCGGTTTAAGAAATTATTACGATTATCAATATCAAATGACAAATGATTGCTAGTAATTGTTAATACCACACTGTTAAAAATTTTGCAGCATTCTGGCAGGTCATTCGACCGTTTTGTGAATAAATGGTTTCATAACCATAATTTAACTAAATTCTGACCATAAAATGGCCAATAATATAGTCAGAATAGTGTTAAATTCACGGTTGTGTAACCGTTTTCGGAAAAAAACGGTCAAATGACCTGCCAGAATGCTGAAAATTTTTAACAGTGCAAATAAACAATTTAGAAAATGTATTACAATCTTAAGTAATTAACTTGAAAACTCTAATGGTGATAATTATAATAGTAACATTAAAGCTAATTATCTTTTTTTTTAATTTAAACTCTCTATTATAACTAAAGTATTTCGAAGTGTCGTTGTTGTGTCCGCAAACTGAGATTGCAACAATAGCTTGCATTTTGCCTTGTTTTTGAAAACGAAGCTCTAAGTGCAGTTCTCTATTTTACATGGATATATCTCTCATAATCTTTGTATTTTACAAGTTTTACAACGTAACGTATTTTATATCGGCTTGATGCAAATATTACATTAAATATAAAAAAGTCTTAACTTAGCTTTTAAACGTAACACCATAAAATATATATTCCAAAAAAATCTTCATAATATATTCTGCAAATATTTTAAGTGCTTAAAAGACGTCAGATCTCAATAAAAAACATTCAAATATTGATATGTTTCGGTTGATTCAATCAAACATAAATAGAACACATAAAAAACACAAATACAATGTACATAAAACACTTGAATTGAACATGAAACACTTGAATTGAAAAACTTGAATTGTACATGAAACACTTCATTAATGTATCAAATTATTAAATAAGCATACACAATAATATAAAAGTAAACGGTCTATTTAAATTTGCATATCTGTGAAAATTTTATGAACTAATAAACGAGCCCTTTACAAGTAAAATATTACAAAATGTATTAATCTGAGTTTCAGGAATCATATTATTTTAATTATTGCTTTATGCGGATCTCGTTTAAAGGTTCTTTGAGTTATATCAGTATTTTTCAATGTACTGATATTTGTGCTGGGAAAGCAACGTTTTTTTGCTTCTGTATGAGACATCTCTTGTATTTATTCTTAAATGGCATAATCTAATAAAAAAGAAAAGTGCCAAGTTAAACTGAGCATTTATTGAGCTCACAGGCTATTCACACTAATTGTATATTATACTCTTATTTCGAAGAATAATGCCCCTCAAAAAATAAATTAATGGTATGATTACCCCCACCCTTAGTTTTCTCCTCTTTATACTTAACCAATGAGCTTCCATATGTCCTCAGAATAGCGCGTTATCGAAATAAAACGGTATACAAAATGGGAAGCAAATCGGATAGAAAAAACCATTTATCTAAATTAAAGGGTTAGTCCCCCCAATTCCATCTTTATATTTAACCAATCAACTTCCAAATCTAATCAGATAAGCGCATGATCAGAGTAAACCGTTATACAAAATTTGAAGCAAATCGGATAGAAAAAATGTTACCTAAATTACTCCCCCTTTAGACTTAAACAATGAACCTTCAAATCTAATCAGAGAAGCACCTTATCTGAATTAATCGGTATACCAAATTAAACTTAATCTGATAATTCTGCATGAAAATCCCATTTATTTAAGTTAAGGGTGATTAACCCCCCCGTTCGCCCCCTTGCACTTAACCAGTGAACCCCCAAAACTAATCATGGAAGCGCCTTATCGAAATGAACCAAGGAAAAAAATTGAAGTAAATCGCATATTTCTATCAAGAGTTATCGCGTTACGTACATACATGCATACGTACATACAGAACCGGCGCAAGGTGGGTGATTTACAGATTCTAGCTGGCCAAAAGTTGATTTTTAAAAGTTTATCCAAACGTAATTTATTTTTTGCCTGTGATAGTTCAATAGTTAGGGCGTTGTACCCTGCTATTGGTTTTGATATAGATATAATCGTATGGTTCATAGACTAGCGCAAAGTTGGTTCTTCTTAGTTGAGAATGAATCAACCAATTTGAGTACAGTTCTTTAATCAGTTACTTGAAGCGGAATAAAATATACTACTCAATTATGGACGCTTCTAAACAAAATATGGACTTTATTTTATCGGATTTATGGTTGCACATATCAGCTGGTATTTCATATTTAATGTCGCAAAAAACTTTGTATTTTTTTTTTAATTTTTCAGTTTTAATCTAGAAAAAGTTATATGATAAAGTACGATTAAGCTCAATTTTTTATATGATTAAATAGTTTAGATTATTACCTTTTCGTTGCAATTCAATTTGTCTGTTCTTAGGTGCCCTCCCAGGTTTTAGAACTGTTTTTAACTAATAAATCTAAATATATATTTTTTAAATTTACAGTTCAAGCTTATATTCTTTTTATCAAAGACAGCAGAATTTAAGTTACTCACTATAAATAACCTTTTGCATCATTATGGAACGGCAACAAGATTTAAAATTTAAAATTTAATTATTTAAAAATATTTTGTTTATAGAGGAAAATTACAATGAAGACCGCATAAAGTTTTGCAAGAGAGAAATGTAAAAACGTATGACCAAATTTGGACAAAAAGTACCAGTTGTATGTAGATATTTCAGGACAAAATGATATAAAATATACTAATTGGCTGCAAATTTCGAGGGGTTACAAAATTGATCCAGCCAAATTCTCCAAATTCGGATTTGAAACAATGCATAAACATATTAGCTAACATAATTTATAGACATTTTGTCATAATATCTTATCATTCTCATTCTTTACATAAGGTTCCTTTGTGCAGAGATATGAATAAATATACAACACAGCAATTCTCATTAAAGATGTCAAATGTTTGTCCCGTATCTTAAATTTTGAAAAAAGAAATTTTAGGATTTGTTATAATAAAACAAAAATAGTTTTATCACTTTAGCTTCCATACCGTTAAGAAAGTATGATTAAAATTATCAAGAAGAGCGTAAAATCATGCGTCAGTCAGATTATGGAACATTTTTCAACGCATTCGGACTACTGAAATAAATTTCCATAGCTTAATAATGTGAAAAAGATGTCTAAGTAATAATTTGTAAAACATATAACACGTCTGAAAACACAATTTCAACCAAAGTCGAAAAAAAATAGCTCAAAATTTTGTACATCCCTGCATTTGAACTATAGATTTATCATATAAATCATAATATGCTAAAATTTAGAACAGTTAGTGAACGCATAGCGCTGTTGGAAATTTCTCTTTAGCAATTTCCGTCAATAAACGGAAATGTACTTGAGATCTTTTGTGCTGCCTTGTACATGATTTATAGAATTTATGCAGACTTAAAAGTATGCAATTTTTTTAATTAAAAAATTTTCCACATCTTAAATTGCACTTCCATCGATTATTGTTCATACAGAGAAAAATATAAGTGATTTATTTTATGTGTCCCTGTATATGAAAGATGAATAGCACATCATATTCAATAGTAAGCATCTTATAGAGCACCTTGGAGATATATATCAATTTAAATAATTTTGAAGTAGTGTAACATGAACAAAATACACCACAACCAATTTTTCTCCCTTGAACGTAATGTAACATAATCATTTTTAGTATCCCTGTAAATGATCGATAAATGCTATCCATACCATATTTTATAGCAATCATCCTGAAATGCGCTTCATAGGTATGTATATAAATTTCAAAGTGTTTGAAGTTATGAAACATCATTAGAAACCGCCGAAAACGATTTTCCCCCATAGGCTGTAATGTAATAAAATACTTTTGAATGCTCCTGTAACGAAAGTATGACTGCTACACGCCACATTTTGCAATACCTAACATTCAGTAGTGAATATGAATAACGTTTTTCAATTTCATGGCGATGCGACTATATTGACGCCAAAAATAATTTTGGCCAGCTAGAATAGATAAATCACCCTCTGTGCCTCGGGCACATTAGCTCCCAGGCTTTGATAGCCTGCGAGCTAAAAATTAAGGAAAAATACTGAATATTTTGCACATGTATACAGTATAAGATGAATAAAGATTAGCGGCAGAATTCCTATAGATAACAAGGATAAAAAAATAAAATCTTTGAGTTTATCGCCAAAGTTACGTAAGTCGATGTGATTTGGCTAGCAAAAGTTTTATGTGATTTACGATCAAGAAGTAATGAGAAACTAGTATATATAATAAATTTCGGTACAACATTTTAGTGTGTTTTTACCATTTCTATTTGAAATAAAATGTAACTTGTGACAGAGTTTAATGTAATTTATTATCGTTAGGTTACTTAGCAGTATTATATTTTTGTGAAATTCAAAAAATATAAGCAAGTTGCATGAATTAATTATTTACTTTTAAGATTTTTAAATTATTATTTAGCATATTTTATCTTACCATTGACAGGATTTTAAAGCTGTAAATTTTCTATGTGATGTATTAAGAAGTTTATTTAATTTAATTTTTAAAACCGGATTGGGCTTATAGGCTGTAGAGGAGATTAATTATTAGAGAGTCCAGGTTCGTGGATGAATAAAAAAAACTCCAACACTAGGATTTTCGAGGACTTACTTCTTTATTATGAAACTTTTTAAAGGGAGAACCATGATAGTACAGTGGACGGGAGAAGTCAGACGGGACTGCCCGACGGGGCAGCCCCCCGAAGGGCAGAGAGCCGAGGTCTGTCCCACTCAAGTTCAGCGACAGTAGTGGTGAATTATTCATTACAATCACTCACTCATTGGCGAGATGAATAGCAATATCTGTACAGTATTGGCGATGAATACTGGTGGCGTGGACAAAGGAATCAGAGGCATCTCGAAGTATTACATAGAATTCAAACTTACGCCGTGGCGCGGCTATATGGTTACACGTTTCTTAACATTCTTGCGGTAAGGAAAAGTGGTTAAAGAAAGGAACACGTGATTTTTATATGCACGTTAGATCTAACTGCAGCTGCAAACTAGTCAGCAATGGGCATATGGTTTGTATCCGACAAAGTACAAGGGTGAGAATTGTATACTAATGCAAGCCCAGAGGCTGGGAAAATATGCATTAGATAACGTCGGCTGCAAAGCGAAAAGAGATTCATTTGTATTTTATTCTTTTACTTTATTTCAATGGAAAATAACTGCGGTTAAGATCTTTTTCTATCGTGTGAATTTGAAAGACAGAAAAAGGAACCGAGATAAATGATGTCTGCATTTGAAAAGAACTTTAAAAGTAAAAGCGAAACTTACAGTAGTGAGAGGGGGGGGGGGAAGAATGACTAAAGACATATGAAATTAACTCTAAAATGTCAAACTTAAACTAAATATTTTATTTGAAGGGGGGGGGGAGAATAATGACAATTTATACTAAACCAGTAAAGTTAAAAGTTGATTTTTTTGAGGGGAAAGGAGGAATAATGAATATATAACGGTAACGCCGTTATATATATCACCCATTACCACCAGAAAAAAAACTGTGAATCTTGAAGAACAGTTTTTTTTTTTTTATATTTGAAGATTACTTTGTCCACTCCATACATATAAGTATTTAAAACAGATATAACATAATAAGAAAGATAAGCCTCCATATATATATATATACGTATAACATATAACTGTGTGCTTGCAATTCTTTAAATGTTTGCATACAGCAAAACTTTTTAGGTCATGATAAATGGCGCCTTTTTTTATTTATTCTTTTCTTGGTATTCATTAGTCTTTACAGTCACCAAGAAACTGCAAATAATAATTTTTGATTTAACAGGATCCTTTTTAAATATCTTTTTAGTATTTGATTAAGAGGCTGGTACCAGCATTTTTCATGACCAAAATAAGAGAAGTAAATATTTTTTTTTTTAGTAACTTGTTATAATATCTTCTCAAAATAAAAATAATATAATATAAATGCAAGCAACAAAATACACAGATACTACTTTAAAATGAAATAGAAAATAAATGACATATGCATGTCTGTGAATAGAAGCTAAATGAAAAAATATAAAAAATAAAAAAGAGTAGAAAATTGGTTTTCGTGCACACCGCACAGGACTACAAAAGAACGGGATGCATATAGCATGCCTATGAATGGGTGTAGCCCTTAATCTTGTTAATAAACAAGTGTGATGGCGTCAGTTTAGAACATCAGCCCTAGGGGGAGAGGGAGTTATGAGACCCAGACACCAAGTGATACCTAGGTCCCTGCTCCCCAAAGATCACATTGACCTTCAAAGGAGCATGCGTCAATGTATCATATAAAAAGTTTTGTTTATTGAATTGAAACAACAATTCAAGGGTTTTGTCTCTCTACACAATGAAGTTTGGACCCTTAGGGCAAAAATTTTGAACGGGAACAAAACTTCAGAGGGGATAAATTAAAATAATAAAAAAAACTGAGATAAATATCTCACATATCAAAGGTAAAAAGACAATCCGAGTGTGTGGAGAGACTGGTGACATGATCGGGTAAGTATAACAACCATAATTTTTTTTTAAAGTAAATTCTAACTTTGTATTCCTTACAATGTATCGAGTCGGATCTTAACTGTATGTGTATTGTATGACCTTAACTAATGTTTTAAACCTTTAGTGTAACTGCACTAGGTTACTAATGCTATAAAAAATTTTGTTATTGTGAAGTTATGTTATTACAAGAACGACATACTATCTTAGACGCGTGTATTGTCCTAGTGAAGCTTAACCAGAGATTTTATTTAATCTCCAAATTTAAAAGAAAACATGTAATTATGTACATGTAGAAAGCCAAAACAAGTGTGATGAAAACAATAAAAAAGCATCATAAGGTTGAAATTTGAAGAAAATGCATGTGAAGGGGCAGCATCCTGTAAACTGGGCATTCTTTGTTGTGAAACAAAGTGATGGTGACATGAAATGTCATGGCATAAAAGAAATATAACAATAATGGAAAAATTAAGAATGTGTTAAAACATAACCATTTAATAAATGTTTAATTTGTGCATATCATGTGGGGTGAAAAGAAGTTCCTGGTATAATGAAAACAAAAAAGAAATCTCCTAATGTGTAACGTTGAAACCTAAAAACAAAATATTTTCAAGTGTATAATGTGTTTTTTTTTTTTTTTTTTTTTTTTTTTTAAACAAAATATCAGTGAACTCAGTTGTAATAACAATGAACTAAGTTGTAAGTGTATCTGTATGAACCAAAGAAAAATGTGTATTTCAATGAATGAATCAAAGAAAAAGTATTTCACTATGAACTAAAACAGTGTATGTCAGTGAAAAAAAAGAAAATTTCAACGACTTAGATGTATGTTTGTGAACACAGCAGTCTAAGTACCTCAATGAACAAATTATGAGCAAGTATTTCACTGACTTAAAGTGTAAAAGTAATACGACGAACTCAAATGTGTGAGAAGAAAAAAAAAACTTACTATGAACTAATATGTGTAAGGAAATATTCTATGAACTAAGTATTGTCATGAAACAAAAATGATAGTGCAATTGGTCCCTGAAGTACACAAAGAATTGACAATGCTATGAACTCGTGTAAAGTGTATTTTTCTATGAACTCAATGAACTATGAACTCGTGTAAAGTGTTTTATCTATGAACTCGTGTAAAGTGTATTTTCTATGAACTCAGTGAACTATGAACTCAGATGTATAGCCTATGAACTCAGATGTATAAAACTATGAACACAAACCCAGTGTGTACATATGGAACCAAGAGCATTGTATCACAAGTACCAAAAAAAAATGCATCGCCTAAAGTTAAAACAAATAAACCAAAAAAAATTGTGCTTTTAAGTACAGGAAAGTGAAAAGGATAAAATGTAACCAGGAAACGCTACTTGTGTGATGAAATGTACGTAAATAAACTTAACTAAGATTAACAAGTGAAATTATATCCAAATTTCTAAAAAAACTAAATCTAAAGACGTAACTGGTGTAATGATGAATTTTTAAAGTTGAATGAATGTGTACTCTTTCAGTAACATCTACCTCAAATGTGAAAATCCCAATGTCTGATGACCCGCATCAAAAAAAATTTTTACAAATGATCCATTTCGAGATTCATTTAACTATTTGCCGGCTAAATAATCAAATGAAAAAAGCAACCTACTGTACACTTGTGTTTATAAAAAAAAATCTTGAAAGAATTAAGTTAATTTTAAACATCAAATCAGTATGAATAATGTTGTCGAAAACTGACATATGTATGTAAATGTATAGGAAAATAAAAATTTTAAAAGGAATGCTGTAAATAGTAACTCCTTCACAGTAATGTGTGTTAAATAAAAATGAAAAATGTAAAATGTATGTTACATTGTTTTTGTTTGTTTTTTTTTTTGTTTCTTAAAAAGGAAGCTGTATGAGATGTTTATAGGAATGTATTGCAGTTGTATACTTTTTCTCGCATTTGCTTGATGAATTTTTTTAATGATGGACAATAAGGTGCAAAAGCACTGTGGAAAATGTCAAAGTTGGTGTTATTGCTATCATTATTTCTAATGCAATTAATGCATTTTGGAGGATTTCTACACTGAGGGTCAATGTGTGGTAAAGCACACACCGAGCATCTAATGTCATTATGACACGAAATTGCAATATGATCATTGTATACCTGGCACTTAAAACAACGTTTAACATTTATATATGGTTTAACAGGGTACGGTTTTGATTGTATGATAATTTCCTTATGCATTAATAATTGCCTAGCATCCTGTGGTGCAAGCTCAAAGATCCAATTAAAGGACTTACTATGTAGGAGCTTGTACTTTTTAACAAAGTGAAAATCAGGGTCAGGTATATGGATTAAATCTGAGATACCAAACAAGATATCAGGAATATTTAAATTTTTAGGGAGGTTAAAAATAATAACACGAATAGGCTTAGTTACAATAAGCTTAGCAGGGGATAAGGACTTTAGAGAGGGATCGCTAATATCTGTAAATTTTTCATTGTGCTTACCTTGAGTGTGCAGGTCGGAGCTAAGATATGTGTCTTTTTTATGATTTTCTAGTTGTGGTAACTTTTCTTGTTTACACATATAAGAGGGGATAGTTTGTGCAGATTTATCTAGGGCAGATGGAGGTAGTTTGTTGTTGACATCTACCACCTGATCAACCATAGTCTTACTACATTTAGTAAGCTTCTTCTTATATTTCTGTTTGCCTGTGATTTCATGTAATCTCTCAATAAGTTTCTGATTTACAAGAAATAAATTATCTTTATCCTGTTTTAATTTGGAATAATCATCTTTTAGCACCTTAAAGTTTAGTTTAAGCACATGAAAATTGAATTTAATGATCTGAAGGAAATCTATAATATTTTCAGACATGGATGGAGCATTTTCGGTCTTAAGTAAATTTTGAATAGATGTGGCTTCCATATTAATGGAATCCGAATATCTAAATAATATTTCCTCAAAATAATCTACCCATGGAGATACAGAAATGGGGTGATTGAAGTCACAAGTAGCATTTTCATCATTAGCTGCCATATTTTAAAATTAGCCTGGTGAAGTGTCTGTTATCTCCAAAATCTTTTTTTTTTTTTATTTTCTGGTGTTTATATAATTTCTGTTGTTTACTTTTTTTTTTTTTTTTGACAGCCAAAATGGAAAAAGGAGGAATTCTTTGTTTTTTTTGAGAGAGCAACACAAATAATGCAAAAAAATAATACTAGTATTTCAAAAAGGTGTATGTATGCAAAAACTCTAGTTATGAGAAATGAAATGCATGCACATAAAATAAAACACAATAAGTTGCATAAATAAATTATACACAAAAGGAAAAAAACATGGAGGGGGGGGGGGGGAATGTAAAAAAATAATATGAGTGTATCAATCACAACATTTCAGAAAGTTAAATTTCTGTCAACATCCAGTAGGATTAAAGTTTCCGAAATTCAATAAAATAAAAGAAAACAGGTAATTAAATTGTAAATCTGGTTTAAAATACAAAAAAAAAAAACAAACAAGGTCAGAGTCGAGCAACACATGCTGAGAGTAATTGTGCAAATGTCACACACAAGTGAAAATGTGCAAATGTTGTGAGCGAAATATGCACATATTTATAAAAATATCCAATACTGCAAAATCTGGAGCAGAGAACTTCTTTGTTGCCTATCGGCAGAATAAGTGTACTTTCAAAGTACGCCAGTGGGGCAAAAGGGTTAAACTCTAGATTTTTGAATGCATAAAAATCATTTTTACGAAAAAGGAAACATAGCATGTTTATGTAAATTCACGGATGAAAAAAAGTATGAGAAGTTTGTCATGATTAAACCATAAAAACATTATAAGTGAAATATTAATAAAAGTATAATAATTTTTATCATTTTAACTGCAAAAAGTACTTAAAAAAAACAAACAAACAAACAAACGCAGCTTGGAAGAAGATAATAAGGAGCAAATATGCTATCACCGTTAAAAATATTATAAAAAATAGTTCAGAAGTGATTTCTCCTTTCAAGCTGACAAATCAACAAACATATGAAAATCCAAATGGTAAAAGTACAAGTATGAATAGGGAACCATAACATGAATAGAAACTGATAATATTTACTGATATTGAAAAGAAAGAAAAAAAGGTTATAACAATTTAGAGTAAATAATTTAATATAAAAGTATTCCCTGTTCATACTTACATGCAAACTGTGTTTTTTTTTTTTTTGTCTAAAGAATTGTGACAAGTGTTTTCATTAAATTCGTTGCACTAGTATGTCGTTTTTTGTAGAGAGCATTCATTTGGAGTACAAAAACAGGGCGATGGGAAAACAACGCTTGTTTTTTTTTAAGAAAAAAAGTAAAATAAAAAGGTTTTAGTGACAATTTGCAACGGAAAAGAAATTGAAACAAAAATATCATTAACGTCCTATTTTCGTACTCTGAATGCTATAAAGATGTTGAATGATAGTTGACACAACGTGTGCATTGTGATTTAGTACACTCTTTTTTTTTTAGGTGCAGAGTGGTTTCTTTTTTTTTTTTTTAAACTGAATCATTCGCACACACTAGGGTAATTTTTTTTTTTAATCTCTTGATAACACATCACAAAATGAAAACACTATTCCTCAACTTCATGGCACACTTGGTGCATTCTATATTTTTTTTTTTAGGAAAATTGAAGGTATCACCACAAGGAAGCACAAAGTAAATCGGATTTTTTTTTTTTTTTTGACTATTGCTTCGGACACAATTTGTTATATTAACACAAGATGACACTTTCACGAAATTATATATCTGTTTAGCATATTTCATTATTTTGTCACCAAATCTGTGGGATTCCTGGACACTTTGCACTGTAAACATAAATCACAAACAAAGGAAAACAGCGCACAATTCCTGGACTTGTTGCACCGAGAACTTTGTTTAAAATGTGTGTTACTTGTGCGGGTATTTCATACCACAGCTAGGTGAGGACTTTTCACAAAACATTTCCCTTTTGGGAAACTATGGATGACACTTTTCAGATGGCACTTTTTTTTCACAAACCTGTCGCACTCACACGTTTGATGGAAGGATGAAGGTCGCGCACAAAAAAAAAACAGAAACCGTCTTGATTTTTGTTTGACGAAGGCACAACTTCACGCAGGGAAACAAGTGATCGGTGTGATATTTCGTAGAAAAAGGAACTGCTGGCGGAGGCGACTTCATTCGATGACGCCGTTGGAGCATCGCAGTGTTATCTTGCTTCTCGTCAGGCTAGTGTACAGTCCGGAAGAAAGAGGCACTCTCCAAATCCGTTGGGGTCGCGAGAAAGGGAAATCCCCTGAAGTTGACATCGGCGAGCGAACAGAGTAGGGCAGCCGGAACTCCCGTGGGGAAAAAGAACATCCTTTCGCGTCGCTGATAAGAAAAAAGGGGAACGGATTGAAACTTCTCCTCGTATTTTTTTTTTTTTTTTTTTTTTTATTACTGTTGGAGAAAAAAATCTGGGCAATGGCACCAATTTTGTGTAGAGGAGATTTATTATTAGAGAGTCCAGGTTCGTGGATGAATAAAAAAAACTCCAACACTAGGATTTTCGAGGACTTACTTCTTTATTATGAAACTTTTTAAAGGGGGAACCATGATAGTACAGTGGACGGGAGAAGTCAGACGGGACTGCCCGACGGGGCAGCCCCCCGAAGGGCAGAGAGCCGAGGTCTGTCCCACTCAAGTTCAGCGACAGTAGTGGTGAATTATTCATTACAATCACTCACTCATTGGCGAGATGAATAGCAATATCTGTACAGTATTGGCGATGAATACTGGTGGGGTGGACAAAGGAATCAGAGGCATCTCGAAGTATTACATAGAATTCAAACTTACGCCGTGGCGCGGCTATATGGTTACACGTTTCTTAACATTCTTGCGGTAAGGAAAAGTGGTTAATGAAAGGAACACGTGATTTTTATATGCACGTTAGATCTAACTGCAGCTGCAAACTAGTCAGCAATGGGCATATGGTTTGTATCCGACAAAGTACAAGGGTGAGAATTGTATACTAATGCAAGCCCAGAGGCTGGGAAAATATGCATTAGATAACGTCGGCTGCAAAGCGAAAAGAGATTCATTTGTATTTTATTCTTTTACTTTATTTCAATGGAAAATAACTGCGGTTAAGATCTTTTTCTATCGTGTGAATTTGAAAGACAGAAAAAGGAACCGAGATAAATGATGTCTGCATTTGAAAAGAACTTTAAAAGTAAAAGCGAAACTTACAGTAGTGAGAGGGGGGGGGGGGGAAGAATGACTAAAGACATATGAAATTAACTCTAAAATGTCAAACTTAAACTAAATATTTTATTTGAAGGGGGGGGGGGGAGAATAATGACAATTTATACTAAACCAGTAAAGTTAAAAGTTGATTTTTTTGAGGGGAAAGGAGGAATAATGAATATATAACGGTAACGCCGTTATATAGGCTGGGTTATACCGGGTTTATAAGCTTGGTGTAAACATACGCAATATCGCTTGGAAATTATTTTCAAATCATATGTGACTTGGACTACCAATATATCATCTGTATAAATAAATTACAATTTCTTTATCACTCAAAATGTAAATGAAATTTTTCGTTGTCTAAATATTTGAATGGTTAGAAGATGCTCTTAAGTGTAAATGACAAACAACTACAAAATTTACTTTATCTCTTATGCTTATTTAAAAAAAAAAAAATGTTAAAAATTTGCATTTTCCAACACGCCAATTTTGGATATCGATTCCGAATTAAATTTTCCGCACACAACAAACAAACAAACAAAAAACGTTAGAAATGCATTAACGTTAGAACAGAGAGGAATAACAATGTTGCGAAATTCTGTTCAGAAATAAATTACTGCCGCGGCTGGAAAAAATGTGGAATGTAATACTTCGTTCCTTTTAAGGAGTCCGCTTGACTTAGTATCTTTTTAGAAAATTAATTAGAAGATATTTAGAAGAAATTCGAGGGATTTGTGTCGGCCGGTTGACAGTCCAGGTAGCTCAACAGGCAAACATTGGTAATTTAAGCTAAAAGTCTTGGGTTCGACTCGCGGCCTCGACACGTTTCTACTCATTTGAAATAAAAATCAATCTATAACTTAAAATGTAGTAAAGGAAATCAGCATAAATTTATTCTTTATAATCATATTATTCCATTATTACTTGAGTGTGCGCGGCTCCGTTTCTACCGTTGTACATTAAAAAAAAAATCTAATTACAACTGAATCAAACTATAAAAGCGTTAAATTACACACATAATTTACATATCTATTAACCGAAACGTAACGAAATACATATTCAAGAAAAATCGGATATTAATGAGGGTTTTGAATGCTGTTGTAAACAACAAATTATAATTAACTCCAGAAACTCTGTAAAAAAAAAAAAAAAAAAAAAAAAAAAAACTTTTACAAAGAAATTTTTTTAAGCTTGGTCACAGCCTGTGGCTACTAATTGTTGTTGTAATAAAATACAATGCATAATTCACTCTGTTAAGAGAATCGTGGTTAATTTTATAATAATTATATATTAACTATTAATTGAATAATCTATTATTATGCTAACTATTAATTTGTTTACTATTTTTATATTCATATATTTTATTTTTAGGTACGTTCGTATATATATATAAAAACGTAGACCCTATAGTCGTTGTCTGGTTTGCCTGCCCGCATATAAGAGCTCAAAAAATACCCAACCGAATGGTTTGAAATTTGATGTATATAATAGTTGCAGAATTTTGTCGAGTCATTTCAAATTTTTTGAAAATTGAATCAAAACTCAAAAGATGTTATCGAAATTTTCTTCATTCTATTAAATCTTATCATATGTATAATTAATTCAATGACATGCTATGATATGTAATTATTCTAGGTGGCCATGGTGATTACGCCGCACTTAAGATAGAGTTATATTATTTCTGTATTACTGAATTTAATATACAATGTGTCCACGTATAACCTAAACGACCTTTATTTCCGCAACCATTGGTCCTAGATGCATACTTCCAATTACAAAAATGGTCAAAATTAGGTGCAGGGTTAAGATAAAAGAGTTTGAAGCGAAAAAACAATTTAGAATTACAGAATCTAAATTTTTATACGGTCGCTCGGTCCTATAAGTTATATTTAGTAAAATTTCCCTGTTACTCTGGCAAGTAAGGCAAAAAAAGTCCTGTTATTCTACGATTAAAATTGACCGAGTAATAGCTGTTTAAAGTTGGAGTATATGTTTTGCTGCATATGAGGGGTCATTCACAAATTTAGTAGAAATATAACGTCAGATATATTAAAGAAATGGTTGAGAGTAAAATTAGAATTGCAATATAAATTTGAAATCTTTAATTACTCTGACATATTACTGCAAAATGTACAATTTGTACTGAACATTATAAGAAGATAAAAATAACAGATCTTTTGTTAAATAAAAGTTAAAAAACAACAACCTCAATTCTTTACGAAATGATACATATTTTAAAATGCTGTTAGATTACACTATCTTTCAAATTTTGGGTTATGGCATGTTTTTTAGCATTTGAAAATTGATTCTTATGTATTTTTTTAGCACTGAATCCGAAAATGACCTTCATTTTAAACCATCACGTCATGCATTTTCTCAAATCGCAAATTTCAAAGTTAAAAATCTAATAATTAAAATTGATCCCCCTTCCCATCCCAATCTCATCGGACCCTCGAGCTGTTTAGCTGTAAGAAACCAGATTATAAGCCTAAAAATCTAATAAATTATTGAATTAAATAAAATTAAACTGAATAAAAAAGTCTTACATCTATTTTATAGTATCAGATTTTTCGCTATTTTTTAACCTTGAAATTTACGATTTGCGAAAAATCTTGACATGATGGTTAAAAGTGAAGGTAATTTGTTTGGATTCAGCGTTAAAAAATACATAAAATGTAATTATAAAAGTTAAAAAACACAACCATCGCAGGTTTATGTTATCTAATCTAAAACTCTTTCTTAAACTTCTTGACGGTAATCTATCCGAATTTTTTTGTGTTATCCTCTAATATACGTTGTATAAGATGGTAATAGTCGAAAATCATAATAATATTGCATTGTCATTGGATTTAAGTTAGTATGTAAAATTTAACTTCGATTGGACAACTGAAACTAAGTTGAAGTTCAAGTACAAATTTTAAACTGGAAAGACGATCATTGCAAGTTAAATGAAACCTTATGAAAATAACATAATTTTAGTTAAAAGAAATCATAGCCTCAAATCCTTACAAAATAGAGCATATGTTAAAATACAATTATTTTAACTAATCTGAAACTTAGCTAATAAAAGTTAATCGTAATATTTGTACTATTTCTTTCAAAGCGCAGATACCTTGAAAAAAGACAAGTGCTTTATACACGACTCCTGAAAGAATGGTCGAAATCATCTGTTTTGATATACAAAAGAGTTGTATAAGTCATGCATTTCAAAGTTTCATAACTCAGTCAATTTTAATGTTAGATGAATGGGACTTTTTTTTGTCTTACTTGTTAGTGTCACAGTAAATTTTTAGTAAATATCACTTATAGGACCGGGGGACCGTATAAAAATTTAAATTTCGTAATTTTTTAACAAATGTTTTTCTTGACCCAGATCGCTTTAAAAATTATTCTTTACCTTATTTAAACCATTTTTGTAATTGGAAGTATGCATCTAGGACCAACGGTTGCGAAAATAAAAGACGGTCAGGTTGTACGTGGACACACTGTATGTAATCGTAATACATTTTATATTCCTGCAATATTGCATAAGAGTGCAACAGCTTTGAAATATTTTATATTTTTTAAATGTAGTCATTTGCATTTTAGATACAGACTACATTTTAAATATTTTAATATTTTAACAGCTTTGAAATATTTAAAAATAAATACTGGTTGGCAGAGAAGTAATACTATAAGTAGGCTACTTCAGTTGTTTTGATTCTAGTATCATAATCAGCAAAAGACAATTATTGCAACATAATCCATTCCGTAAATACTGTTAGTTATGAAAAACACTGTTTAATTTTTTTGTAGTTAAATAAATTCATTTTTACTTTATTATCAAATTCAGACTGATACACATTTCGTTCTTGAGCCTTTAATTTTGCTTGTCCATAACGAGGTTATGTGATTAGATTTTCCTCTGAAATATGAACGGTATAAAAATTTTAATATTTCATTTCAAAATTAAGGTATACAACTAGAGAAAGGCAATAAAAAAACAGGCAACTGCTCTAGAGAATATGAATTATTTAATAGATGAATATTTGAAAAAAAGTTAAAACAAAATTTAAGCCATTAATTTCGTAAAATGCAGACATTATTTACAAAATTTTTATGTATTATCAAATTCAAACTAGCATTTAAATGGAAATAAATGTTTTACGAATTTTGGCTAATAAAAGCGAATTAATATAATAGATATTTATACGTACAAAAGATTTGCATATTATGAAATTCAAACCAGCATTTAAATGATTTAGAAAAAAAAATGTTTTACGAATTTTGACTAAGAAAGGCAAATTAATATTTATGATATTTATGTGTACAAAACATTTGCATATTATCAAATTCAAACGATCATGTAAATGATTTAGAAAAAAAATGTTGTACGAATCTGGTCTAAGAAAGGCAAACTAATATTTGTTCTATTTAAGCGGAAAAAGTGTTTGCATACAGTGTAATTAAAATTAATGTAAAAAATAATTTTCTATAGTAATAATCGCGAAGTTAAAATGTGAACATTTATTTCGAGACACGGCATATGCATTTAATTCAAATAAATATGAAAAAATTCAACATGGTAATCATCTACATATAACAACAATATAGATATATTATTATTTTATATTTATATAATATAATATATATGTATATATACCGTATTTACTCTTGTATGACGCGCTTCCCGTACTTTACAAGAAAAAAACGGCAATTTTTTAAAAATCTGGTATATAACGCGCACCATAAATTTGACATGCAAGTGAATGATTGACTACATGAGTTTCAGTAAGGAAGTCGAAACAAATGTTACGGCAAGCCAAGAAAGAAGGCAAAAATCTATTTTTAGACTTCGGGTAGGGAATGAAGTGTGGGAGGAAGTGAGTGAGGAGGTAGGATTGAGTGACGTATCATGCTGTCAGGTTAACTCCAGAGGAACCCTAGGCAGTACGAAATACCAGGCTTGCTCATTAATTATTATGACGTCCACAAATAGTGGATAGCCGCTTTCACGACGTACAGCGATTGCTAGAAAGCGGCGTACACATCGTTTTGTACCAATCGCTTAATGTCATTGATAGTGGCCAGCCACTATTTGTGACGTCGTGATAATGAATGAGCAAGCCCGGTATCTAGTGTTGCCCTGATGCTGTGGTGACTTCACTAGCTTAACGAAATACTTGAGAACATTTTTTTGTTAACGGGCGAGTAAGATGGAGAATCGATGTAGTTATACTGCGACATTTAGGTTGAAAATAGTTCAGTGTGCAAAAGAATATGGTAACCGTGCTTCAATACGGAAAATGAACATTCCAAGAGAAGATTTCAAGGGGCGTTATGGCTGGGTGCGACGTTTTATGATCCGTAACAGTCCGAGAAGAACAACGCTACCGATGAAGCTACCGGAAGAATACGACAAACAATGCACGAAGTTCTTCCAGTACGTTATAAGACAACAAAAACAAAAGGGATATCACATGTCGCAAATCGGCAATGCAAATCAAACTCGCTGGGGTTTGATATGCCAGAAACCACAACCGTTCACATCGATAGAGATAGAAGCGTTTAATTGAGCACTGTGCCACTTTGCTGGTCATTACGAAAATTGTTTGTTATATTTTTTATAGTCATATATTTATATATTTTTTTATATTTTATTGAAATTGTTCGTTATATTTTTATAAAGAATATGCGTATAAATAATTAAAATCAACGAATCTTCCGATTATACGCAAAATCAATTATACACGATTATGATTCATTGATTTGACCATAAATGACAGATTCCTGTATTTTAAATATACCATAACATGCAAACACAACAGAATAACTCAAGAAAGTATTTACTAAAACCCATTAAAAGAAGATTCTGATGTAATAAAAAAAAACATATTTTCAAAAAGTTAACAAAATTTTTCCCGCTATTCATTTTAAGGGTGTACTTTGCATTAAAGAAAAACGAATATTCTATTAATAATTCACTAGTTTTAAAAACCATATTTTTGTACATTAACATACGAGTGCATCACTCAATATGATATTAATTTTTACTGGCTGTTGAAGAGCAAAAGCGGAACACATGATACTTAAAAAGCATTTAAAACCTCTGAAATAAAAACTTTAATGGTACTTGAACAAAAACAAGACTTACTCCTATACTTCAGGCATATTTTTACTAAAGTTTTAGAGCAAGGATTTTAAATTTTTTGGAGCAAATGTAGCGAGAATGTAAAAGATAATGGTTTTAAAGTTATCTTTAATGGGCACTGGCACGTTCATGTATAATAGCCTCATTTAAAGTCTTACATATGGGTAATATTGCGTTGCAATGCGATAAAGTTTCTAGATAATTGAGTCTGAAATGCATTATATAACAGACATTTACATGTTAAATTGTATTTATTAACGTTTTTCTTAAATATTTTTAAGATAATAAAAATTAGTAGATATTAATGAATTACAAAAAATGCAAATGAGTGGGCTTATAATATATTTCTGTTTTTGCTGAACGCTTAGTAAGCAAATATAAAATGTAGAGTTCTTTTTAAATTTTAGTTCAAGAAACAAATAGAAGCTATCTTTCATTAAAAATTACTTACGATTAAAAAATAAATAATATAATAAAATAGCTAATAGATACTTAATATGTTGTACCATTAAACATATTTATAATTTCATAATATTTTTTTTTAACAAAAAAATTAACTTTCGCTATACAAACTCATACTAGATACTTTTTACCGACAAATGAAGCACCAGAAAAAACATGAAATCTAAAAATATTCATTGTATATGAAATGGTCACTCAAAATTAACAGTAAATTCACAGAGCGGTAATTTTTGGAAGAATTTCGTTTGATATAATTGACAATTTATTAATATATAGCAAATATATAACAATTCTATTTGTTGTTAGACATTTATTAATTAGGTAATTTATAAGTTTTTCATTAAAAAAAAATTATACTGAAAACAAGTTAATGTTGGAAATATCAAAATGAGTCTGTTACAAATCGTTGGAAATCAGTTGCAGATAAAGTCTGTAATTTTCTATAGCTAAGTAAAAGATATAAATAAAAAAATACAAATATGTGTTCTTATAATAAATTTCACTTCTTATAGAAATCTTTTCCAGCAAAATGCCGAGTTTCTTTAAATTTCAGTTCAAGCAACAAATATAAGCTATCTTTTAATACAAATTACTTGCATGTTAAATATTTTGAATATCACAAAATAGCTAATAGATGCTTAATATGATATTTCATTAAACGAATTCATAATTTCATAATGTTTTTTGAACAAAAAATGTATCATTTGCTATACAGGCGCATTTTGTTACCGAAAAATGAGGCATACATAAAAACTAGAAAATCTAAAAATGTTCATTGTATGTAACAAGTTCATTCAAAATTAATAATACATTCACAAGGCGGAAATTTTTGAAAGAATTTCGTTTGATATAAATGACATTTTATTTTAATTTTATGTCTAACAAATATATAACAATTCTGCTAGTTGTTAGATATTTATTAGTTAGAAATTTTATTGGTTTTTTTTTTTTTTTTTTTTTTTTTTTTTTATTAATTAACAGTGACATACTGGAAATAAGTTAATTTAGGAAATTTCAAAACGTCTGTGATACAAATCTTTGAGAATTCAGTTCCAGATAATTTTTTTAATTTTCTATATTTAAGTAAAATCTAAATAATATCATAATAACAAGATACGGAGAAGGACGTGAAGTGTGTGAGTTTGTAGTGAGTGCCATTCAGTTATTTAGAGGTGCCACAATCCACATTTTGGATACAAGATCTAGATAGATTGAAACCTCTAGCGATCTCCTTGAAGCGATCTCCAAATCAATAAAATTTGATAATCACATCAAACGAAAAATTATCTCGAGGTTCGTTGAATTGCTTCAATTGGTAAAGTCCAATAGGGATAGAGATTTTCAGCTTAAGGGGTCCGGTACCCTCTGAACAAACAAAATACATGAAAAAGTGACCTCTATAAGAATTGCCACCATTCTATAATTATTTTACTTTTAATTATAAAACTGAAAACACGCGTATTATAAAATACTTATTTTATCAATTAAATTTGGTAAAAAAAGTATACACATATATAAAGTTTTTTTAAATTTATTTTATAGATGATACAATTTTTATAAAAAAATTATTCTTGCATGCATTGCACGAAATGATTTTTCACATTGCAATGACTAAAACAAACCAAGATTTTTTTAATGAATACAGATATAGTGTGTTTTTAAAATGACCTACAACGAAAAAAATAAACTTTGTAGATTCCGAGAAAAAAAATATTTTTGTAAAGAAACTCGAAATATCGAGATTTTTTTAATACAAAAATAATCGTGGTTTCTAAAATTCTTACTTGAGAACCAAAATAATAGGCCATTTTATGTCTCTATATGTTTACTACATTCACCGAAAATTTCGTGAAATTCTAGGTAACCATTTTTTAGGAATCGTGCGCGCAATGATAAAAATCGCTGTTTTGAGAAAATTGACATTAAAGATTAAACCTCTAATTGCTTATGTAGAAAAATCTCAAAAGGTTTTAAACATAACCTCTCTTCTAACGCCAATTTTTGTATGGGGTTTATTTTTAAAAGATTCATAAAGAATCATATTTAATTATAAGCTATTTTTTAAAATAATCGATTGTTGGACTCTTTAAAGGGCACCTGACCCAAGATAGATTTTAAAACAACACACGTACATCATACGGAGTAGAAATCTTAGAGATTTTTTCGGTCATCTTTAAATTCTACTAGCACCTTTCGATATATCTATATCTATAGATGAACGGAAAATTTTAGTTTAATCATTTCCAGTCCGATTTTTTTTTTTCTGAGTGGATGTAGGAAACTTTTTTTTTGTTAATAATATTAAAAGTAGTTATCCAAATCACAGAAGTTAAGACTGACTGTAATGTAATTGTTTATAATAAAACTTAAAATTCTAGAAAATTATTGTGTCTGATTAACCCTGCTTGTTATACGACATTTTTAGACGTCTTCAAAACTTCTTATTTGGACTACTGTCACATGAATAGCATCCAGAATAATTACATTTTCTTAATTTTAGTAGATGACATAATTGTCATCTACTAAAATTAAGAAAATGTAATTATTCTGGATGCTATTCATGTGACAGTAGTCCAAATAAGAAGTTTTGAAGACGTCTAAAAATGTCGTATAACAAGCAGGGTTAATCAGACACAATAATTTTCTAGAATTTTAAGTTTTATTATAAACAATTGTTCCGGAAAAGTAGTCCCTATTTTGAATTTGAAGAGTGAAACATGTTTAAAACAAAAAAATGTCTATGATGTAGATGAGATTTAAACAACTTTTATTATTATTATTATTATTGTTATTATTATTATTACTAAATTCTGAAACGTAAATAAAGCCATAATAATAATTGTATAGACTTATACTATCATCACTAAATGCACCTTATAACAAAACACAAAAGTAAGTGTTAAAAAAATAATTGTCAATGTACATAAATATCTTATTTATAGTATGCCTGACTCTGAAAGGGTTATACTAACGCCCCCTAGATAAGGAAGAAAGCCTTGACACTCGTCGCGAAAACGTCACACAAATCAGGGAAAACTAAGAAAAAATTCAAACAACTTGCATATTTCGTTTTCTTTCGCTTGTGGAATGATGAATTATTATTAAAAAATGAGAATAATTAAGTCTACGGTCCAACGAAATCGAAAAATGCAAGTTGTTCGAATTTATTTTTCTTTGTATTGCCTACTTTGTGTGACGTTTTCGTGACGCGTGTCAAGGCTTTCTCCCGTATCTAGGAGGCGTTGGTTATACTGGATTGCAAATCCACACAATATCGTAATGTTATCATATGAAGACGAATGTCTAGAGATTGCTTAGGATGTTTTCAAGAGCAACGGCTATTCTCTGCATACAAGATATACGTAGACAAGAACCCATAGCTTGAAGTGGATTTAAAATCAAAACAATATAATGACATCGTATGGTGAGAAAATTGCCCAGACTTCACTTCAGTTTTTTTTTTTCCAGGTGGTAAGACCATCTATTGCATATTATATCAAGTTAACAAAAACTTGTAGCTTGAAATTGATTCCAAATAAATGCGTATATGCATACCGAAACTGGATTTCGCACAAAGTACTCCTTGACCAGTAACCTATTCACTAAGGCAAACGTTTGACTGGAAGACACTTAAAGCTTTAAATATTCTTTAAACAAAATTTGTCATATATAAAACAAAATTTTCGTGAGAGATATTATTTAGAAAGGGAACAGGGAGTTGTGTCTTTTATGAAGAGGGAAAAATTCTGAAAACGTTACACAATTATCTCGCTTAAACCAGATACGTTCTAATTTTGTTGATTCTGGAAATGGACCATTTTAAAATACATTATATTTATACGAGAGGTGTTTAAATGAAAGTAATTCGAGGTGTGTATCCATGAGATGAGTAAGGACAGAAATGAGGCAGATACATAGATAGAAAAAAAACAATATTTAATGAGTGAAATGCATACAAAGTTTGTTTTTAAAAAAATCACCCATGATGTTTATGCAGGCGTCCCATTGCTTAGAAAGTTTACGAATTCCGTCCGCGAAAAACAATGTCCATATCACGGAACCAGTTCAGAACTGCAGCCTTTACATCCTCGTCGGGGTGAAATCGTTGAAACTTTAGGCTTTTCTTCAGTGGTCCAAAGATGTGACAGAGTTTTAATGTCCGTAATCAGCTTCTCTGTCAGAACTTTGTGCGCCTGAACGGGCGCGGCATATCTGTTGTCTCCTGTCGACGGTCGCTAATCATTCTCGCCCACCTCGCCACCGTGTGTTTTGACACACACGTGTCACCATACATAGCCAGCATTCTGCGATGAATATCCACCGGCTTACACCGTTCCAGTGTTAAAAACTTAAATACAGCTCGCTGATCTGTTTTGGACGAAGTTGCATCCGCACCAGCCATTTTTAACTGAATGCCTCGTCCTTACGAATGAAGTTATCACAAATCAGCTTGCACTTGCGCTCGCATGGTAAATTAGGATGGTCACAAGAAATCAATTTTTGATTTTTTTCCTGGGGGATCCTCCAAAAAGTTGCCAATTAACTAGAAAATGAGCTTGGCAAAATTTCAGCTCATTTGGATAATGTTAACCCGTGCCTCATTGAGGTCAAAGTTTGGAAAAAAATGTATTTTTTCGCAAAAAAGGCTATTTTTACTTCATCAAGTGAATGCAATTGAACCTAAAACACAATGCTGGTCTCATTTCATAAAAAAAAAAATGTTTTTGACTTGAAGAACAACACACCACTATTTTGTAAAAAAATATACATTTAATCATATGCGCATTTTTCAGGAACAGACTCCATCTGAATCCTAAAAATTGACTTTTTATGAAAATGCGAAAAAACATTGCAACATTCTATTTCCTCTGCTTTTCACCGTTCTGTTTTCATTTTGTACATAATATTGGATTTAATTGAAAAAAATTCAAACATAAATGAAAGAAATCGAAATCTAAACTTAAAGAATTAAAAGAAAAAAAATGGCAAAGAAGTATAAAAAAGAGAATAAATAATGTTCAAATGCGTTTTATTATTACAGTTGTGTTACAACAAAGGAAGCATTAGAAAAAAAAAAAAGAAATTATTATCCATTAAAAATTTAACAGTAAGATGGTTATGGCTCAGATAAGGTGGCTTTTGAAGAGTCTTGAAAAGTTTTTCTACATTCAGATACAACTTTTAGAAGAAACTGCTTTTGTTCTTCTTCTTTTATTAAACAGGAATCGAAATTTCAGGCTAATTTTATTCCCCTCTCAGCTGTGTCATTGACAACCTGAAAACCATTCACTACTTTTTCTGCTTTCAAATAATGATTAGTTTCACATCCTTCATTGGGGTCGGCAATTAAAAGTGCATATTAACATAAAATATCTTAAAATTTACAGTTTCAGACGAAACAAAAACACCAACTTCTTTCTTCAAAAAATAATCCACTTCGTTAAAACCTTTTGTTGTTCTTACATTCCTATCATCATCATAATTTTCTTCTTCAAATGATTTCAATTTTACAGCTATGCTTATTTTAACTTTTTTCTCAAAGTATCATCTAAAAATGAAAATGCAACTTGATCTTAGTTAAGACAGCAAAAGCAGTTTATCGTTTTAGTGAATGAGTTGTCTGTAACCTATTTATCAATTTTTCTGTAGTCAACAAGTGATTTTAATAATTGCAGGTCTTGATTGAGAGTGGGAGCATTGAAATATGATTTGACAATAAATATTGCTTATAAATAAGCAAATGTGTGTAATACCTTCTTTTTCTAAATTTGATAATGAGAGCGGAACCGTGAAAAAATAAATTTTGAGAGAATAAAGGACCAGTCCCATCCATCTGGCATGATGAATAGTACCAGATTCTCTGAAAAAAAAGTCTTTTGAAGGAAGATGTCTTATAAAAATTACACAAAGTTGGATAAATTCTTTATAATCACCCCTGTGCTGTTCATTTTTTAAATGTTCTGTAAGAAAGCTTAAAATTTCTTCTGAATTAAGTATTTTGTATCTAATATTTCATCTTCAGTAGCATTTTTATACTTAGTCTGAACTAACTTAGACCAGCCAATCTAAATTTTTTTTATATGTGGCTGAGGGGCATTAATTGTGCCCACTTCACAATCAAAAACAGCTTTTAGGATAATTTCTAAATGATGGTGGCTACATGGTAAATGTACAAAAATATTTTCTTTAATAATTGCTATAGCAAAATGCATGTTCCTCTGAGGCGACCAGTTTTTACTGCAGTGGTATCAAAATGCATTGCCTGGATTTTACCAAGTTCCTCCTTCTCTTCAATTGCTGAAAATACAGCTTTTGCCTGGATTATTTCGGTACTATTTTCAAACTGAGGAACTCCTATTAACTGTTCTTCATCTCCACAACTAGTCAAAACTGCTATCCTCTCCACATCTCTTTCTTTACTCAAAAAACTAGTTGGATGTGCCAATCCCAAAACTTTCTTCTATCTTATACATCTTAATATTTCAAAACCTAGTTACACATGTTAATACTTCAATATTATTAGTTCAATACTATACCAACTTTGATTTTCATCTTAAATTTCTGCTCAAGTCAATTAAACGGACTAAAAACGAGTTGATCTATATCATGATATTTGTTAAAATTATTAATTTTTCCTTATTCTGTCGTTATCAGCTGTTTTCGAATAGCCGGCATAGCAGGAAGCGAGTTCAGGCCGCTGCATGAGCCGCCGATGCACAATAGAACTACGAAAAATCAAGAAAAGTATACAAAAATCGCTAGCACGGAGCCCCTTTACCGCGCAATATTTCCAGCTTCAAGGAGAACCTGTTGGCCAAAGCCAAAAACAAGCACAAACATTTTGGTTCAATTGTATGCATAATTTTATACGCTGTTCGACGGTACAATAATGAAAATGGCACAGAGATCGGAATTATAGCGCCCCCTTCTTTCGGAATTTTTTCAAGTTCAGGGAGGACTTGTTTGCCATAGCCAGAAACATGCACAAAACATTTGGTTCAATTATATGGATAACTTCATACACTTTTCGATGGTACAATAATGAAAATGGTACAGACATCGCAATTATAGTGCCCCCTTCCGGCAGATTTTTTCCAAATTCAGGGAGGACCTTCGTGACATGATAAAAAATAAACACATAAAATTTGGTTCAATTCTATGCATAACTTCATACACTTTTCGGCGGTACAATATTCAAAATGGCACAAAAATTGTACAAAAATCGCTATTACAGCGCCCTCTACGTGTGATTTTTTTACAAATTAAGGGAGGACCTCCTTGCCATAGCCAAGAACTTAAAAATTTTTTTTGGTTCAATTCTATGCATAACTTCATACACTTTTCGATGGTGCAATATTCAAAATCGCACAAAAATCGCTATTACAGCGCCCCCTAACGGCGAATTTTTTGCAAATTCGTGGAGGACCTGCTTGCCATATCCAAAAACTTAAAATAAAAATTTGGTTTAATTCTATGCATAACTTCATACACTTTTGGACGGTACAATATTCAAAATCGCACAAAAATCGCTATTACAGCGCCTCCTACCGGCGAATGTTTTCCAAATTCGGGGAGGACCTGCTTGCCATAGCCAAAAACTTAAAATAAAAATTTGGTTTAATTCTATGCATAACTTCATACACTTTTCGATGGTGCAATATTCAAAATCGCACAAAATTCGCTATTACAGCGCCCCCTACCGGCGAATGTTTTCCAAATTCAGGGAGGACCTGCTTGCCATAGCCAAAAACTTAAAATAAAAATTTGGTTCAATTCTATGCATAACTTCATACACTTTTCGATGGTACAATATTCAAAATCGCACAAAAAACGCATTTACAGCGCCCCTTACCGGCGAATTTTTTCCAAATTCAGGGAGGACCTGCTTGTCATACCCAAAAACTTAAACTAAAAATTTCGTTCAATTCTATGCATAACTCCATACACTTTTGGATGGTACAATATTCAAAATCGCACAAAAATTGTTATATCAGCGCCCCCTACCGGCGAATTTTTTCCAAATTCCGGGAGGACCTGCTTGCCATAGCCAAAAACTTATAATAAAATTTTGGTTTAATTCTATACATAACTTCATACACTTTTTGATGGTAAAATGGCGACAGACAGACTGATAGACGGACGGACGGACAGACGGACGGACGGACAGACGGACAGACGGACACACAGACAGACAGACATGTTTTTTGGAATCTCTGACCCCTAAAACATGCAAATCCGTCGAAAACCGGAAGTCGAAAAAAATTTCGATTACAATACTTTCTTCTAATGAAGATAGAAGAAAGTAATAAGGAAGCAGTTTTCCATCCCAGTGAACAACAGCTCCCTATAAAATGAAAGTTTTAAATCTGTTTTTAATGAGATCAGTTCTTTGTTTTCAAAAAAGTTATTTGTATAGGAATCGCATTACAATTCTACTTAAAATTAAAGTCTGTGGTTAACTGGTGGGTGTACTGTAATTCTCCGGTGTTCAGTTTCACTTGGCGAATATTATAAAATAAAATACGTGAAACTTGACAATTACTTGGTATCTTAAAATCGGTGAATTGTTGAGGCATGCGGCTAATTAAAAAAAATCTTGCATTTCTGCCATCATACCGAAAGGGGCGTGATTATCGGAATGAATAAAACTAGATAACGCTAGTAGGTAACATAAAATACGTAAGAAAAAATAATGTCTTGTAATAAGAAGAGAAATTCATATGTTCCTTTTAAATGCGCTTCAATTGCAATTCAAATTTAGGAGCACTTTCTTTCCAGGCGCAGAACTAAATAAATAATAATTAGCTATAATTGATGAAATATTTTTAAAGTTACAAACAATGCTCAATTCCTTTTGCCTTTTAATGCAAATAATACAGAAAAAGATAGCAAAAGTAATCTTTTTCAAAAACACAGAGTTTGAGGGTATGGTTCGCGAGTTGATCTGAAAAATACTAAATGTTATAAAATGTAAGTTTCGATGAGAGTGAAAGTTCAAGACAACAATATTTTCTACGAAATAAAACAAGAATCAGGTTTCTAAGACAAATAGTTTTCACATAATGTAAGAAAAACTACATTTTTTCGCCAAAAATCACAATTTTTCATGAATTCAACCTCGATGAGGCACGGGTTAATATTATTCAATTGAATTGAAACTTTGCCAATTTCATTTTCTAACTAATTGGCAACTTTTAGAAGGGTTCCCCATAAGAAAATATAAAAATAAACTTTTCCCATATATCTTATGACCACCCTAATGATACGTACACCTTCACTAACGCGTTTGTTTCACATCAATACATTGAAAACTGTTTGCATACGACGCTTCGAATCACTTTCATTTGAATACGCCTTATATTATTGATAAAATTTGTTACATAATCCATGACAGTCTCACTTCTTTTTCCAGAAGGCTCTAATCTAAAATTTCGAACCTGTTAAAGCAAATGCCCTGACTGCATACATCTTCACTTTTAAATATCACATAACTTCAATTTTTATGCAGTGAAATAAGAAAAATCTGTTATTTCAAATAGATTTTCGTTGATTTCTTAATGACTTTAATAAATAATATTCAAGTATGTTTTATTATTATTATTATTATTATTATTATTATTATATGTATTTTTAGTTTAGTCCACTCTCAAAAACATTTTTCTTTTTGTTTTATTTCACCAGGCTCTCTTTCTGATAAGATTTGGTTGAACATTTTTATTTTAATCTAGTAAAAATATCAAATGCCAAACCAACATATGCTATATTATTTATTTTTTCGGAAAACGAAAAATATTAATTGTTGTATATATATATATTTAATATTAGTTTAACAGTTCTCTATGTTAGATTTTATTACGCTTATTTCGATTAAAAAAGAAAAAAAGAAAAAAAAATCAGTTTGCTTACATATATTGCACTAAATTTTTTATCAACAGCTAACGTTAATTAGAATCCTGTCATACTTGATAACATTTCATCTGATAATTTTTAAAATTCAGAAAATTTAGAAATAGAAAACATTAAACTTTTAGATTTATTTCCTGATATGATTAAAATTAATCAGTTTACCTTCATTCCGTTGAATTTTATATAATTTTTTCTACTTCCTTTACTGTTATTTTAATCAATATTTATGGTAAATCAAGTGAAAGATAATTAATATTCATTTAATATGAAGCCTCATAAAATTTTAAACAAATTACTAAAGTTAAAGTAATTGAAAAAATGCTAGAAATACACTAAGCTGGATGTGTTTCTCGAGAGATATAGTGATTTATTACAGAGAATGATGTTGAACTGGCGAACATGAAAAATGATTGATTAACCAAAATGTGCTTGTTGATGCTAGAACAACTCAATCAGTATGACTAAATGAATAATTTGGCTTTAATAAAAGAAAATGGCAATGAAATAAATTTAAAATAACATAATATGATTTCCTACAAAAAATAAATAAATAAATAAATAAAAATAATATAAACTTTGCTAATATATATATATTTTTCAAAATAAAATTTTCATGAACAAATTAGTATTTTTACTTTCTTCTATCTTTACAAGAAGAAAGCATTGGATTCGTGAAAAATTTGGACTTCCTGTTTTCGATGCATTTACACGGTTTAGAATGTCCTGAACACGATTTGATGGTTTATAGAAAATGTCTGTATGTGTGTCTGTCAGCCACTCTATCACTCCGTGAGTCTGTATGTAAGAAAAATTTTCAGCACGCTCTATCTTTAGAACTAATGCACGAAATTTCACAAAACTTTAGATTCAGTTAAACCTTGATATAAACTGGTGCTGATTACTTTATGGTACATATCGCCCAGCAGGTGGCACCACTAGTCTGCATTTTTAAAGATTCCCGCAATAGCTGTATCTCAAGAACTAATGCATGAATTTAACTCAAGCTTCAGATTCAGATACTCCCTGGTATAAGTTAGTGTTATTTCGGTTTTGGTGTAAATCGCCCAACAAGTGGCGCTGCTATGCTGCGTTTTACACGATTTCCGCAATAGCTATATCTCAAGAACTACTTCACGGATTTTCATAAAACTTCAGATTCAGTTAGAAGTTGACATAAGTTGTTGATGATTAAATATTGGTGTAAATCATCTAACCAGTGCGCTGATATACTGCATTTTTTTATGAAGTATTAACATGTATGAGACAGAAGAAAGTTTTGGGATTGCCACATTCGACAAGTTTTAAAATATTATTAAATAAAAATTTTATTTCAAGTGATAAAAATCTTGATACAAATTTAAAGTAGCAAATTCAGCAATCATTCAAATTTTAAAGTATATCTTCGGACAATTAATAACTAACAATATGCAAATAAAATTATTTTAAAATGGCTAAATATATAATACATAATGAGTATTAACAAAAATTATTACTAGAATAAAATAATTTATTTCTGAACATTAATTAATTATGTTGTATTTATTTATGTATTGCACAAATATTAATTTTACATGAATGTATATAAATATATAAAATAAATATATAAAAGTATAGTATAATAAACTATAGATCTTATTAAAGAAACAGTTGTTTTTTCAGTAGGTAGCTCACTCGCAAATCATTTTCCGGACCGTCTTGAATATACCCAAAGGAAATGTGAAATTATTTTACATTTTTAAACGAAAATCTAAGTAAAAAGGGCTTACAAAAAAGCGTTTCTTTCTTTCTTTTTTTTTTTTCTTTTTTTTTTTTATTACCATCGAATGTATTTAACTTAAAAAAGAAGAAAAAATCTTATTGTAAAAAAAATTACTACCCAATCCTGTGTATAATTTCCGTGCTATAATATTGGCATTTAGTGGGAAAAGGGCTTCAGATCGAGAGCAAAACAAAATTGGTTCATTCTCACGAAAATATATAATATTTTGATCCCGAAGGTATAAGTATTAGGAAATGTAGCAAATTTCCTAATAATTTCATTCATATTCATATTTTAGTTTTAATTAAGCTATAATTTACATGCTAAAATATTGATATTTAAAGGAAAAAAGGCTGCAGATCGACAACAAAAACCAAATGGTTCATTCTCAGTAAAATATATAATTTTTTGGTTCTGAAGGGATAAATATAAGGGAATGTAGCAATTTTTGTAATATTTTCATTTATACTTATGCTTAAGTCTTAAATAAGTTGACAACTAATACAAGGTTATTTGTTAACCAGGAATGAAGACATCCATGCAAATTTCAAGGTTTTTTACCTAAAATATGCATTTTTCTTGCTATTTTGAAACTTTTCGTGAGAATAATTCAAGTTTCAGGATTTAAGCAAGCAAACAGAAAATAATCCTAAAGGTACTTCCATAAACGAATATTTTTTAAAGGGTTAACATAAATTCTTTTTAAACCAATGACGTCTTTTTAAAGCTGCACGTATGCTCGTTTACCGTGTGGAATTTATCTTTTCGTATTTCGATTAGAAATTCCGCGTGCAGAACGTTACACATTAAAAAAAAGTCGAGAGTAAGCTTCGATTAATTAATTAATTTATTTATTTATTTTTGCTTAAAAAGGACTAAAATAACAAGGACTAAAGGATTTACCTAAAGGATCAATAATAATATTTTTTGAAACGAATTGAGACTTTCCAAAAGAAAATGAAAATACTCGTATATGTAGTCTGGTATTTTTCGCTTTTATTGCGATTTTGATTTCAACAGCCGGTACCGATTTTTACTCTTCTCCTCCCCAAAAAAAGAAAATCATTTAAATGACTTTTTTATTATGTGACTTTTGAATATTTAGTCTATTATTTTTTGTTTTTTTCGTATTTTGGTCAGAAGAGTGGATGCAGATTTTTAAGAATTGAAGAAATCGCGAAAAATAGCGAAACAACTTTCGGGAAACACGTTTTTTTAAGGTTCATATTGATAATTTTCTCAAACGAATTATAGCGTTTTAAACGTAAAAAGTACGAATTTATCTTTTCGTATTTCGATTAGAAATTTCTCGTGCAGAACGTTACACATTAAAAAAAAAAGTTCGAGAGTAAGCTTCGATTAATTAATTAATTTATTTATTTATTTTTGCTTAAAAAGGACTAAAATAACAAGGACTAAAGGATTTATCCTAAAGGATCAATAATAATAGTTTTTTAAACGAATTGAGACTTTCCAAAAGAAAATGAAAATACTCGTATATGTAGTCTGGTATTTTTCGCTTTTATTGCGATTTTGATTTCAACAGCCGGTACCGATTTTTACTCTTCTCCTCCCCAAAAAAAGAAAATCATTTAAATGACTTTTTTATTATGTGACTTTTGAATATTTAGTCTGTTATTATTTTTTTTTTTTTTTCGTATTTTGGTCAGAAGATTGGATGCAGATTTTTAAGAATTGAAGAAATCGCGAAAAATAGCGAAACAACTTTCGGGAAACATGTTTTTTTAAGGTTCATATTGATAATTTTCTGAAACGAATTATAGCGTTTTAAGTACAATTTTATGATTTGTTGTAATCGGTTTATCCGACTTTCGATTTGTGAGCAGAAAAATGGGCTGCGTTAAATACGAATTCGACATTTTTTAAAAATGTAATTAACTTTCGTATTTTTATTAAACAGTATGCGACACTCTCCGGAATGGCGTTCCAGCACCAGCACTGGAAGATTTTGCAACATTCCTTATGTTTTTTACTTAATATCTCGATTAATTAACAAAAAAAATTAAAAATCTGAGACTCTGGTACACTAGGACCTGTCTTAGACTATCCCTATCTAACTGTCCAGATCTCTAAGCGTGGTAGATTTTCCTCTCCCTCGCCATCTCAGACATGCAGACGCACACGCAAACATCTTTCCTTTTCTAGAATAGATGAGCAAACTAATTTTACTTATTTTAATTCTAATTTAATTTTAATATTTTATATAAATCTTATTACTATTTGCTAAATAATAATAATTATTATGAATGCATAAATAAATATTTCTGCTAAAATAACTTGCAGACAGAATACTATAAGTAATTTACAATGCACGTTAGGCTTTCCTCTTTTTTTTGTTTTTGTAACAGTGTGAAGTTTTGAAATTGAAGAAGATTGGTTGTGTTTTATGACGGCCAATTATCAACACGAGAAATATAGGCCCTAATGGGGGGAGTGCCCTTCGTGGGGGTCTTTCTAAGGGAACCTAACCCGTATTAACGCTTGGAAAACCAAGGTTCGAAGAAAACCACGAAAACTCCGAACAATTAGGCCGACGGGCGCGATTGGGATCGAGACCAGCACCTCCCGTCTACCAGCTTCGCGAGCAGAACCTCTCGGCCACGAAATTGAAGAAGAAATATTCTGATTTAGTTCTGTAATTCTTGTTTAGTCTGTTTTAAATAGACAGTTCATCTGCAAGTCTTCAAAATTTATGAAAGTTTAACTATGTTAATTAAAGTATATTAAAACATTAAAGAGTTTATCATAAAAATTATATGGACCAAGCTTTAAATATTACAGGTCAGGATATCTCCCGACTTTTGATCAGATATATACCACACTGTAGAAAAAATCTGTAATTTTACTAATGTAAAGTACAGAAATCTGTATGCTTACTAAAATTTTATCTGTACACTGTACAAAAACGATGCAAATCTACAAAACTAGTTTTTTAAAGCTACAGAAATCTGTAGCTTTACAAAAGATTCTACTAAAATTACGGTAATCTTACTGAAATTTTATCTGTAACCCCTGGTTGCAAATACAAAAAAAAGTTCTGGAATCCCAGTTTCCTCAAAAATTCTTAGTAACCTTACAGATTTTTTGATTTTCTGTGCAAAAGTGTATCTGTTACATGAATTTTTGTTGTTGCCGTTACATAAGTAGTTCTAGTGATCCAAGTTTCCTAAAAAAATTTTATTAACTTAACAATTTTTTTTTTTTTTTTTTTTTTTTTTTTTTTTTTTTTTTTTTTTTTTTTACAGTGAGTGTTTACTAAAGTAAACTAAATATGTGGTTATACAATAAATGATAGATCATGGCCTGTAGTGCTTATCCCTGTTACTTGACTCTGGGACAGGAGGTGGTATACAGATATACAGCATATGTCCCGTTTTAGGTGGTAAGCCTACAGTTATGGACCCTCGGTATTCAGATCCTATGCTAGCTTGGTACACATTTTATAGATTCTGAAAAGATGAATGGTTGAGTGAACCTTGCCTAATGGAGAGGCAAACTCTAGACCTGTAATATGGCAGTCAGACGTGATGACCACTGGTTAACAGGGCTTAAGTATTTACTTACAAGGAGAGGGCCAACCTTCGTAATCACATATTTTGATTATTTTAATATATGTTGTAGGGTAGAGACCCCTTAGTCTCAGATTCAACGGATTTTACGCAACGCTCCTTAGTTCTTGAGAAACAGGGGGGAGGGGGGTTCTAATATTATAACGCAATTTAAATTAATACTTACTTTCTTTGTAACAAGATGAATACGTTGGTTGTAGCTTAGTTTGTACCACGCTTGCTTGTTGTTCAGCGAGCTCGGATTCCATACCGGAAAGCGCTGAATTTGATTTTCTCATTTTCTGTTTTATAAATATAGTTGTAATTATAATTTAATAATCTCAATTAAAAATGTTAACATTGTACATTAATTACAATGTTAACATATTAAAACTTTAATTTAGCCTTTTTTATTTTTAAACCATTATTTCTCATAATTTAAAGAGATTAAAAAATATATTGGATCTATCATTGAATAATAAAAATTCCAAAATCGTTACAAAATCTGTCGTGGTGCCCTCTGTTTATTATAAAATAAAACATAGTCAAGTCAAATGAAAATAAAAGCAGAAAGGAGATGAAGGGGAAAGCAAAATAATTCAAAGCGCAAACGTGTTACAAATTTAAAAATTTTTAATATACAAAAAATAGGTTGTAATTTAATTCTGATGGTAATTTTTAATATAGTCATGCTTGTTAATTAAAAAAGAGAGTAATATTATCATCATATTGACTTCCCTTGTTAAGGCAATACATAAATGATGTTTCTTTAAATTCACGAATTGACACAATTGTTCAATATCATTGCATCGATAAAAAAGTGATTAAAAAAAAATTAACAGTTTTATGATGTTTTATACAACTATTTATTTACAAGTAAAAAAATAAATAGGTTAAATTTATAATTGATATACAATAATTATAATTTTTAATTGACAATGAGATTATCAAATTATAATTACAAGTATATTTATAAAACAAAAAATGAGAAAAACATAGGCAGCGCGTTCCGGATCGAACCCGAGTCCGCGGAGCTATGAGCAAACGCCGTACCAACTGAGCTACGACCAACGTTTCCCTACTGTTACATACAAAGTAGGTATTTAAGCTGTGTTATAATATTAGACTCATCTGTTTCTCAAGAACTAAGGAGCATTGTATAAAATCCGTTGAATCTGAGACTAAGGGATCTATACCTTACAACATACATTAAAATAATCAAAATCTGTGATTACCAAGTTTCGCCCTCTCCTTGTTTGAGAAAAAATCGCAGTATGTGAGCACGCGGTGCCTCCGTGGCCAAGCGGTTACGGCACCACGCCGCTAATCAATTGAGAGCGTATGAGGTCAGCTGGTTCGACTCCCGCTGGCTCCGTTGCACACTCTCTAGGAAGCTCCAAGTTGTATTTATCTGGCGTTGTAAATTTCCTTATCACTATATCGTCCTTGTATGTAATGGGAAATTAAAATTGTGGTTTGTGTTCGTGTATAATAAGAATTAGTCGAGGCGAACAGCCATAGTTGTAGGGCCCAAAGCAATCTCCACTACGGTGGACTTCAATCTCAATATGATCGCGCTGTTGCATACGTGATGTTTCACTATAAAATAAACACATATATTTAGCCTGAAACTATTGGAGCCCTGTAATTGTTTTTAAAAAGAGTATTTTTAAGTATTGATTTTGATGAAAATTAATATATTTATTTTTTATGATATTTAAGCCACTAATTTTGTGATAAGTAGATGCATGTTATAACAATATAATAGTATACTTAATAGATGCATGTTTTTATCATTGCGCGCATAACACTCATATAAAAGAACAGTATAGAATCATTTTTTCTATAAATATGTAAGCAAATAGTACCTAATTAAACTCACCAACTATCTCAACAACGTTTCTATCAATTCTACTGTAAGTATACTGTAAAAAAAAAATATCTGTAAAGTTACTAAAACATTTCTAGGAAACTGGAATTCCTAGAATTTTTTATGCAACGCCAACAGCAAAAATTCATGTAACAGATACATTTTTGCACCGTAAATCAAATAATCTGTAAGATTACTAAGAATTTTTTAGGAAACTGGGAGATCTAGAACATTTATGTAACTACAATCCGGATTACAGATAAAATTTTAGAAAGATTACTGTAATTTTAGTGGATTCTTTTGTAAAGCTAAAGATTTATGATGAAAAACACAAACTTTACAAAAACTAGTTTTGTAGATTTACATCATTTTTTTTATACTGAGTGCAGATAGGACTTTGCTAAGCATACAGATTTCTGCAACTTTAAATTTGCAGAATTACAGATTCTTTTTTTTTCTTTTTTAAGTACTGGAAATATTTTATAGAAATCGAAAATTAAAAAAATAATAATAAAGACATAAACAAACTCAATTTAATGAATGTTAACTATGTTATTTCGTGTTACATTTATATACTGTTTAAATTGCTAAGAGTGCATGCAAATATATTTGGCCATTTTTGGAAAATTATTTGCATGAAATTTCTTGAAAAATGAAAATTCCCTACATTTTATGTGGCGATAGATGGGATCGTTTTGTAATAGTTATTTCTTTAACAAAATTTTTTCAATGGAAATTTTTACAAATTAACTAAATGTTAATGTGAGTGAAAACATAGTTTTCTATTTTTCCTCCATTCCAATGTGAATTGTTCTCAAGATGTAACTAAATGTTTTACCTGCTTTATAAACCGCAGTTTAGAAGTTAAAACGATAATCTATTTTAGACAGTTTAAAATATATTTATATAATTTTAAGATAAAGTGTACTGATACCAGTCTATATATTAAAGGGTAAAAATTGCACAATGCATCATTTTGTAAATAAAATTAAAATCATTAAAAAAAATTAGTTCATATAACAACTCAAACTATTGGACCTTTATGAAAAATCACTAAAACTTAAACCTAAAAACATCATAACACCAGAAGCCAAATCTTAATAGTCCAAGCCAAAAAATTATCAAAAACAAAGTATTAAAAGGCCAAACCAAGCATTTTGAAATTATTTTTTAAATTATCATTATGCTTTGATATTTTAAAAAGTTAGATCATTTCAATTTTAAGATAATTTAGGAAGTGGAGCATTTTTAATTTTCTCTCTCTCAAAAAAAAAAAAAAAAAAAAAAAAAAAAAAAAAACTTTTTGCGACAAATGTTTCGAACAGTGCAAATTGAAATGATAAAACCAATGTATCAGTCAAGTATTTTAACTTAAAATTTAAAAATGTAACCTCATGTAAACGCAGGCGAGAAATCCACTATGTCACAACTGGAAAAATATTAGAACATTAAATTTGAATATATTTTTTTATGGTAACCTTTTGCACTCGAAGTTTTTTTTCATTCGTATTACCAGCAACTCGAAGCGACTTTAGTTATATCTTATAATTTTTTTAATTCTTTATGAATACAAATGTTATGATATATATATATAAGAAGAATTATAAAAATATTACATTTTGTAATCGTCCAAAGTGTGATACCTCTCGAAGCAATTGCCAATATGTAATCTTGGCTCTTCCAGACAGGTATCACAAAATTATTTGCATTGTCTCTGTAGCGGAGCCCTCGAGTTCGAAGACAAATTGTAAATGGCTCCGCTCCGGAGCCCTCGAGTGCAAAGGGTTAATGCTGTAATTTTTAACTTAAAACACATACGCACGTCAATCACATTATTTCGCGAAAACAAATGCGCTAAGATGATGCAGTTAAACGAAAATATTCCGTTATTACTTTTCATCATATCACAATATACAGCTTATCAAAAGACAAAATTTCCCTTTTTCTCAGGAAAAATTAAGAAACACAACATGAACAATGTTATTATTAATGCATATTAAGCTTTGTCTCTGCATAAAATTCTCTGAACGAAATCTGCCAAACATTTTGCAATACATCATAAATTATGCATCGACGTAACATATAAACCACGTGTTTCGTAATTATATCGAAAAAGTATTAGTCGGAAATGATTAGGTTACAGTGCATGCATTTTGATTATGTTGCATAAAAATTTATTGCAAAGATATTGCAATGGGCGTTACTCGTTATTCGCACTGTGGTCACGATATTATCTCTTTTCCGACTCGATATTTTATGCGAATGTTTTTTTTTAAGCACTTTCATGTTCCAGAAGTTTTTATTAACAAGTTTTATGCTGTGGACGATGTTTTTCTGGTTCACATACATAATTACAAACAAAGTAACTATATGCATTAGAAATTATAACGATACCTAGAAAGATAAAGATTAGCTATAAAATATCTTTACCTACGTAATATTTTAGATATTTTGACCATGGGATTATTTTTCATTAGTATGCATTTTAGTGTAATGTAGTGAAGTATTGAAATGTACAAAAATAGTGAAATATTGCAATGTTCTGCAAAATGAGATTTAGAAAATTGCTTCCTCGTGCAACAGCAATTTTGTTAACTAATTTTGTTTTAACTATTAGCATTTTTTTAAACGAATGTATTTTTTTTTTTTTTTTTGAGAACCTAATTTGATGGTTCAGACGATAGTGACATTAACATAATTTTCGGGTTTAATAATATGAAAAACAGAATATGCAATAAACATTTTTCTTAATAATGTATATTTTATGAAGAAATTTTTTTAAATGTACATGAGATATAAAAATAAAAAAAATTCATTTGCTCTTTCGCAACGTTTTCTTGACATTAATGTGAAATATGAAGTACCGTGTTAACGTTTGACAATGAAAAAAAAAGTAACAGTCTAAGAGTTTAATTAAAATATGTCATTATATTAAGTTAATCGTTGTCATGTCAAAGTACTTTTATGTGCTATTTTCTGTTTAATAAATCAACGCAAGACTTGTGTTTAGAGATAATTTACTCTAAGCTTTTCACTCGTAAAAGTTAATATAATGTTATTTAATTACGCTGGACTAATTTTAATTTGTCAAAAGTTACTCCAATAAGGTTTTTATAGAATAACGGTAAATTTGTGTTAGATTGTTTTTGAAGGGACATTTTTATCTAAATTATAGTCTTAATTTTTCCTAATAAAAATGCACAAAATATTTTATGAAAAAAGGGTTTATCAAGCTGTAAGATAATTTATAACTAAAAAAAAAATACTAATATAAAACTGTGCATATATACATCTCCAAGTCAAAAAATTTGAATAATTCATTTCATTTGTATTTGGAATAGTATTTAGCTTTATTTCAGTGTAGTACAATTGAAAAAGAGCAATGGTTGATGTTTTAATAAATTTGCATGTTATTAAAGAAAACTAAAACTGCAAAATATTAAGTTTTGAGTGAATCCTGTATTTTTGTAAAATTATTTTCATTATTCAAAATATTAGAATACAAAATAGGTGGTTCAAAAAATTAGAATAGTTATGCATTTTCCTGATTGGTTCAGAAAGTTGCATAAATTAAGCATAAGATTAGCTCCAGCAGAACTTGTTCTTAAGTTATAAAAAAGCTTTGCATTATCATTGCTTTAATTTTGTGTGAAACATGGGTCGTTCGTTCGACATAACGTAGTTTACAAAGCATCATATTAATGATTTGCATAAAGAAGGTCATAATCAGCACTATATCGCCAGTTACTTAAAATGTTCTCAACCAAGTGTTAGTAGTTTCAATAAAGCAGAATTTTAACGACGAACATTTTGAAAACAAGCATCTGAATAGCGGCCGAAATCCAAAAACTACCCAGAGAGATAATATAAAGGTAGATAATATTGATAAAAAACTGCTTTAGAAGTGTAAGGTATTTGCATCGAAAGTGGAAAGACCGCAGTGTTGATGTTAGCAAATCTACAACACTAAGACGTCTCCATAAACTTGGATTTCAATCTCGTGTACCAAAGATAAAGCCCCTCATTATTATACAGAAAAGGGAGAGGGTGAAGTTGTGCCAGAAAAGCTTTTATGGGGTCTGAATGGTTGGAAAAAAATATTGCTTAGTGATGAGAGTGTGTTTTTCGTAATAAATTATGATCAAAATGGTCGTGTATAGAGATTGGAGCAAGAACTATATGACAAGGACTGCATGAAATGATCAGTGAAATTTGCAGCCAGTAAAATAGTATGGGCTTGCATGACTCCAGATGGTTCTGGAAGGCTATGTATAACGTTTACGAAAGGATTAATTCTGAGATATATCAAGAAATCTTTGAGCATTTCTCGATACCATCGTTGGCAGATCTGTGTGGTGACGCTTTTATTTTCCAACATGATCTAGCACCTTCACACAAGTCAGTGTCCACCAAGAACTAGCTTAGCCAACACCAAATTAACGTACTTCCTTGGCCGGCTAATTCGTCGGATTTAAATTCAATAGAGAATTTGTGGGGAGTAATGAAGAAAAAACTGCAAAATATTGCATCAAAAAAAAAAAAAAAAAAAAAAAAAAAAAAAAACAGTGTTGAGCTTCTTTCCCGCATAAAATCGACATGGTCATGTTTGGGCAGAAAACAATGTGAACAACTTGTAGCTAGCTTGACAAAGCGAGTTCCTGATGTTATAAATATAAAGGTGATGCTACAAAATGTTAAAGAATAACTATTTTGCATTTTCTTTTAAACACTTATTATTTACAATGCATTAGCCTAATATTTTGATAGTTTTGATAGTTAGGTAAACGGTCATTCTAACATTTTATTTTTTTTCAAAGCATGAATAAATATTTTAATTTTTATATTATTTCCTTTAATTTTTATGGTAAAAGATCTTACAAACTATGTGGATCCTCACAATATTAATTTTTATCCTGTATTACTTTTTGTAAAAGCGATATACATAAAAAACCTTTTTGACAATTCCTTTTTTTCTATTATCCTATTTTTTTTTTTTTTTACTTGGAGCTGTATATATGTATATCGATATTTATATAAAGTCGAAATATGTATCTAATTATTTATTAATCCACCTAACTAATTATCTAACATCTGACGTTTCAAGAATTAGTTATTGATCATTAATTAGAGGGGTTAACTCGTATATAAAATATCTCTAGAGTTCTGTGGTACACTACAGCAACCTCTAACTTCGAACTTTTAGGCAATTTTTTAAAATAAATCTTGAGTGCATGATCTGAAGAAGCTTTTATCCAATTTCTATTTCATTATGACCTATAGAAGCCCAGTGGTGTAGTGGTCAGAGCACCTGACTGCTGCACCCCGGATCGAGAATTCGACTCCCGACTGGGCAAGGTCCACTTAACCTTTCATCTCTTTGGGGTCGATAAAATGAGTACCGAGCTTGCTTGGGAACTAAACACCGAGAGTCTTGCGTTAGGCTGACTACCTGTCCGGGACACTTGCTGCATAGCACCTCTGGGACTAGGGTCAAGAAAACAGAGATGGGCACTGTCAGCCCAGATCCTTCATGGATTGTATAGCCACAGAGTTTAGTTTAGTTTATAACCTATAATTCCCTACCGAGCGTTCTGAATGTAAAAAGTTTTTTTTTTAATCTTAAAACTTATTAGTCTAGTTTGTAGAAAGTGTGAAAGAGGTCTTTAAATACCCTTTCTCCTTTTAATTTTGCTTTTTCGGAAAATAAATATATTTTATATTCTTAATTTTTAAGTTAAAATTATTGGATTTAACTGCGTAAATTATTAGAGAGATATTTAAATAATCTTTCCTTTTTTAACTTTGCTTTTCGAAAAAATATGTGTATTTAATAATTGTAAGTTTTAAGCGTGGTATAAATGCATTACGTAGTTAGGAATGTTCTTTTTACTATAAGTTTTTGTCATAATACAACATTTTGAATAAGGTTCAACTTAAAATCATAAAAATAAACTAAATTTAGTTTTAGGGGATAAACAATTTTATTGGTTTATTTGTATACCTGAACATTTAAAAAATTCTTTTGAAGAACATACAGACATTTCCAAAGCGACGAGTTCTATTTTAATTTTTTATCGTACGCCGACTTTGAAGAAAAATCATGAAAAGGTATGGTTTCGTTCGTAGCTTTAAAAACCTTAGAACGCTTGCCGTAAAATTTTGTTCTTTAATCTGTATATATTAATTGTAATCGGATATTAATAGTTAGTATAATTTAGAAACATATTTTAAAAATATAATAAATGTGAAATATTTTAAATAATTTATACAGCAAGACAAACTATATTACTCACATACACCAAAAACTGTTATTCTGTAACAAAATTATCCAATTTCATTTAATGAAAATAGTTTCATTTATGATGTTTTTAATTTTATCTTATCTACTAGTTCTTATGTTCGCCAATTAACAACAGTTCTGAAAACATACGTTTTTCTTTCAAAGTTAGCAAATATCGCAGTTGTAATTTCCTGCATTACGAAAAAAAAATAATTCGGAAAATGTATTTACAGAATTCATATTGATAAAAAAAGAAATAGTCTTTTATTTTATTTTGTTCAGAAGAAATAAGTTCCTAAATACTTTCTGAAGACTAAACGTATTACGTTGTGTAACTGACCAACTAAATTAATCTCTTGTAGGTTTTGCTTTTAATATTTTGTAATCCAGATTTGCTATACTAAAAGATCTGCGACCTAATCTAAAAGGAAATATATTTAATTTATCTTTAATTTCTGGTGCTGATATATTTATATTTTAAAATCTGTCTTATATCTAAAGGAAAAGTATTTGTATGAGAATTCATACGCGATTTGAAACATATAAATGAAATTCTGAGAAAAATAAATATACAATCGAACAATGTATCAAAATGAACAATGGTGTTCAAAACAAAACCTAAAATAAAAAAATTCTGCTTAGAAAAGTATCATTCATTTTAATTAGATGCGAAACATTTTTGCATGACTGAAATGCGCATGAGAGTTCATCTGTAGCATTACTACATTTTGAAAAGAATTGCTTGCATTGTAAAATATTGAACAAACGTTTTTTTTTTTTTTAAAGTTTTATAGAATAAGCGAATTTTAATATAGTTACAGACTATTCCGGAAAATTTTCTTTTACTTTGATAAGCCATTTGAACAAACACTAATTGCAAATTTCTTGATACATGTATATCTAGCGTTAATGGAATTGCTTTTACAATAAAAGTGCCCATATGTTGCAGGTAAATTTCCCAAAAGGACGTTCATGTTAAATTCTTAAGACCGTTCGTTTCAAAGGTTTCTGGTTAGCTAGCCACGATTTTGAAAAAAAAAATCCCGTATATTCAAAAATATCTGGAGAAAGATCATTCAAAAGTCTCAGAATATAATGGGATTCCATGGTTTATAGAACTGTTCTGAAATAAAATAATATGTTGCACATAAAATTTTTTAAAAAAAAACAACATTTCTTTCGACTTGGAAGTTTGTTAGTTTCGGAGAATTCTAATTGGTTACTCAAGGTTTTGAAAAGTTTCCCCTTAAATTCATAAAACTTCTGAAGAAGGAATCAAAGTGTACCATGTGGTTCCATGGTTTATGAAACCTCTTCTGAAATAAAAATGCACTCCTTTTTGGATCTAAATTTCGATAAAGACATTTCTCTTAAATTCTGAAAATTATTCGTTTCAGAGATTTTTTGTTATTTACTCACGATTTTTAAAAAAATCCCCATCTCCTAAAAGCATCATTCAAAGATCAATTAAATTATTAAAAAATCTCAGTATTTCAAGGTTTTTCATTTTTTATTAAATTTTTCCTGAGATTAAGTTTTTTCAGATAAAATTCACAGGAGAAAAGACATTTCTAATTATTTCGAAAACTATTGGTTTCGGTCGTTGTTAGTGTGTTACTCACGGTTATGAAAGTTCAGAAAACTGATGGAGAGGGACAAATCCGGAATCTACATACATCATGGGTTTCCATGGTTTATGAAACCTTTTCTAAAATAAAAGGCCCCTTTGTTGCACCTAAATTTCTGAAAGACGTTTCTGTTTAATTCGTTAGTCTGTTGCTTTCTACTGTATTTGATTGGTCCTACTACTAAAAGTTTTGAGAGATAAGGGCAAGATATATGGTACCGCTGATAAATACAAAACTACATCTAAATTTGTAAACGTATCTTTTGGTCGAGGAACATTTCTTCTTTTATTACAGAGTATTCATTTTACATCTAGAATGTGAATGTTGACAGATCGAATTTTTTTTACATCTTGAATATGCGAAAAATATCTACAGTCTGTTTTTTTAATGACATAATTGCTTTTCATTCACAGATCGTTTACAGTAGAATCCCAACAAAGCTGTTATTAAACTCGATGCAATATTTAAAGAATTTTTGAAATAAAAGTCGATTACATATTAATAAATGTAACAAATTATTTTTTGTTGTTCGTAATATTCACTTTTGAAACTATATTTGAGTTTTCATAAATACTCACAGAAAAAGGTATAGTTGATATACTCATTTTTAGATATCCATGCAGTTAGAGGGGAAGGGGATTAAGTATTCTAAAATGAAATCCGCGAGAAAATCTCCCCAAGAAATCATCCGATTTTATTTTTTTAATCAGATACAATATATTGAATCAAACATCCCCTGTGGTTTTTCGATACTAAAGCGAGTTTTAATTTTAAAAATTATAAATGAATTCAAATTAAAAATATATTAATTGTATAATATCTCTCGTTTATTAGCTGAACTAAAACTACGGCCACTAGAGGAATAAATTATATCTACCGCTAATTTAAAACCCATTTCATGGATTCAATACGTCGATGACATACTTATAATATGGAATCATGGTGTTTCAAATTTGAAGAATTTCTTGAAACACGCTAATAGTATTGACAGTAAAATACAGTTTCTCTCGAAATCGAGAAAAATGAATCATTACCTTTCATGGATGTCGAACTCATTAAGAATAAATTAACACATAATATAAATAGAATGATTTTCAAAAAAACATGCCGATCCAATAACATAATATCATATAGTAGTACAGTTCCAGTTAACTATAAAAAAAGCAGCGTATAGATTTTACGTTAAAAGAGCATTCGAAGTATGTTCGAAAGATTATAAAAACGAAGAATTGACTAAGAATAAAACAACTGCAATTAGAAATGGTTACCTGGACAAATTTATGAACAAAGTGATTTATGAGTTTAATAACAAGAAACTAATAACCAAGAGCTCACATATTTTAAATTTTTGTAGTATAGAATACATTCCGCAGCTTTATGAAAGAATCAGATACGCATTAAAGAAATATGATATAACATTGATAGCTAAACTCCCAAGTAAACTACAAAATCTGGTTCACAGAAGAATAGATCCAGTAAATGCGCATGAAAAAGCAAGAATATACGTAATCCCATTTAGATATAAAAACAAAAAGAAAACATTTACATACGTAGGAATGACAACCATTAAATTGCAGGATAGATTAAAAGAACATGTGGCAGACATAACAATAGGAAAACAATCTACAGCTTTATCTCGTTTAAATTTAAAAGCATATATTGACATCTTTTTTAGCAATACAAATATCATCGCACAAATAAATAATTATAGCACATGCATTTTGCGGGAGTCTAATGAGATTATGGCTAGAGGAAAAGACATGTAATGATACATTATCATGCCATATACCGCACATTTGGTTTAGTCTGTTTGGTGTTAATGGGGTATTTGATTTAGAATGATCTACGTCGTTCCATGGGCTCATCTATCTAACCCTTCACCCCTCCCTCCCCCTTTTTTCAATTTTGGTTTCGCTCTGAAATATTTAAACCAGCGTGCAATCTGGAGGTTTGCTGATTTCTTCTCACTTCACCCCTTGATGATGACCAGGCTTCTAGCATGGGATGCACCAGGAATTAGTTTTAATGCCTTAAAGACTTTTAATTGTTTTTACCTCTATTTTAGTAATAAAACTATGAATCATTTGCAGTATTCATGTTTTTAATATTAATTGTAACCTATATTATTTTTAATATAAAATTAATAAACGTGGTCGAATGCATGAGCTGTGTACTTTTGTAGCTAATTCTTGTATTTCATTTTCGAGATAAATTTTATGTACCGATGGTTTAAGAGTCTCGTGTTATCATTTGCATCAGCGGAGAAAAAGAAATAGTTAGTTACCAAAATATTTTGTACTTTTTTCTATTCAGAGCATCCACCATTACTTTGCATTTATGAATGATTAAACATGGATTCCGAAATGTTTCAGGAAGTAGCCAGTTTTGAATTGAAGTGAACCACAAGCTTTTCTGGTCCGGTGACTCTTACACAAATTGTATTCGGTTGTCACAACTTTTTAAAAAGTAGTTACTTTCAATTACACAATTTCAGAAATGCTGTAATTGAATAAGACACTTTTTTTTTTCGTTTATTACTATTGCCAAAAGCAAATTTTTCAAGGATAATGATCCCTATTCAGACTCGAGGTTGGACCGCAAAATATTAATGTATCAAATAAGTCCTCAAGGCGTGTGTCTGCTCACTACTGATTTCCGACAAAAATTCCCAATTTTGCTATCTAGCAGATTATACATGAATAAATCCAGGAGAAACAAGAACTGTATCATCACCAAAATGATAGAAAAGTATATTATTCCCTTCTAGATCATTGTGTAGCAGTGTGCCATGTCGCTCCAAGACAATCGTCAATATCATTCCATTTATTTGTTTCCTCTGTGAATTTTTGAACTTGAAAATAATGTTGTTCTTTTTCCGCTTAGCTTTAAATTTATCTCCATAAACTGATATAAAATTATTCGAAACAAAGTTCTGTTGATCAGTCAACTAAAATTAACTAATTGTAATTTCGTTATTCGTCAAACTTATGCATATATGCTGTTATTTTTATATTAAAATTATGAAAGGCATAGAAACAGCACGCAAATACGTATGAAGAAAATCAAGATCAATGTGATTATGATAATTTTGAATGAATTTATAGATGGAATTTCGGCTGAATTTGGTCAGAAATAATTTTATTTTATATTATTTTTTCTTCATTGAAAGATGTTCAGATAGTGATTTTCTAAACGAATCTTTTTGTTTTCCAGTTTATTGGATCATATATATTGGAGCTTATACCTAGCCCTTATTCTAATGGAGAACATCTAAATCAGATTTGAATTCATCTAAATTGAGTGACTATTCTCATGGTAAGTTTGTTTATATTTAATTATCATTTAATTTCATACAAAAAAAATGTATTTTAATGAAAGAATAGCTTTATTAACACTTTATTTAAAAAGAAAACATTAAAAAAGCGTAACTGAATTTTTGTAAAATTTGAGTATTCATCCCGTGCTGTTTTCGTATTAGCCGCGCGTGCGAAGTTAACAGCCAAATAAATCGCTATTTATAATCAGCCTTCTTCATTCTGTTCATATGAGTTTATTAAACGCTAAATTAGATTACATGTCTTAACTTTGTGTTTTATTTATATTTTATTGCTTCCCTTATTGACTGATGACTCCTTTAATTTCACTATGAAATATAAGTTGGAAACAAATGATGAGCTATTTATATGAATTTAACTGCAAATTTATTTTTCTTTCGTAATCAGATGCACGCCATTGAGATAGTTTTGAAACGAATTAATGCTTGAAAATTATTTTAAAAACATTAAAAATTGTTTTTTTGCGATACGATTTTCAAAAAAATTGCGGTATAGTTTTCAAACAATTGCATTTGAAAATACATTTTTTTCCTATTCGACGGTGAAAAAATTGAAAATGTGCGGTATTTAGAAATTTTAAAAAATGCACTAAAAGTTAATAAAAGTTAAATTGAATCGCTTGCTGTTCCCACCGTCAAAATGATGTCAGCGTTACGCACGGAAATGGTTGTCTTTTATAATATAGAAGATAGAGCGGTGGTTTATTTTTAGATCACTTGATTTAAATCCTTAAATGCCACATTCACATCAGAATCTTAGAATAACATTTTTTCTCTTTATTAAATACCCGAAGACTATATTTTACTTATTTTAGAATAAATTTCTTTATAAATACTGGAGTCATTCAGTCACTTCACAATTTTAGAATATAGAATTCATTTGCCTCTGAAAAGATTAACTGAAATCTCTGATAGAATTTTTACATTTGATTTATTTTTTAGATTGTCCACCAACTACAGAGAAAACCCATTACTATAGAAATGCGTAAATCTTATATCTATTCAAACAATAAAACATTTAAAATAATTTTAAACTACATGCTTACATGAAAATAAGCAGCCTGTGCAGTTTACAACCTCTCTCTCTCTACACATACACACACACATATATATATACCAATGTTTATTAACATAGATTATGACGAAGAGGCTTTTAGTTTTCAGTATTTATCGAGTCTGTTTAAATTTCATAATCCCGTCAATGTTTGATAATTTTATACATTTAAAATTCAAAAGTAGTGTTAGACCGAAATAAGTTTTAAGGCAGAAAGCAAACCTAAAAATAATTTCGGTTATCTTCTTTATTTCTGCCGAAAAGGAAAACGAAACAACCTTAAAAATAAATTTAAAGTAATTATTACACACACACACACACACACATATATATAATTATTTACTAATTATACGGATAAAGAAACACATTGCTAACAAACTCACATGCGCTTTTTGTGCCTCTGACCAAACTTCATATGAAATAAGATGCAATTCATCAATAACATAGAACGCTTTCTTAATTAAAAGAATTTTATCTAATTACAAATGTTTTATGTATGCATACCTCGTTTAAACTTTTGTAATGACTTTTATTGTGAATTTTTTAAATGATCATTATCAGTTTTTTTTTTCTTCTGTACCTTTATTCTGTACATTTCTCAAAGCACGTTCAAAAAACTTCTATGGCATTCAAACTAAATTTTTTCTATGACTATTAAGTCTTCAGATTTTAATGAGCACGTGGAATGCGTTCTGAAAATTTAATAATGCATGTCTTGAGTTATTATAAACATGGAAGTTCATAGAAACAAATAAATGGGCTCTCATTTAAGAAATTACAGCCTAAATCTATTGTTAATGTAGAAAATTTCTGAAGGAAGAAACAAGATTTTTGGAATACAGAGGGTTTCGACCTCGGCCAAATATTCAACAGCATTTTCGCCAAAAATGAATGTTCACCAAAACTAAGATTTTGTGCGGAAAGTGAAACAGAATGCATGGTTATTTTAATTTTTTTTTAGAAAACCAACGTTCGTTGTTGGTATCTCTCTATTCTTAAAAAAAGTAACTAACACTGCCGCCGCCGCAGGTTTTGAATTTGTGACCGGAGTTATTTCTTCGTTAACATTAAGAAAAATATTGCATACAAAAATATGAAAATCGGTGATATTATAGAGAAATTTTGATAAACACGCTGATGCAGACAGTTTTCAAATAGAAGAATTATTTTAAGATATATTTAATCTTAAAATTCGTCAAAATCGTTCCATTAAAAAATTTTATAGGAGCAGAAATTATACATAGGAATTTAATAATTTTTAGATAATTTTGTACATTAGAAACTTCCGGTGTGCAGACTGCATTTATTTTTTTTTAATTTGACTCATTTTTTGAGGTTTTATTTCTATTTTAAATTCAAATTTTCTGCATTTCGGGAGATATTTTTAGAAAAGTGTATAATTTTAAATGGTTATCAAATTTAAAAGCAGCACAGAGAATAATATTTCCTTCAAATTAAAAATTTATTTACACGTGACTGTAATAAACAGAAAAAACTTTCAAATGAGAATAGACGATTTCTGTCGTGACGCCTGTCATGACGATTTAGTTGTAAACTGACTCCAAACAAACGGTTGCTATGTTGTATTTTCTATTTTGTTTCTGTATTATAGCTATATCTTACATTTATAGCTCACGTCTAATTGTTTTAATACTTTATATGAAGTGGTCACCTTTTCTACGATTTATATTTAAAAAGAAATGACGCATAGCAACCGTTTTTTGGAGTCAGTTTCCAACCAAAACGTCATGAGTGACGTCACACTGAAAGCGTCTATTAAATGATTACGTATTAAAAGAAGGAAAATATTGATAATTACATCATAAAAACTATATTTACACGTGAATTTTAAAAGAGAAAGAAAATTGTAAAATAATAAATTCATTAATGTGCTTAAAAGACGTAAATGGAGGAAATTACGTCCTATTTAAAATTGCCAAACCGTAATATTGCCAAACAGTTTAAATTTAAAAATATACTTGCACGAGACATTTATTTCATACTTTGAGATAATCTTTTAAAACCAATCAATCAATCTATCTATCTATCTATCTATCTATCTATCTATCTCTCTCTATATATATAAATTAGGCAATCGTACGTGGCACAGAGATCGCGATTATTTGTTAGTTGCTTAATAGCAACGTGAGAATGAAATGCATCTCATTAGTTATTAAATGCATTTAATGCTTCCCCATACCTATAAGTGCGGTTACCATAGGGAGGGGACCCTGCTCTATCGCCAAATACCGCCAAGTTTGTCGTCAACTTGGCGATACATCGCCAAATTTGTCAACCAAAATTAGTTGCCCAAAGTGACGCCAACATGGCGATATCAGTAATATTTCTCCAAACTCCCATAGACTTCCATTGTAAACCAATAGGGTTTACTCGCTTACAGAAAATCGATATATTGAGATATTGTGAACCAATGAACCAATGCAGATGTTATTGGAGTGCATACAAGAGTCGAATTGATCTTGTGTTGAGAATTCTAAAACAGTGCAAATAATATTTACTTTCTAACAACAAAAGTATTTGCACTTGAATATTAAAAAGAGAAATAAAATGATGCATTTAAAGTGTCTTATTTTAAAAATAACTTTCTTATAGCGTTGTTAAAAAATACCGGCAAACAAAGACTATGTTTACTTAAATCATTTTATATTAGCTTATTTTTACATGTTTCACTGATCTGATTTAATCAAAGACGTAAACAACCGGTTAACAGGGAGATAGTCACCTTTTTGTTAATTATAATTCATTTTTCGAAAAATTTTTAAAGTCGATCAAATTAGCGTGCTTTTAGAGTTTGCGGTGTCTGAACGGGGGTTGGCGAGCGTAGCTCGCAGGGGGCAGAGACCCCTAGTAAATTCTAAAAAAATGCATATTTAACAATTATTTTTAAAATTATGAAGGATTCGCAGATTTAATTACCGTATAAAAATTCAAAGTAGGGAAGGAAATATAAAGTGAGAATTCTAAGGTTTTATGAATTTTTATGATTCATTTTTAATCAATAAAGTTCTAGTAACAATTACAATAGTAACTATAATAACTTTAGTTTTAATTGCTATTTTACATTTCTGTTCAAAATTAATTCTATATTCTAATCGCTACTTTAAAATAGAAAGTACAAAATGACCCCTTTACACTTCTAGGTAGGGTAACATGTCCAGAATAGGTAAATGAACAAATCACTTTGATCCATGATGCATATTTAATCAAGAAAGGTAAAGTAACACACATTAAGAATAAGTATAATGTTTTGCGATATTTTAAGTATTAAATCGTTACAAGATAACGTAATCAGTAATGAATATCTATGTGAAAAATGTAGGAATACAAGGTCCTCCCAGCAGACATGTAGTCTGCAAATGTCGAGAGTAAACGTTTTTCTGCAAAAGATACTGCCCCTATCTACCTTCTTTCTTTCAAAGACAATCTTGTTGAGTAGAACTTTGTTATGAAGAATGAATAAAAAGTCGTTTCCAGCGATCTCTTTATGCCCAGTTAGACAAAAATGACGCTTTACCCAAAATGCGGCCTAGCATTTAATCTTCTTGACTTAGCGCTTAAAAACCCACATCATTTAAAAGGTTATTTCACACTTATCAAACAGCATAAGAGAAATAATTGTAGCACTACATATTATTTAGCTGTTCTACTATTTGACTAAAAAAAAAAAAAAAAAAAAAAATGCGAAAAATAATAAATGATTTCAGAATTGGAAAATTGTAGCTTTCCGCTTCAAAATAGCAGGCAATACTACTAGCATTTCTGACGACTGTTTCTCCCAGTTTCTGCATGGTGGGAGCACAATACGGTTGAAAATGCTTAAATGTCACCTTTGTCCTCACAGGCTACAATACCCGCCTTCCTCCTAGATATTTTTTGGAGGTAGTGGGAAAATTGAATTTATACAAAAATTGGTCATCAAACATACGTACGGTAAAAAACGAAAGGGAAGCGTAGGTCGTTTTCACTATCATTTTAACATCATCGCTAGTTTTTGCTTAATAATATAAAATATATAAAAATTTGTAACGCTTCCTAATGGTCGATACATTTGATTAAGAGTGAAAATATTATTACTTAAAGAAAGCGCCATTTTTTTCAACATTTATTATCTCAAGAAAATATCAATACTATAATTTGTACCAGATTTCCGACGTTAAACACACATTTTTTTTTTATATATCAGCATTATCCTTTTTTCCCTTTTCTTTCTAAATGAAATAAACACTAGATTACTTGTTTAGAACAAAATGAAGAACCGATAATTTATTATTTGTCTTTGTTTTACAGTGTTGTTTCGATATCTCTTTCATTTTGTGCTTGTTTTTTTTGAACTAGCTGAGTAATTAATTTTATGATGAAAAGAACTCTTTATTTTTTCTTATTAAATCAAGAATAAATAAGAACAGAAATAACAATAGAGCTATTTCTGTAATGAAAAGATTTATTCGTTTAATAAAAACAGTTTACCGTTAAATAAAATAAAATGGGAAAATTATTTAATACTCAATATGAAGTTTACTTCTGCATCAAATTAGCATCTAACGAACATTTCGGGGAAATTTCTGAAATGAAAAAGCAGAAATATTTCATAATATTTCACGTATTTCTGAATACTAAACACAATTTATTTAATTTAAAAATAACATTTTCTGTAAAATATTACCACTTTAGATAGCAAACACTAATTCATTTATGAAAATGATAAAGCTGTAAACTATAATCCTGTCTGCGGGGTGCAAGAAATATTTTGGTGCATCGAAAAAAAAAAAAAAAAAAAAAACATGTTATTCTATTTAGATAATTAAATATTGCATTGATACTATATAATAATTTATGGTTCAAGAGCTGTATAATTCTTCTTTTTTGTTACATAAAACACTATTTGAAAAACCGAAAGCCATAAATGTTTCACAGAACACACATAAATGTTTTGTGAACAGATAAACAGTATTAATAAATAAGAATGTATTCGTTAAGGACACATAATGGTACACATAACCCTGAACCTTTATATGAAGTTATACAATTAAAATTAATGATAAAATCTACGTTTCGAACTGCTTGTGCAGTAGTCCTCAGGATAAAATATTATGTTAAAATATTAATGATCTAGAGACGAAAGCTAGCTATGTGAGAGATAACTTGTTAAATTATTGACTAATTAAATAAAAGAAAAAAATGTAGTGTTGCCATCCAGTCAATATATCAGAAAAACTTCAAAATGAAATTATTTAGAAATGAGTCGAAATTTCGATTGAAGATCATCGAGTTTCAGCATGTATGTACTCTTCTTATTTATTATATTTTATAGTGCAATTGTCTCATCCGATTTAATCACGAAATTGCCTCATAATAAAAGTAATAGCCATTCGACCGAATATAATGTCTTTCAGTTTATGTTAAAAAATAAACTTATGGTGTCGTGTTCATGCTGAAGTTGTACCAAACTCTGAAATGATCAATCATAACGTGCAATTTCGATAGCATATTTAGTTTTTATCACCACGTTTTACCTCAGAATACCACACAAGACGTTATTCGGCCAAATAGTTTGGAGATGAAAAGAGTTAAAGTTTGAAACTTATAATGTTAAACCCGTTTTAATCTTTCCAAAATGGATTGCAGCGAGGGTAGTTTTAAAGTGTGATTCAAAAACTACTTATCGGAATGAATTTCGGATTCACATATTTGAAACTTCTAAAAATTTATTTATGTTAAAAACATCATAGTTTACAATTCAGACTCTTTTTGGATAAGATGCACATTTTGTGAAAAAAAAAAAAAACGAACTGATTATGAATTTTAATGAATGATTTTTTAAAAGACACAAGCGTTATATTATTAAATTATTATATTATTATTATTTGTAGAAGTTTCAAATATGCAAATCCAATCTTGTAGCTCCTTTCACGCAGTTATTAATGGGTTCTGTTTTAAATACTATCCGTATTCCAATATATTAAGTACAATTAAACAGGAATTTAACACTAAAAATTTCAAATTTTAAACCCTCAGACTTCCTATTCTATTTAATTACTTACATTTGGTATCATAGAGTACAAATAATAGTGCAAAAAAAAATTAGATACGCTGTGTTACTAAAAGTTTCGGAGTATTGTACAATTTTACTATGAAGCCGACACCCTTAGCTATATTTTAAACATAAGTTTAAACAAGACAATATTTCCAGTAGAATGGCTATTTCAATTTTTTATGACACAATTTGGGGAATTAAATGCCTTAGATATTGTTTTTTTGGGTTACATTTGTTCCTCATGTAAATTTTAATTGATTTTAATACCTAATTGGGCAAAATCGACTAGAGAATTTGAATCGAACGTTACCCTACTCCAAACCACCATAAAAGTGGGATGTGCAGACCATTCCACAGGACCTGATATTCTATTACATTTTGTCCGTTGACCGATTGTTCAACTGCAAACCTATTTTCATCTTATTCAAAACTTTCATGTGCGACTTGTTAGACAATTTTGTTCTCTGAGGTTTTAGATTCCTATTTTTACGTAACAACAACAACAACAAAAATTCAATGAGAACTTCAATCACCAAACTAAAAACTTACATTATGATATAATCTTAGTATATCCTAAATATTTAATTATCTAAACAGAAAAGAATAGAATATTTGCGGGTGCTACAAATTTGTTTTGGGAATCCTGTATCCATAAAGTTAATTTTTATTTTGTCTATACGAGAAAAGGTCTAAAAATAGAAAAAGTTTATTACAAATTACTTTTAATATAATTTTAATTTAAATAAAAAAAAAATTACTACAAAAATTAATTATCTTTTGAGGTTCGCGAAGCTATCAAATTATTTGATGCGTATCGGGTCGAATTGGATTATATGCCTACTTTGTAAAAAAAAGTAATATGCATTCAATGTGACAAAAACTTTACACACAAAAATTATTAATGTTATATTAAGTACTATCTTTGTTACTATTAAATATCAATCTTGATATTTCATTCATCAATTCATCATTCATAATCATTCATCAATCGTTTTCTTGCTCAGTATCAAAATCTATTATTATCTTCAGAACTAAGCAAAACATTTAACGTAAGCGGAAAATGACTTTAAGGGAAATCTTTATTTTGGATGTTTAATACTGTAGTATATAATAATGGCAATGTAATGTGGCAATGTATAATATCGTATACAGAATACATTGTTTTCTCTTTCTTAGATATTTTGTAAGAGACAGGTGTCAATGGATTTACATTGCAGTTTTTTTAAATACTCCATCTTAAAAGTTATTAAAATTCGATAGGATAAAATGTTTTGATTTTTATTTTGAAAATATACCATTATTTATAAGATTTTTATATTTAATTGATTGATTTTTACACTAACAGTTACTCTTTTTTTTTCTAGTTTTTGCTCTTTTTTCTAAAGGTAATGATCTTCTTATTCAATTAAAGAGATTTTATCAGTAAATAATGCGACGTTATTCAAAATAGAGGTATCAAAATGTTTAGATTATCAAAACAATCTTTCCTAGATGTACTGCGTACGGGAACGGCAATTAATGAGTTAAATCTTGAGATATAACTCTATAAATTTAAATTCGCCATTTAAAAATGATGTATTTATTAACCGCGAAAGCGAAAAACCGCTGCATGATAATGATAAGGCTTTACACGACCAAATAGGTTAAAATAAGATGCATCTACAGAATGTCCTTGTCTGAAATTCAATTTATATAATTTCAAAGAATTCTAGCGAGTTTGGTGAGTTCTAGATATGCATCCCGACTCCTATATTTAATCTTAATCTATGAACCTTGATCTATATGATATATCTCCATTTCTGGAGGTCCTGCAGATTTTGATTCAAATTAAGTATAAGAAATTAAAAAGGTGAATGATATATATACACTCTATAAATAAAAAGTAACGGATATTTTCGATTTTAGACCTTTTGTCGACTATCTAGAGAAACTTTTTATGAGTCGTTCATGAACATTAGGTATTTAAAGAAGGTGTTTGACACCGAGTTTTCAGTGAATTTTTAGGGACGGACGCAATCAGAGGAGGAACAAAAAACTTAAAAAAGCATATACTATTGGAGATCACAATATAAAATTTAACATAAAATATTCAAAATAATTTTACACTGAAGCAGATAACTAAGTAGACCATGTAAAGTGTTTTTATGCATTTGTGTAAAAATTGCACGTCTATTCATGAAAATACATTTATATATATAGACGTTCATCGTTTTCTTTAAAACAATTGTGAAAAAAGTCTCTTCTTTAACGTTTACAGCTAAAAGGCTTTTCAACTGAATTTACCCCCACTTTCAGAAAACTTAACAAAATGTAGCAGAAGCATTATACTACTTTTAGTAAATGAATATATCTAATATTTCATCAGTTATAAGCATGTGTGAGAAAACGTTTTCAACCGTGCATGCCCTAACATATATTATTTTCTTTTTCCTAGTTTTTTGTCAAATAAGTAAGCCAAATATATGAGAAAAATTTCTTGAATATCTAGAAAAATCATAATCATATTTTCCATAAATTGAGCAGAATTTCAGATGCTTTCTATAAAGAAGATACCTGATAATGGATGTCTGACACATAGTTAATTTTTATTAACCGTCTTCAACATAGAAGTATATTTGAATGTATGTTCAACCTTAAGACTGTTCTCAAATCCAAAAAGGCAACTTTCTGACATAAGTTTAAATTTATTTTTGGTCGGAAAGGCATGAAACAAGCCAGTGTTGTTGTTCAGAAACTGTGTCATCGAGCGGTTTTTTTTCGTTTTATTTTGCAAACGCAATAGATCTTTCAGAAAATACTGTCAAAATGACATTTTGAACCGAAGTTCTCGAAGAAAGCAGAAAAACCGGTCAGAAAAAGGAAAAAATCATCTTTGTCACGTGATCAAAATTGATTATAACTCAGTAGGTAATTGGTTGATCAAAAACTGAAAAAAAAGTTCAATTTCAAATCTCTTCCATGGCCAGGTTTTCCGCTTTTATAACTTTCCGTTAAAAAATGAATTTGTAAATGTGTCAAAACGTTTGAGCGGAGCAGTTAAGAGCAGCCTTAATTATTGAACGAAAATCCGAATTGTATAATTTTTTTTTCTTCTGTGGGTGTGGAATCGATCTGATGGCCCAGACTCCCAAATGGCGCCTCTGGCATTTGGGGCTCGAGAACTTGACAACACTTGTGTGGACGATTTCAATTTGATGAATAAAACGATTCAACAAATGATAGATTTTCAATAGTGGTCAGGATTGGCAATTTTCGTTTCTGTCCAAAATAGTTTCCCTCAATAACTTTTTATTGAACGTATGGCACCAATTTCTTACAGCGGTACTCATCGGAATCTGTAGTTAAAAATGCTTTACAAATTCTGTAAGACAAAGTTACCCTGGACCAGTCATACTCAACCTTTTTTTTTCTCGCGGGCCGCAAACATATGTTTGCACCGTTTGGTGGGCCGCAACACACTTATAAAATGGAAAAACAGGTAATTAAATGCAAAATAACATAAGTAGTATAACAAAGCAATATAAGTAAGTTAGTATGAAATTGTATGGTTGAAAGTTTGTTCCAAAAGAAATGTTAAAAAATAATAAATAAATAAACCCCAAAAAACTATTTCTAAACAATAAATTCTGTGGACGATTTCTATTGCAAATTATGTAAACGATGCCGCGTAGTTGTTTGAAAAATAATTTAGTGCCAATTTTTTCCGCGTCAAACGTTCAACTCTGAAAAGCAGTATTATATATAATAAGCATAAAACGTAATATAACAATGCAGAATTTGCAAGTTCTAAAAATAAAAATCAGATTTTCTTTAATAAATTCATATTTTGCTCAACAAAACTTTTTATTTAAAATAGTAAAAAAAATAGTACAAATTTAATTAATTTGGAATTATATTTGAAAAAGCATTGAACATTAAGAAATTATTGCACGATCGTAGAACAAATAGAACTAGTGTAAAAAAGAACTTTTGAAGTAAAACACGGATTAAGAAATTATTACACGACTGTAGCACAAATAAGACTAATGTAAAAATAACTTTTGAATAAAAACACATATTTAATATGCTTTAGCATAAGTTTAAATTAATTATAAATAACAGAGTAGATTTTGTCTTCCCATGAAAATATATAAAATAACAATGAAGGACTTAAATATATTTTATGTACATCTCAAATTGTTTTCTAAATATGGTTAATGGTGATGCCTCGGGCCCCACATAAAAGCTCGCCGGGCCGCAGGTTGAGTATGGCTGCCCTAGACGATATATAAAAATATTGAGATATAAATCCAATTCGAGAATTACGGTTCTTGAGTTCAATGTTTTGTGTATTAAATGTCGCCAAGTATTTATTGATAAGATTTTTAGCAAACTTTAAAAAGAGAAATGTTGTTTCTTACAATTCCCTTTTTTCTTATGAGCTTTAAGCATTCTATAGGAAAATATATAATATGGAACTTTGGAAAATTGTCATCATCGCACGAAATAATTTCTATCACATTTTTCACTTTGCTTTTACTTTCAACATTACACTTCAACTCTGTGATGATTATTGAATTTTAAAGTGATCATTTTATTTTATTCGATACCCTTGCATAAAGAAAAGATTCTCCTCTGGATATCTACAATTGTAAAAGATCTGTCATTTTAAATGTATACTTATTGTTTTAGTTTAACCGAATTTTTCTAAAAAGTACCATAAGTCCATGAATAATAAACTAAAATTTGAAAAACTGGAAATTTTCATTAAAAGTATATCATATTTTTGATGCAATTACGTCATAATGGATCACCAATTTCATACATCACGCAAATTCTGCCCTCATTTCTCCCGTTATGTCACAAGTTGTCACATTCGAGTGATACCCCTCCTTTGTTGTCACATTACATTTTGTACATTTTCAAAAAAAAGTTACATAATATCAATTATTTAATGAAATAACTACAATGAAACTGCTAAGGTCTTATATGGTTTTATTTGAAGTTTTTCGAATTTTAAAGAAAAAGGGAAAACATACGAAATACTAGTACCCGAGTAAAATTACATATTTTATATGAACATTTGTATGCTTCTTGTAAGCAGTATTTACTTAATTGTTTTCATATGTTAGATACGATGTAAGAACCAGTTAATTCTCCCTTCCTCTTCTCTTTAGGCTTTTTGCAATTAATGTATGAATCCTAACGATGATTTTAGCTCTTTCTAATACAGTTGAAAATTGTTTACGAATTCAGTTTATCTAGCCATATGTCTGTCAGAACTCTAATTCGCCAAAATATATACAAATTGCAATATAATTGATAAATGTTACTGAAGTGTGTAGCATTTATACTTAGTTTACAGAGGCACACAAAATAAGTAACTCACATTATGGTCTATAGGACAATTGTTTTCAGAGTACGGTATAACTTCAAAAATCCGGCACCATCGGGACCGAGACTACGCCGGATTTTTGAAGGAATATTTAAAGTAGTATCTAGGAATATTAAAAGTAGTTCTAAATTCTTAATGGTGCCTTTATACATAATTTAATTTATTGTTAAGTTATAATTATGTAAGAAAAAGAGAAAATTAAATAATAAAAAAACTTTATTTAATTGATATTTACTATGTTACAGAAAAAAAAATCTAATAAAGAGTGAACTCATTTGTTCTCTTGTAATTTCGGAAACATCGATGTCAACTTTGTTTGCTTCATTTTTTTTTTTTTTTACTATTCTTTAGCAAGGTTTTTTTCTTTCTTTTTTTTATGTATTTTATACAAATGAAGAATGTCTATTTCGGAAACACAGTCTTGTTTCTCTAAAGCATACATTATTTCTCCAATCAAATTTATGATTTTACTAGTGACACTTTTTTTCTGCCTGTTGTTCATCCTCATCTTCCAAGCTTCTACTAGCATTATCGGTGGTTCTGTTTAACACAGCGTCGGTGATCTCGCGCTGTCCGTTAAATTGTTCGTTGTTGATGCAGTTTCGTCAAAGCTTAGCCAATTATCTATAGCCCTATTGTCCACACTTAATGCATTTTCAGATTTTGCGTGTGCAATCAGCTCATAAATTGTGGTCTTTTCACGGCAAATTTGAAAACCTGAAAATTCTCACTCATCATTGATGTCGCCGTTGCGAAAATTCTTTCCGGACATATATTGGTGCCATGCATTCGCCAAAATTGTTCCCAAAGTTGTTCCCACTGCTAAGCAAAAGTGCAGCTCCCAGAAAATTTGTTCAGAAAATAATCGCCTGTCTCAAATGAAAGAAAGTCAAATATTTTTTTTCCTGCATTTTTACTTTTGATCTTGAAGTTTTTAATGCATAAAGAATTGCTTTTTTTCTTCTCTGATAACTTGAAAATGTAAAAGAAAAAGGAAGGGAAAAGATGGTTTTAATGCCGGATTTTTGAAGTTATACTGTATTTAACACACTAGTTGAAAGATATTGAAATAGATTTATGTCAGAGAGGTGCATTCAAGATGTGCTTACTATGGAATATGGTATGCATAGCATATATTGTTCATTTATAGAAACACATAAAAGAATTCAGTCACAATGCTGTCTATGATCAATATTTGCTGTATGTTCGTTTCCAATTACTGTATGCAATTAGCTTTTTGCATTGGTCTCGGTGTGCATAATTTTTTTAGATCGCATACAGAGCTTCACAAAAAGAACGAGTACATTTATCGCTTATTGACTGAACTATCTAAATGTAAATTTCCAACTACGTTATGAGTTTGATACCTGAACTAATTGTTTGCATAATATGTAGTATATACAAATCCATAAATCGTATACTATACTGCACAAAATATATCATAAATTTTTCCACTGTAGTTTATAATTGCTGAAATTGGGTTTTCAATGGTATCATGCGTTTTTTAAGTTGTTTAATTGAAGATATGTTTCACCTCTACAAAGGAAGAAGTTTAGAATGTGTTGGAAGATGTTTCATAATCTACGTTTTACGCATGAAATTTCTTTCCTGTTATTTTTAATTTACATATTTGGTACCACTAGCTGAAGTGAATACCGATTACAAAAAGACAAAGACATATTCCGCAAAATTACTAGAAAAATCTCAAATAAACACTGTAAAAATGTATTTCATCTACAAGTTTTAATAACGCATCAGTGTTGGAGACTCAAGGGTACAAAAGATCATTTAACGTAAAATAAAATCATTAATCTTAAATATTTTGTAAATAAAATTTCTCAGTAAAGTATTTTTGGAAAATTTCTTACCATTGTCTCCACAATTTTTGAAAGAAAACTAAAAATAATTATTGAACAAGAATTACTGAAGTTTTACATAGATAGACTTTTAAAAATAATATCGAAGTATCAATGCTAAACTTGAAAAGTTACACGAGTTATCATTTAGCAAATCTCATAATCCAGCTCTTTTGGTTCAAGGAATTTCCTGTTTTGGAATTAATTCATATAAGAGTGGATAAATTTGCTCAGTATTCAAAAGAATGTTTCAAAAGAATTGTACAAGCGACAGAAATCATGTCGCTTTATTTCCTGTTCGAGACTTTTCCGAAAGGGTTGTAATAAAACTTTTCCCGGATTACATTTGTAAGATGTATATTATATCAAAGATTTACGCATTAAATTACAGCGATTTTGAGCTTATTTAATATGTAAATAAAATCTGTCATTTAGGCATTTTTAGGGTTTCGTTCATCTGACGAAACCCTATTCGTCTCACTCCTTTGTCTGTCTGTCTGTCCGTCTGTCCGTCACAGAGCCCGTTCTCAGAAACTATACATGTTAGAGATTTGAAATTTTGGGTACTTATAGCTGAACACCTCACATCAAACAACAAATCATAAAATTTTGAAAAAGTTGGTAATTAACTGAATTACGGGATAATTAACTTCTAAAATTAACCAATCCACATTTTTAACGCAGATTCAAATGAACTTTCTCCAAATCATCCGTGTTTCTCCTAAGGGTTGCCAATAAAATCAGCCGATGCATGGTTACCACGGAGGAAATTAAGCCGAAAAATGAAGTAGGCATTATAAATCGAAATCGCATATCAGAAAATATTGGTCCGAGAAATTTGTGAACAGGGGCGCGCCTGAGTTGTTAGGCGCCTGTGTGCAAAAACTTCAGCTTGCGCCCTATATCGCTCTCTGAAAAACTATCGTTTCATAAAAACTTACATGCGATCACAAATGAAATCTTACAAAATATAGTATAATTTTAAAATATATATAAACTAGAGAACAGGAATTCTGCTTTTTCAGAATTTAGTGTCGCCCCCGGCATTTCCATTACTTCATTTTCTTCTGATGGACTGATGGTTTCTATTATTATGAAACAGCCATTATAAATGAAGTGTTAGGTGAAGATGAAAGAGCAGCCGTAAAAAGTTAGAACACTTATTTTCTGGTCAGAATGGGGGGGGGGGGGGGATGCCATAATTTTTTTTTACGGCTGATCTTTCATCTTCACCTAACACTTCATTTATAATGGCTGTTTCATAATAATACAAGCCACCAGTTAGAGTCCTGCATCGGGTCGGATTACCCGCTTTTACCTGAAACCGACACGACCCGCGGTTCGAGTCGGGTCGGGTTGGAGCTATATTTTCCAGTTGCGGGTCGGGTCGGGTCGGGTTGTCTTAAAATTTTTTTGGTGCGGGTCGAGTTCGGGTCGAGTTGGCTTTCATTGTTTCGGGTTCGGGTCGGTTTCGGGTTGGCTTTTTTACTCTTGCGGGTCGGGTTCGGGTTGACCCGCTTTTTTAAAAGAATGTGGAAAATATTTTTTCCCGTTAAAAGCCTTTATAAACCGCAGATCAAAGTTTCACAAAAGCAAAATGTATCCCTGTCTGTTTTGTATTTAGTCATCCTTTCACCAGTCTTCGAAATAACAAACTGCATTATATTTTTATCGTATTTTAAAAATACAATACGCAGCAAAATGCTAAATGGTCCTTCCTGTCTATCAAGTGAATAATTTAATTGTGGTGATACCCGATGCAGTTTATTAGACGGGAAAACTTTCAAAATAATAACTGCTGATAAACTAAAGGCAGATGGCCACTTGTGTAAAACAAGGTGTACCGTTATAAATGGAACTTTTGAAACCGCAACTAATTTTAAAGCATATTTAAAGATTAGATTTTTTGTTTTATACCATTTAGAGTCCTGCAACGGATCGGGTCAAAGATTTCACTATAGTTGAATATTAAAGAATATAGATTTGTTCATTCTTCTCTGTAAAACATAAAAATGATATTAGAGAATTAGAGGTTTGCACGGGCCGGAATTACCAGGCCCGGAAACGGCCCTCCCCGTCTCGTCCCGTGTAAAACTTAAAAGTTTCGCCCTAGCCCGGCAAGACCCGTTTATAATTTTATCGGCTTCGTCTAAATATTTATATCGGGCCGGTAGACCGGCTTAATTGTATCTATCGGCCCGGCCTGGCAGGGACGTTCATTTTTTTTTTTGCCGGCCCGGACCGTTTATTTTGTTTATCAGCCCGGCCCGTTGAAAAAACTGTCCTAATAAAGCGGCCTGGCCAGTTTGAAATTTTGCCGACCCACCGCGGCCCGGTACCGGCCGCGACCGGTGCAGACCTTTATTAGAGATACATAGATAATTTTTCATAACGGTATTAAAACATGATTTGCTTTCCTTAAATCTCGGGTTCGGGTCGGGTTGCGGATTGCCTGAAATTATTTTTGCGGGTTTGGGTCGGGTTGCTGGTTGCCGAAAATTATTTTTTCGGGTTCGGGTCGGGTTGCGGGTTGACTTAAAATGGAATTTGCGGGTTCGGGTCGGGTTAATAACTCGGTTAAGCGGAACTCTACTGCAGTACAAAACATATTTCAATTTTTAGACTGAAAACACGCGTTTTATTTTATGTAAAATGACCCTTAAGAATTCCACATTTACGATCTACTCTTAAACATCTACAGTAAAGCATGCATAGCACATTACTATCACGAAATAATGCACAAATGCAGCAAAAAGATTCCGTCATTCACGAAAACCGAAAAAAAACCCTTTGCTATGTAATGATTCATAGATACTTACAGTTAAATATAGTATATAATAGCTCCATTGTTTTAACTAAAATCATTCGTTTATATATTTTTTCAAAACAGCACTTATTTTAATTACATTTTCTTTCGGTTATTACGAGAAAATGGCAACAAAAATATATAATTACTATTTTAAAACTATTTTTCCTTTACTTTCTACAGAAATGGAGTACTGCCGTTGCCAATATTAAGCAAATGGCTCCAAAAACTACAAAACAAAATTAATATTTCAAAAATAAATGAAGATACAGTTTTCAAACAAAATGCATTGAAAAGAACTTTTTTTTCCAATACGACGGTATAAAAATCGAAAATGTGCGATGCTTAGAAGTTTAAAAAATTGCTAAAGAGTATTTAATCGTAATGCTTTGTTTTACAGCTACCTTCTGTAAGGTAACGTTATTTTTTGGACACAAAATAAGCTGGGAGAAAGAAATGGCATACCGTACCGGAGGCTAATAAATAAAGGTATAATATATATATATATATATATATATATATATATAGAAATTATAAAACGAATATGTAAAAGAAACAAGTGGGTAAGTGTGATCATACATCGCACAAAGGGTTTCGTTTAATATTCCTTTCAAAACGTCCAGTACATTTATCGCCATGGAATACCTTCTAAATTTTGGCAAACACATCCTAAACTATGTTAAAGTTTCAAACATATTCGCCTTGTTATATTTCCTAATTTTGTTCGCCCCCCCCCCCCAAAAATGCTACGATATATCACATGACGGGTATCTGCCAAATTTAGAAAAGTGCCCCCCTTGGGGAGGGGGGAGTGGGCAGATGGTCACCATGATTCTTGACGCGGCCTGATTTTAAAAATTTATGTTATGTTTTATAAGCCATATTAAAGTTTCAAACAGATCGTCCAGTTATATTTCCTAATTTTGTTCGCGAACCTAGCTCAACCCCCCCCCCCTCCTCGAAATGCGACGCGCCCTTCTTCTTTATAATTTATTATCGTTTGTTATAAAGTATCTTAAAGTTTAAAACAGATTGAATTGTTAGATTTCCTACTTTAAATGAAATCGCGGTCTGTTAATTCCACATTCCACCACCAGGGAGCGCACTGTATTCTTAACAAAAGCGTATCTGAACGAAACTCCTTTACACAACCCATTAGTAGATATGTTACTCGAGGGGGTGGCGGTCTTCAGCAAGAATTTAAGATAATTGTTGAAATTACTATTCGGAAATAGTGGTAATTTAACTTTTGACATATTTATATTTAATAAGTATAAGTAACATGTATCTGAGGACTCCATCAAAAAACGCACCTGAAACGGTATGAAACAAAAAAGAAATATTTTGCCCCTCCCCCTCTCCCCACCTTCCCGAAATTTCACGCGACATTTTTTATAAACTTTTTCTAATGTGTTATAAACTATCGCAAAATTTCAAACAGATCGCCTTGTTATATTTCCTAATTTTAACAAAAATGTTAGTTCCACATTCCACCACCAGGGAGCGCACTCTATTCTTAACAAAACGGTATCGGAAGGAAACTCCGTTAAACAACCTATAAGTAGATATGTTACTCGAGGTGGTGGCGGTCTTAATAAGAAATTAAGATATTTGCTGAAATTACTATTAGGAAATAGTGGTAACTAAACTTTAGACAATTTTATATTAAATAAGTAGCATATATCTCAGGACTCCCTGAAAAAGTATTTAAAGCGGTCAGAAAGCTAATTTTTTAAATAGAAATCTAGCGCCCTCCCCGGAATTTCGCGTGTCATTCTTTCTTACACTTTATCTTATGTGTTATAAAATATCTTAAAGTTTCAAACAGATCGACTTGTTAGATTTCCCAATTTTAACAAAATCGCGTTATGTTAGTTCCACATTCCACCACCAGGGAGCGCAATGTATTCTTAACAAAAACATGTGTTAACGAAACCCCTTCACGCAACCTTTCCGTAGATACATGGGCCGGAAGGTGGCGGTCTTAACCAAGAATTCTGTTAGTTCCACATTCCACCACCAGGAAGCGCACTCTATTCATAACAAAACTGTGTCGGAAGGAAAGTCCGTTAAATAACCTATCAGTAGATATGTTTCTCGAGGTGGTGGCGGTCTTAAGCAAGAATTTAAGATATTTGCACAAATTACTATAAGGAAATAGTGGTAACTAAACTTTTGACATTCTTATATTTAATAAGTAGCATATATCTCAATGTGTTATGAACTATCTTAAAGTCGCAAGCAGATCGCCTTGTTATATTTCCTAAATTTAACAAAATCGCGTTATGTTAGTTCCACATTCTACCACCAGGGAGCGCACTCTATTAATAACAAAACTGGAGCGGAAGGAAAGTCCGTTAAACAACCTATCAGTAGATATGTTACTCGAGGTGGTTGCGGTCTTAAGCAAGAATTTAAGATATTTGCACAAATTACTATAAGGAAATAGTGGTAACTAAACTTTTGACATTCTTATATTTAATAAGTAGCATATATCTCAATGTGTTATGAACTATCTTAAAGTAGCAAGCAGATCGCCTTGTTATATTTCCTAAATTTAACAAAATCGCGTTATGTTAGTTCCACATTCTACCACCAGGGAGCGCACTATATTCTTAACAAAAACATCTCTGAACGAACCCCTTCACGCAACCTTTCCGTAGATACATGGGTCGGGAAGGTGGCGGTCTTAACCAAGAATTCTGTTAGTTCCACATTGCACCACCAGGGAGCGCACTCTATTCATAACAAAACTGTATCGGAAGGAAAGTCCATTAAACAACCTATCAGTAGATATGTTAAACAGATCGCCTTGTTAGATTGCCTAATTTTAACAAAATCGCGTTATGTTAGTTCCGTATTCCACCACCAGGGAGCGCACTGTATTCTTAACAAAAACATATCTCAACGAAACGCCTTCACGCAACCTTTCCGTAGATACATGGGTCGGGATGGTGGCGGTCTTAACCAAGAATTCTATTAGTTCCACATTCCACCACCAGGGAGCGCTCTCTATTCATAACAAAACTGTATCGAAAGGAAAGTCCGTTAAACAACCTACCAGTAGATATGTTACTCGAGGTGGTGGCGGTCTTAAGCAAGAATTTAAGATATTTGCACAAATTACTATTCGGAAATAGTGGTAACTAAACTTTTAACATTTTTATATTTAATAAGTAGCATATATCTCAATGTGATATGAACTATCTTAAAGTTTCAAGGCACATCTACTTGTTATTTTTCCTAATTTTAACAAAATTGCGTTACGTTAGTTCCGCATTCCGCCGCCAGGGAGCGCACTCTATTCGTACCAAAAGCGTATCTGAAGGAACCTCCTTCACGCAACCTTTCCGTAGATACAGGAGTCGTAATGGTGGCGTTATTAACCAAGAATTCTCTTAGTTCCGCATTCCACCACCAGGGAGCGCACACTATTCATAACAAAAGTGTATCTGAACGAAACTGTGTTAAAAAACCTATCAGTGGATATGTTACTCGAGTTGGTGGCGGTCTTAAGCTAGAAATTAAGAAACTTGCTAAAATTACTATTCGGAAATAGTGGTAACTAAATATTTAACATTTTTATATTTAATAAGTAGCATATATCTGAGGACTCCCTCCAGTGGCCGAGAGGCTCTGCTCTCGAAGCTGGTAGACGGGAGGTGCTGGGTTCGATCCCAATCGCGCCCGTCGGCCTAATCGTTCGGAGTTTTCGTGGTTTTCTTCGAACCTTGGTTCTCCAAGCGTTAATACGGGTTAGGTTCCCTTAGAAAGACCTCCACGGAAGGCAGTCCCCCCCCCCTTAGGGCCTATATCCCACATGCAGATAATTGGCCGACATAAATACAACCAACCAACCAACCTGAGGACTCCCTCAAAAACGGTATCTAAAATGGTCATAAAAGCTAATTTTTAAAAAAGAAAACCAGCGCCTCTCCCCGTTTGCCTAAAAAGGATCCAAAACGCACCCCATTGTCCACTACACATGCAGATTCATTAAATAAACTTAATATCGCAACTTACAAATAAGCTATCACGCACAGAAAGATAGAAATTATCCGATAACGGGCGAAGCACGCTGGTCTTTGTCATAATAATATCTGTAATTCGATTTAATTGGGATATTTAATCAAAAGTATTACCCCCCCCCCTTCCCATCGACACAAACCTAACAAAAATTATGCGATATCGGGCGAAGCACTCTTTTTCTCACCTCGAATATACTTATCTGATAGCGCTGAACCTCATGCAAATTGATATATTTCCTAATTTAAATTATTTGTGGTTTAAAAAGCACGTGCCACCCGCATTTCATGGAAATGAAACCTAATTAATTAAATAATAATTAATATCTCCGCTTGTAATTAAGCTAGGAGTTTGAACTGGGTATGTATGAAATCACCGAAGATTTCAAATCAGGGTGGCAAAAAATTTAATCAAAAAATTTAATATTTAAAAAGTTTAAATTTCGTATTAAAATAAAAACCGCGAGTGCGCCGTAATGTCTGAGATAAAAAATCAAGTCTGCAGTTTGCTAGCCTCGCCAGATAAAATCGGGGTTCAGCTTTCGTGAATCCTCCAATGGTAGTGCTCCGAAGCTAGCCTCGCAAAAAGGGTCCAATTGTAGTCAGAGAGGTGCTTTTGACAAATTAAAAAGGTGGATTGGTTAATTTTAGAAGTTAATTAGCCCGTAATTCAGTTAATTACAAACTTTTTCAAAATTTTATGATTTGTTGTGTGATGTGAGGTGTTCAGCTATAAGTACCCAAAATTTCAAGTCTCTAACATGTATAGTTTCTGAGAACGGGCTCTGTGACGGACAGACGGACAGACAGACAGAGGAGCAAGACGAATAGGGTTTCGTGAGATGAACGAAACCCTAAAAATACATAAGGGTACAAAATCTGGAAAATAAAATAATTTACCTTGTGAATTAAAAAAAAAATCGACAACCATGTTTCAGATTTCAGAAAATGGCTTTAAGCTTTTTTACAGCTAAATGATTAGTTAAAATAGTCCATCGAGAAACAGAAAAGAAGAAAAATATATATAATTATCAGTATATCTATCTATCTCATGGCTGCCAACCTTTACGCTTTCTTCCTACCACTAAAATTTTCTTGTGAATATTGCTTTATTTAATGGTCGAAATCGCACGATTAAAGAAGGTGAAAATCTTCTCTAAATTTTAGTGGTAACAAAAAAGCGTAAAGTTTGGCAGCTATGCTATCTATATTATAAAGAACAAACATATCTGTGCGTAACACATACGTCATTTTGCGAATGACAACACTTTGAAATTTGAAATGAAATTTTGGTTTTGTAATTTTCTCTACTGCAAATTTTTAAACTTCTAAACATCGCATATTTTAAATTTTTACACCGTCGTATAAGGAAAAAAATGCTCTTTTTAAATGCAATTTGTTTGAAAGCTGTATCTCAATGTACTTTTAAGATATTAATTTTTTTTTATAGTTTTTAGCACCAATTTTGTAATTGTGGCAACTGAAGTACTCCATTTCTGATGAAAGTAAAGGGGAAAAAATGAAAATAGTAGATTGCTGTATCTTTTTGTTACCATTTGCTCAAAAAACTGAAAAAAAAAAAAGAAATTAAAATACATGCTATGCCAAGAATATCGTATGTTATAAAACTCGGTGAGTTTTAGCTTTATTTGTTTTTTATTTATCAATTAAATTATTTTTATTTTATTGCACTTTATTTTATTTTATTTTATTTAACTTTACAAGCGATACAATACTTTCTCTTTACAAAAATGTATTTTAAAGAATATTTGTGTGACCTGAAAGAATCCAATTTTATTAATCCGTGTGTAATTACATTTTCCGAATTTTGAAACAAATATAAATAATAACACATGGAGCTATTATAAAAAAAAAAAAAAAAAAAAAAAAAAAAAAAAAAAAAGAAGAAGTCATATAAATCATTAGATACCCGAGATTGTATTGCCGACCTTCTTAAATGGCGTCATTGCTTTCTGCTGGGTTTGTGTATTATTCCGCGATAATAGTGTCATTTGCATACCGTTCTATAAATGTTGTTTAAGACGAGATCGTAAAAGTGGGATGCTTTAGCGTATGCAATTGACGTCATTTTATAAAAATAGCGTATATTTTAATTATTAAAACTGAAATATGTTTTGTAGAAGTTCGTCATTTTCACCCCAGCTGCTTTGAAATTTTTCGGAGGGGAAAATGCATTATTTTTAATAATAACGTAATCCAAATCACACACTTATAAAACGCAATGTTTTACAAACATTTAGAGTGACTTTATGGAAAAGCAGTAACGTACAGTGTGCTTGCTCTTTGTCCGAAAAATAGCGGTTTATATTACAGAACTGGATGATTCTCTCTTGGATGCTCGCTTCGCCGAGTTAGACAAGCAATCAAAGAATATCTTGGCAATAATTCGAGGTTTAAAATAATATCAGGCTCCCCAAGTTTTTGTTCAAAATTCTCTCTACTAATAAAATTTTATAGACTTGATACTGTAATTTTATCAAAATAGCATAATTTGCATAATTTAATTTTTCATAATTTTATATAATCTATATATTTAAAATACAAGAATGTTTTTTAGTCATCTGCCCCGAGCTTTCTGCTGAACCAAATTTACTAACAAATTTTTAACTGGAAGTTGTTCATTTGTAGATGTGCTCGCACTAGCTCTTTTTTTTATAACCCATTATTATATTTTAATTTCAAAAGTATTATATGAAACTTCTTCAAAATGGTGGTAATGAGATAGCTTTCATTATTGCAGAGAAGAGAGAAATAATGAGGTTTATTTACCTTTATTCATGTGATTATCTTATAAAAATTCGAAATTGTTGATAAAAATTGTTGTATAAGATTTGATGGTGCAAAATGGCATTAGGGACATAAAACTTTGAACGGAAAATTACGTTACTGCTTTTGAAAACACGCATTTTCCTCATAAAGTTTCCATATTTTTTTTCCTTCTGTATGCGTACTAAGTTTCAGACACTAGGTGAAATGCTTACGTAAGTGAAAATGACATCATATTTAAAAGAAAACGATGATTTTCTTAGATAAAACTAAACTTTTTAACACAAATGCGTCAAAAAACACAAATTACAGCAATTTTTACTCTATGGTACTGACATTAGAATCTGGAGTTAAGAGCGCGACTGTTCACGTGGAATGATTTTGCTGACAATCGTGACTTCACGTTTTGAGTTAAAATGATTTTAAAAATGATCCAATTAAAATACCAATTTTTTTAAAAGGGTGATTGCGAGTCGAGAGGTTAATTTTTAAATTTATCTCTATCGCGTGGAGCTCGATTAAGAATGATTAATCCGTTTGCCCTTAAAACAACATAAATAGTTCATCATTTTCTTACGACTAATATTCCGTAAATAAAAATAAAACTTCCTCTATGATTAAATAAATAAAATAATACAAATAAAACATAAATTTAACAGACATGTAATTGAACTACGCGCTTAAAGCTCTGAAATTATCAGAAAATATAATGATGTCGTAAGCAGCAAAATCTTGGGCTAATAACTCTTAGCATGCGGCTAATGCGAAAAAATTGCTTTTAAAAATTTTCAAAAATTTATTTGATTGTATAATCCATATTTTTCATGTGAAAAATTCTTTTTTATTTTTAGTGGGCAATCTAAGAAATATATTGCATGTAAAAAAATATTACTTTTCAATAAAAAAAATAGTTTTAATATATTCGGTAACCCGGGAAGCCCTGGTACGATCCCCTAGTTATAGTAAAAACAAAACTCAGTAGCCTCATGATTAATACTCACAACGTCATTGACTATCCAGTTTAGACTACCAGTCGGATATAGCACGTAAAATGCACGAAAATTTGAATCTAAAACTCTTCTTTATTCTTTTTTTTTCAGGCAAATTAAATCCGTCTTCGTATCCCCGAGCATTTGTATTTGTCTATTTTTTGTTTCAATAAAACAGTTTCAAATAGTGTATCCGAAATAGTGTCCTCGGTGGAATCTAACATTAAATAGAATGCTAAAAAATGCCCTCTTTTTTGGGGGGGAGGGAAATGTTTCAAGTTAAATTTTCTGGATTGAAATTGATTAATTTATCACATTTAATTTAAAGAATAATAACTTTTAATAAATTGTAAGTAATTTATTTGAGGTGTAAATCCATAAAATATAATTAAAATTTCAAGAATAATTAATTTTAATAAAATTTAAAAATATGTATTTTTAAATATTTCTTCCTCGCTTGAATTGCTTGGCGCCTTTATTATCCTGGCGCCTGTGTGCGCCGCACACTTTGCACAATAGGTCGGCGCGCCCCTGTTTGTAAATGGAATAGACAGACGCAGAAAAAATTTTACTTTCATTTGGTATAAAGTTCACATTTCTGCGATGTGTATAAGTTAAAATATCCACTAAAAATCGATCGATAAAAATTTATTTTCTTTAATTGGAAAGACAAGGAAAAAAGATTTCATTTCGGCGCGAAAGCAGGTGTGCTCAACTTCAAACATGACGGCGACCTTGCGGTTTTCGGTAGTGGAATATTTTAATACGAAATTTTAACTTTTTAAATATTAAATTTTTGGTAAATTTTTTTGCCATCCGGACGGGAAATCTCTCGCAGATTTCATACATACCCAATTCAAAGTGATAACTCAATTAGAAGCTGAGATATTAATTATTATTTAATTAATCTGTTTCATTTCTATCTAATGAATAGAATAAAATGGAGGCACGTGCTTTTTTAACCATGAAATTATTTAAATTGGGAAATCTAACAATTTACGCTCTATGAGACAAGTATAACTTATTCATTATAAGAAAGTTTGTAAGTATTCATACCACTATTTTCGAATAGTAATTTCTGCAAATATCTTAAATTATTGGTTGAGATCGCCACTCGATCTAGTTGAAACTTTAAAATAGTTTATAACGCATAAGAAAAATCGTAAAAAAGAATGGAGTGTGATATTTCGAGGGGAGACTAGCGTGCTTCGCCCGTTATCGTATAACTTGAATTTGTAAGGTTTGGGTAAATGGAAAGGGGGGGGGGGGGAGGGAAATACTTTTGATTAAATATCCCAAAAGAGTTTCGTTCTGATGCACTTTTGTTATGAATAGTTTGCGCTCCCTGGTGGTGGAATGTGGAACTAACATAAAGCGATTTTGTTAAAATTAGGAAAGTTCGCATTACAGATATTATGACAAAGACTAGCGTGCTTCGCCCGCTATCGGATTATTTCAGTCCGTGCGAGGCTGATGTAAAAGGAGATGCATTCTTCCAGCGAAATTGAAAAGCGTGCTTCGCCCGCTATCGCATAATTTTATTTTGTTAGGTTTGTGTCAATGGAAAAGAGGGAGGGAGGGAACTACTTTTGATTAAATATACCAGTTAGTGCGCATTACAGATATTATTATGACAAAGACTAACGTGCTTCGCCCGCTACCGCATAATTTCTATTTGTTAGGTTTGTGGGAATGGAAAAGGGGGGAGGGAGGGAACTACTTTTGATTAAATATCTCAGTTAGTCAACATGACAAATATTATTATGATAAAGACTAGCGTGCTTCGAAAATCTAATAATTTGCGTGGGATATTTGAACAGCGCTATGAGATAAGTATAACTCATTCATCATCAGGAAGTTTACAAGTATTCATACCACTATTTTCGAATAGTAATTTCAGGAAATATCTTAAATTTTTGGTTAAGACCGCCACTCGATTTGTTTGAAACTTTAAGATAGTTTATAACACTTAAGAAAAAGTGTAAAAAAGAATGGAGTGTGATATTTCGAGGAGGGGGAAGGGAGCAAAATTATTTTTAAAATCTTAGCGTTTGTTACCGCAGACCGCCACCATCCGGGCCCATGTATCTACGGAAAGATTGCGTAAAGGAGTTTCGTTCAGATATGCTTTTGTTAAGAATACAGTGCATTCCCTGGTGGTGGAATGTGGAACTAACATAACGCGATTTTGTTAAAATTAGGAAATCTAACAAGTCGATCTGTTTGAAACTTTAAGATATTTTATAACACATAAGATAAAGTGTAAAAAAGAATGGCACGTGAAATTCCGGGAGTGGGGGGTGGAGGCGCTAGATTTCTGTTTAAAAAGTTAGTGTTTCTGACCGTTTTAGGTGGTTTTTTTGAGGGAGTCCTGAGATATATGTTACTTATTTAATATAAAATTGTCTAAAGTTTAGTTACCACTATTTCCGAATAGTAATTTCAGCAAATATCTTAATTTCTTATTAAGACCGCCACCACCTCGAGTAACATATCTATTTATAGGTTGTTTAACGGAGTTTCCTCCCGATACAGTTTTGTTAAGAATAGAGTGCGCTCCCTGGTGGTGGAATGCGGAACTGACATAACGCGATTTTGTTAAAATTAGGAAATATAACAAGGCGATCTGTTTGAAACTTAAAGATAGTTTATAACACATAAGAAAAAGTTTATAAAAATGGCGCGTGAAATTTCGGGTAGGGGGGGAGGGGCGCTAATTTCACTAATTGATTTATTTCTATTATATACTTATTTTACAAGGCAGTCACGTGATGTTTCATTGCAGTATACTACTGAACGGTGTCCGATTTTTAAAAATACAGCATAAATGTTACTTATGCCAGATAAAAATGTCAGAAGTATTGATACCACTATTTTCGAATAATATTTTCAGCAAATATAAGAAATTCTTGGTTAAGACCGCCACCCCCTCGACTAGCATATCCCCTGTTAGGATGTTTAACGGAGTTACGTACAGATACAGTTTTGTTAAGAATAGAGTGCGCTCCCTCGTGGTGGAATGTGGAACTAACAGACCGCGATTTCATTTAAAGTAGGAAATCTAACAAGGTGATCTGTTTGAAACTTTAACATAGTTTATAACATATAAGAAAAAGTTTATAAATAATGGCGCGGGAAATTTCGGGCAGGTGGAGAGAGGGGGAGGGGCAAAATATTTATTTTTTGTTTCATACCATTTCAGGTGCATTTTTTTTTTTTTTTTTTTTTACGGAGTCCTCAGATACATGGTACTTATTAAATATAAATATGTCAAAAGTTAAATTACCACTATTTCCGAATGGTAATTTCAACAATTATCTTAAATTCTTGCTGAAGACCGCCACCCCCTCGAGTAACATATCTACTGATAGGTTGTGTAAAGGAGCTTCGTTCAGATACGGTTTTGTTAAGAATAGAGTGCGCTCCCTGGTGGTAGAATGTGGAACTAACAGACCGCGATTACATATAAAGTAGGAAATCTAACAATTCAATCTGTTTTGTTATAAAGTATTTAAAGTTTAAATTATAATGAAGTATAAAGAAGAATGGCGTGTCGCATTTCGAGGGGGGAGGGGAGGGAGGGGCGCGAACAAAATTAGGAAATATAGCTGGACGATCTGTTTGAAACTTTAGTATAGCTTATAAAAAGTAACAAAAATTTTAAACATCAGGTTGCGTCAAAAATCATGGTGACCATTACCCCACTTCACCCTCCCCAAAGGGGGCACTTTTCTAAATTTGGCAGTTACCCGTCATGTGATATATCGTAGCATTTCGAGGGGGGGTGGCACGAACAAAATTAGGAAATATAACAAGGTGAATCTGTTTGAAGCTTTACGATAGTTTAGGAAGGGTTTGCCAAAATTTAGAAGATGTTCCATGGCGATAAATGTACTGTACGTTTTGAAAGGAATATTAAACGAAACCCTTTGTGCGATCTATGATCACACTTACCCACTTGTTAAATATGTCTTACCATTTTCTCGACAATTTTTGAAAGAAATCTAAAAATAATTATTGTACAAGAATTAGTGCACTGTTAAAAATATCGTGAAAAATTACCTCTGTGTTTAAAGGCTATCTATTTTCTGACCAATGAGAACGCTCCATAAGCGTTTATGCAGCGTTCTCATTGGTCAGAAAATAGACAGCCTTTAAACACAGAGGTAATTTTTCACGATATTTTTAACAGTGTGAAGTCTTACATACCGGGTGTCCTAAAAAGGACTGGCTGATTTTAAAATTCAATAACTTGCAAACGGTGACAGATATTTAAAAATTTCTTGCAGGAGGGTTATGCATAAGGTCAAAAGTTTTATTACAGTGATTTTCAATTTTAGTTCGAATTACAAACAATAGATGGCGCTGTAAGCAATAGTCGCTAAATACAGGCTCGATTTTTGGTCTTTTCTCTTGTTCCATGCGGAAAAAGGAGATGGAAATGTATTGAGCGGCCACGAAGTACCAAAAATCGAGCCTGAATTTAGCGTCTATTGATCGCAGCGCAATCTATTGTTTGTAATTCGAACTAAAATCGAAAATCACTGTAAAAAATCTTTTGACTTTATGCTTAACCCTCCTGCAAGAATTTTTTCAAATATCTGTCACCGTTTGCAAGTTATTGAATTTTAAAATCAGTCAGTCCTTTTTAGGCCACCCAGTAGATAGCTTTAAAAAAATAATATCGAAGTATTAAAGCTGAATTTGAAAAGTTACTCACACAAGATATCATTTCTAAAAGTAGTTTAATAAGACCTTTATCAGATTACATTTGTGAATTTATGTTACATAAAAAAATTGCGCACGAAATTATAGCGATTTTGATCTTATGTATAATGTAAATAAAATCTGTCATTAAGGCATTTTTAAATATTTCTTACCTTTTTCTCGACAATTTTTGAAATAAAACTAAAAACAATAATTGTTCAAGAATTACTGAAGTTTTGCATAGAAATCCTTTAATAAATAATATGGAAATGTTAACGCTGATCTTGAAATTTTACTCACACGAGATATAATTTTGCAAAGAAAATCACATAATCCTGCTCTTTTGATTCAAGGAATTTGGTATTTTTGAATTAGTTCTTATGAGAGTGGATAGATTTGTTCAGTAATCAAAGAATTGTTTCAAAAGAATTGTACAAGATAAATAAGTCATATCGTTCTATTTTGTGTTCTAGGCTTTTTCCAAAAGGGTTGTAATAAAATCTTTTCCAGATTACATTTTTACATTTATGTTATATCAAAGATTTACTCATAAAATTACAGCGATTTTGAGCTTATTTATTCATTAAGTATAAAGATTTAATCTGAAAGATGCTTTATATATGTATGTATATAACAGTTCAAAATAATGTATGCGGTACTTTGAATATATTTAAACCATTTTGGGTCATTGTTATAAAGATGGACAATATAAGCTTTTATAAAGAAATTGGAGGTTAAACAATTTTATGTTATCTTGTTGAGTACTAGATAATAGTTCTATAACTTCCATATGCTTAAACTAAAATTGGTTGGTTGGTTCATTTTTGACGGACAATTATCTACTCGGGGGATATAGGTCCTGCGTGGGAGTGCCCTCCGTAGGGGTCTTTCTAAAGGAACCTAACCCGTATTTACGCTTGGAAATCCAAGGCTCGAAGAAAACCAAGAAAACTCCGAACTATTAGGCCGACGGGCGCGATTGGGTTCGAACCCAGCACCTCCCGTCTACCAGCTTCGAGAACAGAACCTCTCAGCCAGGGGCTAAATTAAAATTGGTTAAAAGATAATTGTAAGCTTTTAAGGTGACAAAGGACCTTCAAATTAATTTTGTATTGTATTAAAATTGTACACTAAATACTATTCCTTCAAGATTCCTTTTATATGACTTATGGTATATATTTTAAAAGGCAAGCTATATGAAGAACTTTCAAAATGTCCGAACCTCACTGCATATCAATTAAAATCCACCAATATATTTATGCTAGTTTGTTTTGTATATACAAATAAATCTGTGCATAATTTTTTTAAACTAAATATCTATATATATATTACGCTAACGTACGTGGCACAGAAATCGCGATTATTTGTTATTATTTAATGGCAACGCTTGAGAAACGTATTTCATTGGTTATTGTGAAAAGTCCTTTGGCAGGATTTAGGGCGATCAGGTTTATTTACATTAGGAAAGAGTTCCATGATGTTTCCCTCTTTCGCTGCAATTATAGAGCTTCAAAATATCATTTGAAATGCCCGTAAAAGATCTCGGCAAATGCTTGAAAGTGAAGAAGAAGCCGAATTAAGAACAGAAAATCGAAATAGATTGAACCGGGAATAAAGTTAAACACAGAGTATAAGCGATCGCTAAAATATGCTTAATAACCGTAGAGTGCAGGCGTTGCTTCCGAAATCCAAATTATTGATTTAAACGTTCCGGGGGGCATAACTGTGAAACTTTGAGTAAAACGTGCAATTTCTGCAAAGCACTATATTGGAAATGCGAATTAATCAGCAGCAAGAAATTTAAAAATGTTGCCATGACGTTAAGTAATTTTGTTTACCCCCCCCCTGTACGAATCTGCGATACGAATTTCAGGTTCATTTAAGAATATTATTACGGGCCCACCAGAAGTAAGATACAATAAGACCTGCGTAGACGGAAACGACCAGTGATAAATTCCGTTTTATGCAGGTTATTTAAATTGAACAAAGCATAATAACATTTTTTGGGGAGAGAGGGAAGCTGGAACTTTTTTTTTTCGTTTATTGCAGGATTCCATTAGAAACAGGTTTAACTCTATTAGAAAATAAATTTGCTGGAGGTACTTTTTAAAATATTCTATATAGTAATATTTGCTTACAATTTTATTATTTCTTTTTCAATTATTACAGTTTAAGTTGCATTTGTAATTGCTTTTTCATCCAAAGATTTTAAATAAAAAATTAAATTATTGAAAATATAATTAAATTTTAATTGAATTCATCAATTAATTTGGAATAAAAAGAGCATGAGGCATATCAAAATGAAAAAACTTAACCTGTGAATTTACACAACTTTGGAACTGAACAAGAGTCGGACCCTGATAATTTGCACTGTCTCCACCCCCCCCCCACCCCCCCCACTCCCGTCTGTACGCACCTGCGATAAAAATTTCAGATTCATTTAAGAATATTATTAAGGCCCGGGCAACGCCGGGCGAGTCAGCTAGTAATTGGAAAAGCTAAAGGTAGTTAAGAGCAGAAATATGATGCAAAAACGTTGAAAATTTCATAAAGTAAAAAAATATATTTTTCTTTCCTTTGTATACAAATATATAAAATTTGATGCACAGTTTCATTTGTATATGTAAACCAAACTGGCAAAAAAAATTGGGGATTTTAATTTATATGGAGTGAGTTTCGTACATTTTAAAAGTTCTTGATACCGCTTAAAATATAAAGAAAAATTCCTTATTTTTCACAAAAATAGAAAAAAAAAATCTAGAAAACAGGAATTCTTCTTTTTCAGAATTTAGTGTCACCCCCGAGGAAAAAAAATATATGTATATATAAATATGCATATATAAATAATACAAAACATATTTCAATTTTAAGACTTACAGCACACGCTTTTATTTTATGTAAAATGACGTCATTCGCATTCGCTTAAGAATTCCACATGTACGATCCACTCTTAAACAGCTACAGTAAAGTAGGCATGGGACGTCACTATCGCGAATTAATACACAAATGCAGCGAAAAGATGCCGTCATTAAAAACCCGACAAAAAAATACAGCTATCTCATGATTCACAGGCGTTCATTTGTTTGTAACATTAATATAGATATACTTAAAATTAAATGTAGTTTATAATAGCTCCATGTTTTAACAGAAACCATTCGGTTACATTTTTTTTTTAAATAGCGCGTATTTTAATTACATTTTCTTTCGGTTGTTATGAGAAAATGGTAACAAAAAGATATAATTGCTATTTTTCAACTTTTTTCCTTTACTTTCCTCATAAATGGAGTACTCGAGTTGCCAAAATTAAACAAATGGTACTAAAAACTACAAAAAAATTAATATTTTAAAAAATAAATGGGGTTACAGTTTTCAAAAAATTGCATTTAAAAGTACTTTTTTTTTAATACGACGGTCTAAAAATTGAAAATGTGCTATGGTTAAAAGTTTTAAAAATTGCTGTAGAATATTCAATAGTACTGCTTTGTTTTACGCCTGGCTTCTGTAAGGTAATGTTATTTTTTGAAGACGAAACAAAATAAGCTGGGAGATTGAAATAGAATACCGTACGGGGAAAAATAAATTATATTCCTGTGTGATAAATGTATCTGATATTTCATATAGTGTGCAATTGAATATTATTTAGGGTGCAATTTAAAAATAATAAAAAATGAGTTTGAAGGTTCCTTGTTCCATTAAAGACTAATTAAAACTCTATGTAGAACATAATGTTTAAATAAACAGCCTTAAATAGCTAGAACAAATTATACTAGTATTCTAAAAAACTATTTATTATTTTTTTACATATCAGCATATATCTGATTCTGCTGAATTCAACTTTGAACAAGTGACCAAAATTATAATTAAGAATATATTTGATGATACGGAATGAAAATTTGAATAAATGACTAATTTCAAGTGCATTAGCTTAGAAAAAACTATATTGTATAAAGTATTCATTTTAATAATTACTTTCCCTTTTCCATTATAATAACCAATCTCGATTCGCAAAACTTCATGTCTTATTTTGGATTTAAAAATCTTAAACAAGATTTAATAAATCCATTAATTGGAAATTTAACGATTTTTATAGAAATGTTTTAAAACACAATTCCTCATACACAATAACATTTCTGTGTTCTAATTACACAGTGCCCATTGAGTTTTCGTAAGTATGATTGCTTCAAATATTTTTTGACGATTTTAATTAGCTTACAAGCGTTCAAAATTCATGATGCATAATTTTTCTGATTGTGTAATTCGTGTGGCAATTTAATTTAACTGCTTGATGGAAAATAGAAAAAGACATTACGGAGAATGACGAAGATTTTATTTGAAAGTTACTCCCACATATGCAGAAATAATATAGTTGATACCAAATATCAGTATTCAGAGAAAATATTTTATTGAAGCTTTTGTGAACTTTAAAGAACATAAAATGAATGATATTTTTAAAGGCAGTTTTAATATTCTTCTTTGTATATTTCAGAATTCATTTAATGCATTGTGTTTTTTTTTTTTCAATTTGGTTTTGATGGCTGATTTAGGAAATCAAAAGAAAAAGACTGTATTTTATGTAGAAAAATGTGAAGTGAGGTTTTCTTTTTCTTTAAATCAACAAAATTCAATGGTCTTTATATTTTAAATTTATCATTATATGTTCATAAATACTAGAAATGTATCTCTTAATAACTTACAATGATTTTTCATTATGATGGATTCAAGATTTTTTTGCAATAAAAATTTCGATAGTTTTTCACGATGCTTAGTAAATATATGAGTAATAGAATACTATTTTCGAATTCATCAATAAAACAAATTAACATTCAGCTCAATTCACCCACTTTAATAAATGATATTTCCTTCTACAGTCGAATCACAAAAAAATAATATCTTAATTTATCTTTTCAAAAAGGCTTAATTGAGCCTTAATAAATCAGCTAATTAGACATGCAACGAAGGTCATAAAAATGTTTTAAAACATAATTTGCAATAAGCAACAACATCCGCCTGTTCTAATCATAAAGTAACTGCAGACGCTTCATAAATATGATTATTTAAAACTTTTTGTTTAAGAATTTTAATTGAAGACAAAATTCTTCATAAACAATAACATTTCAGTGTTCTAATTAGAAAGTTTTCGTTGAATTTTCGCAAGTATGATTATTGAAATATTTTATATGTGTTTAGTTAACTGACAAGCCTTTAGAATTAAGGTTGCATAATTCTTAAATCATTTAATTCGAGTGGAAGCTTAAATTAACTGCTGTCTGAAAAAATTATAAAGTACATTATATAAAATATAAAAGAGATTTTAGTTGAAAGTTTTTTTCTATTCATGTAGGAAACTAATAAAAGTAACTATATCAATTGATATAGTTACTGTTATAGCTACAAACTACCCGGATATTACTATCCGGTTTATGAAGCTTTGTTTATGAAGCTTTAGTTTTGCATTTAAGATAGTGGAAATGTATTTTTTACGATACTTTTATCTACTTTGTTTCTTTTTATTTATTCTTTTTGTTGTAATATTTTTCCTTTTATCTTTAATTAGTATTTATTATATTTAAAATTATACATTGCAGTTTACATAAATTTAATTTAAGTCCTATATATTTTAAAAGTTTAAATTTTCTCAAAACAGGTACATAAATATTCCTACTATATGTCTTAATAAATTATAAATATCTCATCAATTGTAAATCATTCCCACATTTTTAAATAATGTAAGTCATAAGTAAATTTAAAGGTCTAAATAACTAAACATTAAAAATGTTTTACTTTTGGGAATTAGAATTAATAAAAAACCAAAAAAATGTAATTAAACCTAAAAATATGATAGACTCTAGCATATACGCTTACAATTATTCAAATACAATTATATTTTACACACATATATATATCGTGCAATATAAAAGACCATAAACTATACAGAGAAAGAAAATACTTGTTAAGTGTGCAAAAGTTATTACTTTATTATTATACACCAACTTTATTAATATTACAGTCTCTTAAAACTAATATTCTGTGACATAATTTTTTATTGTTGCACATTTATTATTTTCTTTTAGTTTTAAATTTCATTTTATTTAATGTTAATTTGTTTTAAGAACATGAAAATTATGCATTATTAAATAACTTATCCGTTACCAACTACTATATAAAGATGTGCAAACACAATTTTCAACAATTTAGACGATATTAAAAAGAGAATAAAATTCCAAGAATCTGCTTTCCAGAACTGAAACTTGGCAACTCTTACCCTGCATGTCGTAGCTGATTGGTGGACGCACCTGGCTGTATCCCACATGATTCCTAGTCTTAAATTTTATGTCGTAAAAGAAACTCGTAGTATTGAGATTTTCTCCGCCTTGGTTCAGACACATTGATACCTTGGGGAAAAAGCACATTTCCCAATACATTGTGCTGCTATAGGAAACGCAATTAATACCTAAAACTCTACTAAGAAATTATATGACGCAATAAATTCCATCTATGGTATTCATATCAGTTAAAAACTTATTAAAATCATTCTTGTATCTGCTTTCTGCTACCTTTCGGACTTTATCTAATGTCAAAAGTCTAATTTCGTTGAAATCCTGTAATCAACAAGGATGTTTGTAAAAAATACTAGAGTTCTATTTAAGGGGAATTCTGTTTTACAATAGAGTGTCACAAAAATTTTGGAACGCGTTTTATTGTGTTTCCACCAGGAGATACTTAGATAATGTAAAGGAGGTGGGTTGATAAGGGCAATTGTTAGCCCATCAGCCCCTTTGATGTAACATACATTTTTTCCATTAGTATACCTCATAGCAAAGAAGAAAAAAAAATCAATGAATATTCTGTAATTGATGGGAGAAATAAAATGTATAATTAAGTAAGTATTATGTACATTAATTAACATAAACACTATTGCCATTGGCTTTAATCCATATAATCAATAGTGAATACAATATTAAATATAAATAAAGATGAATGGAGTTTATTACGACTATTATTCTATATATGAAATATCGGGAATAATCAATAAATGAAAATAATCATACAGTTACAGCAGCTTTTGGAAATATGTTTTAGATTAGCTAGTCACCTTCTTTCTTAACCCGAATCACTACTGCGCCATCTAGCGGCGTCGTCTTCTAGTGTATGAGCATATTCAAGTCTTGGCTTTTAAACATCGGTTGAGTTGTGACGCCAGTGAGGCAGAAACCATAATACGGAAGCAACATGCGCAACATGCGTAAAAAAATACTAGAGTTCTATTTAAGGGGAATTCTGTTTTACAATAGAGTGTCACAAAAATGTTGGAATGCGTTTTATTGTGTTTCCTCCAGGAGATACTTAGATAATGTAAATGAGGTGGGTTGATAAGGGCAATTGTTAGCCCATCAGCCCCTTTGATGTAACATACATTTTTTCCATTAGTATACCTCATAGCAAAGAAGAAAAAACAATTCAATGAATATTCTGTAATTGATGGGAGAAATAAAATGTATAATTAAGTAAGTATTATGTACATTAATTAACATAAACACTATTGCCATTGTCTTTAATCCATATAATCAATAGTGAATACAATATTAAATATAAATAAAGATGAATGGAGTTTATTACGACTATTATTCTATATATGAAATATTGGGAATAATCAATAAATTAAAATAATCATACAGTTACAGCAGCTTTTGGAAATATGTTTTAGATTAGCTATTCACCTTCTTTCTTAACCCGAATCACTACTGCGCCATCTAGCGGCGTAGTCTTCTAGTGTATGAGCATATTCAAGTCTTGGCTTTTAAACATCGGTTGAGTTGTGGCTCCAGTGAGGCAGAAACCATAATACGGAAGCAACATGCGCACAGCACCCTACGACTCTTTCGCCTACTTTACATTGACAGTACCAGCGTGTGATGTTACTTCGATCTGTCTTTATCCAAATATTATAGTTTTTAGAATTTGCGTGTTGTGATCATAATTGAACTAGAAGAATAGAATAATCTTCATGATGTATGTAAAGAGTGTAAATACCTTCTTCATTTAGTTGTCAATGAGTGTAGGATTGGCTTTGTTTAAGTTGATATATTTCAAAAGTTAATTGTCGCAGTTCATCCCAATTTAGGGTTGGAAAATTTTGAAGATCTGTATCGGTTAGCTTTTCAAGATCGTCTTTTTTCTCTCCCATCCTTTCCCTCAAGTATCTGTTTTAAGTTATCAGGCTTTTTAACCAAATCAAGCATTCGTTGAGTAATTATTTTGACTTCTTCCTAGTTTTTTATCCTTGTAGGATAACGAATATGTCAACTTTTTCAACTGCCCATTAACGCAAGGTTCTGGTCCCATGACTGAAGGATAACCAAGGTTCCACTGTGTATACCTGTCATTTGTAGAGAATTTTATGCTCTTTAACTTATAGCAGAGTAAATTTATAATAAAAGCCAACAGTTTTTAAAATATTTTCAAAAAACTAAAAAAAGGGTGCAAACTTATTTTTGCCACCCCCCTCCCACCGCTCATTTCCTATCCATCACGACTTTTATGTACTAATCAATATCCATCAATGAACAATTGTACCAAATTTTATTTCTGTAGCATTTATTATGGCTAACTGTCCCGAAACGGGTTTATTTGATTGGACTATATATGATTTTAGAAACATCTGACGTTTTCTATATCCTTCAAAAAATCAAGAATTTGACTTAAGCTTCTTTTAGAGATAAGAGTGTTAAAAAAGCAGCAAGTCCCCCTTTTTGCTGGATGTTAAAGTTAAATAAATTTTGAATTGTTATGTTTAAGATTTCGAACGTTTGATTAATTTTTGTTGCTCCGTTGCGAACTTAAACTTGATTTTTTTCTTTTTACTCTTTTCTAGTAAAAACAATAAAATACATGCTAAGAATTTGAAATATAGGAGAGATCGGAGCGGAATGGGGCACCGGGGTAGAACGGTTTGTGTCTTTTATTTCCCGCCAGTGGTGCTAGGGTAACACGGCAAAGCTTCACAAGTCACAGTTGCATGCAGGACGTTGTTGAGTAGAATCTGTTTAATTACTGGAAGTCATTCACTGACTTTGGCAACTTTTAGCTACAAATTGTGTGCCTTACTGTAATATTTGGAAATTTCCGAAGCAAAGTATGCCCGGCTTTCGGTATTTTGCCCAAATTAACTTTAATTCCATTGAATTAATTATATTTTAAATATATTTTTCCATGATGCAACGATCTAAACATGCAACATCAATGATTAATGATAGTCACGTTACTTTTTAACGCACGGTGCTTAACGGGATGGGATGGAGCGGAATCGTACATTCATATGCAATATTAATATTGTGAACTTTGCCAGCCTTAAGCTGTGTATAACTTAATACTTTGTAAATTTGTGAAGAATAAACACAATTTTATTCTTCAAAATAAGGAATTTTTTTTTTTTTTAATTTAAACTGGTCTTAAAATAATAATAAAAAACCTCTTACCCTCTCGTGTCTGAGTCTCACATCACTCTGAATTGATTAATCTCACTTGCCATAAAATCCAGAAAGCAAATTTTTACTACATTCAGTACTGATATGTGAACTTCGAAACATTTTAAATACGAAATATAATCTATAATATTCCAAAAATCATTGTACCCCATTCTGCCCCTTGCATGGCGCAGAATGGGGTTGATAGAATTATTTTTAATTTTAACTTTTAAGAATTATATCTCAACTTTTTTTTTTACAACTTTGTATACTAAAGTTCATTTTAAAATGTATAAAGAAACTGTTTTTTAATATGATAAGGTTTTTTTACTATCTTAGACCTAAAACCTTGCTTCAAACCATAAGTACCCCGCTCCGCCCCGGTATCCCATATACATGGTGTTGACGAATTCTACAGACTGTTTCAGAATAGGCATAGATATTTATTATTCTTAGATATTTCAATAGTAAGCATCAAATTACCATAGAATATTTGGTCGGAACCTTATTTTGTTACCTTGTGACTATAAATTTTGTTACGAAGCTGAAAAAGTTTAATGGAAAATTAATAGCCTCCACGCTGAATAAAATACATGTAAGAGTAACAAAATAAAGTTTATTTACAATTCTTTATTTAACTTGATTGTCTGTTGTTGACACCAAGTGGAGTAAACTCATTAATGTACTGTAAAAATGTCACGGAAACATCGAGTTAACGCACGGTAACACAGAAATGTGCTTGAAACTACGAACTGCGAATTATAAAAAAAAAATTAAAGCTCCAGCTTTACTATTCATTAAGGAACAGAGCTTACAATGTCCAATACAATTTTCTTGACCCTACATCCCGTGGTGCTATACAGCGTCTGTTCCAATCAGGTGACCAGATCTAAACGGGATCCTCAGTGTTTAGTTCTCAAGCAAGCTTGTCACTCATTTTATCGAACCGTATGAATCCGTATCGAACCTTATGTAAAAGGCTGACTAAACTTATTAACTTGCAATTATATTAATATGTTTAGATGACGTGCATGGGATTTTAACCCTCTAAGTGTTTGGGGCGTAATATTCCGTTCGCTAAGCTCCAGGTTTCACATCAATACAAGCAATATTTAAGATAATATAATTCTATAGATTTAATGAATTTTAAATACGTTGGAGAATGATTAATACTCTGAAGGATTAAATTTACATTTGTAATTGAGTTTTTTTTTATAATGTTAAAAGAATAATATTTTCTTAGCATTTAAAACAAAATACAAAGAAAACAACATTACAATTTTACCCTTTTGCAAGACGCTAGGAGGGTTAAAGAGAAATAATATATCTAACTTATTTTAAATGAATAACTTTTCAAGTTACTTCATTTTGTTTCCTTACAGATATATCGAAAACTATTTATAGTTAAGATATTATAATGTGGTATGAATATAGTATAAAATGTATTAAATATACTTCCAATCCTTCATTATCATACGGTGAGATGAGAAATGGGAACAGATAACCATTTCGTATGTTTCAATAAATGCTTAAATATAAGTTATAGCTCCAACAGAGCCAGTTTCATTAATGAAATACACAATTCCTCTACCATTGTTCATTTTATTATAGGTAAGAAATATTTCCTACAACTAAACACGCATGCTATTTATATTATTCCCCAATTATTATGGAAAATGAATAAACGTTATTGTATTGTGCTATTATTATCATGACTCTTTGCATTTATCTTCCGCAATTGTATGGAAACTATAACTCTTTATTCTGAACAGTCAGCTGGAAATTAAACGAATGTATAGTAAAAGAAAACGTATACAATCGTATCGTATCTACAAAACCACCTTTAATTTGTTAGAAAATGAACTTCTGGTTGCGAAAATTTTAAAAGGTTTCTTTTTTTATTATTATTATTAAATACAATCTAATAATCTAACAAGAATAGTTTTCTTAATATACATTTCAACCGAATTTAATGCAAGATAATCATTTAAAACATGCTTATTATGAATTACAAGAACAAAAACGCATATGATTTTTGACTAACTAGTTTAACATAAGTAAAATGAATGTTTGTTTTTGTATTTCAGAATGGAAATTCAGTTAATTTTGAATTGTCTTTTTTATAGGGCAGTTTTCAAAAGTTGGGTACTGGAAACACAACATAAATTTAAGCTCTTCAATAAATAAATCTAATTATCATTGACTTTAAAATTTTTTTACACCGAATTTTTAATTCTGCCCAGAGACAGAAAATGACATAATTCATTGTAAAAGCTTTGTATAAATATCTTAAAATTTTATTTTTTTATGCTAAAGAGGCCAATTTTGGACATTCATAACGTAAACTGTTCCAATGTATCACCAAAAAAAGGGTTTTAACTTGTTCCGAGGTGGTTCTAAAGGTAAACAACGAATGCATAAAGGAAACGCATAATTTTTTGATAATTTCGTTAAGAGATGGCAGTCTGATTTATTTCTTTTTGAAGATAGAGGGACTTTTCTAGAAAGAATTTTTCAGTATTTTGTTATGTCCAAAAGTAACGATCGTAACAAAGCTGTCATTTCCACGAAAAAGACATTCAGTAAGTACTTTAAGCTCTTTTATATAACGTTAAAATCCTTTCTAAAAAAATTTAAAGTATTTGCATATGTTTCTGTAAGATTTTTTTGCAATAAATGCACTTTTCTCTAATAAGAAACTAGAATGTCAAAATCGTGTAACGATCGAAACACATTTTTTTCGATAAATTTATTTTTAAAGAGGATTCGTGTCCTTAAACGTATAAAAAGATATTTATTATAATGTTTTAGCTTAAATAATTACCGTGTTTTGTATAAATAAAGCGTATTTAATATGTGTACTAATAAAATTTGACTATAAGTATGCTTAACTTACGTGTGTACGATCGACACAAAATGGCGGCCGGTGTGATCGTTAAGAAATTTTGAACATGCTTATTTAAAAGTATGATTTAAAATTAATAATAAAACTTCTTTTATTTATTTCAGAAGTAATTCTTCAGTGATTTTACGCATTGTTATGTATTTCGCAAAGTTTTCTTTGCAACAAATGTACCCAAAAATATTATTTAATAACCATGTCCAAATCGTCGAACTATCTAAACACTAATAATTTTAATTTTCTAAATACATAAATAAATATGTCATAAAAGAGCTCATTGTTCTAAAATACATCTAAATATATACACATATATATGTATTTGAGGTCATTTTTTTAAAATTGAAGTATTTAATTATCCCCTCTCCTTAGAATTTCATTCTTCATCTTTGCATCCCCACCAAAATGCAAGGCAAATAAAGAGCTTAAGCCCCTACTTGCTGTAATTTTGGAATAAAAAATAAATAAATAACAGTACTCCAAGCATAGTAAGACAGCCAGCGAAAACTATTAAAGGTACTCAAAAGATTCACTCCGTACAAACGACAAACAAATTTGATACTACTCAAATTAGAAATAGATCTTGTTTTTGCAGTCTCTGTAAAAAACAATCAAAAATGCATTACGAGTGAAGCTGGTGAAAAAAAAGATTGTTTCTATAATTTACTCCTCACAGTTGAAAATAGATTGACATTGGTGACTGGTGCTTTATAATTTATGACGAAAACTTATGGCCAGGTATTATTGAAAAGATCAGTTTTGATAATGGTGAACAAATATTTTCTGTAATTATTTTTACTCCTCAGGGAGATATTGATTTTAACAGATTTCGTTATTCATCTAAAAAATGCAGGCCAAATTTAAAATATGAAGATATTTTATTGAAATCGCCATCGCTACCTCACCCTGTAACAGCAAGAGGAGGCTTATATATATATATATTTATATATATATAAGGGAATTATAGATATGTGCATTAAAAAAATGCAATGTAACTTGTTTTCTGAGAAAATAAAAAGAGTAAATTATATGTTGAATACTTCTAATATTGTGCAAAGGTATGTTTTTTGCAGAATGTGTGATTCCTATAAAGTTAAGATATTACTCGTAAAAAGTAGTAAATATTTTAATATCAGAGTTTAACATTTGATTTTATTATTGTTATTACTGGATAACAAAAAGTTAATTATACACATATATGTATACGCATACAATTATAGGACAAATTTACTACATTGTTAGTCTTAAGATTTTTTTTTAAATACTGTTGTGATTTCACGGAAACAAGGACTGTACGTAGCTGGTTCTTAAATAACACTAATTAAGGACATCGTAGTGCTGTTTTTCAATTTAATATTACAACCTCGATTTGTTTATTTCTCACATTTTGTCGGACACACATACCCGAACGAAAGTTCCAAACATTCCAGGGAATTTTTTCCCTACTCATAGGATAAATTTCGAGGCGACGCAGCGTCCTCTCTATATTACATTGGTAACTAAATTAATATTTTAAGAATATAAGGATTAAACTTATCGCCCCCCTTGAAGCCTCAAGGAGGGTTCAAAAAACACTAAATAATAACATGCACAATAATAATTACATTGAGAGTAAATACACCTTATTCATACTTCTCTTTACGTGTCCATATTTAGTCTGTATTATGACAACACGAACTTTTTTGTCAAGTCCAGGAAAAAGCTCCGTAATACGACCAAGTGTCCACTGCAGTGGTGCCTAATTGTTCATGTGCACAAGTGCCAAATCTCCAATCTTGAGATTAGGTATCGATTTCAATCACTTGGAACGCGGTTGCAATTGATGTAAATACTCTTTGGACCAACGGTCCCAGAATTGGTGACGAAGTTTTTGAATGAGACGCCACCTTTCACTAAGACACAAGTTTTTCGTTGGTTGCACTGGTTCAGGAAATTGGTGAATAGGACCGCCAACCAGGAAATGCGCAGGCGTCAACGCATTCAAATCACTGGGATCAGACGATAATGCAGTGAGAAGTCTGGAATTTAAACAAGCCTCTATTTTAAGAAGAATGGTGTAAACCTCTTCGAAACTAAGGAGTGCAGAATTAGATACTTTCGCTAACATTTGTTTAGCACTTTTAACTGCTGCTTCCCACAAACCTCCAAAATGTGGTGTATATGGAGGAATGAAGGACCACTCAATGCCCTTCATAGTGCAGAAAACCTGCACCTTTTCTTCTCGACACAAAGAGCTAGTTCCTTAAGGTGCCTGGCAGCTCCCTTAAAATTAGAACCGTTATCGCAGATGATCTTACTCGGACAGCCTCTTCGAGAGATGAATCGGCGTAATGCAGCAAGGAAACATGCAGTAGAAAGCTCACACACCAATTCAAGGTGTATGGCCTTTGTAGCTGTGCAGATGAAGAGGCAAATATACGACTTGAATTTGGCGACTGATCTTTTATGAGCACATTTAGTATAGATAGGACTGGCATAATCCAATCCTACGATGTCAAAAACACGAATCCGCGTAATCCGAGTGGATGGTAGATTTCTCATCAATTGAGGAGAAGCCCTTAAATTCCATTCAAGGCATTTTATGCAATTTCTAATTTGCTTGCGAACTGTAGAACGACCATCTACGAACCAAAACTTTTGTCGTATTAGTGACAGTGTAAGCTGTGGACAAGCATGAACGTTAGTGACATGATAATATGAGTATAATATGAGCTTAGTTGTAAATTCGTGGTTTTTTGGCAACAGCATGAGATGCTTTTGGTCATAGTTTAAATTTGAATGATTTGCTAGTCCGCCTCCTACACGAATTATGCCATTGCTATCCAAAAACACATTCAAAGGTAGCAATTTTCTCTTCCTTGGTAATGGTTTTGCTTCAACTAGGTAATTCGATTCCGATGAAAACTCAAACTTTTGGATTAAATTCACTATACGGATAATTGCTCTATCAAGCTCTTTTGATGTTAACCAACCTGAAATTCTTGACTCACCTGGACCGCTATTGCTTAGAAATCGTAAAATCCCAGAACACACACGGATTAATTTTGAAAAAGAAGATATTTTAGCTATACATTCAGGCAATGACACCATTTTCGTAGCACATGTAGTTGCAGTAAATTTCCTTTCTTCCTTTCGGAAATTATCTGATAGTGATGAGGCATCATTTATGTCAAACTCGGCTAGTTTCTTTAAGGGCTGACTTAGCCAATCAGGACCATGGAGCCACAAGTCATTATTTACAAGTTGAGATGGTAATAGACCCCTTGTGCCAAGATCGGCTGGATTGCAAGTTCCAGGAACGTGATACCATTTCACTGAGGGGATGGTTGTTTGTATTTTAAACACTCTGTTTGCGACAAATGGTTGCCGTCGATACGGTTCGGTTAACAACCACACTAACGTTATAGTGAAATCTGTCCAAGCTAGGGTATTCTGGATTGGTAAGTGGATATCTCTCAAAACCACTTTCAAAACATCAGCAAGTAATAATGCTGCACATAACTCCAGACGAGGCAAGGATTGTGTCTTCAAGGGAGCAACTCTCGTTTTGGAGGTAAATAACGAAACATAAATGTCTGAATGAGACAGAATACAACGCACGTAAACTACAGCACCATATGCCTTTTCAGAGGCATCGCAGAATGCGTTCAACTCGATATTAACGCACATAGGGTTTACGACACATCTTGGTATTTTGATTTGGTTGATAAGGTGAACCTCTTTTCTAAATGAGATCCACAACTTGTTCAGATCTTCCGGGATTGGCTCATCCCATGTAAGCTTGCGCTTCCATAATTCTTGAAGTAATATTTTCATAAATACTACGCATGGAGATATCAATCTCAATGGATCAAACATACGAGAAACTTCAGATAATATTTCTCTTTTGCTATTCTCTTTTTTCTCTTTTATTGGTAATACTGAGAAACTAAAGCTATCTATTTTTGGATTCCAACTGATACCTACGACCTTCACATCATCTTCAGAATCGACAGGGATCATTTGTTGTTCATCTGATAATTCTTCAACAATTGTAGAAATATTCGACCTCCATTTTCTCAGATTAAATCCTCCCTTTTTCATCATTTTCTTAAGCTGTTCAACAAGCCCAACTGCTTCTTCTTCTGATGCCGCTCCAGGTAAAAGATCATCAATGTAGAAGTCATTCAAAGTAGCATGAGAGGCTAGCATATAATTACTTTTCTCGTCTAACGCCAGCTGTTGCATTGCTCTTCTAGAGAGAAATGTAGCACAAGCTGTTCCATAAGTGACTGTGAGCAGTTTGAATTCAAGTACTGGATCTTCAGGAGCATTTCTCCAAAGAATTCACTGCTAGTCTATATCATCCCGGTGTACCTCAAGTTGGCGAAACATTTTCTTTACGTCAGCACACACTGCAACTAGAAAAGTTATAAATCGAATAAGAATTCGATATAAATCTTGCTGTACTCGTGGGCCTGTCATCAGTAAATCGTTGAGAGAAATTCCAGAGGATGAAGGGCATGACGCGTCAAAAACAACACGTAGTTTTGTAGTGCTACTAGATTCTCTCAAAACAGCGTGATGAGGTAAGTAGTATGCTTCCGTTTTAGCGTAGTCTGATTGAGGAACAAGTTCCATATGTACCAATTCTAGATAGTCGTTCATAAATTTTCTATACTGTTCATATTTCACGGGCTTAGAAGCTAATGATTTTTCTAAAAAAATTAATCTACGAAGGGCCGACTGTCTAGAATCACCTAATAGAAATGGTGAGGAATGGAAAGGCAATTTCACAATGTACCTTCCAGTTTCATCTCTGGTGTGAGTTTTAACGAAGTATTCCTCACATGCCTTTTCGGCAGTTGTTAGTAAATTTGTGGCAGGAACGTTATCCAGCTCCCAAAATTTCTGTATTATCTGATCATTCACTAATTGAATACTATTTACATTGATTACAGGCGCCTCTTCGGTGCATTAACATTTCCCGCGATGATCCAACCAAGATCTGAACGAACGGCAAAGGGTTTTCCTTCACCAGAAGAAAGCATCTGACCCTTCAACATTGGTAAGGCAATATTTACACCAAGCAGAATGTGAACAGCAGCATTTTTATAAAAAGTAGGATCAGCTAATTTTAAATCGCTAAACGGTTCAGACCAAGAAGAATCTAAACTAACATGAGGAAGTTTACCAACAATTTTTTGTACAACATAAACAGATGTAGGAAAATGGGAATTGGATGGAAAATGAGGAGAAAAGGTAATTTGTGAAACACCATTTGTATAGGTGTCCGCAGAACCTAAACAAGAAACTAGAACATTTGCTCTCTTTTTTGGTAGTCCAAGCCTTTTAAGACAATCATTTGTGATTAAACAGGCTTGACTTCCAGGATCTAGAAGAGCCCGGCACAATTGAACTTTTCCTTCAGAATCATTCAGGCTTACGATTGCTGTACAGAGCAGCACTTGTGCATCCGAGCCAAAATCAGAACAACATGAAGTAATACTAGAGTTTCTGCTAACTTCACTAACTGAATTAGAATCTCTATTAGAACCAAGAGAAACAGCAGATTGAAAACCCTTAGCTGCAGCAGATAAACTAGCATTAGCTGAATTTTTCACTAATTGATCACGATCAGATCTTGACTAAACATTATTCTTAAAATGTAATAAAGTATGACGAGATTGTTTGCATTTCTGACACCTAGCCGTACTTTTACAGTTTGATTTACGATGAAATGGAGTTAAACAATTAAAACAAACATTATTAGACCTCACAAAATTCACACGTTTATTTACAGATAACTTTAAGAATGAATCGCATTTATTTAGTGTATGAGCTCCCTTGCAAAAAATACATTGACTTTGAAATCCTGAAGCCAACAATGTCACATTTTTAGAAAAATTCTTCTTTACTCCCTGATCACCTGAAACAATCGATCTAGCATGATTTGAAAGAAATTCTAGCACTTCGTTTAACTTTGGAATTTGATCATTCTTTAAGGATCTTTCCCACCAACTTCTAGTAGCTGGATCTAACTTAAATTGCACAATAAATAAAAGCATCGTGTCTGCTGTTTCGTCTATTTTTAAATCCAAAGTTTCAAGTAATCTGACATATTCTTTAGTAGAATCAACTAAATAAAAATTTGAGAATGCGACTCATTATTTAACTGGGACATATTTAACAATTTTTTCATCAAGGAACAAAAAATTTCACGTTTATGAAAATATCTTTCTGTTAAAAGGTCCCAAGCTATTTTGAAATTATCATCAGTGATCGAAAGGTATTGCATTATCTTTTGTGCATCATTCTTTAAAAGTCCCTTAAGATATTGCAGTTTCTGAGCCTCTGATAGTTTTTGATTGTCTATTACAGCTGCTTTAAACAAATCCGAAAATGTTAAACTCATCTACAGTACTCGAAAAAATCGGAAGGGATAAAGTAGGTAGTTTAATCTCATTATAATTGGAATTAGAAGTGACATTATTTATTTCATCCTTTTTTTCATTTCCCTTCATATTTATTCTATAAATAGTAGCTAACATTTCATCTAAAGTTTCAAAAAGCTCTTCGCGTTCATTACTATATTTTTCAATCTCATCATCTTTACATTAACCGAAAATATTACTAAAAACAGCTTTTAATTCCTCTCCAATATCACTAAATCTGTTTCGAATTATGTTTAATTTGGCTGAATCTAAACTATCTAATTAGTCTGTAGTTTTATTTTTTGATCGGGTTAGAGCCGTTTTTGCAACCTTTTTTTGATTTAAATATGCTTTTATATCCATTATGAAAAACAAATAAGATACAGAAATACAGTTATAACTCCAGAAATGGAAATAAAAGTATATTCCCTATCTGAACTAATCGATAAACAATGAAAACACAATATGATTCTGATAAAAAAAAACAGTAACAAAATAAAGAATCGAAACCACTCACTTAGTTATTTTGAAGTACTATCCAAGTGAAGGAAAATAAATTTTTCGAGCAGCAAACGGAAATTACTTCTTTTCACAAACGCATATTGCGCAATCAGTAGAATATCATAGAACGATTTCACAAACCATTCGAAACGAAACTAAACTAATTTCCAAACTCCGTAACGTCGGACCATTTTATTTATGTTGTAATTTCACTGAAACAAGGACTGTATGTAGCTGGTTCTTAAATAACACTAATTAATGACATCGTAGTGCTGTTTTTCAATTTCATATTACAACCTCGATTTGAATATTTCTCACATTTTGTCGGACACACATACCCGAACGAAAGTTCCACACACACTCGAAGGGAATTTTCCCCTGCTCACAAGGATAAATTTCGAAGCGACGCAGCACCCTCTCTATATTACATTGGTAACTAAATTAATATTTTAAGAATATAAGGATTAAAAAATACTAAGCGCAACTTATTTATGGAAAGGTCAAAACTGTGTAATCTACATGTCAGCAATGTCCAAAATCTGTAACCTACGTGCGAGAAGTGTCCAAAATTTGTAATCTACAGAATTGCTAATTAAATGCTTTAATAATTAATTTTTCAGAATAGTTGCTGTCTTTTAATGTTTGTGTATAATTTTGTAGACTTATATACTATACTATTAAAAAAAATTGGCCTTAAATTTGAAAATTTGAAAAATTACATATAGTTAACGTTTAATGATTCCACTTTTTGAGAATCTCCCTATAGTGACACAGCTACGACGACAATTCAATAAAGAATGATCGCATTTTTTATTAGCATACTTTATTGCACATAAAATTACTTGTACGTTCCATTGTAAGCTTAGTGTGTAATAAATATGAGGTAATTTTTTTCTTCATTTATTTCCGGAAGTTCGTGAGTGGCAGCCATTAAAGTTAAGATAATTTCAATTCCGCCTACGGGAACGATGGAGGTAACACGCAATGAGCAAGTATGCTCTTGCCTGATGAAAATCTTGCTTTTGCTTGAAGAAATCACCAGTCTAATCATGTTATTAGATCTCATGTTAATGTAACATCACCTACAATATCGAACAATCTCCAAGGGAACGTCCTGTTGTTCGAGTATAAGGATTTTCGAAGATCAAGGAACACAGATACGTCACAAGTTCCCTTTTCTGTTACCAACGTGTGCGTGACACGCCATTCTAACTGCAATAATTTTAACAGTCCTCATACCTAATGATCTTCTCTGACACTAATAGCAACTGTACTATGTGAACGTTACTTCTGTAAGGCTTGGTTACAGGAACTCCATGTCTCTTTCTTTGAAGACGATTGTCTTTCTCTTGCTTAAACATCGCAAACCCTCCTCTAACTGTGCTACAGTGAAGAACAGATTCTCCTTAAGTCTCCTATAGCATACATACTCTTTGACTGATGATTTTTGTCTAACGAGAGCAAAATTTCCAACAGGAAAGGGCGTACCTGCTGATTTTTTGTTGCATTCCATCATTCCCGTAGATGATACTGAAAGTATCTGAAATCACATGCTGCCACTGACGTACTACCGGAAAAAAAATTAGATTAACTTGTATATCAGATTACCTTGCATTCATTACAGATTAAGTTAACAATGGAACAAAAAAGTAAATTTATGTACAATAAAGTATGCCAATAAAAAAATTATGATCATTCTTTACTGAACAGCCCTCGTATAATAGCAATTTTAATTTAGATTTTGTGAAAAAGAGGATTTAATGATGATACATAAATTTAAACATGCAGCTTTTCTAATAAAGTGAATTTATATAAATATGGGCTAATTAAAAATGGTCAAAAGTTGCTCCTTCTCATATAATTTTAGAATTATTTTTTAACAACGCCAGACATGATAGCATTTGAATTTTCCTTGATCTTCAGAAAAAAATTAATTTCAGCAATAATGATTGGCTTAGATACTATTTAACAGAATGTCAGTGTTTCCACAGTTAACTATTATCCTCTCCTGTACTATTTCCAAACAACATATTTTTGTTAAATTTATAGCACTCCTTGGTCTTTCTCCTTGGTAAAATTTTACTAGAAATTTAGACCGAGATTGTTGTTTGGAAATAGGATAGACTAAATACTATAAAAAGGCGCATGTGACAATACTACAATATACTTAGTTGATCATTTAGAATATATCAATGTTTAAATAAGTATCAAATGCATTTTCTTAAACATAACACATGATTTCACTATCATTACTAACTCAGTTTGTTATATATATATATATATATATATATATATATACATAGAATATTTTCTAATGTCTGAGCAGTTTATATTATTCCTCGATTATCATGAAAAATGAATATACGTTATTGTATTGCATCGTTATTGTCATGAAATATTACATTTGTCTTCTGCAATTGCATAAATGCTATATACTTTATTCTAGAAAATAAACGAATGTATAGAAAGGGAAATATTTCATATTCGTATCGTATGTAGGAAATAAACCCGTAATCGGGTTTTTTAAATATGAATAATCACATTTATCAAAATTAAGGGTTGTATGTGCATTTTTTTTTAATTTCCTTTATTTTGTAATATTTTATTGCAATATTTAGGCAACAAAAGTTGTCAAAGTGTACCTCCAGCTTGATTTAATGTCATATAATACATTTAAAAATAAGAATAGTTGAAGTTTCATTAAAAAAATTAAAATACATATTACATTAAAACGGCCGTTTTCATGAAAATTTTTGAAACTTTCTTTTATTATTTTGTTTTAAGGAGCAATCATTTATGATTCCAAATCTGTTTTTATTTTATTTTTATGATTACTAGAATAGACGTTATGATCAATTTATTAAACAGGAAGTAATGAGTCTAATACCAGAAGTTGACGTAGGAATGCCAGGATAAATGTAAACAATGTTTCGGTGCATTCTTTTCTTGAGCTTTTTACATAAAAATACTAATAAAACTTAATTGACTTACTTTTGGATTAATTTTATAGGTATCTGAAAGATATAAAAAGAAACCTTTAGACGGGAGTTCTGGAAAATCAATTTTTCCGTTATCTCCTTGTTCGATAATACTTCATTACATAAAATGTTTTATACATGTATCTATGGAATTTATTCAGAATGCTTTCCATATTACTCATTGCGTTCTGAACTAGAATCTAAATTATATGCGATAATGATATTATTTTATAGGAACTCGAACATAAAATAAGATCGTACTTTTTAATAAAAATAAGTAATTTTGACATATTTGGGAATATTTCAGTTAATGCTGAAGATATTGTAAATCTCCCAGCTCAGTGCACATGTAAGAGTAATAGTAGTATGTCGTACAAAAGAAACTGAAATGTATTTAGTTGAATTAAGTGTTCTCTTTCTAGGGTAAGCATGAAATTTTGATTAAAAAATAGAAAAAAACACGATTTTTTAAAATGTTATCAAGATATTGCTAGGGTTTTATGTTTTTCCATCATTCTGTATTACAACTGAACGAAAAAAGTACATATTTGTTCAATATTGCACATTTCTTTCAAAAAAGAATCCCGAACGTAGGCAAGTATATTAAACGTCTGAAAATCGTTCTGTTTCGAATTGATCTTTTACATAGCAATAACATTAATTTTAGAGGAATCGAAGTTGAAGATACGTGAACATAGAAGGTACAGTGGAACCTCTTTTATCCGAAACTCTTTTAACCGAAACTCTCGGTTAACCGAAATCCACTTTGAAAGCTTTTGGTCTTTCATTTTTTTTTTTTCAGTATCAAATGCCTTGTGTGCAAAATCCATTTTGAAAAGCTTATTTTTTTTTTTTAACTATCATATTCTTTGTGTGCAAGCGGTCCTTTCCGAACTACGAATATATATAAATATTTCTGAACCCCTTTCTTAGAGTTGATTTAAATTTAACTTGAGCTCCCGTAAGCTGCGGAGTGGAAGGAATAAAACGAACAAATTAGCAATTCTGAAACTTTTGAATTTTTGCAAAAGGTTAGGCATGGCTGTAGCAGCAGAAAGACTATGATACTGGTGAACTAATAACAATACAAAACTCCGCGATAGAGCTTGAAAACAAAGGCAATCAAAACTGTGACAAACAAAAATTTTTTTCAAACCCTTGTGATAGATGTAAAAGATACTTAATTTCAAAATTAAAATTCAGGTTATTTATTCTTGTTTCAATTTTGTTATTGCTTTACTTTTATTAAGCACTTGTTACCAAAAGAAATAGCGCATATATTTCTTCTTAATCTTAAAATTGAAGGATTCTCGATTTTCCGAAAGAGGGTCGGTCCCAATTACTTCGGATATTCGAGGTTCTACTGTATTTTCTTTCGTCATGAATTTTAAACTGCATATAGTTTGGAAATACGACAAAGTACAATGACAAATAATTAATGGCATATAGTTTGGCATTAAGGCAAAGTGCAATGACAAATAACTAATATTACAGAATCCATTCCGTCTTCAACCCACTTTCACGCTCTATATATAACACATATTAACTTATGAGTGAAATAAGTCAAACTGGATGGGGGTAATCTTTCCGATGGAAAACTGTTGAGGCATGCGTTTTGTTAGTACGAATCTATTTTAAGTTTGCTGTCTGAACCCAAAGATTCACAAATACTACAGCAGAGAAAATCTGACAATACTTTTCATATCGCAGGCAATATCATCGATTTGTCGATAAAGAGTGCAACAACAAAAAAAAAAACTAATGTGATAATATTGCATGCTGTATGAAAAGTTTCGTCAGATGAAGGTATCTTTGAATATTTTCCCAGTTTATTTTCTGATGATGTGTTCTAATTTTTGAAAAATATATATACTCAGTTTTTAACACTTTCCGATATAGTTGAAAAGTGTTTATGAATTGGTTTGTCTGTCCATCTATCTGGCTGTCGGTCAGTCTGCCCGTCTGTTTGTCTGTCCGACTGCCCGTGCTATAACTCTTGTAAATATAATCGAATTGTCATAAAATTGATATATGTTATTGAGACTTATTATGTCATGTTCCATATTAAAAATGAAGTGTGTTTCATTTATAGTTCTTTTACAAGGGCATTCAAAAGATTTTCGATGCATTATGACCTATGGGTAAAAATTATTTCCGGTGGATTTAAAGATGTTTCACAATTTTAAACATTGTTGAAATTTATATGTATTTCTGAAGTGCAGTACAAGATGTTCACTACAGAATATGGTCTGCATAACATTCATCATTCATTTACAGGGACATTCAAAAGAATTTCGTTGCGTTATGGTCTCTTGGGAAAAAATCTATTGCGGTGTATTTTATTCATGTTACACTATGTCAAACATATTGCAATTAATACATATATCTGAGGTTTACTACAGGAGGCTTACTAGAGAATATGGTGTGCATCGCATTCATCATTCATATACAGGAACACTCAAAATAATTCTGTTACAATACTATCTATGAACAATAATTGCCGGAAGTGTATATTCCGTTGTGATATGCTTTTAATTATTTAACATTTTTTTTTATATTACTTAGTATTTATAAATTCTAATGATCCTATACAGGGCTGTAGAAAACATCTAAAGTAGACTTCCGTTTTATGATTGAAATTGGTGAAGCGGCATTTTCAGCTGTTCTATGCGTTTCTTAACTGAACTGAAATTTAGCATACTATTTATTATATGATAAATAGATACCTCATATACAGGGTTGCACAAAAATTCAGACATTATTCCGACTCTTGAATGTAACTGTTGAAATCGTGTTTCTGAAATGTGTTATGCATTTTACAAATTGTTTATTTAGACATCCTTTGTTCTTTATTAAACTGTGAAGTTTTATTACAGTATTATGAATATGTTAGAATGCGTTTCGTAATATATGCTAGACGCAAGTTTTTACGTTCTTGTTTTTAATATACATGTTGTCCATTCTTATCGTTGACTTATCTAATTTCCAAACCGTTAGTTCCAATTGAAAAAAAATTTCAAATGTTATTACTCACAGCATCAAAATCTATTTACTCATATTAAGAACGTAAAAACTGAATTATGCAGAAAACGTGGAAAGTTTAAAGTATTCTAAATCTGTAAGATTTTAGTCGTAGGATGACGGAAATTTTGCTGGTTTACTTGTTAGAACGAGGATAAAGTTTTTTGAAATATAACTTACAGAATCCAGATATTGTAAAAAAATTTTACGAGAGTAAAATTTTTCATGCAGTTTACTACATTTTCTGTAAATTTTTTTGTAAAATTTTGTAACGGAAAGTGAAATTTTTTCGCATTAGGAAAACCACCTCTAATTCTAATTGTTTAAAATTACCTATTTGTTAAGGATAATATGGGACACACTCTATACTAAAAAAGAAGTATATACATTTATTTTTATTCAGAATTTAATACTGGTAACTATTATAAATCCAAAAAATACCCGTAGAAGAGTTTCGCTCTTTTATTAAATGTTATCGGAAAACCACCTCTAAAAATAATAGTTTAGATGTCAAGTTCTATGCAAACCAAAATAAGGGACACCATGTATACTAAAGAAAGAGTATATATATATATATAATTTATTTTTATTTAGAATTCAGTACTGGTAACTATTCTACGTCTAAAATGTACTCGAAGAAGAGTTTCCCTCATTTATTAAACGCTATTGGAAACCCATCTCTTAAACTAATATTTTAAAATTTAGAATTCAGCACTGGTAACTATTCTGCGTCTAAAAAGTACTCGAACAAGATTTTCGCCTTTTAATAAAATTGAAAACCACCTCTAAAACTAATAGTTTATATTTTATAATTTAGTACTGGTGACTATTATAAGTCCAGAAAATACTCGAATAATAGTTTTGCTGTTTTATAAATGTTGTTGGAAAACTAACTCTAAAATTAAAAGTTTAGAAATTAGCTATATATAAACAATAAGAATGGACACCCTGTGTACTAAAAAAAGAGTATATATATATTTGTTTATCTAGAATTCTGCACAATTAACAATTATAACTCATTTTTTACCGAGTAAAAAATTAAAACCAAGTATATGATATATTGACAGAAAGAATTCTCTATTAATAGCAAGTTTTACCATATGAGATGTTAATTATTTCTTCTTTTTTAGACAAACTATTTTTTTTAAGAGAAATGTGTGTTTTTGATATCATTTACTTTACACGTTTAGTGAAATAGTTTGAAATCACAAAAAATATTTAGTGACATTTGTGATAAATGTAGTACAATTATTATAAATAAGGTTATTAATAAATTTAATTAAGAAATAAATGTAAAACCCATCGTTCATCCTGAACAAGTGAATGGTCGTTTTCATCACATAATGTAATTTATTGCTCAATTTCAAATATTTTAATAGGATTCCAAATTATTCAGCTCTAAATGAAAATAAGAAATTAAATGCATTAAGTATAATTAAATCCTTATTCACTTTGTTCTTTTTCCTTAATTAAAAAATGAATAAGAGTGCACAGCGTTTTAAAAGTAATTATAAGCAAATAAATATAATTAAAAGTAAATGTTTAAAACCTAATGCATAGATTATAATTATAAATAAGTATGTCTAATTTAGTTTTATTTTATGTTTTCGAAAAAAAAGAAAAGAAAACATTTTTTTTAGAAATATCGCTTTAGATTTTTATTATCAAATATATACATTGTTTAATTTCATTGAAATTTTCCAATGACGGAAAATTTCGCAATAGATATCTTTTAACAACACAAAATATAACGGAATCATTTAATGATATACGGTAATCAATAGACACACACACACACACACACGCACGCACACACACATATATATATATATATATATATATATATATATATACTTTTATATATATATATATATATATATATATATACAAAAAAGTTTAGGAATTGGTAGTGACCACTAACCCAAGCATATTTTGTGTCGAAAACTAGGTCTTAATCCATTTTATCTCTCAAAAATCTCACACCAATCCAATACCTAATTATAAAATAAAGATATTTGAAAGCGATTTCAAACATTTTTTCATAGCTTTGTGCGGAAAACAGTACGAACTGTCAATTACATTCTGTGCGTCTGTTATTTGGGCGAGGATGGTATCGATTTGTAACTTTTCTGATTATATCCTCCAATTTCACACAACGAAATGTCAGTTAAAATATTGAGATTATTGTGGAAATTGTTGACAAAAATTCAAATACAGATGCGATATATAAACTATTATTTTTATTGTTATTATTATTTATTGGACAAATCACAATTGTGATTCTAGTTTCCAATATAAAAAAGAAAAAGTGGAGTGTCTACACCAAATTTCTATCAAAATAAATTGAATCTAGAAAAAAAATGCCACCTATTCGAAATTAAACCAGTTGGAAATTGCTTGTCAAACGTGGCTAATGAGGTGCTTTCGTACTATAACTAGTTTTATAAAAAAAAAAATTGCACCGCATATTGTACTGAATGTATATTTTAGTGCACTTCATAAGTGCCTACCAATTTCCTTATGTTCGAAACGCTGTAACATCATTAAAATGCACTTGAAATATTTTTTTTCCCATTGGCCGTAACGTGAAATTTTTTACTCTCCCTGTAATTAAATTATAAATCTGATTATCATAAAATTTGAAATGACTCGACAAAATTTTGCAACAATTATATATTTAAAATTTCAGACCATTCCGTTAGGAAATTTTTGCTCTGTTACATGCGGACAGACGGACAGACAGACGGACTGAACGACAACTATATGTGCTACGTATTTATATAATTACGAACGCACATAAAAAATATGGGCAAATTATTATTATGCACTTTTTTATGCTACGCATTTAATCTACATTTAGGCTTAGATCTACCTAGTCATAAATAAAGATAAGCAATAGAAAAAAATAATTCTTGATTATAAGGCATACGCAAATCCCTTCTACCCAACGAGTAACGTTTGATATATATTTTTTAAAAAATTCGTAAGCAGATTTTTTTTCTCTTAAAATAATTATGTTTAATTCATTTAGCAGCGAGATGAATTAAAAATGTTCAGATAGAATAAAGGAAAAGAGGAACTTTGCAGGAAATTGATTTCAGGAAAAAATCATGATTAAAAATGTCATTAACTATATAATGGGAATCTATTAAATTTGTTCTAAACATGCCAAATATGTTTCATTTATTGTATTAAGGGAACCGGGAAAGCCCTATCTCCGCCATGTTAAATTCACCAAATGTATGTACCTTTTTCTCAGAAATGATGAAAGATATAGGTCTAGATTTTTTAGAGTAGTTAGAATAATATGCTTTACATATTTTAACAGACCATTTTCTTTCTAAGTGAAACTCAATATTAATTATTAATTATTTATTTAAAGTCATTTTTAAATTAGCATTTTCGGTAAGATTTCACTGCCTAAAATAAATAATTCTCAATAAATCATTAAATACCTGTGTTAAAGTATACAATATAACATAAGTATTAAAAAAATCTGAGTTCCTAAGTTTAGTAGATATTCAAAAAAAAAAGGAACATAAACATGAAAATCCAAGTTTTGAGAAAAAGTCAATTAAAAATTTAAATGGCCCTTAAGCTGTGAAGTACTATTAGAAAGAATGAATAATTTCTACACTTATTTTTTTATATATATAAACATGAGTGACACATCGTTGGAAAGATAAAAGTTTAAAATATTTAATGTTATAAAAAGGTAAAAATCGATTTTTTGGTTGAATTTTGCTTTCCCGGTCTCCTTAAGTAATGTTTCTGATACACTTTAAATGTAATTAGTGCAAAAAATCGCTTTTTAAATTACTATAGAAAGCTGTTCTACGTTTATCATAGAAAAAATATCAATAAATTAATGGTTATGCTGTTTGATAAATTTATATATAAACTAGCAGTCATACGTGACGTCATTCACATAGCATTAAAAAAATATACATACTTTATTTAAGAAAAACATTTCACTCCTGATAATAATAAAACGTATACAATTAACCAACTCTTTATCACATTTTATGACAGATGATACACGGTCGTATTTTCTTATTTATAGGGCCTTAATGTAACTCAGACATAAATAAACATAAAGGTAAAAAAAAAATTAAAGCATGCTTTCATTAAAATTCATAAAAATGTAGAAAATATGTTTTTTTTTAAAATGCACTAAAAAGTAGAACAGTCTTGAAAAAAAAAAAACCTTAAATAGCCGGAGTTTAAATTAAATTTCGGAGAGCTCGGTTATGGAAGATTAATGGTTTTAATTGGAAATATCGCGAAATTAGCCAGCTATCGCCATGTTGCCTTCATCTATGGCAACTTATTTTGTCGCTAAATTTGGTGATATTTCGCCAAGTTGACCAAACTTTTGCGATATTTCATTAAGTTTGCTAACATTTGGCGCTATTGTGGTAACCCTATCATTAGTACTTTTCAACAATTATTCATTGTTGAAACTGATGCTGGTTTATCCGTAGAAAATCAAACGTAACCATTAAGTCGATATCCCCCCCGTTGCCCCCCTTAGGGAACGAATTTTAAAAAGTGAATTCATCCTTTGCTCTCAGGAATACTTATATATTCCAAATTTTAAAGATCTATGTCAACAGGAAGTTGGTGAACAATGAATCACAAGATTTGACTGCCACACACAAACATAATTGTAAGTTAAAAGAAAGCATGTAAAAAGTGAAATTTTGTGCCAAAAAGATAAACAATTGCGAAAATGCAACTATTGAAAACGGGAGAGCCAAGTAAAATCGGGAGAATGAACGAATCTATCTTCGTAGAACGAAAAAACAACGCTGGGAATTCTATTAGAAAAGTGTATTTTAGTTGGTATTTGGTGTCGAATTTGTATATTTATGCTTTCTGTACTTAATCAAATTCATAAAAATTATATTATTAAGAAATGCTTGAACATTTCTGTTTTATTTCCAATGTGACGATAGATTCATCTTTTTATATTCTTAATCTTTTATTTGGTTTTCATATTGAAGTGAAAATCTTTAATAGAAAATTAATTGTTGAGAAAAAATTTTTATTCCGGGTTTTGATGCTAATCATGACATTATTTTCGACATGAAAAATTTTATAGTAAATATTATTGACATTTATTATCTATTATCTTTCCAAACATTTTTAAAGCTTTTTATCCGTTTTAAATTAAAAAATAAATTGTTACATTATCTATGCGCAGACGACAAACCTGCAAAGAAACGGTTGCTATGTTTCAGGTCTTATTTAATATAAATAATGGAAAATGTTACCCCTGTTTATAAAGTATTAAAAAAACTTAGCTGTGAGATGTAGCTATAAAATATAACTATAATATACAAATGAAATAGAAAATGCAACATAGCAACCGGTTGTTTGGGGTCAGTTTTCAAGCAAAGCATTACGATTGACGTCATACTGAAAGTATGTGTTCTAAAATTATTTATTTCATTTTTTTGCGTTAAAATCTTTCAATTTAAAATTAATTACTGGGGAGATTTTATTATTCGGAGTTTTTATTTTTTGGCAACGAAAATAGCAAGATGGTTAAATTTTACAGAAAAATTGTGAATTGATTCTGTATGAAAAATAATGAAATTTTGAATTATTATGAAGAATACTGGAATAAAATAACTGAAACACAGCCTATGTTCATTTCTGATTTATAATCGATGTATAGGCAAATGTACAATGACATTGATTCCTCCATTTTGACGTTGACTTCATTCAAACTTTCGGACACACATTCACAATTATAATATGACTAGCTGTTACCCGTAACATTTAAAGAAGAATAAATGCACCAATTAAGCAAAACATTTCAATAATTAAAAACATTTACAATTAACAATTTATCACATTTTATAGTAGAAAAACTTCTGAAATTCCCAATTTGCCTTTTTTTTTTTTTTTTTTTTTTTTTTTTTTTTTTTTTTAAGGATCATTTCAAATCTTTCATGAGCTTAAAATTTCATATGCCTTTTCTAATATTAAATTATGAATAAATTTAGATCGCTGTTATTCTATTTTATCATTTATATTTATTATATTTTGCGAGTCGGAACCCGTCTAATTCGACGAATGAAGATGTGCTTAAAAGAACTGTTAGATTGAAGCTATAAAAAACCTACAAACATAGTTACAATAAATAATCAATATTATGAGTTAGTCTGGTCTAACTTATAAAACAAATATTATTTTAACTAAGTTTAACTTTAACTATGCAAATTATTGAAGAATTAAACTTTATTAGTATAAGTAAAGAGTAACCTGACATTCAGATAATAAATTATGAAGATATCAATGTAGGCTTTGATCTTTGGTATTGCACCAATATGACATAATCATATATATATATATATATATATATATATGACAACAAAATCTAAAAATGACGTAATTTTCACCGTCGCAAAATTTACATGCGTAATTTTCATATTCATATTCACTATTTAAAAACATTTTAACGTGCAATTTATTATAAATAAATATATTTCCAAACATGATGTCACTTTTGCCAGTTACAATTTTGCATGTGGACATTCGCATTCTTGAATTGACGTTCTAATCTCAGTCCCAGCGAAATCCAGAAACTTATTCTTTTCGACGCATTCGTAGTAAAATATTTAGTTTTATCAAAGAAAATACACATTTCCTTTTTACTATGAGGTAATATTAGCTCTCCGAAGCCTTTGAGATGAAAGTTTCAATCTCAGCATCAGCGTAATGTAAAAAATATTGAAACGAAATAGGTTTATGAGTAAAAATGAGTTTGTATTTTTAAACGTGACGTCAATTTTTATTTAAAATAAAAAGAACAGTTATTTTTAATTGCAATGAGAAAATGGCACCCATAATGATATAGATATTGCGATAGTTTCCCTTTTCTCATTAACGATGGAAGTAACCAAGTCGCCTACACTGTGAAGAAATTTCCTAAAAGATGTTTAAAATTAAAATCTGAAAAAGAAGTTATATTTTTAAATATTAATTGCCGGCCCATATATAAATAAACTGCTTTCATTTAAAGAAATAATTTTACAAATCGCTTCAGTAGGCTCAGGCGAGATTACTAAAAAACAGCCTTGTCTTTTAAATATATAGATATTTATTCCGTTCATGGATATTGATTTAATTAATGTTTTCGCGACAAAGAACGTTATGAAAAGAGATATGATAGTAAATATTCTTAAAGGAAAGTGGTTATTAACGGGCCACTTCAGACATAACTTTGATTTGATTACACTAATCGAAAACATAATGTTTCTATTCCAAAAGGTCACATCTTGGGAAAAAAAAGATAAATGGTATTAAAAGAATTCAAACGTGGTGAAGCATAAAAGTTTAAAAATAGATAATAAAAGTACGAAAAATAGCTTTAACCTTCAAATATTTATTATACTTTTATTTCATGGTGCCATACTTTTAACAGCTGCTGATCTACCAATAATAACAAAATGTTTATCCTGCTCCAAAGATTCTCGAAGCATAAATGCTTATTATTTAAGCGATAAAGTTAGTTGTCTATTGCTTTCAATCGCGGAAAAAATGTAATTATGGAAAAAACAGCTCACTTATAGATAAACATTTTCATATCGATAGTTGTGTTGTAAGTTAGGATTATGGAAGCTTCAAAATTTGCACGAATATGTTCCAGTGGGGGACAGCAATTATCTTTCAGAGCTATTTTTAACTGTAGATTTAGATATTTTAATATCGAAAGAAAATTTCAGAAAATTACAACTGATAATTACCTGATTTTTTTTCTTTTCTCTTGTGCTTTTCGATAATCATGGTGGCTTTATAAATTAAAAGGATGTGAGGTGAAAGGCAAAGTTATTGCTTGATTAGTGGTATTGGCTCTTCTTTACGCGTAAACGGTGTCACATGTAAAGCCAATCTCCGGCTAAAATTGCTTGCAAAACTTTTTCACATCGATTTTTATATACCATTTATGAAATTTCATTGAAACCAGCATTCTGGGGTTTGTACGGTAAAAGGATGTTAAACTTATGTATATGCGTATGATAAAGTCTGTGGAAATAACGGCATTTTGTATAAATGCTATAAAATGCTAATATTATCTTAAAGAAAACTGGTTAATGATTTGAAATATGACGACACTTTTAGCAGGTTATTTTTTCCTACGAAATAATACTTGTCGAGATAAAAAATATATTTTTTCACTTCATGAATAATGTAATAATATGTATTTTAATTTCTTTAAAGCATGAAATCTAATATTATTGTATATTTAGATAAACATTAAAACATTAATTTTATTAAATACTAAATTTCAAGTAGGAAATTATATTTAAAATGTAAACTAAAATTGCATTTTGAAATTAGGCGACTTTTGATGGAAGACATAGTTTCTGAAAAGTATTTGCTTATTTTAAGATCTCGTTTCTAATTCCAAAGCCGGTGAAAAAAAAATGACATCACTTTGATGAAATTAAATAAATATATATTAATATGTTCTAACTAAAATGAACGCTTTACGTAAAAAAAAATACTACACCATTTTTACCCGATAAAACTGTTTACTAAAAAAGCCTTTGTAAAACGTTTAATCTGCCAACATTGAAAAATAATTAATTAAAATAATATATTCTTTTTTTAACTCAGTTCGTACGAATAGAGGGCAATAACATATCCACTCAAATGTACGGAAGTGATATTTACATCCTTGATTGAAATAGCCAATATGACAGACGATTTTCGCTTCTGTGTAATAAATTCATTCATTAAACTTCAATGTGTGAAAATGTGTTTTTAGTTTTTGGAAAATTTACGTTATTTTTCAATTTTAAAGAGAACATAGCGTCAAAAATATATTAATCCGTCTTATTTCCCCTCTTTTTCCACAAAAATGGGTTCTCCTGATAATCATAAAGTGAATTTTGAGTGGAAACGCATTTGTATGTAACTTATATTCATACTTTTTAATCAGTATTAGAAAAAGGTACTTCTGTTGTTAATTTAAAATATGACGTCATTATTTATCCATTTTCATTAGTTACTAATATTCATGCCCTTTGTATTTTTAACGAATACTTGAAAATGCCTATTTTATTTCAAATATAACGGCATATTTTCCCAGCGAAATATTTTCTAAGTAATATAATTTTTTTTCACTATCATTCCTTCTAATTATTACGCAATTTTGACAAAAAACCTCTTACTAACGTAACAGATATTCATGCTTCAAGTATAATAAAAATATTCCTTTTTGTTTCAAATATGAAGTGATATTTATTTTCTTTTGAATACTTTGTATTTAAAATTTTCACGTGGAAATTGTTCAGAAAATTAATTGCCGATGAGAAATTATTATTCGGTGTTTTTATTTTCATGGCAACGTTAAAGAAATGTGGTTAAAGGTTACAGGAAATTGTCAATTCATTGTGTATGAAAAATAATGAAATTTTGGATTATTAAGCAAAACATTTGAGTAAAATAAATTAAACATAGCCTATGTTCATTTCCGGGATGTAATCCACCTATATCCAAAAATACAAAAGCATTAATTCATCCGTTTAGACGCTGACTTAATTCAAACTTTCGGACACACATTGACATTTATAATATTATAAGGATAAAGATAAGGACAATGATAAGGACATCTACATTTATATAATTTGAATTTAATTTTCTGTATGGTAATATAGCTTGTATAGTACCATAATAATGTACTGACATATGTGGTCATAAATAAAGATGAGAAATACGAAAGTGAGTTTTTAATTAATGAGCATCCGTTTACATCAATATTGTTAGAAAATTAACGTTGAAGATACCCCCCCCCCCTAAAAAATAAATAAATAAATAAATAAATATTTATTTTACTTTACTTCTATAAAATTATTTAGATTCAAAATATTTAGAATATCGATAAATGGAAAACTTTTAGATAGAATAAAAGAAACTATTTAAAATAGGAAATTCACATAATATTGATTTTATTAAAAGAAAAAAAAAACACGATAACGAAATGTCACTGGCAGCGTAGCTAATTAATTAATCGTCAAAACTTGTTCCAAATATATTTTGTCTGTTGCACTATGAAAGATTATTAATATGTACATTAAACATATTTAATCAGAAATCTAGTAGTTTTGGGGAATCATTTTTGAACGAGTTAACAAATCGGCAGACTGAGAATACAAATGGGTTTTAAAACACTAAGTATACGTCTGTATCCCCTCTTCTCAATAAGTTAAATAAAATGCATCGCCAACATACTAATGTAGTTGTTTTATTTCCATTGAATTATTTGAATTCACGTCATTTAGAACTAAGATAAAGGGAAAACTTTTCAATGGAAAAATCAAATCATTCTGAAAAGGAAATTGAATTAAATTAATTTCATAAAATAATAATAATAATAAATAAATAAATAAATAAATAAATAAATATATAAAATCTTTCTACACGCAGTATCTCTGTTTATTAGAAAATGCATTTACAGATATCAAATATATTATGGATGTTGTAAGTGGGAAGCTTCATAAAATACCCTGAATATAATTAATCGTTGCATAAAGGAGCACGGCACATGGCGTGTTTTTCGACTGTAATATAGTACAAAATCGGTGTTATAAAGATCGATATTTTCATCATCCATTACTTATAATAAGTACTTTTTGTACAATTGTTTTATGACTGTTATTATTATAATATGAAATATTTTCTGTGAAATCCAATATAAATAAAAATAAAAATATATATGTGTATATATATATAGCATATATATAAAGTGTCATCTATACTAATAAAAGAACAAATCGCTGTGTGTATCTGTGATGGCTAGCGAAATCTACAACAAGTAGAATTCTAAAAAGTCCTTCCGGCCAGTGCCGGGAGGAAGAGGTAGCTTTCATATTCCTTATTTTAAAAAAAGCCAACTTATATTATTCAAACACACGAAGCTCAATTTAGTGGAAACCGTATATAGGAGATTCAATACTAATTTTTATCAATACAAGATCATTATGAATGAGAATTTCGCGAAATTAGTCAGCTTTATCCAAGCTGCTTTTATTTAAAGTAACTTATATTTGGCTGCCAAATTTGGCGATTTCTTAAAGTGCCTGCCATTTTAAGACAACGTGGTGGATGAGGCTAACCAGTGAACTTGGTCCAGACCTTAGTAATTGCTGTGCACATGCTCACTCACATCGGAATCGATTGATATATACGAGTGCTGTCGCAGGCAAAAAATCAGATTTTTCAAAATATCACCCACATTAGATATTGAATTTGCTATATCTGAGCCATTTTTTAAGATAAAGACAAACAAAAAATACTCCTGAATCCTTATATCAAGGTCAAATACTTAAGAAAGAAACCTTTTTGAATTTCTAATTTTTTTGCACCTCACTTTAAATGTAATTATTTTTAATTTAATGGCCGCCATTTTGAAACAAGATGGCTCATAAAGCTGGCCAGCGAACTTTGTTGAGATATTGATGTATACTATCCACATGCCTTTTTACATCGAAATAGGCGAATACGTATGTTATTGCGTGACAAATACAAGATTGTTTCAAAATATTAGCCATGCTAGAAATTCAAAGTGCGATATTTCAACCATTTTTTAAGATATAATCAAAAGAACAAATTTTCAGAAACAAAAACTGCTCCGGAATCTTTGTATCAAGGCCAAACACATAAAAAAATCTTTTTCATTTTCCAATTTTTTAATACCTCATTTAATTTTTTTTTTAAAATGGCAACCCTTTAGAAACAAGATGGCGAATGAAGCTGGCCAACGAACTCGGTCAAGACATTGGTATGTACATTGTACAGACCAAGTTACATCCAAATCGGTTCATAAATACGCCTGTTATCGCGTGACAAAAATCAGGTCGTTATAAATGTCAGCCACAATAGAAATTCAAAATGCTATAACTCAGCTATTGTTTTAGATATAGACAAAACAAAAACTGTTCCGGAATCTTTGTATTAAGGTCAAACACATACGAAAAAAATCTTTTTCATTTTCCAATTTTTTGGTATCTCATTTTAAATTTAATTTTTTTTTAAATTTTTTAAATGGCCGCCATTTTGAAACAAGATGGCGGATGAAGCTGGACAACGAACTCGGTCGAGATATTTGTACGTACTATGTACACACCAAGGTGCATCCAAATCGGTTCATATCTATGAACCGATATACACCCGTTATCACGTGACAAAAATCAGGACGTTTCAAAATGTCAAACACTCTAGAAATTCAAAATGCTATAACTCAGCCATTTTTTAAGATATAGACGAAACAAAAACTGCTCACGAATCTTTTTATCAAGGTCAAACACGTAAAAAAAATGTTTTTTCAATTTTCAATTTTTTGGTACCACATTTCAAATTTAAATTTTTCTTAAAAATTTAAATGGCCACCATTTTTAAACAAGATGGCGGATGAAGCTGGCCAACGAACTCGATCGAGACATTGGTGTGTACTATGTATAAACGAAGTTACATCCAAATCGGTTCATAAATACGCCTTTTATCGCGTGACAAAATTCAGGACGTTTCGAAATGTCAGCCACGCTAGAAATTCAAAATGCTATAACTCAGCCATTTTTTAAGATATTGACGAAACAAAAACTGCTCCGGAATCTTTGTATAAAGGTCAAATAAATAAGAGAAAAATATTTTTCCATTTTCAATTTTTTGGTACCACATTTCAAATTTTTAATTTAAAAAAAAATTTTAAATGGCCGCCATTTTGAAACAAAATGGCGGATGAAGCTGGCCAACGAACTCGGTCGAGACATTGGTATGTACTATGTACACACCGAATTACATCCAAATCGGTTCATAAATACGAGAGTTACAGTGTGACATAGGCCATATATATATATATATATATACATATATATATATATATATATGTCAATTTTGAACGGAGGGTGGTTTCGGGGTCTGGGGGTCATGATCGATGAAAATATACCAAAATTTTTTGAAATCGCTTTCCTCCGAACGGCTGCAAGGGGTAGCTTTTTGTAATGAAATCTACCTAAAATTTAGATGAAGATAGTCCAAAACAGGTGCTGGTGCACCTGAGGCTCAGATTTTAAGTTTCCTTTTATGTTTTTATGCACTAAATTGTTAAAAACTTCCCCCTTTTTACCCAATCTTCGTTTTGGAGGACTTTTCTCCATTTAGTAGAATTTACTCGCCATTCTACATTCCGGTTATGACCGTGGACACTTGGGGCACGTTGCAGGGCTCCTTGAAGTTTTTGTTCAAATAAATTGTTGATAATCTGCTTCCTTTTAATTCGATCTTCATTTTTGGGATCCTTTTTCCATTTAGTTATTGTCACGTTTCTACATTCCATATAAAACACTAGGCCCCCCCTAGGGTACCGTAGCCCCCGGTCCAGGACCCCTTGAACTTTTTGTACACAAAGTATTTTTCACCCCCTAATTTTCTCACTTTCTCAGTGCATAATTTTAAAAATGAGTTTTGAACTCTTTTTTTCCTGGACCAAAACATTCATACTCTTGTTGAGGCCGTAGGGCCCTTTTATAAACACTTACCCATCTTTTGTGCATTTCTTTAAAACATTATTCTAACGCCTAATTCTCACCCTATGCTTAATTTTGACTAATTGAATATCTAAAGCGGTAAGTACTAATATATTTTAACATGTTTACATGTTAAAGCCCTGTTTTTAGCTGTCAGTTGGCCCCTTTTGGGCCCCCTATTATAGCTCCCTTAAAAATAATCCGATTCTCTAGTTTTCTTTTTCTAACAACTCCTTATGTCTTCAAGCTACTACATGAACAACAACAAAATTTCTCCGGCTTCAGCTACCACAAATTTTGAATATTAATCGCCTTTTTGAGACCCTTGGTGTAGCTTCTTTGAAAATGATCCAAATTGCTTGCAATTTTCTGTAGCATAATTCTAGCTACCTTATTTTAAAAGCTATCAAACATATTTTTATAACCAACTACATACCTGCTAAGTCCCTGGCCCCCTGGGTCCCGGTACAAGGGCCCTTGAAGTTTTGTACCACAAATAGTTATTAAATTGACCCCCCCCCCCCATTAATCCAATTTTCATTTTTGGAACCTTTTTTCCATTTAGTTATTCTCACGTTCCTACATTCAAGTTAAGACCCTGGAGCCCCCTATGATCCAGTACGGCCCAGTGCAGGGCCTTTGAATTTTTTGTTTGCGATGCATATTTCACCCCCTAAATTTCTCACCTTCTCAGTTCATGAATTTAAAAATATGTTTTGGTCTCTTCTTCGATAACCAACACCCTGATATTTTAATTGGCGGCCTGGAGACTTTTTTAAAGCATTTACTGAAATTTTATGCAAATGCATTTCTTTAAAATACTATTCTAACGAATAATCCCTACCGTATGCTTAAGTATGACTAATTGTAGATCTAAAGTGTTAAGTACTAACACATTTTAAAATATTCCCATGTTAGGGCACTGCTTTTAACTATCAGTTGGCCCTTTTTAGGCCCCCTATTATAGCTACCTTAAAAAAGATCCTAGCTATAATTTTTAACAACTTCTTAGGTCCTCCAGTTACTACATGACCGACAAAAAAAAAAAAAAAAAAAAAAAAAAAAAAAAAAAAAAAAAAAAAAAAAAAACAGACTTTAGATACCACCAATTTTGAGTATTAATTGCCTTCTTCGGGCCTTTGATGCAGCTTTTAAAAAAATAATCCGAATTGTATGCAATTTTCTTTAATATAGTTCTAGCGTCCGCCGATTATTTAAAAAACTACTATAAAATATCTTTATACCCAACTACATGCCGTTAAGTTCCTGGCACCGGGCCCCTTGAAGCTTATGCACCATAAATTGATAATAAATTGAACCCTTTTAATCAGATTTTCATTTTAGAATCCTTTTTCCATTTAATTATTTTGACGTTTCTACATTTCAGTCAATGCCCTTAGGCCTCCTATGGTCCCGTAGGACCCGATCCGGGGCCCTTTAATCTTTTTTGTGCAGCATGAATTTTTCATCTCCTAATTTTCTCGCATTCTCAGTGTAAAATTTTAAAGTTGAGATTTGGATTCCTCTCCCCGGACCAATACCCTTATATTGTTATCGGGGCTCTAGAGCACTGTTCTCAGTATTTCCCCTCTATTTTTGGCGCATTTCTTTAAAATTTCATTCAAATCATACCTATGATTAATTTTGACTAATTAAAGAACTAAAGTGCTAAAAACTAAGACCATTAAACATGTTTTCATGTTAGGACCCTAATCTTAACTATCAGTTGATCCTCATTGGGTCCTTTATAGCTCCCTTAAAAATAGTCGATTCATTAGCTTTTTTCCCCCTAACAATTTCTTATGTCCTCCAGCTACCACATGAAGGACAAAAATATTTCTCAGACTTCAGCTATCCCCAATTTTGAATATTAATCTCCTTCTTGGGGCATTTGTTGCAGCTTCTTAAAAAACTATCCGACTTTGTTACAATTTTCTGTAACATAGTTTTAGCGTCCTCCAGCTACTTTAAAACTACCAACTATATTCCTATTAAGATCCTGGCCCCCAGGACCCGGTAATTCTGTTTACCACAGCTTCCACATTTTTCGAACATTAATCTCCTTTTTCGGTAAAAACTTACCTTTACTGACGACAGCCGTAAATTAAAAATCGCGTTACTTTAAAGGTAACTTTATATAAGGGATTTCATACGTTTATCAAATATCGTGTTAATGTTAAAAATAATTTGTGAAATTTATAGTATGGCTCTCCTTCCACCGCTTGGGACCGCATTCTTTCCTAGGGTTATAGAGCATAATTTCAATGGGATTTGCTTAATGCAACATAGATGAAAACTCAGCTACTTTCTGTATTACTAAATTTGATCTTAGACTTTACTTAGCAACATTTTTGAACATTAATGGTGCATTCTTTTTTCGGGTTCTATTGGTTTGATTACTACGAGGTTTCGCTTACTCAACTTGGTTTTTGATTGTCTCCAGCACGATCGGAGCACTTCCGGTGCATGCTGTTTTAGGTAGCAGAGACCCAGGTTCGTTCAGAAAGAGGTTTGTTGAGAACACACTACACGCTGTGGAAGTCAATCGTTCCACGAAACCAGGTTCATTTAAAAGATTTTCTAAAGATATAAAATCATACAAACTTGAGATTTATTTAAGGTTAGTATAACAGACCTTGGGCAACGCCGGGCGGGTCAGCTAGTAAATATATAAAATGTTGTAGTTCGGTAAATATGATCCTTTAGATGGCATGTTAATGAGCTTCAGTCTCCTGAGTTTATTGGTTATTGCTTGAAACATAAAGCAAACATTTTCTAAAAATTGATTAAATTCGAACTGTGATAAATTACTTTGTTATAAAGTGTTTTTTTCTTGACGGATATACAAAAAGAATTCCATTCCATTTTCAAGGATTCTTCCCTTTAGCTCACATGCTATCAAAGCCTGAGAGCTAATGTGCCCGCCCGTTCTGTATGTACGTACGTATGTATGTATGTATGTATGTACGTAACGCGATAACTCTGGATAGAAACATCCGATATGCTTCAAAATTTTTTTCTAGGTTCATTGTGATAAGGCGCTTCCCTGATTAGTTTTGGGAGTTCATTGGTTAAGGATAAAGGGGGAAAAACGGGGTTAGTCATCCCCCTTAATTCAGAAAAATGGGTTTTTCATGCAGAATCATTCGATTTGCTCTGAATTTGGTATACCGGTTTATTATGTTAAGGAACATCCCTGATTAATTTTGGGGGTTCATTGGTTAAGGATAAAGGGGGAAAAGGGGGGTTAGTCCACCCCTTTTAATTCAGATAAATGGGTATTTCATGCAGAATGATTCGATTTGCTCCGAATTTGGTATACCAGTTTATTATGTTAAGGAACTTCCCTGATTAGTTTTGGGGGTTCATTGGTTAAGGATAAAGGGGGAAAAGGGGGGTTAGTCCACCCCCTTAATTCAGATAAATGGGTTTTTCATGCAGAATCATTCGATTTGCTCCGAATTTAGTATACCGGTTTATTATGTTAAGGAACTTCCCTGATTAGTTTTGGGGGTTCATTGGTTAAGGATAAAGGGGGGAAAAGGGCGGTTAGTCCACCCCTTTTAATTCAAATAAATCGGTTTTTCATGCAGAATGATTAGATTTGCTCCGAATTTGGTATACCGGTTTATTATGTTAAAGAACTTCCCTGGTTAGATTTGGAGGTTCATTGGTTAAGAATAAAGGGAAAAAAGGGGGGCTAGTCCACCCCTTTTAATTCAGATAAATGGGTTTTTCATGCAGAATGATTCGGTTTGCTCCGAATTTGGTATACCGGTTTATTATGTTAAGGAACTTCCCTGATTAGTTTTAGGGGTTCATTGGTTAAGGATAAAGGGGGGTTAGTCCACCCCCTTAATTCAGATAAATGGGTTTATCATGCAGAATCATTCGATTTGCTCCGAATTTGGTATACCGGTTTATTATGTTAAGGAACTTCCCTGATTAGTTTTGGGGGTTCATTGGTTAAAGATAAAGGGGGAAAAGGGGGGTTAGTCCACCCCCTTAATTCAGATAAATGGGTTTTTCATGCAGAAAGCTTCGATTTGCTCCGAATTTGGTATACCGGTTTATTATGTTGAGGAACTTCCCTGATTAGTTTTGGGGGTTCATTGGTTAAGAATAAAGGGAAAAAAGGGGGGCTAGTCCACCCCCTTAATTCAGATAAATGGGTTTTTCATGCAGAAAGATTCGATTTGCTCCAAATTTGGTATACCGGTTTATTATGTTGAGGAACTTCCCTGATTAGTTTTGGGGGTTCATTGGTTAAGGATAAAGGGGGAAGGGGGACTAGTCCACCCACCTTAATTTATATAAACGCGTTTTTTTCATGCAGAATTATTCGCTTTGCTCCAAATTTGGTATACCGGTTTATTATGTTAAGGAGCTTAACTGATTCGTTTTGGGGATTCATTGGTTAAGGATAAAGGTGGCTAGTCCACCCCCTTAATTTAGATAAATGGTTTTTTTGCAGGATTATTCGATTTGCTCCAAATTGGGTATACCGGTTTATTATAATAAGGAGCTTCTCTGATTAGATTTGGAGGTTCACTGGTTAAGTATAAAGGGGGTAACGGGGGCTAATTCCTCATCACTTATTTTTTTGAGGGGCATTATTCTTTAAAATAAGAGTATGTTATACAATTAGTGTGAATAGCCTGCGAGCTCAATGCCATCAGTTTAGCTGGGCACTTTTCTTTTTTATTAATATTATTAGTTCACCAGTATCACAGTTTTTCTGCTGCTCCAGCAATGCTAAAATTTTGCAAAACACTCAAAAGCTTCATAATTGCTAAGTTGTTCCTTTTCTTCGTTCCACTCCGCAACTTACGGGAGCTCAAGTTAAATTCAAAGGAACTCTAAGAAAGGGGATAGAAAATGTTTACACGTACTCGTAGTTCAGAAAGGACCGCATGTACACCAGGAATATGACAGTTGAAAAAAAAAAGCTTTCAAAATGAATTTTACACACAAGGAAGGTAATAATAATAATAAAAAAAAGCTTTAAAAATGGATTTCGGTTAATCGTGAGTCTCGGTTAAAAGAGTTTCGGATAAAAGAGTTTCTACTGTATATATAAGTTGTCTAAAAAGTAACATTGCTATAATTGTTGTGTATTTGTTCATAAATATGTTTAGTTATTAAATGGTTAATCTTGAATGAAAACTTTTTCAGAATTATTATTGAACATGGCTCTAAATTTTCAGAAATCCTGCTGATAATTCTGTAGCATATATGTTTACTATTTATTTAAAAAAAAATCTATTTGGATGATTCATTTCAAATTTCGAAAGTAACTAGTTTACACTTTTTTTATTCTTAGACATAAACTCATAATTAATTACATAAGTTTCATAATAAAGATCACAAAAAGATAATTTAAATTTTACGAACCATCCGTTTATAACCTCTTTCCAATAAACAAAATTAAATGTATCGCCAACAAACACTCGTAATTATTTTTCTTCTATTAAACTATTTCAGTTTAATTCATTTAAAACCAAGATAACTGAAAAATATGAGATGGAATTGGAGAAAAGCGTTAATTTGCATGAAATCGATTTTATGAAAAAATGTTAATGGTAAATTTCGCAAACTGCTAAATTATGCGATTCTTAAAATCTGTTCCTGAAATATCAAGCGTATTTTATTTGTTGAATTGATGAAAGTTTTTAATGTACACTGAATGTAAATAGACCGAAATGAAGTCGTTTTAAGATTTAACCTTGAAAAATATCTTATATTTTCACCATCGTAGGAAAAATTAAGTCTTACTATTCTTTCACATAAATTTAATTTACATATTTGATTATAAATATCTAAATATATTTAATTTATCTTCTTTTTATTATACCTTTATATTTACCCTCTTTTTATATAAATTCTACATTTAAATACGGTTATATGAGGTCATAAGTAAAGATAAGTGATAGTGAAATTAAGATTTAGATTTCGAAACATCGATTTATATATTCCGTCTATCGAATAAAAAAAATAACATGTCGTTAATAAATATTCGTAATTACTAGACTTCACTTAAACCAATTTATGTTGAAGCCAGATAAATGGAAACTTTCCAGACAAAATAGAGAAAAAATATTCCTACTATTGATTTTATATTTAAAAAAAAATAATTTTTTTTAATGTCACTAGTCATTTAACGATGTTAATTTTCAAATTTTTTTACAGAAATGTCAAATGTATTTTATTTGTAGTACTAAAAATGTTTATTATTATACGCTGAAAGTTTTTAGTCTGGATTGAAAACGTTTTCAGCCTTATTACTGAAAGTTATTCTGAATTTGTATTATTACGGCAGATTGATAGAAAAAAGTCCTTCCGGCCAGTGCCGGGAGGAAGATGTAGCTTTCATATTCCTTATTTTTAAAAAGCCAACTTATATTATTCAAACACACGAAGCTCAATTAAGTGGAAACCGAATGTAGGAGATTCAATACTAATTTTTATCAATACTAAATCATTATGAATGAGAATTTCGCGAAATTAGTCAGCTTTATCCAAGCTGCTTTTATTTAAAGTCACTTATATTTGGCTGCCAAATTCGGCGATTTCTTAAAGTGCCTGCCATTTTAAGACAACATGGTAGATGAGGCTAACCAGTGAACTTGGTCCAGACCTTAGTAATTGCTGTGCACATGCTCACTCATATCGGAATCGGTTGATATATACGAGTGCTGTCGCATGCAAAAAATCAGATTTTTCAAAATGTCACCCACTTTAGAAATTGAAACTGCTATATCTGAGCCATTTTTTAAGATAAAGACAAACAAAAAATACTCCTGAATCCTTATATCAAGGTCAAATACTTAAGAAAGAAACCTTTTTGAATTTCTAATTTTTTTGCACCTCACTTTAAATGTAATTATTTTTAATTTAATGGCCGCCATTTTGAAACAAGATGGCTCATAAAGCTGGCCAGCGAACTTTGTTGAGATATTGATGTATACTATCCACATGCCTTTTTACATCGAAATAGGCGAATACGTATGTTATTGCGTGACAAATACAAGATTGTTTCAAAATATTAGCCATGCTAGAAATTCAAAGTGCGATATTTCAACCATTTTTTAAGATATAATCAAAAGAACAAATTTTCAGAAACAAAAACTGCTCCGGAATCTTTGTATCAAGGCCAAACACATAAAAAAATCTTTTTCATTTTCCAATTTTTTAATACCTCATTTATTTTTTTTTTTTAAATGGCAACCCTTTAGAAACAAGATGGCGAATGAAGCTGGCCAACGAACTCGGTCAAGACATTGGTATGTACATTGTACAGACCAAGTTACATCCAAATCGGTTCATAAATACGCCTGTTATCGCGTGACAAAAATCAGGTCGTTATAAATGTCAGCCACAATAGAAATTCAAAATGCTATAACTCAGCTATTGTTTTAGATATAGACAAAACAAAAACTGTTCCGGAATCTTTGTATTAAGGTCAAACACATACGAAAAAAATCTTTTTCATTTTCCAATTTTTTGGTATCTCATTTTAAATTTAATTTTTTTTTAAATTTTTTAAATGGCCGCCATTTTGAAACAAGATGGCGGATGAAGCTGGACAACGAACTCGGTCGAGATATTTGTACGTACTATGTACACACCAAGGTGCATCCAAATCGGTTCATATCTATGAACCGATATACACCCGTTATCACGTGACAAAAATCAGGACGTTTCAAAATGTCAAACACTCTAGAAATTCAAAATGCTATAACTCAGCCATTTTTTAAGATATAGACGAAACAAAAACTGCTCACGAATCTTTTTATCAAGGTCAAACACGTAAAAAAAATGTTTTTTCAATTTTCAATTTTTTGGTACCACATTTCAAATTTAAATTTTTCTTAAAAATTTAAATGGCCACCATTTTTAAACAAGATGGCGGATGAAGCTGGCCAACGAACTCGATCGAGACATTGGTGTGTACTATGTATAAACGAAGTTACATCCAAATCGGTTCATAAATACGCCTTTTATCGCGTGACAAAATTCAGGACGTTTCGAAATGTCAGCCACGCTAGAAATTCAAAATGCTATAACTCAGCCATTTTTTAAGATATTGACGAAACAAAAACTGCTCCGGAATCTTTGTATAAAGGTCAAATAAATAAGAGAAAAATATTTTTCCATTTTCAATTTTTTGGTACCACATTTCAAATTTTTAATTTAAAAAAAAATTTTAAATGGCCGCCATTTTGAAACAAAATGGCGGATGAAGCTGGCCAACGAACTCGGTCGAGACATTGGTATGTACTATGTACACACCGAATTACATCCAAATCGATTCATAAATACGAGAGTTACAGTGTGACATAGGTCATATATATATATATATATATATATATATATATATATATATATATATATATATGTCAATTTTGAACGGAGGGTGGTTTCGGGGTCTGGGGGTCATGATCGATGAAAATATACCAAAATTTTTTGAAATCGCTTTCCTCCGAACGGCTGCAATAGGTAGCTTTTTGTAATGAAATCTACCTAAAATTTAGATGAAGATAGTCCAAAACAGGTGCTGGTGCACCTGAGGCTCAGATTTTAAGTTTCCTTTTATGTTTTTATGCACTAAATTGTTAAAAACTTCCCCCTTTTTACCCAATCTTCGTTTTGGAGGACTTTTCTCCATTTAGTAGAATTTACTCGCCATTCTACATTCCGGTTATGACCGTGGACACTTGGGGCACGTTGCAGGGCTCCTTGAAGTTTTTGTTCAAATAAATTGTTGATAATCTGCTTCCTTTTAATTCGATCTTCATTTTTGGGATCCTTTTTCCATTTAGTTATTGTCACATTTCTACATTCCATATAAAACACTAGGCCCCCCCTAGGGTACCGTAGCCCCCGGTCCAGGACCCCTTGAACTTTTTGTACACAAAGTATTTTTCACCCCCTAATTTTCTCACTTTCTCAGTGCATAATTTTAAAAATGAGTTTTGAACTCTTTTTTTCCTGGACCAAAACATTCATACTCTTGTTGAGGCCGTAGGGCCCTTTTATAAACACTTACCCATCTTTTGTGCATTTCTTTAAAACATTATTCTAACGCCTAATTCTCACCCTATGCTTAATTTTGACTAATTGAATATCTAAAGCGGTAAGTACTAATATATTTTAACATGTTTACATGTTAAAGCCCTGTTTTTAGCTGTCAGTTGGCCCCTTTTGGGCCCCCTATTATAGCTCCCTTAAAAATAATCCGATTCTCTAGTTTTCTTTTTCTAACAACTCCTTATGTCTTCAAGCTACTACATGAACAACAACAAAATTTCTCCGGCTTCAGCTACCACAAATTTTGAATATTAATCGCCTTTTTGAGACCCTTGGTGTAGCTTCTTTGAAAATGATCCAAATTGCTTGCAATTTTCTGTAGCATAATTCTAGCTACCTTATTTTAAAAGCTATCAAACATATTTTTATAACCAACTACATACCTGCTAAGTCCCTGGCCCCCTGGGTCCCGGTACAAGGGCCCTTGAAGTTTTGTACCACAAATAGTTATTAAATTGACCCCCCCCCCCATTAATCCAATTTTCATTTTTGGAACCTTTTTTCCATTTAGTTATTCTCACGTTCCTACATTCAAGTTAAGACCCTGGAGCCCCCTATGATCCAGTACGGCCCAGTGCAGGGCCTTTGAATTTTTTGTTTGCGATGCATATTTCACCCCCTAAATTTCTCACCTTCTCAGTTCATGAATTTAAAAATATGTTTTGGTCTCTTCTTCGATAACCAACACCCTGATATTTTAATTGGCGGCCTGGAGACTTTTTTAAAGCATTTACTCAAATTTTATGCAAATGCATTTCTTTAAAATACTATTCTAACGAATAATCCCTACCGTATGCTTAAGTATGACTAATTGTAGATCTAAAGTGTTAAGTACTAACACATTTTAAAATATTCCCATGTTAGGGCACTGCTTTTAACTATCAGTTGGCCCTTTTTAGGCCCCCTATTATAGCTACCTTAAAAAAGATCCTAGCTATAATTTTTAACAACTTCTTAGGTCCTCCAGTTACTACATGACCGACAAAAAAAAAAAAAAAAAAAAAAAAAAAAACAGACTTTAGATACCACCAATTTTGAGTATTAATTGCCTTCTTCGGGCCTTTGATGCAGCTTTTAAAAAAATAATCCGAATTGTATGCAATTTTCTTTAATATAGTTCTAGCGTCCGCCGATTATTTAAAAAACTACTATAAAATATCTTTATACCCAACTACATGCCGTTAAGTTCCTGGCACCGGGCCCCTTGAAGCTTATGCACCATAAATTGATAATAAATTGAACCCTTTTAATCAGATTTTCATTTTAGAATCCTTTTTCCATTTAATTATTTTGACGTTTCTACATTTCAGTCAATGCCCTTAGGCCTCCTATGGTCCCGTAGGACCCGATCCGGGGTCCTTTAATCTTTTTTGTGCAGCATGAATTTTTCATCTCCTAATTTTCTCGCATTCTCAGTGTAAAATTTTAAAGTTGAGATTTGGATTCCTCTCCCCGGACCAATACCCTTATATTGTTATCGGGGCTCTAGAGCACTGTTCTCAGTATTTCCCCTCCATTTTTGGCGCATTTCTTTAAAATTTCATTCAAATCATACCTATGATTAATTTTGACTAATTAAAGAACTAAAGTGCTAAAAACTAAGACCATTAAACATGTTTTCATGTTAGGACCCTAATCTTAACTATCAGTTGATCCTCATTGGGTCCTTTATAGCTCCCTTAAAAATAGTCGATTCATTAGCTTTTTTCCCCCTAACAATTTCTTATGTCCTCCAGCTACCACATGAAGGACAAAAATATTTCTCAGACTTCAGCTATCCCCAATTTTGAATATTAATCTCCTTCTTGGGGCATTTGTTGCAGCTTCTTAAAAAACTATCCGACTTTGTTACAATTTTCTGTAACATAGTTTTAGCGTCCTCCAGCTACTTTAAAACTACCAACTATATTCCTATTAAGATCCTGGCCCCCAGGACCCGGTAATTCTGTTTACCACAGCTTCCACATTTTTCGAACATTAATCTCCTTTTTCGGTAAAAACTTACCTTTACTGACGACAGCCGTAAATTAAAAATCGCGTTACTTTAAAGGTAACTTTATATAAGGGATTTCATACGTTTATCAAATATCGTGTTAATGTTAAAAATAATTTGTGAAATTTATAGTATGGCTCTCCTTCCACCGCTTGGGACCGCATTCTTTCCTAGGGTTATAGAGCATAATTTCAGTGGGATTTGCTTAATGCAACATAGATGAAAACTCAGCTACTTTCTGTATTACTAAATTTGATCTTAGACTTTACTTAGCAACATTTTTGAACATTAATGGTGCATTCTTTTTTCGGGTTCTATTGGTTTGATTACTACGAGGTTTCGCTTACTCAACTTGGTTTTTGATTGTCTCCAGCACGATCGGAGCACTTCCGGTGCATGCTGTTTTAGGTAGCAGAGACCCAGGTTCGTTCAGAAAGAGGTTTGTTGAGAACACACTACACGCTGTGGAAGTCAATCGTTCCACGAAACCAGGTTCATTTAAAAGATTTTCTAAAGATATAAAATCATACAAACTTGAGATTTATTTAAGGTTAGTATAACAGACCTTGGGCAACGCCGGGCGGGTCAGCTAGTAAATATATAAAATGTTGTAGTTCGGTAAATATGATCCTTTAGATGGCATGTTAATGAGCTTCAGTCTCCTGAGTTTATTGGTTATTGCTTGAAACATAAAGCAAACATTTTCTAAAAATTGATTAAATTCGAACTGTGATAAATTACTTTGTTATAAAGTGTTTTTTTCTTGACGGATATACAAAAAGAATTCCATTCCATTTTCAACTATTCTTCCCTTTAGCTCACATGCTATCAAAGCCTGAGAGCTAATGTGCCCGCCCGTTCTGTATGTACGTACGTATGTATGTATGTATGTATGTACGTAACGCGATAACTCTGGATAGAAACATCCGATATGCTTCAAAATTTTTTTCTAGGTTCATTGTGATAAGGCGCTTCCCTGATTAGTTTTGGGAGTTCATTGGTTAAGGATAAAGGGGGAAAAACGGGGTTAGTCATCCCCCTTAATTCAGAAAAATGGGTTTTTCATGCAGAATCATTCGATTTGCTCTGAATTTGGTATACCGGTTTATTATGTTAAGGAACATCCCTGATTAATTTTGGGGGTTCATTGGTTAAGGATAAAGGGGGAAAAGGGGGGTTAGTCCACCCCTTTTAATTCAGATAAATGGGTATTTCATGCAGAATGATTCGATTTGCTCCGAATTTGGTATACCAGTTTATTATGTTAAGGAACTTCCCTGATTAGTTTTGGGGGTTCATTGGTTAAGGATAAAGGGGGAAAAGGGGGGTTAGTCCACCCCCTTAATTCAGATAAATGGGTTTTTCATGCAGAATCATTCGATTTGCTCCGAATTTAGTATACCGGTTTATTATGTTAAGGAACTTCCCTGATTAGTTTTGGGGGTTCATTGGTTAAGGATAAAGGGGGGAAAAGGGCGGTTAGTCCACCCCTTTTAATTCAAATAAATCGGTTTTTCATGCAGAATGATTAGATTTGCTCCGAATTTGGTATACCGGTTTATTATGTTAAGGAACTTCCCTGATTAGTTTTAGGGGTTCATTGGTTAAGGATAAAGGGGGGTTAGTCCACCCCCTTAATTCAGATAAATGGGTTTATCATGCAGAATCATTCGATTTGCTCCGAATTTGGTATACCGGTTTATTATGTTAAGGAACTTCCCTGATTAGTTTTGGGGGTTCATTGGTTAAAGATAAAGGGGGAAAAGGGGGGTTAGTCCACCCCCTTAATTCAGATAAATGGGTTTTTCATGCAGAAAGCTTCGATTTGCTCCGAATTTGGTATACCGGTTTATTATGTTGAGGAACTTCCCTGATTAGTTTTGGGGGTTCATTGGTTAAGAATAAAGGGAAAAAAGGGGGGCTAGTCCACCCCCTTAATTCAGATAAATGGGTTTTTCATGCAGAAAGATTCGATTTGCTCCAAATTTGGTATACCGGTTTATTATGTTGAGGAACTTCCCTGATTAGTTTTGGGGGTTCATTGGTTAAGGATAAAGGGGGAAGGGGGACTAGTCCACCCACCTTAATTTATATAAACGCGTTTTTTTCATGCAGAATTATTCGCTTTGCTCCAAATTTGGTATACCGGTTTATTATGTTAAGGAGCTTAACTGATTCGTTTTGGGGATTCATTGGTTAAGGATAAAGGTGGCTAGTCCACCCCCTTAATTTAGATAAATGGTTTTTTTGCAGGATTATTCGATTTGCTCCAAATTGGGTATACCGGTTTATTATAATAAGGAGCTTCTCTGATTAGATTTGGAGGTTCACTGGTTAAGTATAAAGGGGGTAACGGGGGCTAATTCCTCATCACTTATTTTTTTGAGGGGCATTATTCTTTAAAATAAGAGTATGTTATACAATTAGTGTGAATAGCCTGCGAGCTCAATGCCATCAGTTTAGCTGGGCACTTTTCTTTTTTATTAATATTATTAGTTCACCAGTATCACAGTTTTTCTGCTGCTCCAGCAATGCTAAAATTTTGCAAAACACTCAAAAGCTTCATAATTGCTAAGTTGTTCCTTTTCTTCGTTCCACTCCGCAACTTACGGGAGCTCAAGTTAAATTCAAAGGAACTCTAAGAAAGGGGATAGAAAATGTTTACACGTACTCGTAGTTCAGAAAGGACCGCATGTACACCAGGAATATGACAGTTGAAAAAAAAAAGCTTTCAAAATGAATTTTACACACAAGGAAGGTAATAATAATAATAAAAAAAAGCTTTAAAAATGGATTTCGGTTAATCGTGAGTCTCGGTTAAAAGAGTTTCGGATAAAAGAGTTTCTACTGTATATATAAGTTGTCTAAAAAGTAACATTGCTATAATTGTTGTGTATTTGTTCATAAATATGTTTAGTTATTAAATGGTTAATCTTGAATGAAAACTTTTTCAGAATTATTATTGAACATGGCTCTAAATTTTCAGAAATCCTGCTGATAATTCTGTAGCATATATGTTTACTATTTATTTAAAAAAAAATCTATTTGGATGATTCATTTCAAATTTCGAAAGTAACTAGTTTACACTTTTTTTATTCTTAGACATAAACTCATAATTAATTACATAAGTTTCATAATAAAGATCACAAAAAGATAATTTAAATTTTACGAACCATCCGTTTATAACCTCTTTCCAATAAACAAAATTAAATGTATCGCCAACAAACACTCGTAATTATTTTTCTTCTATTAAACTATTTCAGTTTAATTCATTTAAAACCAAGATAACTGAAAAATATGAGATGGAATTGGAGAAAAGCGTTAATTTGCATGAAATCGATTTTATGAAAAAATGTTAATGGTAAATTTCGCAAACTGCTAAATTATGCGATTCTTAAAATCTGTTCCTGAAATATCAAGCGTATTTTATTTGTTGAATTGATGAAAGTTTTTAATGTACACTGAATGTAAATAGACCGAAATGAAGTCGTTTTAAGATTTAACCTTGAAAAATATCTTATATTTTCACCATCGTAGGAAAAATTAAGTCTTACTATTCTTTCACATAAATTTAATTTACATATTTGATTATAAATATCTAAATATATTTAATTTATCTTCTTTTTATTATACCTTTATATTTACCCTCTTTTTATATAAATTCTACATTTAAATACGGTTATATGAGGTCATAAGTAAAGATAAGTGATAGTGAAATTAAGATTTAGATTTCGAAACATCGATTTATATATTCCGTCTATCGAATAAAAAAAATAACATGTCGTTAATAAATATTCGTAATTACTAGACTTCACTTAAACCAATTTATGTTGAAGCCAGATAAATGGAAACTTTCCAGACAAAATAGAGGAAAAATATTCCTACTATTGATTTTATATTTAAAAAAAAATAATTTTTTTTAATGTCACTAGTCATTTAACGATGTTAATTTTCAAAATTTTTTACAGAAATGTCAAATGTATTTTATTTGTAGTACTAAAAATGTTTATTATTATACGCTGAAAGTTTTTAGTCTGGATTGAAAACGTTTTCAGCCTTATTACTGAAAGTTATTCTGAATTTGTATTATTACGGCTGATTGATAGAAAAAAGTCCTTCCGGCCAGTGCCGGGAGGAAGATGTAGCTTTCATATTCCTTATTTTTAAAAAGCCAACTTATATTATTCAAACACACGAAGCTCAATTGAGTGGAAACCGAATGTAGGAGATTCAATACTAATTTTTATCAATACTAAATCATTATGAATGAGAATTTCGCGAAATTAGTCAGCTTTATCCAAGCTGCTTTTATTTAAAGTCACTTATATTTGGCTGCCAAATTCGGCGATTTCTTAAAGTGCCTGCCATTTTAAGACAACATGGTAGATGAGGCTAACCAGTGAACTTGGTCCAGACCTTAGTAATTGCTGTGCACATGCTCACTCATATCGGAATCGGTTGATATATACGAGTGCTGTCGCATGCAAAAAATCAGATTTTTCAAAATGTCACCCACTTTAGAAATTGAAACTGCTATATCTGAGCCATTTTTTAAGATAAAGACAAACAAAAACTGCTCCTGAATCCTTATATCAAGGTCAAATACTTAAGAAAGAAACCTTTTTTAATTTCTAATTTTTTTGCACCTCACTTTAAATATAATTTTTTTTTAATTTAATGGCCGCCATTTTGAAACAAGAAGGCTGACGAAGCTGGCCAGCGAACTTGGTCGAGATACTGATGTATACTATACACATGCCTTCTTCCATCGAAATAGGCGAATACGTGTGGTATCGCGTGACAAATACAAGATCGTTTCAAAGTGTTAGCCATGATAGAAATTCAAAGTGCTATAATTCAACCTCTTTTTAAGATATAAACAAAAGAACAAATTTTCAGAAACAAAAACTGCTCCAGAATCTTTGTATCAAGGCAAACACATAAAAAAAATCTTTTTCATTTTACAATTTTTTAATACCTCATTTTAAATTTTATATTACATTTTTTTTTTAAAAATGGCAACACATTTGAAACAAGATGGTGAATGAAGCTGGCCAACGAACTCGGTCGAGACATTGGTATGTACTATGTACAGACCAAGTTACATTCAAATCGGTTCATAAATACGCCTGTTATCGCGTGACAAAAATCAGGTCGTTTTAAAATGTCAGCCACAATAGAAATTCAAAATGTTATAACTCAGCCATTTTTTTAGATGTAGACGAAACAAAACCTGTTCCGGAATCTTTGTATTAAGGTCAAACACATACAAAAAAAAAATCTTTTTCATTTTCCAATTTTTTGGTATCTCATTTTAAATTTAATTTTTTTAAATTTTTTTTAAAAGGCCACCATTTTGAAACAAGATGGCGAATGAAGTTGGTCAACGAACTCGGTTGAGTTATTTGTGTGTACTATGTACACACCAAGGTACATCCAAATCGGTTCATAAATCCGTCTGTTATCACGTGGCAAAAATCAGGACGTTTCAAAATGTCAGCCACGCTAGAAATTCAAAATGCTATAACTCAGCCATTTTTTAAGATATAGACGAAACAAAAACTGCTCCCGAATCTTTTTATCAAGGTCAAACACATAAGAAGAAAAAAATATTTTTTCAATTTTCACTTTTTTGCTACCACATTTCAAATTTAAATTTTTCTTAAAATTTTAAATGGCCGCCATTTTTAAACAAGATGGCGGATGAAGCTGGTCAACGAACTCGTTCAAGACATTGGTCTATACTATGTATAAACGAAGTTACATCCAAATCGGTTCATAAATACGCCTTTTATCGGGTGACAAAATTCAGGACGTTTCAAAATGTCAGCTTCGCTAGAAATTCAAAATGCTATAACTCAGCCATTTTTTAAGATATAGACGAAACAAAATCTGCTACGGAGTCTTTGTATAAAGGTCAAATACATAAGAAAAAAATATTTTTCCATTTTCAATTTTTTGGTACCACATTTCAAATTTTAAATTTTAAAAAAAAATTTAAATGGCCGCCATTTTTAAACAAAATGGTGGATGAAGCTGGCCAACGAACTCGGTCGAGACATTGGTATGTACTATGTACACACCGAATTACATCCAAATCGGTTCATAAATACGAGAGTTACAGTGTGACATAGGTCAGATATATATATATATATATATATATATTGATATATATATATATATATATATATATATATATATCAATTTTGAACGGAGGGTGGTTTCGGGGTCTGGGGGTCATGATCGATGAAAATATACCAAAATTTTTTGAAATCGCTTTCCTCCGAACGGCTGCAATAGGTAGCTTTTTGTAAAGAAAGCTACCTAATATACATGTTCACCCCAATTTTAAGAATATTAATTTAGGTATATTTACAAATAGATTTATAACTGTAAATTATGCGGATTATATTATCTATATTATAAAGGTCAAACGTATCTGTGGGTAACTCTGACGTCATTTTGCCAATAGTAGCACTCCATGATTAAATTTCGATTTTAAAATTTTCACTAGTGTGATTTTTAATCTTCTAAACATCGCAAACTTCAATTTTACACGGTAGTGTAAGGAAAGAAATGTACTTTCAAATGCAATTTGTTTGAAAACTGTATCTTAACTGACTAATTTATTATGGCAATTAAAATAATTTTCAGGCAAGAATTTTTTTAATTTACCTCTATCGCGTGCCGGCTCCATTACGAACATATCAATGCATTTATAATAAATAAATTGAACAGAAACAATAAAAATTTTCAGTATTTGTCTCCGGATGATTTTCCATAAGAAATTAAAGATTTATCAATAAATAAATAAAAGAATATGATTAAAAAAAAAAAATTAACGTAATGTGTAACCGAACAATTTAAATATTTACACCGCCAAATACGAAACAAAATTATATTAAACTATAATGTGTTTTAAAACTGTATCTCAGTTTATTGAATGTCTACGTTTTTAAAAATAATTTTCAAGTATGAATTATTTAATATTTATTGTGTGCAACTCGATTACGAAAGATTAATCCGTTTGCTCTTAAAACAATGTAAAGAGTTCAGTATCTGTTTCCGGCTACTATTCCATAAAAAAATTGAAACATACTTGATTAATAAATAAATTAAATAATATAAATAAAATACATGTTTAACAGACATATAATGAAACTACGCGCTAAAAGTAATGGAATGGTCATGATGAAAGAGGCTGCCGTAAATAGCAAAATCTTGTCTAATAACTCCTGTCACGCAGCTAATATGATATATTGATAAATTATAAAACTTTATTTGAATGCATAATCGATATTTTTCATATAAAAATGCTTTTGTGATAGTGGACTTATGTTACTATGCTTTTTGTGTTAGAGGACAATCTACAACAATACATGTAAAAAAATATATATATACATATTGGAGTTTTCAATCTAGAAATTTAGTTTTCACTTATACACTGTAACTCAAGGATCTCGGGTTCGATCCCCTAGTGCAGTGTTTCCACACCTTTTTTCTTTCACGGATCCCTTTCTTAGGCTTTTCACTTGGGAGTACCCCCATTTCTATAGACACGCCCCTTTCCACCCCTCCACTCAACTAGATAACACAAACACGTTTGTTTGTTTTTTTTTCATTAGTAATCTTCTTATCACAACCATATAATAAGTCAATACAAATTACATTGACATTCCTAACGTTTTTGTGACTTTACTAACAATTTTTACTGATTTCTTCCATTGCCCATACTATTTTCACGTACCACCAGGGGTACTCGTACAACAGGTTGGAAACCGCTGCCCTAGTGAATATAAAATCCATAATTATTTAAAGATATATACGATCCTAAATATAAGTTATCGAAAATGAGTGTTTGATTACTAAGCATTCGTTTAAATCCCCACTTTCCAATAAATGTTAATAGATCGCTAATAAGTATTCGTAATAACTTTTTTCTATTAAATCATTTCCATTCAATTTATTATGAAACAAGATAAATTGGAGAACTTTTAGGTATAATAATAATATTAATAATAATAATAATAATAATAAAACTGAAAATAGAAATTTGCATGAAAATCATTTTATGAAAATTATTTTTTTAAGATGTTCATGGCTGGAGGCGAATATTGTAAAACTATTCCAAAGATGGAAATGTATTTAGTTTTTTTTTACTTCTGTACTAGAGAAAAATATATACATAATGCAGTTAAACTGGAATCAAGTAGAATTCAGATGTACTAAAAATGTTTTACAATTTTCAGTTCGGTTACTTCATAGGGGGAAAAAAATGTACTACTGTTATGTTATGTAAAAATAATTTTGCTACACAATTATAAATTTTTAAATTAATTTGATATAAAAAATATAAACTTTTTATACATAAATATAATTTATATTCAATAGTAACGTGAAAATAAAAAAATCACAAATTTACTAAGTGTTGTGTACAAATGTTTCAAAGTCAAAAACTAAACAATCATTTAAATAAATAAAAATAGCAAATAAAGCTTTTGTGCAACAATATTAAAAAGCAGAAAACCAACGTATAAAATTAAACAGCTGTTGGCTGCTTTTCATGAATTATTTGTGCATTTTTAAACGTTGGTTTTTTGCTTTTTAATATTGTAGCAGAAAGGCTTTATTTGCTTTTTTTTTTTTTTTTTTTTTTTTTGTATTCGGGGTTAACAGGCCTTTTTTCCTCTGAGATTTTTTTTTTTTTTTTTGCAATGTCTCAAATCAATAGGTTTTGTAATTTACTATTATAAAAGTACAGGTTTTTGGAACGCTTACACATCTTACTTGATTGTAGGCGTAAGAAGGTTATTCCTAATTTCATTTCCCTACGCTGTAATTTATTTTCTTCAAATAGAATTGACAAGGTCTTATTTCGTTCGAAATTAGCTCTTTTAAGAGCCTTGATTCAAGAGACTCGCCATAACATTGTTCGTATTGGACGCGAGTTATATTCTTTACGTATCAGACTCGCTAATTCTACACCTGATTTGGAGTCTATAGACAGAAGGTCATGGAGTACAGTTCTCACAGCTTCTTCTGTTCATTGTTCGGCTTTAAAGAAGAAATTTAATACACTTTGTAAAAGTTCTGTCGTTAATAACCCCAGCGATTTGCCTGTTGTTAACCAAAATGCAGTTGTCAATCTTTCTAATGTTCCTTTAAGTAACAGTCAGCTCGACGCTCTCAAAAAGAATAACAATTTTTCTGTCTCTGCTATTCCTTCTTTACGTAACTACTTGCTACTATTGAAAGAGCCTTTAAGCATAGCGCTCTACCTTCTTCGCAAAAAGAGTCCATCAGGCAACTCATTGCCAATACTGTTGATTTCAATTATAATGTTTATAAGCTCAGTCTTAAAAATCCTGTTAAACAATGTCTGAAAAATTTGCGTTCTGATCCAAAATTAATCATTACCAAGGCTGACAAAGGTTGTAAGATTGTTCTTCTCAACAAATCTATGTATTTGGAAAAATCCCATAAATTAATTAATGATGGTCCTTCTGTGGATATCCGCAAATACCTTTCCACTAGTGAAATTAACTCTATTAAGTCTGCCATCAAGTCTTCTTCCATTATTCCTGATAACTTTAAGAAGTCTCATATTCCTCCTATTGCGCATTGTGCCAGGTTTTATGCTTTACCTAAGGCCCATAAACCTGACTTTCCTTTTAGACCTATTGTCTCTTTTTCTCTTTTTTTCTTATAAGCTTGCCAAATAATTAGTTTCTGGTTTTTCCCCACTTTTGAGCAGTAACTATTTCACTGTTAAGAATTTTTTTGATTTTGTTAAAAAAAACTTCATGATTTTAAGCCACAGGGCCACGTGATGGTTTACTTTTATGTTAAATCATTATTTACTAACGTTACGGTTGAGGGAACTTTAGATTGACTCAAGAAAAGGCTTTGTGAATTCCATTTCTCTTATTTTGAAATCGAGGCGCTTATCCTTCTCACTCGAAAAATACTTTTGTATTTAATGAAAATTTCTTCTGTATGATTGATGATTTGGCTATGGGTAATCCTCTTAGTCCAATTTTATGTCCTATTTATATGCACTATTTTGATGTCAAACCTTTTGAAATTTTAAAATTTCCGTTCTATGTTCGTTATGCTGATGATGTTTATGTGCTGGCTGAAATGAATTCTGATATTAATCATATTCTCTTTATTATGAATTCCATTGATCCCTGCATTCAATTTACCCCTGAAATTGAGACCAATAATTGTCCTTCTTTCCTGCATGTCCTTGTTATTCGTTCTGAAAATGGCATTCAGTCTACTGTCTTTCCTAAACTTTTTGCTGTCAATCTCTCACCTCACACGTATTATTCTCATCCGCCTAATCAGAAATTCGCTGCTTTTAATACTTTTGTTTTTCGGGCTACCAATATTTGTTCTACTCCTCAGTTACTTAGTGCTGAACTTAGTTACCTCAAAGCTATTGCTGTTGATAGTGGTTATTCCTTTAATATTATAGAATCTATTTATAAAAAAATGATGAAACCCGTCCATTCTGAAAAGTATTTTAACTCCAACTTTAATACTTCAGTTGTGTTGCCATTTTCCCCTAAAATCAGTCAGCAAGTTGCTAAAATCTTAAGGAGGTTTGATTTTAATGTTATTTTTTCTCCTGTTAATAAAATCACTTTTTCAAATTTCAAACACCCCGTTGATTGCCTAGATAACTGGGATATTTACCAAATCTCTTGACAATGTCGTCTTTCTTATATTGGCCAGACTAAACGTGCTCTTAGGTTTCGCTTGAAAGAGCATAAAGGTTATTTTAAAAATCAGGAGCTTAAACGTTCTTCTATTGCTCAACATTGTTGGTCTTTTCAACATATGTTCAATTTTTCCTCAGCCATTATTATCCAAAAATATTCTAACCTTGATACTGAATTTGGGGAAGCTTACCACATCATTAAAAATTCTCAATCTTTTAGTCAATGACTTACCTAGTACTCCTGATTCCCCAGGTATTTGGAAAGCATTAATTTAATTTCCCCTTTTTTGGTTTCTTTTTCTCTCGTTCTCTGGTTGATGTCGCTACTTGTCCACTCAGTCGTTTCTCCTGCTTCTCTTTCATCGGATGTTTTTGGCACATTCACTACCCGCATCGAGTATATAAGCCGGCGCGTCTCTGTCATTTTTCTCAGCCTCGCTTTTTCTAGCACGCTGTACCTTGCCCTATCTTACACTGAAGAAGAATCTCGCTAGTAGATTCAAAACAGCTGTTTGCTGCATTTCATGTATTATTTGTGCATTTTTAAACGTTGTTTTTCTGCTTTTTAGTATTTAAATAAATGTATAACAATCGACGTTTTGGTCATCATATCTGACAATCATCTGGAAAAAGTTGTTAAATTTCTTTAAAAGTTTTAAAGAACAAAGCCAATCCGTCTTGAATTTGAAAAGTTCGTTAGGGCTGGTCTGAAGATGGTCATAAAGGATGACCGAAACGTCACTTGTTATAATTTATTTTAATAGTTGGTTAATTTTTGACTTTACATCTATTTGAATACACCGTTTAGTAAATTTGCGATTTTTAATTTTCACATTAATATTGAACATTTCATGATAAGTCCAGCTCTTTTATCACATTTTTTTTTTTTTTTTTTTTTTTTTTTTTTTTTTTTACATACTACTGCATAAGCTACGACTGCATCAGAGCTATTAGTAACTACATAATATATCATCATGAAAGTAAATTAACAGGCGATTTCAACACAATAATGGGGTATATTTCATACAAAATATAAAACATTTTGATTGAGCCTCAACCTGTAATTTTTATTCTTGAATATTCCACAACCTGTCAGTAACAATTAACATTTATAAATGTGTAAAGAAACACACGGCAGATACGCGTGTACCGAGACTGTCCTGATGATAGTTTGAAAAAATTAATCGTAGACTAGATGAAAATAATTCTGTGAAGTGGTTGTTGTTGGTTATTATTAATAACCATTGAATTTGTGAGTATATGAAGCCATGTGAAATAAGGCGGGTAAAAAAATATAAATAAGAAATTTACCTGCATTTTACATTAAAGCCTGCGGCAACGAATCGCGATGGACAAAAAAAAAATCTGCTTTATACAGGTTTATATCTAAATAATAATATTACTTTTAAAGGCAATGGTGTCAAAAAGTAATATTTATTTACAATTAATTATAATATATATGGGCGAATCTATCCAAATAGGCCATAATGATGAAACTGCAGGATATTTATTTTTTTGCAACAGATTGTGTTTACAGATAGATTTTCAGAATTGTTTAAACATGTAGTCTAGACATGGTTTTATTATATTAGATCATAAAATTGAAGCATTAATTGAAACATATATTTAAAATAATATTTTTAAGCTATAAAATAACATTCTCTTACACGCAACTTCTACCACCCAATATATAAAAAATATCATTTCTTAATGAAATATTTATATATTTCTAGTCTGACTTCTGACTTTTATTCTGAACACATAAAGTATTATTTCTATGTATTACATATTTTTTTTTTTCTTATCTGCACATGCAATTTTTATTTGGCAAAAATGTTTGTAACTCAAATTTCAGATCATTCCCTCACTCATTAATAATTCTGGATATTTGGCATAGGTGGTATTACTGTAGACTGAAATACTGCACATGGGCCTTACCTGTCAGTAAAACAATTTTTAGCCATCCTGGAGAAATACTTCATTGTGTAAGGAATAATTTAATAGACAGATCCGGGAAATGCACAGAGTAAGAATAGGAAGTAGAGGCCGAATTCCATTGTTCTTTCCCCCAGAAGTCGAAGCCAACATCTTTTCCTTTCGACGCATTAAAGTTGTTATTTTTTGGCAGTGATCCCTCTATTGGCAACTGCTCGATTTCGTTCATGCAACAAAATAAATGTAAAGCGGGAACTGGAGGGAAATTCCGAGGAGGTTTTGGCGAGAGAAAAAATGGTTTGGCGCGTTTTCTCTACCCACCATCACGAGACGGATGGTGATCCCTGCTACAAGAAAAGGTTGCTATTTCTGAGTCCAGCTACATGAGAAGCCTATGGGCAAATGTTAAGATGATGTTATCAATCCCTCATTTAAAGTTATAAAAATTAAAAATGTATTAATGGGTGGTTTATTTTTCCCTAAAGGGAATACATATTTGAGGACATGTAGTGTTTTGTTTATTTACTTTATGAGTAAAAATTTTAAAAGTTATTATTGTACATTTTATTATTCTCTCACTAGTCATTCCCTCATATGAGAGAATGATTCTTGTGTGAGTGAATTTCTCTATTATTTTTAAAAACTTGTAGAAACGATATATTAGTTAATAATATAATGCTTTTGATGAAAATAAAAGTGTTTTTTAAGCAAATTGATGTATAAAATGTTATTATTATGTAAAAGGTAAACAAAAGTCAGAAAGGAAACCAAAATAAAATTTGTGGAAAAATTTCATCGAATGAACTTGTGAAAGAATTTAGCATTCAGTTTAAAATATTCCTGGTGCTCAGCAGAAATGTAGCTTATCAATGTGAAGCAATTAAGATAATAAAGCCATCTTAACCACAAAACTATACCTTGTTGTATATAGAATTCAGCGAAAAATTTATCTGTAAATTCACAAGAAATTCACGCTGTACATTTCGAAAGAATTCGGCAACAAAGAATTCTTCCTCATTAAATTTTATTTAACAAGACTTTTAAATCATTTGGATTGGATAATTTTGGAGCATGAAATTGAAACGCTTCTTAGAGAATTATTGGAAATTGATGACAAATTAGTCAAAGTAAATGCTGCTAAACATACAGGCAATGGAAAGTTTAAGTAGCATACGAAAGAAGATATTTATGACTACACAATATTTGACATAGTTAAAAAAAATTTAACATCTGGAGCCCTTTGATAGCAGAAGATGTAGATTTAATTTTTCTGACAAAAGTTTACTTGAAAATATTATTTGAAATTGTTTCTCACAAAATGTCATTTCCTCACAATGTAATCATCCCCTCATTCTAATAAAAATCTAATAAGTATAGAATTTCTTAATATTAAGTCTGACGGCTATTTTTTTCCAAAAAGCATCTTTCCTAGTGCTTGGTTTCAATAAATTAAAAACTTCTGACATGATTTATTTTTTCTTCATCTCTATGATGGAAATGTTCTATTTGCCTAGAATCGCCCACATGATTCCTACATAGTTATAATACTGTAGTCGATGTATGGTATTCAATTGTACAGAGCATGGCATTTTACTCTTATAATGTGGATAAGAACATGTCTTATAGACATGATCCGCAGGTTTATCCACTGATATAATGAAAACAGCAAAAAACAAAAATATATATATTAAGGCATAATTCTAATGTTATGAATTCCAGATACATAAAAATATCTTTCAATAAACTTTTGCTAATTTTCCCTAATTGAAGTCTCTGCCAAAAGTTGCCAATACATAAAAGCAATGTTGGTAAGAATGTGGTTTTAAATTAATGTTTTTTCATTTAAAATTTAAAAAAGTTACAAACAATAAACACATAACTATAACATCAACAACAATACTATTAACTAAAAATCTGGAACAATAATTTTACGACACAACTGAACACCTAAAATGCGAGAGTTTGATCCGTTCTAAGATTATGAAAAATTCCCAGTTTTGTTTCAAAATCGGATTTGAATGGTCTGTTTTCTCTATATAGCACCCTTGCTTCAAAAGCACCACAAGTCAAAAATTTGGTTTTTTGGTTTTTACACGTCTATCAATAAGTTAAAGCGCCAGATAGTGCACTGAAAATCTAGACACCATGTAGCAGTTGTGTCGTTTTTTTATGTTTGCAAGCTGGACACTGACCCTTCTGGAGAAGTAAATTTTAGTTGACCTAGTGATGTCTATAAGAGTAATGATATTATTATATGCGCAATTCTCCTTAGTGACATCACAAATCAACAAAAATTTACCTACAGAGTCCGGAAACTGTTTTTCGGATTTCCTGAAAAACGGAATCTTCTTATTTTTAAAACCTTCCTAGGAATCATTTATTATACAAAGTTATTCCATTATTTAAAACACTGAACTATTGACAGCATGTTCTTTAAGATATTTTAGTCATTTAATCAATTTAAGTAGAAACTGTATTTATACACATATACAACATAGTTTTACTTTTCTGAAGTTTGTTTCTTCGAAGGTAAATACTTTTGGCGAAAGCAAATACAATAATTTCATGATACAGTAAAACCTATTTACATAAACGTTGAATCGCAAGCAATAAAATGGGATTTTGTTCTATTAAGTACACATTTCTTATAAAACTCTTCTGTATATTTACCTTATTTATGGATAGAAAAAAAAACAGTATTCTTAAATCTTATTACAAGTTTAATAAATCTGATATATTTTACCTATTTCTCACTGAGTACGAATGTTAGTATCATGTTTTGTTTAAAGAAGATAAAAAGAAGCGCTAAAGAAAATACGTTAACTAAATATTTTTTTTTTTTCAAGAGATGTGAAACAGAACAATGAAAAGCATTTTCAAAATTGTTTGAATACATTGTTTTTAAGTTTTATTATTAAATCGTCAACATATATATTTTAAACATTATAGCATATCAGATTTTTTTCGTTAAATATTTTGAAAATATTTTTTATGTGAAAAGTGACGTCTTATTTATTAAAATCATTTTGTATCAAGTATAAATTTACAGGCAAAAAGTGAGGTGGCTTGCTTTTTAACGTATTTAACTGATATTGACTTTTTGTTAGTCAATTGGTGATTTTCAGTGACAGTAGATTGGTACAGCAAGGTTGTTTAGTAAACCTTTATTATTATCTACATTCACTTTAAATCCCATTGTTCCCAATATCTCTCATTTTAAACAGAAGACATTCACCTATTAAAATATTTTCCCTTTAGGAAAGCTATATTTGAAATAACAACTATTTAAAAAAGTGCTCCTTAAAAATATATTGAAGGTATGCGATGACTGGTCAATTTTTTTTTTTAAGTTGCAAATTAAAAAGTTTAAAAAAAGGGAAACAAACAAGCAGAAATATATACAATTTTTTTTTTCAGGGGGAATTCAGAATTGGACCACTACAAAAACTAACATTTTCTGACAAAAAAAAAAAAAAAAAAGAAAAAGAAAAAGAAAAAAGAAAAAAAAAAGAAAAAAAAAAGAAAAAGAGAAAACTAGAAAACAGGAATTTTGTTTTTTTCGGAATTTAGTGTAGCCCCCAATGAAGAAAAAATATATGTATATGAAAATAGATAATACAAAACATATTTCAGCTTTAAGACTTAAAACACACGCTTTTATTTTGTATAAAATGACCTCATTCGCATCCTCTGAAGAAGTGATTCAGTCTTAAACAACATCTACAGTAAAGTATTCATATGACGCCACTATCGCTGAATAATAATAATAAAAAGAAAAAACTGATGTCGTCACTCCAAAAAAAAAAAAAAAAAAAAAAAAAAAAAAAAGAAGAAGAAGGATATCTAATGATTCATTTGTTTGTAATACAGATACTTAAATTAAATATAGTTTATGTTTTATCTCCCTGTTTTATCAGAAATCATTCATTTATATTTTTTCAAAATAGCACGTATATTTTTTCAGTAGTTACAGGAAAATCGCAACAAAAATATATAATTACTATTTTCCAACTATTTTTTCTTTACTTTCTACAGAAATGGAGTACTTGAGTTGCCAAAATTAAACAAATTGAGCTAAAAAAGAAAAAAATAATAATATCTCAAAAATAATTTGAGATGCAGTTTTCAAACAACTTGCGTTAAAAAGTACTTTTCCCTCCCATTGAATTTATAAAAATTAAAAATTTGCTATGCTTAGAAGTTTAAAAAATTGTAGTAGATTATTTAACAGCACAATGATACATCTGCTTTGTTGCATGGCGGGCTTATACAACGGAATGTTTTTTTTTTTTTTTTTCTTTTTGAAGACGACCATTTTAAAAGATGGGAGAAAGAAATAGCATATTGGAGGCTTTAAAAAAATCAGAATCATAGAATATAATGACATTGTGTGTAAATCAGACGCGATTCCCCATAGTTTTGTGACATTTAGGGTAGAATTAGCATTTTATTAAATAAATATATATTTTATTAAATAGAAAATTATTGAATACCTTACTTTTATTTCAAAACTAACCTTTTTTGTAGAAATGAAAACATTATCTGTAGTATAAGCCCACAATATACGATTTTAGAATTTAGATCTTTTTTGTCGCATTTATGGCAGTTAAAATCTTAATGAGATATCCAAAGGCCTTAATGGGAGTCCTAAATGTCATAATAATGCGTTTTATACATGCCAGTTAATCTAAATATATTAATTTAAGTATTAACTTCCGTGGCAGCAATTAACTCATAAATTACTGTTTTTGCTCTAAACTTTTTGTAAAGGATGAATTCTTATTAAATTTCATCTATTCAAAAATTTCTAACTTTCTTACTAGGTCTCCAAACGAGTACTCTAATAATGTGAGATTAATTCAATCAATACTGTTTCTACACTAAAAGTTTTGTACAGGATTAATTGTAATTCAATTTCAACCATACAAATATGTAACTATAATTTAACTGGAAATTATAAGTTATATTTCGAAAATCGAAAAAAGCTGCAATCAGTGAGGTCGTTAACAACAGTTAGAGGTTATGTAATTTCTGTTCGCAATATAGTGATAATGAAATATAATCTCATGTTTCCTATACGAAATTTACTAAGAATCTAACAAAGATATTGATTTTTATCAAAAATCTTATTTCGTTAATTAAAAATACAAATTAATTAAAGCACGTTTTTAATAACGCTGATATTTAAAATTTTGATCGGTGCGAATCCACATTAGTTTGGAGTTCACTGGTTAAAAAGCATTTACAAAACATTTAGAACATTGCTAACAAGAATATTTATTATATAAAACTGTAGTTATTATAAAATGTCACATGATAAAAATATTAGACTTAAAAATAGTTAAAATAGTACAATGTTTCCGATAATTCTATTTAAGCAGGCCTTATTAAGAGAACACCAGGGTCTGATATTCTGATACCCCATCTCATTTTTCTTACACTTTCACGAAATATTTAACATTTTCTATCCCTTTGAATACATGAAAACATAAATTTTCATTTAGATAAACACAGTTTTTATTTTTTATCTTATTCTAATCTAAAAGTAACAAATAAGAAAAATCAAGCGTTAAGCATAGATTATGAAACACTTTTCAACATTTCTGAATGCTTTAACAAAACTACGTTATTTAGGGAAATGAGGTACATAAGAGAACTAAGTAAACACTTTAGAAAACGCATAATACATTTAAAAAACTGATTTCAGCAGTTACTGTCCATAGCAAATATGTATTCCAATTCATTTTAACAGCCCTGTATTTGATCTGTAGGTTGATATACATACTATATGACGGGGAAATTTAGTTTAGCAAGAAAACACATATCAGGTTGGAATTTCTCTTTCAGCAATTTATACTAATAGATGAAAACATACTTGTATACTTTTGTGTAACCCTGTAGTTAACTTAGTATCTTTATTATACGCCACTATTCAGCTAAAGTTTAATTCAAAGTAAAACACTCTTAAAACTACTGGAATCACATTTCCTGAAATTATCATTTTATGGACGGCCATGTATCCAATTGTTTGCGTGACCGTGTATATCATTTTATCTATGTTCTACAAAAATGTCTTAGTTAAGTAAATGCAGTACAGCGTAAAAATGTATAACTCATTAAAAAACCACCTTTAAGCAATTTGCAATCATACCCAGTAACTATTTCGAATTCTTTTGTGTAACCCTATATATGAATTGCAACATTTACAAACACCATATACAATGCACAAATATAGTGAAACATAAAAGCACATAACATAATTAAAAATGCATTTCCAGCAATCATCGCTATTGTTCAGTACTTCGGATAAATATAGTATCTGAAATCTTTTGTGTATCCCTGTAAATTCTATGCACTTCGTATTATACATGAAATAATTTATAGAAAACCTCATCGACGTATACCAATTTGATTATACATGAAATAATTTAACATAATTAAAATACGCCGGAAAAAATTCCCTCCACCCTATAACATTATGTAACGGAATTCTCTTGTGTGGCCCTGTATATGAATAATAACTATTCTTTATACCGCATATTCTATACAATGCATATTTTAGTGCACTTTATAAATGCATATAAATTTTAGTATGTTTGAAAGCATGTAACATCATTGAAAATCGTTTTAAACGATTTTTTCCCATAGGCCGTAATGTAACGGAAAAATTTTGACTATCCATGTAAATGAACTAAGCATAGTACAAACTTCATTGGAAATAGGGTTCGTGCTATGGTAGAGGTCACTAACATCTGAAATTTTCAGAACGATCCGAGTATATTTACGGGAGTTAGTGCACGGACAGATGGACAGGCAGCCAGACAGCGAGACAAACCGAAAAATAAACACTTTTCAACTTTGGTGGAAAGTGTTAAAAAATGTTGATTTTAATGAATAAAAGGTGAAAAGATATTTAAAATATCAGATTTAAGAAATATGCAAAGAAAAATTGGGGACCCCTACTGCATCACACCTTAATCGGATTTGGCATTTAAGCTACCGAATGTTTGTGAAATTAACTTAATTAATCGCATTAAAAGAAATATAATTTAAGACTTTTTAATCTATACAAAGTTTTTGAGAATTTTCACCATATAAAAGTATTCCGAGTGAGAATTCCGTAATCATGTGTCTGTATTCCCTGTCTCTAAATATACATCTATTCTTACTCCGTTTTTCTTAAATGAAAAATTTTAAAGACAGGTATTTTTCTATTTTGATGATTTTAAACACATATTTAAGTAACCGGTTAAAGGAAAACGCTCTTGGAGGATCATGCTGAAACTCCTAATTTACTAACTCACCACATATTATTTGAACACATTATCTGCTTTAAACAGCATTTTAATACAATATATGAAAAATATCGTATAACCTAACTTCATAAATCTGCTTAAAGCCTCTCCGCATTTAGGGCATTCGCTTTGTCGCTACTAGGCATCTGAAGTCACCAAGCCACCAAATTGCGTAAAACATTTTATAACTCTAATTTGAAAACTGGTCACCTCATAGATTTTAAGCTTACAACTCAAGTAAATAAAACAGACGTTCTAGTCCTTGACGTTCGTAAGGTTATTTGATCTTCAAAATTAAAAAAGAAAAGCTATGAGCCGCTTTCGGTATTTCTTTTTTTTTCTTTTTTTTTGTGTGCTTCATTTAAAGAATATGGGGGCGCTTTATGATGAATGATGTGCATTTCAATGGGATTTTTTTTAAAGAAAATGTTTTAAATGCTAAAAAATGTTTCGGGTTTTGTTCCTTAAGATTGGATGCCCCATTATACAGCATTTATTTACGACTCCTGCATTAAGATTTTAATTAAAAGAACATTGAGGTATTTGGAGGTGATCATATTTAGGCGCAATGACCTTACATAAAAAAATATAGGCTGACCATTTTTAATTACGTTATAAAGTTTACAATGATGGCATTCAACGTATGAATGTCTTATTTGACATGCCAAATATTGGATTTCTTTTCACAAAGCTATTCTTTTTTTACGCAATTTTTTAGCTATTATTCTTTTAAAAATATATCCATAAATTTAAAATTTAAGATAGTGAGACGAGCACATATTTAAAGGAATTTTATCCTCTAAATTTGCGTTAAAGAAATGAACCGAAGCATGAAGAATATTATTTGAAATATGAGCAATAAATCTGAATGACATTATTCAAGCCATTCCCCGTTTTGTTTTTACGCGCTATTTAAATTTTAATTAATCAATTATGCATACTATATTGTTTGAAAATAATTTTCCCAAACGAGACACAAAATCGATATTTTTATAAATTGAGGAAAATAACACATAATCGTTTTTCTGCATATAACTTTATCAGATTTGGAGATTACATTGATAATATTTTAATACAGATAGATAATAATAATTGATTTATTTCTGTATAGAAAGGTGTGGGATACCGTTATTACAGAACATTTTTCGAAACAGTTGCAGATGAAAATTCGTATACATAGAACATAAAAAATTACTCAAACAAGAAGTGTAATTGCAATTTTATACGTTTCTTTCCTTTTGGTTTGATCATTTTTAAATCCGTGTATTGCGATTACACTTTCTATCGGAGTATTTTTTTTTTTAATGTTCTATATCTTGATCTGCAACTGTTTCGAAAAATTTTCTGTGATAACAGTATCGTAAGGCATTACATTCAACTTTTTCCACTACAAATGAGAAATGTTTCAGTACTCCACTTTTGTCACTAATATCACCTTGCAATTCCATAAGTTATCATAGCGTTGAAAGTTTCAGCTTTTTGATCAGTCTGATTGGGATATCAACATGTTAAGTGAATTATTCTATAAAGTAATTATCTACATTCATTGCTTTATTTATCTCTTTTTGCTTCAAAAAAAAAAAAAAAAAACATTCATATAGCAATAGAAGATAAGCTAATTTCTTACCAGATACATTTTTTAGAGATTCGATATTTTACAAGAAAACAAATTGAAAGTATCGTATTAGATGAGTGATATATTTAACAGTGAATTACACGTAATTATGTATAAGCTGCGTGATGAATTTTAAAGATGAAGCAACAAAAAAAGAAGTGATAAAAACAATGTCAGATGCGTGTTTTAGTTTCTACAAATCATTTAATAGGAATATATATATATATATATATATATATATATAATGAAATCATACATGAGTTCGATTTGTAAACATGATTATATTAAAATAACTTCAAATCTGTATTTCCCTCACACTGTCGGAAAAACTTGTCTATAAATACTAAATTACTCCTCACTTTTTAACAAATAATTTCCGTACTTCTAGAAAATATGTTTATATCTGTGAATACTTCCCGAAAGCCTAAAAAAGAGGGGAAATTCCATTCATATCTAGCAAGCATGCATATATTGGCTCTATTATTACTAAAATCCAAATTCATTTTTATAACAAAAAACCAAAAATTCTAGAAATTAATATTTCTAATTTAATTTAAAAAAATAAATCAACAACAAAGAAAAGAAAAAATTTTGAATTTAAAAATAAATAACAATTAATTTTCACACGCATTTAAAAGTATTCACATGTTATTTTTTAAAGATATAAAAAAATATTCGTATTTAAAATATATTTTAAATGAACACATATGGATAATTTAATTAAAATATTAAATGAAAAAATTCAGTTTGACTGAAAAAAAGAATAATATAGAAATAAATGTTGATTTAATGTACTTTATAACATTATAAAATATTACAAAAAATTTTCAAGATAAAAATAATCATAAAAATCTATATATATATATATAAGCCGTTCTCTGAGTGTGTATATACGTTTCAGAACGTGGAAAAGATCGATGTCTGCTTTACCATGAGACAACTATTTATCACTTTTTCCTACCACCTTCCATAATTTAACATTATAGAAATCTCTCTTTTTTTTATTTTCTAATTCAATCGTTTCTTTCCTGTTGCCACACATCTGAAAAACTGCTCAATAATTTTTTAAAAATCACTCGAGTACTTTGTTTCATAAGCATACGCCATTCAACGAAGAAAATGCCCATTTTTCATATATATATGTAAAAACTTTAACTAAGCATCTGTTAAAATGACGTAGCACCTTAATTGAACGTTTCTGAAGTCAAAAAATCTATTTTAATGAAGTCATTTCAATATCAAGAAATCAATTTAGGAAAAAAGATAATAATAATAAAAGAAATCGTTTGCCAGCTATGCCATCACTTTCTAATAATGTTTTATTCTGATGGGAATCTCTTGATCTTCTGAAATTAATTCTTATTATTATAATCTATAAAGTGCAGGCTTTATTTTTAAGTCACGCGAACTAAAATTTCAGTAAATGCAAAGTCATTTGGGTGTATTTATTGCATTTTTCTGCGAATTGTCAGGGAAATCGTATTTTTGCTGAAGAAAACAAGCATTCAGATTTTAAAAGCTGAAATACTTTACTGTAATTACCTCAAAATGATGCATTTTTACTTTCTTCTATCTTCAATAGAAGAAAGTATTGTAATCGAAATTTTTTTTCGACTTCCTGTTTTCGACGGATTTACATATTTTAGGGGCCAGAGATCCCCCAAAACATGGAATAGTTCATAGAAATGTATGTCTGTGTGTCCGTATGTCGCCATTGTACCATCGAAAAGTGTATGAAGTTATGCATAGAATTGAACGAAATTTTTGGCTATGTTCAAGCAGGTCCTTCCTGAATGTGGAAAAAATGCACCGGAAGGAGTGAGAATACTTCTCACAGTATTTAAATTTGGTTTAATTTTATTCCCTTTCAGCTATTTTTTTTTTTTTTTTTTTTTTTTTTTTTCATCGATGTCTATTTAAATCCATCGTTATGATCGACCGCAATAATTATTTCTTTTGGCCTTATACATCGATGTTCTTTAATCTTAATTCCATATTTATTTTTGCGCGGGCGATTTCTGTTTCAACAGCACATCGGCAAGTTCTCTGACATTCCGCTGCCCCTGGCATGGGATGCTTCTCCTTTCGAATCTACACGATTGTGATGACGTCATCGGAGCGAGTGTCTGGCGGCGTAAGCTTTGAATGGATGTTGATCTTTTCGGAGGTGTGTCTAATCGCTGATCATAGAATGAATAGAAGTAAAACTTTTTAAATGGGTTCTTTTGGATTTGTTTATTAAGATATTGCTTAGTTTTTAAAATTCTCTAATAGATTTAAATATTTTCATTCTCTAACTTTTGAAGTCCCCGTATTCATCATTTAAATAAGTAAGTAAGTAAGCACCCACCCTGGGAACCCGCTTTTGGCTTATGGTTAGGTGTAACCCCCAAGCCCAGGGCAGGGAAAAGTTTTACTACCTGCGGAACTCCTTCAATGATTTTTTTTTTTTTTTTTTTTTTTTTTTTTTTTTTTTTACAGTTTAGGAGAAATAACAATGTTAGATATATGACAATTATTGAAAGTGTGTGCAATAAATATTTACAGATGACCCCTATAATTACATTTGAGAGAAATATTCATTATTATAACATATAAATATGCATAGTTTTTAGAATTTGGTATTAAACTTTTTTGATCACAATTACCTACATATTTACAACGCTTTTATGTTATTTTCAGGATTCACAATACTAACATCAATTTAAACCATGTACAAATGTGATATTTGCAACACTACACTAAAAATTTAGTATTAAGATACAAGATGCGAACAATAATTAATATTATGCACTATTATAAAAGTATAAGAAATTGTGTATAATAGTTATATCTAAATTTACAACACATTAATACTCCAATAATAATTAAGAATCTGTACTGGAATAATGAAAGTTGCTATTTACACTTTATACAAAAGAATTGGTATTTGAAGATGACTCAGTCGAAGAAAACTTGCCAGGAGTATAAATTAATTACATTTTATATAAAATATGACCACGCCGACACGAATACCCCAGGCCACAGCCAGAACTACGTTTGGAAAAGTTAAATAGCATAGAATTAAGCTAGAAATTTATAATTTATAAATGAGTAAAAACTGTTGAGAATGTTATAGTTTTCATATAACTTTTTGAGCTGAATGGGATTATTAATAATCTTAAGAATATCTGCGAAGATTGAGGGTCCTGTTCGCTTGAATTTAAATTTCATAAATTTGCAATTGCCAAATAGATAATGTAGTGGGTCTCCTCGGACACCACACTTGCAGAGAACGATATCTTTCTTGTTTATGCGATGAAGAAAAGATGGAAAGCTACCGCAGCCCGTTAGGAAATAAATGGAAACTTTGTCGTTAACAATTAGCTTTTGTTGAACCTTTGGCACAATCTGATGCGTAAATCGGCCGCTCCCTGAGTGATCCCAGTTGTGCTGCCACCTATCCAGTAATTGTGAATTGATGCATTTTAATAAATATGATCGAGGTAATCTAATACTCCGATCTACTGGAAGGTTGCAGTACTGAGCAGCGCTAAAACTCGTTAATTTAAAAATCAGAGTTTGGTTTGAAGTTGTGCTGAAAAGATGTAGTTTTTCAACGTAGTTTTATCCGTTCGCATGCCGTGCCGCTTTTTGGCCGAATAAGTTTGCCGTACTATGGGTCATATTTTAGTTATGTGGATATGTTCTTTCTCAAAATTTAATTTAACTAAAAACGTGCTGTTCTCAACAAAGGAATCTCATAGAATAATTTTACGTTTGCTGCCATTTTTCTCATCTATAGGAGAATCAGTTTTTATTTTTAATCTTGGTGACCAAAGCAAGAATTTTCATAACCTTCTATTCAACTAACGTATGGAATAAAGAATATTATTTTTTTCATCAGTTTGCCTCTTCTCTGTCTCCTGTAAAGTAAGAATTCTACAGTTTTATTATTTCTTTAACGATCAATAGTTTTATTAAAAGAACTTCGCAATGTGTACTTAACCTTTTTACGATCACATCAATGCATTATTTACGTCACAGAAGGGGGCGCTGTAATAGCGATTTTTTCACCATTTTGAATATTGTACCATCGAAAAGTGTATGAAGTTATGCATAGAAATGAACCAAATTTTTTGTGTATGTGTTTGGCCATAGCAAGAAGATCCTTCCTATATTTGAAAAATTTCCGCCGGGAGGGGCCGCTGCAATAGCAATTTTGGGCGATTTTTGTGCCATTTTGAATATTGTACCATCGAAAAGTGTATGAAGTTATGCATAGAATTGAACCAAATTTTTTGTGTATGTTTTTGGCCATGGTAAGAAGGTCCTCCCTAAATTTGAAAATATTCCACCGTAAGGGGCCATTATAATAGCGGTTCTAGTATAAGTTTTTTGATTTTTCGTATTTCTATTGTATACCAGCGGCTCGTAAATGGACGGGAACTTCCCATCCTGATAAGCCGACTATTCTCGAACAGCTGCTATACAACAGAATAACGAAAAACTATTGATTTTAATAGATATAATGATCGAGATTTACTTGTTTTTACTTCGATTAATTGACTGAAGCAGAAATTTAAAATGAAAATCAAAGTTGTTATAGTATTGAACTGATAAAAATGAAATGTTTACATATGTAACAAAGTTTTGAAATATTAAAATATATGAGATAGAAGAAAGTTTTAGGATTGGCACATCCAATTAGTTCTGAAATACAAACGGTTGCTACGTTTTATTTCCTATTTTGTTGGCATTCCATATCATTAATGACCCCCATTTAACTCATTGTTTCAATACCTTAAATGCAAAGAAAGCATTCTGTGATTTATATTGTTACAATTACATAAAATGCGATTTTTCCAAGATTTCTATTAAATAGAAATAGAAAATTAGCACATGTTTCTAAGAGTTAGGTCCTTCTCTTTTAAAAGAAAGCTTCCAGACTAGACATCAGGACTAAACGCTTATGGAATTGTATGTCATTTTCAGGTTAGTCGCTGTAGATTTAATTTTCATGAATTGAAGTTTCCTCTTAAAAATAATAAGGCAATCCGCCCTGGAATATCCGTGGTTAAAGAAGGTTATATACTGCCCGTTCACAGCGTAAGGAAAAAAATCACTTTTAATTTAAAACACAAAACCTTTTTACATTTCTATATATTTTAGAATGCCCAAAAGATAAGCCAAAAACAGTTTTGGGTACTTTAATATTAACAAGCTCTTAATTGTGATTTCTTTTCTTTTTTTACTATTTAGCGACCTTTATTAATCTGAAATTTTGAATATTGGATTTAATTTGCTTTATTTATTTATTTATTTATTTATTTATTTATTATAAATTTTAATTTCATTTGTCCATTTAACTACGGAATATTCTACGAAAAAAATGCTGAATTATTTACACTGTAAGAGCAATCGGATTCATCTTTTGTAACTGGGTAGCACGCAAATTTATAAAATATTCATGATTAAAAATTACTTTTAAATACATATTAAATCAGTATACTGAAGTACAATTTTCAGACAAATATCATTGGCAGTACTTTTTGTTTTTCATTAGACGTTGGAAAAGTATAATGCGCGATGTTTAGAGGTTAAACAAATTGCTGTAAAAGCAAAACTTATTGGTGATTCATTGCCACCATAAATATGATGCCAGCGTTACTCATGGCATGTTTTTTCCTTATAATACAGCGTTAAGTGAAAACGGGTTCATCTATTGTAATTTGGTTGGACACAAATTTTAAAATATCCATGTCTGAAAAATACTTTAAAATCCATTAAAAATCAGAAACATGATGTACGATTTTCCAACAAATTTCATTTGAAAGTATATTTTATTCTTTTCGACAACCTCAAAAATGAAATTGGACAATTTTTTGAAATTAAGAAAAAATCCAGTAAAAGCAGAATTTATGGATTAGGCCGTTGTCACCATCAGTATGATTTCGGCGTTACTAACTGACATTATTTTTGCTTTAAAATTCAGATAGATGGCGATGGCATGCTAACGAGCATTTCACTAAACTTTTAATACTAAACTGTAAACAAAACTGCTACGCCATTTCGTTATTATTATTATTATTATTTTTGTATTGCCTTTAAAATAATATATTATTCTATTACACCCGCCAAAGTAAACGCGCATTCTGATGCTTAAAGTTGAAGGATTTTACTATGGTTGCGACACAGTAACGTCATATTTTCTTATTATATGTTTTATCTTTTTTTGACAAGAATGCACAAAGCTCCATTATTGTGATTGCCATATTATTTCATTTTACTTTATTTTACCTGGAAGGACCCCATGATTAATACAGGCGAAGCCGGGTAATTCTGCTGGTAATTTATATTTTAAACAGAAAGTGAGATGTAAAAACATAATTTTTTTAACTAAAATTTTATTATAAAAGGCATGTCCCATACTTTTCCTACAACGTAAACGTATATAATGTTATATTAGTTAACCTTCAGATAAGCATTTTGTATATTTTAATATTAATCAACGGTTCAAGTGTCTCGAACATGTGACAATAAATTATCATATTATTGAATAAATTAATTAATGATGAATATAATACGATTATTCACATTGGATATAAAAGGTGCATTAGGAAAATTAATTACACTCTACAAGTCAACAACAAAAAAGAAATGGTTTAAATCTGATTTGATTTCTAAGGTAAAAATTAGACATAATTAGAATAGATTTAATGCATAACTATGAAACAAAAAAAATCCCATACTCATGTTTCAAAGCAATATATATTTATCATGTAGCAAGCTATTAAACGAAAGCAAATTGCTTTACAACTGCGTACGTTGGTGATATATAGTAGAGAGTGAAAATGGCTAATAAATTAAGAATTTTCGGTTAGAAAATATTAAAGTAATTTTTTTAGCGGAATACCGCATAAACCATCCAAATAAAAAAGAATGCTTATCATCGGAAATTTTCATATGCATAAAACAACAATTTAAACAAAAAATTATTATAAAATATTTAGGTCACATAATTCAGTGACGTAAAATTATACGCATAGACACAGTCTGTTCTAGTAGTTTGCTTTCAGATAAAGTGTTCTCGAATTTATTAGATTAACAAAACGCTCCAGCGTCTCAAAACTGTGAAAAGAAATTACCATAGTGCGGATTATATTACTTAATGATGAATAGACTATGATAATTCATAATGTGTAAAGATGCAAATACAGTGGATGATGAAAGATAAATTGCAGTCTTCCTGAAAAGATAAAACGAAAAAAAAATTAAATGGTTTAAAAATGATATGATTGACTCATGAAAAAAATGTAGAACATTTACTTTAGGACTATAAAAGGACTCTTCAAAAGAATTCCGTCGAAACACGGCCTTTTTTAGGGTACCTGTATTTTGAATATTGTGGTAAACCTATTATTTCTACAATTTTCTATGTAGGGGAAGGTGACCTAAAATAATCATAACGAGCAAAACGATCCACGTACGTTTTCTTCCAGACAGGTCACGCTTAACACATAAACTAATTGTGCCAAGTGAAGAAGAGTGGATAAGACACCACGCTAATCGCGTAAGAGCGTAGGTTGGGGGGGGGGGGGGGGTTCGAATCCCCCCGATTCCGTTGCACACTCTTTGTGGACCCCCCAGGATGTAATTTTCTGGTGTTGTAAATTTCCTCGTGCTATCGCGTCCCTGTATATCGACGATGACTTATAAGCGAGCATTGGTGTCAAGCACACGAGTCTGATATATGTGTTTAATAAAACAAACAAACAAGTGAAGAAGAACCAATGACGGTATTCAAGTGATCGCAGTATTACGCGTCTGAGTAGAATTCTTTGAAAAAGTGGGTTTTTTAACATCTGTTATAAGATAAGCGCTAACTTTCATATTTATTTAAATATACAGTCTTTCATGTACAGAAATATAACTTGGTTTACTTAATAGAGGATGTTTTTAGACGTGAATTACGCTTACTAAGTTTGCTATGTTTTTCAGCGTCATCCAGTTATATGACATAAAATGGACAGCCATGTTGCTGGGTAAAATGATCCATTATGGCGAACATTTTACTGTCATTTCATAGGCTGAAGAAATCCGGTACCGAGTCCTAGCCATCATGGGAGCCAAGTGCGTTACTGCCCCAAATATTTCTTTTTAATCCACGTGTTATCCTAACATTTTTGGATCATAATTTTCAAATATTCCATTTTATTGTTTTTTTTTTTTTTTTTTTCAAAATTGTTTGTGACACTTTTTATTTTAAAATTTACATAAAATAAATTATGTATGCTATATGATTGTAAAATTTATTTTATTTCATTATGTATCGGCATAATTACTTTTATATCTTTTATTTTGATGATAAAAAACAATTTACAATTATTTTTAATTAAAGGATCATTTTGCATTTTGGTGAGGGTAAAATGATTCGTTCGAATCTGTTTCAAAAATCTATATCTTTCATTACTCAATTTGGGTTTAAAGATTATTAAAACATGTTTATAACGCAAAATATGGTGTAAAATATATTAGCGTACAGCCAAAGTTTTATTTAAACAGTTACGTTGTTTTACACAAGTTTTCCCCTTGACGTAACCCTTCACGGCGCGAATTTTTCTATTTTTAAGATTTTTTTAAAATCAAATTTATATATCGGTCTAATAATGGGGAGAATAGGAAAAGAAATTAAATTTGAAAATTTCAGGTAAAATTTGATATTTATGGTGTGCGTACACATTTAGGTTTTAAAATATTGTATTGCTATATTTTGCAAACAAATGAGCTTAAATTAAGTTATTTTATCTGCTTAACACTCTTCAGCTTTTATTACATTAATATTTTTAAGTATTCATTAAAAATAATGAAAGTAAATTTAACCTTATTAGCGTGATCCATTTTTCTTTTATATTTCCGAAGAACAAATTCTATTTTTTTTTTTTTTTTTTTTTTTTTTTTTTTTTTGTATAATGTAGCTATCTGACATGGACAGAATAAGTGTTATTCCATTCTTTGGATTGTTCTTGGTCAGTTACAGTGATCATATAAGCCAAATTCATGGTACATATTGAAAATTATAATATTTTTAGGTATGTGCCCGATATAACACGTGGTGCAGTAAAGGATTAAGGTGATCATTTTAGGCCACATTCCCCTACATGGAAAATTTTCAGTTTCGAACCATATTTTTGCTTTGCTGATCTCTGAAATTGAAAATCTGTATTTATATAACACTAACCACTTGTGCAGGAAATGTGAGGATGTCCTTGTCAGGCATTCGTACGATAAGTTTCAGAGAAATTAACCATTTTAAAATGAGCATGTTTTAGGTGCTGTACCCAAATTGAATTTCCGTACTCTATTGCTGAAGTGCTACAGAATGCCTATGTCATTTCTATTAATGTATTATTTCTTGCAGATATCGCCATTTCTCTCGCTTAATATATTACGAATACTGCCAGTCCAAATGTGCCAATAAAATGAGTAAAATTATTTTTTTTTTTCAAATTATGCTTTTCTGCACATCATATACTGTCCCTTAAATCATCTTTTTTTTTCGGTTTTTAATTCTAATTCGAAACTTACTTGCCATAAAAATTTTAAATTGAGAATTCGCATAAATCAGGACATAATAAATATAAATCTATCAAAAAACGTAGGTTGCAATTCATACTTTATTAATATTAATTTCTTAATTCATAATTCATATCATATTTTTTTAAATTACAAATTCAATGTATTTATGTTTTTTTTTTTTTTTTTTTTTTTTTTTTTTTTTTTTTTTGTTAAGTATTATAACCAAGCAAAAAATTATGACATTAAGATTCTAAATTCAGGAGATATTAATAAAAACATGAAAATGTAATTTAACATTAGAAGTTCTAAATTTTGAATGTCTATAATTAAAACATTTATCATCCAAATGTTTTGAAATTTCGTTTTTTGGAATAATTTTAACAGAAATTTAAAATAGATTGTCAAAATTTGCTGTTATAACTGAAAAAAGAAAAGTTTGATCTGGTTTTGATTTGTAGATCACTCCATAAGCAAAAATTTATGTACATCATTTAAAAGTAGACTTTATTTCTAACCGCTTGGTACCAGTAACTTTCTTCTATTTTAATTGGTTGCAGAGTTAGAGGGAGGGGTTCACTTTTTTTTTCCCCATGACTGTACATAAAGTGCATTCGGAAAGTTTAATTACATTCTACATGAAACAAACCAAAAAAAAAAAAAAAAAAAAATGAAGTAAATAAGAAAGAAAGTAAAATTGATTTGATTTTTAACAGTAAAATTTAGAGACAATTTAACGTATGACTCCGAAACGAACGGTATTTTACGAATTTCTATAACTATAAATTTGTTTAGTAACAAGTCGTTACATGAAGACAAATTTCTCATCGAAAACTCCAAACATCGGTTACATATCAATTTCAGTGTCCAGTTTAACAGAAATTTAGCTGTTTTAAAAGAAATTTTCCTAAACATTATTTAAATAATAAATTTTTATATAAAAACCGCAATTAAAAAAAAAAGTTCTCTCACTGAAATCATTATATGCATGTATCAGCAATATTCAAAAGGAGATTTATTATAAAATTACTAAAGCTTATTATTCAACAACCAAAAATTATGTGAACAGTAAGGTCACAAAAAATCAATTTTCGAATTTTTATTGGGGGACACCCCCCCCCCCCCAGAAAGCTGACACTTGTCTAGAAAATGAGATTGGCAAAGTTTCAGCTCATTTGGATAATGTTAACCCGTGCCTCATTGAGGTCAAAATTTGAAAAAAAAAAAAAAAAAAAAAAAAAAAAAAAAAAAAAAAAAAAAAACGTGATTTTTCGCAAAAAAACGCTGTTTTTACTTCATGAAATGAATACAATTAAACCTAGAGACATAATGCTGGTCTCATTTCATAAAAAAATGTGTTTGTCTTGAAGAACCACACACCACTTTTTTGTAAAAAAATTATAGATTTAAACATATGTGCGTGCGTTTTTCGGGACCAGACTCGATCTGAATCCTAAAAATTAACTTTTTATGAAAATTCGTAAAAAACCTTGTAACATTCCATTTTATCTGCTTTTCAACTTTTTGTCTTCATTTGTTCATAATAAAGGGTTTAATTAAAAAAATTCAAACGTAAATGGAAAAAAATCGAATCTAAACTTAAAGAAGTAAAAGAAAAAAAATGCAAAGAAAGTATAAAAATGAGAATAAATAATGTTCAAATGCATTTTATTATTAAAGTTGCGCTATAAGAAAGGATGCATTATAAAGAAAAGAAATTATAATCCCGTACAATTGTCACTAAGATGGTAATGGCTTAGTTAAGGTGCCTTTTGAAGAGTCTTGAAAAGTTTTTCTGCATTCAGATACAACTTTTAGCAGAAAGTGTTTTTGTTCTTAGACTTTTGTTAAACAAGAATTGAAATTTCTTATTAATTTTATCCGCTTTTCAACTGTGTCATTCACAACCTTAAAACCATTTTTTTGCTTTCAAATAATTTTAATTTTCACACCAGACATTGGGATCGGTATTTAAAAATTGCATACTAATATAACATCTCTTAACATTTACAGTTTGAGATGAAACAAAAACATTAACTTCTTTGTTCAATAAATGATCCACTTCATTAAAACCTTTTGTTGTTCTTACATTCCTATCATCATCATCATTTTCTTCTTCAAATGCCTTTAATTAATAACATTAATGTTACAGCTATACTTATTTTGACTTTTTTCCGAAGTATCATCTAAAAATGAAAATGCAACGTGATCCTAGTTAAGGTACCAAAGGTGGTTTATCATTTTAGGGAGTGCTTTGTCTGTAACCTATTAATGAATTTTTCTGTAGTCAACAAATGATTTTAATAATTCCAGGTCTTTATTGGGGGCCAAAGTGGGAGCATTTAACCATGATTTGACGATAAATATTGTTTATAAATGAGCAAATATCTCTAATACATTCTTTGTCTAAATTTGTTAATGAGAGTTGAATCCCGAAAAGATATATTTTGAAAGAATAAATGACCAGTGCCATCCATCTGGCATGATGAATAGTACTAGGTGCTCTGAAAAAATGTCTTTTGGAGGAAGATGTCTTATAAAAATTTCTCAAAGTTGGATAAATTCTTTATAATCATCCTTATGCTGTTCATTTCTTAAATGTTCTGTAAGAAAACTTGAAATTTCTTCTGAATTAACTATTTTATATCTAATATTTCATCTTCAATAGCAGTTTTATACGTAGTCTGAACTAACTTACGCCTCCCAATCTGAATTTTTTAAAAATATATGGCTGAGGGGCAGTAATTGTGCCAGATTCACAATCAAAAACGGCTTTTAGGATAATTTCTAAATTATGATAGCGACATGGTAAATATAGAAAATATTTCCTATAATAACTGCTACAGCAAAATGCAGGTTCCTTTGAGGCGACCAGTGTTTACTGTAACGATACAAAAGCACATTGCCTGAATTTTACCAACTTCCTCCCACTCTTCAATTGCTGAAAATAAAGCTTTTGCCTGAATTATTTCGATACTATTTTCAAACTGAGGAACTCCTATTAACTGTTCTTCATCTCCACAACTAATCAAAAATGCTATCCTCTCTACATTTTTTTTATTCAAAAAATGAGGAAACAGTTTTCCATCCTAGTGAACAACAGCTCTCTCTAAATCGAAATTTTTAAATTTTGTTTTTGGTGAGCTCAGTTCTTTGTTTTCGAAATAGTTGTTTGCGGAGTCGATTACAATTCTACTTAAAATTAAAGTTTGTGGCTAACTGGTGGGTGTACTGTAATTCTAGTAGCTTCTCCGGTATTCAGTTTCACTCGGCAAATATCATAAAATAGATAACGTAAAACCTGACAATTAATTGGTCTCTTACTGTTGTTTATTTGATGGCAAATTAAAAAAATCTTGCATTTCTGCCATCATACCGAAATTGTGGGGGGGGGGGGGGGTGCGGAATGAATAAAAATAGATAATGCAAGTAGGTAACAAAAACAACCTTGTAATAAGAAGAGAAATTCAGATGTTCCGTTTAAATTTGATTCAACTGCAATACAAATTGATGAGCTCTTTCTAGAACTAGATAACTTATAATTAACTATAATTCATGAAATATTTTTAAAGTTACAAAAATTGTTCAATTTCTTTTTCCTTTTAATTCAATTAATACAAAAAAAAATTATCAAAATAATCAAAATTATTCATTTGTCATTTTTCACTTCTCTTTCAAAAATGCAGAGTTTGAGGGAATGGTTCCCAAGATGACCTGAAAAATATTAAATGGCGTTAAATATAAGTTTTGGTGAGAATAAAAGTTCAAGGCAACAACGTTTTCTACGAAATAAAACAAGAATCAGGTTTCTAAGACAAATAGTTTTCACTCAATGTAAGAAAAACTACAACTTTCCTTCAAAAATCGCAATTTTTCATGAATTCAACCTCGATGAGGTACGGGTTAATATTATTCAATTGAGCTGAAACTCTGCCAATCTCATTTTCTAACTAATTGGCAACTTTTAGAGGGGTCCACCAGAAGAAAAGATAAAAATAAATTTTTCCCATATAGTTTGTGAACCCCCAGTGAACAGTTTCTATTTATTCGGCGGTAGATGTTTTCTTTTAGATAAGTGTTTTCGATTTTCAAACATTAATCACAGGTTCAAGCGAATCGTAAAAGTTAAAATAATTTATCACAATATCGAATATATTACTTAGATGATGAATGGAGTATGATGATCCATAATACGTGTAAATATAACGCATTATAAAAGATTAATTACATTCTACGCGATGAAAAGATAAAGAAATTTAAATTAAAGTCGTTTAATAGGTTATTTAATTTATGACTATAAAAATTAGAGATGGGATTTAACATGTGAAAGCGAAAAGGTATTTTCGAATATCTTTATAAGAAAAGATGTATTAAATTACATTCTTATAATATTATAATCTTATATTTTTATAATATTAAAATTAAATGAACTGATGTTAAACGGGCATGGCGGATTGTTACTAAATCGAACTTACGGTAAATATGCTAAAATCAGTTACATAAAAGCAAATATTTACTAGTGGGCTGTAAAGAAGAATATATATCGAACATTTTCAATTGTGAGGAAATTTTTAATAATTTGAAAAAAATTACCAAAAATAAATAAATAAAAATAATAATACTTAAAGTTATTTAAAACATCACGAAAATACGGTAATTTTTCGGCAGAAACTATGTTAAAATACACCAACAATTTTTAAAGAAAAGCTTTACTCTAAAGAATTCTAACCCATATCTTTGCATTAACGTAAATTTATACTCGCAGATCTATTTATTCTGTTATAGGGGTTTGGCTTCTGATAAGCACTCTCGATTTTCTAACATTAATCACAGGTTCAAGAGTCTAGAAAATGTGACAAGAAATTATCATAGTATTGAATACATTATTTCATGATGAATGGAATATCATCAGTCATAATGCGTAAATATGCAAATATGGTGCAATATGAAAGATAAATTAAACTCATACCTGAAAAGATAAACAAAACAAATTTGAAATCATTTGAAAATAAAGTGAATTTAAGTGAAGGTAAACAATGGATATTTAAATTAAACTTTTTATTGCCTACATTAAAAAACCGCTATTACTTATTATCGGAGTACTTGGAATAATCACATATTCCAAGGCATTCTAGAATTACCAGGACAATGGATTATTTTGTGGAAAAATATTAATCAAATACAAGCACAAAGTGTTTAATTTCCTAATATACAGGGTCTCCATAAAAAAGTCCTAAATTCAAAGGTATATTATAACAGTTTAATTTTGACTGCTTACATGAAATGATACATCCAATTGAAGGAGAACTAACCTAGTTTTTCTTGCAAATGTTCAATATGTGCCTCTTCAGCTATACGGCACACATTCAACCTAAAGTCCCATTCTTCCCACACTTCAGTTAACACGTTCGGAGTAATGAAAGCAATATCCTCTTCAATTCTGTCTCCCAACTTTGGGAAACAATTAGGTAGCGGCGGAACGTAGAGGCGAACTTTTATAAAGCCCCAAAGGAAATAATCGCAGGGCTCTAACAGTTTTTAAATCTTCAGCAAAGGAATATTTATTTACCCTCAGGATTCGCCATTTCGTGTATGTTGCACTGCACGCGGTTAATTAACAAAGCAGTACTCGAGCATGTGCTTATCTAAAAAGTTTTCGAGTTACTTATTATTTGTGGCCTTAAAACTTTTTTTCGATTTTCGATCATGGGTAGCGCGGAAAAGTTGCCACTGGTGGCACTAAGTTCACGCAAAAACTTTGAAAATTTTTGGATAATTGTTTGATTTGCTGCAAATGGCTTTAAGTTTTGCTGAAATGCTGATTTTTGAACTTTATTAGCAAAAATTTTTAAAATGTTAAATTAAATTTATTTTAGCTGAATTTACTTGAAATGCCATGTTTAGTGCACTAAATGTTTAAATAAGCTCCGCTTATGTATTATTTAACAGTTTCGGGTATTTTGAATTAGGCGATTTTTATAGCTTTTTCGCGTATGTGAGCAATATTTGTAGGTATTGTTTGGTTCATTCGTCGGTTTCTCTCTTTAGTCTTTATTATGGTCATCGTTCTTCCTTCTGTTTTTCAATGAGTTCAGAGTCACATATTTGTAAGACGGTCAACAGTATGTCTTGACAGTAATTCTGGAAGGAGAGGAGAATGTGGAACAGAATCCAATGAAAACGCAATCAGTTATCATGAGGATAAGGGAGTAACTGTGAGATGGGATGTGAATTATTTTCTACTATAAATTATAGATATTGTCAGAAGATTCAAAATGTGGGAACTTTGTAGCAATCAGTTCGTCTGAATCACAATTTAAACCCAGGGACTTCAAAATCAGGCACTACAAACGCAAATTCCTTTCTCACACAGCGTTTGCCGCATTTAGAACTGGTATATCATATAGGTAAATTGCGTTAAAAGCTTCATCTGTGCTTCGAGATGCAGGAATTGGGACAACAGGGAATAAGGTTCTCGTCATCGATACAAGCAAGGCCAGGAGACAGAAAAAGAAACTTGGAATGAAGATACAGGAGGAGGAAGAAAAATTACTAGCGTAATTTTTGATAGTAGAAAAAAAACTTGAACCTGATTCGGAATATTTGGGTCACTTGACACCTTTTTCTAGCCACTACGGAGAAATAAAAAAATCCTTATATAGTTTTCTAAGCCGGAATAAGGCTTGTTTTGGGAGAAATTAAGAAAAGATCTGCGTCATTTGATATGTATTCTTCATACAAACGAGCTTCCACTTTGACAGCGACAGTCTAAACTACATGGTACAACCACTTGACCTAAGACCAACCCAATTGGAACAAGATTAATAGAGTACTCAAATCTTCAGCCTTTTGGATTCCTGATGTCTATGACACAGGAATATGTTCATAGATAGCGAAGCGTAAATTTGCGCACGCCATTAGTGATATAAGCTCTGTCTTTCTTATGACGGTGCCCTTTGTTTCTTTTTTTTCCAATGAAGATCGTGTTATTTTTTCTACCCTCAAAGAATATGCTTATAATGTTTCTTCCTCCAAGCTCTTATTCCTCTTTCCAAGTTTCCTTTTCCTTCTCCTGACCTTGTCTTTATCAATGAGGAAATCCTTATTCCCTGTCGTCATAATTCTTGCATCCAGAAGCACAGAGGAAGCTCTTACCGCAATTTCTAAATGATATAAAAGTTCTAAATGCGGCGAACGCTGTGTGAGAAAGGGGTATGCGTTTGGGAGTGTCTGCTTTTGAAGACACTCCCTCAAATTCTCATTCAGACGAACTGCCTGTTTCACAGTTCCCACTATTTCAATTTTCTCTCAATATCTGTATTTTAGAGCAAAAAATAATTAACACCCCATCTCGTGGTTCCTCCCATCTCCTTGTTTACCCCCTCATCCTCATGATGACTGATTGCATTTTCATTGGTTTCTGCATCACTTTCTCCTCTACTTCCAAAATTGCTGTCAAAACATACTGTGGCCCGTCTTACAAATATGTGAATCTGAACGCATCGAAAAACAGAAGGAAGAGTGAGGACCATAATAAAGACAAAAAAGAGAAACCGACGAACGAATCAAACAATACATACAATTTGTGCTCATTTATACACAAATACGCTATAAAAACGCCTATAAACATTTAGTGTATTAAATATGACATTTCACGTAAATTCAGCTAAAATAAATTTAGTTTAATATTTAAAAAAGTTTTGCTAAAATGTTGAAAAATCAGGATTTCAGCAAAACTTTAAGACATTTGCTGCAAATCAAGGAATTGTCCAAAAATTCTCAATTTTTTTGTATGAACTTAGTGCCACTAGTGTCAACTTTTCCGCACTATCCATCATCGAAAATCGAAATTTTTTTTCGGCCCACCCTACTCTACAACCCTTACAGTTAATACTATTAAAATTTATAACACTTATATTCTTTTATGGTCATGCTGTATATTTAATTTTATAAATTACGAATAAAAAGTTTTGTAATTATTGGTTTCAGTTTCTTAACCTTTTGATGCATGATAACTCTGCATGAAAAATTTCAATTTGAAGCAGATAACTCCTACATAAACTATATTCACACTGGATATGGTGACTGGAAACAAATAGGAAGTGACGTATTCCCTTTCTCATTTGGAGAAATTTTTCAGTTCATTTACGACCAACCATTTATTTTCTATCTTGCGTAATATCACGGTATTTTAACATGGAATCCTTGCCAAAACGTTCCCTTGCTCCTGCTTCGAATTTTCTTTCGAATCTGTTGTTGCAAATGTTCGATAATGTATACGTCAAGCATTATTAAGTCTCCACATTAAAAAAAAATCTGTGAAATTACAGAGAATCTACATAATGGTAATCCATTATCTTAAGTATCATAGAAAATTACAGTGATTCTGTTAAAAAACAAAGTAATTATTCAGTAAAATTACAGTAGACGTTGTCAATTTACTTTAATTTGTTTATTTTTAATGGTACTAATTTAATTTATTGTTAAAAATTAGTGAATTTGAGAATTTCGAAGAATCAGAATTTTTCGAGTGAATTTGAGCTGCTCTGTCATTTAACTTTTTTAATATATTTATTTCTTGCCCGTTCGTGATTTGAACTCGAGTCCTCTGGGTTGAGACATCATCTTACTGACTGCGATATGGGAGGTGTTGCGAATATGCCCAAAAGATGCCTTTTATGATTGAGGTAGGAAATATTTTTAATTTACTTTTAATATTACTAAGTGTCATGCGCGCGGCGAACGAAGCAACTGCAAAGTGTTTGTGGATAAAAATCCGTGCTAAATCCGCAGAAACGAATTTTACCTTTTTGAAATATACTAATTTTTAATAAAACAATTTTTGAAACAAATTTCCTTTGTTAATATTGCTAATAGCATCGTAAAGAAGACAGTATAATTTTTTTTCTGTGATTTTACAGAAATTTTTGACAGTGTTCGGATGGAAATTATAAATCTCTTGTAAATCCGTAGCGTAATTACAAGTTGTTGTGATGTTAAAATTATAATAATACGCTTTACCTTACTTTCTGTATTGTGTTATTGATGTTTTTAAAAATTTTCTCTTTCATGTGAGTAGTTTTACGATTATGTTTTGTGAAGATCGGTCAATTCTTAGACAATTTTAGTTTCAGTATTTCTGTATAGTAATTTATTTTATATAATCTCTAATTTCTATAATTAAATAAACCAAATAAATAGTGCTATTAAAAAATCGGAATATTTGTCATTCATTTATAATCAAATATGGCTCATATCGAAGTTCTTTACTTTTTTTTCAGAGGTAAGAATCACATCACATATACAGTGCTCACGAAACGCCATATATTAAATTTCATTTGTGCAAATACAATTTTAATAACAGATATTTAAAGCAAACTAGCCGGATGTGCCAATCCCAAAAGTATTTTTTTTTCATACACTAGGGGGGCGCTGTCCCGTACGAGCTACGCTCGCCAACCTCCGTTCAGACACCCCAGACTCTAAAAGCACGCTAATTTGATCAGCTTTAACGAGATTTCGGAAACTTGAATTATAATTTTAAAAAACAGTGGCTCTCCCTATAAACGGGTTTCTACTCATTTCTCATTGATTGGGGAATTTTAAGGCAAAATCAGCTGCTGTTAAAAGATACAATGGCTGTTTCCGTCTTCGATTAAATACAATCAGTTAAACATTTCCAAATAAGCTAATGTAAAATGAATTAAATAAACATAGTCTTTGTCTCCCGGTATTTTTTAGCAAAGCAAAAAGAAAGTTCTTAAAAAAATAATAAGACACTCTAAATCTACCGTTTTTAATCTGACGTAATTTTCACCAAACTTTACTTTCTCTTTTTAATATTCATGTGAAAATACTTTTGTTAGCAATGAAACATTATTTGCGCTGTCCTAATAAAAATAGTTGAAAATATCATCTTCAAATATCAAATAAATGTCTCGCGCAATTTTTAAATTTAAACTGTTTTGCAATATTATTTTTTGTTCATTTTACTTAATAAGTGTAATGTGGCGTAAATGTGCTGACGTAATATCTCCTATTTAAGATTTCTAACGCACGTTAATGAATTTATTATTTTACCATATTCTTTCTGTTTTAAAAATTCACGTGTAAATATAGTATTTATTACGTAATTTTCAGTTAGTTCCTTCTTTTATATTTTTTGTTTATAATAGTCACGTGTAAAATTAATTTTTAATTTGAATCAAACATTATTGTTTGCGCTGTTTATACAGTTGGCAACAGTTTAAATTAATACTATTTTCTAAAATATGTAAAAAATATCTCTCGAAATGTTGAAAATTTGAATTTAAAATAGAAATAAAACCTCAAAAAATGAGTCAAATTGAAAAAGTAAATGCAGTCTGCATACCGTGAAATTCTGACGCTCAAAATAATCTAAAAATGATTACATTCCCATGTGCAGTTTTTGCTCCTATAAAACTTTTTTAATGGAACGATTTTTTCCAACTTTAGTATTAAATATTTCTTAAAATAATTCTTCCATTTGAAAACTATCTGTATCAGCGTATTTATCAAGCATTTCTCTATAATACCGCCGGTTTTCATATTTTTATATGCAATATTTTCTTTAATATTAAATAAGAAAGACTCCGGTCTCAAAACATTCAAAACTGGCGGCGGCGGTGACAGCGTTAGCTACTTTTTTTTAGAATAGAGAGATATTAATATTTCAATAATTTGTTACACATGTTAATCCTTAAGTCGTGTTACTTCATTACCACAACAACATTAATTTTCATCTTACGTTTCTGCTGTATTTTACTAATCTAAGTATAAACGAATTAATCTAAGTCATAATATTTAAATACAAGTGGGTAAGTGTGATCACAGATCGCACAGACGGTTTCGTTTAATATTCCTTGCAAAACACTCTATCCTTTGTCAAAATCTGTTAGTTCCACATTTCGAAACCAAGGGGCGCCCTCTATTCTAAACAAACCTCTATCCGGACGAAACTCCGTTTTACAACCTATCCGTAGAAATACTACTCGAGAGGATCGGGCCCGTAGCCCCCGGAATAGTTAGGTGTCCCCTGGCGATAAAAAGTGGAACTAAAATATGTAAGGCTATGTTGCATAATATGAAAGAGTGGTCAAAGGAATGTCGTCAAAAGTTAGAAAAGTGCCTCCCTGGTGAAAACGGTGGAGATTAGAAAAGTTGCTTAAAATACACAAGTTAGGGACCGGAAGGGTAAATATAAGACTTTTTGAAATTTTTATGATTTGTCGTGTGATCGTAAGTGTTCAGCTATAAGTATTCAACATTTCAAGTCTTCAATTTAATTAGGGGCTCAGTTAGAAAAAAAGCTTAAAATACACACGTGATATCCCTGACGGGTAAATATAAGACTTTTTCAAAATTTTATGATTTGTCGTTTGATGTGAGGTGTTCAAGTATCAGTATCCAAAATTTCAAGTCTCCGACATATATAGATTCTGAGAACGGGCTCTGTGACAGGCAGACAGAGAGGTGAGACGAATAAGGTTTCGTCAGATGAAAGAAACCCTAACAAGTGGGTAAGTGTGATCACTGATCGCACAGAGGGTTTCGTTTAATATTCCTTTCAAAATACTTTATCCTTTTGCAAAGTCTGTTAGTTCCTTATTTCGCAAACAGAGGCCACACTCTATTCTAAACAAACCTCTATCCGAACGAAACTCCGTTTTACAACCTATCCGTAGATGTACTAGTCGAGGGGATCGGGCCCGTAGCACATGAGGTAGTTTGGGACCCCCTGGTGGTCAAAAGTAGAACTGAAATATGTAAGTCTATAGTGCATAATATGAAAGAGTGGTGAAAGGGGTGTTGATAAAAGTTAGAAAAGTGCCCCCGGGTGAAAAGGATGGAGCTTACAAAAATTGCTGAAAATACAGAGCCCGGAGAGAAGCTTTTTTTAAAATTTTACGATCTTTTGTGTGATCGCAAGTGTTCTGCTATAAGTATGCAAAATTACTTGTCTCCAACATTCTTAGGGGCAAAGTTAGAAAAATTGCTTAAAATACACAAGTTAGAGCCCGGAGGGATAAATAATATAAGACTTTTTGAAAATTTTGTGATTTTTTGTGTAATCACATATGTTGTTCAGCTGGGAGAGTGGCCAGAGTGGAGGTTAGAAAAATTGCTTAAAATACACAAGTTAGAGACCGGAGGGGTTAATATGAAACTTTTTCAAAATTTTATGATTTGTTGTTTCATGTAAGAAGTTCAGCTAATAACATCCAAAATTTCAAGTCGTGTATAATTTCTGCGAAGGGGCTGTGTGACAGACAGACAGGGGAGTGAAACAAATAGGGTTTCATCAGATGAACGAAACCCTAAAAATCAGTAATTTTCGTTATTCAGTTGTAGCTGCTTGCGAACGTCGGTTTAGTAGGATGCAAAGTTCTCTTTTGCGCACACGCTGTTGATGTGCAAGGAAATTACGAAAAACCGAGAAAATTACACAAAAATCGCCATTACAGTGCTTTTGAAGCTGCTTTTCATAGCCAAAAACACATATATGAAATTTTATTCAGTTGTGTTCATAACTCTGTTTGACGGCGCAATAATGAAAATGGAACATAAAATGCTATTACAGCGCTCCTTTCAAGCAAAATTTTTTCAAATTCAAGAAGACCTATTTGCCATAATCAAAGACATACGTATACTTGAAATTTGGTTCAATTTTATAAATAACTTCATTTACATTTCTATTATACAAACTGGACATACGCACATACAGGCAGATATACAGCCATTTCGTGTAAACAGGTTTTTGGGGTCTCTGACCCCTAAAATATGTAAATCCGTCGGAAACCGGAAGTTAAAAAAATCGATTACAATACTTTCTTCTTTAGACAGAAGAAAGTAAAAATACAGCGCCGTATCAACAATTCGTTTTCTAAATAGTACACATCGCAATTTCGAAGGAGATCGTAATCGTAATGTGCAATCCTTTTTATCATCTTTGAAATTTTACCTTTGTTTGAAGTCTGTGCATCATGTTATATGACATGTATAAAGAAAGGGAATGTTATTGTAATAGCAAAAAATTTCGGAAATGTTTGTAAGGAACGATTCCGAAATAAGAAGAAAATAATATCTAAAGATGAATGCCTTTGTAGCTCAATGATTAGAGTAAAACCGTACTATTTTCTACAGTGACGATGTTGTACACATAGCTGAAACAGAAAATGATATATACTTAAAAATTATTCGATTTGTTTTTATTTTCAAGTATAGAAATGAAATGTAGAAAAGTAAACAAGACCGTAAAGTCCTTTATGAGAATTACCTATGTAATAGTTTAAAGCGAAATCGCATTTTTAAATTTTACATTAATGAACTAAACAAGAAATGGGACGAAATTTTAGTTACAGCTAAGTAGGAAAAGATAATTGTTTAGGTTTTAAAACCTAAAAATTAGGCATTTGTTAATTTAGGTTAGTTTAGTATAGCTCTTCGTAATTTGATAATAGTACCAAAAGTTAAAAAAAAGTCAAACATAAATTTTTAAAGAGGACAAACCTTGTGTTTTAGCGTCTATTAACTGATATGATAATTGAGAAAGAATGTTCCAAAGCAGTATACAAAGTAAGTGTCCTATCTTAAATAGGAGAGGTAACCACAAGATTAAAGAGAAGGTCACATCAATCAAGGTCACGTGCCACGTAGCGGATGGGGTTAAACTACAGGAATTTGCCTAACTGTTTTCTTACTTCACACCAGAAAAATTGTAAAGTTTTTTTCACTGTGATTAATAGCTGAAAAGTTTCTAATTAGCTAGGGGAATAAAACTTCGTGCTGTCAAGTGCATCTGTACCCCACCCCCTTCTCGCTACGGCATTATTTTACAATAAATTTGGTAAACGAGATTTAGAAAATATGCGCAGTTGATAGATATTCTGTCATGTATAACGTCACACTAAAATCAAGAGCACCTGGATTATTAACCCCGTACACAAGATGGCGCAGCTGTGTTAATTTACGCTGATTCCAGCATTAAGTTTACACGCTTAATATGTATGCAGTTTTGGAATGTCCACATACAAACATTTTGAAAGATGGTTACATATACGTAGCATGTGTATCCAGTGTTGCCAGATGGGCTACGTTTTTAAATTCAGATTCTTGATTGGCAACACTTTTTTTGAAATGGTAAAATGCGCATTATTTAATGACATGTTAATTAAGGCGAAAACAAAGCTAATTTTACAGTTTCAAAAAAGTGGTGGCAATCAAGAAAGCTGAATTTGAAAAAAACAGCCCACTGGCAACACTGTGCGTATCATAGACTAAATTAAAAGTTAATTTCATTACCCAGTTTTTTTTTTATAATTTGGTCTTCATTTGCCCTTTATAATAATAAAAACGCTCCGCACTTTAGCAAATTTTTAATATTTGAGGTAATACTTTATTATCTTCATATTATATCTATATTAATTTCCCTTGTAAAATAAAATTTTCCATTTCCCTAATTAGTTTTATCTTAATACTAAACCTTGAGCAAAGTTTTCTTAACAATATCATATACAAGATTAAAAAAAAATTATAAATATTATGTATAAACTTTGTATATATAAAGAAATCATTATTTTTAATTTAAGTAATTGGACGATTGCACCATGAAATATATCAAATTAATGTATTTAAAATAAAATACACTTTGCTAAATGGTACACATATTAAAAATATACATTAAAAAATATATACATTAAAAAATCAACGTTTTGTTTCGCTTCCGCGAACGTCTTCAGGATGACACACAAGTCTAAAATCTTTCAAGAATGGAGGCAAACATCTCGGAGTCACTGACGATCTTGTCTAGAGGGCGCACCAAACGTCACAAAGTTGCCAAGGCAACAAAAAGGAGAAAACCAATCCAGCTATGGAAGAGGGGGGGGGGGGGGGGGTTAAGGGGAAAATGAAACTGACTCAAAACCAGTTTATAACATATTGTTCCAAATTTTATGTATGTTGTAGGATAAATTATCATTACAGGTGTGCTGTCCAAGCTTAATAATCCTAATGGATTCTAAAATTTTGTTTAAGTGTGGATTCTTGCATGGAATAATGATTCTTGCTTCTTGAAAGATAACTCTGCTCCCCTCATTAGCAAAACAAAATCTTGCGAGAGCTGTATTAAGTTTAGATTTGAAATATCCCGCTTGTGCTCTTTCAACCTTTCTGAGAATTTTCTTTTAGTTTCGCCTATATACACTAATCTTTCTTTATTTGGGAGGGTAATCGGAATTTCATACACCCCAGCTTTTTGATGATTCATGATTTTATCAATATTATTACTAACAATTTGAATCAGGTATGGGGGGGGGGGGGAGAGCTACTAATTTTATATTGAATGATTGAAGGATCTGCTTTAATTGTAAAAATAATTGCTTTAATTTTAAAAATAAGTCATTATTTTTATAAAAAATAAAACATTCAAAAATAATAATTAGATTTATCGTAAATAAATTATTTTATAGTGGTTTAAAAAGGTCAGCAAATTTATATTGTCAAAAAAAATTATTCTAAATTATTTTAAAATGAAGAACAAGAAGATATTATAACTGAAAAATAAATTTAAACTAGTATGTGTTGGTCATCACAAAATTCTCTTCTATATATCATTCTAATACATTCATTTAAAGCACACGCTCACGCAGCTACAATTATAAATAAGACGTATACTGCCTTTCTTTGAATGTAGATTTCTTTTGAATTTTTGGATTACAATGATCAATGAATAATAATAGAGGAAAATCCAGTAAGCTAAATTGTATCAATTGATTGTGGACAAGATTAGGAATCTTTTGTCAAGAATAGGATATAAGCAACTACTGTTGATTGATCAAAGACAAAATTGAATCAGTAGTTATTTTTGTTATATACTTATATAATATGAAGTTTCTCGAAATCCCGTGTATTCGTTTTTGTGATATAACCATTACAAAAATAGAGAAAACCACAGCGCCACCTGTTAGATTATATGCACTAAAACCTTATCAGCATTTATTTATGTCAATGTCTTACATAATATGAAATTAGGTGGAATTCCCTGCATCAGTTCTTTAGATATAGCTATTTTGGAAATAGGGAAAATGCATCATAGTAGCGTCACATATTGGGCGAAATCACCGAAATTCATAATATGTACAGAGAGCTATCTCACTGATCCACTTTCTGCTACGACCGCATCACACTTTTAATGCGCGCAAGTAATGAGTGCGACACTTTTCCTAATATAGGAAGCAGTTTTTCAAACTTATCCTTGTACTTTTTAATAATTTTGGTTATTTCAACACATTTTTAAGACGAATACTTGATAAAATTTTCATTTTTTTTAGCTTACCTAATATTAGATTTTTAATTAATATAAAATTAAAAATTTGCGATGAATTTATATAAATTTTATAGTTTTACAATTAAAAATATGTAGATTGAATTAAAAATAATTATGAAAACAATAATCCATTAAAAATATATATAAATAGAATCAATGTATCAAAAAAAGGAATTAGTCCTCTGGACTATTTTGGATCTCAGTGGGCTAAACATAATCTCCTAAACCTTAATCAGCATCAATTTATGTGCAGATCTAGTGAATCTGAAGTTTTATTAAATTTAGTGTAGTAGTTCGTGAGTTAGAGCACATACAATATTCGTGTCACATACAGACTCAAGGGTAGACATTCTCTGAAAACAATCAAATTGTGTATAGGACGTTCTAAACGTTTAATTTCGTCAAGAATGTTGAAATTGTTCACGAATTCAATACTTTTGTATATACAGGGGTTGTTCACACATTTTTTACATGAATCTATTTTAGTGATATAAAAAGACTGCATAGAAAAATTACTTTTAGCAGATGTTTCTGAAAGCATCAGTTCTCATCTGGCACCTGAATTTTTTTTTCATGCAAAATGGCGCTTTTAAAGAAGCAATATGGATAGAATTTCTGCACTTTCCGAAGAGAATAAATGGTATTCATATGTTAAAGAACGATCTGAACCGAATAATTTTTCTATATCTAAAGACGCAGTAGGTAATATTGTCAGAAAGCCAGTTAAAAAACTTTAATGTCTAGATTCAAGTGGAAAAACTGTTCCCAATATCTACCCAAGGAAAAAAAAACTCGTCAAATATAGCAAAGGTTGGTTGGTTGATTTTTGACGACCGATTATCTACTGTAGGGATATAGGCCCGAGGGGAGGTGCCCTCCGTGGGTTTCTTTCTAAGGGAACCTAACCCGTATTTACGCATGGAAATCTATGGCTCGAAGAAAACCACGAAAACTCCGAACGATTACCAGCTTCGAGAGCAGAACCTCTTAGCCACTGGTGGGGCCAATATAGCAAAGGAAATATTTTTTATCGTAAAAAAAAAATCGCCCAAGTCAAATTACTGTTGTTAAATCGTAAAATGTTCAGTATAAACTGTCAACAAAATCATTAATACTGATTTGAATTTTAAAAGGGTCAAAAAGGTAATATTCATCGTCTTTCTCCATGACATATCGCTGAACTTAGTACACGATGCAGACATTTTTATGGAAATCCTTTATCCGGAAAAAAATGCAAAATTGTTGTTACCGTAGATGAAGCTTGTGTCTATTTAAATTATTGTAATAAAAAGAGATCTTTTAATTATCACCAAAGAAAATAAAAAAAAAAATAAAACGTAGTTCAATGTACAGGGTTGTATAATTAAAGTTTCACTTTGAAATGGTCATGAGAGGAAAACTACTGGACCAAATGTTATAAAACTTGGCAATAGTTTAAAGGAGGTCATGGGAATTTATTACCCGCCAAAAAAAAAGAAGTTCAAATACTGACCACCTGGGGGTAAATGGCGCTGTATTCAAAATTGTTAAATGAAATAAGGATCGGAATCTAACTTAAACTTTTGTTACACAGGTTTAACGTTTTTTGTACCTTTAACAAACATTGATCTAAACAAAGTTACCATTTAAAGGCGTTAAAGGCGACAAAAGTAGAGTGAGATTCGTGTAATAAAACCTTGTCTTGTTTTTAAAGTAGTTAATGTTCTTTAAAGTTCAAATCACAAAATTTGAGATCTGAAACCACTCGCAAATTCCAGAAATCGCTTTCATACAGATAGCTAATTTGTGATTTTTGAAGCCTGATTTCGGCCTTAAGACACGAAGCTATTGGTTCAAAATGCTTTTAGTCGTTTCTAAAATGAAACTGTTGGGGTTACGCAAAACCGCAATGGTTTGTAAATGGCTTACGGCAGGAAGAAGCAAATTAGATTTATGCAAATGTGCTTTACATGTCATTTGGTTTGTCAGATAAAAGCGAGCCTGTTTGTCAGACTTCTCATTGTTATGAATCTACAATGTCTCTAACCCTGCAAGACCGTGCTTTTCACGTTAATTGTTATTATGAATGCGATAGCAATGAACGACGTGCTTTGCAACGGTAGCGTTCAGTAAGAGGAATACGACGTGGGTCAATGACAACAAATGTTTTAAGGAAAATAATGGCAAAGTTTCAAGCAACGGGTTTAGTATTTATTGCACCGGGGAGGAGAAGGAAACCTGCTTCTGTAGAAACCAAGAATGTTGTTGCGTTAATAGTAGGTGAAGGAACAATGTAAAGCACACAAGGTACGTGCTGTCGCATTTCGAATGGACGTACCATAGAGTACGGTATACAAAATTGTCCGTAAAGTGCTGCAGTTCTACACATGTAAAATCAAACATATTCAAGAACTTAAATGTAACGATCCTGCTGCAAGAGAATCTTTCGCTTTGGAATTCCTTACATGTATGGACATGGACGAAAATGGGCTATGGGACATTTTGTGGACATGAGGCCCATTTTTACATAAATGGCGATGTCAAGACCCATAACTACTGAATTTGGGCCAAACAAATACGTCATGTTAAGTACCCAGGTCCATCGCATTTTCCTAAAGTCACAGTTTAGTGTGGTATGACAGCAAGTTTCATAATTGAACCCTTTTTCTTTGAAGAGCAGGCGACAGTTGGATCTGTTACAAGCACTGTGACTGCAGCTCTCTTAGCGTCAATGTTACAACATTTTGTCATACCTGAACTCCAGAAACGTGGCATTTTAGACTCCACGATTTTTATACAGGTCGGGGCCCACCGTACATTGGTACGTGTGTCACACAGTTCTTTAAGCAACATTTCACGTACGGACGGATTATAGGCCGAAACTTCTCCACTTCTTCGCCACCACGGTCACACAAAAAGCACTGTTTATGGTGATAATCTAAACAATTTGACGGAATTTAAAGATGCGATACACCGAAATGTCCGTAACATTCCTCCTAATATACCAAGAGCTACTGTTGGGAATGCAGTAATACGATTTTACTTGCTTTCGGAAAATGGTGGACACCAAAATGAACAAGCTTTGTAACACGTTTCAGAAATGATTAAAGACATTTTTAAACCCATGTCTTCATGTCTTATTTCGTTTAACAGTATTGCACGCTATTTCCCCCTCTCTGGTGGTGGGTATTTAAATTTTTTTGGCTGGAAATAAATTACCATAACCTCTTTTTAACTATTACCAAGTTTGATAAAATTTGGTTCAAAAGTTTTCCTTTTATAACCATTTCAAAGTGGAACTTTAATTATAACAATCCTGTATCTAAAGAAAGTTGTAGAAAAAGGATTTATAATAGTACAGGTTTTGCACATAACGAAAAATTGAATATAAAGAGAGTGGAAAAGCGAAAATGTTAAGGTCAACTCCGCATACTATCAGAAACATATTTTATTCTGAATCATCAAATATCAAATACCATCTTTTTTCCCCAGTGCCATCAAACTGTTGTACTATTTAAAGACAAAGGAAGCAGCCACACATTGCAATCCACTATTAATTTCCTGGAAAAAATGGAAAAAGAATCGGGTATCTGGGCTATACGCATTATACCTGCTGAAACACCTGATAGATTTTCCCCGTTTTTGGAATTTTAAAAAGCGCGTTATCCAATCTTCCACCCCTCATGGACATTGGAAGTCAGTTCAGGAGGAAAGGGGGAAAATACCTCTTCCATAACTACAAAAGGCATTATTGTCATGGCAAATATAGTTTAGAAATGTAGTTTAGAATAAGCATTACCCAATTAAATATTTGAAATACAAATATTTTACGTAAAATATTATAAAAGTACCATGAAAATTGTCTAAAAACTTTCTGAACCCTCTGTAGAATAATGAAAAACGATAAAGAAACCATACGTCATTAGTGTCGTTATATTAAATTAAGACACATAATATTTCTGACAGTTGTATAGTTCAAATAAAAAGGTACTTTAGCACTTGTGTTTTCTAAATTCCATTGATTTGAAAATGTTCAATAAAATAGAATTGCTTTTAAATGTATTTTTCTGAATGGAAAAATTTCGTTAGTAACTAAGAAAATATCAGTAATCCTTAGTAATATATAATTACTAACACTTAGTACTATATAATTACTATCTGAAATTTAGGCATTAAATGGACTCTATTTAAGATTATTTCCATTAATAAAAATGTCTAGTTTAACAGAAAGTTATACATTAAAAGGTGCTTTATCATGAAAACGATTCTCCTTTTTATGATATCTATCACGTAATTAGAGTTGACAAATGCCAACTGAAAGGGACGCACTCCCCAGAGTATGTTGTTTTATGAACAAAAATCTAGAGTTATGTAACTGAATTTCAGGCTAAAACCCATCAAACTATATAATGTATTGAATTCGAAACCTATAATCTAATACAATATCTAGTAATTGACAAAATCTGAACTTCAATACAATGATTTATGGGAAATTACGCAATCCATGATTTATTATAGCAATTATACTTTCTCTCAACTTACATTACATATGATCCATATCAAACTATATTTTAGGCAAATTTCTTTATTCATATGTATACATTATTTATTTATAAACTATTATTTACAGCAAATACTGAGGTTACAGAACTCAAATATAAGCCAAAACGAAAAATGACCTATCAGGCATAAATTATGAAACCCTTTCAAACAATAACAGAATATTATTAAGAAATGCCATTTTTTATACAATGAAATGAAGTGTCTAAATAAGCAATTTAAATAAAATGCACCAAAAAAGACCTTCCCATAGACCATAATGTAACGTAATTATTTTGCGTGTATCTGTAAATAGATATAAATGTTACGGACTTCATTTTCAATAGGGAACATTCTATAGTGAACATCATTAACATGTACAAATTACACTTGTATGGGAATATATTTACGCGATTTAAAGCACGGCAAAGCGGCAAGACATACAGACAAGGCAAACCGAATTCATAAACACTTTTCAACTACGTTGGAATGTATTAAAAAACACACATATTTCTTCTTCTAAAACATTAAGATTTACAAATGTATCTCGATTTTCATATACAAGGTGCCCATTCTCATATTTGCCAAACTGCTAATTTCTAAACCGAAATTTTGCGAGGTATAGTTCCAATTGCGAAAAATCTTCAAAAGTTCTTATCTTTCAATTCCAAAACCGTTTACATAAAACAGCCAATTTCGTAAAAGTTAGCGACTATTAATGTTCTACGATCCGTGGGTAATGTAAAATGTATTTAGAAAAACTTTCTGAATGCTTTAGCAAATAAAACGCAAATAGTTTATTTCAGTATGACCAAAACTTACCGAGTTATAGTACTTTGAAGTTTATGAATTCCCAGCGTTTTATGCCAAATAAACAGACGGTAAGGGCTTTTTTAGTGCCAGGAAACGCTGATATTTTATGAATATAAAATATCATAACTCGGGAATTTTCGTATTGTTAGTGTATGCAATTTTTTTACTAGTTTGACAATAAGGAATTTTTTTTTAATTATAATATTGCCTACTGCAAAATTATATCTAATATCAAATAAATAGATTTTATAAAATGTTTGCACATTTGTTGTTATAATTTAATTAAATATATATTTCATTATTCGATCTATTTTGATTTTACAACTTGTTTGTGATATATGTCAGTTTGACATTCAGATATTAAGGAAATCGGTTTATGCGTATATTAATATATTTATCTATTATACATTTAGTAATGATTTTACCTTTCTTCAAAATATATTTTATATGACAAAATATGAGAAATCTGCAGAAAAAATATTAATGAAGAGTCAAATTAAAAAAAATAATATAATGTCTTTTATTCTATATAGTTTTATTTTTCCTGTCACCAAAATGAAGCATAAAAAAGAGTGAAACACAAAAGGATATTTATTTCCAAGCACAATATAACTAGTATTTCCATATATATATATATATTTTTTATTTCATCAAACAAGAAAAAAAATGGAAAGAAAAAAATCGTTATTACAATTTGCTAATGATTTAAGAAAAATGAAAAGAAATTTTTTTCTAAATTCTATTCCAATACTAATATAAAAAAACCAATTAAAATAATTCAGATTTTCATTTAAAAAATATGTAATTTAATAGGCAGATGTCAACAAAATATAAAAAAAAACTTAAAAATGTATATGTTAGTGAAGTTATTTTTCTTTTTCATTTGTTTTAAGATTTATATTTATTTTATAACTGTACTTCGTGATTTTTATTTAACTAGACCAATTAAAATTAATTAACCAAAAATCGGAGTTTCGTAAAAAAAAGACATCTAATTTCCTTAGCAGTACATTTAAAACAATTTTATGTAATATATTTTGAATTAAATGGAAATACATTTATTTTCTGCAGCATATCTAATTTATTAGCGATTAAGTTATTAAGAAGTTCAGAGCATAGATAAGATATAAATGAGAAAATGACAAAAAATATAAAAGAGTAAATCCCAAAAGTAATTATAGCTGTATATTGTAAATATAGCTGTTTCTTTGTTGATTTGTCCGGACTAGCTATTTTTTTAAATATTCCCATTTTTATACTTAAATTAAAAAAAAAAAAATCTACGAATTTGTTTCAAAATGGTAGCAATTGGGTTGCTTCCATTGTTGTAAAGAAGGGTAAAATAATAAGGTTTGCTTACATTTTTTAATGCCATTTTCTCATAAAATCCAAAATAAACTTTCTGAAAAATCTGAACAGAAAATGACGTCACGCTTTAAAAAATACTGATGTTTTCCGCAAAAAGCTGTTATTATTCAATTCTTTTTCATTCATTGAGTTTGAGACTCTTGGTCAAATGCTTCAATGAGGTAAAATGACATCATATTTAAATGAAAACGATCATTTTCTCTGATAAAAGTAAATATTTTACTACGAACACCTCTAAAAGATATAAATTTCTGGAATTTTACTCGCCGATACGGAGATTAGAATCACAAGTCAAGAGTGCGAATGTTCACATGCAAAGTTGTTGTTGACAAACTTGATTTCAAGTTTAGAAATAGATGTATTAATCACATATTGAGCATTGCAATATTTTTGAAATCGTGAATGTAAATATGAGAGATGCGTATTCAAATTTTGAGACGGTCAAAATAATGTTAAGTTTAGATTTTACTCGAAAAATAATTCCATAATTGACTTAACTCCTTGGGGGTCGATGGGATAAATTTTATCCCACCTACGATTAATGAAGACTTGCACCGGAAAAATTTCATTAAATTTTACTTTTGTAACGTTAGTGGAAAACAGTTGTAAAATTGCTTTTCCTTATTTTGTAATATATTTTTTTTTGCAGATACCAGTGTAAATCCGCCATTACAGAACCGCAATTACTTGTCCCTCAAAGGGTTAATGTAAAATCATTTTTTCTGATTTTCAATCGGCAATTTTAAACGTAACAGTCTCAATAGGTAATTTCTTCAAAATTACTTGTTTAAGTATAATAATACAGTTTTATTTTTTATTACTTTGAACTGTCGAAATGTACGGAATTAGTATTTTGGTAACTTTAAATTAAAAATAATATTTGTTTTAAATTAAAAATAATATTTGTTTTACTAAATATTAACCTATGTATAAGTTCGTTTTTAAAGAATTTCTTTCGTCGAAATTCGACGAGATTTATTCTATTATTAATTAAAACATTAGCTCCATTGCTATAAATTATGCATTTTAACCTCATACGGATGATCATGGAGTCGAATGTTGAAGTCGATGTTGGTACATTGGTGACCTGAGGTGTAGATTGAACCTCTCCCTTCCCCTTTCAGAAGTTTTACTTTCTACGTACACCGACCACTATTTTTTTGCGAGCTTTTCATTTTCTGTAAGCATCGAAATCAATGCAATTCATTTTGAATTTTAAATTAAGACAAACGAAAAGAAATCAAATATGGGAAATACGATTTTGGGCATTTACCGAATGACTACGAGTGATACCCAAAGAAATGGAGAAGAATATAACGTTATGTGTGTATTACTTATATATATGTATTCTTATGTATGTGTGTTTGTATTCAGGCGAATGTATGTTTTTATTGGGAAATTTTCGTAATCGGATTTGTAGACAATTTCATAATTTACTAAGCTTTGTTTGATGCGCAAATTTAACAATATGTAAGCGGTGAAGATTACTGAAGATTTCTCAAATTTTTTTATTCATTTGTAAGTTAATGCGTTGCAACTGAAATGCAAGTGAACGTTCTGAAGTGAATTAGATAAGCATTTTTTGTCAAGATATACACTAGAAAACGAAAAAATGTATGTTACACAATAAAAAAATTCCCGTACGGGTTTGAAAAGGTAGCTTCCCTATTTCTTGGTTTTAAGATTTTAGCTACTTTTACTGGAGAACACGAAGCTAAAATGCGAAGTACCCGATTAGAGAAGAATAATCAGTGCTGAATTTCAATGGAAATTTCGCCAAATTAGTCAGCTACAACCAAATTGACTTAATTTATAGCGACATATTTTAGATCGCCAAATTTGGCGATATTTCGCCAAATGTCGTGAAGCTTAGCGAGAAGTTCGACTTTAATGTATATGACTATATAGTTTTATGCTTATGATTTGGAAAATAGATACAGCAATGAAAGATAATTCGTGAGAAATCATGTTCACTAAATGTCATAAATCAATACCTAATTTTTTTTAATCTCTTGCCTAGATTTAGTGTACATTTTAAGAAATATGTATATTTTTATATGTGTAACGTTATACACAGAAATTTCGAAAATGCCGGTTAAAAGAAAGCAATTCAAATGTAAAGAGTTATTCAGCGTAATTCTGTGCGGAAAAGTCGCATAAGAATAACTGGGATGCCTTCTGAGTATCAGTAGAATAACGATATAACAACAACTCAGATGGATAAAGGCATCAAGTTTGATAGAGGAGTATAGCAGACGACCTATGTGTGTGTGTTACATATGTGTTACAAACCTTTACCAGTTACCATATTAAATAAGTGTGGACTGTGCCAGACAAGCAAGTCTTTGAGGGAGCTTTGAAGTTTTCTGCCGATAATGTCGATGGATCAAGCTCCAATTTTTGATTGTCTCAAAGATCGTAGCTACATTAAACAAATCAAAATCGTTCAAGTACATCCGGCGGCAACTCTTTATTTTTACCGTAGATTCTCCTATCCAATGATTTCTTTTTACTTTTAGCATTTCCGAATTATTCTAAAGAACAACAAATTACGTTACATGAAATTTTTGATAATTCTGACATCATATTTAAAGATAAGCAGCAGAAGATACTTCAGTTATACACTGAACAGCTCTTGTCTTTGCAAAGCAAAGTTACAATTTTCCCTAAGTCAACTTTCATTATTGGAAAAGGAATAGCTGGAAAATGTACAATAATCAAAGAAATTAGTAAAACAATGATAGACAGTTAGGATCAGAAGCTATCATTATTTTGGCACGAGCAGGTACTGCTGCATGTACTAAAAAAGACAAGGAAATTCACTCAGCGCTTAAAGAGCCAACGTGTTTTAAATAGTTCGCTAATTTCAAAAGTCAGCAATAAATCACAGCTCAGCATGGATCCAGTGTTATTTCTCATTATTGACGAATTTTCAATGATACGATGTCATTTTATGGCTGACCTAGAACAAAGATGTCACGAAGGTAAAATATATAATATATAGCCTTTTAGAGTGTTATTGGTTTAAATCCTTGGACGTATTAGGTAGTTACATTGCGACATTCTATAAAAGACATTCTATAAAAGTCATTTTGGTTCTTCGCGGACGAAAAATGCTTAGAGCTTTTAAAAAATGTTTCACATTAACAAACTCATTGAGACAAAACGACGATCAGCAGATACAGTTCCGAAAGACTCGTAACTCACTTTGTGTAAGTCAAGTTTTAGAATATCTCTCACCCCTTATGCAACGACGTTAAAATATACTGCTTTCGGCTAACTTGAATGATTTGAAGATGCCATATGTCTTTTTCTCAAAGCCAAGCAAGCTAAAGAATATAATCAATAAGTATTTCTTGAATCAAAACAGGGGCCAATGACAAGAATTTTAGCAGATCACAATGATTAAATAGCAAGATGGAGTGAAGATGGTCACGTGTCTGGACTTCAGGCTGGACTTTCCTCAGCAACTGGATGCAGGGTTATGCATTATACTACATACCAGTATCTGAACGGAGTGAAGATTGGTAAACGGTGCACTAAGTACGATAAAAGATATTGCCTATGGCCCACAATTTCAACCTCGAGGCTTACCACAAGCTATAATAGTTTATTTTGTAGAGTATCAAGGGCCATTTCTAACTGGATTTTTTTTTAATCAAACCTATTTGTAAATATTGGAAAGAAGAAAAACCCTCATTCTCACGAAGTTGGTTACCTTTTACTGCTGCATACCTTGCCACCATACACAAATCCCAGAGTTTAACTTTGTCAAAAACTGCTGTAGACATTCATCTAAAGGTGTTGTCATATAAAACAATGTCACTTTTACAGTAGTTTGTTATTTAGGGGAAATTCTAACGAAAGCGATTTTCGCTAAGGACAGGTTTTGCCAAATTAAAATATGGGAGCGCTTGTCAGATTAGCATTTGTGCATTACCCGAGGCAACTGACGACTGAATTAAACACTTTAAAAGAAAGTATCGACGATTGCTATTTCAAACTTACTTTTATAGGCTTAGATGCTGTATATTCTCGCGGCCGCCATCTTGTATTTTTTTAGATTTCTTGTTGACGATGTTTCACATTTTATAACTAACATGCGCATAAATCGCTGCTTGGCGACATTTACTACTTGGCAGAAAAGGGGTTTTCATGCCAAGAAAAAATCCAAGATGGCGGCCGTGGGAATATATAACTTCGGTTCCTTTTTATACTATTAAACAGTAATCTAGAAAATAAAACATTTTTTAAATTAATATCTTTTAATTTTACGCGGCTCCATGCTCCGACATTTCGGCCTGGCGGATACTAGTTAACTTCTTTTCTTATTAAAATAAATTTTACTTGCTTACAATGTTATTTGTTTTTTAGTGCCACACTTCTGCGTGGGATTAGTGATGCGTTAAACCCAGTAATCGAAGATCGTACATTTCAGAACTTCTAATAAAATTATTTAACATGTAAGGTATCATTTCATACTCAATAGTAAACGCTGAAATATAAATTTTAGGTAGCTTTCATTACAAAACGTCCTTCCGAACAGTGCCGGGAGGAAGAGGTAGCTTTCATATTCCTTATTTTTAAAAAACAAGCTTATATTATTCAAACACACGAACCTCAATTTAGTGGAAACCGATTATAGGAGATTCAATACTAATTTTTATCAGTACTAAATAATTATGAATGAGAATTTCGCGAAATTAGTCAGCTTTATCCAAGCTGCTTTTATTTAAAGTAACTTATATTTGGTTGCCAATTTCGGCGATATCTTGAAGTTCCTGCCATTTTAAAACCTTTTACCCGCCAACGTTCTACAAGTGGAACATAAACTATGTGGTGCTGTATCTTTTTAAGTATTTGTTTAATCTGTTTGAAATTTTTAATATATCTTTTTAAAGATGTGTTTTAAAGGATTAAAAATTATTTTTTTAAATAATTTTTTGTGTTTTCTATTTTGGAGCTTGTTGAAAAGTAACAAAAAACGTAAATTTAGTAGGCTGTGCTTTTTACTCTGTCCATAACTTTAGAATTCAAATGTGAGTGCGGTGATGATTATTATTGCACTGCTTAGTGTTGTTTATTACGTTTTATGCATAAATGAATGTTTTATCTTATTTCGTTTTTGATTTATGATCATTTTAATTTCAATGTTCCACATGTGGAACGTTGGCGGTTCAGAGTGCAAAATTATCTTATCGTTACTTTTTTTAGGATATTAATCATTTTTAATGGGCACCCTCGGGCGATTATTTTTTTATTATTTTCGTACCAGTATTATTAAAGAATAAATTTTATTTTTATTATGTATGTCTATGTCTCTTGCACCTGCTGCCAAAGTGTCTGTGAAATATTTTTGAACCAATAAATGCCAATAAAATCTACAAAAGAATTGCAAAAACAAGAAGGAGTAGAGTTTGATTATTTTTCTTATGGCAAATTTGTTTGTGTATGATGGAGTGACAACAGTGTCGTTACTGTTTTATCAAATTGGGAAGCCAACACATCGCTAACTCAAAGTGGAAAATGATATTCTCGAAAATTGAAGCGAGAAGTTTGAATCAAATAACCTCGATTGATTAGATTGTATAATTAGAATATAAGTAATGTATAATTTTTGGATTATTTGCTTGCAACATATCGTCCGGTACTTCGATAATAAAAATGGTGATGAAATCTGTTTGCAAATGTACTAAATATGGCTGTTGTTACTTGTCATGCAGTAGGCTCAAAAGAAACCCTAAACCATTTGAAGTTTCGTCGTGAAACTGCAACTGTTGCCATAAAAATTGGATTTTATGTTTGAGAAAGGGAATAGAAAGTCCTACTGCGTCAGTAAGTATGGACATTATCATCTCATTCAGTAGCTATTGTTTTTCGTCTACTACTCAAGAAGATTATCAAATTGACAGAAAAACATGAAGAAATGGTATGAATATTATGGAAAGCGTATGCATGAAAAATGTTTTCAGGCCTTTCATAAACATTTTGCTGTTAGTGACTAGTTAACATGTTCCTAAAATAGAAACATTTTTTACTTTACCTTGTTTTCTTTGTTTTGTTATGTGTGCGGTGCTGGTATGATTTCGAAAGAAAAATTCGCCAAAATGTACAAATGTTATTCGTACCGCCAACGTACCACAAGTGGAACATAACTGCAACTTCGCTTCTACTTTACGTAACATCCCAAAATTTGGCACGCAACCTTAGAATTAATCTAAATCGTCCAAAAAAATTTCAAATTAATTTGACTAGTAGTTCATGGTGCGGCGGGTAAAAGGTTAAGAATCCACCAACGCTCATCCACCAAAGTGGTGGATGAGGCTAATGAGTGAACTTGGTCGAGATCTTATTCATTCCTGTGCACATGCTCACTCACATCGGAATCGGTTGATATATACAAGTTTTGTCGCAGGCAAAAAATGAGATTTTTCAAAATGTCACCCACATTAGAAATTGAAACTGCTATATCTGAATCATTTTTCAAGATAAAGACAAAACAAAAAATGCTCCGGAATCCTTATATCATTGTCAAATACATAAGAAAGAAACCTTTTTCAATTTCTATTTTTTTTTTTTTTTTGCCTCACTTTAAATATATTTTTTTATTTAATTTAATGGCCTCCATTTTGAAACATGATGGCTGATCCAGCTGGCCAGCGAACTTGGTCGAGACATTACGATATGGTATGCACATGCCTTCTTACTTCGAAATAGGTTAATAAATACGCGTGTTATCACGTGATAAATATGAGATCATTTCAAAATGTCGGCCATGCTAGAAATTCAAAGTGCTATAATCCAACTATTTTTTAATATATATACGAAACAAAAACTGCTACGGAATCTTTGTATCAACGTCAAACACATAAAAAAAAAACCTTTTTCATTTTTCAATATTTTGAAAACTCACATTCAATTTAAAATTTATTATTTTATTTAAATCGCAGCCCTTTTGAAACAAGACGGCGAATGAAGCTGGCCAACGAACTCGGTCGAGACATTGGTATGTACTATATACACACCAAAATACATCCAAATCGGTTCATAAATACGCCTGTTATCGCATGACAAATATCAGGTCTTTTCAAAATGTCAGCCACAATAGAAATTCAAAATGCTATAATTCAGCCATTTTTTAGATATATACTAAACAAAAACTGTTCCGGAATCTTTGTATTAAGGTCAAACACATACAAAAAAAAATCTTTTTAATTTTTTAATTTTTTGGTACCTCTTTTTAAATTTTAAATAAAAAAAAATAAATGTCCGCCATTTTGAAAAAAATATGGCGGATGAAGCTAGCGAACGAACTCGGTTGAGACATTGGTACGTATTATGTATACAGAAAGGTACATCCAAATCGGTTCATAATTAGGACTGTTATCGCGGGACAAAAATCAAGTTGTTTCAAAATGCCAGCCCCGCTAGAAATTCAAAGTGCTATAACTCAGCCATTTTTTAAAATGTAGACGAAACAAAAAATACTCCGGAATTTTTGTATCAAGGTCAAACACATAAGAAAAAATATTTTTCAATTTTCAATTTTTTGGTACCACATTTCAAATTTTAAATCTGTTTAAAAAATTTAAATGGCCGCCATTTTGAAACAAGATGGCGGATGAAGCTAGCCAACGAACTCAGTCGAGGCATTAGTATGCACTATGTATACACGAAGTTACATCCAAATCTGTTCATAAATACGAGAGTTACAGTGTGACAAAGATCAGAAAAAATTAAAATTTGAAATGTCGCACAGTGGTCCCAAATCGCGATTATGTGGCCCAAAATCAAAAAATCGAAGTTTCGTTTTTCCAAAAAAAAAAAAAAAAATAAATCCCACAGTATTTAGAAATGTCTGAAGATTTGTATTCTGTAATATTTTGGTTTTATAAGCTCACATGAATTCGCACTGCTTATTTGAAGTTAGGAGTTTTGAGCGTTTTCTGCTGTTGCGTGAATTTCAGGCAAATTCGCTGCATTCACACCCTAACTAAAACCTCTTCAGATAATTTGTCGTTTTTTTCATTGCACTTCTCTGAAACAACATTAAATTACATATTTAATTTGATTTTTTGATTGCAAAAATCTCAAAAATTTAAATAAGAGGATTTTTTAAAAAAATACATAGTTTTAAGGCATTTTTGTGAATAAAAAGTGATATATAAAAAAAGTCCTTCCGAGTTCCTCGGACTTTTATAGTTCAAAATATAGAATAAACCTTCTAAAATCATAGCCCAAGAGATTTATTGCGACTTTTTGCGACTTTGGGAGGACCAGTAGTTTCATGTTGGACATTGGATATTGCCAGTATTAGTCCAAAATCAGTAATAATCAATTTAATTTTCGCACTGACCCAAAATTGTCAGAGTTTATATAATGCAACATTCTAATTAACATAAAACTGTCAATTTCATTTTTTTAATTCGCGGGGGGAGGGGCTTAAAAGTTGGAGATATATTTTTTATTTATATATAATTTTTATTTGTTTTTACAAATTTTCCCATGCTTTTTTCGTTTAAATCAAAAATAATATTAAAACTTGACCTTGTTTTAAAAAGTATATATTTAAAGTTCAGTTTATATATGTAGTCCTAAATGTGTTTCCATCCTCACATGCTTTAATATAATGAGTCAACTTTCTGAAGTTTTGGATCTTAGTATGAAATTGAGGTATTGCGCGCTAATAATTTTTAATATCCTGTGTGAGGCGTATCTTTCTTTAGATCTCTAGCAATTTGAATGCTAATATATAACCATTAATTAAACATAACCTACCACCGTCAATTAATATGAATTAAAGCTGTAAGTGTAAAAAAAAAAAAAAAATATTATAAGAAATATTATTGAAGAAAAAGAAAAAAGCGGACACCGACAAAAATTGAAAAGCTTATACATTGAATTACGTTATCAAGGGCACAGAATTCAATGATATAAGCAAAATGGTTGTTTTCTGTGGGAAAAATAAGCTAAAGCTAAAAATTATTTTCCCCTGTGCCCAAACAACCACTAAAATCAAGTAAATTGATTAAAAATGAAAGCAGAATAGAAACAAATAATATGAAATGGAAGAATCAATAAAACGTATTTAAATATTTATAGGATATAAAATATAAATAATAAACACCTTACCGATTAATATTTCAGTATTTTACAAAAATCCATGTGCACATGTCTACCAGTATATCAAAAAGATTAAGGTGAATAAAACAGTTAAGAAATCACAGTAAATGATACCAAAGGATGCAGTTAATACATTTTGAAATAAAATTTGAAATACCTTGTAAAACACATTTAATCTAATATAAAATAAATAGATATTAATTACATTATTTAAAATGCACTATTAAATTAATAGATAACAGTTTAACAATATCGTCAAAATTTAGCTAAAAATACCCCCTGGTGTATAAATTATAACTGAAATGGAGCTAGAAAAATTAAAAATTAGAGAAATCTGAAAGAGACAAATTTGGTACTGCCATCTATTATTACTTATATTAAACATCTATCGCAAGATAAATATTTGTAAGCATTTGAATGTAAATAACTGTTTAAACAGCAAAACCAAACAAATCCTTATATATAGAGAATTATAAACCTAATATAAATCACACAATGTATTTAAAAACTATTGTTAATAAAATTTAAAAGCATACAATATATTGTATTAGCTAACTTATTTAAACTAAACTAAGAGTTTAAATAATTCTAGAACATTGATAATATATAGCATATAGCTATATGCTATAAAACAAAATAAATTCAGTAATAATTAATATAAATAATTATTAAAAATGACATAAAAATTATTTTTTAATGAATTATATATAAGATATTTATAAAATGAACAGGAAATAAAAAACATGTGGAAGTATATAGAATGTTAAATGATACTTAAATTCCCATTACTTAAAAAGCACAAATATAGAATGTGGATTATTTTCAGACATCCATAAAAATTCATAAAGTATGAATGTGGGACATTCAAAAACATTAAACCGATAATAAATATTAAAAAGAATAGAGGAATAATAATAAAAATAATTACCCAATTTTAATGCATACAGTATAACTATATTCATATTAAACATACTTATATGTATATTATTCACTATAAGAATGGCATACTATTAGTAATTAATATGATATTGTCCTTAGTAAATTAAAATTTAATAACAAATAATTGTAAATTAGATTAATGAATAATTAAGCTAATTATTAATGAAATTCTCCAATTTACATATAAAATATCAAATCAACATCCATATAAAATACATAACAAAAATATAGTAATAATACAAAAGCCCCCCCCCCTTTTTTTTCTTTTTTTTTAAAATAATTAACCATTGCGTATTATCCAGACAACACCACCCTCCTCCGTGCTCTAACATCTACCCACCCAACCAACCTATAATATTTTTTTTTTATTATTTTACAATTTTTAATTTTTTATAGATATTTTTTTTATTTTATAATTTTTTTTTGTAATTTTGTTTACGCATGTGTTAATTTGTGTTTATAGATCATGTAAGAAAAGTACTAATTGTATATTAATGAATATATGAATTTTTTTGGAAAACCATGATTTAATGCATCATAAACTAGTTTTTTAATATTATTGTTAATTAGAGGAGAAGAACATAAACATTTTATTCTATATAAATGATTAAGTATTATATTACGAAATACAGAATGATGTAGACAAGATTTAAAATTTGTAAATGTATTAACTGTGAATTTAAATTCTTTACGTTTGTCATATAAATCTGTGATTGTTTTATTGTCATTTATTGTAATTTTAAGATCTAAGAAGTTAATTGTATTGTTAGATAAAAGGTTTTCCGTTAATTCCAAATTAGTGGGATAATCAACTGGAAATCGAGTAATTGCAGATTGATCAGTATCAATTAAAATGATGTCATCAATATAACGATATAAATGTAGATTATTATTAGTAAAATTACGTTCATAATGAGATAAGTATAAGTCTGAGAGTAAACTGGAAGTACAACCGCCTTGTGGTATACCGACATGCTGTAAATATAAAGTATTATCTTGCAATATATAATTATTATAGATAATGAAGTTAGTTAAAGATTTAAAATATGCAATATCTATATTATATGGTAATTCCAGTTTTTTATAATACTTTTTAAATAATTGAATGAATTTACAACAATACAGTGTCCCCAAATACACTGAATGGATACTAAAAACATAATATACAAGCTGCTATGTATAAAATAAAGTCCCTTGTACTATATAACAAAAATTAATAAGGAAGAAAAAAAGAAGAATATGGATTTCGATAAAAATAATTTAAAATCTTATATATTGAATTACGTTAATATATATATATTAAATTCTACGACCATGCATGTATGGGAAATTCAATCAACTGGAAAACATCATTCAATGTTTTAAATTTCCTGATCATTTGAAACGCATACTTTACCTACTTACAAAAACATTTTATTAAATATATTTTTTTAATTTTCACGTATCGTCATATAAATCTATAGTAATTTTTTTTTATTTAATAGTAATTTTTTTATTGTGTAGTCAATGGGCTCACCTCATTTTACACCCCCGCTATCCCTATCTGCTATGTTCATTCATCCCCCACCCCCTCTTCTTGTGGAAGGGGAGAGCCTCCTACACATTGTCCGAAGAAAACCAAAGAACGTCTGTAATTTCTTTGAGAAAACATTAAGAAACATTAAGAAGCGGACATTTCTAATATTGTAGAAAATTAGATTGGTAATTATTTATTTAATATTAACAAAATTAAGTAACAAAGGCAGATTCTTCATTTTTTATTGGAATTTCAAAGGTATTATTCTTTGTGTAATAGAGAGAGGCAAAAGAAGGGGGGTGGGGAAACGAAAATATTGAAATTAATCTAATTAATGAATTGAATGATTTTATTATTAATTCATATTAAATAGATGTCGAAAACTTTAAAAATTGTAATAATATTTTTAGATTTTCCTTGCTATAGGGGCAAATGGAATAAGGGAAGATTTCACGTGTATGTGTGTGGGGTGGGGGGAGGGGTTACAAAATTTAGCTGATTGATTATTTATGCATTTTATTGATTGCTTATACTCTTTATTGTTACTTTGCGATAACATTAAAAAGGGGAAAAATAAGATTTTAACCTGTATATTTTCAGGAAGAGTGGGAAGGAGAGAGAGGAGGGGGGTGGGGGTGGGGGGTGGGTTAAAATTTCAGGGGAGACTGAATTAGATGAATTGTCTTTAAAAAGTGAAACTATTCACCATAATCAAAAGTGGAAAATTCTCATTTCTGTAAAAGAAATCCAGTAAAAAAGGGAAATTTAAATTTAATAAAAACCTGCTCCCCTCTATTTCGCCCCCCCCCAATCTCCTCCCCCGGAATCCCTATTACATTTAGTTTAAATTCACAATGTAATATCATTTAGAATGCTATAAAAATAAAAATGAATCATATACAACCACTAGTAAAGCTAGAAATGATTTTTGGCCACTTGATCGAAATTTGGGCCCACTGTGTGTCGTACCAAAAAATTCAAAATTTAAAAAATATGTTTTTCTTATGTATTTGACCTTGATACAAACATTCCGGGACAGTTTTGGTTTCGTTTATATCTTAAAAAATGGCTGAGTTATAGCACTTTGAATTTCTATTGTGGCTGACATTTTGTGAACGACCTGATTTTTCTCGTGCGATAACAGGCGTATTCATGAACCGATTTGGATGTGTCTTGGTGTATACATAGTACATACAAATGTGTCGACCAAGTTCGTTCGACATCTTCATCCGCCATCTTATTTCAAAATGGCGGCCATTTTAAAAAATTTAAAAATTCAAAATTCAAAATGAGGTACCAAGAAATTCGAAAATGAAAAAGATTTTTTTTTGTATGCGTTTGGCCTGAATACAAAGATTTCGGAACAGTTTTGTTTCGTCTATATCTAAAAAAATGGTTGAATTATAGCCCTTTGAATTTCTAGCATGGCTGACATTTTGAAACGATCTGATATTTGTCACGGTATAACACGCGTATTTATTAACCTATTTCAATGTAAGAAGACATGTGAATAGTATATAGCAATGTCTTGCCCAAGTTCGCTGGCTAGCTTTATCAGCCGTCTAGTTTCAAAATGGCTGCCAGTAAATAAAAAAATATATATTTTAAAGTAAGGTGCAAAAAAAAATAGAAATTGAAAAAGGTTTCTTTTTTAAGTATTTGACCTTCATATAAGGATTCTGGAGCATTTTTTGTTTTATCTTTATCTTAAAAAATGGCTCAGATATAGCAGTTTGAATTTCTAATGTGGGTGACATTTTGAAAAATCTGATTTTTTGGCCGCGACAGCACTTGTATATATCAACCTATTCCGAAGTGAGTGAGCATGTGCACAGGAATTACTAAGGTCTCGACCAAGTTCACTGGTTAGCCTCATCCACCATATTGTCTTAAAATGGTAGGAACTTCAAGATATCGCCGAATTTGGCAACCAAGTATAAGTTACTTTAAATGAAAGCAGCTTGGATAAAGCTGACTTATTTCGCGAAATTGTCATTCATAATGATTTAGTATTAATAAAAATTAGTATTGAATCTCCTATAATCGGTTTCCACTAAATTGAGCTTTGTGTGTTTGAATAATGTAAGCTGGCTTTTTAAAAATAAGGAATATGAAAGCTACCTCTTCCTCCAGGCACTGGCCGGAAGGACTTTTTTCATTTGAAAAAGAAGTTTGATTTTAGGAAAAGAAATGACACTGAAACATTTTTTTAAAGAAATAATAAATGAAAAATGTGCCAAAGTCTTTTAAATGTATGTCGATATGTTTCTCATAAAAAGTGTGCTGGATGTATGTTACATTTTTATGCGTTAACACCATAGAGGTACATAAAATTTCATTAGCTAAAGTTAACTTTTGATTCAGTAGAATAGTATTAAGGCAAAGCAAACTGTTGTTGATTTCGAGTCATCATATAAAAAATACAATAATAATAATTTTGGCACATCTAATTACTATTTTTTTTTTTGCAGCCGGGGTTGTTATAAACGCAAAAAAGGGTCTGTAGAATCTGTCGTACCTATTGTAAAATTGAGTACGGTTGTTATACTTTAAAATTTAAAAATGCATCAATTTTAATTAAATTTAGCTACTCTATTTCTTGTAGGGCACGATATTCGCATTAAAAAATTTAAATGAATGTGTCCTTTCTAATTTTAACATCTTATGTGGTAGTGAAAAGAGTGAAAATAGAGTGAAAAATGTATAGAGTGAAAAATGTCGAGATCAGGACTCGAACCTGGGTAACTTGGCTTGCCTTGCCAATACACTGACTTTATATATATATAATGTCAGTGTATTGGCAAGGCAAGCCAAGTTACCCAGGTTTGAGTCCTGATCTCGACATTATTCACTCTATTGGAATAAACCACAACTATGCTGCTCCAACCAGAGTTGGGCAAATTTGTAATCTCAATTAAATTGGTGTCTCTCTCCGCAATGAAATTACAAGTTAATTGCATGTAATTAATTATAGTTACACACATTCAAACGCATATTTTTCGTCAAATAATTGGTTGGAAGGTGTTCCGGCTACAGTTCTGCAAGCATTTTTAACGGCATGTAATTTTAACTATAATTAATTACATGCAATTAAAATGTAATTACATTGCAGATAATTGCAATTACAAATTTGCGCAATCCTGACTCCAACTATGAATATTATTTAACCAGTTGAAAAAAAATTCCTTCTCTTAATTATGAGCTAATTACATGGTACTCAGGACTTTCCGTGTTTTCACACACTTTTATCATGTAATACTATAGTAATAGTTCAGATGAATGAAACTATCGTTTCACATTGCTGCCATGTCCAACAAATAAGAGAGAATTTATAAAACTATATTCGAAAATCACCTGAAACATAAAACTAACTTAATATTTGCTAAAAGTGACAAAAATCTATTTAAAAGGCAAATAACCGCCTTTATTTATGCATATCGACATGTTTCTTTGCTCTCACGGCAGCATTCTCAAGATTTATACTGATAAAAATATTTTCGCAAAAAACTTTACATTGATAACTGGTAAACAAAAATCACGTGAACTCATGAATAATGAAATTAACTGCAATATTAAAAATTGATATTAGTGAACGTGAATTATTTTATGCTATTGTTTCATTATTCTGCAGAGCATCTCATTCCAAATTTTAGGAAGCCCACAAAGGCTGACTCATTGCATATATTCTCACTGCGTAAAAATATCTCTATTGATTCTCGAGGTAATGGATGACAAATAAAATCTGCATAAATTATTTTTTATAATTTACATATTTTAAAATACTTTTTAAATTAATCTGCAAATGTTCTTTGTTATATAGTCAGGCTAAAGCTGTAGTTTACTTGTTGTATTTTATGTCTGTTATATGTTTTCTGATCCTAGTTTTAATCTTTCTTTTTATCATGCCTATATAAAAAATCATCCCATTTTATCACTTTTAGCAAATATTAAGTTAGAGTGAATTATGTCAGCCATGTACATTCCGATTAGTTCAAAAGTTAGAGCATCGGCGAGTTACGTCAATGTATCCAGGTTCGAGTCCTGGTCTATACATTTTTCACTCTGTTGGAATAAACCTCAACTGTGCGACTCCAACTCTGAATACTACTTTATATACTCTGTCTTCTTTTCTAGTGCCATGTAGCTGAGGATTTACATGCTTAGATTTTCATATGTATCACATGCAGCTTATTTTCTCCCCATAAATCTAAATTATACACAACTTTATGCTTCATTATTCCACCTAACACAGGATAACACACAGGCTCACACAGATTACATTACAAGACTAATATAATCGATACTTAGAATACCGGCCTCATGACAAACTATTTACGTTCAATTAAAGAAAAAATAGCACATTAAAATGTAAGTTTTAATTTATAATGAAATGATAAGATTAATTCTCGTATAAATTTACAAAATAAATACAAAATGTATTAACCCTTAAATGCCCGAGTTTTCAAAAATCATTTAAAAAATGTTTTTCGGCTTCCTTTTTTTAAATAAATAATGGGAAAAATACTTTAAAAAATCATATTCTGTTTTAAGTATGGTTTACGGCTAAAAAACTTTTTGTTACTAATCGGCAATACTGGTATTTAATTGCAAAAATAATTTTACTTGATAAAATTCTATAATATTAAACACACAAGAATTTAGAGCACTATGATCAGAAATAAATTTTACTTGCTCACTGCAGAACAAAATAGGGTATTTCGTAAGCTTCCAAAAAAAAAAAATATATATATATAGAACACGTATGAACAATTGAAAAAATAAATCTATCTTTATTCTTAAACAGCACAAGTGTTGCCATCTAAATGTCGAAAATCGATTTAATGATATTTTGATAATGTATTTTATTGGCAACATTAGGCATTATAGCTTCAGTATTATTCTAATAATAAGTATTTATAAGCCTAAATTGGGTATGTTGCCGAAAGGCAACACCCAGCATTTAAGGGTTAAATTCATTTACTCTTGTAACATACTTTAGGCATACGTGTTTAAAGGGGCTTGAAATGCATATAATATTTATTTGGTCTAATTATAAATGTAGAACGAACTAATAAATAAAATACTCTAACTCAAAATCTTAAATAGTTTGCCTTTATAAAGTCTTTGATTACTCTACTATATTAACATTTATTATTTATGGATACTCTCTAGCTAAAAGCAGCTAAAAATGCAAACAAGTTTGTCAGAAATTGCTTTTAAGCTGAGATTTCAATGCTTACATAACTTTGATTTTAGTAAACGCATTTGGTCCGTAAAATAGTAATCTGATACATTAACTGTTTCATTAATATAAACGCAGGTGAGTTGTCTGGATTAATAAATAAGATGTTTCATGATTCGCGTTATTTACTATTACGAAAAATTGCTTGATATTCTAATCCATTAGCAGCTGTAATTGATTAAAACTTGTTATTCTTAAATGACCTCAATAATGAAAAAACAAAATGAATTCCCTTAATTTAAAACGAAAATATTATAAAGTAAGGAAATATATTTCATTATATTTTTAATTTGCAAATGGTAATTCATTTAATTAATTCCAATGTAAACTTTAAGACAAAATGTAGAACGAGGGAATTTCAATTAGATTTATATTGCAGTTTCAATTAATATCTGCCAGAAATGTTTAAATATCATATAATAATATGTTTTTATTTTGAAATATATAAAAAATAGATTAATCAAATAGATATTGCTTACAAAAATATAAATAGATGATCAAGTGCGAGTATTACTCGCGCACAGAGGGTTCCATACAATAAATATATTAATTAGTAACTGGGCGTTGCATTACGCAAATATATAATTAAAAGTCGTTATCTAGTATTTAAAAGACGATTACGCATAGTGTACAGTCGTGGAAAAAAAAAAAGTAAACACCCCCTACTAACTCTTCAACAAATTATTGTAGACGGAAGTCACTGGTACCGAACGATTTGAAATAAAGTCTACTTTTAAATGACGTATTTAAAATTTGCTTAGGGGTTCATCTACATATTAAAACGAACCCTAACCTCATTTTTTTTTCAATAGCAATGCCCAATTTTAACGAGATATTTCAAATCTTCGGTTCAAAATATGCCTATACGCCAAATTTCAAGTCATTTGAATGATAAGTTTTTTAATTATAAACATTCAAAATTTAGTGTTTCTAATGTTAAATTACATTTTCATATTTTTATTTATATCTTCTGAAATTATGCTCCTAATGTGCTAATTTTTTGTTTAGATATAAAACTAATGTGCCCAAACATAAATACGCTGAATTTGCAATTTTTATAATTTTATGATATGAATTATGAATTATGAAATTAATATTCGAAAAAATTATGAATTGCAACCTACAATTTTTTTGATGGATTTAGATTTATTAAGTCCTGCTTTATGAAAATCCCAAATTTCACATTTTTCTTCCAACTAGTGTTCAAATTATGCTTAAAAAACGGCAAAATGATGGTTTAAGGGGCCGTCTATGATTGAAGTGAGTAGATATTTTGAAATTTCTTCTGCTGCCTTGTTATCTAACAGACTTCATTGACTGCTTAAGGTGCCTTGATCAAGAAGGCGGCTCTCTCGGTTAGAAATCGAGAACCCAACTTCAATTTGGGTACAGCCCTTAAAATACGCTCGTTTTAAAATAAATAATTCCTCGGTAACTTATGGTACGAATTGCATAAAAATTTGTTTTTAGGCTATTTGAAGGGTGTAGAGTTCATTTATGCTGTCAGAATTGGGTATTGCTATTGAAAAAAATGAAGTTATGGTTCGTTTTAATATGTAGATGCCCCCTAAGCAAATTTTATATACATCATTTAAAAGTAGACTTTATTTAAAATCGTTCGGTACCAGTAACTTTCTTCTACGATAATTTGTTGCGGAGTTAGTAGGGGGTGTTTCCTTTTTTTTTTTTCCACGACTGTACATCGCCCGTTAAACATTTCAGGGATTGTATTTGAGGGACACGATAATTTGTGTAACACATTTTGTGCAATATCTGAATACAAAATCGAATGTCTGGCTGAAAGATCGTGGCTCTTAGCCGACCCGTTAATTTTTAAATCTCCAAAATTTTCGTTGAAAAAAAAATCCTTCAGAAATTTTGAAGTTTTAATTAATGCCTTCAAATTTAGTATTTAATGAAATAAAAAATATAAAAGTCACTATTTAGTCAGACCAAAAACCATGCCAGACGTGTTTCAAGTGGTATTTTATAACTATCGAAAAAAAAGTATTTGAGACACGCTGAGATTGAAACAGAATAATATTTATGCGCAGAAAAAATATTTCAAAAATGACAGGCACTTTTGTTGGAACATTCTACTTGCCAGCAACGGGGAATGTTAAACACGAGTGCCAGTAAAGCTGAACTTGTGGTGCTGCGCTGAATTTCATTTACTGACTTGCAATACAAGCCGCGTTGCAGTGCTTCGCGGAAGCTATCTTAAGATGAATTTCAACACTCTCAGTAATAAAACTCTCCCTTTTGACGATTCAGAAGTACGATTCAGTTGTATTTCGTCGTTTTTGACGATCATTTCCTATTAACATCACGTGACTTTTAATGAAACGTAAACCCTCAAATATTTGACGAAAGTTTTGCCTCAATCACGGTCAGACTCAATGCATTTTAAGGAAACAGTTCCTAAAATCCTCCCCAAATCCTGCGATTTTAGCAAACGGATATTTGCTTGTTTATGCTAGTCCTGTAATAATTTATTTTAAAACAGCACTTAGTGCTTTTCAGAAAATACTGAAATATATGTAGTTATTGTTTCTTCATTAGTTATTGTTTTAGCTGTTAGAGTTTTTAGGAATGCGTATTATTATTATTATTATTTTATTTATATGTTGTCGTTCGTTATGTTTTAATTCGAAAAGAATAAATTTCCTGTGTTCTTCAAAACCATTCAATAAGAAAATTAGGTTGAAGTGTCTGCTACGCGTCACTTCCACGTTTTAGGGAATCTAACTTCATCAGTTTACTAAATAGCTCGATGTACTTCAATTCAATAAAGATGCGTTTAGTAGTAGCTAAATTATATTAGAACACCAATATTTTCAAATTAAATTACAAATTACATTATTAAAACATTAATTGAAGTGCGTCTACAAAAGCTTCGCGAGACAGTCTTTTTACGTCCGTACTAGACGACAGCCGGCAATCAACTGAGTCCACACGAGAGTTCTGAGAGAGTCTGGAAAGAGAATCAATGCGCTTATGTGTGCTGCCATATATCGTTTCAGTTTGAACTTAATGTTCGTTAAATAACAGAAAACTGCGAATGTCCAATAACTCTTGCAGATGCTGCAGTACCCCCCTCCTTGCAATGTGCTAAGAAAAACGAACGGGGCGACGAATGGAACATCCAGATCTGGAGACAGGAGCCTGATGTGTAAGTTCGGCTATTGTAATGTCAGTTTCGGCTATTGGAATGTCGATCTCTTCTCAGATATCTGGAGATGTGGCTGGTACGTCCTCTATTAATGTGAAGGTAGGCATTAGCCTATCAACTGAGACTACTGCCTCTTTTCCATCTTTTTGGACTCTGAAAAATTTATCTGTTCTGTCGATGACCAAAAACGGCCCGTCATACGGTGGTCGCAGAGGTGCCCGCACAGCATCGTGGCGGATGAAAACATGGGTGCATTTCATCAAGTCCATTGGCAGGAAGAAGCGAGTCTGCTTTTGCACCCGAGTTAGTGTAGGCCGTAGCTGCATCATAAACTGCTTGAGAGATTTAACAAAGTCTGGAGTATGAATATTTTCGGTAGAAGATGAAAAAAATTCCCCTGGTAGCCGAATCGTTTGTCCATACAGCAGATCTGAAGGTGTGCATTTTAAGTCTTGCCGGAATGTGGCTCTTAACCCCAACAAAACTGTCGGGAGTATCTCCGTCCACCGATCGGTCAGGTATGCTTTAAGGGCGGATTTTAAAGTACGATGCCAATTTTCAATGATACCGTTGGCCTGAGGGTGGAAAGAACAAGTATGAATATGCTTGGAACCAAGTAAGTTGTCCAGGGAACGAAAAAGACGCGATTCAAATTGACGACCTGGTCAGTTGTTATAATTTTGGGTACGCCGAATTCAATTTGGGTACGCGCAATCCAGATTTTATAAAATGCCCTAGCAACTGTCTCTGCTTCAATTTTTTTAAGAGGCTCGGCCTCAACCCAGCGAGTAAATATATCAATAATTGTGAGGCAATATATAAAATTTTGAGATATTGGAAGAGGGCCGATTAAATCCAAATGGATTTGAGAAAAACGCTGATTTTCGACTGGAATATTACTTATAGGGGTTTAGTGTGAGTCAGAATTTTAACTCGCCGGCATGGAATGCACGTTTTGGCCCACTTATCACAATCAGCTTTAATATAAGCCAAGCAAAACGGTCAGTGATGAGTTTAATGGTAGATTTACGACCAGGATGAGAAGTGTTATGCAGAGCATCGAAAACTGTCTTTCGTTGAGTTAATGGGATAAAAGATCTGATTTGTAAAGTAGATGTGTCACAATAAAGTTCCACAGAGCTGCCGGGCATAACGAATTTACTGAGCTTAAGCGATGAAGAATTATGTGTTAAGCAAGTTCGTAAATCATTATCAGTGGTCTGATCCTCAGCTATTTGCTCATAGTTAATTGGAATAGGACAAGTTATGGGTTCGGTTCGCGAGAGTGCATCGACTGGTATGTTATCTACTCCGTTAACGTGTCTAATATCGGTGGTGAACTGGCTAATGAAATCCAGTTGCCGCAATTGACGTGAGGAACACTTGTCGCTTTTTTGGGAAAAAGCAAAAGTAAGTTGTTTGTGATCAGTATATAAGGTGAAATTACGACCTTCCAGCATGAAACGAAAATGTTTAATAGCAGAATAAGCAGCCAACAACTCTCTATCATACGCGGAATACTTTTTTTCAGTATCGGGCAATTTGCGTGAAAAGAAACCTAACGGCTGAAGGTCCTGCTCCTCCATTTGATGTAACGCCGCGCCTATAGCGAAATCGCTAGCATCTACAAATAAGGCTAGTTGAGCATTTGGCGAAGGGTGAAAAAGCAAAGCTGCATTTGCGAGCTGAAGTTTCGAATCTTCAAAAGCTTTACTGCTCTCCTCACTCCACACGATCTCACTTTTTTCCCACTTCCGGGAACCTTTTAAATAATCACTTAAAACTGATTGGACATGAGCAGCCTGCAGGATATTACGCCTATAATAATTAAGTAACCCCAGATATCACCTCAGATCTTCAACAGCTTTTCGGCTTATCGTAATTCAAGATAGGTGTTACTCGCTCGGGCATTGGCCTTATACCCTGCTCGTTAATGAGATAACCCAAGAAAGACAATTCTTGAACACCCAGAACACATTTATCTACATTAATTCGAATGCCATATTTAGAAAGGCGACTGAAAACCATATCTAAGTGCTTAGCATGCTCCTTCTCAGATGAGCTACTAATTAATATGTCATCGATGTAGTCAAAAGTAATATCAAAACCGTGTAGCACTTCGTTCATAAAACGTTGGAATGTTTGGGCTGCGCACTTTAAACCGAATGGCATAAATACAAATTCAAAAAATCCAAACGGTGTGGTAATTGCCGTTTTTATGGCACATCATCGGGATGCACCGGAATTTGGTGATATGCTCTGGCAAGATCAATTTTTGAAAAATATTTTTTCTTGTGTAAATTTTGTGCAAAATCATGCAGGTGTGGTAAGGGATATCTATCCATCTGAGTTTGTCTATTTAGGGCGCGATAATCACCGGTGGGGCGAAATTCACCGTTAGCTTTCGGAACCATATGTAGGGGATTTGACCAATTTGATTTGCTAGGCCTACAGATACCCTGTTCCATCATGGTCTGAAATTCCTGCTTTGCGATTGCCAATTGCTTTGGATTCAACCGCCGCGGACGACTGAAGACTGGCTGTCCATTTCTAATTATTCTATGCACGGTATTGTGCTTTGACTGGGGCGATGCAGGGTAGGGGCAAATGATATCCTTGTATTTATTTAAAATGTCATGAAAATTTTCACTACTAGAAACAAGTGTAACACTTTTGTTGTGGCAGTTAATGGTAGTGCCTTTGGAAGAAAACTTTGTGAGTGGGTCGTGTAAACAAGAACTTCTCAAATCAATTAATAATCCAAAATGTTTTAAAAAATCGGCGCCGATAATTGGTTTACTTACATTAGCGATTATGAATGGCCATTTTAAATCGCGGCGTAAATTTAGGCTTAGTGTTACCGTTTTTGTACCATGTGTTTTGATTGGAGAATTGCTGGCTGAATACAGTGTTAAATTAGATGGGGCAACAAAAGACATCTTGGCCGTATATGGCAAAACACAAACATCGCTACCGCTATCGATTAAATAATGGCGTCGGGAGGTAGGATCGTGAATGAAAAGGCGACTGGATGTGTTGACATTGAAATCACATTGCGCCACATGCAATTTCATCTCTAGATTTCCGATTTTGTAAAATCACATGGGGGATGGCATTGTCTTGCTTTGTCGGCGAAAGTTGCGTGATACCAACATAAGTCTTCTTTCATGGGCTTAGGAGTCTGTGATCTATGCCTACCATGTGTAGAACGATCCCGAGATCTATTTTCCCGCCGCTGGCTAAAGCGTGATAAATGCTTCACTTGTTCGGTCAACTCCGCGATCTGCGCCTGCAACTCTGAAACTGACGCGTTTCCTTTATTTTGTTCCAAGCGCCGTTGTGTTTCCGCGACCTGTGGAATTGCCACCTCGATAATTTTGTCAGCCATTTGCGCGAGTATATCTAAATTGCCCTCCGAAATAGATAAAATGGCTTGCGTTTCTTTCGGTAAACGTTGTATCCATAGCGTTTTTAAAAATTCTTCGCCAACTTTTTCCTGGGCGAGTTGTCGCATTTTCCGTAAAAGGTGTGATGGCTTTTCATCCCCCAAAACCGTATGCATTAGCCGATCTTTCACTCGCTTTTGCTCAGAATCTGCAAACTCAGCGATCAAGCGATTTTTAAGGGTTAAATACAAATCAGCATTCGGGGGATTTTTCACAATATCGCTCACATAAGAAAGTACTTTAGAATTGAGGGCCGAAACCACGTCGTAATACTTCGTAGTATCCTGGGTAATATTATTTAAAATAAACTGCGCTTCAATATTTATAAACCATAAGTCTGCTTCTTTGTCCCAAAAAGGGGGAAATTTAACTGCGACTTTCTCAACCTGTTGCGCGGGATCGGTTGGTATCGTAAATACAAAAAAATAAAACAATGACCACACCTGACAAAAAACGTGAACGGAAATAAATTAGCCACTTACCTTCCGTAATGTCTCATGTCAAATGGGGGATGCGGAAACTTCCATCTGTAATCAGAACTGGCAAAAAGCAATGATTGGTCCCCAATCAAATCTGGGAAAACGGAATGCTGAAGAATTGAAGCAACAGTGTAGTTTGCGTGTCCATAAGTCCTTAATGCAATGTCACCACTTGAAGTGTCTGCTACGCGTCACTTCCACGTTTTAGGGAATCTAACTCCATCAGTCTACTAAATAGCTCGATGTACTTCAATTCAATAAAGATGCGTTTAGTAGTAGCTAAATTATATTTGAACACCAATATTTACAAATTAAATTACAGATTACATTATTAAAATATTAATTGAAGTGTGTCTACAAACGCTTCGCGAGACAGTCTTTAACGTCCGTACTAGACGACAGCCGGCAATCAACTGAGTCCACACGAGATTTCTGAGAGAGTCTGGAAAGAGAATCAGTGCTCTGATGTGTGCTGCCATCTATCGTTTCAGTTTGAACTTAATGTTCGTTAAATAACAGAAAACTGCGAATGTCCAATAACTCTTGCAGATGCTGCAATGTCAATAAAATTTCAAACTTCTAGGATATCTTTTTTTTAAGAAGTATATTATGTTTTCAATCAAATTGAAAATAAACATAATTTATCCCTCTCCTCTTTATAAACAGTAAAAAGTTAAAATCTTATCCTCCTACTCAAAGTGATAAAATCTCACGCAATATGCACTTCGCAATTCGTTGTTTGTGAGCAACAAATTAGCCAGACCATATTCTATTCATCCATTGATAAAAGAAAATTTCAGTTGTAAATTATTTAATCAAGCATATTATAATTATTCATTGATACGAGAAAACCATAAAAATAAATTAGACTTTCTTAAAACTTTCAGAAAATATAGCAGCGCCGATAAAATTGCAAACTACGTTATAAAAATATAAACACCAAGTAGAATTCATTACACCAGTCTAAAAGCAGACACTTTCAAGTCCCCAGCTGTCAGGTTGGAAGAGCAGCGACCTCCCACAAGAAAGTTCGTGAGTTCGAATCACGCTGAGGAAAGAGAAAGAAGTGATTTTTTTCTTCTTTCCCCGTGTCAAATGCTGGAGCTTCCAACCTGTTTGAGAGATGGCGCCACCAGCCCTCTTTTGACGAAACTATTGACGAAATTTATATCGTCAAGCAAGTGAAGAAACTAATTTCATCAATTTGACGAAATGTTCGCTCGGAGCATTTTCCAGGAAACCATTTCGTCAAAAACAAAGAAAATTTCGTGAAATCTGAGTATTCATTTCTGAGAGTGAACTGGATGCGTGCACAATCAAAACAATCTAACTGTGATAGGCTCTCGCAAGACCACGTGACTCATGGCAGGCATGCAATTGTTCGGAAAATTTTGGGGTTGTTAAAAAATTCTTATTCGTAGTGAAACATGTGCCGCTTTAAAAGTACTATTTTGTTTGTACATTAAAATATTTTTCATAATTAAATTGGCCTCTTTTTCTCTTTAGCCTTTCATTAAATACTTCATTAAATATTCATTATACATTAAATACTTCATTAAATACATGGAAATGTCATAGATAAAAATGTACTTATATGCTTCAAAAACATACATTAATTTATATATATACATTTATTCAATTGCGGTTCGAAAATAATTGATAAAAATATTCGTTAAAAACAGTCTGAGTGGGATTTGAACTCGTAAAGAGAAATCTCAAATCAAGCAATTCGCCAACCACGTTACTGAGCCGCTTGCTAAAGCATGAAATTTATCGTATTATTAACTGTAGCGTAAACTTTGCGACGTATTTTCTCAATACCGCCTGGGTGTTTCGTCTTATGGCTGTCATATATTTACATACTAAATATGCTTTATCGATTCAGAAAATTTCATCGCATTCGGGGTTTCCAACATCGGGACTTTCTTTCAATGGACTGCAGATAGTTTTATTGCAAAATATTAAATAAATGGGATATTACGTAAATAAAAAATAAAATAAAAGCTTAGTAAGGAAAAGTATTTTCTTAGTTATAAGAAATTAATTTATATGTGACATTCGGGTGACATTCCTATATATCGACGTAAATGCAGAATAGTAATCAATGCCAAAAGCTTTGTCAACCCTCCATTATTCATGAGTACAAATGGAGAGCAACCGTGGTGGCGAATAGAAGGCAGACTTAAGAAACATTGGAAGAATTTCCTGTTCAAAAAATAATAGAGGCATCGTAAATTTAAACGTTGTTTATTTGGCAGACACACATTATGCCAATTCCAGTAGACTAGCCGTCTTCTATCTAAATATAGCTGTATCACTTCATAATAAATTATATGATGTTAAATAGTAATAGAATCTCATAAAATAAAAGTCATTCACCCCAAGTGACGGCTTGTATTAAGCAAACGAAAAACGTAAAAAATCTGGGTCCCAGCCGATGCAACAGTATAAATACTAAAAAAACAGACACGGATACATTACAAGTGAAAAAACCAACCCAATTGAAAGAGCCGGAAGGGCGGGATGGGAGACAGGCTACGATACAAAGGGCTCTGGGAGGAGGAGTAGTACGCGTGGCGCAGATGAATCGACTTAATATTCACGACGTCAGATTTACAACGTAACCTAAATGTTGGCAAGGATTTATGGGGTATGGAACATCATAGAACAAAAATATTAAAAACATTAACAGAAAAAGAATTTAGTCTCAGAATAAAGTGAAAGAAAGTAAATTAGCGGTTTTATAAGAAGTAATTTACGAACGGATTAAGGTTTTTAGAATAATAATTAAAGAATACGCAGGTTTAAAGGCATGAAATAAAAGGCAAAAGAAATTTAAGATATTATTAAAGATAGGTTAAAAGGGGTAGATAAGAAAAATTTGGAATAGTTTATGTAAGATAAAAGGGCGAAAAACTTTTATTATTTCATATATATATATATTTCATTTATCCGAATTTTGGACAAGATTATAAATTTATAGCATTCCTCTTCGCATATATTTTTATCTAAAAATAGATTCACTGAAGAACAAATTAGATCTGTACCTATGTTTTTAGAATATGAATATTGAACAATAACTACTTTCAGTTCAAATAAATTTTTAACGAATTTGAACTCTCACGTGAACATTGGTTGGTAAAAAACAAAACATTCTATTAAAATCTTTCCACACTTCAAATTTAATCGAACTGTATTTTTTTTCTTGCAAGGTACGACACAACAATAGTGTGATAGTCGAATTAATTTGATTTTTGATCAGAAAGCGTTTTTAAAAGCTGCAATTTTTAACTGACTAATAAAACTCCAAAGATGAATTTAATGAAGATCGATAGAAAACTGCTGTAATTCAAGGGAACATAATTGTTGAGAAATAAATGGACTCTTTAAGCTCCACCTTTGGATTCCCTGAAACAAATGAGGGATTCGAGGACTCTATATGAGCATTTCCACGACGCGGATGATTTCAGTTGAATCATTCGGAAGGGAAACAATATATGCGCACCTTGGATTCTAAACAATTTGACCTGAACACAAAAACAGAGTTGTGTCAGTTGATGGGGAAAAACTCCATAGATACATTTCCGGTATTACGAAACATGCCTATCACTTTGTAACACGTGACGAAACTTAGATTTTCCTCTAAGAATCTGAAACAAAAGCACAAGACTTTTTGGGTATTTAAAGATAATAAAATCGATAAAAATTGTTTGTGTACGAAGTTCTTGAAATAAAATTATTGCTACATATTTTAGTAAATCCGGTCATATTGGAACTCATGTATTGGCACATTGTAGAAGATTAAGGCTAATGTCAGACGAACGTCTTTTTGCACGCTTTTTTCGATTTTAGTGACTCCCTACACGTGCTAGCGAAGACGTAGGGAGGCACTAAAAGCAAAAAAAGCGTGCAAAAAGACGTTCGTCTTACATTAGCCTTAATGCTAATTAGTATAAGAGAGCTTCTTTTAAAAAAGTTATTTCTAAACTCAGTTAAAAGAACAGGAAACTTTACATAATTCTTCATCAATACAGCGCAATGATGGCAACCATCCTTTTAAACTATTCTTTTCTTGAAAACAAAAAAGGAAATAGGACGAGTTATTGTCCGATTTTGCCTGATTTAGCACACAACTTGAATATTTTAAGGGGTCCTGTACCTTTTAAACGCGTCGAAAATTAACGAAAAACTTCAAAGTTTGAATTAGTCTATCTTCAAAGCCTTTTTATGTATAAACACGAAATTTTGGATATTGATTAAACAGATTGTGCTTTGTAATGTGCTACCATTAGAAATTTATTAACCCTTTATAGAATTTGTGTATTGCTGAAATCAAAATAGCTCTTTTTTTTACCCTATACTTCATTGCGCGCATGATATCTTGATAAAGTATGTATAGATTGGCATGAAATTCGGTAAAGATGCTAAACATATATGTGTGTTTAAAATGACCTACTCTTAGGCTAAAATTATCTCCTTAACTATATAAAAAAATATTTTCGTAAAAAAAAAATAAAAAATTTGTATTTTTAATGAATAAAAATAGTCATAACTAAAAATATTACCATTGCAAATACTAAAAGTAGATAATTTTAACACGTTCACGCCGGCGCAGTGGGTCACACTCGACTGTCTCAGAGCTGATAAGTCTCCGGCTTTTTTGGACACCAGTACTTTAATACAGAAAATGTTGTTTTATTTCATTAGAACAATTGGGCGATTTAAAGGAACAAAATTTTCACAAAAATAATAGTAGTGTGCAAAAAGCCGGAGACTTGACATCTCTGAGACATTCGAGTGTGACCCACCACTCTGGCGTGAACGTGTTAAACACACATATTTGTTTAGTATATTTACCAAATTTCATGACAATCCATACATACTTTCTCAAGATATCATGCGCGCAATGACTTATGGAGTAAAAAAAGAGCTATTTTGATTTCAACAATACGCAAATTCTGTAAAGGGTTAATAAATTTCTGTAAGTAGTATATTACAAAGCACAAATTGTTTAATCAATATCCAAAATTTCATGTTTATACATAAAAAGGTTTTGAAGATAGACTAATTCAAACTTTGAAGTTTTTCGCTAATTTTCGACGCGTTTAAAAGGTACAAGACGCCTTAATGCGAGTATTACGTGGAATTCTGACTGCCCCACCGCTGGTTGAGAGTTCGACTCCCGACTGAGTAAGGTTCACCCAGCCTTTCATCCCTTTGGGGTCGATAAAATGAGTACCAAGCTTGTTTGGGAACTAAACACCGGGGGTCCCCGTTAGGCTGACCACCTGGCCGGGACGCATGTTGTATAGCACCTTGGAGCCCATGATCAAGAAAAGAGAGATGGGCAATGTCGGCCCAGATCCTTCATGGATTGTATAGCCACAGAGTTTAATTTTAGTATTACGTGGAATATTTGTCTTAATGCGAATATTTTTAAAACTTTTTTTTTTAATCCAAAATGTAGGTTTTTATTTCATTTTTATTTGTTACAGAATTTTATACCTTTAAACCTCAAACTCTATTTATTCCATGCTTGACATCAGTAATTCACTTTATAAATAAAAATGGTTTCTTTTTTTATTTCCACTAACCCCCACAGAATTATTTTTTAATGCTATGATTATTTTTCTAAACACATTAAAATATCCAAATCACCTCCAGATGTTAATTAATATATTCTTCTTTTTATATATTTTCCATTTCATATATCTGAAAATTAACGAAAGTTAATTAAATCACATTATTAAAATGCGTCAATCAAACTAAGAAAAAATTGCTTTAATTCTCGCTTAGATATTTTCTCTGCAGTTTTGATTCTGAATTGTTATTGGATCAATGAATAAAATTATGCTTTGCAAAAATGAATATATATTTTAATTTATAATTTCTCAATACAACATAGCTGTAGTAACAATAAATCAAAACTAAATTATTAGTAAAATATAAATACGTGTACTTTGCAATAATATATATAGAATATAAATTTACTATATAAGTACATTAAAAATATATAACTACATGTACTTATTTTATGAGTATTAATATCAAATGCCAAGCTGTATAGTTACAAACTTTTGATTGTTAAAAATAATACCGAACAATAACAATATTAGCAAAGAAGTTATTACACAATGTAGAATAATCCTTTAAAAATTGAGATATATCCTGTGATTTATTAAGATAAAATCAAAGTATAATTATAACATTAGTATCAATAACTGAAAAACTATTTGTCTAAGATTTAAAATCTTTATAACACAATCTAAGATAAATTCTTGTAAGACATATATAAATACAATTAAAATATGAACAACTACAAATTCTTACAAAAAATGCAAATACAAATTTTCAGAAGACATAATTTCAAAAATTTAAATTAAATTTTCTGGAAATTTCTATTATTATATTTAACACGTTTCCGGTAACAATTCAAATAAAAAACATTAATTTCTTAATGTCAGTGGCGTGGCGTCCGGTCATCGCTGGATGCGGCGATGACCAAGCAATATTTTAAAACTCTTAATAAGCTTTTAAAACTCTACGATCCAGTTTTAGCAGAGAGTTCACTTATACATTTGGAGTTCATGTATAAGTGAAGGTAAGATTTAAAGTTTCCTTTTTGAACATTCAACCATTGAATTTTAGAGTTAATAATTTTTCACCACAAACTTAAATAATTGCGATGACCACCGAAAATTTTCACGCCACGCCACTGCTTAATGTCTAAATATTCTTTAACAGGTTTGCAAATCCTTATGATCAGAAATTAGAAGAAAGATTTAAGATTAAAGTTATATGTAAGATATATTATAATATTTATAATTTTACATATCACAGGTTAAAATAGTTCTTATATGTAAATTTTCAGTTTAAGGGTAAGCCGGTAATGAGTCAAATTAAGATAATTCCACTTCCAACATGGAAGTAGAAGAAAAAGTATATTTTCATACATTAGCAAAAATAACGATACAACACATTGTTATATACAGGGCAATTCTTAAACATGTTACGCGTCTTTTATTGCAAAAGTCTAGCTTAAAACTATTAAGCTAATTTGTTTAAATTTTAACTTCAGCGAATAAATTGTGTTGTTTAACATTATCATAACACAACATTGTTATAAACTTTCGATAATTCAGTAATACTTAAGAAGTCCACGCATATGTTTTCGCATACTGAAATACACAATCAAAGAAAATTCTTCTTATAACAAAATAAGAATCCAATATAAAATGTTCCATAATTGCAGCGGGAAGAATAATTATCTTCAACTTTTGAAGGACTTAATAACAATGTTTGGAATTGTACCTTCTTTATGCCTCAAAAGGGCCAAGCGCAAGACATAATTGAACAGAATTACTTTTATCGCACTATTTAGTAATAATTAGAAAAATATATTCATAAACTAGCATTAAACTTTAATTTTAAAATTCGCTTGTCTTATTTTATTGAACAAACAAGCAAATAAATTAAAAGCAGATGTCTTTCTTATTATGGCACATTTAATGTGACAGACTTTTGTGTACAGTCGTGGAAAAAAAAGTAAACACCCCCTTCTAACTCCTCAACAAATTATTGTAGAAGAAAGTTATTGGTACCGAACGATTGGAAATAAAGTCTACTTTTAGATGATATATATGAAATTTGCTTAGGGGGCTATCTACCTATTAAAACGAACCATAATTTTTTTCCCCCAATAGAAGTACACAATTCCGACAGCATAAATGAACTCTACACCCTTCAATTAGCCTAAAAACGAATTTTTATGCAATTCGTACCATAAGTTTCCGAGAAATTAATTATTTTAAAACGAGCATATTTTAAGGGCTGTATCCAAATTGAAGTTCCGTACTGGATTGTTAACCGAGAGAGCCGCCTTCTTGATCAAGGCACGTTTAAGCGTCAATGAAACCTGTTTGATTACAGTATAGCATAATAAATTTCAAAATGTCTACTCACTTCCATCATAGACGGCCCCTTAAACCATCATTTTGCCGTTTTTTAAGCATAATTTGAAAACTACTTGGAAGAAAAATGTGAAATTTTTGAATTTCCATAAAGCAAGACTTAATAAATCTAAATCCATCAAAAAAATTGTAGGTTGCAATTCATATTTTTTTCGAATATTAATTTCATAATTCCTAATTCATATCATAAAATTATAAAAATTGCAAATTCAGCTTATTTATGTTTGGGTATATTAGTATTATTACTACAAAAAAAATTAGCACATTAGGAACATAATTTCGGGAGATATAAATAAAAATATGAAAATGTAATTTAACATTAGAAGCACTAAATTTTGAATGTTTATAATTCAAAAACTTATCATTCAAATGACTTGAAATTTGGTGTCTAGGCATAGTTTGAACCGAAGATTTGAAATATCTCGTTAAAATTGGGTATTGCTATTGAAAAAAATGAAGTTTGGATTCATTTTAATATGTAGATGACCCCCTAAGAAAAATTTATATACATCATTTAAAAGTAGACTTTATTTCCAATCGTTCGGTACCAGTAAATTTCTTCTACGATGATTTGTTGTGGAGTTAGTAGGGGGTGTTTACTTTTTTTTCCACGACTGTACATTATATGCTAACAAATCTAAACTTACTTTCATTTATGCAATAGTTGCATTAATCTAAGGTTATATTAATTAATCTAATTATATTATTTCACATGATTACGTTTGTAAAAAACCATATAACTTTAATGTTATAAGAATCACAGCTCATGCACATCAAATTTTTATATATTATTTTAATAATATTAAAAATATATATACTTTTATCATAAATCGCAATTAATTGGACCCAGGTAAACGCTGGATATGTAATTATAGTTTATTAATTAAATCACACGAGCTGTAATTTTTCCAAACTTGTTGAAAAATTTAACTAACGACCGTGATTCGATCTTTTGGCTGAAGCTGAAATTGCTATATCAACTAGAGATTCTGGACAAATCTGGCGGACATACAATTCGGTCACATAAGCATTAAAGTTTCTAGTTGAATTGGCTTCCAGATTTGTCCAGGGCAGCTTCAGACAAAAAGTCACTGGTTCGAATCCTGGTTTGGACACTTTTTCTCCCATTTCAGATAAATTACAATTCGTGTGATTTCATAAATGAAGCATATATACATTTGTTTTCTGAAAACGAAATTTTTTTGCTGCAAAATCTATGAATATTGAACATTTTTAATTTAGCAACCAAAATTTCAAGTATTCGATTATTATTATTTTATTAAAGTAAGACGCATTTTCTATTCGTTTAAACTTATATTAATAACAAAGTTAAAAAATTTTCGATTCTACAGTAATTTAAGGCACGAGACGTCTGGGATGCCACGCCCACTCACACCAATTTTACTATAACATTTTATACTCATTTATTATATGTAACTAAATTTTATCCGAGTGTTTATATATACTTTAATTCTTATGTTTGATGAAACTGTGCAAGAACTTCACACAAGTTAGAAGCGTCTAAGTTTTTTACGTCTCCAAAAAATTGTTTTTTTCAGCTAAAAACCCCATTAACTCCTGAAGTAATCAAACGATTTCGATTAAAAAAATTGTTTTAGAGTTTAAAAATAAGATCATATGTGGCAGATACTTAAAAAAAAAATATTACTATCAGAAAAAAAAAACCTTTCTGAAAATAGAATATTTCTTAAAAATTGCCATTCCTCTAAAATAAAGTGTTAGTCGCATAAAAAACTGTCTGCCATATATCTTTAACATAATCCAGTAAATATGGATTCAAATTTTTATTAAAATCGGTTGGGTATTTTCGGAGGAAACGTGTCTTAAAACTCGCATATTTGCCATAGGATTACACCTAGTCTTGTCTTCACTTAAGTTGATTCAATAGCATACTGATTATTTATTATCTTGATGTCCACATTCTTTTCTTTAGGTAAGATTGATTCAATAATATCCAAGTAGATTTTCAAGATTGTTTTCTCTTAGCTGTTTTCGGGGAAAACTCAAATATTTGCGATATTCAGATTTTGCAATATCATTTATAGGCAAGTTATAAAACATGGAAATATTGCATTATGCTGGGAACTTCAAAAAGTTCTATAAACCAAAGAAATATTAAATTATCTTCATACATTAATACATTGTATCTCCTGAGTTAAAAATCCGAACTTATACCAGGTGATTCAAAAAAAGATGGGAAAAATTTTAAGAGGTGATAGTACACACCCAAACAAACATTTTGTATCAAAGAATGCATGGTCGAAAACTAAACGTAAAAAAGTTAGAGGGCGCCAAAAGGTATGTTCTTATACGAGGCAAAAACACACAATGAACGATTAAGTTAAGTTACGAAAACAAATGTAATGGCATTTGATTACAATAAGTGCTCAAAACATTGACCGGCAACTGTTATGCACGCAGTACAACGGCGAAGAACAGATTTGCGAATTTTCTGAAACATGTTAAAAACAAGTTAAAAAAAAAATCTCAATGAGCTTCCTTTGACACATCTTTTCGAAGATCTTGATGACAAAAGACAGGTCCTCTTTCATATTGTGGCCCCACTGGTTGATCTTATGTGATATGCGAATTATTACCAATTGCAAAGTTTAAGACAATTTAATCTGATCACCTAGCTGTTGGTAAAGATGATTTTTCAACTGACCAGAAGTATATGTCTGAAATATTGCAAGCTCTTTCAACACGCATGTGCTCAATTGACCGTTTTTGCTGAGTCCCTGGACCAATATTTCACGCAAAGTGAATCACTACTGCTAATCGAATTTTGAGACTATGCGTTGTCACAGAGAAACCCTCATCTAAACTTGTCATACTGTTTGAGTGCATCCTGAAAGTGTACTGCATCAGTTCGTTCACAATTAAAATGAATCCCACATATTTTTCAGAATCTGTGCACTATGTGTGTGTTTTATGCGATTTTTTGAAACTTTGGCCCCTTTGCGGCGGTAAAAGATATTAACCGATCGATGTAATATTTTACGAATTTATTCTTTATTACAAAAGGTAACTTTTCCACACTATTACATTTCGATTATAAATATTTTGGTTTTTCGACCCACCCTAACGTATATGTCGCTATTGTTTCTAATTATATTTCACACTTCCTAATAAATATATCACTATAATATTTTTGCAATAAGTATCACACATTGACATCAAAACTTATTCTATAAAAAATACTTTTTAAAAGACTATTTAAAGATTAAAGTTTTTCTCAATGAAAAATAACTTTTATGTTCACTAAGGTATCTATTTTAAGAAAAATATATGTTATGTTTACATACCTTGCAATTTTAACCCTCCAAGCGTCTTGCGAAAGGGTAAAATTGTAAAATGTTAAGAAAATATGATTTTTTCAACATTATAAAAAAATCTCAATTACAAATATGAATGCAATCCTTGAGAGTATTAATCATTCTTCAATGTATTTAAAATTAATTAAATCTACAGAATTATATTATCTTAAATATTGCTTGTATTGCTGTGAAACCTGCAGCTTAGTGAACGGAATATTACGCCCCAAACACTTAGAGGGTTAAGAAAACTCCCAATACACAATGCTTGATATAGTGAATAAATTAATTTGTTTATCTTTTCGAAATGTATATTTATAAATTGGATGCACTGATGTCCAAAAATTAAGGGGCCGTGACCGGACATTTCCGATTTTACACGGTTTGTTATATAGCTACTGAAATTCCTCACGAATTGTCCTTGAACTTCGAGGATGTAAAGTACATGTTTGAAATCATATTTTTCAGTGAAAATTTAGTCGCCAGAAGAATTAGGGAGCCAAAAATATAGTTGGGATAAAATAATATTTTCGATCACCCATGTAACAGAAAATTTTCAAAATGCCCTGTCGCTGTAGCAAATGACTGTGTGGGTCCTGTTCAACATGTGTGTGCATTTGCGTAAGCATAGCACACATGTTTGTGAAGACTTAAAAGTTTCTGTGAAAAATTCAAAAGTTCTTTTTTATAGCAAAGAGACATTTCAACCAAATTTAACGCCACTTTCTGAAAACTTGTCAAAGAATGGTACAGACAGTTTACTGCAATTAAAACACGAATATATATTGAATATTTGATGAGATATGGGCATATGTATCAAATAATGTTTACTGCGCATGCCTGGAAGATTCCAAAATTCTCATTTCATAAGTTGATAGCCAGCTATTTAGATCAACGTGTGTAAAAACTACTGTCAAATGTCCTGGAAATTCATTAAGGTACTCGAGATCTAGTGAGTTGCTCTCTGAAATTAGCTGGATAAGAAGGGATTTTCCAAAATTTGCCAATCTGTTAGATAGTATCGTAGATATCTTTCTGAGTTCTTTCGATATGTTTCTGGACCTTTATATAAGTTGCCATAAATAGCTTACCAAATTACGAAATAAAAAGGTTCGTATCACTCAAGCATGTGCACTTAAAATTATTTTCATACCTATTGCCATATTTCATCAGCTATTCAATATATTCATATTTGAATTGCACTATAGTATTTCTACGGTTTTTCTCCAAGTTTTTGGAATGCAGTATGAATTTGTTTGAAAACCCTATATGCTATGAACAAAAAACATCTGAATTTTTTCAGAAATATTAACATCTTCATGAATATGCATGTTATGTTTACACAAATTCACACAAACGTTGAACAGGATACATATAGTCATTTCATTCAATGACAGACCATTTTGAGACTTTTCTGTTACTTTGGTGATCGCAAATATTATTGATTTTGATTTTATTATTGAACACCTAATTATTCTCGTGACTAAATCTTTACTGAAAAATATTAAATCAATTCGACAAACGAAAAATCGAAAGCGTCCTATTACTGTCACTTACTTTTTGGACATGAGCGTACGAAATGGAATTATGTAAAAATGGGATTTTATCTTACACATATGTAGGTATTTGTAAAAATATTTATTTCAAAATATTAGCCTTTTTCATTCACTAGATGCTCTTTAACAGTTGTTTAACATCTGAAAAATTGTAAACTTAAATAGAAATTACACAAAATGTACCTAAACATTTAAAAAACATCATTTTGAGAAATATAAAAAAATAATACTTCCCTCTCTAAATGTGTATTTTAGTGTTCGTATAAGAACTTAAAATAATCGAAAGAACTTTGTATTTTGCATTTTTCGAAACAGCAGAAATTTTTCTCTGTTTTATAAACTAATAATGGAAAAATTGATTTTCTAAAGATTATTCACAACATATTCAATTCATGTTTATCAATTTTAAATATTAGAAAGTTGTCAAGCTGGTAAAGAAACTTTCAAAATCCTCGTGCAAATGAAACTTTATAAAAATAGGGGATACTGGTGAGGGTTGGCCATAGGGGAGGCTTAACCCACCCTTCAGTTTTCATATTTAAAAGAATGTCAGAGTTTTGACAATAGGTGGCAATGAAAGTTACTGAAATGCTCAAAAAATAGCCTTTGTTTCATGCAGATAATCGAAAGAGGTGTGGAAAAATCAGTAAGATTTTCTCAAATAAATTACATCATAGAAATATAACAAAGTAGGTTTTAAGTAATGCAGAAATACTGAGCTTTCATTCCAGGCATAAAGATTTACAGTAAATTAGGCTAAACATAACCATGTGCTATACTGGAAAAGGTGGCTATGTGGAGAGGCTGACCCAATCAATGTGAGGGAGAGTTGAATAGCTAGTCAAATCACCCCTATTTAAGTATTTTTGGAAATCTTCTTATCATACACTGTACATAAGGAAGGGTTGATGGTTATATTTCTAAAATAATATAAATTTATTCTGTAAAGCTATAGTAAAAGGGAGTGATAGAAAGGAAAATGTTTAAAATGGATTAAAGGAACATGTCAAAATAAATTTTCTGTAGAAGCAAGAAAATATTTAATGAAATATAAATTAGAAAGTTGACAGGATTTATATTTTATTTAAACAGTCCCCATAGTAGATAAATAGAAAGAAAAAAGAAGGCTAGACAGGGTGAAAGCAGCCTTAAATAATGTTAAGTCATGCCTCTGAAAAAGAACATAACATTGATTAAAACAATTTAGGGATATATGTACCCAAAATTGAGCAAGATGAACACAATGAGATTAAGCTAGAATATATGCAACTACTGTTGGTATGTTGAGTGTAAAAAGAAGTGGGTGTATAAATTGAAATTTGTCTTCTGTACCTTGAATTTAATCTCAGCAGGGTTATTTACGCACCACATTTTCCAAAATAATTTTTATAATAATTAAACCATGTAGCATACAGTTATTCTACCTTTTTTAAAACTGATTTTACTTCCCTTAACAAATATAACAATAAAAAATGAAGTGAGTCTAGCCTTCCGTATGTGGGAAGCCTTGACTTATTATTTTCTAATGATTAAAATAAATCATTTTTTCACATTTCATACATATTACACTTATGTCGCAGTTTTATTTTGATATCTGCTTGTATAACAAATAAAATTATATATGAAATTTTATTCTGTGTTCATTATTTAAAAAAAAAAAATAAAAAATCATTTTGTAAAAAATGGGTCGACTCTTCCCAGTTTGCTCTACATTTAAATTGAGAAATCTTTCGTAAACAACGTGTACTAAAAATTAATATAACTCCTTTTTTATTATTAATCAAATAGTTGCTATGTCGTTGAACACTTATACATCAAAAATATAAATATCATTTTATTAAAATCGCGATTTGTTTTAAATAACATTGAAGCACCAAAATCAACGGACAAAGATTAATGTATGCATTTCCTATGAAATAAGTCGAGTTCTTTGATACAAATATAAATGTCTTATTTTCCAATAAAATGCTGATGAAACTTTAATGCATTTTATTGGAGTAGAAAGAAAGTAAAAGTAAAAGCTGAAATTTTCTTCCTCTAGAACGCGTTAAACTGAATATTGAAAAAAGCGAAGCGTGAAAAGCTTATTGAGTAAAACTTTCTTGAAAATGTCAATATTTTTACATGTTTCACAAAACGAATTCTAAAATGTTGTAAAATTTAGTAAATAGCTAGAATGTGACATATTTTGAAAGCTTTTTGAAACGGTATTATTAGTACGAAACGGAAAATACTATATGCTCATTTTTTTACTCCTTTTGAAGGCATTGAAGTAAATGAGATATATTTTATGCTCAGTTATATATTTTTAAAGAATTTTTAGAATAACTGAAATGAAGTGAAGTGATAGTTCAAATGTTTTAGGTGTTTTACAGACAGTATGAATGCGATTTATTTTTAAAAATTTCATTTTAAAATATTACTAAGTGCTATATTTTAGAATGTTTAACTCTGATGCTAATTTTGGTTTGTAGAAATAAGCATCAACGTCAAAGGAAAAAGAAAAATTCAAAGTTATTTTTCTTTTTGCGACAGTGTTACCAACACTTACAGTCGTCTTAAAACATCGAGTCCTTTATGTTAAAAGAACACAGAGCATTGAAAGAAACTATTCTTACATACAGAAGGAAAAATAATAACCCTAGGCCCCCTACGAGGTCGCCACCTACCTGTCAGACACCACAGACACTAAAATCACGATAATTTAATCGGCTTTAAATAATTGCGGAAGATTTAATTATAATTAAACAACCAGTGACGATCGCCCAGTAAACGGGTTTCCATTCATTTCCCTTTGATTGGGGTATTTTAAGGTCGAATCAGTTGCTATTAAGCGATCGAATTCCTGTTTTTGTCTTTGAATCAATAAGATCTGTTAAACATTTGAAAATAAGTTAATATAAAATGAATTAAGTAAGCGGAGTATTTGTCCCCCGTTATTTTTTAACAACGCTATAATAAAGTATTTTTAAATAAGACATTTTAGATGTATCGCATTAAATCTGACGTACTTTTCACCAACGTTTTCTTTCTCATTTTAATATTCACGTGAAAATACGTTTGTTGTTAGAAAGGAAATATTATTTTCGCTGTCTTAAAATTCACAACAGTTATAAAGATAATCTGAAAGTATGAAATAAATGTCTCGTATAAATATATTTTTATATTTAAACTATTTTGCTATATTCTTATTTGATTGTTTAAAATATAATGCAATTACCTCCATTTGCGTCTTTTAACGCATATTAATGAATTTATTATTTTAAATTTTCTTTCTCTTTTAAAATTCACGAGTGAATATAGTTTTTATGACGTAATTTTCAGTATTTTCCTACTTTTAGTACCAATGATTTAATTCTAATTTGAAAGTTTTTTTTTTCTGTTTATAATAGTGACGTATAAATAAAAATTTTATTTGAAGGAAACATTATCATTTGCGCTGTTTTTATAAATGGTAACAATTTAAAACAACAACCTTTTCTAAAATATGTAAAAAATATCTCTCGCAATGATGAAAATTTGAATTTAGAATGGAAAATATCCCAATTAATTCAAATTAAAAATTATTCAAATTAAAAAATTAAATGTAGTCTGCACACCGGTAGCTTATGAGGTATATCCTGAGAAAAAGATATTGAATTACTATGTATAGTTTTTGCTGTTATTAAATTTTTTGAATGGAACAATTTTCATCAAATTTAACATTAAATATATCTTAAAATAATTATTTGATTTAAAAACTGTCTACATCAGTGTGTTTATCAAGAATTCCTCTATAATTGTACCAATTTGCATATTTTTGTATGCTGTAGTTTTCTTAATATTATCGAAGAAAGACCCCCGGTCACAAAAAAATCATTTACTGCGGCGGTGACAGCGTTAGTTATTTTTTTTTTTTTTTTAGAATCGAGAGAAACTTCTGTTTGCTATTTATATAAAATACATATATATATATGTTCTGTCTCAGCAGACGACACACTACTCATCCAACTATGGCTGCTTATCAGCCTACTTTGATCACATGGCTTTCCGGCATGACAATCCGCGGAAAGCAGAATGTGGAATCGATCACGTGACATCCAAGAGACAACGAAATATCGAAAGCTATTTCTTTCTTTGGCTGCTAGGCTATCAACTTTTGCAATAACCTAATATGTTTTTAAAGCTTTAATTGAATCATTTAATTTCGAATTTTTCGTAATTGGTCTTCATTACTTATATTTTTAGAAAATTTATTATATATGGTTTGTATTCGATGCTTGAAATTATTGTTGTAAGTAATTATGTATGTTATAATATAACTGCGAGCATAAAAAGCGGAAGCAAGAATTTAAGATGTATGTACCGGATGTTTCAACAGCACCTAGCAAAAAAGTTATATGAGAATATCTGCGGCATGAAAATATAGATCAAAATCTTAACACTAGAGGGCTCTGTCGCTGCGGCATCTAATGGCACAGAGGTGTAGTATATTTAAAGTTACACGATTCAAAATTAAAATCACTCGATTTCTTGGTGTAATGCTATCTATAATTACGTAATTAGAAAATCTCCAAATTTTACAAGAATTCGGTGGGAATTATCATTCGACGTGTATTGACAGACATTCCATTCATGTGTATTTTATGCTGTATCAGGCGTAATACAGCGAGATTTTTAAATACCGGGATATTGTAAAGGACATTTGAAGCTATAACTCATTTTGAAACATATCCATTAATTCATAAATTACTGCCTTATATAGTATTCTTTGCTGCTGCGTATTTCTACTGTCGATATTTTAAATTAAATTTTTTTTCATCCGGACGAAATCTCATGTCACAGTAAACAGCAATCTTTTCAAAATCCTAAAATCACTGCTTTTTATGAATCTTTTTATGGTGTTTTACATTTGATCCGGAATTCTACATACCTAGTATATACAGTCGTGGAAAAAAAGGTAATCACCCCCTACTAACTCTGCAACAAAATATTATAGAAAAAAGTTACTGGTACCAAACGATTGGAAATAAAGTCTACTTTTAAATTATGTATATAAAATTTCTCTTTAAACATCTACATATCAAAACGAAACCAAACTTTATTTTTTCCAATAGCAATACCCAAGTTTGACAACACAAAGAAGATCTACGCACTTTATTAGCCTAAAAATAATTTTTCAGGAAATTCGACGGTTAGATTCAGATAAATTTATTATTTTAAAAGGAGCATATTTTAGTGGATGTATCCATTTGAAGCTTGGAACTCGATTGTTGAAATGATGCAGAATGATTATTCCACTTCTATTAATGTATTATTTCTTGCCAATGTGACGATTTCACTCGCTTAATATGTTTCGACTTTTGCCTGAACAAATGTTTCATTAAAATGAATAAAATATATTTATTTTCAAATTAATGTATTTCAGGACAGTATAGATGGAGAAAATAATCTGTAGATACCTTGATTCACATCATTTCTTTTTTATAGCACTTTCACAAACATGTAAAAACGTGTAAATTCGTTAACTTGTTCGAAAGTTATCAGGAAAAAATTTGATATGCAGTGTTTTGGGATAATTGATTTTAAAGTTTTAGACAACATTATTACTTGTGAAACATCCCTTACATTAGCTACCCTAAAAGTACGATCGTCATTTTTGTGAATTTTCCTATCGGACCAACTTGATGAGATTTTTAAAGGTGGAAATATTTTATTAAAAATACTTCATCAGTACTATATAAAAATACTATATTAAAAATACTATATTGTAAATTGTTTATTGTTTAATGGCAACTCCCGAATGAAACGCATCTCATTGGCTATTGCACAGCATTTAATGCATCTCTATACCTATAAGGGGGGGGGTTAACATAGGGGAACACTGTTCTGTCGCCAACTTGGTGATCTATTTTGCCAGGTTCCCATAGACTTCCAGAAAATCAACAAATTGAAATATTTGAATGCAACAATAAGTAATGTAAGTTTAAGGGATTATATTAATTTTATTTAAGAGAGTCAAAGTAAATTAAATTATGCATAAAAGTAACATGATACAATGCTATTAGCATGCTTTCCCAAACATAAATTTTAAGGGAGAACAAATTGGTCGGCAAGGGCGATTAGTAAACAAATAAAAAAATACGCTTTTTCTTTCTTTTAAATCTCCTTTTTCCTCTTAACAATGAAGTAACAACGTCTTTACTACTCTTTTCTCTTGCAGCAAAACTAATTTCTAAGACTTTTGAAATCTACTTCACATTCTTTAAATGGAATATTAATAATAAGTTATTATTTGCGTTATAATAATTTCTATTTTGCGCTTGTAAACTTATTTTAACTTAATTTGTTTTATCTTTGGTGCAAATTTCGAGAATTAACAGTCACTTGCTGAAAGATCGGGAAATTTTGTAAACAACTTTTTAAAGTTGTTTTTAAATCCAATAATAAAATCATTAGAAATCTGTAAAGTTTTTAAAAAGTGATTACAAACTTTGAACAAACCTGTTGTATTTGTTTTTAATGCAATAACAGTAATTTTTATGCAGAACAAACGAGTCTAGACCGTACTTACAGCGTAATTGTAATTATCAACATTCTTCTCAACCTTGTGTTCTTTTGTCAAAAAGGAATTCTTACGGCTTGAACACTTTTGCACTAGCCTATGAAGAGAGTAAAAGAAACACTATTGTTATTCCCGCCAAAGAGGTAGTTCCTCTTGAAGGAAAATACATATGTTCGCTGAACGTAATTTTCTTTGAACTGCGCTGTTGCAATAATATCATAATTGTAAATATTAAATTTTGCGTCATAACATCTGCAAGCTTTTATTAATTTTATTAATTTATAAGTGTAGTATGATAATTTATAGTTTTGAATGACACTTATCAAAAATACTCGAAATAAAACTAAATACTTTAAAACTTTCTTAGGTCATTGTATTGTGCATAAAAGCGCCTTTAGATTGTGAGTATTGTACTTTATTATAGATCTGACACTGCGAAAAAACTGAAGCCATTTCCATAGGATATGTATGTGCGAACATATCTGATGTGTATTAAGCTGTATTGCTGAAAGCATATATATTATTATTTAAGTATATATATTCGTAGGTATTAGTGGATTCATTAAAGCTGCAGGGATTATCAATTAGGAAATGTAATCAAATATATTTTCCTTTAATGTTTTCCTTTTCCTTATTAATTAACTTTTCTTAGTATAAATTAATCACATTTGATATATTTAATCACAGACAGCTTCATGTTATTAGTTCAATTATGCCTAAAAGCTATCAAAGTGTAACATAAATATGTTTGATCACTTTCAAGCTAAGGCCATAAAGGTTCATTATAATATCTATAATTCCCAACAAGTAACGGAGTCAAGAATCTTATGATTTACATAAAATGCATTTTTTTACTGTTTTATTTCGATTACCATAAGAATTTGTCCCGTTTGTATTATTTGACTACAAATTATTTTATGCCATTAGGCTAATTATACAGTAGTTAAAAGGCGTTAAAAGCTTGGAATACATATACATACATATCATTTGAATGTATAATAGTTAAAGAAATTTTAATTTATGTTTGCATGTCGTGTTAAAGAACCAGTTATTCAAACACTCATGTTGAAGTTAAGTCAAAGCTTCCGTTCGGTCCGCTTAATATATGTATTAAAGCCTTCAAATGCAATTTTCTCAATATCTTGTCACCGGCTTAACCCTTTAAGAGGTATTTTTTTATACAATAAACTAAACATAAGGACAATACACACTTTTATCGTACTAAAATATACGGCTTTTATAATGGATATATACGTTTGTCATTAAATAAAACGAATATAACAGTTATAAAATTAGTGGTGCCGTAAACCTTTTAGTAACGAAACAAGCAAACACTTCTTGTACGTGCGGTGTACGAACAAATATGTTAAGGGGTTAAATACGGTACTAATTGCACGGAGAAGTGTGGATTTATCAGCGGATACATATTTACTGTTAAATCTAGGCCATAAAAGCAGTATACAACTTAATTTAATAAACAATATAAATGTCTACTTTAAAAAAACACGCCTTTTTATAAATGCTAGTTACTAAATGTACATTCGCGTTTCAATATTCAACATTTGCATGCTATTAGTAGAGAATTTAAATTTGATTACAAAAAAAAAATCATTTGAAGGCTTCTAATAAAGTAATTTTTACATATAAGACCTTATTCTATACGATATTAAAGACTCTGTACAACTTTTTAATTATTTTTTTTTCATTATCACTTAAAGTTTTCGAGATAGGAAAACTAACTTCGTCATTTGCAACCAGGTGGCGCAGACAGTTAAATAATCTCGATCGGATACCCATGTTATTATAAATACTCTCTAAATATAGCATGCTGGTAAATAACTTGAATCAGTAGTTATTCTAAGTGGAACGAAGTTAAAGAAACACACTGTATATATATAGTTTGTCAAAAATGTATAAATGCTTATTTTGTTTTATTTTTTACGTACATTATATCATGAAATACATTTCAGAATATATTTTTATTGGTAAAAAACAAGCATGTCATAAAGCACAAGTTTATTCTGAAATTTTAAACACTTAATATTATAGAATTATATCAGAAAAAATCGATTATTATCATTAAATGAAATACATATTTATGCTAAAAATTATTGCAGTAAATCTAAAGGTTTAAAAGATCTTTTTACAAACAAACCGACTAGTTCCGTACACTCAATAACTGTGACATTCTCAAGGACAGAAATGATAACTCTACGATTTCGCAGGCGTAAGCTATTTCCGCATAAAATTTGAACTTTGTATTTGATTGGATAACGGTCAACTTCCTTCTTCCTTAAAAAAAAATGTCCACCAGCACAGATGCTCTGCTGATCTAAATAGGTCAGCTGTACTGTCAAATAATTTAGGACAACCATGACTTTAAACCAGAGTAAGGGGGAAATATTAAACAGGCTCACTGTAAAAAAAAAAAAAAAAAAAAAAAAAAAAAAAAAAAAAAAAAAAAAGATATTTTTACAGTACAAATTACTGTTCAACTCGCGCACAAACTCGAGCCAGCAAAACGCGCACAAGCTCGAGCCAGCAAAACGCGCACAAAAACGACACCAGCAGTTTGTGCTGTCCTGTTTTTGCGTCCAAATTGCCAGCACATTGTGCTATTAATTTTAGGCAACTTCTGTATTTTCCATGTTAATATAGTCAGGAAACCAAAGAAAGATACAGCACATTCACTGTGATCGAGTTTGTTCCGGCAAATCTACAGTGGTTTTTTTACAGTGCTCTTTGTTCAAAAATCTCAAAAGTACTTCACATTGGACAATGTCATAATTGTTGTAATCCATGTATCCTTAAACCATGTACGCATGGATTTTTATAAGCCACGGCGCCTCTCCGATCATGAAAACAAGCTGTGGAAGCAGAAATTGTGTTGCATAAGAACCTCAAAAGTATATAAGATTCAGTAATGACCAATGGCTATAACGCATATATGACAACTTTGTCTCCGTAAAAACAAAACAAAAAGATCACATGAATCAATACATAAGATTCAGTAATGCCCAATGTCTATAACGCATGCGTGATATCTTTGTCTCCAAAAAAACAAAACCAAAAGATCACAAGATCACATGATACGGCAACTTCCCTATAAATTAATCTCTAAAATGCAAGATTTTCAGTAATATCAATGCGATCATTATAACAATGACTTTCACTGATTTTTTAAATTTTGTGATGAAAAAAAGCTTCTATTCATATTCCATTCTCGTACGTTCAACTGAGACCCATCAGGGCAATCGGGCTAATTCTACCCGGACTAATTCTATCCGTTTTCCCTCAAAATGTCTGTGCTGTTGATACAGAGCCATTTTTTTCTCTTCGCACAATGTTGAATACAAATTGAAAGGCAAAAAAAAAAGTTTTGTTTAATTTAAAACATAATATAATGAATTATACAGTGTGATCATAAAAAAAACTTCCCCGATATATATACCCTTAGTGAACTAACCGCTCAACCATTCGAAAGGAAATTTCATATTTAGTTATTTGAATGTATACACTCGAGATCGTGATTGTTTTAAACAATAGGTCACGGTTACGGTTACAGTGCAAAAATTTCGAAATTTTCGAATGGCAACATTTTTTTTTTTCCTGCGCAAATTCATCAGGATATTGAAAAACCACAAATGGTGTTAGAACAATACACTTATGACTAAAATTGCCGGTGTAATATCGTGGTACTCAATCCTTATCAGTTCCTATGTAACGTAATATTTAGCCCTCTAAAACAAATTATTACATTTTTATTTTCACTATGTGAACACAAACACAACACAAAAACATATTTTAAAACAAATCTTACAACATTACTCAGTTCACAAGTGAAAAAAAAAAATTCGGCTATTGTCTTCTAGCCACTCTCGGTCCGCGCAATGGTCTTTTTTGCAAATGTTTTACGCCGGCAATTTTCATGGTATGTGTATCATTCCAAATCCATTTATGGCTTTTCAATACTCTGATAAATTTGCGCATGAAAAAAATGGATGTTGCCCTTTGAAAATTTGGAAACTTTTTCACTGGAACCGTAACCGTGAGACCTCTATTGTTTTAAATCATCACGATCTCGAGCATATATATCTTCAAATAAGTATATTTAAAATTTCTTTTCGATTGGTTGAGCGGTTAGGCCGCTAGGGGTTCATATATCAAATAATTCTTTTTATGATCAGCCTGTATTATGTAATATTAATTAGAGATATTTTAGGATGGACGTGATACACATTAGATAATGATAATTTGATAAATGATAACTTTTAATTACAGCACATGTGAAAATAAAGAGTAAAGAATAACACATGCTTCTTGAAAATTTTATAAGTTCTGTTCCTGATAAGTCAAAACTGGTATAGGTTTCGTTTCTGTTGCTGTTTCTAACATTTGAAAACAATCGATCTTTTATAAATAAATAATACGCCGTTATAACTATAATGTTATTTTTTTTTTTCAAATCTTTAAAATATATATTTAAAGAATGTTTTTCTATGCTTATTTTAATTTGAGATATAAAATTAAAATTTGTTATAACTAATTCCTCTCTTTTTTTTTTCTTTCAGTATGGTTGAGACATAAGTTGACTTTTTAGGTAAGTGATTCATTATCATGAACATTTCATAAGTATCTTATTTGAAATTATTGTATTCCTATATACAACAGAGTTCAGGTATTATTATTATTTTAACCTTGTTCATCGTCAATTTACATTTATTACGTATTACTACAATGAGAAAACAGCGTGATTTTTTTTTTACTGTTAAGAAAAAATAACTTGCTCTTTAAGTGATGAACAAAAAGAAACAAATGATAAAAAAAAAAAATAATAATATGACATCAGTAATAAAGTCTTTTTTTTCATCGCTCGGAACATAAATGACTCAAAATGCAATTGAGGTTTTCTTAGAAGATTCGAGATGGCACACGGAACATTCTTATTTGTTGTAGTTATCTATTTACTAGACGCATACATATATATATACTTTTGGTTATATTTAAATAAGATTAGAAAAGATATCATTATGCTAATAGTAGACTAACACTAATTATGTAACTATAATAATTAGTATCGAAAGAACCTACGGTAGACATTTAAAATTATTTTACGTGTCTATATATTAAGACATGCAACTATAATGCGGGCAAAAATTGTGTGTGTGTGTGTGTGTATGTAAATTTTATCTTAAAATTGGCTCAAACTATTTTGACGAAATTTTGGATTTTAGCATTTTTGAGCACGAGAAGACCATTGAGCTAGGTTACGTGTTCGAGAAAATTCGATTAGTGGGCCATTTTGGGTCACAATGGGTCACGGTCAACATAATTATATCTGAAAAACGGATCAATCGATTTTGACTAAATTTTATATCCAACCGTTTTCAGGCACGAGAAAACTATTGGGCTAGGTCAGATGTTCCAGAAATTTCGATCAGTGGGCCATTTTTGGGTCACTTCGGGTCACGCTAATTTTATCTAAAAAACGACTCTAACGATTTTGACTAAAATTTGCAATCTACTGTTTTGGATTACGTGAAGACCATTGGGCTAAATAACATGTACATGGATAAGTCACATATTAGAGAAAATTCGATTAGTGGGTCATTTTTGGGTCACTGTGGATCAATCCAAGTTTATCTAGAAAACTGTTCTAACGATTTTGATGAAATTTTGCGTTCTATAGTTTTCGGCTACGAGAGTACCATTGGAATAGGTTGTATGTTCAAGAAAATTCGATTAGCGGTCATTTTGGGTCACAATGGGTCAGGTGTCAAGCTAATTGAATCTAAAGAAAGGCTCAAACATTTTCCCAAAATTTTATAATATACGGCTTCTGGGCATGATATGACCATTGGGCTAAGTCATATATTCAAGAAAAATCAATTAGTGGGGCATTTTGGGTCACTGTGGGTCAAGCTAAGTTTATCTAGAAAACGGTTCTAACGATTTTGACGAATTTGTTTGTTCTATAGTTTTCAAGCACGTCAACACCATTGGGATAGGTTGCATGTTCAAGAAAATTCGATTAGTGGGTCATTTTGGATCACAATGGGTCATATGTCAAGCTAATTGAATCTAAAAATTGCTCAAATATTTCGACAAAATTTTGTAATATACCGCTTCTGGCATGAGGTGACCATTGGGCTACGTAACATGTTCAAGAAAATTCGATTACTGGGTCCTTTTTGGGTCACTGTGGGTCAAACTTATTGTATTTAAGAAAAGACTCAGAACATTTTGACAAAATTTTGTATTATATCGTTTCTGAGCATGAGAAGATCGTTGAGGTAAGTCATGTACGAGAAAATTTGATTAGTGGGTCATTTTTGGGTTACTGTGGGTCAAGTTAATTGTATCTAAAAAACGATTCAAACGATTTTGACGAAATTTTGTATTATACCGTTTTTGGACATGAGAAAACCAATGGCCTAAGTCGCATGTTCGAGAAAATTCGATTAGTGGGTCATTTTTGAATCACTGTGAGTCAAGCTAATTGAATCTAAAAAACGGCTCAAACACGTTTGACAACATTTTTTATTACATTGTTTCCCAGCACGAGAAGACCATTGGGATAGGTCACATGTTCGACAAATTTTGAATAGTGGGTCCCTTTTGCGTTAACGTGGGTCCAGCTAATTTTAGCTATAAAACGACTTTAACGGTTTTGACTAAATTTATATTCTATCGTTTTTGGGTTCGAGAAGAGCATTGGTTAGATCGCACGCTCGAAAAAATTCGGTTAGTGAGTCATTTTGGATCACTATGTCTGAGGATCATGCCAATTGTATCTAAACAGCAAGAATGATACAGTGAGAATAAAATATCGAATTGAACACAAGGCTAATTTTGACCAAGCTTAGCTCGGCCATCCCTGCTAGTATATATATATATATATATATATATATATATATATATATATATATATATATATACTTTTTAAAGGGTTACCTTGATTCCAATTGGGGGTTTTCTTTTCGCATTTTTCGGACTTCATTTCTAATGTATATGTGGTGTTCAAACTAAGTTGGCTATGGTAAAAAGTTTGATTATAATAGCTTCCTTACATTGAGAAGCTTAAGATAGCATTAAACTCTTCAAATGATTTTGTGGAATACGAGTACAATTTTGGATTTTTCCCTTCTTTTCTTGTATTACCGTATTGCATAAATATTCCAGTGCATTATATCGGCAGTGATGGACTATTCTTGGGAAATTTGAGAGTTTATTACATCAAATATTACATTTATTTGCAACGTGTGTTATTCTACAGACTGAAAACTGGACATCGACAGTGGTTTCTTAATTTTTCTATCCTCATTTGATATCTAAATTCCATTTGTTGTTCTAACTTATACTTAGATTTTAGTTGTTTCAGTTTTTTCCGACTTCATATGATTTTAAATATTTTTTTTGTTTCCTATTATATTACAATTTTACGGTCGATTTTATTAAGTATGATATTTTGTAAAATTTCCAGTGACAAATATGTGGAATATTACTACTTTCCATATGTAATTTTGAGTTTCAGTCACTTTATTTTTCGATTTTGTTAACCTCTTGATTTTGTGTTTGGTTATCTATATGTAAATTAAATATATCAAATCGTAAAATTAGAGATTTGGTCAGATTTTTATTAAATAACCTGTTTTTAGGCCTGACGAAACCATATTCGTCTCGCTCCTATGTCTGTCTGTCCGTCACAGTGCCCGTTCTCAGAAACTATATATGTTGGAGATTTGAAATTTTGCATACTTATAGCTGAACACTTGCGATCACACGACAAATCATAAAAATTTCAAAAAGTCTTACATTTACCCCTCCGGTCTCTAACTTGTGTATTTTAAGCAATTTTTCTAAACCCTCCCTATTGCGCCCGGTGGGTACTTTTCTAACTTTTGCCGACACACCTTTGAGCACTATTTCATATTATGCGCATAGCCTTGCATCTTTCAGTTCCACTTTTTATCACCAGGGGATACCTACCTATCTCGGGTGATATGGGCCTGATCCCCTCGACTAATATATCTACATATAGGTTGAAAAACGGAGATTCGTTCGGATAGAGGTTTGTGTAGAATATGTGAAACTAACAGATTTTGCAAAAAGATAAAGTGTTTTGAAAGGAATATTAAACGAAACCCTCTGTGCGATCTGTGATCACACTTACTCACTAGTTTGTCTTTTGATTTTCAAAGGTATTATATTTATATATATACACATACAGAGATTCCCTATTGTTACTATGATTATTCTTATTTCAAATGCATAAATAAAACATCTGTAATCATGAGTTTCTTACAAACACCAATGAATGAGTGCTTTTTTCTTATTTGTATGTTTCCTAACATCTCTTATAGAAGATTTTTAAATATTTTCCAAGAAAATATAAGTTCTTGCTTAGTTTGTATTATTGACCAATGACTCAACTCTTTGACCTTGGAGGTTTCAACCTCAAAAATGTTTTAAATGCTCTATCATAATAAAATCATTTACATCAAGATATTGAGTTTAGTAAAAGTTACTACATTTACATTTTTATATGGGCGCTGGATCGAGCAAATTATATTTATCAAAAAGTTCTTCATTCTTTACCAAGTAAAAACAGAAAAATGATTTTTGTGTGAGAAACGAACTTACAAAAAATTATAAGTGCCTTGTTTTACTTTAATGATTTTTAGAAATTTTCAAATAGAAAAAACTGGCGAAATAACGTAAACGAGAAAAATTGCTATTAAGAGTAATTGGGTGCTGGTATGTATTTTTAAACCATTCGGGACCATGGGTGCATGTATGCATCCTCAAAAAGAGCGTGCAGAATTTATTTTAGGCACCCGTAAAAAATAAAAAGTAATATTTACTTACTTTAATTAAAACATTTTCGTAATTGTTTAAGTAAAGGTAACTTTTATAAAAAAGTGGTGCAATAGAATAAAATTTGTGTAAAAGCCGCCGGTCCCGAAAGGGTTAAATTAATAAATTTATTTTTATTTTAAACTACGCTGTAAAAAATTCCTTATTTTACAATAAAACGTTCGGACACTCCGGCGACCAACACAACTTCTGTACAATTTACAAGCTGCTATTTTAAGAATTATGTAAAATTTATGAAATCTGAGTAAAGTCGCGTTGCTACTAGCTGCTTTGTGCACGTGATAGAAAGAATTCGATTGTTACTTCACTTGTTGCTGGAATTTTCTTTCACAGCATCCTTGCCTCAAAAATTACAACGTAAAGTGCAAGAAAAATCACGGTATTTTATAACAAAATGTGCTTACTCAGCTGACAACACAGTTGGTGTAAAATTTACAAGCTGCTGTCTTTAATAATGCTGCAAAATTTCTCATGTCTGGCTTAAGTCGCTTTCCTATTGGCTACGTGATGCATGTGACAGAAATAATTCGATTTTTACTTCACTTGTTGCTTGGATTCGCTTTCACATCATCGGTGCTTGAATTCGATTTCACAGCATTGGTGCTTTGAATTCGATTTTAAAGCATCGGTGGTTGAAAATTTTCAACATAAAGTGCAGGATAAAGTACAACATAATTTAGTGAGGTATACTTTCATCTCACTTCCTCCATTTATTTAGTATTTGTGTCGTTCTATTACGACATTCAAGACGACTCTGTTTGAATCACCTTTTACTTCTGACAATGATGTCGACGAAAGAATAGCTATCGTCCTTGCTCGATCCTGAGAAATTCTATGGACTTAAAATTGCTTTACATTTCGTATGTAATGAATAAAATACATATACTGAAGGGAGGGGACAGGTATAGTTACATTAAGTTCATTATTAATTCAGAAAATTAGAGCTCCTGTGCTGTTTTTATTAGCTGTTTTTATTTAAGCCGTGGTCGAAATGTGAATCCCTATGTATCTGTGAAGTTTTATACCATATCCCTTTAAGTTTCGTGTAATACAAATTTTTGTATCTATTTTTATATTACGCTATTCATATGTTTTTATATATCTTCTAGCTCAGACGCTTCTATCTTTTTTTATTATATAATAATGTTTGATGGGAATATGTTTATATAAGTCTTTTCCATTACATCTAAAAAGTATGCGTTAAACTTTGAGGTTCTCTGTACATTTTAAAGTAGAACATAGTCCCCTTTTTCAGTTTTTTGATTACTTAAAAAATTAATCTTATAATCTTATTTTATATTAATTGGAATCTTTTTAAAATTTGTCATTTAACTTAGCAATTTCATTGTCATATGTGCACACATGCACAGATAAATATTTTTATGCATGTGTGTCGATGTGTGTAGTCAGATACTATTGCTAAACACAATTATATGTATCTATTTATTCATGCATTATTTTCACAGTATTTCATAAGTGATACAATAAGTAATATTTACGTCATTACTAAAATGTATAATTTAAGTTTCATGCCGTATATTCCCACTTTTAACGTTTTGTTAAAGATTCGTGGTTTTCCGGCTTATATCATTAATTAGATAAGTTGCTATGCCGTTAAAATAACTGATACAAAATCAGAAGTATTGCATACATTCGGTAAAATGAAGACGACCCTTTGTCGATCCAATCGTAATGATAATGAAAGCTTACATAATTTAATTTGTGAACGTGTTTTTCATATGCCATTATCGAAGTCATCTTTATACGCTGCTAATAAATTCATTCGCAAACGACAGTTTTAATTAGTGGTACAATTTGAAAGAGGAGCCTTATAATAGATAATCTATTTACATTGTAATGCAAAAACATGTCTGTGAATAATGTAGATGTCATATAACCATTAGAGACAACCTAAGCAATCCATTTCCTCCTTTTGGCAAATTTAATTATTTCTAAAGAACGCAAACCTTTACACCGTCATTTTTACATAGTCAAATATGAAGTAAAATGTATTTTCAAACACAAATTGCATAAAATCTGTAACTTAATTCACTGTTTTCTTTTTGAATAATTTTCAAGCATGATCTATTAAAAAATCTATCTTTATTCATTGCACATTGATTACATCATATTCACCCGTTTGCACTTTAAATAAGATAAATAGTTCAGAGTTCTTTTCCGGAAAACGTTCGATATTGAAATTAACAACACTTCATTCATGTATATACCAATAAAAGAAGAAATCGTTCTGACTGTGTTTGTGTCTATTGGCGATGGCTAGCGACATCTAGCGCATGTAGATTGTAGAAGTCTGAAAATTTGCGTGAGGATTGTCCAAGGCAGAAACTCGTGCTTCTAAGGATCATAATTTCAATTTGTTGAAGATTAGCCGAGATATTAATTAAAACTTCAACAAAAATTAATCTTTTTTTTTTTTTCAAAAAACCGCAGATGCGTGTGCTCTTGCTCCGTCCCTTCTTTTCAGAGGGTGTAGTAGTAAAGAAGCAAATGTGTATTTATTTTTTGCTTTGTCGTTTATCTTAACATTTATCTGTCGAACTATTCTGGATGCGGAATAAAGGAAGGCATATTGTTAAATTTCATACATCTGCGCCTTACCCTTAAATGCGCGATTTTTTTTTGTTTCGAAAAAATTATATATGATTCTCTTAAAGGTTTATTACACAGGAAAAATAATGAAAAAAAATCAGAGGTGCATTTTTCATATAATATGTCAATCTTTTCTTCTGTTGCACTCTGCAGTAGAAGTAAAAACGATTGTCGTGTAACTGTTTTAATAATGCAAAATAATGCAAATTAAAAAATATTTTAATAAGTATGTCTCCAAATACCTTATTTATTATTATTATTTATTTTATAAAAATTAACATTTAACCCTTTAATTCCCATGATAGAATACGTTCTAGAAATTACGTAGTTCAGAGAATGTCACTTAACAACAGAAAGTTTCAATGGTCTAAATCGCTTTATTTAAAAACGGAATGTCTGTTATTAATTAAAGCTATATATTGCTATTTTAATTTTCTGGAGTGAATTAGGTATATACGAAAAAAAAATCTTAAATTCAAAACACTGTTGTTTTCATATATGCAAAGCTGCGCAATAAAGGGTTAAACGCCGCAAACAGTTCGAAATCTTACATCTGTGAACCATTTGAAAAGAATCATAAATTTTCGTTTTCGCGATTCACTATATTATCCTTCAGCAACATCAATTTTAGAAGTACCGATTCACAAAAAATACCTACTTACAGCTGAGATCTCCTTTTCGACAGTGTAACCAATTTTCAAAAATACGAATTCTAACTTTTAAAACAAGTTGGAAATTGCTCGTCAAACATGGCAAATGAGGTGCGTTCGTACTATCACTAGTTTCATTAGTTTTATAATAATTTTTTGCACAGCATATTGTACGGAATGTATATTTTAGTGCACTTCATAAGTGCATATCAATTTCATTCTGTTAGAAAGGCTTTAACATCATTAAAATGCTCTTGAAATAATTTTTTCCCATTGCCCTTAATGTAACGGAAAACTTTTAAATGTCCCTGTAATTAAACAATACATCTGATTTTCATAAAATTTGAAATGAGTCGGCAAAATTTTGCAACAATTATATATTTAAAATTTCAGACCATACGAAATGCTGTAATATCATTAAAATGCACTTGCAATAATTTTTTCCCATCGGCCGTAATGTAAGGGAAAACTTTTAACTGTCCCTGTAATTAAACTATTCATCCGATTTTCATTAAATTTAAAATGCCGCTTAAGACCAATGTCTGACATTGGTCTAAATTTCTCCTGCTGTTTAAAAAGAATATGCTGCATTGTTATATGCCATACGTTATTAGCCACCATATACCGTTCTTTCAGACAACAATTAAAGTGTCGTCACTAAACATAAACGATCAAGTGCGAGTATTACTCGCGCTCAGAAGGTTCCGTACAATAAATATATGAATTATTAACAGTATTATTAAAAAGATCATTGCTAAAAGAAAAATAAGACTTTGTAAAAAACTATACAACGTAGGGTTGGCTTAGATGTAATGTACTAGAAAAGTATGACTAGTTATACCATAAAAGTTCAAAGATATATGAATCCTAAATAATACCAAATAGTTCTATTCTGTATAACTCTTTTTTTAACCTTCTGATCTCCTAATCTGCTAATGATGAACTTAATTCGTCACTGACAATAAAAGTAGTGATATTTAAACTTCATCTGAACTTTCATAAAACTAAGTTTAGAGTAGTAACAATCTTTTCTTTTTACAGTGTAGCTAAAACAAGACCCTTGTTCAAAGTTTAAACATAGCATTGTGCTACGCGCGCTTCGAAAGGAGTTCGCTAAATTGCAACGCCTGCCGCCGCCTTAGTCCGTGCCGCATTTTTCCAGTTAGTTTTTAATTAATGTTTAAAGACACGGTATATCTATTCAATGCAACTGGGCGTGAATCTTATAGTATTTATTCATTAATTCTAATTAAATTAGTCTATTCTGAACAATTTGACTTTTATTGTTTTTACATATGTATTTTATATTGCTGGGCATTGCATTACACAAATATATCACTAAAAGTTGTTATCTAGGCATTAAAAGCCAATGGTACATAGAATACGCCGCCCCTGTCATTATATATGTCCAAACCGTTTGTGTTTTGAAGGGTTAATATCTCGTCTAATTATCGACATTTTTTTCGAAAATCATTATCAACAGTGCTTTTACTCTTCTGCTACGATAGGTACCTCCAGCGCTCCTCAACACCTTTGCTGAATGCCCGCAAATCGACATTTATGTGTAACGGAAAAATAAGCTTTTCTCAAAAACTATGTAACCTATGATAATCGCTATAATTATAATGCAAGGTTTACATTAACCACTACGACCTCTAATTTTTTTTCATAGTTTTAGTTTCAGTAGATTCGGAAATAGACGGGTTCGACGTCATCTCAATTTTTCGACGATATCGCTGAAAATATAATACCTAAAATTAAAAGAAATATATTTTTGAGATCACAAAAAGATCATCAAGAAATATATTTTCGAGATATACAAAGATTTTTTTTTTTCAAGTAACCTAATTCACCCCTGTACATTTTTACTAAATATATTTGTGAATGTTTAATAATCTGTAAATATGTGGGTCAATAGTCCTTCTTACTTCCCCTAATTTGGACTTCACGATAGTTTACGAGTAAAATAGCTGTGACAGACGGACTGACAGATAGAGGAGTGATCTTATAATGGGTCCGTTTTTTACCTTTTAAGTACGGAACCCTAAGAACTTTGCACCTAACCATAAACTACCCGTAAAGTGCATCGGTGTATGGTGTAATACTGATAATCTACTGAAATATTTTAAACTTCTAAACGTCAAATATTTTCAATTTTTACACCTCCGTATAGGAGAAAGAAAGTATTTTTAAATGCAATGTCATTGAAAACTACATCTAAGTTTATTTTTGATATAGTAATTTTTAATGCAATTTCTGCAATGTTGGCAACTCAAGTACTCCATATCTGTAGAAAGTAAATGGAAAATGGAAGATTACTAAATCTTTTTCGTGCTAATTTCTCATAACTGTAAAAAAATGCAATTAAAATACGTGCTATGCAAAAATAAAGTATGTTATAAAAATGTATTTTAAAGAATATTTGTGGGATTTATTTTCTACACATTTACTTTATTCCTATCAAAAAACTGAGATAATGCAATTTTATTAATCCGTGTATAATAATATCTAAGAACATTTTCTAAACAATTCGAAATTTAAAATTGGTAAAAATGCACAAAAAGCGCTCTAAAAAACTTTTGAAATGGTGGTTTCTACACAATCTCATGAAATACCAAATCGATTTAAAAAATAATGGTGTCAAAATGATGGTGCCAACCCTTGCTCCAAGATAGGCAATATTTTATGTCGGTGCTACTACCCCAAAAGGGGTGCAGGAGCAAAAAAAGTTCTAAATTACAGTTTTTGCGTTACTGAAGGGCGTAGAAATATGAAATTTGAAATATTAGTTATTTATTGATATAAAGTATTTCTGAGAACAGTTCTTAAAAAAATTAGAAATTTAAAAGAGGTGAAAATGCACACAAGGCGTTCTAAAAAACGTTCTAAAGGTTGTTTCTACACAATCTCAACAAATACCAAACCGATTTAAAAAATAATGGTGTCAAAATGATGATGACAACCCTTGCTCCAAGATAGGCTATATTTCATGTCGGTGCCACTACCCCAAGGGGTGTGCAGGAGTAAAAAACGTTGTAAAAATGCAATTTTTGCGTAACTGAAGAACCTAGAAATATGAATTTTGAAATATTAGTTACTTTTTAGATATAAAGGATTTCTATGAACTGTTCTTAAAAAATTAAAATTTAAAAGGGGTGATAATGCGTGAAGAGGGTTCTAATAAGCATTTTAAATGGTGATTTCTACTCAATTTTCGGAAGTATCAAATCAATTTCAAAAGTAATGGTTGTAAATTGATGGAGACAAACCTTGCTTTAACATGGCTTTGTTTTATGTTTGTATCACTACCACCTTAGGGTTGACGGAGAAAAATAACGTTCTAAAATGGGGTTTTGTGTTATGGAAGGGCCTAAAATCATGAAATTTGGAATGGTAAGTTACTTATAAGATATCATAGATCTCTAAGAACATTTCTTTAAAAAAATCAAAATTTAAAAAGGGTGAAAATCATTCTAAATTGCGATTTCTATGCAGCCTCAGGAAGTACTGACTCGATTTCTAATATAATAGTGTAAAATGATGGTGACATCCCTTGCTGTAAGATAGGCTATATTTTATGTCTGTTTCCACTACCCCAGAGGAGATACAGGAACTGAAACGTTCTGAAAATGCGATTTTTGAATTATGGAAGGACCTATATTCATGAAATTTTGCATGGTATATACTTATTAGATATAAATGGTCTCTAAGAACATTTATTCAAAAATTGGAAATTTGAAAGGGGTGAAAATGCGCGAAAAGCATTCTAAAAACGTTGTAAAAATGTTCTAAATTGCGATTTCTACTCAATCTCAGGAAATACCAAACCTATTTCAAAAGTAATGGTTGCAAATTGATGATGACAGTCCCTGCTCCAAAAATGGGCTATATTTTATGGTCTATATACATCTAGATGCCGATTTGTGAGCAATCTCAGAAAGAATCAAACTGATTTCAAAAGTAATTGTAGGCAAATTGATTGTGACAGCCTCTGCTTTAACATAGACGCTACTTCATATCGGTGTCACTATCACCTGGGAGTTGCAGGAGCAAAAAACGTTCTAAATTTCGATTTTTGTGATCAGTAAGGGCTAGCAACTTGAAATTAGGCCAGGTACATATTTATTAGATATAAATGATCTTTAAGAACAGTTTCGAAAAAAAAAAGGAAATTTAAAAGGGGTGAAAGTGCGCAAAAAGCGTTCTAAAAACGTTGTAAAAACGTTCTAATTTGCGATTTCTACTCAATCTCAGGAAATACCAAATCTATTTCATTAGTAATGGTTGCAAATTGATGATGACATTCCCTGCTCCAAAAACGGGCTATATTTTATGTTGCTCTCACTACCATCTGGCGGTGCAAGAGCAAAACATGCTCTAATTTGCGTTTTTTTGTGCAACTGAGGGCTCTAACATTTTGAAATATAGCATGGTATTTACGTACAAGATGCATCTGCTTTCTACTAACAGTCGAAAGAAAATTCCAAATTTAAAAGGATGAAGAGAGCGAAAAGCGTTCTAAAAACGTTCTAAATTACAATTTTTATGCAATATTATCAAATACCGAACCGATTTAAAAAATAATGGTGTCAAATTGTTGGTGATATGACCTGATAAAACATAAGCTATATTTTATTTCTGTGCCGCTGTCACCAGAGGGTTGCAGGAGCAAAAAAATTTCTAAATTGCGATTTCTGTGACACTGAAGAGGCTAGAAACTTTAAATATAGCATGGTAGTTACTTATAAAATATAAATGCCCTCGAAGGACTGTCGAAAATAGATTCGAATTAAAAAGAGGTGAAGCGAAGGGGAGGTTTGAAAAGCGTTCTAAAAAAGTCCTAAATTACTATTCCTATGCAATTTCAGGGAATATAAACCGATTATAAAAGTAATAATTGCGAATTAGTGGTAACAGTCTCTGATCCTACACAGGATATATTTTAAGCGGATGATTCTACCATCTGGGGTACACAGGAACAACAAACGTTCTAAAAAATGCCTTTAAAAGCTTTCTAAATTACGTTTCTGTGGAATATTAGGAAATAACAATCCGATTTCAAAATTAATGTTAGCAAATAAATGGTGACAGTTCCTATTTAAACATAGCCCTTTATGTTGAGAGAGGCGGTAGGACTTTGAATTTGACATGGTGGTTAATTTTAAGACGTAAAAAGATGGTTAGTAAAAAATTCAAAACTCCAAATGAATACTGAAATAAGCGTATTAATTGAGCATAAAAGTTTCAAAATATTTTCTAAATTATCATTTATTTAATTTTATTTCTTTTTATTAATTTAAATCTAATTTCTGCCTAAAGCAGTGTAATAATGAAGTTTAGTCGAACTATGTTTTAAATAGTAATTTTTTAATTATTTCTAAAAGTATAATTTTTTGTAAATAAAAATTAGACTTGTAAATATCACTTGGCATATTTCAAATATTATGCGAGCAAAGCCGCGGGATTTGTTAGTTTTATACAAAATAAAAGCGTGTATTTTAAGTCTTAAAATTGTAATTTGAAATACTATCTGTATTTATTTAATTTTTCTTTGGTGTTGACACTAAATTCCGAAAACTCAGAATTATTGTTTTCTAGTTTTATATGTTAAGTTTCGTGATTTTTTATTTAAAATTTCTCATTCTCAAAACAGATCTTTCATGATAGTACAATTTAAACTAATCCAATCGTAACAATTTCAGTAAGTGCACAATAATACTCAGGTCACTTTATTTTGTATAGTCTGCGGTTAGAAACAAAGCATTTTTATTTTATTCTAATTGTGACAAATTATTACACTAAGTATTTTATCTTAGTCATATATTTTTACAAAAAATTAAACTAAATAAAATAATGTATCTTACACCCACTTAATATACAGGCGGAGAATTCGATTTAAGTTACTCTTCAAATACATTTTTTCTGTCAAATTACATGAACAAAAATAATTTTTTAACTAGAAAACAGGAATTCTACTTTTTCAGAATTTAGTGTCGCCCCCGATGAGAAAAGAAATATGTATATGTAAATAGTACAAAACATATTTCAATAAGAGTTACAACACACGCTTTTATTTGATGTAAAATGCCGTTATTCGCATCCGCTTAAAAATTCCACATACGATATACTGTTAAACATCTACAGTAAAGTATGCATAGGACATCACTATCGCGAAAAAAAAAATGCAATTTAACAAATTACAACGACCATTTGGAAAATGATTTTTTCAAAGACATAAAAAATCGCACGGAGTTGATCATACATTACATACGCCATAAATTAAACATTAATAGTATTATGACACGTAAAAATTGGAAGCGACAAAAATCGTCTGCGGCTCGCCAGATTTCCTGAAACTTACGTATTATCCAAGCATTTCATTGGCTCTTCGGGTAAAGGCTTTTCCATCGTCCAAGAAATCTGATGACCCATTTAAAATGAAATTTCATTCTTAAACTTCAAAACATCCCACAATATTACTTTTTACACCTTCGTATAGAGAAAAAAATGTACATTTAAATGCAATTTGTTTGAAAGATGTATCTCAATTTGTTTCTAAGTTGTTATTTTTTTAAAATAGTTTTTAATACTTTTATGTCATAGTGGCAACAGAAGTATCCATTTCTGTTGAAAGTAAAGGAAAAGTACAGATTACTGTATAGACCAACCAGAAAAAGAATAAAATGCGGATTCAACTAAAAAAAAGCATCAGATATGTTTTTGATTTCCTGCCTTAACGAGGACAATAACCATTTTTCCAAATGGTTTTAAAAAAAGTTACAGAATCAAAAAACGAACCCAATCGCGCCCGTCGGCCTAACCGTTTCGGAGTTTTCATGGTTTTCTTCGAAACCTTGGATTTCCATGCGTAAATACGGGTTAGGTTCCCTTAGAAAGACCCCCACGGAGGGCACTCCCCCTCAGGCCTATATCCCAAGAGTAGATAATCGGCCGTCAAAAATCATCATTTGTTTGTAACATTAATATAGATACTTAAAATTAAATATAATTTATAAGAGCTCCATGTTGTAACTGAAATCGTTCGTTTATATTTTTTCAAAATAGCACGTATTTTAATGGACGATTTCAGTCGTGACGTCAGTTGACATTTTGGTTTGAAACTGACTCCAAACAAACGGTTTCTATGTTGCATTTTCTATTTTGTTCGTATATTATAGCTATATCTTATATCTATATCTCACATGTAAGTGTTTTAATACTTGATATGTAGTTGTAACATTTTCTAAGATTTATATTTAAAAATAAATGACTCATAGCAACCGTTTGTTTGGAGTCAGTTTCCAACCAAATCGTCATGACTGACATCACACTGAAAGCGTTTATTACATTTTCTTTCGGTTGTTATGAAAAAATGGCAACAAAAATATATAATTAATATTTTACAACTATATTTACTTTACTTTCTACAGAAATGGAGTACTTCTGTTGCCAATACTAAGCAAATGACTCAAAAAACTACAAAAAATTAATATTTAAAAAAAAAATGGAGATGCAGTTTTTAAACAAATTGCATTTAAAAGTACATTTTTGTTCCAATACGACGGTATAAAAATTGAAAATGTGCGATCCTTAGAAGTTTAAAAAATTGCTATAAAGTATTTAATCGTACTGCTTTGTTTTACGGCTGGCTTCTGTACGGTAACGTTATTTTTTGAAGCGACGCAAAATAAGCTGTGAGAAAGAAATAGCATACCGTACGAAAGGCTAATAAAAATGAGGTTGATAAAATCGTGAGGTTTGAAAATCGGAATTGAATTACAAGTTTAAAATGTTTACTTGCATTCGAATGAATTAAGCATTTAAAATATAAAACACGATAAATGTCTTCCATAGCAAAGAGGAATACTTTTGCACTACATTTTTGTCATTTTAACGTACAATAATATTGTCAACCTTTTGTGGTGTTTATGTTTTTAATTTAAAGCAATTTAAATCGGTAGGTGGCTGCGCAGAATCACCTCATCCTGTTGATGGCTGAAATTCCGGGATTAGATAGACAGAACTCGATTAGCATATTAAAATGAAACTGGTCTGCCAAGTCATATCTTGGTGGAAACCACCTGATGATCCGAATTAATGGCTGGCCGGTAGGTGTATCAATGTGTTTTCCTGCACCCAAAGGTATGGAAAACTTGGAATATTGGAAGAAGGAAAACACGGATGGAAAGAACGGAACGATGAAAAGAAAAAAAAAATTATAAGAAGAAATATCATAAAACAAAAATTCTTATTTCAACCTCAAAGAGTTTGTAACGATCTCATCTCACATGACCAGTATAAAGCGAGTTACTAGCTTGAAGTAACTGCCTTGGCCTTTTGCTCGACGCTAACGTTCTCGCCTCCTGATCATGAGACCCCTGGTTCGTATCCCAGCGGCGCCACTCTCTCCAAAGTGGTGACCCGAACAAACACGCAACAACAGCCGTCATCAACAATCACCACCTCTCATAACCAACAGATTGCAGCACAAAATAAATCACCCCCTTCAACCAAAAGCCTGTGAAACGCTCAAAGCACAAAGCCTGTCCTCCCACGCATCACATATGCGTACGACAGCATCATTCACAAGTGCATATCGCTCGTCAGACGTCAGCAATACGTCTTTCTCACTGGTGATGGAGTGTGTAGCGATCTCATCTCACATGACCAGTATAAAGCGAGTTACTAGCTTAGAGTAACTGGCTTGGCCTTTTGCTCGACGCTAACGTTCTCGCCTCCTGATCATGAGACCCCTGGTTAGTATCCCATCGGCGCCAATTGACACTCTCCTCAAGTTTTTTTGCAATTTACACACGCGAAATATAAATACTGCTATTGGCAAAAATTGCGCATGGCTAGCACAAAAATACTTATATTTTCTTTTCATTGAAAACAAGGTCTACTTATCATAATAACATATCCTTATCGTAATCCGTTATATAATAATGCAGTCTAGATTGAAATGTTAATGATAAATATTCAATGATAATGATAAATAGTCAAATATTATTTCAATTCCAAAAATTTTTAAGGCTTACAAACATTGCTTTCATATTTAAATTAAACATATTGCTTTTATATTGATAATTTTTTAATCCAAGTTTTTTTTTTTTTTTTTTTTTTTTTTTTTGTATTTTTAATAAAATCAGTAACAATTTTTTTTTTTCATTTTATTTTTCAATGCGTTTGGATCTTTTTTTTTCTAGTTGATATATTTCTTTAATACTTTAACCAAAAGAATCGATCAACAAAAATATTTATTTAAAAATTTCCATTGCTATAGTAATGGATGAATTTTTAGAAATTTGAGGTTTTTGCGCCAAAGACATCGACAAATTTGAAAAATATTAAATATCGCGAAGTATTCGGCTTAAAATAATTTAGTTAGAACCATTCTATTTAGCACAGAAAAATACACCAAAATATGTTAAAAGTTCAAGAATATGAGATTTTTAAGGATTTTTTTTAACAGTTTGTTCTCTTTTTAACCCCCTTTATGTGTGGAATTTTGGAAAATCCTTTCCTAGCGCCACTCTGTGTCATAAGAAGTATTTTTACCCCAATTTTCAAGATTTTAAGTTCAGTAGTTTGGGCTGCGCGTTGATTAATGCAAAATCCAGACTTTATTTATATATATATACTAGCCGCCTTCGCCCGCTACGCTGGTCGGTTTTTCTAAAGAAATCTTGAATGAAACAAAATATATCTGTGAATTTGATCATGCGTTTTAAAGCAATATGGACATTTACCTGGTGTATCCAACCGAATTGCTGAAAGCAATAGGAATGTCATTACGCTATTATATCTTTATTGAGTCATACAAAATTTAGACTGTTAAAGACCCTTTCTTTAGTTGATCTGTTAGTGTAGGATTCGGTAAAGAACAATAGAAGAATATTTAATATACTAAAAGCGTTCATGAAAAATTATCAAGCCTCATTAGAATCTGTTAATTGGACTTATTGAAAGGGCTGATCGTTCATAATAATTGGGTTCGCCTGATTCTAGAACTTTCATCTATAATTCTACAATCAAGCAACCTAACAACCAAGCAACAACAAATGTTATGTGCTTTATGCTAAAACATTCACTGAAAAATTAACTCGATCAAGTTGCATCGAAATCCACTTAGAATCTTTTAAACTGGAACATATACCGAAACCTTCCCCAAAATGATTTAAATCCCATGAAAATTCATTCAGTGGAAGTTTTTAAAAAAGCAAATCTTTCAAAATTGGGTTCATCTGATTTAGAACTTCCCCTATAATTATTTAACTAAGCAACGTAGACCATTATGTTTTTTACTAACATCTTTTCTGAAAAATTATCTAACTAACAATGTAAGTCCCGTCAAAATCTATTCAGGAGAACTCCAAGATATAAGCGGACGGTATGAAACTTCTCTTTGCATTATATATATATATATTGAGATAGTTAAATATAACTTTCATAATCGCGTTAACCTGATTATAGAACTCTCTGGGAGGTAGGGGTAGGTATATACTGCACCACTTCTGAATTTTTTAAGGAACTCAGCTCAACTTCCATAACTATAGCATATAGACTCTCTAGTATACCCTATCTCTGTAGCGTATATCTTCCAATTTTCTTTACTGTACCACTGAGAACTTTTTCCGCATAGCTCCGTAACTAAACAACACAGAATGATATGATAAATATTGAAATTCCCTGAAATATTATCTAACTTACTGTGCATTTAATTAGTTGACTTGAAATCTTTCATAATCGAGTTCACCTAATTTTAGAAACCCCGTAGCAACTTAGAATGATGGTTTTTACATTAAACCATTTATAAACCAAATTTACTATTTAACGGTGCAAGTTCTACAAAATTCTGTTCATTAGAATCTGAGTTATAGTCATATTTACAATGTGCATTGCTCATTAAACCTTTTTTCTTTACATTTGAAATAAAATCAGTAACTGTTTTGGTATTTCCCTGTTATGCCAACACCATTGTCACCAAGCGTAATAGTTGGCACAAAAATAAAATGATACATTTGAAAAAAAAAATTATAATTTTGTTGATAAAAAAATGAGCATTTAAAATATATAACTTTTGAAAATTACAGGCTTTGACCTAGATTTTTTTTTAAATCAATAAAAATAATGGTACTAATTCGTTATCCCGTCGACCAAAAATCTATTGCCAAACTATAAGATTAAATGCCAATAATGGTTGATCGTAAATGTTACATTCACTTGACTTTAAGCAAGTTACACGTATTTACGTCATCAGGTGATTTTTATTTCGACGTTTGTAATGTATTTTTATTAATTTTATACTAATTTATTTGTTCTTTCGTTATTTAAAATAAAAATTGTCAATTTGTATAATTTGGCGAGTGGTTTGGCGATTTACATAATTTGGCGGAATTTGTCGACGGGTACCAAAATAAATATTTAAAATATAAGAATAAATAAATGTTTTGCAAGTAATAAAATCTAGTCAATTTAAACTGCAGTCTTGAAATTGTAAATGTCTTTTACTACTGAAGCATGGCGTACGTAATACGCACGTCTCACATTGCAGTAAACATTTCATTCTTTCAATGAAGACATTCATGGTTTTTTGAACAAAACATTTTTATATGTATAATTCCTAACTTCTGAAATAATTTTATTGTAGCTTCCTCCTCATCAGATAACTGCGAAATGGTAAAATATATATCAGTATCAGTAATAAATATTTTCTATTCAAAAAATAATAAATTAAAAAGTTTTGCGAGATTATGATGAAATAAAATAAATTCCATCTTTAAAAATTCCTGCATAAAAATGTTCACGTTCAATAATTAGCAAATCTTAATGTGCGGTTTGCAATAAAAATCGTTTGCACGATTAGGGTTGAAATAAATGGCGCGATACCATACATTTTGGCATGGTATATAACGAAAATTAGAACGAAAAAGTACCACAGTTTTTTTTTTTTTTTTTTTTTTTAGTTTTAGTTTTAGTTTTAGTTTTTGAGGCGTTTGAATTTGTTTTCTAATTGACGAAGTTGTATTTATTTAACCGAAAGGATTGGTTAAAAAATTATTCAATTTGTATTTTTTCCCTTGCTATAGTAACAGAATGAAAAGAATGAGTTTTTAGAAATTATCACTTGAAAAATTGAGGTTTTGGCGCCAAAGATAGTGCCAAATTAGAAAAATATGAAATATCTCTCGAACTATTGGACTTAAAAGAATTTAGTTAGTACCATTCGATTCAGCATACAAAAATACACCAAAATATGTTATCAGTTGAAAAATAACTATAAAATCAGATTTTTAAGGAATTTTTTTAAAGTTCGTTCTCTTTTTTACCCCCCTTAGGGGTGGAATTTTGGAAAATCCTTTCTTAGCGGCACTCTATATCATAAGAAGTATTTTTACCCCGATTTTCAAGATTTTAGGTTCAGTAGTTTTGGTTGCGCGTTGATTAATGCGAAATCCAGACTTTCTTTTATATATATAGATATATAGAAAATATTAATAAAACTACTTTTTCATTAAAATAGCTTTAGCATAACAACCGATTTTAATCATAGAAATTTATTCCATTTTCGTGATTTTCTGAAAAAATGGCAAATTTATGGGATGAGCGGCATACATAAAATTGTTTTTTGTAAATACAAGAAATGAATTTAAATATTAGTTTTCCATTTATTTTAAACTTTATTACATCTTGAAAATAGTTTACAGAATACATTAATATGTATAGTTCATTTTCAGACATCTATTATAAGCTTAATTTATTATGATACCATTTGATATAATGTTCAAAAGCATTATGATGCTTAAGTCATTTAACCCTTATTTATCATCATCGCATTTTAGCATGCGTATCGATTCATCGCATAACATTCATTAAAGTGTCGAAACCAAATGTATTTCTTAGTTATTAGAAAGAGGAATGTTAATGGAAGAATTTTATAAATCCTTATTCTGACCACCCTAATACTGTATCACATTAAATAATATAGATATATTTTTGAAATAAGTCAATTTGCGAGTTTGTCTCCTTTCGGCAATTACCAAAATTGCTTAGTAATAGCACATTGTTTTAATAAATTGATCCATTATCGCTACAGTTCACAATTATCTGACGATGAAAAGGGATTTAACACATCATTGATCATATTTCCTAAATAATATTACTAAAGCCCTCAGCAAATCTGATATATTTAAAATATCGTAATTATTATAACAAATATGTCAGAAGAGTAGGTATAATTTACGTAAAATTTTAGTAAATGTGTTGATTATCATATACATTAAATAAAGTATCTTATTAATATGAATCAATATAAAACAAACCTTTAATGTTCTCTCGTTACAGGTAAAATAAAACTATGACTATTCTGTATTCTCCAAAATATACAGTTTATAGACACGAAAAATATCGTTTAAAAAAATGAAAACATAAAACGACTCCTCAGTTAGTTCAATAAATTCTGTAATCATTATTATATGCATACATCTTTTATATTACATCGTTTTATAATAACACAAGTTTTATACAGATAATAGTACTTGGTTCTTTTTATCAAAACCAGAGCCGCTAATTTAGAGAATTTTTTTATTCTGAAATTTCTTTCTTTCTAACTAATGACCAGGCCCCTACGTACCGGGTTGTCCCAGCTGAACGGGTTTGATACCTGGTATCGAGGGGGTGACCGCTTAATCACCGCGTAGCGGTAATAAACCTGACGAGCGCGTAGATCTTCCTCCTATAGGCTGCGCCTACTTCTTAGTTGTGAACTTAGTTAATTCGATTACTTAACATTTTGATCTTGTTGTTTAGTACCTGCCCTTTGCTAATTAAGTTGATCTCGTAATTTAGAACCTTGGTCAGGTAACAAGACTTTCACCTATGGCTAGGCACCTCCAAAGATATAATTCACAGGAAACTTGGAGGAATTTGCATACCCACGACGGGTTTTACATGCGCCAGGTGCCATTAGCGTACATAGCCGACATCGGCTGTTTCCAAACCGATGACCAGACCCTAGTTGACAGATTTCCCTAGCCAAACGAGTAAACATGTCTGGCATCGGAGCGAGAACAATTCAGAAATTTCAAATTCATAAGGGAATTCCGAATAAAAATTTCCGCTTTATTTGATGAGAGATATTTCATGACCTTTCGTAAAAAAATAAAGTGAAAATTACTCTTTAGAGATTCTGGAATGAATTTAGAATATCTGAAAGAGATAATCCGTTAAATTGATAACACTGATCTAAAGACATTCTTTGATCGAACCCACCTCCTTGCCTATTGGTTTGGGTGGTGGTTTCTGGATTAAAAAAAACAGAATCAAATCCGAATACGGCATGGATATTTGTAGTAAGTTGGATTCTACATCAAACAAAAGACCCAGTCTGTTTAGCACTCATGTGAAAAATGTTATCGTAGCAGCAATAATCTACCAACTACATTCAGTTTGAAAACATGATTCTGAAGAATACTCTAATCAGAAAAGAATTTGCATTTTATAATTTGCTTTCGTATTACTATGTCGAAGTTTGGATTACTTGAAAAATAAAGATACTAACCAATGCCATATTTGGCGCTCGTACACTTTAAACAAAATCTGTAATTCTATAGATGTAAAGATAAGGAAATCTCAGTGCTTACTAAAATTTTATCTGTACACTGTATAAAATACGCGCAAATCTGCAAATCTAGTTTTTGTAAAACTGCAGAAATCAGTAGCTTTACAAAAGAATCTACTAAAGAAGGTGGGTTGATAAGTGTCATTTTTCACCCATCAGCCCCTTGATGTGACATACATTTTTTTCATTAGTATACCTCATAACAAAAAAAGAAAAAAAAAAGCAATTTAACAAATTACAACAACCATTTGGAAAATGATTTTTTCAAAAGACTAAAATTTAAGACATAAAAAATCGCACGGAGTGGATCTTACATTACGTACGCAATGAATTAAACATTAATAGTGTTATTACAAGTAAAAATTGCAAGCGAAAAAAATCGCCTGCGACTCGTACGTATTATCCACCTGAAACTTACGTATTATCCAAGCATTTCATTGGCCGTTCGGGAAAAGGCTTTTCCATCGTCAGATTTCTTGGAAATCTGACGACCCATTTCAAATGAAATTTCATTCTTAAACTTCTAAACGTCTCACAATATTACTTTTTACACCTTCGTATAGAGAAAAAAATGTATTTTTAAATGCAATTGAAAGATGCAAATGAAAGATGTATCTCAATTTGTTTCTGAGTTATTAATTTTTTTTTTTTGTAGTTTTTATTACTTTTTTGTCATAGTGGCAACAGAAGTATCCATCTCTGTTGAAAGTAAAGGGAAATACAGATTACTGCATAGAACAATCAGAAAACGAATAAAATGCGGATTAAACCAATAAAAAGCTTCAGATATGCTTTTGATTTCCTACCCTGGCGAGGACAATAACCATTTTTGCAAATGGTTAATAAGAAAAAAAAATATTTTGAAAGAAAGTTCTATAATTGATGCGGAAAATATAATGTATAATTAAGTAAGTATTAAGCACATTAATGAACATAAACAGCATTGTCATTAGTTTTAATCCATATACTCAATAGTAAATACAACACACTAAATGCAAAATTAAGATGAATGGAGCTTTTTACGACTATTATTTCAATATATGAAATATCGGAAATAATCAATAACGGAAAATAAGTACAGTTTCAGGCACTTTCGGCAATGTGCTTTAGATTAGTCTTCCTCCTTATTTTCGTCACCCACCCAGCGTCTTGTAGTGTATGAGCATATTCAAGACTTGGTTTTTAAACTTCGGTTATGGCGGCAGTAAGCCAGAAACTGCTAAATGGATGCTGCACGCGCACAGCATTCTAGGACCCTTGCGCATTTTTACAGTGACAGTACCATTGTGTTCGTTGTGTTTTTATATTATAGTTTTTAGCATTTGTGTTCTGATCGTAACAGGACTCGAAATACAGAATCATTTTCACGATGTATGTAAAGAGAGCAAATATCTTCTTAATTTAAGTGCTATTCGATGTAAAATTGGCTTTGTTTAAGTTGGTATATTCCAAGAGTTAATTGTCGCAGCTCATCCCAAGTTAGGCGTATAAGATCTGTATCAATTAGCTTGGTCCATATCTCCTATTGCGTGGACATTACACAAAATATGTTATTAATCTTTTTCGTACATTGAATTATGCGGACAGAACACCATTAGATAGACCCGTTTTAAGATTTATATGTAACACTGCAAAGCAAGTCGAGATGATTTCATTTTCGAGGAACGCATTTTGGATTTTACTAGTCCAAAAATATAATTAAAGTCACACATGGATATACCCATCCAGAGTATAATATTCGGACTCGGGAAGCTGTCCCGGTGTTTCAGAATCAAAAGATTTCTTCTTTGCTACTATTCTGATGCTGTTTAAGACTTTAAATATATATTTCATACATTGATTCATTCTCACTTACAGCGCATAGAGCTTGTAGAGCCAACTCACGGAATATCGATCTCGTAATATGAGTTTTACAGCATCGTTTTCCCGACGAAATATAGATTACAATTTCTATAAAGGCTTGAAATCGACCTGTTTTTCGTACAGTCACGAGGAAGGTCTTACGTATACATACTATACAACATATGTGAGAGTTGTGGTAAATGTGGTAATGTGGTAACGAGATAGTGATAAATTTAAATATATATTTCATACATTGATTCATTCTCACTTACAGCGCGTAGAGCTTGTAGAGCCAACTCACGGAATACCGATCTCGTAATATGAGTTTTACAGCATCGTTTTCCCGACGAAATATAGATTACAATTTCTATAAAGGCTTGAAATCGACCTGTTTTTCGTACAGTCACGAGGAAGGTCTTACGTATACATACTATACAACATATGTGAGAGTTGTGGTAAATGTGGTAATGTGGTAACGAGATAGTGATAAATTTAAAATAGGTTTCTTATTTGTGGTGTCGTCGATAGTAACCGTTGACGCACGATCTCTTATTGTTAACACAAAAGAAGAAATAGGAGTGTTTTGAGCCCAAAGCACACGAGATGCATATGATTTGCATTTGGTGCACAACTTAGAACCACACTGTAGATCGAAGTTTTTAGAACTTTTTAAATATCGACATAACTTTTGTGTTAGAAAAGATACGAAAATCACTATTTGTTATTCAATACGTTTTACAACAATCACACGGACTTCCAGGAATTATTTATTATTAAATTCTTCAATAAATGTTTACAACAACAATTTTGGAACACAGCATTGACATCTGAACTACGTAAATACATTTTGAGCGCAGCAAAACAAATCTGAACACGCTCCGATAACAGTGCAACTGATACTCGCCTTAAAAAATATATGATACTCGCACGATATATATTTTTCTCTGATAGGTAGAAGCGCACACTGAACCAAAATAAAATAATGCTCATATGAAAGCTTATAAAGAGTATTATCATTTCAAGTCAAAATTAATTTGGTTCATGACTCTTTTTAAAGAAAAATTAATTCAAAAATGAAAAAAAAAATGACAAAAATGTAGGAAAAAGCCACACTCTATTTTCGGGCAATAATTTCTATGACTTACTATTTTATTTAGAACGTAAATCTTATATTATAAAAACTATATATCTTAAAGTATAATAAAACATTGAAAAAATTTCGGAAACCGAAACTTTTATTTTTCGCGTTTATGATCGGCGAAAAATAGCCCTTATCAACCCACTTCCTCTATAGTAATCTTACTAAAATTTTATTTGTAACGTGGGTTTCAGTTACATAAAAAGTTCTAGGAATCCCAGTTCCCTAAAAAAAAATTATTAGCCTTACAGATTTTTTGATTTACGATGCAGTGTATCTGTTACATGAATTTTTGTTGTTGCCGCTACATAAAAAGTTCAAGGAATCCCAGTTTCTTAGAAAAATTTTAGTATCTTTACCGATTTTTTTATACAGTGTACCAACTGAACAAAAATGAACTAATGACTGTTTCTTGAGTTCTAGAAACAGTAATATAAGTTGATTATGTAATATATTTCCCAGCTTTCAAATAAAATATTACTGCATTGGCCGCCTTTGACTCACACAACGATAAAGACAGACTGTGATACATTCTGTCATCCTGTCACGTGATCAAGTTAGGCTGATTCCCATGAACTGGCAAATTGACATGTCATATACAGATACTTAAAAGCAGTCGATATCAGAGAAGTACAGCGTCTCCTTTATTGGCTACTGTCCTAAGCTATGTGCAAAGTATCACGCGCCAAATCTTCGATCAAATTATGCCTTATATAATGTGCATATTTGGCAAAAAAAAAAAAAAAAAAAATGTGAGACAAGTCACTTATTAAGCAAATAAATTATATAATAGAACTTAAGCTCCAAGTTAAGTATAAGTCGTCGCATTTATCTAACGTTACCAATGCTTTATAAACATACGTAAAAATTATTTACTTACCTTATATGAAATAAATGTAATTCGTTTTTGGAAACTGTATAGGATTTTATTTTTAATCTAGGCTGTAATTGAATAATTTTTAAACCACCATGAAATGCGACAGTCAAAAAAAATTAATACGTTGAAAAAAATTATGTATGACTATCTTTTCTCATTCTTTTTTGTGGGTGTCTGTGAGTAACGTCTGGTTTTAACAGATAAAAATATCTACCTATATTACCAGCCATTTTAGTAACTTTTTTCAAACTTCATTTCAGTACATCTTTATGAAGCATCTTCTTCTTTTCCATGTTATACAACTGGAAGGCTCAAAAGTGAAAAATGAAATTACGAGTGCAGGCATATCACATATCTTATGCCCCACTAGAAGTGGCGGCTCGTGCCGGGTTTTACGAGAGTGCAACATGTTATTTTCAAAAGAGTTTCTACAGGTTTTTGTAAGCAATTTACTACCACTAATTTCTAAAATAGTAATCGGGTTATTTATGGTACAACATTTTCCACAGACTTTACATTTGTATGCACTTCACTGAAACTATTTTCGTTTAAGAATTTTCGTTTTTTGGCTTACAATACTCTACGATTAAATCATCCAAAGTGTTTTATTAAAAATAGTGGTAGTAATATGCTTGTAACGATAAACCCTGTAGTATATTTTCTGCAAATAACGTGTAGCACACAAAACTCCAGTCATGAACCACCAAAGTCTAATGAAAAAGTTTTAACGCTTTATTTTTTTCAGATTAAATAAGACAAATATATAGAATGGCCCCTGAAAAAAAAATAAAGCAAAAAAACTTAAAAAAATTATTGGTGTTCAAATTGAAGTACAAACTAATAATAACTACCGATAATAAGTACCAATAATAAGTAGTAACAATAATGAGTACAAACTCTGAAAAAAAAATCCACAATCGACAGCCGCCATTTTTTTCTCAGAGCTCAGGCCTACTATTCAGTGGGAGGTTGCTAAATGTATAATTAATTCAAAACGCCCTCTCTTGGCGAAATTGCGAATTAATTTTTTTTTCTCTCAAACAAATTCCCATTCCTTTATTATATCCGTCACAAAATTTCACAATTTTCTGACCATTAGTTTCGTATGTAGACAACTTTTAAGTAGGGTCGTTTAATTATGGACATCCTGTATAATTGCTGTAAAATTTTGTCCATTCATTTTAAATTTTATGAAAATCGGATGTATAGTTTAACTACATGGACAGTTAAAAGTTTTTTGTAACATTAACAATGGACATTGTTAAAACAACAAAACAACAAAACACAAAACAACATTAACATGGAAACAAATTATTTCAAGTGTATTTTAATGATGTTACAGCTTTTCGAACAGAGTGAAATTTATATCCACTTATGAAGTGTACTAAAATATACATTCAGTACAATATGCGGCGCAAAAATCTTTTATAAAATTAGTTATAGTACGAACGCACCTCATTTGCCACGTTTGATGTGCAATTTCAAACTTGTTTTTCATTCTGATCAAACTTCGGTTACTCGTAAGTAAAATATTTGTGACTGTAGAAAAAACTATGGCAAAAGTCTTCATATAGTTTTACCCAGCTAAATTTTGTCAGAATAATTTTGAGATATGGAAATTTTTTACCACTGTTAAAAGATTATATATCGATAAACGATAATATAAATCGTTTTATTGATTATTATTGCCGATAAAACGATAATAATAATCGTTTTATCGAAATTCTACAATAAGACAAATTTTACTTTTTTAGGAGGCATGTCATCAATTGTCACAATTTTTGCATTCAAAGTGTAGCACTCATTTGTTAATTTCTATTAAAAAACGGTTTTCATCAGCGTACGTTTTCCACATGCAAATAAAATCACACTATTAAAAAAAACCTCCATGAACACAGGCGTATAATGAATTTTATTTTCAAAATAAAAAGTGTTTCTTATATATCGTGTTATACTGTTTTCAATCAGAAAAAATACGAAACTTTTGAATCACTTACAGTATTGACACAAATTGCCACTTTTCGCTAGATTAATAATATAACTGCACTAATAAAGGAATCCGAACTTCCAATTGTTTATTTATACTACTATTTATACTATTTATACTATTTATACTACTATTTATACTATTTATGTATATTAGCTCTAAAGGCACGAGTAATACAATAAATACTTAGCTTAATGCTGCTGACTGTAGCATATTAAACTGATTAAAGCTGAGTGCCAATTAAAACGTTTTATAGGTGGACGGGAAGGGATCTTCATTTGCGGGGAAATGATTTTGACTGTAACAGACGCAAGGATATACAAATTTAACTGAATGCCACTTACGGCTTTTTTAACCGTCTAATGCATACTGTTGCCAATTGGCAACAAATTAAATTTTCTCTCTTTATTGTTTATTTACCGTTGCCTCTTGATAACTTTATGCTTTATGTATTCATTTTGACCCTATACTTAGGTTTAGTACATTAAAAATACCATAGGTGATAATAGTTGTTTATCAGTTACAAATAAAAAGAAACTTTTGAAATCTTCCATTTTCCTAGCCATAGATGGATTTCTAACACAAATAAAAAATATTTAAATTCAAAATATCATTTGAAAAAAAACATTTTTCATAAGAATATGCTTTTAAAAGTGATTTTAAATAATTCTTGGTAAGGTTTTTTGCAACAAATATTGTATGCATGCGAATATACGTTTGTTGCCATTTGCAACACCATGAATTGAGTTCCGTTTTTAATTATATTTTTAGTATTCTGTTCAATGAATTTGTTGATTGTTTCATCTTGCTTTTTCTCTATTTTTTCATCAAAAAATTTGTTCTGATAGAGCTTCATCATGTTCATCATATATTTTAAGGCAAAGATACTAAAAAAATATTAGCAGAAGAAATTTGGATTGGATTGTCTAGTGAAACTGACATTTCTTACAATGACAGGAATGACGATCCACCTTTTGATCCAAACCTTCTGTTCAAAAACGGTTCAGACACTTTGATGAGAATGATTGGGATTTAGAAGCAGATAGATCAGCTAATGAAATTGACTAGAATTTTGATGCAAACGTTGGGATAGTGAATATTCCATCTACATGAAAACAAAAGCAGCCAGATAAACGTAAACAGAAAAAAGTGAAAGCGTCAAACTCTTCAGCTAAATCCTTCTTGGATAAAGATTATTGGAGATGTTTCTGTGTCTGAAAGTGTTTTATCATTCAAAACACCATATAAATATTTTTTGTATTTTTCTTCCCAGTACATTTCGAGCGTATCTCTCAACAAACAAGCCTGTATAAAGTTATAAAACATGTTCAAAATCACTCGATATATGCTCGAAAGATATAAAAAAAGTATCTATGGATTTGTATCTTAAGTAGCTACTTTAAAATCAGAAGATTATTTGGGAACCCTGTCATTGGTGTACCACCAGGCAGTCGCACTATGATCTTGAATACATTTGAAAGAATACGGTATACGACAATTTTCCCATCTGAACAATAATGCATTGTCTAATGGAAAATATAAGTTATTCAAATTGAGAGCAATAGTCGGTACCCTGAATGGAGATTCTTATTAATTCCCATCAAAACATCGCTCTGTGTTTATGAGCAAATAAGTGCACCAAAGGCTCGTCGCCATATGAAGCATTATATCCCCCCCCCCCCCCTCAAGAAAAAAAAAAACTCGCATAAATGTGGTTTTAAATTGTTATTTTTCGCAGGAGTATCAAGATTTGAGTGCAATTTTGGTATTTATTGCGAAAAAAATACAAACAGTCTGCCAGCTGGAAATGACTTAAAGGTTAACGTTGGAGTCAATGCTAAACTAACTCATCCAGTTGTTGAACCTGTAAATCATGAACTGTATTTTGCTAACTATTAAACATCAGTGAACATAACGACACTTTTAAAATCAAAAGTAATTTCGTGCCTTGGAATAATAATAAAAAACAGAATTCCTTGATGCAAAATGCCACCCGACAATTAATAGAAAAAAGACCTGAGAAATATCGTAGAATATGCTTAGAATACGCTTATGCACGGTGTTGCCATTTGGCAACTATTTAAAAAAATCCAAAATACGAAAAAATATAAGAGTGATAATTTTTTTGTATTTTTCCTTTAAAGTATGCCTATTAAGGGAACAAATATATATATTTTTTAAAGGCAAAATAAAAAATCATCCACTAGAGAGTTAAAGTGGTTTCTCAATGCTGTATCATTTGTGAGATATCCCTGGATGTTTATTCTTACTTTATGTGATAACATTATGTGATTAAATCTGATGGTCAATGCTTTTGGATGTATTGTTGCTAAAAACATTGGAAACGAAAGATCCACTCGTGCTTGGTTTACAGTCAATTATTAATGTGGTAATACATAATACATAATATATACATAAATTGGAAAATAAATATATAGAGAACATTTCTAAAACATGGTTGAAATTCTCGTGTTTTTATAAGAAATGCGTTTACTATAGTGATAGATGTAAAATTTAAACATTATATTAAATTAATAATAATATTTTAATTTGAAAATAATTTTATTTTCTGCACAATCTATAACACAATATATCCATAAAAAATATACCAGTTCCAATGGTACATTATAATTTAGACTATTTACAACAAATCATACATCAAATTCAAGGGAAACTTTTAACATTAAATTAAATTAATAATAATATTTCAATTTGAAAAACTCACTTTATTTTCAGTAATTATCCGCAAACTATAATACAGAATATCCATCAAAGAATGTCCCAGTTTCAATGGTATATTATAACAGTTTAATTCAGTCTATTTACAACAAATCATACACCAAATTGAAGGTAAACTAACCCCCTTAACATTGCAAATGTTCATTATGTGCACCTTTAGTTATACGGCACACCTACAACCTAAAGTCGAGTTCTTCCCTCACTTCGGTTAAGAAGTTTGGAGTAATGGAAGTAAAAGCCTCTTTAATTCTGTGTCTCAACTCTGGAAAATCATTAGGTAGCCACCGAACGTAGACACGGTCGTTTATAAAGCCCCGAAGGAGAAAAAATCACATGGCACTAACGGTTTTTAAATTTTCAGCCCAGCAGTAACGCTTAACGCCCAGGCGTCACCATTTTGCGTATATGGTACTGCAAGCGAGTAAGTAACAAAGAAGTACTGGCGCATAAGCTTACCTAAAACTGTTTGAGCTACGCTTTATTTGTGACACTGAACCAACACTCTACATCGCTTACAGTTGATACTATTAAAATTTATAACTGGAACATTCTTTTATCGACACTCTGTATTTAGAGAAATAAAAATTAGATTTTATCCAAGTACTTTTCTTAAGAAACCACTGTATGTCTGTGCGAAGAATATGTTATACGGTATTTCTTCGTGTACATTGCTCACTCATGAAGGATCCGTACCATTATTTTGATAAGGTAAAACGAAAAAAAAATTATATGTCACGTATAAGTTGCTTCATGTTGGTTTAACAGCGGTAAAACACAGGAGTATGAAATGAAAATGCCGAAATTAAGATTAAATATGAAGAATATATTTCGTTTTCTTCAACATCAATCACCATATTCCGTTTTATATGTTTCATTTTCTGCTGGACTCCCAGAAAATAAGATTTATTCATATAGGATTTATATCGCAATTTAATACTTTGTTTTAATGTATTTCTCAACACGAAATATCAGAACCGTACATTAGTTCAGAATACACAAACTACAACATACTAAATACACGCTTTTTTCATTTATTTTCACACAATATGAATATTCGTGCAATATTCTCTCAATAGCATGCGTTGTATGATAAAGATGTCTGCAATATTCATGTATTATGCGCCTATCGAATTTCAGACAATTTTGTAAAAATATGTGCACATTATACAAGATTAATGTCGTATATTCTCCTATACCTATTCTCTTATATCTATATATCTCCTAATATCTAGATAATATTTGTATGATCCGACATCTTAAAAACCAAGTACATAATTTCTTTAAAAAATAATATATTTTCAGAATGTCGATTTAAATGAATTTGTAAAGTGAATGTTTGAGGTTTGTAACTTCGCAAAATAATATCAGCAGTAATTCGATTAATTACTTTTAAATACGTGCATATATAGAACAACAGATTCACGTACTTCAATACGAACGCATTCACAGAAATTGCATCTTGAAACAGATACGTAGATAATATTCATATAGATGTAAATGTTTGTAAAAAATTTTCAAACACGGATTACTCTAGAAAATCGTTTTTTTTGCTAAACTTATTTTTATCCCCTATTTAAACTCCAATATTGTTGAAATAACTCACAATCTATAATATTTAGAGTTCGGTTTGTCTGTCTGCGTCTTTCGTCTATCCCTGCTCAAACTGGCGTAAATATAGTCGGTTTGACATGAAATTTATATATATTATTGGGCATCACCATGTTATGTTCGGTATTGAAAATGAACTGTTCAGCATTTACGGTTTATCTACAGGGACACTCAAAAAATTCCGTTACATTACGGTCTGTGGACAAAAATTGACTATTAACCTTACAGATTTTTTGATTTACGGTGCAGTAGTGTATCTGTTACATGAATTTTTGTTGCTGCCGTTACATAATAAGTTCTAGTAATCCCAGTTTCCAAGAAAAATTTTAGTAACTTTACCGATTTTTTTATACAGTGCACCAACTGAACAAAAATGAATTAATGACTGTACCTGGGTTGTATATTAATAATATTACAGTATTTTAAATATAATAAAATTTATATGTATCCCTGAGGTATACTACAAGGTGCTCACTTTAGTATATGGTGCGCATAGAATTTATTGTTCCTTTACAGGAACACACGAAAGAATTTGTCTACAGAAGAATTTGAAGAATAATTGTTCGATCGAAGCCTATGAGTTATATTTGCTACAAGTACTTTTTCATTTGCGGTACGCATTTTGAAATTGAACAATTTTTTAAACATTACTTTATGTGTATAAATTTTATATATCATACGGAGTTTGGCAAATTTGTAATTGCAATTATGTGCAATGTACTTACAATTTAATTTTTTGTAATTAATTATTGTTAAAATTACACACCGTAAAAAATTCTCTAGACTGAACTTCCCTCATCCCATTATTTGACAAAATTTCTGCGTTTGAATGTGTGTAACTATAATGAGTTACATATAATTAACTTGTATTTATATCGCAGATAACTGAGATTACAAATTTTCCAAACTTTGATATCATATACTGAACTGCACAAAAGTTCTCAAGTATATTTCCGTTTATTCATTGAAATTGATGAATGGAAATTTTCAATTCTGCTATTCATTTAACTGAACTAACTTTTAGAATAGTATTTAGTATACATACAAATCTATATATCATATACAGGATTCCACAAAACAAATTGGATATTTTCCAAACTATTGATGGTACTAACAAAAATTTTGTTTTCAAATGCGTTTTCAAAATTGTTTACTTAGACATTACAGTTCACCTTAACAAACTGTGAAGTTTTGTTACAGTATTCTGAATGTGTTGGAAAGTGTTTCATAATTTATGTTGGACGCATGGTTATTCGTTTTTGTTTATGTATAAAAATGAATCGAGTGATTTTAGAGTTCAAATTTCGTTTTTTAGAACGTTTTCAAAATTGTTTACTTAGACACTATAGTTCACCTTAATAAACTGTGAAGTTTTGTTACAGTATTCTGAATGTGTTGGAAAGTGTTTCATAATTTATGTTGGACGCATGGTTATTCGTTCTTGTTTATGTATAAAAATGAATCGAGTGATTTTAGAGTTCAAATTTTGTTTTTTAGAACGTTTTCAAAATTGTTTACTTAGACATTATAGTTCACCTTAATAAACTGTGAAGTTTTGTTACAGTATTCTGAATGTGTTGGAAAGTGTTTCATACTTTATGTTGGACGCATGGTTATTCGTTCTTGTTTATGTATAAAAATGAATCGAGTGATTTTCGAGTTCAAATTTTGTTTTTCAGAACGTTTTCAAAATTGTTTACTTAGACATTTTAGTTCACCTTAATAAACTGTGAAGTTTTGTTACAGTATTCTGAATGTGTTGGAAAGTGTTTCATACTTTATGTTGGACGCATGATTATTCGTTCTTGTTTATGTATAAAAATAATAAACTGAAAAATATAATTTATAGCTTTCTTGTTACTGATATTTCTATTCACCTTAAGTTCAGAGAAATAACGTACTATCATTTGATATTAAAATAATCAGTATAGAAACTCAAAATTAACAGTCTATAACCGATGCTGTATATTTCAAAATATAAATATATTACATCGGAAATCTAAAGAAATATTATTTGTGACCCGTTTTTAGAGTTTTTAGCTTATTCTTTTCCGTTTATCGCACTTGAAAAGAATATCCACGCAAAATTCAGGAACTGCAGTTTTTTTTTCTACTCTAAAATCACTCGATTTATTTTCAGAACGGTATTTCTTCAAACGTAAAAGAAATATCATAGAAAATAGCACGATAGTTTCTTTTTTAAATGTAGTTATTCTTTGTAACTTCATTATAGCGCAGAACATTTTTGAAATTTCCAATAATTTAATAGAACTGTTAAAAATGTATAGGTACAGACAGATTTCGAAAACATAGGTGCCCTTTACAATTGAAGCTACAGTACTGGAAAAAGTAAAGTAAACACTCCCTACTATCTCGCCAACAAACAATTACACACTGGTACCAAACGACTTGAAATAAAGTCTACTTTTACAAGATGTATATTTGCTTAGAGACAAATCTACATATCAAAACAAACCATTTTTTTTTTCAAAAGTAATACCCAAGTTCGACGCCATAAATAAATTATACACCCTTCAACAGCCTAAACGCAAATTTTCATGAAATTTAGACGATTAGTTTGAGAGAAATTAATAATTTTAAAACGAACCTATTTTAGGGTTTGTATGCAAATCGAAGCTCCGTACTCGATTATTGAAAGGCTACAGAATGACTATGTCACTTCTATTAACGTATTATTTCTTGCCAATATGACCATTTCTCTTGACATTTGACGTCCACTGTAGTGGAGAGTGCTTTGGGGCCTATACCAACAATGGCTGTCGCCTCGAATGATCCTTATTTATGCACAGAAATAGTTACACAAACCAGACATAACAGTTTTATTTATTTCCATCGCGCGCACACACACACACACACACACACATATATATATATATAACTTTTGAAAACACAATCACAATAACATGTCTTACCCAGGGATTCGAACCCGCACCCTCAGCGTGACAGCAGCCTCTGCTTACTGACCACGCCACCGAGCGATGATCATTTCTCTTGCTTAATGTGTTTAGACTATTGCCGGCCCAAATGTTTCAATAAAATGAGTAAAGACATCTAGGTACGTTTTCTTGATCAATACTGATCACCAAACGAGAGCCAAGAAAGAGCCGCCGCGGCGTCCTCGAGGGACCCCGTTTGAGCCCTTATTATAATGACGTCCGAACATCACGATAGAACCCCACTCAATAAAACTCTGAAGAGGGACCGGAACAGGCTCGATCCGATGCAAAGGCTCCGTCACATCATCGACACCTAATCGCGGGACACCTTATAGGAAGTGCCCGTGCTCGGAGACTAATGAGAGGAACTTCACACCGGCTTGCTTTACCACCAGCCGAAACTGTAAAATTCCTATAAAGGTTATTTTTGCGATTTCAGCCGGCGGATAGAGGTTAAATATATTTTTTTCAAGTTATGTTTCTCTGCACTGCATAGACGACCCCTTAAACTATCATTATGACGTTTTTTAATGATTCGAAACTACTTGGAAGAAAAATTTGAAATTGAGGATTCACAAAAAGCAGGACATAATAAATATCAATCGATAAAAATAATTATAGGTTGAAATTCATATTTTTTTCGAATATTAATTTCATAACTGATATTATAAAATTACAAATTCAATGTATTTATGTTTAAGTTATTTAGTATTGTAACTACACAAAAAATTATCGCATTAGGATTTTAATTTCAGGAGATATTAATAAATAAATGTAAACGAAATAAAACGTAAAAATCGCTAAATTTGGAATGTTTATAATTCAAAAACTTATCATCCAAATAACTTTAAACTTCGTTTCTAGGCACAGTTTGAAAAGAAGATTTAATATATATCATCAAAATTGGGTGTTACTACTGAATAAATAAAGTTTGGTCTGGTTTTGATTTGTAGATGGCCCTCTAAAAAATTTATATACATCTTTTAAAAACACACTTTATTTCAAATTGTTTGGCTCCAGTAACTTTCTCCTATTATAATTAGTTACAGAGCTAGTAGGGGTATTTACTATTTTCCCCACGACTGTATGTATAAAATACAAAATAATATTGAACCATTAAACAAAAAATGACATTCATATGAATATATGTATAGGTATAAATATGGAAATACGAGTTAAACTCAAAACTTATTTTTATTTGCTAAATATATTTTCAATTTTAAATTAATTGAAATATGTATATTAAAAAAGGAACTAATGTTGCCACTACCGCTATTTAATCGATTGTGACCTTCTCAATTCCTCGTCTTATACTGGAAATACTATTGCAGATCAAAGCATGGAAATTGGTAGTTTTATAGAGGAATGTTTGATAAACACGCTGAAGCAGAAAGTTATAATTTGAAGTGTTATTTTTCGCAATTTAATTTAGAAGTAGGTCATGATGATTGAGCTCCATACGTTTTACAGTATAAAAAACTATAAATAGCCATTTAACAATCTTTTGAAAGCATATACATGTCTACATTGTGGTGTAAAATGTCAGTTTTCTATTTGCCTAATGTTTTTTTTTTTTTTTTTAGAATTTTTTGTTTAAAAATTTTATTTAAATAAATGTTTTATTCCTAATTTAAAATAGCCGTTTTTATATACTGTGGCCAGATATTAAAATTCCAAATAACAATATTTATTTTTACTGATATTTACATTCAGCATATTTCGCTCAAAAACACATTTTATCAATAATGAAAAGATGGATGACTGAACGTTATAACTCTTTATGGAATGCTATTTATTTTAAAATGTACAGTTCTGAAAAAAAAAAATCAATCCCCATCTGTCGTAAGCAATCTTATAAAAATATGAAAAAAAAGATATGCCTTGCGTTGACGCTGTGACAGGTTAAATTATGCTTATTAAATACTTTTTGCAGTGTTAAAGCAATTTTTAATTTCTCTGTTTTTTATTACAAGTTTTTATTCAAAATTTTATTACTTAAATATGTATTTTATAACAGCCGTTTTTATGAACTACTGTTGCCAGATTTTATAAAGTCCAAATAATAATATTTCCAAACACTATATTTTCATTTGAAATGTGCATTTACACATGAATATTGAAAAATAAAGAAAACTTTAAAATAATTATATTATTGCTTGCGAAAAGCATTTAATTGCGGAAATTACGTCAGATTGTAGACAATGTTCTTATAGCTTCTAAAATAAAACTTTTCCTCTAGACGTTATAATAGGCCAGGAATAAGCAATTTTTTTCTTTAATCATTTTATACAAATCGAGTAATAAAAGACAATCATGAAAACAGGCATCAATTGTTGTGAGAGGGGTGTATGCTGCGGCCTTGTATGCAGGGAAAATTCCCAGTCAAAGGGAAATTAATTGCAAACCGGTTACGGAAGACCGCCACTAGTCGTACTAATATGTTTCAATTTTTCGTAATCAGATAGTATTTTAAAATAGAGCAAATTAGCGTGTTTTTAGTGCCTGTCGGCTGTGTGAGGATCTGGGTTAAGTTTGCCTAAGGCGTAGAGCCCATTGTAAATAAATTTATTTTAATGATATTTCTATTTAGCTCATTTCCATCATAAGTTATGGCGTATTTATAGTGGTAGGAGTTCATGAGGAGTATTATAAGCTTTAAATATAGAGCTTTTATTAAACAACGGGCAAAGGGTTGGTAGACAATATCTCATAAATTTCCCTCTCACTCCGTGATAGCAATAAAATAACCTTAATTAAATATAAAGTCAAAACTTAACTCACGTAACTTCATTTCTCCGGAGCGTGTTTAAGCTGCGACGGCGGGGTTCATTTCAAATACACATGTAGATTTTATCTCACTCTAAATCTGCTCTTGTTCCCAGGCTAAGCTCCAGCCATACAGGTCGTTTCTCCACACCAAGATTACGTACGCCAACTCACACTCTCTCCAACGTCTAACTAACCAACCGTCTAATGACTGACCGCTTAACATAATTTCGCTCCCCTATTTATATTCTGGCAGATTGAGCAAATAAATTTGAATACGGTTACCGCTAGCTCGCGGAACAGTGAACTACTAATTAAATATGCACCGCGGACAATTAGAGTGCCTATAGATTAGAGTAACGTCTTACACCATGTTCACCTTCAAACCACTAGAGAACCAATGAAACAAAGTTACTTGTTCCTTACAAAATGTCTAACTCACATTTTAGCAATAATAATAATAATAAATGAGTGAGTGAATGTTATAACTGTTTCTAAAACTCTATGTATTTAAAAATGTACAGTGCTGTGGAAAAAATGAAAACCCTTTCAATAATTCTACCGCTAACAATCTTCATTAAAATGTAACGTATACATAATCTGTATTAAATACTTATTATTAATAATGCCTAGTAAATAATGATTACTAATAACGCTACTAAAGTATGTGATACTTACATTTTGCTTAAAGAATCATCGTCTTTCTGTTAAAAAAAAAAAAACCTTGAAAGTTTTAATTCTATCATGTAATAAATCTTTTTCTGTTACATTTTAGGTTAGAAAACCAAACGGAAAGTCACTCGGTCAAAGAGTTTAGGATTTGTACAGATTTAAAGTTCGGAATTCCTAACGTTAAAGTCATTTTTAATCGTTGCAAACCAGATTGCAATGCTGATAGCTCTTTAAGCATAACTTAACCCCTTCGGGACGGGAGCCTTTTACGAAATTTTTAATCGTTTGTCACCGTTTTTTAAAAACAGAAATTTGTGTGTTCTTGAATCGAGAAAATACGCTGATTAAACAAGACAAATTTTACAGTAAAATTTTACTGGTGAGAAAAACAAAGAATTCTGAGCGCTTCATGCAGCACGTATACGTGTCGCTCGTCCCCAAGGGGTTAAAAGCAACTTGATGAAAAAGGCTGCAATTTTGAATTCACGCATTAAAAACTTCTGTTACAAGTTTTGCTTTTGAAAATTATTTCACATTCTTTCTTTTCTTTTTTTTAAATGAGAACGAATTAATTTTTTAGTTACCTGAATAACAATCTGTTTTGCAGTGCTTAAATGTAAATATGAAATATATGTTCTAGTTTTTAAATATTTATAAATCTGAAAAAAATTTTGTCCTAATAAGTTTCCGTTTGGTATCCAAATGTACAATTAGTGGGAAAATCCAAATATTATTTCAAAATGAGTTAATAGCATTGAAAACTTAAAAGTTTGTTACAATTTCTATATGTAGACAATCCTACAAGCAATTTTAAATGTAACATGAATTATTATAAGTCTGTTAGCAATCAGACTATTTTTGGGCAAGTCTCTATTATCCTGTCGACCACTTTACATTAAAATAAAATAATAAAAAAACTACCGCCAAATCATGGGATTTAACGCCAAAAATAGATGATAGCGACATGTCATTCATTCACTTGACATCGAAATCGTTATATTCACCTGATTCGTTATATTCACCTAGTTATATAAGCACCTGAAGCTCTTATACATGCGATATAATGATCTGGACATTAATGAAGTTCGTGTATTCGCTGGGAGATTGTAATACAGAGAGGTATTGAAGGGATTTTTTTTTTATGTGCGCGAAGGGACTATACATGCGGTATCGTGATCTCAGAATTAACAAATTTCTTATCTTTTGGGAGGATACCAATACGGTGGTGTCACTGCATCCAATGATGTTTTTTGTTGTTGTTTGTTTGTTTACTTTTTTCCGAAATCATTCTAAAATGGATATAGTGATTGCAACTTCGCAATGATCGTAAACATTTTTTTTTCATGCTCATGGAAATTTGCGTTAAATCATTTTTTCTCTCTGCTCAGATTAAATCTTTTTTTTTTTTTTTTATCATTGTATTAAGTATGTGAAATAAAATATTTATATTTTATTTTCAATGCAATATCTAAATAAATTCGTTTGTTTGTTTACGGTTTACTTCAATAATTCTGTACTTAAATTCTTAAATAATTTATAATTAAATTAATGAATTATTTATTTAATTTTATTCTAATAATTATTTTTTAAAACAAAGCATTCTTTTGTCCAAAATCGTCAAAAAGAATCAAATTTTATACAGTATGTTGCTACTCACATGTAAAGGCAATCTATTCTCCAGTGACGTATTTACCTCTAAATTTGTTACTTTTCCCACATCTGTAAATATAGAATGGCAAAGTTCTTTCATTTGTTTATTGTTGAGGGTTATAGATTATCAATAGTTTTTTTTTTTTTTTTTTTTTTTTTTTTTTTTTTTTTTTTTTTTTTTTACGGAAAGCGGTCGTTGGGATAAAAGAGACGTACCGATCTGTGATCGTATGATCTTTTACAGGACTGTTCATCAAAACGTAAGAAATTTTAAACTATTTTAATTTATGACCATATAATGGCGATTTTAAGTTATTCTATCTTTTATACATTGGTTAAAGGATAAGACTTTTCTAAAAATTAAAAAATTGCGGATGTTTCTACTTTAAAAGTATTTGAGATATTTTTAGATGTGTATTTCGCCAAGCGAAAAAGAAATCTTGAAAAAAATGTCGCAATACATTTGTTTTTTCAAATTTTTAAAATCATTATTCTTTGTGTCTAAAGTATCTTCCAGAATGCTTTTCAATTTCTCAAATTGCAAATAGTTTTAATGGCTTTATTGAAATAGAATTATGTTCACGAACATTCAAAAACCATTAGATCTTAGAATAATTTATCTTACAAAAAAGAAAAATGAAATGATAGAAAAACAGAAAAAAATATTTTGTATACTAATATGCATTGAAAAATAAATATAGGGAAAAATTACATAAAAATATTGTTCACAAAATTTATTTGCATTGAGAAATACAGTTTCAGTCAACATGTTATTAGAAGGAGTAAATTCTTTTTACTGACATTTATATTCAGCATATCTCCACAAAAATTATTCTTCACTCATGTGAAAATAAAAATAAAAATAAACTGCAGAGGCTGAACGTTATTACTGTCTTATGCGTAATAGACTATATCTGTTTTATGCTACGCTATTTTATATGTATAACTTTATAACGTCTATAAATCTAAAAAAGCATATATTTTATGACGGGTTCTTCGAGTCTTTAATTTCTTTTATTCAATCTATTGATTAAACAGAAAGAAACATTCCAGAGTTTTTGAAAATTGCGGCTGATTCTACTTTAAAATCATTTGAAATATTGTAAGAAGTGTATTTCTTGAAACGTAAAAGAAATCTCATTGAAATTGATAGGATGCGTTCTTTATAAAAGCAGTTATTCTGTATTTCTCGAGTATCTTGTAAATCGTTATTGAAATTTATAAATTTCGCGTATTTTTAATGAAATTATTCCAATCGGAATATGTTTAGATATATTTCAAAAAACATAAGAGCTAGTTATATATAAAGCTATGTAAGATATAAAATAATGTAAAAATAGAAAGAAATACTTTTAAACTAACGAAAAAAAGGTATAAATCTTCAAAACATGTAAATAATCTTTTCGTATGGATATGCAACTAATCTCAATGTGACTTTTTAGTACTGTTTCTAAATCAGGAAATAATTTATTAGAAGTCTGGAAAATTTTCAGTATCTTTTGAATAAGAGATATATGTTTTGCCAAAGATCAAAAAATTTAAAAATAATCCTTATATAACAGGGTAGTTTTTAGAAAAAAAATTACGCTCTTTATGTTTTGTTTTTTTTTTTACGTTTACGTTCTTTAGTTTTTAAAATATTTTTATGTTGTTGTTTCATAGCCAGTTTGCATATTTTGGCGATAGTGTATTGGAACACAATTATCACCATTGTTTCTTAAACTCATAAACAATTGTAACCGTAACGATTATTTGGTGATTTATTACGCATGACAAATTAATGAAAAATGTCTTAAAGTTATTTTTTTTATCTATAATTAAGCTCTTAATTTTGGAAAATGTTGTATTGTCTGTATACAGGTGTACAAAATTATAGGTGTACAAAATTATAGGTGTACAAAATATACAGGTGTACAAAATTTTACTGATTCTATCATATCAGAAAGTGAGTGAAAATCCGTTTGCCAAATTCCATCTTTACAAGCAAATAACAAGTTCAGTCAAATAAAAGAGTGCTATTACTAAAATCAGTCGATCCAACCCAGACTACACAAAGTTAATGACACTTGATCTACAGATCAGTGATACGATGCCTGATGTACAGAACATAGGTGAAAATAAGTTTTAGATGAAAACTCAAATAGGACTTGAACATTATTATATTCTCTTTGATTGGTACCAAGTACACCAAAAAATTCCTTGTACTTTTGTGTTAGCCGCATGCCATCTGTCATTCGCAAAATCTCTCACTCTTTATAGCAACATTTGTGATTCTGTTTATTTCATTGTTTAAGCGTGTAGTTCGGTTACATGTTTCTTAAATTCGTATTTTATTTATTTATGAAGTGTAAATTTCATTTGAGAATTTAGTTATGGTATATTACACGGTAAGAAATAAATGCTCAATTGTTTACACTGTTTTAAGGACACACTGGTTCATAGTCTGTAATTGGGTTACAAGTAAATTAAAAAAAAATCTAAAAACAAAACAAATCTGCGGCATTGTGATCCATTATCGATCAAGGGCTAAACTGTGTAACCTTGTTCTCTTTAACCTAGGACCTGAGGTGCTACACAACATGTATCCAGGTCAGGTGGACAGCCTAACTCGGAACTCTCGGTGTTTAGTTACCAAACAAGCTTCGTACTCAATTTATCGACCCGAAATGATGAAAGGATGAATGAACCTAGCCCAGCCTGGATTTCAACTCTGGATTTGTTGCTTGTTAGTCAGACGCGCTGACCACTACGCTACGGCTTTCTGAAAAAAATCATACTTGAAAATTATTTTGAAACGTATAAATAATCAGCAAAATGATATACAATTTTTAAAATATCTGTATTAAAAAGTGCATTTTATTTTCTATTCCGGGATGTAAAAATTGAATTTGTGCGATGTTTACAAGTTAAAAAAAATTGCTATAAAAGCGAAATTTATTGGTGAGCTGCATTCCACTGTCAATATTACACCAGCATTGACGATGGTGATGTTTTTGCTTTATATGAAAGATATGCATGCAAACAATGTATTAAATAGTAGTAAATTATTTATTTTGCTAAAAACATTTTCAGACTTTACATAATAAAAAGGAGACATTTTTTATGATTACTAACATTTGTATTTAGAAGACGCCTAGAAAAACAAAAATTAAACACTTTTAAAGTTAGGACAACAAATAACAAGTTGGAAATTGCTCGTCAAGCATGGCAATGATGTGCGTTCGTACTATAACTAGTTTTATAAATATTTTTTGCGCCGCATATTGTACTGAATGTACATTTTAGTGGACTCCATAAGTGCATAACCATTTCATTCTGTTCGAAAGGCTGTAACATCATTACAATGCACTTGAAATAATTTTTCCCATTTGCCTTAATGAAACGAAACATTTTTGAATGTCTCTGTAATTAAACTATACATCCGATTTTCAAGAATTTGAAATGACTATACAAAATTTTGCAACAATTATATATTTAAAATTTCAAATCATTCGGAAGGCTATAACATCATTAAAATAAGCTTGTAATATTTTTTTCTATTGACCGTAATGTAACGGAAAAGTTTTGACTGTCCGTGCAATTAAACTATACATCCGATTTTCATAAAATTTGAAATGACTCTACAAAGTTTTGTAACAATTGTATATTTAAAATTACAGACCATTCGGTTGAGTAGTTTTTGCTCTGTTATATGCGGACGAACGGACAGACGGACAGACGGACTGAACGACGACTATAGGTGAAACGTATTTATGTAATTATGTACGCACCTAAAAAGGTGAGACTGAATAATGTAACTATTTTACAAATGCTGCGTAATTCAACATATTTAACGTCAAATGCCAGAAATCTAACAAAAATTAATGTATGTGATTGGATTTTTGAGCTTTCCACTTATTCTTTTTAACAATGAAACGGAAAGAATTTTTACTGAAATTTCAGAAATTGCGAGTGTTTCTAGATTTAAAGCATAACACATATTTTAAGAAGTGTATATCTTCGAAGAAAAAGGGGATCTCGTAGAAAATATCCTGATGCCTTCTTTTTGCAAAGAAATTATTCTTTGTGTATCAGGTATCCGGCACAACATTTTGAAATTTCCAAATATGAACTTATTAAAAAACGATTACGTTTTTACGTGTTTCGAAAACGTTAGTTTTTATGGTCAAAATGGTTTAATATATGAAGAAAAAATTAAACAGCAAATCTATAATTTTTTACAAGAATTTTTAATCTAAAATGAATTCTGAAGCCGATATTTCGTGTAACCTCATTAAGGTATATTTATTACCCAAGAAAGGTATAAGCGTTAAATATTTTTATATATTGTGTACTTAAATACTGTTAAAATAATCGAAATAAGTAACACGAGTTTAATGATAAATTTATATATAGAAGTTAATGCGTTCTGAAAATAACATAAGCAATAATTATGATAATTATATTTAAATATAGAGCATAAGTATAAACAAATAATTTTCATAATTACTTAAAAGCTCATTTGCACAAGGCTGCACAAATTCCACATCCATGGGTAGATTGCAAAATATATAGGGTGTCACTCTCAACGGTGTCCAATGGCTAATTTCTAAACCGTTAGCCATAGACATATAGATCCAATTGCAAAAATGTTTTAAATAATGTAAAGAAGTATTTTTAAAGCGAATTGAGTCAATAAAAACTTTTATTAAAAAATTACAAAATTTAAATTTTTATACGGTCTCCCGGTCCTATAAGTGATATTTAGTAAAAAATATCCTATTTCACTAACAAGTAAGACAACAAAAGTCCCATCCATCTGCGATTAAAACTGATTGAGTAATAGATGTTTAAAGTTGGAGTATCTTTTTTGCTGCAAAATAGGGGTCAGTCACAAATTTACTAGAAATAAAAATAATCGTCAGGTATGAAATTTAACATTAAACATTGAGAGTAAAATTAAAATTATAATTACATTTTGAGATTTTTATTCATTCCGCATATTAAAGCAAAATATACAACTTGTAATAAAAATATAAGTAAAAAAAATATATATAACAGGAATTTTGTTACATCTCTCCCCCCACCCTCCTCCCCGTCCCAAGCACAGACACAAAAAAGCTCAATTTGCAAGTTTTTTTTTTTTTTTTTTTTTTTTTTTGGTACCATCTTAATGTTTTTTTTTTTTTTTTTTTTTTTTTTTTGGTATGCATATATTTTTATACATAACTTTTGAATGTCTACTCTGAATATGTTAAGGAAATTGATATGTCCCTTTTTGAAAATGATCTTCTTATCACTTTTATGTTCTTTTACAATAAACATCAATTATTTGAATTATATGATGCTGGCTGTGCGATTACTTCAATGATCTAAATAAACATAACAAAATTGTTACAATATTTTAATACTTTGTTCTAATAGAGCACAGATTTATCCATTAAATGTCGGACATTTATAACCGCCCGCATTCCTTCTTTTTAATGAACTTTTCTTTTTTTTTAAGATTGTGTTCCATTTGTCATTTTATAGTAATAATTAAAAAAATATATATATATATTATTATTTTTACATTACTCCTGAAAATTCCACTGTCTCTCCCTTTAGCAAATATTGATAAGAGCAGTTAAAAAAAAATTAAGTTAAACATTTAAATCTTTAAAAATATTAATACTTTTAAATTGTTTGAGATTATTAAATTATTTTTTTTATTAAAAGTTAGGAAAAACATATTGTTAAATCAAAATATACAGGGTATGTCAAAATGAATATAGCGATTACAAACAGCTATAACTATTTAATGGAAAATAATTTATCTATAAGATTAACACAGAATGTAGACGGAACTTCAAAATTTTGTAAACATACGTCATAGATGTTCTATGTTACATATCTTGGTCACACGGGCAACATCTAAGCGGTAGTCCATTTCACGCCATACATTCTGAAGTATTTGTTCAGTCACTGACACAAGCTCATTACAAGTGCATACTTTGAGTTCTTCAATTGTTTTGGGCATAGGAGGCATAAAATCGCAGTGTGTCAAGTCCGAAGATCTTGGTGGCTAAGAGTAGAAGACATCGTCGGCATCTCCACTTCGACCGATCCAACGCTTTGGAAGATGTTGGGGCAAAAATGTGCGAACCTCGGTACTCCAGTGTGGGGGCGCTCCATCTTACTGCACTGTGATAACAGAATGACATTTGTTTAATTCTAACATGCAGAATGCTTTCTGCACGGGACTCGCCATTTTTACTAATGAGACGCCTGCAATGAACGGGTTTCTTGTCGTTGCGAAGTTTCAACTCGCGCATGTGTAGGCTTCCGCGTCACTGCACCTGTGCTTACGTAAAGAAATTTTGAAATTCCGTCTACATTCTGTATTAATCTTATCGATAAATTCTTTTCCACTAAATAGTTATAGGTGTTTGTAATCGCTATATTCATTTTGACATACACTGTATATTAAATTATTAAATTTTAACATTTAACATTTAAGAATGTATATATATATATATATATATATATTTTTGCCGTACTTCTCGCTAATTCTCGTGCTAAGCAAGTTTCAAAAGCATATAAACCAATTTTGCCATCAAAACACTTGCCTCTGATGGTTGCGCCAAGCACGAATACCGCCAACATGAGTCACTTTGACGCCAAAACCTCTGGCCAATCAGATAGCATATTGGCAAAACATGGTTGTGGAAAAAATATGCATTTTAAATCTCAAAAAGTATTTGTATGTGCAAGATTTGAGGCCGCAAATGTTTTGGCACATCTATTGAGCAAATAAATTTGTTTTCCTCAATTTCCTTGTCCAACAGCAAAATTTTTCACTCCATTTAATATTTATTTTTTGTTTAGCAAGTAGAAATTGTATTTTGAATTTGGTCTCTAAATTATTTATTTGAAACAAGTTTTTATATTTGCTTTGAAGAACTAAAAAGTTGAATTTGGAAAAAGCATAATATCATTAAAATGTATTTTAACACTAGAACGCCCGGAAGGAGTCGAACCGACTCCAACCATATGATTAAATATCCACTGGAACCAGAAATTCTTTCATAAAATAAGTTAAATTTAAACCACGCAGTTTTACGTTAAATAAATCAATGAAATAATTTTAAATAAAAATTTTGGTGTCAAATATTTTTATGAAACTTGAGTAAAATTTCTGGACGTTCGAGTGTTAGGCAATCCCTGCTTATACATTGTAATGTATCTAATTTCTTTTGTACGGCACTGTATAAGAAATATAAATGAAACGCACTTTCATTTGGGAAAATGATATTATGCATCTCAATGCCTTACATAAATACTGATTTTGATTTAAAATTTTTGTTTGTAGGCAGTAATGTATACAAAATTTTTAGTGTGGTCCTGTAAAATAAATATAAATGGTACGCACCTAAAATCATATTAACATTACATTGTCATTGGATTTACATAATTATGCAAAATTTAAACTCGATCGGATATTTGAAAGTGAGTTAAAATTGGAATACAAATTTTGAACTAGGAATACATACATACGAACGTTGTAAGTTAAATGAAAGCTTATAAAATGAATGAAACTTTTAAAAATAAAATCATCAAAAGAAACTCACTAATTTCCTTACAAATAAATATATAAATAAATAAATAAATAAATAAAAATATGTCAAAATAAAATTGAGGACGTCAGTTTCGAAACTCGCCTTATCGGAAATTTAAAAATTCGTGTTTCTCTATCAATCTATTCTATTGGTAAATCTGTACCAATCAAACACTTCAATCTCCAAATTTTCGATGAAAACCAATGGACGCATTTAAAGGTTTTACGCGCTTTCCCAAAATTTTGATTTTCTTGATAAGGTCAGTTTTGAAACTCACGTCTTCAATTATATTAACCAATCATAAAGTTAATTACTAAAAATTAACACTACCGTAATACACAGCGCCTTCAGTTAAATCGCTTTAAAAATACTTCTTTACATTATTTAAAGCATTTTTGTAATTGGAACTATATGTCTTTGACTAACGGTTTAGGAATTAGCCATTGGACATCGTTTGGAGTGGATGCCCTTTATAGTACTTTAAGCACTTCGAGTACGACTCCTCAAAGCTTGGTCCAACTCATCTGTTTTCAGTTACAGAAAAGTGGTTTAAGTCATGAAATTGAAAGTTTCATAACTCGGTCAATTTTAGTGTTTGATGAATGAGACTATTTTTTTGTCTTACTTGTTAGAGAAATAGGAAAAGTTTACAAAATATCACTTATAGGACCGGGGTACCATATAAAACTTTAAATTTCGTAATTTTTTTATAAATGTTTTTCTCGACCTAAATTGTTTTAAAAATACTTCTTTCCCTCATTTAAAACATTTTTGTAATTGGAACTATATGTCTATCACTAACGGTTCAGAAATTAGCTATTGGACACCGTTGAGAGGGGACATCCTGTTTAATAAACATTCATAATATGTATATCTAAAACTTAAAATTTATAACAAAAAATTATTTTTTTTAATTAGTGTCAAAATATATTTGGTTTACAAAATACAATTGGAACCTTAAATTTATTTATGTAAATTTCGGATCTTTTTTTTATATATTTCGACTGTTATTTACATTCAGCATAAAGCGAAAAAAGTATTTACTTTCATTTGAAATACAGATAAAATGCAGGTAGACTAAATGATATAACTCTTTCAGATTTGCCGTGTATTTTATCGTGTATATTATAGCAACAAAAATCGAATAAATGTAAAGGCCAACTGTTACGTCTTTTAACTTATATTCCATTTGCTAATGAAACGGGAAAAAAATTTCACGTAAAATTTCCGAAATTGCAGGTGTTTCTACTTTAAAATTCTTTAACAATATTTTATGAAGACATAAAATCTTCTTCAAACATAAATGGAATGACATCGAAAAGAAGCGATACTTTCTCTTCAAAAGCTCTTTCTCATGCTCAAAATTCTTTTCAAATGCTCAAAAATTCTTTGCATATGTAGTATCTGCCAGAATTTTTTTTTTAAGTTTTCCTTTATCAAATATTTTTAATGGAAATATTGCAGCAGGATTAGGTTCAGATATGTTCCGAAAATATAAGAGCCCTTTATAATTAACGGTTTCTTAAATACGAAATAATATGCAAATGGAACTTTTTAAACATAATATTGATATAGGAGTAAATTTACAAACACAGTATGCTATCATAATATATTCCTTGCATTAGATGCCTTTTTAGCCGTATGTTATTGAAAAGTATAAACTACATTAACTGATGTTTATTTTTAGCATAAGTCAAGGGGGGAAAGCATATTAAACTGAAATTAAAAAAAAGAGAACAGACTGAAACATTCAACTTTTTCGCAATTATTGCATATTTCAGTAAATCACAAAGCCTTAAACTAAAGAAAGGTTATTTGTGATTAATTAGTTTTTGAGTTTTAAACTTATTCTATTCTATATACCGTATTGATATTGCGGAAAGAAATATTCCCATAAAATTCCAAATTTGTAGTTGTTTTTACTTTAAAAGCACTCGAGAAATTTCGAAAATGTATTTATTTAAAGGATAAAATTATCCTCTAGATATATAGCTCACGATAATTTCGTTTTTGTAAATATACGGATTCTTCTTAACTGAAGTATCTCGAAGAACATTTTTGAAATTTCTGCTCTTTCATCATATTTAGTGAAAATATTTAAAAGGTTTATGTTCAGGTACATTCCGAAAACTTTATCATTAAATCTAGCTCTATAATATATGAAATAATATACAACAGGTATTTTTAAAAAGGAATCTTGATATTTATATAGAAGTATTAGATTTACTCTCAAGATGCATTCTCTTTAGTAGATATATCAATAAACCTAATGTTACTTAAGAAGAGTAAATTTCTTATTATTGATATTTATATTTAGTGAAAGTTGAAGAAAGATATACTCTCTTTTAAAATTTAAATGAAAAATGGAAAAATCATCCATCTGGCATACATTATTAAACATTCTCCAAAACTAATGGGATACTTCGTAAAATGAAATCAGGAGCCTCTTTCCCCCGCCATGAGAAAAGTTTGAAAATGTTGCTACACTTTACAAATTTAAGAACTTAGTTGACAAATTTGTTTAAAACTTTAATAAAAACGATAATACATTTTTTATTTCTCATAGACTTGGAAAAGTTACAAATCTTGCTAGGAATATTATTAACATTTTTTCAAATAAGAACTATATTACACTTTTTAATTCTAGTAACTTGGCAAAATTATAAATCTAGTTGGCAAATGCTGAAATTTGACATGGCAATTTAAGGTCCTTCTCCTCCCCGAAGGAAAAGTCTTAACGATGGCCCTGAATGAAATCAGATAGCTAAATAAGTAATTTTAAAAACATGTAACTTAGTAAAAATCTATTTCCATCAATTGCATCTATTAGAGTAATGAGTGCGAGCTTTTTGGGCAGCCTTGTACATGATGCATAGAATTCAACAACACCACGTTAAACATTAAATATCAGATAAGTTAAAAAAAATATTCGACAGTGGAAAATTTCCTCCAAACTTTCAATTATAGATCCTTTATCCGAATGTTTTTCAGTCCAGTGTCTCTGTAAATAAAGGACACATTCTAAATACATCATAATCTATAGGAAAAATTTTGTAGTAAACCTCAGATATCTTTATAAATTTTATTATGTTTGAAGTATCATAGCATAAATAAAATGCCACGAAAACGATTTTTCCCATATACCATAATGCTACAGATTTCTTTTGTGCGTCCTTGTAAACGAACTGTAAATCCTACTTATTCATACTCTCAAAAAGCTGCCTCAGAGATGCATATCAATCTCATTATGTTTGAAATTCCATAACACCAATAAAATACTCTGCAAACAATTTTTCCACATATATTCCATAATTTAACTGAAATATTTTGAGTGCCCCTGTAAACGAAGTTTAAGTTCTAAACACTTCATATTCAATATCAAACTTTCTATGGGAAATAATCAATCCTATATAAAAATTGCATGGCAGTCCGAAGATATACGGACGGTCTAATCAAATTCATAAACACTTTTCAACGATTTGAAATACAGGGTGGTCATAAAAAAACTTTGCCGATATATGGAACTCTACCGGCCGTTCCGTTTAACCGATCGAGATGAGATTTCAGATATAGTTATTCAGAGGTATGAGCTCGGGATTCTGTGAACAGCAACAAATTGGCGCTCTTGGTTACGGTTATAGGTACAGAAACTCGAAATGTTCGAATGGCAACGCCCAATTTTTTTTCATCGCAAAATGCTCAGCGCATGCGATAACCCTAAATAGCGCTGGAACGGTACATGTATCGCAATAAACGGACCCGTTATGCACGCACAAAAATAGCTCAGCGAACGGCCAAAAACAACACGATCGGGGCACACGGAGGAAATTTGCATATGACAGAGGCAAGAATCCGTTTTCTACGCAGATTATCTGTCGAACGGCGTTCTGTGATTGTTGTCTTGCCTCTGTCATATGCAAATTTCCTCTCTGCAACCCGTTCGTGTTGTTTTTGGCCGTTCGCTGAGCTGTTTTTTGTGCGAGCATAACGCGTCCGTTTATTGCGATACACGTACCGTTCAAGCGCTATTTAGGGTTTTCGCATGTTCTGAGCATTTTGCGATGAGAAAAAATGAGCGTTGCCATTCGAAAATTTCGAGTTTCTGTACCTATAACCGTAACCATGAGCGCCAATTTGTTGCCGTTCACAAAATCCCGAGCTCATACCTCTGAATAACTATATCTGACATCTCATCTCGATCGGTTAAACGGACCGGCCGCTAGAGTTCCATGTATCGGCAAAGTTTTTTTATGACCACCCTGTAGTTAAAAAGAGGAGAAATTGTATGACATAAGTCATTTAAAAAATGTTGCGTATTTTAATGTAGATGTTATAACGCCAGAAAAGCAGAAATGAAAATGGTATTTATGATCTTTTTTTTTTCACTTTTAAGGTTTCCTAAATATATTTAGAGGGAAAGAATATCTGAAGAAAGTTCAGAAACGTGGGTTGTTTCTAATTCTCAAACCACTCGAGATATTCTAAGAAGAATATTTCTTGAAACATAAAAGGAATCTCTTAGAAATGTCACAGTACTTTCTTTTTGATATGCAATTATTATTTGTAACTCGAGTATCATGCTATACGTTTTGAAATTTCAAATTTTCCAATATTTTTAATGAAATTTTGAAATATAGGTTTATGTTTCGAAATTTTTCGTAAACATAAGAGCCCTTTAAAGTGAAAGTTCTAAAAAAAGGGAAATATTATTTAAAATGAAAATACGTGACTTTTCCATTGAAGGTAATTTCATCAAAAATAAATAAAAAATAACTTCAATCAGTACATCATGTGAATCTATTTGTGTAATGATAGAGATGACTAGTTTTTCCAAATTTGAAAAATTTTTCCTTATATTTAGGGGAGAAAATAATACTTGAAGCAAATTTAAGGCTGAAAGGTTTTTTAGATGATAAATATTTGTATGTTTTTTTTATTATTATTTTTGGGTGAAAATGAAAGTCCACTCTTATGTAGGAATCCAACCAGATTTTGGCATTTATTTTATTTAAATAAATATTTTAAAGTAATACATATATATATATATTACACTCAGATTTATATTTTTTTATGTAAGTAAGCTGTCTTAAATGGAAAAAAATAGCTACTTTTACGTAGGTAAATATGCACAGTATTCTTTTTTATTTATTTACGATTCAGTCATAGAAATACCTTCTATATTAATACCATTATTAAACTCAGTGCTACTAATTTTTTTGCGTAATTTCATCTAAATCTTGGCATATTTCAGCTGTTGTCTAGTGAAAAAGTCTTAAGAAAGGTCGGCTAAAGTAGAGATCAATACCTTTCGTATTATTTTAATAATGAACTCCTAAATATAATAAAAATATACCGTAAAATTCAAATTTTATTTATGAAATGTTTTAATTACTTTCCATGTTCTTTTTTTCATTTTTTTTCAAGCGCTCTACTATTAAGGATTTATTTCTTAAGTTAGTCATTTTAAAAATGAGAACGATCTTGTAAAATATGATATGGACCATGGTGCGATGACTACTACGAAGAGATGTGAAATCGCGCTTGAATTACGTTCAAATTATACTTTTAATCAATTTTAGAACAATCAGTTGATTGGTAAACACATCATATGAGTAATAATATTTTCAACTGACCGTAAAGGCATCCAGGTCTGGTCTCAAACCCAGAACCTTTGCATTTAATTAACAATGTTGTAAATTAATATTGTGTTTGCTGGGATGTCGTACATATAGCACAATTAGAAGAGCATTGTCAATTGCAACTAAAGGTTCTATGTTCGAATACCGGACAGAACCTATTTTCACTCAGTTGGAATAATTCCTAGTTGTATGTAGAAATTATTTACTAAAATGTTGAGAAAATGACGCATCGCGGCATTGACACCTATCCGCCCACTCACGTCTATAGAAAGAATTTTCGAAATGAATCAAATATCTATCACGTGTGATGGATTGCCCATGAACTTACATACAGGAAAAACTTGGAAGTTTAAAGAATTTTTTGGAGTTCCATTGGAGTGTCTTTTGAAGCTGGAGTAAATTTTACAGTTTTGTTTAATTACAGCTGTTAAGAAGCAAAGATTAAATGTTTATTCTACAGTTATGTAAAACTAGAATTGTCGAGAGATAAGCTGAAATGCTTTATTTCTAAGATTCTAAAACTGGGTTCTAGAAAAATATATTAGTAAGATCAATCTAGGGTAATATGAAACAGTAAAAAAAGGGCGTAAACTGAGGCACACAAAGAAATACCAATTTTTTTAGCAATAGATCATTCTACAGATGCGAATTATGAATGCATTTAAAAATTAAAAAAATAATAATAATAAATATATATGCATTGAATAACTTTACTTTTTTGATAAAAACTTTTTAGCCAGACTTAAAATCTTTTGACGGGCAATACTTGAGTAAAAAGTTAGTTCATTATTATGCTGCCTTATTTATTAAGAGAACATAATTAGTGTTTACAGGCATTAAAATATTGAATTTTTTTTGTAGCCTCGGTTAAAACAATCAAAATGAGGGAGTTAATTTGAGACGGTGTATGGGGCTTATAGACAGTGATTCAGGCTGGTATAACACTATTCTACCATACAGTTTTAAATATCCACCACAAATGAAAAACGAATGTGTTGATATTTGATTGTCTTTTAATTTTCATATTCCAATTTTTTCCGGTTTTAAGCATAGTAATATATTCATCAATGTTTCTTTACAGATTTTTAATCAATTGATATAAAATGCTTAACAGTTTATTTTGTAACTTAGTTTTATACCTGAAGATTATTGTGACATTTAATGCTAAATCCTGTGTATTTTTGAACGTTGGAAATGGTGCGTAATTGCAAACCAAAAAGGAAGTAGGAGACTTATCCACAATAAATTTTAGATAGGCAAAATAAAAATAACAAAATGTTAATAATACAGCTCAAACTCTAGATACGGGTCAGCTTGGCTACAGACCACTTACTTTCTTAGTTTTTACAACCACTCAAAAATGATGCTGTCTCATTTTAGCCCCAAAAGCTTTGGGGAGCTATGACACAGGTTTTATTTGTTTACATTTATTTTTAATATACGCTACATTTAATATCTGTAAACAGATAAAAGTAACAATAAAACAAATTACAGTATTTTTTATTTAGTATTAGAGTCAACAGCTCGAAAATAAATGCAAAAAAAAAAAAAAAAAAAAAAATAGAGCTTTCTTCCATAACAGCCCCAATCGACCACGCACACAAAAAGTGGGGATATTTTCTTTTAATTATATTTTTTAAAGAATCTCTTAATGATGTGTGTGAGAGAAATGGGGTAGAAATATATCACTCTTATTATTTTGGCAACTATGAGCTATGTGTGGTATACTATTGTGTAAAGAATAATATAATCAGGAATACCAGAGGATTCAACCATGACTTCCCGGGTTACGGAACATAGTCACCGGCCAGTACCCTTTTCTTGAACTCTTATAAAATTTATATATATTAAATTTATTTAGATTGTCTACTAACAATACAAAAACACATTTTTATACGAATAATATGAATTATGTATTGAAATATTGATTCAAATATCGAAGATTTGAAAAAAAAATAAAAGCGTTATTCTTCTATTATCCTCATGCCAGAGGTTAATAGCCAAAGATATTGCTAAATATTTGTCTACTTACAGCATTTTTTGATAATTATTTGTTTCAGCACGTAGTTCGATGACATACTTTTAAATTGATGATTTATCAATATATACTATTAATATATATATATTTATTACATAATATCTTATTTTATTTATTTTTTTTATTTATGAAATGTCAACTTCGTTATGGAATATCAGCCGGAATGTGGACCTATATATAGTATTTAAGTGAAAAAAATTGTTAAACTTCCATATTTGAGGTGTTCGAGATAGAAATTCATATTTAAAAATTTCATACTTGAAAATTGTTTTAAGACAAATACAGGGTGGTTATAATTAAACTTCCCTTATGAACGGCATCCTACAGCACAAACGGGTAAACGGAATACAACGAAATTTGGTATATAGACTATACACGAGATGCGCTCAGGGAATTTCGAAAAAAAAGTTTACTTCCAAAATGTCCACCAGAGGGCGCCTTTCCCTGAAAAACATTAAATTTAGCACAATAAATGACTAAAACGGAATACAGAAACAACATTAACAATCCAAAACAAGAATTATGAGTAATAAAATGTAAATCCGGCTGTTTTGTCAGTTTATTGCGTTAAATTTAATGTTTTGTTTCCGGTAAAGACGCCCTCTGGTGGACATTTTTAAATAAATTTTTTTTTTCAAAATTCCGTGAACGCATCTCGTGTATAGTCTATATACCAAATTTCATTGCATTCCGTTCACCCGTTTGCGCTGTAGGATGCTGTTTAAGGGGGGAGTTTAATTATAACCACCCTATATATATAATCAGGAAATTGTGATACAGTTTTAAAACTTTGCATTTGAAAGTATAATTTTTTCTCCATTCGGAGGTGTATATATCGAAATTGCGAATATAAAATTGATATGACGAAATTTATAACTCAAACCTTTGTCACATTCGATATGAAGCCAGTGGGGCATTCTTTTGCTTTATAATATTGATTTAAAATACAGTGAATGAGATAAAAATTAATTAAAAAATGGAGTCTGATAACATGCGTCTGTCTTAAAAGTAAAAATAATGTTTAATGATATGAACAATGGATTGCGCCATCTAAATTACGGACAAACAAGGAAAAATTGAATAAAAAAAAAAAAAAAAAAAAAAACCCTGACTGCGTAAAAAGCTCACTAATTCATTATTTATTATCAATGTAAAACTATTTTTTATATTACTTACCTATTTTTTTATTTACTTGTATAGATGACTTTTAAGTTGTGTTTAATTGTTAGTTCCTATCCATAAACACTGTTTTGATGAGGTCTATAGATGTCTATGAAGGTTAGAGTTGCAGTAAAGCTAGAGATCCTACCTACAAAACTACCAGGTTGTGAATCATTTAAACGGAGCTTCTGACTGTAACATAGTCAAGGAAACATCGTCTTCATTTTGAAAGACCTATCCAATGATATGCCACTCAATATGGTGAGTAATTTTTTTTTCGTCTCTACGCCCCTTTTGTATTTTACGGACGCCATTTTGAATTTATAAAAACAAAACCTAGCCTGTAACCATTGGACGGTTAAGACGAATCGATAGAGACCTCATTCATTTAAATCCAACCCGCCGTTGGGTTGTTTCGAGTGTATAAAGAAATCCACATACCGAGATACGCGTGAAATCCTTCTTGGCAGTCGGGTAAAAAATGAAGATATAGAAGATATTACACTACCCGATATCTCTTATAGGCATCTGGTAGCGTTCATGCTTGGTAAGACAAGCTGAAGAACATGTGAAAGCCGAGAATCTAAACTGTTGCTGTCAAGAAATTGTGTTTCATAACGAAAATTAGTATGCGCCATTTGCCTTCTTTATTTTCAAACGTCGTCTCTCTATTTTATTTCGTTTTGAGTTGGTTAGTTTTTATTTTTTTCCTATCTTGTATTTCACACGGTGTATTTGAAATCTAATTGGAATAGTGTTATACTTGATGGATGTTTAATCTCTTTACCCAATTCATGAAATTTAAGGGGCCACAGGACCTTTGAGTTTCTCGAAACAATTAAAAACATCGCCTTCTTCAAAGTACCAAAACACAAACAATATGTAATTAAGATCTTTTCTTTCCCTTTCTGCCTAAAGTATATATCCTTAACTGCATTATCCAGAAAAATAAATGTTGTATGTACAAAATTAATGTTTACATTTTAAATTTAAAATGCATCTTACTAATGCGTGATTAAGTGCTGCGCGCATGATAAAACTCTAATGCAACTCTAATCTTATGCATATAGAAAACAATTTTTGAACAAAATACGATCATGACACATCTACTTTTTTCTAACTTAAAACCAAAATATACGCAAAAAGTTTTGTTTAAAAATTAATTTTAACACAATATATAAAAAAGTTCAAAAATCTCAAAATTTTTTTCAAGTTTTTCAAATGCAAAAAAATAAATAACCAAAAAATGTGAATTTTTTTGGTTTTAGCCTGTAAACTAAAAAGAAACGCATGTGCGGTTAACTTTTTTTAAGCTGTAGCTTACATAGTTTAAAAGTAACAATGCGCGCAAACACCAAATTTACTATTCTGAGAAAACGCGTTTTAAAATTTCAATATCTACGGACCTTCCATTATACTCGGCGTCTTTAAATGATTATAACTCAAGAAATAATGCAGATTTTTTAATGCGGTTTTTTGAATATTGTTGAGAAATTTTAGAACATTCAGAAAAAAGCAAATACAGAAAACTGATTTTTTGAAATTTTAAAGGTCCTGTGCCCCCTTAAGACACATATCAAATTCTGAACAACTTTTAATGTATTATTATAAATAAATTATTTTCGTTAAATATTTTTTTATGAAATGAGAAGATTTACGCTCCAAAAAGTACTATTACTTAAAATATTAAATACATTTTTCCCGTAAACATTACATTGTATTTTTAAAAGTAACATTTTTCTTATTCTTTAAACGTGAACAGACTCAAATTATGCTATGTCATAAAACGTTTGAGAGAAACTAAATGATGTTTTATATTTAACAGAATTTCTATTTTCAATTATTTGTAATGGTATTAGATGAAAAATTGATCAATCATACGAATGTAATGTTACAAATGCTTTCTGTAGCCTTTTCTTAATTTTCTTTCTTTTTAGCATTATGCCAAAAACATGACTTCTCTCAAACATTTCCAAGCTATACAGACAAAAAAATTAATATATAAGAAAAATAATCCTTGACAAAAATAGATTTATCCTCCTTGAAAGTCTGTCTTGATTGATTAATTACCAAGTTGTTGTACACTCACATGGGCTTAAAAAAGATATTTGGAAATGTAACAATAACTTGCTATTCACTGAAAGGAACAAAAATGTTTCTAAAAAAGTACTTCACTTATACAGTTAAATCCAACTATTATTTGTAAAAACAAACTGTTAATAAAAATTTCACATAAAGTATTCACAAGGGTAAAACCCACAGTAACTGACACATTAAGGATTATTTCTTACACAAATCCTTATTACAAAGTTTTAAATCTATTTTATTCTTATCTTTATTTTAAAAGTATGGTAGAGATACATTAAAAAATTATTGTCGTCAAAATTTAGTAAATTTTTTTTTCTTCTAAATATAGTCAACAACTCGAGTATCTGACACCATCCCTATTTTGAAAAACCAATAACAGAAACATAATTTATAACAGTTAAGACAAATAAGTTATGACTAGATAGCATTTTTTTGCAGAATTTTACAAAAAAATTCTTATTAGAGTTGGGTTTTTGGGTAACTACTTGATTATCCCGTCGACTAGGGCTGGGCGATATATCGATAAAACCGATAAAATCGATATAAAATATAAATCGTGATAACGATATAAAAAAATCCTACATAACGGTACATCTCGATTATCATAATCGTGATGTAAACCGCAATTATCATAATCGTGATGCAAATCGCGATTATCATAACCGTGAAGCAAACCACGATTATCATAATCGTGATGTAAACCACGATTATCATACTTTTTCATTAAACTGCAATCGGCGCTTCTTTAACTTCGAGTACTCATCCTAAACCATGATGACTCCTCAAGATTCTCCCAGCTTCAATCATTTTATTAAATACCGAATCCTCGGTTGCCGATATTAGCATGGTATTAACGCTATGATTTCCCACAGCCTAAACCATGATGACTCCTCAAGATTCTCCCAGCTTCAATCGTTTTATTAAATACCGAATCCGCAGTTGCCGATATTATCATGGTATTAACGGTATGATTTCCCACAGCCTAAACGGTTTTTGAAAAGGGGAAAAAGTGATCGTTTGGATGTTTATATGACGGTTGATAAATATCATACATCTGGTTTTCGCATGCAACTGTCGTCAGCGGATATTTATGTTGTTTTTACAGTATTGACGGTGTAAAGCTCAAAATGCTATAGATCAGATACCATGATTTTAATTTCGTTCTGGTATTTAGAGTTCAGCAGTGTTGAATATTTGCTCTTTGTTTTTTAACAATGTGCGAATAATCAGGGCGACAAAGAAATGAAATATTATATTTTATTTGCAACAGGCGATTTAATTGAATAAATGAAATAATACTTCCGTAGTAATATTTATTAATGTCTATTCTAGGGTCCTTTTTAATGCAGATATTTTTACTTCTGTGAAGCGCGTTTATTTTTCTCCTGACGGTTTCTTTTAAAAATCGACAGTCGTTTGATATATGTGAGTATTTAGTATTTTACTGCCTCTGGCATCATTTATTTCTAGAGAGTGGAGAGAACAATTAGATGTTTGTTTATTTATTTAATGTCACCAGAATTCAAAATAACAAACATGGCAGAAAAATTAAGCAGTTAAAGTTTGCGTGCTGGCAATAAAAGGAGAGACGCAATTTTTTCTGTGTTTGGGGGGGGGGGGGAGGAAGGTTATAGTTTTTTTTTTTTTTTTCGTTAAGCGGACATTGGTCGAAACGCAATAGATTCTTATCCAACTTCCCTGCTATCACAAGTATAAGAAATGGAGTCTTAAAGGTTAGGAAAAGATGTATATTTTTAATTCAGATTTTTTTTTAATCAAATATTTTCCTTTTAACATTCAAAACGAGAGGCTTGACTGTAGTCAATTTTACCATATAGTCACATGAAAATGTGGCATTAATTTTCTTTCATTTCGCTTCGGATTCATGTTAAATATTTCGGTTCAGGTAAAAATACACACAAGATAATTTTCACAATAATAATTGCACCCTGTCACAAGCCCAAAATGGAATTATTGTATTTGTAGATTGTTAGTACTGAGCTTAAAATATAATTAGAATAAAAGTTAGGGAAAAAAAAAAGGTTTTTGTTGCTGTTTTACAAAAGAGTAGCAACCGTGGAACTATTTTTAAGCGAAGGGATTGGATTTAACAAAAGTGGAAGCTCGATTATGATTGTTTGCTGCACGTCGTGCGATATGGCACTTGTTCTTGGTATGTTTCTCTCTCTCTCTCTTCGCCCCCCCCCCCCCCCTCACTCTTTCTGTCTTTCTCCGGTGCGGAAGATAGTGCGTTGCATATCCAGTATTTGGAAGGGACAGTGACTCATTAAAATCCCAATCCGCTGTTGTAAAAAAATATTTATAACGCTTCATATATACAGCGTACATGGACTTCGGAATCGGAAGAACGAAAAGAAGGATAAGGTAAATTTTGAAAGACATTTGACTGTGGGCCGCAGTGTAGGCAAAGCTTTGCTTTTTTTTTTTTTTTTTTTTTTTTTTTTTTTTTTTTTTTTTTTTTTTTTAATGAAGAATATAAAAATTAAATAAAATAAGAATTTTCTGTAGGAGACACCACCATGTTAGACAATGTTTAAGCATACCAGCCAAAAAGCAATGTAGGAATTTAAGAATTATATAAAAAATTTAAGAAGTGATTATAGTCGGATTATTACATTTTTTTCCTCCCTCTTTCAACGAAATTTTAGTACTTTTTTTCTTTTAACCCTTAATTTTCCACATTTTCTGCTAAGAAGATTAAATTTTACTTTTTCAAACATAAAGAAGATTTACTAAATTTCAGAATGCACGGCCCTCCCGCACATGTCCTTTTTTACGGCGAAACCACCTTTAGCCGGTATCGCCAAATCGGAGAATCACCAAAGAGGGTTATTTCATTTAAAAACTTGAGCTAACTTTCATGGGTCGAACAACATTCAAACGTCAAAGTAGGTAGAATCAACAACCAGAAAATAAAACATACGTACTAAGGATTAGATAAATGGCAGGGGAATTGCACTCTGATTTTGATCCCGAATTACTTTAATTCATCTTTTAACTGATCCCTCAATGAAAGACAAAATCATGTGCAAAAATCTCAAATTTGAAATTTAATAACTGTGTCAGTTTTTGTAGTACAGATATCAAACTTTTTGTGTCATATCTGTTATGATATGTGTAAACTATTACTAAATATAACTATAGGGACTGGGGGACCGTATAAAAAGTTATATTTCGTAATTTCTTTAAAATTGATTTTTTGCTTTATACAATGCCACAACATGAATATTTACCTCATTTGAAACGTTTTTGTAATTGGAACTATATGTCTATGACCAACGGTTGAGAAATTAAAGGTCGGCGATAGATAACATATTGCATCCTGTATACTAGCTACAGGGACGGCGAACTTATGAGACGCGTGCCATAAGGGGCACGCCACAGAATGTTCTCAGCACTGCGTTGATTGAGATTATAAAGCAAAATGGAATGTAATTAAACAATTTACTTGACTTTAAATACGATGAAGTTTTCTAATTATTTTTTGTTGTTGTTGTTCTGATGTTGAAAAGCAATTAAATAAATTCCAATCTATTTTAATCTGGACTTTATATATATTTTAAATGAACTTAGGAGAAGATATGAGAAAATCAAAAAGAAAGATCGTTAAGCATTATAAGAAGTAAATGCCATTTATAAAATTACAACAATTTGGGGATGAAATTTGTCATTTTGTCAATTTTCTTCACTAGTTACATCAATCGCTATTTTTGAAAATGAATAATATGAAAACCAGTTCTCACATGGCTCCAATTCAGCTTGAATTACATTAAACGTACTCGGTTTAAGTTATTTTTTTTATCCAAAGTGCATAAAAGAAATCGCATTTACTCTTATGAATTTTGTATTTATGATATTTATGAATTTTATGAATTTTGTACGATTGTTGCCATAATTATTACCGTGTAATACCTAAATGTTGTTTCCTCTATATTTTGTTATTCCCATAAACTAAAATTCCATTAATTTGATCCATGAATTTTGATCCTTTTTTTTTTCTTTTTTTGTTGGCACTATGGCGTAAAATAATTTTTTCTAAAAATCGGCAAGCGGATTAGAAAACGTTCACCATCTCTGCCCCAGTATAAGTGTAGGCAGAGATTACTTTTCAAAAATTGGTACGATTACGAATAGAATTAAAAAAGTAGATCTGTCGGACGTATACCCCCAGAAAAGTAGTCAAAGAGGAAATAGATTTTAAAATTTAACGTTTATTATCAACTCTGTTACTCTTAATTTCAACAATCAATTTCAAACATAATTGATACTTTGTAATAATTACCTTTGTTGCAACATTTAAATTTCGAGGAATTCGGGTATAATATGTTTAACAAAGGAATGTGTGTTTTATATTCCATTGATATTTCAGTTACAGTTTTATAGGTAAATTTATGTATGTTAGGAAATAAAGTAGACATTTTATGGATTTATTACGGGACATTTATTAGCCCTAAATCTCGGATAATGAGCATAAACTGATAGCTGTATCATACACATATGCCAGTGGCTGGGAGGTTCTGCTCTAGAAAGCTGGTAGACGGGAGGTGCTGGGTTCGAACCCAATCGCGCCCGTCGGCCTAATCGTTCGGAGTTTTCGTGGTTTTCTTCGAACCATGGTTTTCCATGCGTTAATACGGATTAGGTTCCCTTAAAAAGACCTCCACGGAAGGCATCCCCCTAGGGCCCATATCCCTCGTGTAGATAATTGGCCGTCAAAAATCAACCCAACCCAACCCATACACATATGAACATTTCCTGCTACAGCCTTATTAAAATAATTCTCATCAAATCTCATGTTGTTGTCTTTACATATGTAGAGGCATGTCTATAAAATAACTACTAGATTAATTTATAAGGATGTTGGATTCTAGAATTAGATTCTATACCCAATTTACACAACTCTTTAAAAATTACAATTATGTACTCATACTGCCATTTAACAATAAACTTAAATTATTAAAAAATAAATGTAAACATACCCACATATGATAGCTCTATTGCGTGCCAGTTGACTTCTGAAATTGAGGGTTTTTCTCGCAAACTTGTAAAAAGATACGTTTTCACTTCTTTTTAAAAGAAATAACATTGTTTATCAGAACTCTTTTCACACTTAAACAGTGTAAACAAGGTAACAACACTAAAACAATGTATATACATAAGGTATAAAAGAATTAATAAAAAAATATCTTGTTAGATTTTATAAAACAAGGTTGCAATGCATACACAAATTATCCCACTACAGTCAAATTACCCAAAATATCTGATACAGAAAATATTAAAGTGAACATAAAGAAAAATTTTAAAAAGTTATAAATTTTGACGGGAGATTACATACGTATAATAATTAATAATATTTTAATATCGGAATTTTTTTATCAATTACAAGAAACGTTATGAATTGTTTTAAGGTTAATATGCAATCGCCAGAAAATATTAATTATATCCCAGCAAAGAAAGAAACAGTGGGCCATCAGCTGGAAAATAATGGCAGCCAGCAGTGCCATCAGCGGTACATTGCAAGGGTGCCATTACTTAAACCTGTCGAAAAGTGCCCGAGCCGAATGCAACTGGCCCATCAGTGATGGCCAACAGCAGGCCAGCATTGGTATGTCATCACATTACATTGGTATGTCATCATCCAGCAATTTTCCTGCAGTGCTAGCACCTATCCCACTGCTATTCCTTTGCTGGCCCAGCACTTTCCCTTACAAAAATTTCTTATAGAATTCTATAAAAAAAATCAAAGTATTATATAATTATGGCTCTTTTTTCTATAAGCTAGTTTCGCCAAGAGCTATAGAAATATCTGTAGAAATGTCTATAATAGAAATGTCTGTAGAAATATTTGAAACTTATGCAGTTTCCATGTGGTCACCCTCCCAAGTACTAACCGCTTTCGATGCTGTTTGGTTTTCGTGATCGGACATGAACAAGTGCTTTCAGCGTACGCTACGACTGCTCGTAGTTTTCAAGCTCTCATTACCCAGTGGCTGAGAGGTTCTGCTCTCGAAGCTGGTAGACGGGAGGTGCTGGGTTCGAACCCAATCGCGCCCGTGCGTCTAATCGTTCGGAATTTTCGTGGTTTTCTTCGAGCCATGGATTTCCATGCGTAAATACGGGTTAGGTTCCGTTAGAAAGACCCCCACGAAGGGCACTCCCCCTCCTGGGCCTATATCCCTCGTGCAGATAATTGGCCGTCAAAAATCAACCAACCAACCAAGCTCTCATTAAACTATTTCAAGTTTGTTTCTTTTGTGATTTACGTCCCCAATCATTAAATTAGTATAGAAATTATTCTATTTTATAGAAATCCTATGTATTTTATACGCTTTTTTTATTATTGATTCTGAACTGTGTAAATTATGAAAACCGAAATCCTTTGTAAATTAGTAACACCAGATTTAAGGAGAAAAACAAGTGCGTTGAAATAAAGAATTTATTTATTTATTCATTTACTTATTTATTTTGTTGGTGGCAGTGGTGCTATATTTTTTACAGTTTCAAAAAAAATTAGCTTCACAGCTTAAATTGTGTTAAGATATTCATTTCAGATTTGTGTTCAAATAATCAATGTCTTCGATATTCGCGTCGCCACCTAGCGTAAGGGTTCCCAGCACTAATACTGCAAAAGTTCATGCACTTCCATGTAGTGTTGGGCCAGCGAATGAGATAAAATGGATGACCGTCAGAATTTTATCTGATAATTTCAACAGCAAAGTTGACTGAAGCTGTCCAGCAGTGGTCATGCAGTGGTAGACCATCAGCCAGCACTTCTCCATCATTGCCAGCACCTCTCTTGCTGCTGGGCAGCAATTTCCTCTTTGCTGGGATATATTTATATATAATATTTTTATATATTTTGTTAAAATTGTAACTATCGTTTTTAAGACTTTTCAACAAAGTTGAAAAGTGTTTATGACTTCGGTTTGTCTGTCCTTCTGTCCGCGCTCTAACTCTCGTAAATATAGTCGGATCGTTCTTAAATTTTTGGATGTTAGTGACCTCTACCATAGCACGATCCATAGTTCCTGTACAGGGACAGTCAAAAGTTCTCCTCTACATTACGGCCTATGGGAAAAAATCGTTTAAAATGGTTTTTAATGATGTTACATGCTTTCAATCATAATAAAATCCATATGCATTTATCAAGTGCACTAAAATATGCATTCTGTAGAATATACGATGCAAAGAATAGTTATTATTCATTTGCAGGGCCACACAAAATAATTCATTTACAGAAAGATATAGGGGTAGAGGGAATTGTTTCCGGCGTATTTTAATTATATTGAATTATTTCATGTATAATGAAATTAATATACGTCGCTGAGGTTTACTATAACTTATTTCATGTATAATACGAAGTGTATAGCATTTACAGAGATACGCAAAAGATTTTAGATACTATATTCTATACGAAGTATTGTGCAGTAGCGATGATTGCTGGAAATACATTTTTAATTATGTTATGTGCTTTTATGTTTCACTATATTTATGCATAGTATATGGTGTGTATAAATACTGTAATTCATATAGAGGGCTACACAAAATAATTCGTAACAGTTTCTGGGTATGATTGCAAATTAATTAAAGGTAGTTCTTAAATGAGTTATGCATTTATACACGGATCTGCATTTGGTTTACTAACAGATGTTTGTAGAACATAGATAAAAGGATATACAGGTTCACGCAAAATATTGGATACATGGCCGTCTATAAATGATAATTTCTGGAAATGTGATTTCAATAGTTTTAAGAGTGTTTTACTTTGAATTAAACTTTAGCTAACTAGTGGCGTGTAATAAAGTTACTTCGTTAACTAAAGGGCTGTACAAATGTATACAAGTATGTTTTGATCTATTAGTATAAATTGCGGAAAGAGAAATTTGAACCTGTTATGCTTTTTTTTTTTCTAAACTAAATTTTCACATTATATAGTATATATATCAACCTACAGATCAAATACAGGGCTGTTCAAAAGAATTGGAATACATATTTGGCTATATACGGTAACTGCAGAAATCAGTTTTTCAAATGTTTCATGCGTTTTTTAAAAGGTTTACTTAGTTTTCTGATATACCTTATTTCTCTAAATAACGAAGTTTTGTTAAAGCATTCAGAAAGTGTTGGAAAGTGTTTCAAAATCTATGCTAAACGCATGATTTTTCTTACTTGTTATTTTATAATTAGATTTCAGAAATTTTATATACTGCAATTTTAATATAAATAAATAATTCATTCGATAAAAATTTGTGAAATAAAAAAAATCTTGCACATACTTTTATCTTTAGAACTATGCAATTTTTTTTTATTTGAAAATTCATTCATTATTCATTATTAAAGACCGAAATTTTAATTCAATTATGCTTGAAACGTTTTCTCATTTAAGGTACAATATATTAATAAATTAATATATAACATTGCAATATCACCTGGCCACCAAAATCGTATTTCTGAATGAATATCTTTACAAAAATATATTTAAAAAATAATTAGATTAAAGAAAATATGTAGCTTTTGTTTAATTAAGTGAAAAATAAATTGCTGAATATACAAAGCTAGGATTTTTCATTCCCAAAATTTAATTATTTCAAAGGAAGGTCTTTTACTGTATGAGTAATCGTGATAAGAAATCAAAAAGATAGTATTAATTTACTTTGAGCAGCGAAGCTTGACATCTTTGATACAGGAAGGTAAAAAGTTAATTCTTTTATTGTTCAACTGATTTTCTTTTATTCTTCCCATTTTCTTAACTGGCTATATTTTGTTATCCACATGATCATGCAGAAAAAAAGCTGTTTTGTATATCTAGAGAACTAATTAATCAAAACTTACTCCTTTCTAAAAGTTTATTAACGTACAAATTTTGCTTGGGTATTTTCAGAAGCTTGTATGATTAATTTTCGGATGAAAATTATTATAAAACATGCAAAAATAATTATGCTCAGATAAAAAAATTACATGACACAAACAAAAACAAAAAACAAACAAGCAAGATATTTACAACGGGTTACAAAATATAGGTTAAAAATAATTTTCATTGAAAAAATTAATAATTTTTCTATATTTAATACACATATACAAGATATCAATAAAAGAATGTTCCAGTTATAAATTTTAATATTATCAACTGCAAGCATTGGAGAGTGTTGGTTCAAGGTCACAAATAAAGAGTAACTCAAATAGTTTTAGATACACTCATACGCGAATACTGCATTGTTACTTACTCGATTATTTACCCGATGTAATTATTCATACGGAAAATGGTGACTAACGGGAGTAAATAACTATTGGAGAGATGAAGATTTAAACGCCGTTAGAGCCATGCGTTTTTTTTTTCTTTTGGGGCTTTATAAGATATAATATCTACATTCCGCAGCTACCTACTGATTTGCCAAATTTGAGGCACAGACTTGAAGATGTTATTGCTTCCATTACTCAGAGCTTGTTAACCGAAAGTGGGGGAAGAACTGGACTGTAGGTTGTATGTGTGCCATATAATTGGCGGTATAGCTGTATAATGTTGTATAAAGTTACACATATTGAATATTTGTAAGCGAAACTAGGTTAGTTTCTCATCAGGTTGGTGTATGATTTTTTGTAAATAGTCTAAATTAAACTGATTTAATATACAATTGCAAGTGGAATATTCTTTTATGGACATCCTGTATATATATATATATATATATATATATATATATATATATATATATATATACGTGTGTGTGTGTGTGTGATTGCCCAACAAATTCAGCAAATTGCTTTTTTGTGTGAACGATAATTATTTTTACAAAAATTAAAATTTTGAAATATACAAAAACTACATGTTTAAATGAAATAAGCAGTCTCAGTCTTAATTTCGTTTATAACACATACATATAGAAAGTTTGAAAATATTTTTTTTAGGAATTTTGAAATTTTACAAAAGATATGTACAGTATATGGCCAAACGTGACCGGCCGCTTGCGAGTTCGGACGTTTTCTTAAATATCTAAAAAATTACATCGAGAATTATTCCGAAACTCCAGGTGTGTAAACAGAATAGTGCAGGTCTTATATTTTCGTGAAGGTTTTTTCCCGAAACCCCATAGGGGACCGTCAACAAATTGAAAAAGAACGAATATAATTTGACAACCCTATAAAAACTAGTGTAGCAAAAGCGTTCAAACTGTAGATTATGATTAAGGGCCTTATTTTAATAAATTGTGTTCATTTTTATGAGAATAGTATGTATATTCGTAGAGAAATTAAAGTTTTTATAAAACGAGTCCCAAATTTTGCCAAGTTCGCTGCTTATACTTTGTAGAATTCTTAATATAAAAGAAGTTATTTTCAGAAAATATGATAAATAACATTGTACACAATACCCTGATATCGAAATGAAATAAATAATGAAAATTGTATGAAAGATGAGCCATTTTACTAAATAATGATTTACAGCGCATGCCCGACTATAAACAAAATATAATGTGCATAATACGTTAGCTAAATGTTCAGAGCAACTTTTGTAAAACTCTCAAAAACAGAGCTTGAAAATTCTGAAAATTATCGATGATAGAATAAGCTCAAAATCCGTTGTTTCTAAAATGAAGCAAAAAGATGAGAAGTTGTATCCATAAAGCATCAAAAATCGCAAGTGGCTAGTCACCTTTGGCCATATAGTGTATATTTACACTATATGGCCAAAGGTGACCGATCACTTGCGATTTTAGACGTTTTGTTAAATATCTAGAAAAATACATGAGCAATTAACCTGAAACCGCAGGTGTGTAAACAATATAGTATATGGGTCATATATTTCCGCGAAGATTTTTTTCCTGAAACCCCATACAGAACGTCAATAAATTGAAAAAGAATGAATATCTTTTGGATAACCCTGTAAAAACCAATGTAGCAAAAGCATTCAAACACGAGATTATAAATAAGTGACTTATTGTAATATACTGTGCTTATTTTTATGAGGATAGCATGTATACTCGTAGAGAAATTAAGGTTTCTATAAAAACAACCCCAAATTTCGCCGAGTTTTTTGCTTATAACTTGCAGAGTTCTTAATATAAAAAAAAGTTCTTTTCAGAACATATGCCAAACAATATTTTACACTATACTTTGCAATGAGAATTAAAAGATAATAAAAATTGGATGAAAAATGAGCAGGTTTATTAGAAATGTTTCACCGCGCATGCGCGAATGTAATCAAAATATAATGTGCATAATGTGTTAGCTAAGTATATAGAGCAACTTTTGTGAAAGACTCAAAATCATAGCTTGAAAATTCTGAAAATAATCATCGATAGAATAAGCTCGAAATCCGTTGTTCCCAAAAAAAGCAGAAAGATCAGAGTTGTATCAAATATCTGTTGATTAGTTCCAAAGTACCGTACACAGTATTGCACGTACTACTATATTCGGATACAAGCCCTGATCCGAATGTTTCTGTTTAGTGTGTACATAGAAATAGCAATATAAGGGTTGACCGGGCTAAAACTATCCAAACATTATGGCTTATTTTTAAGGAGCTACCCATTAGAATATAATAGACTGCTCCTCCGTGGATTGGAAATCCTTCCGAGATTGTTTTGGATCTACACTGTTCAGCCCTGCATGCGTACGGTGTAGTCAGCAATCGGCACGAAGGCCAAGTGCCTGGCCACTATGGTCTCTGGATTTAATTCTGTTAGACTTTTTTGCTTGGGAATCCATTAAATCCGCTGAGACAAAAAATTGAATCTGTGGATGAGTTGAAGAAGCGTATTATTCAAGCAATTCGTCTAATAACGCCTCATATGCTACGAAACTCTTGGAGAGAGCTGGATTACTGTTTAGATATTTGTCGAGATACAAGTGCGCACACATTGAAATCTATTAATATTAAAACTTGGTGAGATATTCTTTCTATTTAAATATTAAAAAAAATCTAATGGGTAGTTCCGCAAAAATGAGCCATAACTTTTGGATACTTTTAGCCCGGATACCCTGTATATATGTAGGATTTGGTCTGTAAATTACTTAAATATTGGCTTAACTTTTGACAACAAAGTAATACATCTCTTTACTATTTAATTTTATACAATTAAACAATCAACAATATTACTTACTCGAACAAGTAATGCGATGAGTTTATTACAACTATTCATATACATCAATTATATAACATATTTATTCATATGCATACTTGAATTTACCTAGAATTCTGGTACAAAATCTTTATTTTGTATACAAGCAATCTACAACCTTCTTTATAAGAAAAAAATGGTCCTTACACGCAAGGATCTCCTCAGATAGTGAGATTTCCCCATTTTCGACGTATTATGTACTTTCTTTCAATATGATGCCGTGTATCGATTTATCAAACCCTGTGTTTGTTAAGATGCATTGTTGAGGATATTTATTATTCCATATATATATATATATATGTGTGTGTATATATATATATGTTGCATTTTAGCAACATTGGATTGGCTTTATCGTTGAAAATGCCGTACTGGCTGTCACGATAGTAGTTGCGGATCACATTCAGCGATAATGGCGTAAAAGAAGTGGTCAGAACAGATAATTCGAATCTGTTATATTAGTAGAACAAATTGTTGAAATGCAGTTGTCGAGTGAAAACAATGCAATACATCGTTCCGTGAAGTTTCCCCAGAAGAAATTGAAACAACTCATAATATCAGCTAAGCACTTTATTAGAACATCTTGTAAAAAACGCAGTTTCCACCAAGATAATTAGCCATCACTCCGTAGTAGTAATTAGGTTTAAACAAAGTTCCAGATAATTGAATAACAGGACGGTGACCAGGGGATGGATGAAAACTGGAAATACGACTCAAATCTGCTATAATCTGCTGAAACACAGCGAGTATCAACTTTTTGTTCCTCACCTGTAAGGGTACAAATATGACGTAGATCGCGCTCTCAACCAATGAATAATTAAGAATGTCACGTCAGAGTGCGAACAGAGCTAGCGGATGAATTTGAAGGAAAAAAGGATAACATCAGAAATGCGCGGGAATGTAAAAATGGAAGCTAAAAGAATATTCTCGAAAGAAAAAAGCGCGGGAAGGGAACATTTAATTTAAGAATACTAAAAGCGTAATATTTAAGCAATTAAGACGAGCGATACATTAAATTAAAGGGAATTTAACAGAGTTAACGATAGAGATTATTTAAGGATAAGGATTTAGTGAATGTAAAGTAGTAATTTAGAATAAGATAAGGAAATCGCGGAATTAGATCTAATAATGTAACATATATATATACAGGGTGTATCTGGAAAAGAGGACAAAACTTTACGGGGTGAGAGAACACAGCTATACGAGAAAAATGTCGTCATAGAATGTGTTGTCGGAATGCAAGCGGTGAGAAGCTAAAGGGTAGTTTTCCACTCTCCCAGGGCGATGGATTTGTTGAGGTGGTCCCACAGTTTGACCACCAAGATCGCCAGATCTCTCGTGTTTCGACTTTTTACTGTGTGAATCACATGAGAAGCCACCTAATCAACGACTGCCCTATTGAAACTCATGTGGATCTAGTCGCCAGGATTTCCGTTGTTGCCGGCGATATTCGGGAAATGAATGGTGTCCTCGCAAATGTGCGTCAGTACCTATTCTGCAGGTGTGAAACGAGCATAACAACTGGCGGAAGACCTTTTGAGCAATTTCTTTGAGGTCCATTAATTATATTCCTATCAATAAAATGTTTTCTGAAGTATCTCCTCTTATGCTCGTGTTTATTCGTTAACTGCGACATTAGGAAACTACTTTTTAACTCTCCACTGCTTGCTTTCTGACAATACATTCTATGACGAATTTGCTCATATAGATGCGTTCTATCATCCCATAAAGATCTGCCCCTTTTTTCAGATACACCCTGTATATGTAATTATATGCATACAAATTTTAAGTACATTGAATCTTTAAATATACGAGGTGGAACCCGCCGAATTTCGACGAAAGAAAATGTTTACAAAGGAACTGTTGCATCAAATTTATAATACAATAACAACAATAATTAGAATAAAAAATCCATCTTACACTTGTTAATTTAACTCTCCAAAGACATATTTTAACCTAAGATTAACAAAATGCTTTTTTCATAAACTTCAACTGTTAAAATTATTGAAAAATTAAACTTAATTCATATACGTCATCAGTAAAATATAATCACGATAAGTAATTTTGATTAAGCTATTAATTGATGCTTGGTATTACGGAATGAAGAATCCGCAAAAATGATTTAACCTTGACATAATCATAGAATTTTTCTACCTTTACATCTAAACCAAATCAAGTCATTTTCCACGTTTCACATCCATATTAACCATTTAAAAACATTTTAATGCGCAATAGGTTATTAATAAATGTATTTTCAATCTTGAAGTCACGTTTGTTTACTATTACAAGTTTTCATGTTAAAATTCCCACTCGTGATTTGAGGTCTTAGTATAATCTCTGTACCTGCGCGTAAAAATTCCAGAAATTTATAACTTTTAGACGTATTCAAGGGGAAATATCTCGTTTTATCAAATAAAATTATCGTTTACTTTTAAATATGACGTCATTTTCAGTCGCTGAAATATTTTGCCTATTGACTCAAACTCAATATCAGCGAAATGAAAAAATAGTGAAATATAACAGCATCATCAGGGAAATTGTGCCTTTTTTAAAGTTTAACGTCATTTTCTGTTCAAATTTTTAAAAATATATTTTTAATTGTGATGAGAAAATGGCATCAGTAAGAATATAATTAATAAAGATAACTAATCCACTTTTAATAGAAATGAAGTACTTCAGTTGCTACGCTTAGAAAATTGGTATAAAAAACTATAAAAAAATTAATATCTCAAAAATAAATTAAGATACAGCTTTCAAACAAATTGCATTTAAAAGTGCATTTTTTCTGCAGACGACGGTGTAAACATTTAAAATTGGGATGTTTAGAAGTTCGAAAATTGCAAAAGAGAAATTTCATTTCAAATTTCAAAGTGTTGCCATTCGCAGAATGACGTATGCGTTACGCACAGATATGTTTGTCCTTTATAATATAGAAAGAAAATGCATAGAAACAACAAAAGGACAATTCAAGAACTCAGTCATAAATAACTGAAAAATGACAATGTAAAAATTTTTCAATTTTCATAATAACATTAATACAACATTTGTGAAAGGCCGAAGTTAGCATTAAAATATCACTTACTTCGGAATACAAATAAAATTTTCAAAACACACTTATTTTTAAAAATGTCAAAATAAATAAATGAAAAATTAGTAATAAATCACGATATGTGTTTAAAAAAAAGAAACAGTATTTTGCATCAACAACATTTCACATGAAGATGACAGCGAAAAACACGATCACTTATTGTGAAAAATAGTTCTGGATTTCAAAGGCAAATAGGACTGTAAATCTATCATAACAAGTTTAAAATGGGGAAAAGAAGTTAAAAAAAATGACATCATCGCGAAAAAATAGATATGGGAGAATAAATTGATTAATATATTTTTAAGTGCTTTATTATAAATTTATTTAACGAAGTTATATAACATGAATTTGGAATGTTTAATAAATTTCTTAAAGATCTATAAAATTTCAATACATTTTTGAGCCGTTATTTTTCCAATTGCAACAGTCTAGTACATTAAATATCCATCAGTGGCATACAAAAAGAAAAAAAAAGAAAAGAAAAAGAAAGAGGCGTCTAAGAAAGTTTAAGAAAACAGGGAAATTTTAGAAGAGATTCTAAATTGCATTCGATATAATACTGAAATTTTTGTTCAAAATTTTGTACCATGCTTAATCATGATATGAAAATATTATAATAAATGAAATTTCTTTTATCTATACTAATTTTATAAAGAAATAAAAAATGTTTGTATGTTAGAGGTAATCTCTGGTGCTACCGAACCGATTTCAAAAGTTAAGGTACCAAAAGGATGGTGTTAGCCCAACTTAGGACATAGGCTATATTTTATGTCGGTGCCACAACCCCAAAGGGAGTGCAGGAGTAAAAAACGTTTTAAAAATGCAATTTTTGTGTTATGGAAGAGCCTAGAATCATGAAATTCGGAATGGTAATTACTTATAAGATATAAATGATATCTAAGAACATTTTCTAAACAATTCGAAATTTAAAAGAGGTGAAAATGCACAAAAAGCGCTCTAAAAATGTTCTAAATGGCGGTTTCTACACAATCTCAGGAAATACCAAACCGATTAAAAAACTAATTGTGTCAAAATTATGGTGACAACACTTGCTCCAAAATAGGCTATATTTTATGTCGTTGCCACTAACCCAAAGGGAGGGCAGCAGCAAAAAACGTTCTAAATTACGGTTTTTGCGTTACCGAAGGGCGCAGAAATATGAAATTTGAAATGTTAGTTACTTATTAGATATAAAGTATTTCTAAGAACAGTTATTAAAAAATTCGAATTTTAAAAGGGTTGAAAATGCACAAAAAGTGTTCTAAAAGATGCTCTAAATGGTATTTTCTGCACAATCTCTGGAAATACCGAACCGATTAAAAAAATAATGGCGTCAAAATGATGGTGACAGCCCTTGCTCCAAGATAAGCAATATTTTATGTCAGTGCCACTACCCCAAACGGGTTCAGGAGCAATTAGCGTTTTAAAAATGCAATTTTGCGTTACGGAAGGGCCTTGAAATATGAGATTTGAAATATTAGTTACTTATTAGATATAAATGATTTCTAAGAAAAGTTCTTGAAAAATTCGAAATTTAAAAGGGGTGATAATGCGCGAAGAGGGTTCTAAAAAACAGTCTAAATAGTGATTTCAACTCAATTTTGAGAAGTATCAAATCGATTTCAAAACTAATGGTTGTAAATTGATGGTGACAGACCTTCCTCTAACATGGCTCTGTTTTATTTTTGTATCACTAACACCTTGGGATTGCAGGAGAAAAAAAGTTCTAAATTGCGGTTTTATGTTATGGAAGGGCCTATAATCATGAAATTTTGAATGGTAGTTACTTATACGATATCAATAATCTCCAAGAACATTTGCTAAAAAAAATCGAAATTTCAAAAGGGTGAAAATGCGCGAAAAGCGTTGTAAATTGAATAATGGAAGGATCTAGATTCATGAAATTTTGCATGGAATATATTTATTAGATATAAATGATCTCTAAGAACATTTCTTTTAAAAAAAATTAAATTTAAAGGGGGTGAAAGTGCGCGAAAAGTGCTAAAAACGTTCAAAAATGCCGATTTGTGAGCAATCTCAGGAAGAAACAAACTTATTTCAAAAGTAATGGTAGGAAATTGATGCTGTCCGCCTTTGCTCTAACATAGACGCTATTTCATGTAAGTGTCACTATCACCTGGAGGTTGCAGGAGCAAAAACCGTTCAAAATTTAGGTTTTTGTGATCGGTAGGGTATAGCAACTTGAAATTTAGCAAGGTACATATTTATTAGATATGTATGATCTTTAAGAACAGTTTCGAAAAAAATGTAATTTTAAAAGGGGTGAAAATGCGCGAAAAGCGTTCTAAAATCGTTGTAAAACATTCTAAATTGCGATTTCTACGCAATCTCCTGAAATACAAAACCTATTTCAAAAGTAATGGTTGCAAATTGATGGTGACAGTCTCTGCTCCAACATATTCTATATTTTATGTTGCTGTCACTACCATGTGGGGGTGCAAGAGCAAAACATGTTCTAATTTGCGTTTTTTCCATAACTGAGGGGTCTAACATTTTGAAATATGGCATGGTATTTACTTAGAATATGCAACTGCTTTCTAAGAACAGTGGAAAGAAAATTCCAAATTTAAATGGATGAAGTGAGTGAAAAGCATTCTAAAAACGTTCTAAATGATAATTTTTATGCAATCTTATCAAATACAAAACCGATTAAAAAAAATAATGGTGTCAAATTGTAGGTGATAGAACCTGCTCAAACATAAGCTATATTTTATGTCTGTGCCACTACCACCAGACGGTTCCAGGAACAAAAACTTTCTAAATTGCGATTTCTGTGACACTGGAGAGGCTACAAACTTTAAATATGGCATGGTAGTTACTTATAAAATATAAATGCCCTCGAAGGAACGTCGAAAATAAATTCGAATTAAAAAGGGGTGAAACGAAGGGGAGGTGAGAAAAGCGTTCTAAAAAAGTCTTAAATTACGATTTCTAGGCAATTTCAGGAAATATATACCAATTCTAAAAGTATTAATAGCGAATCAGGTAACAATCTCTGATCCTATTTAAGCTATATTTTATGCGGATTATTCTGCCACCTAGGGTTCACAGGAAAAACAATCGTTCTAAAAAAGGCCTTTAAAAGCCTTCTAAATTAAGTTTCTGTATAATATTAGGAAAAAAACAAACCGATTTCAAAACTAATGTTGGCAAATTAAGGGAGACAGTTCCTATTTCAACGGAGCCCTTCATGTTGAGAGAGGTATTAGGACTTGGAATTTGACATGATGGTTAATTTTAAGATGTAAGAAGATGGTTTCTAAAAAATTCAAAACTTCAAATGAATACTGAAATAAGCGTGTTAATTGGGCATAAAAGTTTCAAAATATTTTCTTAATTATCATTTATTTAGTTTTATTTCTTTTTATTAATTTAAGTCTCATTTCTGCCTAATGCAGTGTAACAATTAAGTTTAGACAGACTATGTATTGAATAGTAATTTTTGAATTATTCCTTAAAGTATAATTCCTTTTAATAAAAATTAGACATATAAATATCACTTGGCATATTTCAAATATTACGAGAGCAAAGCCGCAGGGTATGCTAGTTTATTATATTTTTGAGTATTTAAGCTTAGATTGCAAAGAGTGTTTTTTTTTTTTTTTCTGAAAATAAGTTCAGAAATTTTCTATGAAAAACTTTGTTATTATTTGTTTCAAAACGTAAAAAAATAAATAAATAAATAAATCATCAAAAATAAAAATCTCGTACAAACATCCATTTATAAAACTATGTAAAACTACCTATTTTTGAAATAAGCAATTCATGAATGACATTAAAAATAACTTTTGTTGAATTCGGTTTAAAATATTTTAGACTTACTTTTTTAAAGCTTGTATAATATATATATATAAACTTGTTTTATTTGGCTATTAAAAATATGTTTCCTTATTAGAAAAATTACAAAAAAATAACCACTTTAAAAAAATCTTATTGAACATATTTTGTTTTAGTTAAATTAAGTGAAAAACAAATAATCAAATATACAAACCTATGACCCAGGCTCTCAAACAGGTAATTATTTCAAAATAAGCCCTTTTACTATATGAGAAAATAAATAAGAAAGATAAATTAATTTACTCTGACCAGCAAAGCTTATCATTTGTAATACATAAAGCTAATAAGATAATTATTTTATTGTTCAAACAATTTTATTTTGTTTTCTGCATTTTCTTAGCTAGCTATATTTTGTTATCCAGATGATCATGCAGGGAGGTCAGCTGTTTTATATAACTAATGCAGTAATATATCAGCACTAAGTTCTTTATAAAAGCAGGCATACATGAGTATTTTATTGGTAGTTTTTTAGAAGCCCGTGTAATTACTTTATTGTTAAAATTTATCAAAAAAGGGGAAAAATTCTGCTTTCAAAAAACTTTTATTTAAAGATCAAAGAATATTGCAAATTGTGTATTTAAACTGATTTAGTTTTAAATTTTATGTACGCACCAGAGAGATTAAGATTAATACGTAGTTATGAAATTTAAAATTAATTTCATGCCGAGCATTCGATTCGATACAATAATCATTGTTTATAAACTGGCATACCTACTCTTTACACTGTAACTTACACAGTTACATACAATATGTATATCGCATCAAACTAGAGCTTTCAAGTTATCTTTTTAAAGCGATTTTATTTTGTACTCTTTTTTTTTTTTTAATATGTAATTTAATATCCATTTTATCATGTTGAAAAGTTTGTTGTTTTGTAAATGATGCATTAATTAATCAAACAAGAGTTTTTTGCATGAAAATATTGCATTTGATATTTAAAAATTTATAACCGATTTACTATATTTAATGGTTATTTAACATGGAAAAAAAATAATTCATGTCTAACTCATTTAACAAATTCTAACTCTTATTAATAAAGGCCTATTATTTTTTTTTTTAAAAATTTCATTTTCCGTTTAAAATAAATGAACATAATGAAACCTATATTCAATCATTGGCATATAACTTTTGCGAACATAGAAATATTTTATACAAAATGCATAAAATGCATAAATAATTGGGCACCGATTTGACATTTTAAACAAATTTCATTTTAGCTAACGTCCCTAAGAAGCCGACGTTACATTTAAAAATATTACTTACGTCTTCATAAAAATAAACTTCTACAAGAAGATTTATTTTAAAGACTGTCAAAATAAATAAATGAACAATCAATAATAAATCAAGATATATTGGAATGAAACAAAACTCCGCCATGACAGCTCGCCTCACGAAGATGAAAAGGGAAGACATGATCATTTCATCTGAAAAAAAAATCTGGATTAAAAAAATAAACTAAAGCTCTTTAGCTATCATGCAAATAGGTTTCAAATTGTGTATATGTCAGAAATTAACAAATCATGAAACCATCCTATAACTAGTATGTTGTGGCCATCACAAAACTTTCTTCTATATAAATCACGTCAATTAAATCATTTAAATAGTACAAGAAATAACAACGATTTACCACCAATTCATATCAAAGTGTATCTGAATTTGAAGTTAAAAGAAAATTCGTGCATTAGTTCTTGAGATAGAGCTATAGCGGAAATTCTGAAAAAAGTAGCATAGCAGCGCCACCTGTTGAGCGATTTACACAAAAATAAGCAGCACTAAATGATATCAAGGTATACCTGAATCTGAAGTTTGTTGAAAATCCAAGCATTAGTTCTTGAGATAAAGCTATTGCGGAAATCGCAAAAATGCAGCATAGCAGCGCCACCTGTTGAGCGATTTACACCAAAAATTAAACAGTACTAATTTATACGTCAATTCATGTCAAGGAATAACTAAATCTGAAGTTTGTTGACAATCTGTGCAATAGTTCTTGATATACAGCTATTGCGGGAATCGTGAAAAATGCAGCACAGCAGCGCCACTTGTTAGGCGATTTACACCAAAAATTAAACAGCACTAATGTATATCAGGGACTAACTGAATCTGATGTTTGATGAAAATTCGTGCAATTTTTCTTGAATTAGAGTTAGTTCGATAATCATGAATAATGCAGCATAGCAGCGCCACCTGTTAGGCGATGTTTACAAAAAAGTAATCAGCACCAAATTATGTCTTGGGCTAACTAAATCTGAAGTTTTATGAAAATCCGTGCAGTAGTTCTTGAGATATAGCTATTAGAGAAATCGTGAAAAAAGCCGCATAGCAGCGCCCCTGTTGGGAGATTTTCACCAAAAACTAATCAGGTCCAGTTTATATCAAGGTCTAACTAAATATAAAATTTTGTGAAATTCCGTGCATTAGTTCTTGAGATAGAGCGCCCACAAAATTTTTGTCACATACAGACTCACAGAGTGACAGACAGAGTGACAGAGTGACAGACAGACTCACAGACAGGCATTTTCTAAAAACTATCAAATCGTGTTCTGAGCATTCTAAAACGTATAAATCCGTCGAAAACCGGTCGAAATTTTTCACGAATCTAATACTTTCTTCTTGTAAAGATAGAAGAAAGTAAAAATGGAATATAAAAGTCTGAAATAATAAACTGATAAATGGATGTTTAAGCAAGTTATTAGATATGTAAAATTTATTTGTCTAAGTTTCTAGATTTGAAAAGTCACTTTGAAATATTTAGTAAGTATCTTAAAGCACTATAAAGTTAGTACGTTTTACTGAACTATTATTTTTTTCGATTGCAATTGAAATCGTCTACGATAGGGGCTCTCAAACATTTAGACCGACGTACCACTAAATCCTTCCGTTCATACTTCCGCGTACCACGAAATAACAAACGTAATGCTAATATAGGAAAAAATGTGAAAATGGATCTTCCCATATTTTTTTTATTTAAATTCACGATTTTAAATAATTTTACTGCTTTAAAACGGATATTCAGACAGAAGAATCCCAAACGGAAATAAACTCATATGTTTAAAAAAAAAAATTTGGTAGAAAAATTTCAATCCGTAAACTAAAAAAAAAAAAACATTAATTATATTTGACACACAACTTCAATACCAAAATAAAATTAAATTTCAACACCTCCTATCAGATCTTCCAGTACAAAAAAAAGGGGTGGTGGTGTTAGACAGTACACTTGGGAAAAAAATAGCTTTAATTACTCCTATTCGAACAGGCTCCTCCTATTAGTACGTATTCAGACTTCTCCTTCAAATAATTCAATTTAAAAATCATGCTTTAATGCCTTTTTTTCTGTTAATTAAATTTGTTTCATCGATTAATTTTTAAATTTGTTCATTATCTACAAATTTAAAATTTTCCTATATTAATGTAATAATCACACGTGTTTAATTCTGTAAAACTGATTCTATCATAAAGCACCGCGTGCGGATTTCAGAGCTAATTTATTCTAAAAACTAAACCTCGATTTGAAAAATAATAATAAGTAAATGAATAAATAAAAAATAGAACACTCTAGCTATCATTCTAATAAGTTTAAAATTGTGTATATAAAAGAAATTCAGAAATAATGAAATTCTCCCGTAAAACTTGATCAAACATGTCTGAGATAATAAATTGATAAATGGATGTTTAAACTAATTGTTAGATATGTGAAATGCTTTTGACGAAGTTGCTACATTTGTAAAATCACTATGAAGCACTTAGTAAATTCCTTAAAGACCTATAATGTTAGTGCATTTTACTGAACTATTATTTTTTCGATTGCAATTCCAATGATCTACGTCAGGCGCAGCTATAACTTTTTTTTCCCGATTTATGTTATTTTTGAATGTGTAAGCTAACTCTGCAAATAATGCAAGCAAGACGTATACAATTCAGCATTGACTTGACAGAGGAAAGAGAATTCAATATTCAAAATGACACAATTAGCATTTCTCGTTGATTTTGGCATGATTAATGCTTACATTAGTCTAGAAGTTGATTTATTTTCGAAAGTGTTTAAATAAATAACTGAATTAGAATCTTAATAGAAATCTCATCTTAATAGAAAACCAAGCTGCATTACACTAAAATAGATTTGTGTAGGTACGCATTTCACATGATGAAAGTGAAAATCATGATCATACTGAAAATTTAACGCGGATTTTAAAAGAAACTAGAACCGTCTAGCTATGATAATATCAAGCTTTAAATGGGGAAAGTAAACCATAAATATATATATCATCGCTTCAAAATATTTAAGTGATAAAAAATTATTAATGAATCTTTAAGCAGTTTATTACAAATTTGAAATTTATTCAACGAAGCCATTACATTGAATTCCTAAAGTCACTGTGACAAATTGATTGAATTAATTAAAAGCTACTGTGCGTATTTGTGAATTTTTAATCTTTTACATTAAATCATTCTAATTTGTTTATAACGTTGTTACATTTAACTTTTAAAATCTCTTTAAATTCTGATAAATTGTCTGAGCTATCCCACGACTTTAAGATAGCAAATTTTTAGACAAATATGAAAAAATATTTTTGTTAATAATTTTGAAAGACTGTAATGTGCAAAACAGTTTTTGTTTTCTTCTTCAGACTATTGTGTGAACCGTTATGGGTGTTTTTGTTTCAGTTACCGAATATGTTGTTTAAGGGCCTCAAGATACAAATAACTTTTTAACATTACAATTAAAGAAAGTTCAACATAAAAATCGGAATTTTTATTTTAAAATATAGAGAGAATATTTTTAATAGATTTTCAAAAATAAAAATTTTAACTGCATCGTCTGAAAATTTTGATTTCATAAACAGTCATAATCCCCCCATCTTCCCCATATCTCCCAAAAAAATGGTTTTCATTATATCAGTGATCATCTATAATTTTTGTGATATTGCAAGTGTTATGAAATAGCGGTTTGAATATTTTAAAATTTCCTGAAATTTTACATCTATTTTTTTTTTAAATTAACTTAAATAAAATATATGAAAAGTCATGATAGTGATAATTAATCGGATTTTTTATTACACTAGGACTATCTCTCTATTGTAATAACATGTTTAAAATGTGGTAAAATATAAAAAAAATACATTGATAAAAGAAATAAAAAATACATTTCAAAATGCCTCAAATATGAGAAAAAAAATGTGAATGCTCAAGAAAAATCCTTTTTGTTAAAGTGTTATACTTGTTTATTATGTTATCACATTTAATATTTAAAATCAGTTTGTAAGATTTAATAACTTGTTTAAAGACTTAAAAAGATCATATGTTTTTTAAATGCGACGTTTTTAATTGCAAAAATTTAATACATAAGATATGCATCAGGAACACTAAAAAAATAGAAAAGTGCAAAATAAGAAAGATTTGAAAAAAGGGGAAGTGATTCGATATTGACTTATATAATTCGTAATATTAAGTTTTATGCCCAAAGTGCTTTCCAAATGCCAATTTAATATGTAAATATTAAAAGGATTTTTATTTATATATTATATTTTTGATTATTTAAGATAATACAGCAAATAGCGTTTTATTTTATAAAATGCATTCAGAAATTTTCTATACCGCATTTTTTTTTTTCAGAATATAAATAGTTTATCAAAGAAAAATAATCTTGTACATGTTTCATTTTTAAAATAATACGAAATACTTCATTTTTTATATTAAAAAAATCACAATTAAAAACCTGAATGTTTTAAAATAAATCCTGCTTAAATATACCCAGAAAAAGATTTATTTCCTTTAAGTCATTTAATATATATTTAATATATAATATATATATATATATATATATATATATATATATATATATACAAGCTTTATCTGACTATCCACAAAGTATTTCTCTGTCGGTATTTTAGAAAAACTTTAAAAATAGCTTAAGGAAAATATTTTGTTTTTGTTTAATTAAGTAAAAAATAAATCATTAAATATACAATTGTAATACTTTTTATTTAGAGAAAGTAATTATTTCAAAAGAAGCTTTTTTCAGGAAGAGTAATTACGATAAGATTTTAGAAAGATCAAAATAATTTCATGTGTGCCGCAAACCTTGGCATTTCTAATGCAGAAAGAAAGAAAAAAAAAGTATATATTTTTTATAGTTTCCAGCGATTTCATTTTTTACGTTTTCATTGTTCCTTTTCTAATTTTTTTCTTCATTTCAGCTGTTTTAAATAACCAAATTACTAATTAATCAAGACTGATTTCTCAATAAAGGTCATTTTTTGCAATATTTTTGAGCATTTTGAAGAATTTAAGAAATTGTGTATTGCCAGAAACCGTATGGTAGATTTGTTCTTCCGTATAATTATACAAAACGTAAAAAGATTTCTTTGAGGAGAAAAAAAAATCTTTTAAATCAGTCATTTCTAATAATTTGCCTATCCAATGCCACGTTAAAAGATAAGGAAATGTTTTTAACTGGTCAAAAATATGTAAAGGAAAAAAGGTTTATACTGTAAAACTCTTCCATTTTTTCCCTTTTCATTTTTTTTTTAAATAAATATATATCAGTATCAAAAAGGTCGCTCTGATTCACATTCTTTAAAAAATAACATTTTTAACTATTTTACTTTTGTTTAAATAAATGAAAAATAAATCATCAAATATTCAATCGTAAAAAATTAAATCACCAAAATTTAATTATTTCTTTTATTATTTCAAAGGAAGCTCATTTTCAGGATGAGTAATTGAGATAAGATTAATGTAGATTAAGATAATTTCATGTATGCACTGAAGCTTGGTATTTTTAATGGAAAATATAAAAATAGTGATTCTTTTATCTTTTTCAAAGGATTTCAGTTTTCTATATTTTCTGTTTAGTTTCATTCTTAACTTATTTTTTCTTATTTCAGCGATTTATAATAACTAATGCGCTAATTAATCGACAACAATTTTTTAGTAAGAATCTGGGTTTTTTTCAATCATTTTTTAGCATTGAGAGGCATTTTAAAACACTTGTATGATTATAGTATTTTTTATTATAATTATAAAGCGTATAAATTAGAAAAATTAACAGCATCAACATTTTTTTTTTCACAAATATATCTAATGACTTAAATTAATCATGTCTAATAATCTGGATATTCAAGGCTAATTAAAAATACAAGTTTTTTTTAACAAATAAAAGATCCGTAACAGAAAATAGTTTTTAAAATTATACTTGATATTACTTCTATTTTATTTATATTTAAGATATTTAAGCTATATATATATATATATATACAGTCGAATCCGGTTAAGATGCTCAAGGTTAATACGCGGTTAATACGCGATCCCACTTAATACGTGGATTTTTCTGATCCCTTGAACATCGTCCATAAGTGTAACGCAAAAATATCACGTTTAATACGCGAACGGTTATTACGCGATCCCGCTTAGTACGCGATAGATTTTCGGTCCTTTGAATTAAAAAAAATCACGCTTAAGACGCGAATTCATTGATCGAGATGCGAATTCCTTCCCTCTACTCCGATGTTTTTTATTCAGAAAAAAATAATTGTTTCCGAATAGTAATATTTACTTTATTTAATAACAGATTAATTAAAGCAAATATTATTAATCTAATATAGTGGCAGATATGTAAAAAAAAAAATCACACTAAATTACCAACACTCTCATTCTTCTTTGATCCCGCGTCCTAACATTCTTTGTCTTTATTTTTCGTGTATGTTTTCAGTGTAGAGAGATATAGCCGAATTCAGGATATACAGATACGTCATAAAAATTATTGCAATTAGAGATGATTATACCTGTTGTTAGTGAGAGTTTAAATGTACGTTATATCACAACTATGTTTTATAATGCATTATAGGAAAAAAATTAAACTTGTAAAGATTAAACAAATATGACTGCGGTTGTATAATTCTTTTATGTTTTCTTTACTTTTTGCTTTGCTATCCAAAGATTAATTAGGTATTTTTTTCTTATATAAAAAAGAAGGACAAATTATAATGGCAATCGATATCACAATCACAAGTACTAAATATGAATTTAACTCATTTAGCCCTTTATGTACTGAATTATGAATTCATGAAAATTTTATCTTCTAAAGCATTTTTCGTAAATTGTTTAAGCTACATTAGAAGATTTACATAATCATTAAATAACTTTTAGCAAGATTTTAGAAGGATTGAAGGATTTTGGAGGATTAATTAAATTGGAATTTATAGGGATTTTGTACAATATGTATAACCGCACTCAAATCTTTTTTTTTTAAATATTTTTTTTAGTATTTTGAAGTATTAGGAAATGTAAAAAAATGCCCAGCTCATACAACATTATACAAATCACGTTTAATACGAGATCCCGCTTAATACGCGACTTTTATCCACTCCCTTAAAGCGCGTCTTAACCGGGTTCCACTGTGTGTATATATATATAGGGGAAGGTGGCCTAAAATGTTTCCGTAATGGAAAAACTTGTGTAAAATAGCATAAGTGATTAAATAAAACTTTAGCCCTATGCTAATATGTTTTGCACTATATTTTGCATTATAAACATATTTTAATAATATTTTAAACCCAAATTGAGTAATGATAAAAATAGATTTTTAAAAAAGTGTCCAAATGATTATTCTACTCTCATCCAAGGGCAAAATGATCCTTCATTTAAAAATAATTGTAAATTATTTTTTATCGGCAAAATAAAGGATATAAAAGTAACTATGACAATACATAATGAAATAAAATTAGTTTCACAATCAAATAGCATATATAATTTATTTTATGTAAATTTTAAAACGTTGCAAATAATTTTGAAAAAAAACAATAAAATGGAATATTTGAAAATTATGATCCAAAAATAATAGGATAACACGTGGACTCAAGGAGAAAGATTTCGGGCAGTCACACATTTGGCTCCCATTATGGCTAGGACCTAATACCGGATTTTCTTCAGCCTATGAAATTGTAGTAAAACGATCCACATAATGGATAATTTTACACGGCAACATGGCCGTCCATTTAAGATCACATAACTGGATGACACGGATAAACATAACAAACTACACAAGCGTAAATACTACACAAGATCTCTATTAAATAAACCAAGACATATTTCTGTACATGAAAGACTGTATATCTAAATAAATATAAAAGTTAGTGCGTATCTTATAACATATGATATAAAACCCACTTTTTCAAAGAATTCTATTCAATAGCGTAATACTGGATCGCTTGAATACCGCCATAGCCTCTTCTTTACTTGGCACAACTAGCTTACGTGTTACATTGTAGCTAATGTGACCAGTCTGGAAGAAAACATATATCTACCGTTTTACCCTCGAGGATCATTTTAGGCCACCTTCCCCTATATATATCAGTCTCTTTGTTGGAATTATAAAAAAAGTTTTTTATCTCATACGCTTTCGAAAAAATTCTTTAGAAAATTAGTTAAAAGAAATACTTTGTTTTGTTCAATAAATGGAAAAATAAATCAGCAGATTTTCAATCCTAACACTTTTTATCTTTAAAATTTACGTATATCAAAATAAGTTCTTTTCCGGAATGTGTTATTGCGATAATGCTTCAAAAAGATTAAATTAATTTGCGATATTCAGTTAAACTTGACGTTTCTAATTCAGAAGTATTTTAAGAATTTTATTGCTTCATGTTGTAAAGAATTTTAATTTGTTTAGCATATCTTCGTTTTTGCTATTTTTGTTCGTCATTTCAACGGTTAAAAATGTATATATTATTGACGAATAAGTTATTATGATTACTGGTTTCTTTATACGATTTTTGTTAGTTAAGGGGACGAGGGGCCTTAAAAATCAATTTTTTATTTTTTGTAAATTTCACTTTAAACATTACTCAAGGGTACATTATATGCATTATGGCGTGCATTTATAACAAAAAACAGTCAAGTGCGAGTATTACTCGAGCAGAGAGGGTTCCGTACAATAATATATGAATTAGTAAGTGTATTATTAAAAAAATACCGTTCCTAAAAGAAAACTAGGATTTTGTAAAAACTATACAACGTTGGGTTGGGTATAGCTATATAGTATACAGGATGTAAAGAAAGTCCCTTTAAGCTTAAAATACGTGCGAACGGAGAGAGATGCAACTATACAAGTGAGGTAACGGTACAGTAAAGCGACTACGCCCGACCTATTGCAAACGACAGCAGCACCCCTAGTGACGAAATTTGGAAGATAGCCATTGCAAATCGAAAACGAAAAGAGTTGTAGCAAATTTTCCAATTAGAAAAATTTAGAGTATCAATTAGTTAGCACGAAACGACATTTGGTTCACACGAATAAGATAAATCGTCGCCTGCATATCCAAAAATGTCCGAAATCGATGAGCGACGATTCTACTTTGCCTATTCACATTCCGGAATTGTAGCAGTGCACAATTGCAGATTGTGACGTTGTACTGTGCTGTAATGTCTATAAAGATTTAATTTCCGATGCAGTTAAAATTTTAGAATAACCCTTTCAGGGCCAGAAGTATTCTGTTCGTAACTTGATGAAATAATTGACTGACACCAGAATATTCAAACGAATTTCTCAGAAAACAAAAACCCGCTAATTTGCACTTTCAGTACAAAAGCAAAATTTTGTTAAAATATTCTTGGTGCCATTTGTCAGTTTTGGAATTAAAATTAGGTGGCTAGACCGTCTAGCCAACGCTATTGAAAGGGTTAAATCTATGTCGTCGTATTGAAGAGGCTTGCAATAGACGTTCCATGCTGCGAAATGTGCATGCAGAATTACTCTCACGAATACAAACGTGTATCGTGAGCATTGGCAAACTTTTCGAACATACTGAATATTAACTTTTTATCACTGTGAGATAGTTTGCCTTTTTTGCGCGATATTATCAAAATGTATTGAGATAAGTACGTATTTATAGCATAAATTATGCGTATTTCTTCATACTTCTGACTATTCCATTGAAACGTTTACACAAAATGGAGTGCATCGATTTCGGACATTTTTAAGTACACAGGCGATGATTTATCTTATCCATGTAAACCAAATGTCGTATACTACTAATTAATTGATGCGTTAAAACTTTCTAACTGGAAATTTTGCTGTATCTCTTTTCGTTTACGATTTGCAGTGTCTACATTCCAAATTTCGCCCCTAGGGGGCGCTGCTGCCGTTTTACATAAATTGGGAGTAGTTGCTTTACTATACCGTTACCCCACTAGCATAGCTGTAACTCTCTCCGTTCACAAGTATTTTCAGATGAAAGGGACTTTCCTTTGCATCCTGTATACTATAAAAGTATAAATGGATCTACCATGAAAGTTCAAAGATATATGGAACCTAAATAATAGCAAATATAGGTATTCTGTATATTTCTTTATTCCATATAGGTTTTTAGTTAACCTTTAAAGACATAGTAGGTGTATTGAGAGAGCCACTCAATGGAAACTAGTCGCAAAACCCAGTATTTATGTGATTAATTCTCATTAAATTAGCCTATTTTTAACAATTTGACGTTTATTGCTTATATACTGCTACTGGGCATTGTATTACATAAATATATCCTTAAAATTTGATATCTAGGCTTTAAAAGCCGCTGGAGCATAGAGTACACCGTCCCTGTCATTATGTATGTCCAAACAGTCGGTGTCTTTAAGAGTTAATATCTCGGCTATTTACCTACATTTTTTTCCGAAATTCATGATCAACAATGCTTTTATACTTCTTCTACGATAGGTACCTTCAGCTCTTCCCAACACTTTTGCTGAAGCCCGTAAATCGAAACTTAAGTGTAACGGAAAAATGCGATTTTCTCAAAAACTATGTGACCTAGCTATAATTTTCCTGTGAGGTTTAAATTAATGTCTACTACCTCTAAGTTTTTCGTAATTTTAGTTTCAATAGATTCGGAATTAGATGGGGAGAACATATTTTTGCACTTCATTTTCCACCATAACTTTGAAAATATAATACCTAAAATTAAATGAAATATGTTTTTGATTTCAGCGTTACGAAAGCTTTCACACGATACACAAAGAAAATATTTTTTTTTTCAAGTAACTTAATTCGCCCCTCTACATTTTCCCTAAATATAATTATGAATATTTATTAATCTGTAAATATGTGGGTCAATAATCTTTATTACTACTCCCAATTTGATCTTTCCACGTTGCATAGTGTACGAGTAAAAGGGTTGTGACAGACAGACAGACACAGGAGTGATCTTATAATGGTTCCGTTTTTACTTTTTAAGTACGGAACCCCAAAAAGAAATATTTTTGAGAAAAAAACGGAATTTTACGCGTCGTCTTAGAAATCCTCGAAATGCCCCTTGCGCGTTCCATATCAATGAAAATCCCCAATATTTTTTATAAAAGTTTGGTTTATATATATATAAATAAAACTGTGCATCGAATTTTACATATTTAAATATAAAAGTAAAAAAAATATTATTATTATTTTTTTAAATTTCACATTAAATATTACTCAAGGGTACATTATATGCATTATGACATGCATTTATTTCAAAAAAAAAAATAAAATAAAAAATATTTTTGAGAAAAAAATGGAATTTTACGCATCGTGTTAGAAATCTTCGAAATGAATGCCCCCTGCGTGTTCCATATTAATGAAAATCCCCAATTTTTTTTTTCTATTACAGAAGTTTAGTTTATATATATAAATAAAACCGTGCATCGAATTTTATATATTTAAATATAAAAAATTGAAAAATTTTGAAATTGTTTCAAAAAAATTAAAAAAAAAGTTATTGATATGGAACGCGCTGGGGGCATTTCGAAAATTTCTAAGACGAATATTAAAATTCCATTTTTTCTCAAAAATATATTATTTATTTATTTTTTATTTATTTTTTTTTTATTTATTTATTTATTTTTTTTTTTTGTGATAAATGCTTGCCATAATGCATATAATGTACCCTTGAATAAAATTTAAAGTGAAATTTACAAAAAATAAAAAATTCATTTTTAAGATTTTTAAGATTCCTCGTCCAATTAAATGTTTAATTTAGCCCTTAAAGAAAAAATCTTTCTGATACATTTATAGCTCCTTGTGATTATACAAAACTGATTTTAAAGTCTCGGTCGCCATTGCAAAAGTGATGTGGCTTCGAGTTCTCATGCATTTTAAATTCTTATTGAAACTACATAAATCCTTGCAATATATTTAGGTCATCTTTAATGCTTTATTAAATGTAAAAATAAACATAATATAATACGGTAAAAAATAACATTTCAGTTAATATTGCTATATTTTTTCACATGATATGTCACAATTCGCACGATAACTTAACTTAGAATAGTTATATATACTTACAGCTTATGTTAAAATGAGATCTAAATCTATGTTAAATAGAATGATGTAATAGTATTTAGATAAGCAAATATTTTCATTTTTTTATTCCTTAGTATAGGACATTTAGTATATCCTTAAATAGTTTATATGAAATAATTTATATATCATTAATTTATTCTATAAAGTAGCGCTCAAATTTTATTTTAACATAATTTTCATGTTCATATTCTAAGTTAAATTATCGCGAGGATTGTAATGTACCATATAAAAAACTGAAATATTAATTGAACTGTATTTTTTATTATATTATATTATAAGTGTTATTTGTATATTTTATAAAGCCATATATATAGCTTAAATGTATTTAAAATTTTTATCTAATTTCAATGAGTATTTAAAAAGTTGTGAGAACTCGAAATCACATCACATTTGCCCTGCGAACAAAGATTTTAAAAGGTATGAGATCACTTAAGAGGCTACTTCAGTCAAATGAAAAGACCCGTTCGCTAATGCTAATCTATGGAAGAAATTTATAACAATATTTCGGTTGCCTTTCAATATTTTTAAATGATTTTTTTGCATTCGATAGCTGAGATCGATCCGTATGCAGGCTGTTTTTTACTTGTTCGATTTTGATTACAGATTTTTTTTTTTTTATGAGCATGCTTTCAGTTTCGAAACCGGTTCCAAAAATGAAAGCGTCCTCATTAAAAATATCTGTAAATAAAATCGAAAAATTAAAAAACGGCCTTTGTACAGATTGATCTCAGCTATCCAATGCAAAAAAAATCATTTAAAAATATTGAAATGTAACTGAGATATCGTTATAAATTTCTTCCCTAGGATTAGCATTAGCGAACGGGTCTTGACTGAAGTAGCCTCTTAATGCTAGGAACCCAACAAAATCATACGGTTTAAATCTCATTTCCCTAATATTCTTGCTTTTGTAGTCCACGTTAAATGGCATTTTAACTCGGGAAACTAACGGGGAGGAAATGCTTAAATTGTAATTCAAAATACTTATAAAGACTTTTTAAGATATTTAAAGTTATACATATATCAGTCTGTTTTATTTCGCTATCAAATAAAGTATTTTGTAGGTCGCAAAATGTGCAATAGGGTATTTTTTTTTTAAGTTAGCTTTAAGGGACAAGTTACCTTTAAAATCACCTTTTATTACTTTTTTAATTTCACTTTATATACTATTCAAGGGCACATTATGTGAATTATGGCATATATTTATCACACAAGAAATAATAAAAAAAAAAAAACTCGAGGAAAATAAGGAATTTTCCTGAATATTTTAAGCGTTATGGAGAACTTATGAAAATGCCCCATACGCATTCTATATCAGTTAAAAGCCCTCAAAAATTTTTTATGCCAGTTTGGTTTAGATATACAAATAAAACTGTGGATAGTTTTTTTAAACTAAATATAATTCGAAAAGTCAAAGGTAGTTAAGTTCGGAAACATATGCAAAAATGCTGGTTAATGAACTGATGCTGATGAAACGATTAATTTCATAAAATATAGAAAATATTCTTTTCCTACCTTTCTATTCAAATATATAAATTTCGATGCAGTTTTATTTCTATATGTAAAGCAAACTGCCATAAAAAATATTGAGGATTTTAACTGATATGTAGTGAGCAAAGGGCATTTTAAAAAGTTCTTCATAACATTTAAGACTGTTCTCAACTGCTTTGCTCAACAAGCGCAAAACGTTTGGACACATTTACAAATTCATGTTTTAGCGGAAAGATACAAAATTGGAATTCTTGATTATGGAAGCGATTTGGAATCTGTGTTTTCCATTTTTTTATAAATAAATTACATATTGAGTTATAAGCGCTTGTGATTACGTGACAAAGACTTTTTCACCTTTCCTTGAGTGGTTATTCTTCTTTCACAAGGAAATTCGATTCAAAACTCCCACTTTGACAATATTTTCTGAAAGATCAATTGCGTTTGCAAAAAGACGGAAAATACATTTCGATTACATAGCTTCTGAGCTACTACTCCTGATAGTTTCATACATTTCCGAAGAAAAAGAAATTAACATTTATGTCATAAAGTTGAACTTTTGGATTTGAAAATAGCCTTAAAAATATAAAGAAAAATTCCCTATTTTTCTCCCCCGATATTTTTTTTTAATTTTTCGTGTGATAAAATCATGTCATAATTCATATAGTTTGCACTTGAATTGTATTTAAAGAGCAATTAAAAAAGAAAAAAAAATAGTTTGAAGGTCTCTTGTTCTCTTAAGAAAATATTTGTTTCGATTTAATTAAGTGAAAAGACATCGTAGAATGGACAATCTAAAGAATAGCTGTCTCCAAAATATCTTTCAAAGGAAGCTCTTTTTCTGGTTAAGTTATTTCGATAAGATTTCAAAAAGATCAAATTAATTTGCTATGTGCAGTGATGCTTGAAATATCTAATGCAGAAAAATAAAAAAGTGCTATTGTTTCTCAAACGATTTTATTTTGTTCTATATATTTTCTCAGCTAGTTAAATTTTGTTATCCAGATAATCATTTAGAAAGATGAATGGTTTTAAATAACGAATGCACTAATTAATCAACAGTGACTTCTTGATAAAAATCTGCTTCTGCTGGAATTTCGAGAAACCTGTATTATAATTTTATTACTTAATTGTATTTTAACGCATCGAAAATTTTGACACTAACTATATCAAAAAATTTTTATTCGGAAATAAAAAGTTTCAAAAACTAGATAAAATCAGTCGTTAGTTATCTATTTAGGCCTATTCCGGCTATTAATAGAAATTATTCTAGATAATATACTAGATTAATAGAATAGAAAATTTCTATTAATCTAGTATTAATAGAAAATTAATATTTTTAGCAGTTTAAGAATGCATATGGACAAGATAGATAAGATAAATGTCACTTTTAGGTAGATTTCGCATGAAATTCTACCTATTGCGATCGCTCCCATTTTGGAATTTCTGAAATTTTTTTGCAGATCTACACCAATCATACTACGAGCTACATGACCCCTAGAAAACAAAACCACCATCAATAAAAAATTTTATCGACTTATCTATCTATCTATGTCTCTCTATGTATAATATATTGCGCGTTTAAGACCAGTAAGGGAGTCGCGGCCCGTTTTCTTCCCGGCATGGTGACCGTACAGCCGGCTTTCCATATGAAACGACATCTTCAGATATCATACTTGGATAATAATTGGACTCGGGAACGTTTTGAGGGATCGAACTCATTTATTTCGTGCACTGTAAAAAAAAAAAAAAAAAAAAAAAAAAAAAAAAAAAAAAAATTGTAACGTTACTAATGTTTTGCTAGGAAACTGGGATTCCTAGAACTTCTTATGTAACGGCAACAACAAATATTCCTGTAACAGCGTCAGTTACAGGAATTTTTCTTGTTACCGTTACTTAAAAATTTCTAGGAATCCCAGTTTCCTAGAAAAACTTTAGTAACTTTACAGATTTTTTTTTAAGTGTGCTACATCGTACAGTCCGATTTGGGAGTCCGATAAGAGGTTCCTCGAGCCGCTTGCATCGCTGATTTTATTGAGTGTTACATCGCCATAGTTTTTGCAGGAATCTCAAATCTACAAGATCTCCCGTTTTTTGGCGCGGGTTTTAGCTAATATCTTGGGGTTTATCATATTTTCCAGCAGAGGGCACAGTTGTAAAATTGGGAGGAACATTTCGTTAATTGGTTGATTAGTTTTTGATTGATTGTCCGCGCTCAGATACGAGAACTGCGTTTGGCCAACCCGGTAATCAGCTAACCACACATGGCTGCCAAATTCGCAACTCAGCTATTTTTACTCTTAAGATCGTTCGAAAATGTTATCTGAAAGTAATGAATTTATTGCTGGGAAACAAAGTTACAAGGGGTAAAACTGGTTTTAGAAAGAGATTTAAAGTTAGAAGAAAGAAGCTTCGGATTTTAATTTAAATTTTTGAAGTTTAATTTGAAATTTTGTATTTTAAAAGGAGTTTTACCCTTTCACACACACACACATACACACACACACACACACACATATATATATATATATCACTTTTTTATGGACACGATAACTTCCGTAATTCTGCACAAATCTCTTCAAAATTGATACATAAAATCAAGGAGTAGAAAATCTCGTCCAACTCCCTTAACGGGCAAATTCAGACCAAGGAGATGGAAATATGGAACGGTTTTGTGAAAAAAAAAAATAACTTCTTAATATTTATACATATCAAATCAGTTTAAAGTTATTATTACTTCTAGGAATAGGGCTAAAGATTTATGTATCTCAGATTTTTTATAAAATTAAAGATGGGCTAAAAGGCGTAAAAAATAAGGTTTTAGGGAGAAAAAAAATTATAACTTCGTCAATTCTTAAGATATCAAATTCACTTAAACTTATTTTAAATCATAATGAAGGGAACGAATATTTTTTCCAACTGGATTAAATCATATTCAAGGTTGGAGTAGAACACTTGAAGTTTATTCCAACAGAGCGAAAAATGTCCAGAACGGAACCCAATTACATGGTATACAGGAGTTTCCGTGTTAAAGAACTTTCATCGTGTAAATGCTATAGTTATAGCTCGGATGAATGAAACTAAAGCTGCAGTTCGCAGCCAAGTCCAACAAGTAAGAGTGAATTATGTCAGCCAGTTACCGTCCGGATAGCCTATCAGGTAAGGCATTGGCACGGCACGCCAAGTATCCAGGTTCGATTCCTGGTCTGGACATTTTTCGCTCTGTTGGAATAAACTTCAACTGTGCTACTCCAACCTTGAATATAATATTATTTTAAATCTTCTTAATATTATCTACAACATTTATTGACAATTATATTGACAAGTTTTTGATACAAACAACTATTATTGCAAAAAAAAAATAAAAATAAATAATAATAATAATAATAAATAAAATAAAATAAAATAATTGGGGTGGGGTTGAAGAAGAAAACAATTCATAACTTCGTCAATTCAGAAGACATCCAATCCGCTTACATTTATTATACATCTTGTTAATATTATCTACAATTTTCTTATTGACAAGTTTCCGATAGAATCAGCTCTTACAGAAAAAAAAATAAAAAAAATAGGGGTTGACGAAAAAATTATATTAAGGGTGTACTGAAATCCAACTGCTTTCTTTCTAACCGATGACCAGGCGCCTAACTGCCGGGTCTCCCCAGCTGTATGGGTTTGATACCTGGTATCGGGTCGGTGATCGCCTAATCGCCGCGTAGCGTCAATAAATCTGACAAGGGTCTAGATCTTTATCCTATCTACTGTACCTACTGCTTAGCAGTGAGCTTAGTTAAAACGGTTACTGAACATTTTGATCTTGTTGTTTTGTACCTGCGCTTTGCTACTCAAGTTGGCCTCGTAATTTAGAACGTTGATCAGGTGACGAGACCTTCACCTGACAAGGCACCTCCAGAGGTATAATTCGCATGTAACCTGGAGGACTTTGCACCCACGACGGATTTTACATGCACCAGGCGGCATTAGCGTGCATGGTGGACATCGGCTGACTCCAAACCGATGACCAGACCCCTAGCTGCCAGATTTCCTTAGACGAACGAGTATACCTGTCTGGCATCGGGGCAGTTGTCCGCTTGGCCAATGCCCCGGACGACCTAATTGTAGAGCCTGTAATTTGCTGGTTTCTCTGTTGTTCCGCTTGCTTAACTAATTTATTTTGCTGATTTGGCTCCTGAACATTACACACACATATCCAGCTTGGGGAGTAGGGAAATCTGCATTTTAGATGCCTAATCGGTGGTGCATACTTGTCGTGAAAAGTGGTTAATGAACCAATTTAGAGGAAGAGAAAAAGAAAACAATGGATGCCACTGAAAGACAAGTATCACCATAGGAAATTTTGGGCCGAAATGCAAAGCAAGCTCCCGGTATTGAGGGATGGGATTGCGGCTTTCTACTGCACCCCAACGGGTAAAGATTGGTTCAGTAAGCTGTCCCATAGGAGCGGGTTCGGTAGCTCGTGCAGGCCGCAGCCTATATGCACCTAATAAAAAGGCAGCAGTAAAAAAAAAAAAAAAAAAAAAAAAAAAAAGAAAAGAAACCCTGAAATGAAAGGGGGTCAGTTGGACATGTTTATTACACTTTTAGCTTTATAATTAGTTTTAATACTTTGATATCAATTATAATTATCCTATGCACCAGGCCAGAGCTATCTAAGTGTAAAGGTCGCGGTATTGCCTAAATTATTAGTAATTGGTTAAGAGTACTAACAGACATTAACTTAATTTGATGAGTACTTTGGCTACTTACTATGAGGGTGAATCTATAGCTTAGCAGGGGAGATCGAGTGTTGTTTATCTGACCTAGTTGATTAGAAATAGTTTATTATTTAAGATTAAGCGTTAATTGCTGCAGATGCTTATTAGGCTAAGACTATTGGGGAAGGGGGACGCTGGACCTACCCCCAGGGTGCATCCTCTGGGGCGCGGTGAAGGGTGTATGAGGCTGGGGATGCCTCAGCTCTTCAAAAAATAAAAGGGGGGGGGCTGAGATGAGAGTGTGGGGTTTGGAACCTATAGGGGCTGTCATTAGCTAATCTGATGTTACTTAGTATTTCCTTGGGTAATTTATTATACGTAATTGTTGGTTAGCCTAAATTGTCTTGAATTATCTATATTGACCAAAGTTAATCAGATTACCTATTTATGGTTTACTTTAATTAACTTTGTTAAAATATTTATAATTTACTTACCCGGTGATCTTGCTTTTCTTGGCTGTCTTGGTTCGTTTTCTTTGGGATATGTTCTCATATTTCATGTGTTCGTCTCTGTGGTGAATGTTCTTTAAGTCTCTATGCATGGGAGTTGACACTGTGCGATCTTATCGCCTTTTTGGTTTTTCTCATTTTTCACTTTGCGAGCTTGTCGCTGGTGTTGACACATTGCGAACTTGTCGCGAGTGGGTTCTTGTTTTGGTCGCATCTTAGTTTGTGACATTTTAGGATATTACTTTGAAACGTGAGTGCACTCTTTACGACCAGTTCATTAGAACCTAATGGCTGTTTTCACGATTTATTGCAACATCGTTGCGAGCTTTGTGGATTGGCTTGTGCACTACTGGGGTTAAGCATCCCAGAAAGAGGAAATTGCTGGCCAGCAGCAAGATGGGTGCTGGCAATGATGGAGAAATGATGGCTGAGGGTCTACAACTGCATGACCACTGCTGGACAGATTCAGTCAACTTTGCTGTTGGAAATCATCAGATAGAATTCTGGTGGACATCCATTTTATCTCATGCGCTGGCCAACCACAACATGGAAGTGCACGAACTTTTGCAGTATTACTGCTGGGAACCTTTACGCTTGGTGGCGCTGCGAATATCGAAGACATTGATTATTTGAAAACAAATCTGAAATGAGTATCTTAACACAATTTAATATGTGAAGCTATTTTTTTTAACTGTAAAAAATATAGCACCACTGCCACCAACAAAATAAATAAGTAAATGAATAAATAAATAAATTCTTTATTTCAACGCACTTTTTTTTTTCTCCTTAAATCTGTTTTTACTATGTTACAAAGGATTTCGTTTTTCATAATTTACACATTTCAAAATCAATAATAATAAAAAAAGCGTATAAAATACATAGGATTTCTATACAATAGAATAATTTCTATACCAGTTTAATGATTGGGAACGTAAATCACAAAGGAAACAAACTTGAAGTAGTGTAATGAGAGCTTGAAAACTACGAGCAGCCGTAGCATACGCTGAAAGTACATGTTAATGTGCGATCACGAAAACCAAACAGCATCGAGCGCGGTTAGTACTGGGGAGGGTGACCACACGGAAACCGCTGAAAGATCAAATATTTCTATAGACACTTCTACAGATATTTCTATAGCTCTTGGTGAAACTAGCTTATAAAAAAAAGCGCCATAATACATTGTTTTTTTATAGAATTCTATAAGAAATTTTTGTAAGGGAAAATACTGGCCAGCAAAGGAATAGCAGTGGGTTAGGTGCTAGCACTGCAGGAAAAGTACCGGATTGAAGGAATGTGGTAGCATACCAATGCTGGCCTGCTGTTGGCCATCACTGATGGGCCAGCTGCAATCGGCTCGGACACTTTTGTACTGGTTTAAGTAAATGCACCATTGCACTTTACCGCTAATGGCAGTGCTGGCTGCCATCTTTTTTTCCAGCTGATGGCCCACTGTTTCTTTCTTTGCTGGGATGTTCCTTAGCCTTTAGTCCGTCATTATTATTTTTTTTATGATGTTTGTTATCACAAGATGTATTGTTGAATTTTCTCCTTTATTTTTATTGAGTTGTTTTCCTTTGTTCATGGTCTTGCTTTGTTTTATTTGGAGCGCATCTTTTCCTTACCACTTGGCTATCTACGTTGATTCGGTGGAGTGGTGTGAATGAGCCGAAGCTATCAGTTCATCATAAATGACTACCAGCACTCAGCAGTGCGAGAATACGTTTTTTTTTTTTGGAGGGGGGGGGGGTGAAAGGTTCCTTTACCAGCGGCCGATGTTAGCTCGGTAATGTAACTCGGGACTTTTTTTTCTTTTTCCTTTTTCTTTTTATCCTGTAATTAAGGCAGTTAATTAGTTGGGGTGATGATGTCCACTGGGTTCGTTTGTTTTTAACTTTATTCGTTTACCATTGTGATGTTATATCTATGTTTTCTGTTAATTATCTGATGACTGCTTTGCCTTTGTTTTGTATGTATTTATTCCTTGCTAGTTGTTTATGCCAAAGTTCTTTATCGTTTGGTGTGATTTGTGCCAGATGGTGTGTTTGTGTTAGCGGGCAGGACGTTAAGTAGCGTTGTGGGGTTCCTAATTCGCCGCATGCACAATCTGGCAAATCTTTGAGCTTGGATTTTTTAAAGTATTTTTGGAAAGCTCCGTGTCCTGTGTAAATCTGGCTCATAAGTTTGCAGCTGACTAATCTATCTATACTTACTTTTGGGAAATATGTGTGTGTAGTCCTACCCTTTTCCCGTAATCCCACTCGAACTGCCACTGTTTAATTATTAGCTCTTTTATTGTTCTTTTAAGGTTTGATATTGGTCTTTCCAGGTCATATGGTATTTGTTTTATTTTATTTTCTGCTGCTTGTTTTGCTAATTCGTCGACATCCTCGTTTCTTTGGATGCCCACGTGTACTTTAACCCAGATAATCTTGAATTTGTTGTCAGAGAGTTTGATTATTTTTACTATATCATTTACTAGTTGTGTTGTGTTAAATGGTATGCTTAGTACTTGAATTCCTGACATGCAGTCCGAAAGGATGCTGTAATCCAATCCTGTGCTGTTACCCTATTTTGCTGCTTTTAGTATAGCCAGCGGTTCGTCTTGAAAGACACTATTGTACTTCCTTAGATGTGCTGACCACGTTTGAATTTTTTGATCGTTTTCGAAAGCTACGAAAGCCGAACCCGTAGCGCCTGATTCCAATTTCGAGCCATCTGTGTAGATGTTTATGTCTTTTGGGTAATGTCCTAGTCTTGGTTCAACTGTGTCTGCTGGATGTGTAGTTTATTTTTTTGCGTAATCTGTATGGTTGATTATTGACCCGTATATGTTAATTGATTCATTCAGCCTTGATACTGTACCATGTGTGGCTTCGTACTTTACTTATGCTTCTAATTAAATTATATTAATTAAATTATATTACTTTATTACTTAATGCTTTTACTTAAATTATATTAATTAAATTATATTACTTAATAAATTTACTCGTATTTTACTTAAATCCAACTGCTTATTTTCCTACTCATTTTTAAATTCATTTTCGCTCTCAAACTCATTCAGTTGACAGGTTCTCTTATTCAGAGACTATATAAAGTGCTGCATTGGTCGATTTTTTTTAAATAAAGGCAGAATATATTTCAAAAAATACTCTCAAAGTGGGCATTTTGAACCGAATTTCTCGAAGCAATAGTGCAATAGCAACAGGAAACGAAAAAAAAAATGGTCGTACTGAGAAAACAGTTGTACATCAATTTCTAATTAATTGAACGGAAAATAAGAACACAGGTCGTTTATAAATCTCTTCTAAAAACATGTCAGCAAATTTCATGTTTTCTCTTTTAAAAATGTGTCAGAAAATTTTGAGTTATTGAGCGGGAAAAAATATTTTTTTAATACCGAATTAATATGATTTTTGATAAATTGAGCTCTTGCAAAAAAATTAAATTGAAAATTCGTCAAAAGCAGCCAGATAAAATTATTAAACTGGGTTTATCTCTAATCTTGATTTAGTTTTTTGGTGAAATTATTGCTTAACTTCAAAATCTACCTCTGCCTGTAGGCCGAGCCGGCGGGGATTTTTTTTTTTCAATTACTGCAAACGTTAATTTTGACAAAATAGAATCTAGAAGTATTTTGAAGCTGGAAATCATGATGGTAATGACAGATATTATGTTGGTATAACATAAGTAATATCTGGTATTTTGGAATGTATTTATATATTATAGAAATGTAAATCGATTGTTAAATTACACTCTTAAAAAAAAAAAAAAAAAAAAAAAAAATATCAATCCACGGAAATATTTCTGGTATCACTGCAACCGGTATATATCCGAGAATTGAAGAAATTTCCAGTTTTTTCCTACTCTAGAACAAAAAATTGCCATAATCTGCAAAAGGAATGTTTTTTTTTTTTGTTTTTTTTTTTTTTAAATACGTCTCTCTTTCTTCCTACTTAATTTTGAACCTGCGACCACGCGTTTCGACTCGAGCATCTTACGCTCGTATTCACCATCTACCTCGAACTAGAAAACCTAAGTCGAACGCTCAAATGAAATTCCCGATAACAATTTATTTGACATTATCAGGGATACGTCCAATCAGTTTTAAAGGTGCATACCGTTTGAGCGTTCGACCGAGGTTATCGGCATAAATCGAGGTCGAGGTAGTTGGTGAATACGAGCGTTAACCACTGAGGCTGCGAGCACTCGGTAGAGGCAGCGTTTAAAATGGAGATACAGGTTTTCTTCAAATGGGAGATTGGTAAGTATTGTTAAATATCTTGTTCAGAAAGCTCGGAAATTTAAACTTAATTGCAGGGACAGTTCGTCAATATGAAATGATGGTTGGTATTTTAACACTTATAGGGTATTAGAGAATAAAAATTATTACTTATGACATATTTTTAATAAGATATAATTTGATTGTTAGATGAAAGTTGTAAATAATATATTTTGAATCAAGTTCGAAAAGAAATGTTTGTTTGTTTTTAAGTATTTTTTAAAACTTGATTGAACTACTGTATATTTTTTAAATGTGTTAGTTTAGAATACATTTTACATGATAATATTTTTTAATACTAGGTTGAGCAAAAAGTTCTGAGAAATTTGTGAAAGTCGCGTTGTTATGCACAAATTAACAACAAAAGCAACAAGGACAATGCTTTAAAGTAGAGACAATCGTAGTCCACGACTTTCTGCCAGATTCCGGATTTGCTGGCTAAGTTTGTCGCCGTAACCAGCACCTTCATCCTCATTAATCTCATCGACGGCTTTCAAAATCGTTAGGCCTTTTCTCTAATAACGCCGGGTCAACACACGCAGATCATACTGTTCAATAGGCATTTTGGAGCCAAAGTTCCTGAATTCCTATAAATATACCTCTAGTACTCCCATATATGATACAAGTTCTGGTAACTATTAGATTAAAAATTTCCCGGAACTTTTTGCTCAACCTAATACTATAAAAAATAAATTGCGAATAACTTTAAATGAATGAGAATATTGCTACTTTATTAAATTGGAAAGCAGTAGGTATTTTCGTTTGTTTGCCTTTAAATGAATTAGAAATTTTAATTTATTAAATTTTCAGTTTTTATTTTTTTAAATAAATTCGAACTTTTTTATTAATACAGCCAATACGTATGCGTTCAAGTAAAAAACGGAAATTTCAACTATTTTTCAGACTTCCGGAGAGTAGTAACGGAAAAAAGCATGTTTTCAAGGAGTACGGAAATTATGTGTTTAAAAATGACGAATAATTTATTGCATAGAGACGAATTTTTCTGACAGTGTATAATACCTTTACAGTTCAACCTAGACTTAACTATTTTCCTTGCATTAGCAAAATAAAAAATATGCAAAGTTCTGCAAATAAAACAAGTGCAGAAAGGAAGAAATGCAGATGTACGCAAATTAATATGAATTTGTTTTGGTTGCAATTTGACAAAAAATTTACAACTTTTATAAGAAATGCAGGCAATAAAAAGTTTGAAAAGATTTATGAAATTCATAAGTGAGCTTAATTTAACATTAGGTGTTCCAAACATTACGTCTGATTAATTCCTAAAGTATTTCAACGATTGACTTCCTGTTTTCTTGCAAAAGGTAATTTGGCGTTCGTATTGAGAATTTCAAAGTTTGTTGCAATTTCAATTTACAGCACCCTAAGCTTATTCCTTTAATGTAAATTTGAAGAAGACTTAATTGGAAATCGAACAGACATTTCCGTCTTTCTCAGAATCTAATTAACAATAAAATAGATTGGAGCTCCTCTTTTTTCACAGACTGTATGTACAATTTCAATTAAGAAATTAACAATTATTGTATTTAAATAGATTAGATATATTTTAACTATGCCAAAATAAAAAGAATATAAAATCTTATTAATGAAATATATGTAGGATAATCGCGAAGGTCGGTTGATGAAATAAACATTTTTATTTACGGGTGTATTTAAATATATAATAAAGTAAAAAATTCTTATTTATTTTAATTCAAATACTTTTTTATACCTCTCTGAAAGAACTCACAGAAACTTATTTGAAAGTTAAATTATGGGCTCATATATCTACGAGATAAACGTAAATAATATTTTTAATTAATGAAGAACGAGTAACTCGTAATTTCTAACTATGAGATAAGAAGCTAATAAAAAAAGTTTTGAGAAAAAAACTGTTACGGAAAATTTTCAAAACTTTTAATGAATGAAAAATGTTATGGATATTTTTTTGCTTATTTATATTTATATTTATTTTTTTACGATAGAATTAAGTTTATCGGAGAAAAAAACGATTTACAGTATTTGTGCAAAAAAATTAATATAATATTTACAATCTGATATCTGCTGCAAAAGTAGAATATGTCGAAACCATTTATGGGGGAAATTTCTAATTTGTTTAATTTATTTAAAGAATATCAATTTCTATGTCAAATACTGCGTTCGTTAGTAAATAACAAGTAAAATATGCAAGTTTCAGTGTATATTTCCAGTTTATTTATTATATATTTATATATTTACAATTTATTTTTATTTATATAAATTAGACCCCTTTATTTTCAAATCGCAAAAAAAATCAACTAAATTTAGATTAAAATAACTTTTCAAATAGTTTGGAGGCATATTTAAATACATTAGAATTTGATAACAAGTAAAGATTTTAAAATAAAAAAGACTTTTAAAGTATTTTACTTATGACAGTTATGATTATGTTATTAAAATACAGCGGATATTTTGTAGATGATGCGTATATTTTTAAGCATTGTTGTATTATTACCTCATTTTCTATTTAAGTTTTAAAATGAATTCACAAGTTTTCAGTTGGCAATCGAACTTTATTTTGCCAATCTTTAAAAACCACAATGCACTGCTCAAAATCTGTATCAGTATCGGAAACATTTGCTGACATAGCGTAGCAACAGGGCTGACATTAGAGAGGCGACTGGACATTAGACACCCAAAGGCAGAAATTCGCAAAATCCTAAGTTAGTGGTAAATCATTTCTTTAGTTATCCCTTTCGAAGGCGGTGTCCTTAAAAAGGGACACTTAACTTTAATTCCAAAACTGACAAGCGGCACCAAGAATATTTAATTAAAATTTTCCTTTTATAATGTACGCGAAAAAAAAGCAAGCTCTTATTTTCTAATAACTTTGCTTATAAATTGTGGTGTCAGTCGATTATTTCATCAGTTTATAATCAGAATTACGCCGCGAAGGAAAGGGTTAAAGGGTTTTCCAAAGTAGGATACACGTGCCCTTTGGGGGATACTCGAAATGTTTCTGTTACGAGATGCTCGATGTTCTGTGTCAGTAACTAACATACAAATAAGCGGAGCTAAACAAATCATTTAAACAGTTGTTTAATCGCATTGCTCGTTGTTAAAACAAAGTATAACAACGCACCAGATAGTGAAGACGGCTTATGACTGTACTTGATCAAATTAAAAACAAAAAAATCAACAAATATGGGAGTGTAACGAACCTGATACATAAAAAAAAACAAGAACGAAAAGTCATGCTTCAAGAATAGATTATGAAACACCTTCCATCGCATTTAGAATACTGTAAAAAAAAAAAAAAATCACAGTTTATTAAAAAAAAGATGATGTGTAAATAAACAATTTGAGAACGCTTGATGCATTTGAAAACCTATTTCCTGCTATTACAATTAATACTTCGAAAACTATCCAATTTCTTTTGTATAATTTCCATTCAAGAATTTCAGTGAATAAATTCAAATATAATTGAGATCTTTTGTGCAGCTTTGTATGTGATCGTAGAATTTGTACACACCAAATAATATAAAAAAAACCAGAGAACAGGAATTCTGCTTTTTCAGAATTTAGTGTCGCCCCTGGCATTTCCATTACTTCACTTTCTTCTGGTGGACTGGCGTCTTCTATAATTATGAAACAGCCATTATAGAACTCTGATTTTCTGGTCAGAATTGAAAAAAAAAATGGCCATATTTTTTTTTTTTCAAAAAAAATTATGGCCATTTTTTTTCCATTCTGACCAGAAAATCAGAGTTCTAACTTTTTACGACTGCTCTTTCATCTTCACCTAACGCTTCATTTATAATGGCTGTTTCATAATTATAGAAGCCACCCCGGTAGCAGAAAGTTCCTGACGGGTGACGTGCGTCGGAGATTTTCTTTTCCCTTTTGCAGATTTTTTTTTTTTCCATTGGATCTTTTTCCAACTTTATATTATGTTTAGTTCTTTATTATTGATTATTAAAACTTAAGATTATTATTAATAAAAATGAGTAAAATGCTTAAAAACATTAAAAGTAAAGGATTAATTAATTAAAGGTTCATTTGTAACATTTTACCTGCAGATTATTTTCAGTCCTTGAAAGATCTGTCACAGACATTTGGAGAATTTTCTGCTATTAGGGAAGACACCAGTCCATCAGAAGGAAATAACTCGGTTAAGTGGGACTCTACTACAAAACATATTTCAATTTTATGACTTAAAGCACACGATTTTATTTTATGTAAAATGGCGTCATTTGCATTAATATAGATACTTAAAATTAAATATAGTTTTTAATAGCTCCCTGTTTTATCATAAATCCTTCATTTATATTTTACTCAAAATAGCACGTATTTTAATTAATTTTTTTTTCAATTTTTATGAGAAAATGGCAACAAAAAGATATAATTTCTATTTTTCAACCATCTTTTCTTTACTTTCTACAGAAATGGAGAACTTGAGTTGCCAAAATGAAACAGATGTCGCTAAAAACTACAAAAAAATTAATATTTCAAAAACAAATGGAGATGCAGTTTTCAAACAAATTGCATTAAAAAGTACTTTTTTCCCCCCAATACGACGGTTTAAACATTGAAAATGTGCGATGCTTAGAAGTTTTAAAAAATGCTGTAGAGTAATTAACTGCACAATGAAACATCGGCTTTTGTTTTACGGCTAGCGTACACAAGGTAACGTTATTTATTGGAGACAAAATAAGCTGAGAGAAAGAAATAGCATTCCGGAGGCTAAAAAATAGTTCAATTTAAAAACACGTACTACAACTGAATACGCATTTCCAGAAATTATTGTTTATAGGCTTGGACAGTTCAATTATTGTTTAATTTCTTCTGTAACAAAATTCTTTTGTGTGTTCCTGTAAATCAACGATAAATTCTATGCACACCTTATCTACAGTAAGAAACCTTTAGTACACCTCAGTTTTATATATAAAATTCATTATGCTTAAAATAATGTAATTTCATCAAAATACATCGCGAACAATTTCCTCCCATAGACCGTACTGTAATGGAATTCCTTTGCGTGTCCTGTAAATGAACCGTAAATATTATCCACTTTATTTTCAGTACCGAAGCCATAGTAATACGCGGTATCATCTATAAATTTCATGGCAATCGGATTGTATTTACGCGTGTTAAAGCACGGACAGACAGATAGACAAACCGAATTCATTAACACTTTTCAGGTTTGTTGGAATGCGTTAAAAACTGCGAAGTACAAAGATTAAATGGCATGTAAAATAAAAGTATAATTATTTTATCCGTCCGCTGTTTTCTTTTTATATATTATGAATACTCTAAGTTCTATTCAAAGGCATTTTAAGTTAAGAAGATGTTGTTTGTAGTGGCGCTGGAAACAATCTCATTTAGGGCGCTGTGGCTAAGCTGTCACTGTATAAAACTAAAAGAAGGATGCACTCATGAGATCAGTTACAATTCTTCTGAGTTTAGTGTAGTGGGGTCTTTTTATATATCTTTCGAACGATAAATTATTGTGGAACTTTTATAACCTTATCTGAGGATATATTTTTTTTAAAAATGATTATTTGGCTCGTATTTATCTTATGAGCTATATTTCCAGATTTTCCAAGCATGGGATTAATGCCAGTTTTCTTGCTAATACATACTAAGTACTTAGATAAGTATTACGATAACCCATTTATACCTAGCGTCCCATTTTTTGAACGTTTCGCAGTTTAATATTTTTTTAATTTTTCTTTTTCTTTATAACATGAAAATTGTATGAAGTAATTGTCTATAAATTTCTTTATCTATTACCGTGAGATAACAGCATGAGATTGATATTTATTTGCTTAAATGAAGGCCTTTTTGGGTTACTTATAGATTTTTCATTTTTCAAGATAGCGAAATGTAAAAAGTAAGCTTATTTTTTGTATTTTTTTAATTTTTTGTATCAAGGATCGAATAAATAAGTAATAATAATCTTATCATGCAGACTTCATTGAAATACGTATTTTTTTTTTTTTAATTGCGAAATTATATGTTCAAGCCTGTTTTTTTATGCATATTTGTAACGTAAAAAATATAGGTCACTAGGCGCAAATGGGTACATATTTCTATTAGCCATTTACGGACAGTTATTTATGTAAAGTCCTTTAAAGATGAATTTGAAATAAATCGCTTTTTAGCCTGAAATACGATTATTCTTAATTTATTACTAATTATATTTATGATGTTATTAGTCTCTGTAAAGAAATAAATATATTTTTTAATAGTTTATAAAAATACTAATTATAATATATAGTAATCAATTTAAAAGCTTAATTTATATAAATTTAGTCAAAATATATAATTATGCGTTTTTTCATATATGGATATTCCCACATATAGTACGTTTACATTATACGAATAAATACAAAAATATTTTAGCGTAATTTTTTTTTTTTTTTTTGTATTTTTCCATTTCTTTTTACAACATTTTAAAGGGATTTTTCCAAAACAAATTGTGAAAAAGAAAATTCAGGCATAAATGGATCAATTCTTTATCAACGAAAATATTTATTATCCAAGTATGCGTATTGAATAGATTTTTCCATAGTTTTGATAGGACATCCAAAAAATCTTGCAATGTATCTTGAATGTAAATTTCATGAAAAATGACTGTTTCATTAACGCTGTTTATTATTTAAAAGCAGATATTTGATCACACTAGTGAGACGTGAATTTGATAAAAAGCTATTTTAATCGCAAATATTTTTAAATAAAACTTTTCATTTCTATATTTCTTTTAAATGGAGAAGCTAGATCGCGATAAATGTTTCGCGGCAAACGACAAATTGACGAGCTATACTCGTGCTTCATGCATATAACTTCATGCATGAAGTTGCTTATAATATTTTTTCAAACACACAATTCACATAGTGTTTAAAAATTAAAAATAAATTCACATATAACTAAATAATCTGTTTATCATTATTTTTATTATTATTTAAGTAAATGTAGTATATATTATAATCGAAACATGTTTATTATTATTATTATTATTTATTTAAAAATAGAATATGTATTTTTCGTTCACAACTTTCGCGATTAAATCTTACCTCTAAGGATTATTTATAATAAACTTATAATGAAACAAAATACAAAAAAAAGCGGGATTCTCTGTCTATAAACATATTGGGGTATAAATTATGAGTAAATCTTATTTCAGAAAATCAATATCAAATTATATATAATAAAATTATATATAATAATCATGTATATAAATAAATGGTAAAATGAGAGTATTACTCGCTTACACAGGGCTGCGTAGAATAAAAATATGAATTAGTAACCGCATTATTAAAAAAAAAAGAAGTTTCTAAAAGAATATTAAGACTCTGCAAAAAACTACACAAGGTAGGATTGGGAATAACTGTATATACAAAAAAAATATAAATGGATATACCATGAATGGTCAGAGAGATATGAAGCCTAAATATTATCAAATATTGCTATTCTGCATAACTCTTTTTTAAAGCTAATACTAATCTGTTTATGATGAACTAAATTCAGTACTGATAATAAAATTAGTGCATATTTAAACTACATTTGGCATTACATAAATCCAAATTCGGCATAATAATAATATTTTCTTTTTACAGTGTATCTAAAACAAAACTCTAGTTCAAAGATTTAACTTGGCTTTGTGCTACGCATGCTTCGAAAGAAGGTCGTAAATTTTGCAAGGCCGCCTTGGTCCAAGCCGCGTTTTTCCAGATAGTTTTTTAATTAACTTTTAAAAACACGTTTGGCGTATTGAGAGAGCGATTCAATGCAAACTAGTCGCTAATCCCATAGTAATTACGTGATTAATTCTAATTATATTAGTCTGTTTTTATCAGTTTAACGTTTATTGCTTTTATACTACTACTGGGCATTGCATTACATAAATACATCATTAAAGGTTGTTATCTAGACTTCAAAAGCCGGTGGCGCATAGAGTACGCTACCCGTGTCTTAATGATGCCCAAATCGTCCGTGTCTTAAAGGGTTAATATCTCGGCTAATTAGACAATTATTTCCGAAAATTATTGTCAACAGTCCTTTTATACTTCTGCGGCAATAGGTAGCTCCAGCGCTCCTAAATTCCTTTGCTGAACGCCCACAAATTTAAATTAGTGTGCAATGGAAAAATTGCAATTTTCTCAAAAGCGATGTAACCTACTGTAATCGTTATAGTTTTCCTGCAAGTTTTAAATTGACTTCTACTATCCCTATTTTTTTTTCATAATTTTAGTTTCAGTAGACTCGGAAATAGAGGGGGGGGGGGACATATTTTTTAATTACATTTTCGACGATATCTCTGACAGTATAACACCTGAAATTAAAATAAGTATATTTTTGAGTTCGGCGTTACGAAAGATTTCACACGATAGCCCACACGATAAACAAAGAAAAGATTTTTTCTTTTAAGTAACTTAATTAGACCCACTACATTTTTCCTAAATATGTTTGGGAATTTTTACTAAACTGTAAATATGTGTGTCAATAGTTTTTATTACTTCAGCTAGTTTTAACTTTCCACGTTCCATAGTTTACGAGTAAAATGGCTGTGACACACGGAGAGACAGACACAGGAGTGATCTTATAATGATTCCGTTTTTACTTTTTAAGTACGGAAACCTAAACATATAGAAATTGTTTTATATAGGTCACATGGAGAAAATTGGTAGTATGATGCATCATAATTCTGTTTAACACTGGAACAATAGTGACGGGTCATTTTAACACGTGCCAAATGACTAGATGCCGATTCGAAGGAGAAATTTCTTCATAAAATAAATTAAATATATCCTGCACGAAAATAATTTAATTAAATAAGTTAAATTGTTTAAAATAAAAATTCTTTGGTAAAATATTTTTTATAAATCTTGAATAAAATTTATCGCGGTTCTAGTGCTAATGCAAAAACTCATTTTCGTTTATTCTCATATGACGTAAAGTAACAAAGATCTTTTAAACAATTCAATTGTGATGTTTGGATGATAAAATGTGAAAGAATATTATCATACTTCTTTTTTTTTTCTTGTATCTCTGAAATAATATTATCATTCCAATAATTTATCTTTTGATCAAAGTACTCTGAATTGTAGCCACAAAAGACCACGCCGACATGACAATCATTTTAAAAATGATTCTTTAAAATAAATATTCATATTTACTTGAAAAACAAGAAAAAAGAAGAAAAAATGTTACCTGAAGTGATCTGAATAAACAAAAACTGTGGTGGATGCAAAATAACGTGATTCCATTGAAAAATTCAGCTAGAAAAATTGTTTATTTAAAAAGAAAATTCTTCATGAAAAACACATATTCAAAAGTGGATAACTCATACTACTAGATCCGCTTTTTTTTTAAATAGAACACGATCATCTTTGTTTAATATATATTTTGTCATGAGAAAAAATAATATAATTTCTCTCAGGGAATATAAAGGCTCACGTTTTTTTTTTTTTTTTAAACAAAATCAATCATCGATGCTGGATTTAATTAAGTGTCTGTGTTTGCCCCGTGTTGGTGGCTCACGGAAAATATTCCATCTTGTGCTGCGTTTGTAGCCTTGCCAACTTGTAATAGTGAGAAGTTCCAGGCTGGGTATCGTTCCATGTGGTTTAGCGGTAGAACGTCAGTGCGCTATACTGATGACCCGGGTTCGATTCCCGGCATGAAATATTTTTCACTAAGTTGGTCTTTGCGCCTTTTAAGCAAAAAATAATTTGAAATTTGATTTTCATTTGAAATATTGTATTCAAGGCAAATGTTTCTCTCTGGAAAAATTTCCAAATATTAATACAAAATCAATCATCTGATTGTAGCATCGATTAAAAAAAAAAAAAAAAAAAAAAAACAAGGAAGGTAGCACCAGTGGGCTTTAAAATTAATAATAGCTGCCACATAGCAATCAGCAGAATTCACGTAGTTTTATAAACGAATTCCTTATTGCATCTGCATTGGTGGAAATATTATCCACGCTTTCACAAGTAGAAGACATTATGCATTCCATCAAAGCCATCGTAATATTGAAAAAATTCTTTTTCTTTTACTGCTTTCGTTGCCCGCATATGAATCGTTACAGAATGGCAATGGGGAACCATTCTGCCTTGAAATATAAAACAGACTGAGAGAAGGCACAGGCTGCGTAGAAGAAGGGAAAAGGGGGTTTTGTAATAATTGAAACTCGCCAATTTGCAGGAACAAACACACTAGAATCTTGCGCTGGCACAATTCGAAACGTTCTAGGATATGAAAAATTGCTTCAGTTAGAGTAAAATTTTATAGATTTCTTTAAGATAAGATGCCAAATAGTAGTACACTATTACAATTTTTGAAATTACGTGTTAAACTGATTTGAATATGATTGGCTAGGGGCAGGGCTACAAAGCGGAAACGATAACATGAATAGAAGCCGGTAGAAAGTTCCAGAAAATTCTTTTTCCGGAACTAGAGATTTCAAAACTATGTTTATCATTTTAAAATGACACGAAATGTTACGTAACAAAGAAAAGCTTACAGGGGAAGATTTAAAAGGAAGGAAATAAAATAATTTTAGAATGCGAATTTTAATATTAAATGAATAAGGATTAATAGAATATTTCTTAAATTAAATTAAATAAAAATATGGCAGTTGTTATAAGTAACCACAACAACAATTTACAAAGATTCTTTTCTTACTAATTACATTAGAAAAATATGATGAAAGCAATATCAATTTTTAAATTTTTCGATTATGTGTTTCTCTATAATACAGATAAAAATGCTTTAGGAACAAATTATGAGTTTACATTGCATGAGATCATTTGATTTCTGGAAAAGAAAATCTATTTTATTGTACATTTAGGAATTTTTATCACTACAATGTTATGAAATGCAGAATTTGAAATAATAAGTCATATCAAGAAAGAAATGATATGAGGTAGACAATGAGTAAGCATAAATTGCGAAAATTCCATTTTTCAGATTACGTAACATTTTATACAGAACATGTTTTTTTTTTTTCAAAAGTACCTAAATTGTTCTTTTAAGATTTGGTTTCTATTTTACCATCTGTTGAAATGATTACACCATTACTTTTACGGACTTGCAATTTTTTAAAATAATTTTTAATTAAAAGAAATGCTTTACAAGAAAACAAAAAATATATTTTTCACGAGAAACCATTTTATATTTATCGCCAGTGTGGAAAGTTTTAACCGCCATATTCCCAAAATAAATATTTGTAAATAGTATACACTATTCTTTAAATTCGACAACTCTGAATATGGGGCAATAATTGTTCACTTAAATGCAAGAAGCATAAGTTTTAGTCCTTTTTAGATTGTAAAACTGAAACAAATGTACAATGTTACTATTATTGATATTAGTATGTCGACAGACGATTTTTGGTTGTGTAAAAATAAAAATAAACAAGTCAAAATTGTACATCAAATGTGGCGAATGAAGTGCGTTTCTACTATAACTAGTTTTATAAATATTCAGATCTTGGTACAATACCTGTTGCACTCTTATTTAAAATTCATGAATATAAAAATTTGTACGATTATATATATTAAATTCAGTAATACGGAAATAAGGACTCCATCTTAAATAGGATGTAATCACCCTGGTAACAAAGAATTTTACATATATAGGGATATCATTGAATTAATTACGTATAATTAGGATTTATTTGAATGAAAAAAAAATTATTAATATTTTTTGTAAGTTTTGATTAGATTTTCATGAAATTACTCAATAAAATTCTGCAGTGGTTATACATATAATAAATTTTAGACAATTCGGTTGGGTACTTTTTGCGCTATTATATGCGGATAGACTGACAGACAGATGGACGGACCAGACAATGAGTGTCGGAGCTACGCTTTTATACGAAAGCACCAAAAAATAAATTTATGAAACTTAAATATGTAAAAATGTGTTTTGATTTCTTCTAATATGTTCTTGGAAAATTTAATTTTACCAAGAATTATTTTCACCATCTGTTAAAATTGAAAACACTTTCTATTTCGACTTAAAAAAAAAAAAAAAAAAAAAAAAAAAAGTAATAACTTTCTTTATTTCTCTTATTCCTACTTATTTACCCACGCAGACGAAATAATTTAGTTGCCATTTCCAGAAGAAATTCGTTAAATGTTACAAAAAAGATAATGTATCGTAAACTAATTAAAATTTTACAACTCCGAAAACTTGTATGGTATCCTCGGAATCAAGCGGATAACTGGTGTCAATTTTCTAACGCCGCTTTCTATATTCTACTAGAAGTAGTTTCTAAAATACAAATAGACAATCAAATTTTAATACAACCAGGAGTATAATAATTGATACATTTTATGTTTAATAAAGCGATATTGCTTTCAACATATATTAAAATAAAAAAGAAAAGTGCCCAGTTAAACTGATGGCATTGAGCTCACAGACTATTCACACTAATTGTATATTATACTCTTATTTCAAAGAACAATGCCCTCGAAAAATAAATTAAAGGGGATTTGCCCCCCCCCTCCTCTGTTTCCATCTTTATACTTAACCAATGAGCCTCCAAATCTCATCAGGGAAGCGCCTTATCAGAATAGACCGGTGTACTAAATTTGAAGAAAATCGGACTGAAAAACCCATTTATAAAATATGTATAATTATCACTTATAAATAGATTAAGTTAAATAATGCTAAAAACAGTGATAAAATATCTTTATTAAGATTGACGATCGTTTCGTCGCACAAACGGCGACATTTTCAAAATCATTCACGATAGAAAACATTTTCGTATAATTTAAAAACAATAAACATAGTAAACAATCTCACGAGACATGATGCATAATGAAAAACATTGCAAACATAAAATTAAATTAAAACTAAATTAGCTATTTGCGAGCGTGGATTAATTTTAATATAATTTAAAAAAAACAATAGCATGGTAAACAATGTCACCAGACAACATGCATAATGAAAAATATTGCAAAACATAAAATAAAAATAAAATTATCTTGGCTATTTACGAGTGTGGATTAATTTTTACTATTGTTACTAGCATCTCTTTCCAAATTTTAGGTAAATCAAGGGACACTGAATCATTACAAATATATTTCTTGCGTAAAAATATCTCTATTAATTATCGGACTATGGATGGTAAACAAAATCTTGATGTATAAATTAACTTGCTATTTTTTAAATCGATCTGTAAGGATTCTTCGCTGCATAATCTGGCCAAAACTGTGGTTCTTCTGTTGTATTTGATGTCTGCTATATGTTCTTTGATTCTAGTTTTAAATTTTCTACTTGTCATACCTATATAAAACTGCTTTGTTCCATCTTCTATGGTGAAAGGTATTTCGTATACTCCTGATACCTGGTTTGACTCAGTTGGATCTATTTTCTTGTGCACTGTATTTTTTAAATTTTATAGAAGGTTTTGTGACTAGGGAGATATTGAATTTATTGATTTTATATTTCAAACATTCGAAGAAACCAGGAAAATAACAGGAAAACAGGAAACAACAACAAAAAAAACCCAATAATTTAAATGCCAGGAAAACGGGCATTTAAATATATGATATTGCAAGGAACAATGGATACAAAGAAAGCACCATAGAAAAATTAATTAAGAGCTTGAAGAATAAAAAGAAAAGAAATTTCAATCAACAAAATTTCATGTTATCCACTTTACAATATTTTCCCTGGTTTCTTCGAACGTTTGAAATATAAACTCAATAAATTCAATATCTTCCTAGTCACAAAACCTTCTATAAAATTAAAAAATACAGTGTACAGAGAAATATTTAAAAGGAAAAATCCAACATTGTTTAATGCCATCTAATTATTGTAAATTTTCTTATATAAAAAAATGACATTTGTTTTCATATAAAAAAGCCGAAATAGTCTATATGTAATCGACATATCAAATGTAAAGACTGTGTTTCTGTTGTTAAAACATTTCAAACATTAAAAAAAGCTTAACATCTTTCAAATTATTAAATCTATAAACACATTAAAGATTGGCTCAGGTGTTCGAAGAAGACTTAAAAAATATTTATAAAGCAATTTGAAAAAATGTCTTGAAAGCCACAAAACGAGCGATAATTTTATTGAAAAAAAGTAGCGTCAATTCAATTTATATATAAAAGTTTTATTTTGTTATATTCTATGTCTAAAATTGAAACATATGAAATCGGTTATGTATTATCTTTGTGGATCAGTAAAATGAAAACAGAAAAAATCATTGAAAAATCTTTTTTTTTTTTTTTCAATACTTTATTTTATACGTTATTTTTTTTAATACCAATTTATTTTATGTGAAAATTAGTTTGAATTATTTTGAATTTGACTATTATTTGAACCATTAAAAATGATGAATCCGTGGGACAATAACAAAAATTTACAGAAATTTGAAATTCTTATAGTGAAATTGTTAATAAAAAAAATTATTTGATTTATAGATACACACAACCACACACACAAGCACACACATTTGCATATATATATATACTTATATGCGATTGCGCTCGGACGTTTCAGTATTTAAAAAAAAAAAAAAAAAAAAAAAAAAAAAAAAAAAAAAAAAAAAAAAACCAGTCAAAAAAACATTTCATTACTATTACATAGCTTCCAACATTAACGCTACGTGAATCTTTAATAGATAGTTTTTGCTTGATTTAGTTAGTAATTTGGACGATTGAATAAGGGTAAAACTACTACTACAAATTAGTGGTACGAAAGCATATAAGTTACCGGCAATGACATTTGCGACGTAACTAAGCAATTGAAAAATACTTATATTTTAATTGTATTCAAATAATCATTGCAACTTTCAAGTAATCATTGCAACTTTCAAGTAATCATTGCAACTTTCAAGTAATCATAAGATATTTAGTTTTTATAAATATAAATTCAAGTTTTCCTTTTAATATGTCATATGAAAATGAATTTTACTGAATGTTGACTGAATGTTGTTACGCACTTTGGTTTTATGTTTTGCATTTTTTCAGTATTATCTGGGAACTCCTATAATTTTCTGTTACACCCATCAATAAAACATGCATTCTCAGCTATAGAAATGAAGTATTTTACTATGATTCCGTCACATTAACGTTATTTTTTTTTATTTTCTTTTTAAGAACATATGGGCGCAAAATCGCACAGCTCCATTATTGTGATCTCTGGATTAACACGTTCACGCCGCCGCGGTGGGTCACACTGGATTGTCTCTGAGTTGTCAAGTCTCCGGCTTTTTGCACACTACTGTTATTTTAGAAAAAATGTTGTTTTTTTAAATCGACCAATTGTTCTAATTAAATAAAGCAACATTTTCTGTATTAAAATACTGGTATCCAAAAAGCCGGACACTTGGCAGCTCTGAAACAGTCGAGTATGACCCACTCCGCCGGCGTGAACGTGTTAAGGACATTTTATATACTTTACCGGGAAGGCTCCCTTAGGTTATCAATGCCGAAGCGGTGTAGTTCTACTAATCTCTGTATAAAAATGTTAAGATGTGTGTGTATTTCCTTATACAAATATACACTGTTCGACGGATTTGCACGAAATTTAATATAGATGAGATAATAAATTAAATATTATATCTACTTAAAAAATTCCGCAGACCACATTCTCTAGCCCTTTAATTCAACCATCATTTTATATAAATCAATTATTTTCATTTTCTAATGAAATGTATTTATTTCGTATTGACACAGCCTAATAAACAGCGCAATAATTACGGTAAATGGAAAAACCTATAGGTTATTTTTATTGACCGATAAAAGTTCAGACCAACTAACCATGTTTTCAAATTGAAATTGAAGTCATTCAGGGCAGATAATGAGCACTTTCAGTAAATAAAATTTAAAAGTTTTACTTTAAGTTCGTTAAAATAATGTACTATCTTAATTTAACTGTATATGGAGTGAAAACGCCTCATATAATACAGACATTTGAATAGGAAAGCCTCTTTGAATTCGTCCCATGCATTTTGCATCAGCTTGTATTTCGTTTCAAAATATAGTGCTTGGAGATATCCGGTCATTTCAATATCTATCAACAGTCAATAAAAAACGCTTGTTTCAAGATCTGGATTAAATAAGTATTAGGATAAATAAATTTGGAATAAAAAATAATCAAAACAAAATCGAGAAATTAAGCAAATTAAAACCTGACTGAACACGGTACACAATACTCTAGTCAACTATATGCCTGCAGTAAAGGGTTCAATTTCTTGCATAGTTTTCGATTATGTGAAACTTTGTAAAGGAATTATCATAAGCAATTTCAACATTAAAAATTATTTTGAGGACGTTCTACTTCTGTGTGTCAAAATCTCCAATTTTCTACTTGTTGCATCCCTCAAGTCGTAAATCGTTGCCTTAAAGTTAATTGGCGATATCCCAATTCCTTAACATCTCTTTTGCCGGTTTAACATAACCACGCTCATTGAACGTAACTTGTTATGATAAAACTTTAAACTTTTTTTCCCCTCTAAATTAGATTTTTCAAACTAGGCGACCATTTATCACGAGAACTATTCAACTTTTCTCATCCTAAATAAAACAAGAAACGTAACCGTTTTTGCTGCAGTTTATACCACCGAAAAGTATGATTTTTATTGAATAATGTTTTCCTAAAGTAATTAAAAAGTAAAAAATAAATATAAAAGAGCGAAAAATTATCTTTTTTGCTCAAATGATCACCATTTTCTCCAAAATTAACATTTAAAACTAATTGTTGGTATAAGGTACCGAGAATTTAAGGTCCTTACCTAATTTGGTGACTAAATTTTGTTTGGTGCTTGTAACCGGAGATAAACGGTCGCCTGAATCGAAGTTCAGGACACACAAAAATTAAAATACATAAGTGAAATGTCTATAAATGTAATGCAAAAAGTGCGAAAGGGATATCACTTTCCTTTGTAACCGAAAATAAATCGTAAAAATTACGTAAATTTTAGCCAAAGAACTAGAATCTGCTCTTTACATTACATTACCTACCCTTTACATTTTTCAATTTACAAACTGTCTGCTTCAGCGTATTTACCATACATTTTTCTATAAAACTATCAGTTTTCATTCTTTACTATACGATATTTTTTGTAGGATAAACCGAGAAAAAGAAATGGACACGATAAATCCAGTGCCGGCAGCAGTGGAACCGTTAGAAAACCCCCTTTTTAATAGAGAGAAACGTGTATGTAATCCTTATTTCATTCTTTATAAAGAATTATAAAGGAAATGAACGAATTCAACACTGTTTTGTAGTTAAATTTATATAATGCTGAATGAAAATTTTAAGGTACGAAAAAAAAAAAAAAAACTTTTTCGGATTCTTTTAATATTTGTCACAAATACATTTGTTTGAATTTTGTGTTTTATTAACAATTCGTTTTATGTTTTAAATTTTATTTTATTTCCCATAAAAAGAAATTTTCTATCAAAGAATAAAGGAAAGTTCATTATCTTCGAAAAAATGAAACCCTGTGTTTATCCAATGCCAAAAACAATATTATTCACTCACTTCCAACTGATAGCCCTAGGAGAGAAAACACATTTATTTTCAATGTATCCCGAAAATTGTATGTCATGAATTCCTGTTGTAAAGTTTGTCATTTTATTTTAAGAAAACGTACAATTCTGAATTTCTTTGAATAGATTTTAAATTGTTTCTGTGAAATGAATATATATATATATATATATACGTGTCTTTTAAGTATTTTTTCATATTTATTAAAACAGATATATTTGTTCGCCATCATGTCTACTCACAAATGCAAGTTTGTAAAAATTAATAATGTATATTATTAGTCAACAGAAAAGATTAAAAAGTGATGTTGAAGAAATTATCACAAAATCCAATGTAAGTGAACTTGTCTGAAAATTTTAGTTTATAATTCTATGCATTTTGAATGAAAGAAGACACCACAACATTGACAGAAAACTCAACGGTGTATTTGTAATAATTATTTTTTGCAATTACATAAAAAGACTAGTATGTAGTGACCATCACAAAACTTTTTTCTATGTAAATCATGTTAATTAAATCATTTAAATACTACAAGAAATTACATCAATTTAGCACCAATTAATATCAAAGTGTATCTGAATTTGAAGTTGATAAAAATTCGTGCCTTAGTTCTTGAGATAGAGCTATAGCGGAAATTCTGAAAAATGTAGCATAGCAGCGTCAACTGTTCAATGATTTACACCAATACATAAACAGCAATAATTGATATCCAGGTGTACATGGATCTGAAGTTCGTTGAAAAATTCAAGCATTAATTCTTGAGGTAGAGCCATTGCGGAAATCACAAAAACAGCATACCAACGCCACCTATTGGGCGATTTACACCAAACTGTAAAAAATGTCAATTCATTTCTAGGACTAACTGATTCTAAAGTTTGATGAAAATTCGTGCATTAGTTCTTGAGATACACCTATAGTGGAAATTCTGAAAAATACAGCATAGCAGCGCCACCTGTTGAGCGATTTACACCAAAATGTACAAAATGTCAATTAATGTCAAGGATTAACTGATTCTGAAGTTTGGTGAAAATTATTGCATTAGTTCTTGAGATAAAGCTATAATAGAAATTCTGAAAAGTGCAGAATAGTAGCGCCACCTGTTGAGCGATTTGCACCAAAACACAAACAACACTAATTCACATCAAAATATACTTGAATCTAAAGTTTGATGAAAATCCAAGCATTAATTGTTGAGATAGAGTTATTGCGGAAATCGTAAAAAATACAGCATAGAAGCGCCACCTGTTGAGCGATTTACACCAAAATGTACAAAATGTCAATTAATGTCAAGGATTAACTGATTCTGAAGTTTGGTGAAAGATATTGCATTAGTTCTTGAGATAAAGCTATAATAGGAATTCTGAAAAGTGCAGAATAGTAGCGCCACCTGTTGAGCAATTTGCACCAAAACACAAACAGCACTAATTCATATCAAAGTATACTTGAATCTAAAGTTTGATGAAAATTCAAGCTTTAATTGTTGAGATAGAGTTATTGCGGAAATCGTAAAAAATGCAGCATAGCAGCGCCACCAGTTGAGCGATTTACACCAAAATGTACAAAACTTCAATTCATGTCAAGGACTAACTGAATCTGAAGTTTTATGAAAATCCGTGCATTAGTTCTGGAGATTGAGCTATTGCGGAAATCGTGAAAAAGGCTGCATAGCAGAGCCACATGTTGAGCGATTTACACCAAAAACTAATCAGCACCAATTTATGTCAGGGACTAACTGGATATAAATGTTTATTAAATTCCGTGCATTAGTTCTTGAGATAGATCTCCCACAAAATTTGTGTCACATACAGACAAACAGACAGAGAGACTCACAGATGAACAGACTCACAGATGCACAGACTCACAGACAGAAATTTTGTAAAAACATGTTTTTCGGAATCTCTAACCCCTAAAACGTGTAAATCCGTCGAAAACTGAAAGTCGAAAATTTTCGCGAATCCAATACTTTCTTGTTGTAAAGATAGAAGAAAGTAATAACAGAATTTTTAAATATTTCTTTCTTTTTTTAATCTTCATTAAATCTTTAAAAATTTCTTTAATGTTTAGTTTTTTTTATTTTTTAGAAATATTTCTTTAATTCACTTAATGATTTTCTTGGTACATTTCTTTTTTAACTCTTGTCTGTAAGAATGATGCATGCAAAATTTAATACCATATAGATGGTGCTCTCTATTCAAGAAAAAGTGAAGATCATGTAAAAATAATTGTTGTTTTATTCGGATGATGTTTTATCTTAACTAAATCAGTGCAAAGAAGAAAATATGTTTGGGATTAAAGAGATGCTAAACTAAGATTAACTACCTGGATGTTATTGTCTATAGAAAGGTATTGTCTTTGAAGATATAGTTATATATTTCAGTGTCAGTATTATACAAATATTAAGAAAAGAAAAAAAATATATATAGGAAACTATAAATGGTTAAGTTTGTGGAATTTGCACCAAATTGTTCAGTGATGATATAATATTTATGTTTATTAAGATAAGAAATGTTTCTGCACATTTTCTCTTAAACATGACGTCATTTTCACCAGCTCAAGTAATAAAGTTCGTGATTTATAAATGGAAATGCTGAAATCTGCCGAAAATCACGTGAATTTCAGATATAAAAAAGTATAATGAATGTTAAAAAATAATATATTGATAGACTGAGTTTCATTTATACACTGTTATCAGCACTCCCTGTATCAATAAAAATATTCCAACGGATGAAAACGAGCATTTCACTATAACGTCTAAACTTTTTTTTCCCTTTTGGACGGAGTAATAGTGTTTTAAATGTCACGCATCATCAAAATTATTTTTGAACGTAATAATTTTTCTTTTTTTTAAAAGAAAACTGGTTTCCAACTGGTTTTATATATGATAGTTTGGCAGGATGAACCGATGAAAAAAATTGGACACAATAAATGTATCGCCGGTAGCAGAGGCACCGTTAGTAACTTATTATGTGCGTTCGTAACTATATAAATACGTAGCAAATATAACCGTCGTCTGGTCTGTCCGTCTGTCTGTCCGCATATAGTAGTGCTAAAACTATCCAACCGAAAGGTTTGAAATTTAATATACACAATCGTTTCAGAATTTTGTTGAGTCATTTCTAATTTTTGAAAATCGAATCAAAACTTAAAAAGATACTGATGAAAGTATTATTCATTCTATTAAATCCTATCATACATAATTAATTCACTGATACTCCATGATAGGTAATGATTCTAGGTTGCCATGGTGATTACGTCCTATTTTAAGATAGAGTCCTATTATTCCCGTATTGCGGAATTTAATATATATATATATAATCATAATAATTTTTGTATTCATGCATGTGCAAAAATTATTGTACTAAATTCTGATCATTTATGAAACTAGTTATATTAAGAACGCACCTCATTTGCCACGTTTGAAGTAAAATTTCTGACTTTTTCATTTATTTATTTATTGGAATAGAGAGAAACGTGGATGATATTCTTATTTCATTCCTTTTAAAAGAATAGTAAACGGAATGAACGAATTTAACACTGTTTTTTTATTTTAAGTTTTGTATTATTACTTTTTTTTAATATAATGCTGAATAAAAATTTTAAGATACGACAAAAATATTTCGAATTCCTGTAATATTTGTCACAAATTTGTTTGAATATTATATTTGATTCGAAATTTGTTATTTTAAAAAATATATATATATATATATACCCCGTAAAATGAAGTTTTCTAAGAAAGGGTAAAGGAAAGTTCATTATCTTCGAAAAAACGAAACCTTATGCTTATCCAATGCCAAAGACAATATTATTCACTCAAACACAACTGATGGCCTAAGGAGGAAAAACACATTTATTTTCACTGTATCTCGAAAATTGTGTGTCATGAATTCCTGTTGTAAAGTTTGTCATTTTATTTTAAGAAAGCGTACAATTCTGAATTTCTTTGAAAAGTTATTGAATTGTTTCTGTGAAATGGAAAAAAAAAATGTTATATAAAATTTTTACTTCGCGATATTCCTTTAAATTATTCGAATTTTACGGCACATTCATTATTTCCCTATTTTCTCAATATTTTTTATTTTTTATTCCCATTCAATTTCGTTTTAAATTTAAAACGGGTATATTAATTATTATCTTATTAAAAGTCTTAATATAAATCTTTTACTCCCTTTATAAATTTTTATCAGCTATCCAATCTCTATTATTCTGAGAGAAGCTAATTTTTATTTTCGAATGTTTTAAAAAGCCGTTTTTTATTTTTATTTCCAATCTTTAAACCACGAATCTTGTTTTACGCACCTTTTCGACGCTGTGTTTTTTACTTCAAAAACACTACTCTACTCGGTAAGGGATTCTTTTATCTTAATGCACTGCCTTCTCCTGTCATTAACTTAGCTACCGTCCACGGGAGTGCGCTTTTCACTGTTTAGTTCGTTTCCGTGCTACGTCGCTATTTGTTTTCCTCCACGAGTTTAACAAAAATCCGATGCACAGAATTCGGAGCGCAGATTTCTGTTTCGTTTCATGTGCTCAAGAAATCTTTAGTCCATTTGTCACATTTGATGTACAATTTCTGTCATGCATTTAGAAGTGATGTATGTAAAATCGAACATTAGATGGTGTTCCCTCTTTAAGAAAAAGTGAAGATCAAGTAAAAATAAACATTGTTTTATCCAGGTGTTGTTTTATCTTAAATAAATCATTGTAAAGAAGAGAATATGTTTTGCAATAAAAAATTGTTACCCTTAAATGCCTGATTTTTCAAAAATCATTGTAATAATGTTTTTTGGCTTCCATTTTTTAAATAAATCATGGGAAAAATACTTTTAAAAATCATATTTTGTTTTAAGTATAGTATATGGCTAAAAAACAGTTTGTTACTAATCGGCAATACTAGTGTTTAATTTAAAAAATAATTTCCCTTGATAAAATTCTATAATATTAAACACACAAGAATTTTAGGAACTATAATAAGAAATAAATTTTACTTGCTCACTGCAGGTCAAAATAGGGTATTTCGTAAGTGTCCAAACAAGCCAAAAAGAACAAGTAGCAACAATTGAAAAAATAAATCTATCTTTATTCTTAAACAGCACAAGTGTTGCCATCTACATGTTGAAAATCGATTCAATAATATTTTCAGAATGTATTTCATTGGCAACATTAGGCATTATAGCTTCAATATTATTCTAATAGTATTTTAGAGCCTAAATTGGGTATGTTGCCGAAAAGCAACACCAGGCACTTAAGGGTTAAACTAACGACTATTAAAATAACGATTTTTTATTTTAAACGATATACTTTCAATTGTATATTGTATATATCTGTGAAATTTCTGATCCTAGGATACTTTTTTTGAGGAAACAGTGGCTTAACAATGTTGTCACTTTGAAAGGCTTCAGCGTTGTCATCAACTTTATGCCCAGTCTGTTGATGAATGTCTAAAATGAATGAGCCATTGGGATATAAAGTCTAACTGTAGTCTAAATACGACTATATACATATTTCTTTAAATAAAAGTTTAAAAATGAAAAAATACTTTTAAAGAAAAGTGGTATTATAAATGTAGAATAATAATAAACCTTACTAGTTTAGATAAACATTGAGATGGATTCTTGGTTTTAGATCTATAAATAAATTCATGACAATAGTGGTGTAAACCATTTAATTAAATAAAACTGACAGAAAAGTAATGATTAAAAGATTACTTTTCGATGAAAATTTAATATACGTGATAAAAATAATGTGTTTAAGGAATATTTAGACTTAGCTCAAAATTGGGCCAAAGTAAAATTTTTTTTAGATTATCAGCCCACTATCCATTCCTTATAAATTTTATATGTTAAGCGCATTTCTATCTGAATAATACTGCTGTTTCTTTTAAGGATTTCTCTTTACTTTGTTTGCAAATAGTAAAAGATGTGAAAGTGGTAAATTATAAGGTCACAAAATTTCGTATTTTTATCTCAATTTTTATCGTATCTTCTCCCTAGAATAAAACGGTGAGAGCTGAACTTAGCTGAACACATCATATGCTAGCTTGAACTACAGACTATTAGAATATTGGTGAATCAGATCAATAATCTTTTGAATTCATAGATTTTTACCTAACGAGGTATTTTGCAGCTTTAGGTGTTGGTGTATTGCGGAGTTCCCGGGAAAATTTCCATTTTTGAATCATAACAAATACCAAGTTTTTGGTCAAAGTAACACGATAAGAACCAAGTAACCCTCATATTACGGAAAATATTTTCATCATAAGATGCAGGTCACTTCAATGCTTAGTTCGAAATATTTCGTGGTATCGTTATTCATTCACGAACTAATTTCCAACGAAAGTGGTAATAACGGCTGAACAATCTGGTACACTTCTACAAAGCCGTAGCTTAACGGCATAGGACGTTTTTCAAATAAATTAATACCAGTAGTGTGCACACGTTTCTTATTCGGAATATTCCCTATACGCAATTTTTTTTTTGTGTATGTGCGCCATAATCGCGCTTTAAATTTTCGCTCTTGGGACATGAGATATGTTTCTCGTTTCCAATTTTTCAACTAACTACTAATGGATATTTTCATGAAACGCAGATCAAGCACAATTGAAGTGAAACTACTACCATTCAAACTACTTCCATTACGTCAAAGCGAGAAAGTTGTCTTCGGATACACTAGTATCCTGTTTTCTAACATTTTAAACTAGCATTATACTTTTTAAAATATTGTACATTATTGCCACATGCAATATAAAATAATGAAGTGATGTTTAAAGAGCAAATACGCAAACATGCTAGCAATGTTCTGTAAATTATTTATTGAAACAGCCCAATGATTCGTTCTGTAATACAAACAAAATTGTTAGAAGCATATTTTTTCAGATATTCAAATGTAGTTAATAAGGATTTTAAATGATTGGTCGCCGAAGTATGATACACTAAAAATACTTCAATAATACGAGTTGCAACTGATTTAAAAAAAACCTCAATTTCAATCTAAAAATGATGCTTTTTAAAGAACGTTAAAAATTATAATTGTTCATATCTTTAAATTTTTCATGTACTATTTAGAAACTTGTCTTATATTTTTAACTCATCATATAATTTGATTATTTCAGTAAGTTACGGTTGTGAGCTAAGAGGTTTTTTAATTTGCGCATAGACAAATAAGCTGTAAATAATCTGCATAATTCTCCAAGTAAGGCTTGTTTTTTTCTGCGTAAAAAAGCAATGAATATTGGAAGTATCATTTTTCTACATTCAATAAGAGTAGATAAAGAGTAGTTCGGAAAGATATCACTTGCTGGGTAAATTAATTATGAAATAGAGAAAATTCAAAATAAATTATCATTTTAAAAATAGTGTATTTATTCTTAAGTCTCATCTACAGAATAATGAAATGGACTATTCATTTCAAATGTTGACATGATATACTTGAGCAGTGTTCCTTATGTTAGTGAATGCTTCCCACAGGGATACAATTCCAGCTTTCTTTTAAAAAATTCTCTGTCAGTTTATCTTTGTCTTGTTCCGTAAAATATTGTTGTAGTCTGAAAATAAAAGTAATGCATGCAGAATTTTAAATAAAATGAAAAATAAATTTTATTTTCAAAAAGTTCTCTTACATAAAAAAAGTACCGAATGATCCAATGCGTAAGCATTAGCAACATTTAGATCGTTTCTTATTCTGAAAAGCTTTTGTTATGTCTACCCTATAAAATCCTAATGAAACGGATATTATGAAACGAATTTATGTAACGATTCTATGAAACGACCGATTAAACGGCTGATTATGCTTCACGGTAATTTCTCCTAAAATACGGAATAATTTGCGATGAAATTAACACCAAAAATCTGTATTGATCTGCAGATCTCAAAACTGGTATTAGATTTTAGGTAGATTTCGTAAGAAATACTACCTATTGCAGTCGTTACCATGGTGCGACTTTTGAAAAATTCCTTCATAACTTTTCATTATAGGACCCCAGGAACCCAAAACCACCCCCACCTAAAAAGTTTATATATATATATATATATGTATATATATATATATATGTATGTATGTACTAAATTTTGTCCGCACGATAAAAGTCGCAATTATGCACGAATCATCTTCAAACTTGCCAACAACTTTGAGATGGGTAATATCTCGGCGGGGATTGAAAATGGGCGAAATCAGCCCAAGAGGGTGGAAATGGGGAGGGTTCAAAATTTTGAATACTGTCTTAACATGATTCTGACAAAACCAACTCTTACACAACAATGGCAGGAAAAAAATAAAAGTTTTTCGTTATAGCAGTTGCCAACAATTAAAAAAAAAATAATAATAAAATTCTCACCACAACAATTACTTTTCTTTTGCAAAATTTTCACGTGTAAAATTAAATAGTTTGACAAATTGAAAACAAATTGAATATTACGTCATAAGTTTCCTAGAGCAAGATTTCAGCATGAAAACTCAAAATAAATAGTTTGACGAATTAAAAAAATATGTATATTGCGTCATATTGGAAATATAATGGACCTCAGCAGGTGAATATGTAACGCCATGTAAATTTGAAGAAACGTATTAAAACATGATAAAAACCCGACTATGGAAATATTAACATATTTTAACACTTTAAGGTTCTCTGAATTTTTTGTAGACATTTTTTAAACCTATTCCATATATATGTGTGTGTGTATTCGTGTATATTACAATTTTCAAAAAAAGTTTAGCTCCCTACAGCTCGCTCTTTGTGAAGAAACTGGGTTTTATCTCTAATCTTGATTTAAGTTTTGTTGGAGAATTTAGTACTTAACATCGAAATCTACCTCCGCCTGTAGGCCCGAGCCGGCAGGGATTTTTTTAAATTCGAATTAGTTTTCGAAATATTAATTTTTATTCTAATTTTATATACTTTTCTCTAATGATGGTAACTCAAATTTTAATATAACAGATTTTTTTTTTTTAATCAGATTTTAGAAATGGTTACTATTTTAAACTAATTTGGCGACAAGTTTGGCCTCCCTTAAATGTATGCTAAGAAATGTATCATGTTATTTTTATTCATAATTCAATTTGTATTTCATTATCACTTTATTTAATAACAAACTGAAACATTTAAAATAAATGACTTTCACATCTTTATTTTTTTAAATGAAATGAAAAGAAAAATATTAGCACAGATGTCATATACGCACCGGGGTACCTGATTGGCGCCAAAATTGCATTATTCTGGTTGACATGGTAACCCGGCTATTGTTGTTTAAATAAATGTTTATTTACTTTGTTTTCTTTTTTTGAATTACATAAATTGTTTTGTTCCATAGTTAATTGTTCCTTTGGCTATTTTCCTTTAAAAATAAAAAAATAATAGAAAATAATAAAAAAATACGGTACTACTTAGTTATTCCATCGACCCATTTCGCCAAATTATATAAATTGCCAAACCACTCGCCAAATTATACAAATTGACATAATTTTTATTTTAAATAACGAAAGAACAAAGAAAATAGTATAACATTAATAAATATACAAATTATATTAATAAATACACAAATAAAACGTCGAAATAAAAATCACTTGATGACGTAAAGATGTGTAACTTGCTTAAAGTCAAGTGAATGTGACATTTACGATCAACCACTATTGGCATTTAATCCTATAGTTTGGTGATAGATTTTTGGTCGACGGGATAACTAAGTAGTACCAAAAATACATATGCAACAGGTATTCGAAAACGGGGTTTTCGCCAAATTTTCATAAAAAAAATCACGCCAAACCCGCATCTGGCATCTATGCTATATGGCATCTGGCCAAACATTAAATGATGTAACAAACGACGACATTTAATTTCAACTTCAAAGTAATGTTTTAATTTACAACTCGAAAAAAAAATGCTAACTGGCGAGTTGAAAAATAGCTATTGGCGAGATTTGCACCCGGCTAGTGTAACAGTACCAAGAATTCTTTGCGACCATGGAAACTTTTACGTAGTTTTATTCGAAAAAGAAATTTGATTTTTTAATCAAAAGGGAAAACTTTCGGCACAGATGTCATATATGGACCATATTGGCGCGATTTTTTTCTGACACCAATGTCATATACGCAACGGGTACTTAACTGGCGCCATAGTATCGTTATTTTGCTTGATTTGATAAGCCGGATGTAGTTGTTTATGCTGTTGATGTTTTCCCCAAATTAGCGTGGGAAAAAAATCGCGCCAATATGGGGCCGTATATGATATCTGGGCCAAACTTTCATATGAAAAGCGAAGGGATCAGAGCGTATTTATTTATGGCAGTTACATGACTTGGACTATTATAATATAGATGAAATGATGGCGATAGAATAATATTTGGCGACTTATCACCTGTACCTGGCTAACATTAAAGTTCCAAAATGGCACCAGGCATATAAAAAGCGAAGTGGTTCGCCCGGAACTGTTGATGATAGTCACATGACTTAGGCTATTGTTATAGAAATTGTTTTAAAATACCGGGAGACAAATACTCTGTACACTTAATTCATTTTATTTTAGCTTCTTTTTAAACGTTTAACTGAACCTCTTTAATCAAACACGAAAACAACCATTGGATGTCTTAACAGCATCATGCTCGGTCTTAAATTTTTTAAATCAAAGGAAATTGAATGGAAACCCGTTTACAGAGAGATCTGCACAGCTTTTTTAATATAATTCAATCTTCTATAATATTTTTAAAACCGATCATATTAGCGTGTTTTTAGATTCTGTGGTGTCTGAACGGGGGTTGGCGAGCGTAGTTTGCAGGGGGCAGAGCCCCTTGTTTCTTATAAAATTGCTTTTTATAATTTTTTCACAACTTTTTCGAGTGATACATTTTGGATCAGATTATTTTATTTGATTCGGTATTATGTCTTTGAAAAATAACCTATTACTGTAGCACATCTAACTTAAAAAAATATTTCAAACATTTAAGTGTTGTATTACGAAGATTATAAAACTAAAAATTTCCAAATGAGGTCATTTAAATTTATAAGAATTCACGGATAAAACATGTTTTCTAGGAGCATGGAAATTATTTGCTAATAAATGAGGAATAGTTTACTGTACAGTCGTGGAAAAAAAAAAGTAAACACCCCTACTAACTCTTCAAAAAATAATCGTAGACGGAAGTTACTGGTACCGAACGATTGGAAATAAAGTCTACTTTTAAATGATGTATATAAAATTTGCTTAGGGGGCCTTTTACATATTAAAACGAACCCAAACTTCATTTTTTTCAATGGCAATACCCAATTTTAACGAGATATTTCAAATGCTCAGTTCAAACTATGCCTAGACACCAAATTTCAAGTCATTTGAATGATAAGTTTTTGAATTATAAACATTCAAAATTTAGTGCTTCTAATGTTAAATTAAATTTTCATATTTTTATTAATATCTCCCGAAATTATGCTCCTAATGTGCTAATTTTTTGTGTAGCAATAATACTAAAGTGTCCAAACATAAATACGCTGAATTTGCAATTTTAATAATTTTATGACATGAATTATGAAATTAATATTCGAAAAAATTATGAATTGCAACCTACAATTTTTTTCGATGTATTTAGATTTATTAAGTCCTGTTTTATGAAAATCCAAAATTTCACATTTTTCTTCCAAATAGTTTTCAAATTATGCTTAAAAAACGGCAAAATGATGATTTAAGGGGCCGTCTAGTCAAGTCAACGCAGTGCTTACGGAGTACCGACGTGGATCGTTTTACCGCCACGCGAAACCTCCAACGAAATTGTAAAAAGCAGCATAACTTAAATTTAGAAACAATGCGTACAAAGAAAATAAAAAGAATTTAGAAACCCTGGTGGAGGGCCCTGGGGCTCATTCCGGGGTTTGGAAGCACCTGAGGCACAAATCCGCCTCAAAAAAAAAAATAAGGCGCGTAGAGCATCCAAATAAATTTGGTTGCCCTACACTTCGTTGACAGACTAATGTTTGACCTGGCAATAGTCGGAAAATGAGAAGGCAGGTGGCGCCAGGAGTCACAGCTAAGCCTGACATCCAGGAAAACCAGAGGCCCAAACTAAAACTATCTCTGAATTCTTATAAAAAAAAAAGGGGGACCACATAGCTCACTAAATTTTGAAAGTCAAGCCTTGTGTCCCTCACAAGTCGCAGATCTCCCGGCTTTCGCACAAACGGGGTAGCCTTGAAAAAGGCTTTGTGGTACTAGACATCGAAATTTCCACGACTGCAAGTTTCACATTGGCGTTGACCAAGATCTAAAATATGGGGTATTTTAAATTTAATAAATTCTAATCTATTAAAATTTAAAAATAAACTAACACTGAGTGTATCTGTGACCAAGCCGGATAGCAACTACTCCCGTAATCCCCGATACAGCTCGGACCGTTTAGCTCTGAAAAGAGCACTTTGCTAACGGGTTTCCAGGGAGGTGCACACACGCCGGCGGTCTTAGGTGAACTGAAGCTGGGGGTCAAAAACCGGGGTTTAAAGAGAGTAGCCGAGGATCTCGTGAGCAGGTTCCCCTCGGCCAATGAAATTACTCGAAGGGCTAACTCGACCGCAAACGCTGATTGGAGTTAGGACTATGTCGTCATAGACATTCTCTGGCCCAGAAGGGCAGAGAAGAGAAAATAAATGAAATTAATAACGGGATGAGAATTATTTACAAAATTTTAAGAACAAATGAAGGCAGGTTAAAAACCCTAAAACTACATTAAAGTCTAAAAGATAAAGTTGTAAGGAAGGTTGCACTCGCAGCTGTTTATTAAAATAACAGCAGATTGCATGACGTCGGGGGAAAGCCAAAGCTAGACGAAAATTTCTTTCTGTCTAGGGAAAAAGTGAATTTGCAGGGGAATTCTGCGTTTAAGTAACCCCAGAGGGGTTACGTCTCGATGTTTTCGAGCAAGGAATAAAATCATTATCCCTAGCTAAGATAGCGAGGGGACGTTTCCGGCCCCTGCCCACCTTAGCATCGTAAGTTCGAATTGAGTTTAACGCAGGATTCCTTACTGAGGGTATTGAGCTGTGAAATTTAATGGCAAGTTTTTTAATCTCACCAAAAATAGGCCTAATTTTAAGATCATTATGGATGACGTCATTGCGGACATAACGGGTTGCACGAACAAATTTACGTAATAATTTATTTTGAAAAGTTTGAAGTTTTTCAAGATGAATTTTACTAGCACTACCGTACACGACCGAACCATAGGTTACGATCGGTCTAATCATAGATTTATACAACAACAATTTATTTTTGATTGACAGGGGGCTGTAATAAGCCAAGAGAGGGTGAAGGGATGATACAGCAGCATTCGCACGATTCAGGGTTTCTGCAACGTGCTTGCTCCATAATAATTTTGAATCCAGGTGAATGCCCAGGTATTTATAGTCTAATTTCCAGGGAATTGGTCCATTATTTAATTTAAAATTTAAGTTAGTGTCTGGGGTGAATTTTTTATTCGTGAAAAAAATGGCAGCACTTTTAGCATTATTTACTTTAATTCTCCATTTTTTTAACCAAGTCGAAAGTTTATCAAGGTACCCTTGGAGTTTATTGAACACTTGGAGTGCATGTTTGTGTTTGTGTAGAACGGCAGTGTCATCAGCAAAAATTGCTAAATCGATGTCAGGCTCCCTTGGAATGCCATTTACATAAATTGCAAATAACGTGGGCGCAGAAATTGAGTCATGGGGGACCGAGCTGGGAATATGTTTAGGGTTAGAGAGAGCATTTCCCACTCTAACAACAAAAGATCTGTTTTTTAAATAGTCAACATTGATTTTAATTAGTTGGCCAGAAAGGCCGAGAGTTATAAGTTTAAAAAGTAAGGCGACATGCCAGACTTTCTCAAAAGCCATTTGCACGTCGAGAAAAATAGCCCCTGCGACCCCGCTTGATCTAATTCCTTCGTGTAGGAGTTCCGTGACCCTCCACACTTGGTGTGTTGTTGAATGACGAGCTCGGAACCCGAACTGTTCCGGTATAAGTACTTCACGAGAGTCAAGGAACGCCTTAAGGCGGGTCACAAGGACGTGTTCATAGACCTTAGATAGACATGAAATTAATGAGATTGGTCGAAAGCTGGATGGGGCGTGGATGTCATCGACTCTGCTTTTAGGCAGAGGGACAACAATCGCCTTTTTCCAGCAATCTGGGAAAATATTAAGAGAAAGCATGCAATTAATTAAGATAACAATGTAGAGAATAAAGTTTTCAGGTAGATTAATAAGCATATTAGTAGAAATACGGTCCTCCCCTGGAGATTTGTTCTTTTTGAGGCCTGAGATGTAATCCCTAACCTCCGAAGGGGAGGTAGGGGTAAGAGTGTTTTGAGTGTCAGAATTTAAATAATTTTGAACTGTGCTCTCCAGTACAACAGTAACTCTTGGGTTGGCCAAATCTTCATGAGGTGTGAATTGATCCTTAAGACTTTCAGAAATCGCCTCAGCCTTAGCAATATTAGTATATGCAATGCCGTTATTTGGGCTATTAATGGCCGGAATGTGCTTGTGTGTGCCTCTGATATGGGAAGCAGCCTTCCAAATTGTGTTGTCTTCAGTCAACAAAGATTCGACAAAAGTGTTCTTAAGTTCATTTTTAAACTCATAAATAGCAGCTTTTACCCTCCTATTTAAATTATTTAAAAGGGACCTAAAGTATGGAGTCCTGTATACCTGCCATATTCTACATGCACGATTCCTCTGTGTAATCATTTGCCTGATATTCTCGGGTAACTGTAGAGAGTTGTTAAAATTATGTCTCGGCTGAGAACATTTCTCAAACACCCCACGTAAATTGTCACCGAGTTGCTCTATGGCTTCAGTGACCTACCAATCCGAAATTGGTATGAGATCTGGAATATCCATTCTTTCTAGCATCGCAGTATAGTCCTGCCATCTAGTGGAGATACTCTGAGGTACACTTAGGTCATAAGAGTCAACACTAAAATTGAGAATGACCGGCAAATGATCAGAAGATAAATCGTTACACGTTCGAATAGTGTAAGGGTATGGAAAATTGCGGGTGATCGCAAGATCTAGATAATTATTTGATCTGATGTAGGTGGGGGGAGGGGGGCGCAAAAATTTGCGCATGATTTCGGTCCACCCATATACGAAGTTTACGTCCATAAGTATTAATATACCTGGAATTCCAGGAGTGATGATGAGCATTAAGATCACCCGCTAAAATAAAATTTGGAAAAGAATTAGTGAGACGGGTAAGTTCAGGCTCCATTAAATTTGCATTCTTATTAGGAGGGAAGTAGACAGCTGCAGCAAGAAGTTTTTGAATAAAAAGGAAGTCCAAAATAATCGGGATAGTTTCCACAAAATTTTGATTGGGAATATTAATGAAATTAGCATTAAAACCCTTTTTTATATAAATAGCAGTGCCGCCATGGTGACGATTATTATTGCCACTACGAGCCCTGTCAACATTGAAACAATCGTAGTTTGCAATTTTGGAGACATAACCCTGGAAGAAATGGGTCTCATTGACCAAGATGATGTCTAAATCGTTGTTGTAAATCCAAGCACCGAATTCCGCTGCTTGGCGTCGAAGCCCATTTGCATTAAAAAAGCCAATGGATAACTTGTCCAGATTGCCTGTGGGAGGGAACATGGTAAACAGAAGGGTCGTGTCGAGAATGGAAGGGCGGAAGAGCACCAAGAGATGGCGCCACCTTAGCTAGTTTTATTTAATTTAAGGATGTTTTTATATAGAATATAAATACGATCAATTTCCGTGGATGCCGTACGGAGTTCTGGTAAAGATTTATTAAATGCTGCGCTGACAATGTCAGCGTTAAACTCTTTTTGGAATTCAATTAAATTTTTGATAAAGCCGATGGCCGAAAAAGCATCCGAATTTTGGCTCGGGACCGACTGATTTGAATTTTGAGAAACGGAGGGGGGGGGGCGTTATGCCCGCCTGCAATTCTCGAAAATGATTGAGAATTGTCAACCTTCCTTTCTGAGAATGTCCTCGAGGAATTTTGAACTGTAACAATTCTTTTATTATCAGATTTCTTTTGGTTTTGGTTTTGGTTTTTCTTTTTACCATTTTTAGGGGGGGGGGGGTTGTTTTGGGGAAACTAGGACAGTTGCGGAAATTTGCCGGGTGAGGGCCCCCGCAGTGAAGGCACTTGCAGAGCGCATCAAAGGGCTTCGTACACACCTCTGATTTATGAAATGCAGAGCATTTGACACACCTTGCGGGTAGATTACACGACAGGGCGCTATGAAAAAAGCCCTGGCAGTTGTGACATTGTGAGTGCCCTTTGCGCCCCCGGTAGATTTCGAAACTGACCTCGGTTTCATAATTTCAGTAATTTGGAACATGCGGTCAACATCAGCCTGTTTTGGTATCGAAACGTAAAAAATGGGCATATATTTTTTGTTGGAGACGGGACCTCTAGACATCTGGGTCACCGAGACATCCAAAAAATCTTCGCATTCCAGGGCATTCTTAATGTCCTGGACGGCTGTGTTGATGGGTAATCCCCGAAGAACCGCTCTGATCGGTTTTGCATCGTCCAAAACGTAACTTTGGAATTGGACATTCTCCGTTAGTAAATACGTTTGAATTTGACGATAATCGTCAACATTATCGAATTTAATCGTTAAGAATCTTCCTTTCATTTTGGCTTGAGCAGTATTTGCTCTTCTTTTAATTTCAAGAAGGAGAAGTTGCCAGTTATCTGGTGGGATGATTTTAATGGGGGGGGGGGGGGGACCCGCACTTTTTTAGTTTTCTCGCTGACCTCGGGTTTAACCCCGTTGCTTAGCTCCATATCTTCAACATCGGTATTGAGTTTAGCCTTCTCAAGCTTTTTTGATTTTTTATTACCCACTAGGGTTAAATTTTCCTCGCCTTGGGGGGCAGAATTTGGAAAATCTGACTCCTCAACCAATCTTCTCTTGTTAGCAGAGAGACTTTGGTTGTTACCCGTGTTAACAGGTGTCGCCACGTCACTCTCGCTACTCGAGTCGATTTTCGGAGGGTAAGATGGAACAATCATCGAAATGGGGTCAATTTTGGGGTTATTCACATTATCTATTTTGGCAGACAGATAAGAATACGGGAATAAAGGTTTTTTACTAACCCGTTTAACTGTGTGAACGTCCTCCGACAGCATGTTGAACGCCAATACAGCTCTGCTGAGTGCTTCCACCTCTGCCGGATTAGGCTCTTTGATTTTCTGAAGTTTTAAACGGACATTGTTCATACTGTATACGTCAGCCTTTATTTTAGAATATAGCTCCTCGAGCTCATCATGAGTAAGAGTTCGCACATCCGTAATGCTTTTACGCGTCAGAAGAGCAAAACTATTATCTCTGAGAACGTCCTGGGGTTTACTTCCCAGATCACCACCGAAAACAGTAACGCTTGACTGCGTACCCGGATCGGGGCTAAATACCGGTAAACTGGTAGCCATTACACTAAAAAAAAAATATCAGACACCGGAGAGCGGAAACAAAACGTCTCTCCACCTCAGCGTCTGCAACCGAACTCCTCGGGAATCAAGGGATAGAAGTGAGTAGATATTTTGAAATTGTTCTGCTGTTCTGTTATCTAACAGGCTTCATTGACTGCTTGAGTGGTGCCTTCATCAAGAAGGCGACTCTGTCAGTGAACAATCGAGTACCGAACTTCAATTTGGATACAGCCCTTAAAATACGCTCGTTTTAAAATAATTAATTTCTCGGAAACTTAAGGTACGAATTACATAAAAATTTGTTTTTAGGCTAATTGAAGGGTGTAGAGTTCATTTATGCTATCAGAATTGAGTATTGCTATTGAAAAAAAACAAAGTTATGGTTCGTTTTAATATGTAGATGGCCCCTAAGCAAATTTTATATACATCATTTAAAAGTAGGCTTTATTACCAATCGTTCGGTATCAGTAACTTTCTTCTACGATAATTTGTTGAGGAGTTAGTAGGGGTGTTTACTTTTTTTTTTCCACGACAGTACATAGACGATTTTTTCTGAATGTGTGCCTAATAAAATTCATTGTGATGCAAGAAATATATTCAAGTAAAAACTAATATAAAAATAGTACTTAAATGTCAAACAATATTTATTTTAATAAAATGTTTATTACTTTATTGAATCGTATGATAAAGAAATATACACTATAACATTGATTAAATATGCATGTAAAATTAGAACCAAATGCATTATTTTGTGTATGAATTAATTTTTTAAGTGCACACTTCTGTTTCGAAAAGCATTTCGCTCGATATTACAAGATTGAAATTAATTCTCGCTTTGATTTAACTGCCATAATTATTGTAGTTTCTACATCAAAATCGACGACATTTTGATAGAATGTATTACATTTAGTTAATCACAAGGTGTTTTATCAGGTATTTTGATGTATATTAGAGCTGATGCAATTAAATATACTGCATTTCTAAAATTTCGCAAACGTTCCTTAAGTACAGAAAATTACAATTGATACTATCAGAAAGGTTTCAAATGACGAAAATGTACTCAAGTTTGACCGTGCATTGCAAAGGCTGAAATTAATTGAGAACGGTGCTTATTTTTGAATTTATTTAGTTATGTTGTATGGAAATAAAATTTTGTATTTTACAGGATGTGTGCGCTTTTATGTTTTTATTATGTCTTATAGAAAAGAAAAGTCTTATAGAAACAAAAAAAAATATATAAAACATTACAATAGAAAATGTAAAAAACAGTTCACAAAAATGTAACATATTTTTAGTATAACTGAAAAAAAAAATGTTTGTTTTCTAGAAATGGTTTGTAAAAAATTTAATGTGTTAACAAAGAAAAAAAAACTTAAACAAATCTTCAGCTTTATTCAAAAGTAATCATAACAAAACCGCTGAAAAACAGTATTTCGAGATAATTGACTTTAAGGTTATGCCAGTCTGCCCGTCTCAACGTTTACGACTCGAACTACAGTAAGGGAAGGTGGCCTAAAATGATCCTAGAGGGCAAAACGGTCCCCCATATGTTTTCTTCCAGACTGGTCGGTCACACTACCTACAAGGTAACACGTAAGCTAGTTGTACCAAGTGAAGAAGAGGCTATGGCTGTATTCAAGCGATCGCAGTATTACGCGACTGAATGGAATTCTTTGAAAAAGTGGGTTTTATAAAATATGTTATAAGATAAGCACTAACTTTTATATTTATTTAGATATACAGTCTTTCATGTACAGGAATATGTCTTCGTTTACTTAATAGACTATGTTTTTAGACTTAAATTACACTTGTGTAACTTGTTATGTTTATCGGTGTCATCCAGTTATGTGATCTAAAATGGACGGCTATGTTGCCGGATAAAATTATCCATTATGTGGATCGTTTTACTACAATTTCATAGACTGAAGAAAATCAGGTATAGGGTCCTAGCCATCATGGGAGCCAAATGTGTTACTGCCCCGAATCTTTCTCCCTGAGTCCACGTGTTATCCTATTATTTTTGGATCATAATTTTCACATATTCCATTTTATTGTTTTTTCAAAATTATTTGCAACATTTTGTATTTTAAAATTTATATAAAATAAATTATATATGCTATTTTATCGTAAAACTTATTTTATTTCATTATGTATTGTCATAGTTACTTTTATATCCTTTATTTTGCCGATAAAAAATAATTTGCAATTATTTTTAAATGAAGAATCATTTTTCCCCTGGGTGAGAGTAAAATGATCCTTTGGACACTTTTTCAAAAATCTATTTTTATCATTACTGCATTTGGGTTTAAAATATTATTAAAATATATTTATAATGAAAAATATAATATAAAACATACTAGCATAGTGCTAAAGTTTTATTTAAACAGTTATGCTATTTTACACAAGTTTTTCGATTCAGGGGATCAGTTTTGGCCACCTTCCCCTAATTATCAAATTATTCCTAACGCAAACTGCACGGAATTCGAAAACGTTCAAACTTTATTTAAAAAAAATACATTTATTTCTTCTTTTGGAACCTTAAAGATCTTTAATATTTTTAAATTGCATTTGCACAAACAATTTTTAACATAATTTTAACAAATTTTAACAATTTTAACAAATTTTAACAAATAAAATTACAATCTGTCGCATTATTTTGTCTATATATTAGTTTTAAAAATGAATGTTTCCGTTTTGTATAGTATTTAACTTGAAATTATAAGATTGAAATTGCTGCTAACAGTTTTAACTTCTATAATTAATGTAGATGCGACAACGCGATCAATGAATATGTTAAACTAATTTACATTTAGCCCATCAAAAAGCCCTTTATCACACATTTCGATTAATATTAAAGCTGATGTGAATAAATATGTAGCGTTCTTAAAGTTTCGAAAATGATCTTTAATAGGTATTTAAAATGTCAATTAAGAGAGCAATGTAAATGGATATCTTAAAACTTTGTTCTGTGTAAATGCAATAAGTTTTTAACGCAATTTATGTTATTTAACTGTTTTGTCTTGCTCAGGTTACCAGTGAACTAACATTTTCTATTGACAAATAATCAGTCGTAATCATCCATTTTTATACGTTCAAAAAATAGTAAAAAATAACTATCAACAATGATGGTAGATTTTGTTAAATCACATATTTAAAAAAATGATGTAAATAAGAGTTGTTGTATTTTTTTGATCAATAAGAGCAGTTTGCTTCATATAATTATATAAATACAATTAGAATTTCATTTACAATTATACTTAAATTTAGGATCAATCACCACATAAAAAAATCTCATAAAAAATAATTTCATCCTATATATATAATGATGTAAAATATTCTTAGAGTACATCATTGCTTAATAAAAGAAATTTCATTTACATATCCGAGATTAGATTTTTAAAACCTTTTTATTAATTGATGATTATTCTCAAGTTCCAAACATTATACAAATCAGAAAAATGGTAAAATTTTGAAAAAAAATTAACTTTATCATATATTCATTAAAATATTTACAATTATCTGCTTGATGCATTCAAGTGTGCAAAGATGATATTTATTAAAGTAAATAATATAGGTTTTGATGTGTAAATTTCTTCAATAAAAAGATTGTCTTCATAAAATTGTGAGCACCTGTACATGGATAATTTTTATTTATATTTTTATAACAAAGCAAAAGTTCAAAATACTACATAATTCTAAATATGATAAATGGCGAAATTTCCGGAATTTAAGCAATCGTAAATTAATTTTATCATATGTTGTTATTACAGGCTTCATATGCCGAGGAGATCGGACCGTATCCCGAATACCGGATTCTTGTAATGTAATATTTGCCTTATTTAATGAAAAAATTCTGTGCTTAATTATAGCAACCATAAATTTACGACTTTTATGGTGTTCAAAACCCTTAAATCTGCTGAAACCATTATATATATATATATTTAATAAGTTATCTCCTTGAAAATTATACAGTTTGTGAAAGAAAGGTCTGGGGGCTAATGTAACATCCTTTTTCACATATGTTTTTTAAATCCATGGCATTAAGTTTTTAAGACTAGTTCATATGTAACGGGATAGTAAATAAATTTTAAGCGTTTTTTTAGTAAATTGATAATTATTTCAGGTAAATTAACACAAGGTGAATGCGGCATTTCGTCTTAAACTCCTTTTGAGTTTTTATTTTAGTAATTTTTAGAATTAGAATTTCTTCGAAAAAGTTAATCTCTAGGGTGAAAAGTTAGAGCACCAGCACCAAAATCACCAGCACCAAACTATCGATGAAACGTCCATAAAGTATTTTTTAGCTTTAAAGCCATTAACAATCATTTACTGTTGCACAATTTACAATAAATAAATATGTTCCGTGTTATAAACTTTATAATTTATTTTAAGATAAAAGACAAAAGAAAAGTCTTATTAACTTCGGTTACGGTTGTTCATTTTAATCTAAATTATAGGAATTTGAGTGCGTAAAAAGTTAAAATTAATTGATAAACTTTGCATGTCATATTTTATCGTGGAATTTATTTTTCATCGATTAGGCAAAATAATTTTTTTTAGACTACTACAATACATAAAGAGGAAAATTATCACATTAATAAATTTTACAGAATAAAAGTACTTCATGTTTTTCTTTCTAAAAACCTAACTTCTAGTAAAAAATTATATCAGGTCTTTGTAAAATAATTTGTTATTTATTGTTTAATAAATGTGTTAATAAGTTATTTTAAATATCTGCTGTATACTGCAGGAGCAGAAAGATTAATAATAAAAAAAAAAAAGCCTTTATGTTTGCATGTATTCACAACTTCATTATTAATAACACTTTGAAAGCTTTTTCGAACACAAAAGGGGTGATTAATTAGCAAGGAGGAAATTTCTTCTTTCATCAAAGTAATTTGGATATTAGTGTGACTTTTATGAAGACGTTAATTTTGTGATAATATACTGCATTTGACTAAATTATATTCTCATTTAGAGTTTTAAAGTAAAATATCATTAAAAGTTTTAGAATTTTTTAAATTATTAAGCACAATTGATAGTTTTAAAAGTTTAAAAACACAATTAATTAAGTTAATTAATTAATACTTTAAATTGATTAACTTGTATTTAGCAAAAAGAATGAAATTTTCTTAATAAGTCTTTTGAAAATTGTTTCTGTTTTTTGTATTCATATTCGCAGTCCAGTTTACTTACTTTTAAAGTAGATAGAGAAAAATGAATTAGGAACACATCAAGAAATCTTACTTGTAAAAGTATGTTTTATAATTTTCAAGTTATTATTCAAATTATTAATTAAGTTCATTTAATATGTTACTTTTAGTCATAATTTACATATTATTGTACAATAAATTTTTTTATGCCTAATTTATGAGAATTTTAAATAGGCGTTCGCCGACGTTATTAATCGTTGGTATTTAGATTTCTTTTTTTTTGGGGGGGGGAGGAGGGGAATTTATGTTGCACAGAAAATAAGAAGCTTCACTAAACTAGCATTTGTAGTATATTTTACTACTGAAATATTTATTGAAAAGTCGTATTGAAGTTTAGAATTATAGAGCACCACAGGAAATCTTCGGAGTGTTGGAATTACCGAGGATTTTTCCACATTTATGGGCAGTGTTTCATGGATCCCAAATATGTTAGCTTCGGTGCAGCCCATGAATTCCTGGAATGTCCCAGAAACAATCTTGTAAACCTCCAAGAAGGAGGTTATAATTGAAAACCCGCCGCCTTTGTATTATAACTGTGGTTCACAGCATCCGGCGAACCATAAGAGTTGTAAAAAATACCATTTAAATCCGCAGTTTCGAAAAGCTACGCGGTTATAGCAAAAACTAAAAATAAGGAAGATATCCAAGAAAAAAAAAAATGCGCAGGCTGAACTAAAGATGGAGCCGCATGCCCCGGTACAACCATACCAGTTCGACGAATTTCAAAAATGTTTTATCAAAATTACTGAGATTATGGACAAAATTAAAATTAAAATAAAAATTGAATATTTCTTTAGTTTGGCAAACTATCTAGAAAATCTCTATGAGAACATTGTTGCGCAACAATCTATTGCACATAAAACTTTAGCTTTTATGAATGGAATCTCTAAGATTCCCTCCAAAAAGAGTTACAAACTGTTAGGGAAGTTTAACTTGTAAATATCTTTGTATATTCTTTTTTATAAAGTGTTTTTATAAGTTTTATAGTGCTAGGAAAATTTCACGGTGTAAATGTAATTGTAAAAATATGTGGGCCTGACGAGGGCCTTTTTTTGCTTTTTGTCTTTCGTCTTATTCCAACCTGAACTTAATATTGCCTGAACGACCGACAAAGTCTGTCAATGTTCCATGCAACTGACTGCCGGAGGGAGGGGCCTACGGCTCTCAACGAATGGGAAATCAGTTCACTGCTTTTCGCTTCTCACTAGCTTCAAAACGCATCTTTATCTTTCTACTCATTGTCGTTGGAGAATACGCAGAAAGGTGTACTTCCTAGAGGCGTTCCGAAGCCCAGCGATGACTTGACTTCATTTGAGCCTCGTGATAACATTTTTATACGAATAATTAAAAAGGTACCTCCTACTGGATTTCTTCCGACATCGATTCATGCAATACTCCTATAATATATCTGGACTGCAATTTTAAAATCAAATAAACCAAATTTTATATCATACACAGAGCTTTCAGCACATCTATTGGAAGAAAGGGTACACAATCTACTACGCTAAGAGTAATATTATGTATTAATCGTATCAGGAATAATCATTAATGCGGATGTGAAAAAAAAGGAATGTAACACTTTATCCTTCATACATTTAATTTTCAGAGGCAGTGCATTTTTCCGTTTAAAAAGGTAAGTGTTATTGTCTAGAATAGTATCCTTTACAAAAGCGGGTTTCATGCACAATTGAAATACCCACATTGGGTGTTTTTTTCTTCAGACAATGGATTCCATATTACAAACATTGAGAATACTTGATTAGAAGTCTTAAAAGAATATTTTCATTCATTGTGAAAGACTATTTATTATATTTCGGTAATATTTATCTTCAATACAGCATAATCCTTTATGAACTAAGTGTTCAAGATACATATATTACAGTTTGATTCAAAATGACTGGGAAAGTCATTGTAACTAAATATAGTTAAGTGGAGAAATGATTTTAAGAATAATTTCCTCGGCGAAAACTTCCAGTTTCACATTATAACTTTTTCAGCTATATTATCCAGAATCTATACCACTAATTATATGTTATTGTCCATATGTTTCCACTGACCAATTGTTACTTTAATGTTCAAAAATTAAGAATAAATATTTACTGGTGTCTGACTAACACATAGAAAGTTTTCTCATGCATTTAAACTACTAGAGTATTTGAGGGTGAAGGTGGGAGATGTGGATGTTCTTGAAAAATTATTATTATAAAAAAAAAGTTAAATTCATATGTCATGTTACATATCCTTATGCAAAAGTATTACTGTACTGCATTATACTGACATCTGACATGAATACCTTTAAATTTTAAAGCCACAATTTAAATACAATTTAAATAACGATATATATACGCATTTCAGAAATCTGTTTGCAGATTTTTTTTAAACCTGTTGTAATTCCTTATAATTGTGCCTCTTTAAAAAATACTTACAAGGTCCAGTTCTACGGTAATAATAGTTTTACCATCATACATAGGCAAATAAGATGAACTTGAATCTAAATTCAACGGCTATCTGTGCAGCTTAATCCATGCGTGCATTAAGTAACCCCCGCCCCTCCCTCCCAAATTTTCCGAACTGTTATCATTCCTCCAATTTGAAAGTAGCTGAATACATCTGTTTGCACTAAAGCTTATAGTTTATAATTTTCTACATTTTTTGTTAAAATGAAATGTCCTCCAGAGGTCGCTACATAGGGAAATTCCATTAAAATTTACAATTTTTCAAAGTAACACCTGCTTTTAACAACTTATTCGGATTCTCTGGTAGCTGTTAGCTTCGCATAACTAACGGAAAATCATTCGATCAAGCAGTTTGTGAATTTATGGAGATTTATTGTTTTTAAACTGCTAACGTAAAATTCAATTCAATCGTTGCAAAACACATTGGAATGCAGGTGTTTTTTTATGTATACATTGAAATCTACTTGGTGTGAGCTGTGGTTTTAAATTCCCACACTTGAAGCTTCACGTTCGCAGCATGCCGTTCTAAATATCCTTACATTACGAGTCAATTTTTTATACTTAATTTTAAAAATCTATATATATCGAAAAAAATATAATCAACTTTAACTTAAGAACTTTGTAACAGAAATCAGAAGTTTTAAATATCGGAATCCAAAATTACCACTCTATAGTTATAAAAACTACCTGCATTGCAGTCTGTGTTGCAACGAATAAAATTTAATTTCAAATTAAGAGTTCCAAACTTTAATCCTGAATGCTACAAAAACTACCTGAACGAAGGACTTCGTGTTTGGTATCGGAAACAGAAAATTACCCGAGATTTCACATATTATGGCAAAATTAGGCATTAGTTCTGGAAATTTCAAATTTTGGTACGAATATAAAAGTTTGACGACGTCTCAATCAATTTGCACTATAAAAAGATTGTAGAAAATAATGAACAAGTGGACTTTGTGCGAACGGATTCATTTATTCTGCGACTTTTAGAATTAGAGTAATGACTATCGTTCGAAGCACTGTGCCTCCATGCTAATACATAGTAGATGCCAACATCGCTTACTTAATCCGGAGTCTGAGCCGAGATGAACATGTCTTCAACCGGAAAATTTATTTAATCAAAAAATTTTAAATAATATCTAAAACGTACCTTATAGAAATAATTCTATATATTTCCTTCTATATATATTCCGGTTTAAAACATGCTTTACTTGGTTCAGACTCCTGAATAATTAAAAGATATTGGCATCTATGCTAATAATTTGTGTACTGGATACCAGTGAACATTAAGTGAAACAAAACTTTTTTAATGCGCCTCTTATATCAGTGGCAAAATTTTAAAAATTTAAGCATGATGCTTCTGCAATGTTTCTTGATTTTTAATGAGGTTCTATTATATAAATTTTTATCATATATTTTTTAATAGAAATTCAATAAGTAAAATGTTCCACAAAGTCTACCAAAAGAAACAGAATTCTAATAAATCTTACCTATTCATTAACCCTTTCAGGGGCAGAGGAATTTTGTTCATAAAATGATGAAATAATTGACTGACACCAGAAAATTTAAACGAATTTCTTATAAATAAGTAAACGCTATTTTGCATTTTAATTACAAAAGCAACATTTTATTAAAATATTCTTGGTGCCAGTAGTCAGTTTTGGAATTAAAATTAGGTGGATAGACTCTCTAGCCACCGCCCTTAAAAAGGTTAACTAATTACCAAATAGAGATAAAATACGTGCTACTGTTATAATATAGCAAACATTATTTTGCATAATGTAATTAAAAGAATAGTTCACTTTTTTGTCAACAGATGGTACTGCACTTTCTCAATTTGTAAGAATAAGCAAATTCACTTCTAAACGTGGAATACTTTTTTTGCCGATTGAATAGATAAATAGCATGAAGAGTTCAAATAGGGGTACATTTTGTGAGTTGTTCGCAAAGTTAGATCATTCTTATCGATTGAGACAAAGCAGTTGATGGACAAAAATGCTACATACAAAATTTATCAGCTTCCTTCTCTCATATTGTTATTTTTTAGAGAATGAATTATTGAAATTGGAAGATAAGAAGAACTTTAGGGTACATCTTGGAGATTATCTGAAAAATGATTGATATGTAATTGTTTTACCAATTATTTTGAACAGGAAACAAAATAAATTATTTTTATCTTTACAGATGACTCCTTGGGATATAGCATTACTCTTAAGACATCTTTCAAGGCTACTTTTATCTGAAGGACAATATTTGAGACGTGTTTTTTAAGGTAAATGTTCACCTTATCCGTATACGTTAAACATGTAACTGATAAATACACTGCATGCATACAAATGGACTTTGACTGATTGTTTTTTTACATTTATAAAAACATCCTCTTTAAAAATTCAAATATAAGAAAATTGTATGTCTTCTGGATAATACAGGTGATGCAAAATAAATGGGACAAAATGAATAGGATTGCTAATGTATTTTGTCCCAATTATTTTAGATCATTCTGTATATACATATATCGATATACATAAACGTGTGTGTTTGTGTGTCATTTTGGAAATAAATCATTTTATCATTCAGTCATACAGATACTGTATGGAAGTAGTATACTTGGAGGCTATAGCATAGTTTTTTTTTATGTTGTTTTCGCTTTCATTATTTTTAGCTTTACATCTCTATAAAAAAATCTTTGTAAAAAATTAGTAGAGCTGTTACTATAATTTCTGATACTGAAAATCATAATGTGCTATAACGTATTTGTTGTATTACTTTGTCAGTCGCAGAAAAATTGTGCAAATTCGATGAAGTCGGTTTAACCCACTAGAAAATTTCAGATTTTCTTTTATCTAGTCATAGCAAAACTATCAGAAAAATAACAAAATTTACCAGGTATTCCACAAGTGACTGACTGGTTTTAAAATTCAATAATTTGCAAATAGGGACAGATACACTATATGGCCAAAGGTAACCGGTCACTTGCAATTTTAGACGTTTTGTTAAATATCTAGAAAAATATATGAGGAATTAACCTGAAACTGCAGGTGTGTAAACAGCATAGTGTAGGTCATATATTTCTGCGAAGATTTTTTCCCGAAACCCCATAGGGGACCGTCAGCAAATTGTGTATCAAATATCTGTTGATTAGTGCAAAGATAGCGTACACAATATTGCACGTACTAGTATATCTGGATACAACCCCTCATCTTTTTGCTTCCTTTTGGGAACAACGGATTTCGAGCTTATTCTATCGACGATAATTTTCAGAATTTTCAAGCTATGATTTTGAGACTTTCACAAACGTTGCTCTATATACTTAGCTAATATATTATGTACATTATATTTTGATTGCATTCGTGCATGCGCAGTAAAACATTTCTTAGTAAACCTGCTCATTTTCATCCAATTTTTATTATTTTTTAATTCTGATTGCAGAGTATTGTGTGCAATGTTGTTCGTCATATTTTCTGAATAGAATTTTTTTTATATTAAGAACTCTGCAAATTATAAGAAAAAAACTTCGCGAAATTTGTGGCTGTTTTTATAAAAACCTTAATTTCTCTACGAGTATACATGCTATCCTCATAAAAATGAACACAATATATTACAATAAGCCATTTATCTAGAGTTTCCACGCTTTTGCTACATTAGTTTTTACAGGGTTATCCAAAAGATATTCGTTTTTTTCAATTTGTTGACGGTCCTGTATGGGGTTTCGGGAAAAAATCTTTACGGAAATATATGGCCTATATTATAATGTTTACACACCTGCAGTTTGAGGTTAATTCCTGGTGTACTTTACTAGATATTTAACAAAACGTCTAAAATCGCAAGTGACCGGTCACCTTTGGCCATATACTGTATTTAAAAAAAAAATCCTAGAGGAGGGTTATGTATGAAATAAAGGTTTTTTTTACTGCGATTCTCGATGTTATTTCGAATTACCGACAATAGATGGCGCTGAGAGCCATATTCGCTCAGTTGAGGTCAAAACTGGTGTCACTCAGCATTGATGTGAAGGAAGGAGATTAAAGCTATGGAATGGGTCTCATTCAGCAATGCAATCTTGCTCTTAGTGCCCGATTCAAAACTCAATCGGTACAATTTCGATTTTGTTGGCATCAGAACAACAATACAGACAATATAGTGACAAATTCCATTAAAATGTTTTCTTAGAAAGCTAAATACTTAACAACAACGTTCAAAATACCGCCTCTTATAAACTTTTTACATTCCAAGAAGGTTAAGATTTTTTTAAAACTGGGTATATTTTTATCAATCAAATATATCGTTTTTAAGAGTTTCCAATATAGTTGAAAAAGGTTTATGTCCTTGGTTTGCCTGGGCTCGAACTAGCGTAAAAATTTTCGGATTGCCATGCATTTATATACTTTATTGAGATATGCCATGGCATGTTCGGTATTGAAAATGAAGTTCGAGGCAATTACGGTTCATTTACATTACAAGGGCAATCAAAAGAATTTCCTTACATTACGATCTATGTAGAAAAATTGTTTACAGAGTAATTAAATGATTTTACACTATTTGAAACATATCGAAATTCATATGAGTCACTGAGGTACACTACAAGATGCTTACTATAGAATAGGGTGTGAAATACTCATCGTTCATTTTCAGGCACACAAAAAAGAATGCGGTTACAGTATTATCTGTTAACAATAGGTGCTTGAAGTGAATTTTCATATACGGTACGTTATGTTTTTTAAATCTGAACGAATTTTTTACCTATTACTTGGTGCGTATAAATCCTATAGTAGGTGATATACATGGTTGAACAAAGTGCTTTTGTTTTTATTATGTTTTGATATAAGCGGTGCAATTCCAACGCTATAAATATTTTTTGTTCTAAAGTATAAACCATTTCCAAGAGTTTTTTTCAACATGCATAAAAATCTACTGACGAATTTCCTCAAAATATCTCAACTTTCTTAGAATAAAACAAAATTTAGGAAATTTTTAAAAACAAACAAAAACAAAAATACAAAATTTCTTCATCTAGTTTTAAAATACGATACATAAAGACTTTCTTTAAATCACTCAATAAGCAAGTCAATCCGAGAAAGATTCATAGATATAAAATCGTCTGCAAACTCAAATACTACTTGCTAAATCCATGCCCAATTCCGAACGCTGCCGTTATATCGAAGAATTTGTTATTTCCACGGTTATGTCCATCATATCAACTGAGTTCAGAATCCGGCCCGAAGGGAAAGATCGTATTGACGAATTAGTCCCACCCCATAGCTTTAATCTTCTTCCTTCGCATGAATGCTGAGTGATTTCAATTTCGGCTTCGAAAGACCGCCTATTGCTCTCAGCGCCAACTTCTTTTTGTAATTCGAACTAAAATCGATAATCTCAGAAAAAAACTCTTTACATCATACATAAACCTCTTGCAAGATTTTTATTTTTTAAATATCTCTTCTCGTTTGAAAGTTATGGAATCTTAAAATCAGTCAGTCATTCTTGGGACATCACCGGTACATATATATACAGTAAGCCCTCTAAAGTTCCTTGCCACCTTCTTAATATCGGGACGGCTGCTGCTATGTTCATAAAAGTAGTGTCTAGGTATAATGAAAAAACCATGCGCTACTGAGTGTAATCGCCTATGGCGCCACCTGGTTGAAAACTGTGGAGTTGACATTCCTATCTCTAAAATGGAAAGAGGTAGCGAAAATAAGCGAATTACAAAGTTGTAGAGCATCATTGATGTAGTACGAAAAGACACCTTGTGGACATTAATGCAAAGAACAGAACGGTTAAAACGCACATTTGTTTTTTAGTGATTTCCTACACTGTGACTTCACGAAACTTGAAACGGAAGGTGAAATGTTTATCTTTCGGACAATTGCGCATCCAAATCCTTAAGAAAATGCGAAAATAGTGCCAAAAAATAATCATTATATAACTAATTTTTGTCAATGAAATATTTTAAAAGAATAGCTACAAAATGCGAATACATGTTTATTTTTTTTTTAATTATGCAAAATTATATCGTATTTGTATAGCTCGGAATGTACAACTTTCAGCAGAGGAATTTTTCTGCGAATTTTAGTGACTTTTTGCTGTGCTCAGAAATGGAACCTAAGTAATCTCTACTATTAGCTCATTTAAAATACATTATTAATTTCTTAAAACACATTTTAAACCACTACAGACTACATTTTGATTGAATTTTATGTTTCATTCTACATTATGAACCACACATATAGAATTAACGGTATCATAATCTTCAAAATTACGTAATTTAAATTGTTTAAAGTTGTTTGAAATTTCAAACACATGTTGGTATTTCTGAAAGCCTATACTTTAATGAGGTATGTAGGATTTTTTGCGCAAACCTGCGCGTTTTCGAAGAAAATGGACTTGAAGCGGCTATTACGTAATTTTCCTTTTCCAGAAAACATGTTAAATCGGCTGTACAAAAAAATATTTTTTAAAGAAGATTATGCTGTAAGAAATTTCTAGGATGAAATGATGTAAAAAACCAATTTAACATTAAACTTCGAAGTTAAATTTAATATACTCGTGCCTCGGGTTATATAAACGTTAACATGAAAATGCTGAAAAGCGCAAAGGCTCTCAGAGGGTTAAATGTACTCTAATAAACCGAGTGCGCTGCTGTGTCAGTGATAAAGTGTTATATTTTAAGGTAAAAGTTCTTAAGGTCTAGTTTAAGGTCAATTCTTCTAGAAATTTTCTGTTCCTTTGAACGTTTTTTATTTTGTATCTAATTCTGGAAATAAAAGTGTCAGATGTTATTAACAAATGGCGCAATAAGTCTTCTTTACATGCACTGCGATTTATTTTTCTCTTATGGGATTCCCGGTACCTTCGAAATTCTTTATTTTGAGCTCCGCTAGCTTCTACCAATAATTGTCCAATTGGAACAGCAAAATTTGAAATCATATCCTTTCCATAAGTTATTAGCTGTTCCCTGTTCGAAATTGCCAGATTTTTTGGCATTAATTTCTTCGTCACAGGCGATCACTTGCATTATAACTGCAAAACGTTCTTTATCGAATACAGTGATCTCTGTTTCTTTTCAAACTCAGCAAAAAATGTCCTTGCAGTGTTTCCACCGTGTGTCAAACCAATTCCCGGTTTAACAACATCTATTAGCAAATCTAATTCTTTTCTAAACTCGCGTTGAATTTTTCTCTTTGATGTTTCTTAATTTAGCTTCTCCAGAAGTATCCTCTCTTAAACATTGAGTTATTCTTCTTTCATGAGTTTCGGTTACGTCTGAAAAAAATTTTCGTCATGTTGATTTCTGCAAATTTTCAACTGCAAATGGTTTAAACTCATTACCAACTTTAAAGGAACACCGAAATGAAGAATAGTTTTTATTATTGAAACGATCTAATTCTTGTTCAGATTTCAGCCAGCTATGTTTTGAATTCACCCAAAACATACGTAAAAGCTCCTACAAATTTTCCTCATCAATTTCTCAGGCAGTTAGTCCACACTGTTCATCTACAAAACTAAGCAATGATTTTAAATAACTAAAACCCTTATTTAAATTCTTCAGAAACACAAACAAATCTCTGTTTGCTATTATATTTAAAAAGAATATAAGAAAAATGACAAAATGAAATAATCTTGTTTCAAATAAAAAAGAAATATGCTAAAATTATTATCATTACAAGATAATTTTAAAAAACCCAAAGTCAATAATAACAAATATGCATTGAAATAAGTTCTAAAATGTTGCAGTAGAATGTTGCAGTTTTGTAGAATGGTTTTACAGAGTTATGTAAATATCGCATCTGTTGCCAATTAAAAATTAAACAAATTTTTTAATTATTCCACAGATATCCTTTGGATGTAAGTGAAAACTGCATGCTTTGTTTTTCCAGTTTACTTTAGACATTCATTATCTCCTTAAACTTTCTGTTTGCAACAAAAAAGCGCGAAATTGTTCATAAGAACCATTCAGATACTTTCAATATCATTTATTTTACTCATTTAAACCTAAATATAACAAAAAAGCATCATATATATACACTGTTAAAAATTTGCAGCACTCTGGCAGGTCATTTGACCGTTTTTTCCGAAAACGGTTACACAACCGTAATTTAACACTATTATGACCTTATTATTGGCCATTTTATGGTCAGAATATAGTTAGATTACGGTTAAGAAACCGTTTTTCAAAAAACGGTCGAATGAACTGCCAGAATGCTGCAAAATTTTTAACAGTGTAGGCTTATACTATCGTAATAATCTTATGTTTGACATCGCCTATACTTTGATCCACTGTGTGATGGTAAGAAGTTTAAACATCCAAAATAAAGGTATATTGTTATAACTAGTTGTTTTTTTTATTTCTAGGATCGTTTTGTCACGTCTCAGTGTAGGAAATCACGAAACAAAATGCAGGTTTTAACCGTTCTGTTCTTTGCATTAATGCCCACAAGGTGTCTTTTCGTACAACATCGATGATGCTCTACAACTTTGTAAATCTCTGTTTTCCCCTATCTCTTACCGTTTTCGAGATAGGAATGCTAACCACGCGGATTTCCACAAGGTTATGCCGTAGGCGGCTTCTTTCAGCTGTGCATCTCTACATTACTATACCTAGACACGACTTTTATGAATATAGCAGCAGCCGTTCTGAAGTTAATTGACTTTAGTATGCATACTGTATATAGGAACATATGATATATTTCATAAAATAATAGTCTGTGCCTGAATGAATTTTTATTAAGAAGTTACTTGTATTGCATATTTAGGATATGTATATTATTGCATATGTACGAGTATTTTATGCGTATTTAGGCGATCTTTTTAAATAAGCGTTCAGAGTAAGATTTTAATCACTTTTGCTACTATGTTCGTTAACATTATAAGTATAATATTTGTATACATATTTAAATTTTGACTTCTAGATCATCATAAAAATAATTCGTCACAGTTATTTTAATGGGATACTTATTTTTTTGATTATCTAAATCATAGTATAACTTTAGAAATTTATCATTAAATATGTGTATTTTTTTTTCTTCTCAAACAGGTAAAACATAGAATTATATTTTGAACTTGTTTCAGCTTTACTGATTTTTTCCATAAAAATAAATTTTAGTGTGAGATCATTATACCTTTTGTACCGCAAATTTAGCTTTTTAAAGGATTAATTACATAATGCATTTTTTTTAAATATAAATTATTTTGTTGATTACTGTTTGTTGTTCGTTGTTTGATTATTTAAATCAATGTTTAGCTTCAGGAATGTATCATTAAATATGTGTAATATTTTTTTTTTCTAAAACAGGTAAAGCATAGAATTATATTTTGAACTTATTTTAGTTTTCTGATTTTTTCCACAAAAATAGCTTTTAGTGTGCGAGTTTAAAATTATTTTTACCGTACATTTAGCTTTTTAAAGGACTAGTTACATAATGTATTTTTTTTTAAATGTTAATTCTTTGTTGTTCATGTACAACATATCTGATAGCTAAGTTAGAGTTTCAATATTCATTATAAATGTTCATATAATTAATGCTACTTTTATATGATTAAGTTTACCAAAAAAATATTTTCAACTATCAGATCATTCCAAAAACTTCTAAAACGTATTTTTTGTTGTATTTCATATTGTAAATGACCTTAATATTAAAATAAAATAAATGTTCATTAAAAACATTTGTATGGGAGACTAGGGAATATTGACCCACTTTTTAATTTTTTTTTTCTTTTTTTTAAAATATTGAACGTAAAATAAAGTTTCATATAATTTTATTCGTTATACAATCAGTTATCAAAGTAAAATTGCTACATAAGTGTAACATATAAGAAATTTGAAAATGATTGATTTTAATAGTGAGAAAATGATGGGTCAAGGCTCCCAATATATCGGAGGGTTGACCCACTATATGGGAGGCTTGACCCATTTTGTTTTATATTGAAATATTTGTAAAGAGAAATAAAATCAGTTTAAAACAAGCAAAATAACACCATGCTATAGGCTTTAATTATTGTAAAAAATATTTTTGAAAATATGACAAAGAAACTTGTTTAGCCGCAATCGCAAATTACAGGAGAATTTTTTTTTTTTTTTTTTTTCTTTAAATAGAATTTTGTCTGAGCAGGTATAATTCTACAGCAGGGAAAATGAAATTTTAACATTTAAGACAGTAAAATAGCAATTAAATCCTTACTGCAGGAATATTAAAAAGCAGTAAACCAACGTTTAAAATGCACAAATAATGCGTGAAAAGCAGCAAACAGCTGTTTCGAATCTACAGCGAGATTCTTCTTCAGTGCAAGATAGGGATAAAAAAACAGTGTGCTAGAAAAAGAAAGGCTGAGCTAACCTCAGCTAACCTCAATAAATGTACATTATTTTTTTATATATAACAATTAACATTTCATTAAGATTTCGAAAACCATTTAATTAAGGGAACCTTGAGCGTCTGGTGCACCCTCCCTGACATTGACTGTGCCATGCCTCCCACCATAACCCTTTTCTTAAGAATATCACATTGTTATGTTAAGCCTAACTTACTGTACAATCTGTATGCCTGGAATGAATGCTCGATATTTTTGTATTACTTAAAATCTACGTACTTTAATTTCTATGATATATTTTATTTGAAAAAAGCTTTCAAGATATTTCTAAAAAACACCATTTTTAGGTTGCAAACGCCTCACAGTTGATCCTTTTAACACCTATTTAGATTATCAGTATGACAGAAAGTGTCTGAGCATTTCAGTAGCTTTGGTTAACATCTATTGATAAAACTCTGAAATTATTTTAAATATGAAAACTGATGGTTAAGCCTCCCCTATGGTCAGCCCTCTCTAGTCTCCTCTCTCCATATATTAAAAGCATAAATACTTATACTTATTTACTTTTTATCTACGTTTAAACAAAATAAAAATTTTGCTTAGCATATTTCTTTCTTTTGAACACTGAGATATATTGCTTAAACCTTACAACTGAATATGAGATTAGGACCGCTGTATATCAAAATATTCAAAACAGCTTCCTTTGAGGATCACATAAATCTCGAACAGTGATTTACGATTTACCTAATGTACTATATAACATTTTTAGAATCTGAATATCCCATATATAAATATATTTATATATATAAGCAAAAATTTAAAATGATTTTAGTTATAAATAAAATATAAAATGGGAAAAATTTCTTATAATATAGCCATTTACGAATCTAATTTATCATCTTACATTGTTGAAAAAATTGTCAGCGTAAATCGTACGTGTGGACACTATATTTCACGTATTTTAGACTTTGGGGAACGTTTTATTATTAATTTTTTTGCGGTTTTATGTTTTGCTTAGCTTTGAAAATACGTATAAAAATAAAGTAATAAAATTTTACCAAATTATATGCAACAAAAAAATTTAAGCATCAATTTTTTATTTAATTAAATGCATATGAAATTATATTCCATATGCATTAAAATAGCGTCATTACCATAAGTTTCTAAGTGTGTTTCTATCCTTCCTTATATAAATACTCTTGTTTCTTTTCCCGTTTTCGAGGCACTTATTGTGCTGGTTATCATATTTTTCATACTTTATTTGCCGTTACTGCGGCGAAAGTTCAGAAAAAATATGAAGGTTTTTTTAAGCATTCATTATATTTCTATCTAAGAGAATCATTTCGAACAAACATGTAAATAGTTATATTTAAGATGAAAATAATACTCAAATAAATGAACAGCTAGTGCTTTACAGGTATTAATGTTATAATGTATGGCACTTATAAAAGGGTTTAGGTGGGGTTTTTTGAACAGTGCCAAAAAAATAGTTTTGTTTACTTTCAGAAAAGTAAAATAGATAAAAATTGAAAACAGTAAGTTATTTGAAAAAAAGTAAAAGCTTACACCGAAATAATTAGTAAAACTTATTCTACTGTAATTTGTTTTTTAAACGATAAATAATTTTTGTTAAAATGGGAGGATATGCCGATATATTAAGAAATAAATGCACAACGTTAATTAGCACAAATTGGAAATATCTGCATACAACATTCTGTATGCAGATATTTACAATTTGAGCTATTCAACGTTGTACATTTATTTTTTTAAATAATGTTAGCTTTCTTAACTATGGGTAGTTTGGATATTCAAAACTAAGACAGTTTCTCATAGGCATTATTTGTATAGCACACATTTGTTTTTGCTTGGTCCCTTGTCAGGTAAATACTTTATTTACTCCAACCTATACTTAATGTCCTATTATTTGTTTTATAGCTGATGTAAATTTAAAATCTGGTAGTAAAAGAAGTATAATCGTGCGGAAAAATAATACCATATTTTATTTTAATCTGAGAAGACCTAAAGCGTCTAATCTTTGAAACACTTTGCTCTAGGGAGGAAAAAGAAGCAGCCATTATGGTAGCTCTAAACTTGCATTTATGGAGATTCTGTGTTCTTTGCAACAACCATCAACATACAAAATTTCGTTGCATAACACGATATATTCACACATATGTTTTTTTTCCCTCCTCCTACACTGTTTTAACGCAACCTTTGAGGGTGAAATGTCGAAATAAAAAAAAAAAAAATCCTCTATATATCAAGATTTTTTTATCATACATGCCATCTGGGGCATCCCTAGCAGGGCTACAATGTTGTAATAGAGACATTGTCAAATTTAATGTGTAAAAGAGAGTTTATCAAAATAGGGAAGGACTGCGATGGAGCTTCTCAATTTAGACTCCACTACTCTGAAATAAAATCACTCTAATCATTTAATAGACTCGCAAAACTATGAAAATGAGGAGAAAAATCATTGTCGAAAACTTGTGTACGGACGTCTGGCTGCTTAAATTATATTCGAAAACAGTTTTCAATGTCTAACACTAATGTCACTGAAAAAAACTTATTAGCCCCACAAATTCAATAAACTATGTAAATGACACTAAATGTTAGCAACTCGTGAATGAAACACAGCTTTATTTAATTATGACAAAAATTCTTTCTTACAAATGATGACAGCGTCTCTAAGGTAACTCCAGCCTCATAATCACTCCATGCACGTGGTAAACTTTCAATTTTGAAAGGCAGGAGCACTGGTTTTGGGTACCCAAAATCCACCAATACCAACTTTTAATCCCGTTTAACAAATTCCCAGCATACCCTAATTAGAATAAAACTTATAAGAAAACCAGGAAAGTTGATTTCGAGAGCTAAAACCTTGCTTGAGATAATTAAAGAAAAACGCAGGATAGAGGGCTCTTTCACGCACACAAGTCACTATCATACAAAACACCCTCACTCTAAAACTCGATTCACTTTATAAGACAGTGGCTAAACTAGTCATCTACAATCCCCTCCTAGAAATATGACAAGAAAAAGGATTTTGCCAAATGCACACCGAAGATCCTTTTCTTAAAAACTCCAATTTTGATCTAAGAATGCATAAAACACAGATATTGTGTCATTACTTTTAAAAAGTTTCCTCAGAAATCAGTTTTAACTTCATTTCATTGTCGACCCACCACGAATGCGATTAATTCGCGACATAACAAAAGCACTTTCTCATAAAAAAAAATCTGTGCTTGTCAGATTTCCCCACTGACACCTGAGAGCTTATACACCACGTGTCAAACTAAAATTAACTGAAACATTCAAAATGCAAGATTCGAAATAAATCATTGCAGACAAATTTTTCTGAAATGCAAAATGCTCGAATGTCCAAACTACCATACGCCAGGCAACGCCGGACAAGTTTGTTAGCTATGTAATTAACGATAATAAGGAACGTTTAATAAAACATGTTTGATATAACTGTCATTTTTAATTTTACAAATGGTGAATGATTTGAAAGAATGATTTTAAATCATCTATGAATAGTTTACACTACAATCACCTTGTAAATTATTCTTTCCGTTAACTTTTTGCATTCTAAATTTAATGTTAATTACTTAACTCAGAATTTGTCAAAGGTGCCTTTCAAAGGTCCTCCCACTAGTTAGGATGACGACGTAGTCAGGTGATTCATATTAGTGGAATGTCGACACTGAACGAAAACAGCGAGGTTACCAAAATTAGGTTTGCTTGGAAGGCACAACCGGCAAGTTTAAAAATGACTATCGTTGATAAAAATAAATACTATAGCATTAACATTTCAACACAATTTTTTTATCGTATACACAGTAAAAAGAAAAAATTGTTGTACATTAAAATTGTAATTTTTTTCTGTTTAATTTGCATAGGATTACATTACTGTTAATGCCTTATAAAAATTTATGAAAATATAAAAATTGGAAAGCGAATAATGACTCGTGTATTGTACAAAAAATGGAAATACTATTTTTTCCAAAGAATTATATATATATATATATATATATATATTATTCCAAAATTAATGATAAATTACTGCATGAATGGCGCTACAGCAGCACATATCAAATGCAATAAAGCATATTATATCATTTCAAAATGCTAAAACAACATAACTTCAAAAGGAAGGTGTATATCTGCAGAAATTTTTAAACTATAAAATATTTATGAAAACAAGAAAAACAGGTAAAAAAACAAAAACAGTCTGTTCTTCATCAGTGGGAGGACAGACAGAAAACAAAACATGAATACCTGTATAATGTTTCCTACCCGTCAACTATAAACAAATAAATTTTTTTCTTCCAAATCCATTATCAAAAGCCAGAAATTCCAAGTCTGCAACTTTCTTTCGTTTCAATTCATCAATAGACACCCGTTCTTTTAACAAGACTTTAGGATGCCCATTTCATACAGAAAGATCCAGAAGGCTGCCATCACATGTTCACGCCGCCAGTCCACATCGTTGCCATTCACTTTTAAGAACTGTCTTTAAATAACATTTCAAAAACTTAATGGGGTAATTGTTATTGTAAAATAAATTAGCCAATAACTTAAAAATCTGTTTATAAAAATTACTGTCTCTGTAAGTTGTGTGTGTGTTAAGTTTGTGTGTTAAAGTTTGTGTGTTAAAGTGTGTGTGTTAAAGTTTTCTGTCTGTCCTCCCACTGATGAAGAACAGACTGTTTTTGTTTTTTTACCTGTCTTTCTTGTTTTCATAAATATTTTATAGTTTAAAAATTTCTGCAGATATACACCTTCCTTTTGAAGTTATGTTGTTTTAGCATTTTGAAATGATATAATATATATATATATATATATATATATATATATATATATATAAGTGCAAACAGATTTTTTTTCTACTTAAAAAATAGGCATTGTTTATACTCCATCTAATTGAACTTTCACATTTCTCAGGGAGATACATGTACTGCAACTGGCAAATAAACGGAATCTAACAGAACAAAAAAATCACATATCACGGATACACGTTTCGTTTGTCCATTTATTCTTTTGAAACAACTAAAGTTTCCCTATTATTTGGCATTTATTAGCCATTATGGACTTCATTAGGGAAGACAAAAGTACAAATACTCATAAAAATTCTGTTCAGCAAATGTTACATGTGAATTTTTCAGGTATAAAATTTGTTCTTCGCTTTGTATATATATATTTTATAGTAGTCTAATTATTTTTTTAATTAGGATTCCTTGTTGTCTTAACTTTTTAGAATAATAAATTAACGTTTTTTTTAAAAAAAATAATTTAATTTAATATTTTAGAGAAACCAGTCTTCACGTTTAAATGCATTGATAAAATTATAATTATCGAGTAAAAGTGAAATAAAAAATATTAAGAGACTGACCAAGAAATTCAAGTGGAATTACTATTTTTTTATCAATAAAACGAAACTCTGAATATCGCTTTTCAGTTTTACAATATAATTTCCTTTCCCTCACTAATAATACTTGATGAAAATTTAGTTTTTCTGAAAATCCTTCTCAAAAGAGCTTCAATTTTGCATATTTCAATAATCACATGACATAATTCAGTTCAACAAATTTATTACTTTTAAAATACATTGATTATTGCGATATAATTTACATTTATTTTATCCGTATTCGGACAAAATTATTTGTGACATACGGGGACAGTGGTTATTTTTCTTCTTTAATCAAAGAGAAAAATGTATTATATTTTATTTGCGTTTTAAAAGTAAACTTATTTTTTACTTTTAACCCAAAGCATCTTTATGTAAGAATCAAATCTAAAACATTTAAGAATCTTTATTTATTTGTCAATATCATTAATTTTGTTTTTGTTTTTCGTTTTTTCACTTATTTATTTTTTGTGTTATTTTAAATGAGCGCGTTAATTAGAAGATTATAAATTAGATTAATCGTATAAGTACTCTAAATTGACACTTAAGTTTCTGAAACAGAGTGTTCAATTTTCAGACATTTTAAAGTGTCTTAATTTTTAAGACACTTGTATCCGTCTGAATTTAAGACACTTCAAACGTCTGAATTGCATCCATGTTTGACCACTTTGACAGACATTTTTTCACCTTTTTATCTTTTTTTTTTTTTTTTTTTTCGTAAGCGTTATCCACTGTAAAAAAATATATATATCACTTAAAATATAGAAATTGTACTGCCACTTAAGACTCCTGTACTATTTACATATTTTAATGGAATTTTCTGATGTGAATTCCAAAAAAAAAAAAAAAAAAATCCATTTATTTCGCATATTTCTGTATTTAAAAATTTCCATTTAAAACATAAAAAATACAATTCTTCAATAAACCATTTCACCAGCCACTATCTTCTTAACACATTTAATTTATTACACATTAATTTATTACATTACATTTGATTATTATATTCAACTAAACTAATGGAAACTTTGAACACTTGCCCTAGACGGGGTTCGAAATAATGTTATTTATCAAGCACAAAAATGTATTTTAAGTAGCAGTGGCTTTTTTTCCACTCTAGAATAATTTTGAACATTTTACGCGATTTCTTTTTAGAAATTTGAATGTGTGGCCTTTTAATTTCAGTTTTATTTTAACAAATGAGGACAAAATGTCTGGAGTTCAACCGTAACAATTATGTTAGCTGAATTCGAACCAGAACGAAAGCTAATTTTTAAGTTTCGATGAAGAGAAACGAGTGTATTTTTTCTCGTAGCTTCACCTGTTCGTTTGATGTAAATTGAAAATTGTTTAAATTGATTCATCAATGTTAAATTTATAAATCCCGCATTCCATAAGAGATTTTTTATTTGAAAAGTGTTCTTTCAGTTTGTTTTATGTTTTTTCATACTTTTATAGTTTATATCCGAGTAAATAAAGCTGCATGATGTTTTATTCATAAAACAATACTGTGCAAATAATATATATACATACATACATACATGCATATATATATATATATATATATATATATATATATATATATATATATGTATGTATAATATTTGTAAATAGGGTACTGTACTAAATTCTAAATTATTAAAAATTATCATCACTCTTATAGTTAATATATATATATACAATAAATATTGCAGTTTCTTACAAAATTTTACCTAATCAATTTACAAATTCGACATATGTAAAATTCAAGTTACGTATAAGTTTGAGAAACGCATTAGTTATATAAATTGGGGAATGCTAATTACAAAAAAGTTTGGTTACTTGATAACTTTTTAATCACACGAGATGGCGCCACTACATATAAGCGACCAAAAGAAAGTTTGAATTAGTGGCGTATCTAAACATTTCATTTAACGCTGAGATAAGTAAAGATTTCTAAAATAGAACACAGCAAACAAATAAAAATTCCTCTTTAAACAGGTTTTATAGATTAGGCAACGCATCTATTATGCAATGAAATTTTTAATCATATGGGATTGGGCAAAATTTCGTTTTTAGTAGGTTTTTGTCTTAACAATTTTAAATTTATGGTTACACCGCATTTTTTTAAAGCGGATCGCTGAAAATTATCTGTTAAATGCATTTCGGTAAACAGTAAAAAAATTTGAAGTAAACCTCTGTATAACGGATACTTGGCTGAAATGAAAAATTTCATGGTTTCTGCAAAGTAACACCACTTTCTAAGATACATGTCTTTTGCTAAATTTTTGTGATTAAACATGACATTTTCTATAAATTAAGAAGGGGGTTGTGGCCTCATTTGCCCATTCCTTAGATACGCCACTGGTTTAAATAAAAATAAATAAATCATGTCTAATATACGTGAGTTAGAAAGTGGGGAATGAAATATATGGGTTTATCCTTGAAATATTATATATATATATATATATTTTTAAGGGTGTTCTCAAATCCAAAAGGGCAACTTTCTGACATAAGTTTTAATTTATTTTTGTTGGAAAATGCATGAAACTAGCTGGTTTTGTTGTTCAGAAACTATGTAATTGAGCTGTTTTTTCCATTTTTTTTGCAAACGCAATAGATCTTTCAAAAAATAATGTCAAAGTGGGCGTTTTGAACCGAATTTCCGCGCGAAGGAAGAAAGAGATTCAAGAGCGGACGAAAAACGTGTCTGCCACGTGATCAAAATTCTTTATAACTCAATAGGTAATTGATTTATCAAAAAATGGAAAAAACAGTTGAATTCCAAATCGCTTCCATGGCCAGGCTTTCCAATTTTATACCTTTCCGTTAAAAAAGGAATTTGTAAATGTGTAAAAATGTTTTGCCCTTGTTGAGCAGAGCAGTTAAGAACAGCCTTAAATAGAACTTTTTAAATACAGAAATACGCAAAAAAAGGAAATTTTTCTGGAATTTACGTAAAAAAATTTACATTAAAATACGTAAATTGGTGTCTCAATTGGCAGAACACTTTCCATATTTAAACGATCATTTTTTACTGTGTATAAAGTTAACAAGAAGAAGTAAAAACGGTTGCCTATTGCCGAATATGCAGGTTGATCAAAGATGGATGAGATTCAGACGTTTGAAGTGTCTTAAATTCAGACACATACACGTTTCTTAAAAATTAAGACACTTTAAAATGTCTGAAAATTGAACACTCCATTTTAAGACACTTATATGTCTGAATTTCAGACATTTCAGTTTACAGTGTTTATCATAGTAAAACATAGTAAGACACTTAAGTGTCTTAATTTCAGACACCTATGACGTCTGAAATTTCATATTCAGACACTTAAGTGTCTGAATTACCTTTTCAGTCACATATGTGTCTGAATTTAAGACGCCTTTATTTGCAGTGAGGAATAGAATATTTTACGCTAACAAATACACATGTCACTGTCTAATATTCATTATGCATTTTGTTTCTGACCGAAATTTTAATAAAGATAAGTTCTCCAGATTGAGAGTATAATACGATGGCACATTAGAATCGTAAATATTTCCTTAGTTAAAACATGGTTTTACTGAAGTAAGAAAGAACAAATCATTTAAAATTTTCAATGTGAATACGAGTGCGCAGAATGAAACTTATTTCGGAAATAAAAAGGAATATATATATATATATATATATATATATATATATTAATTAACTTTTTATATCCCAAAATAAGAAATTAAAAAACGATCTCCTGGAATAAAAATGTAAGTATAAATAAGAGTAATAAGTCTTAATTACGACTAATAATAACCATATCACAATAATATATATTCCAAACGGAAAAGTCAAAACATATATTAAAATATATATTAGATTAAAAGACGTTACAAAAACACATTAAAAATACATTAAAAACCGATGATGACACGTTTGAACCCCTTCATTGAATCGTCAGGATGCATAACAGAAATTACAAATACAATGCATATGAAAACTGGAAAAAAATATTGAATACTAGTTGTCATATAACACCCCTTATATTTTAGATCTCGCACGTGTCCCTTCTATGTCGCGATTCCGCAAGATATCCAACCACTCAATCCATATATTTGGGATGCGAAAAGATATCGTATTGTTACAAACCCCTGAACCTCTTAAATAAATCTCAATAGGACGTTATATGTTAAATTGTATTCAATGATTTTCCCCCGGTTTATATATGCATTGTATTTGCAATTTCTATTATGCATTCTGATGACGATTCCTCTGTGAAGGAGTTGAAACATGACAATATAGGTTTTTAATATTTATTTTTAGTGTATTTTTAGTAACGTCTTTTAAGCAAATGAATATTTTAATATGTTTTGACTTTTCCGTTTCGAATATATATTATTGTGATATAATCTCCTGGAAACTTTTTCCTTGTATTTCTATGATACATTAGAAGATGTATTCACTAAAAATAAAAGATTTAATTTTGTTTGTTAATTACGGCTAATTACTTGATGTGGTACTTTAAAGTACCGTTGGGTCATAACTCTTTGATAAAAATCAGGATTTAGAGGAAAAATCTGTATCGAATTTTTTATTATGTCCCTTTCCATGCATATATCTAGTGTATATATGTCTATGATGTCATCATCATCATCACTATCATAAACCGTTTTCAATCCACTGCTGGATGTAGGTCTCCCCCAGATTTTTCCAATGTTTCCTGTCTAGTGCTTTATTCATCCAATTTACACCAGCTACTTTTCAGATTTTCGTCTTCTTGGCCGTTTTACATCTCTGGGATACCACTGCAGGGTGTTTGTGCTCCATTTGTTGTCTTGTGTTCTTTCAATGTGCCCAGCCCATTTCCATTTTAGCCGTTTAATTCTGTCAATGATGTCAAAAACTTTCGTCTGGCTTCTTATCCAGGTTATTCTTTTTCTGTCTCTTCTAGTTATACCTAGCATACATCTTTCCATACTTCTCTGTGTAGTTTGTAATCTTTGTACCATCCGTTTCGTTAGAGTCCATGTTCCTGCTCCATAAGTTAGCACAGGAAAAACACATTGGTTAAATACCTTTATTTTCAAACAAAGAGGCATGTTACTCTTCAGAATAATATTGTTCTTCCCAAAAGCACTCCATCCATTTCTTATTCTTCTATTGATTTCATTCATGATACAATTATACGATGATATTTCCTGCCCAAGGTATACATAACTTTGTACTTCTTTAATTTCAGTCTTGTTGTAGACGATTTTCTTTTTTGATGCAAATGAATTGAAATCACCTTAGTCTTTTCCAAGTTCATTTTTAATCCCACATTAATGCTAGCTTCTGCCAAATCTTTTAGCATATTTTCCAATTCTTCAGGATTGTTAATGAAAATTAAAATGTCGTCAGCGAATCGGAGGTGACTTAAATATTCCCCTTTTATTCTAATCCCTTTGTTTTCCCAATCCAGGTCTTGAAAATATTTTCTAAGACAGCAGTAAAAAGCTTAGGCGAAAGGTGCCTCCTTGTCTTTCCCCTTTTCCAAGCTTGATCTTTGCTTTTCCTTTGTCCAAGCGGATCGTTGCTGTTGCTTTCTTGTAAATCTTCTTTATGATATTGATGTAAGGCTTATCTATACCAATATCCTCCAGAGATATGACTAAATGATGATGATGTCGGTGTATCATCAATGAGCATTCACCATCAGAAGAATATTTTACAGTTGTAACACTATCTTCCGTTGGAAAGCGTATCTGAAAAAAATCAAAACATTTAGTTTTACAAATCTCAAAAGGATTCACAGAAATGCTAAAAGATATTTATATATATATATATATTTTCTAATTTGTTATTTTTTTCCATTTTGTTTTATAAAAGTACAATATTTTTTTCAAGATAAAAATAACATTTTTTTGCCTTATTATCCCCCAGTGTCATATATAAATCATGCCATATATTCCCTTATATTGTATCAAAATCTTTCACCTATGCATTAACTCTTTCACCTATGCATCTCTAGTAAATAAATACCTTTTTATGCACCATATGTATTCAAACGATAAAAATCTAAATAAAAATCTTGTTCAACGTAATACTGACGGTACTCAAAAGTGCTTCGTAAAGTAAACAAACTTAAAATTATTATTATTATTATTATTTTTACCATAACATACTGTCAAGTGATCTATTTAAAACAAGAAAAAAATATGATAACCTTACCTTTAAAATTTAAGATGTTTCCAAGCAAATGTTAGGGTGACCATGTCGGAGAAGAAAATGAAAGCAAAATTGACACACGCACACGCGCAAAAAAATGCAGTCCAAAAATAAAGAACTGCTTTAAACAGGTCTATTTACATTATATTGGTCAAAAGTAATATGAAAATATTTAGCAAAATCATTTTTACATTTACACAAAAACGTTTAAAATAATATTATTTAAAGCATTGTACTTGTGATGCAATTCAACAATTACAGTGGTACCTTAGTTCAGAATGATTAGTTTTAATTTCGGATTTGTTTCAAAGATCTGTTGTATCTGCTTAAATTAGATTATGTGACGGGATTAAACGTCGCTTTACGAAACTTCTGCCCTACCTCTTCACCCGTGTTTTCAGAAAATATTCCCATAAATTTATCTAAAAATTACAGGCGTGTATACAGTTTTTCTTTGAATTTGAGCTAAACTCACACTCGTATGAACTACCAAATCTTTATCTACGGACGGTACTTATAAGTATCATTAAAACAACTTGTTATAAAATTCATTTAATACATCGATTAGTTTTAATATACTAGTTTAGAATGAGTTACAGATATATTACTTTATCTTGTTCCAAAAGCTTATTTGTTACACAAAACAAAAATACTTTTAAAAGGATGATTTCTTCTGCCTTTGTATCTTTTCAACTTTCTTGGCATTGGGGGGGGGGGGATATTTTTCAATTCGGAAATATTTCTATATTTCTATTGTAAGAACGTTAGATTTGTACATTTCAAAATTCTACAAAATACTAAGAAAAATATTTAAAATAAAAGATTTGAATGAGGCTATAAAACAAAATCCCTATAAATTCAAATTTAATTAATCCTTCTAAATCGTTCAATCCTTCTAAAATCATTCTAAAATTAATTAAATGATTATGTAAATGTTCTAATGTAGTTTAAACAATGCACGAAAAATGCTTTAGAAGATAAAATTTTAATGAATTCATAATTCAGTACATAAAGGATTAATGTGACACTAAATCACCACCCCATCACAGTCCGCAAACAATCCTATGATTTCAGCGCTGTAATCTTACATAACCCAAGCGATTCAAATTCTCCATCGAAGTGACCTGCACAGCTTCTATAAGCTTTTTCGCTAGTAGTGTGCCGAGAAAATGTTCTACCTCGTAACCTTATCACAGTTTACTGTATGGTGATTTAATTAATGTTCGTCTAAGTACCTGTGAATTTCGAATGCGCTTTTCAAACCATTAGAGGTTATAGTTTTAGTCAGTTATTTCAAGACATTAACTTGCGACATCTTCATGTCATAGTATTTAATAATGACATTTTTCATTAACAATTGTAATGACACTCGATAAATATTAATTTCAACGGACATTTTTTTAAAAATTCCTAACGTTAGTACATTAAAATAAGTTGTTTGAAAACGCATTATTCTATAATGAAATACAGTAGATTCCCGATTATCCGAGTTAATACGGACCAAGCTCACCTTGGATAAGCGAAAAACTTTGATAAAACGAATTTACACAAATCGTCACGAACTAAGGAAATGAAATATAAATTTTCCCTTAATTCATTAATTTTTATGGTACTAGTAACATGTCTTTGATGTACATTTCCGTTACTTTTCAGAAAAACGTGGAATGAAATTGTTTATTTGAAAAAGCCAGTGGTAGTTTTTTGTTTGTTGAATGTCAATTTTGCTGCAGTTATTTTTTTTTTTTTTTTTACTATAGTATTACGCTACTGCATAGCTACCAATTTCTAAGATTTTTTCTTACCACTAAAACAACTTATCAGTAAATCCACTGAAGTTTGCAGTTACTGCCGAAATATAACAATTGTCAAAGATGAAATATGATAAAAATTGGTATTAAATTTTAGAGGTAACAAAACCGTACAAAATGACATCTATGTGATTTTATTAGTATCATGAAAATTGGAGATGGTAGCTTCTTTTTTCTGCTCAAAGTATTAAATAGCTTTTTCAATCGAATTTATACCTTCAGAATGGATCATTTTCTTCTTATGGACTGATGGCTTCCATTATTATGAAACAGTTATTATAAATGAAGTGTTAGGTGAAGATGAAAGAGCAGTCGTAAAAAGTTACAAATCTGATTTCCTGGTCAGAATAAGGGGGGGAATGAAAAAGAAAATATGGCAATTTTTTCCCCACTCTGACCAGAAAATCAGAGTTTTAACTTTTTACGACTGCTCTTTCACCTTCATCTAACACTTCATTTATAATGGCTGTTTCATAGCAATGGAAGCCATCAGTCCATCAGACGAAAATAACTCGGTTAAAATGGAACTCGGTTAAGTGGGACTCGGATAATCAGAACTCTACTGTAGCTGCAGAATGTCTGACTTAATTTTGCACATTTGCTAGAGAATATGTCTTAGATTAAAATATTCTTACTTTGATACAAATTTGTCTATGAAGCAGTCTTAAACTATATCATCAAAAATAGTAAAATATTTTCTTATATTAACTTAAAATCTTGAAATGTTTTACATAATTTAAGCTATTTCTGCTTATCAACCAGTATGAAAATAAGAAAAAAATTGCATTACTAAACTGACTTATGTTTACGTCATTGAATTTCTTATCTAAACAAAAATGTATTGTTTCGTTATTTATTAGAGACTAGCTAACTTGGCCGGCGTTGCCCGAGTACGTCAAAAAACAGCTCGAATTGCGAAAAAGCTCTGAAAATCACAATAAGATATCGCGAAAAAATTTTAAATTGCTGCACAAATTTCGAAAAGAGAAGTAAAATTATATATTGTGTTCGAAGATTGAAAGTTGATTCCTTTCACTAATGTGGAAAAATGGTAGGAAATGGCTAAAATACACTAAAAATAACATACAACAAAATTGCCGAAAATTGCTATACGAAACTCGAATAAACTTTATTGAAATGAGGGCAGGGCAAAAATTACTTCAGTTTTATAGGCCAAAAATGGAATATCAAAAAATTCAGCAGATCGCGAAGAAACGTAGAAATCGAATTAAAAATCACAAAAAGTTCAAAAATCACGAAAGTCAAAATTTACTGTAATAGGATAAAAGTTTCAAATATTATTCCTTTAACCTGCGGCCTCTCTTAAAATTTATGGTTGAGAAAGCGTGCTAAGCATTGTATCATGTTTCTTTTACTTGCATTCCCTTAAATATAATTAATATAACCCCTTAAGTTAATATTAGTTTTTGTTGCAATAAAATATCTCAATTTGTTCATTTTCGTTAAGCAAGTAATCTCTATTGGTTTACAATGTCTATGGAAGTCTATGGGAATTTGGCGAAATATTAGAGATATCGCCAAGTTCGCGTCACTTTTGGCGACTAATTTTGGTCGCTATATTTGGCGATATATCGCTAAGTTGGTGACAAACTTGGCGTCGTTCGGTGACAGAACTGTGTCCCCCTCCTACGGTAACCCTCTTATAGGTATGAAGATGCATTAAATTCTGTTCAATAATCGTATAAAAAGTTCGCTAAATATTCAAAAATCGCTGTACGAATTCCAAATAAACTTTTTTGAAAAGAGAACAAAATTTACTATATTGGGTTAAAAGAAAGAAACCGTATTCTTTTCACTAATGTGGAAAAATCGCCTCAAAACTTAAAAAAGTTAAAAATCGCATAAAAAATTAAATTAAAAAAATCTAATAAAAAAAATCGAATGTTGGGCTTCGAGTTGCAAAACTTTATATAGAGACGGACCTTTTCCCCAAAATTTGTAGCTCTACGTGCAGCTGTCTCCTCAGAACGTCGTCGGCACACTCACTCACACACAAACTTCTTTCCTTATTATTATAGATTGTAATGTGAATTTATAAAGTTATCTTAATCATTATACTTTTACTGATTTATTTTTTAAATGATATCAAAAATTATTTTGAATGTGAATTAAATTTGGCGTGCAATAAAAAGTTTTTGTAGAAAAACGAAGATATATTTCCTGCAGAAGGTATATAATATATTGAGAGAGAACCTAAGTCACAGCAGACTCAATCATTAAAAGATAAAGTAAATTCTAGTAGCAAGGAATTGAAACACAATATTGATTAGCCTGTTTTAAAGTTCTCTTTGAATCAATATAAAATAAAATATAATGTTATACATCTGGCGCATGTACCTAACGGTCCTTTTTTCCAATTAATATTACACTACTTTTAGTCCGTATGGCTTACTCGCCAAGATGTGAGTTACTTGCATATGCAATCCATAGACAAAACAAGTTTGAAATTATGCATCAAACGTGGCAAAGTGCATTCGTACTATAGTTAGCTTTATAAATATTTTTTGCACCGTATGTTGTATTGAATGTATATTTTAGTGCACTTCATATGTGCATATCAGTTTCATTCTGTTCGAAAGGCTGTAATATCATTAAAATGCACTTGAAATAATTTTTTCCCATTGGCAGTAATGTAACGGGAAACTATTGACTGTCCCTGTATTTAACTATACATCTGTTATGTCGTAACTCAGAATGATATTTAAAAGTGTAAAATTACCATACTAATCATTTTTGAATTATTTAATTGTTATATTTTAACTTATTTCAACGATGTTTTTACTTAAATTTTGTTTTGTTGTCGTTTTGTTTCGGTTTGTTTACAAAGTAACGATCTTTGTTTTGGGTAAATTAATGTCAGTTAAAAGTAAATAATTAAGTGTTATAATATATTATTTTTAAAGTATTGGCACAGAATTTATGAAACTATTGGGATGAATTCACACTGTCCACAAAGCTCATTTTAAATTAAATATTTTGATATGTTTGCTTGGCTGTGAAGGCAGATTGGTTGGTGGAAGTCATACTTTTATTGATTGGCAATTGATGAGTTGAAGGTTGCGCAACTTCTCCACATCAGTGTTTAATTTCTAGAATGAGTATTTCCGACTATTTAAATTGTTTATCAACCATCAAATTAGTATTTTGTAATAATATTAATTTTTCAACATTTTGGAATCAATGTTTAAAATATCAACCATGGAGCTACTGGAAAAAGGTTATTTTATTTTTGAGCTACTGGTATTTATTTTAATATTTTTAAAGTTTAAAAGTAATTCAAATTAATGGTTTATTTTCTTTTATTTTTCTGTTCTATCAATCTTAATTTTCGCATTCTTTCATTTTCTAACTGTAACTGCAACACCATGAATGACGCAGCGTTGGATAAGTTTTCTGCCTGATGTGACGTCAGAGGATGGAATTAGCGTCATCACGTGATCAAATTCCTCGCAGTGATATTGAACAAGTTTAAATTTTATAACAACAAATCTTCATAATCACCATTTTTCCTCACGAATTCTCAAAGCTTTTGTAGCTGGTTTCTCGCATTTTTCATGCAAGTAATTATGTAAATTAAATAATTTTACAGTTCAAGTGTCATTTTGTTTTGCACTAATTATCCTGCGCGCATATGTGGCAGAAAAGGGAGTAAAAGGTGTTGGCGGGAAGCAGGAAGTTTTTTTCGGGAGTTGGAGAAGCGAACTGGATCTGAGGAGGTGCTTTGGGTAGAAGTTACCTTGAGGTTGTGGAGGATGGCGTGGGGCCCCGGTTAAGTCTTCTTTTCTTTCTAATTATTCTGCTAACTTTATAGCATGTTAATATACGCGACTTTTATTTTATTTTATTTTAATTGGCCAATCTAATCGTGGAATATAAGTCTTCCACATTTTTTTTATTGTTACTGCCAGTAGCTCCTTACATAATAAATTATTTTAGGGATGTTAAACTTAATAGTCATAACTGAATTAAGCAATAGTATATTATAATGTGTAACAATTTTTAAGATAACAATGGTTCTTAGTAATTGAAGAATGAATATAATTTTTAAATTGAATGTTATGGAATGGACATTGTACGAGGGTTACTCTGAAATTATTGAGATACGCGCAGACGAGAATTTACAAAATAAAAATTACGGTTTAATTTTAAAGTACAAAGTATTTTAACACAGCAGACTGACTTTTACTGACTTACATCAACTTGTTTAGCGTAGAATAAATGTTAAACAGAAGAGAAAATGGAATTGATGCGAGAACATTTTCGCGTTATGATTTTCTACGATTTTAAAGCAGGATCAAATCAAGATGAATGCGTTCAACGGTTGAAATTAGCATTTGGTGATGAATATCCATCTCGTGCTACTGTATTCAGATGGTTTAAAGAATTTAGCAGAAGTCGCAATTTTCTTCAGGATGAAGAACACACAAGAAGGCCGCCGTCGGCAGTAATCCCGGATAATTTGTCTGCCATACGAAAAATGTTAATGGATGATAATCGCTGTACCTACCAAATGATACAGAAGGAACTTAACATTGGATCCGCAGCCATACACAAAATTATTCATGAAGAATTGCATATGAAAAACGTAGTTTGCAGTTGTGTTCCCCATAATCTAACTGAGCACCAAAAAGAGGAGCGTGTCAGAATCAGTAAAGAAACTCTTAAATTGCTAAATAATGGTAGCCACCGCATCATTTCTAAAATTGTAACGGGTGATGAAACGTGCATACGGTTTTTTGACGTTCCAACACTTCAAGAAAGCAAAGTATGGGTCTTTGAAAATGATCCCGCGCCGACAATGGTGAAAAGACAACGCGCACTGAAAAAAGGGATGTATGCCGTTTTCTTCAGAAGTACGGGATTGGTGAAAACCATCAAGTTGGAAGGACAGAAGACAGTAACAACAAACTGGTATACCACTAAATGTCTTCCAGAAATTCTACAAGAAGTGAATGTTAGGGGACTAATACTTCACAATGACAATGTATCTTCACATACAGCCGGATTAACAGTTGAGTTTCTTAAACAAAAACGAATTAAAGTGATAGAACATCCGCCGTATTCACCTGATCTAGCTATCTGTGACTTTTGGTTATTCTTTAATCTAAAAAAGAACTTACGTGGACGTCGTTTTCATTCAGAAGAAGAGATTGATCTGGCTATAAATGCATTTATTTCATCTATTCCAAGAAATAAACGGCTTGAGGCATTTAATCTCTGGAAAATTCGTCTACAAAAGTGCATGGATGCTGGAGGAGATAACTTTGAACGTACCTAAAATTTAAAAACCTAGTTGTATCTCAAAAATTTCAGAGTGAGCCTCGTATTAAGTCTGTACAGAATCTGAAATTTTCAATGTGTGATCTTGTTAGTAATTGAACTTATTTTGTAAAAAAATAAGAGATGAATTAAACTTAAATTTTGTCATCCCTTGTTTTTACTGCAGTGTACATCTTTAAATTGTAAGTTCTATTTTTCAGATAATGTAAGTGAATTTGCTCACATTAGGGTGGGGTCTTTTCCGGAATAACTTGGCAGAAATAATTTCATTCTTGATGCTAGTTAAGTTTGTTTTTGGAGGTTAGGATAGGTTTAAGTAATATGTTTTTGGAATTTGTTGTTATTAATTTTTGTGAGGAGTTTAGCGAAATTCAATAAGTTTTTAGTTTTCATTGTTTTCTTGAATTTAATTGTTTCTGCTGAGTACTTGGAATAATTTGAAGTGTATTTGTCTTTTGAAGAAGTCATGTGTGGTACATGATTTGGGATTAATTCTTAATTGTTTTTAAGGAGTCATGCGAAGTGCATGGCTCGTTAAAATTTAATGTAAATAATTAATAGTGATCTCTAGACTAGGATCTAGGTATTGCGGGTTTCTCAATTTTAGAGTTGAATGTTCACAACGCCATTCAACATTAACATTTGTTAATCATTAAATTTCAATTATTTGGTTATTCAATAAGGGAAGTTTTAATTTAAGATAATTAAGAGGGTAGTAATTATGTTTTTAATGGGATAAGTGTTATATAAGGGATTGTATTTTAATGGGATAAGTTAATTGTTTTAAATGATGGTTGTGGGAAGTTAATGAATTATGTTCCAGGTCAGTAAAAAAGTGTAAATAAATTTAATTTTTATTTTTATGTTGTCTTTTATCGCAACATTACTCCTTCTTATAATTTTGTTTTCTCAGTTTGAATTGTGGGATTGAATTTTGTTGTTGTAAGACACAACACATCCTATTTTCATACAATTTTAAATGACTAGACAAAATTTTTCAACAATTATATATTTAAAATTTCAGACCATTCGATTGGGTAGTTTTTGCTTTGTTATATGCGGACGGACGGACGGACAGACAGAGAAACGGACCGAACGACGACTATAGGTGCTATGTATTTATATAATTGCGAATGCGCCTAAACAAAGAGTCAGAATACAAAATATTTTTTAACGCCAGCGTCTCACAGAGTGACGCAAACACTTAATTTCCACTGGGAATTGATTCTTCTAAGATTATATCTACACTGGTTATCAAAAATTAAGGAAAAGTCACAAAATGCTAATTTTCAAATACGCGAACACTACCCTCCGACTGTCTTGGAAAAGGGCAAAATTGTAATGTTGTTTTTACTGCATTTTGTTTAAAATGCTTAAAAAAAATGATTCTTTGAAAATTTTATAAAAAACTTAACAACGAATATGAATGCAATCCTTGGAAGTATTAATCATTGTTCAATGTATTAAAAATACATTAAATCAATAGAATAAAATTACTTTAAATATTGCTTGTATTGCAGTGAAACCTGGAGTTTAGTGAACGCATTAACACGGGTTTGTCATTGAGGGGGTTAAAAGGAAATAATATAATTCGAGTAATTACTATCTCTACAACACAGCTAGACATAACATCTTATTCATGTCACACATGGTCACAAGTGTCACAGTCACTGCGGTGATTCCATACATCTCATTATGAGTCTCAAATGATCACTATATGTGACTCAACTGAGACGCCACTGTGACTGCTGCTTTGTGACGAGTTACCATGTGACTTTACAATGTAGTTACATTGTGACTCTCAAGTGACTGTCATTTGTAGACTCAATTTCAAAGTCATCGTGAACGCTGCATTGTGATAAGTTACCAAATAATGTCACATTAAAGTCACATGATGACTTTCAGGTGACAGAGATACTACTGTGAAGTCACCATTGTGCCCTTTTGGGAAAAGTCTCCATGTGGCTATAATATGATATTATTTGGTGACTTATCATAATGCAACGTTCATGATGACTATGAAATTGAGTCTAAAAATGAGAGTCACAATTTAACTACATTGTAAAGTTACCTGGTGACTCCTCACAAAGTAGCAGTCACATTGACTTCTCAGTGGAGTCACATATAGTAATCATTTGAGACTCATAATGAGATGTATGGAATTTCCTATTTTTTTGCTTCACTGTAGTGACTGTGACACTTGTGACCATGTGTGGCATGAATGAGATGTTATATGGGCTAGCTGTGTTGTAGAGATGGTAATTACTCGAATTATATTATTTCCTTTTGAGTGTTCGCGTATTTAAAAATTAGCATTTTGTGACTTTTCCTTCATTTTTGATAACCAGTGTATATTATAAAAGACAAACGTGTTCATGTGTAAAGCTGACGTCATTTTGACGATGGAAACAGCAGACGATTAAATTTAACTTTTACTGAAATTTTTAAACATCTAATTATCACACATTTTTAATTTTCTATCGTCGAATAGGAAAAGAAATTACTTTAAAATGCTATTTGTTTGAAAACTGCATCACTATTTACTAAATTTTTATTGTTTTTAAAATAATTGTTAGACATTATTATTTTTTAACTCTATCTCTATGGCGTGCAGACGATTACGAAATACAAATCCGTTTGCACTAAAATTAATATAAACCGTTCAGTATTTGTTTCCAACTTATAGCCCATACCAACATTAAAACATTCCTCAATCAATAAATAAAACAATAAAGTATAAATAGAACACAAATTCAAGACATGTAATTGAACTTAAAAACAACAACAACAAAAAAAAAAGGCTGGTTTTAAATAGTTATTTCTGGCGATTTCTTCGGTTGTCAACTCTTGGCGCGAGTCCCATACGAAAGTATCGTCTTTAATAAATTTCAAAATTTTATTTGAATGAATTATTGTAATTTTTCATATAAATATGACTTTTGGCATTGTTAGTGGCATTCTAAAAATATATAAATAGATATAAAAAATCTATTAGTTATCAATTAAAAAAAATATTTTTCATTCAAATTCTGCAACTCCGGGAACCCGGGTTTATTCCATGGTATTTTTAAAATAGGAAGCCATTGCTGTTTGAAATAGTAACAAATAGTGTCAATAAAAATATTTAAAAATGACATAAAATTTCAATTAGGGATAAAATTTTAGCGTTAAAAGCCACATCCATCTAAGAAGTTTAGTTATGTAATAGATAAAAAGTTTGTAAATGTTAAATATCAAATTAATTATTAATATTTTATATCGTATTAATATTTTATATCATCTGTACTTATTATTTTTCCAAAAGTATTTTCCTGTTGTGTTAGTATCAACTGTCCTATATCTAATTATTTGATGTCACACTTAGCCTTTTTTTAATGTGCAACAAAAATTAAAATCTTAATGTTTCATAAACATTCAATTTCGACTTGGAAGTATTAAAAAAAAAAACTGGAAACACATATCTTTAAATTAACTGAACTATAACAAAGGAAACAATCTGGCTTTCAATCCCCATTCAAAATGCAATTCTTTATGAAAATATTATGTCTTCTTAAAACTATTGTCCTTGAAAACTGTTCATTATTAATATTTCTAATTATCATTTTGCAAAAAGATTGCAGTTATCTTATTCTATCTACGCGGTATAATTTTTATTTTTTAACAATTCTTTCCATTATAAATAAAACATTAATTGTGGTAACAGATACAAATAAAAATATTCTAAAAATAATAAATTGCGATGGCCATTTTAGCAATATATGGTTAGTTGGGGTAACTGGACCCACGAGGTAACTGGGCCATAGGCTATTTTATTAAAAACTGTTGATGTTTTTTAAGTTTTAGCTTTTGTGATCAATGCACCTTAATCTCTACTTCCTAAAACAACGTGTGTCAACTCAATCATAACTCTCACTTTGTTGTAATAGGTTGTCAAAAATTTACATTTCTTTTTTTTTTATAAACAACGTCAGTATGGTTGAACTTCCTCGGCTTTTTATTAAAATTCTGTAAGTACTTTCATTAAACAAGCTTTTTTTTCAAAGATTAGGCATATAACTGTATTAATATTATTAGGCATTTATACATATTTACCTCATGTTTCAAATGCAAGCCCGGTGTCCCAGTTACCCCAAAATGTTTTCAAGAATGGGTTAACTGGGACATGCATCCGGGGGGACCATGCTGGATCCAGTTACCCCAATAGTTATAAATAATATTTTTGAGTTTCTCTTACTACGGAAAATAAATTTCTCCATTAAAATAATAAAACTTTGTAAAAAATCACCATAAAAATTAAAACAAAACACAGGACGCGTTTCGAGCTAAAAACATAACAGCTCGTCATCAGCTAAGCATACACGTGTCCGAAAACGAACAAGTTCAAAAATGAACTCAGTTCATTTTTGATAGAATAAAATATTATAGATATTATAGAATAAAATTACTTTAAATATTGCTTGTATTGCAGTGAAACCTGGAGTTTAGTGAACGCATTAACACGGGTTTGTCATTGAGGGGGTTAAAAGGAAATAATATAATTCGAGTAATTACTATCTCTACAACACAGCTAGACATAACATCTTATTCATGTCACACATGGTGTCGAACAAGTTCAAAAATGAACTCAGTTCATTTTTGAACTTGTTCGTTTTCGGACACGTGTATGCTTAGCTGATGACGAGCTGTTATGTTTTTAGCTCGAAACGCGTCCTGTGTTTTGTTTTAATTTTTATGGTGATTTTTTACAAAGTTTTATTATTTTAATTGCTTCATATCGCCAGTTTTCGGTGCTGTTTCGCCAAATTTCTCCATTGTTTTTTTCTCGCAATAAAGAAAATTATAGAATACCTTATTAAAATTACATAATAAAATTTAAAAAAAGCATATTGGGTGGCATCAAACTAAATTTCTTGACACCTTGAGAGACAGTAATGCCGTTATGGCATCACATAATTTTAATTCTTAAGTGCCACATTGGCACCGGAATTTTATAATGAAAATTTCACCTTTTTTAAGTATACGAAAATATACTTTTACTTGATTACAAATAGATTCTCTTGTAAATACTGGTGTAATTGAATTATTTCAATATTTTACGAATGCAAGTACCTTGCCCCTTAAAGCGAGATAGCCAAACCTTGAAATTGTAAGATACTCAGGAGTCGCATTCTATAGAGAAACTTTTATTGTTCCTACACTATTTTGAAAATAATATCTTCATTGTACCTTTCTTTAGAATGTGTTAAATAAAATGATCATGAAGGTAACTCATTAAGGGTTCTGGTAGGAACAATAAAATTTTCCCTATATAATGCGACTCCTGGATACAGATAAAGTACTTAAGTACTTACTTAGCCGTTTGTTCATAGATTTACCTTGCTATTTCTTTCCTTAAAATACCCATGTGACTTTTATACTTATTACCTATACTAAAGTACATAAGTACTTACTTAATATTTATGTTTTTGATATAAATAAATCGAATATTTTCACTTTTAGTGCTTTTTTTAGACTCATTGACAGCAGAGGTTTCCCTTACAACGCTCTTTAGTTGATATATACTTTACATGATTTGCCTGGTTTAAATTTTTTAAAGTTGTTTACACTTTTTCAAACAGGACCTCATATCCGACACTGTAAAAAAACCACTGTAGATTTGTCAGAATAAACTCGATCACAGTGAATGTGCTGTATCTTTCTTTGGTTTCCTGACTATATTAACATGGAAAATACAGTAGTTGCGTAAGATTAACAGCACAATGTTCTGGCAATTTGGACGCATTTTTTTACAGCACAAACTGCTGGCGTCCAAATTGCCAGCACATTCTGCTGTTAATTTTACGCAACTACTGTATTTTCCATGTTAATATAGTCAGGAAACCAAAGAAAGATACAGCACATTCACTGTGATCGAGTTTGCGCGCGAGATGAACAGTACTTTGTACTGTAAAACTGTCTTTTTTTTTACAGTGCATATGAAAAAAAAAAAAAAAAACGCGTGTGGAACATAGACCCTCCTGGTCCACTTACACCATTTTTATGGGGCATCTGGATCCATGAGGAAAGAAAGATGAAATATGCATATTTTCTTTATTTTTAAATATTATGTTGTAATCTTGAGCATTCCTTTCTGGTAGAGGGAAGTTAACTGAACACATTTACAGATGTTCAGACTTTAATTGAAATGAATATTAGCGTTTTGAAGCTGAATTCTTAGAAGCCCCAGAGTCACATTGTAAAATCACTGCCCAGTTGCCCTAACTAACCTTATATGCCTGGAAAAAGAAATATTTGTACGTCAATTTAATTGAAGATAATAAAACATATGGAGCATCAAAACATAGATAGAAATATATTAAATAAAAAAAAAATTAGAATGGAGATGCTTTAAGCTTACAATAATGTTAAGTTTAGATAGCATGATAGTGGAATGGAAGTCGGTCCTAATTCACGTCACCATCTGAGTGAAGTACTACGCAATTATGGAATAAGAACGTGTCAGTCTGATTTTTTTTAATTCTATAAGGTAGATATATATAATATATATATTATATGCAATATATAATTATATATAATGAATTATTTCAATTACTGAGTGTCTCTTAAATTCGTAAAGACTTTAAAAATTCATAAAAAGCTAAAAACTGGTTTATTTAGATGCAGTTTGTGGTAAAATTATTCTCATGCGGGGGCCTCGGGTCTTTGGTAAAGGGAGAAATTTATGACTTTTTTCGTCAATAGTGGCTGTTTTAACATCGAAATCACAAAACGGAAAATTACGTTATTATGGAAGGATACGGAATACCGATGTCTTTGGTATGCCATTTATTCTCTGTATTTCTCTTGCGTTACTTACACCTCTCGTTAACTGTTTACTTAAAATGTCCATTTGTGAAGCTGCAACAGATGTACGGGCTTCTGATAAACGAGGTGCGCCCCTGCGAGGTCGATAACACATACTCCCAATTTCCTCTTTATGTTGAACGAGGGAGAACAGTCTACAAAGCATTTTTTGGACATTTTTCTTTATGCATTCTTTTCTCTGTCCGAAACCGTTGTAAAGCTTCGGTCGGTGATTCCTGACCGAGGTAAAACAGCTTCACTAATAATACCTTATCCACCAATGTCTACATGACATGGGAAAATGTATCTCTGCGTTAGTTTCGGGGAAATTTGACATAAGCTATTAAACGTTCAATCGGTATTTTAATCTAATTGGCATATTTCTTGTAATTGAAATACTTGAAGCACCATGTATTGACAAAAATGTTCACTATATTTTTATCTTTACCAAAACATATCCCCCTCTGCATGAAATTAAGTTTGCAGCAAACTGCATTCAAATAAACCAATTCTTAAACTTCTTTTTATGAATTTTTAAAGTATTAACTAATTTATACGACACCCAATATATGATTTGATAACAAAAAAAAAAAAAAAAAAAAAAAAAAAAGAAGAAGGAAATTGTCGTACGTCAATGATTTGGGCATACAACGTACAATAAGATACAGAAACGTACAAATTACGGGAATAACGTACAATCTGTCAACCCTCCCTACATACACAAGACAGCTGAATTTATTAATGAAAATGAAAAATTATGTCATGTAAAAAAAAAAAAATATTGGAACATAATTTACATTTATTTTCTTTCTATGCAAAAAAATATATATATATATATATATATATATATATCACGTTTCTCAACCTCCCCCCCCCTTGTTTTTTAAATTTTCTATGAAAAATAATTTAGAATTCTTCGAATTGATCTGTATTGAAGAACAACAATACAATTTCGTAAGAGTAAAATATTTTATCTTTTTCCTCTAGCAAAAAAACACTTCAAACCACAACTGTCAAGGAAATCTGTCCAAAGTTTTTACAATGATTCGTATCATTCGGTGGCATACATGTATCGAATCTTTCTTGTGCACGCCTATCTGATCGATTCTTGAAGGGTATTCCAAAATTTTCTCTCATGGACCCTGGAAAAAAAAATGAGTAAAATATATTGTCCAACTTCACTGCCAGAAAAGCTGTTGTAAATTATAGAGTTGTCAAGAACTTTTTTAATCATTGGATACATTTTTATTTCTGATATTGCATGGAAACTGTAAAACTTTCTATATCAACAAAAGAACTTAAATGGAAATTCTCTTATTTTTTTCTTTGTCTGAATGTTAAGAAACTTTTTTCTCAACGTTTAGTGAGAAATATTTAATGACGAATTTCTAAGACGATATTGAAATAGGGAATGCAAAAAACTGGATTAATTTTAAGGAAGATTTCCCAAGTCGCAAAACGTTTATCATGAAGTTTGTGTTTACCATAAATTTATCAAATTTTATATGTTAATAGTTTTATTTTCTTATTGAAAACCACTTTTAAAACATGAAAAAAAAAAAACCTCTTGAAAATTGGAAATTACTATTACTAAATTTAATTAAAATGTATCAACAATGAAAAGGAAAAAGAAGTACATCCTATAAACTGTAATCACCAAATTGTCTAGCAAAGAAAAGGAAATAGTCATTCGACTGATTATCTATTGTTTTAATTTCTGTTACAAAAGTAAGCGTTTTCATACTAAACAGTCAACTTTTCAATACGAAAACGCAATTTTTACTGCATATTTGGTTTTTAGGTAAAATTGATCTTCTGATATTAATCGCGAATTTAGATATTTTAGGATTTATGCAGGATTGAACTTTGGAATTTCAAATTTCAAATTTCAAATTCCTTTTTAATCCTTGACAGATAACAATACGAATAATTTTTAAAGTATAAATAAAGAAATATTCGACAGAAAAAAGCTGTAATTTTGGATTTGCATATTTTTAGTTTTTGTTAGCATATATTGTCGTGAAATCATCAAAAATGGATTCTAGAGACGTAAAAGAATATAAAACAAATAGCAGCATACAAGACTAAATGCACTTATACGTATGGAACTATTGTAAGAGTATCACAAAGGGATTCAGGGAAACTTAAAATGTAAAGACATACCAATTTTTCCATAATCATGTTTTGATACCGATTATAAAACTTTCTTTACATGTATATGGAAAGTAATAATTCAATTTATTCTTATAAGGGAGAGATTCCATGTCGAAATTGAAACTATTTAAACTTAGAATTAATCTGCTCTCTCTCTAAAAAAAGAAAAAAAAAACATGTATTTTTGCAAAATTAATTATCTTTTTCTTTACGATATTTTATTTTAAAGTTATAAAAAATTGGTTCCATTGTGTTATCACAGCAAATAACATTTATTATAAAACTGATATTCTAGATTTGACCGAACGTTTTGTGTTCCTTCCAGTGGATCGGAAACCATAATTTATGAATAGCTGTTTTAAATGATACATCATTTGATTAAGAACTTTCTATGCTTTATATTCTGATGTCTTGTTATTGGCCACATATGAAAAAAAAACCAGCAATTAATTTATATCATTCTTTTTTTATCATACTGCAGCCACTTTAAAATTAAGAATTTTTCACTAAATATAACTTTAATGCCTTTAGAGCGCGATTTTCACACGTATTGTGTGTAGGAAAAGAAATGTAATGAAAATTATTAGAATTTGTATACAAAATATACAGAGTGGGACTAAAAAAATTTCAAACATTATAAATTAAAAAAATTATGTGATAAACATTCGTGTAGCATCAATAAAACATTCATGTGATTGGCATAGAAGAGTAGAATTTGTACGAAAATATTCATAACATAAAAAGTTTCGTTTATATAAATTGAAAAATTACTCATATTCCTACACATTCATCAAAGCTGTAAAAAAGCGTCATATGGGCAGATACAGTCCATATGATTTGTACATTCTAATGTAGCATTTTGAGTTGTGCACACTTTATAGTGCAATTTATATCAAAATAATACTCAGTTTCATTGCATATGGTGAAATATGGTAGTAGATTGCTCAAAGTAAATAATCTGTAGCTGGTTATTTTGATTTTTTTGTTTGTGTTTTTAAACAATTTTTAAGATATAGTGTCATCTACGGAGAAATTTTGCAATTTTTTTTCATTTGCTTAAAAAGATCTTTCTATCGTGAGAAGTATTCCTTCTAAAACACATCCTTGTGTTACTATTACTTTTAAATTTTTATTAAATTTTAAACTCTGTCAAGAACATTTTCCCAACAGTAATTTGTCAAACGTTCTACATTTAATATATATATATATATAACATTTTGGCACTTGATTATCTTCTGATAATATGAAGTGGCATTTTATTAATGTTGTCTTTTTAATTATTTAAATATTTTCGATCTATTTTACACAAATGTTTAATACACATATGCTTCTTCTTTATCTACTAGTTGAACAGTAGTGCTATTAAAAAAATCAATGAAGATTATTAAAAATATTCAGACATAATAAAAAAAAATGCGAAGTGATTTGCTTTATAGCCGCAAACCAATTTTGACATAATGTTAATCCAGTATTAATTAACTGCAAGTATTTACACTGTAACGCAAAATTGCAAAAATATTCTTTAAAAAGTGGTACTTACAGTGAAATAGCAATTATGTAGGAAAAAGTGGCTTTATGGTTAAAATATGCCAGTTAAATACCGATGTTACAGATACATTGGCTTCATATTGGAATTTTTGCAAAATAATTTACTTAAATTCTTCATGCATAAATTAAAAAAATGAAAGCCTTTTGCAAAAAAGAAAAAAAAAATCATTTTAAAAACAATTTTTAATAGCAAATATGTTTTTACATTTAAAAAATTTCGAAACGAACATGATTTAATGTACACAAACAGCAAACAATAGATATTAATAGTTTTTAAATGCATGAGTACGTATGCAGACGTATTTGATACTTTTATTAACAATTCGATTCGTTTGTAAAAGGCTTAAAGTCTAAACTTTTAAATTAAATATTGTTATGTTTAACTATTATTTTATCTATTATAAGACGGCAGCCTCGATTTTCTAAAGTTCGACAATTTTCTAAAAATAGCACTCACAGCACACGAATATTTTACTTTGTACATGGGAAAATGTTATTTTAAAAATTCAATACAGTTGCATTACCATAAATAAATGTTCTTTACTATAAAAATACTTAATATAATTGTTTCGGTCTTATACTCTTTAGATACAAATCTATTTTAGATGTAAATGTGTCAGACATGCCTCTGTGGATTTTATACATCTTTTAAAAAATAATTTTAACATTCGACAATTTATTACACAGTAAAGCTAATAAAAAAGGCGATATTCCTCTTAGGCGCGTTTGGAAGCGTATCTTGAGGCTATGACAAGTCATAATAACACTGTTATTTAATATAGCCCAGTGGTAGGGGAGGAAAAAATGGCCGAATTCGGAATTAATTAGGGGAAGGCTGGAAATTGTTTTAATCCATTTAGTTTAGGTCTAGAGTGAATATGCTAAGTTTCCCCCCTCGTAGTAGGTGAGCGTTAGAAAATATGTACAGATTTATAGTAAAAAAAACACGTTATTTTAAATACAATAACAATATCTCAAAACAGCTAACTCTGTCAAAAACATTGTCAATACAAATGTTGTAGAGCTTAAATTTCTGAGTAAAATTAGTACCTACACTTAATATTTTTCTTGAACAGTAAGGTCACAATTCTAATTTAAAGATTTAGACTCCTTGGTCAGAGGGTTGAACTCAGAATTAATTAGGAGAAAACTGGAAATTGTTTTAATCCCTTCAGTTTAGGTCTACAATGAACGTACTATGTTTTCTTCCTAGTACTTGGGTGAATGTTAGAAAATACGTACATATTTATTTATGATAAACACGTTTTTTTTAATTACCTTAAAAATATCTCAAAACGCCTAACTCTATAACAAACATTGTCAATAGAAATGTTGTAAAATTCTGAATAAAATGAGTACCATCATTAATATTTTTGTTCAACATTAAGGTCTCAAATCTATTTCAAAATTTTTCAAATCAAGAGCTTGAAGACAGGATAGACCAAGTTAACTTAACAATATCTCAAAATTGCGGTCTTAATATTGAACAAAAATATTAAGTGCAGGTACCATTTTATTCTGAATTCTAGGCTCTATAACTTTTGTATTGACAATGTTTTTGATAGAATTAGCTGTTTTGAGATATTGTTCAGTTAACTTGGTCTCTTGCAAAATTGTTTTTCCTTCTTTTAAAATAAAATGTTTCGAAAATTCCTTTAAGAATTCAACAGTAGCGAAACACAATTACTTGCCCCTGAAATGGTTAACACGTTCGAAGTAGATTTTGTAATCAAATTTTGGAAGTACCAGGTTTAAGCGTAAGATTTTTGATTTTCTAAATTTTGTTGCGAAAATTACTCCTCTCTGACTTCGGATTCACCTTACGCACCTTTAACCACTTGACGGGTGGCGGTATATTATACATACTAGTTAATTTTAATTCCCAAATGCAACATTGGTACCAGAAATTTTGAATTAAATTTTGCTTTTTATTATGTACGCGAAGAAAAGCTTTTACTCACTTTCATATAAATTTGTGTGTAAATATGGTGTCATTCAATCGTTTTAATATTTTAACTGCAGAAGTTCTTTGTCCATGAAAGGGTTAATTGCATTTAAAGTTACCAAATATCATTTAGAAGTCTTTTACAAGTTCTACATCCATGTCCACTTAAATACGTCTTTCTTCCCAGTGTGCATCGCCTTTTTATGAGATTATGATGTAAAAAGGGATTAATTGAAGAGAAAATTGGAAGAACATGTTAAGTAAGAAAAGTACAATTGAAGAAATTTGATGTGAAAGTTTTTTATGTCAATTTTAATGATTTATTTACTGTTTGATACCATATGTTTAAAATATTAATAGGTGTGGTACTGAACCCTATCAGAAAACTTATTCATATTTAATTTTTAAATATTAAAAAATATTAATATTATTTACATTATTAAAAAATAAAATATTAAATATTAATGAATAATGTCTTAAATCTTCAAGGTTAAATAGAAATTTAGTATTTTAGCTTTACCATGTGATAGAATACCTGATAACGCCTTCGTATAAGAGATAAAATAATTTTTAACAAAATGTTGCATAACATGTTCTTCCACTCAGCTCTTTAATTGAATTTGGATAAGCAACATAGTTCTTTGCGAATAATTAATCGGGATCCAATATTTACTCCAGATAGGGCTTTGTTGATAAATTTCGTATTTTTTTAGCGAAATATTAGTGGAAATCTATAACTGTTTTACAATGAGTATTTACGGACTTGTTCTCTAAACGATTTTAGATCGCTTCTCTCGCAAAACAAAAGGTGCTAAAGGTGCTCACATTGAAATCGTGGAATAAAGCATTGAAAAAAAAAAACTGTGATATTTTCTGTCTGGGACATAAATAACAGTAAATTAATATCACCGTTTGTTTATTTTTTCAATTATTTTTTAAAAGAATAAAGATTCATTTCGAACACCTTGTGTTACAAGAAATCATTTTTTAAATTGCAATGTTACGCGCATGTGATGCTTCTTTGCGTTCTCTAAATCTTAATATTTAATAAAAGCAAACTTCGTTTTTTTATATATATATAGAGTTAAAACTTTTCTTATGCGAAACATTTTAACATTGGGACTATCAATTAAACATTTACATACTTGATAAATAACATTAAAAGTTTCAAGATTATAATTGAGAACATGTGACGTTAGTTAATCACCTTAGCATTTTTCTGATATAATATTTATAGAGCCGACCTGAATATTATTAGTTTGATAATGTCATAATATTCATCGAAATTTTAGTCGAAATTCATTTTACTATAACAATGAGGATTTCTGAACGGAATTACGAAAGAATTCCAGACTGCTCGTATGGTAATACTAGTTACAGTCATGAGTATAAGTTTATTAAGAATCCCAAACTCAGGAATATAATATTAAATCGTATGCTATTTTCATAGGAAAGCTAGAATACAATCTAATAATGAACGCTGGAATATGTGAATTTGCTGTGCGTGTCTATTTTTAAATAATATGCCTTTTTATAACTTTCCAACATAGTTGAAATATGCTCATGAATTCGGTTTGTCTGTCACTGTGCCCAAGCTCTAACTCGCGTGAATATATTCAGATTGTCACGAAATTTATGCATGTTATTCGGGTTTACTATGGCAAGATTAGCATTAAAAATAAAATGTATAGCATTTACGTTTCATTTATAGGGACACGCAAAAGAATTCCTTTACATTAAGGTATATGTGGAAAAATCGTTTCCGGTGTATTTTAATGATATTACACTATTTTATACATATTGAAATTGATATATATCGCTGAGGTGTTCTACGAGACGTTTATTGTAAAATCTGTTTTGCATATATTTATATTGTTCATTTTCAGGGACCTACAAATTATTTCACTGCAGTACTGCCTGTGCTGGAAGTGCATTTTCAGTTATGGCACGCTTTTTCCAAATTAAAAATTTTTATTCCATATTGCTTGGCAGGTATAAATTCAATGGATCATATACAGTGCTAGTGAAAACATATCAAGAACATTTTTATTTATTGAGGGAAATTTCTTAATATAAATTTTCAACGGTTATATGCGCTTAATTTTACTAACTTTTAGCATAGTATACGTACAAATATGTAGATCATATACAGGGCTACGCAAAAAAAGTCTAATATTTCCCCAATGATTGATGGTAATTTCAGTTATTTGCTTTTCGTTATGAATTTTTAAATTATTTATTTAAACATATTTTACCTTAACCCATTAACCGCCAAAATTATAAGGGTTTAAATTTTTTTTATACAAATGATATTGGTTATTCATTTGAACATATATAACATTAATTTATAATGGAAATAACAAAATTTATGTTAGCTTACGAAAAATCGACTGTTGCGTTCACGCAACGTCAGCGGAATAAGTGTACTGATGTTTAGTGAGTTCAACTGAGCATCGGCGGGGTTTTATTGCATATTTGGGCACTGGAATTTTTTTTTAGCTTTGTTACAATTTAGACAGCAAACAATCACATTAAAGGTTATTAATTTATTATTAAAATTTAATTTATTTTTTCTTTCTAAATTACTGATCATATCCAGAAATCAGTTTCAAGTATCAAAATATTCGCTACACTAATCATGTAAAACAGCATTAGAAATTTACTGCAGCTATAAACATTCTGGCTATGGCATTGTTTACAATGCAGTTTTATGCTGTCATCGGACTTATCGATTAACCTTTCAGTGGCAGTCGTGTATTTATGAAACCAATTAATTTTATTTACCAAATGCCACAATGGCGCCAGAATTTTGGTAAAGCAATTTTTTTATTATGTAATTGTTCGTAAATTCCGATGTTATTCATTCATTTCAACATTTTAGAAATTGAAATGCTTTGCCCCGGAAAGGTTTAAATGTCCGCGTTCTGTTTGTAATGGCTTTTACATGGGGAACGTACTATGCCTTTTTGTGGATGATCTGTTTATGGCTAACTCTTTACATTCAAAGGGAGTTTGCAAAAAGTATAATACAACTTCACATCTGAAATCTAAGTGAGAGTTTTTTTTTTTTTTCAAACGTAATTATTATACTTTCCCGCATTTGTCAAGGTTTTATTTTTTCTTCAATTTTTGGCTGAGCCATAATAAATATTTCCATCTTTATCCACTTCTAGTCTCCATTTTTTTTATGTATGACTCGTACTACTTTTAGAGGGTACAAGCGCATGGTAAAATATCATTACCATTTCCTCCTTCTTCATCAATAATTTCTCCTATTTCTGATGAAATAACGATAATATCAGTTTTGTTCCCGTCCTCATTACCTGAATCTTTATTAAAAATTCTTTGAAGACCTTCCTCTAACGTAAAATATCTAGCTGCAAGCATTTCTATGAGCACAGAATAAGAAAAATTCCACAGAGTCGAACGACACGAGCGAATAATGGAACTACCCCTTTCCCGCTGACGTTGCGTAAACGCAACACCTATTTTCTCTTCCTTCCCCACTAAAACAAAAGCAACTGAATCGTTGAATGTTCTGATGTATTTTGACCTTGACTAAAAATAGATTTACTCTAAAGCTATATATGTCTAACTATATTTCTTCTGCGAAAACGACAACATGAAAGTTTTCCTTTAAAAATGCTTTAAGTTTCGAACTTGTTATTAAATAGAAAGAAAATGTTGAAAGAAAATATTTTTCTATTGAATTATTAAACATAGTATTCCCTACTTTAAAATTACTATTAATATAAAATTCGTTTGATAGCTAATTTTTTATACGCATTTATGTTGACTGTTGCGTGAACGCAACAACAGCGGTTAATGGGTTAATAAACGGTAAAGTTTTTTCTCAGTATTCCAAGTGTGTTGGAATGTGTTAAACAACCTAAGCTGGACGCATGCCTTTTCGTTCTTCATTTAAATATACTTCGCTATTATATAATATAGCTACAATAAGTTTCTTTTTTATTTCAAATACATATCCGCGATCAATCGCTGCGTCGCAAGAAATGTAAATAAAATTTAACTCATATAGTCACAGATAAAGTAGATTCATCCGTAATCAGACATAATTCGTTGTATCAAAATGTGCAAATATTCCTCAAATTCCATAGACAGAACATTTTCTCATTCTGGATACATATTTTATTAACCAAAGTCTTTTGAAATTAATAATGTTTAAAATGGAGCATTACGGGTTTATATTTATGTTTAATAGAAAAATATAGATTTCATGTATCAAATGTAACACCCTTTATTGGTAGTCATCCAAAATGTGAAAGAAACGTGGACCTATTGCAGCTTTAACTGTCTACATCGTCGCCACATGGCACAGAAAATGAATAGACTTATCATCGCTGTGATGTCGATATTTCCCATGTTGTGACTAAAGATTAGAAATTCTATCCCGTTGACGTAAAAGTAGAGTTACAAATTGATGGTCATCTGAGAGTCATAATAAGACCTTGGAATAAAGTTATCGTCGAGTGAAAAAGTCCATTTTGAGTTATACAAATTTTGCAAATCCATAACAATTGAAGTAACAAAAATGTCACTCAAATGTAAGCTGTGAGGTGATGGTATTAAAAAACATGGTAAAAAAATGGCTAAAAAATTCACATTCTTAAATTTGACAGTATTTTATGTTAGAAAAAATATAAAGACGTGACTGTTTTTTTATTCATATGCAATTACAGCATTCTGCGAAGGATTCAAACCTTAAAGTTCGAGTTGCTATGCGTTTCGAAAGCATGGAACGGTTTGTTGCTACTTATGATTAGAATGATGAAACATAAACTTTGATCCGAGGTAAAATCTGGCAAAATTTTTGCATGTCAAAAAAATGTGCATTTACAAAATATTGATTTAAAAAATTCATTAAAAAAATCGTCGACTTCACACTTATTTCCTTGATGTCATTTTTTTTTTATTAATTGTAATATGTTTATTTTTAAAAATTGTGTATTTCTATTAATTTTGACTTAAATGAACTGGGTTCTTTTCTTATTGTACTTATACTTTCTAGGCATTTTTTACAATTTGTTTTTTACACGACCTTAAAAATTTTCCAGTGCCTTCTGAAGAAATAAAGGTTCCAGCTTTTTATCATTGTTGGCACTGTTACGTTCTGTTTGGATTGTAATTTCACAGTTACGTCACGTCACATCTAAAAAGAGTATGGTTAGTTATATTTGTGTATGTCATGCAATCTTTCACGATAAAATTTCACTTAAAAAAGCAAGTACCTCAAGGTTTTCAATTTTTAGTAGCTTTTTTAATATTATAAGAGCAACGTTCTCCTATTTATTGAATCTTTTAAATGTGTAATGGAAAATAAATTATTTTCTATGATCTTTAAATTTTAACGGATGCAAATATATTTTATTACAAATATTAACATAAAAGGTTTCTATATGTATCAATTTGAAATTAATAATCTGTTTTAAGAGATAAACTTAGGTGTATTTTTTTTTTTTTTTTACAAAATTGGCATTATAAAAATATTCATAGTGCCATATTTAAAAGTTAGTGGTCTATTGTCTATGATTTATTCCCGCCTACAATAAAGCTACGAATTTGTAAGTATACTACTTTGTATTAACACATTGAAAGGCGCCGATATATAATTTTTACCGGTTACACAAACTCACAAATCCCAAAACATGTGTCAGACTTCTTTAATGAAATTTTGGTTTTATAATTTACTGGAAAAGATAAAGCATTTATTTATTTTCAATTAAATTTGTTCTAAAATGCTGCTGCGTTTCCAACATTACAACAGCAAAATAATTTTGTCCTAATACCAGAATTTGAATTCTGATTTTGGTGTGAAAATAATGACATTAATATACACAAAACAATCTGTACATAAGCAACACAGAAGCCAAACATTGATGGGCATCATGTATTATTCTGTATTTGCTTAATTTTACAAGTGCTTAGTGCTGAGGAATAGATTATGCATTCTTACTGCTTACTTGTAAATATTTCTAACATAGGTGCATCGAAAATACACATAATTTTATTAATTATATAATTAAATAAATTAATAATAATAATTCATTTGATATTTTCCTGCGCTACTTAATTTTTTTTAAATATTTCCTAACACATGTTTTCCCGACGTAGTTTTAAGCATACTTACATAACTGGAAAATCCATAATAAAAGCAGATTTTTGGACTTGAAACTTTCCTATGCATCTAACATTATGCATTTTAAATTACGTTTGACAAAAATAAATTTGAAAACATTCCGACATTTTGGGAGTTTTTGAATAATGGTAATCCGGATGACGTTCACATCTTTTCCTTTAAATAAATTATTGAATATTCCAAGAAAGAATCTCATAGAGCTTTTATGAAAATTAAAATCTTCACTGAAGAAATATTTTATATATGAATATAGAGTTCTTTTTTTTCACGACTATATCGAAATTATCATCTATTCGTGCATTGAAAATTGAGGATTTCAATTCCATTTCTACAAAGTATAAAAAGTAAATTTGCAATTTTTTCTCTATATGTATTTTGTATTTTCCAAAAACTACAATTTTTAATTTATTTATTTGTTTAAAAAGGAAATTTTAAAGCATTAAAACTAAGCATTATTTTTACAAATATGTTTGTATAACAGCTAAAAAAAGGATACACTATAAAATATCTCCTTTTAATTTAAAAAATATAAATTGTTTCGTAAGAAGAAAAAAAAAAGGAAAAGAAAACCGAACGCTTTCCAACACATTCAGAATACTGTAACAAAACTGCACATTTTATTGAACAGAAAGTTAGTGTCTAAATAAACAATTCAGAAAACGCATAACGCATTTTAAATCCAATTTCTGAAGATATGCGAATATCGTTGTGCTGCCTTGTATATGATAGATTAATTGTATCTATAGATTTGTATATACACTATTTAGTATGCTAAAAGTTAGATCAGTTAAACGTTTAGCACAGTTGAAAATTCTCATTCAAGTATTTACTTCAAACAGACATGTTCTTGATGAATTTTGTGTAGTCCTGTATATGATCTGTAGAATTTACACACACTAAGTGTGTACCGCATGTGTACCGTAATTGAAAAAGCGCTTCCAGCAATTATTATTCATAGGCAGTACTGTAGATAATTTTTTTTTGTGTGTGTTTTTTTTATTGAAGGATAAATTCTACGCAAACGACATTTTATAATAAGCATTTTATAATACATGTAGGTGATACAAATTTCAACATGTTTAAAATAGCGGAATAATATTGAATTACTCTACAAAAGATTTTTCTCAATACACTATAATGTAAAGTAATTATTTTGGGTGTGTAAAGGACCCATAAATGCTACACGTTTCCTTTTTAATAGCGCACATGCTATAGTAAACCACAATAACATACATTTTATGACAATCTGACTACGTTTACGTGAATTAGAGCATGGAGAGGCTGACAGACGGACTGGCATAGATATATATATACATACAGAGAGACGGACATACAAAAATAATTCTTAAACATTTTTCAACTATGTTGGAAAGTTTTAAAAAATCATTGTTTAAAATCCGATGAAAGAACTACTTTATCGCCATTTAAAATCTAATTAATTACAAAGTGAAAAAACATAAAAATTCGTAGGAATACTTTAAAAAATCAACTGGGTAAGGAATTTTGGTCTCGAAACTTTATTACTTTTGCAATGCTTTTTCATTGCCATAAAATGTTATTCACTCGTTCAATTAATAATATTATAATTCTAGTGTTCTGATATTTCTCTACTATACCAGCATACTTAAATATCTCATTCCTTCTTTAAAATCCATCAAAAATCTTTTTTGACGATGTAGCATGTAGATTGTTTCCTGCAGATTTTTTTTTCTTTTTTTTTTTTAATTTTAGACCTGAAGATGGTTTTGAAGATTAAACCGAAACGTTGAGTTTTATTTTATTCATCTGTTTTTATTTTTACATCATCTTTAAATTTATGAATAAAGTATACGTTTGATAGCGACCCCTATTCTGTTTATTTTTCGATTATGCAACGTAAATACCTTAATTATTATTAGATTTTATGTTTCTTTATTTAAAACAAACAAACAAAAAAGCCATTTAGTTTACTATAGCGGACAGTGTAATTCAGATATATTAGGTTGTAACGAAAGTTTTCCGCCAAATCACCATTACATAATACTAATTATAATATAGATAATTAACTGTAATTTTTTATATAGCCACCATTCCGCCAAACCTTCACAGTGTCATGTGATACAACACTAGTACCTAAAGCTGTACACTTTATTCGGTGACATTCTGTAGCTGACTTTATGCAACGGAACTGGAAATAAATGATGGTTCTAATCTGGCAGCGTGATACTTCCATTTCAGACACCTTGTACTTAATGATAACGATACTTTTTTTTACAAATTTCACAACACAGTGTTATAAAACAAGTCTCTTTCTTTGAAATGCCAAAAATCGTTTGACAAAATATGAGAAAACACGTCAATGCGAACTGTTTGCACAGACCGTATTGGATGTGGCGGGAAACTTTCGTTACAACCTGATAATTTAGACATTCAATAAAATTTTTCTAAATAATATGTAGTGTGTATTTAACCTTTTACAACACTTATTTTTTATTGATGTTTTGTTAGAATTATATTTTAAAGTAAAATAAATCTAGCTACTTTAGTTAAAAATTCTATGAAGCGCGCCACAAAAAGCTTGAAATGTGTCTACCTGTGGTGTGAGGATAAGTATACAATGTAAAATTCAACAAAACAATTAAGCAAATAAGATTATATTATTAAAATACTACTCCCGTTAAATTTAGAAAGTTGCCCAAAATCCTATTAATTGAAAAAAGTTTTTTTTATTTTTAAAAGAATAAATTGTTCGATTTGAAAATTGTTCAATTTAATGTTCCAATATTGCAACAAAAAGGAAACGCAGACGGTATTTAGATGCATAATCTAGTCATAAAGACGATTTTCTGCCGGGTGTACCAAAAAGATTCAGATATGTTTTAATTGTTTTACCTGTTGGGGATAAGTAGACAATGCAATTTATAAAATTGTGTAAAATAATCAAGGAAATAAGATTATGTTATTGAAATACTCCTTTCACTCAATTTAAAAAGTTACCCAAAATCCTATTGATTATAAAAAGGTTTAAATTTTTTGTAAGGCTAAATTTTTCGATTTAATGAACCAATATTGCAACAAAAAAGGATACGCAGACGATAATACACGCAGTTGATCTTTAACAAAAGATAATCTAGTCATGAAGACAATTTTCCGCAGATTGTACCAAAAAGATTCAGATGTGTTTTCAATTTTCTACCTGTGGGGAGAAGTAGAATATGCAATTTGAAAAACTGTACAAAATAATTATGGAAATAAGATTATATTATTAAAATATTACTCGCATTAAATTTAAAAGGTTACCCAAAATCTTATTTTAAATATTTTTTAATTTCTGTGTAAGATTAATTTGTTCCATTAGGAAATTTCTCAATTTATTGTTCCAATATTGCAACAAAAAGGTAACATAGACAATAATGCACGCAGTTGATTTTTAACAAAAGATAATCTATTCATGAAGACGATATTTATTTGTAGCGATAAATTTCAAAATATTTACTGTAGCGTTACTTGAAGTTGTTGGATTTGGACATCATATTATTAGATTGGATAATAAGTTTGTGATGAGAGAGAACCTTTAACCCATTAAAGGGTGGCGGTTCATTTTTGGATCATTTAATTTTAATTCCTAAATCCCACATTGGCACCAAAAATAGGAGTGAAAATTATTCATTTATTAAGTACATGGTCAAAAGCTTTTGCTTATTTTAAATTAAATTTGTGTGTAAATTCTAGTTGTACTAACTCATTTCAGCATTTTACGCATAGGGGTACCTTGCCTATGAAAGGATTAAAGAGGCTTTGTGACTTATATACGATAATATACGTCATTAAGAGAAAAATTTAATATTTTGGGAAAATAAAAACTCATGGAAAATTGGCAAGAATATTGAAAAACAATCCAAAAGGAATATATACATATCTATGTTTCTACGTAATGCTGACATCATTGCTAATAGCAACAGCATACGATCAAATTTTGTTTTCGCTGTAATTTTTTATAACTTCTAAGCTTTGCATATTTACAATTTTTACACCGTCGAATAGAGAAAAAGATATTTCAAATGTTTCTCTCCATTATAGTAAAAGTCGTTTACATAAAAATAAGTTATTTTTCTAAAAATCACTGGGTTAAAAATTTGTGTTATATTCCGAAAAAGTTTGCCAATGTTTTACTTATGTAAAATAATAATAATAATAATATTTGTGAAACTAAAATGATCAAGTTGCATTATATACTTGACTATCTATACTAACAAAACGAAAGAGGTTGTCTGTATGTGTGTTTGTGTGCTATGGCTAGAAAAAAACTCCCGTGCGAACAGGGTATGAAAATTTGAATAAGGTTAGTAATCCAAAGCAGGTCCTTCACATATGGAGTACAGATTATTTGTTTATTGTAAATTAACCGTTATATCTATATTATAAAGGACAAATGTGTCCGTGCGTAACGCTGATGTTATTTTCACGGTGGCAAAATCAGACGATTAAATTTAACTTTTATTAACTTTTATTGCAATTTTTTAAACTTCTAAACACCGCACATTTTCATTTTAAAGCACCGTCGAATAGGGAAAAATGTTCATTCAAATGCAATTTGGTTGAAAACTATGTAGCAATTTATTTGATAATTGTATCGCACTTTAATGAATTTTTATAGTTTTTTAATTCATTTTAAAGCACGCTTTTTTTTCAAATTTTTCTCTATTGTGTGCAGACAATAGCTAAACATAAAATCGTTTGCACATAATATAAACAGCTCATTATTTGTTTCCGGCTTATATTTTATAAAGAAGTTAAAACATCAAATAATTAATAATAAAACAATAAAATTAAATAAAACACAAATTTAAGTCATGTAACAGAATTTCGCTCCTAAAACACTGCAGTGAAACGAAACAAAAAGGCTGATTGTAAATAGTGTTCTTTACAGATTTCTTCGGTTGTTAAATCCTGAAGCCGGACCAGTAATGAAAATATCTCTTTTAATGCATTTCATAACTTTATTTGAACGCATTACTGCTGTTTTTCATATAAATATGATTTTTGGTATTGTTAATGGGCATTCAAAAAAATATATTAAATGTAAAGCATCTATTAGAGTTATCAATTAAAAAAACAAAAAAAAATGTTACGTACGAGGTTTTCTAACCGCAGTCATTGAGATTATTTTTTATAAGTTGTTTCATTTATTTCAATTTTATTTTATCAAACAGCTCGTTTTAACGATATATAAATATAAAACATCAAAAGCCGACCTTTCAAAAAACACCTCATTCATCTCTGTGACTTTAATATGTGCTGAGTAAAAAGGATGCTGACATCAGAAATAATATATGTGTATGATGGTTTTCACCTATATTCTGTAACCCGGGAAGCCCGGGTTATCTCCTAGTATGGAAAATACCAAATAGTTACATACGAAGATAGCAACATAACTACATACACAAACACCACTACTAATAGTTCATGGTCCATTTCGAGCTAATATCTATAGCTTCCATTATGTTAATTACAATTTTTGTGAATGTGGATCAACGAAAACTGCTGAATATTATTACCACGTCTGCAGCATAATAGTCAAGTGACACTATAAATGTCTAGACACTCTATCTCAAGACGGTGCACTGGGAAAAAAAATCTGTAGCTCTACAGATGTAAAGTTACATGCTTACTAATCTTTCAACTTTAACTATACAAAAAAAGTTGCAAATTTACAAAACTAGTTTTTGTAAAGCTACAGAAATCTGTAACTTTACAAATGAATCGGCTAAATTTACAGTAATCTTAATAAAATTTCGAATCTCCGTGACGTTGTGGTCAGAGCATCTGACTGCAGCACTACAGGTTGAGAGTTCGACTCCCGACTGTGCAAGGTTCACTCGGCCTTTCATCCCTTCGGGGTCGATAAAATGAGTACCAAGCACGCTTGGGAACTAAACACCGAAGGTCCCATGTTAGGCTGACCACCTGGCCGGAACGCATGCTGTTTAGCACCTCGGGGCCCAGGGTCAAGAAAACAGGGATGGGCACTGTCGGTCCAGATCCTTCTTGGATTGTATAGCCACAGAGTTTAGTTTTAGTTACTAAAATTTTATCTGTAACCCTGGTTCCAGTTACATGAAAAGTTCTAGGCATCCCAGTTTCATAAAAAATTCTTATTAACCTTACAGACTTTTTGATTTTTGGCGCAAAAGTGTGTATTTTATATGAATTTTTGATGTTGCCGTTACATAAAAAGTTCTAGGACTTTAGTAACTTTAGTAGCTTTAGTAACTTTATAGATTTTTTTTACAGTGTGGTGGTATTTAAAGTTTTTAACGTCGCTCTGTCTGTAGCATACCCGGCCATGAGAAACTGAGCAATGCTCTGGGCTCAACCCAAATAAATTTTCTTCTTTACGTTATACAGTACATACTATTTGTTAGTTGGATGTCACTGACTCGAATTTCGTGAAAAGTTTCCATAGTTATCTGGAAAGAGTTGGCAAGGTGGATGCATGCAACCATTAAATAAACTATAATAAATAATTATCTCCATTAACTTAAATTCCCTATAACATAATAAAACAGCATTTTTAAAAATATTTAAAAAAGACCCCCAAAACAAGAAGAAAATAAATCAGTTTTAAGTAAAGAAATGATGTGAATGCTTGTAATTTATTATAAAATTTCAGATGTATGCATTACTCCTGTACAGATGTCCTATATAGAATTTTTTAATCATAATTTCTGGTCAGACATTAAGATCAAACTAGAGAACAGGAATTCTGCTTTTTCAGAATTTAGTGTCGCCCCCGACATTTCCATTACTTCATTTTCTTCTGGTGGACTGGTGGCTTCTATTATTATGAAACAGCCATTATAAATGAAGCGTTAGGTGATGATGAAAGAGCAGTCGTAAAAAGTTAGAACTCTGATTTGCTGATCAGAATGGAAAAAAATGGCCATAATAATAAAAAAATAGCCCTCTTTTTTTTTTTTTTTTTTTTTTTTTTGAAAACAAAAATTATGGCCATTTTTTTCCATTCTGACCAGAAAATCAGAGTTCTAACTTTTTACGGCTGCTCTTTCATCTTCACCTAACGCTTCATTTATAATGTTTGTTTCATAATAATAGAAGCCACCAGTCCATAGAAGGAAATAACTCAGTTAAGCGGGATTCGGATAATCTGGAGTCTACTGCAAAACATATTTCAATTTTATGACTTAAAGCACACGCTTTTATTTTATGTAAAATGACGTCATTTGCATTAATATAGATACTTAAAATTAAATATCTTGAGTTACCAAAATGAAACAAATGTCACTAAAAACTACAAAAAAATTAATATTTCAAAAACAAATGAAGATGCAGTTTTCAAACAAATTGCATTAAAAAGTACTTTTTCCCCAATACGACGGTTTAAACATTGAAAATGTGCGATACTTAGAAGTTTTAAAAAACGCTGTAGAGTAATTAATCGCACAATGAAACATCGGCTTTTGTTTTACGGCTAGCGTACACAAGGTAACGTTATTTATTGGAGACAAAATAAGCTGGTAGAAAGAAATAGCATTCCGGGGGCTAATAAAGATATTTAATTTAGAAATTTTAGTGTTTAAAATGTAAGGTGGGAAATGGCTATGCTTTACAATGGGCTGTCCACTAGCAGGGGAACTCACGGCCCTGGAGATGTATTTGTTCATCATATTATAAGGGAGTCATAGGAAAAAGTCTAGCTGTATAAACTATTAGTATTAAAATAATATGATAGTAAAAGATTTAAAGTTGTAGAACATTTCTACAGTCCACCCTTGTGCTCTTGAATAGCCGAATGCTGGTAGCAGTCAATCGGTCGAGTTGAAGTTTTTTATACAGAAATTATGGGTGGTGTACACTGTACAGTGCTGTAATATCAGTGTCATCTGCATAGAGTGCAAGTATCGTGAGTAACGTTTCTCGAATGTCGTTGAAGTATACGTTATTATCTAAGTTGGTGATTATTTAATTATATCCATAAAGTAAAACTTCTAGTTAAAAAAAAAAATATCCGAGAAAGATAGGGTGCGATTTATGATACGTGATTATATATGTAAGCATAAATGATTATTACTGTCTTTTTATGGTATTAAAATCACTACTGTAATCTTCAAATGTATATAATGCTCCTTAAATTATTGTTATTGCTTTTATTTTTTTAGTTTTGGAAGAGACAAAATTTCATTATTGATTTTCCACGAACTACGAAAATTCAAGATAATACATATGCGCTCATAAATGCTGACATGTTTGCTTCCTACAGTGAAAAATACTTTTAGAACATGTTAAATAAAAAAATACATATAACTCATTTTAATTAGTATTATTGCCATATTACGTTTTAAATGACTTTGTAATAAGTCATTTTATTGGTAATTTAAAGTACCTCCAGTACATAAAAAATAAATATTACAGGTTGTCACAAAACTATGTATACACAATTTATTCGCTGATCGCTGACATGTTCTTATCCTTTTAGGTTTATCTAAAGTAATGGTTGAAACCATATTACGACTGACCAAAGGAAATTTATCCTAAATAATTAATGGAAGGTAGATAACGTAGAGGATGTACAGAAGTCGTTTAGAAGAAAATTAAAAAAAATCCTTCATGACTTATAATCGTTATAATTAGAAATAAGTTTAAAGTGTACACTATATAGTCATTAATCACCAGACAATTTCAATTTTAGACATTTTTTCAAATATTTAAATGTATAGTTATCGGATTCTTCTGAAACTTGAGGATTATAAAGAGTATGTTTCACCTTATATTTATCAATGTCGATTTGATAACAAGGACAAGTAGGGGTTCAACAAAAAAAAATCAAAGTAAAATAGTAATATTTGGGATCAACCTGTAAAATAAAATGCACGAAATGATCTATGGATGCAGCATGCAAATATGTGGATATTTTACAATATGTTTATACATTTGTGTAATAATTGCACTTATATTCGTGGAGATATAAGGACTTTTTAAAAAGTTCAAAAAATTCTTGAAAGTTTTTTCCTCATATCCTGCTGCATTTTTAATAAAATTTAACACCATTTTCAGAAAATTGGAAATAGGCAGTGAAAAAAATACAGTGCAATTGGAAAATAAATATATTAAATATTTGATAAAATATTAGCAGTTGTATGAAATATTTTTATCTGTGGATGCGTGAACTAAGCAAAAGATTTTTTTTTTGTGATTTATGGAGCAACCCATATAAAAAATTCAGTCGAATATCGGAAAATTCAAAGAGATATCGATGATAGAGTGAGCTAATTTTTAGTTTCCTTCTAAAAACAGCTAAATGATAAGGGTTTTTCTATAAATTTTCATTTTTAATATTCATGTTTTATCGATACTTTAGTTCTTCTCTGAAAACCACCCGGGCGAGCTTATTCCAAAAAAAAAAAATAACTATCAAAATTGAACATTTGTTCTATATCTACTTGTTTACACTCATAAAATATTAACTCCTTTGCTGAACGTCAGTTAATAATTAAAAAAAAAAAAAAAAAAAATTAGAAAATCTAACATCTAGCTGCTTTAAGTAGGCAACTAAAAATCAGCTCACTCTATTGCCGATATCTTTCTGAATTTTCACGATATTTGACTGATTTTTTTATATTAGTTGCTCCATAGAGTTAACTTTTAAATCATGAAAAGAAAAAAAAAATTCTATGTTATCGTTCGTGAGTGTGCATATTAAACCTATTTCATGCAACTGCTCATATTTCAACAAATGTTTAATATATTTATATTCAAGTTGCACTATATTGTTTCTACTACATTTTGCCAAATATGCTGAAAATATATAAAAATAGCAAATAAAGCCTTTGTGCAACAATATTAAAAAGCAGAAAAACCAACGTTTAAAATGCACAAATAATATATGAAAAGCAGCAAACAGTTGTTTCGAATCTACTAGCGAGATTCTTCTTCAGTGCAAAAGGAACAGCGTGCTAGAAAAAGCAAGGCTGATTTTGCTCAGCCTTGCTTTTTCTAGCACGCTGTTCCTTTTGCACTGAAGAAGAATCTCGCTAGTAGATTCGAAACAACTGTTTGCTGCTTTTCATATATTATTTGTGCAATTTAAACGTTGGTTTTTCTGCTTTTTAATGCTGAAAATAGTCTTACACTTGATTGAAAACCCTGCGTGATATAAGCATTAAAACATCCAATATATATTTTTCTACTTTATAAATAAATTGCTATATCTCCATGGATATCAGTGCTACTCTTACACAAAGAAATACACATATTATACAATATTCACATATTTGTACGCTAAGGAAATATACCATATCGTGTATTTTATTGTACAAGGTAATCGCAAATATTATTATTTATCTTTGATTTTTTTTTTTTGGGGGGGGGGGCGGTAATTCCCCTTCTCGTGAAATCGACATTGATAAATATGAAGCCAAACATACTCTTTATAGAACTGAAGTTCCAGAAGAATCCGACAACTATGTTTTTAAATGTTCGACAAAATGTTTAAAATTGAAACTGTCCGTTGGTTAATAGTCATATAGTGTATGAAAGTGTTCAAAATATTCACAAGCAACGTTATAAAAGATAGCTGTCATTAATAATTTGAAGAAGACAAAATGAAAAGAAGCTGTTGTTAACTTATTGTGACATTTCAAGTCATTTTTTTCACTACGCAGCTCCCGAAAAGGACTTTCAAAAAGAAGTGCTCATTGCCTTTTAAATGGCTTACATTGAAAAAGCTACAATGCAAGCTTTGTCAACACTCTCAATGCAGATGAAACATTATTTTGTGTTGTGTACACCTATTATGTGACTCTTTGTATAATATAATTTTGGCAAAATTTGATGGCATAGTATTGTAAAATATTCTATCCAATTATCAGGAAATAAAATTAAGGGATGGAAAAAAATCAGATAAATAAAAACAAAGCTCCTCTTATTTATTATTATTTTTTTATAGTACAGTACAAAGTCTAAAGTCCGGAATCCTCGGGACTTTAACAAGTCCGAACTTCAGATTTTTCCGAACTTTGGGTCATCAAAAATATTGCTTCTCCAATAAAAAGAAAAATAAATTTCACTGCTTTTTAAGTATTTACTATTTTAGTAAATATTTATAACTTTAGTAACTAAGTATTAACTACTAAAGTATTTACTACTTTGCTATTATAGTACTTTTTTAAGAACATTTTGCCTTTTTAAGGCAAACTGGGATGTTCATATATTAAAAACTGCATGCAACAGCTATTAATACTAAAATAAACAATCATTTTCATTAAATAAATCATAACAAAAAAAAAAAAAAACATTTAGTTAAAGAAGCATACAATTTAAGAACAAATTGTAACTTACTTAACTATTTGAACATTTCAGTTAATGTGCGCTTCTTTATTAAATTAGGTTTATCATTAAGAAGTTTTTCTTTTATTCTGTACATATATATGAGTTAAGATTTAGCAATAAAGCTTGTTTGCTCTAAAAAAGAGAGTTTTTTAGACCTTTTTTTCTCTTTGTTTCAACAATTTTGATTTCCCCCTTCTTTCTTGAATACCTACTACCGCTGGAAAGTAAGAACTTTAGACATTGTACTGTATCAATTTTTGCAGTTTCTAAACGATTCGATGATTTTGACTCCCTATATTAGAATAAAGGTTTAGAAATTAAATTCAGTACTTCACAACACAGTAAATGTAAGTAAATGCAATAAGTAGGCCAATGCTACAAACTACAAAGTTAAAGCTTTCATCTGAATTATATATAATAATGTAATACTACTAATTTTAATTGTGTTGTTATACTATTCTAGGCCTAACATTGAAAATGTGATAACTTAAATCACTTTAATTCTTCTGTAAAACTCTAACATACAGTAGTAGTTGATTTTAAAACTTTAGTTTATAATATAGAATTGTAGGAAATTATAACATTATGCTAAAACAAATTGCCTAACATACTTAATGTGATTTTGAAGGTTTTGAATCAGACTTAATATTTCACATGAAGGTGATAATGTTGTTTACTTAATCCATTATACAACTGAAGTAACTTCTGCATTTAAAACATGATAGTTTAGTTTAATGTATTTTAAATCCTTCTACATCATTAATCTTCTCCATCAACGACTAATTGATTTTTAAGCTTATATTCGTAACATAAAATTATAAGAACATTGAGCTAAATAATTTAAGATATTTTATGTGATTTTACAGTTTCACATAAAAGCGAATTTTACATCTAGTTATTTAAGATATGCAATTGTTTTCTAAATTATATTCTATGCATAACAGAGTGGTTGAAAATACATCATTCTTACATAAGGAGAAATTATTTATGGGAAAAGTCGACTCTTTATAAAAATTATTTTGAATTTTTTTGCTTTATTTTTGTTTTTTCTCTTATTTTTTTTTAACATCGACTCTTCAATCATATGAAAAACTATAATTTCTACAATGTCTGCTTATTTCTACATCTTCTCAATTCATGATTACTCCATTGATATTGTTTCATTGAACTTCGCAATTAAAAAGTATAATATAAGATCATGGAAAGAAATGGAATAAAATATGGAAACAAGTATTTCCTTTATAATTGAGAACACCATTTGAATGTCTTATGAAATGCAAATTGTAATAAAGTGCGATTCGAAATTAATTGATTAACGAAGTTCTAAAACTAAAAATAGATATTTGAGATTAAAATCTTATACCTTTTCTAAAAATAATTTGGGATCCAGTTATTAACAAAACTTTTAAATTGAAAATAGAGTTGCCATTATTAAAAATATGCCAGATTTTGTAAAAATAAAATTGTAAGCAAAAGCAAAAAAAGAGAAAAAAGTTTTGTGGTTAGAAAGAAAGTGCCAGAAAGAATGACTCATAATTTCTTTCTGCATTTCGGTTAAAGAAAAATTTTTACAATTAAATTTTAACTGTATATTTAGAGTAGATCGTATCCAGGTTGATACTGGGCTGATTGCATAGTGTCATGTTCTAGTAAGTTTTGCAGAAAAGGGCCAAAACACTATGACCTTCACCACATTTTGCAATGTATTCGTCTGGATGACGAGGAGGGCATGAGTTCAGGTGGGACTGATATTTAACTGCTGCAGGGGAGTCTGAGGAATTATTCTTGAACATACTTTTGCGTGTGATGGGAAAGGTTGCTGATCAAAGTGACTTCGACAGAGTGCAGATTTTAATGTCCCGACGGCTCGAAACATATATATCTGAAACTGCAGGTCTCGTGGGTTATTCTCAAACTGCTATTGTTAGTACCTATGTAATGCGGATGAATGAAAGGGAAAACAGCAGTCACCGTCATGATGTTGGACTTCCACGTGTTATCTAGGAAAAGGGACATCGGAGTCTCTCTCGCTTAGTGAAGCAAAATTGGCACCAGAAAGTAACTCAACTGACAGCCCAATACAATGCAGGTCCATGTAGAATTGTTTCGGAGCACACAGTTCAGCCGGCATTGTTGGGTATGGGACTACGCAGCAGACATCCCACTCATGAGCCTCAGTTGACCAAGCGTCAACGCCATCTACGCCTACACTGGGTCCGGAAATATCGTGACAGGACAACGGATCCGTGGGAGAGAATTGCCTGGACGGATTAATCACAATTCGTCATTCATCAGGTCGATGGCCGTGCCAAGGTACTCCGTCATCCATGAGAAACGTTTCTCCTCCGATGCACTACAGGTCATATACAGGTCGACAGTGGTGTTATTATGCTTTGGAGTACGTTCTCATGGGCATCTCTGGGACTACTGGTTGTGGTAGATCCTACCATGCAAACTGCGGACTGCCTCAAGATCATTGTAGACCAGTTGCCACCCTTACATGCCGTGTGCCTTCCTAACTGGAAATGGAGTCTTCCAGCACGACAACATTCTATGTCACAAGGCTCGGATTGTACTGAAACGGTTCTAGGAGCATAATGCTGAATTGCAGTTAATGAACTGGCCGTTAAACTCACAGAACTTAATCTGATAGAGCACATTTGGGTTGTCATGGAACGACAGCTCAAAAAGCATGATGTCGGAATATCCATGATGTCGGATTTGGGTGACCACTCCTTGAACATCTCATACAATGTGTCTCCTACCATCAATTAAGGACTTGTGGCATCCATAAAAAGGCAGATTGCTGCTGTTTTGGAGGCTAAATGGGGACTGAAGCATGATTTGGTAGGTGGCCATAATGTTTTGGCTATTCAGTATGTATGTAACCAACATTCGACTGAAATTTTTCATTAATTTGTTATGTGCAAATGTTAGTTTCAGTAAAATGTTACATAAATTCAATTTTTTTAAAAAATATAATCCAAGTTCAACTCCCTTTCCTATAATATGAATAAACGGGCAACTTAATCCTGTTTTCTACTTGCTAAATGTTTTCATAAAATTTATCCCCTTTCAAATTTATTATGCATTTTTAATCCATTTAGGCGAAAAAAAGCAAACGTTTAAAAACTCTGCAAAAAATTACCTGTCTATTGTCGCATACTAACTTACTAATGATATGCTGATTATTAATTTGTTTGTTTCTTCTGAAATTATTCAGAAGCATAGGGTATGTTCTTTCTTCTTGTAATTAAATTTCAATCTATCAAGAAACGTGCCTAATTTCGTATTGTTTACTGCATTACAAATGCTGAAGAAAATTTATTTGAACATTGCAAGTCATTTGTAGATTAAATATAAATTTTCATGAGACGTATTTCGTATTAAGAACTTATTATTCATCAAATTAGTGCTAATGTTAAACAAGAAAAAAAAATCATGCATCAAGCATAGATTATGAAACAACACTTTCTAACACATTCAGAATAATGTAATAAATCTGCACTGTTTAATATGTTACACTATTGTGTCTAATTCAAGCATATGGAAACGCATTACACATTTGAAAACTCAATTCAGTTCAATTGCAATGTTCCCACCTACAATCGGAAAATTATCCGAATATTTTTAGCAGCCCTGTATATGATGTATAGATTTGCATCTATTAACTACATGTATGCAAAAATTTAGTTCAGTTGGGAATTACATACGTCAGGTAAATTCCACTGATTTTTTTTCGTTGCCTTTACTTTAGGTACAGTCTTAAAGTAGAGATATAATCTATAAATCCATGAAGATTTTCTGTAAAATTATAATGTAGTTCGAGAAATGTGTTACGCGGAAATTAAAAAAGCGCGTTTTCAACATCAAGAGATAAAGTTAAAAATTATTCAAGAGTTAAAAATTATTATTTTATTAATTGCTTTATTGAGAATACCTGACAAATTGGATTTGCTCATATATTATCACCTGTACGTGAATTCATACTGCTCAAAGACAGTACTGTAACGATTTCTTTTGTATGTCACTGTAAATAAATGATAAATGCTATGAATGCCCTACTCTATCGTGACAAGCTTTTAGAGAAATTCCGAGATTTATATCAGTTTAAAAACCTTTGAAATAGCGCAATGTCATTAAAATACTCTGTAAACGATTTTTTCCCCTGTACATAATTGAATTATTTTGATTGCACCTGTAAATGAATATAATGATGCATACACATTTCATATACGAAACCGAACATGCCATGGTAAGCATTATAAACATATTTCAATAAAATGAAAATCCGAGTATATTTACGTGTGTTAGAGCGTGGACAGACGGACAGGCAAACTGAATCCATAAACACTTTTCAACTTCGTTGGGAAGTGTTAAAAAAGGTACAGAAATAATAAAACTGAGAGTGATCTAAAGGAAGTTCCACAAAAGTCATTTTGTGAAATCACATATAAATTCACAAATGTCTGATATAGCAATAATTATTAAAGGTCATAACATCGTAAAATCTTCAAAATGTATTCGGGAAAAAAGTATGTAGAAAAAACAAACATTACTAAACATTCTCAAACAAATTCATATAAATACACTACTTATGAATAAAAAAGTTTTTTCTTAGTATAAGTAATAGATTTTATTTTAAGATTATACTTTAACCCTTTCAGGAGTTAAAATAGAAAAAGACAGAAAAACTGCAAGTAGCAGTTTTTCTGTCATTCTGAGTTCAGAACAGAATTTTCGAAAAATTTTATTTGAAAGTAATGAAACACAATGTTAGAGATTTTTTGTTTTCCACCAATGTTGTAAAAGTTAAATTTTGTTTTGTTCAAAGTTTCTGGTAAAAATGATCATTAAAATTAACTGGTAAAAATATACCACTCTTCAAGGGGGTTTAATGTGCTTTATCTCAAGACGTTACAAACGTTTTATATATATATATATAAATTTCCCGCCAGATATTTCTCAAAATAGTCAATGTATTTACATGAAAACTTCATGGCTTAATTGATTATCATTTTATCTTAAGAAAGAACTTAAAGTTGTATGTATTTTAATAAAATTTCAATTTGAAAATAAAGTTGAGTTTATTGCATATTTGTTTCATAGTTTTTTTTTTTTTTTTTTTTTTTTTTAACGATTTTTTTCGTTGCCTTTCTTTAGGTTCAGTCTTAAAGTAGTGATATAATCTATAAATCCATGAAGATTGTCTGTAAAAATATAATTTATGTCGAGAGATATGTTGCACGGAAATTAAAAAAGCATGTTTTTAACATCATGAGATGAAGTAGTGAAAATTATTCTTTTAATAATAGCTTCCATTGAGAACTCCTGGAAAATTTGTTGAGATATTATTTTCCTTTCATATACACGCACATTTTTGAAATATCAAATTATAACTTTTAATTTATTATTAATGTTTAACAGTGATAGTTTCAGAAACTAACTTAATTGACATTGGTCTAAATTGACTTCTAGCCATAAGACAGCATTTCGCAATAAAATAAGAATTCCTTAAATATATAGCACAGACCACCATCATCTTCGAAGGCAACGTTCATGCACTGTAAACTATTATCATACAATATATCTGCCAGAGTATGTAAATCACTCTTGATAAATGAATATATATTTTACTTTCTTTCATAGTCTTCGTCACACAGTATTCATATTCTCTTTTTACTAATGTGACTGTAGAATTTTAGTTTAATATTATAATTTAAATTTTAGTTGGAAAAAATACCTTTTATTTCAAATATTTCAGACATATTTAAATATTGTATTCACTTTAAATAGTGAAAACATGTTCCTAACACTATGGAGTAGTATATGTTTATAGTTTAAATTAAAGTTTTTTTCTGGGATTTATTGTGATGATATTCGGATAACACACTATTTTTGTTACACTTTACATAGACTAACTTAAAAACTTTGTTTAAAAATGCGTTTCACAGACTTGAGGATTAAATGTTAAGATTTAATATTTTATCAGACAAAATATTAAACAGTTGCAGCTTACTTTCGTATATATTTAGCTATTTCCTAAATAGGTATTTTAAATATATATGACGACAGTCTGCTTGCATTATAATGATCATAAATGTGCTACATATATTATGACATTAAGTTACGTCAACACATTATAAATAAACGGTGATATTTTGCTGGTAACACAAAAACATGTTTTGTATTATACATTTTAAAATAATTATATATTTTAAATAAAGATGCGAACAATTTTTGAAAGAATATATTTGTAAGAAATATAATAAATAATTATATATATATATATATATACATGTATATATGGTTTTATGTGTGTAGTAGTCCCAAATCCATATTCTTTAGCTAATTTATTGCTGATATGAAGATCAAACCACACATTTTATTTGTGGAACTTAAGGCATTTGGGACCCGACGATTCCGAATGCATAAAAAGATCAAATAAATAAATATTTATGTATATGTAGGAAATCATAAACAATTGAAATATTTTGTAAAGCTATTTGTATGTATGTATGTATGTATGTATATATATATATATATATATGTGTGTGTGTGTGTGTGTGTAGTATATATATGTGTGTATATATATACAGCAATGCAAAAATATACATACTCCTTAGAATGTGACAAAGCTGAAAAACATGCTAACTTGTGTGAAAAGAGGAAGACATATTAGATGAATGTAGGGGAGACCGGGGCTAGTAGGTGCAGTTTTTAGTTATTGATTTTTATAATTTTTTTGTTTAAGTTTTTCATAAAAACTTTACTGTACTTTTAAAGAACAGGCATTGGGCTATAAATATCCGGAGTGTTGAGTTTGTAGCTTTTGTTGTTTATATTTAGCGGATCCCTAAAGTAAAAGGAAAATTCTGCGACAACCTACCCCGTCACGGTTCAAGTTGCCTATACCTATGGGGTAAGTTGGCACACGCTTTATAAAAATTTAAATGAAACTAAAATAAGACACGCAGTTAAGAAAAATCAATTTCATTAATACCAGTAAGTTTAAACAAAGGCGTTATCTCCGTACAATGTAAATTCTAAATTATACAGACATGAATAAAACATTAACATTGAGTAACTTCTATCATACTCGATATCATCATCAGAGTTACTGTTGTCACAAATAAAAAATCGAGTGTCTCCGTTTGGGCAAGCCTCGTGTGCCCAAAATCTTGCATTGCAACCACTTTTCTGGGTGTTTACTGTTTTTCAATCTACCAGCACACGCCAGACATCGAGCCAACTTGCCCCGTGTTCAATGCGCCTACTAGCCCCATAATGAATTTCTTCACAAAAGGGACACGTAACCATCTAAGCATAAATAATCCAAGTAAAACACATGTGTGGTAGATACAGCTAATCATACACTAAGAAAAACTGCACAAGTTAAATCGCAATTATTAAGATAAGTATTAGAAATTAGAAAACGAATGAAGCAACAAAAAATTACTTATGAGTGCAAAAAACAGAAAAATCGTAATAAATGTCCACTGCACGTAGGTAACGCTGCAAAACTACAATGAGGATTGTAAAAAGCAAGAAAAATGTACTCTGTGACTGCTTGCGCAATCTATCCACAAACAGGCGATTTATGAGGACTGCGTCTACTTACCCCTGTAGCCAAATAGCCCCGGTCTCCCCTAAGTAGTAATTCAAACAATACAAAATGAAAATAAACCGGTCAAGTGCGAATATTACTCGCGTACAGTGGGTTCTGTACAATAAATATATGAATTAGTAACTGGACATTGAATTACACAAATAGGGGAGACTAGGGATAGTTGACCCACTTTTTATAAAATGATTTTTTATTTTTTAAATACTGAATGTAGAATAAAGTTTTATGTATTATTTTAGTCGTCATACAATCAGTTATCAAAATAAAATTGCTGCATACGTGTAATATATAAGAAATTTGAAAAATAATTGATTTAAATCATGAGAAAATAATGGGCCAAGGCTCGGCACATATGGGAGGGTGACCCACTATATGGGTGGCTTGACCCACTTTGTTTTATATTGAAATATTTGTGAAGAAAAATAAAATCACTTTAAAAAAGCAAAATAACTTTATGCTAGATGCTTTAATTATTATAAAAATTATTTTTGAAAATATGAAGCTTAAACAAACCTGTTTAGTAGCAATCGCGAGTCAGAGAAGAAAGCTTTTGTTTTAAACATGATTTTGTTTGAGCAGGTCAAGTTGTACACCAGGAAAAATGAAATTTTAACATTTAAGATAGTATTCCGTTAGAAACATGTTTCGGTCATAGGGTTTCATGTATTATTATGTCCGGATTTAGGAGCCACTTACCCGCTTTTTTTTTGTCTCCTTTTCCTACATTTTGTGACACTCGACCTGACAACTCTAGTTGTCACATAGATTGGCTTCATATCATTGTATTCATCCTAGTGAGATTTGGCTACATACATTCCTAAAGTTTTTTTATCAATGCTGTGTTTTTTTTGCAGTCGCATGAGCACATAACTTATCATTAACATCTTTTAAACCTTTCAGGAGCGAAGTACTTCTAGTACTAAAATGTTGAAATTAATGACTGGCACCGGAAATTACGAACAAATTTATTTGGAAATAAGAAAAAGGCTATATTTCACATACATATTAAATGAAACGATCTTAGCAAAATTCTGGTGCCATTGTGGAGTTTAGGAATTAAAATTAAGTGGTTTCATAAACCTGCCACTGCCCCTGAAAGTGTTTAGACTGCTGCTTTCATACTTTCTAGTATTTTCCACTGTTTCTATTTAACTATTATAAGTAATATTTAGATATAGAAAAGTTCCTACCAACTTTCCGATTTATACTTCATTAAATTTTTTCTTGCAGTGGATAATATAGCAAATTTTCACATAATTTTTTAATCAGTTTTAAACATTTTCTTTTCCATCACCCCATTTTACTGTAGCTTTACAGAATAAATTTACATTATTTTTTATGTATAACAATTAACTTTTCATTATGCACAGTGTATAATAAAAAGATTTCCAAAATCACTTAATTAAGGGAGCCTTAAACGTCTGGTCTACCCTCCCTCACATTGATTGGGTCAAGCCTCCTCACATAGCTCTTTTCTAAAGAACACCACATTGTCACGTTAAGCCTAACTTAATGGACAATCTTTATGCCTGGAAAGAAAGCTCGATATTTCTGCATTACTTAAAACCTACTTACTTAAATTTTTATGATCTATATTATCTCAAAAAAGGTTGCTAAATATTTTTTTAAAAAACGCAACTTTTAGGTTGAAAACGCTTCACAATTGATTTTTCCACACCTATTTCGATTAGCTGCATGAAACAGAGTCTGTCGTTTGAGCATTCTAGTAGCTTTGCTTGACACCTATTCATAAAACTCTGAAATTCTTTTAAATATGAAAACTGATGGGTGGGTCAAATCTCCCGTATGGTCAACCCTCCCTAGTCTCCCCTATATTATTAAAATTGTTATCCAGGCGTTAAAAACCGATGGCGGACAAAGTACGCCGCTCGTGTCTTTATGTATGCCCAAACCGTCCGTGTCTTTAAGAATTAATATCTCAGTTAAATACCACGAATTTTTTTCGAAAATCATTTTTAACAATTCTTTTATACTTCTGTGACGATTTGTACCTCCAGCGCTTCTCAACTCATTTGCTCAACGCCCGCAAATCGAAATTTGTGTGTAACGCAAAAATGAGATTTTCTCAAAAATTATGTGACCAACTGTAATCGCCATACTTTTTCTGCAAGGTTTAAATTAACTGTTACTCCATCTAAATTTTTCATAATTTTAGTTTCAGTAAATTCGGAAGTAGAGGTGGCGGAACATAATTTTCCGTTACATTGTCGACGATATCTTTAAAAATATACCTAAAATTAAAAGAAATGTATTTTTGAGTTCGGCGTTACGAAAGCATTTACAAGATATACAAAGAAAATATTTTTTTTAAGTAACTTAATTAGCCCTTCTACATTTTTCCTAAATATATTTGAGAATGGTTAATAATCTACTAGCAGGAATGACCGACTTAAACTCGGTAAAAAGTAGCTTTGTGTTTATCTCGATATATTATTCCCACTGAACCGTTCTTGCTGTTTTAGGTACAATTAGCTTGACTCTGAGTCATAGTGACCTCAAATGAAACACTATTCGATTTTTTTTCGAATAGGCGACCTAACGTAATGCTCTTCTCCAGCCTAAAAACGATGGAATACAAAATTTAGTGAAAATCGTTAGTCATTTTTTAGATAAAATTAGCTTGACCCACGTTGATCCAAAAATGATCCACTAATCGAAATTTATCGAACACGTGACCTATTCCAATGGTCTTCACGTACTGGGAAACGGTATAATAAAAAAATTGTCATAATCGTTTGTACCTTTTTTAGATACCTTTAGCTTGATCCAGACACATAGTGACCTCAAATGACCCACTATTCGATTTTTTTTCGAATAGGCGACCTAACGTAATGCTCTTCTCCAGCCTAAAAACGATGGAATACAAAATTTAGTGAAAATCGTTAGTCATTTTTTAGATAAAATTAGCTTGACCCACGTTGATCCAAAAATGATCCACTAATCGAAATTTATCGAACACGTGACCTATTCCAATGGTCTTCACGTACTGGGAAACGGTATAATAAAAAAATTGTCATAATCGTTTGTACCTTTTTTAGATACCTTTAGCTTGATCCAGACACATTATGACACGAAATCACCCACGAATAGAATTTTCTTGAGCATGGACCTAGTCCAATGGATTTCTTGCGTCCAGAAACGGTATAATACAAAGTTAAGTTTTCTCAAAATCGTTTGAACCGTTTTTAAGATACAGTTATCTTAAGCATGAAACCTAGTCCAATGGTCTTATGCCCGGAAACGGTATAATACAAAAAATTTTCAAAATGTTTTGTACGGATTTTTAGATGCAATTAGCTTGACCCATTGTGACCCAAAATGACCCACTAATCGAATTTTCTTGAACATGCGACCTAGCGCAATGGTCTTCTCAAGCCCGAAAACGGTTGAATACAAAATTTAGTCAAAATCTTTCGAACTATATTTTAGATAAAATTAGTTTGACCCACAGTGACCTGAAAAAGACCAATCGAATTTTCTCGAACATGTGACTTAACTCAAATGTCTTCTCGTACTCCAAAACTGTAGAATATAGAGTTTAGTAAAAATCGTTAGAGCTGTTTTTTAGATAAAATTAGCTTGATCCGAAGTGACCCAAAAATGACCAACTAATTGAAATTTCTCGAGCATGTGATTAAAACCCAATAGTCTTCTCGTGCCCGAAAACGGTTGGATACAAAATTTGGTCAAAATAGATTGAACCGTTTTCTAGATAAAATTAGCTTGACCCACAGTGACCCAAAAATGACCCACTAATTGAATTTTCTCGAAGATGTGATTTAGCCCAATAGTCTTCTCGCAATCCAAAATTGTAGAATATAATGTTTAGTGAAAATCGTTAGAGCCGTTTTTTAGATAAAATTAGCTTGCCCCGCAGTGACCCAAAAATGACCCACTAATTGAAATTTTTCGAACATGTGACCTAGCCCAACAGTCTTCTCGTACCCGAAAACGGTTGGGTACAAAATTTAGTCAAAATCGATAGAGCCTTTTTTAGATATAATTAATTTGACTCTGACCCATAATTACCCCAAATGACCAACTAATCTAATTTTCTCGAATCTGTGACCCAGCCCAATGGTTTTTTCGTGGCCGAAAACAATAGGGTGCAAAATTTATCCAAAATCGTTAGAGCCGTTTTTAAGATAAAATTTACATACACACACACACACAATTTTTGCTCGTATTATAAGATAAATATGCGTGTCAATAGCCTTTATTACTTCAGCCAATTTGAACTTTTCACGTTACATAGTTTAGGAATAAAACGGTTGTGACAGACGGACAGGCAGACACAGGTGGGATCTCATAATGGTTCTGTTTTAAATTTTTAAGTACGGAATCCTAAAAATGCATATTTTATTAATAGCGCAGAAAAAAATACAGAAAATATGGTTTCTTGCCAATGCAAAACAAGATTCATCAATGCATTTTTGTCAATTTCACCCCGAGCTTTTAAACTTGATTCACAAGGTCGCCTTTGCTTTCGTATAGTTTGCTGTGCGCATAGATTTTGCGAATTAAAATGCACCACAGGTTTCTCCTTAGGATTGCAGTCTAGGAAAAAAGATCGCCAATTCAAAATATTAACATTTTGTTGCTTCAATCAATGATATGTATTGAGAGCACTGAGCTGAACAGTAATACAGAGGTCTAACTCCTTATTCTGATTCATTGTATCCAGCGGTTTGTCAATGAATACAATGCGAAAGATTTTCTGAGGAAAATGTTTGGCAAAACATAGAATTCCACCCATAGGATACTATGGGGTAGATATTTTGAAATTGGATTTTCTTTTAAAATTTTGGCGAAGTTGCTACAATTTTCACAGGTATGTATTTTTTATTGAAAAAACTATAGATTTTATTTAAATTAATCGATTTTTTTAGTATGATATTAGTTAAAAATGAAATTTTATGTACATTTAACGAGAAAAATCGAAAAATTTATTAAGTATTGCTCATAAGAATATTAAAAAGATGTAGAAAACACCAATATTGATAAAAAGTATGCGAAAAAATTGTTCTATTATTAAGAAAAGTGCAGGACTCATTACTCATGAGCATTGAAAGTGTGATGCAGTCGCGGCAGAATGTGGATCGGTGAATTAGCTCCCCATATTACTGTGGAGCTCAGTGATTGCGACTCGCATGCACTGAGACATTGGCGACTGAAAAGTGAACTTTACTTTCCGTAATCCCCGGAGATAAGGGATCTGTTGGCACTCAATACTATCCATTTTTGATATTGTGAAGGCCAGCGTACCACGAGCTGTGAATGCTCCCCCTATTATCTTTTTTTTCTTAATGAAATAAGGATAAAAAACAAATGGTACAAATGATCATTTTATGTTTCAGATTATTTTTAGAGACAAAAAGAAATTCAATCTCGACGGACCAGTTGGTTCCGCATATTACTGGCGAGATTTTAGAAAGGAAGAGGGGTACTTTTCTAAAAAAAATTTGCAGGAGGTAACTTAATGACATGGGGAACATACACTGTTCGTGATAAAATTCAGATGGTCTGCACAATATAAAAAATGATAGTATTACGTACCAACAGATATTGCAATACTGCCTTATCCCTTATCTCCGGGGATTACTAAAGTAAAGTTCACTTTTCAGTAGGCCATAATATTAACAATAATTTTGTACGATATTTTTTAAATTTTTTACGCCTTTTTAACGAAAAATTAGCCAGACTTGTCATTCTTTCTGTGATATGAAAGGGTGTTACGGGAAGTGGTGGAAATATCCATAATTAAAATCTAAACACCGCTGAACTCCATGTCTCAAAATGTAGTTCACGTTGCATGCACTCTCAGAAACACTTTCTTCAATTCACGGGAATTTTCCGGGCTCCAGTGCTACCAGGATTTTTCCATTAATAGACAAATATCCGTTTCTTTTTTCATCTTTTACAGGAGATGACATATACGTCAATTGAAGAAAATGGGGATAACATAAACGTTGCTGGCGTTGGAGTCCAACCAACTACCTTAGTGTTACGAGACCAGTACTCTAACCACTCGGCTAGAGTTGTAGAGTAGCGAAACAGCTTGCAGTAAATATGTTTGTTTCAGATGGGTATGGCTTGATGAAATTCTTTAAAAAGCACCGAATTTCGATGTCAATTCCGGGATAATTTCGTCTTTAATGACATTGAGAATGTGGTTTTAATGCTTTAGTATTAAAAATAGGATAAAAAATGAATTATAATGATTTTTATGTAGATTGCTAGGTGTAAAATATGATTATTATATTTCTAGGCGATAATTTTTTTAAGTGAAATCGTTTTTTTTTTATTTATTATTTTAATATTTTAAATGTGCTCATTTAAAATGTATTTTAAATGAAAATATATTTTTATAACTTTGAAAACACATTAACAAACAATACTTTTGAGTAAATGAAAAATAATTGTTATTATTTTTTTTTAATTGTTTTCTTTGTTACTGGTTTAGATTTTTTTTCCTTTAAAAAAAAAAAAATTAAATTAGAAATCTGAATTTATAGAATTTTCATTATCCGTTTCTAAAATAAATTCGGATTTTAGTATTAATAGAGTGCGTGCAATGAATGAACCGAGTTTCTCCCTATTTTTCAGTCTTTCGGGAAGAATTCACAGATAAAACATGTTTTCTAGGAGTACGGAAATTATTTGTTAAAAAATGAGGACTAATTTAGTGTATATTGAGGAGTTTTTCTGACAGTGTATTGTGACATTGACGAATTACAGTCCACTTCCAGCACTTTCCATAATGACGGAGCATTTTCCACAAAGCAACATGAATCTGATAAGAATTTCGTTAAAATATGTTCATACTTTTTATATGATATATATAAATATTTGATCGGATTTTAATGAAACACCCTGCATTTTGATAGAATAAAGGGATTGCGATCGACATTTGCGTTACAAAAAGTTTTTGTTGTAGTGTTCGTCACTATTTTCTAAATTTTTACCCGAAATTTTTTAATCACCTTGTATTATGCATGAAATCTGACAGCAAACTTCAAACATAATAAAATTTAAATCAATTATAAGATATAAAATTGCGATTTCATGATACTGTTTTAATGTGTAACATGATTATAATTCTCAGTGTAGCCGAAGAAAGGTGAGGGGCTCGTGAGGCTCAGTTCTCCTTATTCAAATAAATAAAATGTTTTAAATTCAGTTAAACGGTTTCAAAAGTATTATGTTCTTTCTTTTACGTTTGATAATTTATCTCTGAAAAAAAAATCTGTACATAAAAAAACTACGATTATTAGTTTTCTTTCTAATGTGTAAGTCTGCTGATCAAGTGTCTCAGCGTTCTCTCTGTAAGTTCAGCTGAACGGTTTCAAAAGTATTATGTTCAGTCTTCTGTGTTTGATAATTTATCTCTGAAAAAATATCTGTACATAAAAACTACGATTATTAGCTTTCTTTCTAAAGTGTAAGTCTGCTGATCAAGTGTCTCAGCGTCTATAAGTTCATCTCTGTAAGTTCAGCTGAACGGTTTCAAAAGTATTACGTTCAGTCTTCTATGTTTGATAATTTATCTCCGAAAAAAAAAATCTGTACATACAAAACTACGATTTGTAGTTTTCTTTCTAATGTGTAAGTTTTCTGATCAAGTGTCTCAGTATTCTCTTTGTAAGTTCAGCTTCCATTTTCAATTCATATTTTTGAAACTTTTAAACAATAGATTCATTTCTTTCATATCTGTATTATTCTCAATAAAATATAGTGCAATTTCAGTGTATTTAAATAGTAGGAATGAGTGTATGCACCGTATACACTAAGACTGATTATTTTCTTACAAAACATTTTATTACGCGAGAGGAGTTTTGCCTCACTAGCTCCCTTATTGTTTCGTATTTTATACGATAATTATTACTCGATATGACGTAAAATAACAGCAAATCTGTACATAAAAAACTACTATTAACAGTTTCCTTTCTAATGTGTAAGTCTGATGATTAAGTGTCTCAACATTCTTTCTATAAGTTCAGCTTCCTTTTTCAATTCACATTTTTGAAACTTTTAAACAAAAGTTTCATTTATTTCATATCTTTATTACTGTAAATAAAATATAGGGCAATTTCAGTGTATTTAACAAATTGAGTGCCACGGTAACTGACGCTGAAGCTGAAAAATTTACAATGTTTTAAGCAATTTTTAAGAAAGTATAATCCTGTAATAAATAAAAGGAAAGTAAATGTTAAATAAATGTTTAGTAATTACTTAAAACAATATGTATATTTTTTGTTTTATATCATATTTTACACCGTCAGTCATCGGTGAATGCCGCGTTCGTTAAGTTCAGTGTAACGTAAAGTTCAAAACGTAAAGTTCAGTGTCAGTCACCGGTGACAGACATGGCGCTTAACGTGTTAAAGCTTACACTGTTAAAAATTTGCAGCATTCTGGCAGGTCATTTGACCGTTATTTTGAAAACGGTTACACAACCGTGAATTTAACACTATTCTGACCATATTATTGGCCATTTTATGGTCAGAATACAGTTAAATTATGGTTATGAAACCGTTTTTTCAGAAAACAGTCGAATGACCTGCCAGAATGCTGCAAAATTTTTAACAGTGTAGGAATAAGTGTATGCACGGATACTCTAAGACTGATTATTTTCTTACAAAACACTTTATTACTTGAGACGGGTTCTGCCTCACTAAATCCCTTATTGTTTCATATCTGATACGTTAATTATCATTCGGTATGATGTAAAATTTTCTTTATTACAATGAAAAGGTCAACATTTTGTTAATTAGAATATGATTATTTTAATATACAGGCGGTCACATTGCTCTTTTACATCGTTTTGAATAGTTTGAAAATCGTAACTATCAACAAATTCAGCATAGTAAATAAAAGAACTTTTGACAATAACTACTTGATCCCATGCATTAAATTTTGGATTGATATGTCACCGATTTGGTAGTTTTTTCCGTAGGTATATTTTCACGATTTCCTTCCTTTTTTTGTAAATTAAACGCTAGATAAAAACTGTTATTTAGTATAAAGAATATTGCTCTTCTTGCTAATAAAAGAATCAATATTTTATTATCATAAAGGCGGTCCCGTTGCTCTTTTAAATAATTTTAAATGAAATGCGCAGTTGGAAATTTACAGCACCTAATGAAGTACAGCATTGATTTTCGAGCCCTTGGTAATCCCGATGACGAAATTCCGTTCTTTCCATTTACGCATTATTTATTAATAGCTGCCGGAAACGCATATTATTCAAATACGTCACTAAATGTTTTTAAGTTTAAAATGTCAGAAGTACAAAGATGATAGCGGATGTCTTTTAGAGAAAGGTCATGGAAGCTCTCAGAAAAGATAGAAAATTTAATACACTAGTTAAAATTTCTTAAACTTGGATCATGTTGAAATTAATCTAAAAAAATATTTTAATTTTAAAATTGCGAAAATGCAATATTAGCATTCTTTCAGGTTCAGGTTTTAGAAGATAATTATACTATGATTTATTTTGTGATTGATCCATCTACTTTCTTCACTTCAAAAATTTCTTTTCATCCAACACACATTTTGTCGTGAATGATTTTAAAGTTTTGTTATGTTATAGAGCGTAAGTGATAAGTTCACTGTTAAATCTTATCCTTTCTATTTCACATAATTCTGCGCATTTAACTCTTGATTAGGTATCGTGCTTTTTCTTTTATAGTCATTTTCGTCTCTTCATGATTCTTTTGTTATTTCAGTAATTTTCTTCATCAGCTTGCTGCGTCATACACTGACCTTTGCAACTGCAGCTTCTTGTAGGATATTGGTTAGTTTCTTATTCAATATAGTAATATTTTTCTTCTTTTCCAAAATTGACTTCAATACTTCGAAACTGTTTTTTATTTCAAATTAGTTGTGTGAGAATGCTATCTTAGCATTATTTCAGGTTACATTTTAGTTTTAGGTTTTCAAAGATAATTATAATTTTTTTTTCTTGATTGTTCCATCTACCTTCTTCACTCAAAAGTTTTCTACCTTTCAACACACAGTTTGTGGTTAAGTGATTCTGGACTACAAAGGTGACATTCGTGATAAGTTCACTGTTAAATTTTATTATATATTTAATAATTAACTTCCTTGCTGTTTTACATAATTCTGCGCATTTAATTCTTGGTTTGGTGTTGTGTTTTTTTCTTTTTAGGGTTCCTTATTTAAAAAATAAAAACAGAACCATTATTAAATCACTTCTGTGTCTGTCTGTCTATCACAACCATTTTACTCGTAAACTATGGAACGTGAGAAGTTCAAATTTAACGAAATAATAAAGACTATTAACCCACATATTTACAGATTATTAAATATTCACAAATATATTTAGGAAAAATGTCGAGGGGCTAATTAAGTTACTTGAAAAAAAAACATATTTTCTTTGTATATCGTGTGAAAGCCTTTGAAATGTTGAACTCAAAAATACATTTCTTTTAATTTTAGGTGTTTCATTTTCAGAGATATCGTCGAAAACGTATTGGAAAAATAAGTCCCCCCTCCCCTCTATTTCCGAATCTACTGAAACTAAAATTATGAAAAACTTAGAGACAGTAGACATTCATTTAAACCTTGATGGAAAACTTAAGCGATTACCCCAGGTCACCTACTACTTTTGAGAAAAACGCAGTTCGCCGTTATACAAAAATTTCGATATGCAGGCATTTTCAGCAAAGGTGTTGAGCAGCGCTGGAGGTACCAATAGTAGCAGAAGTATAAAAGCATTGTTATTAATGATTTTCGAAAACAATCGTCGGCAATTAGCCGCGATATTAACCCTTAAAGACACGGACAGTTTGGACATACATAATGGCAGGGTAGGCGTACTCTATGTACGATCGGATTTAAAAGCCCAGATAACAGCTTCTAATGATATATTTGTGTAATGCAATGCCCAGTAGCCGTATAAAAGCAATAAACGTCAAATTGTTAAAATCAGACTAATTTAATTAGAATTAATCACATAAATACTACGGGATTCGCGACTAGTTTGCATTGAGTGGGTCTCTCAATACGCCTCCCGTGTCATTAAAAGTTAAATAAAAATCTATCTGGAAAAACGCGGTACCTTCTTTCGAAGCTCGCTTTGCACAATGCCAAGTTTAAACTTTGAACATGGGCTTTGTTTTAGCTACACTGTAAAAAGAAAAGATTATTACTACGTTCAGTTTAGTTTTATTAAATGCCAAATGAAGTTTAAATATGCGTTACTTTTATTGTCAGTAAAAAATTAAGTTCAAGATTAAAAAAAGAGCTACACAGATTAGCAATATTTGATATTATTTAGGTTTCACATCTTTTTGATCTTTTATGGTATACCCACTCATACTTTTCTAGTATATGCAGCTATACCCAACCCTACGTTGTATAGTTTTTTACAAAGTCTTATTATTCTTTTAGCAACGATTATTTTGAATAATACAGTTAATAATTAATATAAGTATTGTACGGAACCCTCTTAGCGTGAATAGTACTCGCACTTGACCGTTTATTTAATCATTTGAGTCTCTTCATGATTCTTTTGTTACTTCTGTAATTATCTTCGTCTGTTTTCCTTTGTCTTATACTGACTCTCGCAATTGCAACTTCTTGTAAAATATTGGTTAGTTTCTTATTCAACACAGTAACATTTGAATTCTTTTCCAAATTTAACTACAGTACTTGAAACTGTTTTCAAGATCAAATTAATTGTGAGAATGCAATCTTAGCATTTTTTCAGGTCACATTTCAGTTTTAGGTTTTCAAAGATAATTATAATTTTTTTGGTAATTGTTCCATCTACCTTCTTCCTTTTAAAAATTCTCTTTATTTCAGCTAACAAATTGCTTTTAAATGATTTCAAACTTTTTTATCTTCTAGAGGTTTCGTGATAAGTTCATTGTTAAATTTTACTATATATTTAATAACTCACTTCCTTGCTGTTAATTCTGCGCATTTAACTCTTGGTTTGGCATAGTGTTTTATTTTCTTTTTTAATCATTTTCGCCTCTTCATGATTCTTTTGCTACTTCTGTAGTTATCTTCATCTGATTTTCTTTGGCTTACGCTGACTCTTGCAGTTGCAACTTCTTGTATAGAATTGGTTAGTTTCTTTTTCAATACAGTAACAATTTTCTTTTCTAAAATCAACTGCTGTACTTCGAAATTGTTTTTAAGTTTAATTTAAATTATTCTTTATGTTTCTGGAGACGTTTGCTATCTACTGAATTCTTGGAGTGTTGAAAAAGCTTAATTCTTTCCTCTTTAGAATTTATCAGCATTTTATATCTAACCAACGTGTGGTTGCTTCTTGTATTGAAGTCAATAAAAACGCTGCATTTTTTAAATAGGTGGTTTCTGTCTGTAATGAGGTAGTCGATTTAATTTTTGTTTTTATCCTTCGTATTTCTCGAAGTCTATTTTTCGTGGCTTTGTCCTTAAAAATGAATTCATCATATACACATTTTGCAAACTCAAGCAATATATTTTTTTCTTACGTTTGGCAAGTCATATCCACGATTTTCTACTGAGCTCTCTCACTACTGACTCATTTTCGCATCCAGTTCACAGCTGAAATTCCAGGATTAGTTAAAAATCGATTAGCACATTAAAATGCAGCTGATCTTTCAAGAAATATCTTAATCCTTCTATATATAAAAAAAGTTTTGATTCGAAAATGGACCAATGAAAATCTGCGTAGATATTCCGGGTAGAACTCATCCAATTTAAATGCTTAAGCCAAGGCCTCCTTATCGAAATAACAGGCCTCACAATCGCTAAGTTTACCATTTTCTTTACGATGTACTTTGTATTTTGCTAATGATAGCTGTTAATCTTAAAATTTTCATATGTTCTAGACATTTTATTTAAAAAATGAACTTATTTTACTGTTAAACAAAAAAATGTTTACTGCTGTATTCCGTTATGTAAATAAATGATGATAATAATAGTAATAATAATCAGGAAAGAAAATTAGGTACAGATGTCATATTCGCCCCATATTGGCGCGATTTTTTTCTGGCGCCAATATCATATAGTCAACGGGTACTTTAATTGCGCCTAAGTGTCGTTATTTTGCTTGATGTGGTAACCCGTATTATGTTGTTTATGCTGTTGATGTTTTCGCCAAATTGGCAACCGAAAGAAATCGCGCCAATATGGGGCGAATATGACATCTGTACCAAAAATTGTTTTACCATGAATTTCTCAGTGATATTAGTTATTGAAATAAATGGATAGCATCTAGATCCGGAAAATGTAAACTATTTCATTTTCTCTTTTATATTTTCAAATATGTGATTTATTTTATTTCTGCCATTTCTTTTCTTTTCACAATTAATTTCACCTTACAGTATTAATTTAACATCGCTCCTTCAATTTGTTTCAATGCACAGTCTCATTTATTTATTTATTGGCCTATCATTTGTTTTATTTTTGAAGGTATGGGGGATAATTTCAGTTTAACATACTGTAGATGAAAGCTTCACTGTTTTTTCATATAAAGTTTGTATGTATTAATCTATGGAAAGTTTCATAATTGGCTCCACAGCCAATTGGCATATCTTGGCGGGTATAGTTTGGTGCGTAATTAATTTCCTTGTTTTGACTCACATATATTATGTAAGTTTTCCTAAAATGTATCAAAGTATTTTAGGAAAGTTAAAACACGCAGATACACAAAAAACAGTCTGATGTCATAAACACTTAAAAAATTGGAAAAATAAAGTTTAATAATTACTTAAATTTATACATGTCCCTCAACTTTCCGCAAATACCGTATTCTTGTCATGCTACGATTTTGGTGTTTGTAAATCTTAATTTGAGTATTCTTCCTTAATCAGACTTAGAGCTAATTGGCGCACGTGTAGTTTGGCGCAAAATTAATTTTATTTTTAAACCGTATACTTGATACCACATTATTCCAGCATCGCGTTTTTGCAGTCAACTTTGACTGTGGAACAGAATACAGAACATTAGCTAATACTTCATTATATAATAATAAATCGGTATTTTTCAAGTATAGGGGCCTTGGCGGGAGAAGAAAATTTAGCAACGTAATTTCTGGAAGCATATTCACTGTTTCACATAAAGAAGCAATATTTTCCAATATTTGTACAATTTATTTAATATAAAAAAGGCATATATCTATTTTATATACAAATATAACCAAATCGTATACAAAAAACAATAATAATATCTAGAAACTAAATTTATGCATGTAAATTCGGGGCAGATGTCATATTGGCGCGATTTTTTTCTGGCGCCAATGTCATATACGTACCGGATACTTAACTGGCACCAAAGTGTCGTTATTTTGCTTGATATGGTTATCCGGATATAGACGATATGATAACGAGGTTTTCGCAAAATTGGCGTCGGAAAAAAATCGCGCCAATATGGGCCCGTATATGACATCTGTGCCGTAAATTCTTATAAAACAAGCTGACAGTTCATAAGTTTTGTTTCCATAACTGTTTATATCAATCGGCAAAAAATCGCTCTTTCCGAAGCCCAAATTGGGCCAAGATTTAAAAAAAAAATAACCTGCAAAGTCCTATATACTGAAAATGGTGCTTGTTAGTTATCCCGTCAACCAAATTACTGTCGCCAATTTGTAAGATTAAATGCCAATAATGGCCAATAAAACCAATATTTCGACGTTTTATTTGTATTTTTATTAATGTTATACTAATTTATTTGTTTTTCCCTTATTTAAAATAAAAAATTGTGTCAATTTGTAGAACTTGGCGAGTAGTTTGGCGATTTATATAATTTGGCGAAATTGGTCGACGGGATAACTAACAAGTACCCTGAAAAAATATCAATAAATCTTATATTTAAATCTTCATTTTTGATATGTTTCATTTTTTAAAGCCAGAACATAATTGTGCGAAATATTTTTTTTTACGCCTTTATTTTATACAATTTTGCCAATAACACAACATTTTCAATTTTTTACTATGTATTTGTTTATGGAGTATTACCAGGAGTATACACCAGGTGGCGTAACTTACGGGACAAAGTCAGCTAATAAGTTGGCAATTATCGGGGACATTTTCACCCATAGACTTTCTCCGGATCGTCAAGTCTGTTTTATGATAATGGAGTCTTGGCTTAAGCATGGCTATAGCCTACTATGATATATAACGGCCCGCGCATTTCGCCGAAAAAGTGAAGTCGGATGCAATTTCAAACCCTGAACCAAAACTTCACAACGTGCTCTTTGTTTACATTTATACCCTGCCCAGATAGAAGCTTGTTTCTCATCGTCGAGGTTTCAGAATCATTGATCGTATTTTCATGTAATAAATTAAATATTTATATTCTTCAATTTCCTTCGATTTAAAAGGCTATTTTACACAAATTGTAACATTTTAGTGTTACACATACTTTTAAGATTAGCTAAATTATATATTGTTTACCTTGATCGTTTGGTTCATACATGAAAAATGCCGGTTCTGTTATTCTTTTTTGAATGTCCCGTATTTATATAAAAATAGCTTGGTTTCATATACACGTTTTAAAATTAAAATTTGATTTTTATCAAACTACAGTTCTCATAACTGACTTAAAGCAGCTATTTTTGATTAATTTACTGTTACCGGTAAAATATTTGTTTTTAATATCGTCCGAACCAAGAAGAAGAAGTAAAAAAAAAAGCCGATCTTCCTTAAACATTAAATATTCTTATTTTTAATCAGAGAAAGAAATGATGCTTACGGATTTAAATATCGTTGCAATATTCTATGTTATCCAAGCAATTTTGATTAAATCATGTAAGGGTATTTGTTACTTAATAAATTATATTTATTAATTATTACAAGGAATTTTATAAGTATTTTAATATATTAAAAAAATTTCCCATCAGTTTTATTGTTTAAGCAGTGAAAATAGCAAATAAATGGTACTTAATTATCCCTTCGACCAAAAATCTATCGCCAAACTATAAGATTAAATGCCAATAATGCTTGATCGTAAATGTCACATTCACTTGACTGTACGCAAGTTACACGTGTTTATGTCATCAAGTGATTTTTATTTCGACGTTTTATTTGTATATTTATTAATGTTATACTAATTTATTTGTTCTTTCGTTATTTAAAATAAAAATTATGTCAATCTGTATAATATGGCGAGTGTTTTAGCGATTTATATAATTTGGCGAAATTGGTCGACGGGATAACTAAGTTGTACCAAATAAATTTGTGACATTGATGTTTTAGACTAAGCATGTGTTTTTTTATTTATATGTTTTTATGTGTGTTGGTTTAACAGTTTTAAAGAGAAACACATTATATTAGTCACTTAAATAAATAGAACTTTACATTTACATTGATATGGACAGTTTATAATAACCCTTAACAGCTGTATTCGAATTAGCTGTCATTTCTAAGCTTGATTGGAATGGCAGCAGAATTGTAAACGTAACCATGGCGACATGACGTAATTTTGGTGTTTGTTTACATATCTACCCTTCCCAGGTTGTTTCAGTTACGGTCAGAGGCAAATTTCAATTTTGGGAAGGGTATCAGAGTCCTCTGGCGAGCGACTTCATACATTAAAGGCAAATCAGTCTGCCTGTAGTAGTATCTAAGTATGCCTTGAGCATGGCCTTTCTTCGTTAATATTAAAAAACTGTCGTATACAAAAATATGGAAATCGGTGGTATTATAAAGAAATATTTGATAACCACGCTGATGCAGACAGTTTTCAAATCTAAGGATTACTTTCAGAGATATTTAATGCTAAATTTGGACAAAATCGTTCCATTAAAAAAGTTTTATTGGAGCAAAAACTATACATGAGTATTTAATCATTTTTAGATCATTTTATAGGTTATAAGTTCCCGGTGTGCAGATTGCATTTATTTTTTTTTATTTGACTATTTTTTGAGATTTTATTTCTATTTTAAATTCAAATTTTCATTATTTCAAGAGATATTTTTTACAAATTTAAAAAATATTATTCATTTAAACTGTTGCCAACTCTATAAACAGCGCAAACAATAATGTTTACTTCAAATTAAAAATTTATTTACACGGGACTATTGTAAACAGAAAAAGAATTAAAATTAGAATTAAATGATTACATGTTAAAAGCAGGAAAATTGCGTCATAAGAACCATATTTACAATGGAATTTTAAAAGAGAAACAAAATTTTAAAATAAAAAAATCATTACTATGGTTTGAAACCTGTAAATGGAGGAAATTACGTCATATTTAAAATGGCCAAAAAATATGGCAAAACAATTTAAATTAAAAAATATATCTGCGCGAGACATTTACTTGATATTTTGAGATAATATTTTCAACTATTATCGTGAATTCGAAGACAGCACAAATAATATTTCCTTCTAACAACAAAAGTATTTCCACGTGAATATTAATAAGAGAAAGCCGATCAAATTAGCGTGCTTTTTGGATTTTAGTGTCCCTGAACGGGGTTTGGCGAGTGTAGCTCGTAGGGGGCAGAGCCCCCTAGTATACTAAAAATAAACCCAATTTTAGTGATTGATTGGTAGGAAAGCCCTTTTGGCATTTTTTCTCGAACTTTTCCTGCAGATACATTTTTAAATTTGTAATATAACAATATATCAGGTAACCCCAGTTAATTAGCTTAAAATTAGTTAACTTAAAAGAAACTAAGCATTTTTTAACGTCTTCTATATAAAATTTAAAATTAAAGAATACTGAAATTAATCAAACAAACAAGTTAAAATTACATAAATATACGATTAAAAATGCAGGCGTTTTGGGCTAAGTTTTAGCCCTTCATAAGTACATTAACATGGAAATAACCACACAACTACATATCATGTTTACAGTCAATAATTACTAACCGTTAAAATCAAAGGAACTATATAGAACCTATATCAAAGAAACATTGTATATTCAGGTGGAACTGCATATGATTCATTAATTGGAGAAATCTACTTACATCTGAAACAACCCTCAAGAAAATCTCTACTTTTAACGTTATTACAGTTGGATCTACTCACTGCGATTCCTGCGAAATCTGGGCTATGGTCGGTATCGAAAGAATACTGTATAAATTTAAATTATAGGCTTCAGGATTTATAGACACGTTTAAGATCAACAAGGCGAAAGGCGAAAGTACGAGCAGATTTGCCAATATATACCGAGTCGCAGACTTTACAGGGGAGACTGCGCCAACAACTGCGCCAATTTTAAGTAAGGGGTTAGGCAATTCTAGGTTTAGTCTTAAACTGTAAAAAAACTCTGTAATTCTACGGATGTAAATTTACGGAAATCTGTATGTTTACTTAAAATTTAATCTGTACACTGTACAAAAAAAGATGTAAATCTACAAAACTAGTTTTCGAAAAGATACAGAAATCTGTAGCATTACAATAGAATCTACTAAAATTACAGTAATCTTATTAAATTTTATCTGTACCTGGGTTGCAGTTTCATAAAAAGTTCTAGGCATCCCAGTTTCCTAAAAAAGTCTTAATAAACTTACAGATTTTTTGATTTACGGTGTAAAAATGTATCTGTTACATGATTTTTTATTATTCTCCTCACATAAAATGTTCTAGGAATCTGGGATTCCTAGAAAAATTTTAGTAACATTACAGATTGTTTTTTTTTTTTTACAGTGTACAAAGCAAATCGTTCAAAACATTGAGGCCTTGTCATAGTCGGCGAGTTTTCAACTTTTTGGCCAGAAAATAATGTTTTTCTTTATATCTGTAAAACTATTTGTAAAACAATAATAGTGTCTGTTTATCACTCAGTCTTTAGTCGAAGCTCAGTAGCGTAGTGGTCAGTACGCCTGCCCGCCATGCTACTGCCCGCCATGAGTTTGACTCTAGGCCGAGCAAGGATCACTTAACCTTTTATCCCTCCAGGACCGATAAAATGAGTAATTAGCTAGCTTGTGTTCCAATATATTTTTTTAAATAACTAAAAATATATAAATGATTATTCTAAACGCAAAAACTTTGGTCTTATTGTAAGTCCTTCCTATCATTTCTAGAATTTTTAAGACTTAAGAATTAAAAAAAAAAATAACTTGAATTGCTACATAATTAGAAACAGAGTTTATTTAACCCTCAAGTATAAATAAAAATTAATTTTTAGAATTACTTACTTGAGCTTATTAAATAGAAAAGCTTAAATACATAAAATTAAAAGCCATATGCAACATTAATATAATTTTTGCACGTTTATTTCAATACACCATAACATTTATCAGAGATAATTTGCCTTCTTTTTCTGAGATAATGTAATTTAGAAAAGTAATTACAGTACAAATAATGGATAAAATATGGCTTCGTTGCAGCTTTATATTCAAGATGTTATTCACCAAATGCATTTAATTTTATGCTATGTTTTTTTATCGTACTGCAATTGGAGGTTAATTAATAGAAGCTAAAAGGATCTTGAAGGATTTAATTCAACTAATTAAATAGTACTTTACATTCGAAATATATGGGTTATTTAAAGCATATTTAAATGTTTTCGAATCAAAGTTTAGAAAAAGACGTAACCTATTAAATGTGAAATGTGTGTTTTAAAAGAAGAAACTTTTATATTAATGGCAAATTACCAAAAATATGACATTATTTACTGAAAATTAATTTTAGAATCTTATTTAGATATATGTAAGCATAATGTTTAGAAGTAAAAAATTAACTTTTTCGCATGGCTTTAAATTCTATGAAATTCAAACATTCGATTAATTTTGGAATTCGGCTCATATTGTTAAACAATTTCAACACATAATATTGTAGTGAATCCATAAAGTTAAACATTTAAGCGCGTAATGAACATGTTCTGTATATTTTTGGAAGTTCCACCATTCTCTATCCACAACACCGTAAAAAAATATAAATCTACAAAACCAGTTTTTGTAACATCTATAGGAATCTGTATTCTTACTATTATTTTATCTGTACACTGAAAAGAAAAAAGATGTAAATCTATAAAACTAGTTTTTATAAAGATACAGAAATCTCTATGTTTACTAAAATTTTATCGGTAATCCGGGATAGTTACATGTTTTTTTTGCAGTTACATAAAAAGTTCTAAGCATCCCAGTTTCCTAGAAAATTCTTAGCAACCTTATAGAATTTTTTAAGTGTATCTTCTTATGGTAAGTGCCCAGCAAAGTCGCGTAACCCGAGTTAACATCAGAACTGCGAAAATATAGTCACGATTCTGAAGTTTAAGTTGTGAAATGTGGACATGTACTAAGCTATGAAAGTTCTTACAGCACCACACAGAGGAAAACAGAACTGTTATCTTTCAGATCTCGAATAGCGTCATCCATTTAGTAGGAAATGTTTTTGCATGTAAAAATAACGTCATCAGAAATCCGGAAACGTTAAAGTTTTACATCCAACACAGCTTAATTTCACCACCAATTGTATGCGTAGATGAAGTATTAGAAAGCAAATGCGCATTTTCTAATAGAATTAACGTATATAAGCAAGATGCAGTTTATTTTAATAAGATTGTTTAATATAGTTAAACATACCCAATGCTAATTTTTTTTCTAAATTGTTTGTATCTTGCTTACATATGTTAGTGTTATTAGAAAGTGTGCGCATGTCATAGTATGTATCACTTCTGCATACAATTAGTGACATATTTAAGCAAATGACAGCATAAAATATATTTATATTTCAGCACTTCTAAAACAGATATTTTAAAATGAAAAAAGTAATTTCACTCTAAATAGAAGACACTCTACAACTTTCCAGTTATTTTTTCTCTTATATTGAACCGTTTTAGTGATAGAAACTCTTAACACCGCATTTTGCAGCTAACTGACTCTGCGAGCGGTGTCATTTTGTAGCCCATGCCCGTGTTTTTGTGCCTAGTTAACACATTCAGTACTTGACATATTTAAGCAAATGACAGTATAAAATATATTTACATTTCAGGACTTCTAATAAAGATATTTTAAAATGAACAAAATAATTTCACTCTAAATAGGAGACACTCTTGAACTTTCCAGTTATTTTTTTTTTCTCATATATCGAACGGTTTTAGAGATACGAACTCTAACACCGCATTTTGCAGCTAACTTACACTTTGACCGGCTTCCTTTTGTAGGCCATGCCCATGTTTCTCTACCTAGACAACACCTTCAATACTTCACTTGCCGTTTCGAAGTAAATCGGAATGAATAGATTTTTAGTTGGCACCGTGAATAAATTTTGCCTTAATTTTTTCACAGTTTTTTTTTATAATTATTAACCAGCCGATATTTTCTTAAGTAGACAACGTGAAGCAAGCCTGGTATCAAAGATGAGACTCAAACATTTTTTATACGAAATCTACTAATTATTTTTTTTCCATTGATCTTCTATCTGTTGTTATTTATTTCTCTTCTTCAAGATAAATTTCATTTCAATATTTAGGGTGTTTTTCTGAAAATAATTTGTCAAATCTTAAGAGATAAAGTTAAAAAATGCTATAAAAAGTGATAGAAAATCATTATTAAGATTGACGATCGTTTCGTTGCACAAACGGCAACATTTTCAAAACCATTCAACGATAGAAAATATTTTCACATAATTTAAAAAACAATAAACATAGTAAACAATGTCACGCGACATGATGCATAATGAAAAATATTGTAAACATAAAATTAATTTAAAAGATTAGATTAGCTATTGGTGAGCGTGGATTAATTTTCAAAACAATAACATGGTAAACCATGTCACGAGACAACATGCATGATGAAAAGTACTGCAAAATATAAAATAAAAATAAAATTATCTTGGCTATTTGCGAGCGTGGATTAATTTTTACTATTGTTACTAAAATTACATAGCATCTCTTTCCAAATTTTAGGTAATTCTATGGACGCTGAATCACTGCAAATATTCTTGTTGCGTAAAAATATCTCTATTGATTCTCGGATTATGGATGGTAAATAAAATCTTGATGTATAAATTAACTTGCTATTTTTAAAATAGATCTGTAAAGGTTCTTCACTGTATAATCTGGCCAAAGCTGTGGTTCTTCTGTTTTATTTGATGTCTGCTATATGTCGATCTGCGATATAACGATCGTCAATCTTAATAAAGATTTTCTATCACTTTTTATAGCATTTTTTAACTTTATCTGTTTATAAGTGATTATTATACATGTGTTTATAAATCTTAAGAGTATCAAATATTTCTACAAATATTTCTATTAAATAGGTTTATTTCTTCACTTTAAAATGACACTCTCTGTTCAGAAACATTAGGAAACTTTCGAATTTAGATATTTTATCAACAATTTAGAGAAATAAAGTATTTTTGTTGAATTTATGGAAACTTAAGAACATGTTTGACCCTTAATTTTTCAGTTAAGGGTTAGTCACAAGGGTAATTAGCCGACCAACGGCAAATTTTTAAATAAAAAGAAACGACTGCGCATAATAAATATGTATAATAAAATATTTGAAATAATATGGGGCTTTAAAATAATTAAATGTGCCCCCTGTTCAACTTGCACATGTATTTTTTTAAAAATAGCACGCATGTCCAGGAAAATATGATTATGCATTTTTTTAATTTAAAATATCGTATTTTTATCGTTTGTAGCTAGTAGGGTTTTCAAACAAATTTAACACCACTTTCAGAAAACTTAACAGTCCACAGACGAAACATTATAGGGATTTAGAAAACGTATATATTCAAAGACATTGAAAATATTTCATAGCTTATGGGAATTTATATAAAATTATTTTTAACTGCGGATGCCCGTACAACACTACGCTTTTCTTTCTAAATACGGTAGACAACAACGACGGGCAACGTATATGAATAGACACTCAAATTTGAAAATCCGTGAAGTTATCGACTATGAAGTGAGCTAAATTTCAGTTACTTACTAAAACTAACTTTGTGATAAGGTATTGGTTACAAGTTTCAATTTATATACTATAAAATATTGTAATTTATGGAAAACCATTTAACACAAGATATGTGATGTATTTCTTTTTCATTTATAAATATGTATGTGTCTTTAAAGCATTAATAACTTTTATAAATTCAATGTAATTACCCCCATGATTTATGATAAAAATGGCAATTTGTGGCAAAATCCTTTTTTATCCAGTCATTTTTAGAAAGTAAGAGAAGAATAGAATACTTCATTACCAATAACGACCTGGAAGTTTACGTCACTTATTTATTTATTTTTTTTTAAATATAGCTGGGTACTAAATTATGCAAAAAATACAATGACATTTAAGATTTTACAGCTAATAATAATATGTCATACAAATGCTAATATTTCACTAAATGTTTAATATATTAACTTTGTGTAACTGCTGTGAAAGTTTCATGCTGCAATTTGTAATTTTTTCTAAAACTGGTATTAAATTTGAATGAAAATCTAACATCGTATATGCATGAAATATGCCGAAATTTGTGGCAAAATCCTTTTTTATCCAGTCATTTTTAGAAAGTAAGAGAAGAATAGAATACTTCATTACCAATAACGACCTGGAAGTTTACGTCACTTATTTATTTATTTTTTTTTAAATATAGCTGGGTACTAAATTATGCAAAAAATACAATGATATTTAAGATTTTACAGCTAATAATAATATGTCATACAAATGCTAATATTTCACTAAATGTTTAATATATTAACTTTGTGTAACTGCTGTGAAAGTTTCATGCTGCAATTTGTAATTTTTTCTAAAACTGGTATTAAATTTGAATGAAAATCTAACATCGTATATGCATGAAATATGCCGAAATTTGTTGAATTAAAAAAAAAACGTATTTACGGTATATACGTTAGGAAATATACGTTACCACGATACGTTACGAACCCAAAGGAATATACGTTATTTTCTTACACAAATTCATACACAGATTCATACATAATAGAGACTATTGTAGCGGAGATATTAAACGTGATATAATATATTTTAAATACTTGAATTGAATTCGTTTATATAGTCAAAATAATGTTCATTTTCACTAAATTTTATTTTATACACACATTTTTACTTTATAGTTTCTAATATTATTTTTTTCAGTATTTTGCGTAATCTAGAATGATGATGCACTTTTTCCTTTAAATACACTTTTTATTCTTATTACATCCTCAATACATATTCACAATTCTTAGAGGTAAAAAAAAGAAAAGAATGATTAAAAATTCAGCTAGCTCAATAAGGGAGTGCAGATGCCATTTGCAGCCACCCCCCCCCCCCCCATTCTTATAATACAAGTATATTTCTATATACTCAGACTATCGATGGAGGTATCACAATCAAATGTCTTTGTTTATTTCGGTTCGAAAATAATTTTCGCAACGGTTTTTGACTCAACTTGAAAGGCAACTACTCATATTTCGTACGAAAAGCCCAAAACAGTCAGATTTATGCCTACACCACTTATGGGTCCCGTTGTATTTCATGCTAGTACTATGAGTACCATGTTAGAAAAAAATATGTATGGCTTTAATTAAACCTTTTCGACCCACCTTACGGCACTGTTATTTCAACTTTAAAGCTCCCAAAGATCAAAGCTACAATATGATTGCTCATTACCTGAGATCCACTCCACCACTGCCTACTGTAGGACTGCTTAATGAACTGCCTATTTCCTAATGACTTCTGCATCGATAGTAGCTGCCTGGGCACTAGGCAAACGTGGGCACTCAAAGGTGTCATTGACTTTAACTACATTTTTAAATCTGCCGTTTCGAAAACCTGCTTTTTTGTTTTTATTTTAGTCATATTTACATGTAACGAACTTTAATGTAATTTTGAAGATGTCCCTTGCTCTCTTCTTTAAGCTAAAATAATATATTTTTTGCGATTACATCTCGCTAATGGCTATGTGTCTATGCAAGGAAATGTCAACATTTATCTTCCGGATTGTTTGTAATTAACAGAAATTGGATGGAGGCGTTCTCTCCGGTACCGGTACTTATTGTTCGTTCAGCTATTACTCTGGTCGTCGGGTGAGCTGTCTGATATACGCAGAATCTTTTTCTAATTTCGATGCTTCAAAGAAATGACTGGTCTTTCAGATGTTATGCATCTTTCTCCGCTATCGTTAAGACATTTCCGTAATTATTCACTGCATGCATTTCTTCAAACTATTCATTAGAAATCTTCACAATAAACATCACGATTGTAAAAATCAGTATTACACTTATATAATATTTTTTACAACTTCAGATCATTGCAATTTTTTTTTATAATACAGCATAATTTTAAATTTTATTATTTTATAAAATGTTTTGATGTCGCCACTGCCTTCGTCGCTAAAGCGTCCCTTAACAATATTAAGGCAAACTTGCTCATAAAATTTTGGAAGTTACAGAATTAGTTCTTAAGAAGTATTTCTGTAAATTGTCTAGAAAATTTGCAAAATCGAATGAGTCCAGACACTGCTCATATGAGATGTATCCATTTTAACATCATGTTTTGTCTGTTTATTTTGTGTGGTGCAGCATGTCCTTCTTTGGACCTTGCAGCAATAAAAAATAGCTAACTCGAAAAACAAAAAATAATCATTTATATCTTTTTACAAGAGTATAAATAAAATTATTGGATCTCATGGAAAAATATCAGTATAAAACAGTTTGAATTCTATTGATATACTAATTATGTTACCGCTTTCGTATTTTTTATCAAAAAAATTACAGCAATATCTAGAGATTGTAAGTTTTGTATTTGTATTTTTCAGTTCAAAATTTTGCAATACATAATCATTTGGCTGTATAATGTAAAAGAGGTAATTGTAATTATGTCTTGTTCAAAAATGATCATATTATCATATTGTTCTTGAGAAAATGTAAGTATTTTAGAAAAAAAAAAAAAAAACGAATTCTAGGTATGAAAGGAAAATGTTCCAATCGACTTGATTTCAGTATAAGAAAGCAGAAATTCACGATGGGAAACTATAAACAAAGTTAAATCCCACTTTAAATAGATTGGGAATAGATATATTTTAAAAAAAAGTAAGAATTTAAGTCGGTTATACAGGTATAATGTAACTTGATCACTGACCAATCTTAAAATTATTCAAAAAATTTTCTTCCTTGTAAATTACTATATTTCGATTATAAATATTGGAATCCCGTTTTCCTTCTTTCGAAATTCAATCTGTGATTCTTTGGGTGATATTAATTACATTTTATCCGCGGAAAAAAAAATATTTTCAACTCGTTCGTTTAATTTGTCCTGGATGTTCTTGTAGCTTTTTCAAGAAGCCTCATTGCACTAAATATGTACTTTCGCGGTAGTTAGGTTAAACCGAATTCATTGATTAGATAAAATCCCTGTTTAGTGCGCTTTTTTGTAATCCCATGCCAGGCGTTTAAAATTAGTTGCACGAGTTCGTAAGAGATTTCTTTGCGTGCATATCCTCTGTTCTGAAATAACAACGACATGAGAAGAGAAATCGCCTGATTTCGTAGAATCCTACAATTTTCATCTATTTATTTTGGTATTACATAAATTTCATCAAAGTGTTATATTAAATTAAAGGAGATTATTTCGGAATATGGTTAAGAAGACGTTTATAAACCAATTGACTTTATTCTGTGTTAGTGTTGAATTGTTAGCTTTTTTGAATAAATTTGATTTTTTTAACTTGAGTGAACTACTATAAATTTTTCAAATGTTTTCGTTTATAATATATTTTAATGCCCTAAAAATAAATTATAAGCGAACACATTTGACAAATTTATAGTAGTCCATTCAAGTTAAAAAAAAATGTGGCACCAAAGTTAAAAAAATCAATTTTATTCAAAAAAAGCAAACATTTCTTCCCGAATTTAATGCTCTAAAAAATAAATTGAAAATAAGTTTAAGTGAATGAGAAAATTGCTACTTTATTAAATTCGAAATCAGTTTTTGTTTATTTGTTTGTCTTTAAGTAAATCAGAAATTTTAATTTATTGAATTTTAGTTTTTACATTTCAAAAATAAATTCGAACTTTGGTGTTAATATAGCCAATACGCATGCGTGCACGTGCAAGGAATAAAGGACATTTCCCCCTTTTTCCGACTTCCTGGAAGAATTAACGAAAAAGGCACATTTTCTAGGAGTGCGGACATTATTTTAGGTAGCTTTCTTTACAAAGAAGCTACCTATTGCAGCCGTTCGGAGGAAAGCGATTTAAAAAAATTTTGGTATATTTTCATCGATCATGACCCCCAGACCCCGAAACCACCCTCCGTTCAAAATTGATATATATATATATATATATATATATATGACCTATGTCACACTGTAACTCCCGTAATTATGAACCGATTTCGATGTAATTCGGTGTGTACATAGTACAGACCAATGTCTCGACCGAGTTCGTTGGCCAGCTTCATCCGCCATTTTGTTTCAAAATGGCGGCCATTTAAAATTTTAAGAAAAATTTAAAACTTGAAATGTGGTACCAAAAAATTAAAAATGGAAAAAATATTTTTTCTTATGTATTTGACTTTTATACAAAGATTCCGGAGCAGTTTTTGTTTCGTCTATATCTTACAAAATGGCTGAGTTATAGCATTTTGAATTTCTAGCGTGGCTGACATTTTGAAACGTCCTGAAATTTGTCACGCGATAAAAAGCGTATTTATGAACCGATTTGGATGTAAATCGGTGAGTACATAGTACATACCAATCTCTCGACCGAGTTCGTTGGCCAGCTTCATCCGCCATTTTATTTCAAAATGGCGGCCATTTAAAACTTTTTTAAAACTTTAAAATTTGAAATGTGGTACCAAAAAACTGAAAATGGAAAAATATTTTTTTCTTGTGTATTTGACCTTTATACAAAGATTTCGGAGCAGTTTTTGTTTCGTCTATATCTTAAAAAATAGCTGAGTTATAGCATTTTGAATTTCTAGCGTGGCTGACATTTTGAAACGTCCTGAATTTTGTCACGCGATAAAAGGCGTATTTATGAACCAATTTGGATGTAACTTCGTTTATACATAGTACATACCAATGTCTCGACCGGGTTCGTTGGCCAGCTTCACCCGCCATCTTGTTTAGAAATGGCGGGCATTTAAATTTTTAAGAAAAATTTAAATTTGAAATGTGGTACCAAAAATTGAAAATTGAAAAAATATTTTCTTCTTATGTGTTTGACCTTGATAAAAAAATTCGGGAGCAGCTTTTGTTTCGTCTATATCTTAAGAAATGGCTGAGTTATAGCATTTTGAATTTCTAGCGTGGCTAACATTTTGAAACGTCCTGATATTTCTCACGTAATAACAGGCGTATTTATGAACCGACTTGGATGTACCTTGGTGTGTACATAGTACATACAATTATCTCGACCGAGTTCGTTGGCCAGCTTCATCCGCCATCTTGTTTCAAAATGGCGGCCATTTAAAAAAATTAAAAAATAAAAAAAATTAAATGAGATACCAAAAAATTGGAAAATGAAAAAGATTTTTTTTGTATGTGTTTGATCTTAATACAACGATTCCGGAACAGTTTCTCTTTCGTCTATATCTAAAAAAAAAATGGCTGAGTAATAGCATTTTGAATTTCTCTTGTGGCTGACATTTTAAAACGACCTGATTTTTGTCACGCGATAACAGGCGTATTTATGAACGAACCTATTTGGGTGTAACTTGGTCTGTACATAGTACATACCAATGTCTCGACCGAGTTCGTTGGCCAGCTTCATTCGCCATCTTGTTTCAAAAGGGTTGCCATTTAAAAAAAAAATTTAATTTAAAATTCAAAATGAGGCATTAAAAAATTGGAAAATGAAGAAGAATTTTTTTATGTGTTTGGCCTTGATACAAAGTTTCTGGAGCAGTTTTTATTTCTGAAAATTTGTTCTTTTGTTGATATCTTAAAAAATGGTTGATTTATAGCACTTTGAATTTCCAGCATGGCTAACATTTTGAAACGATCTTGTATTTGTCACGCGATAACACACGTATTCGCCTATTTCGATGTAAGAAGGCATTTGGATAGTATAATCAACACCTCGATCAAGTTGGCTGGCCAGATTCATCAGCCATCTTGTTTCAAAATGGCGGCCATTAAATTAAAAGAGAAAATATATATATTTAAAGTGAGGTGCAAAAAAATTAGAAATTGAAAAAGGTTTCTTTCTTAAGTATTTGATCTAGATATAAGGATTCAGGAGCATTTTTTGTTTGTGTTTACCTTAAAAAATGGCTCAGATATAGCAGTTTCAATTTCTATTGTGGGTGACATTTTGAAAAATCAGATTTTTTGCATGCGACAGCACTCCTATATATTAACCGATTCCGATGTGAGTGAGCATGTGCACAGTAATTACTAAGGTCTCGACCAAGTTCACTGCTTAGCCTCATCCACCATGTTGTCTTAAAATGACAGACACTTTAAGAAATTGCCGAATTTGGCAGCCAAATATAAGTTACTTTAATGAAAAGCAGCTTGGATAAAGCTGACTAATTTCGCGAAATTCTCATTCATTATATTGATAAAAATTAGTATTGAATCTCCTATATTCGGTTTCCACTAAATTGAGCTTCGTGTGTTTGCATGATATATGTTGGCTTTTTTAAAATAAGGATTATGAAAGCTACCTCTTCCTCCCGGCACTGGCCGGAAGGACTTTTTTAAAAAAGACTGATTTTTAAGTGTATAACGACAAATTTTTCTGACAGTGTATTTTAGCTTTAAAAATAATAGCCCTGCCAGGAAATGATCAAATGTTAAAATACCATTTATAACTGCTCGTTACATAATCAGAAACCATGAAACATTTGAAAGCGATGGAAATAAACCCGCATTAGAAGGTTCCAATAAATTAACATTAATATAAAAATGTGTAAAAAAAAAAATATATTAAACATATTTAAAAAACTCAATTTGTGCAGCTCAAAAGTTTATGGAAGATTATTTAATATCTTCAAATATTATATTGACAATTTAAATAATAAGAATTTTTTTAAACTGTGCATGGATCCAGAGAAAAAACGTTCTGCAGTGAAGAAAATTGGAAAACAACTCTTTTAATTTGCTTTGACCTAAGGAGATAAACTATAGGATTTTTGAAATAAAAGGAAATTTTTCTCGAGTTCTAATGAGTAAGACTGTAAATTTCGTTTTACTTTTTTGAACAATATGACAAAAAGAAAATCAAACTCCTCAAAATTCATTACCTAAACTTTTATCTCTAATACATGGTGATATAAATATTACAATTTCGGAGTTACAATCACAGATTTAGAATATATTAATCTTTTGTGCTATAATTACTCAGCCGTTATCCATTCAAGGAAATTAGGCCTGTAGAAAAAATTCTATTTTATTAAGAATTGATCCGAAACGTGACGCTGTAGTTACAAAAACATGGCTTATTTACTATTCTCCAAGATTGCTAGCAACTGTACCACAATGTACTGAGCTCCTTCTAGGAAACCAGCATGGATGATAATAGACACTGAAGTCTGAAAAGAAAAATCATTTTAAAAATTAATTTAAAAGAATTGGGAAAGCTTGGTAAATGATAGAAAAATACAATACAAAAAATAAATACTGATATCTGAGCTACAACACTTCGAAGCAGTTATTAAAGCCAAAGGACATGAAACAAACTAATAACATTTTTGACTGTAACTAAATTTGTCTAAAAAATTACATATTAAAAAATTATACAAATACTCTTTTACATTAATTTAATTAACTTTTGTGGTTACAATATTAACAATCAATTGTTTATTTTGTTTTTGTATTCAGGTTGTAAAAAATACATTAATTTAATAAAATATTGCAATTAAATATTAACTCTACAAATTTAATTTGTTTAAAATGAAAAAAGAAAATGTGCAAATAATAATTTTGATTACATTATTTATGATATATTGACTTTTCATTTAATATTTGCGATAAACCGCCAAATTTCAAGAAATATTGTCAATGAAATACCGAATTTGTTTGGCAATATTGGTGCAATACTGGCAGAGTATAAACACCAAAACATTGGAACAGTGTAAATATTGAAAATATTGTCTAAAATATAGATGACAAGCTATACGGCCAAGATTTCTAATTAAAAAATATATCGTTCTATATTTTTTCGCTACATAAATGTTTTTCTCTTAATATTAAAAAAATATATTTTACAAATATATAGCTATTTATAAATATTTGTCTAAATATATATAAATAATCTCTTACTTGAGATATGTATATAATGTTATGGTTATTATAATGACAAATGAGATTAGTTTAGAACCTAAGTCATTGCTGTTGTTATTGTGCGCCGCTCTTGCTGTGTAGCCATAGCAACCGTACAGGTAATGTTTGCATTCCACCAAATCAGATTTTTGGATTTTTTTCTTTTATAAAATACATTTTTATGAGTTAAGTAATATATACTATTTTACAAAGAAGTGATTGTTGGCATACAGACTTTAATGCCAGAATTCACACATTTTAGCTCCATTAAATCTGATCAGCTGATTCAGATTTTCCGGTTTACTGTAGATAAAATTCACAAACTAGACCAATTTCCCCACTAACACTTTTGAAGGCACACTGTGTGTATATAAAAATAGACTTAAAGGTAATTAAATTTGACATTTTAGTATTTATATTTGTATTTAACGCAGTGCAATTTTAAGCTGATTTAACACTTTCAGGGGCAAGAAATTGTGTTTCTCCAATTTCCAATTCATACTAGAATTTACAAAAATTTTATTTCAAAATAAAGTAAAGTGATTTTACAACTTTTTTCCACAAAAGTTATAAAAGTAATATTTAATTAAAAGTTTCTTGTTCAAATCTTCATTAAAAGTAGTGGGATATTATATATCCCACCCCCACTCAAGTGAATAGATCTAAAAATTAGAAATTTTAAATTCTTTCGTATAATGTATACCTTGTTAGAGATCTCGTACATTTCTGTATAACCAGTAAATTAAATTTTACAAGATATATTTTTCCGTTATACAAAATATGGAAACTTTAGTTAACAAACATATTTCATTCAACATCCAAATTTTATTCGATTACTCCGTAGTCATTAAAATATATATGGACATATTCTGCTTAAAATAGAATCAATACTGAGCAAATTAAACTTAATAAGGAATAAAATCATGATTTCGAAATTTAATTTAAATGTTGCACTTTTGAAAAGTCATATAAATAGATTATATGATTTCGTAATAGACGTTTTTCTTTATTCGGAATATGGTCATTAATATTGCAAAGAGAAAAATAATATAAAATACTTTTAAAGTATTGGAATTTACAAAACATTTTTAATTTAAATATAGGTGAAATGCTTCTGGACTTGTGTTTACCAATCTACAGAAATATGTACTGATGCAGGAAGTGATGTATATTTACAATCATTCCATACATTTTAAAACAGTTTTGTAAAAAAAAAGCAATAGTAACATATAATAAATAAAATAGTAATAAAATATAGCATAAATAAAATAATAAGAGGAAATGTAATATTCCACCTTGATTCAATCACAAAATACACAATATGAACTTTAAAAAACTCACTGTTTTATTTAAAAGCCGTTCAAAAAAATAATATAGGTGTTACAAGGTAAAAAATTATACATTATTATTTAAAATTTCTTAGTACTTTCGGCCATCAATTACTGCGCCATTGTAGGAGAATATTTTTATTATTAATTGCTGTTCCATTAGCGTGACATTAAGTGACGTATTTCTAACGTCAGCATCAGCACCGATCTACTCTAAATCAGCATTACTGCTAACGAGAAAAATAAATACAAGGCTTTCAATGTTTAGCATAAGGGAAGCACTTAATACAGAAATTAACTTAAAGACAAACAAAATCAAAATATTCAGCACGCCCTCGAAGGATAAAAACACACTCATAGTGAGGTCAGAAACAAATGAAGATGTGGACAAACTGTCAGATCTGATTGAGGAAAGTGAGAAAATAAACTCACTGGTCTCATTAAAATACGCAACAGAAAGGAGAAGGAAGATATTAATAATGGGAATTCCAAAAACTATAAAACCAGAAGAAATTAAACTCAAAATAAAAGAAGAATATGCGGAAGACGTATTCGAAAATTTACATAAAGAAATTTCAAGGGAAAAAGCAAAATCATATCAATTAATGATAGACTTGGATGACGCAATGGCAATTAGGCTACTCAAAAAAGGTAAAATTTTGGTTGGCTTTTTGTCATGTCAAATTAAACCCTACTCACCAATCATAAGATGCAGCAACTGTCAATACTATGGGCATACCACCGAAAAATGTAGAAGAAACTCAACATGTGCGTATTGTGCTAAAAATCACGAATCTAAAAATTACCCAATTCAAAAAGAAACAAAAAAACAGAAATGCATAAACTGCACAAACACAGTATTCCCAGATGGAAGAGCGTATGACTATAATCATGCAGCAAACTCATCAAGATGTCAAGTGTATCAAAATATAATGCAACAAAGAAACCTTATAATAAATCAAGTTCAAGCAAATTCCCGTCGATAATCTTAAATAAAGAAAACTCCTCTAAAAATTCGAAAACAACAACTTCTTCGCTAGAAATCACAAATAGTTTGAAAGAAATAAAAATTGCTCAACTGAACCTACAAAAAATACGTTCTGCGGCAGCTTCACTGTTCGCCTTTTTACTTAGAAATAATTACACAGCTGCATGTATACAGGACTGCTCCATAACAGCTAATAGGCCACATGGGATTCCAAAAACAACACCGTGCTACTCATCTCTGTCAAAAAACTGTTTCATCGTAATACTAGACTCGAGAGTATAACATCTACAAGTCCAACAAAAAGATCAATCAGTGTTTGTAAATATTTTAACAACAGCGGGCTATATAACATTGGCTACACAGTATACGGCACCATCACAGGACATAAAAGAAGATTTACAGGCCTGGCCAAGTAGAAGGGGAATGTCCAATAAATTCTTGTTGTTGGGTGATCTAAATGCCCATAGTCAGCTTTGGGGTTATGGAAATGACGATGATAGAGGCCATCATGTCATTAGTCAAATGAGTACACAGCGTCTACTAGTTGTGAATAACCCGCACAGCACCACGACCTTTGAAGTTAAACACTTGAAAGGATGGCCGGATTTAGCGCTATGATCGTTTCAACTCTTTCAATCTATAAAAGGTTGGGAAGTTGAAGAAAGCATGGATTATGGAGATCACAGATTGGCAACAACGAGTCTTTCCCTACAAATACCAGATTTACCGAAACGTAAATACAGAACAAAAGGAATATCACTAACAAAATTTAATAATGCAATTAAGAAAAACATAGAAGAAAGAAACTTAAATTTCAAAGGTATAAGTACACCGGAAGAGTTTGAAGAAAGATATGCATTGTTCATATCACTGGTAAAAGAAAATTGTGAAACTCACTTTAAGAAAAGGAAAAGTTCGTTCAAACCATCAATCTCGTGGTGGAATGAAAATTTGAGAAAACAAAGGAACTATGTTAGAGCTCTGAGAAAAGTTACGAAAACTCCGGAAGCAGTACCAGATAACTACAAAAAATTCAAATCTGAAAGAGCGAAATACAGAAAATTGATTCAAGAAGCAAAATCTGAAGCTTGGAAAAGTTTTTGTCGAAACACAAAAGAGCCTTACGGCACGTTTAAAAAGATCACTTTTCAGGACTTCTATAGGCAGGAGACTTACGTACTTTCAAACTCAACCCATCAAACTCAAACAAGACAAACATTTTTTCAAGATATAACAAATGAAATATTTGGACCATCAAAGGAAACCCAACCATATATATTCAAACCAAACTCGACAGTACCAAAAATTTTATTACAGGAAATAAAACAAGCAATCTATGCCTTTAACAAAAACAATGCTCCTGGTCCAGTTGAAATAGACCACGTAATACTCAGAAATCTATTCAAGACGCAGCCAGAATTAATACCAGAAATGTACAACACATTATTAACTCTGAATTATTTTCCTGATAATTGGAAAGTCGGTGAAGCTGTTTTCTTTCTAAAACCAGGCAAACCAGCAAATGAAGCGGCATCTTATAGACCGATAACCCTACTTTCAGTATTTGGAAAGGTCTACGAAAAAATACTTCTAAAAAGAATAAATTACTATCTGCATACAACAAATAAAACCTTTACTTCCCAGCATGGCTTCCAGGAAAATAGATCAACGGAAACAGCAATAAGAGACCTTTTCTCACAAATAGATTTACTTAAGCAAGAAGATGTATATATTTCCCTCCTATCTATAGACTTTAAGAATGCATTCGACAACTTGCCGTGGGATGTTACAATACAACAATTAGAAGAGTTACAAATAGAAGAAGCATATGTCAACACCATAAGGTCCTATTTATCGAAGAAGGGCATTTATCCAAATTGGCTACTAGAAATCCTGCATTGGCTCTCGAAGGGCTGCCCTCAGGGTTCCTGTTTAGGGCCTTTCCTGTGGAGAGTGTTTATACAGAAGTTAATAAATTTACTAAGAAGAAGAGGATTTCGAGTGATAGCGTTTGCAGACGATATATTGTTGGTGGTATATGGAAGAACAAGAAAAATACTATAAGAGATGGCCAGGGAGGCTTTGCAAATAGTGAGTGACTGGGCAGACTTAAACCAAATGAACATCTCATATGGAAAATGTAAGGCATTAAATCTCAGAAAACCTAAATATCTAAAAAGAGCTCCAATCTTTAAAATAAATAATTACGGATTGAAATCCGAAAATACGCTCCTATACCTTGGTTTAACCCTAGATAAAACACTGTCATTTTTGCCTCACATAAGAAATAAAAGAACAGAGCTTAATTCAATAATCCAGAATCTACTAAAACTTACATAAAAAAAAGGAGGAATAAATAAAAATATCTTAAAAATCTGGTATATAACAATCTTAGAAAAGAAGATAACGTATGGAGCAGCTGTTTGGTACGACCACCTACAGAAATCTCATGGGTTTCGCTTACTGTCCTCAATACAGGCCCAATGGCTTCTTTTTGTGTCGGGCGCATATAGAAAAACGGCCACCCTTGCACTTTGTGCCTTAACAGGAATCCCTCCACTGCATCTCAGGGTAGCTCAGATTGCTACATCGGGGAAAGTACGAAGATTGGGGACACCAATAGAAGAATTTAGACCAGAATTCTATCAAGGTAAATCCCCAAATTCATCAGTATGTCCTTACAAAAATTACCTACACAAGGCAAATGAAAACCTCCAAATGGAAGTACAAATCTACACAGACGGCTCCAAAATGGAAGAAGGGACGGGGTTAGCGTTCTGTGCATACGAAAACTCAATCTTGTGCCATACTTTTCAAACAAAATTAAGGATAGAAAACACCGTATACCAGGCGAAATGCTAGCGGTACTTCGAGCAGTGGAATGGATGGAAAAAAGCAAGTACGGAAGTGCAATAATATATTCAGATAGCCTCTCGAGCATACAAGCCATTGAAGACAGCACAACAAAAGTAGCACTGGTCCAGAACATAATTAAATTACTACAGAATATAAATAAAAAGATAATACTAAAATGGATAAAAGGACACTCCGGAATAGCAGAAATCGAGACAGCAGATCAAAAGGCAAAAGAAGCAATCATAAATCCTAACTTACCAGAAGTATTTCTACCTTTCCCACCATCTCATCTCAAACGACAGCTAAAATTACAAATACAACAGGAATGGCTGAGAATTTGGGACTCTGATCATAGAGGAAGGTTTACATATTCACTTCTACTTATTGTCTCAGAGGAGACATTACTATCACATAGAAACCTCTTCTTGTTTGCAACAAATCACGGGCCCTTTCCAGATTATCTTGTAAAGTTCGGAAAAGCCGACTCGGGCTACTGCACGTGTGGAAAACGAGGAACCTCGCTGCACTACGTAACGGAATGCACACTAACATCCATATACCACCTCAGAATCTCCAGAACGATAAGTCTCTCTTCATGGTTGAAAATAATCAGAAAACAACCAGCACTATTACAAAAAATTATAAACTGCATAACACTGATTGAAAACAATCAAGGACTTTTCCAAATGCCTCCACAGGACCTATTATATGATAATGATGATCAGCTAATGAACTAATCAAACAAACCTTTACTTTAACAATAACACTAATTCTATAACTGTTTTAAAGAAACATTATATGTTATACGTCTGTAAAGCGCTCAACTCGGCTATCTTACTATTGTTACCTATACTTATTTCATTATCTCAATTATTTGTTATTACCTACCATTATTTTATTACTCAATAATTGCTCTGTAATTTTTTTTTTTTTTTTTAAATAAACATTGCTGGGTGGGGCTAGTTGAGCTCAAACCAATTGGTAGGCCTCCCCGCCTGGCTGAATCTGAATCGAATAGCAGTTAATAATAATAATAAAAATATTCTCTGACGATGGCCGCGGGAATTGCAGTCTGAAAGTACTAAGATATTTTAACTAAAAAAATTTTTGTAACTTGTAACATTTATTAACCATTTGGAAAAATGGTTATTGTTCTCTGTCAGGGTAGAAAATTAAAAACATATCTGAGGTGTTTTATTGGTTGAATCCACATTTTATTCGTTTTCTGATTGGTCTATACAGTAAACTGTATTTTCCCTTTACTTTCAACAGAGATGGATACTTCTGTTGCCACTATGACAAAAAAGTAATAAAAACTACAAAAAATAATAACTCAGAAACAAATTGAGATACAGCTTTCAAACAAATTGGCAATTAAAAATGCATTTTTTTCTCTATACGACGATATAAAAAGTAATATTGTGGGATGTTTAGAAATTTAAAAATGAAATTTCATTTAAAATTGGTCCAGGAATATTAATGTTTAATCCATGGCGTACGTAATGTATGATCAGCTCCGTAGAAGTTTAAACATTTACAGTACCAAAAATTGTAGAACTGAAATTTCTTTTAAAATTTGTTCATGACAAAGTTACACGCAAAGTTACAAGTGTTTTAGTTTTGTTCACAAACAATTTTTTGACCTTTTTATGTACTTTAAATATGTTTTTCTCAAGACTGATGTTTCGTCTTTTTTTTTAACCATTTGGAAAAATGGTTATTGTCCTAGGTCGGGGTAGGAAATCAAAATCATATCTGAAGCGTTTTATTAGTTGAATTCTGCATTTTATTCGTTTTCTGATTGGTCTATACAGTAATCTGTATTTTCCCTTTACTTTCAACAGAGATGGATACATCAGTTGCCACTATAACAAAAAAGTAATAAAAACTACAAAAATAATAATAAATCAGAAGCAAATTGGCATACAGCTTTCGAACAAATTTTATTTAAAATTGTATTTTGTTCTCCATACGATGGTGTAAAAAGTAATATCGTAGGATGTATAGAAGTTTAAGAATGAAATTTCATTTAAAATTGGTCGTCAGATTTCTACGATGGAAAAGCCTTTTCCCGAACAGCCAATGAAATGCTTGAATAATACGTAAGTTTCAGGTGGATAATACGTAAGTTTCAGGATATCTGACGAGTCGTAGGCGATTTTTGTCGCTTGCAATTTTTACGTGTAATAACACTATTAATGTTTAATCCATGGCGTACGTCATGTATGATCAACTCCGTGCGATTTTTTATGTCTCAAATTTTTGTCTTTGAAAAAATCATTTTCCAAATGGTCGTTGTAATTTGTTAAATTGCTTTTATTTTTATTATTATTATTATTGTCGCCTTTTTAGTAAAAGAGTGAGATTTTTAAGTTTCATATTGTGTATGTTGCAGTTTTGTTAGTTTTAAAAAATGCCCGTCTATGCATTTTTTACAGAATTTTAATTAAAGTGTAAACTGAACTTCCCAAATGTTGGCAGCGTAGTGCACACAAGTGCGTAACACAAGTGCGAGCAGAGGAGTGAATACCCCACACTAAAGAGGAAATACTCTAATGCTATTTGTGTAGGTACTTACTGAAATATACATAAAAACAAAAATCCATTGAAAGTTGGCAGAAAAAAAATAATGAATTATGCGGATTATTTTAAAGTATACTTTTATCTAATTGCACTATCAAACTACCTTTCAGGTCATATTGCGGTCTAAATGACCCTTCTGTGTTTTTCATTTACAACATTATAAACTGACATATTTAGGGATATTGTGGAATTTATTAAAAGAAATGATAAATTAATAATAATTTTTGGAAATGTTGAAACTATAAAGAATATATTAATCAGGGCACGATTTATGCAGGGGCAAGCGGGGCAGCTGCCCCGGGCCCCGTTTTTAGGGGGGGGGGGCATGAGAGTAGTCAGGATATTCATTAAAAGGTGCTAAATGGTTAAAGACAAAATGGACAGCCAAAAGTTTCCAAAATTCATATATTTTCAAACATTTAGGAAGGAAGCGAGGTCCCCCTTACCCTCTCTGCTTCCAGTACACTCTCCCTACATCAAAAAAATAAACTACATTATTAGAAAACTAATGATTAAAATTTTATTATGACAACTTAGTATTCTATTGTTTTCAAAAGAAATTATTTATTAACGTTTTCCTCGTAACGTGGCAAGTTAAAATGATTAATTATGACCAATTTGTGAAATTTTCTTTTAGATATCTTATAACGTACGTAGATAAACAAAGTAAAAGTTTGAAAAGAAATACTCATTTCAACCAATCTATAATTTTTTTCTACTATTATACTACTGGTATTTTTTCTTAAAGTTGTGACCATCTTTTTGTGACACCCTGTTTACAGATGTGAGCAGTACCGGGTACAAAATTTATGCATATAATACAATATGTATGAAGTTTAGTATTAGCCACTTCCACATTATTCACAAAAAATTCGATAGATAGATAGAAGGGGCCTCCCCCAAAATGGTTCTTGGCCCGGGGCCCTCCATAACCTAAGTCGGGTCCTGATATTAATTGCTAATTAATATAATGATTAAGATATTACAGAATGTGATACAATTACAACAACCATGCTTCATTGAGTAATTTTTTTCCACTTATCGGAGTGAATCGTAACACATGCTTTATAATGATTACAATATTTAACTACATTGTTTTTATTTTCACTATGTATAAATTCAATTTTACTATATTAATATACTATCCAATAAAAAGTAGAATTATAAAATTCTAAGCCATATGGTAACGATATTTACTTCTACAATAAACTTTAAAAATAAATAATAATTAGAAATATTTTATGCTATATCTAAAATGTTAAATATATAAAAAAATAGTCGCATGTGGTAATCCGAAAACTTTCTTCTGTCTCATACATGTTAATATTTCCTGAAAAATAAAGCATATCAGTGCTACCGGTTAGGTGATTTACACCAAAATCTAATCAGCAACGATTTATGTCAAGCTGTAGGAATCTTAAATTTGATGAATATCTACGCATTAGTTTTTGAGAAATAACTATTGCGGAAATAGTAAAAAAATCTACATAGCAGCGCCACCTGTTGGTCGATTTACTTTAAGAATTAATCAGGACCAATTTCTATCAGAGACTAACTGAATCTAAAGTTTGATGAAAATTCATGCATTAGTCCTTGAGACACAGTTTTTGCAAAAATCGTGATAAATGCAGCCTAGAAGCGACACCTGTTGGGCAATTTACACTAAAAACTAAACAGCTTTAACTTATATCAAGGACTAGCTGAATCTGAAGTTTGGTGGCATTAGTTCTTGAGACAGACAGATAGACTCACAGACAGACATTTTGTAAAAACATGTTTTTCGACCGGTGAAACGTATAAATCCGTCGAAAGCCAGAAAGAAAATTTTCATGAATCAAATACTTACTTCTTGTAAAGATAGAAGAAAGCAAAAACAACATCATTTGCATAATAAAAGCTTAAATCTCATAAGTTCCTCTTTTTCCAATGGCCCTAATGGGTTGTAAATCAGGGCTGTCCGATGCTACACACGCTTGCTACATAGCACCTGTTGAATTTTTTCTTGGCGTCCTTTAAAATATTTCCTTGAAAAGATACAAGAAAGTAAAAATTAAGGAAATGAATTGTTCCCAGATAATCGTTGTTTTTGCCCAGTTTTTGAATTGTAAAAAAACAAATGTTTCAGTTTTATAGAAAATTATGTTTAAACCAAGCATTTAGAACTTTAATTTTTTTTTTTAATATTGAAGTGTAGGTTTTTTTTTCATATTTAAACTAGTGCAAAATGTAGTATTTGTAACGAAATATTATAAAAACATTTAAACATTCAAAATTACTTATTTCAGATTTTTTAAACAGGTCATAAAATTAACTCTTATATGAGAATAACCCTGAAGTAGACACAAACAGTAGGGATGGTGAAATATTACTTTTCTAAGATCGGTGGTGGAAGTTTTGACACCAGCTAATAGAGAATTTTTTAGATTAAGTAATGTAAAAACTATTATTAAAGTTTTGTAGTGACAATCGGCCCAATACAGAGCAGCTGTTCTGTCGCTGTAAGGACCCAAGCCAGACGGAATGAGATTGATGATACTGTATGATGCTTCCTTTAATAAGAAAAAACTATTGAAAAGCACCAGCTAAAAAAATATATGACATTACACTAATTCAATTGAGTATTCGACAGATAAAATTAATTATTATACTTAAATACACGTACAATAATAGTCCAAGGACTTCTATATTTACACATCTATGCTACTTTTATAAAGAGGTAAAGTTTGTGTGTTTGTTTGTAGGGGGTAATCTCAGGGACTACCAAAACGATTTCAAAAGTATTGATATCGAAAGGATGATGTTAGTCCTCGTTCCAAAATACGCTAGATCTTATGTCGATGCTACTAACCCAAAGGAGGTGCAGAAGCAAAAAACGTTCGAAAAATGCGATTTTTGAGCTACTCAAGGGCCTAGAAACAGGAAATTTGGCATGGTTGTTACTTATAAGGTATAAATGATCACTAAGAACATTTCCTAAAAAAAAAACGAATTTTAAATGGGGTGAAAATGCACGAAAAGCGTTCAAAAATATTTTAAATTGGGATTTCTACGCAATATCAGGAAGTACCGAACCGATTTAAAAATAATGTTGACATTTCTTGCTCCAACATAGGCTATATTTAATGTCGGTGCCACTACCCCACAGGGGTGCAGGATCAAAAAAGTTCAAAAATGCGATTTTGTATTACTGAAGGGCCTAGAAACAGAACATTTGGCATAGTAGTTACTTATAAGAAAGAACTGATCTCTAAAAACATTTCTTAAAAAGTTCGAAATCTAAAAGTAGTGAATATGCGCGAGAAGTGTTCCAAAAACTTTCTGAATGGCGATTTCTAAGCAATATCAGGAAGTACCAAACCGATTTCAAAAATAATGGTTGTAAAATGATGGTGACGGCCCTTGCTCTAACATAGGCTATATTGTATGTCGGTGTTGCTAGCACCTTGGGGTTGCAGAAGCAAATAAATGGTCTAAATTTTGATTTTTGTTTTAATGAAGTGCCTAGAAACATAAAATTTGGTATTGTAATTATTTACAAGATATAAATGATCACTAAGACATTTCTTAAAAAATTCGAAATTTAAAAGGTGTGAAAATGGGCGAAAAGTGTTATAAAAACTTTATAAATTGCGATTTCTACGCAGTCTCAGAAAGTACCAAACCAATTTCAAAAGTAATGGTTAGAAATTCAATGCGACAGACCCTTCTCCAACATAGGTTAGATTTTATGTTCTTGTCACTCACTACTACCGGGGTTTGCAGTAGAAAAAAAAATCTAGATTGTGTTTTTTGTGATACTGTAAGGTCTAGCATTTTGAAATTAGGCATGATAGTTACTTATAAGGTATAAATGATCTCTAAGAATCATGGAAAGAAAATTCCAAATTTAAAAGGATGAAGTAAGAGAAAAGCGTCCTAAAAAATGTTCTAAATTACGATTATTTTGCAATCTCAGGAAATACCAAACCGATTTAAAAAATAAAGATTGCAAATTGGTGGTGATAGAGTCTGCTCAAATATAAGCTACATTAAAAATTAAAAAAATACATTACAGTTCATCAGATGTGCAAGTAAAAATTACATAAACACATACACAATTAAAAATACAAACGTTTCGGGATAAGTTTTAGCCCTCATCAGTGCAATAATATTCAAATGACTAGAAAACTATATATATAATACAAAAAATGAGGGCTGGATTGTACTTTGTGTAAATATATTAAGAAAGAGAAACAACGTAGAAAGACACAAATCTGTATAAAAAGTATACAGCTGTTTCGAAACCTCTAAGGACTCATCATCAGTGCTTAAAAACAAAGATAAAATTAAAACTTTGTATTAATGGGTGTGGGGGTAGGGGATGGAGACAAAGACCCAAAAAGGCGTACCTTCCAGCTCGACTGTCAACGGCGAAATGCCAATTCGAATTATATTATAATCGCAATATAATATCCTCATTGCTTTCGGTAGAAAACTATGTTGTCAACGATCGCCGGAAAAGTTATAGAATATTTGGTACTTCTTAGTTATCCCGTCGACCAATTTCGCCAAATTATATAATTCGCCAAACCACTCGCCAAATTATACACATTGACATAATTTTTATTTTAAATAACGAAAGAACAAATAAATTAGTAAAACATTAATAAAAATACAAATAAAACGTCGAATTATTGGTTTTATTGACCATTATTGGCATTTAATCTTCCAATTAATTAATTAATGGCAACCATTATTGGCATTTAACCTTACAATTTGGCGACAGTAATTTGGTCGACGGGATAACTAAGAAGTACCGAATATTTTTATTAGAATATGGGATGGTATCATAAAAAAGGGGCGTGTTATGATTAACCTTAAAGGTAAAATGTTTTAAACATGCTTTGGGGCGCATACATCTTTCTGCGTTAATTTTCACAACAGTTCCTTATAGTATAGAAGTATATTCTTAAGAGAACCAGACTTCTGCAAAGATTACAAAACAAGTTCCAAATATGTAAGTTATATTAATTTAATCCTGCACATTGAACAAAATGGTTTTCTCTTTTCCTTTAAGAAAGAGCTACAGAAATTATAATTATTAAATAAACAGTTGCATTTAGTAAGTAATTATATTTCTTAGAGCAAAAAAAAACATTTCTGTGTTCTGAATGCCATTAAAATACTTTTTGAAATTCAGTATTATGCTGTAAGAATTCGATAATCATCTCCTAACAAATTTAATGATTGTACTCTTAAATAAAAATTGTAATCGTTTCTCTGCATTCCTGTTATTTTTGTTTATCGAAATTCTTTAATTTTAATTAATCTCATTAACACGCGAAAACATAATTATCCAATTTCTACAAACACAACTTAATTATTTTTTATTACTTCATCACGCTTTTTTTATTATTATTTTTACCTTGATACGTTTTTCTGTTGTTTTAATCTGTAAAATTAAATTGATATTGCTTATCTCATACGCTGCATGAAGACAATTTTATATTTACGCATAAAAAACATTTTAATACTTTTTTTTAATTCTATAGCTATATGATTGAATTTTTTTGCTATGTCATTTAAGGTATTTTTATAGTCGTCTATATACATATGGGGCATCCATATATTTATAATATTTATGTATACCGGGTGTCCCAAAAATGACTGATGGATTTTAAAATTCAATAACTTGCAAACGGTGACAGGTATTAAAAAAATTCTTGCAGGAGTGTTATGTATGCTGTCAGGAGTTTTTACTGTGATTCTTGATTTTAGTTCGAATTTCAAACAGTAGATGGTGCTGTGAGCAATAAATGCACAGTCCAGATCCGATTATGGTACTTCGGGATCCAGTCAATACATTTTAATCTCCTTTTTTCCCATGGAAAAAGTGAGAGGCCGAAAAATCGAGCCTGGACTTAGCTGTTATTGCTTGCAGTGCCATCTATAGATGCTATTTGTAACTAAAACTGAGAACTGCAGCATAAAAACTCCTGACATCTTGCTTAACACTCCTGCAAGAATTTTTTTTATATCTGTCACCGTTTCCAAGTTACTGAATTTAAAAATCCATCAGTCATTTTTGTGACACCCGGTATATACCGGGTGTCCTAAAAAGGACTCGCTGATTTTAAAATTCAATGACACGCTCTGTATTTTTTGGCCTTTCTCGTCTCCTATGCCAAAAATGAAATTAAAATGTATTGAGTCCGGAAGAACCAAAAATCGGAGCCGGATTTAGCGCATATTGCTCACAGCGCCATCTTTTGTTTATAATTCAAACTAAATTCGAGTTCACGAAATTCGAAATTCGAAATTCGAAATTCACGAAATTCGAAATTCACGAAATTCGAAATTCACGAAATTCGAATCACCGTTTCCAAGTTATTGAATTTAAAAATCCATCAGTCATTTTTGGGACACCCGGTATATACCGGGTGTCCTAAAAAGGACTGGCAGATTTTAAAATTCAATGACACGCTCTGGATTTTTTTGGTCTTTCTCGTCTCCTATGCCAAAAATGAGATTAAAATGTATTGAGTCCCGAATAACCAAAAATCGGGACCGGATTTAGTTCATATTGCTCGCAGCGCCATTTTTTGTTTGTAATTCGAACTAAATTCGAGAATTACATTAAAAAATCTCCTGACGTCATACATAACGCTCTAGCGAGAATTTTTTAAATATCTGTCATCATTTGCAAGCTATTGAATCTAAAAATCAGTCAGTCCTTTTTAGGGTACCCGGTATATATATATTAAAGTCATAAAATACAAACAATAAAATTATGTGTGTAATGAAAATAAGAAAATACAGGTTGTCCATAAACTAATGTCCCAGCTTCGATGGTATCCTAGAGCAGTTCAGTTTAGACTATTTATAACAATTTTACATCAAATTGAATTTAAGCTAACCTAGTTTTTCTTACAAATGTTCAATGTGTGCCCTTTTAGTTATACGACACACATCCAAACTAAAGTCCAATTATTCCTTCACTTCGGTTAACAAGGCGGGAGTAATGGAAGTAATGTCCTCTTCAATTCTGTGTCTCAACTCTGGGAAATGTTTAAGTAGAGGCGGAACGTAGATCATTAGGATCACAATTAAACTTTAAACGAAATGCACGTTGAACTGAAATTACAGATTCACTCTTAGCAAATTGCAGAACACAAAACGCTTTGTGCTCAGGAGTCGCCATTTTGCATATGTGGCACTATAAGTGAGTAAACAACAAAGCAGTACGCGCGCATGCGCTTATTTGAAACTGTTTGAGTTACTCTTTATTTGTGAACTTCAACCAACACTCTAATTCACTTACAGACGGTACTATTAAGAATTATAACTGGAACATTCTTTTGTTGACACCCTGAATATAAATCATGTTTATATGTTATTTTTATAAGTGTTTTCTAGTCCGCATGCGCATAGCTTTAAAAATTACTGTAAAAATACAGTAAAACAGATTATAAATAAATAGTCATTTTGGTATTTGTATGCATCTTACATACTGAGAGTGCTTACTTTTGTCAAATGTTACGGGGTAATTGTTTGGGTGTATATTATTGCTTGACATAAATATATTGAGGTTGTCTCAAAATTTGATTGGATGTAGCGGCTCCGATATGAACGTGTATGCCTGTAGTAAACTTACAGCTACAGGCTCCACATTAACGTGATTAATCTAAAATTGATGTATTTGTGTGGACTTGAAATCCGTCGAATATGAAATATCCGTCGTAATCCATTGAATATGAAATATTCATCCTTTTGGAAGAACTAGCATCGCTACTTCTGATATCGGCGCAAATATTTAAAAAAACGCTCAAAAATTGATGCAATGCCGATTTCGAACCCTTTTTGAAAAATCGACAACGTAGGCAACTTTTGTATACCATTATTCAGTGATTTGCGTTTGTATTGCACGCCTACTTTGCATTGTAGTAAACATTGTTTACAACATATCTTTTCATTTCTTATTAGTTTAATTTATGAAAGCTTAATTAATTTTTAAGTTTTAGCTATAATATTTATCAAGGAATAATTTTTTTTCATATTTATTAAAATAGAATTATAATATTTGGTGTATTTTTAAAGCTTTTGAATAATTACACTGAAATCCAAAATTTTAAATCGTCCTATGACCCCTAGCAACAGGGCTAGGATATGGACAGTAAACTAAGGCTTGTTTGAAGAGCGGCAGTTGCTGAAAAGAAGCCACCGAACGTACTAGCAACATTTAATGGTAGAAAAAAAAGCAATTTATCAAATTACAACGACCATTTGGAAAATGATTTTTTCAGAGACTAAAATTTAAGACGGAGTTGATCATACATTACGTACGCCATGAATGAAACATTAATAGTGATATTACACGTAAAAATTCCAAATGACAAAAATCGCCTGCGACTCGTATGTATTATCCACCTGAAACTTATGTATTATCCAAGCATTTCCTTGGCTGTGCTGGAAAAGGCTTTTCCATCGTAAGATTTCCAAGAAATCTGACGACTCATTTTAAAGTAAATTTCATTATTAAACTTCAAAACGACCCATAATATTACTTTTTACACCGTCGTATAGAGAAAAAAATTTACTTTTAAATGCAATTTGTTTGAAAGCTGTATCTCAATTTGCTCTGAGTTATTAATTTTTTTGTAGTTTTCATTACTTTTTTGTCATAGTGGCAAAAGAAGGTATCCATCTCTGTTGAAAGTAAGGGGAAATACAGATTACTGTAAGATCAATCAGAAAAGGAATAAAATGCGGATTAAACCAATAAAAAACTTCAGATATTCTTTAGATTTCCCATCCTGACGAGAACAATAAGCATTTTTCCAAATGGTTAAAAAATGATGCGCCGGCAAAAATAGCCGAAGCGCAAAATATTATGAGGAAGTGCTGTAAAGAATGCCTTATCATCAAGCCATGGAAGAAATGGGTGAGCCATTCTAAACATCCATTTTATTACAAATGTTGTTTCTTTCCTAAATCTTTTCGGTTATTATTTTTTTCTTTGAAAATTTTTATTTGATTGGTAGTTCTAAAATTTTTATTCCTGTGGATAATCCACAAATTTTATTATTCTTTTAATTTCAAAATTCATAAAGAAATTTTTATTAGAGAACTTATATATATTTTTTATTAAACTGATAATTCTTTGGCTCCAAAAATTTTATTTAATTAGGTCATTATTAGATTAATAATAAAAGAAGTATAATTTTGAGAATTAATATTAAAGATCAAGTTTAATTTAAATTATAAACCATATAATACATTCTCACCTCTTTTCCGCGGAAAAAAAAAAGTTATGATGTATAATTTCAAGAGTTTGAATACACTTATTATTAAAGGAAAAAAAAAAGGGAATTTTTATGTATTGAAAGAATATGTTACAAAATTAAAGAATTGTTAAAAATAAAATTCATAAGCCTGTATCACGGATGTGGAAGTATTGCGATATTAAAAGTACTTTTAAAATTGTAAATTCTAGTCACTGTCATATTTTAAACAAAAAATTGAGTTTGTGTTATTCATAATTATTTCAGTGAAATTTTACAGGTATGGGCTATTTTATTTAAAATTTCTATTTTCAGATGCGCGAATTTTATTTACTTTTTTATTCACTCTTTATTTCACAGGCGCGCGCCATTATTTTAGGTAGCTTTCATTACAAAAATCTACCTATTGCAGCCGTTCGGAGGAAAGCGATTTCAAAAAATTTTGGTATATTTTCATCGATCACGACTCCCAGACCCCGAAACCACCCTCCGTTCAAAAGTTGATATATATATATATATATATATATATATATATATATATATATATATATCCATACATATATATATCTGATATTTGTCACACTGTAACTCTCGTATTTATGAACCGATTTGGATGAAACTCGGTATGTACATAGTACATACCATCGTCTCGACCGAGTTCGTTGGCCAGCTTCATCCGCCATCTTGTTTCAAAATGGCGACCATTTAAAAATTTTAAAAAAATTAAAAATTTGAAATGTGGTACCAAAAAATTAAAAATGGAAAAATATTTTTTTTATGTGTTTGACCTTAATACGGAGATTCCGGAGCAGTTTTTGTTTCGTCTATATCTTAAAAAATGGCTGAGTTATAGCACTTTGAATTTCTAGCGTAGCTGACATTTTGAAGCGTCCTGATTTTTGTCACGCGATAACAGGAGCATTTATGAACCGATATGGATGTACCTTCGTGTGTACATAGTACATACCAATGTCTCGACCAAGTTCGTTCTCCAGCTTCATCCGCCATCTTGTTTCAAAGTGGCGGCCATTTAAAAAAAAATTAAATTTGAAAATTTGAAATGTGGTACCAAAAAATTGGAAAATGAAAAATTTTTTTTTCCTTATGTGTTTGACCTTAATACAAACATTCCGGAACAGTTTTTGTTTCGTCCATATCTAAAAAAACTGGCTGAGTTATAGCATTTTGAATTTCTATTGTGGCTGACATTTTGAAACGACCTGATTTTTGTCAGGCCATAACAGGCTTATTTATGAACCGATTTGGATGTAAGAAGACATGTGGATAGCATATAGCAATGTCTCGATCAAGTTCGCTGGCCAACCTCATCCGCCATCTTATTTCAAAATGGCGGCCATTAAATTAAAAAAAAATATTATATTTAAAGTGAGGTGCAAAAAAATCAGAAATTGAAAAAGGTTTCTTTCTTAAGTATTTGACCTTGATATAAGGATTCCGAAGCATTTTTTATTTTGTCTTTATCTTTAAAAAATGGCTGAGATATAACAGTTTAAATTTCTTTATGTGGGTGACATTTTGATAAATCTGATTTTTTGCCTGCGACAGCAGTCGTATATATCAACCGATTCCGATCTGAGTGAGCATTCGACCAAGTTCAGAGGTTAGCCTCATCCACCATGTTGTCTTAAAATGGCAGGCACTTCAAGATATCGCCGAATTTGGCAACTAAATATAAGTTACTTTAAATAACAGCAGCTTGGATAAAGCTGACTAATTTTGCGTAATTCTCATTCATAATGATTTAGTATTGATAAAAATTAGTATTGAATCTTCTATAATCGGTTTCCACTAAAAATGAGCTTCGTGTGTTTGAATAACATAAGCTAGCTTTTTAAAAATGAGGAATGTGAAAGCTACCTCTTTCTCCCGGCACTGGCCGGAAGGACTTTTTAGTATGTGAAGCTTTCATTTCAAATTTATCACTTCTTGGTAAAAGATGAATTTCTAAAATTATTGAGAAATAAATGTAAAAGATAAATAGTTTAATAAAGCACATAAATTAACGCCTGAATTCCATATTTAATTATTAAAGGTACACATATGCTAAGACAGACTTTAAATACAATTAAATACAATAAACCCAACTGGAGTGAAAAATTAGCCGCGGCCAGGAATCGAACCTGGGTCGACAGCATAACGTGATGTTGCTTTACCGTTAAGCTACCCTGGCCGATGTCCTAGCCTGGCAATTTCTCACTAATAAACCAAGTTGGGGAACGTCACCGTCCATCTATCAGACAGCACTGGATGACGTGACAACGATTAATAAATTTCTTTTTCCATCGATCCGCAATACGGATCGATGGAAAAAGAAATTTATTGTATTGATTTAATTGTATTTAAAGTCTGTCTTAGCATATGTGTACCTTTAATAATTAGATAAATAGTTTGCTGATGCAAATCAATCTATATTATAAAAGACAAACATATCTGTGCGCAACGTACAACATTCTGCGAATGGCAATACTTTGAAATTTGAAATGAAATTCGGTTTTGCAATTTTCGCTACTGCAAATTTTTAGACTTCTCAACATTGCACATTTTAAATTTTTACACCGTCTTATACAGAAAAAATGTGCTTTTAAATTCAATTTGTTTGAAAGCTGTATCTCAATTTATGTTCGAGTTATTATTTTTTTTTTTAGTTTTTAATACCAATTTTCTAATCGTGGCAACTGAAGTACTTTATTTCTATTAAAAATGGTTTAGTTAACTTTATTGATTATATTCTTACTGATGCCATTTTCGCATTGCAATTAAAGATATCTTTTTAAAAATTTGAACAGAAAATGACATTACGCTTTAAAAAAGACAATTTTCCTGATGATGCTGTTATATTTCACTATTTTTCATTCCGCTGATATTGAGTTTGAGACAATAGGCAAAATATTTCAGCGACTGAAAACGACGTCATATTTAAAAGAAAACGATAAATTTATTTGATAAAACGAGATATTTCCCCCTTGAATACGTCTAAAAGTTATAAAATTCTGGAATTTTTATGCGCAGGTACAGAGATTATACTAAGACCTAAAATCACGAGTGGGAATTTTTACATGGAAAGTTGTAATAGTTGACAAACGTGACTTTAAGCTTGAAAAAATATTTATTAATAACCTATTGCGCGTTAAAATGTTTTTAAATGGTTAATATGGATGTGAAAAGTGGAAAATGACTTGATTCGATTTAGATTTAAAGGGGGGGGGGGGATGATTCTATGATTATGTCGAGGTGAAATCATTTTTGCTGATTTTTCATTCCGTAATACCAAGCATTAATTGATATCTTAATCAAAATTACTTATCTTGATTATATGTTACTAATTACGAAATATGAGTAAAGTTTAATTTTTCAATTACTTTAACAGTTGATGTTTATGAAAAAAATATTTTGCTAATCTTAGGTTAAAATATGTCTTTAGAGAGCTAAACTAACAAGTGTAGATGGATTTTTTATTGTAATTATTGCTGTCGATGTATTATAAATATGATGCAAAATTTCCTTTTTAAACATTTTCTTTCGTCGAAATTCGACGGGATCCACCTCGTTATTATAAAATTTAATTTTCTAAAATTACTCTTCTCATTTTGGTTTTTCATTTTCTTTTAGCTTTTCCATAACTTTTTATGAACTTTTCTAAAAATTTTAAACATCTCATTCTACCATTTTATCTTTTTCAGTTCCCAAATTTTAATTTTACTTTCTTTATTATCTGCTCTCCGTATCTATTTAACTTAGGCATGAAATGGAACAGTTAGCTAAAGTAAATAATGTGGACCATCGGTTATTGCTAAATATTTACTCTTTCTCTACTTTTATTAAATATTTTATGTTACTTCATTATGTTCTTTCACAACGCAAGGCGAAGTAATGTAGCTATCCTTTCCTATACTAACCATTTACATTCACGTGACCGTGTATGTGTGTAATTTCTGTTTTCAGCACAACATGCATCAGCAGTGATAACTTTGCACTACCCTAAAAAAAGATGAAATGCTTTCTAGCTGCCATTTAATAAATATTTTCAAATAGTTTTGATTTTGGTTGATAAGCGGAATTACCAGTATACTTATGTATGTTAGCCACTGATGCAATCTTCATTTTTGGTACTGTCTGTTAAACTTGAATGGTGCATGGAATTTTTCAGAAATTTTTCTGAGTAAAAAGCTGTATTTTTTAATTTAGCAAGAACGAAAAATCATGGATAAAACACAAATTTAGAAACATTTTCCAACACAAACAGATTATTATTAAAAATGTTCATTTTTTCATGCAGGGGCATCAAGTAAATTTAAATAAAATGAACCACAAATGATATTTTTTCGTAGATCATAACGTAAAGGAATTTTTTTGTGTCCGAGTAAACGAACTATAAATGCAGCACATTTCATTTTCGGTATCAAACATTCTACAGTGAACCCCATTAATATGTAAAAATTATATCTTATTCCAAGTATATTTAAGTGATTTTGAGTTTTTTTTTTTTGTGTGTGTGTGTGTGTGTATAATATATCGTTTTATGTTGCTTAGTCATATAATTATGAAGGAAAGCTCAGGTGAACTCGATTATGAAAAATTAAACTTTTTAAAAATCTACTGTAACTATTTGATCAGACTTGCATGATTAATAAGAAAATTTTCCGGTGTTGTTTTAGCGTTATTGCATATCGTTCTCATGCCATTTACCAAATACTACTATAAAGAATCAAGTAAAAGAGTTGTTCCTTAACAGCCAACATTTTCTCTAATACATTAGAAAATATAATAGCTCAATGGCGTTCGCATCGTTTTCAGAAATGTATTAGTTAAAACAAAAGATGAAATTCACTGATATATTTCGCTTGGTTCAATGTACGAGTTCAGAAACTGACCAAAGTAGCAGACGAAGCCTGGTGGTCTATGTATAATTAAATGTCAGGGGGAAATTCAGATTTTTTCCCTTTTATAAAAATTCAATTCGCAGTTTCATCGCTTAGCTTGAGAGAAATATTACCGTTTGACAACCTTGGACAGTGTAAAAAATTAAGATAATTCTTGTAAGATAATTATAAAAGGAGAAGAACGAAGAAAATTGCCACAAAAAAAAAATGGCTGAATATCGTCTAACTTTGCATGAGCGTCATTATTTTCCCCTTTGACACCATTTATAATATTTCAAATTTTAGTTGTTTACAAGGCGTATAACCAACAGAGTGAAAAAGTATCCAAGCCTGGAATCGAACCCGTGTCCTCGGCATAGCGCACGGACGTTCTACCAACTGAACTACTTGGAACGATATATATATATATAGATTTGACACCATTTATTTTCAAGAATATTTAAATGCACTAAATTAATTCTTTTGAAAAAAGTGTTTTTGAACGTTTTTCATAAAGGAAAGGAACTAATTTATTTAACTCTTAAAAAAAATTAACGATATTTTCGAAAAATGCTTCATTTTAAAATTCATTTTTTTCCCCTTAATTCTTTCCTGTAAACTACTGTTTCTAAAAACAATCAACAACTACAACAACGAAAACAGTAGTTTATAGAATATTTATTTTCAAACAATGATTAACACTTTCACAAAACTGAAAATGAAGCAGAATAATTTGTTTTGGAGTAAGACACAAAAAAGGGTAGAAAATGAAATAAATAGAATTTTACTGTTAATTAAGTTTCTGCACGAAGTTTTTTATGCGTTTTACTTTGATCGTCGATGAAATTTTTAGGATCATTTTATCTTCACGAACTTTAATAAATTCTAAATTGATTTTTGAAAAAAAAAATGTTATTATTTATTCCAGAAAAAATTGAGAAATTCAAAAAATGAAAGATTATGATATTTCCCGAAATAAAGTATTAAATAATAAATTAGTTTTTGTAATCAGATAAGAAATATGAACGTTAAATTATATTAAGGGGGAACAAGACCTTTGAGTTTGTCGAAACGATCGAGAACATCACATTTTTCAATGTACTAAAATGCAAATAATATGCAATTAAGATATTTTCCCATTTCTGTCTAAAGTATGTTTTCTTAGCGATATTATCTAGAAAAATAAATCTTGTATATACAAAGTTAATATTTAAATTTTAAATTTAAAAAATTCACTCACTAATGCATGAATTATAATCATTAAGTGCCTGCGCGCATGATAAAACTATAAATTATGCATATAGAAAACAATTTTTATTAAAATATAATAGCAACACACCTACTTCTAAATTAAAAACAAAATAGATACACAAAGTTTTGTTTAAAATTTGATTTTATCGCAAAATTAAAAAAATTACAACAATAATTTTTTTTCCAAGTTTTCCAAGTGCAAAAGGATAAATAACCAAAATATGTGACTTTTTTTTCGTTTTAGCATGGAAACTATAAAGAAATGAATATTTGGTAACTTTTTTAAGCAATAGCTGATACAATAGTTTGAATGTAAAAGTGCGAGCAAACTCCAAATTTACTAATCTGAGAAAACACGATTGTACTAACCGTCTATTAAGGATTATAACTAAAGAAATAATACAAAATAATTTTGAATGTTCTTCTTTTTAATATTGTTGAGAATTTTTGAGGAAAATAAGAATAAATCAAAATCTCAAAATCGATTTTTTGAAAGTTTAAAGGTCGTGTGCCTTCTTAAATTCAATATGTTCATTTGAATGTAATTTGATGCTAACTAATGGTGAACGTTATGTGAGGAATTGAGGCTATCTATATATTTAAAACGCTAAGCATTTTCTTTTTACTGACCGTGACAGAAAATTTCCTGCATCAAATTACATCATTCATTTTTTAATGAAAGATATTTGGCCACATATTTGTTATCGTGCATTAGTTTATTCAAAAATTTTATTAATTATCCGTAATTTTAAATTAAAATTCTACTTCTACGCATGCGCATCATATACGTACAAATCTACCTTTAGAGTGACGCGTTGCAATGCGCATAGATGCTCGCTCAGTTGAATTTTCAATAACATGTCGAACTCCGTATCATTTGCGATTCATTTGCAGCTTTACCTCACTGTAAACTTTTTTTTTTTTTTTTTTTTTTTTTTAATAAAGTTAAAACTGTTTGGCTTTTTGAGAATAAATAATGATGTAAAAATTTGTTGTAGCAATATTTAAAGCTGGATACCGTTTATTTCGTGCGGTGTGTCATATAATTTTTTTAATACACAAGGTAAACACCGTGATCAGAAACGTAAATTTATGTATAAATAAATTAAACAAATACTTTATCTCTTTCAAAGCAGCAGCAACAAAGTACTTTCCGCTTATCAAACAGAATCCTTAGAGCGTTTTTCAATTAACCGACACAATAACAAAAATTTTACGTAATTGTCATTATATGTCATTGATTTTAAACAAAATAAACATCAAAATTTGTAGGAAAACAAGTTGCACATATCAATTCATTTTGTATGCAACTATGTCGGATAGTGATAAATGTGTATGATACATCAGTGTTGTGCCGAAAATGGAAAGGCACGTTTAAGGAAGTGCAAGAGAAACCAGAGAAACTGCCTACATGCAAAAATAAATAAATAAATAAATAAATAAATAAGTAAATAAAAAATAAATAAATAAAATTTATTATCGCATAACATAAACTAAATGTTTTTATTTAAAGAACCCGAATTTAAAAGGAGAGATTTTAGTTATTTCAATGTAGTATAAAAGAAGGTAATTTTAGTATGTGCATTCATACATGTAGCGTGGCTTGCCTGATGCATATCTGCATTTTCTTCAATTCAAAGAAATTTAAATCAGTACTAGCCGCAATTGGCGACCAGTTTGGGTTGCGAACGCATGCTAAGCATTGTATCATGTTTCTTTTATTCATAATTTAATTTACTTGGACTCCCTTAAATAAAATTAATATAATTTCTTAAGCTAATATTAGGTTTTGTTGCATTAAAATATCTCAATTTTTTGATTTTTTGTAAGCAAGTAAATCCTATTGGTTTACAATGGAAGTCTATGGGAATTCGGCGAAATATTAGAGATATCGCCAAGCTGGCGCCATTTTTGCGACTAATTTGGTCGCCAAATTTGGCGGTATATCGCCAAGTTAACGACAAACTTTGCGGTATTTATTGATAGAACAGGGTCCCCCTATGGTAACCCCATTATAGGTAAAAAGGTGCATTAAATGCTGTTCAATAACCAATGAGGTGCGTTTCATCAAGGCATTCGGGCGTTGCCATTAAACAATGAACAAATAATCACAATTTCTGTGCCATGTACAATAGCGTAATATATATATGGACTTCATTTACCAATACTATGCTAAAAAAAAGTCATGCATGGTTGTCACTGACTGACTTCGGGCGTGTGTGCTTTTCCACCTACCGAACTGATCATGATTTTAGCAAATTAAGATTTTCATGATACTATTTATAACAATTCCTACTATTTTGGATTTTTCCAAAGAATTATTCTTTAAAAATTTCTAACATTTTAAAGTTGTCATGAAATTTTTATCCCGTCGAGAAAAAAATGGCCATACTTTTTTTTTTTTGAACAAAAAAACTATGGTTATTTTTTCTCCATTCTGACCAGAAAATCAGAGTTCTAACTTTTTACAGCTGATCTTCAATCTTCACCTAACACTTTGTTTATAATAGCTGTTTCATAATAATGGAAGCCGTCAGTCCATCAGAAGAAAATTATCCATTCCAAAGGTATAAGTGCGTTTGAAAAAACTATGAACTAATTAATGAATTAAGTGCAATTTTATATTTCACCTTCCTACTTGGTGAAGATTTTTATAAATCCAGTTTATCGAAGAATTTTTTTTTTTCCGTGGTGAGCTTGGTCCATATTAACTTGGATAATCGGGACTGTACTGTATCTATATTTATATACACATATTTTTATTTCATCGGGGGCGACACTAAATTCTGAAAAAGCAGAATTCCTGTTTTCTAGTTTTAGTTGCACTACTTTTCCACCCTGTTACTTTTTTTACTCTGCTTTTTCACTGAGTTTTTTTTTTAATATATATATTTACTCGACTGCATACGGAAACGGAGTGTGATGTGATAAGCATTGCGACTCCATGTATTCTAAAACCGTTTAAAGTAAGTTCATAAAATTACAAAAATGTAAGACATTTTGGACAAGGTGCATGCTATATTCAAAATATTTGAAAAAGTTTTCATTAAATTGAAAATAAATTATAAAATATTTAAATAAAAAAAGTCAAACGTTTTTGCATATTTTTGAAATGTAACGTTTTCTCTTCAAATTCAATTTCATGTTTAGCTTAATCATCTAGATTGTCGAAAAATTAACCCAATTGTAAAAATTGTAGTTATATGGTTTAAAGATGACAGTATACACAAAATCAGAAAGGAATTTATTCGAATTTTTAAATAGTAATGTGACTCATTGGCAGAGATTTCTTTAAAAAGAATATAATTCAGGCAACCGTGCAATATATTAAAATCAATTCTTTGCACAGTGTTCGGAATGTACTAAGCAGTAAGAATAACTTAAGACAGAATATTTATTTTAGGAATTTTTAAAGGTACCGTCACGCTTAAAGACTTGATATGTTAAGTTACGACTGCGCCATTGTTTTACAGAATAATACATTTTTATAAATATTTATTTTTTTCTAAGTTTTGATTTTTGACTTTACTTCCGTCAGAGATAAACGAAGTATTTTGAATTTCATATCATGTTTTTGCGAATTTATGAATGCAACGTTTGTATGGCTCTTTGAAGCAAATAAATCAATAAGTATATTATGGACAAATGTTTTACATAAAAGAAACATTAAAAAAGTATTATCGGAAAATGAATAATTCAGTCAGTCAGATTTTTCATATCTGAAATAGTAAACATATATATTTATTCCTATTGTGCTGTTATACAGGTAAAAAATATATTTGCAACTGCAAAAACTTTCCATTTACTGACAGGATAAAAATACCTCTATTTACATTGTTTTTATAGAATTATGAGGTTTCCATAATAGTATATTTTGTTAACTAATATAACTATTCTTTTAAATATTTTACAAAAAAATCTATAACCATTATTTTATTAAATAAATTTTAATGGAAAAACCTATCTAAATTTGATAAATATAATCACTAATATCATCATAAATATTATTAGCATAAATATATTTTAATATACTTCAAAAATTAAGGAATATAATTAGTAATGTGGAGCAATTTCTTGATACATAATTTGGGTGCAAATGGTGAAACTGTTTTGTATATTAAATTAAACATCATTGAATTTAACATTATTGAATAAAAATTATCATGAGAAAGCGTGAGAGGAAGTATACATTTTTTGTTTTGTGAAATTCTTATTTTATTTGGAGAACGATACATTTTTGAAATGCCTTTTTTTTCTCATAATTATTTTTCTTAATTTTAGGTTGAAGTGAAACTCGAAGGACATTCAGTTATGCAGAAAGATATGCAGTAGTCAACACAGACAGAATATATACAAGCTTTAAAACAATTTTATATATTTCAAGAAATACAGAAAATAAATTATAAAGTTATATATTTCCAACTTGATTAATCAACGGGATAGTGTATCCACAATGTATTTTCTTTAACATTTAGTCATTTAATTTAAAAATGGCTTAAATATATGTAACAACAACGAAATGTTCGTAAACTCTTCCATATTGCTAGGTACTGCCTGAATTATATTTGAGGTAATATGAAATATAAAATTAGAAACAGTAATTATTTTTCCCTTTTTAAGCAATTTTATGGTTGTCTTAAAATGAAACGAAATGAAGAGATCATAATATCTCTTTTTGCACATCAAGTCAAAGAAGACAAAGTAGTAGAAAAATAGTGGTATTAATTTATTTTTCAATGGATTGGAATATAACTATAATATGAATAACGAATAGTTATCTCAATATTGAATTTCGAATTAAAAATCAGAAATTGGATGTTCATATGAGATTTACATTCTATTAAAGAGGTCTGTTTTAATTTCCCTCCTAAAAATCGTCAATACTCTCTGGACACAAGCTACTCATCCAGAGGATATAAACAATCAATATTACGTTGTTATTCATCATATTCTAATATTTACGGAATCGATCAAACTGTTACTTATCCAAATTCATCGTTTTAGTACAAAATATATTATATCATTGCTAAATATAATAATGTTTTAGAAAATTTTTAAAGTTTAGATTAAAATGATTCTTTTATATATGTATATATAATATGCTGTTGCGGAAAAGTTGACAGTGCATTTTAAATACGGGGAATTTTATCCCTTCAATAATATGTTTATATGTGAAAAGTTTTGGAAAATCATTATAATTTACTTAGAGAACTGAAACCTAACAAACAAATATGGAGGGTTTAATAAACGAATCGTTTATCATTGTAAATACCACAAATTCTTCTGACGAATTGTACCATATAGACAGCATAAAATTGCAGAATACCATCTCGGACAATTTCAATTTTACAAATACCATTTCTCTACCCATCGATATTCCCTTGGCAACGCTTTTGCCATTGTCGATATCATTAGGATTGCTGATAATCGTAACTATTATTGGAAATGTGTTTGTTATGGCTGCAATTTGCCGTGAAAGAAATTTACAAACTGTGGGCAATTATCTGGTATTCTCGCTGTCATTTGCTGACTTCATGGTTGCCTGTCTTGTAATGCCACTAGGAGCACTATATGAGTTGATGGATCAAAACTGGATACTGAGCTCTGAATTGTGTGAAGTTTGGACATCAGCAGATGTTTTGTGTTGCACAGCTTCCATACTTCATTTGGTTGCAATAGCTTTGGACAGATTTTGGGCTGTGACAAACATCGACTACATGCAGCAAAGAAGTAGAAAAAGAATTGGAATAATGATATTTTTAGTGTGGATAGTGGCAGCGATAGTTTCTTTCTTGCCAATATTGGGTTGGAAAGACGACATGTTTCTTCAGAGAATAAAAGAGGAACAGAGGTAAGAAACATTTTACTTAAATTTTATTATAGGCTAGTTCCATGGATTTTTGTAGTGTAAGTCACAGACCTGATAACTCTTATCCTTACTGGCCACCGTTATTTCCGAAAAGTTTCCTTAGCCTTATTCAATTAATGAGATATCTCCCTTAGAATAAGTTACATTTTTCCGTTCTAAAATACTGGTAGCCAAAATTCCAAGCATGTGACTTAAATTACAAGTACCCATGGAAATAGCCTATAGTTATTTTATACATGTGGTAAATTTAAAACATAATACGTATTTTATTGGCAAATTGCCAACACCTTTATTAAACGACTTTTTGATGATTCATTTTTTAGCTAAAATTAGTTCATTTGTAGGTATGTCAAAAAAATTATTTTTCTCAAATTCATACAATCTATTTGTTAATTTTTTGGAAGTATTTTATAGCAAATCTAAATGGATTGAAATGAACTCAAAAATAAAAGCAAATATCGAAGTTTCTCTAATTTATTAAAGTTTTTTCGTTATTAAAATTAAAAAATATATATATTTCTAATTCGAATAGACATTCCATAAGATTTAAGGTCTATAGAATAGAGTTAATTTAGGAATGAAAATGAGAACATTTATTAAAAGAAGCATGTGTTTTAATTCAAAGACCTCGCTTTTTTCTATAGTTGTGTTGAAATAATAAATTCGGCTTATTTAATTAAAAAAAAGAATAAACAAGTATTTTTTTTCTGTACAAAAATGGTGGTTAAAAAAAACAAAAAAAACAAAAAAAAAAACAAAAAAAAAAACAAAAACAAACCAAAAAAAAAAAAACGAGAAAACAGGAATTTTGCTTTTTCAGAATTTAGTGTCACCCCCGATGAAAACAATGTATGTATATATAAATAGTACAAAACATATTTCAATTTTAAGACTTAAAACACGCACTCATTTTATGTAAATTTGTATGTATGTATGTATTTTATGTAAATTTGTATTTATGACGTCATTTTATGTAAAATGACATCATTTCATCCGCTTAAGAACCGCACATTTACGATCCACTCTTAAACATCTACAGTAAAGCATGCATAGGATGTCTCTATCGCAAAATAATTCACAAATGCAGCAAAAAGATGCCATCATTAAAGAAACCCGAGAACAAAACGGCTATCTCATGATTCACAGAAATTCATTTATTTGTAAGATTAATATAGGTAACTTAAAATTAAATATAGTTTGTAAATAGCTCCATGTTTTAACAAAAATTTTATATTTCTTCAAAAAAATTTATATTTCTTCAAAAAATTTATATTTCTTATAAAAATTTATATTTCTTCAAAATGGCACGCATTTTAATTACATTTTCTTTCGGTTGTTATGAGAAAATGCTAACAAAAAGATATACAGTAAACTCTGTCTAAGGCGGAATCGGTTGGGACTGAGAAAACTTTCCGTTGTAGACAATATTTCGGCTTATGCAAAATGCTCCCACCTCCCCCCCCCCTCTCCACACCGCAAAAAAATCTCGATTTTTTATTATTTTTCATTGATTTTCCTGACTCGAAAATCGATAGAAAACTGAAGTTCTGAAAGATCCTTTGTCTTTATAGGTAAATGAAAAACGCTATTCAATTTCTTAGTACTGCTGTAATACATGCGAATTGGCGCGTACTCGTACAGGTAAAGTAGAAACAAAAACATGCATTTTGTTGATTATTTAAGATTTCACACACAAAAAGTAATAAACTTCGAGAATGAGACAAAACGCTATATTTTTTTAATTTGAGTACAACCTTAAAATATAATATATTGTACTTTAGAAAATATATGTATTTTCATAAATTTGCATTCAATTCAATTTTGTATAAGAAAAAATGTCATAAGCAAGAATTCCTTAAAATTTAAACAGTTTCTGCTCTTTTGAATTAACTTTTTCAAAGTGTTACGGAATTTAACTGACATCCTCGACATTGAGTATTTGACTAAACAGTTTTAAAGTTTGACAAACGAAATGCCTTTCATTTTTAAAATATCCTTTTTTCCGCCTTATGCAAAATTTTGGTTTCGGTGGGACCTTAAAATCCTTTCCGTTTCCGCGTTAGACAGATTATTTTATTACACTATATTTCGACATGTTCCATATCGCATGTTCCTGGATGTTTATGCTAATAAAAAAATATATAACAGCTTATACGGATTAATTAGCAATTTCGATGCTTGCAGATATTTTGGAAGGGAAATGAGCTTGAATTTATAGCGAATAAGAATATCTTTAGTGCAGAATTAGAAATTCAACGGAACGCAAGTGTTGAAAAATACCTGCCGAATCGGCCTACAGGCGGATGTAGATTACAAAGTTAAGTACTAATTTCATCAACAAAAACTAAATCAAGATTAGAGAGACACCCAATTTAACAATATATTTAACAATATAGCGGCCATATATCTGACCGCTTTAGACGAGTTTTTAATTCCGTTTTTTTTTTTTTTTTTTTCAAGATCTGGTTTTATTAGAATAATGTTAATACGATATTTGTTTCTTCAACCCTTATTTTTGCTTAATTTGTTTTTTCTGTAACAGTTGGTCCTGTCTAAAACTTGTCAATATAACAAGATAATATTCAGAAGATTTATAATAAATCTAAACCGATTAGATAACTTATGAATTGACGAAATTATCAGTTTCTTTCTTTTTCAACTCCCTCTCCCCTCTTTTTTTTTTTTTTTTTTTTTTTTTTTTTTTTTTTTTTTTGTAACAGTCGGCCCTATCAAAAATGTGTCAATAAAAAAGTTGTAGATAGTTTATAGAAGATTTATAATAAGGTTGAGTGAATTTGATATGTTAAGAAATGACGAAGTTATAATTTTTTTTTTCCTAAGTGAAACACAATTTTTTGCTCCCATTGAGCCTATTTTTAATTTTATCAAAAATCTGTGTTACATAAATTTTTGGTCCTTATCTTAGAAGTAATAACTGTAAACTAATTTTATATGTATTTTAATTAAGAAGTTATTTTTTTTTCACTAAACCCATCCCTATTTCCACACCCTCGGTCCGATTTTGCCCATTAACGAACTGGACCGAGATTTTTTTGCCCCTTTATTTTATGTACCAATTTGGAAGAGATTTGTGCAGAATTATGGAAATTATCGTGTCCATAAAAAAAGTTATATATATATCATATATTTGTGATTTCAAATTTATTTATTATATATATATGTGTGTGCATATATATATATATATATATATGTGTGTATATATATATATATATATATATATATATATATATATATAGTTAAAAAATTCCAATAGTAATTTCAAACATTACCACAAACTGTAAACTTTAATTGAAATACAAATTTAACTGAACCAATCAAATAAGAACTATATTTTAACTTAATAAACAAATCTCTAAGAAACACAACTTAACCAACTTTAACTTAAACAAAATCAACCATAAGAAACAAGACAAATAACTAACTAAACATGTAGACAGGTTGCGTGGCTTATGACACACTAATGCAGGGTTAAAATATATGCAGGGTTAAAATATAATGCAGGGTTAATATATATATATGTGTGTGGGTGTGTCAGGGGCGGATCCAGAGAATCGTTTTGGGGGGGGGAGGGGGGGATACCGAGTGACATATAATCAACGTAGTCACACTTTCTGTTGCTCAAATCATTCCTTGCTGTTAATTATTAAAAAAATATGAAATAATTAATGCGATTTTAAAATATTTCAGACTCTCGATTATCCGACGTCCGATTAACCGAAACACTCGGTTATCCAACACTCTTATTATATAATCCCGCCCTCTCCCCAAAATATGGTTTATTGTTACTTATTAGGTTGAAAAATTTAAAACGTTATAATAGAATTTATTTATTAAATGTCTTATTTTTTTTCTTTTTCTTTTTATTCTTGTACTATGGTAATTATTTATCTTACTTTTTGTTCTTTTAGTTATAGTGAAGTTTTAACAACGTTAATAACACAAGCCTGCGATAATTGTCTTTTTTAACTTTTGATAATTGATTTTGATGTATTTTTTAGCACTGAATCCGAAAATGACCTTCATTTTAACCATCACGTCACGATTTTCGCAAATCGTAAATTTCAAAGTTAAAAAGTAAAAAAATAGCGAAAATATCTCAAAGCAATTTGTCAAAGCCTTAATAAAAGAAGGTAAATGTTTTAAATACATCTGCGACAAATTTCCCAACCTTATCAACCAAAATAAAAGAGGATATCGAGATGAACCCCATAGAGAGGATAAAAGGAAAAGCGAGAAGCAGAGCATGAGCGGTTCAAAGAAACTTCCACGCATGGAATAAAATTATAAGGATTTTAAATACATAATATTTTACATGTTTAACTGTAAAAATGCATAGTATAAGCAAAAAATGAATGAATTATTATGAAAAAAAGTTATGTCTATTTTATAGTAGCAGATTTTCCCAATATTTCGACTTCTTAAAAAAATTAAAAAATTGCGATTTGTGAAAAATCCTGACGTGATGCTATGGTAAAAAATGAAGGGCATTTTTGGATTCAGCAATAAAAAATAGATAAGAATAAATTATCGAAAGCTGAAAAAAATAACCATCACATCCATTTTTTAATATCAGATTTCAGAAAGAGAATAATCTCTGAAAAAGGATCCTCTTCAGAAATCTGAAGGGGTGTTAACATCCTTGAAAGTCAAAATGTGTCATCTAAGTGGTGTGTATGCCTCTTCACAGGCGCGGATTCAAGGAAGGGGGAGATCGCGCCGATCTCCCCCCCCCCCCGCTCTTTTGGATCAAAAAATATAAACCACCGATTATCGCGAATTTCGACAAATGGTTGCCGAAAAAAATCCATTTCGTCAATCGTTCGCAGGTCAAATGATCGCAAAAAAACGCGAATTTTGCCAAAGGATCGCTCAAAAGACGCCAAATTTCGTCAAAGGATCGCGCAAAAACGCGAATTTCCTCAAAGAAGCGCGGAAAAAACGTGAATTTAGTGAAAAAATCGGGCATTTTGTCAAAGGATCACGAAATAAACGCAAATTTCGTCAAAGGATCGCAGAAAAAAAACGCAAATTTCTTCAAAGGATCGCAGAAAAACGCGAATTTCGCCAAACAATTGCGGAAAAAGCGCTAATTTCACGAAAGAATCGCACAAAAAACGCTACTTTCGTCAACAGACGTCGGAAAAATGCGAGTTTCGTCAAAGAATTGCGATAAAAATAGACTAATTTCATCAAAGGGCCGCGTAAATAACGCATAATTAGCACCAGGAGGAAATTCCCCTAGACGCGCATCCACCGTGGGCGGGGGGGTTCGATCGGGACGGTCGCCCCAATCCAAGATATAAATCCAACGCTTTTAACGCAGTTTTCGCGGAATAGACAGACAAGCAAACGAAAGGGTATCAAACCCTTTTCGGAAAGAAAGAAAACGAAACACTTTTCGGGTGTTAATGGTAAACCTCACTGACGTTTCGCCAATTAGTGAACAATAAAGGATTATGTCCTGTCAAAAGGCATATGGCGCCATAATTTTTGAAACTATCGGTTGAAGTTGGGACGATGCCACTTCGTGTACCTTTTGTTGAATCTCTACATCAGAAATTGACAATGTTATGCGGATCCTTTTAAAGTGCTGAAACTTTTTCGTTCTTTCAAAGAAGCTGCATTTCTAATTTCCCCCGATCGCCCCCCCCCCCCGCGTGGATCCGTGCCTGGTGTGTGTGTGTGTGTGTGTGTGTGTGTAGAGAGAGAGAGAAAGTTTTAAACGATTCTGAGAAGTTTTTACAGTACATTAATCAGTTTTCTTAGCCCTTTTATGATGCGCGTCATTTTTAAACATTTAAAATTTGAGTGCCAGTAATTATGCGTAGTATTTTTCGCTTTCTTTTCCTATTAATATTTTCCAAAAACTCTGAGATTTCAGAAGACAAAGTTTTCAACCAAGATAGTCTAGTACTAAACAAATAAAAACTATATGCATCATTTATGAGACGTATACGTACAACCTGCTCTGAAAGGATAAACACGGCACCATCGCAAAATCCAAGTTTTTCTGATGCTGTCACTTCTCAAGTAAACACATTTATGCTCAACAAACGTGTTCGAGAGCAACATAACGTAAAGCGAGGAGAGTTCGCGCGGTAGAAGAGATTGCGCACAAAGAGATTCGACGGGAAGGAGCAGAGTGCGCGCCCAGTGACACCAGGTAGTTATACAGCAGCTTTAGTGCAGTGTCTACATGAAAGCAGTGCTATTTTGTCAAAGCAGTGCAATTTTGTTTTCTTTTCCCAAAGTAAGTGCTTGAATTTTCATAACTATTCATCTAAATTTTTATAGAACGTCAGCAATACAAAATATTTTGAACTTAAACGATTTCTTATAAACTACTAACCTGGACTAAGTATGCGAACACCAAAAATTCATTTTGGAAGTGGCCATATTTAAATAAAAGGCCGCGTAATCTCTCCTACCAAAATAAGAGAGTTTCGCATCTGCTACTTAGGAGAGATGACGCATTTCGCCATAAGTTTAAGTGCTAGGAGAAATTACGCAGCTTATTGATAAATTTGTATGAATTGCAAATTACGTGTAAAACATGTGAATGAATCAATTTTGAAATAATTTCGGAAAAACACATAATTATCAAAACTAAATTAATTTGCAAAAAAATACTTTTTCAGATAAAAATTTTATTAATAAATTAATAATACAGTTGTTATTAAATTAATTTTATATGATTATTTTTGTTAATAGATTAATAATATATTTGTTAATAATTTAATTAAATATTTATATATATTTTTTTAATTTATGAACAATTAATTTGCTAATAAATTAATTTTGTTAACTAAAACAAATTTTCTAATACAATGTTTTGGAAAAGCTTTCACCCATTCCAAGTAGTGTAATGGCATCGAAATCAAAAGGAAACAGAGTGCAACTAATGTTACTGATCCACAAAATATACTTGAAAAAAGACTTAAGAAGGATGCCGCTACAAAAAAAAAAGCTGAAAATAAGGTGCTTTCACAAAAAGTGGGATAAAAAAAACTCAAGGAAAAAAACCAAAAGTCAATGAGGATGAGTGCACTGAATGTCTGAAACTGTACCAGGAGACAACTTCGACAACTGACTGGATTCAACGTATTGCTTGTTGCAGGTGATTGCACGAAAAATGCACGATTTACAACAATAAGTGCATCGATTGTGGACGACGACAACTTCGGTTAGCAAACAAAATACAATGAAACTGTGGAAATTGAAATGAAGTAATTTTCAAGTTAAACATGTTATCAACTAGATTAATGTTATTTTGTAATCTTAGTAGGGCTTGTTTTTTCTGATATTTTAATCTATTTAAATTAAAAATTTTAACTGTTGTTAAAATTTTTTCTTTTATTTATTATTTAAACATTTGGTTGAAATATTCACTCCTAATACAATAATATTTACTCACAAAAACCTTTCAACAATGTCGATTAAGTGTAATTATTATTGTTAACAATTTAATTGTAGTTATTATTAATAACAATCTCTTCTACCTATGTGCGCAATCTCTTCTACCCATGTGTGCGTTCACTCCTACCTTGTAAGGAGATATTGCGCAAAATAGTTTTCTTCGTTTTATTACTGCTATTCTATTAAATTACAGTATAACAACAAAATAATAATGAGAATGCATAAAAAACAAATGAAGTCAAATTTATTCATGCATAGTTTAGCAAAATATTAATATTTAGATTTTTTATTATTATTCTTTTGAAATGTGCGCAGACTCTCCTCGCTTTACGTTATGCTAAATTATGAGCATAAAATGAACATTATCATATTACGCTTGCATAAAGCAATTACATTGCGAAGATGAAAATATTTACTTGTGAACTGATAGCATTCTAAAAACCAATGCTGATACTGGGTTGAAGAAACTAATGACTGTAAAAACACATTGAAATCGCTTCGGAAAATTGCATGTCGCAAATAAAACTTTGTTTCTTTTAATCTCAAAATCTAATGGTTTCTAAAGATAAATAAATTATTTTCGGAATCGTAGGTAGCTTTGAAAAGGATATTCTTTGTAAATTTTTGCCAGATCAAGTAACATTTATCTTTATCTATAGTGTATGCCGGAGTTGCGGTTGTGGGTAATGCATCTACACTGGTGTGCAAAAATTAAGGACGAAGCAGATAAATTAAAACCCGAACAAGGCAACAGAATGGATTATTTAAATAATTTTCATCGCTTGTCCCATATTTTTTCATCTTGGGGATCTTATGGTAAAGCTATACTTTTGGTTGATGTGGAAAACGTCTGCTTGATGATACATTCAAAAAACATCTCATCCTTAATTTTTGCACACCGGTGTATTCGTGCCCTGTTCTTTCTTTAAACCTCTCTGCTTCTTGACTTCTGTAAAGGACACCATCGCTTACAAATACAAGAACACATTACATATAAAGCAGGTATAATGCCCACATACATATGTATGTGTGTGTGCGTGTGTTTGCGAGTGTTTATAATAAAGGCCTAAATTCGGTGAATAATAATTTTAAAATTAGTTAACATTTTCGTCAATACATACTGCTGTTCTGTCTAAATTGCAAGAATACTTAAACTAATGAGTAAAGATGGATAAAAATCATTCATATCTTATACTAAATTCTGTTTAGTTTTTAAACCGTGCAAAAATTATTTACATTTTTTTTTTTACTATTTTCAGAGTTCTTACCGGGTGAGACGATGCAGTATCATATGTTATTTAAAATGGGATCAATTAACATTTCTATAGTCAATTGAAGCTTTCTGACAAATATAAAATTCATTGCATCTTGATATATATCAAAGTTACTGACTTATTGAATTTTAAATTTGGAAAGTTCCTATAACGATTATCTCGTTATATATGTTTGCGTTTGATACCCCCCCCCCCCAGTTTCATTTAAAATTCTGTTTAATAGTTTATTTATTTTAGTGCACTATAGTCAAACAGTGCACTATAGTCAAACAGCCCCTAAATTAAATTTAACATTTAAAAACTAAATCGATTGTAGTAATGGCCCTGCACATTTAAATTAAATTATTCTAGTTACTCATCTCTTTAATAAAATAATATCAGTGATTCAGTCTTCATTTCTACATTGTGAGTTTCTCACACATACGATTTAACCTTGTAGAAAATTCGTTACTGCTGACTGTTTTTAACAAAAGCATTTTAACTTCGGTCACTTCCTTATTTGGGCATGAATATAACTCATCGTTTAAAACCACTTAATATGCAATCTATTCATTAGAATTATTTTCGCTCTACTCTTTAACAGTCACACCCTTTTGTTCATATGTATGTCAATTCTGCATTTTTATGGTAATGCACGTTGTTAATCTTTGATCTAACATCTGTTCTAGAAAAATACATTCTCATGCCCTTTTCGCCTAACGAATTCGGTCAGTTTTCACCCGCTCTCTGTATCCAGAAACATTTTTTTTTACACTTAACCGCAGCTGTATCAAAGACAGATTATTTTGCGCTTCTCAAGATTCAGGAATTTTAGCAACTCACAATCTGGCACCCCAACACAATTAATATATGGTAGAAGCCTACCGTATGTATTTGGCGAATACATACCAGCCAATGTTTCTCTCGGCCTCTTGTGCATGGTGCAAAAATACTTTTAGTTTGGCGATATTGTTGTCCGCCAAGCAAGAAAGTTGTAACTGTATATTCATCTCACTTTTCGCCCTGACGCTGTGTGTGCAAGAGGCACTAAGGCTGCGTACCCACTATCCTTCTAACTGATTTCAGTGTCGGCTTCGTTTTTTTGTGGCTTTTCGGTGTCTTTGATTTTTAACGACTTTAGCAGGAAAGGGACTGATGTCCGGCAAAAGAGGAACCTTTCCTTCAAGTAGAGTCGAGCTCCTTATCTCCTGACCCATTGTTGATTCCCCTCATTCTTTTGTGAATAAACCGCAGATGATTTCAGAATAAAAGATTTTCCAAGAATACTAGAGAAGGAGGCAAAATACAAGTCAGAACGTAGCTTAAGAAGTGTCTTGTTATGCCTCCCCCCTTGTACCTTTCCCTGCTGCATTTCATGATGGAATAAAAAACATCTTCGTTTACTAGATTGGAGTTATTTTGAACTGGTTATTGCATCTCCTTTCGACGTTCAAGCACGGCTAAAAGTAAAAAAATCAGTACAGTTCCTTTTCGGATACCCTCTGTGTACCTTCTCAAATTTTAAGCGAAAAAGTAAAAAAAAAAAAAAAAAAAAAAAAAAAAAAAAAAAAAAAAAAAAAAAAACGAATTAAGATACAAAATTTGTTAATATTTGTTAAATATTTATCATTCCATGGGGTTGTTAATGAACTTATAATTGTAGTAAAATGACCAGAAAATCAAGATTAAAGATAAGAATTAAAATAAAAATAAATACATCGGCATTCAAAAGTTAAGGATCAGTGACGTGATGGGCTAGGTTATACACGGTTTGCAGAATATCTAACAAAATTCTTGACGAATTGGCCTTAAAATTCGTGGATGTAAAGAAAGCGTTTGCCCTCATGTTTTTTAGTGAATATTTAGCAACGAAGATAAATAATGGGACAGAAATACATTTAATATTTAAATTTAAAAAATCAAAAAACCTGACTGCGTAAAGAGCGAACTAATTAATTATTTCTCATCATTGTTAAACTATTTTTTATATTACTTACCTGTTTTTTTGTTTACTTATACTGATGACTTTTAAGTTGTGTTTAATTGTTAGTTCCTATCTATAAACAGTGTTTTAATGAGGCCTATAGATGTCTATGATGGTTAGAGTTGCAGTAAAGCTAGAAATCCTACCTACAGAACTTCACTTGTGTAATAGTTAATCGGAGACTCTGACTGTAAAATAGTCAATGAAACATCACCATCATTTTGAAAGGCCTATCCAATGATATGCCACTCAATATGGTGCGTAAAAAAATCGTATCTACAGCCATTGTGTATTTTATAGCAGCCACTTTGAATTTATAAAAACAAAACCTAGCATATAACCATCGGACGATTAAGACGAATCTACAGATACCTCATTAATTAAAATCCATCCTGCCGTTGGGATGTTTCGAGGGTATAAAGAAATCCACATACCTAGATACGCGTGAAACACATAACCCTTCTTGGCAGTCGGGTAAAAAAAGAATATTTGCGAACACACATGCAATATAAAATTATCAAAACGATCTGTCACTGCAGCAAATTGCTATGTGGATACTGTTTAATGGTCGAGTGCATTTGTGTAACCATAACACGAAAATTTCTGAAAGTTTTAACGTTACTGTGGACTATTGAAAAAAATCATTCTTCATAGCATGTAGAGTTCTCCATTTATATAAAATAATTTTTAAATGACTATAAGTGAAATATTCCAAAAATTTTATTTCCTAATTTGGTTGTCAGCTATTTAGGGCAAATTATATATAAAATCCAGTCAAATATCGCGTAAATTCAGAAACATATGAACTAAAAATAGCTTTATTAGAAGGGATTTTCCACAATTTGTCAACCATCTCACTGTATCTTTTTCAGTTTTTAGAATATTTGACTGGACTTTTTACATGACTTGCCCTAAATACCTAACTACCATATTATGAAATATTAAGAGTAGCTTTATTAGAAGGAATTTTCCAGAATTTGTTAACCATCTCACTGTATCTTTTTCAGTTTTTAAAATATTTGACAGGACTTTTTACATGAGTTTCCATAAATGCCTAACTAACTTTGTCAACCATCTCACTGTATCTTTTCCAGTTTTCATAATATTTAACTGAACTTTTCACATGAGTTGCCCTAAATAGCTAACTACCAAATTATGAAATGAAACTTTTGAAATCTTTCGCGCAGCTGCAGTTAAAAATTATTTCATACAAATCCCCATATCTCATCAAATATTCAATGTATTCATATTTTAATTGCAATATACTGTTTCTACTGTTCTTTTCCAAATTTTAGGAAAGTGGTGTTAAAGTTGGTTGAAAACTCTGTATGCAATAAACAAAAACATCTGAATTTTTCACACAAATGGTAACACTTACAGGAATATGCATGACCTGCTTACACAAATGCACAATCATTAAACATAACCCACATAGTCATTTGCTACACTGAATATTAAAATTTCCATTTTCAGCATTCTCTTTTACATAGGTAATCGCGAGCATTATATTATTAACCATTTGGAAAAGTGGTTATTGTTCTCTGTCAAGGTACGAAATCAAAAGCATATCTGAGGGTTGAATCCTCATTTCATTCATTTTCTGATAGGTCTATTCAGTAATCTATATTTCCCTTTACTTGCAACAGAGATGGATACTTCTGTTGCCACTATGACAAAAAAGTAATAAAAACTACAAAAAAATTAATAACTCAGAAACAAATTGAGATACAGCTTTCAAACAAATTGCATTTAAAAGTAAATATTTTTCTCTATACGACGGTGTAAAAAGTAATATTGTGGGATGTTTAGAAGTTTAAGAATGAAATTTTATTTAAAATGGGTCGTCAGATTTCTGCGATGGAAAATACTTTTCCCGAACAGCCAATGAAATGCTTGGATAATACGCGAGTTTCAGGTGGATAATACGTAAGTTTCAGGAAATCTAACGAGTCGCAGGCGATTTTTGTCGCTTGCAATTTTTACTTTTTTTTTAACACTATTAATGTTTAATTCATGGCGTACGTAATGTATGATCAACTCCGTTCAATTTTTTATGTCTTAAATTTTACTCTTTGAAAAAATCAATTTCCAAATGGTCGTTGTAATTTGTTAAGTTGCATTTTTATTATTATTATTATTTTTTTTTTTTTTTTTTTTTTTGCTGGACCCTAATTGTGCCCGCGACTATATCTTCACTGAAAAATGCGGTCAATCTTGCTGATTATATTCTCGAAGTTCAAGGGTTATTCTTCGAGAAATTTGGTAGATATTCAATAAACCATGTACAATCGAAAAATCCAGTCGTTGTTCCTTAACTTTCGAAAACCAGCGTAGATAAAGTCATGTATTTTTTATCACGGAAGATGTCCTGTAGTACAAGGTATTAATCACTTACTTGAAATTATTTGTTTCTTATAAAAAAAAATCAAATAATAAAACTGATTGCACAAGATGGTAATATGACATGATAGATGATTTTTTTAGAAACTATTTTAAAAATCCCATTTCAATTATTAATTCTCCCCTCTAAACTGTTGTTGCATTATTTAGAAAATATTGAAAATATTTATTTTACAGTAATAATTTAAAAAAAAATGTAATTGCTTATTTTTACAGTTACACTTAATTATTCATTAGTAGTCTTACACATAAAATTATTCATATTATTTAGAAATGACGTATTGAGTCTCCGCCATTGAATTTCTTCGATAATGGAGTTGGTGCAAAATAAGTGTAGTGGGTTCAAGTCTACTTCAGTTAAATATTGTATGCGAGGATATCTATCCAACGTAAAACACCAGCGGTTTTATTGATAACTATTGCTTGCTGTTAATATACTACACGAAATTTTCTATAAACTGTATATCTAGAAAGCACTCTCAGTTCAGTAATGTAAAATGCCTGCTGATGAATCGTGATTTATCTGTATTGAAATAGCGAAGGAATTTTCGTCCTGAAATCCCATTAATTCCAAATCCTTTTGAAACGATACATATATTCCAATTTCTTGCTTTGCCCTTTCTGTTAAAGTTCGTTTACTACAATTTTAATTCCAGTGTAAAAAAGTCTTTTAGGAGTTATGACTAAATATTAATTAGGCATGATTTTTTCATGGAACTATGAATAAAGGAGAATTGACATATTCTCAAAATGCTAAAGATTCAACAGTAACCGGTTTCGTAATGGATCATCACCGCCCTGTCTAATATTTACCAGTAAATAGAGATTTTCTCCTTATTTAAATGACTTGTTAACGCAAAAATTCAGTCATAATTATTGTCAAAAACATATATTTATATTTACTGGTGGATGTTTACTTCAGCGGTATTCAGGCCCTGTGTTTCCGATCGGTTGTGAGAACCTAAACAATCTCCTGCCAGTGTCAGAGGTTATAATACTCGGGCTAACTTCCGCCAGTAAAAAGAATAGAAATGTTTTTCATATTAGTGAGATAAATTTTGCATGAATAAGCCATTAAAAGAAGGCGAAATTTTCTATTCAAAGTTTACTGATTGAAGTTTGGTGCGACGGTAATCAGAAACTGTTAATCTGATGTCAAAAATTCAAAAGATATAGTCGTCATCTTGTGACAACCACCTCATCTACCTCACTCGCAACTGGTAGATTCTACACTATATATCTCCTTCTCTATATTCATAACTCAATTAGTTTTTTAGGAGTTTAAATTTCCTTTGCTCTCTATATAAAGGAATTGTTGTGCTTATCTGGCATCCAATTTATTAAATATACTAAAATTCCTGTTCGCTTCTTAATTTGTTTTACACACATACCGGGTGTCCCAAAAAGGACTGACTGATTTTAAAATTCAATAACTTTCAAACGGTGACAGACATTAAAACAATTCTTCAGGAGGGTTGTGCATAAAGTCAAAAGTTTTTTTACAGTGATTTTCGATTTTAGTTCGAATTACAAACAATAGATGGCGCTGCGATCAATAGAGGCTAAATTCAGACTCGATTTTTTTTTGGTACTTCGTGGCCCGGATAATACATTTTCATCTCCTTTTTCTGCATAGAACAACAGGAAGGACCAAAAATCGAGCATGTATTTAGCGACTATTGCTTACAGCGCCATCTATTGTTTGTAATTCGAACTAAAATTGAAAATCACTGTAAAAAACCTTTTGACTTTATGCATAACCCTCCTGCAAGATTTTTTTTTAATATCTGTCACCGTTTGGAAGTTATTGAATTTTAAAATCAGTCAGTCCTTTTTGGGACACCCGGTATGTATCTGTCGATAGACATACACGCACATAGAGAGAGAGACAGATGGTGTATCTGAGCACCTACTTATGTATTTAGATAAAAAATCTTTACATTTTCCACGTAACACATAACAAAAATTTTAATTACTCTCTTCTTTTACAAATTGTATCTAATGAAAATGTAAATCTATTTTCTATCAATTCTAACACAAATCAGTTCCACTGTGTTATGCATCGACGAATGAACTAGAAACATATGTTATTTTATATTATAGTCTACCTGGTGAGATATGAAATGGTTCTCGTTGTGATCCAAGAGTAATTTGTGCGGAGGCTTCTTGTCATTCTGTTAAATTTACCTTACTCGTTTAAACAATTTTAGAATTATATAATCTGGCTTCATATTAATTAATTTTGAAGGCATATCATGTTTCGTGCGAAATGCATCAAAAACATTTTTATCTTCATACAGTCATTCTTGAATATAAAATAAGTTTAAATACTACGCAGCAGATGATTTCATATTTATCAATTTTAGTTTAATAAAAAATAGTTACGTATACTATGGTTATTCTGTATAAACATATTTTATTTACGGAGATGTCTGCTTTTACGTTACCATTTTCACGTAATTAATAAAATTTTCTTTAATGCCTTCGATTTATTGGATTTGACTATTGCTTGTGATACCAAAAATCTATTTAATTTCACTTTTATATCTGGTAGTTGGAATATAAGGAATAATATAATAATCCGAAAGTGAAATCTTAATAACCGGAAATTAAATTTAAAAAGAGAAAAAAAAATGCAAATTCGGTTTTCTAAAATTTATTTATTTATTATAAAAGTAAATGAAAGAAAAAATTTCAATAACACTTCACATTTATTGAGTTTTAATTACTTGATGAATTTTATTTTTGACATAATATATTTTATTTTTCAAGAGGAAAACTTTAAATTTTTGACATAATATATTTTATTTTTCAAAAAGAAAACTTTAATTTTTTGACATAATATATTTTATTTTTCAAAAGTAAATTTTTAAATTTTTGAAATAATATATTTTATTTTTCAAAAAAAAAACTTTAAATTTTTGACATAATATATATATATATATATATATATATTTTTTTTTCAAAAGGAAAACTTTTGTATCTTCGTTAATTTAAAAACACTGTAATGGTAACATTATTCATGTCGAACAGAGGAGTAAAATAATCCTTGAAGTAGAATAGGTTAAAGAAAAAGCGGCCCACGAGAAAATACATAACAAAAAAGGCAGAATAAAACATTAGGAGGGACAAGAAATGAGGCTTTGGAAGGGAAATCAACATCATATACTGCAGCCCTTTTCTACTGCAATTGGAAGTTCAAATTTGAAATTTAAGCTTGCAGTTTCGAGACTAGAGGCGCTTGACGGATATCTGCGTTTTTCTAGTGATTATTTTTCTATGCTTTCTACACTAGACAATGAGGTGGCTGTTTTCTTCCAATATACATTTAATGGACTGAGTTTTTAAGCTGAAAATTCACATAGATATCATATATATGTAAGCGCAAATCAAGTAACTGTCTAAAATAGATACGGACGACCGCTTCGTGTTTAATTTGCCAGTCGGCCATTTATTATCAAAAGGATGTCACTCACTTTGATGATATGTTCGGCTGACCGGCAGTTTCCAGGACGGTCGGTATGGTCATCATCTTCCAGACTCTCCCTTCCATTTTTAAACCGCTTGAATCATACAAAAATAGTCGTCCGACTTACGCCCGTATTCACGAATAACTTCGACACCCAGATATGCGGAAAACCCAGGTTGAACGCTCAAATCGTATTCACCGTCTACCTCACTGAACCGGTTCGAGGTTGAAATCTAACGCCGAGTTCAGTTACTCAACTCTAGTCTACAGCAGGTTCAAGTCGGAATTTATTAACCGAGCATGCTTAGTTAAAGAAACAAGTGGTCAAGGGGAGAGGACGGACATTTTACAATGGCGTCGGGCGTGCTGTATGAAGGTGTTATGTAAAATATGGAAGTTCTACTATTAAATAAAACAGAATAACATTATGTAAAGAAATGTAATCTCATATATATGTAATTATCTTCCATATTTTTATTTGATTAGTTTATATTTAGGTATATATCCTCTATATATTATATCTTGAATTATTTGTTTACATAAATACGCGTGGTCGTATTTATTTGCCTTAAAAATAGCCAACATTATATAAACGTTACAACGTAACAACTGTTGCGTTTAAGGTCATTTATTTTTTGCAATTTTGATGTTAAAAAATTCGCAAATGTATTTTAATAGTACCGAAATAAATATCGGACTTACATAAGTTTTAATTAAAATTTGAGATATCAGTCTAGTTTGCATTTTTATTTAAGTAAAGGAATATACAGATTATCTTCAAATATCATAGATTTTCTATAGATTTTTTTATCAGTACTTATAGAATGTTTGAAAATTAAATTTTGGGTCTATTGTGTGAAAGATATATTATTGTTTATGCACAAACTTAGATAAATATATATCAGATCTATAAATTAGATATTTTAACTTAAAATTTAAACATTTAATTTGAGTTTTGTTGCTTTATTAAAAATTTTTAGGAGGTTTGTTCTTTTTAAAATTACGAATCTCATTATATTAAATACCCCTATCATTGATTAACACTGTAGCATTTCTGTTATTGTTTGTAAGCTTCTACGTATGTTTACCAGTTTTTGTAAAATTTGAAATATTTATTTTAATCATATTTATTTTTCAACTTTATTTTAATTTCAAAATTATACATAATATAAAATATTGCATTACTACTATTTTATACGGAAATAATAATAGTAATAATGAATCATTTTTCAAAGTTACCTCTTGAAATTGTGAAGTTTTTTTAGAGATCACTTATAATTTTTGCTTCTTAATTCACAGATAAATAAATAAATAAATAAATAAAATAAATAAATAAATAAAAATACTAAAGGGTTGAAATACGCTGATAAAAAAAACTTTCCTTGTTTAAAATAACCCCGCACTAGAAATAATTTTATCTGCCCCTGCAATGATGACTATTTTTAAGGCAAATAAATTCTTCGCGATCATGAGTATTTATGAAAGAAAACAATCAACAGATAATGTAGGAGATATATGTATAAATATAAACAAACCGGTTAAAAAATAAAATAACCAGATAATATATATATATATATATGAGATTACATACATTCTTCTATTTTTGATAATATATACTTTAAATTTTCTTTTTATTTCTATATCTTACACAGCATGTTGGGTAACGTTTTAATTTACTTTAATTAACGAATGACACCAAAAAAAGAAAAAAAATAGAGGGAATCGGTAGGGTGGTGCAAATGAGGACTTTTCTTCTCCACGGATTCACAGGCAACAGACAGCTATTTTATTTATTAGATAATGTAAAATTATATGAAATTATCAATAATGAATCAGAGCTGTTTGTTAGATTACTAACTTTCATTACTCTGCCGATCTAGTCTAGAAATCTATCATTAATCAGTCATTAAAAAAATAATAATCTCACTTTTTATTTCTATTCTAAATGAAATTGTTATTACATCTAATGAAGTGATATCTAAATGAGTAAAATATATAAAATTAAGAAACTAGAAAAAATATAGAAAAAAAAATATTTTTTTCTAAATAAATACGTTCTTTCAATGCAACACTGCATCCAAAAACAGGTGTCTACGTGCATGTGATAATATTTTATAATTAATAGGTTAATTTATTATAAAATAGTTAAAGAGAATGAAATGAATAGCTTTGATCTTAAAAATGAGATAATGGGAAAATTATCATACAAATGGCTGGAGAGGAAGCGGGGAGGGGGGTCCCTAAAAGCTGGTCAATAAATATTCAACTTTCTGGATTATTTCAAATTTATTTGTCCAGATAGTGTTCAGAATTCATTTATCATGATTTAGAAAATGCCTTATTCGATTACGTGTGTTGAATTGAAATTCATACGTTAGTAAGTTTTATTTAGCGACTAGTTAAATGAAAAACGTTTATCAATCGATGGAAGTGATAACTGGATGCGTCTCTGCGGCTTGGTGCCTGGTGCCGGGACATTGCTAGAATCACCTGCTCCGCTTTTTCTGCAGTTTTGTTAATTTTATTTCACTACTTTTTTCCAGTCAACCTGGAATATTAATTACAATCTAATTCAATTAGAATTAATAGTTTTAATAAGCTCGCTGAAAATCCAAACAATAAAATTAATACATCTGGATACCATCTATACTAATAAAAGAATTAGTATATATAAAGTACAATACGCTACTTTCTAAGTTTTTTCTCCCTTTTCTCCATTTTTTTTATGTTTCCATTATAAGAAATTGTTTAATTAATTACTAATTAGAGCTATTAATAATAGAAATCAACATAATTGCTGTTGAAATAAAATTTTACTTTTTATTCAAATCAAGTTTCATTAATTTTGGTCCAAATCAAGTTCCATTTTTTAGCAACTATGCAAAAATGTATTTTGAAAAAGAATTTTCCAACATTTACTTTAGCAGTTGACACGTTTCATATCATTAATAATAATAATAATAATAATTAAAAAATATATATATTGTTTAAAATATATTGAAACTTTGAAGAAATTAAATTAAGTTGATCCATATTTAGTGATTACATGTTTTTATTTTGTACATACATTTTGTGGGGGATTTAAAAAAAATCACACTGCATTGAATCTTTCTATTCTTTACTTCCTTTTTTTCTGGCGCTTTTCTTCCAAAATAAAAACAAACGATGTCTTGACACGAAACTAAACAAAACATGTGATTTTTTTAACCATTGAGCACACTTCATTCAGCCGGGGTCGAGAAACTCAGAGTTGAATAACTTTTCATCCGAAGTAAACGGTGAATACCAGTTTTCAACTTCCGGTTGAAAATACCAACGTGGGATTACTGGACCCGCGGTTTAAACATCGGTCGAAGTTATTCGTGAATACGAGCGTAAGAGTTTTCTCTACGTAAACTCTTTGCAGTGTTTCGCTAACTGTTTTTCCAAGTTTGACACGTCCGTACGTTGTTATACCTTCGCAAGCTCCACCATGATTACACTACACTATTACAACAAACCGGATACATTTAGTTCCACAAAACAGATACAGTTCGTTTTAAAAGCCGCGCCTAGCACTCTGAGATTCTACTATCCAAAGGGGCATTGCGCTGTGATGGGTAGTTTCGAGGTTCTACTTCGCAGTTCACTTGTACGTTGCCACTAAGATTGGCGCTCAGCCAAATTCAGCTAAACAAACTCCGGTGATTCCTTTTTTGAAAAAAATCAAAGTAGACCTGACGCTTGCGCAAAAGCGCTGAAGATTTTGCATTCTGAAAACAAACAGTAGCAATGTGAAATTGTGCATCTTACAAAACAAAGCGTATTCGTGATTTTGACTTCACCTGCGGACACACAGAGCCGTCTATTCGCCGTTAATTTAACCAGTTCGGGAAATTGTGGGATGGACTGTGTGTAATATAGTATATTCTGTATATAAAACGAAAATTTTTTTTGTTTAAAACATTTAGCGAATTTGCTTTCTGATGAATTGATTCCAGTTTGTTTTAACGTAACTTGCGTGCTAAGAAAATATATTATGTGTGCTTCCTTAATTTAACGTTCTTATTACGAGACGTTATAATATCTCCAGTTATTGTTTTATAATAATACGATAAAATACCGAGTTTATGTTGTGGACGGAATTTAGAGAGTAACTCAAATGGACTCAAGTGCATTTATAATTTTTCTGTGGGCCCCGTAAGTGACCGTTTAGACGTACGAACCCATATAGCACATTTGCCTCCCAGGGATATCCTGGGGAGTATTGACAATCCACTATCCTCATCCCCAAGGCATCCCTGAGGATGCTGAAAATTGTCATCAGGAGGTCCTCAGGAACCGTAAATGTCCGCCTTATAGCATCCTGGAGAGCTCCCCAGGACCTCCCTAACTTTCCTCCCCAGGAGGATCTGAGGAAGATTTGAGGATTTGAAATTGGGAGGACTTTAGGAGACTTCAAGGTCACACAAGTGTATGGTTTAAAACCCTCCTCAGGAAGTGTATGGGAAGCAATTTAGGAGGAATTTGGGATATTTCAAGGTCATAAAAACTCCCCGGGAAGTTTATGGGATGTATCACAGGGAAGATTTTGGGATACTTCAAGGTTATAAACCTGGGAATTGTTCACAGGAGGATTTCAGGATGAATATGGGAGGCAGCAAAGAAGAAATTTGGAATATTTAATTGTGGCAGATATATAGGCTGATATCAGCCTATCTGCAATTAAATATAGTATGCAAGATTAAAAAAAAAACTCTTTTAAAAGTGCAAAAAAAGATGTGCTACTTTGGGCTAGGAAAAGTTTTTTCAAACGGTCTTATGCATTTTTTATTTAATTTTCTTTTTTTACTTTAATGTATTGTTATTGCAGAATAACAAATTTAACACAAAAAAGTTTTTATTTTACATTTTGAGGAAGGAGAGGGTTATATATTACATTATATGCATTTTTTAAAACTGAATTTTCAGTCTTGCATATTTCTCAGAGCTCACTGTAATAGAAAATTTCTGTATAAGAAAAAAGGGTAATTTATTTAGAAAAAAATACAGGATGTTACACTCTTTATAATGTTAAGACTTTCAGTTGACTAAACTTGTTGCTTAAAAAAGAAAAATTTAATTAAAAAAACCCTCACTTTCAGAAAGATTTTTTGTGTTTGTTTTCTTTTTATTCTAAATTATGCCAGAGGCAGAGTGGCATCACCCAATTTTAGTTGCCAGTACAGCAAGCTTGTTTAACACACATATCAAAACTAAATGTGAAACACAAATATCAAACTAAATGTGAAACACAAATATCAAACTAAATGTGACACACAAATATCAAACTAAATGTGACACACAAATATCAAACTAAATGTGACACACAAATATCAAACTAAATGTGACACACAAATATCAAACTAAATGTGACACACAAATATCAAACTAAATGTGACACACAAATATCAAACTAAATGCTAAAATTTTTGCATATTTTATCAGAATTGATTTATTAGAATCAGAACATAAATTGCAATACACTACCTAATCCCGCCTTTTTTTATATATAAAAGTTAATTTTATAATTTTCGTTCTTAATAGCACATACGAGACATTTAAAGACCAAGTGGTACATGTCACATTTTCTTAAATGCTCTAAAATGAAAATCTAGAGAAGTTGCCCTTTAAAAAAAGCACTACAATGCTTTCTAAAGGGATGTTTTTGTTTTGATGGCAAATTTACTTACCATCATATACTAATATTCCTTTGTATCTGACAAACTGACACCCCTCCATGCACACAAAATTAGCTACTTTCACCGATCTGGTTTTAAATCTTGCATATGTTCATACAATTTCAGAAAACATTAAAACACATTAGTAATTAGCATATTAAGGTCTGTACTAGAGTGTCGTAGTATATTTTTAGGAATTTTCCATTAAAAATTACTTCCCTTTGCACCTCCTTTATGTCCTAGTGAAAACTTGGTACACAATGCTGCATTACAATCAAAACATAATGCAATTTTAAAACAAAATTTAAGTTTTGCTTTCAAGTTTCCTAGAAATGTTATTTTCTGCTATAAAATACTATACCAGCTTCTGCAAATCCTTTAAAAAAAGTGCTTTTTGAATTAGACAAAAAAAGATTCTTTAACTTTAATTTAAATAGCAACTTTACCATATTACTTGTTTCAAACTAAAAGTTCTGGGGAAAGGATGGAAGGGAAGAGAAAGGGCTAAGATGGTTCGAGAGCATTCCAACATATTTTGGATAACTGAGGTTGATTTCTACAAAGGAACTTTTTTACATTTTTGATTTTGGTTGCACATTTTTTCTTTCTTTTAAATGAGGATATTTCCTTTTGGAGGTAGGTTAAGTGATTTTTTTTTTTAAATACTGAAATGCAAACATTTTTAAATAATGCTCACCACAATATTAATAGCAGCATGCAAATGCAGTAGGTTCTTAAGATGTTATTTTTCTTGACACATTCCCTCCCCCCTTTTTTATGTCAGATTAGTGACATTAAAAAAGTGCTAGTTACATAATTAATATGAAATACTACAAGTATTTAAGAAATTTTTAGTGGTGGCGAGTTCACTGTGCATGCTGGTGGTAAAATAAATATTGCATTATTCAAAAATACTAAAATGTGCATTGCAGTTTTAAAACTGTAGAGGTGAGTATGGCAAACGTAGGAATTTCTGGATGAGGGTGATTTAAACGAAATATCATCATGTAGAAAAAAGCTTGCACTTATTTGATGATCACCATGAAATATTAAATTTTACAACAGATTTTGGACAAAATATTGAAGATAAGCAATTTTCTAAAGTCCCAAGACTTTTCCAGGTGATGTAGAAACTCTACTGTAGTTCAGTCTACGTTGTACATACTTTTAACTTTATTTATGTCTCATGTGGTATGTCATGACAAAATAAATCAGTACTTTCGTGATCTGTATGAATTTAAACATAGTTGCCAACTTTTGTTATGACATGATTTCTTAATAGTAATTCATGCTTTATGAAATTGTCTTGAAATATACTATTTGGAAGTAAAAAAAAAAAAAAAAAAAAAAAAAAAAGTACTTAACTTGCTATTTATATGGAAATTTTAATATAGTTACTGAAATTTCCGGTGTATAAACCGCGGCTCAGAGAATTCCGTTTTCTACCAGAATTGTTCTTAAATAAAATGTATCTTGCTTCTGCTTAACAATTATTTGACTACCTTTTTTAAATAAAATTTCCGGTTTGAAACAGACTTAAATTACCTGCGGCTTATACACCGGAAATTACAGTAATATAGAAGCATGTATGTAAGTGAATATTTGTATGCAAGATACATAATTTTGTTCCAGTTGAAATCTAAATTAAAAGTAAAATTTGCTTTTAGTTTTATCTTGTCTTCAGACATGAAAGTGGGAAATACGGAAAAAAAAGAGGAATTTTTTTTTGAGCTAAACTCGTAAATTTATACTTACTTTAAGTTATTTATACAATAAAATTAAATATAACTGTACATATGAGTGTTAATTGCTTTTTGCAACTTAGAAAGTATTAAAAACAAATAAACTAACCATAAATGAATAGGTTCATTAAATCAAAACAGAATTGAAGACAGTTTGCTAAGTTATACGATTATCCAACTATATCTAATGAACTTACATGAAGTACAATGATAATTTTTCATGATAAATATTATTTTGAATGGTTTGGTTATTATCTGCATAAATTATAAAAATTTTAATGCTAATATCGAGATTTTACTTTAATCTGCTCAATTTCTCTTTGCATTAAGAAAAAAAGAGTTACTGAAGAACCGAAGTTCTTTTCTTCATTTACATGGAGAAAAAAGGAAAAAAAAAAGTACACTACACATGTAAGGTGAACAAATCTATTTTCTTACATTGATTGAGAAAAATTTTTGAACCACGTTATATTTAGAAAATCTAAAAAAGAATTAGTAAGTACCAAGCAATTTAAAATTATAAAATTTATTTAAAAAAAAAATAAATGTACAACAATTCAACTTTCGTCACTCTTCCTCTTTTGCAGCTTCTTTTTGCAATGCCGTATGGGTTCCTTAAGGTCTTCATTCGTAGCAGTGGGAAAAAATAAACTAACAACATCTAGGAGAAAAAAAAAAATACAAGATTAAATTTCCATTATACTTGCATGATAATACTACAATAGAGTCCAGTTGAACATTTATGATATACAGGATGTTGTTGAATTCGACAGATAAAATCAAAGAGGAGACAAGAGGAAGAAAAATTACCATAGAATATGGGATTGCAAACATTGTTTAGCCAGTGACAATCACAAAAATAGATGCCGATCAATCTTTTCTATTTTTTCATTTGGAACCATCTGAAATTGGTTGTTTATCAGACAGATGTGGTGTGGATGACCTGGACGATCTGACAACACAAATTATTATCGCTTCAGCAGTGATCACCAGCACACCAAGTATATGCATCCAGCAATTCTTCAACTGTCAATGTCGGCCTCAATGACATTTGTGACTGCAACTTTGAAAAACTCCTATAAAAGTCTCACCATCACCTTTCTGACATTGAACTGTAATGCCATTGTAATCCTGCTTTACATCAAATTTTTTTCTACTAATTACTGGCCTTTTTCATTCCCCTCAATGTTACATCCTTCATAACTATGTTTGCTATTTTCTCCACCTTAAAAATTGTTTGTGATCCCTTGTTCTATGACAATTTTTCATCCTCTTGATGTCTACTATCACCCTTCTGAATGTGTAGGTCGAATTCAGCAACACCCTGTATAATGACCAGATGTATTTAGAGAAAACTAAAGTTGTGTTTTCATTCATTGACTTTATTTTGGAAAGTCTGTGTACCTTTAGATTGCTACAATGTAATAAGCACAAAGATTATCTCCTGGACAGTTTCAGGGAGAGGTGGCTGCAGCCTGCCTGCGCTTTGGTTAAGAAATAGCACCCTTCTAGCCCTTCATCACAAAAACAGCAACCTTTTTGCCCCCAATACAACTTCTTGCAGGGTGTCTACAGAAATTGTAAAAAAAAAAAAGTTCCCCGATTTTTCCATGATTTCCCTGACTATCTTTTTCAGAATTCCCCGATTTTCATTATTAACGATACACATATGGTATTTTTTCATGTATGACGATTCCTCGTATAACACACTTATCGAGCTTGCTAATATCTCATTTGGGAAAAAAAAAAATAAGATAAAAACATAAAAAATGCCAAATATTCATTAAGTATTATTAGTTGACAGTTTTTTAAAATCTGAACTCAAAATTTAGTCTAACAACTTCATACAGTGGCCAATGGATATTGTGTGACCAGAAAATTTCCTCATTTTCTGAAAAATATTAAATTCTAAGATTTATTTACATCTGACGGAATAGCTAATTGGATTCAGCTGGCCACCTGTTCAGGTTATGCTAATTGATCATTTAAATTTTTTTAAATGGGTAATTCGCCTTCAATATACGCACTATCCACAGAAAATAAGGACATTTGACCTGATCATGAGGACACCATAATTTGTGTTAAATATAAAAAAACTCATACCATGTGCATCTTTTAAAAAATATTGGAAAAGACTAATTAGCATGCGAAAAATATGTATATAAAATAGACAAATCAGTTTCGTTGCCAAGGTGAAAATGCAAATATTTTTGCATATAGACCACCCAGTTTCCTGAGCTCATTAACCTATATATAAATATAGCAATAAAAACTTGAATTAACATTAATGATACTAATTAATTACAGAAGCTTATTAAACTAGTATATCCGCAGAAAAGGTAATCAATGTCATTTTAGAGTTGTCTTTAAAAGGGTTCTATACTACAGGTGCATAACAGGGCTAGGAAGTTTCTTCCAAATGAAAGAAATAGTTATTCTTTAGAAATTTACCACATATGTTTCAACTGAAGATACAAATGCATCTTATTTTAAGTAACCATAAACAAACCTTAAGTAAATTTAATTATGCCTATAAAAATTAAACTGTGTGGGCTAAATTAATTACATCAGTATTTAGCCAAGATCACATGTTTGACTAAAACTTCTCAATCATTGGGAACTCAAAGAAATTTTATTTTATCAAAAATACACAAAATCAAAAAGTTATCTATTTGAATTTAACCAGCATATCATTTTATTATTTAAACATCTGTGACTAGTTGTAAATGGTATATCTTGTTTACCTACAGTAGAATGAAATTCATTTAAATAAAAGTTTTAATTTACATCCATTTTATTAACCACTTAATCATTGCAGTTTTCATTTTACGTACAATTCGCCTGTGAATGTATTGGTCAGCATGGGTGCAAGTTTCCCTTTGGCAAAAACTGAAAATATTTCTAACTCCTCGCCCCCCCCCCATCCCCAAATTTTACAATTTTCTCATAGGAAAGTGGCCGTTGCAAGCAATTTAATAGTCACTTTACAAGTACTGAAACTTTGATTTAATATTGCTATTAGTCAATCCATTTATTGATTTAATTTATTAATAGGAACATCACCACAAGATACGGTGAAACTGCTCATGAAAATTTAAATTACCAACAAAATGTGACAAATTTTCACTTGCAATGAGACTCATTTCTGAATTTGACCACAATTTAACCAGAAATATTGAAAAAAATAAAGATAATTTATAAAAAACATTCTATAATTTTTAACAGCAAGTTTAAATAAAAGAGGGGGTGGGGGGGATAAACTTTCAAACTATATCGAAAGTTGTTAAAATAATCAGTTTTACACAAAATTTCAAACTAATTAAACTATGGCATCTTGTGAAAATTTTTCAAATCACTTAAAATATTAACCATAAAATCTTGTTGAAATATAAAGATTAAAAATATACTGACCAAAATACTTCTGAAATTCTCATCTGCTATATATTCATCTAAGGTTAGGGAAAACCTTAGTTGTCAATGGAGATTATACTACAGAGGAGTGTAAGTCCGTGACAATAAATAGTTCTGTACTGAATCTGAAAGAAATGGCATATTAAATCTCTTTTTTTCCCACATTTTCATATGAAAAATGATAGACTCAATCAAAATCGATTGAGCTTAACATATATTCATTTTTATGATAAATATCTAATAATAATCAAGGAAATGTATTTATTTGCAAGGAAGGATTCTGGCGAGAATTTGGTGCAGTGCAAGCAAATGGCTAGTAACCTTAGACCCCCAACAGAGATCTGCGGGATGATGGTCAATAGATATAGCCTCCTCTTATTATCAGAGATAGTAGATTTTTGATATCCAATCAAAAGTTTCTTTTTTTAAACTATTAAATATAGAGAAAAGGTTTCGGTGGATTTGAATTTTTCGGAAAATTTCACCACAAGTACATACCCAACATATGGCTGAGACATTTAAAATAACAAAGAAAAATTTATTTTGCAAATTAAAACGAATAAAAGAAACTCTTTATTTTAAGACTTCTCATAAAACTATTTTTTCCCGCCCAAGAACCGAAAACTTTCTATTTTAGGGCTTGTTTTTAAACGTAAAAACAGGAAACTTGCAGGCATGATATTTGAAATGAGTTTCATGAGTTTTTCTTAGTTTCTGGTAAATTAATTACAAGCAATTGTTATCTAAGAATGTATTTTTATTTCTTTAATTTACTGGACAATCGCATTGGATAGAAAATTTTGATGGATTAGACAATCAGACTTAGATAAAATGTAAAACTATTTGCAAACTCAAATAATTTCTTAAAAATTTTCTGCAGAAAAACCCCACGACCTTACTGAGTCCTATATTGCCGCTAACTTCAGCAAAAAGTCCTCTTTCCAATCCCTCGCATTATGTTACATGCACTCAATCCCCCCACCCCCCTCCAGTTTTCTGAATTAGACTTTATTGAAAAGAGGATAATGTTTACTAAGATATTAAAACCGAATTCCCCTTTCGAATGTAAAAAACATTTACTTTTTACACAAAATTTATTTTTAATCTGTTAAATTAATCTGCAGCACTGCTTCGGTGCTGCACTGTTTCTGCTACCGGCCCTGGCAAAAAGAAAAGAAAAAAAAAACATTGTACATGCTGTTCCGGCATAAGCGTCGCACTTCCATTATTTTTAAGTTTTTCCTCTCAAGTAATCATCTCATCACAATTTCATCTCAAGTATATATGAAGCACATGGAAAGAATATGTAAAATAACAAGAATTTTCTTTATTGTGTAAATTAATTTTTTTCCCCTTTTAATGCGGTTTTTCTTAAGTACATTCACAATACAATTTCTATCCTTCCGCAAACAGAAGTTTAAACTATTCTTATTTTGCTTAGAAAGAACTAATCAGCAGTTAAATTAATTTGTCTTTTAAACAATAGTATAAATTCCATATTTTAACAATATTTTAGACACAAAAAACAAGAAAAAATTCACCAGTTATTCATAATGCATCCTACAGTTTTATGCATAAATGTAAGTTAATTTGGTTTGATAACTAAAATTATAATTTAATTTGACAAATCAGTCAGGCCCGTGTGAAATGGGGGGGGGGGGGGGCAGGCGTCCCAGACACAGAGATTGAGGGGTGCGACTACCAACACAAACATCTTATTTTGATTGTTACAAGAAATTATATCTATACATATTGAGAATGTTTTTTCAAAATGAAAGTACATACATTTTTCGTTTCAAAGTTTCCTCGTCCCTTAACCCATACCCGAATACAAATTTCTTCCTTTTAAAAACTTGTTTCGACATTTTTAATTTTTTGCATTGGATAGCTGAAGTTTATCTCTACATCTCTCCTTTTTTTACTTTTTTGATTTTGGTTGCAGATATTTTTTTAGAACAACACTTTCATTTTCGGAACCGGTTTCGAAAGTGAAAGTAACTGAATAAAAAATATCTGTAACCAAAATCGAAAAAGTAAAAAAAAAAAAAAAGACCTAAGCTATCCAATGCAAAAAAAATATTTAAAAATTCCTAGTTGCAAACGAGATATTAGAAAATAACCTCCCCATAGGGTTAGCATTAGTTCGCGAGTGTCTTCGCCTGTAGGGACAGGAGCCTTACACATGAGTTAATGTTAATTCCCGCCACAGGGTCTTTGATCCCTTTTGGATAAATTAAAAACACGTGAATGTAAAAAGAAAATTTAAAGAAAAAGTTAAAAATTCTTTGCCATGGTAGGGGTTGAGGAAGGCAAGGCAGTTTTTTATCTTTCATTTTTAACAATCAGAAATGAAAAAAGTTTCGTTTAAAATTAATTTTCAAAATCCAGAGAGAGGCGGTGGCCTTCCCTGGCCCCTCCCCAGCCGGCGTCCCTAAAGGGGATTTTTCGTTTTTTTTATAAAATAATTTTATTCTAAATGTATTTTGGCTGTCTATCATCAACCGGAATTCTTTCAGGAATAAAAAAAAATCTGCATGGAACGGGAAAAAAACAAATTGGTAAATTCAACTCGCACAAATTTATTCCTCCAAACAACGATAAACAGCCTGGCGATCCAAGAATATACTTCAGCAGTAAACAAATAATATAAATTAAATCCGAAAAAGGATTTTCTGTGCACCAAACTCATCGCTATATCTCCCAGTATGGAAATCCTACAACGCCAGAGTCGGTAAAAAGGCTCGCTCAGTATAATCACCATTGTCAACTAAGGTCTTTCCCAAGTATAGTTCTTCTACAGCTTCAGGGGTCTCCAGAGGAAACTGAGGAAGTCTATGCTCATTGTCAATAGTGTCAATCGAAATTATCTGTTGCTCACTGAATTTTTCCATAAATAGATCTAATGTTGATGTTGACTGTAATTTATCAACTTTGAATTCAAGTTTTGCAACCATCTTTATTAATTTTGTAGATTTTTTTTTCCTTTCTCCCTATCTAAATAAAAAGTCACAAAGCAATTAAGTCAAATAGAAATCTGCACATATCAAATGCAAGCCTAGAAATGTAAGGAAGGGTAAAGGGAGGAATTTATTTAAAGGAATTTTATTTATATGTAAATACAGCTACACATGTTTTAGTAAGAAATATCACAGACATCAACATTGCAAAAACTATATCAAGAGTAAATTATTTAAAGTTCTCTTCTGACTATTTCAAGAATTTTGAAACATGTCAGGAATAAAATATTAGCATTTCAGAAGTTGTACTTAATTTTGTTTTTTTAAGCTATATTTTTTTACACTTAATACTTCTGCAACTAACTGACGAAATCAGATTTTTTTTTTTTTTAACTGCGAGTGACTGCCGAAAATATAATTTTTATTAATGGACAATCGACAAATTTCACGATATAATGAACTAGTGACGAAATTAGTGACTAAAATGCTGCTAATGTTATAATGCCAAAATTTATGATTTTTATCTATAAACGATGGATATAGTACAACGACCAATTGATGTAATCAACGTATTTGTAACGCGACTTACTAAAATTTGTGATTTTTTGCCGCACCTTCTAGTTGCTGTCTCATTCATATACACTTAGGATCGTGCGTTCATAAAATTCACATCACGGTAGACTTCTAAAAATTCCCAGTCGATGACACGATACCTTCTAATACAAAAAGAACATGCAGCAATAAAAAAGAATTGGCTAAAAGAGGGGGAGGGAAATACAGGAAAAATAATTTTGTCTTCACAAACCAGGGGTAATTATGTTCAGTTTTTTAAATATAGGAAAATTTTTAACAGGTCACCAGTCAGAAAAATCAGGCATAAAAAGTATCACTAATTTCCACAAATGGTAATTGAAAAAAACAAACAAGCACACTGTTCATAAAAAGGCCGTATTTTAAAACATTTTTAAATGGTTTGTTTAGAATCTCCTTTTACAGGTATAATTGTGATATTTTCCTGGGACCTATTAAAGAATGTTTCAATATTTTCCTGCAAAATACATACATACCTGATTAACACATAAATATATTTGATAAAAAGCTTGCAATTATTACTGACAATATCTTGATTTTTTTCAGAAATTAATTTATACTTCCTTCATGAAAAACTACAAATTCAGTCATATTATTGAGAATTACATATTGAAATACATACAGAATGATACAAAACTACAAATTTCTGTAATTTTGTTTTTCTACATTTGAACTGTAAGTTTCAGAAGGACAGATTTAAGGGAGTCTACTGTACAACCAATTTTTATATTTTTGTATGCAGCAGTTTTCTTAATATTCACGAAGAAAGGCAAAAACTTATTAACGTCGGTGGTGACAGCATTAGTTGATTTGCATTTTAATTATTAGAGATTTGCATTTTAATTATTAACTACCTGAAGGTGTTGTTGAAATCGACGACAGATCAGGTGTTTTTGAAGCTGAAGGTTGTCCTAAATCAGGTGTTTCTGGGAAAGGCTCCCTATGTAAAAATCTTTCATCTTCAGATTCCTCTGAGCTTGATATGGTCCCAAACTTTTTTGAAGGTTCCAAACTTTGGGGCCTTATAAGGTTGCTTGTAGTCTCTGACAGGTATTGAGAAAGGTTCCTCATGTATTCAGAGCTATTTTACGAGACTCTGACCGAGATATGTCCCTGTTAATCAAGCGGCGGACATGTCGTTTTGAATATGTTATTTTCTTTCTCTTGAACATTTCTGCCAATATCCTATTTAACAAAAATATTTATCAAAACATACTATTAATGAATAATAAATTGAATCATTAAAGAATAGTATTAGTCAGGGTTTAAAATACAGTAATCCCTTAACATTCGCAAGTTTTGATTATTCTAACTGCTGTGTTGCATTGTATAGCCTAAGTTCTGTGAATGTGAACTTAACTTAAATCCTTGTATTGGAGGAAAATATAGATCAGCAATTCAAAGAAGCCCGAAACATATTGATGCTAAATCTAAAAAATCTTAAAATTCAAAATTTTCAATGAAACAGAAAATTTTTCTGCAAAATGTATGGAAAATTTTAAAACTTCAACAACTCGTTGAGAAAGAAATAGAATGCAATCTTCAACTGGTGAGGAGTATCAAACTTAAAAGAAAAATCAACACTGCAACTTTTTCTTATATGGAAATTCATTAAAAAAGGATCTGCCAAAAAAAAAAAAAAAGGCAATGCCAATTTTTTAGCTTTAACTAAGCATGATATACACAATTCCATTTTATAAAAAGTAATAAGGGTTTGTGTACACATTTCTTTAAATAAAAACCTAGAACATTTTACACCTTTGAAGAACCAAAACCAAAAAATTATGGACCTATAAACAAATTATAATGTGCATTTTTTAAAACGGGCTTTTATTTTGTATTTCTAATGGCAGAATGTGAAAATCAAATTACAGAATAATAGAAAATGAAGAATATATTTTTAAATAATACGCAAATGTGAAAATTTAATTTTTCATCATAAGACTATTAAGTATACAAATTAAAATTCTATGAATTTGGAATTTAAGAATTAAATTTTACCTTTTCTTTTCAATTTTCAAACATATATCTTGATAATTTCTAAAATCTCAAACTCAATAATGTTTACAAAAAATAAATTTTTAAAAAACCCCACCTTTTTCTTAAATTTGAAATCATTGAGGCTTGCAATGTTTGCTTAAATCAATTTAAGACCAATGATTAAATTGGATTTTCAATGTTAGCTTTCAACAGATTTAAAAGCCAGGCATAGTTAAAAATAAGTAATTGTTACAATGATTTGTAAAAGTGAAATTAAAAAAGTGTAATCAATCGCCACCCCTGTGTTGTCACTTTTTAGTTTCATATGATGCAATTTTTTTCCTGTGACAAATTGACAAAATTCACAATGTTTTTTGCAAGTGATGTATAAGAAAAAAAAAAAAAAATACGATCACGATCTTTTAAAGAAATTTGCATTTTCTCGCAGTCCTTGAAGAAATTTGCGTTTTTTTTCCGCGATCCTTTGACGAAATTTGCATTATTTCTGCGATCCTGTGATGAAATTCTCATTATTTCAATGTCCCTTAGACAAAATTTGCATTTTTTTGTGATCATTCGACTAAACTTTCTTTTTTTCAACGGCCTTTAGACGAAATTCGCGTTCTTCCCGTGATCATTTCTCAAAATGTATTTCATACGCAATTTTTTGACGGCGTTTCTTTATGCGAGTCTTTACAAACTTCCCGTTTTTTCAGCGATATTTTGACGAATGTATTTTTTCTGTGATCATTTGAAGTAATTCGCATTTCACCGCGATCCTTCGACAAAATTCGCATTTCACCGCGATCCTTCGACAAAATTCGCATTTCACCGCGATCCTTCGACAAAATTCGCGTTTCACCGCGATCCTTCGACAAAATTCGCGTTTTACCGCGATCCTTCGACGAAGTTCGCGTTTTACCGCGATCCTTCCACGAAATTCGCGTTTTACCGCGATCCTTCGACGAAATTCACGTTTTACCACGATCCTTCGACGAAATTCACGTTTTACCGCGATCCTTTGACGAAATTAGTGTTTTACCGCGATCCTTTGCCAAAATCCACCTTTTCTGCTGTGGTTTTCTGCAATCCGCGTTCTTCCGCAATCATATACCGAAATTACCTTCCCCCCCCCTCCCGCGATCCTTTGGCGAAATTGGCGATTTTTCTGCGAACGATTGACGAAAAAAGCTTTTTTTTTTTTTTTCCAATCACTTGTCATAATTTGCGATATTTTTCAGTGATTTCTTTTTTATTTCCAAATGTTCGGACCGATGAGATTTTTATTTTTTTTTATTTTCAGACCACGTTCTCACTTAGCAAACGCTTTCACCCCGGTTTTTTTTTCTTCTGCTGTGTATTATAAGTTTTTAGTCTGCAAGAGCCTTGAAACGTCTGCAACGCTCGTCGCGCACATTCTGCCACGGGGAGTCAGGTCAGCTAAATTTTAAAAGTGCCATACCAACTGCTTTATCTGGTTTACACTGACCATTTACCCCTTTCACCCCCCCCCCTTTTTTTAAATGCTTTATAAAATTAAAGAGGACAATGGTTACTTAGTTACATGTTTTATTATTAACTAATTTTAAGAATTAATATACAAGTCCTATTTTATTTCTCATAAACATTTAAAATCATATAGTCACAATAAAAACACCATTTCTCACTAAAAACAATATTATGAATAGCATATGTTGTGTTTATTTAAATTTAATTGCTCTTTATTTTACACACTTATGTACCAAACTTTCCTCAAATATTATATCCTCTCTAATTTCTCTTTTAGCATTTGTAACTTAATCTCTCCATATGGCCACATAAGAATTTTTCCATTTTGATGTGTTACATTTTGTCACTGTTTAATTAAATATAATCTTTAAAATAATGTGGAGGTATGTAATATAAAATTTCAAAACACCAGTTAGAAGAGTAACTTCTATTCTTTTCAATATTTATATATTTTTTTTTCGGACATAATTCCTTCACAGTTGCCTTCTAGGAGTTATAAAGACTTATTTATTTTGCAAAATTTAATAGAAATTTATAATATTTTTAGTAGAAAATATTTAAGTGTACTGAAAATTAATTGATCCAAATTTAATATAAATTAGCTGTAAACCAACTTTTAAAAATAAAATCTGCCTTTTTTCAATAAAAGCTGTTTTTAAGTGGTTAAAACGAGGCCTGGCTAAAAGCCGGCAACCCTGCTGATGATACTCACAAAAATTTTCCCTGCAATAAATTGACGAAATTCACAAATTTTCCTGCATCAGATCGATAAATTTGATTTTCATATGACTAATTAATGAAATTCACTTTTTTTTGCGACATACGAGCAAAAACTGCAATTTTTTGCACTATTCATTGATGAAATCACAGGCCACACATTGTGCATCCCTAATACACGTTGTTGGAATTTTGATTAACCCGGCAGGACAGGTACTTGACACCCCACGTCAGAAAATATTCGTCTGCTGTCGGTGAGTGCTTTTAATTTATTGTTTATTATTTTTTTTAATTAATGATAATTTAACATTTTAGCTATCATTTTTCACGAGAAAGAGTGTACTTATCATGAATTTCACTAACAGACAGAATTCTAAAGTTTTTTTCATATTTAGGCCTATTTAATATGTTTGGGGTGTGCTGACACCCCATGCCCGTTCTCGTGTTACGTTTCACAGCACGCGTCCTGCCGGGTTAACTTATTTTTTATATAAAGAACGTAAATAAATTTGATTAATGTGTGTTTATGAACATATACAAATAATCCATAAATATGTTAAAAAAAAAATATATATATATGTGATAATAGGCTTTTTGATCTTAAGGAAATTTTCCTTATTCCCGATTCCTGTCATGAACCGTTGGACGGTATAAAATATTCAGATTTATAGAAAAATAAGTTTATATACAATTATGGTTTATTTAGATGTCGAGAAAGTTTGAAACATTATAGTTGGACACTTTAAAAAGTGGCCACTAATAAAAAAGTCTACTATTGTTATGTGTCAATTCTCCTTTTTTTGCTACTGTTTTGAATTGTCAAAAATTGTCTTTAAAAGGTGCACAAATAAATTTCAAATTTAATTAGTTAATTTATATACAGGGTGATTCATAAAAGATGGGCAGAACTTTAAGGGGTTATAGTACACTTAAAGACAAATAATATTAAATAGGAGACTAAGGGTCCCAGACGTATTCCCAAGGAGATAGGGGGCATTAAAGTTTAGGGTCCGAAATTTCAAATGATTATAAAACATGGAAAAATTGGTCGATTCGTTTGCGGTTTTTGCAAAAAATTTTCTTTATGCCAGTATTTTCTTGAAATAAAATTTTAAAGTTCAATTTCAAAAAATGCCGATAGGGGACGCTTTAGACTTTGGAGTAACAAACAACTATTTTTTAACGTTATTTTTTGTATTTCTTTAAATGATTTCGAAAGCTTAGACTTAAACTTAAATTTTGATCTAAAAATCTGAGTCCTAACGAGTAGTTAAGTAGCGTAAACTGAAATTTGAAATTTGAAACCCTTCTCCCCCCAGAACAAAAATCAGTTATTCCCGATCTTTGTGTCGTAGATTAGGCTCTAACTACTGCCGCGTTTTGCTAAAATTATTCTTTATGTCAGTATTTTCTTGAAAATAAATTTTAAAGACAATTTTCAAAAAATTACGATAGAGGGCGCTTTAGACTTTGGAGTAACGAACAACTATTTTATACCGTTATTTTTTGTGTCTCATTAAATGTTTTCTAAAGCTTAGACTTAAACTTAAATTTTCAGCTCAAAATCTGAATCGCTGAGCGTGGTTCAGTAGCGAGGGGAGGGGGTTCAAATTTCAACTTCTGAACATAGTTCAGTTTGCACTACTTAACCATGCCCAACGATTCTGTGCTGTGATACGAGGCAAAAATACAACTCTCGTCAAGGACTGCATAGTCGGAGTTCACTCATAAAGGCACTGCACAGTTGGAAACGTCGCTCATGCAAACGTTAAAGCTCCATTCCTGACGCTAGTCACCGGGTGAAGAAGGAAACAGAAAGTATGCAAATGTCAAATGGGGAAGAAGAAGAACACGTATGCAAAATTTCGACACGATTCAGGCATAAAAACCACTGAACGGTGAGTCAAGTGTAAGTCGCTGTAGTAATGAATCGGAAGATGGTGCCCTTCACGAATAAGGAAAAGGCTGAGATGCATTTAATTTACGGAGCGGCAGATGGAAATGGTGCAGAGGCACAACGAATGTACAGAGAGCGATTTCCCAACAGGCGGTTGCCTAACCGCAAAACTTTCGAGCGCTTGCACAGACAGTTGTGTGAGACGGGATCATTTCTCGCTTCCCGGTCGAATGCAGGTCGTGCAAAAAAGGACGAATCAGTAGTTGTTGCAGAAGCCATTCTGGATGTAGTAGCGGCGCAGCCAAGTACAAGTACACGAACAGTGGCTAGGCAGGTGGATACCTCACAGTCCATGACTTGGAGGGTACTGAAGGAGGAACATTTGCTCCCGTTTCATGTGCAACGAGTCCAGAAACTGTCTCCAGGGGATTATCCAAATCGTATTGAATTCGCCCGCTGGTTTCTGCAGCAGAATGCGCTAAATCCACATTTTGGACGAACTGTGCTTTTCACCGATGAATGTACCTTCACACGTGAAGGTACATTTAACACACACAATGCACATGTATGGGCGGATGTCAATCCACATGCTACGTATCCACATGCTCATCAGAGACGCTTTTCCATCAATGTTTGGGCAGGAATCCTCGGAGACCACCTAATCGGACCGTACCTTCTTCCTGAACGCCTCAACGGTAAAACATACCTCACATTTCTGCAACATGTGCTGCCAGACCTGTTAAACGTTGTTCCTCCACGCATCCGGCGGGTCATGTGGTTCCAGCACGATGGAGCGCCAGCCCATTACGTACGAGACGTCCGCAACTATCTGGACATCACATTTCCGAACAGATGGATTGGTCGAGGTGGTCCTGTTGCTTGGCCTGCTCGCTCGCCAGATCTTTCACCCCTCGATTTCTTTTTTTGGGGACGATTGAAGGCTCTTATGTATGAGACACCCATTGAATCCCCCGAGGAACTGGTCGCCAGACTTTCCGCCGCTGTAGGGGAAGTGCTCGAAAAGCCTGATGTTTTCGCGAATGTTCGCCGTTCCATTCTTCGCCGTTGTTCTGCGTGCATAACCTCTGGTGGTCACAATTTTGAACATTTATTGTAATTACATGTTAATAAATATGCTCTGGTAACATAATCCTAATTTGTGTCTTTTTACCTCGTATCACAGCACACAATGTGTGGACATGGTAAACTGAACTGTGCTCAGGAGTAGAAATTTCAAACCCCTCTCCCCAGAAACTTAACCACGTCTAACGATTCAGATTTTGGGCTGAAAATTTAAGTCTAAACTTTAGAAAGCATTTAATGAGACACAAAAAATAACGGTATAAAATAGTTGTTCGTTACTCCAAAGTCTAAAGCGCCCTCTATCGGAATTTTTTGAAAATTGTCTTTAAAATTTATTTTCAAGAAAATACTGACATAAAGAATAATTTTAGCAAAACGCGGCAGTAGTTAGAGCCTAATCTACGACACAAAGATCGGGAATAACTGATTTTTGTTCTGGGGGGAGAAGGGTTTCAAATTTCAAATTTCAGTTTACGCTACTTAACTACTCGTTAGGACTCAGATTTTTAGATCAAAATTTAAGTTTAAGTCTAAGCTTTCGAAATCATTTAAAGAAATACAAAAAATAACGTTAAAAAATAGTTGTTTGTTACTCCAAAGTCTAAAGCGCCCCCTATCGGTATTTTTTGAAATTGAACTTTAAAATTTTATTTCAAGAAAATACTGGCATAAAGAAAATTTTTTGCAAAAACCGCAAACGAATCGACCAATTTTTCCATGTTTTATAATCATTTGAAATTTCGGACCCTAAACTTTAATGCCCCCTATCTCCTTGGGAATACGTCTGGGACCCTTAGTCTCCTATTTAATATTATTTGTCTTTAAGTGTACTATAACCCCTTAAAGTTCTGCCCATCTTTTATGAATCACCCTGTATACTATTTATGTATATTATATGTGCACACAGATTATATATATATATATGTACACAGGTATATTTATATATATGTACACCTAAGCTCACATTATGTGCACATCAGTGTTTTTTTCCCTTATTACACAACTACTCAGTATTCGGTACTCGGCCGAGTAGTCAGTGGCCGAGTACTCTGTATTCGGCCAAAATACTACTCGGTGCACCATTATTAATAACCAGTGACCCGGAGCCGAACAATTTTTGATGCTCCGGCTCCAGCTCCGCTCCTAGATAAAATACTGTGGCTCCGGCTCCAGCTCGGCTCCGACCTTTTGAGTTGCAGATTTTAATTTACACATTTAATTTTTTGCTCACAAATTCTTTCTTCCTTTACCTTCATTAAAGATCTGACAAAATGCATTTTTCTTCTCATGAAACTTGAAATGCTTGTTCAGACAACATGACATCTTTTAGCTTTTACTTTTAAAATAGAAAGTTTGGTGGAATTTTAAACACAAAAATCTTAAATTTCTTCTACACTTTTCAAACAACCAAAATTGTACAACTACACATTTAAACAACAGGCGGCCATATTTGTTTTCAAATAGTTTTGTCATTTAGCTCAAGTAGAAAGTAAAAGTAAAGTAGGGTTACCATGTTTTAAAAAGTTTTTCATCTCTAATAAATAAAAAAAAAAAAAACCTAAAAAATGATATAATTAGAATACTGAAAAATGATGTAATTAAAATATTTTAAGCCTGGAAACTTAAAAGACGGAAAAAAAAGATTTAAAAGAATATTAAAAACTAAAGGAGCCCTGGAGCAGGGAGAAATTTAGAGCTCCGGCTCCAGGGAAAACATAGCTCCGGAGCGCTCCGGCTCTCTGTTAATAACCATGAGATTAAACTTATTTTCAAAGTTATAAAAGTTGCTCTGTGTTTGTCAAAAGTGTACCTTGTGAAAGCAGCTTTAGCACAGAAAATCAGATAAAATCAAAATTTACGACCCAATTGTCAATTGACATTGGATGAAAGTTGAAAAATAGATATGGGGATAAAGCTTGATTTTGTTCTTTTATTTTAATTAAAATAAACATTTCGGTTAATTATTCCAAATTGTTGATTTATAGTATTTTGTTATGTCAGTATTACCGTAATTATTTAGGTGACACAAAGAATAACTGGGTTATCTCCCCCCCCCCCTCCTCCTCCACGAACAGTTGAACTCGCCTCCATTTATAAAATGTTGGGAGGAAGATCCATATTCTGGGGAAGAGTTGAATTTCAAGCCCTGAACTAAGTCAGCAGAGCAGAAAAGTTAAAAAAGGTTAACTTCGTGAGTTGAGGGAGCAAAAAAGAATTTATTTTTTGGAGGGGGGGAAGGGAGTTTTTTTAGATGAATTATTAATCATATATTAAAGATTTACAAAATACAATCGGCCCCCAATTTAATTAATTTCTCGATTTAGTGCATTTTTTAATGCTCCTGACGAAAATGGAACGAAAAATTTTGATTTAACGAATTGATAATCCCAATTTAACAAATAACAGGCCTATTTACAAAATTTAAATTATTTTTAATGAAATAGGTTCCTTCATAAAATGCCCCTTAAAATAGTTCCCTTCACAAAATTATCACTACTTTTTTGTTTTGTTAGACTTTAAAAAATGTAATTTGCAATCAAAACATGCTTACCAGAAAGGAAAAAATTAGCAGAAGATATGATTAATAAATACTTGGCTCGAATTTGAGTAACAATGAGGATTTCATCTTTCATTACAAAATAAACAGTGGCTCACATTTGTTTTTGGACACTTGTGTTTTTGAAACTTACTTATAAAAAACATCTAAATATTAAAGGATCTAGTTATATTTTCATATGAACTTTATTTTCCGTATAATAAAACCTACATATTGTAATGAAAATATATTCAAAACTTTTTTTCCAAAAAATTAATTTACCGAGAAAGTGTTAAAAACAATCTCACATAAGTAATTGGACACTTGAAAGATTTACTAAATTTTTTGACAGACGATATTTTTTGTTATTTATTTTTTATTATAAATGGAATATATATCAAATATTATCGTCTGCACTTTGAAATTACTACTAATTCATGTAAATTTGTTTACATTTCTATATTTGAAGCGAACATGGCCGGACGCTACAACGTTACATCAAATTCCATTCGTAATTTAATCATAGAACATTTTAAAGATGGCAAAAGCATCAGAACTATCGCAAAACTTGTTAAAGTGAATCATTCAACTGTTTTTGCTATTATAAAACGATGGAAACTACGTGAAACTGTTGAAAAAGCACGAAAATCAGGAGCTTCTCACAAGCTAACTCTCAGGAATCTAAGGTTTATTATGCATAAAATCAAGAAAAAACTAGGAATTTGTGCAATGAAACTTACAACAGAATTAGAAAACAGATTTGCAATAAAAATAAACCCTAAAACTGTTAGACAAGTTATCAGATCATATGGATACAACAGTAGAGTTGCCAGAAGAAAAAATTCATTAATGAAAGAGTAAGAAAGTTACATTTGGATTTTGCAAAATCCATGTTAGACAAGGATGTATCGTTTTATAAAAACGTGATATTTGTGGATGAATCAAAATTTAACATATTTGGGTCTGATGGTCGAATAACTGTGTGGAGAAGCCCAACGAAGAGGTCAATCTGAAAAATGTATTGTCAACTGTCAAACATGGATATGGAAGCATAATGGTTTGGGGATGTTTTGCTACTTCTGATATGTGAAATTTAGTTTCCATTGGAAATAATATGGACCAATATAAGTATATAAATATCCTGAAAGAAAGCTTGAAAATATCTGACCAAAAACTTGGAATTCAAAACGCATGCAACTTGTATCAAGATAATGATCCCAAACATACAGCCCTAAATGTTTGCTTAAGGCTGCTGTACAACTGTTCCAAAGTTATCAAGACTCCACCATATTCTCCAGATTTAAACTCAATTGAAAATGTGCGCCATGAACTGGAGAAAAGTAGAAAACATGGATATTTCTTCGAAAGAACAACTTAAAACAGTATTAACAGAGAAATGGAACAAAATTGAACATTCTTACACAAAAAACTAGTCGCATTCATGCCAAAACGTTTTAAAAGTATGATTTCAGCTAAAGGATACCCAACAAAGTATTAAAATGTTTGATTATTTGCATATTTTTGTTTACATTTGTTGAATCTTCAAAGTGTCCAATTACTTATGAGATTTTTTTTAGCCCTTTCTCAGTAGACTAATTTTTTGAAAAAAAAAGTTTTGAATTTATTTTCATTACAATATATGTTTTATTATAGAGAAAATAAAGTTTGTATGAAAAATTTTTTAAGTAGATCCTTTAATATTTAGATGATGTTTTTTATAAGTAAGTTTCAAAAACGCAAGTGTCCGAAAACAAATGTGAGCCACTGTATTTTTCACAAAAATAATTTGCGAAATGGACACCATAAAAAAAAACTGCATAGACTGCCCTCCTGAAATTTTAATTACTATTTTTAAAATCTTTACAGTACCACAAATTATATTAGACTATGAAATAAAAACAATGAAAAATTTTCCGAAAATAAATGAATTGTCTCATTAAAAATTAAACTTTGCTGTTTTTTCCAATTGCATAGGATTCTTTTTCCCCCAAGGATTTTCCCTGGTTATTTCGCATTTTTTCTGATTTCCTAAATAACTGGAATCTAAAATTATATTTGCAATCAATATAAGACCTCAAGACCCAAATAAACGTACAAATGATCATATTTCCAAGTGACTGTATTACACGTGTGGAAATGAGTATACTACTATTTTACTGCGCAATCACGATATCAAATAAGAATTTACATATTACATAAATACTACACTATGAAAAATTAAAATAAACTTTACTTACCTCTTAAATTAAAAAAAGAAGAGTCGGACTTTATCAGCAAAAACTAGCGTTACGAAGGCAACAGGAAATAGGAAATGCAATGCTAGCTCGCTCGCTCGCTGAGATGAAACTTCAAAAGCTTATATCAAGTTGAAGTGCGCGAAGTGCTGATGCGAATGGATAGATATTTTCGAAGATTACAGTTAAAAAAAACTGCTTCAATGGAAAAATGCATATTTCCATTCTGAGTTGTTAAAATTATATCTTTAGAAAAACTTTCTTTAAAATACAAATGTATATTGTATTACCATGTTTAATAAGATGATTGTTCCATCGCTCACATTGTTTATTTTATAATTTATTGGATAACATGTTTGGTTTGCGTCTTTCCACGTTATTATTCACAACCACACATATATTATATTTCAGAGTCAAATTATAAATATATATTTCTTATTTTTAACAAAAATCTATTGAATACCAAATAAATGACTTCCTAGGGATGTCCCCAGGAGGGTCTTCCCAGGGATGTCCCCAGGAAGGTCTTCCTAGAAGGTGGCCTCCTAGGTACATCCCAGGAATGTTGTCCCGGGGAGGTTGCTCCTCGGGAATCTCTCAGGACGTTACTCCTCAGGATATCCTTAAATTAGCTTCCTCAGGAGAGCCTGCATTTGTCATTTTAATTTTGGGAGCAATTTGGGATGAGTTGGAGCTCCCGGGGAGGAATCTGGGAGCTCCTGTGCTATATGGGAAGCACTGCTAGTTATTCATATATTATGACTGGTACACGTTGTACACGAGTTAATTTTGAGAGTAATTACGTTCATGCTTTAATTTTAATGAATAAATGCCTTTAACATTTATATTTGTTCGTGCTACATTTCAAATTTTATATTATTTTTGATAGACATACATTAAAAATTGTGTGTATACATCAAATTCATGCGTTAAAACGGCAATATTTCCACATATTATGACTTCTGAAATGAACATATATTATGAAAAGTTCACTTTCAAAAATAGTCCACGAATTCTAAATAAAGAACCCGTGTATAACGGCGTATGCTAAAATGGCTAAAAACTTAAAAAAAAAAAATAAAAAAAAATAAAAAAAAAATAAAAAAAAAAGAATTTGCTCTAAATGAACTACATGAGTAAAAGAAAAATTATACACTGAAGAAAAACCTACTATTTAAATCGTGTGGAGTTAATATATTATTGTTTTATAACAAGTATACAAACAAATGTTGCATGATATTATATGTTATTGAAACGCGGTAGCTTCATCTATTACGCTTGTTCTTATAAACACTCTCAACATTGGAAAAGGTACCAATGAATAAATATTTCCATTGCAGTCGTGCGTTCCACGAGACTCCTTTTTTTCAAATATCCGAATGAAAGGTTTCTAGATACACTCATACATATTAATCTGTACAATCAACTAAAATTGTGTTCTGTGATAAAAACTGTTTAAATTGTAGATATTTAAATTGAAAGAAAACGTTTTTGCAACGAAAGGTCCTACGTTTTATACACCAATTTACATATATTATTCGTGGATAAACTGTATGCACAGTTGTTGGCTTAAACAAAAAAAATATCTAATTACTGTCCAGTATTTCTATATTTTTTAATCGGGGGAAAAAAAAAATATTTTTTTAATTGTTTTACATCAGAATTCATTTAAATATCTATTCGTTTTGACAATATATCGCAATAATAATTTAAAAAAAAACTGCAAAATCATAGGTAGTCCCTTTTGTTTCATGTAAAATATCAAAAATTTAAATTAACTCCCTAAAACCTTTTAAAATCTGTATAGAAAATTACATTGGAACAGTTTTGAAGATATTAGTCTAAGGCACAACGCATGAATCATTTTTAAAAATAGCATCATTTGCATAAGAAAAGCTTAAATCTCACAGCTTCCTCTTTTTTTCAATGGTCCTAAGGAGCTGAAAATCAGGGCTGTCCGATACTAGAGACGCTTGCACCATAGCACCTGTTGAGTGATTTCTTGGCGTCCTTTGAAATATTTACACGCAGTAGTGTTTTTTAAATAAAAATAAATTTTTAAGATAAGTTTTAAACATATTTTTTTTATTTGCTATCATTTGGGTTTTTTCGATTTTTTTTAACCACTTGGAAAAATGGTTATTGTCCTCTGTCAGGGTAGGAAATCAAAACCATATCTGAAGAGTTTTATTGGTTGAATCCGCATTTTATTCGTTTTCTGATTGGTCTATACAGTAATCTGTATTTCCCTTTCCTTTCAACAGAGATGGATACTTCTGATGCCACTATCCCAAAAAAGTAATAAAAACTACAAAATAATTTAATAACTTAGAAACAAATTGAGATACAGCTTTCAAACAAATTGCATTTAAAAACACATTTTCGTCTCTATACGACGGTGTAAAAAGTAATATTGTGGGATGTTTAGAAGTTTAAGAATGAAATTTCCTTTAAAATTGGTTGTCAGATTTCTACAATGGAAAAGCCTTTTCCCGAACAATCAATGAAATGCTTGGATAATACGTAAGTTTCGGGTGGATAATACGTAAGTTTCAGGAAATCTGAGGAGTCGCAGGCGATTTTTGTCGCTTGCAATTTTTACGTGTAATAACACTATTAATGTTTAATCCATGGCGTACGTAATGTATGATCAACTCCGTGCGATTTTTTTATGTCTTAAATTATACTCTTTGAAAAAATCATTTTCCAAATGGTCGTTGTAATTTGTTAAATTGCTTTATTATTATTATTATTATTACATTTTACGGGCATTACGTCTAACGCTGCAAATCCTATAAGACGTCTCCACTACACTCACTATTGTGAGATATTATTGTTCTATATTTCCAGTAATGTGAATAATGGGGTCTTGTATCGTTTACCACTGGATGCGATGCACCCGACTTATTGAAAGGTTGTTAGTCTCGCTCATTAATGTTGTCATATTCATGTATAACCTGGACATTTGAATGTTTTTCTTTCATTGATTATTTGACATGCATGCTGGATTTTAATTTTAATCAAAAACTCATTCTTAAGCTAATAATTTGAATTTTTTTATTTTCAAAGAGGGAATAATGATTACGAGATTATGTTTTATTTTATACACTGTCCATATTCAAAGAAATGAAAATGATGATATCTTACAATCCAACAGTTAGTTGCTATTAGGTAGATTTCGTAAGAATTCTATATTATTCCACCTATTAAATTCTCTCCTATGTTGGAATTTCTGAAACATTTTTGCAGATCTACGCCGATCATGAACCCTAGAACGCAAAACCACACCGAGTTCAAAATTTTATATACAGGGTGTCCGTAATTAAACGACCCTACTTTAAAGTTATCTACGGACAAAACTATTGTTCATAAAGTTGTGAAATTTTGTGAAATACATAATAAAGAGATGGGAATTTGTTTAAGGTAAAATAAATATAAATAAAAATATTTAAAAAGTTCGCCACCAGAGGGCAATTTTTAATAAATTACACATTTATCATTACAATAATTTAGAAATTTTATTTATTAACTTAACCTTATTCAAATGACAGCATTTCACGACATGTTCCTAGCATTTCCCAGAACACACGGCGTTCAACTGTGGAACATGCTATCTCTACGATTCTAGATGGTATCTGAAAATGATGAAAGTCATGCAGAACAGGTTTGGTTATAACAAAATTTGTTAAACTATAGTAAATATGTAACGTTAAATGTGTAATTCGGCCTTCTGATTTCTTTTGTCGCTCAAACAAATTTCCGTACTTTTATTATGTCCTCCAAAAAATTTCACAATATTCTAAACAATAGCTTCGTCTGTATACAACTTTAAAATAGGGTCGATTAATTATGAACCTCCTGTAAATACAATTTCTAAACTGTCATACTGCTAAATATGTAATTTATTAAAAATCGCCATCTATTGGCGAAATTTTGAACTATTTTTATTTATAATTTTTTTTTAGGTTAAACAAATTCCCATCCCTTTATTTTGTCTTTCAGAAAATTTCACAACTTTATAAACAATAGTTTGTCTGTAAACAACTTTAAAGTAGGGTCGTTTAATTATGGACTCACCCTGTATATATATCACTTTTTTATGGACACGATAACTTCCATAATTTTCCACAAATCTCTTCCAAAGTTATACATAAAATTAATGTGCAGAAAATCTCGGTCAAGTTCGTTAATGAGCAAAACCAGTCCAAGGGGGTGAAAATAAGAAGGGTTCTTGCGGAAACCGAAGAAACCCCATAACTTCTTAATTATAATGTCAAATTAAAGTTTTTATTAATTCTAGGAAAAGGGCCAAAAATTTATGTACCATAAATTTTTGATAAAATTATAAATGGGCTCAAGGGGCGTAAAATAGGGTTTTAGGGAGAAAAAAAAATTCACAACTTCGTCAAATCTCAAATTCAATTACATTTATTATAAATCTTCTTAATATTACTTACAACATTTATATTGACAAGTTTTTGATAGGACAAACTTTTATCGCAAAAAAATTAAAGAAATAAGGACGAAAAAAAGGGGGGGGGAGAAAAAAATCCATAACTTCGTCAATTCATAAGATATCCAATCCGCTTAAATTTATTATACACCCATTTAATATTATCTGTAACTTTTATATTGACAAGTTTTTGATGGAACCAACTATTACAGCAAAAACAAATTAAACAAAAATAGGTGTTGAAGAAAAATGTATGGTATTATGGGTATGGTATCAAAATTTATTATGGTATCAAAACTGAACTGTTCATTTTCTGACTCATTTTTAAATTCATTTTTGCTCTCAAACTCATCCAACTGGCTGTTTGGTTTGCTCAGAAATTATATAATGCGCCGTATTTGTCAATTTTTGGATAAAACAGAATGTATTTCACAAAATGCTGTCAAAGTGGGCATTTTGAACGGAATTTCACGAAGCTATAGTGCTGGAAACGAAAAAAAAAAAAAAAAAAAAAAAAAAAAAAAAAAAAAAAAAAAAAAAAAACGGTCGTATTGAGAAAATAATTATTTGTAAATCAAGTTCTAATTAATTGAACGGAAAATAAAAACACAGGTCGCTTATAAATCTCTTCAAAAAATCACATAAGCAAGTTTCATGTTTTTACTTTTAAAAAGGCCTGGAAAGGTGTCAGAAAATTTCGAGTTGATGAGCGTGGAAAAATATATTTGTTTTAATACTGCCTTAACATTATTTTCGTAAAACCAGATCTTTTAGAAAAATGAAATTAAAAACTCGTCAAAAGCGGCCAGATAAAATTGTGAAACTGATTTTATCTCTTTTATAGCTTTTGTTGGTGGAATTAGTAAATAACTCCGAAATCTACCTCCGCCTATCGGCCGAGTCAGCAGGCATTTGTTTTTGTTTTTTTTTCTATTTCCTTAAGATGGCACGCAAAATCCGAATTAATGTGACAGACTTAGAAACAGAATAGAACAGAATATGTAGTAAAATATAAAAGACAGATCTCTGAAACATTCAATACATCTAAAAGGACGATTACAAATATAGTTAATATCCATGTTTTGATATTTAAGGATAATTAAGAGCGTATTCTGGTTTCATAGCGGGAAAAGTTTAAAATAGAATTCTTTTAAAACGCACGATAAACTTATCTTTAAACACATGTAACTGAAAATGTAAAGTGTAAAATTAAAAAAAAACGCATAATTTTCATGTATGTCTCAAAAAATTGTAAGAAGCGCGGATGAAGCCGAACTATTGTACTCAATGACACTTGATATACTTAATCTTTAGAAATCGAAATTGCAAGCATTATTAAACATGCTAAAGAAAAATTTATCGCACTTCTACTGGTGTATTATTGGACACTGAATGACTGCTGTTATCAGTTAGTGGTTGCTTCAAAGACATTAAAACACTCTGCAAAACTTTTTTTTTAAGGTTTATATTCTATAGATAGAGTAATGAAAATAAAGTGCAAAAATACACTGCTCAAAACAATTAAAGGATATTTGAAGTTTTATATAACATAAAGATATAAACGAAATTTTTTTTGCCGAAAATAGAAGAAGAGAATCACAAATGCAAATTTTTCTGGTTTTCAAACTGTGGAGTATGCAAATTTTGAGTTCGACGTCAAAAACGTCGCTTCAGCGGCAGCGAATGAAATTTGACTTTCAACTGGATAAAAGAGAATGAAGACAAGGATGATCGGCATTCAGTGATTGCTTTGTTTCGATGAGTACGATGTCTCAGCGAAGTCATTTGACAGATTCAGAAGCTTTGAGAATTGTTGGTAGGTTAGAAGGGGGCCAAACTCAAGCCGAAGTAGCGCAAGCCATTGGAGTGTCACAAAGTGTCATTTCCAGGATCTGGAACCGTTTTTTGGAGAGTGGATGTGCAGGCCGAAGACCAGGGCAAGGTCGTAGACGGGCAACAACGCCCAATGAAGATCGGTATTTAGCGTTAACAGCTCGGAGACACCGAACCATGAACGCTACTCTTCTCCAACACCTTCGCTCGGCTACATGCACCACGATTTCAACTCAGACTATCCGAAACCGGCTCCATGATGTAGGTCTGTATGCTCGCCGACCGATGGTATGTGTTGGATTAACATCAAGGCATCGTCGCGACCGCAGGGAGTGGGCAACCGAGCATGTCAACTGGAGGAGAAATGAATGGAGCAATATTCTGTTTTCTGACGAGTCCCATTTTTCTGTGCATCCGGATAATGGGCGTATTTTCATCTGGAGGGACCGTGGCAGTAGGAATAATCCTGCGTTCGTGCACGAAAGTGTCAGATTTGGCGGTGGAGGAGTGTTGGTGTATGGTGGCATCTCCATTGACGGGCGCACTGACCTCTACATCATTCGAGATGGAGCTCTGACTAGTCGCCGATATAGGGATGAGATCCTCAGACCTATTTTAGTCCCTTACGCTGCAGCAATCGGAGATAACTTCATTTTAATGGACGATAACTGCAGGCCACATCTTGCAAACCTGATGGAGGATCTCCTTTTCGAGGAAGGAATCGTTCGAATGGAATGGCCAGCGTGTTCTCCAGACATAAATCCAATCGAGTACGTTTGGGACGCTCTAGGAAGACGAGTTTCTGGCCGCCAACAACCCCCACAAACTCTCCAAGAACTGGAAAGAGCTCTTCTGGAAGAGTGGGGCAGAATACCCCAACTCGTCATTAATAGCCTCATTGAGTCCATGCCTCAAAGGTGTTCAACGTTGCTGGCCGCCCGTGGAAACCATACCCCTACTGAAAATGATTTTCTTTGAAGAAAACACCTTTTCTTATTCTTTTTTTCTCAATGCACAAATTGTGTTTTTTTCCTTTAGTACACAAATGCGCAATAAAATGCCTTTTTTTCTGCCAAACATGTGTAATTTATTCTCATATAACCTACTATGTCTGTCGACCATGTATCAATCAGCTAAACAGTTTACCAGATACAAAATCCACCTAAAACTGCAATATCCTTTAATTGTTTTGAGCAGTGTAGTTGTATAGAAAACTGGAATTTTATTACTAATCCTAAAATCTTTTTCAAATTTATCATTATTTTTCACTACAAGTTTCAAAGAATGGAAGTATTAAAAATAATCTTGAAACAATCCAACCATCGTGCTACACTGTAAAAAAAAATCTGTAGTTCTACAGATGTAAAGTTACATGCTTACTAAACTTTCACCTGTAACCGTACGAAAAAAGCTGCAAACCTACAAAACTAGTTTTTGTAAAGCTAAAAAAATCTGTAACTTTACAAATGAATCTGCTAAAATTTCAGTAATCTTACTAAACTTTTATTTGTAACCCTGGCTGCAGTTACATGAAAAGTTCTCGGAATCCCAGTTTCCAAAAAATTTCTTAGTAACCTTACAGATTTTTTGATTTTCGGCGCAAAAGTGTGTCTGTTACATGAAATTTTGTTGTCGCCGTTACATGAAAAGTTCTAGGAATCCCAGTTTCCTAGAAAAACTTTAGTAACTTCACAGATTTTTTTTTACAGTGTACAGACGATGTACAGGAATTTAAAATAGATAATAAAAGTATTATACCAATTAAGAATATTGATCTTGATGGGTTAAAAAAAAAGATATTTTAAGATTTTTACCGCAAAAAATAAAGTCAAATTCTGTGTTTTTCCCTACGTAGCAATAGATAATAATTTAGGATACTTTTAAATTTTAATAGCATAGCTTATCATAGAGTCATGAAAACTGTTTCGAACCAGTAGAAGTTTTGTCGTTATTAAATGTAATAATATATTGTGGCTATATGAAAAACATCGAAAAAGTTATAAATGCTCTTTTAATTATTTATAACATAAATACTATCGTTATTTTATCATTATATCATCATAATGATCTCTGATCTCTAATGTTCTATGATGATAATTAAACATATGAAAACATATGCCTTTCAAACATTGCAATGTATCATTACTAATTCTAGACATAAATAAGATTAATTTTTCTGATATTCCTAATTAGAAATATTGAAATATTATAAGTAAGGGAGCTGGGGGATGAATGGGACAAGGGATGGATGGGACATTCTCAATCTTTCAGGCAATGAACGTTCCTTTCAGTTGCTTTCTATTCTCATATATGGCACTACCAGAGTGTGCTTAAGAACCAAAAGCAAAACCACATTTCATTTTTTTTTCAAAGTTGCATTTTCTGAAACTCTGTTTAAAATGTAACTTTTTTTTACATTTGACGTTGTCAAATAATTTATACAATATAAACAAATAAGATAGGTTGTAGTTATTTATTTGAAGGTTCAATATTTGTAATTAAAATGAATGAATATTAACCAATGTGGCAAAATGACTGACAATTGAATCTATGTATAGGGATGATTGGGACAATTTCAAATGAAGATGAATGGGACAGTCTCAATCATCCCTAGAGATGTTAAAACATTTATTTATTAACTAAAAAATATTATATAGGTTTATAAATTAATGATTTATGTTAATTATTAGTATTAAACAGCACTCGTATTATATAGCTTGTTTATCATTAAAAATTATATTAAATCTTAATTATCATTTTGTAATAATGGTTAAATAGTTTATAAAAAATTACTATTGAAACTTTATCAAAAAGATAAAATTGTTAAAAATAGCATATGTTTATTGATCAAATAGGTAAATTATATTGAATTTTGAGCTTGTGCTTAAATAAATCCCACTCGCACTTCCCCTAACACATTTTTATTTGTGCATGATATCTAAGATACATTTAATATTATTTAATAAATTGTGAATGAAAAATATTAATTATACCGTATTTCAAAGATATTTTATTACTTTCAGTTCATATCTAAAATGTCTCCTAAATGGGAAAAGGGAACCGATATACAGTCGAAGTTTGCAATACAAAAAAAACACAGTTATAACTGTGCAATTAACTAATATTAAATATGTATTAATATTTGATAAAACTGCAGTAAAAGAAGTGATTAGCAACGCTGAGATATAATAGCCATATTATAAGATCATATATTACATGTATAATTACATATATGTTTATAATTTAAATTTTAATTATGCAACATTGAACACAGGGGGGGGGGGATATTTGTGTCCCATCCATCACTATTAGTGACCCAATCATCCCTGCTATAGGGATAATTGGGACAGAGAGGAACATTTTTTTTTTTTTAATTTTGTAATAATTTACTGTGTATTATGTGTATGTAATGTAATGCATTTAGAAAATGTCTTTTAAAAGTTGCTTTCTAATATAAAGTTGTGTTAAAATGTTAGCAATGTAACAGGCGTCGACTGCGTAAGAAAAGTCTAGCTTCAATAAATTTCCTACAGGTTGGTTTTCTAGATTTATAAATTGCCTTTTTGTTTATGTATGATTCGTTTTATAATTCTTAATTTATAGCGTTTTCCACCGAAATATTAAATTACATTTTCCAAAAGTAAGCCATGTGCCTCAGTTTTTATTTATCATTTGTTAACTTATCTCGTTATAAATATAATAGTTTTACAATTAAAATTGCTATAATAATCAGTAATCTCGTGATTTTAATTTGATATGTTAATTGTTCTACTTTATGAATGATTTTCTGTTCCTACTATTAATTCACACTCTTCCCATATTTATATATCTTGTTCAAATTTTCAATCGTTAATAAAATACTTAGTATTCATCCAATCAAGTTAAAATAAATTTTTTTAAACTTGTACTGGATAACAATTGATGTTATTACAGATTTTTCAAATATTAATTCATATCTATAAGGAGGGTTACCATAGGGGTGACCCTGTTCTGTTTCCAAATAGAGCCAAATTTGTCGCCAACTTGGCGATATCTCTAATATTTCGCCAAATTCCCATAGACTTCCATTGTAAACCAACGTACTTATAGAAAATCAACAAATTGAGATATTCTAATGCAACAAAAACTAATATTAGCTTAAGGGATCATATTAATTTTTTCTTTGATGACCTAAGAAGGAACTGACTTTAAAAACAAAATTTTTATATTATATTTTCCATATTCTGATTACGTATTCATAGAATTAAATTGAATTATAATGAAATTCAGCACCAACAAAATAAACAAGTCCGAAATTGTACTTCAAACGTGACATATGAAATACGTTCGTACTATAATTAGTTTTATAAATATTCAGATCTTGGTAGACTAGCTGTTGCGCTCTTATGCAAAAATGCATGAATACAAATTTCCTTACGATTATATATATTAAATTTAGTAATACGAAAATATCATGAACTGCATCTTATAGGACGTAATCACCATGGCAACCTAGAATCATTACCAATCACGGAATATCAGTGAATTAAGTACGTATGATAGTTCACACTAAGCTAAAAACTGCTAACAGAGATAAAAAATTCACTTTAAAGAAACATAAACACCTTTATTTATATCGCCATATGTTTCAATTAATATATCTTAATTAATCTTAATTATCTTATGGTAATATAATTAATCAACTTGAAAATTGATATAATTTTTTAATTTTATTATATATGATATGATTTAATCGAATGAAGAAAAGTTTTATTAATGTCTTTTTAAGTTCAGATTCAATTATCATAATATTTGAAATGACTCGACAAAATTCAGCAAAGATTATATATGGGGTCAATGTGACCCAATCTGGACATTTTGCAGGTTTTTTTTTTTTAATTTAGAATAAGTATGCTAAAATTATTTCTAGAAATTCTAGGAATAAAGGTTTCTTTCATAATTTTGTCGGCTTAGTACATTGATTCCATTTTAGACAATCAGGCAATAAATGAAAGCTTTCTGCCATTTATCACGTTTAAAGAGAAAAAAAGAAATTTTTTGGCATCTTGCCAAATGTAGTTCACTAGATGGCGCTGTGGGTACAGAGTGTCTATGCAAGCAAGTGCAGGAGCCTCCATCATTTTCATTATTTCTTGTTCTTGTGTTAGGTTATGTGTATATTTCGCTATTCAACGAAATGAATCGCCGCAGTTTGTCTATCAAGGAGGCGCATGCTTTGTTATTTGATGAAGATTCTGTTCAAAGTACCCAATCTTAGACATTTACATAATATTTTGATCTTAACACAACGAGGGTTAAGTGCATAACTATTCGGCTGGGTAGTTTTTGCGCTGTTATATGCGGACAGACGGACAGACCAGACGACAATAGGGGCTATGTATTTGTATAATTACGAACGCACCTAAGAACCAAGATATTCGCACAAATTTGGTATATCATGTAGACTATTATTTTATTCAAATAAAGTAAATTATTCATAAAAAATATATTACATTTTAAAAGTGAATTTTATCTTAACATTTTGTTATCCTTGAGATAAGTTCTCAGCTACAGATATCCTAATTCCATTTTTACGATACATCAGGGAAAACATTCGAAATAAAACATTATATAAAAATTGCATTGTGCTGACATATTTCTTTAGGGAATATAAATGGTGCCAAAGAATATTCCATATAAATAAAATATTCTGAACTGATACGTGTTTGAAGAAAATAAATGGCCCGAGATATTTTGAAAAATAGAATCCTTCCCATCAGAGATACCAAGTAAAAAGCCGAAAATTCTTTTTTTCTTGAATAGAAAGGGATACAAACGCTACTGAAAATTCACTTTTTTATGCGTAAAAAGGAACCGTTATACTTACAGTTTTATTCAGATAAAAGTCTGCTTCAAATAAAGTATTCTTTTTTGTTTTATCTCTTAAGAATTTGGAAAGTTTTAGTTCGAAATAATGGGATAACATATGAGAAACTTACAAATATTTAAATTTGTCGAAAATTTTGATTTTCCTAATTTCTTGCTCAAACGCAATACATATCATGGAAGACGATAGTATTCCAGTGACGCAGCCTTAAGCCTAAAATCTTATCGTATCGTATCCTAGAATTCGTAGATGGCGGAACTCATATATACAACTAACTCGACTTCAAAGAAAACGCGAAAAGCCGCCTTTCAATAACTCGGCGAATATAGCTCATATTATTCTGTTTTTTTTTTTTTTTTTTTTTTTTTTTTTTTTTTTTCAGAACAGTCTTATTTCTGCAGTCTAATGCTATTCTGAAATTTTTACATTTCTACGTGCAGTATATTTTGAGATCTCGAAACCCATTTTTAAAGTTACTTGGTATGTAAGAAGTTCCTAATTTCCATTTCTGGAAAACGGCTCTAACGTTTTTCTTTAAACTCATATATAATAGAAATATGTTTTATGTGAAGGGAATAAGATAACATTTGTTTCCGGGAAAACTCTAATTTTCTTTTTAATTCACTTTTATTTTCCTCCGAAAAAAGATCTTATTAAAATTAATATATAATATAAATCTATTTTAGATGAACCGAATAAGATCATTTTTGTTTCCAAGAAGACTCTTATTCGTTTTATAATAAGTATGAAAAATTGGACTATATTTTTCCACTATTTGTGGTAATTTCACCGAAAATGTGCCTATTGTATTCATGCGCTTAATTTCTTCTGACCAACGCTTAGTGAAAAAGTTTACGAACATCCGTAGCTCAGTCGGTTAAGTGCGTGCCTCGCACTATTATTAATATATGTCCAGTCAACCATTATAATTTGAACTGGAAATGTCTTCCTAAAGTAAAAATATTTCATAAATACTAAAATTTCGATAAACGCTGGAGGTTTTTTTTTTTTTTTTTTTTTTTTTTTTTTTTTTTTTTTTTTTTAAAATGAGCATACTGGCATGCGGGATTAATGTACTTCAACATTTACCATCAAATTTTCTATGCATACACAGTAATCCACTCGTAAATCTTTTTAAACTTATCTCAAAAATTAAAAGTCATGTTCATTATGAAAAAAGTTTTTAGGTGGCGTCTTTTGGAATTATTTAAATAAAAAGAAGGGGAATTTAATTTATATATATATACATAATACATATATATTCATAATAAAATCGCATAAAATTAATATATAATATAAATCTATTTTAGATGAACCGAATAAGATCATTTTTGTTTCCAAGAAGACTCTTATTCATTTTATAATAAGCATGAAAAATCGGACTATATTTTTCCACTATTTATGGTAATTTCACCGAAAATGTGCCTATTGTATTCATGGGCTTAATTTCTTCTGACGAACGCTTAGTGAAAAAGTTTACGAACATCCGTAGCTCAGTCAGTTAAGTGCGTGCTTCGTAATACATAGGTTGCGAGGTCTGTCCTCTTTGAAGCAGCAAGCACTTTTTTTTTTCCAAAGTAAATTTGGTTTTGTTTCTATAAAAATATATTTATTTATTTTGATTTTTTTCTTTAAGAGTTTCACATATCACTATTTCGTAACAATTTTTCAGACAATAAAAATACTGTAAAATCTGTCTAAGGCGGACTTTGTGTAAGCCGGAAATGTGCCTACCGCGGAAAGACATTCAAGTCCCGGCGAATCCATTCAAAATAACATTAATACGTGCTCCATAAGCCGGAGTCTGCCTAACGCGGAAACGGAAAGGTTTTTAAGGTCCGCCGAAAGCCAATTTTTACATAAGACGGTTGGTTGATTTGGTTGATTTTTGACGGCCGATTACCTACACTGGGGATATAGGCCCGAGGGGGGAGTGCCCTTCGTGGTGGTCTTTCTAAGGGAACGTAACCCGTATTTGCGCATGGAAATCCATGGCTCGAATTTACATAAGACGGAAAAAAGAATATTTTAATACCGAAAGGCATTCGGTAAAGAGAACTTTAAAACTGATAGATAGATCAAATACATATAATAAATAAATACATATAAAATACAATATAAATAAAAGCACATTTTTTATGCATTCATTTGTTTACAGAGAGAGAATTTTAATTTTGAAATTTTTCAGATTTAATGATAAGGAAAAGAAAATACGCAGTTTCTATTTGTTCAATCTACAACAGTTTCTTTGCATTTTCAATTTTTATCACAAATAAATTTCTGTTTTTCTAAGGTACATAAATTTAAATTATGCGTTTTTATTTTTTCCATTATCCTTATAATAAAAAAAGAAAAAAAACAGACCGTAATTCTTCCATTACAATTATAATAGTAATAATATTAAATACGTGCTGTTATTCTAACTGTAAATGGAAGACTACGAGATTTTTAAAAAATGTCATACATTCAAAATTTTGCAAAAAAATGCAAATAAATTGCAGTTTTATACTTTTATCTTTGGGGGAGGAAGAGGGGGCTCAAACAAAAGTTTATTAAACCATCTCTATAAATCAAAAGAGCATAAAATTCAAAATTTGTCATGTAAATTTATTTTTTAAAATATATTTAAATTATTTTTACTTACTTCTATCTTCAATAGAACAAAGTATTGTAATCGAAATTTTTTTCGACTTCCTGTTTTCGACGGATTTACATGTTTTAGGGGTCAGAGATCCCAAAAAACATGTTTATAGAAAATGTCTGTCTGTCCGTGTGCCCGTGTGTCCGTCTGTCCGTGTGTCTGTCGCCATTGTACCAACAAAAAGTGTATGAAGTTATGCATAGAATTGAACCAAATTTTTATTTTAAGTTTTTGGATATGGCAGGTAGGTCCTCCTGAATTTGGAAAAAAATTCGCCGGTAGGAGGCGCTGTAAAAGCGATTTTTGTGCGATTTTGAATATTGTACCCTCCAAAAGTATATGAAGTTATGCATAGAATTGAACCAAATTTTTATTTTAAGTTTTTGGATATGGCAGGTAGGTCCTCCCAGAATTTGAAAAAAATTCGCCGGTAGGGGGCGCTGTAACAATGATTTTTGTGCGATTTTGAATATTGTACCATCCAAAAGTATATGAAGTTATGCATAGAATTGAACCAAATTTTTATTTTAAGTTTTTGGATATGGCAGGTAGGTCCTCCCTGAATTTGGAAAAAATTCGCCAGTAGAGGGCGCTTTAACAGCGATTTTTGTGCGATTTTGAATATTGTACCATCAAAAAGTGTATGAAGTTATCCATAGAATTGAACCAAATTTTTATTTTAAGTTTTTCGCTATGGCAGGTAGGTCTTCCCTGAATATGGAAAAAATTCGCCGGTAGGGGGCGCTGTCACGATTTTTGTGCGATTTTGAATATTGAACGATCCAAAAGTGTATGAAGTTATGCATAAAATTGAACCAAATTTTTATTTTAAGTTTTTGGCCTTTGCAGGCAGATCCTCCCTGAATTTGGAAAACATTCGCCGGTAGGGGGCGCTGTAACAGAGATTTTGAATATTGTACCATCCAAAAGTGTATGAAGTTATGCATAGAATTGAAACAAATTTTTATTTTAAGTTTATGGCTATGACAAGCAGCACCTCCCTGAATTTGGAAAAAAATTGCCACTAGGGGGCGCTGTAATAGCGATTTTGCATATTGTACCATCGAAAAGTGTATGAAGTTATGCATAGAATTGAACCAAATTTTTATTTTAAGTTCTTGGCTATGGCAAGCAGGTCCTTCCTTAATTTGGAAAAAAATTGCGGGTAGGGGGCACTGTAATAGCGATTTCGGTGCCATTTTGAACATTATACCATCGAAAAATGTATGAAGTTATGCAGAGAATTGAGCCAAATTTTTTGTGTTTCTTTTTGTTCATGGCATGAAGGTCCTCCTTGAATTTGGAAAAATTCCGCTGGAAGGGTGCGCTATAATTACGATGTCTGTACCATTTTCTTTATTGTACAATCGAAAATTGTATAAAATATGCATACAATTAAACCAATTTTTTTGTGCATGTTTTTGGCTTTGGCCAACAGGTCCTCCTTGAATTTGGAAATATCGCGCGGTAATGGGGCTCTGTGATGGCGATTTTTGTATACTTTTCTTGATTTTTCGTAGTTCTATTGTCCATCGGCGGCTCGTGCAAAGGCGGGAACTCACTTCATGCTAAGCCGGTTATTCACAAACATCTGATAACAACAGAATAAGGAAAAACTATTAATTTTAACAAATATCATGATATAGATTAACTCGTTTTTAGTTCATTTAATTGACTGAAGCAGAAATTTAAGATGAAAATCAAAGTTGGTATAGTAATGAACTAATAATATTGAAGTATTAACATGTGTAACTAGTTTTTGAAATATTAAGATGTATAAGATAGAAGAAAGTTTTGGGATTGGCACATCCAACTAGTTTAGTTTCAGAAGAATAACAACAAAAAAATATATACCTTGCAAACTTCCCATGTGATTCACAGAAAAAATTAAACTAAATAAAACCTGGAATTAAATAATTCAGTTGGCTAAATAAATTATTAAACCATTGCCTTGCATTAAAAAAATTACAAGGTACAAAATATAATTATTATAAAATCTGTTTCTGAAATAATTTAAGTTGGTAGTTAAATACATCAATAATTAAATGATTTTCTGCATGGTATCGCCATCTGTTGGCTAAATTCAGCATTAACCATAAATGGGAAATGAAACAGAAAAAATTAAGTGAAATAAAAATTCAAATTAAATAATTCAGTTGGCTAACTAAATTATTAAACCGTTGCCTATCATTAAAAGTTTCAAGGTACAAAATATAATTAAAATCTGTTTTTGAAGTAATTTAAGTTGTTTGTTACATGGTTAATTAAATTCATCAATAATTAAATGCTTCTCTTCATGGTATCGCCATCTATTTGCTAAATTCAGCATTAACAATAAATGGGGGGGGGTGGGATATTACAATAAAATTTTCTTTTCAATAATGGGAGCAATAATAATGTATTTTATGCATTTTATACAGTTGTATCCAGTAAATCTAATATCCTACCACCCCAATAGAACTAAAAATTTAACATTTACATTAAAGTAGCAATAAATGTTATGTCACATGTTAGTGTTATGTTAGATGTTGATAGATTAAAAATTTACATGATGGAAAATTATTTCTTAAAAAATAAAAAATCAGTAGTTTCACAAATAAATTTTATTTGAAAGTATTTTTTTGCTTACAATTTTATTGTATTTTAAATAAAAAGTTTTAAAGAGTAATATTTCTTTATATATTTTTTTTAAGAAAGTAAACTTTTTACATAGTAAGTTTTAACAAAGCTTTCTATATCTGTGAAACAAACCATAACCCCCCACATTTTGTATATTACTTCCATATGTTACTAAAAAGTTCTTTAAAAAATATCAAATAGCACAACACTCTTTACAATTGAAGTATGAGGTATGCTCTTTTGAGGGGGGGGGGAATTAAAGGTGAATGAAAATCACGATTATGAGTTCCTATCATTAGTCTTTATTTTTTTAAATCTTTTTATTATTAACTTAAAAAAACGAATGATATCAATTAAAAAACCCTTAACGGGTTAAAAGTTTGTGAAGCAGCACTTTATCTCATTGCTATAAGAATTTTAAATATGGAACTTAAAAATAATGATATCAAATTTTAAGTGACGCTATATTATTTATTTCCTCATTTTATTTTTGTTTTATTTATAATTGCATGCGTAAGAATTATGTTAAATTTAAAAGGACGTATAAAAATTTATTCATTGATGCGTTATCATTCACATTTTTCATAAATTCAAACTATGAGTTTTAAAAGATATGACATCAAAATTTAAGTGACGCCTTGATGTAGCCTTAAAAAATTTGTTTTAAAATTCAATTTTAATTGTTTTCGATTTGGCTAAATATATTTACACATCTAACCAAAACTTTTAATTTTCCAATACACTGTTAAAAATGCCACTTTCACTGAACCTGTACAATGTACTGTAATGTATTTATATGAATAAATTGATTTATCTTTTGTGCCACGCTATCCAAAATCAAAAGTAAAATTTATGTAAGGGATTTCTTTGCTTCATTGTATCCAAACTAAGCGAAATATATGCAAATGGATATTATGACGCAAAGAAATCATTTACATAAATTTTACTTTTGATTTTGGATAGCGTGGCACAAAAGATAAATCAATTTATTCATATAAATACATTACAGTGCATTGTACAGGTTCAGTGAAAGTGGTATTTTTAACTGTGTATTGGAAAATTAAAAGTTTTGGTTAGATGTGTAAATATATTTAGCCAAATCGAAAACAATTAAAATTGAATTTTAAAACAAATTGTTTAAGGCTTCATCAAGGCGTCACTTAAATTTTGATATCATATCTTTTAAAACTCATAGTTTGAATTTATGAAAAATGTGAATGATAACGCATCAATGAATAAATTTTTATACGTCCTTTTAAATTTAACATAATCCTTACGCATGCAATTATAAATAAAACAAAAATAAAATGATGAAATAAATAATATAGCGTCACTTATAATTTGATATCATTATTTTTAAGTTCCATATTTAAAATTCTTATAGCAATGAGATAAAGTGCTGCTTCACAAACTTTTAACCCGTTAAGGGTTTTTTAATTGATTCGATGTACAGCTCAGTTGCGAATTCAGATTTCTTGTATCTATAGCTGGTTTCGCAAACATCTATGAATCCCTTAAGTGGATGGTGGACTTTTTAAAAGATTTCTTTTAATTTTCATAAAGAAGATGTGAAATTTTGTGCAAATATACATTTCACCATAAGTATCTAGAACACATTAAAAGAAATTTCCAATCTTATTACAATTTTAAGGTCTTTAAAAAAATTTAAAACAAAATTTTACAATGCTCCTTGCGTGTTAATTCTTTAGATATTTCATCGATTTTCGATTTTAATCACGTTAAACTCTATTACAAACAAATCTGTGTATCGATTTTTTAATCCCTTAAATAGTTAATTTTTTACAGATATTTGTTTTTTAATTCCATATAGATTTTCATCCAAATTCTACCTTATAATAATTTAAAAATCAAAATTTAATTGTCTGAATGAAGTCGAATTTTAAAATGCATACATACTTTCTTTTTAAGCAGTACAAGGATTCTTCCTTATTTGTTTCATGAATTTTGATTAAAAATTAAGTAGCAAAAAAGTTTCAAATTTAAGTTTCAAAATTACGTTAAAATAATAAAAAAAAAACAAGTGGATAATTGTGATCATAGATCGCACAGAGAGTTTCGTTTAATATTTCTTTAGAAAATTTCATGTCTCTAATTGAATTAGGAATTCTGTTATAAGGGATTGCTGAAAATACACAAGTTGGATCCCAACAGGTTAAATATAAAAAAAAAAAATTCAAAATTTTATGATTTGTGGTATTGTCTCAGGTATTCAGTTATAAATATACAGAATTCCCCGCCTCCAACCTAATTAGGGGGGAACTTAGAAATAATTGTGTAAAATGCACATGTGGGAGGAAAAAAGATTAAATGTAAGACCTTTTTAAAAATTTTATGATTTGTCATTTGATGAGAGGAGTTCAGCTATAAGTTAGCAAAATTTCAAGTCTGCAATATGTATAGTTTCTTAGAACGAGCTCTGTGACAGGCGGGCAGGCAGACATAGGAGTAAGACGAATAGGTTTTCGTCAGATGAACGAAACCTTAAAAACAATGTGAAATTTTATATGCTAATTTGAGAGTTTAAGTTCAAATTCTGGTGTCAAAATTAGATTTTTGCATTGAATTTTTTACAGTTTACGCATTTTTCAGTGTAGAGAAAGCTCCCTATACCGAAGTTTGTGTTGGTGATATAATTTTTATAATTTTGTGGGCCGAAAAATCCCGAATGAATGCAGTGTGATATGGGGTCGACCTGTGGCTCGGACATTAGTTATCGAAGGGAAGCAGTACTTCGCGTATCAGATATTAAGCTGATAAGAACAGAGGGGTTCAGAGAGCATGTTAAGTCACAACTCAAACTGTAAATTATCGCTTCATTACCCCTCAAAAAATAAACAAAGGAAATTGAAGAACATGGGAAAAAGTAGCAGTGTCAAACACAACTTTATCCTACTTACAACATAATAAACTTGTATATCAAATTTGAAGCAAATCAGATAATTCTGCATGGAAAACACATGACATGTAGCTAAATTAAGAGGTGGATTAGCTCCCCCGTCCCCACCCTTTACAGTTAACCAATGAATCCCAAAAACTACTCAGGGAAGTAAGTTGGCTTCGCATATGGCAACTTTTTTGTCGCCAAATCTGGCGATATTTTGCTAAGTTTGTCAAAAATTGGCGCTATTGTAGTAACCCTGTATTAGTACATTTCGACAATTACTCATTGTTGAAGCTGATATCAATTTCTCCATAGGAAGCATAACATGGCTCCGATTAACGAGGTGATCCAACTACAATTGTGAGGGACGCACAGAGACTTGGATTTTATATAAATAGATGTCAAAGTTTAAAGGTGATCTATTTTCTAGTTTTTCTAATTTTAATAAATTCCCGTCAATTGTCTGTGCGAAAAAGCATCTCTTTTATAAGTTTAAAAATCGATTTTTTCATAAATCAGAAAGTTGTGGAGCGATTTTTTTAAATTTAGATTTTCTGAATTAGCGTACGAAATAACACCCGGATGCGAAAGAACCAAATTTGTGAAATCAATAGTTAAAAATTTTTGTACTGCGATTATTAAACGACAGTGGGTCATTCCATGTCAGTTCAGGCAGGCATGTAACCACCATCACAGATTTTGATGAAACTGCGTGTGTTTGTTCCTATTAATAAGATATGATCACCAGTATTTTTTTTTACTCCTTGGTCTAATAGTTTCTGAGAAAAAAATTGTCAAAATTTTGAAGAACTGCCGTCAGTTGGCATTCTTGACTGCTTGATTTTCAAATGTAGCATGACATAAATATGATCATATTTCTATATCTACTCTACAAATTATCTTCAAATAATTTATGTATAATATATAGAGTACGCAGTTTATGGAAAAAAATACTGTTACTCTTATAACATTTTAAGTGTGTCTAAAAAAATGTTTAAACTTTGAAGTCATCAATTTTTTATGAAAAATAATGCATTAACTAAAAAAGCATTATCAACAAAAGGCGGTATTTTTATTAAATTTATTTTTTGTGGAAGATATACTTTAAAGTGCCCTTTACCTGATTCTGAAATAAAAATAGTGGGATTTTGGGTGTTTTTAGTATTATTTCCTATTTAAAAATATTTTGAGGCATATTTCAAGTCAAATCAAGCAGGGTCATTCCATGTCAGTTCGCCTAAGACATTTAATTCACTGTCACAAATTTCAATGAACGTGGGTATGTTTATAGCTTATTTTAAGACGTAATCACCTTCATCCTAAGTAAAATATTTTTTTAAGATAAAAAAAATAAATATTGAAACATTTTTTTTAATGTTTTTAATGACGGATCTATATTTAAGTACTGCATAAAAAAAAGGTCATTTCAATATAAAATCACTAAATAAGTTTCAAATAATGCATATGTGACAAATAACTTAGACAGATTATTATTTATTGTTGTTTGTCATGTTTAAACACTAAGAGTGTGTTTAATCTTGTGAATTTTTTAAATCAAGAATTTTATGAAAAATAATGTGTTAATCAAAAATTTATTATTAACCGAAGGCAGGCTGTTATTACTTTTTTTAATTGTACGTAAAAATATCTTTTCAATAATTATAAAATAAAAATAGTGAAAATATGAGCAATTTTAACAAAATTTTCATAAAATGTGAATTTTTAATGATAAATATTGAAGCTTTTTATGCTAAGATGTACTATAATGACTACGATATCGTGTATTGCTACTATTGCTTAAATATAATACATACAATAATAAAATAACAAATATTATTTACAGCAATAAAAATTAAATTAAATAGTACCAGGTCCTTTACCAACACTACACTGCTCAACAGCCGACTTAAAATCAACAGCCCACTCTTATTGAAAAATACTTTCAACTGTTCAAATAATAAATAAACTAAATTTAAAAATCTTAATACCAACTAATTATCTTAAGACGATAATAATAACTAAACAACATAATGAATTTATAAATCAGCTTTTTATTGAAAATTCATGAAATGGTCGCTTTAAATGTTGCTGTTCATCAAGTCAATCAAAATAAATTATTAAAAAAAATAGTGAACCTAAGAATCTGACTGCAATGACACTTCTAACAAAACTAATTAATTCCTTACCATCTGAAATCAAACCCGAAAGATCAAGAAGAAAAAATCAGGTGTAGTGTGAATGTGACATACTCAGTTGTTGTTGAGATAGGAATGTCTTTGTGACATTTTCTCCTGTACTTCAATAAAATATAAACATGTACGCCTTTTTCATTCATCCAAATTAAGTAAAACAATTATAAAATTTTGTTGTCATTACACCAGATGTTAAATTTTTCGTTACATACTATTAGATAAGTTCTTTACTTTTATATATTATTGACATAATATCATAAAATTTACCATATGCATTTTCTATAAGTGTATAAACAATATATGTGCTTTATTAAACATAAATGAATAATTTTTAAATAATTTGTTTGAGAACAGGGATATATATACACACACACATATATATACATACAATATATGTTGAAAATCCATCTTTCAGCAATATTGTGAAGAAATATATCAAATTACATATCATTAGAAACTGAATAATGTTAAAAAAGTGCAACTCATTAAGTTTTAAATATTTTTTTAGATATAGTTATTTGAAAGATATAAATTCGGATTATGCATTTTTTGCATATATTTAAAGCACAGTATGTCAAAATTTTCTTCAAAGGAGTGAAATTTGGTATTTTTTTTTTTTCAATATTAGCAGCCAAATATGAGTTTAAAGATTAGGAGTGTCATTTTGAAATTTCTATTGGGCGGCGAGGAGATAGTGATTTTTCTCTTTTTTGGAAAGGGATAATTGCTCTTCGCTCTAGAAGTTTTACTAAAAAACAATATTGTTTATTTTTTTCCTTAAGAAACGAACATAAAAGATAATTTGAAAAGTAAAATAAATGTACCGTGATTTCCGGTGTATAGCCCGCGGATCAAACAATCGTGTTTCGACACAGAATTTTTTAAAAATAAAATGTAACCTTTAGATCACGGTAAATATTGGTCTTCAAATACTGAATAAAATTTCTGGGTCCAAACTGAATTGTTTGATCTGCAGGCTATACACCCGGAATTACGGTATAAATAAAAATATTTTCAGGGAGGATACATTGGATAGATTTTACATCTGAAAATATTGATAATTTTAAATATGATTTAAATACTACTAAAACCAACCAAAATCCCACTATTTTTATTTCAGATCCAGTTATAATGTAGTATTATGTACCACTTAAAATTAAAAAATTAGTCATAGGAACTCCGCCTCTGATTGATAAAACTTTTTTAATAATTTCATTATTTTTTGTAAAATATTTTTGATTTCAAAGATTATACAATTTTTTAGACACATTTAAATATTTTTAACATTTCAGCAATATTGTTTTCATAATCTACATACTTTATTTACCTTGCTTAAATTATTTCAAGAAGATTTCTTTATTAGTTATTGAAATATGATTTTATATATAAAATGAGGCCTTTGAAAATTGAACAATCATTAATGACAACTCGTGGCAATTTTCCAAAACTTTGATAATTTTTTCTCATATTTTCACTATTTTTATTTTATAACCATTTAAAAGATATTTTTACGTAAAAAGCAATAACACCCTGCCTTCGGTTGATAATAAATTTTTGATTAACACATTATTTTTGACAAAATTCTTGATTAAAAAAATTTACAAGATAAAACACTCTCAACAAGATACACACTCTTAGCGTTTAAACATGACAAAAATAATAATCTGCCAACATTATTTGTCGCATATACATTATTTGAAACCTATTTAGTGATTTTATATTGAAATTACTTTTTTTTTTAATGCAGTCTTTGAACATAGAACTGTGATTAAAAATATTTTAAACAAATTTTCAAAATTTTGATTTTTTTTATCTTAACAAATATTTTACGTAGGCTCAAGAAAATTAAAGGTAATAACGTCTTAAAATGAGCTATAAACAAACCCAGTTTCATTGAAATTTGTGACAGTGATTAAATGGCTTAGGGGAACTGACATGGAATGACGCTGTTTGATTTGATTTGAAATGCACTCAAAATATTTTTAATTAGAAAATACTACTAAAAACACCCAAAATCACACTATTTTTATTTCAGAATCAGGTAAAAGACACCTTTAAGTATATCGCCCATAAAAAATAAATTTAATAAAAATACCGCCTTTTGTTGATAATGATTTTTTTGTTAATGCATTATTTTTCATAAAAAAATTATGACTTCAAAGTTTAAACATTTTTTTAAACCCACATAAAATGTTATAAGCTTAACAATATATTTTTTCATAAACTGTGTACCCCAAATATTATGCATAAATTATTTGAAGATGATTTGTAGAGTAGATATTGAAATATGGTTATATATATGACATGCTACATTTGAAAACCGAGCAGCCAAGAATGCCAACTGACGCCAGTTTTTCAAAATTTTGACAATTATTTTCTCAGAAACTATTTCACCAAGGAGCAAAAAAAATTACTGGCGATCATATCTTAATAGTAAGAACAAACACACGCAGTTTCATTAAAATCTGTGATGGTGGGTTACATACTGGTATTTTACTGCCTGATTTGATGTGGAATGCCTCCAGTATAAAAATTTATGTTATTTTTCTTCACGTGTCACGTGACCTGCCGTCCCTAAAATGCAGTTCTGGAATTAATTACCAAAAAATATCTTTCCTTCCGATTGTGGAAATTAAGAAATAAAGACATGTTCTGAAAGATATCTGTCTACACTTTAATTAGGAATTCTATTAAATTAACAGATCAAAATTGGTAATTAAACAATTAATTCCTTACAAAAATGGCCGCACCATTACATTTAGGAATCCCCCCCCCCCCCGAAATCATCCATTACCCTATTCCAATTTTTTCTATTTCACTAATAATATTTAGTGGGGTGTCGTCAAAATTTAGAAAAGTGCCCCCTTGGGAGGGGGTCAAAGTGGGGGATGGACACCGGAGATGTATAACTTGATTAAGCGGTCACAGGCCTTTCTAAAGATATGTGACATGACGGGTATCGTAAAAATTTAGAAACCCCCCACCGGGTTGGTAAAATGCGCTCCCCCTTCCCCATGATTTTTGACGCGGCCTGATTTTTAAAATTTTTGTTATGTTTTATAAGCTATATTAAAGTTTCAAACAGATCGTCCGGTTATATTTCCAAATTTTGTTCGCGCCCCTCCCCCAACCCCCCTCGAAATGCGACGCGCCATTCTTCTTTATAATTTTTTATCATGTGTTATAAAGTACCTTAAAGTTTAAAGCAGATCGCATTGTTAGATTTCCTACTTTAAATGAAATCGCAGTCTGTTAGTTCCATATTCCACCACCAGAGAGCGCACTCTATTCTTAAGAAATGCGTACGTGAACGAAACTCCTTTACACAACTTAACAGTAGATATGTTACTCGAGGGGTGGCGGTCTTCAGCAAGAATTTAAGATATTTGTTGAAATTACTATTCGGAAATAGTGGTAACTTAACTTTTGACATATTTACATTTAATAATTAGAATGTATCTGAGGACTCCGTCAAAAAACCGCACCTGAAACGGTATGAAACACAAAGGTAAAAAAAAGAAATATTTCGCTCCTCCCTCCCCCCCCCCCCCCACCTGGCAGAAATTTCATGCGCCAATTTTTATAAACTTTTTCTTATGTGTTATAAACTATCTTAAAGTTTCAAACATATCGCCTTATTATATTTCCTACTTTAAATGGAATCGCGGTTTGTTAGTTTCACATTCCACCACATACCACATAATAATTACTGTCTGAGCTTGTAATTAAGATATGCGTTAGAAATGGACATTCAATGAAATCAGCGAAGAATTTCACGTCGGGATGTCTGAAAATTTAGTCTAAAAATTTAATATTTAAAAAGTTAAATTTCGTATTAAAATGTCCTACTATGACAAATCACGTGAACCAGCGCGGTTGTCTGGAGTGAAAAAATTATGGCAGGCCTTGGAAATCAAATCTATAGACACCTGCTTTCGTAATGGAAGAAAATTAAATTTTTATCGATCGATTTTTAGAGGATTTTTTTAACTTATACACATCGCAGAAAAACGATCTGTATACCAAATGAAAGTAGATTTTTTTTCTGCTTATGTCTGTGTAAGTTAAAAATTTCTCGCACAAAAACTTTGTGAGATACAAGTCGATTTAAAACTGCCCAATACACTTTTTTGCTTAAAGCGCGCTCTGTCAAACCTGCAATTTCGAAGCGGAGATGTGTGGCAACCCGGAGAAGAAATGAAAATATTTCAAGAGTCCGTTCGCACCTGCATTCTTTTTATACCGTTTCTTCGTTAATGAGACGTAAAATTGGGACTTTTTAATTAATAACATCCGTTCATTACGACTTTTTCAAATTTTTTTGATTTGTCGTTTGATCTCAGGTGTCCAGCTATAAGTATGCAAAATTCCAAGTCTCCAGTATATATAGTTTCTGAGAACGAGCTCTGTGACGGACAGACAGACAGAGGAGTGAGACGAATAGGGTTTCTTCGGATAAACGAAACCCTAAAAAAAAAAAAAAAGGCAATTTAACAAATTACAACGACCATTTGGAAAATGATTTTTTTCAAAGACTAAAATTTAAGACATAAAAATCGTACGGAGTCGATGATACATTACGTACGCCATGGATTAAACATTAACATTCCTGGAACCATCACGAACAAATTTTAAATGAAATTTCAGTTTTACAATTTTTGGTACTGTAAGTTTTTAAACTTCAACGGAGCTGGTCATACATTACGTACGCCATGGATTAAACATTAATATTTCTGGACCAATTTTAAATGAAATTTCATTTTTAAATTTCTAAACATCCCACAATATTACTTTTTATATCGTCGTATGGAGAAAAAAATGCATTTTTAATTGCAATTTGTTTAAAAGCTGTATCTCAATTTGTTTCTGAGTTATTAATTTTTTTGTAGTTTTTATTACTTTTTTGTCATAGTAGCAACAAAAGTATCCATCTCTGATGAAAGTAAAGGGAAAATACAGATTACTGTATAGACCAATTAGAAAACGAATAAAATGCGGGATTCAACTAATAAAACGCTTCAGATATGATTTTCATTTCCTACCCTGACCGAGGACAATAACAATTTTTCCAAATGGTTAAAAAAAAGACGAAACATCAGTCTTGAGAAAAACATATTTAAAGTATATAAAAAGGTCAAAAAATTGTTTGTGAACAAAACTAAAACACTTGTAACTTTGCGTAAAATGATTGCATATGCATGCGGTTTTCCACGAATGACGTACTGGAGAATAATAATGCACACAAAAAGAAATGCCGCTCTTTGCTCAAATAAAGGTCCACGGTCCCCTTAACTGTTTATTTATTTATTTATTTTTTGACACCATACAGTTAAAAACAGAAGCAAAACACCTCTTACTTCGTACTAAAATATTTGTCTTATATAATCGAAAAATGTCTGGTAATTAATAAAGAGAAGATTACAATTACAAATTAGTGGCATCCAAAAGCTCCCCCCCCCCTCCTCTTTGACACATTAAACGCGACACCGGTTCCAGGGGGCCGGTGTTGATATTTCCGTTTAGGCGACGCCGGTCCCCAGGAACCAGCGGTATAAAATTATAAAAATACAGTCGTCTCTCTGTTTAACGTCGCTCTACTTAACGACGATCTCTACTAAAGGACGATTTTTTGCGGTCCCGGCTCCTTTAATTAAAAAAAATCTCTGTTTAAAGACGAAATTGTTTCTATTTAATGACGATTTTTACGTATTTTCCAGGTATATTTCGTATATTCCAGGACTTACAAATGTGTCAATTAATTTTTTTACCGCTAATTATGCAAGTAAGTTGCAGCCATTAGATCTGGGAATCATTTGTAATGTAAAAGCATATTACCGAAAATCCTTAATTAGGAAATTATTAAATAATTTTGCTGACAAAAATGAAATTAAAAAATTTACAATTTTGGGAGTCATGCACATGACTACATCAGCCTCGAAAAAAGTTTCTCCTTGTACAATTGAAAACTGCTTTTGGGCATCTGGAATTGCCATTCAAAAACAAATGGATATAACAGATGCACAACTCGACACAGAAGATATCACCACCGAATAATGGAAAAGTCTTGTTGGTGATGAAGATGTTTCAGTAAAAGATTCTATCGATTGTGACGATGACTTTTAACGACCAACTTCAGAAATTTAGAGCAAATTTATGAGGACATCGCAAATGAAAATTCAACTTCAGATGCAGAAGATGGTGATGATACAGAAAGCGAGACACCACCTCCTTCTTACTCAGATGCAAATTCTGCCCTGGATATTCTTCGCCAGTACATTGTTCCATTAAGTATGGATAATGACTCATTCAACTTTCTTGAAAAGCTTGAAGCAAGGGTATTAAAAACTAGACCATCATTGAAACAATCTACACTTTTTGATTTTTTAAAAACTTAATTTGTTTAATTAAATATATTATAAATATTTTTATTGAAGTGTAAGTAACATTGTATGCAGTATAATTAATGCAATTTGCATTTGTGCAATAGAAATATGAATTATTATTATTCGTTATCCGTATCAATAAAATAATAAGAAAGAAAGAAAACATAAAATAAATTTAAATAAATACACAAATAAAACAGTTCTAAACACACCAATACATTGAGAAAGGTATTGAAAGTCTTAAGCCTTTAAAGTATGAAGGGAAATGCTTTTCAAATATTATTTTTCCACAAATTCTGTTTAACGACGATCTCTATTTAAGGACGATTTTTCGAGGTTCCTTGAAAGTCGTTAAAGAGAGAGCCAACTGTAATATATTATATAATATTAAATACATTTTTCACTTTTTTAATGTATTTTATTAAAACATTTCAAGCATAAAAAGGGTTTTCCTTCACAAGAATTACAAATTTTATTCACAAATTTTGTACAAATATATATGCAGAATTTCTGTGTATGCTGTCACTTAAACGGAAATTAAAGTAAAATTAGTGTCGCGTTTAATGTGTTAAGTAACGAAGAAAACAAAGTCTTCTTTTTAGAACGCTGTTCGGGTAAAACAGTTAAGTGGACAAGGTTTTAAATATTTTCACCACAGTTCAAGTTTTTTTTTTTTTTTTTGATAATTTTAAGTTTTGTGAGATTTATTCATTTATTTATTTTGTCGAACACTTTATCGCATGTAAAAAATTAAGAATGGAATTTAGAAATTAGCAGGAGTAATACTAATAATAATAAAAATTATCAGACGCAGGCCTTGCTATTAAAGTTGTTATTTCGGTTACTCATACCTGATGTGCTTAAGGTTACATTTATATGTAAAAATGTAACAGAAAAATTTATTTTCTTTCATTTATTGCTTCCGCACTTTAACAAAAGCTGTCTATTTAGACATACCTTATTAAATAGAAACTAACGAAAATTAACGAAACAAACTTTTTCTTGTATGCATTTTTAATTGCATCACGTATTATCCATAATATTTGCTTTTAAAATCGTATATTAAAGTGTACAATCATTAAATATCAACGTACATGTCCTCTTTGTTGTACCATATTCTATATTGCTTTGTTTATTTTTATCCTATCTTGCGCATACACTCGATAGTTATTGCATAAATATTGTATTATGATGCATCTAAATAATAAAACAATGTGAAAAATTGTCACATGAAATATTTTGTGTATTTTAGAAACAGAAATAAACCAGAAATCAGTGTGTGTAGGGGAGCTAGGGGATGTATGGGACAAGGGATGGATGGGACATTCTCAATATTTCAGGCAATAAACATTTATTTTAAATTGCTTCCTAACCCCATATACCTCTACCACAGTGTGCTTCAGAACTAAAAGTAGGACCACATTGCTGTTTTCATTTTCCTTCAAAGTTGCATTTTCTAAAATCTCTGCTTAAAAGTAAGTTTTTTTTTTTTTTTTTTTTTTTTTTTACATTTGAAGATGTGAAATATCTTATACAATATAAAAAATTAAGCTATGGTTAGTTATTTATTTTAAGGTTCAATATCAATAATTAAAATGAATGAATAGTAACCATTGTGACAAAATAATTTTTGAGGTAAAATGGCTGAGAAGGGATATTATGCATCATGGGGATGATTGGGACATTTCAAATGGGGATGAATGGGACATTCTCACTCCTCCCTAGAGATGTTGAAAATTTTATTTATTAATTAAATAGTATTATATAGGATGATAAATCAATAATTTACGTCAATTAATAGTATTAAATAGTATTACACGAGTTGTTATTGTTTAAAATTTCTGAGTGTTACTTATTGTATTGTAATAATTATTAATGGATTATCAAAAAATTGATACTAAAACTTAATCAAAATAGATAAAATTGATAAAAATAGTATATGTGTATTGATCAAATGGGGGAAATTATATTGAATTTTGAAATGTTGCACAAATAAATCCCCACCCCTAACATATTGGGTCAATCGGAAAGTCGGGTCGTGTTGGGAAAATCAATTCGTACCGGAAAATTCAATCATTTAATTATTAGACATTGATTCCGATATCTAATGTCTAATAATTATCGGGCAGAATTTTCCGGTACGAATTGATTTTCCCAACACGACATGACTTTCCGATCGACACAGTAATTTCCGTTCTGCATGTTTCTACGATACATTTAATTAATATTAATTAATAAGTTATGATTGAAAATTATTAGCTATGCTATATTAAAAGACATTTTGAACTTTCATTTCAAATCTAAAATGCCTCATAAGTGGGAAAAAAAAAAGAACAGGTTGATAGCCGAAGTCCGCATTAAAAGTTAAAACTGCAATAAAAGAAGTTATTGAAAAAAAAAAAAAACATATCGATTCGTGCTGTAAAATCATATATTACAAATATAATTTTCATATAAGGTTATAATTATAAATTTTAATTTGGTAAAATTGAATACAGATAGAAAATCTTTGTGTCCCATCCATCCCTATTAGTGTCCCATTCATCCCTGCTGTGGGGATGATTGGGACAGGGAGGAACTTTTTTTGATTTCATAATATTTTTATGAATAAATCATAATCTAGAATAAATATTGTTCATATATGTTGGCAAATACCTAATGTATGAAATGTGATATATAATATTGATAGTAACTTAAATAAAAAAAATATAAAAAAATATTTTTGTGAAAATGTCCCATTCATCCCCCACCTCCCCTATATTACTATTTATAAACAATAAAAAAAAATGTGAAATACAAAAAATTTTAACGATTTTGTTTCAAAAGCTTTGAAAAGCTTTCGATAAATTAAGGAGATAAATTAAGGAAAATGTTACGCATTCAAATATTCATATGTGAGGTATTTCACTTGGACTTAAGAATTAGGAACCAGATTTATTATAACAAAAAATATAAGTTCCTATGCATCTAACAAGGAAGGACTCCATACGGGCATACTCCTAAAAATCTGAAAAATATAGAATGTTTTTCTCATGAGGATATGTATGTTTTAAGAAAATTTAGCGATAGAACGTCCGTAAGAAAAAAAATGAAAATTTCCTTATTTGGCGATTTATCACCGGTTGGCGATGGAATAAAATTTCAAAAAATACTTTTTAAAATCAAATGCTCTTTAAGATAAAAAATTTTCATGATGAAATTTTTTACATTTAATTTAAATATTTTTAGTTTTGTCAGTTTTAATTTGTTTTAACAATTGTTTTGCCAGATATGTATTTATAATGAAATTTAACCATCAGATTTTATAATTTAAAGCAAAATTTAAATTAATTAAAATTGTTTCAATATCAAAATTAAGTCCAATTGATCACTGTCGTAATGATTGAGTTTTGTTGCTATGGGAACAACGTATTCTTTGATATTGAATGAAATGCAATGAACTGCCGCATTCTTCATCTGACCTTTATTTTAGAATACGCTTAAATATATGAAAATATATTTTCCAATATGAAAATATTTTTTATATATGGAAATATTTTTACAGTGCTAAAGTTAAATAAATGCAACACTGTAAAAAAAACGGGCTAAAATACGGAAATACTCATGGCAATCTAGACGCCAGTACTATTTCCGTATTTTTAGAGAACTTTTTCCCGGTAAATTGCAAAAAAAATCTCTTTTTTTTTAATTTAACGGAAATTTTTCTGTGATTTACCGAGAAAAAGTTCCGTTAAAATACGGAAATAGTACTGGCGTCCAGATTGCCAGTAGTATTTCGTTATATATGTAATACAAAAATATATATATATTATTAAACTCTCTTATTAATTAAGTTTAAATTCATTAAATACTATTTACACGAATTCTAAAAAATCAATTAACAAGCAATATTCAGATGCATGAAAATTGCTTTCTTTTGGCGAGGAAAAAAGCTTCTTGCCAAATCGGGTGACGCTTTCGTATTTTCGCGCGAAATACTCGAAAGTATTTTATTTTTTTATAGATTTTCTACTGCAATTCCGCCGCTAAATTTGAATGATCCTTTATTACATACATAAGAAGTGTAATTCTTTTTGTTTTTCAAAATATTCTAAGTATGTCCGGTAATGAGACTTTCCTTGTAAGAAGTATCTGAGAATAGGCAACTCTTACTTACACCGTTCTAAATAGAAATTATCATTTTGTTATATACAAGAAACAAGTTTGTTATTAACGTATGTCTGCGAGTAGCTATGAAACAATATTTTAATTTTAAAAATCGTTTATTTATCTATATGTTTAATTAATTAATTAATTAATTTTAACAAACTCGTTCTGATGATTCTTCAAAGGGAAAGTGAATCATGAATAAAAAAGGAAAATAAAAATATATAAAAAATGACGAATACCCTTTTCTGGAAAGTCACTGCTGGAAACACTATCTAGCAATAGTCAGTTCCCGCAACATTTAGATCAAGAAAAAGAACATTTGCGTAATTTCATGATATTGATGTACAAATAGATTTTTATAAAATATAGTTATAAAATGTCAATTGAAATAATTATATATATGGGTAAAATAGGAATGGAGGTTCTTATAAAAATTATTAATTTAATTATAAATATTAAATATGTATTTTTAAAAATGGTTTTATATTAAATTGCATGTCAGATTTCGAATATGCAAGTTTGGATCCCAGGGGATAACAAGACTAGAATAATAGCTAGACGCTCTGACGTCATGGCATGACAATCAAAGAAAAGATTGTTTTAAGACAGGGAATCGTAAAATAATATAAGTGTCAGAATATATTTACGACTATGGACCACCCAGATTTTATGGGTATGAACTTTGACACAGGGAGGAGACTTAAAAAAATAAACATATGTGTGGGACGGTGAGGACTCGATTTTATAGGTCGAACCAAGCACCATACAATTTATCCTACAGCCAATAAAATAGGGGATCTTAAAAATGAATACGCCTTCCAGAAAGGTAGGATTTTGTAACAGAGAATTTCATAAGAGTCAGTCTTAAAAAGTTTCTCGAAGATGTAAGTCCCCAGTGCTTCAGCGGAGCTACGCGATGAAGAAGGATGGAACCTTTGATGAAGATGTCTCGATAGCGCCAATCTGAACCAAATGATGCCGCCCGATATCTATCCGGGGTTTATTCTAAGGGCCCTTCCTATTGCCGTAAAGCTGAGCTGAATCTTCATCTAATTTTGGAATATTGTCTCATGCCCCTCCACAGTTCTGGAGCCCGTTGTGTTAAAGCAGCTGAGTCTAATAATACAAGGTACTTATCTGAATTTCTCTTTTACCACAAAATCTCTACTCATGATCGGTAATTTTGATCCTTAAAAAAATATATGGTAATTGTGGTTAAATGGGATCCAAACGACTTAAAATAAGGTTTATGTTTAATGTAATTAAAAATGTGATATTTGAACTCTTAATATTTTAAATAAAAAAAATAAGCTAAACTATTTTTGATAGTGATTAAAAAAATTCAGGTTTAAACCTAAACTATGAAAAGCAGTCTAAAAATCCTTCTTGTATTATTTAGTAAATTAATGTATTAAAGTGTGTTTGTAAATATTTTTGATTTCTTAATGTAAATAAAATTATTTAATCAAGAGTAAAATCTCTGGTAATCTTTTAGTGTTATATTTTAATGTGTGTCATTTGCCTTTCAGCTTAGTTTGAGCATAATTCATAGGTGGAAGAGCCTTCGTAAACAACACAACGCAAGCTTTTAATTTAGATTTTGTAATTAATGAATTAATTAAAATTTGGACTATTATTTATTTAACTTTAAGCTAATAATTCGCGTTGCTCTTCCACTAGAATTAATATTAATTTACGATCACTTGTTTTATATCAATTATTATGGTATATAGAAATTTATACCAAGTACTATGTGGTATCGTGGTTGGATGAGTTGGAATAATAAATTATATAGTGTAAATCAGACAAGTTAAAAATAAGTGTAAATATCTGTCCACCAGTCATTTATCATTGTACTACTTTTGCAAAGCACCCAAATTCAACTCACTATATCGCCGATGTCTTCTGAATATTCACGATATTAAATGACTTTTTCAATCAATTACCTGCTGAGTTATAAGCGAGTTTGATCACGTGACAAACACGTTTTTCACCCTTTCTTGAGTGGTTATTCTTCTTTCGCGCGGAAATTCGGTTCAAAACGCCCACTTTTACACTACTTTCTGAAAGATCTATTGCGTTTCAAAAAAAAAAAAAAAAAAAAAAAAAAACGCTTCGGTTACATAGTTTCTGAACAACAGCACCTGCTAGTTTCATGCATTTCCGAACAATAATAAATTAAAACTTATGTTATAAAATTGCCCTTTTGGATTTCAGAACAACCTTAAAGCATAATATATTGTACTTTAGACAATACATATTTTCATAAAGGTGCATTGCATTCTACTAGTGACAATAACTTTTAAATGCAAATTTATATAGGAAATAATGGCAAAAGCAAGAATTCCTTAAAATTTAAACAGTTTCTGTTCTTAGGCATTAACTTTTTACAAAGTATTATAGAATAGAACTATTATGCTCGCCATTGAGTACTTGACGTATATATATCTGTTTTAAAGTTCCATAAATGAAAGGCCTTTCATTTTTAAAATATCCCTTTTTCCGCCTTATGCAAAATTTTCGTTTCGGTGGGACCTTAAAACCCTTTCCGTTTCCGCATTAAGCAGATTCCGTCTTATGCAGTAAGAATTAATGTTATTGTTTATGGGTTCGCCAGGACTTAAAAATTTTCCGCGGTAGACAGATTCCCGGCTTACACAGGGTCCGCCTTAGACAGAATTTACTGTATTCCAAAGTCGTGCAAAATCGAAAGAAACTGGTGACTTTTAACCGTACAGTGTATCATGTATAGCGAAGGGTGTTTGATTTATGCTAGTTTAAATCAATTGTGTCAATTTATTATTTGAAATATACACTAATTATGTCATTTTATTGAGTAATGCGGTGTCATAAATATAAAATCTTGTTAAACTCATTTGAAATTCTCCTAAACTCGAACGGCACAGACGCGATGTGCCGTCCAGAAAATAATACGTATGCCGATTAGAAACACACATTATTTATTTATTTCTGGTTTGCCTATCGAAATGTACGAAGAATTTAAAAGTAGTTAATAAATCGAAGGCCAGTAATTAGTAAATACTTAATGAGTGGATGTTTTACTTTACAACATTATCTTGTCAACTATTTATTATATTCTGTTCTTAGTAACATTCGAAATAACGATATACGCAAATCTTATTTAACTTGCATAAAAATTATCATTCATATATTAAAATGAAAAGGATAAAGATGAAAAAATATTTTGTGATTTCATGGATTTTTACTGTTGATGGTTTAACTTTGAATAGTAGAAAATTCAAAAGGAGTTCCTAAAACCAGTTCTAAGCGTGAATCTTAAATGAAAAGAGATATGCTGAATTTATTAAGTTCTATAATTTTTTAAGGTAAAGTTACAATAATGTAACTATTAATTGTGAATTAATAGTTATATTAATGTGTATGCATTAATAACATTAATATATTAATAACATTATTATAAACATGTAACTGGTGCATTTATATTTCAACATATATTTAACATTGTTATTAAAATCATGAGCATTTGTTTTGTTTATGAAGTACTAGCCCATTAACAGTCACAATAACAGATAAATGAAGATAAAATCTTTCTTGTTAAGTCCCAGTAATTTAATATACGGTGATTGTTAAGGGGTCTTGGGAATCTTAAAGCTCTAAAAATTTCGAAATTTTAATTTTCATAGATGTTAAACTTCTATGTTTTCTGAACATTTTGATATAATTGGTATCTTGAAATTCCCATTAGAACAGAAGTTATGGTATTTAGAATTATACTAGCTCAATAGCTGAAGCCGTGTTTCCAAAACTTTGAAGTCATTTTTCTCCAAGTGACGTTTTTCGGCATAACGCGCACGATATCTCAAAAACTTCTGATTATTTTTTCATAAAATTTTCAAAATAAATGTTTCATGATAGTCTGCATAAACTGAACCTAAAATTTCCTTTTTATTGAAAAAAGAAAATATTTTTTTAGGGGTTTATATTATTGAAATTTTCTAAATTTCACATTAGCTAAATACAACTTTGCATTAAAAATATAAAACTGCTTTCAATACAAATTTATTTAGGTTCAGTGTAATTATTATAATCTGGGGTATAAGTATTCACCAAAATTTTCATTCTAGGTTCAAAATTTATTTTGTAATCGTGCGAATAAGCTGTTATGCCGATTTTCTGCTCGTGAAATGTCTGACAGTTTTGAGCCCCCTGTAAATGCTAATTCTGCATCTTGAAATATTTCAAATATTTGAAATGAAAGAATTTTACTTGTAGCTTTCATTCCCATTTAAAATTGTGTCTTAATATCAAATACATTTCAAGGTACTAAATGTTGAAAATAGTGTTTTTTTTTCATTTTTTTCTAATTTTAAGAGTCCTGAGACCCCTTAAGCATTTTAAACAGATTAACAAATGTGACTTTCTTCATGGTTTTAAGTTTGAAAGAATCAGTTATATATGGGTCTCCCAAATAAAAGTGGCATTGCTGTAATAACTCCGCCATTTGAAGGGAAGGATAACTGCGCTTGCTTTTATAGAGGGCATAGAGAGCATAAGACCACATGAGCTTGACCAGGTCGTTAAATGTCGTCAGTACTGCTTCTTCCTCTATGAAAATTCCTACACAATCGGCATACCGATCTGCGTGACATACACTCCGTGACATACACATTTTGCATTCGACGATAGATTTCACTAGAACTCACATTTTTCGCTATTAAAAATTGCACGTTTTGACAAAGTTTGGAGGCATCCATGATGCGAATGATACCTTTTAACTTGCTCCCACGTTATCACACACGCATCTGGCGGGATATGACAATATCGCATGCATTCCCAGTACACTGCGTCCTCTATATGAACATATGCAGTCATATTTTTCTTCAAATGGCTTAGTTATTACAGCAATGCCACTTTCATTTGACCGACCTTTATAATTTAGTATTTAACTAAAATAATCATCCTACATGTCTGGATGTCAGATAACTAGTATATATTACGTAGATTGCTAAAATTTGCTAGAATATAGCTGTTTGAATCCTATCCGATTGGTACATAAGCAACACTAATGAATTTTGTAGTATTTAAAAATACAGTAAATAAAATTATAGTTCTTAATAGAGTTTTGAAATAATGACTATAATTCTTTTTCGAAACATCAATTTACTTTCGTAGGATTCGTTACTCTATATGAACAGATAATTTTATTTTTCTAATCGGTACTTTGTATTGAGTTACAAACTTGAGCTTGTATACGAGTATTTTTAATAAGAAACGTTAAAAAATCCCCGTTTACATTATATTATAACACTATTTTCATTAGTAACGCCAGAATAGTCAACCAGAGGTACCCGGTTTATGATGCCCGATATATTACCTGGTGTACATGAAATATCCGAAAATCGATTTTATGTTTTAAACTTCAATAGAATTTTCACATTTAGTATATTTTATTAGATTGCCCACCATCTACGTGAAAAAATGTTTTTGGTACTTAATCATTAAATCAGATAAATCAATAAATTGAGATACATTAATCAAAACAAATTACATTTGAAAGGGGATTTTTTTTATTCAATTGTTTGAAAAATGTAAACTGTGCGATGTTTATAAATAAAAGAAAATTTCAGTAACAGCAAAAAATTTTAGTTAGGTCCTTCCCAGCGTCCGAGTCTAACGAAAAAGACAGGCTACCGCGGTGGGTACGATTCTTCTTTTTTTACAGACCGCTGGAGTCACATGATGCTCTTTTCGCACACCTTCATTGGTGCATTCGAGCATCACGTGACTCTAGTTGTCTGTAAAAAAAGAAGAATCGGACCCATCGCGGTAGCCTGTCTTTTTCGTTAGCCTCGCCCAGCGTCAATATGACGTCAGTGTTACGCACATCATGCTTTTGCTTTACAGTATAGACAGGATTACATCATTTTCTTTTCTCATTTTCAGATGTCTCGTAAGTCAGGACCCTTACTACCAGATATTTGCAACTTGCAGTACCTTCTACGTACCTCTAGTGGCGATTCTCATCCTCTACTGGCGCATTTATCAGGTGGCCAGAAACAGAATCAGAAAGAAACCTGGGCATGCCATTCGTCCCATTACCACTCTGCCTCTAGTATGCGAGTCAACTTCATTTAACGGATCGGCATTGATGGTAAGATTCATTTTTCATTTCCATAAATGAAACACGGAGTGGCAAAAATTTCAGAATTCTGTTACTTTGCAATAAGATAATTCTATCTGACGAAATCGGATAAAATAATTTATATTCAACACGTTCTAACTAGCCTATCTGGATTTAGCTAGTATACATAATAAGCATGTTTGATCACTCGTCTTGAAAAATTTTGAGACACCTGTGCAAATAAACGTATTTGAACTAGAAATTTTATAAACAGACAGAAATCAAATATTTTTCAAATGACAACTATGTTGAGGCATTACATATTTATAGAAATAAAATTTCTGGTTCAAAGGTTTGTCTTTTTCTTATTTTAAAACCCCGCAAAATGTTTACAAGTATGAATAATGTGTTATATGCATGCCTATGGACTAAGAAGTCTTTTTTATCAATTTTGTCGAAAGAACGGAGTAATCCTACATAGTCATTCGTAGATAATTACTTGTGGATTAATAACTATATCTGCTTATTTCTAACCTAGTAATTCATCTTACTGTCACAATTGTTTCTTTAATATTTAAAGTGTGATTTAAAAATAAAGTCAAATATTTGATGTATTAACAGTTTATATGCTTCAGTATTTGAAATTTTCACATTATGTTCTATTCTTGCGGAATATGTTGCATGTAGCATCTACTGTGTTAAACATACGTTTCCTATTAACCCCTTCAATATAGATGTATCCACTAAATGATACATGCTCCCTAGAGTTATTTCATCTTGGACTGAAGAGATTAGTCTTCCTAATCCAAAATAAAGTGCACAAAAATTATATTTTTCCTGCTACAAACTTTATATCGATAACACATTAACTATATAGGGAAATTACGGGAGAAATGGGCTACAGAGTAATATGGACCAGTCGATTTTTTCTTTAATGCGGCGCCCCGCTGATGACGTAACTGTCTCAGTCAATCACTTAAAAATATTCTGTATGGAGTGCAACTTTTTGTTTCTCAAAAAACGTAATATTTTTTCAGTTAAATATAATTATTGCTTTTGGTTAGTCAAGTAATTTTTTCATTTGTTTATAGTTATGCATTTAAAGGTTTTGGTTTATATGTGATGTATCTAGTTTTGATGATGTAATCTCGGAGAAAATTTAGGCTTCTAAATAACCTAAAATGCCGACGTAATATCTACAGTGTAGAGTCGGACTGAGGTATACTTCTCATCTAGGCGACCGGGTGATATGGACCATGTGTGGACGGGAGAGATGTACCAGGTTTTTTGTCGGGAGGGATGGTCCATATAATCCTGAATTTCACATTTAGCTTCTTAAAGAGCTGAATTTAAAATACTAAGGGATCATATTTTTTGTTTTCAGAAAATACCGACTACTTATATTAGAAAATTTCGTCTACACGCATGGAATTGAGTGAAAATAATTTGTAAAATGTTATTAAATCCGTGGAAGAGAAAAATATGTGTGTCAATCAAACAGCAAAGACTTTTAGCATTCCTAAAGCTACTTTAAAGGGAGAAATGCGAAAACGAAAACAAAATTGTTGCTTATATAAATAAACTACATAATCGGAATTTTCTACCGTGTAAAGACTCTGTAAGGTCTATGGCATACGAACTATCGGAAAAACTTAAGATGCCTTATAATGTTAATACAGAAGCCAAAAAGTCTTATTATAATTGGTTACAATCATTCCTTGCTCGAAATCCAAAACTCCCAATAAGGAGGATAGGAAACTTTCTAATTGGAACCTCCCCAAAAGGCGTGTCAGTTGCTTGAGTAAAGGGAATGAACATAAATTACTATAAATTAATTATATATAGAATATAATTGTAAGTTTATTTAATTTTCATGTAATGAAAGTAAACTTTTATCAATTTAATATTATATGTGCAATTATTTTAATATTTTATTGTGGTACAACTCTCCTATTCATATGGTCCATCTCACCAGGAGTAGTTCGTGTCAGATGGACCACATAGTATAAAATTTTAAAAATTATGAAAGAAATTCCTTTGAAGATATGAACTTATGCATTAGGACCTTTTTTAAGAAACATCATACGTTATAAATATATACTGTGGAAAGTAAAATATATGTAAATATATGGCCTGCAGAGAGCAAAGAATAAACGTGGTCATCTCTCCCGGAATTACCTTAAATAAAATATGGACGTTGGTAAATATTTAAAAATATAGTAAGAAAATATAATGATCATTCTTGCAGTCATGCAGCACATAGACTACATCAAATAGTTTAAGAGTTAAGATCACATTTTTAGTCATCAATTTTTTATGCTATATGTTCATTCATGACATTTAATTTTATTAGGACCGTTATTTCAATTTGAGATATGAATAAAACTCGAAGCAAAAGGTAATCTTTTCTGCAATTATTTTGCTTAATTCTAGATTTGACAAAAAACAGAAACACCTAACAGACTAAAATGCAAAAATGTTATTGATAAATGGTGCAAAATGTAAGATTTATTCATTAATTGCCTAGGAAATTCTTAAAGTAAGAAAATACTTCAGAAAAAAGGATATATTTATTAAAATATTCGTATTTGTGTTATACTCTTTATAATACTTTTGATTACAGTCCAATCTACTAATATTACGTACACAAAATGGCTATTAATAATAATATAATGAGATAAGCAGACACTAAGCAGATTAGTCATATGAAATAACAGAAGCTATAAACCACAAAAATGTTAGCCCATTTGTGCCTGACTTTTTGTTTCCTAAAATTTGTTGGTAAAATAACTTTAAAATGTCGCAAAATGAACTGTAAAATACTAAAAAATATTAAGTTAACATTTTTTTGTACATCTTTTTTTTTAGAAAATGTAAGAGTACTAAATATGGGAATATGCATAATATTTATAATAGTATAGGGGAGTGTAGCCGAATTTAGACCACTTCACTTAATTTCAAGTGTAACTTACTTAATTTTTGGAATATCTGCAAAAGATCATTACACAGGGTCAATCTATTCATCTACTAACTAAATAAAGATTTAGGTCAATTTCTTTTTGAAAATCTTAAATTTTATTTTAATTTGAAAAATGTGTCCAAAGTGGCCCAAATTCAGCAACTGATCGCCTAAGTTGGACCCCCAGTCTTTTAAATTGGACCAAATAATATCAGGTTGTTTTAATGACTAGGGAATATAACTAATTTTATTAAAAGCAAAGTTTGCGATTAATGAAACAATCAAACAAAATAACAGCAATGAAATATAATGAAATCAAATATCTGAAAATAAGAGTAATTTATTTAAATCAAAATGTATTCAAAATATAAATCAAAGTTATCAGTAATTAGGAATAGAAATAATGGAACTAATTGTCAGTTACTTGAATGTCATATAAGGAGTGATGCAAAGCTTATACATGAATTTTGTTTATTGTTTTTGTTTTCCAGCGCACACAACATGGAACCGTATATGGCAATCTGAACACTGAATCATTTCTGCTATTTTATTTTTCTTACAAATTAAGCAAAACCAATCACCACTGTCTAGATTTTTCTTTTTAGATTCTGAATTATCAGACTTCTTTCTTTTTTTTTTTTTTTTTGCAACAAATGTTTTTTTACATTATGTTTGTAGTTCTTCTCTTCTATCATTTTCTTGCTAATTGCATTACGCCTATTTTTTAAAACTCAGTGTTCCAATTGCTTTTGTGCTGTGAAAGCTTCCTTTTTGTCCTTTTTTTTTTCTCATTTCAAGGTTTAGTTTATATGGCTATGAAGTTAACACAACTATTTTTTCGCTCTCTTTGTACTTTGATTTAACTGAATTTAGCAAGGGAAATAGCATTTCTAATGATTTTTTTGCTTTTGTGGAGGATTTGTAGTTACAGCTTTGTTGCAGGTCAATTTCTTCACAACTTACTGTTTGCTTTTTGTTCCCTATATCGTTAACAGCTTTTGCTGTCACGTGTGTTTTTCTTCCAGACAGTTTGACTATGTCTTTTTCATCATTTTCATCAATGTTTGAGATTTTATGCTTTTTATTGGCAAAAAAGTATAATTCTACCCTCCAGAACTATAAAAAAGTTTCCATCACAAATATCCTACAGGAGGAAATTGTTTGAATTCAACTGTGTAAATCAAATATGCTGTAGGATTATAAGAATTCAAAGAAAATAAATACTATTACATACAAGATAAAAGACATTGCAAACAAAATTTATTGCATAGACGTGTAAAAATATTTTTATGTTTATATAGGCCTAAACTGTATAAAAAAATTAATCCAGATATACAAAAAAAAAAAAAAAAAAAAAAAAAAAAAAAAAAAAAACTTGCGAGGAGATAGTAATCCATTATAAAATATTTAAAAAAAATAGTGTACAAAGCGTAACGTCCTCGAAATTCATTACTTACTTTTCAAATTTATGATCGCATACCTGGTCCAATTTAAGCAACTTAAATTGGCCCAATTACGGCAACTGCGCCATTTTTTAAAACAGTTAATTTCAAGACCAAGAACAAAAGAGAAATCAAACAAATCCACGTGAAAAATATGCGCAAAAAACAGATGAATTCATATATGTATATGTAAACATAGCAACTTACCTTAGTTTTAATATATTCACTTACGTTTAGTAGGAAAAAAATAGATCAAAACAGCTAACTTTAGGTTTTTTTTAAAATTGTCTGAAAACAGCATGTGGGAGGCGGCTGCTTCTTCTAATCATGAGTGACGTCATTCTTAGACGTCATGAGTGACGTCATGAATAGGATTTCAGCGGTAGATGGAGTCTCTTTCTGTAATTAACGGCAAAATGGCAACGGTCCAATTAAAGCGGCGCACAGTATAAGATTTTTCAAATCTAGCGGGAGAAAAAGTCCAAAAATCGACTTGCAGTAATTTCACTTTTAGATATTTCAAATAACATCTAACACTTTGGAGAAAAAAAAAATGTAAAGTGATAGCAGCCTAACTCCACAACAACACCATCAAAAATCGGCTCAAAAACCAAATTTCCTTTTAACCTTTTTAGAATGGCGATTCTGTAGTTGTAATTGCCATTGATATTTTTTAGCTAAAAACATACTTATTTCGTAAATATTTTTTAATGATAGTATGGAATCTTTACAGCAATGTAGATACTTTGTATTTTACAGTTACAATAGTTATTTAGAAGTGTTATATTTAAAAAATAATTTTTTAAGTCAATATAAAAATTATTTGAAAATTTAATAGCATATGATAAATTTTAAAAAGCTGCCAAAAATTTTGTACAAGCCGGTACATTGTAATATATATTTTTTTGTAATTATGTGTGCATATAAATATAGAAAAAATCAATTTCAGCTGCCACTATTTGCAACTCTTGAATATAAGTAATTTTTTATCAGGTACGGAAGTGTAAATTTCAAAAATAGAATTATATGAGATTTTTAAAAATTATGTTATTGGACATGAATCATTCCATGTTAATTCTAAAAATATCCTGATTGACTATTTATTACACAAATATAATCTTCAAGATTGCTCATCTGTTACGTTAGACCAGATAGAGCGGCTGATCCATTCATTTACAATTAATCAAAGATGGAGAAACTGACATCGCTTAAAAAACGTTCTTTGAAGTAAAATAAGCGATGATCAGATTCAAATATTAACAATAAATATATTTATAGGGAAGAAATAATAATTACTACCAGAAAAAGGTTGGAGAACCCATTTTTTTTTATGTAAGTGGACAAAATCAAAAGACAAACGGTGCATTCGTTATTCCCGGAACACAAATGAATAATCACGCGCCACGTGTTTAAAACTGAGACAATCTGGAAAAAAAGGATTCTATGGATGTGTTAAAAAATATATCCGAAAGCCCTTAAAGAGCAACGACATTTTAAAAAATCGTTCATACACTATGACGCAAAAGTTTAGACAATGAAGAAATTCTTACATACTTTGAAAAATATTTATTCAATTTTCAAATCACTGCTTGAAATTAATGTGCTGTACATATAAACAATATTTATAACAAAGAAAAGTGGAATTGTGCATATTGCAATAAATTAAATGGTAACAAAAATAAACTGCTGTCTCAAAAGTTTAGACACAAATTAAATAAAATCGAAATAAACAATTTTTAAAACCTGGTTGCCCATCCATGCTTATGTATTACGTCATATACACGAGATTGCATGGAAGAAACTAAATCTTGCATAGTTTGTTTATCGATATCGTACCATGACCACTCAATAGATGTCTTAAGTTCCTTTTCAGAAGAGTATTGTCTAGCGTTGCTATAAACTTTGCGACACATGATGCTCCAAAGGTTTTCTATAGGGTTAAGATCTGGGCTACATGCTGGCCAGTCGAGAACTCTTATATTATGGGAATTAAACCAAGATTTTGAATGTTTTGCAGTGTGAATTGAAGCATTGTCTTGCTGAAATTCCCACTGAGGACCCCCTAGAAGCTCAGCAAATGGCAGTAGGTTTTCTTCTAATGTCTGTGTATAATGCTGTGAAGTTTGACGACCACTGGTGAAGGTCAGAGATACTTGTCCATTATAGCAAAAGGCTGCCCAAACCATCACCGAGCCCCCTCCTTGTCTGCGACTAAAAAAACGTCGAGGTTCCTTCCGCAAGTCATGCCAATACGATAAACAACCATCTGAACCATCCAGATTCCACTTTTTTTCATCGCTAAATATGACTGACTGCCATTTCTCTCCATATGACATATGCTTTCGAGCCCACATAAGTCTTTGTAACTTATGATATGGTTTCAGAGCTGGTTTCTTCTGCATTTTGCTATAAACGATTGTTCCTTTTTCCAAAATTCGTCTACGAATCGTATCCTTTGATACAGAGAGTCCCGATGAGCTTTGAACTCCACGTACGCTCATTTGTTGAGTACTCGCTAGTCTTTGTATCAGGCGATCCTCTCGTACATTTGTCACACGTGGCCTCCCAGACCGACATTTTGCTTTATATTCGGAACCACTCGATAAAACTCGATAAATAGATTTTTTTGACCTATTAATAATAGCAGAAAATTCAGAAACGCTCTTCCCTTCACCTTTCAACTGCCAAATACTTGAAACCTCATTCAATTGAATTTCTTTAGCTCTCGGCATGTCGACTATGAAGCGCAATCGTTTGCAGAACTTAAGTACTCCAAATTTGTGACATCATCGATTCTAAATTTGCATATGCCAGCGAATATTCAAAGAAATTTAGAATAGTGTCTAAACTTTTGCGACAAGCACATTTGAATTTTTATGAAAAAAATTAGTATTATAGCAAATAAAACGACTGTCTTTTGTACATAGCATTTTAAATCAGTTTTTGAATATATTTACAGGTTTTTGTAATTCTGACGTCATAATTCTACATTTTAAAGCTGAATGACGTCATTGTCTAAACTTTTGCGTCATAGTGTATACTCGTCATATAAAAAAGGGCTGTAATGAAGAAAACCAAAATTTTATAATGGGTAAATCCACAGCCGTCACTTACTTCTTACTCTATATCCGTAAAGTTTAAGTTCATCATGGCAGTCAATAACAGAAGAATTTGAAATGGTCAGAAATTAAATCTTTACAGCTCTTGCACTAACTGTAGTAGAAATCAGTGTTCAGACGTATGACATAGAGCACAAATTTGAAGGCACAGTGTTAGATAGCAGAATGTGCAGCATTGTATCTTCAAATAAAGCAACTAAAAATGCAATGTCTGTAACGGAAAATTCAATGTGATGAATAACTTAAAAAGGATTCGATAATATACGAATAATACTCACAAGTTTCCTTGGGGCTTATCGGCACAACATTCACAATTAAGAATTATGGAATGCCTCTTACATATTGGTTATAGATTTGATGTAAAGAAATAGCAGTTCCGAAAACCTAAAGAAAAGAAAAGTATCGCAGAAAGAAAAAAATATAATTTAAAGATTTAGACTCAAAAGAGAATTATTATTAAAAACTCCAAAACAAGGGCAGGATAATATTAATGTAGGAAATAGGAAAAGGAAGATTTTTAAGGATGCTGCAGTGGAATAGGTCAGAGGAGTTTATTGACCGTCATTATTAATTTTTCATTAGAGTTAAATCCATTGGCTAAAAAAGCACAAAGGATTAAAAACATAAAAGTTACCGGAATAATAAAAAAAATATCTAAATTTAGTTTAGAAGTTTGATGAATAATGCGCTTTCCGGAATTGTTTTTGTAATAAAACCTTCTTCAAGTGACTAGGAAAAAACGGATTTTGTTTCATTTTCCTCAAAGAAGTTGGTCGCTCATGGAGTGAGTCCAACTAGGATGGTCTCTGAATGGAGGTAAAATTAGTATTGAGCGTATAGGAATAAATTTCGTTCCATGAAAAAATGGTCGTTCAGGGAGGTGGTCGCACAGGTAGGTTTCACAGTATTTTTTCATAATACATAACCATTTTATCTCGAGTAAAATCAATTTTATAACTTTAATATCGATAATTTTCATAAATTGAATTTTGACCCGCTAGATTCGCAAAATCTTACACTGTGCGGCGGTCCAAATATCGCTACTCTTCCCTAATATGCATAATTCTATACTTTGTCTAAATTTATATAAAATAAGTTTCTAAATTCTGTATTATGTACTATAATTAGTAGGTATTTTTATGAACTTCTAAAAAAATTGTATTTATTTCTTTACAGCGACTAATAGCATCATAAGTATTATTAATAATAATCGAAGAATAATCGTATTAAAGGGTTAAAAACAATTTATTTCATAATCATCTTGAAAAAGACGTTACATAAATAACTGTCCCGTACGTATTTCAAAGATGTCTACAAGATAAGATTATGGCTTATTTATTTGGATCCTTGATAGAAAAAATTAAATAAACTCACTTTTTACATTTCGCCATCTTTAAAAATAAAAAATCTATAAACACCGAAAAAAGCCTTCATTTAAGCAAATAAATATCCATCTTATGCTGTCATCTCTCGGTATCAGATAAAGACATTTATAGATAATTATTTCATACAATTTTCATTTTATAAAGAAGAAATTATACAAATTTATTAAAATTCGAAGCGTCCCAAAAATGGGACGTTTTGCATAAATGGGTTAACAAAATGTTACTTATTTGCCTTTTTTTTTCAGAAACATTTTGCTTAATAGTTATACTCTTGAAGCTAGAGTTTCACTAGTAAAAATTTCTCTTTAACCCTTCTGCGTTCAATTTTGTTTTCAGTGTTGGGGAAAATTACTTTTACATTATCAATATTAAAAGTTGTTATGCAAATTTCAAAACTTAAAGTTTAGTAAACTTTAACAAATATTTTATTTACAGAAATGCAAAAAAATATGCTTTTGTTGTATACTATTCATATGGCAGTATAAAAATAATTAAGCAAACTTTTATTATTATTATTTATATTATTATTACTAAATGCTGAAATATAAATGGAATCATTATAATAAATATACAGACGTATAGCTACTATCATTACTGATGAAATTAACAAACAAAAACATTGTTAAATCAAAATAAAACTCAATGAAATGCCATGTCCTAAGCAAAACCGAATATGTTAAATAAAACTCGGAAATCATACATAATTTAAAAACTGACTTTAAAATATATTTTTTTATCTAATTTCACTGTATTTTTATTAAATAATTTTTAACTGCTTGCCTGAAATTTCTTTTCAGTGAATTGCGAAAGACCACTTATATCCACAAATGATATTGGAAGCACTCAACATTTTAAAACGCGCATTACCGTTGTAATTTCTATGAAAAAGTCATTGATTAACGACTATTCAAATGTCTCTAACATATCTTAAAATGGGAAAAAAAATTATTTTGTATTCGTAACCTGAATATTGTAAAAATAAAGATTTCGTTTTAGAAAATAACATACAATTTTGCAGACACTTTTTTGTATAATAGTTATATTTTTAATGCTATAGTTCCACCGTAAAAAATTCTTTTTAATACTTTTTCGTTCAATTTTGTCTTCCGTTTTTTGAAAAAAAATTTTTACACTATCAATATTAAAAGTTGCTATACAAATCTCAACAATTTAAATTTTACTCAAATTAAGAAAAAGATATTGTATTTACTGAAATGCAACAAATATGCTTTTTTGCATAATAATTAAGCAAATATTTAATATTATATTAATATTATTATTATTACTAAATGCTGACATATAAAGCGAGTCATAATAATAAATGTACAGACGTATACTATCATTACTTCATGAAATTAACAACAAAAATCATTGTTGATTCAAAATAAAACTCAATGAAATGCCATGTCCTAGGCAAATCCGAATATGTTAAATAGAAGTAAAACTCGAAAATCATATACATTTTAAAAACTGACTTTAAAATCTAATTTCACTGTATTTTTATTAAATATTTTTGAACCGCTTGCCTGAAATTTCTTTTCAGTAAATTGGGAAAATTCACTTTATAACCACAAATGATGGCGGAACACTCAACAGTTTAAAACGCGCATTACAGTTGTAATTTCTATCAAAAAAGTCATTGGTTAAGGACTATTCAGAAATATCTAACAGATGTTAAAATGGGAAAGAAATTGAATTTATTTTGTATTCGTAAACTGAATATTGTAAAAATAACGAGTTTCGTTTTAGAAAATTCCATAAAATTTCCAAACAGGACTTTTAAAGAATTTCATTATAAAAAATACTTTCCTGGGCAAAAGTATATTTTGCTTTAAACACAATTTTATACTTTTTTTTCAATTCTGTATTAAACTCACGTTAACGAAAAAGTGTGCTCTATTGTGGAAACCTGTCTTCATAAATATATGCGCATTATAGAATTTAATATCAAAGTATTATCATAAACCTGATGTATAGAAACGAATTTCAATGAAACATCACAGTAGTAAAATTGATTTATATACGCAGTAATGCATATACCGAAAAAAATACAATCGCATATTTTAAGCTTACGTTGCAAAAATGACATTGAACAGTACAAAGGGCAAAAATCTAACAACACTCTATAATAAAGTATGTGCATTTTGAAAGTATATAAATATTCAATATCATCAATTTGAACAATAATTACGCTAAACACACTGAAAATTACATTTTATGTACATAAATGTGAAAAACTTTTAATATTGAATAATATTGAAAAATCTTTTTTTAAATTTTGTTTACTATAAAGTTGTTACATTTGCGGGCACTGTTAAAGCTAGATGAATTCGAAATGAAAGTTTACATTTATGGCTAATAGTAAATGCGATCGCAATATTCATACTTTTGAAAAAAGGTTTTTTAGTATGTATCTAATTTTGAAAAATAAGAAATAATTATTTAATAGAGTCACTATTGGAATACTTTAATGGTATATTTTAAAGATGCAAAATATATGCATTTTAATCTTAAATAAATGTACCTTCAACTGTTTAAATCTTTATATGATTCTGTATATTTATATTATACGAGGCAAAATTTAAAATTTTTGTAATATTTATTGAATTATACGTTAAAATATCACTTTAAAATATTTTCCAGAAACTATTTTCCCCCTGAAAACACGGAACTTAAATTATGTGATTGCTCACTTTTAAAATTGGGCAATATAAATATAATATTTTTGCCAGTTTCATATATACATATATCATAAAACGCACAAAAACTCAACAATTGGAATATCCCGATGAAACTAAATTAAATTAAATTATTGCTATGCTACTAAAAATGTATTGTCTGTAATACAGAAAATCCCTCCCTGCTCCGCTTACAGGCACAGATAGATTTCGATGTTAAGTACTAATTTCACCAACAAAAACTAAATCAAGATAGAGATAAACCCATTTTAACAATGTTATCTGGTTGCTTTTGAAGACTTTTTAATTTCATTTATCGTAAGAGCTGGTTTTAACAGAATCATGTTAATACGGTAATGTTTTTTTTTTCTATAACAGTTGATCCTGTCTCAAACTTGTCAATATGAAAGTTGTAGATAATATTAAGAATATTTATAATAAATTTAAAAGAATTTGATATCATGTGAATTGGTCATTTTTTTTTTCTGTAAGATTTGGTCTTAGCAAAAACTTCTCAATATAAAAGTTGTAGATAAAATTAAGAAGATTTATAATAAATTTAAACGGATTTGATATCTTATGAACAAGCCTTTTTTCTGTAAGAGTTGGTCCTATCAAGAACTTGTCAATATAAATTTTTATATAAGATTAAGGAGATTTATAAGAAATGTAATCGGTTTTGATATCTTGTGAATTGACGAAGTTAGGATTCTTTTTCTTCTGGAAACCCCATTTTAGGCGCCCCTTGAGACTATTTTTATTGATATCAAAAACCTGTGATACAAAAATTCTTTGGACCATTCTCTAGAAGTAGGGGAGACCGGGGCTTGTTGGCAACAGGGGTAAGTAGACGCAGTCCTCATAAATCTTTTGTAGATAGATTGCGCAACCAGTCATAAAGTACGTTTCTTCTTGCTTTTTACAATCCCCATTGTAGTTTTGCAGCGTTTCCTACATGCAGTGTGCATTTATTACGATTTTTCTGTTTTTTGCCCTCATAAGTAATTTTTTGTTGCTTCATTTTTTTATTTTTTTATTTCTAATAATCTTAATAATTGCGATTTAACTTGTGCAGTTTTTCTTAGTGTATGATTCACTGTACCTACTCCATATGTGATTTACTTATATTATTTATGGTTAGAAGGTTACGCCTCCCTTTTGTGAAGAAATTTATTATGGGGCTAGTAGGCGCAATGGAAGCGCATTGAATACGGGATAAGTTGGCTCGGCGTCTGTTGTGTGTTGTTAGGTTGATATACAACAAACACAGTGAGAAGTGATTGTAATGCAAGATTTTAGGGACATGGGACTTGCCCAAACGGAGACACTCGATTTTTTATTTGTGACAACTGTAACTGTGATGATGATATCAAGTAAGATAGAAGTTACTCAGTGTTAATGTTTTATTCATTATTTTTATATCTGTTTAATTTAGAATTTACATTGTACGGTGATAATGCCTTTGTTTTAACTTACTGGTAATAATGAAATTGATTTCTCTTAACTGCGTGCCTTATTTGAGTTTCATTTAAATTTTTATAAAGCGTACCCCATAGGTATAAGCAACTTGTCCCGTGACGGGGTAGGTTGGTGCACAATTTTCCCTTTATTTTAGGCTTCCGCTAAACATAAACTATAAGAGCTACAAACTCAAAACTCCGGGTATTTATAGCCAAATGTCTGTTCTTTAAAGGTGCAGTTAAAGTTTGTTAAAAACTTAAACAAAAAAATTATAAAAATCAATAACTAAAAACTGCGCCTACTAGCCCCGGTCTCCCCTAATAATAATTTTAACCCGATGAGATATGTATTATAATAAAAAAAAAATTGAGGGTTTTTTTTTTCGCAAAACCCCTCTTTATTTCCTCCGTCTTTGTCTGACTTTGCCTATTAACGTACTTAACCAAGGTTTTCTGCCCCTTGAATTTATGTATCAGTTTCGAAGAGATTTGTGCAGAATTACGTAAGTTATGGTATAAATAAAAAAGTGATATGTATATATATATAGATAGATTGATTGATAGATATAAAGTTTTGAACTGGGGTGGTTTTGGGATCCAGGGGTCATTATCGGCGTAGATCTGCACACATCTTTCAGAAATTCCAACATAAGTGAGAATATAATCGGTAGTATTTCTTACGAAATTTACCTAACACGTGAAATTCAACATTTTACAATTAATTAAATTCAAGAATTACAACATTAATATTAAAACCCATTCAAAATGAAATATACACATTTGTACTAGTAGAACAGCATCGGCCATCTTGGAATTTATCTATCAAGGTGAATTAACAGTAAACAGGTTAAAAACAAAGGGTGTCACACACGTGTGTTCACATTTCAAAAATTCATTACAGATATATATAAAATTGCTGCGGATTGCACCATGTTTTCCATGTGTTATATATATATATATATATATATATACAGGGTGCAATATGTTATCTATCGCCGACCTTTAATTTCTCAACCGTTGGTCGTAGACATATAGTTCCAGTTACAAAAACGTTTCAAATGAGGTAAATATTCATGTTGTGGCATTATTTAAAGTAAAAAATCAATTTTACAAAAATTACAAAATATAACATTTTTATACGGTCCCCCAGTCCCTATAGTTATATTTAGTAAAAGTTTACACACATAATAACAGGTATAACACGAAAAGTTTGACATCTGTACTACAAAAATTGACAGAGTTATTAAATTTTAAAATTTGAGATTTTTTTCGCATGATTTTGTCTTTCAATGAGGGATGAGTTAAAAGATTAATTAAAATAATTCGAGATCAAAATCAGGGTGGAATGTCCTTTTTACGGCGAAACCATCTTTAGCCGGTATCGCCAAATTGGGGTATCACCAAAGAGGGTTATTTCATTAAAAAAATTTAGCTGACTTTTAGGGGTCGTGTACAAAGCGAAGAATGAAATATTGAAATTAAACTGAAAAATAAATATCAATTTATTATAATATCAGAAAACGGTTTACTATAAAAAATGAATATGTCAAATGCCGGAATCTAATAGAGATACTGCTCAAAGTGTTGTTTAACTCTTTTATGGGTCGAACAACCTTCAAACGTCAATGTAGGTAGAATCGACAACCGGAAAATAAAACATACTCACTAAGGGCTAGATAATTGGCAGCGGAATAAAAACGACCAGCCGAGATATAGCGAGCATGAAAATTGGGACTATGCAAATTACAATAGTACCGCAGCGCCACACGTTCGGGATAAAACACGAGCCATCTAGCAGTGGGCATGCTAGCCAGAGCTGAGATCGTGATGGCAAGCTTCGCATGCATGCAATATGCCGTAATGATACTTATTTATGGAGAATGTCAAAGGAATGCCAGAGATGCTGCGAGTGTTTATTCAGAACGTTTCCTTAAGGATCTACATCCAACGCATGAAACTATAACTAATGCATTGCACCATATTAGAGAGACTGGCTCTGTTTCTCCACGATCCAGAACAAGTAGACAGGCAAGGTGTAATTTTCGAGTGAGGTGCTGCGATTCGCACTTTTAATTCCACAATTGAGCTCGGCGAGGCATGTTGCCAGCATTTCTGGCATTTGATACATGCACTTTATGAGCATCCATACCATATCCGACACTAGTGCAAGCATTGATGCTGGGCGATTTGGTCAAGCATTGATGCTGGACACGACGATTTTTTTATTGTAATTTCATGCTCAACACCTTAGAGGAAAATCCGTCATTCCTTTGTGACATTCTGTGTGACAGATTAGTCATTGTTTATACGGGGTAGCATTGTGAACGTGCATAATGTGGATTACTGGTCTCTGGAAAACCTCCACATCGCCCGCGCAGTACGACATGTGTGGTGCGGTATATAGGGAACCCAGATTGCTGGACCCATTTTCTGCGATGGGACCTTAACGGCGGATCGTCACTTGCATCTGCTACAAACACGGCACGTGATTGGTATGAAGATCTGCCTCCCCGACATTCATACCGAGTATTTATAATAAACTTATTCAACTTAATTTTAACTCATACTAAACTTGTTTAAAACCCTTTGAGCTCTAATGGGTGAATTTCTACCCACTTAATTTTAATCTCCAAATGTCACATTGGCAGCGGAAAATTCAACCAAATTTATTTGAAAATAGATTAATACAATATTTTGTGTATATATTAAGCCGAATCTTTTGTTTACAAAATACTGGTGCCAATGTGACATTTGGGTATTTTGAAGTAATTCACGCCCAGAGCTCAATGGGTTAAGATTAGATTGATTAATGGTTAAATACTGGAGTAAAAATGTACTCGGCTTTTCAAAAGCTGGTGAAAACCTCGTGTATAGAATGTAAATATATATATATATGTGTGTGTATAATTTTCTGACACATTCAAACAAACAGGGCGGCTTACCAAAAAGGTTTTAGCTTATATCCCTGCCGGTAGGGAAATTTAACTTCGAGCTACAAACAAGTGGAGAAAATCTCTGAAAGCGGAGACATCCCTACCCCGCAGATAAAATTTCGCCTAGTTCTGCCAAGGACAAAAACTAGCCCACGATAAAACTAATTTTGACAAATTAACATTACACGACATTATTTTACAGAGACAATATAAAGTACGAAACAAATGATATACAGCAAAATATCAATATTTTACATAATACTTGTACTAGACCTAAATACAATTTGCTTAAAATGAATAACACAAATAAATTTTTAAAAAGTTATACTACAATTAAACCAATATATTCAAAAATGTTACTAAATGTAAAAAAAATTCATTAGCAAAGATTTTTCAACTTATCCCAAAGTGCGTATATTTTTCCATTTTAAAACATTTACAAAACTATGACTTTTTTTCTCCTTTACTTCTTTTTCCTTTTTTTTTAAACTGCTCGTACACTTTATCGGATTCTTTAACCTAAATTTCTACAATTTCTTTTCTGTTCCTATTCTTTTGCTTTTTTATTGTATTATTATTTTTTAATACTCTGCGTACACTTACCAAATTTCAATCTTTTCAAATTCTTTAACCAAATTCTGATACTGTGCTTACGTTTTACAAATTAATATGTAGAAAATTCTGGCTTTGTGCAAGTACGAACAAATGCTTACATTATAACCATGAGAAAGAGGGAGGAAATAAAATAATAGTAATACATTTTAAATGTTAGTAATGTCGGAAAGTTCCATTTAAGCAATTTCTATGATCTTTTGTGGAAATGATGCTTCCCTGAAACATAGGGAAACCAATTTGGCATGTTCATATTTGATGGCTTTCGTATATGATACGATGCAGGTTAAGGTGCAGTCAAACATATAGTTTTAAGACGTAACAAATGCACTACAAACACAATGGGAGGATAGTGATTTCCCAAATATTTATAGATAACCGTGGAAAGGGCCATTGTTTATTGCCAAGGTATATTAATTTCTGTGATGAAGTATAAAAGTTACTTTAACTTTCTGGTAATAATAGGTTTGTATGCTTCCCTGTAATTCCATAGTCCCATTCATCTTGCCAGTTTTTGAATAGCTGAATGCTTCAGATATTTTATAAGAGCTGATTTCGGCATTACAAAGAATCGCTGATGCATTGTATCATGGACACTTGATGATTTTTTGACAACTTATCAGCGAGTTCGTTACCGAGGATATCCGTGTGTCCACAAACACATGTAAGAGTGAAAATTTGGAAGTTTTTTGCAGTTTCTATAGGATTCTTATTAGCAGGAAATCTGAAGAATTTTCATGTTTCAAAGACAGAAGGTCAGACAGACTGTCTAGAAGAATTAGAATACGATTAAAAATTGTGGAATTGGCCCAGACGGATACTTCTACAATTGCCAGTAATTAGGTATGAAAGACTGTGTTTTGTTGTTGTAATTCAACGTCCTCACTCAGTCTAACGAGCAGAAGGGCCTACCAAAAAGGTTTTAGTTTACATACCTGCCGATAAAGAAATTTAATTATTAGCCACAAACAAGGGTAAAAAACGTCTGAAAACGAAGACCCTCCCGACCAAAACTTCGTTTAACCCCTTGAGGGGCAAGCAATAATGTCTCCATAATATTGAATTCCCACCGGAATAATCGAAAAAAAAAATATTTTTAAATAAGGAAGGGCAATTTTTCAACAATTTTCCCACAAAGATAAAAATATAAAATTTAGTTAAAAGTTTCTGGTGAGAATCTTGTTTAAATTAGGTGGGATATATTTTATCCCACCGCCCCTCAAGGGGTTAATTCTGCCAAGAACTGAACCCTTAGAACTCAATTAAATTAATTTTTAAAAATTAACATTAAACTGACATTTTTGTTTACAGAAACAGTACCCAAATACAGTACAAAACAGGATAATATACAATAACAACAATATTCCATATCATACTTATACCCAAGCTCAGCATAGTTTGCTGATACTCAATAACACAATTATAATAAAAAATGCTTTACTACAATTAAGCCAATACATACAAATCTTTTAGCAAATGTTAACAAATTCTTTAACAAAGATTATTCAACTTGTCACAATGTGTCTAACTTTTCCAGATTGAAATATTTACAAAAACTACGATAATTTTTCTTCTCTTCATTTTTATTCTGACCGTACATGTACTTTGATAGATTATTTGATAAAAATCGTGTAACTTTTTTTTTTCCTTTCGCTCCCACTGATCTTTCTTTACACATCGCCTTCCTTTTTCTTTTGTTATTTTTTAATACTTGCGTACTTGTGTACACTTACAAAACGCAAATTTTCACACAATGGAATATGTTGAATTCAAGCGCTGCACCTACCTTTTTTTAAATTACCAACCACCGTCTACACCACTAATGTTTTATTACAACGCCGAAATATTTATCATGCATAATCTGTGATATTTCCTTAGTGATTGCCCTATAGACTTGGTTGAAAAATTGTTTAAAACTTTAATAAAAAATAATTAAATACCTTACCCTTCGACCAATTTGTATGAAAGCCCCACCAGTGGCATCTGCTCTCAAAGCTGGTTAACGGGAGGTGCTGAGTTCGAACCCAATCGCGCTCGTCGTCCTAATCGTTCGGAGTTTTCCGTGGTTTCTTCAAACCTTGAGTAAATTTGGATTAGGATCCCGTAGAAAGACCTCGACTGATGGCATCTTCCTTGGGACTATATCCCTAGTGCAGATAATCGGCCGTCATAAAGAACACCAACACCAATTTGTTAGAAAGCCTATACCTTTTTTTTAACAATAGTATGTAATATATTCACATAAAAAATGCCGTTTGGGAGTAATTGTGTTCACTCACTCACTCTCTCAAACAACGACAATGATTACAATACTTTTCTAACACTTGTGTTCCATATGTCCGTTCACATTTCAAAAATATCAACTTGTCATATCGTAGTGCAAATTGTACTATAAGACTTGAAAAATAGTGGAAATTTTTGTACCAAAAAGAGTTCGAAAAATGTGAACTTTTTTCTTTTGTCACAAAAAATCCGAAATCTTATGATAGAAAAAGCACGCCGATACGATATTTGTTATACGCAACGTTTTAATTTTTCATTCCTGCATCCCTTTGTTAAAAAATAAACAGAGCAAGATTTATATCCTTTTTTAAATAGAGATATTCTTAGTCGCCATTTTGAAACAAGATGTCGGATGAAGCTGGCCAACGAACGTGTTCGAGACATTAGTATATACTATGCATATGAAAAATTTCCTCCAAATCGGTTAAAAAATTCGAGAGTTACAGCATGACAAAATTCAGATATATATATATGTGTATATATCCTTCTATATATAAAAAAAAAGTTTTGATTTGGAAATGGACCAATGAAAATCTGCGTAGATATTCCGGGAACATCGGCATCCAATTTGAATGCTTAAGCATGGCCTTTCTTCGTTAATATTAAAAAAACTTTTGCATACAAAAATATGAAAATCGGTAGTATTATAGTGAAATGTTTGATAAACACGCTGATGCAGACAGTTTTCAAATCGAAGAATTATTTTAAAAGATATTTAATGCCAATGTTGGACAAAATCGTTCCATTAAAAAAGTTTTATAGGAGGAAAAACTTTACATAGGAATTTAATCATTTTTAGATCATTTTATGCGTCAGAATTTCCCGGTGTGCAGATTGCATTTAGTTTTTTAATTTGACTCATTTTTGAGGTTCTATTTCTATTTTAAATTCAAATTTTCAGCATTTCGAAAGATATTTTTTAGATATTTTAGAAAATTGTATTAATTTAAACTGTTGCCAACTGTATAAACAGCGCAAAAAGTAATGTTTGCTTCAAATTAAAAATTTATTTTACATGTGACTATTATAAGCAGAAAATATAAAAAGCAGGAACTCATTGAAAATTACGTCATAAAAACTATAATTACACGTGAGTTTTAAAAGAGAAAGAATATTGTAAAATAATAAATTCATTAACATGCGTTAGAAGTGTTAAATAGGAGAATTTACGTCACATTTACGTCACATTACACTTATTACGTAAAATGAACAAAAAATAATATTGCAAAACAGTTTAAATTTAAAAATTGCGCGAGACATTTATTTGATATTTTAATATGATCATAATATTTCATTTCTAACAAAAGTATTTTTACGTGAATATTAAAAAGAGAAAGAAAAATTTGGTGAAAATTACGCCAGATTATAATTGTCAGATTCGAATTATAATTCAATCTTACGAAATCTTTTTAAAGCCGATCAAATTAGCGTGCTGTTAGAGTCTACAGTGTCTGAACGGGGGTTGACGAGCGTAGCTCGTAGGGGGCAGAGCCCCCTAGTATATATATATATATATATATATATATATATATATATATATATATATATATTATATATATACAGTGTGTCCACGTATAACCTGACCGACCTTTATTTTCGCAACCGTTGGTCCTAGATGCATACTTCCAATTACAAAAGTGGTCAAAATTAGGTGCAGAGTTAAGATTAAAAAAGTTTGAAGCGAAAAAACAATTTAACGAAGAATTACAGAATCTAAATTTTTATACGATCCCCCTGTCCTATAACTTATATTTAGTAAAATTTAACTGTTACACTGACAAGTAAGGCAAAAAAAGTCCCGTTATTCTACGATTAAAATTGACCGAGTAATAGCTGTTTAAATTTGGGGCATAGTTTTTGCTGATATTTAGGGGTCATTCACAAATTTAGTAGAAATATAATTTCGTCAGATATATTAAAGAAATGGTTGGGAGTAAAATTAGCATTGCAATATAAATTTGAAATCTTTAATCATTGTGATATATTACTGCAAAGTACTGAACATATAAGAGGATAAAAATAACAGAATTTATGTTAAATAAAAGCATGAAAAACAACAGCCTCAATTCTTTACAAAAATGATACATATTTTAAAATGCTGTTAGATTACACCGTCTTTCAAATTTTGGGTTGTGCCATGTTTTTTAGCTCTGAATCCGAAAATGACATTCATTTTAAACCATCACGTCAGGATTTTTCTCAAATCGCAAATTTCAAAGTTAAAATTTATCCCCCTTTCCCTCCCAATTGCATCGGACCCCTGAGCTGGTTAGCTGTAAGAAACTCAGTATAAGCCACAAAATTGAATAAATTGTTGAATTAAATAAAATTAAACTGAATAAAAAAGTCTTACATCTATTTTATAGTATCCTATTTTTCGCTATTTTTTACCCTTGAAACTTATGATTTGCGAAAAACCCTGACATGATAGTTAAAATTGAAGGTGATTTTTTTTTTATTTAGCGTTAAAAAAAAAACAAAAAAAAAAAAAAACAAAAAAAACAAAAAAAAAAAAAAAAAAAACATAAAATTTAATTATAAAAGCTAGAAAACACAACCATCGCAGGTTTATGTTATCTAATCTAAAACCATTTCTTAAACTTGTCGGTTATCTATCCGAATTTTTTTGTCTTATCCTCGAATATAAGTATTTATAAGATGCCAAGCATCAAAAATCATAATAATATTACATTGTAATCGGACTTAAGTCAGTACGTAAAATTTTAACTTCGATCGGACATTTAAAAGTCAGCTAAAGTACGAGTACAAATTTTAAACTGGAAAGACGATCGTTGCAAGTTAAATAAAACCCTATGAAAATAACATAATTTTTGTTAAAAGAAATCATAGCCTCAAATCCTTACAAAATACAACATATGATAAAATACAATTATTTTAAATAATCTGAAACTTAACTAATAAAGTTAACTCAATCGTAATAGTGGTACGATTTCTTTCAAACCTCAGATACCTTGAAATAAGTTTAAGTAAACTATTATTTTAACACAATCAAACTGATTGGTAAAGTTATCATACGAATTTGAATATTTCCAACTGAGCGAAAAAATGCCCAGGCCGGGAATCGAACCCAGATCCTTGGCTTACAAAAGGCTTACCTTGGCTGAGCGAAATATGCTGGCTGGTTGTCGGCCCAGTTAGCTTAAACGGAAAAAGCATTGGCCTTGTAAGCCAAGGATCTGGGTTCGATTCCCGTCCTGGGCATTTTTTCGCTCAGTTGGAAATATTCAAATTCGTATAAGTTTAAGTACTTTATATACGACCCCTGAAAGCATGGTCGAAATCATCTGTTTTGATATGCAAAAAAGTGGTATAAGTCATGCATTTCAAAGTTTTATAACTCAATCAATTTTAATGTTAGATGAATGGGACTTTTTCTGTCTTACTTGTTGGTGTCACAGTAAATTTTTACTAAATATCACTTATAGGTCCGGGGGACCGTATAAAAATTTAAATTTCGTATTTTTTTAATAAATGTGTTTTTTGACCCAGATCGCTTTAAAAATAATTCTTTACATTATTTAAACCATTTTTATAATTGGAAGTATGCATCTAGGACCAACGGTTGCGAAAATAAAGGTCAGTCAGGTTATACGTGGACACACTGTATATAATATATATATATATATAGTATATATAGTAGGGGAGACTAGAGAGGGTTGACCATACGGAAGGCTTAACCCACCCATCAGTTTTCATATTTAAAAGAATTTCAGAGTTTTATCAATTGGTGTCAACCAAAGTTACAGGAATGCTCAAACAACAATCTCTGGTTCATACAGATAATCGAAATAGGTGTGGAAAAAATCAATTGTGAGGGGTTTTCAACCTAAAAGTTGTGCTTTTTTAGAAATATTTTGTAAGCTTTTTTCACTTAAAATATATCACAGAAATTTAAGTAAGTAGGTTTTAAATAATTCAGAAATATCGAGCTTTCATTCCAGGCATAAAGATTATAGAGTAAGTTAGGATTAACATAACAATGTGCTATTCTTTAGAAAAAGAGTATGTGGGGAGGCTTGACCCAGTGAATGTGAGGGACGGTTGACCAGATGTTCAAGGCTACCTTGACACATTCACAACGGGAAACAAGGTTGGGTTGGGTTGATTTTTTGACGGCCAATTATCTACACGAGGGATATAGGCCCTAGGGGGAGTGCCCTCCGTGGGGGTCTTTCTAAGCACGGGAAACAAGGATTCTCGTTTTCATTCAAAATGCATCATTGACTAAAGGCGTGGATTCTACCTTACAGAAAATGCATTTATATCATGTTGTCCATATTTTTTTTATTGTAAGATATTTTATATTAAATTCGTTCATTTAGCGATACTTACAGATGCTTAAACTTAGGAAATCTATCTAGAACACCAGTTTACTAAAGACTTTCAGAACAGGGAGGAGCTTCTACTGTTTTAAAATTCAGATTTCATAAAAATATCCCGTCGGCAATATGTTAATTTAAGAGTTTTGGAAATCTTTTTATTATACACTATGCCTAATGAAAGATTAATGGTTATATATAAATGTAAATTTATTCTGCAAAAGTACAGTAAAATGGGGTGACGGAAAAGAAAACGCTTAAAACTGACTAAAGAAAGATGTAAAAAATTGCTATTTGCATTGCACGAGAAAAAATAATGAAATATATATGCGAAAGTTGATAGGAACTTTTTTCCATTTAAATATTACTTACAATAAGTTACTTACAATTACTTACAGCAGTCTGAACCGTTTCAGGGGCAGTGGTATGTTTATGAAACCACTTTATTTTTATTCCCAAACTCCACAATGGCAGCAGAATTTTGCTAAAATCTTTTCATATGTGAAATATAGCTTTTTTCATATTTCCAAATAATTTTTTTCGTATATTCCGGTACCAGTCGTTTATTGCAACATTTTAGTACTGAAAGTACTTTGCCTCTGAAAGGGTTAAAAGATGTTAACGATAAGTTAAGTACTCATGCGGCTGCAAAAGAACATGGCATGGATCGAAATCTTTAGGAAGGTATGTAGACAAATTTCAACATAATGAACAGACTGAGAGGAAGCTAAACTATGTGACAAGTAGAGTTGTCAGGTCGAATTTCGCAAAAAGGAGGACAAGGAGACAAAAAAAAAAAAGGGACAGTGGCTACTAAATCCGGACATTATAATGCATCAAACCCTATGGAAACGGAACCTGTCTCTAGTGGAATACTGTCTTAAATGATAAAATTTCATTTCCCTGTTGTACAATTATACCTGCTTAGACAAAATACTGTTTAAAACAAAATTTTTCTCCTCTGACATGCGATTACGCCTAAACAAGTTTGGTGAAGCATCATATTTTCAAAAATATTTTTTTATAATAATTAAAGCATGTAGCATAGAGTTATTAAGCTTTTTTAAACTTATTTTATTTCTCTTCCCAAATATTTCAATATATAAAACAAAGTGGGTCAAGCCTCCCATATAGTGGGTCAAACGTCCCATATGTGGGAAGCCTTGACCCATTATTTTCTCATGATTAAAATCAATCATTTTTCAAATTTCTTATATATTACACTTATGTAGCAATTTTATTTTGATAACTGATTGTATAACGAATAAAATGGTATATGAAACTTTATTCTACGTTCAATATTTAAAAAATAAAAAATCATTTTGTAAAAGTGGGTCAACCCTCCCTAGTCTCTCCTATACATAATTTTATTAATATTATTAATATTTATTGTTAATTTATTAAAATTAAAACATTGAGCATGGTTAAATAAAATAAATGATTGATTTTTGTATTTTATTATTCTTTTCAATTAAGTGAATTATTATCTTTGTCAAAATACTTTTGAGCGCTACGGTATTTAACGTACACCTTAAACATGTATGTATGCAAAAGAAAAAAATAAACGCACAAATGTCAGTATTATTTGCGCTCAGACAGTTCCGTACAATAAATATATGAATTATTAAACATTATTATTTAAAAAACCGTTGCTAAAAGAATAATAAGACTTTGTAAAAAACTATAGGCATAGCTGTATATACTAGAAAAGTATGAATTGGTACACAATAAAAGTTCTAAGAGATATGAAGCCTAAATAAAGTAAAATATTGCTATTCTGTATAGCACTTTTTTTAATCTTACCCTAATATGTTTATGATGATCTTAATTCGGTATTGACAATAAAAGTTACGCATATTTAAACTTCATTTGGCATTTCATTAAACTAAATTGAGCGTAGTAATAATCTTTTTTTTCAGTGTAACTAAAATAAAACCGTTTTTCAAAGTTTAAACTTCGCATTATGCTAAGCGCGCTTCGAAAGGATGTCGCAAAGTTGCAAAGTTATTCTGTTTTTAATAATTTGACATTTGTTGCTTTTATACTGCTACTGGGCATTGTATTACAGAAATATATCATTAAACGTTCTTTTATAGGCTTTAAAAGCCAATGGTACATAGAGTACGCCGCCCCTGCCATTATGTATGTCCAAACCGTCCGTGTATTTAAGGGTTAATATCTCGATAATTACTGAGAATTTTTTTCGAAAATCATTACCAACAATGCTTTTATACTTCTGCTACGATAGGTGCCTTCACCGCACCTCAACACCTTTCCTGAATGCCCGCCAATCGAAATTTGTGTGTAACGGAAAAATGCGCTTTTTTTCAAAAACTATGTGACCTAGGGTAATCGCTGTAGTTTTCCTGCAACGTTTAAATTAACGTCTAATACCTCTAATTTTTTCATAATTTTAGTTTCAGTAAATTTGTAAATAATGGCGGGGAAGCTATTTTTGCACTACATTTTCGATGATACCTTAGAAAATATAATATCTAATAATACAAGAAATGTATTTTTGAGTTCAGCGTTACGAAAGCTTTCACACGATATACAAAATAAAGATTTTTTTCAATTAACTTAATTAGCCCCGCTACATTTTTCTAAATGCTGTTGTGAATATTTAATAATATGTAAATATGTGGGTCAGTGGTCTTTATTACTTCCCCGAACTTGAATTTTTCACATTCCGTAGTTTACGAGTAAAATGGCTATAACAGACAGACACAGCAGTGATCTTATAATGGTTCCGTTTTTATTTTTTAAGTACGGAACGCGAAAAAATGACTACCGTACTCAAACACTATACCTAATATAACTATTCGTTAGCGACTCAAAATGATATTCATGAAAACTAGCTTTTTAAAATTAAATTGTGAACTCTTAAACGATCTGAAATTTCCAATTAACTTTTTTTTTTTAGCATTTTGCACGTAGAAGAAAAAAAAAGTTTAAAATTTTATATTCTGCAGTTTAAAATTTTATACTCTGGAACTATGAAAAAGTCTGAGGAGAAAAGGGTGAGCATGGAAAAAAACTTTCACTTGAGTTTTAATATAAGTTTATTACTTTTTCACCCGTTACAGAAATGGGTTTCATGACTTTTATGACTTTTTATATTTTTAATTTTGTAAAAAAATATAAAAGTGTACTTAGTTCTCATAAAAAAGCAATATAGTGTGAAATTACAACAAAATAATTGAAAGAATTTTGGGAGTGTAATTTTCCAAATACTTACCAAATAATATAAATAGTTTAACCGAAAGAAATAGCCAGTTTTATAAATCTATTTAACTTATTGTAAAGCATTCAACAATTTTACCATCTACAGCAAATCATAATAAATAATAATCGCAAAGAGTTCAAAAGATCTTGAGTTCAGTCACTGTATTTTACTAAATGGAGAAATATCTTATAAAATGAAAAAAAAAAAAAAAAACATTCTTATTAAATGAAGGTAATTGGTAAATGTAAGAAGATTTCAATCATATTTAAAATTGTTGAAACTTTGATTTTGATGTGTTAAGATAATGTTTTATAGCATATAAAACATTTTAATTACGTTTTTTTAAAGTGATTTATTTGTAACTTTTTTGCTTTGTTTTTTTAACTGTTGTTTCACAATAAAACAACCAAATTAAACGTGATGACATTACATTCGAATATCTATGATTTTATATTTTATTTAAGTTTATATTCCTACAAGTTTCACACCCAAATTTAAATGCGATATTTTAATGGTATATAATATTTTTTTAAGTCTAAAAGTTGTTTATTTTACAGTACAAAAAAGTCTTGAAAGTTACATCAATAAATGCTCTGATATTTCAACAAAATATGGGGTACAAAAGCTAGCACAATAATTTCATAAAATTTTGTTCTAGTATTTGGTTATCCAGTTGAGAAATTAACTGGTAAAACGTTGAAAAGAAAACTGGTAAACAGGTAAAACAAAAATAATTTCAGTCATTCTCTGCAAACGATAAATATGGATATTGTGATCTCTGTTTAAGTTGAATCCAATACATTACGGAAATACGAGCTTGAATCAGGATTCAATCATGTTACTTTTTTCTTTTAAACAGCGGTTTAACAACAGAAATGTAGGTGGATATAGCGGCGCACTAATGCAATATAGTGAAAATGTACATTTTTATGAATCGCTGTTACATATTGCTCTAGCATCGTAAAACAGTTAAGGTTTCACAGTAATCAGGTTATTTAAAAAATAAATTGAACCCTGATTTTACACTGCTGCTTTTTTTGTACATCTGGAAAATATTTAACGTTCAAAATAACATATTTATAGTGCACGATAGAAGCACCTTGATCTCCATTAATCTCTAAAAACCAAGCTTGAACCAGGATTCGAATGTGTTAATTTTTCCATTTAAAAAAGCTGTTTAACCCTCTCGCCGCGCCGCCCGATATATGCTCGGGCATGGATTTTTCCTTCAAATTAATACTATTTGACTATTGCCACCAGTTATATTTTAGCGAAAACTTTGTCTGATTTAATCAGGATATTTTACCCGATTACGATAGTCGAAATTTTCTGCTTTAAAGGACAGGTGAGAAACGATTAAAAATTCTCTAAAAGACGCTCATCACGAAGAATTACTTACGCAGCGAGAGGATTAAAGATTAGACATAGGTGGACATAGTCGTGCACTAATGCAGGTACTGGAAATGCATGGAACTTTTTGTTGTCATTGGATTTCACATATTGCTGTATGGTAAGATGCTGAAGTTTCATCATAATCAGGAGATTTAAAAAATTAAATGAAACCCAGAAAATGTTTTGATACTTCTGCTATTTTTACATCATCAAAGTTTTCAACGTTCAAAGAAAATTTTTACGGTGCACCCATCAGTCTCTAAAAATGTATCGTTGTAGTGATTGTTCTTATGATAAATATTATTAAGGGCTCTTTAGTATTCTCGATTACTCTCATTTTTTTAATAAAGGATCGTTACATTTACTTTACGTATTAAAATTTCTTAAGTATATATGCATGTTATAATATGTGTTTAAACATATATGACACGAATAAATGCATGTAAGATGCATATAACTGTAAAAATCAGGAAAGAATGCATAGAAATATGGAATTAATTTTTAAGTATGGAGTAATCAGAATGAACCGAATAAAAATATCGATAAAGTATTGATGAATTATTTATTTATTTTAATCAATTTAATGTGTAATAAAACCTACTATTAATGTAGTTTGTTTAAGTGTTTTTATTATTAATAATTCTTTATGTTAACATAAATTTCTTCTTAACTGTACCAGTAAAATCATATTCTTATGACTTTCTTTTACTGTTTTCAGTCCGACGCAACGAATCCTAAACCAAGAACACGTGAAAGTGTTGAATCACAGAGAGAACGCAAAGCGGCCAAGACGCTTGCTATCATCACAGGCGTTTTTCTGGTATGCTGGCTGCCGTTTTTTGTCACTGCTTTACTGATGTCTCTTTGTCCCATTTCGTGTGATCCTGGACCAAAAGTGTTCTCCTTATTCCTGTGGCTTGGATATGCGAATTCTACACTTAACCCTCTTATTTATACAGTGTTCAGTCCAGATTTCAGAAAAGCTTTCGCCAGACAACTTTGCATGAAGAGATGCTCAAAAAAGTAGTTCGACCTAAAAAACAATAAATTTCAAACACGTTTAAATGCTGTTATTTTCTTCTGGTTTCTGTGATTAGGAATCACATTTAAAACACCTCTACAAGTAATAATACTAAATAAATAAAATATAAATAAAGTATACATGAAACTCAAAGTGTTAATAATGTACAATACTAGTTTACTAATAAAGTAAACTTGGAAAACGTACCAAATTTGCAATGTTACTGCTTCTGTAAAGATTTACATGCTCTTAACAGCGGACATAAAATTCAGATTATAATCCTTTTTTTCATTTTAAAGAATAAAAAAAAACCTCAATCCTTTCTTTTTCATTTGGAAATCTAAACTTCAGTAAAATGTGAACTGTTTGTGCGACTAATTTAAGAGGTTTTCGAATAATCACAAACATGAATCTTGAAACAGGCATATTTAAAACTAAATGAAGAATAATTATTTATTTAATTTGAGATAAAAGTAAATTAATAGTCTTCAGTGAATTTTATATTTATAGCTGAATATACAATGAAGTTAAAAGTAAATAAACAAATAAATAAAAATGACATTTGCTAAATTTTCATCCAAGTTATCTTCTGCATCGAGTTAGATCTTATAAACTTTCGCGAACTTTCAATAAACTAAGATATGAGAAATAAAATGAAAAAATATTAAATGAATTTGTTATTAAAAGGAAAAAAAGTAACATACATAAAGAGATCTAATTCCTTAAACCAACATATTTACGTAAAATAATAACGTTACTCTGTACAAAAAACGTGTGCTAAAAGTCTTAATTTTCAAACAATGTGTTATTTAATATCGTATATTTTAAAGTATATAACTGTACAATACTAAATGTTGATTCTTATAGCTTCAATTGGATGATGAATGCTCAAAATGACAAACACTGATAATTGTTTATTTTAATTTGAATAGCATAGAGTATAAAACTAAATTATTGTATTGCACATTATTATAGTGTGACATAATTTAATAAGATAAAGTGATGAAATAAAGTTTGAATAACAAAAAGTGATTTATTGCTACAGAAATCTTGTGATTTTTTTATATCTTTGCAATTCTGAGCAGTAACATTGAAATTCTTATTAAAATTTGATTTTATAAAATTTTAAATTATACATGTACAAAGAAATATTTACGATCGAAAATATTTTTCAAAGAGAATTTATTTCAAAATTTTAAATAAATCTATATTAACACACGTGTATAGTGTAAATATGTTCTATTAGACACGTTTAAAAAACATAAATTGTCATGCTTTTATTATATCTAGACTTTTTAACAAAACTTGACAAATGTACAATTGCTTCAATTTTTTTTTAATATCTGAAGTGAATAAGAAAGATGCATAAGTATAGATGGATGAATTATATCAAGCAGATATTTTAATATATGCATATTATTTATTTGTAAATGTATATTGCATTATAACATTGTGTAAAGTATCTTGCAAACTGTATTTTACCATAATACCCAAGTTACATAAACAGTGTGTCACATGGTGTTACATGTGCTGGATATCTTATGCGATATTTATCTGTTGCATGATTCTCTTATATAAAACGTTTGTTTAACGGAAAGAGGGAAGCTTTAGTTGATTTTAAAGCAAATGTTTTCTGCAAGTTATAAAAAAGTAATCTTATAAGAACAAGCATGTTAAACCGATCCTCATTAAAGAAAAATATGTGTACAAATAATAAAAAAAAATGAGGATAAAATCATAAAAAATAAAAGAATTTTGATACAGCAATGATAAATTTCATACAATACAGAGTGTCCCTGAATATCGTGTATAAACTTTTAACTGTGGTAGACCATACTAAAGCACACGACTTTCATTATGGTCTTAATCAAATTTCTTTACGCTAAATATAGGGTATTTTACACGAATACGAACTCATTTTTTTTCATAACTTTAGCAGAAATAAAGAAATTTTAAGAAAATTTTCAACTATTAATAACTATTTGCAACTATTTGATATTACCTTTATTTATGTGAAATGGGACGATATAATGTGATAGAAGTGATAGAAGTGAACGACATCTAGATCTTAAAAATGCGCCGATATCGACACCGTCTATTTCCAAATGTAATTTCATTACATATGATTGTACTTACAAAAATGTAATCCACGTCCTTCCCATTTCCTTATATCATAGCATGTGAGAAAACACAAAGTGTGTTTGTCGAAAATGTCTCTAACATATCCTTATTTTTTTAAGTTGGGAACAACAGTTTTTTTCGTAATACAGTGTCACTCCTTGTATTTTTGACTGCATAAATAGCCCTTGATTCCTATGCAAAGGTCGTTTGATGTGTAATGAACTTTTACTAACTCTTAGAGCCTATACACGACATTTTGAGACACTCTGTCTGTATACTTATTGAAAATATCTACCAACAGTGATTCATGAAGTATTTTATGGAAGTTATTTTTTTTATCCTACATCTTTAAAATAACATGAGCATGTCATGAATTGAATGATTTCCTGAGAATTATCTGAACAAAACATCTCCAGGAACAATTACTTAACATTATTCGAGGAAAAATAAAACAATTTTTCTTTTTTTTTTACTTGAAAACAGGTCGAAAATTTTCGAATAAAATAATACAAACTCCACGTGAATACGGAAGTTAAACTAATTGGTGTAACGCATTTCATGCTGTGCTGTCTGTGAATACATTGCGGTCTTCTGGGATTGAAATCTATAGATCTTGGAACGCGTTTATTCTGTATTTATCATATTCAAATGGCTAAATGTCTAAAAGATATAATACTTTAAAAATTTTAGATGTTCTTTTCCCTTTTATTTTTTAAGTTCTCTTTCCAAAAATGTTTTTGACAGAAGATTTTAAAAATATAATTCTCATAGAAAAAATACTGTTTTTAAAACTCCTTTAATTTTTTTTTTTTTTTTTTTTTTTTTTAAGTAATAACATTTATTAACATTCGTTCTTTGCAAGAGTTATTCTTTGAGATAATATATAGAATTTCATATTGATCAAAAACTTAAATATTGAATCCTCTTTCAAGGATTAAGATCTAAAATATTGATCAAAAACTTAAATATTAAATCCTCTTTCAAGGATTAAGATCTAAAAACAATGCATGTGCTTACACATGTTTTAAAAATATGAATAAAAAGTATTCATGCAAGAAAGTAAAACTTTGTTCCCCAGACCACAGTAAAGAAATTAGCTGAATGGTATAAATGTTTTGATAAATTTAAAAAAACAATTACTGTAATTGGTAAATAAATCACAGGAGTTGTAAATTTCCATCTGGGTGAAAAACTCACAAGATAAGTATTCTAACTAGGGACTGTTTGGTACAGCTGCTAATGCTCTGCCAACTGAGCTATCCTGGCCAAATCGGATTAACACAAAATTCACCCAGACTCCTTGAGCCCCTTCACAATTCACCATGAAAATACACTTTTTCACCCAGTTGGAAAATTACAGCTCGTGTTAGGTAAATGTCAATAATATTAAATTTCATCATCATGCAGAAATACCATATCAGAAAATACACAATCTCACATCCTTTCAATTGTGTAATTTTTATAGAAATAGCTACAACAAAATACTTCACGAATTATTTTTAAATGTAGCTTCAGTTATGGCATCACTGCCTAGCACCAGAGTGAAGAAAGAACAAAGAATTTTTTCCTATACCGATTTTTTTCTATTTTTTCATTTTTCGTCCTAACACTCTACTTATAGAACAATAACTTGTTCCAATTCATGAAAAAAAATATGTTATTATCATTATTTTTATTGAATTAACCTACTTTCTTGCGTAAGAAAAACAAATTGATTTATGGTACGTTGGGATTAATTGGACCCTGTGGCGCTCTTAGACTTAAAAAATAAAATCAGTGTTTGTCCGTCTATGTTCAGTGTATTGATGTGATTCACCAACACGTAACGGGCACCGGGACTATCAACTAACATAGTACACACACGCGTTATTTATAAGAATATTCTAAATAAGTCCTGGAACTTCTGTCTTAAGATTACTGAGGTGAATCACTAATGCATTTCAGGTAACAGCCCTTTCAACTAACATCGAATAACCCAAGAGCTGTTTTAAACAACTTTAACACTTTCTGACATTGTTGGAAAATGTTTATAAACTCGGTTTGTCTCACCGCCTAGCCGTACCCAACTCTCATAAATATACTTGGATTTACATGTATTTGTCATGCTATTAAGATTTACCGTGGATTGTTCGGTTTTGAAAGCAAATTGTGTAGCATTTATCGTTAGATTACAGGAGCGAACAAAAGAATCCCGTTATAATCTATATGGTTAAAAATTCATGTTAATATGTTACAATCCTTTAAATAGGATGAAATTGATATGCATCACTGAAAAAGACAAATATGCGCTTTCTCAGGAGTGTACAATTCGTTTACAACAGCGCACAAAAGACTTCATTTACATTTAGACTGGGAGGCGGTAGCACAGACAACGACCTCATCGAATTCACGGCTGAAATTCCTGAATTAATTGAAACTCGATTGTCATATTAAACCGCAATCGGTCTGCCAAGAGGTGGAAAGCACCTAAAAACTCGATTTTAGTGGGTGATTCGCAGGTTTATCATTATGTTTTCCTGCACCGAAATGTATGAAAACGTGGAAGACTGGGAGCAGGAAAACACAATGGTAAACCTACGAGTCAACCGCTAAAATCGGGTTTTCAGGTGTTTTCCACCTAGATATGACTTGGCAGACCGATTTCATTTTAATATGCGAATTGAGTTTTAACTAATTCTGGAATTTCAGCCGTAAGCTCGATGAGGAGATTGTCAGTGCTGCCGCGTCTCCCGGTCTATTTATGATCTTTATAGAAAAAACCTTTTCCATGCATTTTAATAATGCTGTGATATTTCAAGCATTGTGATATTTTAAGTTAAAAAGTATAACTGAGGGGCATTGTATGTTTTCTAAAGATTATGTAGCGCGTAGCATTTACCATTACATTACAGAAACTTACAAAATAATTTGATTACAGGACGAACTACCGTAGAATTAATTATATGAAAAAATTAAATTTCTTAATAATAATAGGGTTAGAGTTCGAAAGTTTTTCATAACATAGGCTTTCGCTATCATTTTTTAGCCCCGATATGCTACTTCTTTCTCCCAGCAAATAAAGTATCGTATTCAAAAAATAACGTTCCGTTGTATAAGCCAGCCGTAAAACAAAGAAGATGTATCATTGTACGGTTAAATGCTCTAATGCAATTTTTTAAACTTCTAAGCATCGCACATTTTGAATTTTTATACCGTCGTATTGGGAAAAAAGTACTTTTTAATGCAATGTGTTTGAAAATTACATCTCAATTTTTTTTGAGATATTAATTTTTTTGTAGTTTTTAGAGCCATTTGTTTAAATTTGGTAACTCAAGTACTACATTTCCGTAGAAAGTAAAGAAAAATTATTTTGAAAATAATAATTATATATTTTTGTTGTCATTTTCCCATAACTACTGAAACAAAATTTAATTAAAATACGTGCTTTTCTAAAAAGATGTAAATGAAGGATTTCTGATAAAATATACAGCTATTATAAACTATGTTTAATTCAATTATCTATATTACAAACAAATAAAGGCATGCGAATCATTAAATAACCAATTTTTTTTGTCGAGTTTCTTGAGTGACATTTTTTTTTTTTTTTTTTTGAGTGACATCTGTTTTTGTTGGGGGGGAGGGGAGATTTGTGTATTATTCAGCCATAGTGACGTCATATGAATATTTTACGGTAGATGTTATTTAAGAGTAGATCGTAAATGAGGATGACGTCATTTTATATAAAATAAAAGCGTGTGATTTAAGTCTTAAAACAGAAATATGATGTGTATTATCTATATTTATATACATATATTTTTTTTTTCGCAGGGGGCGACACTAAATTCTAAAAAAAAAAAAAAAAAAAAAGCAGAATTCCTATTTTCTTGTAGATCTTGATTATTTTGGTCCAGGGTCCAAGTAAACCCAAGTTACGCTACTTTTTCAAGATATTTTTTGTACACTCGACTGTATTTCTACAACTAAAAAAGGAAACTGGCTCAGATAAACGTATTTTAATAAATGCTTATCAAGCAAACTTATTGTGAAATTTCATCTCAAGATTAAACATTTAAAATTGAAGGTCTATTTGTATATGTACATGAATTCAAAAAATAAAACATATACTTATCTTATTAAACTTTTAACTTCAAAATATTTTATATTTATAATATCTCTTAAATTCTTTAATTGCTCCGTGCTTCAAACATAATTTTATTCTTTTCTCGACGAACAATTTTGATAAAACTACATTACGATGTTAAATATATTTTGTATATGTAAACTTAGTTCAGAAGTTGTTTGATGGAATACTAGTTGGTTTTTCTAGATTTTGTGAGTGTAATGTAACAAATGCTCATTAACTGTAGCTGTTTATGAAATATTAACATATGCATGGCTACGCTCCTATTTGTATGTGTATAATGTCTATAAATTGTATAAATAAAGTTTCTTTTCGCTTTTATTGTAGTTTGTCTATTTATCAAACAAGATAAAATTATCCTTATTTTATGAAAAGAATCAAATAAGATAATAGAGTAATTTCATATGGAAATATGTTTTGTAGAGAACAAATTGAAACTAAATATGATGGAAATATTTCCAACATGTTTATTGATTTAAAATGACATTTCATATATTTAAGATATGCCACCAAGGTTATTTCAAACGATAATAAAGAAAGCTCGAAATCTTCAATTACTTACTGAAATATCGCAATTATCAAAAATAGCATCATTTTTACACTTTCCAACAAAGTTGAAAAGTGTTTATGACTTCGGTTTGTCTGTCCGTCTGACCGCGCGCTCTAACTCCAATAAATATACTCGGATCGTTCTGAAATTTTTGGATGTTAGTGACCTCTACCATAGCACGAACTCTATTTCAAATGAAGTTTGTAGCATGTTTAGTTCATTTACAGGGACAGTCAAAAGTTTTCCTTTACATTACGGACTGGGAAAAAATCATTTAAAATGATTTTTAATGATGTTACGTGCTTTCAAACGTAATAAAATTAATATGCAGTTATCAAGTGCACTAAAATATGAATTCTGTTGAATATACGGTACAAAGGATAGTTATTACTCATTTACAGGGACACACAAAAGAATTCCGTTGCATAATGACATAGGAGTGGAGGGAATTTTTTTCCGGCGTGTTTTAATTATGTTAAATTATTTCATGTGTAATGAAATTTATATACGTAGCTAAGGTTTACAATAACTTATTTCATGTATAATACGAAGTGCATAGCATTTACAGGGGCACTCAAAAGATTTCAGATACTATATTGTATCCGAAGTACTGTACAGTAGCGATGATTGCTGGATATGTATTTTTAATTATGTTATGTGCTTTTATGTTATGCATTGTACATGGTGTGTATAAATGCTGTAATTCATATACAGGGCTACACAAAAGAAACCGTAATGGTTACTGGGTATGATTGAAAATTGCTTAAAGGTGGTTTTTAAATGAGTTATGCCTTTTTACGCTGAACTGCATTTAGTTTACTAAGAAATGTTTGTAGAACATAGATAAAATGATGTACAGGGTCACGCAAAAAATTGGATACTTGACCGTCCATGGGTGATAATTTCTGGAAATGTGATTCCAGTAGTTTTAAGAGTGTTTTACTTTGAATTAAACTTTAGCTAAATAGTGGAGTGTAATAATGGTACTAGGTTAACTACAGGATTGTACAAATGTATACAAGTATGTTTCCATCTATTAGTAATTGCTGAATGAGAAATTTTAACCTGTTGTGTGTTTTCTTGCTAAATTAAATTTTCCCATTATATAGTATGTATATGAACCTACAGATCAAATACAGGGCTATTAAAAAAAATTAGAATACATATTTGCTATGGACGGTAACCGCTGAAATCAGTTTTTCAAATGTTTTGTGTGTTTTCGAAAATGTTTACTTAGTTCTCTTATATACCTTATTTCCCTAAATAACGAAGTTTTGTTAAAGCATTCAGGAAGTGTTGGAAAGTGTTTCATAATCTATGCTTAACGCATGATTTTTCTTACTTGTTGTTTTATACGATAGTCCTGGTGCTTAGTGATAATGATGAAATAGCCCTTTATTCTAATGCTGTAATAAAGTGAACTAAAATATATTCTCCACAAATCAAAGCTCTTGTTAACTTCAACGAGTTTTTTAATTAAACAACTGAGTACAATTTCCAAATTCATCCCATTCCACTAAAACTAATTTTTAGATTTAAAAATATATAATTATTTTTTAACAGGGTACATTTTATAGTTGAATTACAAATTACAATGGAAATTTTTCGGAAGTAATATTTAAATAGCTTTGGTCATTTCTACTTTTTAAGTTATTTTTTATTATATAATAGACGTTACGTCCGAAATTTGTTCCAAAATCACAATACAAGTTGCGTTCACACTTTACTTTCTATTACTGCGCAACGTAATGTGTCATAAACAAAATACCTTATAGATGAGCAACACCAATCGACTAACCTTTTCAGATTTTATTTCTATTTTTTTTAAAGATGCAACTGTAGTGAATACATTAAAAATATTAATGATAATACATTTATCAACAATTATAATTTTAAGGAATGGGACTAAATAACTATACATTATAAATTACCAGGCTTATGAATAAAGACAATATAGGTAATGGTGGATAGTAGCAACATGGATAGTAGTGGAAACATAGATAGAAAACAATTTTTAGGACTTGCAAACAAATTTGAAACACATTCTTTCAACATAATCTCCAGAAAAGTTTAGTACTTTTTATCAAATGTCGGGAATTCATAGAATACTATTGGCAAGGTGTTTGCTATTGATGACAGCGACGGCGAGCTCTACTTCTCGACTGAGACAAACTTTTACATATAATTTTTGTTAAGTCTATTCACGGTCTATAGAAAGGTGACCACTCACAATGTCAATCTGATCTTGAAGAGTGGTCTACCTATATGAGCAGTGTAAATCCACAGTGTCATTCCGACATGCATGAAACGCTTTCCCCATCGTGCAAACCTCCTACACGGTAACGCTTTCTCAACGCGGACTTCAGGTAGTCCTCAATAACATTCAGTTGCATTTTTGCCTTGCATTAAAACCTCGATTTTAATTCACAACCGCTTATCACCTGTTGTAAACATATTTTAGAGCTGTAAAAACGACATTACCCCTTCTAACTTGATCAACTGTTTTATGTACTCTAAACATTGACAACAGCGACACCTCACTGCTACCACATCCTGTTTGCACATGTCCCATCTTCTGTGACTTTCTAGGATGCGTTGCCATTACTTCTTTTACAACTCTCGTATATTTAGTTTTGAATAAGATCGAAATGTTATTGTTTAAATTTTGAATATATTTATTTCAATTTTGCTTATTATTTAAAATATAATGTGGTTTTTTTCACTCTTTTTTAATTTTCTCATTCCAAAAGTGGTCGATTAATCTTTTATTAAGCTTTTTTATTTAACTTAACTTGGTTTTGTATGGAATTTCGTAATCGAATTTACCCTCATTTCCTTATTCGTTAGAATTATAAAAATAGGGGACGCAATGGATTTTTGATATCAACACAACCTTTTTATAAATTTATAACTTAATTATAAATTAAGTTCATTATTTACGCTTACTAATTTCAATACATTTCAATACATTTTCTGTCAGGTTGCTTCAGGTGAGAAATAGACAAATAATTAGGCAGCTTTCATTAGAAAATGTAAAAAGCTACCTATTGCAGCTGTCCGGAGGAAAGCACTTTAATCACAATTTAAAAAGCGATGCAAATAAATTAAAAAATGAAAAATATTTTTTCTTAAGAGTTTTACCTTAATACAAAGATCCCGAAAATTTTTTTGTTTCGTCTTTATCTTAAAAAATGGCTAAGATATAGCAGTTTGAATTTCTAGGGTGACTGACATTTTCAAACACTCATAATTTTGTTATGCTTTAACTCTCGTACTTAAAAACCGATTTATATAAGATTAAGTATGTGCGTAATACATATAAAAGTCTCGAACGAGTTCGTTGTTCAGTTTCATCCGTGATATTGTTTCAAAATGACGGCCATTTGCCCCATGCACTGCCGCGCAATGCTTGAATATTATTAATATCCGTTATATACAAATTCTCGCCAAGCTTGGCGACACTTGGCAAAAGGCCGCCAAATTTGGCAACCAAAAATAAGTAACCATAAATGATGCCAACTTGGCTATAGATTACTAATTTGGCGCAATTCTCATTCAAATTCAGTATTGACGAATATTCTCTTATCGGGTTTGTCGCACTTTAGCTTCTTAAAATTTGAGTAAAATTAGCTTCGAGTAAAATCAAGAAAATTTTAAAATCAAGAAATATGAAAGCTACCGTAAAACGGGGTTAATAGAAACAATTTTCAACTTTAATGTAAAAAAGGCAACTACCGATTTTTTATTTCTTTAATTTTTTGACTAGACCTTTCAGTATTGTTTTGTTCTTGAAATTTTAAGCAAAAACAAAACATTTTTTACAGTTTTTATGCATATTTTTTATTCTTTTAATGATGTTATGATGTTTTAATGCTGAAATATTATAATTTTTATTTGTTCCGATTCAGACTTTAATAGGGTTAACAAAAACAGGTAATATTGATAAGCAATGGATAGGAACACATAGTTACTATCAAATAAATATTATATTTAATATACAAGTAAATATGTATGATTTTTCAGAAATTAGAAAAGAGCTTTGAACTCAAGAAAGATTAAAATTTATTCTAAGAAAATGTATTTGAATTGAGAAAGATGAAATGTATAATACAAATTCAATTCTCTCATGTCATTCACAAAAGTTATCATATACTTGAAACGAGCAGGTTTGTATGTTATCCTCTAGATGAAGTTTCTTTATGACATCTTCTGGAAGAAATGCTGCCTCCTCTTCCACCGTTTCTAGATATTTCTAAGTATAGGGGACCCTTTTGTAAAATTTTCTCACATAACCATCATCTTCTGGGTACAGGACTTTGCGGTCACATAGAGTCTGTATGACTTTTCTTCATGTACTTTAACGACAAGGAAATCCCCTGGAGAAAAATTGTTTGAAAATAGGAGATTATCTGGGATTCCAAAATTTGGGTCTTATTACAATACATATTCATACATATGTTTTCAGATATGACATGAAAATATTATTTATTGAAAAATAAACCATGACAGTAATCTGCTGGGTGAATCGGAACAACAACAGAAATGTGTTCCGATTCACCCCGTAAATCTTAAACCTATGGTGTTACAAGACATTTTTCACTTTTTCATTATGCAGTTTTAGAAATAGATAAAATCTAATACAGCATATCGTTTATAGGCCAATCCTTAATAATAATAAAAAAAAACACTACTCTTATATTTAGATTATGAAAACGTCTGCAGTTACATACAAAGTTTTGCAGATGTTGAAAATAGGAGGTTTTTGAGGATCCAATTGCAGTTTATTTTTTTAAATAATCAAGTAGTGGTGCCAGCATGGCAAAACTGAATTTCCTAACACTTCATGATATTACCTTCTTAATAAAAATTGGCAACTAAAAATATCCTCACGTATATTTATTTTGAATTTATTTGTATGACCGGGAAGTTTCGCTCCTGTTATCCCACTGTTCCTATTCAGCCCGGTTCATTTACGGTACCTTTTCCCTCCCGGCACATGCCGAAAGGATCATTTTTATGGTTACAACAGCTCACGAGTTACAAAATGTGTACCAGGCCAAATGTCTACATAACAGCTTCAACAAAATATTTTAATCATTAAGAAGTAAGAAATCTTATAAAAGGAATTTTTTAAAACTATTTTTGCATCTACTTTATTTATCGAATTCTTACATTTTAATACCGTAAAACACCATATGGACGCACAAGTGTAATATAAAGGGTTATCATAAAATGAGTATACATTTGACAAATTAATAATTCACGGAATAATGTAGCTAAAGAGGTAAAAATTGACACGCATGCTTGGAATGACATGGGGTGTTATTGTAACCACAAAAAGTTCAAAAAATGCCCGACAGATGGCCTTTCATGTGATAATAAAAGCAATAATTAGCATAACAAATTATGACAAAGCAAAGACGATGTTCTTCAGAACAAATGCTCAACATGTCCACCGTCATCCCTCAACAATAGCTCTAGTTGCCGAAACGTCAGTGAAGGCTTACTGTGGAGACACGAAAAGTTTTGGTTTCCGTTAGTCTGTCTGTTAGTCTGTTAGTCTATCTGTTAGTCTGTCTGTTAGTCTGCCTGTCTGTTCCGCGATAACTGCCGCAAAAAGCATCCGATTAGCTTGAAATTAAGTGGGTATGTTTGGGAAGTACCCGGATTTAGCTGTATAGTTTTTTGTTATGTTTGGTTCATTCTTTCCGAAAATATAGAATATTTTATTTTGCGCAATAATGCTTTTCTATAGCAATTCAGACGATTTTTCCATTTTTATTTGTTGAAAGAAAATGGATCATATGATTGAAGGATTTATATGGTAAATTATGGATAATAAAATTTCTTAATTAGAACCATGCATTATTCATATTAGTTTGAAATTTTGTGTATACATTTATCAGAATTTTTAAATTCGGTGTATAACTTATGGAGGGATTTTATATATGTGTTCCAATAATATCAAATATTTTCTTTTACAAATTTTCTTTATAAATGCAAATACTTCATTGTTTTAATTTTCTTTTAACTGTTACCTAGCAACCTAAAAATATCGTAAATGTGAAAGTATGTGTAATTGTTTGGAGTCAAATCAGCGTCAAAAGGGATGAATTAATGCCTTTTGCGTCTTAACATATAGATGGAATTTACCCCAGAAATAAAGAAAGGCTGTGTTCGATTTATTTTGTTCAAATATTTTTTTTTAATTAAAAAGTTCATTATTTTCTAAGGAATAAATTGAATTTGCTATAAAATTTAGAAAGCATTTTTTTTTTTTTTTTTTTTTTTTTTTACCGTTGCCAATAAAATCAGATCCCAGAATAATAATTTATCCCTAACAGTTAATTTTGATTTGAAAGATTTTCATGTGCAAGAGTAAAATGAAATAAAAAAATAGACATGAATATGTCTTCATATTGGAAATAAAAGAAAAATACGAAATAAAGGTGAATTTGACCTCATATATCAAAAAGAAAACGAATCCGCTTCGAGGTTGAAATAAAAGGGCCTTGTGTTATATTAATTCTTCTTATTAAAAAAAAAAAAAAATGTTACCAATATCTCACGGTTTATCGTCTGCACACGGCTAACAGAAATGTTTAATTTTTAATCGAAAATTTCAATGAGAAAGAAAAAATTTCTAAAAAGCAAATAGATAGTAAATGTCAAAATTATACACCGCAAAATTATCTCTATCGAAAATGACGTCATTGTATCGGGAAATAAATATTTTCTTTCTTAAAAACCAAGCATTAACTAGATTGTAAGAAAAAATATTTTTTGACGAGTGTTACTTCTTAATGCCGCCTCATTTCAGAAAATATAACAAAAAAATTATTTTATTTTTAAAAGGAAATTACATTTTCGTTCATAAAATCTAAACTTTTAATATAATTGTCTCAATATAAATCATTTTCTGTCCACCGGTATTAAAAAATAAGGCTTGGAAGTGTAAAAAGAAATCTAAGCTTTACAGTAACCATTAGCGCAATCAATAAAAAGTTGTGTGTCTAAATTTAATGAGACAATGGGGGGTTCAGGGGGGCGAAGCCCCCCTGAAGAAATCAACTTTATTATCTAAAAAAATACCAGAATTAGTAGCTCATGAAATTTTCAAAATATCCTTATATAACAACTTTTTTAATTTAACGTTTCTAATTCCTGTAAATTTCGCATTTTTTATTCTTATAAATAATTAAGTAATCTGAAAACTTTAAATTGCGGTTTGCAGGAAATCGAATATTACCAAAGTGTGTTTAAAAACAATGGCAGAGCTGACGTTGAGGCTCCTGATCTGCAGATTTACTAGTCTAGGGACAATGTTGTGCACAACACTGTACAGCATATCTGTAGTCATGGTGAGAAATTGGCATTGGATGTTGTCTTTTAGCATCCCTATTGATGTCGGTCGATCGCGGTAGATTTGTGACTTCATGTAACCCCAGAGCCAAAAATGACACGGACTGAGATCTGGAAGGCCACTCATGAGGATGATGGCAGCTCAGTCAATCACCAAACGACGTGCACAAGAGAACTTTAGCACGTTTAACAGAATGGGATGGAGCGCCATCCTGTATAAAAATCGTACTTTCTAACAGGTGTTTATCAGCCAGGTTAGGGATGAAGTAATTCTGTAACATATCAGCGTACCACTCAACCGTCACGTTAACAGTTTCAAAACCAAAATCACGCATTTCCTAGAAGTTAAAAAGCCCGATAACGGTAGATGTGGTAAATTCACATAACACCGTGACTTTCTCATCGTGCAATGGAGTTTGAAAGAAAGTTGTAGGATTTTCGGTAGCCCAAATTCTGCAGTTGTGAGTGTTGACAAAACCTCGGGGTGTGAAATGGGTTTCGTCTGTCTTCAACACCTTAGACAACCAATCGTCATCTCCCGCCATCTTTTGAAACACCCACAACGCAAATGCACTCCGCTTCACAAAATCGCCAGGTAAGTTCATGATGACACTGGATTTTGTACGGATAGCATCGGAAGGCACGCTTTAGTGCTACCCAAACGGTAGTGTATGGAATGGCAGTGCGACATGAAACATCATAAGCGCTCACTTCCCCATGCGTAGACGAACGCGATATAATCTCCATTTCTTCATGAACAGTCTGAGCAACATTAGCACTAGTGCTCGGTCGGCCACTGCGGGGCCCATTGTCTAAACAACCCTTTGCTTCGAACTTAGAAACCATTCTATTCACAGCTGCAATTATCATATGACTTTTACCCGTTTAAATGTCCTTCCTATGGCGATAGGATTATAAAGCTGCAGTAGCAGATTCCCCATTTTGATAGCAGAGCTTCACTAACATTGCCTTTTCTGGTAACGCGAACATGCTGCGATTGCGGGTGCATTTCATTCTCTCTCTCATTACAGCTCCTTTTATACACGATTCTCAGGCAGCGTTTTGCTTGCACAAGGTCATCTGTCGGCCGTTTTTTCAACTTTTTTGTATGGTTACAATAAAATCCCATGTCATTCCAAGCATGTGTGTCAATTTCTCCCTCTCCACCTACATTATTCCGTGCATTATTAAATTTTCAAATGTATACTTATTTTCTGATCACTCTGTATTTTTCTCATTTATATATATATTTATTTATTTATTTATTTATATATGCTTGCCTATAATTAATTCGCGATTTAGTATTCACCCGAAAGAAAATAACAGGAATATTATTTTAAAATTATCAAATTATGTAATTACTGAATGATGTATCTCAAGTAATTAACAATTCTCTTCGCTTATTACAAATGCGTTAAACATCTTCTTATAAAATAAGTCAGCAGAAAACATTTCTGTAATTGCTATTTCACATGCTACAAAAAAGTTTTTCCCACTTGTTACATAAAACTCTAATTAGATTGTTTGTGTTGAAAGAAATCGATGAATTTTGTATACTCAAGAAAGCACTTTATTAAAGTTTTAGTTTCAATAATCTGTAATTAGTAAAAAAGTATTTTAAATTGAACAAATTCAATATAAAGACTGTCATTGTTCAATGTCCTAAAGAAAATCGTGGAAGGTAAAAAATTTAAATAAATAAAGTATGTACTTGTAATCTACTAAATACATATATTATATCTTCTACTCAATTTTACGTATAACCGACAATTAAGATAATACTTGGCTCAGTACAATATAGGCAGATTAAAAAACATTTAAAGCACCAGAAGTTTTTTAACGAATTGCATATTATTTAAAAATATTTTGGTGCTTAAAATGTCGTTTTATATCCCTAGAATTAAGGTATATACTTCATTCTGAAGGGTTTTTGAATAATGATTTCGCTTTAACTTTTTTTAAATGCACTTTAAAGGTTAACAAAATTATGTAATAGCAAGTTAAAAAAATAAGTTTATATATAACCGGTTACTTTTTTTTTTATAGGAACTCCTTTATCAGGTACAACGTAATGTTATAAAATATTCTATTTGAAGTATTCTAAGAGGTAAATTTTATCACGAACGCTGGTAAGGTCAATTAACTAATGCACACAACTTATACATCTTTAACAAAAATGAATACTTTTCAATTAAATTTTTAAGAGAAAAACCTTCTTTCTTTCGACTGTGATGTCATCATAAGAAGTAATCTACAGCTCATATTCAAAATATTAGAATAATTACTTTTTTTTTTTACAAATTGAAAATATCGTTTGGTAATTTAATGTCTTTCAATGCAAATATACAAACGATATTTTTATTAAGAACTTATTGTTGATATAACTTATTATTATCTTAAAATTAATATCTCTTTTGTAAAGATTAATTGAATAAAAAATATTTTGAAAAGTCAAAATGTTACAACATATATTCAAGTGGTTCAAAATATCAGAATATTTCACATTAATTCTTCTTTAATTATCACCAATTCATAACTGGTGGCACCATTGATTAAATTCAGACAATTTTACTTAAAATCAGTATTCTTTTTGCAGTTTGTTTCCTTTTTCATCTTAAAATGAGTCGTGTGAGTGATATTCCTGAATCTATTAAACTTCGTATGGTTGATTTGTATCGGCACGGTAAAAGTCAATGTTATATAGCGAATTACTTACATTGTTCGTAATCAAGCGTTAGTGTAATACTAACACAATATTCAAAAAATGGAAAATTTCAAAATAATTGCAGAAATGGCGGCCAAAAAACAAGAACATCTGCTAGAGATGACAGGACATTGAAGTCTATAGTTAAGAAAAACCCTTTTAAAAGTGTGCGATTCTTGCACCGAAAATAGAAAGAAGAAAATTTTGAAGTTTCTACGTCGACAACATTATGACGTCTCCATAAATTCAAGTTTGAATCTCGCGTATCGAAAACAAAAACTCTGATGCAAGACAAAAGCGTATAAGATTGAATTGGTGTAAATCAAGACGTTTATGGAGCGAAAAAGATTGGGAAAATATATTATTTAGTGATGAAGGTATATTTTGTATTTCATATGGTAATCAAGGTATTCGAGTTTGGATAATGAAGCAAGAAACATTTGATAAAGAATGCCTTAAATGTTCCGTAAAATTTGCTGCTAGTGTCATTGTTTGGAGTTGCATGGAATGCAAAAGGACCTGGAAAGTTATGCATCGTCTACGAAAATGTTAACTCTCAGATATATAAAGAAATTTTTGAATATTAATTGATTCCATCATCCTAAGATTTATTTGAAGATGATTTCATCTTTCAACAAGATTTAGCGACATCGCATAACTCGGTGTCAACTAAGAATTGGTTCCGCTAACGCAACATTAAGGTACTTCCTTGGTCACCAAACTCACCAGACCTTAATGCCATCAAAAACTTATGGTGTATAAGGAAGAAAAAACTCCAAGAAAATCCTCATTTAAGTAAAACTGAGTTAGTGGCACGTATAAAGTCTAATATTGGCTAATATTGATAGAAATGTTTGTAAGCACCTTGTACATGGTATGCAAGATCGATTGTACACTGTTATGAAAGCTAAAGGGGGTGCTACAAAATATTAACTACCCTTCACTTCATATTCATAAGATAATATTGTTGCGTAAAATAAAATATTCTAATATTTTGAACCAAACTAAATTTTATTCTAATATTTTGATGTGTTTCGGAAAGATGAATACCTAATTTATTGTACTGTATTTTATATTTTGTAAATCTTAAAATCATATCTAAACATTCCATATTTAATATATAAAAAATTTAGTTGCATTTACTTAGTATCAAAAATAAATAAATGAAAAATAATTTTTCCTTATTACTTTTTCTCAATTATTCTAATATTTTTAATATGAGCTGTAAAGGACCACTATTCACCTCTTGACATTTATACAGGGGCTCGAACAGCATCTACCTGAGAATACATTCAAACTTGGACAGATAATGTCAGAGCATTCATATAAAGGTTAACAACACTGAACTAGATTCTTTCTAATTCAAAATGCAGCCGACAATGTATGCGGAGCCACATAACGAATTTCCAACCACTTTTATTAATTCTCGTGATGCCATCACATTTCATACAAAGAACATTTTCTTCATTAAAGATTCACCAAAATAGCTTTATATTTGTAAAAATTATGAACAAAAATCCAGTTTCTGCTTGATTGCGATACCCTATACTTCTGAATGAATAAGCAGATTGCGGTCTTGGTTTTTTTCGTCAATAAATTCCCCATTATGTTAGGTAATTTTAAAGTTTATATTTTTAATAATATTTTACAATTCCCCTCTATTTAACTCATTTATTCTAGCGTTAAGAATATTTAAAACATCAAATATGCCATCGGCTGAAATAAAGGCATTTTGTAACGAATAAGCAGTATATTCAAAAATACATATAAACAGACAACTTTGTACAGTTTATGTTAGTTTAATTTGTAAATAGCTTCAGTTTATCTAGAAAAGAGTTATTTAAGCAGCAAATAATTAGTTAGTTATGCATTCTAGCATTGTTTCCAGAACTATAATTATTAGGAAATGGGAAATTCTACCATTGAATAGAAGTCATTTGTATAATGTTAAAGTATTTATTATAACGTGTTAAAATCCCTCAGAAATGCAGAATTTAACGTATGCGATCTGTTGAAAGAAAATTCTTGCTGTATGAAAAACATATTTTTGTTAGTTTCGTGCATATTTAATTTTTATAAATTTGTATTTATGAATATCGAAAAGGTTTGATGCATCTCATCTTCCGCTTTATCTGGGTTGGTATTAACCGACAGCTAGCTTTTATGTAACTAATTGATGGTATGACTAAAAAATTAAAACTTCAAATAAACCATAAGCTGAGATGAAAGTATTCTGTAATAAATATTAACAAGGCTTGCAAAATAATTTGAACTGACCATCTTTGTAAAGTTTAGTTTAAACTAGCTTCACAAAGACGTTTAGTTTATTCGAAAGGAGTTCTTTTAGCATCAAATATTTCTGTATTCTAGCTCTGTTTTTACGAAAATTAATTCTTTTTCTTTTTCAGGCAAACTATCATCATATTTCACCGAGTCTTTTATTGTTAAAAATTAGCTATAATTTATTAAAAACCACCCAGAAAACCCAATTATAGTTATCTGTAAATATTTCATATCCAGAATTTGTATTTATTTTGGTTAAAAATTACTTTTACGTTAAAAATATTAAAAACGGCTATCTAAATCATAAAATTAAAAGTTTACTGAAATTTATTGAATATGTCATTTAATTAAATCTAATACTGAATCTAATATTTGTCTATTACTCAAACTAAATATAGTTATTTTACGTATTATTGATATGACAATAGTCCTAAGAATCTGTGTGTATGTAGATGTTTGGAAAATGTCGCATTACAACAGGATTAAGTAGTCATAACAGCTTTATAATATTTATTTATGTTCCATCACAAATTATCTGCTTGAAAAAATAGCTTCTATTTCAAATTTAAAGTGAGAAACATATGTTAGAAATACATTAATAATTAACAGCATTAATACGTTAATCTTCAGTCCTCTAGTTTACTTCCATGCCAATAGTCCCAGTTTTTCACGGAAGGAGCTGGAGGAGGATTCAGATCCGTTAGAAACGACCGCCCTGTATTATGAGTGAGCTCAAAGCCGTCTCATTCATTCAATGTAATATAAGTACAATATTACTGAAACAGTTGGTCGGTGTCCTAAATTTATAGAATTTAGTTTTTTAATTTTTCCGGCGAGAGTTTTCAGAATTGGGTTGACTACTTTTCCAGTCTTCTCCAAGGAAGGGGACCACGATTCCCCCTGTACTGATAGTAGCTGTCTTTGTACAGCACTATTTGTGATGCAGAATCACAAAATGGCTGCATAGGATCATTTCATTTCATTTCATTTCTTTGATAATTTTATCCTTTCTTTTTCCAAAAATATTTCAGCCTGATCTTCTGTGCTACCTTACAGATATCTTCCTGAATGAGCAGCAAATGTATATAAATGTTATTAATGTATTAATACCATGAAGTGATAAATTATAATTTATCATTTAAGATTTAAGAACTGCTAATGTTATAACGAAATCTAGGCAAACTTTTATTATTGCTGTTTCTACAAGTAAACCCATTCTTCACACTGACAAGAATGAAAAAGAAATACACATCAACCCTAAGCATCAAAATACATAACGCTTCTATCATTGAAAATGGCGTGTGGATAAATATATATTGGCAATTTCATCAATAAAAGTGAAGCGTAATACAATGAATATTTAAAAGGAGTTTACTTTTTATTTATGTTTTTCATTTAGACTAAGAAATAAGTCGCACATTACAAAGATTTAATTTTCTAGGACATAAGAAAGGATATTCCAACAAAACTAAATCATAGAAGTCAAGTTTAAGCGATTGCAACAATATCTAGGTTGGATTCAAAATGTAGATAAAATATTAAAATTTCAGAAAAAATTAAATAGTTTTACAAATAACATAAATGGCGTTTATTTCATGGAATTGCAATGGCCTTCGGCGAAAATGTAGAGCTTAGGGAATTTGTCCAGCAGCAAGCGCCTGATATTATCCTTTTAGAAGAAACCCACTTGAAACCAGACATTATCTTTCGTATTCCAAATTAATTTATCTTCAGTAATGATCATATCAATCATAAGAGCTCGCACCCCATCCGAGGCGCTGTTATTTGCGTTAAAAATAACCTTTGTTTTCATCTGGCCTTCTCCCCCTCACCCGTTTTTGTCGGCGCCACTATTGTCACTCTTAAAATTCATTCCTGTCCACCTCTTATTCTCTTTTCGGTATATGTCCCAAATGGGGGGATCGCGAATAACGTCATACGCGATATTCGCCTATGATGTCAACACCTTCGTCATCGGTGATTTTAACGCTCCTCATACTTCTAGAATTATAGAAATAACAATACTTATGGCAATTGTATTTACGATTTTCTTCTGAACGCATATGTGGACATAATTTTTCTTCACTCACCGAACCGTTTTTCTGATTCTAGCAGTAGCATCATTGATTTTCGTTTATTTATTGGCTTCAATTATGCAAAAAACATTTCATATCTTTCTCAACTGAGCTCTGATTATAACCAGATCAAAATCAATATCCAAAATCGTATTCCACCCCCACCTCCTAAAATCATCAACATTGTAAATGGTCTGACTTCCAACGCAACGTTAACGAAATCACCGCCCCCCGCCCATGAAATTAACAGCACTCAAGATATTGAAAATCTTACCAACACTATTAAGAACGAAATAAAGAACGCTGCTGACAGTGCTACTAATAAAAACGACAATAATGAATTCTATAGACTCGAATTCCATGTCCGGAGACTTACAACTAACAAAAATAGAGCGAGGAAAATTTTCCAACGAACGCGTAGCATTTTTGGTAACATGATTGTGAACAGAGCACAATAGAAAGTTAAGAACTATTTGTACAAGAATAAACGAGGAAGTTGGAGTTCGTATCTCACTTCCTTATCACCAGAGGACGACAGGATATGGAAGGCTGCAAAAAGAATCCGTAGCTCTGTAAATAATTCCCCTCCCCCACCTTTATTCCAAATTCTCAAGACTACGCTTACTGTGATGAAAAAAATTAAATGAAACTGCTAGTAACTTAGAGCTACAATTCAAAGAAACCCTATTGTAGATTATAATACCGAAAAGTAAGTAAATAACCAAGTTCGGATCTTTTTGAACACGGATCAACCCCCCTCCAGATTTCCGGATATCGGATGCTGATGTCGTAAATAAATTGAAAAACTGAAAAACAAAAAATCCCCCTGCATCAGTGCTAACTCTAATGAAATGTTAAAATATCTGTCTTTATTATATTCCAAAATCAACCAGTTAGTTAAAAATATTTTTAAAGTTCAGCTATTTCCCTTTGTACTGGAAGACTGCCATTACTGTACCCATTCTTAAACCCTGTAAGCCTCCAGGGCCTTGCTACTAACTACCGCCCCATCTCCCTGCTTAATCTCTCAGTAAAATAACCCAGGTCTTCATTGTCCAATAACATAATGCTCACAGTGATATTAACAATGTTATAAACCCGGTACAGTTTGGTTTCAGAAAAGGGGTTTCTGCGCACTAACAAGTGCACATACTGGTTGAACATATCACTACTGGTAAAATGTCAAACGTATTTACTGTTGCAGTCTTCCTTGATATCGAAAAGGCTTTTGATAAAGTATGGATTTATGTCAGTGTTAAAGACCAACTTTCTAGGAAAATCATCGCCCAATTCAGCCTTTCTCAAGGAAGTAAAATCTCTCCTATCCTGTTTATTTTATTTATTAATGATATGCCTTCGTACCCCCACACATTAGCAAAATATGCCGAAGATACATGCGTCTTTTCGATCAATGAAAATCGTAAATATACTATCCTGGAAATTATCGGCCACCTAAAATTACTCTCCACATGGTTTAACAAATGGCGAATTGCCATTAATATTAATAAAACTCAGGCTATTTTGTTTTATAATCTCAGGCAGGAAATGCTGGTTAAATTCAAAATTAAATTTAACAACACAGAATTGCCTTGGTCCTCAAGTTGTAAATGCCTGGGTATTATTTTAGACCAGAAACTCACATTCAAACAACACATCCGCACGATCAGAAATAAGTTTCGAGTGGCTAAAAATAAATTATATTCCTTTATTGCTCGAAACAGTGATTTTTCTATGAAAAATAAACTGCTCCTGTACAGATCGTATTTACGTCCCATTTTAACGTACCGGTCCGAAATTTGGTAGTATGCTGCCAAAAGTCACATCAAGCTCATCATCCAAGCCCAAAATTTGACTATCCGATAAATTTATAATGTGCCTTAATATGTCAAAAATTTTCATTTATATAAAAAAGTTAGTTTCTTTAGGTTCAGTACATTTAAACATTCACTTCCATCTTTCGTCGACAATTTCTGAAAACAGTGCTTTGAATACTTTACCAACACACGACATTTTTGACGTCCGAAATCGCAAATTTCCTAAAATGGGATTTATTTTTATTACTCTACGTTAATTTATTCTATTGTGGCATCTTAACTGTAACTACCAGCAATCTCTTGAAATATGTTAATGTAATCGCCGTTACTCAAGAACTTCTCCACTCCACTCGTCTCTGGCGTGGATTTCTGGCGTGCTTCGAAAAGAGACGCTCTGATATGTTGTTACTAACTTTATTTTCTCCTATTGTAACTGTATCGTTGTAATACATCAGAAGTAATATTTTAGCATTAAACAGCGTAATAGTAGAATGGAGCATGTTTGTACTTTAAAAAATGCTAAACTATTTTGAGACCTTATTACCTTTTTATTTACTTTTTTATGTCTTTTCCCTAATCTCTTCACTACCTCCTTCCTACTCTCCGTTCCTTCTGGTTGCCACTCCAGCATTCACTTCTTCCATTTCCTCCGTAACCTACATAAGAAGCATTTTCGGCGGCTTTTCCTTCAGTCGAGCAGTGTACAGCGGAGTGGGCCGTTTCTTGTCAGAAACTCGGCGATGTCGAATGACCGCATTCGGCACTACAGCAAGCATTTTAATGTGATAGCCTTTCAGCCGGCCGGAGTAAATCCCAGAGGGCTGGTTCTTTTCTGAACCTCGCTAGTCCAATGGTCGTTCTCGGCACTGCCCAGACTTTTTACTGCATAACATCCTGAAGTCTGAAGTCAACAAGAGCGGATCCTAGACAAAGTTTCTCAAGGATCTACGCTACCCTTTTTCATTTTTATTATTAAAGTCTTAATTTAATTTACCTTCTACTTCTTTTTTTTACTTTTTTCTTTATAAAAAATTTATAAAATACTTCGAAACAATTACAAAAATTTGAAAAATCCTATAAAAATTATAAAATTTTACAATTTTACAGAAATTGTATCCTGTTTTTGTAATGCTATACCTAAACTTCCTTTTAGCTTTTTCCTTTAAGAGTTCTTTTTCCATGCATTTCTATTAAAATTTTATAAGCATGCCCTCCATTCCCAATGCTACCAGCTATGAATTTACCCTAACAGTTATCTATCATCAACTTATGTGTCGGGGATGTGTGATATTGAAAGGGCTAGAAACTTGAAATTTGGTTTGATAGATATTTATATAAATGCTCTTTGCACATTTTCTAAAAGATTCGAAAAATAAAGGGATAAAATGAGAGAAAAGCCTATTAAAATTGTCCTAAATTACGGTTTCTATGGAATCTCAGGAAATGCCAACCTTACTTCAAAATTTATGTTGGCAAATTAATGGTGATAATCCGTCTTCCAAAATATGATATATTTTATGTTATTGCTATTACTACCAAAAATGTTGTAAACCATTGGACTAGAAGTTTGGAATACAGTATGATGGTTAATTTTAAGATGTAAATGACTGCTAAGAATGGTTCTTAAAATATTCAAAACCTCAAATAAAAACTGAAATGAGCGTAAAAGCTTCAAACAATATTTTAAATTATCTTTTATTTAGAATTAGTTTAAGTCCTTCCTATTATTTTATGTCTCATTTTCGCCTAATGCGATGTAATAATGACGTATATTCAAACTGTGGCTGAATTAGTAATTTTTTTATTATTCCTAACAGTGTAATTTTTTCTAATAAAATAGACACACAAATACAACTTGACATATTCCAACTATTAAGCGAGCAAAGTCGCGGTTTTTTTAGTAAATATATATATATAGATAGATACTACAGAATTATTTGATTTTAATTAGTGCAGCACCTTCAATTATTAGTTATTTTACCTTTTTTATTACATATAAACAAATCCCTCTATTTCGAATAACTTCCCGAAAAAAACATTCAACTATACTGATTTGTTTAATTTTAGGATTTGTAAAATAAACAGGTTTATCCTACTCACACGAATCATTCTTTTAGCGGCATCCAAAACGATGCCACAGAATCCATATCATAAAAATCTGCCTATCTGTTTGTATTTTACAACTCTTCATCTTAGCATAGAGGTCTTCAAAATTTCACGATAGCAAGCCACTTTAGAAAGTTCTACTTCCGCCGACACCAGTGGGTGTGGTAAATACAGCGTAAGCCAGAATTATATGAAAGCATTAATTCCAAGACTAAGGGGGTGGGGTGGATCGTAAAGACGCTTAGGAACTGAAAAAATTGTCATGTCCTTTTTGATTCATAAAAACATTTTATTTAATTAAATATTTACACCCTATTTTTTTCGTCAGAAGTTCTATTCAATTACATTATTTAATTTTAGTACTACTAGTTGTAATAATAATCTAATCAAAAACAACTCGTTGCAAATGATCCCGCAAGCCACAAACCTAAAACGTCAGTCATAAAAAGAAGTGACATCACATAAAAAGAAGCGATATAGAAGTGCAGACTCCGAGTGCCGTGTAAAAATCTCACTACTCATAATATTTCAAAAGGACTCGGAGTGAGGTACAGTATGTGAAAACTGCTTGGTGACCTGCAGGCTTTTATAATTTTTTTTATTCCTGCACTTACATATATATGACTATTTGTTTGACAATTTTCTTCTTGTATTACTTATACATTAAACTGAGAAAAGTCGAAGCTTTTGGTGTTTACATTCCCATTCTTATTTAAAATGATGCGATAGATTTGTTGATTTTATTTACCATTGTTTAAACGAGAAATCCATTTTTACGAGGAGGATTTTCTAAGTAAACATGTAATAAACCTTTTGAGTTTATAAAATCCTAATAAAAAATAATGAACATCTGAATATTACTAACAATGCACCTAATAATAGACGTTATCTAAACTAACGTATATTGTAGTAAAGCCTGCGTAAACAGAATTGCACATGACAGGGGAAAAATCTGTTCTAGTAAGGCTTCTGTTACAATAGAATTATATAATATTCCTCATGTTGGAAACATGACATTTTACGTTTAAGAAATAATTCTGCAATAAATAGGATCCATTTTACCAGTTTTTCCTTTAATTTTGAAGCAATCTATTATTAAACGTATTTATGTAATTAAAAATTATGTTTAAAATATTGAAAAGTATAATTGTAATAAAAACGATTACCACAATTACATACCTTTTCCTGTTTGTCTTACAAATCTTTCTGATTTATTACAGATCTTTGTTTTACAAATATTTATAACAGTGATATAATGAGAATTTAAAATTAATTTTTTAGACTTTCACAAATTTTCTAAATTGATATAGATATTGCAAATATTAAGTATACGCCTGCAGGACGCCAAGCAGTTTTCACCTACTGTACCTCACTCCGAGTCCTTTGGAAACATTATGAGTAGTGATAGATTTTTACACGGCACTCGGAGTATGCACTTCTATATCACTTCTTTTTATGTGATATAACTTCATTTTATGACTGGCGTTTTAGGTTTGTTTTAGGTGGGATCCTTTACAACGAGTTGTTTTTGATTAGACATCACTTCTTTTTTGTAATGTATTACATTTGTATTATACATATTCCATTTTAATTCAGAAAAGAAAAGATAAACGAAAGATGATAGAAGAAGAAAAATAATTTAATAGTGATGCTATAAACTTTTCAAAAGTGTAATATATCTAGTAAGACATAATGTTGGACTTTTAAAAAATAATTCAAAACCATTTTATCGATCCTCAGAAGAAATCATTAATTTTTTTAAAAAGGTAAAATGTGTCGAACTAACCAGCAATATTTTTTGCTGTTGTTCTATAAGCTATATGGTGATTCATTAATTAACTCAGCAAGGATTTTATCCTAATAACTTTTGAAAAACTGACTTTACATTTTCAAATTTCAAACCATTTTACACAAAATATCTAAAGACTTATAAACAGACTGCTTTTTACTTGACTAACACGACATACTAAATTGTATGTTTTACAAGTATTTTCTCGTATATTTAGGATAATCCATACGGTAAATTGAAATTCATTTCAATAAAAGTTTAGAATTCGATATTTCACCGTTATGAAATGATTTTCCCTAATATTTGTAAATTTGTAAGTACCTCTATAACCTGATTAAAAATAATTAAAAGCTATTTATGGTATTTTGATCGCATTATTTAATTACCAAGTTCAAAATAACACAGTCGATTAGTTTAATAAATACCCTTATTAATCTTTTTAAATGAAAAGAAAAAACGAAAAATTCCAATTAAACTGACAAAAATTTATTTGATATAAAAGGATTGTAAAATAATGAAAAAAAAAAATGCGTAATAAAAAACCAGACTGACTGCATTACCTTTGTAAAATGGTTTAAATTGAATAAATTGCAAAGCTTGGAATGTTGAAAAAATATTAAAGTATATGTGCGTTTTTGTATATAAGCAATAAAGAAGTAGACATTTTCCCGCCTTTTTCAAAATAATAAACAGTAATCCTAAAGTTCTGTCGCATTGTTTTCATGACTATAAGTACTCTGTTATTCGCTAAAGTGCATACATTATCTCTCTGAGCATATTCTGTGGTTTTTCCGTAGTCTGTGTTTACCTAGAATCTTTCCATAATCCAGGTTCACTGGCACGTTTCTATAATCTAGTTTCTCCTCAAATATCAGCAGGACATTCCGCGATGATTATTGTGTGCAGTACCTTCGTCAAAAATCATTCTGATTTCGTACAAAATAAAATTTCACTTGTTATTTAAATTTTTGTTCAAAAATACCCATAGTATTGGAATTTTAAAAGGGTGTATGATGAAATCTAGAAGCATCTTTTAAAAGTGGATAATAGAAACATCTTTCTTAAAATAGAAACCTGGATCGTTGAACTTTTAGATGAACAAATCGAATTCACATTCAACTTTCAAGTAACATGATACATTTTTTTAGAGTTTGAAATTGTACAAATTCGTTTAAGTACATGCCACTCAGTATATATCGTTCAGTTGTAATGTAATTAAAATCTATTAAAAGACCTCTTAAACGAATCGTAAAAGCTTCAATGCCGCCTTACAATAGAGAACCTGGGTCGAATGCAATAACGTCTAATCTATTAAAATCCGTGAACTTATCTACCTATGTAACCTCAAAAACTCGGAAACCATAGGGCGCAGGGCTACTAAATTTGGCACACGGGTTGCTTGTAGGAGTCTCATGAACAATTGGTTCCAAAAGTTCGAAAATTTTAAAGTCTTCCTTTTTATTTTAAGTTTTTCACGAATATTTGAATTTGTTTATGTACAACCCCTAATTGCGCGAGTTGTAACCAGTTCTGAATGTTTACTGCAATGTGAGATAAACATATTACGTACGTCACGCTGCAATAAGTAAAGATATATACATATTACGTGCACCACGCTGCAATATAGAAATCAAGTACTTTAAATTGGTATAAATCAAAAACTAATTGATATTTTTAAATGAAACTTTCAAAGGTTTGAACCACTCAAAAAATCAATTCAAACATCGTAAACCGTGTAAAAATCCGATAATTACACATTGCTGTAGCCCTGTCAACAGATTTTGGTCTGAACAAGAATTTAAAAAGTGCAAAAAACAGAACTTTTAAAATCGCATTTACTAAAACCTATTGGCCGAATTCCACTTTACTTTTGTTTTCTGACTCACGTAGCACGCCCCATTCCATAGAAACAAGAATTTCGTTTCTATCATAAATCGAACTCGATCTATAGAGGTATCAAAATCCCGTTTGTGTCATCTGGAAAATATAAACTAGACAGAGTACTAAAATGTTTGCAAAATCGTTTGGCATCAATTGGCGGAAATTCATTTCATTTACGGTTCATTGCACTGTTGTTTCTTTTGCTTGGCGAGAAACTCTGTCGAGTTTCTAACATTTCTATGATAAAAATAATAATGATCATAAGAAATCATCATGTAACAAACTCAAGGACATGTACACTTGATAAAATATCATTAGTTTACTGCACGGTGTACAAAACTGTTGCAAAGTCAAAAATAAATTTATACAAACGTTAAAATAAAGTTAAAATATCAACTTTTCGGTTATCCTTCTATGATCTTCTTCAGGAATGTTGTCGTATATCTTCTAAAATTAGAGCAGAACCGTCTTGAATTGAAAACGTTCGTTATATATTCAGGCAAAAGTCACCTTATCCAATTACAATTCTGCATTTATTGACATTGCCTTACAATAGATGTGGCCACTGCAAGCCAAAATTGTTCATTGGATATTCTTTTATTCCTTTTTCACTTCATAGACGCGCCATATTAAAAATCATTCAAAATTGTAGTCTACTTTTTGTGGGATACATGGTACCATTGCATGTTTTCTGGATTGTAATTAGGTGAGGTAAGTTTTGACTGAATATAATAACGAACCTTTTAAATTCAAGACGGTATTGCTCTAATTTTAGAAGATATACGACAACGTTGCTGAAGAAGGTCATAGAAGGATGACCGAAACGTTGATATTTTAACTTTATTTTAATGATTGTATAAGATTTTTTTGACTGTGCAACAGTTTTGTACACCGTATAGTAAACTAATGATATTTTATCAAGTGTATATGTAACTTTTTACGGTGTAATTGTCCAGTTCTTTTATTATTGATTTACCGATACTGGGTTAAAATGGACTTTTCAGCGGCTTTTCTTGCTTTTAGAAATGAGAGACTCCGTCTTGATAGAGAAATTCAACACCTACATTTGTTGAAAGAATGTAAACGAAAAAAGGTTATTCCCAAGTTTCTTTCATTGAACAATAATTTAGCTCTTCGGAAACTGCAGAAACTGCGTGAAACTTTTAAAGCGCGTTGCTTAAATTCACTTATTAGAGAAAAATATGCATATGTGGATTTTCGTTCTAGGAAAAACTTTCGGTGTTATTTTCATTTTGTTCATGTTACATCCCCTTGTATATTTCATAATCTTATGCAACGTATTTCGAGTTTAAGATTTATTCATTATTGTTAAAGATCATTTATTCATCGTAAGAAAATTTGTCAATTAATTGCGGAAAAAGAGAAAAGATGTCGTCCTCCTCTTATTAAGCCTATTCAGTTTGCTAATTAATCTGGCAGAATCTTTTCTGATATTGAGTGCCAAGCTTTGTCACTTGGCCCAAAATTTGTCTTCAAGAATAGTTATGATTCTAAGTCTTTGGTTGCAGACTGTGAATCCTTGCTCAACTCAATTCCATATACAGAAAGAGAGAAGACTAGGGTCTATATGTTCAAGTTAGCAAATAAAATTCCCCGGAAACTGGTTCATTCCCAACTTAACTTATTTAGGACAGTCCAAAAATTAAGCAAAGACAAGGATATTGTTTTCATAAAAACAGATAAGACAAATAAAATTGCTGTGCTCAACAAATGTGACTATATTGATAAGACAAAAGCTTTTATTCAAGAAATGGGCTGTGTAATTCTTAAAAAGGACTTAAATTCCTCTATATTCAGAAAGACTCAAGAATTGGTAAGAAATGGAGAATGGCCGGATTGCATGAAAAATCACATTAAATTAAATTATACTGGGATTACCTCCAAAACTTACAGGTCGTTTGAAAGATCATAAACCTGAACATCCAATCAGACCCATAGTGGCTCGTTGTTCTGGGCCTGTATATTTTATTGAAAAAGCATTCGTATATTTACTAAAAATGTTATTGCCTCCCTCTAGCTATGTCGTTAATTCTACTGCTGAATTTTTCGACAAGATTAAAACTTGTACACTAAATAACAAGAAATTGTTCAGAATATTATAGCTATTATCAATAATCAGAAGCAGTTTAGCATTAATATGAAAACTTCCCTTATAGCTGGGTTGAATCTTATATACAGAGCAACATATTTGTCTTCAATAATGAATTTTATAGGCAATCCAGAGGGTCTCCGATGGGTTCTCCAGTCTCTGGTTTGTTTGCAGAATTTAAATTGAGACCCTTGGGGAAATTTATCTTTGACACTTTTGACAAAAAACCAGCATTTTGGGTACGCTACGTGGATGATATTTTGATTTTATGGGACCATAGTCGCTTGGATCTTGAAAATTTTCTCAGTAATGTTAATAGTCTGAATCACAACATAAAATTCACCTTACAAATCGAGGAAAATTCTTCTTTACCATTCCTGGACGTACATTTACAGCACAATGGCCAGTTCTTGAATTATGCAGTTTATAGAAAACCTATGAAAGAAAATACTGTTTCCCATTATAATGCTAATTTACCCTTTAATTATCGTATTGCAGCATTTAAATCATTTAAACAAAGGGCCTTTTTAATATGTTCTGACAGGCAATTAAAACAGGAGCGTAATTTTATTAAGCAAATTGCCATAGATCATGGTTTTCCCATTAAATACATTTATAATATCATTCACAAGCAACATTGTCTCCCCCCTCACAGCTTACCTAATAACCAGCAGAGACCAACTTATTGTCAATTCAGGTATGTGCCAGTCATTTTTGAAAAGTTAAGGAAAATGGTTCGCGGATTTAACTTTCAACTTGTTGATATTCCCCCTCCTTACCTTACTAATTTGTTAAATTGCAATTTAGATCCTACACCTGGCCATGGGTGTGACGGCGTTTATGAAATTCCTATCATTTTGCATAGCGGTGCTAAGAAATTTTACATTGGTACTACGAAAAGAAAATTTCTGGAGAAGTTGAAAGAACATAAAAGAGACATTTTGCAATATCGTCACACCACAGCACTGGCTAAATTTTATTTCAACAACCCACATAGTTATATAGATTTTGATAATGCTTAAATTGTAATTCCATGTAATACTGCAATAGATGACCTTCAAAAAGAATCAATAGAAATTATGTTTAGAAATGAAGAAGTTTGTAATGATAACATATCAGTTAATATCCCTAAACTTTGGTTGCACATATTAAAATAATTTTTTGCAATTTATTTTATTCATCTTACATTTTTCAAAGTCAAGTATGCACTACTATTTTTGATTTTAACAAGGTTTGCCTCTTGCATTTTAAGTTCTGCATTTATTTACATTGCCTTATAATAGATGTGGCCGCTGCAGGCCGAAATTGTTCATTGGATATTGATTTATTCCTTTTTCACTTCATAGACGGCGCCATATTAAAAATCCTTCGAAATTGTAGCCTACTTTTTGTCGGATAGATGGTGCCATTGCATGTTTTCTGGATTGAAATTGGATAAGGTGACTTTTGACTGAATATATAACGAACCTTTTGAATTCAAGACGGTTTTGCACTAAGTTTAGAAGACATACGGCAACAACGTTCCTGAAGAAGGTCATAGAAGGATGACCGAAACGTTGATATTTTAACTTTATTTTAATGTTTGTATAAGTTTTTTTGACTTTGCAACAGTTTTGTACACCGTGCAGTAAACTAATGATATTTTATCAAGTGTATATGTAACTTTTTACGGTGTAATTGTCCAGTTTTTTTATTATTCTTAAAAGAACCATTTACTATAACACTATATTGCAACATGGTACAGTCGTGGGATAAAAAGTATATACCACCTGCTAACTCCACAACAAATTAACGTAGAAGAAAGTTACTGGTGCCGAACGATTGGAAATAAAGTCTACTTTTACATCATGTGCATAAAATTTGCTTACGGACCATCTACATATTTGTTGTTTCTAATAACTTAGTTTAAAATTCATAAAAACTACAACTGTAATTATCATAGCAATTAAAAGCACTTCCAAGTGACAAAATAAATCTGATTCAAAGATTACGAAAAAAAAGTTACATAATGAAAACTTTAATATATACTGAACATTATTTCTCGTTTACATTTTCGTCAGAAAGAGTATCTGACGTCAATGGAGTCCACGCGAAAATATAAGATAAATATATAAAGCAATAAACAACACTTAATGATTTACAAAATGATTATGATAACAATAAATCTCACTTATTGAATGGAAAAAGTACTTTACTTCATTGCTGATTAAATTATTATGTCTAAATGATATTTATAGATAACACTCTCTCCCCTTTTGAGCTGCTGACTAGCTACTCAAAACAATATTCTATTTGCCGAATCTCTGGGGCATTTTAGTCACACGACCAAATCGCGTTATATAAGTCGTTGGCTCAGATTCAGTCTTCAAGTCTGAAGAATCTGTCCTGCTCCCCACCCCCCCCCTCCCCACCAGAGCACTTTGATTACTCCTTTCTAGCTGAAAAGGAAAAGGATACAAATTAGTAGGAGATAATTCAAATTGAAAAACGCGTTGTATTAGTGTGGTTATGATAAACACACCATGTTCTGTTTTTAATCGAACTGTTCTAATTTTGCCATCCTTTCCAGGAATTAGATCCATAATATTTGCTAGCGGCCAATTGAGACTTTTTTGTACATCGTCCCCAATCAGCACAAGTTCACCCAGGTTCAAATCGGGTAACTGGGCGATTTCACGACGCCTTTGAATAAGTTGAACGAGATATTCAGTTTGAAATCGCATTCTCAATTGTTACATGATCTTAATTCTGTATCACAGCCATTTGCGAAACTGTTTTGAGTCAACTTCATCAATGTCCGTGACACTAGAATTAGAGTTTTGCACTAAAAACAAATTCGGTGTTAATGGAACTAAATCCTCTGGATTTTCGGATTGATATGTGAGAGGGCGAGAGTTTATAATGTATTCGCAACCACACAAAATTGTTTGCAGTTCCTCAAAAGTCAAAATAGCTTTACCGAGTGTCTGTCGGAGAAGCTCTTTGATCACACGGATCGGCCTTTCCCAGCAGACACCCCACCAGGTGGCCGAGGGAGGATTGAACTCCAAACGATTCGTTTCAGGTCGGAAAAACGAGTCAATTTTTGCCAATCAATCTTTGACAGATCATTATTGGCACTTTTGAAATTGGTACCAATATCAGAATATATTATACTAGGTCTTCCTCTTCTTTCGATGAAGCGTCGCAAAGACAGCAAAAATGCATCAGTTGACAGAGGGGAGACAAGCTCTAAATGAACAGCTCGATAGACTGCACAAGTATAGAGCACTATCCAAATTTTATCTGCATTTTTAATAAATAAAGGTCCAGCTAAATCAACGCCTACAATTTCAAAAACGTTAGAATCTTTAATGCGATCAAAGGGCAGTAGCACTGGATCGGATTCATGTGATTTAACTTTATAGCGCTGGCAAGGAATGCATTTATTTACAACTTTTCGGACAGTTTTTCTACCTCTTTGAATCCAATATTTTTCTCTCAAAATACTTAAAAGAATGTGAGTTCCAGCATGACAATTCGTTATATGTAAATGTTCTATCAGTCTAACTGTGAAAATACAGTCATCAGGTAAAGCAATTGGCGATAAGAAATATGGTGTATCAATGTGCTCTGTAATTTTTGGCTTTATTCTAATTATACCGTCTTCTCCTTTAAAACAGATTAGGTTAGGTATCGAATCTACATCTGGAAAAAACTCACTTTGTACAATTGAAATAAAAAATTTTTCAGCATTTTCTAATTCCTCAACTGATAATCTACCATTTTTTTTTTTTTTTCACTGTATCGCGATTTCACATTATGTATGAATCTTAATACCCAAGCAACTAGTCTAATAATGGATTCAAATTTTGAAAATTTTCTAGCGTACCAAGGAATATTTTTGACTGTTGTATTTATATTGCACAATTTCACTTTTCTCCTTTCTATAGTAATCTCTGGAGTTTCACTAGCAAGAGTCTCAGTCCTGGGCCATTTTTCCCTTTCTTCAATGAGTCATTTCGGACCTTCCCAACACCGAGATTCTAGCAAATAATGGGGAGAACACCCACGCGAAATCAAATCCGCAGGATTCATTTTTCCTGGCACATGGCGCCATTCGCTATTGGGGAAAAGGCTTTTTATTTATTTTACCCTGTTCGAAACAAAAACGGACCATTCACTGCATTCACTTATCCAGTACAACGCAACCATGGAGTCGCTCCAAAAAATTGTTTTCATGTTCTGGGCACAAAGTGCTTACTGTACTGAATGTGCCAACCTACCTCCGATGTTACACGCGATTAATTCTAATCTCGGAATTGACGCTTGCTTTATAGGAGCCACTCTAGCTTTTGCTCCAATTAATTGAATTTTTACAGCTACCGGGGTTATAGTTCGAAAAAATACTCAAGCTGCATATGCCTCTTTGCATGCATCCACGAAAACATGCATCGCGGTAGACTCATTTAATTCAACATATCGCGGAATTTGAACGTCCTCTAATATATTTATTTCAGTGAAAAATTTTTTTAAAGGTCTTTGAATTTCCTCAAATAATGGAGAATCCCAACCTGAACCCAGTTTCCAGTTTTGTTGCAACATAATTTTGGGTGGCAAAGTTGCCGGGCACAATATTCCAATCGGATGAAAATTTTTCTGCATAGAGCTCAAAATTAATCTTTTAGTGAAATTTTCATTGTTACTCAATTTATCAAAAGTTAAATTACACTTAAGCATATCCCAATCAAGATCCCACAATATCCCAAGCAATTTTGTTACACCCGAACTCTTTGAAACATTTTGAGATTTAACATTAATTTCACAATTTCTCAAATTAAAACACCCTCGAGACATAATGCATTTAGCCAGATCAATAAATTCGTCTTATTTCGAAGCATTCTAAACACCTGCAACACAATTATCAAGATAAAACGAATATTTCAACTTCTCTGCCATATTCCTATAATTAAGAGATACTTTATCTAACAAATGAGATATAGAAAGCTGCCAACAAAAATGGGCCCGAACTCACTCCGAAAGCCACCCTGCAATGTCTATAAGTAATTTCTTCGTTCACTGAAGGGTAATAAAATCGTAAAAAACCTCTATAATCCGGGTTTATGCTAATCTGCAAAAAGGCTTTATCGATATCCGCAGAAAGACCAATTTTATAAATTCGAAACCTATCTATAATATCCGGTATTTGCTCATTTAAATTCGGGCCTTTATACAAAATATCACTTAAGGAACACTTTCCGTATTTTCTAGCGGACGCATAGAAAACGGGCCTAATTTTAGTAGTAGCACTGCCCACTTTCACCACAGGCCGATGCGGCAAAAAATGCTCTTTCTGGACGTCCCCCGTTACTTTCTCAATTATTTCTAAATCTTCCCATTCTCTGAAAACATTTTCATAATCAATGAGAAGACCCCCCCCCCCTTTTATGCGCATTCGCTCATTTTTTAATGTCTCTTCCACGTCATTTCTTTATTACTGGGTCTTTTTACTGCAATCGTATCAGATTTAAAAGGTAAACACACTTCATATCTATCATCTGGATGAATTTTAATATTGGTTTTAAAGTCCTCTACTATTTTAGAATGTTCATATTGATTTTTCAAACTTTCTACAGGCTCTCTAATACCGATCGTTTCAGGATCCCATAACACATTAATGGAAGCATTTTTTGCATACAAAGATATAACAGACAAAACAGTATTACTATCATAATTACTATTCAAATTTTGATTGGGTTTTCCAGTTAATACACAACCCAAGCGTGTTTCTAACAAAAATAAACTTGAATTTAATTTCATACATTTATTAGTGAATAATGAGCCTATTAAATCGGCGCCTAAAATTAAATTAATTTCCGAATCCTCAGATTCAAGATCAGGTAAAATAATTTGTTTTTCTCTAAGCTCAAAAAGTGCCTCCTGCCTATAAGAAAGTTTAGGCACAAACCCAGTAATTTTATTTTCAGAGAATACCTCAGCTCAACAACTAAAGGAATCATTCAAATCAGAAATAATTAAATCATAAACATCATGTATTCAACTGAGGTTTCTCTCCCCCGAAAAAAGCAATGGGTCATTTTAATTTTCCTCTTAGGAACCAGATGTAGATTCTCAACCACCTTTTACTAACATAACTGTTTTGAGAACCAGAATCAATAATAGTGCGAACCTTTAGTTCCATTTTCTTATTTTTCACTTTAACCATTAGTGTCATGAGATAAACTTTTTCAATATTAGAATGATTTGTCATAGCATTAGTTTCAGGAATTTCATTTTTTCTCTTATCATCAGCATTTTGAATATTATCATCAGGGCACATAAGAAAATGATGATATTTCTTACACTTAATACAGGTACTTTTAAATCTACAGTTTTTAGATATTTGGTTAGGCTTAAAAGAATTAAAGCAAGCAATTTTCTTTAGTAAAATATTTTTCTTATTTTCTAAAGTCATATTTCTAGCGGCAAAACAATCTCGCGATGAATGTTTTTTATCACAAAAAATACAAGCAAATTCTCGCTTACCTGTATTTCCAAAAGAAATGTTTAATAGCGATGAAGCCGTTCCAGGAGGGGAAGTTTTATTATCCCGGCCATATCTTTTATTAGTTGTATTTGCACCGAAACTTATGCGCGCTAAAGCAACCATCTCCTCGCTTTGCACTTCGAGCTTAAGAAAACTCATTAAGTTTTTGAGGGAACGTTCTTGATGCATCGCATCTTAGGCATTTCGTTTTCTTCCCCATGACATCAGGACTTCTTCAGGGAGGATCGATTTTACTAACGGGATCAGGAAACCCACGTATTTTTCTTGAGTACGTCCTAAACTTTCGAGGGATTTCAACTTTCTCTCTAATTCATCATACAATTTTGGCAAATCTGTTTTTACTTGGCCAGCGATAGCATTTTTCATGACCATTGTTAATAAGTCCCGTATACAGACTTGTACGAGCAGATCATCTCTTCCAAATCGTTCTTTGATTTGATGTATCGCTTGATGATAATTAGCAGCTGTAGCTGGAAGGCTCTCCACCACTCTGACTGCTTTTGAATTCGGAACAACTGCTTGTATTAAATATTGAAATTTGTCAGAGTTCGAAATACTTTTATCTTCATGTATCTTCTAAAATTGAGACCAAAATGATAAATAGTCCTTAAAATCACCGTTAAATTTCTTCAATTCAATCTTCGGCAGTTTAAAACTTCTCTTCTCAAGAGATTCACTCCTATTTTCAAAAACGGGCTACTGCAAAGAAACGATTTTTTCTTCCACTCCAGTCTTCAACTCAAGGTACCAATCCCGATATTCTTAGGCTGCTTGAAAATCTTCTTCACACTCCTTCTCGGAGCCTTTCTCTTTCAGCAGAATGCTACTGATATATATATATTTTTTTTACATTCATCTAATCTTCCAAATTTATCTTCTAATTGTTTCTAAAACATTAAGACTTTTTAGATCAATGTCCAGTTCCAATAATTCTTCTGTAACTTTATAACTTCTGTAAGTTTGTAAAATTTATTCTAAGATTTTTCCTTTCGAGTTTCAAAGCTTTTAAATCCATAATTGCTAGGTCAGCCCCACGTTTCCACGCCAAAGGTTATCTCTAATAACGTACTTTAAAATTCATAAAAACTACAACTGTAGTTATCATAGTAATTAAAAGCACTTCTAAGCGACAAAATAAATCTGATTCAAAGATTACGAAAAGCAAGCTACATAATGAAAACTTTAATACATACTGAACATTGTTTCTCGTTTACATTTTCGTCAAAAAGAGTATCTGACGTCAATGGAGCCCTCGCGAAAACATAAGATAAATATATAAAGCAATAAAAAACACTTAATGATTTACAATAGGATTATGATAACAATAAATCTCACTTATTGAATGGAAAAAGTACTTCACTTCATTGCTGATTAATTTATTATCTCTAAATGATATTTATAGATAACAATATTAAAACGAACTCAAACTTCCTTTGTTTTCAATGGCTATACCCAGTTTTAACAGGATATTTCAAATCTTCGGTTCAAACATTTGAATGATCAGTCATTTGAATGATAAGTTTTTTAACTATAAACATTCAAAATTTAGTGCTTCTAATGTTAAATTATATTTTCATACTTTTATTAATATCACCTGAAATTATACTCCGGATGTGCTATTTTTTTGTGTAGCAATAATACTAAAGTACCCAAACATAAATACGATGAATTTGCAATTTTTATAATTTTATGATACTAGGGGGCTCTGCCCCCTACGAGCTACGCTCGTCAACCCCCGTTCAGACACCGCAGACTCTAACAGCACGATAATTTGATCGGCTTTAAAAAGATTTCGGAAGATTGTATTATAATTTGAATCTGAGAAATATAATCTGGCGTCATTTTCACCAAACTTTTCTTTTTCTTTTTAATATTCACGTAAAAATACTTTTGCTAGAAATGAAATAGTATGATCATCTTAAAATATTAAATAAATGTCTCGAGCAATTTTTAAATTTAAACTGTTTAGCAATATTATTTTTTGTTCATTTTATATAATAAGTGTAATGTGACGTAAATGTGACGTAAATTCTCCTATTTAAGACTTCTAACGCATGTTTATGAATTTATTATTTTACAATATTCTGTCTCTTTTAAAATTCACGTGTAATTATAATTTTTATGACGTAATTTTCAATGAGTTCCTGCTTTTTATATTTTCTGTTTATAATAGTCACGTGTAAAATAAATTTTTAATTTGAAGTAAACATTATTGCTTGTGCTGTTTATACACACTGGCAACAGTTTAAATTAATAACATTTTCTAAAATTTGTAAAAAATATCTCACGAAATGCTAAAAATTTGAATTCAAAATTGAAATAAAACCTCAAAAAATGAGTCAAATAAGAAAAATAAATACAATCTGCACACCGGGAACAAAAGATATAAAAAGATCTAAAGATGATTAAATTCTCATGTATAGTTTTTGCTCCAATAAAACTTTTTTAATGTAACGATTTTGTCTAACTTTAGCATTAAATATCTCTTAAATCCAAAATTTCTCATTTTTCTTCCAAGTAGTTTTCAAATTATGCTTAAAAAGTGGCAAAACGGCGAAATGGTTTAAGAGGCCGTCTATGATACAAGTAACTAGATATTTTGAAATTTCTTATGCTATCCTGTAATCTAGCAGTCTTCAATGATTGCTTGAGTGGCGTTTGATCAAGAAGAGGGCTCTCTCGGTCAACAATCGAGTACCAAACTTAAATTTGGTTACAGTCCCTAAAATACCCTCGTTTTAAAATAATTAATTTCTCAAACACTTTTCGTACGAATTGTATAAAAATTTATTTTTAGGCTAATTGAAGGATGTAGAGTTCATTTATGCTATCAGAAATGTGTACTACTATTGAAAAAAACAAAAACAAAGTTATGATTCGTTTTAATATGTAGATGGCCCTCTAAGCAAATCTTATGTACATCATTTAAAAGTAGACCGTATTACCAATCGTGTGGTACCGGTAACTTTCTTCTACGATAATTTTTTGCATAGTTAGTAAGAGGCGTTTTCTTTTTCCCCCAAGACTGTACATTAAACATTTATGATGCAGCGGTGGGAAATAAAAGCCACACCTTCCCGCTGAAACACGCTCACATACTCTAATTCTAGAACAATGCACCTTACTTATATGATACTATTTCTAACCAATTGACAATAACTTCTACTATTAAATGACATACATATATTACGGTTTGGGAGCCTTCTATATATTAAAATGTATACCGATTTTCTTTTATCAAATGATAACAAGCACTTTTAGCATCATATTTCATTTATTTTCTTGCGTCAAATAAGCACGAAATATATAAGATAGAAGAAAGTATTGTAATCGAAATTTTTTTCGACTTTCGGTTTTCGACGGATTTACACATTTTAGGGTCAGAGATTCCAAAAAACATGTTTATAGAAAATGTCTGTCTGTCTGTGTGTCCGTCTGTCCGTCTGTCTGTCGCCATTGTACCGAAGTTATACATAGAATTGAACCAAATTTTTATTTTAAGTTTTTGGCAAAGGAAAGCAGATCCTCCCTGAATTTGGAAAAAAATCGCCGGTAGGGGCGCTGTAATAGCGATTTTTGTGCGATTTTGAATATTGTACCATCCAAAAGTGTATGAAGTGATGCATAGAATTGAACCAAATTTTTATTTTAAGTTTTTGGCTATGGAAAGCAGATCCTCCCTGAATTTGGAAAACATTCGCGGTAGGGGGCGCTGTAATAGCGATTTTTGTGCGATTTTGAGTATTGTACCATCCAAAAGTGTATGAAGTTATGCATAGAATTGAACCAAATTTTTATTTTAAGTTTTTGGATATGGCAATTAGGTCCTCCCTGAATTTGGAAAAAATTCGCCTTTAGGGTGCGCTGTAATAGCGATCTTCGTGCGATTTTGAATATTGTACCATCCAAAAGTGTATGAAGTCATGCATAGAATTGAACCAAATTTTTATTTTAAGTTCTTGGCTATGGCAAGCAGGTCCGCCTTAAATTTGGAAAAAAATCGCCGGTAGGGGGCGCTGTAATAGCGATTTTTGTGCCATTTTGAATATTGTACCATCGAAAAGTGTATGAAGTCATGCATAGAATTGAACCAAATTTTTATTTTAAGTTCTTGGCTATGGCAAGCAGGTCCTCCCTAAATTTGGAAAAAAATCGCCGGTAGGGGGCACTGTAATAGCGATTTTTGTGCCATTTTGAATATTGTACCGTCGAAAAGTGTATGAAGTCATGCATAGAATTGAACCAAATTTTTATTTTAAGTTCTTGGCTATGGCAAGCAGGTCCGCCCTAAATTTGGAAAAAAATCGCCGGTAGGGGGCGCTGTAATAGCGATTTTTGTGCCATTTTGAATATTGTATCGTCGAAAAGTGTATGAACTCATGCATAGAATTGAACCAAACTTTTATTTTAAGTTTTTGGCTATGGCAAGCAGGTCCTCCCTTAATTTGGAAAAAAATTCGCCTGTAGGGGGCGCTTTAATAGCGATTTTTGTGTCATTTTCTTTATTGTACAATCGAAAAGTGTATAAATTATGCATAATATTGAACCAAATTTTTTGTGCATGTTTTTGTCTTTGGCCAACAGGTCCTCTTGAATTTGGAAATATTGCACGATAAAGGGTCTCTGTGATAGCGACTTTTGTATACTTTTCTTGATTTTTCGTAGTTCTATAGTCCATCGGCGGCTCGGGCAAATGCGGGAACTCGCTTCCTGATAAGCCGGCTATTCGCAAACATCTGATAACAACAGAATAAAGAAAAACTATTAATTTTATCAAATATCACGATATAGATTAACTGGTTTTAGTTCGTTTAATTGACTGAATCAGAAATTTAAGATGAAAATCAAAGTTGGTATATTATTGAACTAATAATATTGAAGTATTAACATGTGTAACTAGTTTTTGAAATATTAAGATGGATAAGATAGAAGAAAGTTTTGGGATTGGCACATCCAACTAGTTTAAGTTATGTTATGCATTGGTGTCCTTGTCTCGCTACAATAAAGAAGATCGTTCAATTTTGAAGAGATCAATAGCTGTGCCTGACTCGTTCAGAAGCAACTAAAATGAGGAGTGGTCGTTAGTCGAACAGTTTTAAAGAACACACTTTTAAAGAATGTAACTTTTTACACTTTTAAAGAATGTAAAATAGTTTGCAAAGTTCTTACGAATGATGCCTCTCTTCTCTATTCTACAAATCTATGGATCGGACATCCTTCGACGTTACAAAAGTCTTCATCCGATTTCGAAAAAAACCTTTATATTTTATTATTCGGAATAATATGGCGGTCCACTATACTACACCTGGCGATGCGCTGCTAGACCGTGCTTTTTAGTTTCACTGTTAGCCAGTGCATATCGAGCTTTATACGTATACATCATTATCTTTTTAAAAAAAAAATTAGTTTTAGAGAAAATGTAACGTAATATGTTTTTACTTTAAGTTCTTTATTTATAACAAGAAATTTAAATTATATTTTTTAATCTGTTGACCCTTGAATATTTCTTCTTTTTAATCCAACTTCAATTAGTCAACTGTACAAATTAAAAAATATTTTTTATTTCGAATTGTTCAATTGTAAAAGGACTTTTAGTATTTTCCGTTCATAATAGAAGGCAGCACTACAATTTGCAAGGACTGTTTTTTCTGAACTCAGCGATTTACTGCATTGAAAATTAAGACTTTAAATAATTCAAAATCATATTATTTTAACTCTTTTTTAATTTTAAAATTCCTATTATCCTTTTTCTGTATTATATGCATATTAATCTTGTTTTATTTTCTTTTATTGGATAAATTTTACTCTGTATTTTGATGGTCATGTGCGGACCTGTAATAGAAAATTCCAATGTTTTGATTCTGAATTCTAAGGTGTGCAAGTCAAATTCGATTCGATTAAAGTATGAAAAGACAAGTTATTCGTAATTCTTTATGTAAAATCTTTATTCGTTAAGTATGCTCTATCCTCATCCATGTAAAATCAACAATTTTTTTTATTTTAATTCATCCACTTCAAGTTCGCCTGTTTTGGAATAAAATTCTTCGATGACACATTTCGAATGCAACTGGAGTCTGCATCAAGAAATAAAAGGTACTGTTTCTTTTTCTCTGTTTAATTCAGTTGAATAAAGACAAATCTATTCTAATCATCTTTAAAACTATGCATAAAAAGTTTCTGGTCCGTCGGAAGCCTAGGAGATAACTAGTGATAATCGTATTTATTTAATATATTATCCTGAAAACTAAAGCAGAAATTGCTTCTGAAACGAAATTCCGTTTCACTGTAAAAGAGATAAAAAGATTTAGCGCTCAGGTTACTGAGGCAATTGAAAATAAAAACTTAAAATTAATTGAAAAGTTAAAGGCTGAATTGATAAATTTAGAGAATGATTTAAAAAAATCTTATTTTGGCGTAGCTGAAGAAAGTGTAAATTCTTTATACGAGTCCTTTACTGAAGCTAAAGGTATTTTTGTTGATGATTTAGTCAAAATTGAGCAATTTTTAGAAAATCAAGGCGTATAATCACAAGAAAATCAAAGTGCAGCTAATAATAGCTCAAATATAGGAGTTAGTAATAACGTTCTAAAGCTTCCTAAATTTGAGTTACCCATTTTTTATGGAGGTGTCACTCAATGGATTTGCTTCAAAGAGATATTTTTGACTGCAATTCGTAACAATGAATCTCTTTCAGATCAGTTGAAATTTTCCTATCTTATAGCTAGTGTTAAGAATTATCCTTCTAAATTAATTTCTGGTTTCTCAATTTCTGGGGAAAATTATAAAGAAGCTTGGGAAACGTTAGTTAATAGATATGACAATCGTAAGAATTTGGCATATTCGTTGCTGTCTAAATTTGTTAATGCCAAATCATTGAAATCGCCCACGCAAAAAACTATTTTAGAGCTATTGGCTACATGCAATGAAGTGATTCGAAACTTAAAATCTTTGAAATTCGAATTTAATGAATTTGTTGATTTGATTTTAGTGTATATAGTACAAAATAAATTTGATGAATCCTTAAAAAAGCAATGGGAATTATTCTTAAATAATGATTCCTTTCCAACTTATGAAATGTTAATGACATTTCTCGAAAAACAGGCTCGTAGTTTGCAGAGCTGTAATAATGAATTTTTTAAAGGTGAATCCAAATCTAATCAAAAATTTGAAAGTAAGTCTCAACATTTTTCAAAAAAGGTCTCTCGCCAATGCAGTTGTAATGGATAATGTAAATAAAACTGCAAATCTGTCATATGCACAGTGTAAAGAGTCGCACCCACTTCATAAGTGTTCAGAAATTTCTAAATTATCTATTGATCAACGTTGGAATTTGGTAAAATCAAAAAAACGTTGCACCAACTGTTTACGATCAAATCATTTTGTGTCAAACTGTCTTATTAGTACTACTTGCAAGCATTGTAACTGTAAACATCATACACTTCTTCATCGTGATCAGTCTATCCCTGCATCACAGAATTCTTTCAGGCAACAAGATCGTGTTACAACACCAAATGCTGTTGTTAATTCTGAGTCAAATTGTTTCACTTCTCAATCTATCAATAATAATTCTCAAACATTGTTGGCTACTGCCATTATAAAGGTTAAATCTAAATCAGGAAAATTCATACCTTGCAGAGCTATGATAGATAGTGCTTCTCAAAAAAGTTTACTGTCAAAAGCTTGTTGTAAAAAATTAGGTCTTCCATCTAGGCCTGCAAATCATAAAATCTCAGGAATCAACAATTTAGTCGCAGAAACGTCTCTTCAGGAAGTTTCCTTGACATTCTCTCCACATTTCAATAATGAAACTTTTCACTTAGATGCATTAGTTGTTAATCAGATTGCAACCAATTTACCAAATTTTTTGATTACAACTAAATATTGGCCACACATTGAAGGATTGAATCTTGCGGACCCTAATTTTCATTTGTCCAGTGCTATTGATATACTTATAGGCGCAGATTTATTTGCTAACATCATAATAGGGGAATCAATTCTCGGACCTAAAGGATCACCGAGTGCTGTTAATTCTAGACTGGGTTGGATTCTTTCGGGGATCATTTATTCGAATGAATCAAATCAAAATTCAACTGTTAGTTGCCATGTCACTACACAGATAAGTTCTCAACTACAAAAATTTTGGGAACTTGAATCGGTTCCTACTTCTGATCCAATTTCTCTAGTTGAAGATAACTATGCGAAAACAGTTTCACGTTCAGAATCTGGAAGATATATTGTAAATCTACCCTTTAAATCTAAACCTATTCTAGGGAACTCTGAATCTCAAGCCTTAAAACGTTTCTACTTCTTGGAGAAGAAACTTCAAGAAAACCCCTTGCTTAAAGAGCAGTATTTATCCTTCATGCGCGAGTATATTGACGTAGGGCACATGGAACTTGTACCAGAATCAGAAATTTCAAATCCTGATAATTTTTATCTCCCACATCACGGGGTGTTAAAAGAAGATAGTTCTACATCACGGCTAAGAGTTGTATTTGACGCATCTGCTGTTGTTTCAGAAGGCCGCTCCTTGAATGATTATCTAGAAATAGGTCCAAAATTGCAACCAGAAATCTTTCATCTACTGTTAAGGTTCAGAATGCATCCAATCGCCTTTAGTTCTGACATCGAGAAAATGTTTAGGCAAATTCTCGTCAATCAAAATCATGTAGATTATCAACGCATTCTTTGGAGATTCAATTCAGATTAAATTATTAAAACATACAGGCTGTTGACCGTTACGTACGGAACTTCTTGCGCTCCATTTTTGGCCATTAGGACATTACACCAATTGGCAAATGACAATGAGCGAAATCATAAAGAAGCCTCTCAGATAATTCGGAAGAGTACGTACGTAGATGATCTACTTTCCGGTTCGGATTCAAAGGAAAATGCCCAAAATTTGGTAACTGAGCTAATTGAAGTTATGAAAGGCGGAGGTTTTAATCTACGTAAGTGGACCTGTAATAATCCAGAAGTAATAGCTCATTTACCAGATGAAATGAAGGCTTCATCGCAAAAGGTAATTCAGGAAGATGATACCGTTAAAGTCCTCGGACTACTTTGGGATTCTTCCAAAGATGTTTTACAAATCGTTTCAATGATTTTAAAGAAGTAAAAACAAAAAGGGATTTGTTATCAGTAGTGGCTACAATGTTTGACCCCTTGGGTTTCCTAGCTCCTACTACAATAAGATTAAAGATCATGCTGCAAGATCCTTGGAAAGATAAGATTTCTTGGGATGAAGAAATCCCAGACTCCATACTACAGGTTTGGAATGAGTTTTTATCAGAAATTCATTTGTTAAGGTCAATTGAAATACCCAGATATATTAATGCATATAATCAAAATGATGTCCAAATTCAGTTACATGGTTTTTGTGATGGCTCAGGTAAAGCTTATGCTGCTGTCACTTATTTACGTGTTGTTACTCCTGACGAAGTATTTGTAAATTTGATTGCAGCTAAAACTAAAGTAAATCCTATAAAACCTCAAACACTGCCACGTATTGAGCTTTGTTCTGCTCTTTTATTAGCCAAGTTATGCTCAGCCATTATCGATACTTTGCCAATAAACTTTGACAATATTTATCTATGGTCAGATTCGCAGATTGTTCTCAGCTGGTTAAAATCACCTCCTTTAAAGGGAAATCAATTTGTTCTAAATCGAGTGTGCCAAATCCAATCATTAATGCCTTCATGTGAGTGGAATCATATTCCAGGTATTCTAAATCCTGCAGATTCAGCTTCTAGAGGTATTTCACCACGAAAACTTCTTCATCATTCGCTATGGTGGCATGGGCCTCCATGGCTGTTATCAAATGAACCAATCCTAATACCTTTGTACAATCCTCCAATATCTGAGTTAAATCCAGTAATTCAATCTGTCAGTAACGTAACTCAAGTAATTGCCCTTCCAGACTTTATTCTTAAGTTCTCCAAATTCTCTAAGTTATCAAGAGTCACAGCTTGGTGTCTTAGATTCATCTATAATTCTAGACATAGTGTTACAAAAAGATCTGGAAATCTGAGTGCACAAGAAATCTCTGATTCTATTCAATGTATTGTAAAATTAGTGCAAAATTTTGAATTCGGTACAGAACTTAAATTATTAAAAGAAAGAAAACCCTTACCAAGTAATAGTAAATTATTATCATTAAATGTGTTTTTAGATTCGAGTGATATTATTCGAGTTGGTGGACGTTTATCACAACATCAGTCGTTAAGTTTTGATAGAAAGTATCATATGCTACTTCCGAAAAATCATATTATTACTAAGTTATTGATAACACATGTCCAGGAGCAGCATCTACATGCAGGTACATAGCTAGTATTTGCTTGTACCTGTATTTCGTCAACAGTACTGGTTTATCAACGGTCGTTCTACTGTACGACAAGAGCTCCATAAGTGTGTGCTATGCAAACGCCTTAAGTCTCAAGCTTGTCAGCAAATGATCGGAGATCTTCCCGTTGACAGAATCACACCAATCCGTCCATTTTCCAAGGTGGGTTTAGATTTTGCAGGACCCTGTCTAACTAAACCAAACTTGTCAAGAAGTAAAATCAAAATTAAATCTTATATAGCAGTATTCGTCTGTATGTGCACTAAGGCGGTACACCTTGAGTTGGTATCAGACTTGTCTGTGCAAGCCCTGCTAGCAGCCTTGAAGCGATTTATCGCGCGTAGAGGTATGCCGTCCGATGTATATTCAGATAACGGCAAGAACTACACAGGTCTGGCTAATCAGTTAAAGCAGCTATTCCAATATTTGAAAGAAAATGAAGTTTAATAATTCCTTTCGAGCCACAAAATCAATTGGCATTTCATCCCTCCATATGCTCCACACTTTGGTGGGCTATGGGAGGCAGCTGTAAAGCTTACTAAAAATCACATTCTAAGAGCATGTAAAGCTAGTGTATTGAATTTTGAAGAATTAACTACTTTGCTATGTCAAATTGAAAGTTGTATAAATTCAATACCCTTAACCCCTATGTCTCCGGATCCATCAGATCCACGTGCATTAACTCCATGTCACCTTTTAATAGGAGCACCCCTCCTTGATATTCCAGAATCTTCAAATCCCAGAATTCTAACATTAAATGCTCGGTGGCGCTTGATAGAAAAAGCAAAGAATCAATTTTGGTGTAGATGGTCACGTGAATATCTTCATCATCTCCAGCAGCGTCCAAAATGGACTACTCCACGAACTAATCTACAAGAAGGAGACTTTGTGATTGTTCATGATCGATTTCAGCCCATGAGATGGAAGTTGGGCCGCATTCTAAAGACTTTTCCTGGACCGGACAATCTTGTACGAGTTGTTTTGATAAAAACAGCTGACGGTGATATCAAACGTCCCATTTCAAAGGTGTCCCCCCTGCTGCCGGGGGCGGAGGATGTTCAATTGTAAAAGGACTTTTAGTATTTTCCGTTCATAATAGATGGCAGCACTACAATTTGCAAGGACTGTTTTTTCTGAACTGAGCTATTTACTGCATTAAAAATTAAGACTTTAAATAATTCAAAATCATATTATTTTAACTCTTTTTTAATTTTAAAATCCCTATTATCCCTTTTCTGTATTATATGCATATTAATCTTGTTTTATTTTCTTTTATTAGATAAATTTTACTCTGTATTTTGATGGTCATGTGCGGACCTGTAATAGAACATTCCAATGTTTTGATTCTTGAGATGAAGTCGATTAATTCTAAAGATGTTACTTATTCAATTAAATATTCTGAAAGATTCAATCTCTCAATCGTATTCATTTAAATAAATTTCTTTATTCTTTAAGAAAATAGTAATATAGATTCACCAATTCAAAGTCGTCAAAGTTCCTGCATATTTTAATATTCTTTACGATCTTCATTCCCAAGAAAATAGCGTATTCAACGATGAAGGACTTCGCAACAAAAAGGTACTGTAGTGAATTCAATTTATTCTATTTATACAAATAAAGTCTATATCAATTAATCTTAAAATTCTACACGAATAATTTAATTTATTTAATTTAAAGAATTAACCAATTAGTCACATTTTTATAAAATGCTTTTGCATTTAAAAATTAAATTTTAATTTATCGTTATATGCATAAAATCAGTATAATTGATTAGCTTAAGTCACATTGCATTTTTATAAAATGAGATTTATTTGAAATGTTGTACGTCCGCTTTAATGTGTCTCTTAAGGTGATATATTACCCTACGTTTAGACCATTTATTAATCTAACGCAATAGAGATCATTACCATTTATCAACAATATTATTGTTCACAAAGCTTCTTATATCTTTCAAAATATTTCAATGACCAACGTGTTTTAATTAATTAATTGAAGTGAAAATCCATTCATTGTGTTTGTGGGGATTTAAATAACGTGAAAAGCGTTTATGCTATTAAAGCAAATCATACGAAATAAACTCATAGCAATTTTCTTTCAAAAGAAAATATATTTTCCATTGCATTTTGTTATTAATGGAAACATGTTTGATTTTAGCTTTCATTATTTTACAAAATACCTCATTGTGCTAAAGATTTTTTCTCGGATCAAATGTGTATATATATATATGTAGATTACAAACAATTTCTTAATTTCTTTTCTTGTTCAAAAAACTTCTTATTATTAGTTGTTAAATAATTTAATACACTACAGTATGAAATACACAAACTGTTAATTAAAAATTATACTTTATTTTATTTTATGTAAAAAACTATATCAGTTTGATATATTTCAACTTGCAATATATATCATTTTAATTAAAACGTAGATATCCAGATATTTTTTAGCATTAATCAAACTCAACAAAAGATTAGTATGAAGATGTCTAGAATCTATCTCTAAAATATTTGTATAGAATAATGTAAATCATGTATTTATATTTAAAGAGGTTTTCCCAGTAATACTAATAACGTTGTAAGGACGTTTTTTTTTCCATCAAACTTTACGATAAATTTATGTTACAAATAGTGGAAACGAGTGGAAAATATCTATGCAAAAAATTAAAAAGAATGTAACTTCATTGGTGAACCATAATTTTATAAGTATTTAAAATGTAACTCTGACTTTCACTGTACTGCATTTCAAAATGTCAGTATATATCTTTATATACATTTTTAGCAAATTCCTATTTTGACAAATTTGCTAAAAAGATATGTTCACTTATGCAACATTGCTATTTTCAAAAAGAAAAAAATTCTACTAATTAATTCTTCAGTTAAGTGAAAAAATAATTATCGAAGTTCTTTTCAATTCCACCTTCATTTATTTTGTATAAAAAAATTTTAAAACATGCAACGTCTGAATTTTATCTAATATACTCAATTAAGTATTTTGGCCATTTAAAATATATTAAATAAACATTATCAAAAAGAAATTTTGATAGAATTAATTTTGTAAATTCAAGTATATATATTTTTAGAGTTTGATTGTCTATTTGTATTTGTTTAAAAAGTGATTTTTTCTTTTTAGAACTTTTTCTCTTAAGTGCAATAAACAATATTTCTTCCCGCATCTCCCAGAAAGCTCTATTTAAGCGATATTTAGGGGATATCATATGGGGGAAGTCATATAAGAGATGTGTTCAAGTAGGATTGTCGTAAAACTTATTTTTCGAATATTCATTTCCTGACCTTGTATTTCTTCAGTCGAGCAAAAAATAAATTAAGAAAAATTTATCAAAAATACACTATGATATGATTAAATTCATAACAAAGTAATTTTTTTATATTCATGTTCAAATATTTATTTTTATGAATGTTAAAAAATAGTTCCCTTTCATAATATTTAACTACTATTTCTTTCTCTTTAACAGATTTTATTTTTGTTATGCGTATTTGCATAAAGACATATTTTCATGTATGAGTTTTATAACACTGACGTTTTTGAAAATACATTTTACGATTATGTAATTCTTCAGTCAAGCAAATAAAATATTTATTGCTGTTATTTTTAACGCTGCACTGTGTTATATTATATATAAACATTTTCAAACTCACAACTGAACTTTAGAATTGCAATTATATATTTTATATAACCATGTCTGAAATTTTTAAAGGGTAAGAAAACATATTTTGCATTAAAAATGGATTACTAAGATAAAAATTTGTTGAAATTTTTAAAATATCGTCTTATTACAAAATTACAAAACCATCCAGATATAATACTCTTATTTATTTGGACCCTCCAATATCGTCCATAACTTATTTAACTCGTTAATATTGTTATACAGTCATACGATGGAATGTTTCCCAGTATAAGAAGAAAACAAGAATTGTATTAAACTAAAAATTATTATTCAAGGACTTAAAAATCCAAATATGTAAGAATGCCTCATTTAATGAAGGTCACCAAGTAGATTTGGAATGAATGCCTCGATTTTGATAATTTTTTCCTTAAAATAGGCTCGTTTTTAAAACTTTCAAAGACAAACTAAAGCACCATTAATAAATTAAAAATTAAAAATTACAATTTGTGCAAAATTCCTTATCATCCAGCTACATTTCTAAGGTTACCGAAATTCAATCCACTGTATGGTGGAATTTATGAATTTTCAAACATTTTTTTTTTAAATATCAGTTGTTCTGTACAGTTGACTTACAAATCATGAAAAGAAATCTTTCTAATAGATGACACATACGAATGTAAAAATTGTTTATTACAACTGCTCATATTCAAATAAATATTTAGTATGTTTATTTTCTAACTGTACTAAGTTGTTTCTGGTTTATTTTGTCATTTTTTTCTGAAACGACTGCGCAACCCGAGATTAGCTCGGAAAACGTAAAAGTATAAAAATTTACGCAATCCGAGATTTCCTCGGCGATTCCTTTTTTTTTCTACTAGCGACTATTTTTTAATTCAAATCGTATCAATTTTTAAATACGAAAAATTTTACTTAGACTTTAACAAAAGAAATACAATAAAATGGCTGGGGACTGAGGAGAGAGCTGTTTGACCGTCGTATGATAGGGTCATGTCCTCGCTTATCGTTAACTTCGACTGGCTAATAGGCCAGTAGTATGATAATATCGCGAAAGTTCGTAGGAAATGGTTGCGGGATAAAAGCACCATCAACGACATTCCACAAGAGACTATCGATGAACTTATCACGTATTATTATGCAGCCATTGGCAAACTTACGGCTGATATCAGGAAAACTCACCGTGCCATTGAATGTGCACCAAGCCCTGAGGCCCAAAAATTCCAGACAGACAAACTCCAGCCACAAAAACTCCGTCTAGAGACTGTTGTCCTGGAACTAGCTGAGCTTGAAAACCCATCTGAAACTTCAGATCCTGGTTTAGAACTCCTGGAGCACTCAACAGAGGGAGCCACCAATGCAAAGTTTAACAATTTTCCGCTAGCTGGTAGTGCAAGCGCTTTAAGTGAAAATAGGTCTAACAAATGTAAATTAGAAGATTTTTCTTTTGAGAGAAATAAAATTTCTCACCTTAACCAGCCTAGCTTACCAACTTATAACTCCTCCATTAAGCAAGTGATTTTGCACGACAAAAATGTGCCACAATCTTCCCCATCAATTCAGAGTAAGAGAATCCTTTCCTCTAAAGTTCAATCTATTACTGTTTTAATTAAAGGAAGTAAAAGAGAATTTCTTAAAAAATTGGAAAGTGAAGGCCATAGCAACTTCTCCGTTAAACCATCTGGCATATTCCGCAAACTTTTCCCTAACACCGTAAAATATTATCAGGAAATAATCTCAAAACTCGACACCATAGAGGCCGAGTACATATTATTTCCAACGAAATCAGTCGCACCTCTCAAGGTTGTTATTAGAGACATCGATGCTGATGTTGAGGACATCAAGCAGGATCTTTTAAATTTGGAATTCCCTGTAATTAAAGTTAATCTGATGACTAAATTTAATACTGATAGAAAAATGCCTCTATTTCAAATCGATCTTGAGGATAACACTAAAGCTGGAGAGATATTTAAATTAGAAAAATTAGCATGCAAGATAATCAGAGTTGAACATTATAATCGCCCTTCTAGAACCCTACAATGTTTCAATTGTCAATACTGGCGTCACTCAAGTCAAAATTGTAGGATGAAATCACGATGTGTTAAGTGTCCCGGGAATCATAAAGCTGAAAATTGCGAATTAGGCGAGGAAAAGTTGAGAAAGTCGAGCGCTGCAACTGCGAGTTGAATCACGCAGCCAGTTATAAAAATTGCCCCAAATTCCCCAAAAGCAGGAAAAATACCTTTACCTCAAATTATAGAAACTTAAATCAATCATATGCAAATATTGACCCCCCCCCCACGCAGTAACACGCAATCCATCATCTTCCTCCTGAACAGTCGCTGCCGAAAGAAATCACCTTAAACGAACTAAACGATATATTAAATGAAATTGCAAAAGAACTTAAAGTACAATATTTTTCAGAACTTATAGCTAATTACAAAAATGTCCTTATGGACATAAAAAACGCCGCTGATGATGTCACCAAACTCACCATCTTTATGACAGCTCTCAATCAACAACCTACTTAATAATCATGGTCAGTAGAGGGTCTTTGAGTATTATCTCATGGAATTGCAATGGCCTTCAGGGGAAAATTTTAGAGCTCATTGAATTTGTACAGGAGCACGCCCCTGATATTATCCTTTTACAAGAAACCCACTTGAGACCAGGCATTACTTTTAAAATTCCTAACCATTTTATCATTCTTAATGATCATATTATTAATAATAGCTCCCGCCCGCCCGGGGCATTGCAATCTGTGTTAAAATTAATCATTGTTTTTATCCTGCCACCCCAGCCCCCCTTAATATCGTGGGCGCCACTGGGATCACCATTAACCCTCCCTCCGGAACTCCCCTTACTTTCTTTTCGGTATATATATTCCAATTGGTCAAAGCGCGAGTGACGTCACGAGAGACATTCGCCGCCTTCTCACATATGACGTCGACACTTTTGTAATCGGTGATTTCAATGCTTATCATACTTCCTGGAATTGTAGAACTAACAACACTTATGGCAATAGTATTCAAAATTTTCTTCTAAATTCAAATATGGACATGATTTTTCCGGACTCCCCCACCCGTTACTCGAATCATAGCAGTAGCACCATTGATTTTGGTTTATTTAGTGGGTTCAATTATGCAAAAAGTATCACTTCTCTTCCCGAACTGAGCTCGGATCCTAATCCGATCAAAATCAACATCCAAATTCGCATCCCCCCCCCCTAAAATTATCAACATTATTATTTGGGCTCAGTTCCAGCAAAACATTAATGGAATTCCCACCCATCCTCCCCGACATCAACAGCACGCAAGATATCGAAACTCTGACCAACGTCATCACGAACGATATCAGGAATGCGGCCGACGGTGCTACAAACAAGATTTTCAGTAACGAATTCTACCGCCTAGACCCTCATGTCCGTAGGCTTACTACAAATAAAAATAGGGCGAGGAAAATTTACCAATGGACGCGTATCATTTTCGATAAAACAATTATGAACAGAGCACAACAAGAGCTTAAAAATTATTTACGCAGGAAAAAACAGGAAAGCTGGAGTTCTTATCTCACTTCCTTATCACCAGAGGGCGCCAGCATATGGAAGGCCGAAAAGAGAATCCGTAGCTCTGTCAATAATTTCCCACCTATCCTTAATCCAAATTCCCAAGACTACGCATATACTGACGAAGAAAATCAAATGCAATTGCCAGTAGCTTAGAATTACAATTCCAAGGAAACCCTGTTATTGATAGTGAAACCGAAAGGGAAGTAAACATACGTGTCAGGAATTTCATGCCCACTGACCACACCCCACCCGATCTTCAAATCTCAAATGCTGACGTGATCAAAGAAATTAAGAAGCTTAAAAATAAAAAATCTCCGGGTATTAGTACTATTACTAATGAAATGTTAAAAAATCTCCCTCCTTCATACATCCTAAAATCACCCTTATTATCAACAATATTTTTAAATTCAGCTATTTCCCCTTATACTGGAAAACAGCCATCGCTATCCCCATCCTTAAATCTTCTAAAAATCCAGGTCTGGCAACTAGTTGTCGCCCCATTTCCATACTTAACTCTCACAGTAAATTAACGGAATCTTTTATTGCTTCTGAATTTAATGCCCATAGTGATCAAAATAATATTTTGAATCCTGTTCAATTCGGCATCAGGAAAGGAGTCTCGGCTCCACATCAAGTTTTCCGATTGGTGGAAAACATTATGACATGCAAAATTTCTAAGAAAATTACTGCAGCTGTTTTTCTAGACATTGAAAAAGCATTTGATAAGGTTTGGATCTTCGGGCTAATTTACAAGCTTATTAATTATAATTTCCCCCCTTACCTCATCAAATTAATTTACTTTTACTTACATGATAGAAATTGTAATGCAAGGGTTAAAAACCAACTCTCCAGAAATATCTTTGCTTTTTTCGGCCTTCCTCAGGGCATTAAAATCTCCCCAATTCTTTGTTATTTTATTTATTAATGATATGTCTTCCTACCTCCACACCTCGTTAGCAAAATATTCTGACGATACGTGTGTTTTCTCTGTAAATAAAAATCGTAGGTATGCCATTGTTGCTGTCACCAAACATCTTAAGTTACTCTCCACTTGGTGTAACAAGTGGAGAATTGCCATAAATATTAATAAAACTCAAGCTATTCTATTTAGTAATTTTCAAAAAGAAACCCTTGACAAACTTAAAATTAAATATAATAATACGGAATTGCCTTGGTCCTCAAGTTGTAAATACCTGGGTATTATCTTAGACCAGAGACTCACTTTTAAACAACACATTCACTCTACGCGAAATAAGTTTCGAGTTGCTAAAAATAAATTATATCCCCTTCTTGTTCGAAACAGTGATATTTCAATTAAAAACAAGTTACTCCTGTATAGTTCGTATTTACGTCCCATTCTTACGTACGAGTCTGAAGTTTTGTCGTATGCGGCTAAAACTCACATGAAACTCATCTTTCAAGCCCAAAATTCTACCTTAAGATGTACCTTATTATGTCAGGAATTATCATTTATACAAAGAAATTAATTTCCCCGGGCTCAGTACTTTCATCCAGCACTTAAATATCAATTTTCATCTTGCTTTAGAAGTTTCTGATAATTTTGCTCTAAATTCCTTACCAACATACGACATTTTTGACCAGAACAACCGTAAACGTCCTAGAATGGAAATTATTTTAGATACTCTTATTTAAATTTAACTTCTTTATTCTTTTATTGTGAATTTTTACTAACTCACTGCATTTCCTACTATCTTTTCTGTCAGCCTGCAGTTGCAGGCTAAACCCCGCCTTTGGCTCCTCCCTTTTTCTCCCTAGCCTATATAAGAGGACGATTCAGCCAGCGTTCCCTCAGTCGTACTACGTGACGGGAATTGTATTTTTAGATGTTCAGAAAGCTTTTGATAAAGTTTGGCATGTTGCTCTAATTTTTAAAATGATAAGGGATGGCGCACCTGCACAACTTATTAAAACATACGCCGATTATCTTAGCATCAGATCTTTCATCGTTAGGGTGGGTAACTCTCTTTCTAACCCCCATCCTATCTTAAGTTCTACGCCCCAAGGGGCACTCCGATCTCCTACTCTTTATAATATTTATGTCAACGATATTCCTCGCAAGCCTGGTGTAAAATTAACGAAATTCGCTGATGACACTGCCGTTATTTTTTCAGACAACAACCCCCAGAAAGTGATCGAAACACTCCAAGACTACCTCAACGAATATTCCTATTGGTTGAAGAAGTTGTGTATCAAAGTAAACCCTAGAAAAAAGTGCTGCCATTCTTTTTACCTTCAAAAAATTCACCCCATCCATTAATCTTAAATTAAATAATGAGCCAATTCCCTGGCAAACTGAATATAAATACCTGGGACTTTTCCTAGATTCAAAATTGTCATGGAGCAGGCATATTTCCGAAATATTGGAAAAGGCCGACCGCGCCGTGAAAGCCCTCAACTGTCTTTTAGCTTGGAACAGCCGCCTGTCTACCAAAAATAAGCTGTTATTATACAAATCGATGATCAGACCCATTATAACCTACGGGTCGGTCATTTTTGTATGTGCTAGCAAAACTCATCTTGAAAGAATACAAGTCTTCCAAAATAAGCAATTGCGAAAGTTTACCTGTGCGACTCGCTATGTTCGAAACGACCAGATTCATAAAGATTTAAATATTCGGCCAATTTTTGACGAAATCAAAAAACTTACGAGAAATTTTCATAACTCTGTCCCGCTAGTGCAGAATTCTGAGTTAGATTCCATTCAATGGTACGATGCCAGGGTGGGCAGGGGCCAGAAAAGGCCCCTCGCTATACTCCAACGGGATGACAATTTCATCCCGTGCTCAAAAACATCACGAAGGAACCCCTCCGGCGTCACATAACTCATTCCATCTCTGAGTTATAACTCAGAATTCGCACTCCAAATTCAACTCTCCCCTAGGTCGAACAAATTATTCACCTAGCTTTGGCACCCCGGTCGTTGCAATACTCTGAAAAATTCATTTCAGCGCGATTGTGAGCATTTTACTACTCTTAGTATATAGGCTCAAAAAAAAAAGTTTATCTTTCTTTTTAAAAATCTTTATAAATTGTTTATTTTTAAAATTAACAATAATTTTCTTATTATTAAAGCATAATTTAGCGTTACAATAGTATCCTACTCATTGTAACTTAAATTGACTGTCTGCAATCCAATAACTAACCATTTTTTACTAACAAAACTGGCTTAAACGGAACTGTTTACATTTCTCTATTAGTAAATAGAGCAGATTGCCCACCTTTCCTCACGGTGGCATGAGCTCCAACTAACAAGCTATACTCCTCCCCCTTTGACGATACGTCATAGCTCTAGCTCTACCCCCTGCATATATAGCAGGCGGGAGTTTCACTTTTCTCTCACTTTCTGAGCTTCAGCCGACCTGACTGCCGAAATGTGAATCGCAGCTGCGGGGATCTAAATCCAAGCCTTTCTCAAGGCTGAACCGTTGGTGCTAGTAGCGTTTTGATCCGCAGTTTGTGGTGAACACTAAACAGACAGTGAAACTGCTGTGAAGAGAGTAAAAACTTTTCTAGACCTCTTAAAATTTCAATATGTGGCCCTTTATGGCCTTTTTTTATAAGGTTTCTCATATCTCTGGAACTTTAACTGGGTCTAATGATACGCTCCGATGTTTGCATTTCCCTCCTTAGTTCGCAGATGTCTGTCAACGAAGTGATGATTTTCTAAAATTAAGAAAATAATTGCGTCACTGTGGGTTATATTTAACCCTGGTGCTCCCAACTCGAGAATGCAGCGATGGAATAAATCTCCGTCGTTTGCTCCACTCGAGTTTCCAAATTATTATTTATTTTCATGCTTTATTTAATCGTAACTTTATGTTTTTTGCACTTTAGATGGAGGTTTAACAGGGGTTGCGACCCACTGTATGTACTCCTTAAGCACCTGCGTTGACTTGACTTGACTCAGTCGGACTCCAGCTTCCACGCAGTGTACAGGGCGGATTAGCCGGTCCTTTTTTGGACTTTTTCAGGCTTTCTCCTACATGACTCCAGTAGCTCTTTCCTATATGTCGGCGATGAAAATCCGGGAGGGAGGGTCCTTGTCAGGGCCAGGGCCACGCGGAAGCGTATTTTCGTTCCCGGCATTGCCTCGACTCTTGACGGCACATGCTCTGGTTGTTGTTGTTGTTGTTGTATTGGGACGCGAGCGCCCAGACCATGAGGCATAAGCCACTGAGTCTTTTACCCCTGTAAATCCAGCATCATGTCATGCAAGGTGACGAGAGTAACATCCAGGTCAGGAACGAGTTCTTATGAAAAGTTCGGATGCACTAAAAACAGTTGGTACACAGAAGAAAAGAAACCAAATATCGGGCTTGAGAGAACACAGAAACTGCCAGATCACACAGCTGGATAAAGGTGATTGTGGAGCCAGAGATCCCTAGCTTCTGAAACAGTCTCTGGCGCTTCGTGGCATACCGCCTGCAATTTAAGAGATAGTGTTCACAAGTCTGAGGAACCAAGCACACGGGGCACAAAGGAGACTGACAAAGTTTAACCTGTGGAGTAACGCACACATGTTCTGGTAAAGTTACGGCCCCCAGACCGGATCCAAATCACACTTTCACTGACCATTAGGCCCAGGCTACCCTTTTTCCCTTTTAATGCTAACACTCTCACTTTCTATTCATTTTTCTACTTTTTATTATAAAATTATAAAAAATATATAAAATATTTGAAAAACTTACAAAAATTTTAGAAAATACAAAAATATATTTTGTTGTTGTAATGCTATACTTAATCTTTCCTCTAGACTCTTCCTTCCTTATTTTTACTTTTTTATTTTAGCTCTTTTCCCATGCAACCCCAGTTACATTTTTTACTTTTTATGCCCTCGCTGCTACCAGCAATGAATTTTGCTATTCCATTTAACCTGCACAATCTTATGTGACGGAGATGTGGGGCAAGTGGCCCCAGGCTCCTCGACCAAATCATCTTCGAACCAATACTATACTGTAAAAATTATTTGCTTAAAATAGTGGAGCAAGAATATAAAAATAGCCTCCAGTGACAGCCCTGATTTAGCCTGATATCAAATATCCTATCCCATCTAAGATCTTTTACAAAAATTGTTTACATATTTAAACTCTAAAATATAAATAGATTTGAAATATTTAATTAAATATATGTGCAATTTTTTAATTTATTTTGAAAAAAAAATACGCAGCGAGAGTTAAATTTCGCTGAAAACCTTGCATGCTATAAGCAAAATACATGCAAAAATTAATTCGATTTTTGAAGGAAATAATTCAAGCGCTATTCTTAAAAAAATAAAACAAATATTTCACAACATCCACAGCACATAGTTATAAGCAGATCAGTTCCTGCATTTTATTTTACAGAGTGATCCAAAACATTAATTCTTTTAAAAAATTTGTTTTTCGTCTCCTGAATTCCCTCGCGGATAGATATGAGGTTAATTAAGTTCTTTATATTCCCAATGTTCTAAAAGAATTCGTGAAGTATTTCTTTAGATATTCAATAAAACGACTAAGATTAAAAGTATCTGATAAATTTTCATGATATAGTCTTGCTCGAGTTTAGAAAGATGTTTTTCATGTATGCCAAACGGACTTCTCCCATTTGGTTCACATAGAGGAAACGTGCCATATACGATGGCTCACATGGAGCTTTATACCATATTAGATGTTGAATAATATTGCTTTCTAAAGCTTTTAGAACTGTTCAATCGTATATTTTTATTTATTCAAAGGAATTTCTTTCATTCTGTAAAGAAGTCATTGGTGAAATCTGAATGACAAATGGTATAGTTCCATTCAGATATACACATGTGTCAGAAGCGAAAATGCTTGGTAAAAAAAAAAAAAAAAAAAAAAAAAAAACTTTTTACTCAGAAAATGTATTAAAACTTCCACATCTTAAACAAAACTGGAAAAACAGTTATATGAATAACTCCAAGACTCATTAATGATTTTTTCCCTAATTTAAAGCTTAACAATGGTATATTATGAGAAAATGTGAGGCAAGATATATTGTTGTTCTGCAGAAGGTTTAAGATACAATGTTTTAAAATGTACTATTTGCTAAAAGAATTCAGAAATTTTTTAGTGCATTGTTTTTATTACATATCCTAATAAGTTTAGAAATTCTAGGAGCAACATTAACGCACTCTATAAATAAAATATATAGTACGTATTCTCTTGCGTACTATATATTTTCCCGATTCCTTCTATGCAATTTAAAATGGAATAGACTTGCATCTTTATCTCTTGCTATCATGTTGGCAATAATCAATGAGATAGTTTGCTGAGATAAATGAAGTTTAGTATGCAAGAAAAATTAAATGCTATATCAAACGTAACTAACACATCGGTGGTCCTTGATATTTCCGGAAATTTTATTACTAAGGACATTAAAAAAAACGTTCTTAACAAATTTTGTAATTCTGCGTATAAAAAACAATAGAGTTAAAAAAGGTTATGGATTATTGAAATACCTATTGTTAAAAATCTGATGCAAACTGTCCAGTCATTTCACCGTTTTAAAGATATCGGTTGCTGACGGCAGATTTGCAGACTATTACGACACCTGACCGCCTTTACTATATTATAGTTAGAAAAAAGTTAAATTACGGTTACGTGAATCTTAAATAAAATCTGTCAAATAACGGAAATGTTTCCTGCACATTTTTAACTGTGCATTTCAATGCAAAATCGTAACTGCGATTTGATTTATTCTTTCTCAAAATTAAAGATCTAAGGATAAGTATTTTCCAATTAGAAATAGATTTTTATCTTTTCTCGAACATTAAAATTTTGTCGACTTTTTTGTCGACTATATAAAGCAGTGTAATTTTAGAGTATGCTTAATATTCTTATAAAAGACAGAGTTTGTCATTTAGCCCATGTTATTTTCTTTTATTGAGAATTACAATATTGAACGTATCAAAAACTTACTTATTCTTTCACATACGAACTAATTTAAAAATACATATAAATTAATAAAATTATACAGGGTGGTTATAAAGACTTTGCCTGATTACAAAAAAATATGTATGTACAACAGTGGATCTCGTTCGCCATGCATATCAGCTTAGTCCTACGAAGTTACTCGGCGTGCGTCATGTGAACTGCAATTATTTCGGACAACAGTTACAAAAATTCTTCATAAATGTCTTACCTTGGATTCCTATAAAATACAAATCGTACAAACTCTGCAGCCGAATCATATTAATATGCGAGTGATTGTAATATGCAAAGAGCTGAAAATGCAATTGATATTCGACAGCACTTGTATTAAATACTTCATAAATGTCTTTAACAATATATTGATACATGCATATGCCTAATTACATTTTTTTCTACAATAAATTATTATAATCATGAAATACTTTATAATGACCCTGTACTTTAAGATGCATTTTTTACCCGACTGAAAAGAAGGGTTATGTGTTTCACGCGTATCTGTGTATGTGGATTTCTTTATACCCTCGAAACATTCAATGGCTTGAGGTCTCTATGAATTCGTGTAAACGGCCCAATGGTTATAGACTAGGTCTTGTTTTTATAAATTCAAAATGGCGGTGGTAGAGACGAAAAAAATTACGCACACTATTGTATGACTATCATTGGATAGGTCTTTCAAAATGAAGACGATGTTTCATTGACTATTTTACAGTCAGAAGCTCCGTTAAAATATTATACAACCTGGAAGTTATGCATGTAGGACCTCTAGCTTTACTACAACTCTAACCATCATAGACATCTATAGACCTCATCAAAACAGTGTTTATAGATAGGAACTAACAATTAAACACAACTTAAAAGTCATCAATACAAGTAAATAAAAAATAGGTAAGTAATATAAACAAGTAATATAAAAAAATATATTTTTTAAGTCAATTCCTACTTAGGTCAATAAGAGAATTTTTTTCTCCCATTCTTTTTACCTCTTGAGTGGCACTTAAAATGCTTTGATCAAGAAGACGGCTCTCTCGGTCGTAAAATACCATGATCAAGAAGAGAGCTCTCTCGATTATTGAAAATTAATTAATTTAATTTAATTGATGAATTAATATTTGAAAAAATACTGGATTAACATCAAGTGTCATCCACTACAAGTTTAAAAAAATTATCTGAGCTTGATTGGATGAATAATAAGTATTTTACTAACGATTGAATATTTGAACAAGGTATATATAGCGAGAGTGTGAGCTAATAGTAGGAATTGAAAAACAAATAGTTTCACATTGATGAGAAATAATTAGTTCGCTTTTTAAGCAGTCGGGTTTTTTGATTTTTTAAATTTAATAGTTTATTGTACATTTCTTTAACCTTTTGCGTTCGAGAGGGGACTCTCTCTCACGACTCATTGTATTGTGGCAACTCGAGAGGTGACTGACAAGTAAAGGTACAAGAGTCCGCCTTTGCGGCGAATTTAAATTTTTATAGCTCATTCGATTCGAATCATTGAGCTTAGTAATTTGATACGTCTCATATCTGCTATTAATTTTTAATAATGGCAGAGTGCGGGAAAAATTTCATTTATTGAAAAACATTAGACATCAAAGAAATAAATATATTCTTGTAATAAATAAATTTCTGTGTTTGCTTTAATAAAACGTGTCGAGTTGTTGGTTTCTCCATACCAAAAGAGCCTCTAGGGCAAAAGGTTAAAATGTCTCGAAAACTATCCTAATAGTTGTTGCATTTATTAACATTTTTTTAACACATTTTATTAACACATTATCCGCGATATCATAAATTTATTATAGCAAGACAATAAATGAGAGTCGAATTAGAGTCGAAAGTACGGGAGGATGTGTATTTATTTATTCACATGATATTTATGCTAGTTATTAATGAAAAAGAAAACAATTTTAGATCAATTGTAAATAAAATACTTCAAAGACATTGATAACCAAATAAATTTTAAATTATAATTTTTAATACTTTTAGTTAGCTGTAATTAAAAATGTGGTTTTAGGTACAATTAATGATCATTTCAAATACATTTCCGAAAAATGTAACATTGTATCTGTGTATAATTAATAATCTACAATATAAGGTAAACATAACAAACAATTCTAAAGCATTATTTTAAAATACTAATTTACAGGATATTGAATGTCATCAAAACATATTATGCATTTCCTCCCTTTCATCCTCATTAAACTTTTATGAACATAAAAAAATCTTTTATATAAAACAATCCGCTTAAAATAATCTTTCTTGACTTAATTATTCAGTTGAAATAGTTTTAAAAAAGAATGTATGTAATTTCACTTTAATTGCATGCCTATTTTTTCTGTATAAAGCTGATTATGTATTGCTCTCTCCTGAGAAACAGAACCATAAAAGTTATAAGTTTCTTCTCATTTTTTAAAAAATATTTAAAATTCGTAGGTAATTCCTTATTATTGTGCAAAAAAAATCATGTATATAAAAAATAAATAATTTTGAAATTTAATAAAAAATGTACTTCAGTGTTTTCTGTTTTTTGTTTTAAATTTGAAAAAAACTAAATGTAGTATAGTAAGTTTACTATATTAATGACTAAAACACGTCATTTGTCTTTAAATACTATAAGTTAAACATTTATATATACCTGAATATAAAACAACAAAAGTCTAATTTAATTTTTTTTTTCAAAATATATAATAAGAAAGTTGAACGACTTTATCAGAAAAAGATATTTTGAAGGATTTTTTTTTCTTTTGTAAATGAAAGGATCTATTCCGCTTTGCACGCTTCATATCGCGCAATACAGCATATTTTTTGTACTTTAAAAATAACTATAAATTTACAATTTTTGCATCTTAATAATAAGATAATTCAAAATTTAGTAAACATTTTTAGAATGAATTTTAGGAACATTATTGGAAGTTTAAACAATTATTTATTTATCAAATTAATACAATTCAAAGTCACATGGTTTTAGATTAAAAGGATACTTTTATATAGGGTAATATTGTGTTATATGATTTTATTTTTTCTCCCATTTGAAGATAAGGATTTTGTTAATTTTAATAGTTAGTGTATAGTTAGTAATAGAGTTTGTTAGTTTTTTATTAATTTTAATAATTTTAAGTACACTTTTATGTTGCGTAAAATGTATGATATGATTTTATTTTTTTCCCATTTGAAGGTAAGGATTTTGTTGATTTTTTTAATTATTAATTTAATCTGTAATCACAATGTATTTTAAGAGGGATAATTCCTTCTTGTTTTATACAAAATATTATAAAATTCTAAAAGAATTTCTAAGGTGAATATTTGAGCAAAAAAGTTCTAAACGCATTAAGGCAGATGTGTCCTTTGAGAAAGATACTGAGATACTGACATTAACGAAGTTGGATCGGCGTACATAAAAAATGATTGATGAGTTAAAAAAATATCAGTAGATGAAAGTGTGATCTTGGGAAAAGAGTACTCAATCGATCTTGTTGTATGCGTTTTATATTTCCAAACGTCACCAAGATAGAACGAATGAAAACATGATCTGGATACATATTTCAAAAAAGATTTCTACACAAATCATCGTAAACATTTCTTTTCAACAAAATGTTTTAATTTTTTTCAGAAAATCCTTTATTTTACCATCACAGTTTACTTTACTTTGTTTAAGACGATAGAATCATTTAGAATTATTCGTTTCTTGTCTTAATTTATAATTTTCTGAAAAAATACTTTTTCTTAAGCACTCAGAAAAAAAATACGAAAATTTTCTTAATATACAAAAAACACTTACAAAGAATTCCGCATAACTTAGTAATTTCGGAAATATTTCCCTTAGTTGCCAAAATCAATATGATATGGATATTTCATAAAATTATCCGTATTGCGGATATTTCGACAGGAATTCATTTATAAATTTCATTTATTAAGGAAACGATTAATTTTTCTTCTAGGAACAGTTTGATTTTACACATAGAATTTGAGTGCCTTTCGAAAGGAAGATAGAATCTCTTAAAGTTCTTAGTTTATCTTTTTTGTTTAGTAATTTTGTAAAACGATTTACTATGATACAAAAATTCAGTACGGTATTATGTTATACCAATAACATGTACAAAATACACCGGGACACAGTAATTATAGGGGATATGGGAAAACATTTCTTTTACTTACAAAAACTCATATAAACTGGAAGTTTTGTATAAAGTATTATCGTAAAATTTATTTCATTATAGTGACACAAATAATCGTAAAATTTCGTGTTTTAACGAAAGGTTTCTTTTTTCAGATTTTTATGTTTTATTTTATTGATATAGTTTGCCAGTTTTGTTTAGAATAATTCAATATATTAAATTTATTTGTTTTTCATTGTAGTGTTGATATATACTATTTTTAAATAATTTACATCTTTTTAAGTAGGCTGCAAAAATGTATAAAAGTTTTGTGACATAAAAATTATTTATAAAAAAGTGTAATGTGATATAGTAATTATCCACGATTTTGAAAACATATCCCTTATTTACAAAAATCATTTGAAGAAGTATATATCGGAAACAAAAATAAAAGTTAGATTTCCAAGTATTGCAGATACATTGTGAAAAAAGGCCCCTTTTTGAGTGGTAAACTTTGTAAAAAACGCTTATGTAAGATTATGGTGACCTGTCGTCGTAGAAGTATTTTGACAAGTCCCTCTCCTAAAAGTCTCGGGAAATGAGAGAATAATTTGTGTGAATGATGACAATATTGGAATGTGAATGATGACAATATTGGAATAAATTTTCTAAACGTTTCTTCTATTTAAGGAAATTTTTGTGAAGTTATTTTAAGTATATAAAACTTGGTAGTTTCAATGTCTGTGTCAATCCGGTCAAACGTTCTATAATGTAACAATTTGTATTTGATAAATCTTCAGAATATGACTTAAAAACCAGACAAAATGTGATACATACTTTAAATTCCCCCAAACCTATAGAAATTTATGTTTTCATGTACATCAAGTATTGATTTATTTATATTCTTTGGTCGTATAAGGTATTATGCAGTTATTTACAAATGCTCACTAATAGGTCCATTTATGGAATTTATAAGCACTGATTTATATTACCTTAACATTTAAACCTCTACGCTAACATATAACTTTATACAAATATGTAATCAGAACCTGTATTTCTTATTTAAAACCCACTTTTATGCAATTTTCACTCATACCCAGTAACCATTACGAATTCTTTTGTGTGTCCCTGTATATGAATTATAGCGTTTATATGCAGCATGCATAATTATAGTGAAACATAAAAGCGCATATCATAATAAAAAATGCATTTCCAGCAATCATCGCTACTGCAGAGTACTTCGGATAAAATACAGTATCTGCAATCTTTTGTGTGTCCCTGCAAATGCTATGCACATAACTGAAACACCACGCAAACAATTCCCTCCACCCCTATATCATTATGTAACGGAATTCTTTTTTATGGCCCTGTAAATGGATAATAACTATTCTTTGCCCCGCATAGTGTACAGAATGCATATTTTAGTGTACTTCATAAATGCATATCAGTTTTATTATGTTCGAAAGCGTGTAACATCATTAAAAATAATTTTAAACGATTTTTCCCATAGGCCATAATGTAAAGGGAAAATTTTGGCTGTCCCTATACATGCTACAAAGTTCATTTGAAATAGGGAACGTGCTATTGTAAACGCCAATAACATCCAAAAATTTCAGGGTAATCCGAGTATATTTACGAGTTAGAATGCGGAAAGACGGACAGACAAACCGAAGTCATAAACACTTTCCAACTTTGTTGGAAAGTGTTAAAAAAGCATGCGACAGTGGTTGTTATAGTGACCATAAATACGATGCTCAAACTTTTAATCAATTACAGGGATTCTAATTAATCCTGAAAATGCAAGAAATTTTATGTTGCGCTGAGTTACTGTTGTAGGACTCGGTTTCGCGTATGAAGGAATGCCCCAGTTATTGCGAAAGCCGTTTTTACGAACATTTAGTACTATGATTGAAGGCTCTTCCCACTAACTACACACACTCGGACACCTTTTATACGCATTGGCGTTTCTGTCGTCGCTTGCAACAATGCCGTAGACAGTGTCCGCCAACTTAAATTCGTGTAACTATCTCTTTTTATATAAAAGAGCATGCCCTCATTGACTCATAATCAGTGAAATTTGGATACCATGTTCCTTACGCTGTGTAGGCACCAGTAAGAAAGGATTTTCGTAAATTCACTACTCCTAAGGGGGTTAACTGAGCGGGTTGAATGTTTTTGGTCATTTCGCCATATTTCAGAAACAGTTTCAGGTAGGAGCGCTAAATTCAGAATAAGAAATCTATTAAAAAAATATTTTTAACACGTATTTCAGTGATTTTAAAAATTCAGGATACAAAATCTACTAAAATCTACTAATAGTTAACCATGTATTTCAGCCATTTTCGAAACTCCCCCTAAGGGGGTTAAATGATGAGTCGAATATTTTAGGCCATTCGCCACATCTCAACAGCAGTTTAGGTAGTAGTGTGAAATGCAGGATAACAAATCTACTAAAAAAATAGTTCTGTAGTTCAGCGATTTTAGAAATTCAAACACCAATGCAGTTAAACACATATTTCAGTGATTTTAAAACTTTTTTAGCGATTTTGTCACCAACATTGACTACAAAGAATATAATGGAAGATTACATGGAATAAGACAACTGTTGCTGATTTTTTATAAGGTATTTTGTGTGAGACATATTTTAAAGTAAGACTTTTTTTTTTTCATCTTTTGTAAATCGCTTTTGCACTTTTCGTCTTTTAGGGATTAGATTTCAATCTTTATTCAAAATATAGTGAATGAACTAATGAATAAGTTTATTACAGTAGTGCTCAAAAGTATTTTGACAACCTTATAATCTCTCTTATTTTTTTAATAAAATATAAAAGAAAATATATTCCTTATAATTGAGAACACTATTGACTTCAGTTATTCAAATGTATCAAGTTCCAACTTGTTTGTTTACATTCGGCGCTACCGAAGAAACATGACTCATCCTTAGCTCAACAGTATTTTGAGAATTATTTAGCAATTAATTGTTAAAGGCGTCAATGGTGCTTCGAATAGTGTTTATATTGACTTATTGTGATTATTTTTAAATGCCTAAACGTAAAGAATATTCCAGTGATTCTATAAAAGCCGTTGTAAATGCACTTAAGAAAGGTAGACTTCAAGCAGAATTTGATCGCGCTTTTAACGTGTCTCGGCAACTTGTTATTTCATGGAATAAAGTTTTTAATAAACAGAAATACATAAAATAAGTCTCGAAGTGGCCATCTGAAAAAAAAAAAAAAAAACAACTTGCAATGTTGAGTGTATTATAAAAATGATAGCTACAAGTAATTGCCGTAAGTCTGCTGTAACAATAACAAATGAATTGAAAGAAAATTATGGCATAGAAATACACGTTTCAACTTTCAAACGACGCCTAAACCTCTGTGGTTTACATGGCAGAAGACCAGCAAAAAAGCGCTTGTTATCTACTAAGAATAGGAAATCTGGAGTTGCATTTGCAAAACGGCATAAATCGTGGAGAAGTTTAGAATGGTCTAACGTTTCGTGGAGCGATGAAAGGAAGTTTAATTTAGTATCATCTGATGGAGTCAAGTACAGTAGATGCCCTAAAAACAAAATGATAGGATTTTCGGTACCAAATACCAACGGTCAAAAATGAAACCGGCAATGTGATGGCTTGGAGTTGTTTTTACTCAGCGGAGTTGGATTCGTAATTCGAATTGATGGGAATATAGATTGGTTCATGTATCCTGATACATTAAAGACTCATATGCTACCGTACGCTCAACAAAACATGCCTGCTCAGTGGTATTTTCAGCAATATAAAAAAACAAATCCAAGTGTGTAAGTGATTTTATGAAACGCAGAAAAGTCAAGGTTCTAGAGCGGCAAAGCGAAAGTCCGGATTTGAACCCCATAGAGCATCAGTGGAAGGAGTTAGATCGTACAGTAAGATGCCAAAATTATTCAAATAAGACAGTTTTATACAAAGTCCTTAAAAATGAGTGGGATCGAATTCTTTTAGATCGAATACAAGAATTAATCGACTCAATTTCCATGCGTTGTAAAGCTGTCATAAAGGTCAGAGGATATGCTACTAAATATTGACAGAATCATTACTATATTTGATAATTGTTGTGCTAAATCAATTTTTTTATTTTTGTCAAAATACTTTTGATTTATCATTTTTCTGATTTTTCTTGAATTTCGCGTTATTTTCCATCAAATGACAGTTAATTTACTAAAATTCTCTAAAACATTGCATATGATTAATTAATATAAATGATTGCTCCCTGTATTTTATTACTGTTTTCAATTACGTCTATTATTGCCTTTGTCAAAATGCTTTTGAGCGCTACTGTATTTATGCCGCGAAATTTTTAGTTACATGCTTTTATGATATTTTATTAATTAGTTTTGTATAATTGAAAATAAAGTATATTTTATTTATATTTTTCTGTTTGCATGTAAAACGTACTTTGTGAGCCGCAAGCGAAGTTCGCGCTTTTCGCTAGAGAAGGCATCTGCACTTTCCCTCTTTGGCGACCGTCTAGATGGTCGAAGGCTTATACAGGGTAACCCTGTTATAAATTTTAATAGTATTAAATATAATCATTGTACAGTAGTTTCTCAAACTCACAAATAAAGAGTATCTCAAACAGTTTTAGATAATCGCATGGGCGAGTTGCTGCATTCTTATTTACTCGTTTGCAGTGCCACATACGCAAAATGGCGACTCTTGAGCGTAAAAGGTTATTGCTGGTCTGAAGATTTAGTACACTACCAACGTACGCCATCGGATTTTTTTTCTTTAAGACTTTATAAAAGATCGTATCTACGTCCGCCGATAGCTAATTATTTGCCAGAGTTGAAACACAGAATTGAAGAGGCTATTGCTTCCATTACTCCAGACTTGTTACCTGAAGTGCAGGAAGAATTGGAATTTAGGGTGGATGTGTGCTGTATAACTGAAGATGCACATATTGAATATTTATAAGAAAAACTAGGTTAGTCCTTACCTTCAATTTGATGTATGATTTGTCCTAAATAGTTTACATTAAACTGTTATAATATACCATTGAAACTAGGACATTCTTTTTGGACGCCTTATATTTTATTTTAGGTAACATTAGGTTTATTTAAAGTAGCAGTTATAATGATTGCCATGTTTACAATTGTTCATTACGATGCCGAAGACACCGCCGACCCCTCTCGGTTATTTTGTATATTATACACTGCTCAAAAAAATTAGGGGAGCAATCAAAAAAGTGAAAAGAACAGCCATGTATGGGCATGAAATGGATAGTACATGCGCAATACACAAAAAAGACGCAAAAAAATTGTAAGGCAGCTTTTATTCTTTGAAAAGATGCAAAGAACATGATAAGATGGTTTAGGGCAACAATCTGGTTTCATGTAAATGATAAAAAAATATATTGTTTAGAAATAATGCAAGATTTTTAATGTGGCGTGTGGTCTCCTCGAACACCTAAGACTGTTGCACAACTGTTTTACATGGATGCGATGAGGTTATCGATAAGACTTTTGGGAATACTGTTCCACTGCTCAAGAATTGCAATCTACAAGTCCTGGATAGTAAAAGGAGGCCACATCTCGCAGGGATGCGTCGTCTGAGTATGTCCCAAACATGCTGGATCGGATTTAGGTCAGGAGATAATGCTGGTCATTCCATACGCTGTATTGTTTTAGCTTCAAGCATGTTTTAAACAAGACAAACTGTATGAAGTCTGGCATTATCATGCATGAAAAAAAATCACTAATTGCTGCAACATAAAATGCGACATGAGGTCTCAGTATCTCGTCTGTATAATTTCGGACTGTCAAAGTGCCATTCCGAATGATATGAAGACCCGTACGTCCACCTATGCTGATTCCAGCCAATAGCATCAACCCACCTCGTCTGTAATGCGATCTTTCACGAACGAATATGGGATTATTTTGAGTGTCTCTTTCTCTCCATACCAAAACACGTCAGATGTCACATCCAGACTGAATGGGGGCTCGTCTATAAACAGAATTTGACTCCAACAAAGTTGCCTCCAAACTCGATGTTCAGTTCTCCACCTTCTTTGGGCCGCACAGTGGCTTGAGATCATCGGAATACAGACCATTGTCTTACGTGCATAGGACACCCTTGATGAATCCTATTTCGGACTGTTTGGCCCTTCGTCCTTTGGCCAAGAACAACTGTGTTTGCAGCTGAGTAGCATTGTCCGTCCCGTCTCGACGAGCTGTTAACAGGATATATCGATCATCAGTTCTGTATTAGCACATTTTCGACCTTACACTTCTCGATGACTACCATTCCATGTGTCTTGAAATCGATTCCACAGACTTTCATGGACACTTCTTTCGATTACAACAGCGTCCACTACACTTCGTTGTGTTTCCCCAAATTCAACTGTCCCGATAACTCGCCAAGCCATGGATTGCGGTAAATCATATTTTTGTGACATTTTCAAGCCAACTTCTCTCAAAACACAAGCTGAGCAATTGAATTTTACAACTGAGGAAGTGCAACAGATGTTTCTGCAAAATCCCGATTTCAGCGCTTATCTCCTTTTTCTAGTTTTTGACGTCATAAACTTTAATTTACATGTGAAGTTTTCTTTATATGTTTTCCACAACACTTTAAATTACGGATGTTTTGTTTAACGTTACTTATCGGTGTAAATATTTGCGTAATTTCGTTAAAACCTGTGCTCCCCTGATTGTTTTGAGCAGTGTATTTAAGGTATTTTAGAAACGCTTGAATTATTCTCGAAATGCGAGGCGAGTATAATAATAAAGAAAAAAAATATAGTTTAGAAGTAAAATGCTAAAGAAAGTTAAAATTTTTATGCTCTGTTAATACAAAAAATTATTTTAAAAATGTTTGTCGGTAATTTGTCAAAGATCAAAAACAAATATATAACGAATCCACCAGAAAACATTAAAAGCGCGGATCCGAAGTACATACAGGAAATATTTTAATAGAGAAATAGGAAAATCTAATGGAGAAAACTGCCAGGAGACCTTTCGGACTTCTAATTATTGACTTGTTTTAATGTTAATTTATATTTTCACAACATTTCGTTTCAACGATAGGAAAAAATAAATATCCTCCATTCATATTTTTTTTTTAACAAATACACTCAAGTCGTGAAGAAAATGGAGAAACGAGAGTACTCACCCATTTCAATGTGCATTAAATAAAACTTCATTACTATCTGTTTCATTACTAAGTTTTATGAAAAATTTCAGTTATGTATTTAGGTTTATATAGAAATATTCTGTAAGAAATAAACCTATTTTTCCTTCCTATTAATATTTTTAGGGATTTTTTCAATCCTTTTCTTAAACAACATAACTATTTTTTTTTTATTATAATTTACCCTTTGAGTAAATTGTATAATAATTTTTTTATATTTAGTGTCCTTGGGTTCTGTAAGAACGCTATATTTCATTCAAAATCATTTGTTTCCTGAAACAGAAATGAAAATAATAAATATATATAACTTAATAAGTACTTAATGTAACAGTAATTCTTTTTAAGATATTATTTTTGTCTAGTTTTTGGAACAAATTCATTTGTTGAGGATTTATCAAATTCTCCTTCAGAACTTTTTTTTGGGATTCACTGGTTTACATTTTTTATGTTAAATTCCTTTGAATGGTGACTGACCCATGAAGATAACTTAAAAATAAAACTGTAAAAAAAAACCTTTACTAAAAATCTAAAAAAATAGCTTTATCTAAAAAATTATATAGTTCCAGGCTTCTGAAAGATAAATTGTCTTTTATAGTGGATGAAGTTAAATTTTACATTAAGTGTAACAATTTTATGAGTAGTTTACTTACATTTAAAGAATTGATAATTAAAAAACGAAAATTTGCATTAAGAACTAAAAATGAGTAAATAACCAGTGATAATTACGAATATTAATAAAATCCATATATTTTAAACGGTTCCATATTTCGCAAAAATGGCGAAATCGTTCTCTAGTTTCTCCGAAATTCTGTAGTATTTATATGACTGTGGTTTATACCATATCTGCCATATTTGACCTCAAATGATAACACATAAACTTCTTAGCACCGTCAACTGGCATATCTGTTCACTAAGCTGTAGGTTTCAATGCAATTGTAGCATTAGTTAAATTACTATAATTCTACAGGTATAATAAAGTTTTGAATCGCAGAGTAATGATTAATACTCTCAAGGATTATATTCATATAAGTAATCAAGTTTTTCACATCATGTTGCAAAAATATTTTTTTTATCATTATGTATTATTATTTTTTAAATGATAGAGAAAACAACATTACAATTTTGATATTTTGTTGGGATATATCTTTTATCGTGTTTACACACGCATACATATACTAATACGTAAACATAGAAACACAATATTGGTTTCTGGGGTCATGAAATCGTGAAAAAACGTCAACTGTACACTTACATACAGAATTGTTGTAAAAATAGCAAAAGTGCATATAGGGGCCTTCACAATGTTAGGATACAGATTGTTTGAGATTTCATGGTACAAACATTGAAATGTTATTGAACAAACCTGGGCAAAGACAAACCGCCAGACAATACTCGGTAGTAACTCAAGTGGTAAAGCTCTTCGGGGCATTTATATATTATGAAAAGAAACCTGTTTGTTATCAAGTATCAGAAGCTGATTACTGATTTTATTTATGCATATTAATTTTGCCGAACAGATTATTAGCATGATAGTATACAGAAAAAAATCTAAAAATTGCTTAAAACCTTTTATTTATTTATTTATTTATTAATTTATTTGCAAGAAATAGCGCTGAAGAGAAGAAGGAGTGGGGGATTTTTAGTTCAGAACAATTTATTTATAGAAATTACCTTAATGTATCAGAAATTTTAAACTTATACGAATTTTAAATTATGCGATAGATTCTTTAAAAAATAACCATTAATTATAATGGGTTTTTAATTATCCTTAATTTTTTATTGTTTTATTTTTCAACTTATTTCTTTGCTAACAATATTGCATAAAGAAAATTTCAGCTATTATTTGGTAGAATATATTGCATAATCACGTTTTTCGTCATAATACAAATTCGTAGAAATACCCTGTGTATGAAAATTTCATAGTCCATTTATTTTTAAGTCATTTATTTTTTATTTACAATATTACTAATTAAATCAGTGTTTTTCAAAGTTAAAAAGGGCAATAACGAAAGCAAAACAAACAATAATCAATCCAAAAATGGGTGTGTGTCTAGCCAAGATTGTGTGCGATTTTCGATTGTGACGAGAAGTAAAATTATTCATCAAATAATATCGTATATATTGAATAATGCAGCCTCTTTCTGAACGCTATTCAGATAAGTATGGTCTATTGGGTCGTTCGGAAAGTCGAGATTGTTTGGGAAAAAATTCTTACCAGAAAATTCTATCATTTAATTATTAGACATTGATTCCGGTATCTAATGTCTAATAATTACCAGGCAGAATTTTCGGTACGAATTAATTTTCCCAAACGGACATGACTCTCCGAACGACCCAATATGTGTACATTTCAGGGGATAAGAAGGGAAAATATAATGTTTCACATTTTGTGAAATTTGAGGTGGCAGAACTTTCTGTTAGCTAGAGATCGCCCTGAACCTTTCATCGACGCAAAAATGGATGTAATACATTCATCCATGCACAGTCGAAATTATATGAAGGGAGAAGAAGCATTTTAAAAAGCACATTTGAAGCTCTATAATGTAATTATATAGCACAATATACTTAGCTAAACGACTCTATTACACACATATATACAGATATACTGATCTGAAATATTTCATGTGAATGCTCTGATGTCACGATTATTCATTATCAGTGCTAAGTAAAATTGTTGGTGATAGACACATGTTAACAGAAAAGCACATGAGCAACAGAAATAGTGAATGCACATTTTTAAGCAATTATTATATTAACAATTATATTTCACATTACAATCTACAATTGTAGATTGTATATTGTTTTCTTTACAAATATGTATTGTGCTCTATACATAGCTAATGTATATTGTATATTGTGCTCTATACAACAACATATTGTAGATTGTGCAATATAGAGCACATAAGCATTTGGAAATCGTTTTAAAAAGCAAAATTGAAGTTCTGCAAAAAAGTAAAGGTCTTTTTTTTGGGGGGGGGGGGAGGGGAGAAGTTACAAGGAAAAGAGATATCATGTTCGGATTTTTGCATATTATATTTTGACATTTCACATATTTACACTTACGTGTAAAAATAAAATGAATAATATGCCTTGTGTACCTGCTGGTATATACCTGCTGGTAAACGTCGTACGCTTCTTATTGGGCGACATTTTTCTTATTAAATTATCTGGAACTTATGCCAACATTTAATTTTAAACATTGACAAAATGGCGATCATTTGAATAAAAAAGTTCTTTTTATTACATTTTGCGATCTCGAAAGAATATTTAATCAATGAAAATTAAACTTTTCAGTGGTGTAAACTCCAGCAAAAACCATTATCTTTCTTTTAAATAAAAAATTAAATAAAACTGTTTTTTGTTCTCGAAAAAAATAGTTGCGAAGTTATAAAGCGCAAAAAGTAACAAAAGAAAAGTAAAAAGACATATGACAATTGACTATCACAAAAGATAGTACGATAAATTAACATGATATAACTATCTGCGATAACCCTCATTTTACCAATTGAATCAACATAATTACCTATTTCAAAATACTCGTTACGCTATTCTTTCGTAAGAAAGTTTAGATTCGGAAAATAAGTTCTGAAGATAAAGAGTAAGAAAACGAAAAATAAAACTAAATTTTAAAAAAGGGTAAATTTTACATAACATTCTATTGTCTGTGATAGTAATATCGGAAACTACATACTGAATACCTATAAATCATATGAGCAAATTTTCCGAAAGTATTAAGAAAATTTATTATGTAATTTCTTCATTTTTGCACGATGTATATATTTGTTACAAACTTTTGACGCATACAATATTATGTACAATACGTAATATCCACATCATCGACGTTATGAATAACAGGAATATGCAGATCCCCTTTTCAAATTTTCTGTTTGTCCTCACGTAAATAATAAGTTTTTTATCTTCATTATTCAAGTTTACGATCGAAATATGTTTAATGTAAAATGGTGTTGCTGTTAAAAAGCATGTGGAAGTTTATACTTTACAGCCCTAATACATAATGTATATAGATAAAATAATAAACCATAAATCTTACTGATAAAGTATGATACCGTTTCTTTTATTCATATAAAATAAAAGGAAGTTCCGTATGCTAAATTTATGGTTCTTTCAGAAAACAGTTTATGATAAATAACTTTTCCAGTACAAAAAATATCGAAATTTCAAATATAATAAGTTTTAATTGCTGGAAAGATTCTGCATTTTATTTAAGAAAATTTTTAGATATAATCGACCAAAATATACTTTTTTATGTATGGCACGCTCTCTTATAAAATGCGCACCTCGATATTTCATACCTCATTTTGAGGAAACATTTGTGACGTATTGTATTCTGTTAAAATCAAACAGTCATTATTTAAATTGCGTATTATTTATAATGCAATTCTACATGGTTTTGAAAATTAAAGACCAACGGTTTATGTAATAAATAAATGTCATATATTCAAAGGCCATTCAGATTCATATTACCCATGTATTATGCGTAACTCGATTTTAAGGAAAATTATGAGATTTAAAACAACAACCGCATGTAAAACGCATAAAATACGGCATTTTGGGGCTAAAGTTTCATTTACAAATACACTTTTTGAGGAAGATTTTTAATATTGTTGGCATATTCTCTCAAAAATAATTAAACGTTTAAAATGATGAGCTGTTATCAGTGAATTTATTTCGATGTTCATAGGGTTGGACTTGAGCCTATAATACCAATCTGCTTCGACTTTTTAAGTTCAGGACTCAATTAGAAACAATTGAGTCTTGCAGCAGAGTTTAAACCATTATTGGCTTGTAAAGTTCTCAGCAATGCATTGCCATTTAGTGTGATATGTATAGTCGTGGGAAAAAAAAGTAAATCCCCCCTATTAACTCCTCACCAAATTATCGTAGACGAAAGTTACCGGTACCGAAGGATTGGAAATAAAGTCTACTTTTAAATAATGTATATAAAATTTTCTGAGGGGGCCATCTACATATTAAAACGAATCCAAACTTCATTTTTTTCAATGGCAATACCCAATTTTAACGAGATATTTCTAATATTCGGTTCAAACTATGCCTAGACACCAAATTTCAAGTCATTTGAATGATAAATTTTTGATTTATAAACATTCAAAATTAAGTACTTGTAATGTTAAATTACATTTTCATATCTTTATTTATATCTCCTGAAATTATGCTCATAATATGCTAATTTTTTTTTGTCGCAATGATACTCATATACCCGAACATAAATATGATGAATTTGCAATTTTTATAATTTTATGATATGAATTATGAATTATGAAATTTATATTCGACAAAATTGTGAATTGCAACCTACAATTTTTTTGATGGATTTAGATTTATTAAGTCCTGCTTTATGGAAATCCAAAATTTCACATTTTTCTCCCAAGTAGTTTTCAAATTGGGCTTAAAAAACGGCAAATTGATGGTTTAAGGGGCCAACCATGATAGAAGTGAGTAGATATTTTGAAATTTATTCTGCTGTCCTGTAATCTAAAATGCTTCATTGACTCCTTGAGTGGTGCTTCAGGTGCCTTGATCAAGAAGGGGGCTCTCTCGGTTAACAATCAAGTACGGAACTTCAATTTGGATACAGCCCTTAAAATACGCTCGTTTTAAAATAATTAATTTCTCGGAAACTTATGATACGAATTGCATAAAAAGTTGTTTTTAGGCTAAGTGAAGGGTGTAGATTTCATTTATGCTGTCGGAATTGTGTACTTCTATTCAAAAAAAAAAAACCAAGTTATGGTTTGTTTTAATATGTAGATGGCCCCCTAAGCAAATTTCATATACATCATTTAAAAGTAGACTTTATTTTCAATCGTTCGGTACCAATAACTTTCTTCTACGATAATTTGTTGAGGAGTTAGTAGGGGGTGTTTACTTTTTTTTCCGACGAATGTACATGATTAATTGCATCTATGGATGAAAAACCTAAGTTGCACCACTTTCTCTATAAAACATCAAATTTCAGGTTTTACTCACAATAGCAGTATTACAATAATAAAATTCCGATTCAATTTATTATAATGTTAGAGTACAACTTTTTTTTTTAAGTTGTTATAAAAAGGGAATTGTTGCTTAAACTAATAATAATTATAATTATTTTTAAAGAACATTAAGCTTGAATCCCCCAATGGTCTTTCGATAGCTCCAGAGCGTTCCTTACATAATAATAACAATAGTTATTAGAATACATAATAATTATTAGAAACACATAGGAACACTAAATGGTGGAAATTCACTTGGTGTTGTAATTTTTTATTTATATTTTCGCGAGATCATCTGCAAAAATTTTTTAATAAGAAAATAGAATGTCAATATTTTTTGTAAAAATCCAAAATGAATATTAATGTAATTGGGCAAGCTGTTCTTCGATAAATCTATTTGCGTTTCATAGGTGTTAAAATTTTTTCCAGAATTCTCGACTCTAGTCTCAACATTAGCTTCAAGTGGAAATGTTGATGATGAGCAATAGATTTATCGCAAATAGGTGTATGGAAAATATGTAGTAAATTTCATAATGAACCGCTTCAGCAAGTATACATGGTAAATACATGCAAGTATATATTTCATCCAGAGGTGAAACGTACCATACATGAAAATTTGCAAAACATAAACTTTACAAATCTGCGATAACTGGTTTCATTAGGAAAATATTTCCCAAAACCCCTTGACAAGGAAATGATAGAGGCGCCAATATAAAAGCGTACATCATAAGGACGCAACATGTTCTGCAAACAAATTCGAGGACTTTAGTTACTCCACATGCAATCTTACAGTCGAGCGTTGTGAGTCATCGCCAAGACATATTCACATGCAATGACTTTTTTTGATATTCTGCAGCATATTTAGACCTTTCTCTGAATCATCTAATACAAAATGGATATATAGAAACGTTTGAGAGGTATCTCTATGTATCCGTCTGAAATACTATGGGAATATTGAATAGAAAATATCAAAACTGTATTGTTCTTAACTGCTTCAGTGTATAATGCACTAAAAGAGTCGGAGAAAACACTGACAATGCCCTATGAATATGCCATATTAAACATTTTCCAGACAAAAGATAACTTATAATTTTCATGTCTTACTAGTTTTCTGGCACTCCTACTCTTTGAAGTAAGTTATTTAAAATTGATGCCATAAATTTAAAATTCCATAAATGTTTGCTCACGTACTGCTAATGGTTATAAACCTAAAAGCCTTTGTATAAAGCAAATCTACCTAAGCTTTACCACTCGTTTTATACTGTCGAGAAATGTCTGACTCTGTTTTACAAAACACATCTCAATACATACTTGATTCTGAATGATTCTGAATCATATAACGCTGTTCATGATGATTATTAATTATAGACAATGGTACCTCTCCACTATTCTGTGAATCTGACATAATCTGAAGTAATATGATTTTGTGCTATAAAAAAAAAAAAAAAAAAAAAAAAAAAAAAAAAAAAAAAAAAAAAAAAAACTGATGAATTTTAAGCTTAAGATTAAAAGAAAGAACTTTTTACCTTCTTAAACATCTATTACTCTGCATATAACCATGACTGTCTCACAAGCAGATAGTCTAAAATCCTTCTTTATGTTGAACACTTTTGTAATTTACGTTGCCTGTCTATTGCGAACACATAAATTAAATCACCTTTCAATTTTGTTTTAGGCATTTAAGGTTCTTTGGATAATTTAAAAAAAAAAATGATATCCACGTAAATGCGTTAGATAAACCTAAAATAAAGTGATAATCAAATAATCAAATACGGAAAAGATGATAAACGTAAAGTTATAATCTCTATATATAAAGTTAATAAATCATTAATGCACTTATATTGCTGGCACGATCCCTTTCATAAAAAGTTTCGGCATTATCTTTGAAACATTAATAAAGACGTTAGATTGTTATTTTAACCTGATATTAGAAGAGAGCGCATATCGAAGGCATAGTGGTCAAACAAGTCAGGTGGAATTAGGTTGTGTAAAGTAAACTAGGTGTTATATGTGAATATTTTATGCGGTATATATGTGAAGTTCTCTTTCTTAAAAGAAATATGTTTTCAGTGATCTAAGTTGTCAAGTGTTATATTGTGAATATGTGAACCTAACAGTGTCAAATAATGAAAATCGTGATAACTGATTTTCAAATTCAGAGGAATGTTAATCAAACTCTAAATTCACAAATCTTTTATACACTAGATTTATTAATTCATGGCAATGCTAACCAATTTCAGAATCAAATAGACAGATTTTTGCATCATGAAGAAATTTTTTGTTAAAAATTGTCTATATAAGTACTAATTTTTTATAGTGTTTGGAGGCTTCTTTTCTAAAAGTAAATGATTAGAATAATGTTTCAAACATATGTTTGAATTTTATAAAAGTAAATCAGTGTAAGTGATTTCATTCGGTAATAACAACATTTAAACAATAAATATTAATTTTTAAAGCTATTCATTACAACATTCTATTTAGATTCATTGCATTGATTATTAATATTGTTAATACAGGGATTTCTATAAAATCGCTTGTGGAAATTTAAATAATTAATACGCTGAGGGGTTCCCAAACTTTTAGACCGACGTACCACTAAATAGAAGCTCATACTTCCGCGTACCAGCAGATGACAAACTCCAAACTAATACAGAAAAATGTGCGTAAACAGGTTGTTGTATGAAACAGAAGAAACGAAAACAAAATGAATGATTTTGGAAAAGCATGCGAAGGAATAATTTTTTTTTTATAATAATTAATAGCGTATTTATCAGTATAAATTATATCAATTTTTAGCAACAAGTGGATGTATTTAAATAGAGAACATAAATACTAAATAGCTTTGCTAAACATGAAAAAAAAAATACATTTGGAGTGGCCTTGTTCGTCAATCTATTTTATATGAATAATATGTTTATATAAATAGTAAACTACGCTTAAGAAAATTTAATGAGTGAATAACGTACATAAAAATTCACAACCCCTTTAAAAATAAACTTTTTATTAATGTTAGATCGAAGCACGTTGAAACAAATAATATACGCCCATACAATATCGTAATAGAAGAAAACTTTTTTTTTTTTTTTTTTTTTTCTTCAGGGCGGATAAATATCAACTCAACATTTAACGAAGCAGTAGTTCCATTAAAAAAAAATCTAATTGGAATTGCATTAAAATAAGAGAAAGCAACACGGTGCAAATGCAGCAATAACAGAAAACTGACACCGCGAGCCGGAAACCTCAAAAATTAAGAAAGAGGATGTGGTAGGAGGGATTAAGCTGTTTTTGATTTCTCATGCTGTACTTTTTATTTCCTTTCTCTTACCAGTATCGAACTTGTACATACCAGTAAACAGAGCTTCATGTACCAGTACTAGTACGCGTATCATAGTTTGACAACCCCTGCATTAGAGACAACAGTATAAGTGCCGGTTTTTTTTAAAGACGTGAAGTGCAACTCTAGAGCTTGCTGTGTTAGAGGATAAATTGACGTAGGGACGTTGTTCAAAATAGTTTACAGAAACGCGCACACATGTATACACCAAGAAACTGTTTTGCTATTGTTGTTTTTGGAAAAGTGTTAACTTATACTAATTTCTTTTCCAACAAGAAATCGTCCAAAGAAGTATTAAGACAATTTCGTGAAAAGTGCGGTAAAACAGCATTCACTATCCGACTCAACAATTAATTGAATTTGCAACAATTTTATTAAGATCATACACTAAACTCACTTGCTGAAACAAGTATTCCATAACATTATTAATCATGCAGATACTAACAGAGAAATCAGCAAAATAACGGCTGCGCAATTAGGGCGAACGGAACGTCTGTCTACTGGACGGCCGCCATTTGGCGATCAAGTGGACAACTGCCCCGATGCCAGGCAGGTATACGTATTTGGCTAAGGAAATCTGGCAGCTAGGGACTTGGTCATCGGTTTGGAGACAGCAGATATCTGCAATGTACGCTAATGGCGCCTGTTGCATGTAAAATCCGTCGTGGGTGCAAAGTCTTCCAAGTTACCTGTGAATTATACCTCAGGAGATGCCTTGCCAGGTGCACCTGACCAAGGTTCTAAATTACGAGACCAAATTGGTAGCAAAGCGCAGGCACAAAACAACAAGATCAAAATGTTAAGTAACCGGATTAACTAAGTGCACAACTAATCAGTAGGCACAGCCGATCGGATGCAGGTCTAGGCACTCGTCAGATTTATGGACGCTCCGCAGCGATTAGGCGGTCACCGACCCTATTATAGGTACCAAACCCGTTCAGCTGGGTCAACCAGGCATGTAGGAGTCTGATCATGGGTTACAAAGAAAGCAAACATGCAGATACGTAACTAAAAGTTCAAGAAGAACAATTTAAACATCTACTATAGTTTAGAAGAATAAAAAAGTTTTTGGTATTCCTTTTGATTTTATTTTTTTAAATGTAACATTTTTTTGGTGTGTGTGTGTGGGGGGGGGGGGAAGATATCACAGTGTAATAACAAATTGATTTATATAAAAGTGATAACATCTCTTTTTAAAAAGTTGTACACATTTTATCAATGTATGAAAAAGTGAAACAATAAAATAATAATGCTGGTATTCAGAGAACAATAACCTGACATTCTATTAAATTGCAGTTACATGAGACACAGTGTAGGATACTTAGCTTGTAATCTTTTTTATTACAACTCATTTCTAAAAATTTATTTGAAACGTATAACATTAAATAATGGGCGATTTTATTTGGAAATATCACTATCTTAGGAAGAAAATAATAAAATTTTTAAACATTGCTCATAAAAACCTTAATTAGTTAGATTGCAGTTATAATAGTTTTGTAAAACTCCTTTCGATGTATGAAAACCTAAGACAATAAAAAAATATTGCTGGAGTCTAGAGAACAATAACGTGACACTCTATTAAATTGCAGTTACATGAGATTCCGTGTAGGGTGCTTATGTACATATAAGCTTTTTTATTACAATTCAGTGTCCAGATATATTTTCTAAAAAAATATTTCAAACGTATAACATTTAATAAGTTAGGATTTTATTTTCAAATATCAATATTTTAGAAAGAAAATAATATAATTTAAAACATTTCTCAATAAAACCACAATTACTTAAATTGTAGCTATAAAATTTTTATAAAGAGTTGCAAAAGTTTTATCGATGTATAAAAAAAGTTGATATTAAAAGAATATGCTGGGGTTTAGAGAACATTAACTCGACATTCCATCGAATAGCAGTCACAAAAGATTCCAAGTAGGATGCATAGCTTGTAAGCTTTTTTATTACAACTCAGTGTTAAAAATAATTTCTAAAAAATACGAGGGTGAGTCGGAAAATAAGTTTCCCCTGGTGACTGTGGGCAGAGGTGTGTATGAAAGACAAAAAATGTAATGAGACATTAAAGATAAAACATAACATCATTTTTCACATAAGTGCCAAGTACATTGAGACACTTTATCATACCGCTATATAAGCTTCAAAAAACTCTCCAGGAAGAAAATCAGGGGTTTGCATACGGACGAAGCGTTGAACGACTATGCACGAAAGACGACACAGTAGGTGAACTCGAACACGCAAGACAACGATACACCATTGGGTAGAGGTCGGCCGCGATTAAGCAGAGGGTGTACCCAGTCGTGTATCGGTGTCTTGCACGTTCGAGTTCACCTGCTGTGTCGTCTTTCGCCCATAGCTGTGAACTCGAACGTGCACACTGTAAAAAAAAATGGTAACGTTCATGTAAAATCCAGGAACGTTTCGCCTTTTCTCAGGTTTTCAGAATAATTTAGCTCTTTCCTGTGAAATTCTGGTTTTCTTATCTGAAACGTTCTTGAACAAAAGTTGGAAACAGCAAAACGCTGCGGCCGCCATTTACTATTTTTTTTGCTATAATCCGTTGCTTGCGCGCGAGTGTCGAAAACGAATTCCTTAAAGGAATGTAAAAAAATCAATATGGAATGCAAATAAATCAATAGACGACATAATCCTTTACGTCTCTATTGTCAACACCATTGAAATGAAAATACAATACCTCTGTGACATCGCTAAGAGATTATCTCTCGTACTTGTCTGTGGAATGTTTAACGAGCAGACCGTGTAAAAAAAAATACACCTATTATTTGGAACTCCATTAACCAGGGGACCATCAAACATGATTCTCACCGATTTTGATTAATTTAAAGTATGTTTTAGAGTTCTTATCTCTAATTATTCTTGTGAAAGGATTTCTTCAAATGGGCCTTAGAATTTCAGAAATTAGATGCCGAGGTTTAAAATACCGTTATAAACGTTTTATATATATAAGCGTTTCAAATACCCATTAGTTTGCAGCTCTCAATGTGTCTTTCGTGGTGTGAACGCAGAAGGCTGGCACGCCACCCGTACGGCCCGAGTTCGATGCTACCTCTTGGCTTTTTTTTTCTTTTTTAATTAATTTTATATTTTAACACTTTACAATTTGATTTAAATTTGATATATATTTGACACTTTGAATTGCTGCAAATTTGAATTTTTTTTTCGGAAAAAATATACAATTACGTTTAGGATTTTTTTTTTTTCATGAAAATTTATATGTTTAGGATTTTTTTTTTTTCATGAAAATTTATATGTATTTTATCTAACTTGTAAACTAACATAATTACTGACGAAAATCTAAAATATTTTATGTCTAGATTTTTTTTCTAATTATTATTTACATATATTTTTATATTTTAAGCAAAGTTCAGAAACAATATATCATATATATATTTACTTTATTGAATTTTAACTGAAAATTTATTTTTTCGTGTAAATTATAAATAATAATTTTGATGTCAATTTCAAAATATTTTTTCATTCCAACAAATAATGATAATAAAGCGAAAATTGTCAAATGGAAATATAAAAATCGTCTGCGGATCCCGCATGCTGTGAAATGTCAGTAATGTTTTGCTGTCAACAGAAATATTCCTGGTATTTCGCAGGAAACTTACTGGCATTTCTGTAGAATGTTTTTAACATATACAGTAAAGTTCCAGTCATTTTCAAGAAATGTTTCTTGGAAATAATGGGCAACTCAGCTGCCCATTTTTTTCCCAGGAATGTTGCGGAATTTTTTTTACAGTGCAAGACGCCGATACACCATTGGGTAGAGGTCGACCACGATCAAGCAGATGGTGTACCCAATGGTGTATCGGATTCTTGCACGTTCGAGTTCACCTGCTGTGTCGTCTTTCGCACATAGCAGTTCAACGCTTCGTCCGTATGCAAAGCCCTGATTTTTTCCTGGAGGGCTTTTTGAAGATTATAAAGCGATATGACAAATGTCTCAATGTACTTGGTACTTATGCGGAAAAATAAAGTTATGTTTTATCGTTAATGTCTCATTACCTTTTTTGTCTTTCATACACACCTCTGTCCGCAGTCGCCAGGGGAAACTTATTTTCCGACTCCCCCTCGTGTTTCAAATGTATAACACTAAATAAGGTTGGATTTTATTTTCAAATATCAATATTTTAGAAAGAAAATAATATAATTTTAAATCATTTGTCAACAAAACCTCAGTTAGTTAAATTGAAGTTGTAAAAGTTTTATATTGAGTTGTAATATTTTTATCGATGTATAAAAAAGTAAAATAAAAATAATGCTGGTGTTTAGAGAAAAATAACGTGACTTTCTACTAAGGGACCTCAGAACTCTTAAAGCTTTAAAATTTTCGAAATTTTAATTTTTTTAGATGTTAAATTCCTATCTTTTCTGAACATTTTGATATAATTGTTTTCTTGAAATTCCCATTAGAACAGAAGTTATGGCTTTTAGAATTATACCCGCTCAATAGCGGAAGCGACGTTTACGAAACTTTGAAATCATTTTTCTCCAAATGACGTTTTTGGGCATAACGCGCTCAATATCTGAAACATTTATGAATATTTTTTAATGAAATTTCGAAAATATATGTTTCCTGTTAGTCTGTATAAACTGAACCTATAATTCCCTTTTTATTGTTCAAAAAAATATATTTTTAGATTATTATACTGCTGAAATTTTCAAAATTTTGTATCAGCTAAATACAACTTTGTATTAAAATATAAAAATGTTTTAAATACAAATTATAGAATATTTAATAAATAGGTTCAGAGTAATTATTACAATCTGAAGCATGATTAGGCACAAAAAAATTTCATTCTAGTTGCATAATTTATTTTGTAATCATGCGCGTAATCTGGTATACCAATTTTCTGAGCGACAATTGTCTGAGAGTTTGGAAATCCCAATAAATACTGCATTTTTTTAAATACATAAAGTCAAAAAATGTACTGTCATTCCAATAAAAATTGTGGTTTAAATTCATATACATTTTAAGATATTAAATGTTTAAAATTGTCTCTTTTTTCTTTTTTCCAATTTTAAGAGTTCTGAGATTCATTAAATTGAAATTACTGGAGATTCCATGTAGTATGCTTATGTACATCTAAGCTTTTCTATTACAATCCAGTGTTCAGAATAATTTGTAAATATTCATTTGAAATAAATAACATTAAAGAACGCTGGATTTCATTTGGTAATATCAATATGTTTCAATGAAAATATATTTTTAAATCATTTCGCAACAAAACCTCAGTGAGATTGTATACACTCTCATCTATGATCACTTTAACGATTAATAGAAAATTGACATTTTAAAGGAAAATGTCTAGCAGTTATGTAACGTCCATCAATTAATGAAGAAAATAACCTTATAAATGTGTTATGTTCGTCTGCAGTGTACCATTACCATGCGGAGTTATTAAATTACACTTACACAGAATTGTATATAGGATGTTTAGAAGCGTTTTGTTAGAATTCAATGTTGAGAGTCATCTTTAAAAATTGATTTGAAATTTGTAACATAAAATATTATTAGATTTTGTTTGTAACTATCAATATTTTAGAAGTTAAATAATAATTTTTAAATAATTTGCAACAAAAATTCAATAAATTAGATTAAATGAAGAATTATAATAATTAATAAATAAATGACGATTTGAAGTAAGATTTGTACCATTTTCAAACATATGTGTCATTTCTATCAATTGAATAAAATAACTTTATAAATGTATCATGTTGGTCTTTAGTATATTAAATATGTGTTTATTTAATATATCACAGTCACATTAAATAGTAAGCAGTATCTTTAGAGGTTTATTTATTACAATTCAGCATTTAGAATGCAAAATTATTCAAAATGTATAACTTAAGTATATTGAAAGAAGGAATATGAAAATCCGCGACAAAAAAAAAATAAATAAATAAAATAAAATAAAAATAAATAATAATAATAATAATAATAATAATAATTATATATATATATATGTATATATATATATATATATGTACTAGGGGGCTCTGCCCCCTGTAAGCTACGCTCGCCAAACCCCGTTCAGATACCGCAGAATCTAAAAACACGCTAATCTGATGAGTTTTTAAAATATTAGAGAAGACTGAATTATGCTGAAAAAAGCTGTGCAGATCTCCTTCCATTCAATTCCCTTTGATTGCAAAAATTTCAGGCAGAATCAGTTGCTGTTAAGACATCCAATGGTTGTTTTCGTTTTTGATTAAAGAGGATCAGTTAAACATTTGAAAAGAAACTAAAATAAAATGAATTAATTATACAGAGTCTTTGTCTCCCGATATTTTAAAACAATCTCTATAACAATAGTCTAAGTCATGTGACTATCATCAACAGTTCCGGGTGGACCACTTCTCTTTTTATACTCTAGGTGACATTTTGGTACTTTAATGTTAGCCAGGCACATGTGATAAGTCACCAAAACTTATTCTATTGCCCTCATTTCATCTATATTATAATAGTTCAAATCATCAACCGCCATAAACAAATACGGTCTGATAATTTCGCCTTTCATATGAAAGTTTGGCACAGATGTCATATAGGGGAGAGGGGGGTACCTTTGAACTGGGGGCACCTTTGAACACTGTAAATATTTTCCTTTAAATAAATTACATTTTTTAAATATATACGGCAGCACAGTACTACTGCTTCAATGTCACAAGAATACAAAGCTTTACTATTCTGCACGTTTACTACTGTCTAAGCAAGATACGTATATTTTGCTTTCTTGAATCTAAACTTAACAAAATAAAGTTGTAAGCTTTTTGTTGATAATCTTGCAACCCTAAAATTATAATTTATTATTTAATACCTAAATAAAGATGTTAGCTTTAACTTATAAAGATTGTTTTATTCAAATTCTCAAACCTAATAGAGTAAATAGTTGTAATGATAAATTTGATGTGATGGGGCACCATTGAAAGGAAAAGTTGGGCACCATTGAACAATTAAAACTAGGGGATAAAGAGTTATAGATACATTTAAATATTATTATTGTTGATTTTTTTTTAAATATGAAAATTAAGAGACTAATTAAGTGTTATTATACTTAATATGAAAGTTGTAGTGATGCAGGGCTTCAACTTCAGGCAAATTCAGGGCACGCAACAATAATTCATGATTTAACAGATTTGTCTAACAAACTCTACACTGTTTCATTTACAATGGTAAACATTATTTCTGGATTTCATAAAACAGGGTTTTATCCATTTTCCATAACAGTTTGAATGAAAATGATTTCATTTTAGTTCAATTTCCTCCAAAAAGAAATCTTCATTACATTGGTCAGATTAAATTGCTTAATATCAGGTTTCTTCGTAAAGAAGAACACGCGATATATTTTTCAGAGGCATCATACATCAATTTGGTGGATTTTAAGGATATTATGTAAAAAAAATTGCCACAATTAAACATAATTGGAGGGATTCTCCGTTGTGTCTCAACAATGTGCTTTGATGGATACAAATTTGGCTAAATAATAAAAAATTAGTAATTTCATTTAAATGTAATTGTGTAATTTTATTCTAATTATTTTATATTTTGGAAAGATATGCAGATTTTAATAAAAACTGTCAATATTATCATATTTTGTTTATTTGTTCAAAGGTGCCCCTAGCTTGTTCAAAGGTACCTCTACATGGGGCATGTTTGAACATAAAACTTTCAGCTTTTTAAAGCCTCACAACACATTTAATTTATCATAAAGACTGTAATTTTTTATTTCATATGATGCAGAATTACATTCTTTCTCTCACAAAATATTTAAAATTGAATAAATATAATTCAAGTGAGAAATATGTAGATTTTTTAAAAAATTGTTCAAAGGTGCCTCCTTTTCCCCTCCGTATTGGCGCGATTTTTTTTTCGACGCCAATTTGGGGAACGCATCAACATACGGGTTACCATATCAAGCAAAATAACGATTCTTTGGCACCATTTAAGTACACGTTGCGTAATATGACATTGGAGTTAGAAAAAAATCGCCTTAATATGGGTACGTATAGGGCATCTGTGCCAAAAGTTTTCCATTTTTATTAAAAAATCCATTTTTTTAGAATAAAACTACATAAAAGTTGCCATCGTCGCAAAGAATTCTTGGTACTGTTACGCTAGCTGGGTGCAAATCTCGCCAACAGCTTCTTTTCAACTGGCCAGTTAGCATTTTTTCCATTTTTCGAGTGGTAAATTAAACCATTGATTTGAAGTTGAAATTAAATGTCATGGTTTGTTGCAATATTTAATATTTGGCCATGTGTCATATACGCACCCACAGGTTTAGCGTGATTTTTTTTAATGAAAATTTGGCGAAAACCTCGTTTTCGAATTCCAGTTACATATGTATTTTTGGTACTACATAGTTATCCCGTCGACCAAAAATCTATCGCTAAGCTATAAGATTAAATGCTAATAATGGTTGATCGTAAATGTCACATTAACTTGACTTTAAGCAAGTTAAACGTGTTTACGTCATCAAGTGATTTTTATTTCGACGTTTTATTTGTATATTTATTAATTTTATACTAATTTATTTCTTCTTTCGTTATTTAAAATAAATATTATGTCAATTTGCATAATCTGGCGAGTGGTTTGGCGAAATTGGTCGACGGAATAACTAAGTAGTACCGTATTTTTTAATTATTTTCTATTATTTTCAAAAGGAAATAACAAAAACAAAATAATTGATAACTATAGAACAGAATAATTCATATAATTTTAGAAAAGAAATAAAAGTAAATAAACATTTATTATTAAATAAACAACAATAGCCGGGTAACCATGTCAATCAAAATAATGCCATTTTGGTGCCAATTAGGTACTCAGCTGCGTATATGACATCTGTGCCTAGTATTTTTCTTTTAGTTTTGTTTTTTGTGAAGTGAAAGCCATCAATTTTAAATGTTTCAGTAGTGCTTTTCCGCTACACGGACACCATTGTCGCCAAGCGTAATAGTTGGCGCAAAATGAAAATCATGTGAATTTAAACATTTGAAAAATAAAAGAAAAGACACTGTCGATAGTAAAGTGAGCATTTTAAAAATATAACATTTGAAAATTACAGACTTTTCGAACTATTTTGTTAAACCACAAATATATACTTAAAATAAGTGAACAAATAACTGTTATGCAATAAATTAATAAAATAAAACTCATATTAATCTGCTGGCATAAAATTAAAAATCATTTTCACGATCAGGGTTGAAATAATTGGCGCATTAGCATACATTCTGTCATGGTGTCCGTACAACGGAAAAGTACCGTTTCTGTTTTAAATGAAAGTTTTGTATTTTAAATAAAATGAATGAAAGGATTATATTTTAAACGGAATTAAGGAAATATGAAAAAAAATGCGACGGGAAAAATGTTTGGCGATTTATCACCTGCGTCTCGCTAACATAAAAATACCGAGTTCTTGATTTCTCTATCAGAATCTTTCGATTTGGCGAACGATTGTTCAAGTAAATTGAATTATGAATAAAAGTAACATGATACATTTCTTATCATACATTTAAGGGAGGCCAAACTGGTTGCCAAATTAGTTTAAAATAATAACCTTTTCTAGAATACGAAAAAAAAAATCTGTTATGATTAAAATTTGATTTGCCATCATTAGAGAAAAGTATTTAAAATTAGAAAAAAATTAATCTTTCGAAACCTAATTCGAATTTAAAAATTCTATTACCAGTTTTGAGATCTGTAGATCAGTAGAGATTTTTGGTGTTAATTTTATCGCAAAGTATTCCATATTTTAGGAGAAATCGAAAACATAATCTGCTGTTTAATCAGTCGTTTCATAGAATAGTTACATAAATTCGTTTCAATTCACTCGTTTCATAATATCCGTTTCATAAACGCGTTTCATTAGGATTTTATATATATAGGGTAGATGTAGTAGTATTCACAAGAATTTTTATGAAGTTACATAAAAATTCCGAGACGCCCATAAGATTACAATATGATAGGATTTAGATTGAAAATATGAAATACACATTTACGGAAATTACGTTTTTGAAGTAATTCACAACAAGAACTCGATTAGTTAGATAACATTGATTTCTGTAATGATCAATAAAAAAAGTGCAATTTAAAATAAAATTTCTAGCATTTTTTGCCTGAATAGATTTACATTTTCTAGATGGAAATAAGTCCACCTAGAAAAAAAAGTCGTAAAACATAGAAATGTTTCGCGCTTGCCTTTAGATAGAATTAACATACAATTTAAATTCAATGGCACTTAGTTGACATCATGTGCAATATCCATTAACTATTTACTGTAACACATAAAAGTCCAAATAATTTCAAATCATTACATGAATAAAAGTATAAATAAATAAGTGAGCAAAATATAATTTGGTGTGTTTAAATTTTAGGGTCATTTTTACGTATGAATAACGCCTTACATATATAAAGTTATAATGTAAAATTTTATAGACAACCGTTATTCAGCCTATAAAATTTCGCAAGTACAAATCGTAAAGGGATCGTATAAGTACAAGTAATATTATATTCTACAATAAAGTGATAACCTGAAACTTTAATGCATTTTATTTGAGTAGCTTGAAAGAACGAATAAAAGTTCAAAGTATCTCTCCATGTAACACACTGAAATTCAATATAGATCGAAACCAAACGTGAAAAACTTACTGAATATAATTTCCTTCAAAAAATAATATTTCTTTATGTTTTGTGAAAATAATAATGAAATCGTATGAAAAGTTAGTTTTATTTTTGTAATGTTTATTATAATTTTTTAATTTAATTAAACACAAAATACGTATGTAGAATTGATTTAAAAATTGATTTAAAACAGTTTTTATTGAGAATAACTTACCTAATAAAATATCAAATATGTCGATTCTTAACTTATAAAAGCTAAATTATAAAAATATGTATTAATAAAAAACAAGATAACACTGTTTTTTTTTGGTTTTTTTTTTGGCAATGGATAGCTGAATCTACAGAGCACAGAGGTCTGAAAATTTTTATGAAAAGTTCAAGGCCTGATGTACCTGAGGCTCAAAACTGTAATTTCTTTTCATAATTTTCATTTTTTTTTATAATCAGCCAAGATATTATTTAAAATCTTGTCAGAAATAATTATTTTCCAAAAAATGGCCAAAGCTATTTCTAGACCTGATTTCACAGCGGAAATGAAAAAAATTAAGAATTTTCAGCGAAATGTAAGAAAACTAAATAAGATTTCGATTTGAAAATGACCGAGTACAAGTAGAAAAATATTTTTCTTCGGCGTATAAAATTTTGCAAAACCCGGCCAGTAATTTTTCTTAATGTTTGCAAAAAAGCGGCGACAAACTTCTTTTTATACAAAGACCCAAGAAAGAATCTAAAAGGACGAGACATTCATTATAAACGGAAGTAAAAGGAATTCTGTCTCGACCGATCCCTCTATCTAATTTCCGAAATGAAAGGATATAACTGTGATTTTTTTTCTAATCAGCGAAACCTAATTAACATAAAATTCGTAAGCATGACTAGAAAATGTTTTACATAGGTATACATATTTTTGTAAAAATTGGAAGGTAATATTTCTGAATTTTAGTAAAAAAATAATGGCGACATATATATTTTCTTAGAAAATCAATAAAAGCTCAATGAGAAAATTTTGAATATCAGATATTAATTGCGTATTTGAAAAACTCGAAGGCGAGGAGGTGATGGGAAGCAGAAAGACAATGAAAATGAATTGATAAAAAAAATTAATCTGATGGAAGGTTTATTACAGGTAAACGTTTCCCCCTAAAATTGTCAAAATCTTGCATTTTTTCCTTAAAACTGATATAGCTTTCCTGTACCCAGACTAGAGGTTCATTTTGGAAGAGAATGGTTTTAATCGAGGTTTTTAATGTTCAATGATGCGTGCACAGTATGCCCAGTCTTAGATGACGAAGACATCGAGACTTCACTCCAGAAGTTCAGTTAAAGAGATATTGGTTTTCTCGAAACTTTTAATAAGAATCGAGGTTTTAATCACTGGCGGTTCCTTTGGAAAAATCTACCAGCAATTAATCCGCATATAATAATTTAAGATTCTTATCGCGAGCACGGGAAAAGTCGGGCGGTTCAGCTAGTGTTCTATATATCTAGTAAAAAAATAAGTAAAGACCATTTATATATTTGCATTATTTTATTTTTGTAGTGTACGTTTAGTATCCATTTTGCATGTACTCTAAAATTAAGTTATTGTGAGCTCACAATATCTATGTAAGTTATTTTTTAGAGATTTTTTAGAGTTATTTTCAATGTTACAAAAGTTTCATCGTGCTAATTTAACATAGTCCATGTATCACTAAATTTTGAAGATTTTTTTGACACATTCTAAAGTAAAACATCATATACCACAAGTGACTGCAGGGGTTAATGTGTGACATTTGTTAAAGATTCCTAATTTAAATCTCTCACCCTGTGCTTAGAGCCATGAAAGCAAACAGCTAACCCTTTGTACGGTGTACCGAGCTACTTACGCTCGTATTCACGAATAACTTCGACCCGGAGTTGTGCAGAAAACCCGGTTTAAAAACTCAAATGGCATTCACCGTCAACCCCACTTAACCGGTTCGAGGTTGAAATCTAACGCCGGGTTCAGTAACCCAACCTTGGTCTACAGCAGGTTTAACCCAGGATTTTTCAACCGAGTATGCGTGTTTAACGAAAAACCGAAAAACAAGCGCTGAGAGCGAGGAGAGGGAGAGGATCGCCATTTTACAATGGCGGCAGACGTGCTGATAGAATGTGCTGTGTAAAATATAGAAGTTCTGCTATTAAATAAAACGGAATAACATTATGCAAAGGTATGTAATCTCATATATATGTAATTATCTTCCATATTTTTATCTGATTTGTTTATATTTATGTATATAGCCTCTATATATTGAATACATGTTGAATTGTTTGTTTACATAAATACGTGTGGTCGCGAAAAATTTATTTGCCTAAAAAATAGCCAATATTACTTAAACAGCCGAATAATTGCTTCTAAAGTAACAACTGTCGAGTTTAAGGTCATTTATTTTTTGCAATTTTGATGTTAAAAAATTCACAAATGTATTTTAACAGGACCGAAATAAACGCCATACTTGCATAAGTTCTAATTAAAATGTGAGACTCAGGCTAATTTGCATTTTTGTTTAAGTAAAGAAATACACAGATTATCTTAGAATATCCATAGATTCGCTGTAGATTTTTGATCAGTACTTATAGAATGTTTTAAAATTAAATTTTGGGTCTATTGTGTAAAAGATACATTATTGTTTATGTACAAACTGAGATAAATATAAATCAGATCTATAAATTAGATATTTCAACTTAAAATTTAAACAATTTGAGATTTATTACTTTATTGATTTTTTTTTACGATTGTTTGTAAGCTTCTACGTATGTTTCCCAATTTTTGTGGAATTTGAAATATTTATTTTTATTGCATTTATTTTTCAATTGTATTTTAATTTCAAAATTATACATAATATAAAATATTGCATTAGTACTATTTTATACGAAAATAATAATAGTAATAATAAATCCTAAAATGAATAACTTTTCAATGTTACATCCTGAAATTGTGACTTTTTTTAGAGATCACTTATAATTTTTGCTTCTTAATTGACAGCTAAATTAAAATAAATTACCAAAGGGTTGAAATACGCTGGTAAAAAAAAAAAAAAAAAAAAAAAAAAAAAAAAAAATGCTTTTTTAAAATAACCCCACACCAAAAATATTTCTATCAGCCCTTGCAGTAATGATGACTATTTTTAAGGCAAATAAATTCTTCGGGATCATGAGTATTTATGAAAGCAAACAATTCAACATGTAATGAAGGAGATATAATGTATAAATATAAACAAACCAGTCAAAAAATGTATAGATAATATATATATATGTGTATGTATGAGATTACATATATTCTTCTATTTTTGGTAATATGTACTTTAAACTTTCTTTTTATTTCTATATCTTACACAACACCTTGAGAAACGTTTAATTTACTTAAATTAAAGAATGACACCAAAAAAGAGAAAAAAATAGAGGGAATGGGTAGGGTGGTACAAATGGGAACTTGTTTTTCTCCACTGATTCACAAACAACAGACAGCTCTTTTATTTATTAGATAATGTAAAATTATATGAAATTATTAATAATTTGAGTTGTTTTGTTAGATTACAAACTATCATTATTCTACCTATTTAGTCTAGAAATCTATCATTAATCAGTCATCAAAAAAAAAAAAAAAAAAAAAAAAAAAAAAAAAAAAAAAAAAAAAATCCCACTTTTAATTTCTATTCTGAACGAGATTCTTATTACATCTAATGAAGTGATATCTAAATGAGTTAAAAATATGAAAGTAAGAAGCTGGAAAAAATATAGAAAATAAAATAACATTTTCTAAATAAATACATTTTTTCAAATGCAACACTGCAACCAAAAACAAGTGTCTTCGTGCATGTAATAATATTTCGTAATTATTAGGCTAATTTATCAAAAAATAGTCAAAGACAATCAAGCTTTGATCTTGTAAATGTTATAATGGAAAAATTCTCATACAAATGGCTGGAGGAGAAGGGGTGGGGATAGGTCCTAAAAGCTGGTCGATAAAAATTCAACTTTCGGGAATATTTCACATTTATTTGTCCAGATAGTATTCAGAATACATTTATCATGATTTAGGAAAGGCCTTATTCGATTATATGTGTTGAATGAAAATTCATACACTATACACTAGTAGTCTTAAAAAGTTAAAAATATTTGTGTTCCTTAAAATAATATCTTATAAAATATCTCCACTGCACACAGTTTGGCAGCCTAAGAGAGACTGCTCAGAGCCGGCTAGGCCTGCCACTTAGAGCTTAACGTCTCTCCCGGTATGTTCCCCGACACGTTGGGGCTCGTTAGTGAGTCCAGCCCTGTCCGGCCGTATGCAGACGGACAAACACAAAATGCTCAAGGGGCGACGCTCACCCGCTAAGGGCGTCTATGCACCACCGACCACAGAACCCAGAATTTATTTGAAAAAGAACAAAGTGGGATTACAAAAATTAGACGAATGCCTTCCCGCCAGGAAAACGCCTACTCGCGACAGAGGGCGGGAGTATGAGAACATTTAAAGTAAAAATAAAATAAAATAAATAATAATAATAATAATAATAAACATCATTGATCCTGGCCGCCGGGGTAGGAACCCCTCTCGCGACAAGGGGCGGCAGGAAGGGAAAAGAATGGAATGCGTGGCACAACTAAGATGGCACGAGCAAATACTCAAGCGTCCATTGGAGATGTAATGATTTGCGTGGCACAAATAAGATGGCACGAGCAAATACTCAGCGTCCATTGGAGATGCAATGCTTTGTGTGGCACAAGTAAGATGGCACGAGCAGATACTCAAGAGTCCATTGGAGATGTATCTCTTGATAGAATGGTCAGAAGCACGAGCAGAGGCTCTTGCGATCGTAGGAAACCACACATTGATGAGTAGGAGAATTTACTGGAGCCTACAAAGAGGTCTGGATTCTGGTGCTGTTTGAAGATTAATATGGTGGCAGTGAGACTGGATAAGCAGAACCAGGGCTTAAGTTAAGTTTGTTAAGTATGTAAGAAAATTGTGAATGTGTTTTAATTTGTTGAGTAGGAGGGTGCGGGAAAGGACGTTTTGGAGCCAGTTGACTGGCAGTATGTCTGGACGCCTCAAGTGCCAGCGTTGCGTGAGAGTACAACTGTCGTACGACTGTCGTGACTTATAGTGCCATCTTCACCGCAGACGCAAGTGGCAGTGGATCTTATTTTGAAGCGGTCCAGATATGCCATGAAAGGGCCATGTCTGTTAAGAAGCTAGTGGTGTAGGGTGTTAATTTATATAGTGTGAGAGAAACTTTAGGAATTAGCTTATATGTGTGCCTGCCCTTTTTTGAAGTATCCCAGTGCTCCTGCCATCGCGTCAGTATCCTTGCTCTAAGGACCCTTTTGACTGGGACACTGGGAGGTGTGTGTCTATCTATTGTTTCTTTCTTTGTGGCCTTCTTCGCTAGGTTGTCTGCTAGTTCATTGCCAAAGATACCTTTGTGAGCCGAGACGTGACCTAGTGAGATACGATGTAGGAGATTCTTAAGTTTTAGTTTGATTTGCAGTACTAGAGGATGTTTTGTCCTGTGTGCCTGTATTGCCTGCAGGCCAGAGAGGCAGTCGCTGTAGATGATAATACTATTGCTAGAGTGGGATTCCACCCACTCTAATGCGTTTAGTATTGCGAACAGCTCCGCTTGGAACACGGAGTTATTATCATCTAGCCTTGCAGACCACTGATGGACCACCACCGTGCCCTCCGTGGCGCAGAAGGCTGCGCCCACGCCAGTCTCTGTGCCTGAACCATCAGTGAAGAGTGTGGTGCTAAGGGCAGGTGTGTAGCTGTTGCGTGTTGTGTTTACTTGAAAATGTGAAGTCTCCTCAGCGGGGTGGAGCTGCCAACTCCTGACTTTGTATTGCAATGTTGTGTTTGGAAAAAGAGAATCTATTACTGTGTCACGTTTTAACTCTAGGATTGAGGATTTGGCGTGTTCGTATTCTAGTTGAAGTGTGATGGGTGGAATACCTGTAAGTATATGTAGTGCATCTGTGGAGATTGTGCGGTAGCCTCTTGAAATTTGTAGGAGAAAAGTGCGTTGTATTGATTTTAGTTTAGGTTGTGCTATGGATGATAAATTAACCTCCCAGATACAGGCCCCGTAAAGTATTATTCTTTCGATTATTGTTAGGTACCAGATCTTCAGTGTTTTGTTGTCTACCCCTCCCAATTTAGAAGTTAGTCTTAATGAATTATTATGATATGCTGTCAATTTAAGTTTTAGGTCGTTAATGTGTGGGATCCAGTTAAGATTTGCGTCAATGGTTATACCTAGGAGTTTTATGAATTGTACGTGTCGAATGGAGACATTATTGATCCTCATCACTGGAGGGCGTTTTGGATCATATCTGTGTGGTTTGGTTTTAAACTTAAAGGAAGTATAGAGTTTTATTTAGCGACTAGTTAAATGAAAAATGTTTATCAATCGCTCGGAAGTGTTAACTATATGCGCCTATGGAGCGCCTCTGCGGCTTGGTACCTGGTGCCAGGGCACCACTAGGATCACCTGTTCAGCTTTTTCTGCAGTTCTGTTAATATTATTTCACTACTTTTTCCTGTCAACCTGGAATATTAATTACTATCTAATTTAGTTAGAATTAAACATTTTAATTAGCTAGCTGAAAATCCAAACAATAAAATTAATACATCTGTGATACCATCTATACTAATAAAAGAAATAGTATATATAAAGTACAACAGACTACATTCTTAATTTTTTTTCCTTTTTTCTCCATTTTAAGATTTTCATTATCAGGAATTGTTTAATTGCTAACTAGAGCTATTAATAATAGAAATCATCATAATTGCTGTTGAAATAAAATTTTAGTTTTTATTCAAACCAAGTTTCATTAGTTTTGGCCCAAATCAAGTTCCATTTTTTAGCAACTATGCGAAAATGTATTTTGAAAAAGAACCTTTTAACATTTATTTTAGCAGTTGACACGTTTCATATCATTAACCTAACTCATTAATAAATTAAAAAAAAAATAATTGTTTAAAAAATATTAAAACTTTCAAGAAAAATTAAGTTGATTCATATTTAGTGATTACAGGTTTTTATTTTGTCCATATATTTTGTGGGAAAAAAAAAAAACACTACATTGAATCTTTTTTTTTTTTTTTTTTTTTAATTGGCGTGTTTCTTCCAAAACGTGAACAAACGAAGTCTCGACGCGAAACCGAACAAGGCATGCGATTTTTTTAACCAATAAACACATTTCGTTCAACATAGGTCGAGAAACCCCGAGTTGGGTAACTTTTCATCCGAAGTAAACAGTGAATACGAGTTTTCAACTCCCAGTTGAAAATACCAACCTGGGGTTACTGAACCCGCGGTTTAACCCTCGGTCGAAGTTATTCATGAATACGAGCGTTAATGACCACTTTCCGAAGCTCCTACTCCTCGCTTGTTCACTCTGACCAGTGCAACGTTGGAAATTTCTCATGCGTTGTTGTCTCGGAATTTGGACACATCGTGTGCAAAAGCCTGACGTGGTCTCAAAGACTTCCCGTAAGAAGTCTTAATTTTTATGGATGTCAGACGAAAACAAAAATAGCAGCAGTGATCAGATATCTTTTCAATAATCTGATGAGAGCATTACAATGTTCGGCAAATCAAATCAAGCGCATATAATGCAGAGACTGTAAATTCGTTGATAATCCCAAATGAAATCACTAACGACTTTGAATTAGATAGCTTTACCAAGATTGCTTTCAAAGGGGGGATTTTATGAGGGGCAAATACGAAAGCGTTTTTTATCCTGGAAAAATGTCCGAAGTTAAGGACGAGGGTTATAAGGTGAGCGTAATATAGCGGTTGAATTGTCACGAGAGATAGCCAGCCCGACAGGATGGAATTCTGCAAGAAATGAACTGTGTTTTATTCGTCATCGACGCACCAATTTCAACGAGCAACGGTAGGTTGTTTGCAAAAGAAGACATAGATTAAGCAGTCAAAAAGTGTAAGCACTGTTTTAAAAAAAGTTCTAATGGACATTTTATTAGATAACATTGTGGCAGTAGCTTTTTCTCTTGCATTTTAAGGCAGAAACACACCTGTTACAAAGAAATTCTACTCGGTGGATAACGGGATGATTATTTTTAATCGAAATTTCTCAGCCGATATTAAAGATTTATTTTGACACAATGCGTTCTTTATGTAGTATAAAAATATATCAATGTTTCCTAAGAGTCAGTTTTGTATTACTTTTGAAACAAACCGGTTGCATGACAAAACACCTAAAATATGTCACAAAGTACGTTTTTCAGTATATATATGTGTGTATGTGTGTATTTGAATTTAGGGGTCGTGGATAGTCATAGGCCCCTTCTCTTTTTAGGGAACGTGTCACAATTTCGGAAATCTGTCAAACATGTATACGATCAATATGAGTTAAACTTGATTTGCTTAAATCCCCCCCCCCCCTTCGGGACCGGCAACTCTTACACAATTTCTATTCTGCTGTCACAACTTTTTATAAAAAAGCTACATTTACTTAAATGATCACGAAAATATTCTAATTACAGAAAACAGACATTACTTTTCTTTTTTACTTGTACAAGAAACAAATTCTGTATGTACTTTTTGAATTTCCTCATATGCACCCATTGTCCGAAAAAGGTTAAACAAAATTGGGCCTGCGTTGCCGGGATAAGCATTGCTCTAGTGTCCAGCTTTGAATTTTTTTAAACTTACATCTAATTTTGACATGTTTTGATTCATGGATAAATTTAAATTTTTAATACCGATGGAGAAGTTATCTAGACGTGTGCAGTTTAGGATATATGCACTTATGTGCATTGATTTGCATGTTTCTGGACATTAAATTCATTTTTAAACGCTTCAAATTATATAGCGATGGAGGTAATTTTTTTGCACATAATTCAATAAAATTATTCGCCGAATGAGTTACAGTTTTGAATTCATATATTTATATATATTCTACAAAACGATTTTTGTAAAAAAAAAAAAAAAAAAAAAAAAAAAAAATTGTTACAATTCTTAGTGTTTTAGAATAATTATAAAAATCTGTGTTCGTTTAAATTAAATAGAACAATAATGACCTGTAACCTAAGATTTCTTAAATAGAAATCAATTTCTACAATCTTCTACTATATGAATAAAATGTTACTACACAAAAATAATTCCAATCTACTTTTAAATGTGTAGAGTTTGGATCAAACTTATAGTAATCAGATAGAACATCATAAAAAATTTTGAATAAGGTAAAGCTAGAAGAGTCTGCGCACATTTCAAAAGAATAATAATAGAATATCTAAATATCAATTTTTTGCTAAACTATGCATGATTAATTTTGACTTCATTTGTATTTTAGGCATTTCCAGTTATTTTGTTGTTATGCAGTAATTTAATAGAACAGCAGTAACAAAACAAAGAAAACTATTTTGCGCAACCACTCCTTACAGAGTAGGAGAGATCGCGCACATGGGAAGGAGGGATTGCGCACATGAATAGAAGAGATTGTCACTAATAATAACTACAATTAAATTGTTAACAATAATAGTTACACTTAAATGACATTATTGTAAGGTTTTTGGAAGTAAATATTATTGTATTAGGAGTGAAATAATAATAATAAAAAAATTTTTTTTAAATGAAAGAATTTTAGCAATAGTTAAAGAATATTAATTTAAGAAGAAGATTAAAATATCAGAAAAAGCAAACCCTACTAAAATTACAAAATAACATTAATCTACTTGATACCATGTTTAACTTGAAAATTACATAATTTTAATTTCCACAGTCTTAATATATTTTGTTTGCTAACCGAAGATCTCGTCGTCCACAATCGATGCACTTATTGCAGTAAATCGTGCTACTTTTGTGCAATCACATGCAACAAGCAATACATTAAATTATTTCACTGGTCGAAGCTATCTCCTGGTACATTTCCGGTTGTTCGATGCACTCATCCTCAAAGACCTTTGTTTTGTTTCCATCAGTTTTTTATCCCACTTTTTCTGGAAGCATCTTATTTTCAGCTTTATTTATTTATTTATTTATTTATTTATTATTTATTTATTTATTTATTTATTTATTTATTTTGTAACGGCATCCTTCTTAAATCCTTTTACATGTATATTTTGTGGATCAGTAAAATTAGTTGCATTCTGGTTCTTTTTTTATTTCGAAGGCATTAAAATACTTGGAATGGGTGAAAGTTTTTCCAAAACATTGTAGGCGTTAGAAAATTTATTTTAGTTCGCAAAATTATTTTATTAGCAAATTAACAGTTTATAAATTAAAAACATATATAAATATTTAATTAATTTATTAACAAATATATTATTAATTTATTAACAAAAATAATTACATAAAATTAATTTAATGACAACTGCATTATTAATTTATTAAAAAAAAGTTTTACATGTAAAAGTTTACTTTTTCTCAAATTAATTTGTTGCCAAATTTAGTTTCAATAATTATGTGTTTTTCCAAAAATTATTTCAAAAAAGATTCATCCATACATAACAAAACAAAGAAAACTATTTTGCGCAACCACTCCTTACAGAGTAGGAGAGATCGCGCACATGGGAAGGAGTGATTGCGCACATGAATAGAAGAGATTGTCACTAATAATAACTACAATTAAATTGTTAACAATAATAGTTACACTTAAATGACATTATTGTAAGGTTTTTGGAAGTAAATACGTTTGTTTTACACGTAATTTGCAATTCATGCAAATTTAACAATAAGCTGCGTAATCCCTCTTAGCGCTGAAACTTATGGGAAAATTCGCCATCTCTCCTAAGTAGCAGATGCTCAAACTCTCCTATTTTGGTAGGAGAGATTGCGTGGCCTTTTATTTAAACATGGCCACTTCTTAAATGAATTTTTGGTGTTCGCATGCTTAGTCTTGATTAATATCTTATAAGAAATCGTTTAAGTTTAAAATATTTTGTACTACTGACATTCTATAAAAATTCTGATGAACAGTTTTGAAAATTGAAGCACTTACTTTCGAAAAACAAAACAAAAAAGCAACGCTTTATCTAAGACGCTTGGAACAATCAATGTGCACATTCATGTAGACACTGCTCTAATGCTGCTGTACAACTACCTGGAGTTGTTGCGCGCGCACACTACTCCTTCCCGTAGAATCTCTTTGTGCTCGATCTCTTCTACCTTTACCTTATATTAACCTTTTTTTAGATTTATTAATCCTCTTTAAGCTTGATTTCAAGAATTTTACACGTTTACAACTTGAGTTGAATTTTTGAGTGCTAAATGTTGTAAATGTTCTCAGAATGGATATAGTTTTAAATGACTCAAGTTATTTTACATAACACGTACTTCAGAAATGCAAGTTTTTTTGTATGAATGCTTTCAACATGTGTATAATGGTTAGAAAATACTTTAGTAGAATTTGTGTTCATATTACGTAAGTGTGATAAACCACGGTATGGGGCATTCTCACAATCTTTGGCTTTTCAGGCATACCAATCTGGTGCAATTAAACTTACTAAAATAACATTTTAAACTTATAGACGAATGCCTTAATGATTCAAAATAAAGAAAAAAATGCCAGCAGCGAAAATGTTTTTTATTTAACTGAGGTTTAGGTTAAAATTTTGAGTTTAAGTTTACTTACCGTTTTACCGCTTTAACTTTTTATTTTCTTCTAAATTTTTACTTATAGTGAATTTGCATAGTACCCACAAGCTACTGAAATAAGAAATAATAACAATGTAGTATTTGTAGTGCAAAATTTTGGTATAAAATTGTCTTAAAGTGGTGTTACAGAAGTTATGGTAAGGTAAAAAAGGGGACGGTATAGGAAAAACGGGACGGGAGGGGAAAAAAGAGATGGTAAGGATGGGACGGTAAGGAAAATTGCCACCTATGTTTGGCAAATCATGTTAAGACTAAGTGATAGCCATAATGCTCATTGATGTTTAGAAACAGTTATTTAAATTGTATTAAATTTAAATAATAATAATAATTTACCTCGAAAAGTGCAGGAATAAACCTTGGGGACAGTGAAATTACCAATAAAACCAGGATGCTTGAAATTGATATTTAAATGCAGATTTAAATTATGCAGTAAATTTCGTGTCAAAAAATTTTAGCCATGCTTTCTCTAGCATACTGATGCACGAGAAAAAAGTTGAAAATAATTATGTGGCTTCATCTGACGAGATTTTCTGTATAAGTTTAGCAAGATTGATGGCAAGGAATCTAAAACCCAGGGACACAGTTAAAAAAATAATAACAACCATAACAACCAAAACATAATAGAACCTATGAAAATATAAAAGTGTTATATTAAATATTCCCACATGATGTCTTCAATAAATAATAGAGTCTATGAAAATATAGTAGGGTTATATTAAATATTCCCACACGGTGTCTTCAGTACAAAATAGAATCTGTATGTTTTCATAGATCATGATATTCGTTTAAGGGGACAAGGGACCTTAAAATAATTTTTTTTATTTTTTGTAAATTTCACCTTAAATATTATTCAAGGGTACATTATACGCATTATGCCATGCATTTATCACAAAAAAATTTAAAAAAAAATTTATTTTTGAGAAAAAAATGGAATTTTACGCGTCATCTTAGAAATCTTCGAAAGGCCCCCTGCGTCTTCCATATCAATGAAAATCCCCAATACTTTTTATAAAAGTTTGGTTTATATATATAAACAAAATAGATCATCGAATTTTATATATTTCAATTTATAGGTAAAAAAAAAAATTGAAAAATTTTGAAATTTTTTCGAAAAAATTTCAAAATTTCAAAGTTTTTCAAATTTTTCTTTATTTTTTGTAAATTTCATCCTAAATATTATTTAAAGGTACATTATATGCATTATGGCATAAATTTATCACAAAAAAAAATGTAAAAAGAATTTTATTTTTGAGAAAAAAATGGAATTTTACGCATCGTCTTGGAAAACTTTGAAATGCCCCCTGCGCGTCCCATATCAATGAAAATTCCCAATATTTTTTATAAAAGTTTGATTTATATATATAAATAAAATAGAGCATCGAATTTTATATATTTGAATTTAAAGGTTAAAAAAAAATAAACAATTTTGAAATTTTTTCGAAAAAATTTCAAAAGTTTTCATTTTTTTAAATTTTTTGTAAATTTTATCTAAAATATTATTCAGGGGTACATTATATGCATTATGGCATGCATTTAGAACAAAAAAAATTATTATTGAGAAAAAAATGGAATTTTACGCGTCGTCTTAGAAATCTTCGAAATGCCCCCTGCGCATCCCATATAAATGAAAATCCCCAATATTTTTTATAAAAGTCTGTTTTATGTATATAAATAATATAGAGCATCAAGTTTTATATATTTGAATTTTAAAGTTAAAAAAATGAAAAATTGAAAATTTTTGAAATTTTTTCGAAAAAATTTCAAAATTTTTAATTTTTTTTTTTTTTACCTTTAAATTCAAATATTTAAAATTCGATGCTCTATTTTATTTATATATATAAAAGAAACTTTTATAAAAAATATTGGGGATTTTCATTGATATGGAGAACGCAGGGGGCATTTCGAAGATTTCTAAGACGACGCGTAAAATTCCATTTTTTCTCAAAAATAATTTTTTTTTAATTTTTTTTTGTGCTAAATACATGCCATAATGCATGTACCCTTGAATAATATTTAAGTGAAATTTGCAAAAAATAAAAAAAAATATTTTTAAGGATTTTAAGGTCCCTTGTCCCCTTAATCGATTAATCGTCAGTTTATCCTGATTTAAATTCCATGAAAAATTATGAATAAACATATAAAGGTTTCGCAGGTGGAAAAAATAAAGTCATTCGACGCAAGTTATCCCATTGTGTGTACGTACACTCTGCAATGGAATCTCGGGTATCTCATTTATAACAGTGTATGTCGAAAAATAAATATCATATGATAGGTGTTCTGAGGATATTATCAGGCGCATTAACCCAGCACTAGTCGCGTTGCCGTCCATATAAATTATCTTCTCCTTACTCATATCCACTTACATATACAATGGAGAACTACCATGTAGCTGACTTTAAATGTTTCTCCTCCACCCTAGTGAAGTAACAAGACATCATTGTTTTTTCTTCAGGTACAGTCGTGGAAAAAAAAGTAAACACCCCTACTAACTCCTCAACAAATTATCGTAGACAAAAGTTACTGGTACCGAACGATTGGAAATAAAGTCTCTTTTAAAAGATGTACATAAAATTATCTTAGTGGGTCATCTACGTATTAAAATTAATCCAAACTTCATTTTCTTGATCATTTTCTTGCAACCTTCAATGGCAATACCCAATTTTAACGAGATATTTCAAATCTTCGGTTCAAACTATGCCTAAACACAGAATTTCAAGTCATTTGAATGATAAGTTTTTGAATTATAAACATTCAAAATTTAGTGCTTCTAATGTTAAATTACATTTTCATATTTTTATTTATATCTCCTGAAATTATGCTCCTAATGTGCTAATTTTTTTTGTAGCAATAATACTAATATACCCAAACATAAATACGCTGAATTTGCAATTTTTATAATTTTATGATATGAATTACGAATTATGAAATTAATATTCGAAAAAATTATGAATTGCAACCTAAAATTTTTTTGATGGATTTAGATTTATTAAGTCCTGCTTTATGGAAAACCAAAATTTCACATATTTCTTCCAAGCAGTTTTCAAATTATGCTTAAAAAACGGCAAAATGATGGTTTAAGGGGCCGTCTATGATAGAAGTGAGCAGATATTTTGAAAATTATTCTGCTGTACTGTAATCTAACAGGCTTCATTGACTCCTTGATTGGCGCTTAAGGTGCCTTGATCAAGAAAGGGGCTCTCTCGCTTAACAATCGAGTACGGAACTTAAATTTGGATACAGCCCTTAAAATACGCTCGTTTTAAAATAATTAATTTCTCGGATACTTACGGTACGAATTTCATAAAAATTTGTTTTTAGGCTAAATGAAGGGTATAGAGTTCATTTATGCTGTCAGAATTGTGTACTGCTATTAAAAAAAGCAAAGTTATGGTTCGTTTTAATATGTAGATGCCCCCCTAAGCAAATTTTAAACACGTCATTTAAAAGTAGACTTTATTTCCAATCGTTCGGTACCAGTAACTTTCTTCTACGATAATTTGTTGAGGAGTTAGTAGGGGGTGTTTACTTTTTTTTCCGCGACAGTACATTTTTAGAAGCAAAATTGAATTTTGTCGGAAAATCTGCGTAACGATCACTAATGTCAGCTCATTTTTACTTTTCCCCATTATTCCGAATCACATGAATAAAATGCATAATTTAAATAAACTGCAAATTTATAACTTCATTAAAATGTAATATTTGAAAATTAAGTGAAAAATATTTCGTATTTTACATTTTCTGTAAGCCGGGGTCCGGTGGGAAAAAGACCGAGCGCAACTAATAACGTTCTCAAAAAAGGCACGATTACTCTCGGGTTAAAGAGTAGTAGACTACTGATTTCCCGACTCTGACAGATTCAGGGATGATATATTCTGTGTTTTCTGCTCATAGAACATGTCGCGTAATTAATGGGTGTCCCAAAAATGACTGATGGATTTTAAAATTTAATAACTTTCAAACGGTGACAGACATTAAAAAATTCTTGCCGGAGGGTTATGTATGATGTCAGGAGTTTTTTTACTGTGATTCTTGATTTTACTTCGAATTTCAGACAATAGTTGGCGCTGAGAGAAATAGGCCCTCAGTCCATACCCGATTTTTCATACTTTGCGTTCCATTCAATACATTATAATCTCCTTTTTTCGCATGGAAGTAGAGAGAGGCCGAAAAATTTGAACCTGGATTTAGCTGTTATTGCTTGCAGTGCCATCTATCGATGCTATTTGCAACTAAAACTCAGAATCCCAGCATAGAAACTCCTGACATCTTACACAACACTCCTGCAAGAATTTTTTAAATATCTGTCACCGTGTGCAAGTTATTGAATTTTAAAATCCATCAGTGATTTTTGGGACACCCGGTAAGTAACGACTAATTGGAATTACCTTGTATTTTTGATGTTTTTCATTCGTAAGTACTTCAAAAGCAAGTACTATTCACTTTCAGATTTTAATTTCATCATACTTTGCATCATACTTTATTATCAAAATTTAGGAAGAGGAATCTAATTCATTTATCTTTCCTTTTTAAATGCATAGCCATAGTTAAATCCTTTACCTCTTCGCATATTATTAGAATATTTACAACATGATGATAATATTACATCAATTTTGAGAATTAATTCAAATACATTGGCAATTTAATTTTTCTCAACATTTTCATTTTATTATAAATATTCCTCCTTTTATTAAAACAAGGCGATAAACCCGGGCTTTCCGGGTTACAGGTGAAAAATATGATATATCATATTTTTAAAGTTAACATATTTTTCTCTCTCTTCACATACTAAAGGCATAGCGATGTATGAAGTATTTTTCGAAAGATTATGCAAGCAACTTTTGATATAGTATACTCATATATCGTTAAGAAACATTGTTTGATAAAAAGAATTTTAGTTAATAAAAAATTAGTGAAAAAACGTAACAGCAAATAATATCAAAGATTGTGGTGAGGAGTCGCACTGGCCTACTGTTTTTTTTTCTTTTTAATGATAGCGCTAATGATTTTTGACATTTAATATATATTTTTAATGCCCACTAAAAATACTACAGATCCTATTTATATTTAAAAAAAAACTGCAATAATACGTTCAAATAACGTTTTGAAACATATTAAAAGCGATATTTTCATATTGGCCTCTCGTCAGGAGATAAGAGCCAAAGAAAGCTCCAATTATTGCTATTTACGAACATCCTTTTTTATTCTGCTCATTTTAGTGGATTAAGCGCGAAATTCGATTACATACCTTAAATAAAAAATGGCCAAGTGCGAGTATTACTAGCGCTCAGAAAGTTCTGTATAATATGTATATGAATTATTAACTGTATTATTGAGAAAATCGTTGGTAAAAAATAATAAGACTTTGTAAAAACAATACAACGTAGGCTTGGGTTTAGCTGTATATACTAGAAAAGTATAAATAGGTATAGCATAAAATTTAAAAAAGATATGAAACCTAAATAATATCAAATATAGCTATTCTGTATAACACTTTTTTTAATCTTATCCTAATCTTCTTATGATTAATTCGATACTGACAATAAAAGTAGTGCATATTTAAACTTCATTTGGCATTTAATAAAACTAAATTCAGCGTAGGATATAATCTTTTCTTTTTACAGTGTAGCTAAAACAAAACACTTGTTCAAAGTTTAAATTTGACATTGTGCTAAGCGCGCTTCGAAAGGAGGTCGCAAAGGTAAAACGCCACCTTGGTGCGTGCCTACTTTTTACAGATAGGTTTTTAATTAACTTTTAAAGACACGGGAGTCGTATTGTGAGACCCACTTAATGCAAACTATTCCCGAAGCCATAATATTATGTGATTAATTCTAATTAAATTAGACTGTTTTTAACAATTTCACGTGTATTTCTTTTATACTGCTACTGGACAATGCATTACACAAATATATCATAAAAATTCGTTATCTAGACCTTAAAGCTGACGGTACATAGAGTAAGAGTCTCCTGTCATTACGTATGTCCAAACCGTTCGTGTCTTTAAGGGTTAACATGTTTGCTAATTAAGGATGATTTTTTTTTTCGAAAATCATTGTTAACAATGCTTTTATACTTTTGCTACGATTAGTACCTCCAGTTCTCCTCAACACCTTCGCTGAATTCCCGAAAACCGAAATTTGTGTTTAACGGAAAAATGCACTTTTCTCGAAAACAATGTGACCCGGGGTAATCGCTATAATTTCCCTGCAATGTTTAAATTATCGTCTACTACGTCTAACTTTTTCATAATTATAGTTTCACTAAAATCGGAAATAGAGATGAGGTAGGTAACATATTTTTGCACTACATTTTCGACGATATCTTTGAAAATATAATACGTAAAATTAATATATGTGTATTTTTGAATTCGGAGTTACGAATGCTTTCACACGATCAAATATATTTTCTATTTCAAGTAGGGGAGAGTAGCCTAATTTGGACCACTTCGCTTATTTTCAGGTATAACTCACTTAATTTTTGGAATATCTGAAAAATATCACTACACAGGGTCAATCAATTCATCCACTAACTAAATAAAACTTTAGATCATTTTCGTTTTGGAAATCTTAAATTTTATTTTAATTTGAAAAATTTGTCTAAAGTGGTCCAAATTCAGCAACTGGTCACCTAAGTTGGACCACTAGTCTCCTAAATTGGACCAAATAAAATCACGTTGTTTTAATGACTAGAGAATATAACTAATTTTATTAAAAGCAAAGTTTGAAGTTACTGAAACAATCAAACAAAATAACAGCAATGAAATATAATGAAATCAAATATCTGAAAATAAGTGTAATTGTGTTAAATCAAAATGTATTCAAATGTAATTAAGAATAGAAATTATGAAACTAATCGCCAGTTGCTTGAATATCATTTAAGGAGTGATGCAAAGCTTACACATGAATTTCGTTTATTGATTTTTTTTCCAGCGCACACAACTTGGAACCGTATTTGGCAATATGAATACTGAATCATTTCTGCTGTTTTATTTTCCTACAAATTAGGCAAAACCAATCATCACTATTTAGATTTTTCTTTTTAGATTCTGAATTATTAGACTTTTTTTTGCAACAGAAGTTTTCTGTACATTATGATTGTAGTTCTCCCCTTTCATCATTTCCTTGATAATTGCATTACACCTATTTTTTAAAACTTGATGTTCCATTTGCTTTTATGCTGTGACAGCATCCTTTTAGTCGATTTTTTGTGTTTTTTTTCATTTCAAGGTTTACTTTATATGGCGAAGATGTTAACACAATTTTTTTTGGCTCCCTCTGTACTTTTTTAAAACTAAATTTAGCAATGGATATAATATTTCTAATGATTTTTTGGCTTTTTTTTTGGGGGGGGGGGGGAGGTTGTAGCTACAACCTTATTGCAAGTCAATTTCTTCACAACTTATTCTCTCCTTTTTATTTCCTATATCTTTAACAGCTTTTGCTGTCACCTGTTTTTTTTTTTTCCCAGACAGCTTGTCCGTGTCTTTTTCAACATTTTTAACATTATATTATAAAAGTGTTTAAAAAATATGCTCTATTGAAAAATACGCTACGATTAGTTATACGCAAACATTATATATTCAACAGTATTGAATTCACCCCCCTCCTCCCGGGAGGTTTGAGGTTTTATGAGTTTTAATGGCAAGAAAGTGTAATTCCACACTCCAGAACTGTAAAAAGTCTGCCCTTCCTGGGGGAATCGCAAATATCCCCCAGGAAAAAAATGTTTGAATTCAGCTCTGTAAACCAAATACGCCGTAGGAATAAAGTATTCAAAGAAAATAAATACAAATACATACAAGATAAAAGAAATTGCAAACAAAATTTATTGCATAAACATGTAAAAATATTTTATTGTTTATATAGGCGGAGGATCATGGAGATAATATCATGGAGATAGTAATCCATTATAAAATATTAAAGAAATTAAAAAATAGCGTACTAAGTCCTCGAAATTCATTACTTAATTTTCAAAATTTATGATCGCATATCTGGTCCAATTTAAGCAACTTAAAATGGTCCAATTATGGCAACTGCGCCATTTTCTTAAACAGATAATTTCAAGAATAAGAACAAAAACGAAATCAAACAATGCCGCGTGAGAAATATTCGCAATTAACAGATCAATTTATATATGTATATGAAAACATAACAACTTACCTTAGTTTTAAAGTATTCACTTACGTTTAGTATGAAAAAAAGTAGATCAAAACAGCTAACTTTAGGTTTTTTTAAATTGCCTGAAAACAACACGTGGTAGGCGGTTGCTTCTTCTAATCGTGAGTGAAGTCATTCTGATGAGTAGGATTTCAGCGGTAGATGGCGTCTCTTCCTGTAATTAACGGCATAATGACAACGGTCCAATTAAAGCTACTCTCCAAATTAAAGTCCAAATTAGGCTACTCTCCCCTAACTTATTTAGCCCCTCTACATTTTTCTTAAACATATTTGTGAATGTTTAATATTCTGAAAATAAGTGGACAATAGTCTTTATTAATTCCACAAATTTGAACTTTCCGCGTTCCATAGTTTACGAGTGAAACGGCGTTGACAGATGGACAGACAGACACAGGAGTGATCTTATAATGGTTCCGTTTTTACTTTTTAAGTACAGAACCCTAAAAAATGATTTATGTATTATTATTTCACTTATTGATTGATGAATGTTTTAATTTCGTTAAAGAATATAATCTGGTGTAAAATGATGAGCTATTTATATTAATTTAACTGCAAAAGGATTTACCTTTCGTAATCGTCTGCAGGCGATAAAGATAGATTTAAAAAATTAATTTTTGAAAATTAATTTAAAAACAACAAAAGTTAAGTAATTTGCGATACAGTCTTCAAATAAATTACGATATAGTTTTTGAACAAATTGCATTTCAAGGTACATTTTTTTCTCTATTTGATGTTGAAATATTTAACATGTGCGGTATTTATAAGATTTCAAAAGTGCAGTAAATATTAATTGAAGTTAAATTTAATCGTTTTCTGTTGCGACTGTTAAAATGAAGTCAGCGTTACGGACGGACAGGTTTGACCTTTATAATTGAGATATATTCCCCCTATTGTCATTTAAATAAATGTATTTAAAATAATATGGCATAATATTAGAAGTACTGTAAATAAACATTATTAATAAATAATGTATACCTGTAGCTCAGTAATAGTCTCACTATAGTAATATATTGATTAAATAAGACATTGATTGCCCGCAAAAATAAAAACGCAATTTTTAAATGTGTACTAGTATTTTTTTCGTTTTTTATACTATACATTTTAAATAACAATTTTATTTCGTTAGGTAATCAAAAAATTAATATTATTTTCCATTTTGTTTCATTATCAAAATACAGTAAATACAAAATAACAAGCGCAAAGATTAGAAACTTCTTAATGAACGTTGATCTCATTAAAGAAACGTCAGATAATTAATTTTTTATGTGGTACTGTAAATATAATTATTTCGAATACTTCTCATTAGTAAAATCAATAAAATGTACATATCTATTGTATTATTTTCTTAGGTAATTGAATAAATTTGAAAAAATAAGCCCATAGAAGTAGGGTATAGTTATCGAGCTGTATGAACGATAGTGAATAATACAAAGTCTATTATAATGAATCTTACTGGTACTAAATTAGTGCAATGGACATAAACGGTTTTGTTGATTAATATTACTTTAGGAATGATAATGAAGAAATGCAACAAATTGCATAAAATAAGAAACGTCATCACGATTTTATTAACGTCATTAAAATTTATTAGTAAATCATTTCTTTTAAACCGGAATAATAGTTCCATCTGTTTTCAAGAGAATTGTAACAGTTCTATATATGGAAAGTAACCGTTCCATAAACGGAAAATTTTTGTTACATTGCTATGTCGCTTTTATTACCTTACTCCACTTTTTTCTTGCGTATTGTGGTGACAGGAAATTGAAATTAGGAAATGAATAGCAGTATTTATTAGGATAAGAACTGTAAGCATTTGTGCAGCGTTTGCTTTGCAAACAAATTTGCTGTACACATATTAAATAAAGAATTACAAGTGTACTATATTTATTCGTGTACACTAAATTACGTAATTTAGGCTAGTTGATAAGTTATGCTACATCCTGTAATTTACATTAGGTTAAGGTGCCCTATTATCGTCCACCAGTCACTTTTAGACCCTTTGTAATTTGTAATTTTCAGTGAAAATCTAGGCAAATTTTGGATTTTAGATAGACTAAATACACACGCACATAGAAACATAGGCAAATATCGTACAAAAAAATTTTAACAATGCGAAAAATTGTTTTTCAAAAGTATCTAAAAATTGCAAAGGAAAAAAAAAAATATCCCAATTTCTTCCCCCCAAAATATCCAATACGACGAGGCTAAATTTATAGCTAAATCAAAATTTATTTCTAAATGAGTAAGTAATTTAATTTACATTTAAGAAAATCACAAAGGAATATACTTATTATCAGTGGAAGAATAACATAACGAAACATTAGTCATCCAAACATGAGGAAAAAAATCGAAAAAAGTGTCGTGAAAAAGCATTCCTAATTTCGTCCTCGGGTCGAAAATAAGAATTGCAAGGGGGATGAAATTGGGACCACGCTACTTCCCAATATGACGGAGCTCCAGTTCCCGTAAGATGAAATGAGCGTCCTAAAGCTCACTGCATGCTACTGTCAGCATCTTAAGAACGTAAAATACTTGCAATAAATAAGAAATAAATACTTACAGTACAGTAAATAACGTTCTACAAACAAAGAATAAAAACTCAGGTCTTCTAAAAATAGGAAATTCACCGTCTTTAATTTATGTATGCGTCTTGGCGAACGAAAATTTCAATTCTGACCCCTTTTACCTTCCGTCTCCTGTGCCTTGCGTCATAAGTGGCGCCACTTTCGCAGAAGCGGAGAAGTTAAGGGGGACGAAATTAGGAGAGGGGTCGAAACATGGGCACTTTACCCTATTCTTTAATGTATATTAAAGCTTTAAACACACTTCACAGCCGACGAGATGTGATGTTCTGCGCAGTAGAGGAAGGGAATTAATCTTTTTACTTTGTAAAGTACCGAATTATTTTTCAGTTTTGGTAAAAATATTTACCCGTTAATATTACTAAAAGTAGTTATACAAATCACAAAAATTTAAAATTTACTGGAATTTAACGGATAGGTCACTTACTGAAATTTTTCGAATACAGTTATTTTACTTACTATTCATATCAAAAACTGCTATATATATTTTTTTTTTTATATACGCTTGTAAAATGCCACAGTACAACAGAATAAACAGACATAAAAAATTTCTAGTATTTCTATATGTTTTTTAACAAATTATTCGTTTGGAAAAGTAATTCTTATTATAAATTTAAACAGTAAAACATATGTTTAAAATCAAAAAATTGCAAATTGTGTAAAGAGAACTAAGCAATTTTTTATTGATAATATTATTACTACTACTCAACGCTGAAACATTAAATGAAATTATAATGATAAATGTATAGACTTATGTCTCATTACTCATTAGTAGATGCAGATTACTGGGGAAATCTAGACACACATAATATGGTTACGATTTAAAACTGAATCAACACAATATATGACCCTAAATTACCTTAGCGGTTAGTATTAGATTGTTATATATTATATAATATGCGTCATCGAGTACTCCCGCTGGGAATGAATGAGGAAGTTAGTATAACAAAACATTTACTGTAACTAAATTAAAACTTAAATTAGTACATTTAAATGCATCGTGATTATTTGCTTATATAATTCCGATATATGAGTCCAGAATTGTTTTGAAACGCTCTAAAAACTTCTATAGACTTTACAGGGATGTCCCGCCAGCAATGCTACTAGTTTTCTTTTGTAATTTCTACAGAGAAATCCTGTTGCCTTGGTACAGATATTCGCTTTATGAAACAATTTATTCATGTTAAAGCTAGAATAATCCTTTAAAAATTTAAGCAACTAATGAAAAAACCCGTTTCTGCTCAACATTCTCATCCGGTATTATATAACAAAAAAAAAAAAAAAAAAAAAAAAAAAAAAAAAAAAAAAATATTTAATTGTATCCTAACCCAATAGACAAAATCACATGCATTTTTCTTTACACATTTTCTCTGGTATTATTGGAATTATTTAAAAAAAAAAAGTTCTTTTGCACTCCATCATATCCATTTTCCTTTACAATATTTCTGGTATTAATGAATTTGATGAAACTCTTATGGTTTTAATGTTTTCCGCTAAACGATAAAAACGATATTTATGCTACGTAACAAAGAAAAGCTATACTTTACATAAAATTGGCATATTCTGTTTAAAAACCAGTAGAATATATCCTAAAACAACAGGCAACTTTAAGGATGTACTCAACTAAGAGTATAACACCCTGTCAGTCTAATCTATATAATCAGGCTATTATCTAATAAATAACCTAGTGAAAATCAACACATGATTTAACAATTCAGGGTTGCAGAAAATTAACAATTAAAATTAATGCTTTTTACAAGTATTTACACACATAATATAAAAAAAGTGAAATATTAAATTTAAAAAAGCTAGTATCAAAATTTATTTTATGTAATATCTCTTTTTTTATTAAATGCAAAAAATGCATACCCACTTTATAACAGTTTGTTGCGGTATAGTAAGATTTATTATTATAAAAATATATTGCTGAAATTAATTATATATATATATATATATATAAACAAAAAAAAACACGTGTTTAGAGCTTACATTCACAGTAAAGCATGCATACACAAAAACCATGAATAAAGTACACTTAAAACGTAGTACTCAAAATACCTCTATGGACTAATGGAAGATCAGGACATCATCCACTTTTTCCTAGGTACAGACATCTAAAAAAAAGCACAAATATAAAATACTGCTAATTCTTGACTCGCTAGAGTCGAACTTAATATTTGAAACAAAAGTTTTTAAGATAAAGTAACATAACCCAAAATAATCTGATCCAAATTGTCGTTAAGTTAACATGATATTCTATTTTATTTTTGCGTTTTTTAGTGACATGAAATGGAAATTAGGAAATAAAGGGCATTATTTATTAGGATAGAAATTACAGTATGACTTCAAAAATCCGGCATCAAAAGCATCTTTACCCTTCCTTTTTGTTTTACAATTTCAAGTTATGGGAGAAGAAAAATAGCAATTCTTTATGAATTAAAAACTTCAAGATCGAAAGTAAAAATGCAAAAAAAGAAATATTTGACTTTCTGTTTTCAATTGTCAGATGTGGTTATTTTCTGAACACATTTTCTGGGAGCTGCACTGTTGCTTAGCAAAGGGGACAAATTTGGCGAATGCATGACATAATATATGGCCGTAACTAATTTCTGGCAACGGCGACATCAATGATGAGGAAGAATTTTCAGGCTTTCACATTTCCGGTGAAAAGGCCGCAATTTATGAGTTGAATGAACACGCAAAATCTGAAAATGTATTAATTGTGGAAAAAAGGGGTATAGATGATTGGCTAAGCATTGACGAAAATGCATCAACAAAGAACGATTTAGCGGACAGTGAGATCGCTGACGCTGTGCTAAATAGAACCACAGATAATGCTAGTAGCAGCTCAGAAGACGAGAATGAACAACCGGAAGAAGAGAAAATGTCGCTAGAAAAATGCATAAATTTGACTGGATTATTAACATATGCTTTAGAGTAACAAGACTGTATTTCCGAAATTGACATTCTTCATTTGTATTAAAAAAAAAAAAAAAAAAAAAACTTGTTAAAGAACTGCCAAAAAATTGAAGCAAACAAAGTTGACATCGATGTTTCCGAAAGAGAAGAAACAATTTCACTGTAGACTTCTAGTTGAAATAATTTTCAACTCTAATAATTATTGACTGTCTCATTTTCAAAACAAAGTGACGTATTTGTATAAATAAACAACATTTAGTTATTAAGATATTCTCTGATGATGAGCCTGGAAGGCTTGAAAGTACTAAGAAGTTTTAAATAAAATATATATTTTAAACGTGTAACAGCTTTTTCATTACATTCGTCGCCTTTTATGTAAGATTGTGGACCTTTTTAATGTTCACATTATATATTTTATGTTGAATCAAGGTGAAAAATTGCCTTTCGTCTTATGATATTATACATATGTTTGAGCTAAAAGAATCGCAAACTGTCTAAAGAGAATAAGCCTAACATTTATTGTTATTATTACTACTAGTACTAAATGGTGAAACGTAAATTAAGTCATAAAATAAATATATAGACATATGACTCATTACACATTAGTACATGTGGACAGCTGGAGAAATGCTAGGCGCTCTTAATATGTGTTAAGATTTTATAATGAAGGAAGCCGATCTCCGAACGTAATTTACTTTATATGTTAGTACAAGAGCGTTAAAAATTATATAATTACGCGTGAACGATGACTCTGGCCGGAATTATCAAGGGCAAGTTACATAACAAAATATTTACTATAACTAAATTAAAACTTAAATTAGGACATTTAAATGCGTTGTGAGTATTTGCGTAAATAATTCAAATGTATGTGACCAGGATTGTCTATCTGTTCAATAAAGAGTATAACACACTATCAATCTAATCACATCACAATCTAATATATCTAATCACACTATTATTTTAAAATTGATTAATTTTTGCAAATATCAACACATATAAAAAAAAGTGAAACTTTAAAACAAAAAAAGCTACCATATCAAAATTAAATTCATATAATATCTTTTTTTTTCTCTTAAGCGCAAACAATGAATATTACTTTAGTAATCTATTTTTAGTCTCACAACAGTTTGGTGCGTTATATTAACATTCATTATTCAAAAAATAATTTATTACTGAGATTATAAGTATGTATAAGTTGAATATCAGAATATTAGTAATATTAAATATCACATATGCTTAAAAAAAGGCAGGTGCTTTATAGCTTGTATACATTCACTATAAAACATACATATACGAGGTTCTATCAATAAGTTTTGCCCTCACATAGAAATAATGGAGTGAAATTTATGAAATTACTAAATTGTATTAATCCTTTTCTATATAGTCACCGTGCACAATATCATATTTCTGAAAACGATATTTCAAAGAGAGGGGTAGGATATATTCCAGGTAGGTGTGATAGTAGACCCAAAGGGCGGCACTTTTCCAACTTTTACCGACCCCCACATGTGATACATGCTTTAAGCCTTACATTTAAAATTGTATAGGTATCGACCGTTTTAATCCAGAAACATAAATCTGTAGATTTACAATTTTTAGGTTTATTAAGTAGTGCTTTTTTTTTTTACTCAACTTATTTTTTGCATTGCGAAAATGAGATTTTGTCTCTAACTCACTTTCAGATGTGCTAGAAAGGCATATTTTGATAATTATATTAGGCAATGAGTAATCACGTATTTAATTTTTTATCTGGGTAAACATGGGCGTTCTCTGTCAGGAAGTTTCAGTGAAGCGGACCTTAAGAGGATGCTGCCTGATTTAAAAATATATGTATATATATTATTGCTCTTGATAGATTAAATTTTCGTTAAGTTTTTTATCGGCATAGAAGTTCAAAATCATTATATATTTTTATCATATTAGAATTTTATCATTGAAAGTCCTGCGCATTATTCTTTGTGCCCATTCTAGTATTGCAAACAAAGATTTTTTTTTAATTAAAAGACAATTTCGAGAACATGTATTTAATTTTTTATCTGGGTTAACGTGGATGTTCTCTATCAGGAAGTTTCAGTGAAGTGGACCTTAGGAGGATGCTGTCTGGTTTATAAACACATGTATATATATCATTGCTCTTAATAGATTAAATTTTCGTGTAATAATTTATTAGTATAGAACTTCATAATCGTTCTAGATTTTTATCATATTTGAATTTTATCATTGATAGTCCTGCGCATTATTCTTTGTGCCCATTCTAGTATCCCAAACAGAGATTTTTTTAATTAAAAGACAATTTCGAGAACAGGTTTTTAATTTTTTATTTGGGTTAACGTGGATGTTCTCTATCAGGAAGTTTCAGTGAAGCGGACCTTAAGAGGATGCTGTCCGGTTTATAAACACATGTATTTATACAGGGTCATTGAAAAATAATGCCTAGATATAAAAAAAAATCATATTATCGAAACATTTTATGTTAAATGAGTAAATCTTTTACTACACGATAACTGGTGAACGCAAGTTTGGTTTTAGTTCACCAGAATTCGTTTGCGTGTCTGTTTTATGCGCGGATTAGTTGCGCAGTCGTCAAGGTCAGCAAAGCTTTGTTATCAGGAGCAGTTTGACCTGGATAAATTCTCCGAAAAAGCCACTGTACACTGACTATTGACTTTGACTCTACATTCCAAATCACGCACTGTGCTTTTCGTTGCACAGTCAACACCGTACTGAGCAGCTGCAGTCTGGCGCTTCGGCTGACCTTGATGACTGCGCAACTAGTCCGCGCATAACACAGACACGCAAACGAATTCTGGTGAACTATAATCAAACTTGCCTTTTCACAGGCGGTCCGGGGACACGTCACTTGCCTCTTGTGCTCTCTTCGGCGTGTCAGGCGGGTCGTTCTGAAGTCTTCTTTCCCGGAGACCGGGGTTCTGGGCTTGTTTCCGCAGGTAGTAAAACTTTTCCCTGCCCTGGGCTTGGGGGTTACACCTAACCATAAGCCAAAAGCGGGTTCCCAGGGTGGGTGCTTACTTACTTACCAGTTATCGTGTAGTGAAAGAATTACTCATTTAACATAAAAGATTTCGAAGTTATGATTTTTTAAAATCCAAGCATTATTTTTCGATGACCTTGTATTATTGCTCTTAATAGGTTAAATTTTCGTGTAAGTTTTTTATTTGCACAGAAGTTCAAAATCATTATAGATTTTTAACATATTGGAATTTTATCATTGATACTTCTGCGCATTATTCTTCGTGCCCATTCTAGTATTACAAACAGAGATCTTTTTAATTAAAAGACAATTTCGAGAACAGGTATTTAATTTTTTATCTGGGTTAACGTGATTCAACTTAAAAGGGAAATCTGATGCTTCGCTGCAAATTTTTTAGTTTAGTGCGATAGTGCGATATCTAATGGTCATTGTGATCTAATGATTAATCGGCTTATTTTTTCTTTTTAATTTGCTCGGAGTAATCAGTTGACAACTGTAGCAAATTTGCAGTAGCTACTTCACATTATTCGTAGCAAACAAATGATAAATCTTGAGATAGATTTGGCCCCACCAGTGGCTGAGAGATTCTGCTCTCGAAGCTGGTAGACGGGAAGTGCTGGGTTCGAACCCAATCGCGCCCGTCGGCTTAATCGTTCGGAGTTTTCGTGGTTTTCTTCGAACCTTGGATTTCCAAGCACAATCCGGGTTAGGTTCCCTTAGAAAGACCCCCACGAAGGGCACCCCCCATATCCCTAGTGCAGATAATTGGCCGTCATAAATACAACCAACCAACCAACCAACAAACAACCTTGAGATTTTCTTTTTTTAAATATCCCCCTTGAAAATTTCAGAAAAGTCATTCGAAGTCACTAAATTAAGCTACAGATTTCTAATAAACTTTGTTTCTAGAGTTAATTTTTTTCCTGTTCAAGTATGTAAAATTTGAAATTATGCCATACTTACAAGGAGACAGTACGAGGTTGGAGTCACCGAATACAATGAACGTTTGAGTATCGATACAGTATAATTAGTGTATAAAAATATGACAGTCATACGACACAACGCCTGGGGGGTCTCGTGAAAATGAGTCGCAAAGTTTACCTCCAGTTTATAATCGGATACACTTACTCATTTGGCAACCGGCTCAGTAACATGATCGCCACTATACCGAATTTAAGATTTTTCTTTATCAGTTCGAATACCGTTCGGCCTTTTTTTTTTTCCGGAACGAAATTTTTCATCAATATGTTTCGAACCGCTATTAAAAAAATATGTATAATAATTGAAATTTACGAAAAATATAAATTAAATGTAATTTCTCTAGCGTATAAGTGCATTTTAAAATACGAAATTTTTCATCTTTAGATATACGTAAAATGCAAAATAAAAAAAAAAGAAATAGGCATATTTATATATTTATAGGCTAGAATTTTTTTATTGTTATTTAAATTTGTTTACAGTTATTATAATGAAGATCTAATATTTTAAACAAAGAAATAAAATACGTGAACAAATATATTCTTTTCGCTTTGTTTACTTATGCAAACACTTTAAATATTTCATGGTTTAATAAAAATATGCTTTTATATTTTTAATATGATTTTATATATTCTGGGATTACTGATTTTTAATTAGAATAATGTCTGCGTAGTAATTATTTCTCCTGTTTAATATGTTTATATAATGCCATTTAATTATATAAATGCAAATTTAATTGTGAATCTTTGCATGTTTATATATTTAATGAAAAGTAAAAATAAAATAAATAAATAATAATAATAATAAACTATACGAAGAGCCAATTGAACTTTTACAGAGCACAAAATTACGTTAATTTTAAAATTTATTTGGTGTTATTTACACAAATAAACTGCTATTATTCACCTAAAGTTTAAAAATACGATGAAATAAATTAAAATACGTAACAAAAAATTATAACATGCTGCTTTATTTTTTAAATTGTAATTTTTCGATTATCGTAATCATGTATAAATGTATCGTTTTCTAACAATCAACTTTTTAACTTTTGATTTTTTATACCTTGGATTCTTATGCTTATAGTTAGAATAACTTTCTATGCGCTTAAAAATAAACTGTAAAAATATATTGAATTGCTGACAATAGATATTAAGTAGGCAATAACTACAAAATCAAGAATTAAAAAAAAATCCATTCCATATTTTAAAATTCAAAACAATATTTTTTCAAAATCATGAAATGTTTGAAATATTTGCATAATCACACAAAATAAAAATAATATATTTATTCACGTATTAATATCATGTATTTTTATTTATTTTTCTGTAAAAAAACAGTAGATTATTCATTGAAATAACTATAAATAATTTAAAAAAAAAAAAAAAAAAAAAAATCTGGTCTATAGACGTATATATTGTCTTCTTTCCTTCTTTTCATTTAATATTTAAAAATGCAAAATTTCATAGTAAAAAATGCATTTATATGCTACAAAAGATACATTTATTTATTTTTTTCGTAAATTTCAATTATTACACTATGTTTTCAATTGCGGTTCAAAAATAATTGATGGAAATTTTCGTTCCAAAAAATAAGTCCGAGCGGGATGCGAACTGACAAAGAAACATCTGAAATTCGATATGCTGACAGCCATGTTACTGCGCCGCTTTCCAGAGAAGGAAATTTATCCGATTCTAATTTGTGGCGTAAACTTTGGGACTTATTTTCTCGAGACCGCCTGGGTGTTGTACCTTATGACTGTCATATATTTATATACTAACAATAATATATCGATACACAGACGTTCATAATATTCGATGACTTCAACCTCGAACCCTCTCCTTGCTAGTAGTGAGGTAAGAGCTGTAAAAACGAAATCGACAGCGCTATCGCTGTGTCTGTTTAGTTGTTCAAATTTGATTATTTTTTTTTTAAATAAGATACTATAAACTTTAAAAAGTTTCTAATCTAAGAATGGTCATTTAACCTGCAGATTTTTCATTTTAAACAGATTGACACGGAAGCACACGCACTGATCATTGCATACAATGGGTGAGTACTGTTTACATTTTTGTTATCACTATTTTTGCAAAATGTTATATTTCAGTTATTTTTACAAGATATTAAGCCAATTTTCAGGGGTTAAATAAGGCAACGATAAGTATTCGAAATTATGGGTGAGAAAACGATAAAATGAAATCACCCCGGGTACGCTTCTGCGCCTGTACACGCGGTTAAGTTGTAGTTTGTATTTATCAAAAGGATATATAAATAATTAATCTATACTTTAGCAATACAAAATATGATATAATTGTCAAAATGTTTTATTTTTAATAGCAACTTGGGAGAAAATAAAACTTTTTGAGCTCCGTAATATAGCAGACAAATATTTACCTTAGTGCAAACTATAGTGCAGTTTAATGAAGCGAAATTTTCGTCGATGCAGAAATGAGCTCTGCTAGTTAACCTATCAAAAATGCATTTATTAATTAATGAAACATGTCGAATAAAAAAAGTAATCAAATATTTATATATTAAAAAAAAAACTTGCTTGTTTTTAGAGCAATGAATAGATGATTGCATCAAATATAACATTGGATGAAGCGAAAAAACATCTATTGTATTAATAATGCAGTTAACTCTACATGTAATGAAATCTTGTAGCATTACCAGTTGTATCATCTGACATAATAAATACTGTTTTTGCTTGGCGTATATTTTTATTTGCAGACCCTGGAAATTTATCGCTGGAATAAATCAATAGGTAAGAAATCTACGACTGAGTAGGTGATGTGTTTGCAGGGTTCCCAAAGAGATCGCATTTTGATACCAGATTTTTTTTTTTTTGAGAAAAAGTAGTGGTAGGTTTCAGTAACATTTTGAATAGAAATAACATTTACGGTAAGTTCCTGCAAATGTCAAGAAAAATCTTAAAAAAAAAAAAAAAAAATTACTTGGAAATTACATGTAAGTCAAAAGCAGATCATTTGGGAGCCGTTAAATTTTTTTATTTGGATGGAATCGCAATTGCATGTATAGATCTAGTTTTCATAAATATTGTCGTTAGCGTCAAATTACAAAAATATTTTTAATTCAGGAATTTTTTTGTTATCTAATGAAAATATTCTTTTTTATTTTGAAAAGTTAATGTTAAACGTTTGTAATGTTAGTGTTAAATAGTGTTAAATGCTACGTAAGAGAGATAGATTATACTGTCATTCTTTATATGTTAAATTAATAACCTAAATTATATAACAGAATATCCTGTTTTAAAATAAATGATTTTACATAACGATTAATGAATCATTTTTAAAATGCAGTAAGCAGTGTTACTTAAAAAATATATAACAATAAAGCAATGACACCCTTTTAATGCTTTTTTGACAATTTATAAAAATAAAACATATTTTGACAAAAATCCGCGTCATGTCTATGCACGGAGATTATAGCAAATCAAAAAGAATACTTAAACAATCATTTGCATCCTTCAACGTATTTTTGCAATGAAAATATACAAAGATGAACTTGAATATTATATTGATTAAACGAAGTACCTAGTCATTTAATTACTATCTATTTACAAAATCACATTAACATTGTTAAAAACAAATTTGGAGACAGTCCAAATCACAAGCCTGAAGATATTTAATTAGTTTCAGAATAAAGATTTCTATACGAACAATAGCTTTAATGTAATAATAATAACAATAATATTGATCATCATAATTACTTAATGTACTTTTAATAATTCCTTGATAATAAAAATGAAAAGCTTTTGAAGCTACAATTACCAATACTATTTGTGTGCATTTCGCTATTTGTCCATTTTTCTGTCAGGAAAAATAAATACATTTATATATTTCAGCCAAAAAGAAAATTTTTCGCGTTATTTTGCTTCTTTACAATAGATTCAGAACTGGTAATCACCGTAAATACTATTCAAATTCAGTTTTTCTGAATTCATTCTTTAAGCTGTCATGGTGTATACTTTATTTAACTTTGTACAGATTAACCTAAAATGTCTAATCTTCAATCTATACACGAATCACTAAAGTACCAGCGCATTATTTATGATAAAAAAAAACTGATCATTTTCTAATGTTTGTTGCGTCTCGGATTAAGATTATGGAAGTTTTTCCGGAAGTTATTATTACCTTATTTTAAAGAAAGGTATGTTTATGTCTGTTTTAAATACAGTGTTGCCATTTCGCTACTTTATTTTTTCAGACTGCTTCATTGCGGCAAGTTTTTAAAATGCTAATATTCACCTTATTTATTGATAGATTAAATAAATCGAACACTAATGGCATTTATACATTATACCACCTGTGATTTACAAATATTCAGTGTATCGAAAGTATATATAAAATAAGAACGTAAAATCATGCGATAATTATAAATTATGAAACACTTTCCAACACATTCAGAATTCTATAAGAAAACTTCACAGTTTAATTAGATGACAAAAAGATGTCTAAATAAACAATATTTAAAACGCATAACACATTTGAAAACACAATTTCCTCAATTCAAATCAACAGTAAAAAATAAAAAAAAATCTGAATTTATTGTGCAGCCCTGTGTATAAACAATATATTTATCATATAACACACAGCATGCTAAAATTTAGTTCGATTAAAAAAAGCACACCACAGTTGATAATTCCGCTTCAGCAATTTCCATCAATAAACGGAAATGTACTTCACATGTTTTGTACAGCGCGGTATGTTACGTGTAGAATTTATACACACTAAGAAATATTTTTTTTAAGTTTAATTTAAAAACGCGTAGTGCAAAAGAAAACGTACTTCCATCAAATATTGTTCATAGAAAGTACTGTACCAAACTTATTTTGTGTGTCCCTGTATATGACTGATGAATGCTTATACATCATATTTTATAGTAAATATCTTGCAATGCACCTCAGAGATACGTATCAATTCCAATAAGTTTGAAATTTTGTAACATGAATAAAATACATCGAAAACCATTTTTCCCCGTATACGTTAATGTAATAGAATTCTTTTGAGTGTCCTTGTAAACGAACGATGGATTCTATTCATACCATGTCTTATAGTAGGCATCTTGTAATGTACTTCAGGGATTTATATATAAATTCCAATCAGTTTCAAATTGTGAAACATTATTTAAAATCACCGTAAACCTTTTTTCCTCATAGGCCGTAATGTTAAGGAATTCTTTTGAATATCCCTGTAAAGGAACTGTAAGTGCTACAACCTTCGTTCGCAATACCGAACTTTCCATAGTGAATATGAATAATATATATCATTATCCTGGCGATCCTACTATATTTAAGCGAGCTAGAGCACTGACAGACAGATGCTAGACGTCAGAGAGACAACGTGAAGTGATGAACAGTCTTCAACTATGTTGAAAAGTGTTTTAAAAGAAAAAGAAATTTTACTTATCAAAGTTTACAATGGTCTCAAAGTTCTTTAATACTGAAAATTGCTATATCTGGTGCTTAAAGCATTTTTAAATAACATTTCAAATACCAGACTAAAACGAATTACATATATTTCAAAATAACTATTAAATCTTCAAAACAATTTTTCGAATACCAAATGCATTTTTTCATGCTGGTGATCAAAATATAACAAGAAAGGATGGAAGAAGACATTCGTGACAAGAAAACCAACAAAATATAAATTTATTCCCTTACAATATTTGTTTTACTAAAATGTACAAAAACATCAGTAATGTCCAGCTTTGCTTCCGTAATGGCCTATCAATGCATTAATGATGGCCCACCGAAGTCGATTCTTCTTTTTCTGATTATTTTTGCAGTATTTGATCCTGATATTTTGCTTGCTTCTTTGTTGGTCATCTTAACTCTTTGGTTGGCCATCTCAGATTCTTTTTCTCGTTTTAGAGCTGTTTCTCTTTGTTTTACTTCTTTTTGTTGCAATTCTTCTTCTTTTTCCGTACCTTGTCTTTTTACAGCACGTTCTATCTTTGTGATGTTAAGATGAATGCCATTCTCTCCTGTCATCTCTTCCCTTTCCTTTTTGGACTGTGCGGCCATTCAAGGATTTCTTTTGACCTTGAGAGCCGCGTGGTATTCAGCTGTGGAAGTACTATTGTCTTTATTTTCCGGCTCTAAAAAACTGTCTTCGTCGAAACTCTTCGGCTCCTGATGAACAATTCTGAGATTCATAGAAATTTTTTCGAAGATGTTGCTGTTACTGAAGCTCGCACTTAGCTTGATTACCATGATGTCTCCTTTGTCTGCGTAATCTTCTTCAGCTGGATACGTTGCCGTTTCTGTAACCCTGGTTTGAATGTTTTTTTTTACTCCAGAATACTATACAAACAGCATAAAGCTTCCGATTCTTCACGTGGAGGTTTTGAGTATTTTCGACTTCTTTATATCAATCATTCTCACCGACGACTTGATGAAAGTCCTCAATCGATATATTTATCAGTGTACTGTTTGGAGCCTCATTACAAGAGGTTTCAGTTGAAACATCACCCACCGTCGTTACACCATTGATCCATTATTGATGTGACCCCTTTTTATTGCCATCGTCATGTCGTTTTATAGCGAGATTTCCAGGATTGGAGCGATGTGCACTTTTGCAACAGCTTCCTGTGACTGATTTTTGCGCCAGCGAAGAAGGGCCTTGTTCCACTGAATTTTTAGCGGGCGAAAAGCAGCTACACGTTGCAAGGATATAAAGCTATCAAAATTATTTGTGAAGATTTGCAATGTTCACTGGTTTCATGATAAGATGCGTGTTGTGCCCATCTACAAATAAAATTATCAGCAGTTTAACATCACTCCTTGCTAGAAAAAGGGCGAAGACATTTCCCATCCACTCATAAAACGTAATAATATCTTCATTCATAATAATAGCTTCTTTTAACTTGTGAAACATTCAGAAGCTAAAAATATAAACAGTAATTATTTAACTCATACCTTTCGTAAAACTTGTTTTCTCTAAAAATTTCTTGACGTTCTCTGTAACTTCTCACTTGCGTCTGGGGAACCCTTTCTTTGCACAGTAAATTTCCCATTTCTTTAGGAGAATTTCCTCTTCGGTTTTCAAAATTGAGGTAGGTCCTCTTGGTTGTTTTTTCGCTAAGTCTTTGCCTCAGTGTAGACTTTGGTATTTCAAACCACGATTCTGCAGTTCTTACAAACATTCCGTGTTTAACAGCATCAACTGCCTTCTGTACTCGATCCTCCTTTTCTTTACTCACTTTCTTTGGAGCCATTATCTCTATTCTAAAATAAAAAAGAGATAGCGGTACTAACACACAAGAATCGCAAAAATAAAGTTTTATTGGGTGTTTAGCATGAAGCCAAAAGGAAAAATAATGGAAGTGTATCATCTCATGCCACTAATTAGTTGTTAGATATCTATGCATTAGAGTGTACATATAGTAAAAGTAATATGCAAAGTTTCAACTTCTCTAAACAATCATATCCAAGTAATTCGTATTTTAGAGTGTTTTCAGCTCATAAAAGCTTTTTATATTTCGATATATTTTAGAAACCGTTCTTAATGAACATTTATATCTTATAGATAACCACCATGAGAATTTTTAGTCTCTAACTCCAATAATATCAAAGAAATTGAAACTTTAGAACTTTTTTCACCTGTACCTTTTTAGATTACGATTTTTTAAAACAGTTTTGTGCGAGAATTTATGTCTTAAATATAACAGCCACGTCAAATTTTAAGTTTATAGTGCAAACAAGACCATAGAATTCGTAATTGTTTGCTGCTAGTTTGACCCTTAAAGAAAAAAAAAAAAATTCTTGACGAGCATTTGCATCTTAACCACCATAACACATGTGAAGTTTCTAGCCCATTCAGTATCACGACAATCGGAATTTCAGAACTAATTCAGCACACATTTCTCTTTAAAAACTATTGTGTGCGTATAATTGCGATTTAAAAATAACAGCAATGCCATGTTCAGATTTTATATCCTTGACAATTCTATAGAAATCTTAATTCTATAGAAAACGTTTTCTGTGCATTTAAATCCTTTTTGAATTTTGAATGTTTTAGAAACTGTTTTTAGAGAGTATTTATATCTTGCAAGTTACCATAAAGTCAAATTTCTAATTTTATACCCTTCAAAATCAAAAAAATATGAATTGTAGAAAGATTTTGCACCTGCATTCCGTTGGGATTATGATACCAACATAAAATATTGCTTATGGTGAAGTACAGACTGTCACCATCATTTACCAACATTATTTTTGAAATGCCTTATTAGTCTCGTAGATTAACCACTACGAACAAACGTCTCTTCCTTATAATATTAATATAAAAATAATATTTAAAAAAATTAAATTTAAAATTGTTTTGATTTATTTTTATAACTTAATTAAACATACTGAAAAATAAAAAGTTTCTTTTTTTCAAGCATTAGATACGAAGCCCGATCTAGATATGAATCTCTCTTGAGCAACTTGAGCAAACGTCATACCGCTGAAGTACACTCTAGAAAGCTTAAAGCTAAATTTTAAATATTCATCACTGGCTATAGGCGCTAGTTGTGATACCAAAATCAGGCAGTTAGGATGTTGATTCTAGCCTAAAAGTCTATAAAATTCTAGCCTAGTCAATTATATCATTTACAAAGGAATATCGCGAGTACAAAAGTATAAAATAGTCTACATAAATAAGAGGAATATGCTAATTTAAATTTGTTATCAAACACTTTCCTTTACATGTTTGAAAGAAATATATGTATTAAAAACTTTAATTAATGACAGCAAATAGATATAAAATATAAAATTTAAGTGTGGGCCATCACTACTGCGGTCATGAAAACACAGAATCAGTAGTGAGCCACCCCAATAGCTGGCTTAAAAAGCTTAGTTTGATAACACCAATACGTTTACATGTTCCTTAAACTTTATATAAGTTATTAAAACCAACCTTTCTTCGTTTATCCTTTTTGAAAATGTCATACTCAGTACGAAATCCAACTTTGCTCACTAAAATCTTGCTATGAAACTACAGCTGAAACAGGAAAAAAAAGAACCTTCGGTAGGAACAGCTGCTGTTCACGTGACGTGCGGTGATTTGTCAAAACAAAGTCATAATGTGACAGTCGAAAGACCATTTTATTACTTCTCATTGGTGCTAAGTTCAAATGTTGGGCGTTCCGCGTCCAGCGTTGTAGAAATATTAAACGGTCTATTACTGGCATATGGGCCAGGATAGGGGATTTTACCCTCCATTAACAGGGAATTGCTATTTTTTAATGTTTCACAGGATCTGCAACTAATGAATTTCTTTTGCGATTTTATAAACACTACACTGCAAAACCTACAAAGCAAATGACAGTTTAATGCAGCCAAACTGCGATTATCATTTCCTGTATCAACATGCAAATTAGGAACTCTTTTTCTGAAAAAATGTCAGAAATAAGAAACTTTAAAGCATAATCAGGAATTCGTTTTTAAGTAAAATGGTGTCATCTAAATGGTCCGCAAACCAGTTTTGTCGTCTCAGATATACTGGCTAAGAACTTTTTCCCTATCATTTTAAGAAAAATTTTATGTATAAATATATTTTGTTCTGTTTTATTTTCACTTCTTTTTCCCTTTTTACATAACTTCAAATGGATTTACATTAACTTTTAAACAAGTAATAATTCACGAAGCGGAGAGTAAGAACTCATTAAAGCATCCACGTCTATTCAATTACAGAAAGTTATATGTATCTGTTTTTATCTGCAGTATAGGTTTAATAAGAAAATGTGAGGAGATCTTCAGATATACGAGGGATTGCTAGGGAAAACTGACGTCAACTTTGGTTCCCCGATTCTTCAGCCAATAGAGCAAGATAAAACTGAAGGACGAATAAGATGCTAAAGTCTAGTCTTCAACGACAGTCATGCTTTGGGAGACTATGCGATTTACACATTCAATTACATAAAATAAATACGGAGCATTTTTTTTTCATTTACAGGGTTTTTTTAAATAGTGTAATTAAAGGATTGAACTATAATTAAACAACCAGTGACGATTTCTCTATATTCGCTTTTCCATTCACTATCCTTTGATTGAGGGATTTTAAGGCCGAATAAACGGCTATTGAGACATCTAAGGACTGTTTTTGTGACTGAGTAAATGACACCACTCAAATATTTGAATATTAACTTTTATGAAATGAACCCAGTGAGCAATGTCGCGGCGTCAGAAATGTTTGAAAATCGTTTTAAATATAACATTTTAAATGAAACATTTTCTTTCACTTTTAGGTAACTTTCATTACAAAAAGCTACCTATTGCAGCCGTACGGAGGAAAGCGATTTCAAAAAATATTGGTATATTTCCATCGATCATGACCCCCAGACCCCGAAACCACCCTCCGTTCAAAAGTTTATATTTATATATGTAGGATTTTATCTGAAAATTACTAAAAGGTTCACTTGGCTTATAACTGCAAATAAACGTATCTATTAGCTCATCACTTTTATACGGTATTTATTATTCACTCGAACAAATAATATGCGTAGAAGATCACAAAGAGTTCATCCAAATCAATAATATAAAACATTTGTAAACATAAATACTGAAATTCACTTAGAAGTCTTGCCCAAATCTTTTATTCGACATTCAACGAATCTTCAACCTTCATATTGCGATAAAAACAATAGAACTTCTAAAAACATAAATATCTCTTGAATTTTCTTATTTTTCAATCAAACCGTTGCCACACATTTTTAGATTTTTTCCACGCTCCTCGTATTGCACTTTTTATTTCATATCAGATAGCATATTCATTAAATAAACACTTGAGTTAGTCAAGATGCACTGTTGAGAATATTTACAATATTTACATTCAGATATATATATATATCTGATCTTTGTCACACTGTAACTCTCCTATTTATGAACCGATTTGGATGTAACTCGGTGTGTACATAGTACATACCAATGTCTCGAACGAATTTGTTGGCCAGCTTCATCCGACGTCTTGTTTCAAAATGGCGACCATTTAAAATTAAAAAATAAATAAAATTTTGAAATGTGGTACCAAAAAAATTAAAAAAAGAAAAAAAAAATTTTCTTATGTGGTTGACCTTGATACAAAGATTCCCCGGAGCAGTTTCCTTTTTGTCTATATCCAGAAAATGGCTGAGATATAGCACTTTGAATTTCTAGCGTGGCAGACATTTTGAAACTTCATGATTTTTGTCAAGCGATAACAGGCGTATTTATGAACCGATATGGATGTACCTTGGTGTATGCAAAGTACATACCAACATTTCAACCGAAAACGTTGGCAGGTTCATCCGCCATCTTTTTTCAAAATGGCGGCCATTAAAAAAAAATTAAAATTTTAAATGAGTTACCAAAAAATTGGAAAATGAAAAATATTTTTTCTTATGTGTTAGACCTGAATACAAAGACTCCGGAACAGTTTTTGTTTTGTCGATATCTAAAAAAATGGCTGAGTTATAGCATTTTGAATTTTTATTGTAGCTGACATTTTGAAACGACCTGATTTTTGTCGCGCGATAACAGGCGTATTTATGAACCGATTTTGATGTAACTTGGTGTGTACATAGTACATACCAATGTCTCGACTGAGCTCGTAAGCAAGTTTCATTCGCCATCTTGTTTCAAAAGGCAACATTTAAAAACAATTTTAATTTAAAATAAGGTATCAAAAAATTGGAAAATGAAAAGATTTTTTATGTGTTTGACCTTGATACAAAGATTCCGGAACAGTTTTTGTTTCGTCTATATCTTAAAAAATGGTTGACTTATAGCACTTTGAATTTCTAGCATGGCTGACATTTTGAAATGATCTGATATTTGTCACGTGATACCGCACGTATTTATTAACCTATTTGGATGTAAGAAGGTATGTGGATGGCATATAGCAATGTCTCGACCAATTTCACTGGCCAGCTTCATAGGCCATCTTGTTTCAAAATGGCGGCCATTAAATTAAAAAAAATTGAATTTAAAGTGATGTGCAAAAAAATAGAAATTGAAAAAGGTTTCTTTACCTTGACATAAGGATTCCGAAACATTTTTTGTTTTGTCTTTATCATAAAAAAATGGCCAGATATAGTAGTTTGAATTTCTTTATGTGGGTGACATTTTGAAAAATCTGATTTTTTTTCCTGCGATAGCATTCGTATATAGCAACCGATTCCGATGTGTGTGAGCATTTGCACAGGAATTACTAAGGTCTCCACCAAGTTTACTGGTTAGCTTCATCCACCATGTTGTTTTAAAATGGCAGGCACTTCAAGGTATCGCAGAATTCGGAAACCAAATATAAGTTACTTTAAATAAAAGCAGCTTGGATAAAGCTGACTAATTTTGCGAAATTCTCATTCATAGTGATTTAGTAATGATAAAAATTAGTAATGAATGTTCTATAATCGGTTTCCACAAAATTGAGCTTCTTGTGTTTGGAAAATTAGAATATATGTTGGCTTTTAAAGAATAACGAATATGAAAGCTACCGCTTCCTCCCGGCACTAGCAGGAAGGAATTGTTAATATTTACGTGAACATACTTTTTGCAATAGAAAATAAATATTTTTATTTTCTCTGACTTAGAATTGGCAAAAATTGTTAAAAACACCATATGAAAAAATATCTCTTTAAATAATGAAAATAAAATTAATTAATAAAAATTATTCAAATCAGAAAAAAATATGTACTGCCTGCACAACTCAGGCTTGGAAAGTATGTCACTCAAAAAGCTGATTAAATCAGATGATTAATTTACTGTAGATAGTTTATATTGATATAAATATTTTTTAATGGAACTATTTTGGCAGAATTCAACAATAAACAGCTTTTAAAATAGTTATTAAATTTTAAAGGTGTCTGTATATCAAATGTTTCTCTATAATGCTACTGATTTTCATATTTTTGTATGCAATAGATATTTTAATATGAGCGAAGAAAGACCTACAGTCAAAAAATATATTTACGGCGGTGGCATCATTAGTTAAGACAGATATTAGAAACACTGATTCTCATTTTGCGACCTTGAGTAGGTTTTTACAGCATATTTCTCTTTTCCCGGTATTTTAATCTTACTCTCTACCGCCTCAGTCCTTCTCTTCCAGTCAAAAAAGATTGCAATAATTTCAAATCTACTTTTATTTGTCAAACAGCGATAACGAGTGCTTCTCAGTGCAAAATGAGCAAAGGTAATAGTTAAAGTAGTAATCTGATCTGTCACTAGAAAGATTTATTTTTTTTTAATTTTAGAAAGTAGACTTTTTCAGTCAAAAAATATGGCAAATCGACGGATTGAAGAGAGTTCTCACGCAAAAGAGAATAAAGCTTAAAAATACTTATATTTCACCATTCCATCGCCTTTATTTCCAATGTAAATCCAACATTTGTGCAAAAGGGGCATTTGCTCCAAATAAATCCTCTTATTAACTCATAAAAATAGGTGTCCAAAATTTGACGAATATGTCTTTGAAAAACGTAGCAAGCATAGAGATATGAGTCAAAGTAATGGGCGTTTCAAAAGATGCCTTTTTCGTTTTACGTTAATGTCATTGTCTAATAAACTGGATTTTTCTTTGTTACATAATGAAGCGTTTCGCTGTGAAGTACACTGTTAAAAATTTTGCAGCATACTGGCAGGTCATTCGACCGTTTTTTGAAAAAAAAACGGTTTCATAATCATAATTTAACTATATTCTGACCATAAAATGGCCAATAATATTTTCAGAATAGTGTTAAAATTACGGTTGTGTAAGCGTAAAAAAACGTTTTTCGCGTTTCGGAAAAAAATGGTCAAATGGCCTGCCAGAATGCTGCAAATTTTTAACAGTGTAGCATTGCATTACACTATTTTACTGGAAAAGTTTAAGTATGATTCAATAAATTGTTACCTTTTATTAAAAAAAAAAATTCTCATACACCGTGGACAAATAACTTAAAACGCTGGATAAATAGGACATTTTCACACTATTGTCCTTATTTTTAGTAAATTCAGTGAATGGCCTGGAGAAAGACATTCACCCAACAGCATCAAAATCCCCCACACACCGCGAAAGATTTGTGATTTCAATCTAAAGACTCTTCAACCACGGGCTGTCATTGCGGTAAAATTTTCTGTGTTTAGTATGAATATTCTTATTATTTTAATGCGGCTAAATCAAGATAGAAATTAAATTTTGCATGAATTCACAAAACCCTTCAACTAATTATAAATATTTTTTGTTCAGATATAAAGTCTTGTAAAAATCGTCAAACTTAAACAGCAAACATTTTTCAATATAATACTTTTTAAGTTTGTTTTTCTTTCTGTTGATAAAAAAAAAAACTTTTATCCTACTTAAATAAAAAAGTTCTGAGACCAGATTTAAATATGTGTTAATAAATCCCCATACCAAAGAGTTTAATATTTTATTCATATACTCTGATTAAAAAAGTATTGTGATTTTGCAAAAACATATGCATAATTTAATCTTGAATTTTTTAGCACTTGTAAATGATCATCTCTTTTTAAAAATAACGTTATAAACTTGTAAAAATTTATCAAAAATGCATTTTTCATTTTTTGACAAGAATATGCAGTCATGATATAAGATTTTTTTAAAACTTTTACTTCTAATCAAAATTTGTAAAAAAATAAAAATTGTTGAAAAATTAAAAAAAAAATGAATGCGCACACATGTATCTTTCTAAGCAGTATTTTATTTAAACGGTTTCATGTTGTTTTTTGTTTATTTAATGCAAATAAGTGAAAATGTAGAATATTGGCATTATTTAAATTTTCCGACAAGAGCTATTAATTTTTAAATTGCTAGAATACACTCTAAAAATAAATGCTTAAATTTACAGATTAAAACTGATATACAGATAAGACAAAAACGATGTCCCTATATATTAAAGTGGAGTGCAAATTGTGACATTGATGACAAGACTTAGCTAGCATTTAAAAAGATTCATGCTGTGTTTTTATGACATTTCTGCTTTTTATATGTTTGAAAAGAAGTTTTTCCTTTTACATCTATTTTAACGCGCTCTTTTTTTGCATAAAATAAATAATAATGAATGGAAAATTCATATGAAAGTACTAGTGAGAAATATAAGACCTCTGAGAACTATGATTATTGAAAATTATACAAATCAGTACTAGTTAAAAATAAATTCTTTACTTGAAATTAAGTAAAAATTAATAACGAATAATTTTTTTTCTTAATAAGTCCCAGAAGCACTTAACAACAGAAGCTTTTCAAAAATATTTTGTAGATTTCATTTTATGTTTTTACGCGTATTTTTTTATTTCAATCTAATATGAGAGTTTATAATTCTTGATGTACATCTTGTCTGCCTTATCCTGCAAGAAAACATTTGTCAGAGAACTGATTTTATTTTTAAATCTCAAATAATAAAGGAAAAAAAATTAGTGATTAATCAATCAAAGCGACGGACGTTTCACCTAATCTCTTAATTATCCGGAATTCCATGATTAACTCTGATCCATTCGACATGTTTATATATGGCGATTACAAATTAGTCCCCCACAAGTGAAATCTACTGATTTTCGTATTAATTTTGATAAGAAATGCTAATACATACTATTTTTCGTACAAAAAATATTATAATTTTAATTTATTGCTATATATTTTACTGTGTTTTATTACTGTATATTAGTGTAATTGAGGATAACGTATAAATTTAAATATTACCTGAAAGTTTTAACGAATGATAAATTACTTAAATTCGACTGGAAAACTTAAGACAAACAAACAAACAAACCAAAGTTGAAAATACTTTTAAATTATCTTAATATCAAAGTAATATTGTATCAATAATATTTGGCTATATACATTGGCTTTATCTCCAACCTTGTCAAGATATATTTTAAAACCTTCGGGTGTTTTTAGTTTGTCAATATTTGTACAATTATTGTCAAGCAGTATTTCGCTATTCCACTCACTTTATTTCAAATGTAAATCCAACAATTGTCAAAAAGGGCATTTTCCCAAAATAAATCGTCGTATAAAATACTTATAATTGTCATAACTGTCTTATAACTGTATGCCAAAATAATTGTATTTATTTGGCTCAGATAAAAGTTAATATTTTACTAATTTTTTATAGTTCATTGAAATTATTTCTGGAGAATACAATATTAGTTTTACAATGTTTTGGTACACTGTACAAGTAATATTAGTTTGTCTAGAGGCTATGTTTGAAAAATTAATACATATGTATAATTGAATATTATTTTAATACAATCGAATTTATCAAAGATTAAAACAATATTATATAATTGGAGATTATTGCAATTCAATGACGAATGCAAATATTTAGTAAGTAATTTAGTAAAAGAAGCTATCAGAAAAACGCATTTCATTTTTCTGAAAATTAATACCAAATTGCTCGGACTATGAAATAAAATATTATCCCAGCGAAGTAAAAAAAAAAAAAAAAAAACATTTGCTTGTTTATTTCTTAAACTCGTGAAAAATATACTTTAATGCACAAAGATAAATGGAAAATTTAGATAGCCTTACCCAGGAGGACTCTTTCGTTACATTCCGGAAACTCTTTTAAGTCGGCGAGAGCGTACAGATATTTGGTGATTAATCAATCAAGGTACTGTTGCAGGCAATCCCTTATTTGTCAAGGATTCCATTACTTTCTCTAATCTGTTCAAAACCTTTGTTTACACAGCTCCAAAATCTCTGAAATAGGCCACGCATGTAAATGTAATCTGGGTCACAAAAGATGCTGAGATTAGTAGAAGAAAGGGATTTTGTTACATGGATGCATTGCTTGACTAGGAATACTTCTGGTAGAACAAAATAATTACGTATTCAAATTTTCATTAAATTTATGGATTGTTGATAATATAAATTTGTATTAATGGAATTTATTTGAACGGGAAATATAAAAAAACTGATTTTATAATAAATCAAGCAGGACGGTCGTTCTGCCAAGCCAAGCTGAAAAAAATGCTAACCCCGCCAAACAAACAAACGCCAAGAATAACGACAAGACACCGTAACTGCTTATTATACTGATGACAACTTCTCCATGTTAAATGGACGAAATATGCCAGCGTAAAATTTCCCATATCAAAAGAAGCAATCATCGCAGAAAAATAAAACCAACACCAGAAGGACCTAATAAAGGAGATCTTCAATTTGAGATCAAATGCATCCTCATAAATTAATTATAAACAGAGATATAGATTTTTTAAAATAACGTCGAGATACTGAAAATGACAGATTCTTTTTCTTCGTCACAACTTATGTTTCAATTGAGGTAGAGACTTAAATAATGGACAGAAAAAAGTAAGGATTGAATTTTTGGATAGATATTTACTCAATCTACGTGCTTTTATAAAATTCAGCTTTAAAAACATTAATTTTCTATTCATAATTAGCGAAAAACTGTTAATTAGTTCTAAAGTTTACAAATTATGCCAAATAGCGATAAACCCGCCAAAATATTTTAGAAATCTTATACTTTTCTTTTATATAATCCTTTTGCATTGATTTCATCGAAGATAACTATGGCTGAGATTCAGATAGAATTTTCGCTGTTAGCGAAATGAGTTTGACCAATCAGAAGCCTGCATGTTTGAGAATATTTGCTGTTTCTGGATCCCGGCCTATGTCATGAAAGTTTTGAGTCATTTGTTTAGTACCGTGGATGAAGTGCAATGTTTGTAGAAATGTTGGTTAGGATCCAGATAGATTTTTCGCTGTTAGCGAAACGAGAATCACCAATCAATAGCCTGCATTTCTGCAAACAGCGAAAAGTTCACAAAAATGCAGGCTTCTGATTGATGAATCTCGTTTCTCTAACAGCCAAAAATCTATCTAGATTGCGCCCAATGGAGGATATTCCAAATATGGGTTCGAGGCTGAAAAAAGTCACGTGATACCGGTAATTTATACAAAGAACTTCTAACTGATAAGAGGGGAAGATACTACTACTTTGCCTCATGAACCGTTTCGTTGGCTAGCGGGGATTTACATTACACGTCTACGGAGCCTTCCTTTCTTTACGATAGAAGTTTTTACCTTGACCACGTGATCAAAATGTAGATGGAATATCCTCCATTATGTTGAACACAATTTTACATTTCCACATCCAGGAAGGGTATTAATTGTCATAACAACAATACATATTCGAAACTATTTAAGGCACTGATTCTGAACTCCTTTGCTATACATTTCGATATTAAAGAAGTTGTTGTTTCCATAGTAACATTACTTTTCTGTATTGCTTTCTCTAAAACACAAATATAGAAATTTAACAAAGAGCGCTCAGAATCAACACCATAACAGAGAGCCTTTATACATAAGAGTGGTGATATATGCACAGGAAGCATGCTCATTTCAAGTTTTTGCCGAAAGTATGGCTACAGCGTCTAGAATACCTTGTGTGGAAATATGCTATCCAAACAACGCTAAAAATTTGTATCCCTTAAATGTGCGACGATACTGCTAAAATCCCAAGTATCGATCACAGCGACATCTGCGGGATTTAGTATTACATTGTATAGACTAGCAATATCTTGCAGTTTGAGAAAACATCCGGTGTGATCTGTATATTTCAACAGCATCGTTGCACAGTTAAGGGATACAATATTTTAGCACTCTTTTAAGTATTACAGGGATAGCCAATTTCCACACTATATATTATAGGTGCTATAGTACGGCAATCCACTTTCTTGAATAGAGGCTATTCTATCTACGTTATGATCACGTGGTCAAGGCAAAAACGTCTAACGTAAAGAAGGGAAGGCTCCTTCGATGTAATGTAAATCCCCGCTAGCCAATGAAACAGTTCACGGGAGAAAGCAGTAGTAGTTTCCTGTTTCCCTTCTCATCTGTTAGAAGTTCTTTAGGTAAATTGCCGGTACCACGTGACTTTTTCAGCCTTGAACCCATATTTGGAATATCCTCCATTAGACGATACGCGCATGGACGAGCTTTATTAGACTAGGGAAATAATTCAATATGCATTAGTCTGACGATAATGACACGCTCGCAAAGACCTTTAACGATTTGTTTTTATCACTTCTACCAATAAATCTTTATTGGCCATATGTCGCTACTTCGTTATAGCGACACACTTGTTCCTAATTGGATCCCGGCCTTAATGTATCAAAATACGGAGTTTTCTTTCTGTACTATTGTTGAGCTCAGTTATAACGTCTAGAAACATAGGCCGAGATCCAGGTACATTTTTGCAAACAGTGAAAAGTTAGCAATAATTCTAGCTTTTGATTGGTCAATCTCGTTGCGATAACCAAGAAAAATCAACCTAGATCATGGTCATGGTGTGGAAACCGGCTATTCCAGTAATACTTTAAAAATTGCTAAAAATTGAATCTCATAAATATTGAAAAATATTGAATGACAAATGTCGATAGCAGCAACATTTTCTAGATCTTCTCTGAGCGAAACGTTTTCTCATTTGATGTCTTTTGAAATAGTTACGTTGGAATTACCATATGTCGCTGTGATCGACATTCATCGTTCAGCCTCGTTCAACATTTATGGGATACAATTTTTTAGCACCTTTTTAATAAGCCGATTTTTAAACTGTATCTTCTAGATACTATAGCTCCGTTATAGGCCTAGATTATATGTTGTAGAAATCGATTGTCCCAGCAATACTTAAAAAAGCGAGGAAATAGTGAATCCCTTAAATATACAACGCTGTTGAATTCCAAACAGTCATTTGCAGCGACATCTGCAGGATATTTTTTAAAGAAGAAAGAGACACGTGTAATGCACCGCTATAGCGTCTAGAATGCATAATGTGGAAATTTGCTATCCAAGCAGCGCTAAAAAGTTATATCCCTTAAATGTGCATTGACGCTGAAATCCAGGGAGCTGATCGCAGCGACATCTGTGATAAACTTTCAAAGTAAACATCGTATTATTACAGCGGGCTGGACGCCAAGCACACAGGTCAGATGTATGTTAATAAAATGTAAAAAAAAAAAAAAAAAAAAAAAATGCTAGAGCGTCTAGACCAAATTATAGCGCCTAGAATATATAGTGTGGAAATTGGCTATCCCTGTAAGACTTAAAAAAGTGCTAAAATATTGTATCCTTAAATGTGCAACGATGCTGCTGAAATATACAGATCGCAGCGACATCTACAGGATATTTTCTATAACTGCAAGATATTGCTAGACTATACAAAATGTAATACGAAAATCCCGCAGATTTCGCTGCGATCGATACTTGGGATTTTAGCAGTATCGTCGATCATTTATGGGATACAAATTTTTAGCGTCGTTTAATAAAATATTTCCACACTAGGTATTCTAGACGCTGTTACCAAATCGTCATAAAGTTTTAGGAAATATCCTGCAGATATCGCTGTGATCGACTCATTGGATTTCAGCATCATTTGAAATTTAAGAGTTCCAATATTTTAGCACTTTTTAAAGTATTACTGGGATAGCCGATTTCCACACTATATATTCTAGGCGCTATAGCACCGCGGTAGCTTGTCTTTTTCGTTTACCTCGGAGTAGATATAGATGAAGTCATTTGTAGCTGTTCCTAAACTGTGGCCAACAACATATAAGGCCAGTTCATAACGTCACACGGAGTTGATTATCTGTACACGGCAATGGACACAAAAAAAAAATCGGCGCGCAGCTTTCTACTAATCATCGTGTAAAGATGCTCCAACTTTGAGGCTAACAAAAAAGACAGGCTACCGCGGTGGGTCCGATTCTTCTTTTTTTACAGACCGCTGGAGTCACGTGATGCTCGAATGCACCAAAGAAGGTGCGTGAAAAGAGCATCACGTGACTCCAGCGGTTTGTAAAAAAAGAAGAATCGGACCCACCGCGGTAGCCTGTCTTTTTCGTTCGCCTCGATCCAACTCCGTATGACTTTTAAACATCATGAACTGGCCTATTATGTCATTGGTCGCGCTAACACACTCCCTCCTGCGTCCACCGTATATAGCGGCATCTTGTACTGGAGACTGCTAAATGAGCTGCTATCGGTCAAAATCAAGAGAGAAAAGGGCAGAAGAGAGGGAAATAACTCATTTTTTTTTGGTAACTAGTTTTTCACACGGAAAGATTGACATGTCTGTTCCTTTCCTTTCATAACTTCATGGTGGTGAAATAAGGCAAAGCCTCCTAAATATTTGAGAAAGTCTTGACTCGCGTCACGAAAACATCACACAAAGCAGGCAAAGCAAAGAAACAAAATCATTCATCGGCTTGTTCATATTCACGAGCCAATGAATGATTTTTCTTCTTTGTTTTGCCTGCTTTCTGTGACGTTTTCCTGACACGTGTCAAGGCTTTCTCCAATATTTAAAGGGCGTTGAATAGGCCGGGATCAAGATAGATTTTTCACTATTAGCGGGATGAGATTGATCAATCAGACGTCTGCATTTTTCCGAACTTTTTGATGTTTGCAGTAAACACCGAAAAGCCTGCAAGGATGGAGGCTACTGATTGGTCAATGTAATTTTACTAACAGAGAAAAATTTATCTGGATCCCGGACATTAACTTTGGTTGGTTAAAACAATTTTGAATAAAATCAAATCAGGAAGCCAATGTTTGTTAACTTTTCTGGTTAGTTTAATTGAAATCTTCCTCGTCTATTACTGAAAACTAAGTTACCGTACTTTGGACAAAAAATTGAATATGAGTACACGAATTGTACATATGTCACCACTCTAACACAGTGTTGCCAGATGGGCTACTTTTTTTTAATTCAGATACTTGATTGGAACCACTTTTTTGAAATTGTAAAATGTGCCTTATTTAATGACATATTAATTAAGGCGAAAACAAAGGGAATTTTACCGTTTATAATAAGTGCTGGCAATCAAGAAATCTGAATTAAAGAAAAGTAGCCCACTGGCAACACTGCTCTAACATATAAATGTTCTCTGTTATGACCATGATTCTAAGTGCAGTTGGTTAAATTTGAGTATCTGGGCATTAGAGAAAGCAATAGTGGCCCACCGTGGCTGAGTGGATAAGACACCATGCCGCTAATCGCTTGAGAGCGTAGGTGGAAGCGGATTCGAATCCCGCCGTGATCCGCATGTGATATGATGTATGTGTTCAATAAATCAAACAAACAAAGAACAAAGCAATAGTGAAAGGTACAGTTGGCATGGAAACAACGACTTCTTTAATTCGTATAGAAAATTAATGAATAGTAGTAAATGACTCAAGTTTAAAATGTAGGCAAATGGTCTGGAAATATCAATGGCTCCCATCTAGTATTTCACAAAATTAATTTAATAGATTCACATGATGTATAACTTGATGCGACTCTTAGCTAATGAAAATTCTGCAACAAGACTTATGTAGGTAGAACTTTTGAATGAATAATTCAGAATTCTGAGAACAAAACGAAGTTCTTAAGGGCTCTTCCTCACCCCCCCCCCTCAAAAAAGGAAATACGATAGAAAGATATAAGAATTTGGATAGCTTCAATATGTCTGTGATCTTTTGTCAGAGTTCAGAAAAAGAGTCTGGGCATAAAAAAAACAAATTTGACGAACGATAAGACTATAGATTTCAGGCAAATTTTAACCGAAAAATATTTAATTCTAATGTATATGCGGCTTTAATAATAGACTATTAAAGATAATCAATTTATGGGAAATTTTATAGTGAATTAATATCCTCACATTCATGCAAATAGGTATGGATAAACAGACTTGAGTAAATTTACATATTTATTCTTCCTTCTCTATAACACGATCTAAATGAAGATGAAGTTATATGTACAGTTTATATCTTTAAATTTTTAGATTTTTTTTTATCAATAATGTTCTTTTATTATGTCTAGAATTGCTAGATTTACAGATCTTCGATTCTTTAGATGCCTGCGGGGTTTCATTTTTGGATTAACCGTAGGTATTTGTAAAGGTAAATTTATTTTGCAAAACCGCCAGCAAAAAAAGTTGGAAAAAACAATTAACTGACAGACTACCTGTAAATATATATTTTATTTCGACTCAGTTTTTTACTAAATTTTCATCTTTCGTAGAAAATTTTAAGGAGATATAAATTGAGAAAGACTGATACTTTGAAAGAAGAAATTGACTTTCCTTACTTTTAAATTATTAATCACTATAAAAAATGAATGATAGGTAAACAAAATGTATAATATTGTGTTTGCTCCCTGCTTATAAAGTCTATACAAGGACTAATTTTAATTTGAGCTAATACAATTATTTCAATTATATATCATTTGTTTTAAAAAAAGAACTGATATCTACTAAAAAAACAACTTTTCAAAAGTAAAAAAAGCCAAGCAAAAAAAAAAAAAAAAAAAAAAAAAAAAAAAAAAAAAAAATGGTGAAAGTTGTGGCTAAAAAATAGTGTGATATCAAATTTCCAAGCTTATATTACGGTACTTATTTAACATTTTCTGATAAAAATTTACCATATGTAAGTCGAGTACCTAAGTATGCGTTGATAGAAAGCCTTTTCTCCTTTACTAAATACATCATAACTTGTTTCTGAAAATTAATTTTTTTTTAAATATGCATGATGGGCTTGGCGGCCATCTTTCCATATTTCACACAAATTTCTAAGCACTCAAGCTCGTAACATATTTGCATTATTAAGAATTTCGAACTTCTAGTTTTAGCTACAGACAGATAAATTAAGAAAGTTTTTTATTTTGAAAAAACAAATTGATTTTTACTGCTTTAACTAATTAATTAACCCCCTCCCCCTCCGAAAAAAGAGAATCATAAGATGAAACCTGAAGTTACTTCAGCTTTATTTTTAGACACAAATTTTTAGGCACTCATTTCCATAAATTAAAAGAATAAAATGTTTGCTTTAGTAACAATTTCGAACTTCCAATCTTAACAATGAACTTGTGTGCTTAGAAATTTGTGTAAAATATGGAAAGATGGCCGCCAAGCCCATCATGCATATTTAAAAAAAAATTAATTTTCAGAAACAAGTTATGATGTATTTAGTAAAGGAGAAAAGGCTTTCTATCAACGCATACTTAGGTACTCGACTTACATATGGTAAATTTTTATCAGAAAATGTTAAATAAGTACCGTAATATAAGCTTGGAAATTTGATATCACACTATTTTTTAGCCACAACTTTCACCCTTTTTTTTTTTTTTTTTTTTTTTTTTTTTTTTTGCTTGGCTTTTTTTACTTTTGAAAAGTTGTTTTTTTAGTAGATAATGATATAGCGTATATATGTGGTTGTAAACTGGGAATAGAAAATCCATTAAGATTATTGAATCAAAAGAATTTCCATATAACTGATTGCATAGCTATCGTTACTACGAGTATTATAGATAAAGTATCTCATATATAGTCTCACATATGTGATTTATTTCTTAAAGTTACGCCTTTTTAATGAAATAAAAGTATTTGAATAGATTTTTCATCCTAAAATATTTATACAAAAGCCAAACTTATATCAAATAATTAAATGTAAATTCAAAAACAGTAATTTATTAATATAGCATTAATTTTTATTATTTCTTTGAACACAAATGTTTTTTTCATATTCTTAAAAAAAAAACTAAGAAACTAGGATAAATTAATTTTATCCTAGATTCAATTGAATCTTGCGCACTACTATATTTATTTCTGCTTACGTTCTGTATTAAATTGAGGCATATTATATAAAAAAAAAATGTTTTATACAAAGGTTAGCTGATATCAACATGAGGTTATGTTATCTGATTATCCAAATGAGATTGCATTGAATTTTCGTAAACGTTTTAGCTCTGTCAGATAACGTGTTTTTCCATATTTTACTGTGCAGTAGTAAGCTTTTAATCAACTTTCTTTTTAGACAGTAAAGGTATTTTGTTATGTATGAACAATATTTCAGGTGGTATGAACAGACTAAAGTTTTTCAGGTATGTTCTACCTTTGTAAACAAATGTTTGAAAATTCATTGAAGAAATTGGCGAATGTTATACTTCAGATTATAAGGACTTAGTGAATAATAATATAAACAATTTATATTTTTTGAAAATTGGACATTAAGAAGTTTTCCTGATAGATTTTAATATCATCTGATTAACATATTAAAATGTCCGAAAATAAAATCATAAAATTTACAACGAAAACTTTAATTTCAATTTTCTGAAAAATTAATGTTTGTAATTTTTCAATGTAACATCCTCCACTAACAATTTCAATTACAACGCATGTGGAATTAATCTTAACAAGCAGATTCTATTCTTATAATATCAAATTACTGTTGCTGAATCTATTTTCGGATTTAGTTAGAAAAGCCATGCCAGTCTATTACCAATAATTTATAAAGGCGTTAATTTTTACTGACATATGTCAAATCTCCGAGATTAGAAATTACAGAGAAATACCCTAATATTTACGTATGACATTTCATTATTTAACAAATAAAACATATTTAGCATTAAAATAAAGAAAATGTACAGTCGATTTAAAATGAAAAATTATTAATAATGTAACATCCCATACAGTTTTATAAGAAAGTTTTGGAAAAAAAGGCATTTGTTTCAGATTTGTGACTACGTTTTTTTTACTGTGAAAACAAAAACAAGTTGGAAATTGCTCGTCAAACGTGGCAAATGAGGTGCGTTCGTACTATAACTAGTTTTATAAATATTTTTCTCACCCCATATTGTACTGAATGTATATTTTTTTGCACTTCATAAGTGCATAGTCTGTAACATCATTAAAATGCACATGCAATATTTTTTTCCTATTGGCCGTCAAGTAATGGAGAACTTCTGACTGACCCTGTCATTAAACTATGCATCCGATTTTCATAAAATTTGAAATGACTCGAGAAAAGTTTTGCAACAATTATATATTTAAAATTCCAGACCATTCGGAATACTGTAACATCATTAAAATGGACTTGAAATAATTTTTTCCCATTGGCCGTAATGTAACGGACAAATTTGACTGTCCCTGTAATTAAAGTATACATCCCATTTTCATAAAATTTGAAATGATTCAACAAAAGTTTGCAATAATTATATATTTAAAATTTCAAATCATTTGGAAGGCTGTAACGTTATTAAAATTCACTTGCAATAATTTTTTCCCATTGGCCGTAATGTAACGGAAAACTTTTGACTTTCCCTGTAATTAAACTATACATCCGATTTTCATAAAATTTGAAATGACTCTGCAACAATTATATATTTTAAAATTCAAACGATTCGGTTGGGTAGTTGCGTTGTTATATGCGGACGGACACACAGACGGACTGAACGACGACTATAGGTGATACGTATTTATATAATTAAGAACGCACCTAAAAAGAAGGTCATGTGTTATATTGAAATCGCAACAAACATTAAAATTTACTATTAGACAGGCAGGAGGCAGCAACGACAATCACCTCATATAGTTCAGGGCTGAAATTCCAAAATTAGTTAAAACGCGAATCGCATACTAAAACGCAATTAGTCTGGAAAGTCATATTTTGGAAGAAAACACCTGAAAATCATATTTTAACAGTTGACTGATATCAGTAAATAAATAAATAGAAATGATTAATTCATCTTTAAAAAGTTAAACTTAAACTTAAACTATGTGCAAAACTACTTAAAACATGACACAATATTTAAAAAATATGTTAAATTACTTTAATATCTTAGTAATTTCAACTATAAAAAACTGAAAACAGAAAATATTTATCTCGAATAAATAGGAATGAACATTTAAGAGATTTAAAGTGTAACCGACCTACAACAGTCCTGTCAAGACTTAACCAGAAGCAGAATATACAAGTTAATTTCGAAGACGCAAAAATTATGTATCCCTCAAAGAATTATCATGATTTAATTATCCGCGAATAAATAGAAATTATTACTAAAGAAAATACTGTTTGTAATGAAGTTTTGTCCTGCAACATACCCAGAATTTGGCTCAGTTTGCTTAAAGAATCATAAAACGAGTAATATTCAACTTCCTTATACCCATGTTTTATTTTCCCAATGTTTTCCGGATCTAAAAATTGACTTCACTTTCATTCCTTTCGACACCATCTACGTGAATTTTGAAAATTAGAAGTTAATAACAGTAGTATTTCTTATATTTATATTATTGACGAAGATTATGTTTTTATAGCTGAAACTACTAAGATATTAAAGTAATTTAATATCTTTTTAAAATATTGTCTCAACTTTCGAGTAGTTTTGCACATAGTGTAAGTTTAAGTTGAATGATATGTTTACCATTGTGTTTTCCTGCACCCATATGTACACTGTTAAAAATCTGCAGCATTTGCTACATAGTCACTCCGCCGCTATTATAGAATATCTCTATTATGACCAACGAGAATGCTCCATAATATAGTCAAATATCCGTTTTCTATAAAAGTAGTGTGAGTGACTATGCAGCAAATGCTGCAGATTTTTAACAGTGTATGAAAATATGTAGGACTGGGAGCAGGAAAATACAATGCTAAACCTAGGAGTCAACCACTAAAATTGCATTTTCGAGTGTTTTCCACCAAAATATGACTTGACATGCCGATTACGTTTTAATATGCTTATCGAGTTTTAAATAATTCTAGAATTTCAGCCGTGATTTCGATTAGGTGATTGTCTGTGCAGTCGCCTCCCAGTCTATATTGGATCTCCGTATTTGGATTTTTTGTTCATTTTACGTTCGGATATCAAATAGGAAGACATTCACTGAAGATGTTTAGTATTTATTCAGAAATAAAATCTGAATTCCTCATGTTAAATTCTCTTTTAATAGTTACAAAATAAACTGAAATACGGTAAGTTCCATAAACGTATTTCCAAATCAATTTCATTTTGCGAAATGACTTGTAATTTTGTATTTCCATATTTGATGTTTCTAGAAAGCGACTTCTAATACAATTTTTGTAGTTTACAATACTTATTTGTTTCGGAAAATAATTTAAAAATTCATATATCTTGATTTTCTGTTTCGTATCTGACGCTACAATGTACTGAAATATACAAAATCGATGTCGAATATGAATGTTCGTATTAAAAGTTTCAAAGTTTGTGACAATTGCAATATCGACATTAAACGTAAGATTTTTTGTTTGCATACATTAATAGAAGACATCATTCTTATCTGAATGACTATTTTTGTTTACTCTGCAAGAAATGAGATATTAAAATATGAGGGCAACTGCAAAATCTACTTTTTTATGTTATTTTTTTTTACATTAGCTATACAATAGAAAACTATGAGATTCAACTTTTTTTTAGAAAACCCTTTACTTCATTTGTAATATTTTTTATCATTTTTCGAAAAATAGAGTTTCAGAAGATTGTAAATGTTGAAAATATGCTTATTAACGAAATATAATATTAAGCAAGTACGTAAGTTTAACAGAACACAAATGAAAGGCCACGGCTGAGAACAGCAGATTAAAAATACAGAAAACGAACTAATGATGAATATTAGCGTAGTTTTTTCATTGTACATCATTCGTTAAATAATATCTGATTAAAGAGGACTTAAAGATGAGTTCTCACAAATTATGTCCCAAGAAAATTTTAATTTGGAAAGTTTTAAACAATTCGTGCTTAATTGGTATTCAGGACGAAATTCAAAGTATGCAACTAAATGATTAGTAATCTTAAAAATTTAGCTCTTTTGAAAAAAAAATACGAAAATTAGAAATACTCTGAATAAAATTTTGAACGTTGGTCGAACTATTTGTATACTTAGCATTTACGATTACAAACTTTAAGAGAAATATTTTAAACGATTTTTTTAATTCATCTAATTATTGTATTAGATGCCCAGTATTATATATCAATGATAGTAGTATTATAATACAAAGTCATATATCAAAATAGTTATAATACTGAACAGAAAAGATGGATTCCAAAGTAATATATCGCACGCATATATTTAAAAGAACATAATTCGAAAAACCAGGGATGAGAGCTCTCCGACCCAAATGGCCTATTACTACCACTAAATTTTAATAGTATTTCAAGCATTATTTAATGACAGAATTTCTGGGAATTAATAAAGCAAAGAATGCTATTAAAATTTAGTGGTAATAATCTGTCATTTGGGTCGGAACGCTCTCATGCCTGAAAAATGCTTTTTTTTAGAAAACAGCAAAAAATATTTTCAGAAATAAAACATTTATTAAAATTGTTTCCTATTACAACTTTATCTGAAAATAAGTATTTTACATCTAGAATCAAACACTGCTAATTAACTTTAATATGATACACAGTACATAAAATTGTACAAAAATAATTTGCATAACAGTGTGTCTTTAGGGACCTGTTCTTTATTGATATCAAGATAACTTTAATTTACGTCGATGGCAGTAGAGTGCCTTTATAAATAAGAATGTGACGACGCGTGAGCATGGAATATAAGCGGATTGAAGAATTTTCCTAAGTAACAAGGAGAGGGCCAACCTTGTTAATCACAGATTTTGATTATTTTAATATGTGTTGTAGGGTAGAGACCCCTTAGTTTCAGGTTCAACGGATTTTATACAACGCTCGTTAGTTCTTGAGAAACCGGGGGGTCTAATATCAGTATACGATTTAAATACTTACTTTGTAACAAGAAGGATAGGTTGGTCGTAGCTCAGTTGGTATGGCGTTTGCCGGCTGATCCGCGGGCCCGTGTACGAAACCTGAATGTGCTAAATTTGTTTTTCTCATTTTTACTTTCTTCTATCTTCAATAGAAGAAAGTATTGTAATCGAAATTTTTTTCGACTTCCGGTTTTCGACGGATTTGCATGTTTTAGGGGTCAGAGATTCCAAAAAACATGTTTATAGAAAATGTCTGTCTGTCTGTGTGTCCGTCTGTCCGTCTGTCCGTCTGTCTGTCGCCATTGTACCATCAAAAAGTGTATGAAGTTATGTATAGAATTAAACCAAAATTTTATTATAAGTTTTTGGCTATGGCAAGCAGGTCCTCCTGGAATTTGGAAAAAATTCGCCGGTAGGGGGCGCTGATATAACAATTTTTATGCGATTTTGAATATTGTACCATCCAAAAGTGTATGGAGTTATGCATAGAATTGAACCAAATTTTTAGTTTAAGTTTTTGGATATGACAAGCAGGTCCTCCCTGAATTTGGAAAAGATTCGCCGGTAGGGGGCGCTGTAAATGTGTTTTTTGTGCGATTTTGAATATTGTACCATCGAAAAGTGTATGAAGTTATGCATAGAATTGAACCAAATTTTTATTTTAAGTTTTTGGCTATGGCAAGCAGGTCCTCCCTGAATTTGGAAAAAATTCGCCGGTAGGGGGCGTTGTAATAGCGATTTTTGTGCGATTTTGAATATTGTACCGTCCAAAAGTGTATGAAGTTATGCATAGAATTAAACCAAATTTTTATTTTAAGTTTTTGGATATGGCAAGCAGGTCCTCCATGAATTTGAAAAAAATTCGTCCTTAGGGGGCGCTGTAATAGCGATTTTTGTGCAATTTTGAATATTGCACCATCGAAAAGTGTATGAAGTTATGCATAGAATTGAACCAAAAAAAAATTTAAGTTCTTGGCTATGGCAAGGAGGTCCACCCTTAATTTGTAAAAAAATCGCTCGTAGAGGGCGCTGTACCTGTAATAGCGATTTTTGTACAATTTTTGTGCCATTTTGAATATTGTACCGCCGAAAAGTGTATGAAGTTATGCATAGAATTGAACCAAATTTTATGTGTTTGTTTTTGGTCATGGCACAAAGGTCCTCCCTGAATTTGGAAAAATTCCTCCAAAAGGGGGTGCTATAATTGCGATATCTGTACCATTTTCATTATTGTACCATCGAAAAGTGTATGAAGTTATCCATATAATTGAACCAAATTTTTTGTGCATGTTTCTGTCTATGGCAAAAAGGTCCTCCCTGAACTTGAAAAAATTCCGAAAGAAGGGGGCGCTATAATTCCGATCTCTGTGCCATTTTCATTATTGTACCATCGAACAGCGTATAAAATTATGCATACAATTGAACCAAAATGTTTGTGCTTGTTTTTGGCTTTGGCCAACAGGTTCTCCTTGAATTTGGAAATATTGCGCGGTAAAGGGGCTCCGTGCTAGCGATTTTTTGTATACTTTTCTTGATTTTTCGTAGTTCTATTGTGCATCGGCGGCTCATGCAGCGGCGGGAACTCGCTTCCTGCTATGCCGGCTATTCGCAAACAGCTGATAACGACAGAATGAGGAAAAATTAATAATTTTAACAAATATCATGATATAGATTAACTCGTTTTTAGTCCGTTTAATTGACTTAAGCAGAAATTTAAGATGAAAATCAAAGTTGGTATAGTATTAACTAATAATATTGAAGTATTAACATGTGTAACTAGGTTTTGAAACATTAAGATGTATAAGATAGAAGAAAGTTTTGGGATTGGCACATCCAACTAGTTTGTTTTATAAATGTACTTGTAATTATAACTTAATAATCTCATTGTCAATTAAAATTTATAATATTGTATTTCAATTATATTTTTAACATATTTAATTTTTTTTTATTTTTAACTAAATAGTTGTATAAAACATCATAAACTGTTAATTTTTTAAAAATCAATGTATTTCATATATTCTTTATCGATGCAATGATATTGATCAATTGTGTCAATTCGTGATTTTAAAGAAATATCATTTATGCATTGCTTTAACAAGGGAAATCAATACAATGATACTATTACTCTGTTTTTAAAGTAATAAGCATAATTATACTAAAAATTAGGATCGGAATTAAATTACAACAGATTTTTTGCATATTAAAGATTTTTAAATTTTGCGCTTTCAAATATTTTATTTTCCCCCTTATCTTCTTTCTGCTTTTATTTTTATTTTATTTGAATATGTTTTATTTTATCATAACTAGATGGCACCACAACAGGTTTCTAACGATTTTGGAATTTTTATTATTCAATAATAGATCCAATTTCTTTTTAAATCTCTTTAAAGGATGAGAAATAATAGTTCAAAATACAAAATGATAAATTAAAATTTATATTTGTTAACATTATAATTAATGTACGATATTAAAATTTTTAATTGAGATTATTAAAATATAATTACAAGTATATTTATAAAACAAAAAATGAGAAAGGCAAAATATGTATCGCGTTCGGGTTTCGAACCCAGTCTCGCGAATCAGCCAGCAAACGCCGTACCAACTGAGCTACGCCCAACCTGCACATTTTGTTACAAAGTAAGTATTTAAGTTGTGTACTAATATTAGACCCCCCCCCCGGTTTCTTAAGAACTAACGAACGTTTTATAAAATTCGTTGAACTTGAGACTAAGGAGTCTCTACCCTACAACATATATTAAAACAATCAAAATCTGTGATTAACAAGGTTGGCCCTCTCCTTGTAAGACAAACCTTATTTAATATTTTGCCAATATTTGCATTGATATTGACACTATGACAAACATTATTTAATGTTTTGCCACAATTCACTTAGATATGTTCGACAAACCTACAAACATAAGTTTGGTGATTATGGTAAGCACACTGAGTATTTTTGAGCAAGTGTCTCGACCGATGAAATTTTATTTTACGTATGTTGCTATTCACCTATCTGTAAAGGCATTCTAGTTACATACATCGCAAATACTTCGTACGCATTAGTTAATGTTAGAGTACCTGACGCGTACCTGTGAAAATACTATACACGTGACACAGTGTCCTTTTTTAGCTTAATACACATCCGGTTAAACGATTATTATATTGTAAGAAGTAACATTAATTAAGTTCGGTGATTGTGGAGAAAAATATTTCATACCTATATGCATACATACTGGTAAAATCAAAAATTTATTTTTAAGTCTTTTAAAAATACCTTTATAAAACTGCCATACAAGAAAATTTTTATATTACTACACAAACAGATTTTTACATTTCAGTTGTCTCAGAACTTTTTATAAAATTCTTACAGCTCTTAAAGTTTAAATGATAAGCAGGCATGTGTGGTTCTATTTACGCATCCAAAAATAATGTTTTTATGATACAGAGAAGATATTGTGCAATATATTAACATAATAAATACGTAATGAACAGCTACAACAACGTTTAAATGACTAGGTAGTATGCACGATCCTAACTAAGCTATCGTGCACAATGCCCGCCCAAACATTAATGGAAAACCTTTCTTTGTAGCCATGTGTTCTTGTACCATGTAGGTTATCATGTGTTTAAATGTGAGATTTATGGGTATTAAAAATGTCCAGTTGATAATAAAACAGCCTCGTGAATAAATAAAATATCCGTAAGATTTGTAAGATTGGTAAGATTGGCAGGTAAGATTAGTCGCACCCTGCTGTAAGTACCCGCGAGCAAATTTGACACGCAGATGATAATCTGTAGGCTGTGCTCTCTGCAAATGATACTGGTGCATTCGGTCGTCATGTAATGTCCTTAAAACTGTTACATAATTCACACCCAATCCATGTGCAACAGCCCTCGAACATGTCAATGAACTATCTTCCGCAGTGAGGAATACTGCTTCTTTCACTGCAGGAATTCTGCGATATCTTCTATTGCTCGTATCACCCCTGAAAACATAAAACGATCCATTCGCGCACAACTCCCGATGAAAAAGCTCAAATTTTTGGTGATCCGGCAGATTCCTGTCCGTGTATCATTCCATGTACAGTAGAGTGGAGTGAAAAAAACGAAAATCGGAAAATCGAAATGTAATACCTCGCAAATGTTGTGTATGTTCCTCAGTAATAAAACTGTGCAGTTTTTTTCGAAATCATCTTTTATCTTCCAGTGTCCCCAAGTTTCTGTGAAATTCATCAAAAATGCCTTGTACAATTTATAAATCGAAATAAACATAAAGTTGGAAAATTAAAATGTCATACCACAGAAATTTGTATGGTACGTAGCAATATACCTGCACAGTTTTTTACTTTCTTCTATCTTCAATAGAAGAAAGTATTGTAATCGAAATTTTTTTTTACTTTCTTCTATGTTCAATAGAAGAAAGTATTGTAGTCGAAATTTTTTTCGACTTCCGGTTTTCGACGGATTTGCATGTTTTAGGGGTTAGAGATTCCAAAAAACATGTTTATAGAAAATGTCTGTCTGTCTGTGTGTCCGTCTGTCCGTCTGTCCGTCCGTCCGTCTGTCCGTCTGTCTGTCGCCATTGTACCATCAAAAAGTGTATGAAGTTATGTATAGAATTAAACCAAAATTTTATTATAAGTTTTTGGCTATGGCAAGCAGGTCCTCTCGGAATTTGGAAAAAAATCGCCGGTAGGGGGCGCTAATATAACAATTTTTGTGCGATTTTGAATATTGTACCATCCAAAAGTGTATGGAGTTATGCATAGAATTGAACCAAATTTTTAGTTTAAGTTTTTGGATATGACAAGCAGGTCCTCCCTGAACATGGAAAAAATTCGCCGGTAGGGGGCGCTGTAAATGCGTTTTTTGTGCGATTTTGAATATTGTACCATCGAAAAGTGTATGAAGTTATGCATAGAATTGAACCAAATTTTTATTTTAAGTTTTTGGCTATGGCAAGCAGGTCCTCCCTGAATTTGGAAAAAATTCGCCGGTAAGAGGCACTGTAATAGCGATTTTTGTTCGATTTTGAATATTGTACCGTCCAAAAGTGTATGAAGTTATGCATAGAATTAAACCAAATTTTTATTTTAAGTTTTTGGCTATGGCAAGCAGTTCCTCCCTGAATTTGGAAAACATTCGCCGGTAGGGGGCGCTGTAATAGCGATTTTTGTGCGATTTTGAATATTGTACCGTCCAAAAGTGTATGAAGTTATGCATAGAATTAAACCAAATTTTTATTTTAAGTTTTTGGATATGGCAAGCAGGTCCTCCATGAATTTGCAAAAAATTCGCCGTTAGGGGGCGCTGTACTAGCGATTTTTGTGCGATTTTGAATATTGCACCATCGAAAAGTGTATGAAGTTTTGCATAGAATTGAACCAAAAAAAATTTTAAGTTCTTGGCTATGGCAAGGAGGTCCTCCCTTAATTTGTAAAAAAATCGCTCGTAGAGGGCGCTGTAATAGCGATTTTTGTACAATTTTTGTGCCATTTTGAATATTGTACCGCCGAAAAGTGTATGAAGTTATGCATAGAATTGAACCAAATTTTATGTGTTTATTTTTGGTCATGTCACGAAGGTCCTCCCTGAATTTGGAAAAATTCTGCCGGAAGGGGGCACTATAATTGCGATGTCTGTACCATTTTCATTATTGTACCATCGAAAAGTGTATGAAGTTATCCATATAATTGAACCAAATTTTTTGTGCATGTTTCTTTATATGGCAAACAAGTCCTCCCTGAACTTGAAAAAATTCCGAAAGAAGGGGGCGCTATAATTCCGATCTCTGTGTCATTTTCATTATTGCACCATCGAACAGCGTATAAAATTATGCATACAATTGAACCAAAATGTTTGTGCTTGTTTTTGGCTTTGGCCAACAGGTTCTCCTTGAATTTGGAAATATTGCGCGGTAACGGGGCTCCGTGCTAGCGATTTTTGTATACTTTTCTTGATTTTTCGTAGTTCTATTGTTCATCGGCGGCTCAGACAGCGGCGGGAACTCGCTTCCTGCTATGCCGGCTATTCGCAAACAGCTGATAACGACAGAATAAGGAAAAATTAATAATTTTAACAAATATCATGATATAGATTAACTCGTTTTTAGTCCGTTTAATTGACTTGAGCAGAAATTTAAGATGAAAATCAAAGTTGGTATAATATTGAACTAATAATATTGAAGTATTAACATGTGTTACTAGGTTTTGAAATATTAAGATGTATAAGATAGAAGAAAGTTTTGGGATTGGCACATCCAACTAGTTTTTTTTTATCACATAATATCTTACAGTCCCCGGAATTCGAAAAAAAAAAAAAATTGCCGTAAATTCCCTTTCACCTGTTATACATACATAGAATGCATCACATAAGAAGCAAGAGTTCAGTACAAATATTTTATCTGTAAAATGTACACACAGAATAAAGTTCAAGAATAAAAACACAAATATTTAAATCTGTTAAAAGAATTAAATTTTCTTTTAAAGTTGAATTAAATCAGTTCGTGCTCTTCAAAACAAAAATCTAAATACTCTAAATGTTTCGGCTTGTGTTTATTGCTAGTCCTGTTGGAGTTTTGTAATTTTAAAATCTGGCTTACACTGTTAAAAATTTTGCAGCATTCTCGCAGGGCATTCGAAAGTTTTTTGAAAAAACGGTTTCATAACCATAATTTAACTATATTCTGACCATAAAATGACCAATAATATGGTCAGAATAGTGTTAAATTCCCGGTTGTGTAACCGTTTTCGGAAAAAACGGTCAGCTGACCTGCCAGAATGCTGCACATTTTTAAAAGTGCAATCTCAAAATGCAGAATAATGGCTGTTGATAGCAATCGAGATCTTATGATCTGATGCTTGCACCACAAAATCGCGATAGTTTCAGCGACCCCTTTGTTACACCTTTTCTACACTTTGAGTGTGGCATAGAAACTTATCAAACGAAATGATAGCTTAACGATCACGTTTCAAAATCTACATCTTTAAATCATCGTATGAAAGATTAGTCAAAATAGGTGGTTCAGTAGGTTCTTCCTTATGCCACTGAATTAGATCAATATAATCTGCTGCTCTAAATTTGATTGCAGGAACTTGGAAATGTCTTTCTTCTCCACTATAGTATTTGAACTTCGTGCTTTAAGAATTTTACAAAATCCTAGCTCGTGGATGTGTTTCCGTTAGTGTAACAATAGCATGTTGCTCGAAATCCGTCCGAACAATGACGATTCAAGTCAGCGAAGTCCTTTGATTCGCCGTACTCGACAGTGCCGTCTACTTCCTCTCTGCATTTCTGCACACACATTCCTATAAGAAAACTGTCTATTTTGGTCTCTACCTGATTTCTATTTCAGACATATAGTTTTGAAACATCCTATATATTTATATTATGTATTACTTATATATTTATATTATTTATTGTTTATGTTATATTATTATCAATATTCCTAATTAAAAATTAGCTTAATTTTTCATATCAATATCACAATACCTATCATTAAATTATACTCATTTTCTTCTGAATCTAGAAATGTTATTGAATAGTTTAAGCTAATAACTCAAGACATTACCAATTTTGATTTGTATTTCACTGTTTTAAAACTCTCTTTTTTATAGTAAAGTCACAGATAAAAAAAAATTAAATGCAGTTAAAACTAAATATATATTTAAAGTTTATTACAACAATTAAAACTTACACTGCCATACCCCTGAAATGTTAAATGTAATCAATAAAATAATGATAAAGGGAAATCAAATCTACATATTTAAATATATTTTTAAAGTTTGTGACAACAAAACAAACTTAGAAGGACTTATCACTGAAATGTTAATTCTAATCAATACATCTTTCGAAATGTTCCATTTGTAAGCTTGCTTGAATTTCATTCATTTGTAATTAGTTTTTTAGCGGAACAAAAGCGTAAATATGTTTAATTTAAGCCTGTCAGTTTAATTCACAAATGTTAAATCAATTTAATGGAAATACTTAAGTCAAGAATTTTAATGTTTCAGCAATCACAACAAATAGTTGAACTTTTAAATTTGAACATATGAAAGCTACTAAAGAAAGATTTCATTCATTAAAACAGCCTCATCATATAAACAAAAGAAGAAGCCTTTGTGGATTTTTGTTACTAAAAGGCTAAAAAGAAATGAGAAAGATATCTTACTATTTCTAATTTTTTATGAACAAATGACATGAATGTGAAACTTGGGAAAATGTTTCGAAAAAAAAATGTTAATTTTAAACTGTTTTGAATTATCTAACGTATGTGCTTTACATCAAGCTGCAACTATTCTTTAAACATATATTTGTGATTTATTATAGAGGAATTATTAATGTACTTATATATACAGGGTGTCTATAGAAGACACATTTTGGTGTTTAATTGCCGAAACGTCAGTGAAGGCTTACTGTGGAGACACGAAATGTTTTGATTTCCGTTTGTCTGTCTGTCTGTCTGTTCCGCGATAACTGCCGCAAAAAGCACCCGATCAGCTTGAAATTAATTGGGCATATTCGTGAGATACTCGGACGTAGCTGTCTAGTTTTTGGTTAAATTTGGTTCAATCGTTCGGAAAATATAGACGATTTTATTTTTCTTTATAATGCTTTTCTACGGCAAGTCAGACGATTTTCAAATTTCGATTAGTTGAAAGAAAATGGCACGTTTGATTAATGGATTTAAATGTCAAATTATGGATACTAAAATTCCAAATAAGGGTTTTAAATTATTCCTATTATATTGAAGTTTTATCAATATATCTATCAGATTTTTTTATTTACGTGTATAATGTTTTGAGGACATTTATACATGTATTCCAATAATATAAAGAATTTTTAAATTAATTTTTTTGTTTTACATGATACATATTTCTTTTTTTTTTCCTTTTCTGCGTTGCCTAGCGACTGTTATTCGTAGCCTATCATTGCGTCAAATATGAATGAAGTTAGTAAATTACGTTAATTTTGTTGCAGGTACTATTAAAAGGCTATCACAAAAAATATTTTATCGCGCCAAATCGATGCAATTTATGCAATTAACAGTGGGCACGATAATGAATTATTTTCCAGTAAATTTATAGATCTCCAGATATGCATATTTTGGGGGACTTTTAATATGTTATTGCTATCGCATGGATTAGGATGTTTAACCATGCTATAAGTGAAAAAAAGTACAGTTAAAGGCATGTAAATCCTTTTTAACACTTTCCAACATGGATGAAAAGTATTTATGACTTCAGTTTTTCTATCTGTCGCCTGCCGTGTTTCTCTACGTGCTCTAACTCGCGTAAATATAGTCGGGATTACATGTAATTGATGTACGTTATTGAGGTTTGCCAAAGTATGTTTAGTACTAAAAATGAAGAATGTAGCATTCATATCTTAATTACAAGGGCACTCAAAACTATTCCGTTACATTATAGTCTTTGGGAAAAATCGTCTGCGGTGTATTTTAATAATGTTACACAATTTTAAACGTAATGAAATTTATATACTTTATTAAGGTGCACTAGAACCTGGTTACTATAAAATATGTTATGTGTAGCACTTACAGCATGAGTACAGGGAACTCAAAAGTATTCATAATATTACAATCTTTGATTGGTTGGGTGTATTTATGTCGGCCAATTATCTGCACGTGGGATATGGGCCCTAGGGGGGGGGGGGAGTGCCTTCCGTTGAGGTCTTTCTAAGGGAACCTAATCCGTATTAACGCTTGGAGAACCAAGGCTCGAAGAAAACCACGAAAACTCCGAACGATTAGGCCGACGGGCGCGATTGGGATCGAACCCAGCACTTCCCGTCTACCAGCTTCGAGAGCAGAACCTCTCGGCCACTGGTGGGGCCTTACAATCTTTGAAGAAAATCCTTTTGTGGCGTTTTTTAATGATGTTACTCTGTTACAAAATAATAAAATTGATATGTATTTTTGAAACATTTTTGTAGTATATGGGGTGCAAAGCATATGTTTTTTTTTCAGGGTCACACAAAAGTGGTCGATTAAAATGTGGTCTACGGGGAAAAAAAAAAAAACTCTTCACAGCTTATTTTAACACATTAGCGACGGGAAACGAGAATTCTCGTTTTTATTCAGAATACATCATTGGCTAAGGGAGTGGCTTCTACCTTACAGAAAAGACATTTATATTGTGTTGTCCATATTTTTTATAGATTGTAAGATATTATATATTACATCCGTACATTGAAAGATATTTACTGCTGCATAAACATGAAAAACATATCTCAGAAACCAATTTCCGAGACACTTTCAGAAGAGGGAGGAGCTTCTACTGTTTTTAAACCCAGATTTAATTAAATTGCCTGTCGTCAGTGTGTTAATTGTGTTGCACTAATTCAAACATTATGAAATTAAATTACATTACTGTGGTTGACTACAATAAGCTTGAATAAGATTTGTATCGTATTTATCGTTCATTTATAGGGTCACATAAAAAATTTCGGATACAGTTCTGGTCTATTAGGGATGGTTGCTGAAGAGCATTTTCGATTATGGTGTGCGTTTTAACGTTAAGTAAATTTGTGCTTAATAAGTAGTGCTTAAATATTGTATAGACCATGTACAGGGATACACAAATGAATTCGTAAGTATAAATGAAAATGAGCGCGAATTGCTTCAGTGTTTTTTTTTTTCTTTTTTTTTTTGAGTTATGTATTTCCCAGCCCAATTACATTTAGTATACTAACAAATGTTTGCAGAATTTAAATAGAACCATATACAGGACTCCGCAGAAACTAGATATATGGTGCACAATATGCATACTAATCCCCGGAAATGTGATATGAGCAGTTTTAAGAGGGGGTTTTGTCTGCATTAAATTTAAATATTATAGACGACGCGCAAAAATCTTCACGTAATATACGGGGCTGTAGAAAAGAATTCATGTACGTTTCCGTCTATTGGTAGAATTTACTAAAGGACATTAACACAATTAATTGATAATTACAAATGTAAATTAAATTACACTACGAAGGGGTTCAGGGGGGCAGAGCCCCCCTGAAGAAATCTACTTTATTATCTAAAAATTACCAGAATAAGTAGCTCATGAGATTTTCAGAATACCATTACATAACAAGAGGTTTAATTTAACGCTTCTAATGTCAGAAACCTTCGAAATATTTTTTCGTTTTATAAATGTTTATGTAATTTCAAAACTTTAAATTTCGTTTTTTGTAGAAAGATTAATATTACTCAAAGGGTGCTAAACACAATGAATTGTAGAGCTGACGTTGAGGCTCCTGATCTGCAGATTTACTAGTTATTTAAAAATAATGAAGACAAATTTTACTTAATAACATTAATTGTTATATAGATTCAAAATTTTTAATGGCCCTGTCAATGAATTTCCACGTGTGTCAGTTCTCTTGGCAACTCCACAAGAGAAATTACAAACTTTATGACGGTTCATCGAAACGAAATTATTAACGCAAACACAGAGGTACTGAGGAGGAATAAAAGAGTACACCAGAAACATCGTTCATCGATAAATAGTAACTTGCAGTGGAAAAAGACTTTACTAGAAACCAGAAGTATCCCGGGCGTCCCTGTACAAGTGATGTTGATGTTGAACGTGTCATTTTTACACAGTCCGAAGAGATCTGGAAGGTCAGCGGCAAGAGAATTAGCTCATGTGGAAATTCATTAACAAGGGCCATAAATCTTTTTTAAACTATATATCCATTAATGTTATTAAATTAAATTAATCTTGATTATTTTATGAAATATTAAGCATCAGAATGTGTCAGAACTTTTATAGACACCTTATATATATATATATATATATATATATATATATATATATATATATATATTAGGGTGGTCACAATAAATCAATTTTCAAAAAGTTGCCAATTGGCTAGAAAATGAAATTGACAGAGTTTCAGCTCATTTGGATAATGTTAACCCGTGCCTCATTGAGGTCAAATTTTGAAAAAAACGTGATTTTTCGCAAAAAATGCTGTTTTTACTTCATAAAATGCATACAATTAAACCTAGAGACATAATACTGGTCTCATTTCATAAAAAAAATGTTTTTGTCTTGAAGAACCACACGCCAGTTTTCTGTAAAGATTTATAGATTTAAACGTATGCGCATTTTTCAGGACCAGACTCGATATGAATCCTAAAAATTGACATTTTATGAAAATACAAAAAAACTTCGTAACATTCCATTTAATTTTTTTTCACACTTTTGTTTTCATTTTGTACATAATAAAGGGTTTAATTTTTAAAAAAAATCCAACGTAAATGAAAAAAATCGAAATCTAAAAGAATTAAAAGAAAAAAATGGCAAAAAAAGTATAAAAATGAGAACAAATAATGTTCAAATGCATTTTGTTATTAAAGTTGTGTTACAAGAAAGGAAGTATTATAAAGAAAATAAATTGTCCCTTATAATTGTCACAAATAAGATGGTAATGTCTTAGATAAGGTGGCTTTTGAAGATTTTTGAGAAGTTTTTCTACATTCAGATACAACTTTTAGCAGAAACTGTTTCTGTTCTGCGTCTTTTGTTAAACAGGAATTGAAATCTCAGATTAATTTTTTTGCCTTTTCAGCTGTGTCATTGACAACCTTAAAACCATTCACTATCTTTTTTTTTTTCTTTTAAATAATATTTATTTTCACACCATATATTGGGATCGGTATTTAAAAATGCAATATTAACCCTAGAAAGCTCCTCGGGTTTTTTTAGACCCATACACATATTTCAGCTTGTGTTACTCAGAAACTACTCATAAGAATTTTCTGAAATTCCATGACTTTTCCTGATTTGTTTTTAACTTAACGCTTGCTGGAATTTTAAATTAATGGGACTTTGTGTTTTTACACAGCAAAAAATAACCTTAATCTGTCCCTCAGGTCTATTTTGTCCAAACATAAAAATACATTCACATAGGTTTTTTTAAAAAAATGCCGATATTGTTGTATTTCTGCTATACAGCTGCAAAAAAGGTAAGGGGGGAAGAAAAAGGATAGAATTATCGGAGAGGGAATGAAGTTATGAGACATCTGGCACTAGACAAGTCATAGCGGAAATTCATTTTCTTTGTTGTTTTTCTCTCTTTCTTTGTTGTAGAAGTAAAAAGTTTGCCTATTAGAATCAGTTCGAATATTTATTTGAGGTGAACTTTTTAGGTGGAACTTTTGAGGTGCATTTTTTATTTGTTATATGAAAGTTTTATTTCACTTTCATGGAAGGCTATACAGATGATGAAAATGTATCTGATGTGGATGAAGTTGTATCGGAGGAAGAGGTTCATGTATCTATTGATAATTATTCTTCATGTGATGAAGAAATAGATACTATACATAAAGTTCCTGAGATAATGAAGTCCACATATGCAAAAATAACATGGCATGCAAAGCCATATCCGAGTGCTGGTCAATTAGAAAGCAGTAATATTTGGAAACTAACCCCTGTCCCAACTAGATTTCCAACAGCACGAATAGAAGACGAATATAGTGCTTTTGAACTGCTTTTTTCCCATAATTTGAAAACCATGATCATAAATGATACAAGTTTAGAATGTAAACGTGTATATGGAGAAAATTTAACAGATCTAAATATCGTACATTTGGATGCATACATAGGCCTATTATTATTCTCAGGTGTGTACAAATTAAGCAATGAATCAACAACAAGTCTATGGGATGAATTCAAGGGAAGACATTTGTTTAGAGTTACGATGTTTCTAAAGAAATTCAAAATAATATCAAGAGTAATACGATTTGATGGCCGAAAAACTCGACAAAGAAGAAAATCAAATGACAAATTTGGCGCAATTCAAGAATTATGGTATAAATAGGTAGACATTTTACCCAATCTTTTCAATCCAGCAGTATATGTAACGGTGGACAAACAGCTTATTGCTTTTTGTGGCAAGTGTCGTTTTAGGCAGCACATGCCTAGCAAACCTGCTAAATACAGTATAAAATTCTGGAATTTGTGCGATAATGACACTTGCTATGTGTGGAACATCCAGCCATATTTAGGAAAAGAACCAGGAAATGCACCCGAAAGAAACCAACGATTGAGAGTAGTTTGGGATATCATATAGTTTACGAGGACATAATGTAACTTGTGACATTTTCTTTACATCTTATGATTTAGGTCAAATGTTGCTGAAAAGAAATATAACAATGATTGGCACAGTATGAAAAAATAAATCATCTGTCCCTGCAGAAATTTTAGAAACAAAAGGAAAATAAAGATACAGTTGAACATTTGCGTTTGCTAAAGATACAACGCTTATGTCTTACATTAAAAAAAAATATGTTGTTCTTCAAAGCACATTGCATAAGAATGGGAAAATTGAACAAAGTACTATTCAAAGAAAACCAGAGATCATCATTGATTATAATAAAACTAAGGGAGCAGTTGATACGCTGGACAAAATGGTAGCTACTTACACTACAAAAAGAAAGACAAACTATTACCCATTTGTCGTATTTTGAAATATTTTAGACATATCTGCATATAACGCCTTTGTACTTTATTGCAAAATAAATAAATCATGGAAGAAAGACTGTCCTTATGTACGGAGAACTTTTTTGGAAAACTTGTAAAACAGCATATGGAGACAAGAGAAAAATTTCCAAGAGGGCAGGGAGCAAAACAGATGTTTAAAAGTGCGAAGCAAATCCACAAAGAAATTACTAGTAGGGTAGACCGGGGCTAGTTGGCCATAGGGGCATGTTGGCCCAGTCGCGATATTTTTTAAACTTTGCGTTAGATGTCATTGTCAGTCCAGCCAAGTATGCGTTGCTTCTCTTTCCTCCTCCAACAACAGCACCATTGCAGCCGGAGCGTCCGTTATAGAATTATTGAGAATTTTCAAAATTTTGCAAAGGTGAGTAAATTTCCTCTCTTATAAATAATCGTTTTTTATTTGTTTGTAGATTACATTTTATATTTTGATATATAATAATTCAGAAAATAATTGTTCGTAGTTATTTTAGGGCATGCTTTTTTATTGAAATACTTTCAGAATAATTCCTTACAGTCATGAAAAACAAAAATGGCGATACGGGGTTTGTTGGCCCATTTGGCACAGGGCATGTTGACCCGCCGGGCCAATTAAATCACTGTAAAGTAAATTACTGTACTATAAGATTTACAGTGTTTTAACACCTAGCATGCCTTTATTAAAATTTATTACTGTTTCGTAATGCATTAAAGACATTTTTTATAAGAAAATAAAATCAATTTTTAAAGCAATTTTTGGACTAAGTTAATAATTTGAATAACTCAGTTTTAATATTTAAAATTTTTATTTTTATTTAGGAGGCTATATTGTGTTTTCGTTTGCAAGAAATAAAAATTAAGATATGGTAAAATTTTAATCATTTCTTAAACTTCTATACTATCAGAACATTAAAAAGTAACGTGGGCCAACTTACCCCGCAATCGGGGCAGGTTGGCCCAAGCAACTTGGTGTCAATTTTAACTTCTAAACTAATACATATAGTTAATATTTTCAAGTTTTACTATTGTGACTTCTTCCTGAAAGTACACTGATAGTGGTAACATAAAAAGAAATTTAAGATGCAGAATTGTAATTTTTAGAAAATTATTAGAAGAAAAAGCGGGCCAACTAGCCCCGGTCTACCCTACTTCAGATGAATTGAAAATTCCTAAGAAGCGAGGAAGATGCCACCTATGCGAAAAAATGGACAATAAATGTACATTTAAATGTGTAACATGCCACTGCTTTACATGCAAAAAGCATTTGAATATAATTTGTCATAACTGTTATAAGGGATTTGAATACAGCTAAAAGTTACAACTTAGCGTTTAAGTATTTCAAAGCTTCATTTGTGTTTTTTGGATGTACCTGTAAACGAGATTCTATTAGTACTTTTTACATTTATTTCATCTTTTTACTATCATAATTTATTTTGTGTTCTAATATTCGTCAACACTTATTAAAATAATAAATTTATTACCTGTAGACTGGCGAATTTAAGAACGATCATGCATGGGTCTTTTTAGACCCGAGGGACTAATTCGTAGGTACAGAGCGTTCTAGGGTTAATATAAAATCTCTTAAAATTTACAGTTTGAGATTAAACAAAATACCAACTACTTTGTCCAATAAATAATCCACTTCGTTGAAACCTTTTGTTGTTCTTACATTAAAACCATCATCACAATTTTCTTCTTCAAATGACATTAACATTTACTTTACAGCTATGCTTATTTTGACTTTTTTTTCCAAAGTATCATCTAAAAATGAAAATGCAACTTCATCCTAGTTAAGATACCAAAGGCGGTTTATCATTTTAGTGACTGCATTGTCTGTAACCTATTTATCAATTTTCTTGTTGTCAACAAGTCGTTTTATTAATTCCAGTGCTTGATTGGGGGCAAAGTGGAAGTGGGAGCATTGAACCATGATTTGACATTAAATATTGATTATAAATAAGCAAAATAAGCTCAATACCTTCTTTTTCTAAGTGGTCTGTGCCATCCATCTGGCATGATGGTAACATGTTCTCTGAAAAAATGTCTTTTGGAGGTAGACGTCTTATAAAAATTACACAAAATTGGATAATTTCTTTATAATCATCCCCGCACAGTTCATTTTTAAATGTTCTGTAAGAAAACTGGAAATTTCTTTTGAATTAAGTATTTTATATCATCTATATTAAGATTTCATCTCCAATAGCATTTTTATACTTAGTCTGAACTAACTTAGACCACCCAATCAGACATTATTTTTAAATATCTGCCTGAGGGGCAGTAATAGTGCCCACTTTACAATAAAAAGCAGCTTTTAAGATAATTTATAAATTATGGTGGTGGCATGGTAAATATAGAAAATATTTTCTTTAATAATTGCTATAGCAAAATGCAGGTTCCTCTGAGGCAACCAGTGTTTACTGCAGAGGTATCAAAACACATTGCCTGGATTTCAACAACTTAGCTCCCACTCTTCAACTGCTGAAAATACAGCTTTTGCCTGAATTATTTCGATACTATTTTCAAACTGAAGAACTTCTATTAACTGTTCTTCATCGCCACAACTAATTAAAACTGCTATCCTCTCTACATTTACTTTATTCAAAAATGAGGAAGTAGTTTTCCATCATCCCTGTGAAAAACTGCTCTCTCTAAATTGGAATTTTTAAATCTGTGTTTGATGAGCTCAGCTCTTTGTTTTGCAAATAGTTGCTTGCGGAGTCGTATTACAATTCTACTTAAAATTAAAGTTTGTGGTTAATTGGTGGGTATACTGTAATTCTAGCAGCTTCTCTGATGTTCAGTTTTACTTGGCGAATATTATAAAATAAAACACGTAAAACTTTACTGCTACTTGGTAACTTACTGACACTGATTTGATGAGACATGTGACCAATTTAAAAAGTCTTGCATTTCTGCCATGATAACGAAAGGGGGAGGGGTTGCCGGAATGAATGAAAATAGATAACGCTAGTAGGTAACTAAAACAGCCTTGTAATAAGAAGAGAAATCCAGATGTTCTTTTTAAATACGCTTCAACTGCAATACAAATTGAGGAGATCTTTCTTTCCAGGTACAGAACTAGATAATTAACAATTAACTAAAATTCATGAAATATTTTTAAAGTTCAAAAATTGTTCAATTTCTTTTACCTTTTAATTCAAATAATACAAAAAAAAAATTAGCAAAATTAATCAAAATTATTCATTCGTCATTTTTCAATTCTTGTTCAAAAGTGTCGAGTTTGAAAGTATGATTCACGAGCTGACCTGGAAAAATACTAAATCTCATTAAATATAAGTATTCATGAGAGTGAAAGCTCAAGGAAACAACATTTTCTATGAAATAAAACAAGAATCAGATTTCTAAAGCAAATAGCTTTCACTTAATAAAAGAAAAACTACAATTTTTCGCCAAAAATCAAGATTTTTCATGAATTCAACCTCGATGAGGCACGGGTTATTATTATTCAATTGAGCTGAAACTTTGCCAAACTCATTTTCTAACTAATTGGCAAATTTTAGAGGGATTCCCCATAAGAAAAGATTAAAAAAAAAATTTCTCATATAGCTTGTGACCCCCCTAATATATATATATATATAGTTAAAAAATTCCAATAGCATTTTCAAACATTACCACAAACTGTAAACTTTAATTGAAGTACAAAATTAACTAAACCATACCAAATAAGAACTAAATTTTGACTTAATAAACAATCTCTAAGAAACACAACATAACCAACTTTAACTTAAACAAAATCAACCAAAAGAAACAAAACAAATAACTAACTATACATGGAGACAGGCTGCGTGGCTTATGACACGTTAATGCAGGGTTAAAACTGTTTTTAAGCATGCAATATTCTCCAGATTTACCTGTCGAGACCATACTGAAAAACGAAAGAAACAAGTTTAAAACTAAATGAAACCGACCGACTGAAATCAATCAATATCAAAAGCGATCTGTTTCCACTACATTCCGTAAACCACACGCTGTATATCTATGTATATGTGTATACATATAGTTAAACAATTCATAAAGAAATCTCAAACATTAACACATTTTGTAAACTTTAAATAAAGGAAAATATTAACTAAACCATACAATAAAATATTTAAACAAAATTAATTAACTCAAAGAATCACAACATAACCAACTGAAACTTGAACAAAATCAACCGAATAAGAAACAAGACAAATAACAAACTAACTAAACATGAAGGCAGGCTAAGGCTACTTAAGACATTTATTTTAAGATCGCATACTTACCTATAACTCATTTAAATAATAATTAATTAATCTTCGAATTTCTCTGCTTTACCGTGCAGCGTAGATGACACAGGCGAAAGAAGTCTGGAGATAGCTTCCGTGCAACCACAGATAATAACATAAAAATATTTCGAAGCAAAAAATACTCATTTAAAAGACATGTTCTATTTATAAAGCATGTCAGGACCGGAAGATTAAAGCACTCTCTTCCCTGTAAAGCACGCTTTATAACTCTCAGCCTTTTTTAAAATTTTTTAGACGTATCCTCATCAAAGAAACACTTATTTATTGTGAATGTGGAGAATGCATAAACATACATAACCTGATACACGTGTACCAGATGATTTAAGATAGACATAATGCCGGTTATGTATTAATCAACTAATAGTAGAAACGAATTTTCTATTACGAAAAGCTCCAAAATACCGTAATTTTTTTAATTTTAACATTCGTTTGCAAGATCCTGTTCACATAATAAAATACGAAATTGATTTACCGCCTCCATTTCTTGTCAGTCGTATTTAGAAAAATTTTGACTTGCATCTTATACGGGAATTTAAAAAGTCCTCTTTTTTTACGACCAAAATTTATAAGATACGTTACATTGAATTTTATGACAATTCTAGTTCTTACTGGCACTAAACATCTGTCCTCCATATTACAGGCATGCCCCTGGCGACTATTTTTATCTTTCATTTGCACCATTAAAAATAAATAAATTTTATAATTTACTTGTCTTGCAAAATTTTTGTTTCTATTAGAAAGCGGTGCGAGATCTAATAAAAAAAAAATTCTGTGTAAACAGATAGATGCTAAGTAATTATAATGTATTTTTTAACAGTATCCTTTTTCCATTTTCAATTAATTTGAATTTTTTTTATTATCTTGTAAGTGTAAATCTTTACACTGAACGCCTCAACTTTAAGCACTTCCTGAAGACACGTTACTGACTCTTGTAGTCCGCGGTCCAGAGATTAAGAACTTCTGATTTAGAGCATTTAAAAAGATAACAAAACATACATTAAATTTTTTTCATATGCATCTATTTTGAGTGATATATGTTTTAAAAATTACATTTAAAATTGTATAGGTATCGTCTCTTTTATTCCAGAAATATGAATCTGCAAATTTATAATTTTTGGGTTTATTAGGTAGTGCTTCTTTTATTTTTTTTTCCTTATTTTACTCAACTTTTTTTTGCACGCGAAATAAGGTTTGCGTCTTTAACTCACTTCCTAATGCACTAGAAAGGTATATTTTGATAACTATATTAGACAATGAGTAATCAAGTATTTAATTTTTCCTCTGGGTTAACATGTGAATTCGCTATCAGGAAGTTTCTGTAAAGCGGCTCTTAAGAGGATGCTGTCTGGTTTCTCTCTATTCTAAAAAAAAGTAACTCCCGCTGTCACCGCCGCCGCCGCCGCCGCCGGTTTTGAATTTTTTGTGACCGGAGGTCTTTCTTCGTTAATATTAAGAAAAATAATGCATACAAAAATATGAAAATTGGTAGTATTATACAGAAATGTTTGATAAACACGCTGATGTAGACAGTTTTCAAATCGAAGAATTATTTTAAGAGATATTTAATGCTAAAGTTGGACAAAATTGTTCCATTAAAAAAGTTTTATAGGAGCAAAAACTATACATCGGAATTTAATACTTTTTAGATCATTTTATACGTTATAATTTCCCGGTGTGCAGAATTAATTTATTTTTTTAATTTGACTCATTTTTCGAGGTTTCATTTCTATTTTAAATTCAAATTTTCAGCATTTCGAGAGATATTTTTTTTACTTATTTCAGAAAATTGTACTAATTTAACCTGTTGCCAAACTGTATAAACAACGGAAACAATAATGTTTGCTTCAAATTAAAAATTTATTTACACGTGACTATTATAAACAGAAAAGAAAAACCTTCAAATTAGAATTAAATAATTACGTATAAAAAGCAGAAACTTATTGAAAATTACTTCATCTATAATTACACGTGAATTTTAACAGAGAAAGGATATTGTAAAGTAATAAATTCATTAACATGCGTTAGAAGTCTTAAATAGGAGAAATTACATCACATTTACGTCACATTGCACTTATTATGTAAAATGAACAAAAAATAATATTGCAAAATAGTAGTTTAAATTTAAAAATAGCGCGAGACATTTACTTGATATTTTGAGATGAACTTTTCAACTATTTTTTTTTTTGGACAGCGCAAATAATATTTCATTTCTAATAAAAGCATTTTCACGTGAATATTGAAAAGGGAAAGAAAAGTTTGGTGAAAATTACGTCAGATTAAAACGATATATTTAAAATGTTTTATTTAAAAGGACTTTCTTTTCGCTTTGTTAAAAAATACCGGGAGACAAAGACTCTGTTTACTTAATTCCTTTTATATTAGATGATTTTGAAATGCCATTGTATCTTTTAACAGCAGCTGATTTTTCCGTAAAATTCCCCAATCAAAGAGAAATGAATAGAAACCCGTTTATAGGGAGATCGCCTTTGTTTTTTTAATTATAATTCAATCTTCCAAAAAAATTCAATTAAAGCCGATCAAATTAGCGTGCTTTTAGAGACTGCAGTGTCTGATCGGGGGGTTGGCGAGCGTAGCTCGTAGGGGGCCGAGCCCCCTAGTATAAATATATATTTATATATTATTTCTCTTAATAGTTTAAATTTTCGTGTAAGATTTTCATTAGCACGGAAGTTCAAAATCATTATAGATTTTTAACATATTGGAATTTTATCTTTCATAGTCCTACGCATTATTCTTTGTGCTCATTCTAGTATCACAAGTAGAGAATATTTATTAATTAAAAGACAATTTCGAGAACAGATTGATGCTCGTATCTCTGTACTAATTTATTTAAAACTAATATTAATTTTGTGTCCAACTTAAAAGGGAAGTCTGACGCTTCGCTGCAGAATATTTAGATTAGTGCAATAGTGCTGTATTTTATGGTTATTGTGATCTAGTGGTTAAACGGCTTATTTTTTCTTTTAAATTTGATCTGAGTAATTAATTGACAATTGTAGCAAATTTGCTAGTGGCTACTTTAGATTATTCGTGCCAAACAAATGATAAATTTTGAGATAGATGTTTAAAAATTATCACCCTTAAAAGTTACACAAAAGTTATACGAAGTCACTAAATTAAGCTAGTGCTTTCAAACAAATTTCCTTCTGCAGTTTATTTTCTTCCACTTCGAATATGTATAACTTGAAATTATGCCATACTTAGAAGGAGAGCGTTCGAGGTTGGAGTTACCGAATACAATGAACGTTTGTGTACCGATACGGTATAGTTGGTATATAAATATATGACAGCTAAGTCGCAATTCCCAGGGGGTCTCGAAAAAATAAGTCGCAAAGTTTACGCTCCAGTTTATAATCGGATAAATTTCCTTATCTGGTAAGCGGCTCTGTAGCCTGATCGTCAGCATACCGGATTTAAGATTTTTCTTTGTCAGCTCGAGTCCCCTTCCGGCTTTTTTTCTCGGAACGAAAATTTCCATCAATATTTTTCGAAACGCTATTGAAAAAATATGTATGATAATTGAAATTTACGAAAGATATAAATTAAATGTAATTTCTGTAGCGTATAACTGCATTTTAAAATTCAAAAATTTTCATGTTTAAATATACGTATAATGAAAATTAATAAAAGAAGGTGGTTTATTTATATGTATATAGATAAGAATGTTTTTGTTGTTATTTAAAATTGTTTACAGTTATATAATGGATATCTAATATTTTTAACAAAGAAATAAAATACATGATCAAATAAATTATTTTCATTTTGTTTACTTATGTAAATACTTTAAATACATGATCGTTTATTAAAAATATGCTTTTATATATTGAATAGGATTTTTTCATAGTCTGGGATTCTTGATTTTTAATTAGAATAAGTAATGTCTACATAGTAATTTTTTTAGTAATTTTTCCCTCTGTTTAATATGTTTATATAATGCAGTTTAATTATACAGAAACAATTTTAACTGTGAATCTTTAAATGTATTTATATTATGTAATTATATTTTAGAGAGCATAAAATCAGGGCCGTGCGAAGCGAGGGGCGAAGGAGGCGGTCTCCCCGGGCGCGGAAATTGAGGAGGCGCAAAATTTATAGTAACAACCTCGTTTGTTTCTTTTTTTGTAAATAAATATGCGACATTTTGCTATCGACTTTCAAACATTTCGGCGACACTAGTACAGCTGAAAATAAAACGTAGTAGGACAATCAAGGCCAACCATCCGTTATACTGAAAATATCGGATTGAAGTCAGGGTGGTGAGTAAGACAGGTTTAATAAACATTGAGACATTTCCCATCACATAATGAATAGAGTCATCGTAACTTTAAACTGGTTTATTTGACAAAAACATATAGAACATTCCCAGTAGCTGGTTCATCAATTTTCAATAATCGATCATTCACTTCAAAATACTTAAGATGTTGCAAGATTAGGATCTAAACATTCGAATCGTTCACTCCAAGTGACGCATATTATTTAGACAACCGGAAAAACGTAAAATCTCTCGCTCCTCGCCGATGTAACGATATATGTACTACAAGCAACAGAAAGCGGACGGATACAGAAAAGTGGAGAACAATGCCAGCAGAGAGATAGGGAGGAATGGGACAAAAAACAAGCTACGATTCGATGGAAGGGAATGATTACGGCGTCAGAATTAAAGCGCCATTAAATGCTGGCGGGCGCATAGAATTGTGGGTATAGAACCTTCTCGAACAAATGCTATTAAAAAAATATTCGAAAGAAAAATAATTTAGTTTTAGAAGAAAATGAAAAAGTAATTTAATGGGTTATATAAGATTAGACGAATGGATTAAGGTTTTTAGAATAATAAAAGAATACGCAAATTTAAATGCATGAAATAAAAGACAAAAGATATTAAGATATTATTAAAGATAGGTAAAAAGGGAAAAATATTAAGAATTTGGAATAGTTTTACTAAGAAAAAAAAGCGAAAATTTTTATTATTACATATATATACATATATATATATTTGTGACAAAAACATTCTGAAAATATTATGTGTCTTCTTTCTTGGAATCTAAAAGAGGTTGCAAACTATTATACTGAACTGTTAGATACATTTTTTTCCACATCTGCTTTCCAGATCCCCTTTTCCAAAATATAAGTGCAACTTTCCCTTAAGTTATTTAGTTGTTAAAATCAAAATAAACGAAAAATATGTACTCAATAGAATTCATTTGAGTTTCTTAACTTTTCAACTTTGTGACACTTGTCACAAAGAGAAATGGTAGGAGGGGGGCGCCAAATTGAAACTTCCCCCGGCGGAGTTTTCTCTTCGCACGGTGCTGCATAAAATTACGACAATTTAAAATTCATTTGAAGTTATTTACATAATTAAGTTCCTATTCTTCACATATGTGGTGAAATAAATTAAAATACGTTATATAAAATTATAACATGCTGCTTTATTTTTTAAACTGTAAATTTTCGATTATCGTAATAATGTATACATAAATCGTTTTTTAACAATTAGCTGTTTAAGTTTTGATTTTTCAGATCTTGGATTCTTACATTGAATATACCCTTATGAAAATAGTTCATAGAGCTGTATAGAACTCTGTAGAAGTCTTTAAAAGTTCTAGAGAATAGCCTTTCTATAGAAGACTATTTCTATAGAGCTTTGAGGAATTCTATGTATTGCTTTTCCTAAAAAAAAATTTTCTATAGAATAGGATTTCTATAGAATTATATATCTATAGAGTTTTAAAGAGTTCTATAGAATACTTTTTCTATAGAAAATGTTTCTATAAAATTCATAGAACCAACAGAATCGATATGGTCTAGAGACATATATATTGGCTTTTTTTTTCTTTTAATTAAATGTTTAAACATGCAAATTTTCATAGCTAAAAATGCTAATATATGTTCCAAACCATACATTTAATTTATATTTTTTGTAAATTTTAAGTATTATATATATTTTTTTCAATTATGGTTCGAAAATAATTTATGGAAATTTTCCTACCGAAAAATAAGTTCGGGCAGAATTCAAACTGACGAAGAAAAACCTCAAATGCGATAAGTTGATGGCCATGCTACTGAGCCGCTTACAACAGAAGAAAATTTATCCGATTATAAACTGTGGCGTGAACTTTGCAACTTATTTCCTCGAGACCCTCTGGGTGTTGGGCCTTATGGTTGTCATATATTTATATACTAACTATACTGTATCAATAGGTAGACGCTCACCATAATAGGTGATCCAACCTCGGACCCTCTCTTTGTTAGTAGTGAGGTAAGAGCTGTAAAAACGAAAGCGAGAGCGACAATCGATGTGTCTTCTTAGTTGTTCAAATATGATTATTTTTTTTTAAGTGATCCTATAAACTTAAAAAAGTTTCTAATCTAAGAATGACCATTTAGCCTGCAGATATTTCATTAAAAATATATTAACACGGAAGCACACGCACAGATTATTGCATACCCTGTGTGTGTACTGTTTACATCTTTGTCACCAAAATTTAACAATAAATAATATTTCACTTATTTTTACCTGACATTATGCCAATTTTCAGAGGTTAAATAAGGCAATGATAAGTATTCGAAATTATCGGAAACATAACGAAAAACGAAAGCTCCCTGGTGAAGTATCTGCGCGTTTGCACTCGGGTTAGTTGTAGTTTGTATTTATGAAAAGGATATATAAATAATGAATCTATGCTTTAGCAATACCAAATTTTATGTAATTGTCAATATCTTTCATTTTTCACAGCAACATGAGAGAAAAAAAAAATTTGAACTCCGTAATATAGCAGACAAATATTTACCTTAGTGCAAAATTTAGTGCAGTTGAATGAAGCGAAATTTTTTTCGATACAACAATGAGCCCTGCGAGTTATTATGTCGAAAATGCATTTATTAATTAAAAAATATGTCGGATAAATATTTTAATTAAATATTCATATATATATATATATATATATATATATATATTAATCTGGCTCGTTTTTAGTGCAATGAAAAGCTAATTGCGTCAAATATAACATTGGATGAAGCGAAGAAACAACAATTGTATTAAGACTGCAGTTAATTCTCCATGTAATGAAATCATGTAGCATTACTAGTTGTATTATCTGACATAGTAAATACTTTTTTTGCTTGGCGTACATTTTTACTTTCATACCCTGGGAATTTATCGCTAGAATAAATCAATTGGTTAGAAGCATTCTTGTCAGTAGGTGATGTGTCTCTAGAGTTCCCAAACAGTTCCCATTTTGAATACTAGAAATTGTTTAGAGAAAAATTAGTAGTAGGTTTCTGTAACTTTTTCAAAATAAATAACATTTGCGGTAAGTTCCTGCAAATGTCAAGAAAAATAATAATAATAAAAAACCTTGGAAATTACATGTAATTCAAAAGCGGATCATTTGGGAGCTGTTAAATTTGTTTATTTGGAGGGAATCGCAATTTTATGTCTAGATCTAGTAAATATTGTCGTTAGCGTCAAATTACAAATATATTTTTGATTCAAGAATTTTTATGTTACCTATCTAAACTATTCTTTTTATTTTGCAAAGTTAGTGTTAAATGCTACGCAAGAGATATATATTCTACTGTCAATCATCATCTGTTAAATTAATAACCTAAATTATATTACGAAATATCCTTTTTTAAAATAAATGATTTTACATAACGATAACTGAATCATCTTTAAAATGCAGTGAGCAGTGTTATTTTAAAAAATTATAACAATAAAGTAATAATACCCTTTTAAATATTTTTTGACAATGTATAAAAAGGAAAAAAATGTGAAAAAATCCGAATCGTGTCTATGCACAGAGATTATTGCAAATAAAAATGAATATTTAAACAATCATTTGCATTCCTCAGCATATTTTTGCAATGAAAATATGCAAAAATGGACTATTAATTTCAATATTATATTGATTAAACAAAGTGCCTATTTATTTAATTATTATTTATTTACAAAATCACATTAACATTGTTAAAAACCAATTTGGAGAAAGTCCAAATCATCAAGCATACAATTATTATATAAAACATACAATTAATATATTTAAATAGTTTTAGAATAAAGATTCCTGTACGAACAGTAGCTTTAATGCAACAATAAAAAAAAATAATGATCATTATAATTATTTAATGTACTTTTACAATTCTTTGATATTAAAAATAAAAAGCTTCTGAAGATATAATTACCAATACATTTGTTTGCATTCCGCTATTTTGCCATTTTTCTGTCACGAAAAATAATTTCCTTTAAATGTTTCAGATGAAAAGAAAATTTTTAATGCTCTTTTGTTTCATTACAATAGATACAGAACTGGTAAACACCGTAAATACTATTGATATTTAGCTTATCCTATTTCATTCTTTGCAGCAATGGCTTATATTTTATTTAGCTTTATACAGATCAAGCTAAAAAAAGCAAGATCAAAAGTCTATTCTTCAATCTATATTCTTGATATAAATCATTAAAATGCCTGCGCACTATTTGTGATTAAAAAAAAAAACTGATCATTTTATAATATTTATTGCGTCTGGGATTAAGATTATGGAAGTTTTCCTAGAAGTCGTTATTACCTTATTTTAAAGAAAGTTATATATATATATATATATATATATATATACTAGGGGGCTCTGCCCCCTGCAAGCTACGCTCGCCAACCCCCGTTCAGACACCGCAGAATCTAAAAATCTAAAAACATGCTAATCTAATGGGTTTTAAAAAATATTAGAGAAGAATAAATTATACTGAAAAAGCTCTGCAGATCTCCCTGTAAACGGGTTTCCATTCAATTCCCTTTGACTGCAAAAATTTAACGGAGAATCAGTTGCTGTTAAGACATCCAATTGTTGTTTTCGTTTTTGATTAAAGAGGATCAGTTAATCATTTGAAAAGAAGCTAAAATAAAATGAATTAAGTATTCAGAGTCTTTGTCAACCGACATTTTAAAACAATCTCTATAACAATAGCCTAAATCATGTGACTATGATCAACAGTTCCGGGCGGTACACTTTGCTTTTTATACTCTAGGTGCCATTTTGATACTTTAATGTTATCCAGGCACAGGTGATAAGTCGCAAATATTATTCTACCCCCATCATTTCATCTATATTATAATAGTTCTAGTCATCAAATTCCATAAACAAATACGATCTGATCCCTTCGCCTTTCATATGAAGGTTTGGAACAAATGTCATATACGGTGCGATCATCATTGGCGCGATTTTTTTCCAACGCCAATTTGGGGAACGCATCAACAGCATAAACAACAACACCCGGCTTACCGTATCAAGCAAAATAACGATACTTTGGCGCCAGTTAAGTACCCGTTGCGTATATGACATTGGCGTCAGAAAAAAAACGCGCCAATATGGGGCCGTATATGACATCAGTGCCGAAAGAAAAAAAAGTCGCGTGCAAATCTCGCCAATATCTTTTTTTTTAACTCGCCAGTTAGCATTTTTTTTATTGTTCGAGTTCTAAATTAAAACATAGAATTGAAGTTGAAATTAAATGTCATGGTTTGTTACATAATTTAATATTTCGCCAGATGTCATATACGTACCGCATGTTTGGCATGTTTTTTTTTTTTTTTTTTTTTTTTTTTTTTTTTTTTTTTTTTTAACGAAAATTTGGCGAAAACCTCGTTTTCGAATACCAGTTACATATGTATTTTTGGTACTACTTAGTTATCCCGTCGACAAAAAATCTATCGCGAACTATAAGATTAAATGCCAATAATGCTTGATCGTAAATGTCACATTCACTTGACTTTTAGCAAGTTACACGTGTTTACGTCATCAAGTGATTTTTATTTCGACATTTTATTTTTATATTTATTAATGTTATACTAATTTATTTGTTCTTTCGTTATTTAAAATAAAAATTTTGTCAATCTGTACAATTTGGCGAGTGGTTTGGCGATTTATATAAATGCGAAATTGGTTGACGGAATAACTACTACATTGTACCGTATTTTTTAATTATTTTCTATTATTTTCAAAAGGAAATAGCAAAAAAATAATTAATAACTATAGAACAAAATAATTTATATAAATTAAAAAAATAAAAGTAAATAAACATTTATTATTAAATAAACAACAATAGCCGGGTTACCATGTCTATAAAAATAATGCCATTTCTGCGCCAATTAGGTACCCCGGTGCGTATATGACATCTGTGTCTAATATTTTTTTTTTTTTTTTTTTTTTTTTCTTAAAGAAGTGAAAGCCATCAATTTAAATGTTGCTTTTTTAAATGAAAGTTTTGTATTTAATAAAATGATAACGAAATACAAAAAAAGCATTGTTCTTAGCATAGATTGAAAAGAATCCAAACTGGTCGCCAAATTAATTTAAAATAGTAAACTTTTCTGAATTACGAAAAAATGTTCTGTTATGATTAAATTTGAGTTGCCATCATTAGAAAAAATGTATTTAAAATTAGAAAAAAATTAATATTTCGAAAACTAATTCGAATTTAAAAATTCTAATACCAGTTTTGAGTTACACGGATTTTTGGCGTTAATTTCATCGCAAAGTATTCCATATTTTAGGAGAAATCGCCGTGAAACAAAATCAGTTGTTTAATCAGTCGATTCAAAGAATCGATACATTTCAGCCGTTTCATATATTCGTTTCATAAATTCGTTTCATTAGGATTTTATATATATAGGGTATATATATATATATATAGATAGAGAGAGATGTTTTATATACGCATTTGCCATTTCGCTACTTTATTTTTTTTAACTGCTTCATTGCCACAATTGTTTAAATACTAATATTCACCTTATTTCATGATAGATTAAATAAATCGAAAACTAAGGGCATTTATATATTATACCGCCTATAATTTACAAATATTCAGCGTATCAAAAGTATATATAAATCAAGAATAATGCTATAAGCATAAATTATGAAACACTTTTCAACGCATTCAGAATTCTATAATAAATCTTCACAGTTTAATAATACATTAAGACATGACATACACAATTATACAGGTGATCCTAAAGAAGAAAAAAAACATTTTTCTCTTTTTGTGCGATTTAAAGTCGAGCCTGCATCAAAATAATTGTATGGATCCTCCTTTGGCATAGCCAGACTACGGATATTTTAAAAAATATATTTTTCAATCAAATATGATCCTATTAATTAGGGGAAACCGCCAACACTTTTCATTTCTACCAAAAGTATTTTGGTCTAAAAGGGATATAATAAAAAAAAAGGATGCCTAAATAAACAATTTTTAAAACGCATAACACATTTGAAAACATAATTTCATCAATTCTCGTCAACAGTAAGAAAAAAAAATCTGAATTTATTGGGCAGCCCTGTGTATAAACTATATATTCATCATATAACACATAGTGTGATAAAATTTAGTTCAATTAAAAAAAATACCACAGATTTCATACCACAATTCTCTTTCAGCAAGTTACATCCATAAACGGAAATGTACTTCAGATGTTTTGTACAGCCCTATGTTGTGTGTAGAATTTATACACACTAAGAAATATTTTTTTAAAGTTTAATTTAAAAACGTGTACCGCAAAAGAAAACGTACTTCCAGCAAATATTGTTCATAGAAAGTACCGTAACAAACTTACTTTGTGTGTCCCTGTATGCAAATGATCAATGCTTGCGCATCATATTTTATAGTAAATATCTTGCAATGCACCACAGAGATACGTATCAATTGCAATATGTTTGAAATTGTGTTACATGAATAAAATACATTGCAAACCATTTCCCCCGTAGACGGTTATGTAATAGAATTCTTTTGAGTGTCCTTGTAAACGAACGATGGATTCTATTCATACCATGTCTTATAGTAGGCATCTTGTAATGTACTTCAGGGATTTATACGAGGATTTATACGGGATTTATACGTATATAAATTTCAATCAGTTTCAAATTGTGAAACATTATTTAAAATCACCGTAAACCATTTTTCCTCACAGGCCTTAATGTTGAGGAATTCTTTTGAATGTCCCTGTAGAGTAACTATAAGTGCTACAATCTTCATTTGAAATACCGAACTTTCCATAGTGAATATAAATAATACATATCGATTTCCTGACGATCCTACTATATTTTTGCGAGCTAGAGCACTGACAGACAGATGGTAGACGTCAGAGAGACAAAGCAAAGTCATAAACAGTCTTCAACTATGGTTAAAAGTGTTTTAGAAGAAGAAGAAATTTTACTTATCAAAGTCTACAATGGTCTCAAAGTTCTTTTTTACTGAAAATTCCTGTATATATTGTTTAAAGCAAATAACAATTCAAACAATAACAATTTTCAAATAAGAATTTAAATAACATTTCAAATACCAGACTAACAAGAATTACATATACTTCAAAATAACTATTAAATCATCAAAAAAAAATTCGAAAACATTATAAAGTGACTATTGATAAATGGCAATTAGTGAAATCCACCAGTGATGGCCAGGTTAAGGACGAATTTTTCAGGAATTTTAATTAGCTAATAATTACTATGTCGTACGAATACTTTTCATGCCGGAGATCAAAATATAACAAGAAAGGATGGAAGAAGACTTTCGTGTCAAGAAAACCAACAAAATATAAATTTGTTCCTTTACAAGATTTGTTTTACTAAAAAGTACAAAAACATCAGCAATGGCCCGCTTTGCATCCGAATTGGCCCATCACGCCATGGCCCACCGAAGTCGACTATTTTTTCTTTCTGATTATTTCTGCAGGTTTGCGCCCTGATATTTTAGTGGCTTCTATGTTTGTCATCTTAACTGTTTTGTTTGTCATCTCAGCTTCTTTTTGATCGTTTTAGAACTCTTTCTCTCTGTTTTACTTCTTTTTGTTGCAATTCTTCTTCTTTTTTCGTACCTTGTCTTTTTGCAGCTCGTTCCATATTTTCGATGTCAAGATGAAAGGCATTCTCGCCTATCTTCTCTTCCCTATTTCTTTCTGGACTGGATTTCAAGGATCTATTTTAATCTTGAGAGCCACATGGTATTCAGCTGTGGAAGTGTTATTGTCTTTATTTTTCGGCTCTAAAAAACTGTCTTCGTCGAAACTCTTCGGGTACTGATGAACAATTCTGAGATTCATTGGAATTTTTTCGAAGGTGTTGCCGTTACTGAAGCTCGTACGTGGCTTGATTACCATGACGTCTACATTGTCTGAGTAATCTTCTTCAGATAGATCCTTTGTGGTTTCTGTAAGCCTGGCTTGAATGTTTGATTTTTTCTCCAGAATATTATACAAACGGCATAACGCTTCCGAATCTTAACTTGGTGGTTGTAGATTATTTTCGACTTCTTCGTAACATTCTGTCCGACGACTTGATGGAAGACCTCAATTGATATATTTATCAGTGTAGTGTTTGGAGCCACATTACAAGTGGTTTCAGTTGAAACATCACCCATCATCATCACATCATTAATCACATCATTGATGTGACCCTTGCACTTTAAATAGTCTACAGCGTCTGCACTAAATGGATAAAGTCCTTTTGTCCTGAAACCATTTTTCATTACCATCGTCATGTCGTTTTCTAGCGCAATTTTCAGGATTCGAGCGATGTGCACATTTGTCACAGCTTCATGTGGCTGATTTTTTTCTCCAGCAAAGAAGGGCCATTTTTCACTGAACTTTTAGCGGACGAAAAGCAACTACGTTGCAAAGCTGAGGTACATGGGTTGCAATTGTGTTTAAAGTTATGAAGATTATTTGTAGAGATTTGCAGTGCTCACTGGTTTCACGCGTAAGATGCTTGTTGTGCACATCTACAAATAAAATTAAAAGCAGTTTAAGATAATTATTTGCTAGAAAAAGAGCGAAGACATTTCCTATCCATTCATAAAACGTAATAATAGTTTCATTCATAATAATATCTTCTTTTAACTTCTGAAACATTCAGAAACAAAAAATATAAGCAGTAATTATTAAACTCATACCGTTCGTAATACTTGTTTTTACTTCGGATCTTTTCTCTAAAAATTTCTTGATGCTCTCTATAACATCTCACTTTTGCGTCTGGGGAATCTTTTCTTTGAGAAGTGAATAATCCAATTGTTTAGGAGAATTTCCTAATCAGGTTTTCAAAATTTGGGGAGGTCCTCTTTGTTGTTTTCTTCGCTCAGTCATTGCCTCAATGTACACCTTGGTATTTTAAACCACGATTCTGCAGTTGTTACAAACATTCCATGTTTAACAGCATGAACTGCCTTCTCAACTCGATTCTCTTGTTCTTTACTCAATTTCTTTGGAGCCATTATCTCTATTCTAAAATAAAAAAGAGATAGCGGTATTAACACACAAGAATCGCAGAATTAAAGTTTTATTGTTGCTTAGCTTGAAGCCAAAAGGAAAAATAATGGAACTGTATCATCTCATGTCACGAATTGGTTATTAGATACCTACTCACTAGCGTGTACACATAGTAAAAGTAATATGCAAATGAAAAATTTCAATTTCTCTAAACAAACAATTCCAAGTAACTCGTAATTTAGAGTGTTTTCACCTCACACTGTAAAAAAAAAAACGACATTTTTACAGAACAAAGTACTGTTCATCTCGCGCACAAACTCGATCACAGTTGAATGTACTGTATCTTTCTTTGGTTTCCTGACTATTTAAACATGGAAAATACAGTAGTTGCGTAAAATTAACAGCACAATGTACTGGCAATTTGGACGCCAGTAGTTTGTGCTGTGGTCCAAATGCGTCCAAAATTGCCAGTACATTGTACTGTTAATTTTACGCAACTTACTGTATTTTTCATGTTTTAATAGTCAGGAAACCAAAGAAAGATACAGTACATTCAACTGTGATCGAGTTGTGCTGGCAAATTTACAGTGGTTTTTTTACAGTGCATAAAAGCTTTTTAAATTTCGATATATTTTAGAAACCATTTTTAATAAACATTTATATCTTATAGATAACCACCATGAGAATTTTTAGTCTCTAACCCCAACAATATCAAAGAAATTGAAACTTTAGAACTTTTTTCTCCTGCACCTTTTTAGATTACGATTTTTAAAAAACAGTTTTGTGCGAGAATTTATGTCTTTAACATAACAGCCACGTCAAATTTCAAGTTTATAGTCCAAACAAGATCATAGAAATCGTAATTTAGAACGTTTGGTGTACATTTGTCCCTTTTAAATTAAATTTTTTTAGAAACCATTCTTGACGAGCATTTGCATCTTAACCACCATAACACATGTCAAGATTCTATCCGATTCAGTATAACGAAAATCGGAATTTCAGAACTACTTCAGCAAACATTTCCCTTAAAAAAACTATTTTGTGCATATAACTGTCATTAAAAAATAACAGCTATGTCAAGTTTAAATTTTATATCCTTGACAATTCTATAGAAAACGTTTTCTGCGCATTTAAATCCTTTTTGAAGTTTGAATGTTTTAGAAACTGTTTTTAGTGAGTATTCATATCTTGCAGCTTAGCATAAAGTCAAATTTCTAATTTTTATACCCTTTAAATCACAAAAATATGCATTTTAGAAATATTTTGCTCCTGCATTCCGTTGGGATTATGATACCAACATAAATATCGCCTATGGTGAAGTACAGACTGTCACCATCATTTTGCCAACATTATTTTTGAAATGCGTTATTAGTCCCATAGATTAATCCCTACAAAATAAACGTCTATTCATTAAAATATTAATATAAAAATAATATTAAAAATATTTAAAGTTAAAATTGCTTTGAATTATTATTTAATTAAACATATTGAAAAATGAAAAGTTCCTTTTTTTCAAGATTTTTGCTCATTAGATTCGAAGCCCGGACTAGATATGAATCCCTCTTGAGAAACCTTAGCAAACGTCATACCACTGAACTACCTTGCACTCTAGAACGCTTAAAGTTAAATTTTAAATATTCATCGCTGGCTATAGACGCTAGTTGTAATACCAAAGTTAGGCAGTTAAGGTGTAGATGCTAGTCTAAAAGAGTAGTCAGTTATGCCATCTACAAAGGCATGTTAGAGTACATAAATTATAGAATTAAGAAGACATAAATAAGAAGAATATGCTAATATAAATTTGTTATCAAACACTTTCCTTTAAATGTTTGAAAGAAATACATGTATTAAAAACTTTAATTAATGACAGCATATAACTATAAAATATAAAATATAAAATGTAAGTGTGGGCCAACACTACTGCGGTCATGAAAAAACAGCATTAGTAGTGACCCACCCCAGTAGCTGGCTTAATAAGCTTATTTTTATAACACCAATATGTTTACCTGTTCCTTAAACTTTATATAAGTTATTAAAACCTACATTTTTTTTCCTTTATCCTTTTTGAAAATCTCATACACAGCACGAAATCCAACTTTGTTTACCTGAAATCTTGCTAAGAATCCACAGCTGAAACAGGAAATAAAAGAACCTTCGGTAGGTAGGAACAGCCGCTGTTCACGTGATGTGCGTTGATTTGTCAAAACAAAGCATAATGTGACAGTCAAAATACTATTTTATCACTTCTAATTGGTGCTAAGTTCAAAAGTTGGGCGTTCCGCGTCTAGCGTCGTAGGAATATTAAACGGTCCATTATTGGCATAGGGGCCATGATAGGTGAATATACCCTACATTAACAGAGGGAATTGCTATTATTTTATGTTTCAATGGCACTACAACTAATGAATTCGTTTTCCGATTTTATAAACACTACACTGTAAAACATATAAAACAATGGACAGTTTAATGCAACCAAACTGCGATTGTCATTTCCTATATCAACATACAAATTAGGAGCTCTTTTTCTGAAAAAAATATCAGAAATAAAAAAACTTAAAAGCATAATCAGGATTTCTTTCCGCAAACCAGTTTCGGCCTGTCAGATAAATTGGGCGAAGAACCGTTTCCCTAATATTTAAATTAAAATCTTATGTATAAATATATTTTGTTCTGCTTTATTTTTACTTCTTTTTCATTTTTTACATAACTTCATTTGGATTTACATTAACTTTTCAACAAATAATTCACGAAGCGGAGAGTAAGAACTCATTAAAGCATTCATGTCCTATTCAATTACAGAAAGTTATATGCATCTATTTTTATCCCTCTTTCTCTCTATCTCTCTCTTTTTTTTATTATCTAGGTTTAAAGATATAATGTGAGAAGATCTCCAGATATACGGGGGATTGCTAGGAAGAATTGACGTCAACTTTGGTTCCCCGATTATCCAGCAAATAGTGCAAAGTAAAACTGAAGGCAAATTAGAATAAGATGCTAAAGTGTAGTCTTCAAAATCAGTCACGCTTAGAGAAACTATGGGATTTACACATTCAATTATATAAAATAAATAAAGCGCATTTTTTTTTTTTTTTTTTTTTTTTTTTTTTTTTTTTTTTTTTTTACATTTACAGGATTTTTTTAAATATTATTATTAAAAGATTGAATTATAATTATACAACGAGTGACGATTTCTCTATTTTTGCGTTTCCATTATTTTTCCTTTCACTGACGAATTTTAAGGCCAAATAAACTGCTTATTGAGACATCTAATGGCTGTTTTGTGACTGAGTAAATGACATCACTTAAATATTTGAATATCAACTTTTATGAAATTAACAAAGTAAGCAATGTCGCGGCTTCCGAAATGTTAGAAAATCGTTTTAAATACGACATTTTAAATGCTTCATTTTAAATGAAACATCTTCTTTCTTTTTTTAATACTTCGTGAACAAACTTTTTGCATTAGTAAAGATATATTTTTATTTTCGCTCACTTACAATTGTCAACAATTGTTAATAACACCATATCGAAATGCGAAATAAATATTTCGTGTTAATATATTTTTTAATTTAAGCTCTTTCGCAATATTATTATTTGGTCATTAGAAATCTGACGTAATTTCCCCCACTGATTTAAATACATAATAATGTAATTATTATTTTAAAGCTTTGTTTCTTTTTTAATATTCATGTGGTACTTCCATTTGTATGGCGTAATTTTCCTCATTTCTTGCTTTTAGAAAGTGACCGTTCAAGTATTAACATTTTTTTTCTTGTTTTTCTTTGCTTTTTAGTCACGCGTAAATACATTTTTCAATTGAAAGGGAGTTTTATCTTTATATTCTATTTACAATTAAAAATAATGACGTTTTTCTAAATATGAAAAAAATACCTCTTGACATAATGAAAAAAAAATTACTAAAAATTATTCAAATCAGAAAAAAGTACTGTCTGTACAATGCAGGCTTGGGAAGTATGTCCCTTGAAAATCTCATTAAATTAGATGATTAATTTACTATAGATAGTTTATATTGATATAAAAGTTTTTAATGGAACTGTTTTGTCAGAATTCAACAATAAATAGCTTTTAAAATAGTTATTAAATTTTAAAAGTGTCTGTTTATCAAACATTTCTCTATAATGCTGCGGATTTTCATATTTTTATATATAGATTTTTTAATATAAGCGAAGAAAGACCTCCGGTCAAATATATATATATATATATATATATTTACGGCGGTGGCAGCATCAGTTACGAGAGATATTAGAAACACTGATTCTCATTTTGCAACCTTGAGTATGTTTTTACAGCATCTCTCTCTGTTTCCGGTATTTTAATCTTACTCTCTATCGTCTCAGCCTTTCTCTTCCAGTCAAAAAAGATTGCAATAATTTCAAATCTACTTTCATTTGTCAAACAGCGGTAATGAGTGTTTCTCATTACAAAATGAGTGAAGGTGACATTTAAAGTCGTAATCTGCTCTTTCGCTAGAAAGGCTTAATTTGTAAAATTTCAAAAAGTAGACAGCCTAAAAAGATGCAAAATTTATACATTGAAGAGCATTTTCAAGCAAAAAAATAAAGCTTAAAAATGCTTGTATTTAGCCATTCCACTGCCTTTATTTCCAATGTAAATCCAACATTTGTGCAAAAGGGATATTTGCTCCAAATAAATTGTCTTATTAACACATAAAAATGTACATATGATATCCAAAATGTGACGAATATGTCTTTGAAAAATGTAGCAGGAGTAGGTATATTAGTCAAAGTAAAGGGTGTTTCAAAAGATGTCTTTTCCCCTTTACGTTAATGTAATTGTCTAACAAACAAGATTTTTCTTTGTTACATAAAGAAGTGTTTCGCTGTAGAAGTTGCATTGTTGTACACGGTTTTACTGGAAAAGTATAAGTATGATTCAATAAATTGTTACCTTTTATTTAAAAAACATTCTCATAAACCGTTGACTTAAAAATTAAATAAGACATTTTCACAATGTTGTCCTTATATTTAGTAAATTCAGTGAATGGCCTGAAGAAAGTCATTCTCCCAACAGCATCAAAATCCCCCACACACCTCGAAAGATTTCTGATTTAAATCTAAAGACTCTTCAACCACGGGCTGCCATTACCGCAAAATTTGATGTGTTTTGTATCAATTTATGTTACTCTTTCTGTATCATGGATAATTTTGTAATACTTTGTTTGGTTTCGATTTCAACAGCTTCTTTTTCTCTCTTCGCCGATTTAGCTTCATAAATTTCTAAAATATTAAGGAAACCACAGTCTGAATATCAAATCTATTGCATTCTTATTATTTTAATGCGGCTAAAGCTAGATAGAAATTAATTTTTGCGTGACTTCACAAAACCCTTCAACTAATTATTATTTTTGTTCAGATAAAAGTTTGTAAAAATAGTCAAATTTAAAAAGCAAACATTTTTCAAGATAATACTTTTTAAGTTTCTTTTTTCTTTCTGTTGCTAATTTTTTTTTTTTTTTTTTTATCCTACATAAATAAAAAAGTGCTGAGACAGGATTTAAATATGTGTTAATAAATCCCCATACCAAAGAGTTTGATATTTTATTAATACACTCATTAAAAAAGTAATGTGATTTTGCAAAAACATATTATGCATAATTTAATCTTGAATTTTTCAGCACTTGTAAACGATGATATTTAAAAAAAAATAACATTATATACTTGTAAAAATTTATCATAAAAGTATTTTTCATTCTTTTCAAAGATGCACGCTGTGTTTTTACGACATTTCTGCTTTTTATATTTTTGGAACGAAGTTTTTCATTTTACATCTATTTTAAAGTGCTCTGTTTTTGCTTAAAATAAATAATAATGAATGGAAAATTCATATGAAAATATTAGTGAAAAATATAAAAGCTATGTGAATTATGATTATTTAAAATTATACACATCATTACTAGTTAAAAAATAAATTCTTTATTTGAAATTATATAAAAAATAATGACGATTATTTTTTTTCTTAATAATTGGAAGAAGCACTTAATAACACAAGCTTTTCAAAAGTATTGTCTTATAATTCTTGAGTTCGGTCTTATCCTGCAAGAAAACATTTGTCACAGAACTGATTTTTTAAATATCTCAAATAATAAAGGAAAACAACTTGATGATTAATCAATCAAAGCGACGACGTTTTACCTAATCTCTTAATTGTTCGGAATGCCATGATTAACTCTGATCCATTCAACATGTTTATTTATGACGATTACAGATTTATCACCTGCAAATGAAGCTTACTCCCTTTTGTATTATTATTTCTTAGAAATGCTAATACCTACTATTTTTCGTACAAAAGATTATTATAAGTTTAATTTATTACTAAATTTTACTACTGTGTTTTATTACTGTATATTAGTGTAATTGATGAAAACATATAAATTCATACATTACTCGGAAGTTTTTACGAATGATAAAGTACTTAAAATCGAGAGGAAAATTTAAGACAGATAAAAAACAATCCAAAGATCAAAATACATTTAAATTATCTTAGTATCACAGTAATATTGTATCAATAATGTTTTGCTATATACTTTGGCTTTATCTCCAATCTTGTCAAGATATATTTAAAAACCTTGAGTGTTTTCAGTATTCTAATATTTCTACATTCCTGTCAAGCAGTATTTCGGTATTCCACTCTCTTTATTTCAAATGTAAATCCAACAATTTTTAAAAAGGGGCATTTGCCCAAAATAATTCCTCGTATAATCTTATAATTGTCATAATTGTCTTATAACTGTATGCCAAAATAATTGTATTTATTCGGCTCAGATAAAAGTTAATATTTAACTAATTTTTCGCAGTTCATTGAAATTACTTCTGCAGAATACAATATTAGCGCATTTTTGGTACCCAGTATAAGTAATATCAGTTTGTCTAGAGGCTACGTTGGAAAAATTAATACATATGTATAATTGAATTTTATTTTAATACAATCGAATTTATCAAAAATTAAAACAATATTTTGTAGTTGGAAATTATTGCAATTTAATGAAGAATACAAATATTTAGTAAGTAACTTAGTAAAAGAAGACATCAGAAAAAGCACATTTCACTTTTCTGAAAATTAATACCAAATAGCTCGGTCATTTATAATACTATAAAATAAAATATTACCTAAGCGAAGGAAAAAAATCTTTGCGTGTTTATTTTTTAAACTTGTGAAAAATAAACTTTAATGCACAAAGATAAATGGAAAATTTAGTTAGCCTTACCCAGGGAGAAATCTTTCGTTATATTCTGGAATCTCTTTTAAGTCGGCGAGAGCGCACAGAGATTTGGTGATTAATTAATCAATGTACTGTTTGAGGCAATTCCTTATTTGTCAAGGATTCCATTACTTTCACTAATCTGTTCAAAACCTTTGTTTACACAGCTTCAAAATCTGTGAAATAGGCCACGCATGTGAATGTAATCTTGGTCACAAAAGATGCTGAGATTAGTAGAAGAAATGAGTTTTGTTATATGGATACATTGCTTGACTAGGAATACTACTGGTAGAACAGAATAATTACGTATTCAATTTGAAAAGAAAACCGGATTTTATAATAAATAATGAAATAGGATATATTTGTGGATGTAAATTGGCAATAGAAAATACATTAAGGTTATTGAAACTGTCGTATAACTGATTGCGTAGCTATCGTTACTACGAGTATTATATATAAAATATCTCATATACAGTCTCACATATTTAATTTATTTCTTAAAGTTACGCATTTTTAATGAAATGAATGCATATTAATAGATTTTTTATGCTAAAATATTTATACGAAACCCAAACTATATCAAATAATTAAATGTAAGTTTAAAAATAGTAATTTATTAATATATATAGCATTCATTTTTATTATTTCTTTGAACACAAGTGTTTTTATTTTTTATATATTCTTAATAAAATTAAGTAACTAGGATAAATTTGTTTTATCCTAGATTCAATTGAATATATGGAACTGAAATGCTGATTTCTGCTTGCGTCCTACATTGAATTGAGGCATATTATAACATAAAAATGTTTTTTACAACGTTTAGCTGAATATCAACATGAGGTACTTATCTGAATAACCAACCGAGATTACACTGAATTTCGGTAAATGTTTTAGATATGTCAGGTAACATATTTTTCTAATATTTATTGTGTAGTAGTATGCGTTTAATCACCTTTCTTTTTAAATAGTAAAGGTATTTTGTTAAGTATGACTAATATACTGGTGGTATGAAAAGTCTAAAGTTTTTCAAGTATGTTCTATCTAAGTAATAACAAGCCTTTCAAAATTCATTGAAGAACTTAATGAATGTTATATTTACTTAGGATTATAAGAACTTAGTGAATGTTTAAGTCTTATGTTACGTTTTCTTAAAAATTCTCTTATGATTGGAAGTTTTATCATGTATTCTGCCATATAGTAGCGATAAAATACTTAATATATTAAATACTATAAACAATTTATATTTTTGAAAATTTGACGTTAAGAGGTTTTTCTGAAAACTTTTAATACCATCTGTTAACATTTTAAGAATGCCCGAACAAAAAAAAATCAATAAAATTTAGAACGAATAAGCTTTCATTTCAATTTTCTGAAAAAAATATTTTTTTAAATTTTTGTTATATAACATCTTTCACTAACAACTTCAATTACAATGCATGTCAAATTGAATCTTCAGAAGCATATTCTGTTCTTGTAATACCATATTACTGATGCTGAATCTATTTCCTGATTTAGTTAGAAAAGCCAGTCTATTGCTAGTATCTTTCTATTTTCATAAGCGTAGATTTTTCACAACTCTGACTTTTATCAAATTTTCGAGAATAGAAATTACAGAGAAATACCCTAACATTTACGTATGATATTTCATCATTTACCAAATAAAACATAGTTAGCATTACAAGTAAAACAATGGACAGTCGATTTAAAAGGAAAAATAATTAATAAAATAATTTCCCATACAGTTTTATAAGAAAATTTTCGAAAAAAAAAAAAAAAAAGATATTCGCTTGAGATTTGAGCTAACTTTTTGTTACTATGTAAAAAAAAAAGAAGCCCATGTGTTCGTCTCCCTATTGAAATCGCAACAAACATTAAAATTTACTATTGGATTTTCCGTATTTGGATTCTTTTTTTTCCTTTTACGTTCGGATATCAAATAAGAAGTCATTCACTGAAGATGTTTAGTAATTATACTGAACTAAAATCTAAACTCATCATGTTAAATTCTCTTTTAATAGTTACAAAATAACCAGTAATACGGTTGATTTCATTAACGTATTTCAAAATCAATTTTATTTCGCGGAATGTGTTGTAATTTTGAATTTCCATATTTGAAGGTTCTTGAAAGCGACTTCTAATAAAATTTTGTTGGTTACAGTACCGATTAGTTTCGAAAAATTACTTAAGAATTCATATATCTTGATTTTATGTTTCGTATCTGACGATAACATTTACTGAAATATCCAAAATCGATGTTAACATGAATGCTCGTATCAAAAGTCTCAAAGTTTGTGACAATTTCAATATCGACATTAAGCCTAAGATTTTTTTTAACATGCATTAAAAGAAGACATCATTCTTATTCGAATGGCTATTTTCGTTAAAAAATATAGAATTAAAATTTTTTTAATAAAATCTTTTATTTCATTTGTAATTTTTTTTATCGTTTTTCGAAATATAGAATTTCAGAAGACTGTAAATGGTGAAAATATGCTTATTAATGAAATTTAATATTAACCAAGTACGTAAGTATAATAGAACACAATGAAAGGCCACGGCTGGAACAGAAGATTAATAATACAGAAAACGAACTAATGATGAAAATTAGAATAGTTTTTTTTTTTTTATTGTACAGCATTCGTTAAATAATACATGATTTAAGAGGAGTTTAAGATGAGTTCTCACAACTTATGTCCCCAAAAAATTTTAATTTGAAAATTTTTAAACCAATCGTCCTTAACGAGAATTCATGACTAAATTTAAAGTATTCAATTAAATGGTTAAGAATTTAAAAAATTTAGCTCTTTTGGAAAAAAAAAACTAAAATTAGAAATACTTTGAATAAAATTCTGAACATTAGTCGAACTATTTGTCCTGTACATTTCCTGTTGCACGAAAATCATATTGTAAAAAGTTACATTCAAATACGTTCAGTGATTGTGGAGAAAAATATTTCATACTTGTATACATACATACTGATCAAAAACAAAAACTTTTTTTTTTATTCTCTTAAAAATAACTTTAAAAAACACTCCCATACAAGGAAATTTTTATGTTCCTACACAAACAGATTTTTAAATTTCAATTGTCTGAGAACTTTTTTTATAAAATTCTTACTCTTGTCAAAGTTTAAATGATAAGGAGAAGTGTGTGATTCTATTTTCACATCGTAAAATAGTGTTTTTATAATACAGTGTAGATATTATGCAATATATTAATGTAATAAATGCGTAATGAACAGTTACAAGTAAGTTTAAATGACTACGAAGTATGTACGGTCCTAACTAAGTTATCGTGCACAATGCCCGCCCAAACATTACTGGAAAACATTACTTTGTAGCCATGTTTTCTCGTACCATGTAGGTTATGATGAGCCCAAAGGTGAGATTTATGGGTGTTAAAAATACCCGGTTGATAAAAGTTATCCTCATGAATAAATAAAACATCTGCAGGGAAGGGAAGATTGGCAGTAGCCTGCTGTAGGCACCATCGAGAAAAAGTTGACACGCAGATGATAATCGGCAGGCGGCACACTCCCAAAATGACACATAGTGATACATGAATGGTGCATTCGGGCTTCATGTAAAGTCCTCCAAAGAGCTACATGGCTCATACCCAATCCATGTGCACTCGACATCCCTCGTGCATGTCGATGAACTATCTTCTATTATGAGTAATACCGCTTCTTTTACTACAGGTATTCTGCGATATCTTCTGTTGCCCGTATAACCCCTGACAGCATAAAACGATCCACTCGTGCACAACTCCTGATGAAAAAGCTGAAATGTTCGGTGATTCGGCAGATTCCTACGCGGGAAACGTTCCATATACAGTCGTGGAAAAATTAAGCTGCAACTAATTAAAACAAAAGAAAGCTACTGAAGCCAGCCGATTGGAAATAAAGTCTACTTTTAAATGATGTATATAAAGTTGTGGTAGGGGACCATCTATAAATCAAAACTATATCTAACTTATTTTTTTTCAATGGCAACACTCAATTTTGACAATATATTTCAAATATTCTGTTCGACGAAATTTTTAGACATTAGAATTTTAAGTTTTTGAATTATAATCATTAAAAATTTAGAACTTCTAATCTTAAATTACATTTTCATATATTTATTAATATCGGCTGAAATTATAATCCTAATGTGAACATTTTGTGCGTGGTTATAATACTAAAAAACCCAAACATATATACATTGAATTTGTAATTTTAAAAATTTTATATTATGAATTATGAAATTGATATTCGAAAACAAAATATGAAATCCAACCTACAATGTTTTTGATAGAGTTATGTTTATTATGTCCTGCTGTATGCGAATTATCTACTTCAAATTTTTCTTTCAAGTAGTTTTCGATTTATCATTAAAAAACGTCAAAATGATGGTTTAAGATTTGTAGAAAAGGCATAATTTGAAAAAATATATTTTAATCATTTTATTGAAAATTTTGGCCTGCCAATAGTCGAAACATATTAAACGAGTAAAAGGATGATACTGTCAAGAAATAATATATCATTAGAAGTGACGTAGTCATTCTTTAGCATTTCAACAATCGATTACCAAACTTCATTTGGAGTACAGCCACTAAAATATGGTCATTTTAAAATAATTATTTTCTCATTAACTAATTGTACGAATTTCATGAAAAATTTGGATTTAAGATAATTGAAAGGTGTAGAATTCATTTTTGATGTCAAACATAGGTATTGCTATTGAAAAAAACATAGTTTGGGTTTGTTTTAATACGGCCCCCCAAACAACTTTTAAATACATCATTTAAAATTATACTTTAATTCCTATCGTTTCGTACCTGTAACTTTCCCCTACGATAATTTGTTATAGAGTTAGCAAGGGGTATTTATTGGGTTTTTTCGTCTACGACTGTACATCCTTTGAGCAGCTGTTGCAATTCCTTGAACAGCTCCATACACCGAAATGTATGTCAGCAAGCATGTTGTCATGTGTCAGTAAGCAGCTTTGGTGTAACAATGCATGTTGCTCGAAATCCGTGCGGACAATGGCGATTCAAGACAGGGAAGCCCTTTTATCCGCCCTAACTCGACAATACATCTACTAAAAAGCAGAAAAACCAACGTTTAAAATGCACAAATAATATATGAAAAGCAGCAAACAGCTGTTTCGAATCTACTAGCGAGATTCTTCTTCAGTGCAAAAGGAACAGCGTGCTAGAAAAAGCAAGGCTGAGCAAAATCATAGACAGAGACGCGCTGGCTTTTATACCCTATGCGGGTGGCGAAGGCGCCGAAACAACCAATGAGAGAGAAGCAGTGGAAACGACTGGGTGGACAAGTAGCGACATCTACCGGAGAAGTAGAGAAAAGAAACCGAAAAAGGGGAATTAAATTAACGCTTTCCAAATACTTGGAAAATCTGGAGTACTAGATAAGTCATTGACTAAAGAGTGAGAATTTTTAATGATATGGTAAGCTTCCCAAAAATCAAGATCAAGGTTAGAAGAACATTTTTGGATAATGATGGCTGAGGAAAAATCGAACCTATGTTGAGAAGACCAAGAATGTTGAGCAATAGAAGAGCGTTTGAGCTCCTGATTTTTAACATAACCTTCATGCTCTTTTAAACGAAATCTAAGAGCACGTTTAGTCTGACCAATATAAGAAAGACCACACTGACAAGAGATCTGGTAAATGCCCCAATTATCTAGGCGATCAACGGGGTGTTTGAGATTTGAAAAAGGGATTTTATTAACAGGAGAAAAAATAACTTTAAAATCAAACCTTCTTAGGATTTTAGCAACTTGCTGACTGATTTTAGGAAAAAATGGTAATACAACTGAAGTATTAGAGTTGGAATTAGAATGCTTTTCAGAATGGTCGGATTTCGTCAATTTCTTATAAATAGAATCGATAATATTAGAGGAATAACCACGATCGACAGCAATAGCTTTGAGGTAATTAAGTTCAGCACTAAGTAACTGAGGAGTGGAACAAATATTAGTAGCCCGAAAAACAAAAGTATTGAAAGCAGCGAATTTCTGGTTAGGGGGATGGGAAGAATACCTGTGAGGTGGGAGACTGACAGCAAAAGGTTTACGAAAGACGGTAGTCTGAAAGCCATTATCACAACGAATAACAAGGACATCCAGGAAAGAAAGACAGTTATTGGTCTCAATTTCAGAGGTAAATTGAATGCAGGGATCAATGGAATTCATAACAGAGAGAATATGATTAATATCCGAATTCATTTCAATCAGGACATAAACATCATCAACATAACGAACATAGAACGGAAATTTTAAGATTTCAAAAAGCTTGACCTTAAAATAGTGCATATAAATATCGCATAAAATTGGACTAAGAGGATTACCCATAGCCAAACCGTCAATCATACGGAAGAAATTACCATTGAAAACAAAAGTATTTTGCGACAAGCAAGCGCGAGTGAGAAGTATAAGTTCCTCGATTTCAAAATAAGAGAAATGGAATTCACAAAGCCTTTTCTTGAGGCAATCTAAAGCCCCCTCAACCGAAACGTTTGTAAATAATGATTTAACATCAAAAGAAACCATCATGTGACCCTGCGGCTTAAAATTATGAAGTTTTTTAACAAAATCAAAAGAATTCTTAACAGTGAAACAGTTACTGCTCAAAAGTGGGGAAAAAACAGAAACTAAATATTTGGCAAGCTTATAAGAAGCTGTACCGATACTAGAGACAATAGGTCTAAAAGGAATGTCAGGTTTATGGACCTTAGGTAAAACATAAAACCTGGCACAATGCGAAATAGACGGAATAAGGGACTTCTTAAAGTTAGCAGGAATAATGGAAGAAGACTTAATGGCAGACTTAATAGAGTTAATTTCACTAGTGGAAGGGTCTTTGCGGATATCCACATACGGACCATCATTAATTAATTTATGGGTTTTTTCCAAATACGTAGATTTGTCGAGAAGAACAATCTGACCACCTTTGTCGGCCTTAGTAATAATTAAGTTTGGATCAGAACGCAAATTTTTCAGACATTGTTTGACAGGATGTTTAAGATTGGGTTTATAAACATTAGAATTGAAATCAACAGTATTGGCAATGAGATGCCTAATAGACTCTTTTTGAGAAGAAGATAGAGCGCTATGCTTAAAAGCTCTTTCAATAGGAGCAATAAGATTAGGTAAAGAAGGAAAAGCAGAGACAGAAAAATTGTTATTCAATTTGAGAGCATCGAGCTGATTGTTACTTAATGGAACACTGGAAAGATTGACAACAGCATTTTGGTTAACAAGAGGCAAATTACTGCAGTTATTAGCGACAGAACTTCCACAAAGCGCATTAAATTTCTTCTTTAAAACCGAACAATGAACAGAGGAAGCTGTGAGAACTCTGCTCCATGACCTTCTGTCAATGGGCTGAAAATCAGGAGTAGAATTAGCGAGGCTGATATGTAAAGAATATAACTCGCGCTCTATATGAGCAATTTTGTGGCGAGATTCGTTCTAAATTAGCTCTTTTAAGAACTTTGATTCAAGAAACTCGCCACAAAATTGCTCATATAGAGCGCGAGTAAATCGCCTAGATAATTGGGGCATTTACCAGATCTCTTTTCAGTGTGGTCTTTCTTATATTGGTCAGACTAAACGTGCTCTTAGATTTCGTTTAAAAGAGCATGAAGGTTATGTTAAAAATCAGGAGCTCAAACGCTCTTCTATTGCTCAACATTCTTGGTCTTCTCAACATAGGTTCGATTTTTCCTCAGCCATCATTATCCAAAAATGTTCTTCTAACCTTGATCTTGATTTTTGGGAAGCTTACCATATCATTAAAAATTCTCACTCTTTAGTCAATGACTTATCTAGTACTCCAGATTTTCCAAGTATTTGGAAAGCGTTAATTTAATTCCCCTTTTTCGGTTTCTTTTCTCTACTTCTCCGGTAGATGTCGCTACTTGTCCACCCAGTCGTTTCCACTGCTTCTCTCTCATTGGTTGTTTCGGCGCCTTCGCCACCCGCATAGGGTATAAAAGCCAGCGCGTCTCTGTCTATGATTTTGCTCAGCCTTGCTTTTTCTAGCACGCTGTTCCTTTTGTACTGAAGAAGAATCTCGCTAGTAGATTCGAAACAGCTGTTTGCTGCTTTTCATATATTATTTGTGCATTTTAAACGTTGGTTTTTCTGCTTTTTAATATTGTTGCACAAAGGCTTTATTTGCTATTTTTAAATACATCTACTGCCTCGCTGCATTTCTGCACCCACATTCTTATATGAATTCTGTCTATTTTGGTCTCTACCTGATTTCAATTTCTGACATATAGTTTCAAAACATCCTGTATATTTATATTTTGTATTATTTACATATTTATATTATTTATTGTTTATGTATTTATAGTATTATCGGCACAGATGTCATATTGGCGCGATTTTTTTCGGCGGAAATAATTTGGCGGAAATATCAACAGCATAAACAACAACATCCGGGTTACCATATCAAGCAAAATAACGACATTTTGGCTCCAGTTAAGTACCCGTTGCGTATATGACATTGGCGTCAGAAAAAATCGCGCCAATGACATCTGTGATGTATTATCAATATTCCTAATTAAAAATTACCATAATTTATCATATCGATATCACAATACCTATCATTAAATTGTATACACTTGTTTCTGAATCTAGAGATGTAATTGAATAATTTAAGCTAATAACTGAAGACACTTTATCAATTTTGATTCATATTTTGCTGTTTTAAAACTCTTCTTTTTTATAGTAAAGTCACAGATAAATAAAAAACTAAAAACTAAATAAATTACATTTAAAACTAAATATATATTTAAAGTTTATAACGACAATGCAAACTTACACTGACATATCCCTGAAATCTTAAATGCAATCAATAAAATAACGATAAAAATAAAGATAAATTAAATACACATTTAAAAATATATTTTTAAAGTTCGTGACAACAAAGCAAGCTTAGAAGGACTTATCGCTGAAATGTTAAATCTAATCAATAGAACTTTCGAAATGTTCCATTAAAGTTGTAAACTTGCTTGAATTTCTTTCATTTGTCATTACTTTTTAGCGGAACAAAAGCGTCAATATCTTTAATTTAAGCCAGTTAGTTGAATTCAAAAATGTTAAATCAATTTAATGGAAATACTTAAGTCAACAATTTTAATGTTTCAGCTATCACAACAAATAGTTGGACTTTTAAATTTGAAACCTTTTTAATGAAAGTTACTAAAGAAAGATTTCATTAATTAAAACAACCTTATCATATAAACAAAAGAAGAGGCTTTTGTGGATTTGTGTTACTAAAAGTCTAAAAAGAAATGGGAAAGATATCTTACTATTTCTAATGTTTTATGAACAAATGACATGAATGTGAAACTTGGAGACATTTTAGAAAAAACAAGTTGGAAATTGCTCGTCAAACGTGGCAAATGAGGTGCGTTCGTACTATAACTAGTTTTATAATTATTTTTTGCACCCCATATTGCACTGAATGTATAATTTTTTGCACTTCATAAAGTGCATAGTCTGTAACATCATAAAAATGCACTTCCAATAATTTTTTCCCTATTCCCCGTAATGTAATGGAACACTTTTGACTGTCCTGTAATTAAACTATACATCCGATTTTCCTAAAATTTGAAATGGCTCAACAAAATTTTGCAACAATTATATCTTTAAAATTTCAGACCATTCGGAAGGCTGTAACATCATTAAAATGCACTTGTAATAATTTTTCCCATTGGCCGTAATGTAAAGAAAAACTTTTGACTGTCCCTGTAATTAAACTATACATCCGATTTTCATAAAATTTGAAATGGCTCTCCAAAATTTTGCAACAATCATATATTAAAAATTTCAGACCATTCGGTTGGGTACTTTTTGCTCTGTTATATGCGGACAGACAGACGGACGGACTGAACGACGACTATAGGTGCTACGTATTTATATAATTACGAACGCACCTAAAAATGATAGTTAATTTTAAACTGTTTTCAACAATCTAATGTTTATGCTTTATATATCAAGCTTCATCTCTTCTTTAACACATTGTGTGTCACGGTGACTAACACTGAAGATGAAAAATTTACAATGCTTTAAGTAATTTTTAAGAAAGTATAATTCTGTAATAAATCAAAGGTAAGTACATTTTAAATACATTTTCAGTAATTACTTAAACCAATGTATATATTTTTAGTTTTATATCATGTTTTAGACCGTCAGTCATGGGTAAACAACGCGTTCTAAACGGAAAGTTCGGTGTCAGTCACCGGTGAATGACGTGTTGCTTAACGTATTAAACGAAGATTTGTGATTTATTATAGAGGAATTATTAATGTACATATATATACAGAGTGTTAAAAGGTATGACACATTTTGGTGTTTAATTATTTAAAAATAATGAAGATAGATTTCAGTTAATAACATTAATTGTTATATAGTTTAAAAAAAAAATATATCGATCATGTCAATGAATTTCCACATGTGTCAATTCTCTTGCCAACACCGTAAAAGAAAGTAGAGATTTTATGATAGTTCATAAATCAATGACGCAAACACAGAAAAATTACAGAAGAGTACACAAAAAGACCGTTCATCGAGAAATAGTAACTTGCAGTGGGAAAAGAAGTTTCAAAACCAGAAATGTCCCGGGCTTCCCTGCACAAGTGATGTTGATGTTGCGCTTGTCAAAGAGACATTTTTACACAGTTCTGAGAGATCTGTGAGATCAGCGGTAAGAAAATTGGCACATGTGGAAATTCATCAACAAGGACCATAAATCTTTTTGAAGCTATATATCCATTAATGTTATTATTTTAAATTAATCTTGATTATTTTATGAAATCTTAAACATTAAAATTTGCCGGAACTTTTATAGACACCCTTTATATACATTTCATTAAAATATGAATATATAATTAAAATATAAATTTAGAAAGAAGGTATATATCAAAAATATTTATAACAATTAACTATGAACATTCAAAACCATCAAATTTAAACTACACAGGTAGATACTGTCTGTTTCACTTCTGTGGGTGGACAAACATAACCAACTCACCCTTCTACCATCCCCCAACTATATAAAAACATGTAGGTTTCGAAACACAAGCTCATCCAACATTTAAAACCTATGCAAAAACTAAAATATTTTGAAAATATTTTGACTTTAAAATGTAAATTTAAATATTGTAACTTAAACAATATTAAAAAGTAAACAAAACAATAAAAATATAATATAAATAGTACATAATTATTTAAGTACGATGCATAATTATTGTGTAACGTATATGAATCAAGAACGACAATCATGCACCCATATCTACAAGAACAAGTTGGAAATTGCACGTCAAACGGGGCAAATGAGGTGCGTTCGTACTATAACTAGTTTTATAAATATTTTTTGCACCACATATTGTACTGAATGTATCTTTTAGTGCACTTCATAAATGCAAATCAATTTCATTCTGTTGGAAAGGCTGTAACATCATTAAAATGAACTTGAAATATTTTTTTTCCATTGGCCGTAATGTAACGGAAAACATTTGACTGAAGTCTGTAATTAAACTATACATCCGATTTTCAAAAAAAAATTGAAATGTCTCGATAAAATTTTGCAACAACTGCATATTTAAAATTTCAGACCATTCGGTTGGGTAGTTTTTGCTGTGTTATATGTGGACGGACGGACGGACAGACGGATGGAGCAGACAAGGACTATAGATGCTGCACGTATTAATATAACTAACAAGGAAGGTCTCCATACGGGCATATTCAGAAAAATCTGAAAAAATTACAGAGTGTTCGTCTCATGGGAATATATATGTATATAAAAAATTTTTTGGCGGAACCCCGATAGAACGTTCGTAAAAAAATAATTAAATTTTCGTTTATTTGGCGATTTATCATCGGTTGGCGATGAAATGAAATTTCGAAAAATACTTTTTCATGTCGAATGCTCTTTAAGATAAAAATATTTCATATTGAACTTGTTTAAATAAATTTAACTTAAATACCTGTAGTTTTGTCAGTTTTAGTTTGATTTAGCTATAGTTTTGTCATATATGTATTTATAAGGAAAGTTAAATATCAAATTTTATGAATTAAAAGAAAATTAAAATTGTTTCAATATCTCAAAATTAAGTCCAATTGAGCGCTGTCCGTTCAATTTTGTTGCTATGGAATTACGAATTCCTTGGTTTGAAATGAATAACTGCTAAATGAATCTTGCTTTTATTTTGGAATACGCTTAAATATATGAAAGTATTTTTTATAGATGAAATTGTTTTTAAAGTAATAAAATTAAGTAACAAGCAACATAAATATGTAATACGAAAAAATGTATTTATTAAACTCTCTCATTGTTTATGTTTAAATTTATTAAATACTTTTTACACGCATTCTAAAAATCAATTAACGAACAATTTCAGATGCATTAAAATCGTTTGCTTTTGGCGAGGAAAAGAACTACTCGCCAAATCGCGTGACGCTTTCGTCTTTTCGCGCCAAAGACTCGGAAGTATTTTATTTTTTTACAGACTTTCTGCTGTAATTCCGCCGCTAAATTTGACTGATCCTTTATTACATACATAAGTAGTTTAATTGGTATTTTTTTCAAAATATTCTGAGTATGCCCAGTACGGAGACCTTCCTTGTAAGAACGCATCTAAAAACGAAAGTACCCTGGGTACGGACGGAATGACAACTATAGGTTCTACGTATTTATAAAATTACGAACGTACCTAAAATGTTATAAACTGAACAGTAAAATTAGAATTATCAGAAGTCCTACACCTGGTATCAACAAAAAATGAATTTATACTCTTTATCCAACTTCATAATCTTCAAATGTCAAGTCTGCATCTTCCTTCAGTTCATTCATCCGTGCTAAACCGTTCTTTTATAAATACATTAGGGAAAATACCATCATATAGAATGTTCTGGAAGCATGCAAATGTAAACGGTCATCCCGCCAAGCCCCAACATTGCCATTTATTTTTGATAATTTTCAGCAAATAATATTTCAAAAAAATAACTGGATAATTGTTTTTGTAAAACAGATTAGATAAAAATTTAAAAATCTCTTTATAAAAATTAAACGCACTGCCACAAATTTTATTGAAACAAAAATTTTATTGAAATATGCATTGTAATCATCACTGTTTGCCCTATCCAATCCTAAACAGCTTGGATATATTACGTCATATTCATTTATAAAGTCAAAAATCGAAAATCAAAATGTCATCAATATAACTAAAGATTTTTAATGTTTTATTACAGTGCATTGTATATTTATATTCATAATAAAATAAAAATAAATTATCAGCAGTACTAGAATAGTTAGTTCTCATACCAGGTATATTGGTGAACAGATTTTCAAAGTCAAAAACCTTTATTTCTTGGGGAGTTAATTGCAATTTGTTAAAAGCTTCAATGCTTTTCTATTGACCAAAAATAACTAGACCTGCAATTTTACATATATACATAACTAGATCTCATAAATTTACATTAAAAAAAAGCTATATATATTTAAAAAAAAGTTTTGTAAAGCCTTATTAAAATTTATATTGACACTCATTGAAGTACTGCAAATAAATCTAAATTTAATTGGATTCTTGTGAAACTTGGGCGTCATAAAAATGAAAGGCGAACAGTAATTACCATAAAATATAAAATTATTGGAAAACATATTTTTATATTTCTTTTTATATGCAAAAATAATTTTTACATTTTTGAACAATTTTTTGTTCTGAGGTAAAGCAGTCAGTCTTTTGCCTGTGTAGTTTTAATTTGATAGTTTGAAGTGTTCATATTTAATTGTTGTAAATATTTTTGATCTACACTTTCTTTGTAAATTTATATTGTAATTGTATATTCATATTTAAATGAAGTGAATTTTGTTGCATTTCATATGAGCCGCTTTTGTGCCTGTTGTACAATAATTTTCATTAATTATAATTGAATTATATATATATGTAAGCAATAAGTATCCTATTCACCAATTGAAAACAAATACACATTTAAAGGATTTGCTTCAAAATACAGAGTGAAACACAAAAAATGAACGGAAACCAATAAAAGAATATATTTGGCCTGAATTCGAACATCCCCTTACAGAACAATTAAAAAAAGGAACATAACGATTTTAAAAGTTACAAATTACAACAAGAAAATATAGTAAAATATAGGAAAAAACAGGCCACGGCATCGTCGGCAGTGGGTCCTATTTCAAAAGCAGCCGAGCGTTGAAAGAAATATAAAACATGTATGCGCAGTGGGTTTCGGCCAGAACACTGAGTGGCCAAATCAAATGTTAAACATTCGATGCCTATACATCAGATTTACCCCCACCGGACCCTACGCAACAATATTTAATGAATGCCTTACCTTGATCGTAGTAAAAGATGCAAAATTATGTTTGTTGAAAAAATTACACTCTACCAACTAGAACACGTTGCCACATCGAAAAATATAAAATAAGCTAAACATGACGAAATCCATTTTCCAGCCACCAATCCAAATTCATTACAGGTCTGCACTGTAAATAAAAACGGACTAAAAAACAGATATTGTACTGGTAATCTAGACGCCAGTACTATTTCCGTATTTTTACGGAAATTTTTCCCTATAAATTACAGAAAATTTTCCGTTTTTACTGTCGTCGAAAAGCAAACAATCAATAATAAAGTCAATCTGCAAAATCTGAATATTTTTTTCCTTAAAATTAAGAGGAATATTGTTTTTGTAGTATAGATTACCTTTTAAAATAAATTTAAACACACAGAAAAAACTGTTTTGTTGAAACAACTAAATTTTGGTTAATATAGCTCCAACAAGATATTTTGGTTGGAATAAACCAAATTTTGGTTGAACTAACCGAATGATTTATTGAATTAACAAAATCATTTGGTTAGTCTTCCAAATTCGGATCATTCCAACCAAAATATTTGGTTGGATCTATATTAACCATAATTTAGTTGTTTCTACAAAACAGTTTTTCCGTGCACTTACTGTAATCGTTATGTCAAATAAACGCTCGTTTTCATTTTCTCCTCATTACTTGTTCTTCGCCAAAACTTTTCATTTCTGACCCCTCATTGCTTTACAAAAATTGCTTTTTTATGTGTATTTTACGTTCCTATAAATTTTAGCCCATGAATTCGAGAACAGCCTGTATATATAATTCAAGGCTATACTTTACTATCTCAAGAAATTCCTCATTTTTTTATGTTATTTATGTTCTCATTTTTTTATCATAATATTTTGTCTCTAAAATAGTTAATTTAATCAATTGCCCTTCTATTTATTTATTTTTATATAATTCTTTACTTTATTTTGTATTAATTTAATCCTATTCTTTATTTTATTTTGTATTTATTAAGTTTATTCCTATTTTTTCATTCTACTTTAACTAAATGTTAATCTAAGTCATTTCTTGATTTCTTCAGTCAAATTCCTTCCTTTTTTTTTGGCGGGGGAGATGAAGTTGGCAACGCTAAACTTTATTATTAATAATCCAATTCCAATTTATATTTTTCCTTTCTCACACCAGATGGCAGCACAGTTATGAGTTTCAGTCAGATACTCAACTGTGGCTCACATGTTAATACAGGCCTAACTCTGTTTTCCATCCTGATATGCTGCAGTTTTGACTCCTAGTTTGTAATTTAGGTACTGCGCTCTAATAATTTTTAATATCCTGTGTGGGGTGTATCTTTCTTTAGATCTCTTGGATTTTTATTATTTATTTTCTGATATGTTTGCGTTATAAGGAGCTAAATTTTGTTATTTTAGGCTTAATACGGACAAAATTGGATGAAATAACGCATCTTCTATGAATGAATCCACAAGCTCCTCTAAAGATTCTGTAAGTTATTCATAGTTTCTTATTTTACATACTGGTATCCTATGTTTATTTCTAATTCATCTTTAGAACTTTACCAATTTGTTCATATATTTGTGATTTCAAATTTATTATATATATATATATATAATTATATGTATGTATGTATAATTTATTTTTTACACTATTTTTGTGAAAGCATATCGAAAAGAAATAAAGGTATTTAATTCTCTGATGGAACTTTCAGAGAGGAGTAAGTAATGTACTTTCTCATGAATAAAACGCCTCTTTTTTCATGCAAACTAAGTAGAAATGTTGTCAGCCGTAAATAGAAAAGAGTGCTGTTTGATTTTTATTGTTTGGCTCCGTCAAGAGACCTTTCTTTCGACAGTAAGGCTGTCTTGAAGATTCTTTAGGAATCTTTTGCTATATTTTAGGGCTTTTGAAATATTAAAAAAAAAATACAGTAAGAAATATAATGCTACAATTATTGTCTTGCTGTATTATGTTTGTATAAAGTATGTTCCTTTTCTTTTTCTGGCGCTAAAACGAAAAACATGCACATGAAATGCCAGAATATGTTGAAAATTCTTAAAATTCAAATTATCATAGCTAAACAAGTTTCTGGCGCAAAAAAATATAACTTTTACACTGTTTTACTTCTAGAACAACAAAAATTATTTTTAAAATTTAAAATATACTACTATACAGTACCTAAATAGTACCTAAACAGTACAAAAATTTAAACTTCATAATTTTTTTCAATTACAGTTTTCACGAAATTGGTTCTGATATGACGACATATAATTTGAAATATATTTGCAATTGGAACTATACTTCTAAACATATCGGTTTTGGAATTATCTATCGATCAACGATAACAATGGATACTGTTATACTGTTATTATGCGGCACCCAATCCGAACTTTCTGTGTATATCGGATGTATTATTCAAACTTGTGCAGTCGACAAAAAATAAAAGAGAGAGGAAGAGAAAATTTTATTCTTCAAATTGTCTCAGAAAAGGAAAAAAAAAAAAAAAGCAATCCGACTCGAAATTACGTTTTTTTTTTTTTTTTTTTTTTTCAATTGATGTAAAATTTTAAGTTTTTGAATTCGACTATATACTGATATTGTACATGATTTTCAGAAGGATTTTAGCTGGGATCGAGTACGCTTTTTCGTCTTCCAGTTTTTTTTCATAGGAACGATATTCAGTTGTTATTTCTACATTTATAGATATAGAAAAACCTTATCATTGGTATATTCTTTTTATATTCGTGAAAAAAAAATCGGAAGTTAATATTTTTTGAAAAAGTTTTTAAAAAATTTTCTTCGAAAATCTTTTCCTTACAACGATACAAAACAGAAGATCGGTTGGAAAAAATTTAATAGCAAATTCGCTTAACACATCTGAAATTTTTTAACTTTTGCGAAAATGTGTCTTATCAAAAAGAAAAAAAAAAGTCACGAAAATTAAAAATAAATATCTGATAAAAATTAACAGAAAATTACTAATCACCCGATTCTGTACGAAATTGGAACAAATATTTATTAAAAAGAGCACAAAATTTACTATATTGCGGGAGGGTGAGAAGTTGTTTTTATCAATGTCGAAAAAAAGCTCCAGAAGTCGGTGGAAAATCGAAATTCTGAGTCGTCACATTTGCTTTGGTACCTGTCTCCGTCTAAATGGAAACAAATTGACCGGTCCCTCTGTGTTAAACATTTTCTTGTTTATCTCCCCCCACACACAAACACATATAGACACACATACTCTGAATTTTATTAATAAAAGTATATTTATTTAAAGAATGAATTTTCCTTCATAAGTGTATTTTTATTTTACATATAAACAATATCATATGTTATTCTTCCTCCTAAATTTCTGAACTAAAAGCTGTCTGAGCAAATAGAGTCAGTATATTAGGAAAAAAAAATATGATGATTAAAACTCCTCTTTTTTAGGCACACCAAGAAGAAATGATTAAGTTACAAATTACTATGACATGCGTTAATTTTTTTTCATATTCATTGGCTATGACGAAGAGGTCTATCGATTGACTAATCGGTTGCGTTAAATACAGATACTCCAGTACATTTTTATGTCCACTATTTAAAAAAATATACATGTAAGACATTATTTCAGGTTACTTGAGAATAATATTTTGTATTGCTAGTACAGAGCGTTCAAAGTTTCATGAATGATAATGCACATGTTATTTCTAAATGCTTTTGTTAATAGTGAGTAAAACCATTTATATAAAATAATGTTTTTGCCTGAAAAGTTAGTGGTAATTGTTTTTATATAAACAAAATTTTATATCTTTTATTTATATATATATATTTATATAAAAAACGAAATTTATAAAATAAACTTGTTAAAAGAATGATAGTTTCTTCATAAATTTGCTTTCGTTTTAAACAAATATAGTATCTACTGTTCTCTTTTCTCTTAGCAATGTTCTGTGAACCGATCTCTCAAATTCAGTAGAAGGTATTCTTTATCATGATTAAAACTATTTTTATTTACACCAAAAAAGAAATGTTATCAACCACAATCAGCAAGAGACTCTATTAGTATTTTTTTTTTCTTTTGTTGCTGTTATTTCTCACTTCAATTCAAGCATTAAATCATCCTGCTGCAAGTCTGCCTTGTCGATTCTTAATCTATTCTTTTTTGGTCCTCGGAGGATAAAAAATTGAAATAGAAGATATTGTGCAGGGCCCGACTAAAAAAGCCACTAAACACGTAAGCGTTGCCAAGATATTTTTCAATAATAACTTATTTTAGTGAGTTACTGTGAGTATATCTTTCCAATAAATAAACTAGAGTTATTGAACTATTCGATTTTTCTGTAAATGCCTAAAACCAAGTTATCTCTATTCCCAGAGGGACATGAATTTCTCATAGAATTTATGAAAAAAGCAAACTGTTTTGAAGTTGTAATAAATGAAATAATTTTGAGCAGTGTCTTCTGAATAATGGAGTTATTTAAGAATACACTACATAACACACACACACACATACAGTGTGTCCAGCGAATAAGACCCTGATTTCAAAATTAAATATCTCAAAAACAAACATCAATAGAATTATGCGGTAAACGGTTTGTCTATTAGCTAAGCCGTAAAAATGTTATACAGAAGTTTCAAAATTTAGATGCAAAAAACCGTTAACAGATGGCGCCGTAAACGAAATCCCTATAAATTGTGCTGTAAACTCCAGAACACTAGTGTCTAATTCCTAGATGGTTCCCTATGAAAGAACGAAAATTGGAAAAGACCACTTTTTCGTTGGGATGATGTGCAGAAGAAGAGACATCTGGTCACAGAATTATTGCATCAGCTTTAATTTTAGAGAGTTTCAATTAACAGAATTTTCAATAAAAAGTTTAGAAATCATTTTATAAGAACTTATTAAAATATTTTATGTGGGTGATGTGCATAAGCTGAGACATGTGTTGACAGAATTGAGATTTGATTCAAATTTTGTTATAAGCTATTTCGGTCTGGATACCAGTATCTCTATGGTATGTCATTTCTCTCCTAATTGGTAAATCATGGAATTGAAACCAAGCAGAGGAGAATTTCAAAAAATTGGAAATCTTTACCTTTTAAAATTTACTTAAATTGTGAAAAAAAGTTTGAATTAAAAAAAAATCTAAAGTTTCTAGTTTTAAAATTTAATTAAGCTAAAAGAAACACTCAAAAAAAATCATTGAGCATTTATAATAATGATTCATCATTAATCATTCATTATAAATCATTTTTATAAATTGTAGAAAATAGTTTGAATGAATAAATACAAAGTTTCTATTTTTAAAAACTTATTTAAGTTTTAAAAAATCATTTTCATTTTTTTATCATTGAGCACAGAAGTATGGTGCAGCCTCTAGCGATATGATCCGAAGTTTTGGAAAGGAGTGCAGCCTCCAAAATACTTTTGCTTCAACGTTGAAGATATGACTTATCATCAATTCCTATTAAAAATGAAATCATTTAATGCATAATTTCTGTTCCTAAAACTTTGTTTACAAAGAAAAGAAATATACGTGTTGTGCTAAAACCCAAGTATTATGCCGTGATTTAAAAATATAAATGAAAGGCGCATACTTACTTTTTTATTTATAATAATTCAGGTATCAAAAATAATACCAAAATATTATGCCGTGATTTAAAAATATACAAAATAAATAAATAGTACAAAATTATTTTTCTATAAATATATGCCTTATGATTTAAATAATTATACGGCATAAAAAATTGAATTTAATAAAATATTTTAATAAGTTCTTGTATAATGATTTCTAAACTTTTTATTGAAAATTCTATTAATTGAAATTCTCTAAAATTAAAGCTGATGCAATAATTCTGTGACCAGATGTCTCCACTTCTGCACATCGCCCCAACGAAAAAGTGGACTTTTTTAATTTTCGTTCTTCCATTGGAAACCACCTAGGAATGAGACGCTAGTGCTCTTGACTTCGAAGCACAATTTATACGCATTCCGAGTACAGCGCCATCTGTTGACGGTTTTTGCAAGTACATTTTGAAACTTCTGTATAAAATATTTATAGCTTAGGTAATAAACAAAACTTTTACCGCATAATTCTATTGATCTTTGTTTTTGAGATATTTAATTTTGAAATCAGGGTCTTATTCGCTGGACACCTTGTATTTATATATATATATATATATATACTAGAAAGTTAGTCCGTCAAAAATGACGGAAATTTAGATATAAAGATATATACAACTCATGTGCAAGAATATGAGCTTTCCTCGCTTGTTCCGCAGTGATAAACGAAAATAACACATTTTAAGAACGAAATACATTTAAGAAAAACTATGTACAATAGAAAATCACTAATCTGCACAGTTTGGTTCTAAGTGTTGCGCGGATTTGAGGTTTTTTGCGGTCATGTCTATTCAATGTTTGTTTACATTTTTTTTAATTCTCATATTGGACAATTTAGATTATTAATTAGATTGTTAATTAGATTGTTAATTCTTAAAAATATATAAATTACACACTTGAAGTAAGGTAAAAACTATTAAACTGTCGTATACGATTTAATGAAATGATATTACATGGTCATTATACTTGTGTGCTTCACGATCCTGGTTACGACGTAGGCGAAATTGGCTGCAACTTATCATAATCATAATTGTGTGGACCGCTAAAACAAAGAAGTAACCGGTTTTTAATAAAATTTTTCATATAAAGTAGTTTTCAAAAACTTGTGTAAAATTGCCGGCTGTTCTGATGTTATGTCTGTCCTAAAAATAATATTTGCTACACTGAAAAGTTTACATGTATATGTGTAATTTAGAAAAGCTTCTCCAAAAGAAAGGTCCTGAAATGACATTGTAATTCCTCTAACTTCAAAAGTTAATCGGCCCCTGATGTTGTTTACTGAAATTTAATAAATACAGTTATTTTGAATATTACAACAGAATTAAACAGCTAAACTTATTTAACTTAAACCCGCTGTTACTTCCCGATGTTATTTTTTACTATTAAGAAAGAAAATTATTTAAATTTTTCAAATCACGAATTTGTAATTTTTTTTTCGTTTTTTATAACTAAATAATGAAAAAATATGCTTTTATTATGAGCTCATAAATATGACAATAAAGTAATGTAACTGAGAGACGTTGCAAAATAAAGTCTTTGTGAATTCAAACCATAAACAAACGATACCGCCACCATTTTACCTACTATGACGTCATGAGAATATTGTCTATTGATTATTGGAGAACTTACTTTGTGAATGATTGCCTCAATGGTTTAATATATTTTACAGTTCACGATAAATCAATCGCTTGTATATATTTAGGTTTATGGAATGTGATATTAAGATGTCAACCAAATTTCAGCTGAAGTTATCCGAGGAAATATGTACTTTTTAATCGAAATTAAAAACAATGCTTTGATCTCGAAATATTTTTTTTTAGTTTATATTATTGGTTATTTCTATTAATTATTTACTTAGGTACTGTTCCGTTATAGCGCATTTTTAAAAAAAGCTTGGAGCAATTTGGGCTTCAGAAAGTGAGATATGTTGCCAAAATATATAAATAGCTATTAAAACAAACCTGATGAATTTTTATTTTTGTTTTTACATGTATTTATTATTAATTATTTATTTAGGTACTTTTTCACTCTAGGCACTTTGCATTAAAAAAAAAAAAAGCCCTGTGCAATTCGGGCATCAGAATATGAGATACGTTTCCAAAATATATAAACAGCTATGAAAAAAAACCTAATGAACTTCTATTTTTGTTTATATATTTTATTTATATACATAAAAAATCATTTCTAAATATATATAATATTTTTTTATTGAAATTACGGCACAGATGTCATATATGCACCGGGGTGCCTAACCGCCACCTATATGGTGTTATTTTGCCTAATATGTTAACAAGGCTATTGCTTTTTATTCATTAATAAATTGTTTATTAACCATTTGGAAAAATGGTTATTGTCGTCTGCCAGGGTAGGAAAACAAAAACATATCTGAAGCGTTTTAATGATTGAATCCGCATTTTATTCTTTTTCTGATTGGTCTATACAGTAATCTGGATTTTCCCTTTACTTTCAACAGAGATGGATACTTCTGTTGCCACTATGACAAAAAAGTAATAAAAACTACAAAAAAATTAATAACTCAGAAACAAATTTAGATACAGCTTTCAAACAAATTGCATTTTAAAGTACATATTTTTCTCTGTACGACGGTGTAAAAAGTAATATTGTGTGATGTTTAGAAGTTTAAGAATGAAATTTCATTTAAAATTGGTCTAGGAATATTAATGTTTAATCCATGACGTACGTAATGAAGGACCAACTCCGTAGAAGTTTAAAAATTCACAGTACCGAAAAATGTAATCCATGGCGTACGTAATGTATGATCAACACCGTGCGATTTTTTATGTCTTAAATTTTAGTCTTTGAAAAAATCATTTTCCAAATGATCGTTGTAATTTGTTAAATTGCATTTTTTGCACTTTTATTTTCTTTTTTTAATTATATAAACTGTTATGTTCTATAGTTATTCATTAAACTTTTATTTATTTAATGTTATTTCCGTTTCAAAATGATAGCAAATAATTTAAAAATATATATGTAACTGGTATTCGAAAGCGAGATTTTTGCCGAGTTGGTGTCAGGAAAAAAATCACGCCAAACCCGATGCGTATATAACGTATGTGAAAAAATTACGGTACTACTTAGTTGTCCCATCGAACAATTATATAAATCGCCAAACAATTCGCCAAATTATACAAATTGACGTAATTTTTATTTTAAATAACGAAAGAGCAAATAAATTAGCATAACATTAATAAAAATACAAATAGAACGTCGAAATAAAAATCCGTTGATGACGTAAACACGTATAACTTGCTTAAAATCAAGTGAATGTGACATTTATGATCAACTATTATTGGCATTTAATCTTATAGTTTGGTGATAGATATTTTGGTCGACGGGATAACCAAGTAGTACCAAACTTACTTCAGTTTCTTTCTAAAATTTGGTAAATAGCTTTTTTTATATTAAATAAATTGTAACCAGATGGAAAAATTTGCTTGTGAGAATGAAACAGTAAATAGGTTATCAGAAAATACGTTGGCAAACTTCTTTCTCGCCAAGAAACTTTTCTCCGAAGTACCGTACATACGCGATGATTGCTGGAAATGCATTTTTAATTATGATACTTGCTTTTATGTTTCACTATATTTATGCATACTATATACTGTTTGCATAAATGCTATAATTCATATACAGGGCTACACAAAAGTATTCGTAAGGGTTGCTGAGTATGAGAGTAAATTGCTTAAAGGTGGCTTTTAAAGGAGTTATGCATTTTTACGCTGAACTGCATTTACTTTACTAAGAAATGTTTGTAGAATATAGGGAAACTGATATACAGGATCACGCTAAGAATTGGATACATAACCGTCTATGGATGATAATATCTGGAAATATGATTTCAGTAGTTTTAAGAGTGTTTTAGTTTAAATTAAATTTTTGATAAATAGGGGCGTGTAATAACGGTACTATTGGCTATGGATGGTAACTGCTTAAATTTTTTATGCGTTTTCAAAAAATTTTACTTAGTTATCTTATTTACCTTATTTGCCTAAATAACGAAGTTTTGTTAAAGCATTCAGTAAGTGTTCGAAAGTGTTTCATATTCTATGCTTAACGCATGATTTTGCGGCACAGATGTCATATACGCCCCATATTGGCGCGATTTTTTTCTGACGCCAATGCCACATCGCAACGGATACTTAACAGGCACCAAAGTGTCGTTATTTTGCTTGATATGGCAACTCGTATGTTGTTGTTTATGCTGTTGATGTTTTCGCCAAATTAGCGTCGAAAAGAATTCGCACCAACATCGGGCGTATATTACATTTGTGCCGAGATTTGCTGTCAAACCATATAAACAGCTATGAAAATAAACTTGATGAGCTTTTTTTGTTTGTTTTATATGTTTATTATATGTGTATATTATTGATGTTTTTATGTACCAGTTACATCTGCTTTTGTATAAAATTATATAAATGGTTTATTTTTATGTTAAATAAATCGTATATATATCGAAAAAAAATGCGTGTGTATATAAAATGAAACAGTGGATAGGTTTGTGGAAAATATATTGCCAAATTTCCCTTTTCGCCAAGGCATCTATACTGGAAAAGTACCTAAAGCACATTAAAATCGCGCAGTTAGGACTTCAGAGAGTACAGCGTTGTCTATTGGCAGTTATTTTAATAGCATCATCGGGAGTAAGACGTAATGATGTACATTTTCGTTTATTACACTTTAAATTCTCACCCATAAATTTTGAAAAAGTTTCTTAAGAGCGGAGTTTAAATTAAATTACGGTGACCTCCATTAGGAAATATTAATAGTTTTAAATGGGAATTCCGCCAAATTAGCCAGTTATCGCCAAGTTGACTTCATTTCTGACAACTTATTTTTGACGCCAAATTTGGCGATATTTCCCCAAGTTGGCCAACATTTGGCGCTACTGTGGTAACCCTGCATTAGTATTTTTGGAATTACTGATTTCAATGAGGCGGTCCTACCGGAATTGTGAGGGACACGCAGAGACTTAGATTTTATTTAAATAGATAGTACCATTCGATTCTGTCAATTAAGTTTTAAAAAATTAGAAAAAAATTCCAGAACTGAAGTTAAAGAAACGGATATACATGTAAAAGGATTATTAAAAGGCTACGATAACAAAAGAAAAACTTTTAATCAATTTAATATGTATTGCATAAGAGACATTAAAATGGTATTTCTGTATAATAAATTGCAAAAAAAAAAAAAAAAAAATATATTTTTCATAAAAATTTAAGAGCAGCAATTGTAATACGTAAACAAATTATTTTATGTTATTTAAAGTATTATTAGTACGTAAAAAAAATTAACTTTGGAATAAATTAACTACATATCAAGCTAATTGTAATACAGGAGTTGCGTTCAGAAGGTTTAATAAGGTCTATTTGAATTCGTTTATACAAGAACTAGCAAACCCCGCGGCTTTGATCGCGTAATACAATGCTCAAAACAATTAAAGGATATTTAAAGTTTTATATAAAATAAAGATATAAACGAAATTTTTTTTGCGAAAATAGAAGAAGAGAATCACAAATGCAAAATTTTCTGGTTTTCAAACTGTGGAGTATGCAAATTTTGAGTTAGACGTCAAAAACGTCGCTTCAGCGGCAGCGAATGAAATTTGACTTTCAACTAGATAAAAGAGAATGAAGACAATGATGATCGGCATTCAGTGATTGCTTTGTTTCGATGAGTACGGTGTCTCAGCGAAGTCATTTGACAGATTCAGAAGCTTTGAGAATTGTTGGTAGGTTAGAAGGGGGCCAAACTCAAGCCGAAGTAGCGCAAGCCATTGGAGTGTCACAAAGTGTCATTTCCAGGATCTGGAACCGTTTTTTGGAGAGTGGATGTGCAGGCCGAAGACCAGGGCAAGGTCGTAGACGGGCAACAACGCCCAATGAAGATCGGTATTTAGCGTTAACAGCTCGGAGACCCCGAACCATGAACGCTACTCTTCTCCAACAACACCTTCGCTCGGCTACAGGCACCACGATTTCAACTCAGACTGTCCGAAACCGGCTCCATGCTGTAGGTCTGTATGCTCGCCGACCGATGGTATGTGTTAGATTAACATCAAGGCATCGTCGCGACCGCAGGGAGTGGGCAACCGAGCATGTCAACTGGAGGAGAAATGAATGGAGCAATATTCTGATTTCTGACGAGTCCCGTTTTTCTGTGCTTCCAGATAATAGGCGTATTTTCATCTGGAGGGACCGTGGCAGTAGGAATAATCCTGCGTTCGTGCACGAAAGTGTCAGATTTGGCGGTGGAGGAGTGTTGGTGTATGGTGTCATCTCCATTGACGGGCGCACTGACCTCTACATCATTCGAGATGGAGCTCTGACTGGTCGCCGATATAGGGATGATATCCTCAGACCTATTGTAGTCCATTACGTTGCAGCAATCGGAGATAACTTCATTTTAATGGACGATAACTGCAGGCCACATCATGCAAACCTGGTGGAGGATTTCCTTTTCGAGGAAGGAATCGTTCGAATGGAATGGCCAGCGTGTTCTCCAGACATGAATCCAATCGAGCACGTTTGGGACGCTCTAGGAAGACGAGTTTCTGACCGCCAACAACCCCCACAAACTCTCCAAGAACTGGAAAGAGCTCTTCTGGAAGAGTGGGGCAGAATACCCCCAACTCGTCATTAATAGCCTCATTGAGTCCATGTCTCAAAGGTGTTCAACGTTGCTGGCCGCCCGTGGAAACCATACTCCCTACTGAAAATCATTTTCTTTGAAGAAAACACTTTTTCTTATTCTTTTTTTCTCATATGCACAAATTGTGTTTTTTTCCTTTAGTACACAAATGCGCAATAAAATGCATTTTTTTTCTGCCAAACATGTGTAATTTATTCTCATATAACCTACTATATCTGTCGACCATGTATCAATCAGCTAAACAGTTTACCAGATACAAAATCCACCTCAAACTGCAATATCCTTTAATTGTTTTGAGCAGTGTATTTGAAATATGCCAAGTGATATTTATATGTCTAATTTTTATTAAAAGGTACTAACTAAGTTTTTATTTTATTAAAAGGTAATATCTTATTTTATTAAAAGGTACTTATTACTTTTAGGAATAATTTAAAAAAAGTACTATTTAAAACACAGTTTGAATAAACATCATTATTACACTTCATTAGGCAGAAATGAGACTTAAATTAATAAAATGAAATAAAACTAAATAAATGATAATTTAGAAAATATTTTGAAACTTTTATGCTCAATTAATACGCTCATTTCAGTATTCATTTGAAGTTTTGAAATTTTTAGAAACCATCTTCTTACATCTTAAAATTAACCATAATGTCAAATTCCAAGTCCTACCACCTCTCTCAACATAAAGGGCTATGTTGAAATAGGAACTGTCACCATTAATTTGCCAACATTAATTTTGAAATTGGTTTGTTATTTCCTAATAATCCACAGAAACGTAATTTATAAAGCTTTTAAAGGCCTTTTTTAGAGCGTTTGTTGTTTCTGTGAATCCCAGGTGGTAGAATTATTGGCATAAAATATAGCCTATGTAGGATCAGAGACTGTTACCATTGATTCGCAACTATTACTTTTATATTTGGTTTATATTTCGTGAAATAGCGTAGTAATCGTAATTTAGCACTTTTTTAGAATGCTTTTCGCACCTCCTCTTCAGTTCACCCCTTTTTAATTCGAATTTATTTTCTACAGTCCTTCGAGGGCATTTATATTTTATAAGTAACTACCATGCCATATTTAAAGTTTCTTCCCTTTTCAGTATCACAGAAATCGCAATTTAGAAAGTTTTTAGCTACTGCAACCCTCTGGTGGTAGTGGCACAGACATAAAATATAGCTTATGTTTGAGCAGGTTCTATCACCAACAACTTGTTATCATTATTTTTTTAATCGGTTTGGTATTTGATAAGATTACATAAAAATTGTAATTTATAACGCTTTTCGCTCACTTTATCGTTTTAAATTTGAAATTTTCTTTCGACAGTTCATAGAAAGCAGTTGAATCTTGTAAGTAAATAACATGCCATACTTCAAAGTGTTAGACCCTTCAGTTATGCAAAAAACGCAAATTAGAACATGTTTTGCTTTTGCAACCCTTAGATGGTAGTGTCAGCAACATAAAATATAACCTACGTTATAGCAGGGACTGTCACCATTAATTTGCAACCATTACTTTTGAAATAGCTTTGGAATTTCCTGAGATTGAGTAGAAATCGCAATTTAGAACGTTTTTAGAACGCTTTTCGCGCATTTTCACCCCTTTTTAAATTTCCAATTTTTTCGAAACTGTCCTTAAAGATCATTTATATGTAATAAATATGTACCTTGCCTGCTTTTAAGTTGCTAGCCTATACCGATCACAAAAATCGAAATTATGAACGGTTTTTTGCTCCTGCAAAGTCTAGGTGATAGTGATACCGACTTAAAATAGCGTCTATATTAGAGCAGAGGATGTCAGCATCAATTTCTTACCATTACTTTTGAAATCAGTTTGATTCTTCCTGAGATATTGGTGACAAATCGGCATTGAGAACGTTTTTAGAACGCTTTTCGCTCATTTTGCTCCTGCATATCCTCTGGAGTAGTGGAAACAGATATAAAATATAGCCTATCTTCGAGCAAGATCTGTCACCATCATTTTAACACCATTATATTTGAAATCGGTTCAGTATTTCCTGATATTGCATAGAAATTGCAATTTAGAACGTTTTTTACAACGCTTTTTGCGCATTTTGACCCCCCTTTTAATTTCGATTTTTTAAAGAAATGTCCTTAGAGATCATTGATATCTTATAACTAACTACCATTCTAAATTTCACGATTCAAGGCCCGTCCGTCACGCAAAAACCGCAATTTAGAACGTTCTTCTTCTGCACCCCCTTTGGGGTAGTGGCACCGACATAAAACATAGCCTATGTTGGAGCAAGAATTTTCAGCATTATTTTGACTCCATTATTTTTTAAATCGGTTTTGGTATTTCCTGAAATTGTGTAGAAATCATTATTTAGAACGTTTTTTAGAACGCTTTTCGCGCATTTTCACCCCTTTTAAATTTCGAATTGTTTAAGAACTGTTCTTTGAAATCCTTTATATCTAATAAGTAGCTGATACTTCAAATTTCATATTTCTAGGCCCTTCAGTAACACATAAATCGCATTTTTAGAACGTTTTTTTGCTCCTGCACCCCCTTTGGGGTAGTGGCACCGACATAAAACATAGCCTATCTTGGAGCAAACGTTGTCACTATCATTTTGACACCAATATTTTTTAAATCGGTTTGGTATTTCCTGAGATTATGTAGAAACTACCATTTAGAACATTTTTTAGAACGCTTTTTTTGCATTTTCACCCCTTTTAAATTTCGAATTTTTTAAGAACTGTTCTTAGACATCATTTAATTTTATAAGTAATTAATATTCCAAATTTCATACTTCTAGGCCCTTCAGTAACGCAAAAATCGCATTTTTAGAACGTTTTTTGCTCCTGCACCCCCTTTGGGATAGTGGCACCGACATAAGATATAGCCTATGTTCAAAGTTGGGCAAACACCATCATTTTGATACCATTACTTTTGGAATCGGTTCGGTAGTTCCTGAGCTTATCTACGACAAATAAACAATTTTTTCCTCTTTATAATATGATGACTAGCAAACCCCGCGGCTTTGCTCGCGTAATATTTGAAATATGTCAAGTTATATTTATATGTCTGATTTTTATTAAAAGGTACTAACTAAATTTTTATTTTATTAAAAGGCAATATTTTACTTTATTAAGTTTTTTCTATTAAAAGGTACTTATTACTTTTAGGAATAATTCAAATATTACTATTTAAAACACGGTTTGATTAAACATCATTATTACACTGCATTAGGCAGAAATGAGACTTAAATTAACGAAATGAAATAAAACTAAATAAACGATAATTTAGGAAATATTTTGAAACTTTTATGCTCAATTAATACGCTCATTTCAGTATTCATTTGAAGTTTTGAATTTTTAGAAACCATCTTCTTACATCTTAAAATTAAACATCATGTCAAATTCCAAGTCCTACCACCTCTCTCAACATAAAGGGCTATGTTGAAACTTGAACTGTCACCATTAATTTGCCAACATTAATTTTGAAATCGGTTTGTTATTTCCTAATATTCCAAAGAAACGTAATTTTAAAAGCTTTTAAAGCCCTTTTTTAGAACGTTTGTTGTTCCTGTGAACCCTTGGTGGTAGAATCATCGGCATAAAATATAGCCTGTGTAGAATCAGAGACTGTTACCATTGATTCGCAACTATTACTTTTATAATCGGTTTATATTCGCTGAAATTGCATAGAATCGTAATTTAGAACTTTTTTAGAATGCTTTTCGCACATCCCCTTCGCTTCACCCCTTTTTAATTCGAATTTATATTCGACGTTCCTTCGAGGGCATTTATATTTTATAAGTAACTACCATGTCATATTTAAAGTTTCTAGCCTTTTCAGTATTACAGAAATCGCAATTTTGAAAGTTTTTATTCCTGCAACCCTCTGGTGGTAGTGGAACAGACATAAAATATAGCTTATGTTTGAGAAGGTTCTATCACCAAAATTTGTCGTCATTATTTTTTTAATCGTTTTGGTATTTGAAAAGATTACATAAAAATTGTAATTTCTAACGCTTTTCACTCACTTCATTTTTTTTAATTTGGAATTTTCTTTTGACTGTTCTTAGAAAGCAGTTGCATCTTGTAAGTAAATACCATGCCATACTTCAAAGTGTTAGATCCCTCAGTTGTGCAAAAAACTCAAATTAGAACATGTTTTGCTTTTGCAACCCTCAGATGGTAGTGACAGCAACATAAAATATAATCTATGTTATAGCAGGGGCTGTCACCTTTGATTTGCAACCATTACTTTTGAAATAGCTTTGGTATTTCCTTAGATTGAGTAGAAATCGCAATTTAGAATGTTTTTAGGTCGCTTTTCGCGCATTTTCACCCCTTTTTAAATTTCCAATTTTTTCGCAACTCATCTTAAAAATCATTTATATCTAATAAATATGCACCTTGCCTAACTTTAAGTTGCTAGCCCCTACCGATCACAAAAATCGAAATTTAGAACGATTTTTAGCTCCTGCAACGTCTTGGTGATAGTGATACCGACACAAAATAGCGTCTATGTTAGGGCTGTCAGCATTAATTTCCTACCATTACATTTGAAATAAGATTCATTTTTTCTGAGATATTGCCGACAAATCGGCATTTAAAACGTTTTAAGAACGCTGTTCGCGCATTTTGCTTCTGCATCCCCTCTGGGGTAGTGGAAACAGATATAAAATATAGCCTATCTTGGAGCAAGATCTGTCACCATCACTTTTACACCATTATATTTGAAATCGGTTCAGTACTTCCTGAGACTGCATAGAAATCGCAATTTAGAAATTTTTACAATGCTTTTTGCGCTTTTTGACCCCTTTTTAAATTTCGATTTTTTTAGGAAATGTCCTTAGAGATCATTGATATCTTATAACTAACTACCATTCCAAATTTCACGATTCTAGGCACTTGCGTAACGCAAAAGCCGCAATTTAGAACGTTTTTCTCCTGCACCCCCTCTGGGGTAGTGGCACCGATATAAAACATCGCCTATGTTGGAGCAAGTGTTGTCCCTATCATTTTGACGCCATTATATTTTAGATCGGTTTGGTATTTCCTGAGATTGTGTAGAAACTACAATTTAGAAGTTTTTTAGAACGCTTTTTGCGCATTTTCACCCCTTTCAAATTTCGAATTGTTTAAGAACTGTTCTTAGACATAATTTATATCTTATATGTAACTAATATTCAAAATTTCATATTTCTAGGCCCTTCAGTAACGCTAAAATCGCATTTTTAGAACGTTTTTTTGCTCCTACACCCCCTTTGGGGTAGTGACACCGACACAAAACATAGCCTATCTTGGAGCAAGCGTTGTCACCATCATTATGACACAATATTTTTTAAATCGGTTTGGTATTTCCTGAGATTGTGTAGAAACTATCATTTAGAACGTTTTTTAGAACGCTTTTTGGGCATTTTCACACCTTTCAAATTTCGAATTGTTTAAGAACTGTTCTTGGACATCTTTTGTATCTCATAAGTAACTAATATTCAAAATTTCATATTTCTAGGCCCTTCAGTAACGCTAAAATCGCATTTTTAGAACGTTTTTTTGCTCCTACACTCCCTTTGGGGTAGTGACACCGACACAAAACATAGCCTATCTTGGAGCAAGCGTTGTCACCATCATTATGACACAATATTTTTTAAATCGGTTTGGTATTTCCTGAGATTGTGTAGAAACTACCATTTAGAACGTTTTTTAGAACGCTTTTTGCGCATTTTCACACCTTTCAAATTTCGAATTGTTTAAGAACTGTTCTTGGACATCATTTATATCTTATAAGTAACTAATATTCAAAATTTCATATTTCTAGGCCCTTCTTAACACTAAAATCGCATTTTTAGAACGTTTTTTGCTCCTACACCCCCTTTAGGGTAGTGACACCGACATAAAACATAGCCTATCTTGCAGCAAGCGTTGTCACCATCATTATGACACCAATATTTTTTAAATCGGTTTGGTATTTCCTGAGATTGTGTAGAAACTACCATTTAGAACGTTTTTTAGAACGCTTTTTGCGCATTTTCACACCTTTCAAATTTCGAATTGTTTAAGCACTGTTCTTGGACATCATTTATATCTTATAAGTAACTAATATTCAAAATTTCATATTTCTAGGCCCTTCAGTAACGCTAAAATCGCATTTTTAGAACGTTTTTTTACTCCTACACCCCCTTTGGGGTAGTGACACCGACACAAAACATAGCCTATCTTGGAGCAAGCGTTGTCGCCATCATTATGACACAATATTTTTTAAATTGGTTTGGTATTTCCTGAGATTGTGTAGAAACTACCATTTCGAACGTTTTTAGAACGCTTTTTGCGCATTCTCACCCCTTTTAAATTTCGAATTGTTTAAGAACTGTTCTTAGACATCATTTACATCTTATAAGTAACTAATATTCAAAATTTCATATTTCTAGGCCCTTCTTAACACTAAAATCGCATTTTTAGAACGTTTTTTGCTCCTACACCCCCTTTGGGGTAGTGACACCGACATAAAACATAGCCTATCTTGCAGAAAGCGTTGTCACAATCATTATGACACCAATATTTTTTAAATGGGTTTGTTATTTCCTGAAATTGTGTAGAAACTACCATTTAGAACGTTTTTTAGAACGCTTTTTGCGCATTTTCACACCTTTCAAATTTCGAATTGTTTAAGAACTGTTCTTGGACATCATTTATATCTTATAAGTAACTAATATTCAAAATTTCATATTTCTAGGCCCTTCTTAACACTAAAATCGCATTTTTAGAACGTTTTTTGCTCCTACACCCCTTTGGGGTAGTGACACCGACATAAAACATAGCCTATCTTGCAGCAAGCGTTGTCACCATCATTATGACACAATATTTTTTAAATCGGTTTGGTATTTCCTGAGATTGTGTAGAAACTACCATTTAGAACGTTTTTTAGAACGCGTTTTGCGCATTTTCACACCTTTCAAATTTCGAATTGTTTAAGAACTGTTCTTGGACATCATTTATATCTTATAAGTAACTAATATTCAAAATTTCATATTTCTAGCCCCTTCTTAACACTAAAATCGCATTTTTAGAACGTTTTTTGCTCCTACACCCCCTTTGGGGTAGTGACACCGACATAAAACATAGCCTATCTTGCAGCAAGCGTTGTCACCATCATTATGACACAATATGTTTTAAATCGGTTTGTTATTTCCTGAAATTGTGTAGAAACTACCATTTAGAACGTTTTTTAGAACGCTTTTTGCGCATTTTCACACCTTTCAAATTTCGAATTGTTTAAGCACTGTTCTTGGACATCATTTATATCTTATAAGTAACTAATATTCAAAATTTCATATTTCTAGGCCCTTCAGTAACGCTAAAATCGCATTTTTAGAACGTTTTTTTACTCCTACACCCCCTTTGGGGTAGTGACACCGACACAAAACATAGCCTATCTTGGAGCAAGCGTTGTCACCATCATTATGACACAATATTTTTTAAATTGGTTTGGTATTTCCTGAGATTGTGTAGAAACTACCATTTCGAACGTTTTTAGAACGCTTTTTGCGCATTCTCACCCCTTTTAAATTTCGAATTGTTTAAGAACTGTTCTTAGACATCATTTACATCTTATAAGTAACTAATATTCAAAATTTCATATTTCTAGGCCCTTCTTAACACTAAAATCGCATTTTTAGAACGTTTTTTGCTCCTACACCCCCTTTGGGGTAGTGACACCGACATAAAACATAGCCTATCTTGCAGAAAGCGTTGTCACAATCATTATGACACCAATATTTTTTAAATGGGTTTGTTATTTCCTGAAATTGTGTAGAAACTACCATTTAGAACGTTTTTTAGAACGCTTTTTGCGCATTTTCACACCTTTCAAATTTCGAATTGTTTAAGAACTGTTCTTGGACATCATTTATATCTTATAAGTAACTAATATTCAAAATTTCATATTTCTAGGCCCTTCTTAACACTAAAATCGCATTTTTAGAACGTTTTTTGCTCCTACACCCCTTTGGGGTAGTGACACCGACATAAAACATAGCCTATCTTGCAGCAAGCGTTGTCACCATCATTATGACACAATATTTTTTAAATCGGTTTGGTATTTCCTGAGATTGTGTAGAAACTACCATTTAGAACGTTTTTAGAACGCTTTTTGCGCATTTTCACACCTTTCAAATTTTGAATTGTTTAAGAACTGTTCTTGGACATCATTTATATCTTATAAGTAACTAATATTCAAAATTTCATATTTCTAGCCCCTTCTTAACACTAAAATCGCATTTTTAGAACGTTTTTTGCTCCTACACCCCCTTTGGGGTAGTGACACCGACATAAAACATAGCCTATCTTGCAGCAAGCGTTGTCACCATCATTATGACACAATATGTTTTAAATCGGTTTGTTATTTCCTGAAATTGTGTAGAAACTACCATTTAGAACGTTTTTTAGAACGCTTTTTGCGCATTTTCACACCTTTCAAATTTCGAATTGTTTAAGCACTGTTCTTGGACATCATTTATATCTTATAAGTAACTAATATTCAAAATTTCATATTTCTAGGCCCTTCAGTAACGCTAAAATCGCATTTTTAGAACGTTTTTTTACTCCTACACCCCCTTTGGGGTAGTGACACCGACACAAAACATAGCCTATCTTGGAGCAAGCGTTGTCACCATCATTATGACACAATATTTTTAAATTGGTTTTGTATTTCCTGAGATTGTGTAGAAACTATCATTTCGAACGTTTTTAGAACGCTTTTTGCGCATTCTCACCCCTTTTAAATTTCGAATTGTTTAAGAACTGTTCTTAGACATCATTTACATCTTATAAGTAACTAATATTCAAAATTTCATATTTCTAGGCCCTTCTTAACACTAAAATCGCATTTTTAGAACGTTTTTTGCTCCTACACCCCCTTTGGGGTAGTGACACCGACATAAAACATAGCCTATCTTGCAGAAAGCGTTGTCACAATCATTATGACACCAATATTTTTTAAATGGGTTTGTTATTTCCTGAAATTGTGTAGAAACTACCATTTAGAACGTTTTTTAGAACGCTTTTTGCGCATTTTCACACCTTTCAAATTTCGAATTGTTTAAGAACTGTTCTTGGACATCTTTTGTATCTCATAAGTAACTAATATTCAAAATTTCATATTTCTAGGCCCTTCAGTAACGCTAAAATCGCATTTTTAGAACGTTTTTTTGCTCCTACACTCCCTTTGGGGTAGTGACACCGACACAAAACATAGCCTATCTTGGAGCAAGCGTTGTCACCATCATTATGACACAATATTTTTTAAATCGGTTTGGTATTTCCTGAGATTGTGTAGAAACTACCATTTAGAACGTTTTTTAGAACGCTTTTTGCGCATTTTCACACCTTTCAAATTTCGAATTGTTTAAGAACTGTTCTTGGACATCATTTATATCTTATAAGTAACTAATATTCAAAATTTCATATTTCTAGGCCCTTCTTAACACTAAAATCGCATTTTTAGAACGTTTTTTGCTCCTACACCCCCTTTAGGGTAGTGACACCGACATAAAACATAGCCTATCTTGCAGCAAGCGTTGTCACCATCATTATGACACCAATATTTTTTAAATCGGTTTGGTATTTCCTGAGATTGTGTAGAAACTACCATTTAGAACGTTTTTTAGAACGCTTTTTGCGCATTTTCACACCTTTCAAATTTCGAATTGTTTAAGCACTGTTCTTGGACATCATTTATATCTTATAAGTAACTAATATTCAAAATTTCATATTTCTAGGCCCTTCAGTAACGCTAAAATCGCATTTTTAGAACGTTTTTTTACTCCTACACCCCCTTTGGGGTAGTGACACCGACACAAAACATAGCCTATCTTGGAGCAAGCGTTGTCGCCATCATTATGACACAATATTTTTTAAATTGGTTTGGTATTTCCTGAGATTGTGTAGAAACTACCATTTCGAACGTTTTTAGAACGCTTTTTGCGCATTCTCACCCCTTTTAAATTTCGAATTGTTTAAGAACTGTTCTTAGACATCATTTACATCTTATAAGTAACTAATATTCAAAATTTCATATTTCTAGGCCCTTCTTAACACTAAAATCGCATTTTTAGAACGTTTTTTGCTCCTACACCCCCTTTGGGGTAGTGACACCGACATAAAACATAGCCTATCTTGCAGAAAGCGTTGTCACAATCATTATGACACCAATATTTTTTAAATGGGTTTGTTATTTCCTGAAATTGTGTAGAAACTACCATTTAGAACGTTTTTTAGAACGCTTTTTGCGCATTTTCACACCTTTCAAATTTCGAATTGTTTAAGAACTGTTCTTGGACATCATTTATATCTTATAAGTAACTAATATTCAAAATTTCATATTTCTAGGCCCTTCTTAACACTAAAATCGCATTTTTAGAACGTTTTTTGCTCCTACACCCCTTTGGGGTAGTGACACCGACATAAAACATAGCCTATCTTGCAGCAAGCGTTGTCACCATCATTATGACACAATATTTTTTAAATCGGTTTGGTATTTCCTGAGATTGTGTAGAAACTACCATTTAGAACGTTTTTTAGAACGCTTTTTGCGCATTTTCACACCTTTCAAATTTCGAATTGTTTAAGAACTGTTCTTGGACATCATTTATATCTTATAAGTAACTAATATTCAAAATTTCATATTTCTAGCCCCTTCTTAACACTAAAATCGCATTTTTAGAACGTTTTTTGCTCCTACACCCCCTTTGGGGTAGTGACACCGACATAAAACATAGCCTATCTTGCAGCAAGCGTTGTCACCATCATTATGACACAATATCTTTTAAATCGGTTTGTTATTTCCTGAAATTGTGTAGAAACTACCATTTAGAACGTTTTTTAGAACGCTTTTTGCGCATTTTCACACCTTTCAAATTTCGAATTGTTTAAGCACTGTTATTGGACATCATTTATATCTTATAAGTAACTAATATTCAAAATTTCATATTTCTAGGCCCTTCAGTAACGCTAAAATCGCATTTTTAGAACGTTTTTTTACTCCTACACCCCCTTTGGGGTAGTGACACCGACACAAAACATAGCCTATCTTGGAGCAAGCGTTGTCACCATCATTATGACACAATATTTTTTAAATTGGTTTGGTATTTCCTGAGATTGTGTAGAAACTACCATTTCGAACGTTTTTAGAACGCTTTTTGCGCATTCTCACCCCTTTTAAATTTCGAATTGTTTAAGAACTGTTCTTAGACATCATTTACATCTTATAAGTAACTAATATTCAAAATTTCATATTTCTAGGCCCTTCTTAACACTAAAATCGCATTTTTAGAACGTTTTTTGCTCCTACACCCCCTTTGGGGTAGTGACACCGACATAAAACATAGCCTATCTTGCAGAAAGCGTTGTCACAATCATTATGACACCAATATTTTTTAAATGGGTTTGTTATTTCCTGAAATTGTGTAGAAACTACCATTTAGAACGTTTTTTAGAACGCTTTTTGCGCATTTTCACACCTTTCAAATTTCGAATTGTTTAAGAACTGTTCTTGGACATCATTTATATCTTATAAGTAACTAATATTCAAAATTTCATATTTCTAGGCCCTTCTTAACACTAAAATCGCATTTTTAGAACGTTTTTTGCTCCTACACCCCTTTGGGGTAGTGACACCGACATAAAACATAGCCTATCTTGCAGCAAGCGTTGTCACCATCATTATGACACAATATTTTTTAAATCGGTTTGGTATTTCCTGAGATTGTGTAGAAACTACCATTTAGAACGTTTTTAGAACGCTTTTTGCGCATTTTCACACCTTTCAAATTTCGAATTGTTTAAGAACTGTTCTTGGACATCATTTATATCTTATAAGTAACTAATATTCAAAATTTCATATTTCTAGCCCCTTCTTAACACTAAAATCGCATTTTTAGAACGTTTTTTGCTCCTACACTCCCTTTGGGGTAGTGACACCGACATAAAACATAGCCTATCTTGCAGCAAGCGTTGTCACCATCATTATGACACAATATGTTTTAAATCGGTTTGTTATTTCCTGAAATTGTGTAGAAACTACCATTTAGAACGTTTTTTAGAACGCTTTTTGCGCATTTTCACACCTTTCAAATTTCGAATTGTTTAAGCACTGTTCTTGGACATCATTTATATCTTATAAGTAACTAATATTCAAAATTTCATATTTCTAGGCCCTTCAGTAACGCTAAAATCGCATTTTTAGAACGTTTTTTTACTCCTACACCCCCTTTGGGGTAGTGACACCGACACAAAACATAGCCTATCTTGGAGCAAGCGTTGTCACCATCATTATGACACAATATTTTTTAAATTGGTTTTGTATTTCCTGAGATTGTGTAGAAACTATCATTTCGAACGTTTTTAGAACGCTTTTTGCGCATTCTCACCCCTTTTAAATTTCGAATTGTTTAAGAACTGTTCTTAGACATCATTTACATCTTATAAGTAACTAATATTCAAAATTTCATATTTCTAGGCCCTTCTTAACACTAAAATCGCATTTTTAGAACGTTTTTTGCTCCTACACCCCCTTTGGGGTAGTGACACCGACATAAAACATAGCCTATCTTGCAGAAAGCGTTGTCACAATCATTATGACACCAATATTTTTTAAATGGGTTTGTTATTTCCTGAAATTGTGTAGAAACTACCATTTAGAACGTTTTTTAGAACGCTTTTTGCGCATTTTCACACCTTTCAAATTTCGAATTGTTTAAGAACTGTTCTTGGACATCATTTATATCTTATAAGTAACTAATATTCAAAATTTCATATTTCTAGGCCCTTCAATAACGCTAAAATCGCATTTTTAGAAATTTTTTTGCTCCTACACCCCCTTTGGGGTAGTGACACCGACACAAAACATAGCCTATCTTGGAGCAAGCGTTGTCACCATCATTATGACACAATATTTTTTAAATCGGTTTGGTATTTCCTGAGATTGTGTAGAAACTACCATTTCGAAAGTTTTTAGAACGCTTTTTGCGCATTTTCACACCTTTCAAATTTCGAATTGTTTAAGAACTGTTCTTGGACATCATTTATATCTTATAAGTAACTAATATTCAAAATTTCATATTTCTAGGCCCTTCAGTAACGCTAAAATCGCATTTTTAGAACGTTTTTTGCTCCTACACCCCCTTTGGGGTAGTGACACCGACATAAAACATAGCCTATCTTGCAGAAAGCGTTGTCACAATCATTATGACACCAATATTTTTTAAATGGGTTTGTTATTTCCTGAGATTGTGTTGAAACTACCATTTAGAACGTTTTTTAGAACGCTTTTTGCGCATTTTCACCCCTTTTAAATTTCGAATTATTCAAGAACTGTTCTTAGACATAATTTATATCTTATAAGTAACTAATATCCCAAATTTCATATTTCTAGGCCCTTCAGTAACGCTAAAATCGCATTTTTAGAACGTTTTTTGCTCCTACACCTCCTTTGGGGTAGTGGCACCGACATAAGATATAGCCTATGTTCTAAGTTGGACTAACACCATCATTTTGATACCATTACTTTTGGAATCGGTTCGGTAGTTCCAGAGCTTACCTCCGACAAATAAACAATTTTTTCCTCTTTATAATAGGAGTATAGATGACTAGCAAACCCCGCGGCTTTGCTCGCGTAATATTTGAAATATGCCAAGTGATATTTATATGTCTAATTTTTATTAAAAGGTACTAACTAAATTTTTAGTTTATTAAAAGGTAATATTTTATTTTATTAAAAGGTACTTATTACTTTTAGGAATAATTAAAAAAATTACTATTTAAAACACAGTTTGATTAAAGATCATTGTTCCACTGCATAAGGCAGAAATGAGACTTAAATTAATAAAACGAAATAAAACGAAATATATAATAATTAAGAAAATATTTTGAAACTTTTATGCTCAATTAATACGCTCATTTCAGAATTCATTTGAAGTTTTGAATTTTTTAAAAACTATCTTCTTACATCTTAAAATTAACCATCATGTCAAATTCCACGTCCTACCACCTCTCTCAACATAAAGGGCTATGTTGAAATAGGAACTGTCACCATTAATTTGCCAACCTTAATTTTGAAATTGGTTTGTTATTTCCTAATATTCCACAGAAACGTAATTTAGAAAGCTTTTAAAGTCCTTTTTTAGAGCGTTTGTTGTTCCTGTGAATCCCATCGGCATAAAATATAGCCTGTGTAGGATCAGAGACTGTTACCATTGATTCGCAACTATTACTTTTATATTTGGTTTATATTCCCTGAAACTGCGTAGAAATCGTAATTTAGGACTTTTTTAGAATGCTTTTCGCACCTCCCCTTCACTTCACCCCTTTTTAATTCGAATTTATTTTCGACAGTCCTTCGAGGACATTTATATTTTATAAGTAACTACCATGCCATATTTAAAGTTTCTAGCCTTTTCAGCATCACAGAAATCGCAATTTAGAAATTTTTTAGCTACTACAACCCTCTGGTGGTAGTGGCACAGACATAAAATATAGCTTATGTTTGAGCAGATTCTATTACCAACAATTTGTCATCATTATTTTTTTAATCGGTTTGGTGTTTGATAAGATTACATAAAAATTGTAATTTATAAAGCCTTTCGCACACTTCATCTTTTTAAATTTGAAATTTTCTTTCGACAGTTCTTAGAAAGCAGCTGCATCTTGTAAGTATATACCATGCCATACTTCAAAGTGTTAGACCCTTCAGTTATGCAAAAAACGCAAATTAGAACATGTTTTGCTTTTGCAACCCTCAGATGGTAGTGACAGCAACATAAAATATAACCTATGTTATAGCAGGGACTGTCACCATTGATTTGCAACCATTACTTTTGAAATAGCTTTGGAATTTCCTGAGATTGAGCAGAAATCGCAATTTAGAACGTTTTTAGAACGCTTTTCACGCATTTTCACCCCTTTTTAAATTTCCAATTTTTCGAAACTGTTCTTAAAGATCATTTATATGTAATAAATATATGCCTTGCCTAATTTTAAGTTGCTAGCCCCTACCGATCACAAAAATCCAAATTTGGAACGCTTTTTTGTTCCTGCAACGTCTAGGTGATAGTGATACTGACTTAAAATAGCGTCTATGTTAGAGCAGAGGCTGTCAGCATCAATTTCTTACCATTACTTTTGAAATCAGTTTGATTCTTCCTGAGATATTGGTGACAAATCGGCATTCAGAACGTTTTTAGAACGCTTTTCGCTCATTTTGCTCCTGCATCTCCTCTGGGGTAGTGGAAACAGATATAAAATATAGCCTATCTTGGAGCAAGATCTGTCCCCATCATTTTTATACTATTATATTTGAAATCGGTTGAGTATTTCCTGAGATTGCTAGAAATCGCAATTTAGAACGTTTTTTACAACGCTTTTTGCGCATTTTGACCCCCCTTTTCAATTTCGACTTTTTTAGGAAATGTCCTTAGAGATCATTGATATCTTATAACTACCATTCTAAATTTCAAGATTCAAGGCTCTTCCGTCACGCAAAAACCGCAATTTAGAACGTTTTTTGCTCCTGCACCCCCTTTAGGATAGTGGCACCGACATAAAACATAGCCTATGTTGGAGCAAGGGTTTTCACCATCATTTTGACGCCATTATTTTTTTAATCGGTTTGGTATTTCCTGAGATTGTCTAGAAATCACCATTTAGAACGTTTTTTAAACGCTTTTCGCGCATTTTCACCCCTTTTAAATTTCGAATTGTTTAAGAACTGTCCTTAGACATCATTAATATCATATAAGTAACTAATATTCCAAATCTCATATTTCTAGGCCCTTCAGTAATGCAAAAATCGCATTTTTAGAACATTTTTTGCTCCTGCACCCCCTTTGGGGTAGTGGCACCGACATAAAATATAGCCTATGTTCTAAGTTGGACTAACACCATTATTTTGATACCATTACTTTTTAAATTGGTTTGGTATTTCCTGAGATTATGCAGAAAATACGATTTAGAACGTTTTTTAGAACACTTTTAGTGCATTTTCACCCCCTTTAATTTTCGAATTGTTTAAGAACTGTTCTTAGACAACATTTATATCTTATAAGTAACTAATATTCCAAATTTCATATTTCTAGGACCTTCAGTAACGCAAAAATCGCATTTTTAGAACGTTTTTTGCTCCTGCACCCCCTTTGGGGTAGTGGCACCGACTTAAGATATAGCCTATGTTCTAAGTTGGACTAACACCATCATTTTGATACAATTACTTTTGGAATCGGTTCGGTAGTTCCTGAGCTTACCTCCGACAAATAAACAATTTTTTCCTCTTTATAATAGGAGTATTGATTGATGAGTATAGACTATACATTTAAATAAAAAATACGCTAAATCATGAGAACAAGTGACTCAAAGCATTTAATACGAAAATATATTCAATGCACTTATGCCTATGATCCTTTGGAGGCACAAAGAATATATAGGTGATAATCAAGTTCAAGTAAGTGTTTTGTAGAATCTCTTTAAATATTTTTTTCCCTAAACAAATTTTTCATAATCTTTAAAATGCGCATTGTGTTTTAATTTTTGTTTAGAATTTTTAACAACTGTAAGATATGATCTAAATACATAATTACAATAAATCAGTACCTTCGTTTTAGTAAGCTTGGATATTAAGGTCCTTCAAATAGTAATACAGTCTATTAACATGTCAATGTTTAATAAAGTTTAATCTACTTTTTGTTTTTTTAATAACTTTATGCTGATTATAAAATTGATGCACATATTATTTAATAAATACCTTTAAATTAATGATGCAACAAGTTGGATATCGCACGTCAAACGTAGCAAATGATGTGCGTTCGTACTATAACTAGTTTTATGAAAAAGTTTTGCATCTCACATTGTACTAAATGTATATTTTAGTGCAATTACTAAGTGCATATCAATTTCATTCTGTTCGAAAGGCTGTAACATCATTAAAATGCACTTGAAATATTTTTTTCCATTGTCCGTAATGTAACGGAAAACTTTTGACTATCCCTGTAAAGTATACATCCGATTTTCATAAAATTTGAAATGACGACAAAATTTTGCAACAAATATATATTTAAAATTTCAGACCATTCGTTTGGGTATTTTTTGTTATGTTACATGCGGACGGACAGACAGACAAACAGCAGGACTGAATGACAACAATAGGTGCTACGTATTTATATAATTAATAACGCACCTACTAAAGGAGCTCATGAAGCATTTTAACACTATTTCTACTGGTGTCAAATGACAACTTTTTAAAGTTTTGATTTATGTTTATTTTGCTCGTAGTTTCTGAATGTTATTAATCATAAAAAAAGTCTTCGATGTATTAAAAATAAATTGCAATTTTTTCTATCTAAAATTAATAATGAAAAACCATAAATCGTAGTTTTTTAAAAGGTTTCATTTTACTCCAGTAGAAATAGCGTTAAAACATTTAAAAAAAAACTAATTTATAGATTTAGAATTTTTTTAATCTTCTGTAAATTGTTTATATAATTTTTTTTCAAAACTTTATTTAATTTATTGTACACAACATTTCTTTAAGGGGATTAAAGTCTCTTTAAGCTTTACATTTTTCGAAATTTTAATTTTTTTAGACGTTAAACTCATATCTTTCTGAAATTTTTTTATATAATTGTTTTTTTTTTTAATTCCTGTTAAAACAAAAGTTTTGGCTTTTAGAATTATACTCGCTCAATAGCTGAAGCGGCGTTTCCGAAACTTTAAAGTCATTATTTTCCAAATGGCGTTTTTTTTTTTTTTTTTTTTTTTTTTTTTTTTTTTTTTTGCATAACGCGCAGGATACCTCAAAAACTTCTGAATATTTTTTCATGAAATTTTCAAAGCATATATTTCATGTTAGTCTGTATAAACTGAACCTAAAATTTCCTTTTTAATGTTCAAAAAAATATTTTTTAGGTGATTATACTGCTGAAATTTTCTATATTTTGCATTAGCCAAATATAACTTTGTATTAAAAATATAAAAATGCTTTAAATAAATATTAATTTAGGTTCAGGGTGATTAGTATAATCTGAAGGCGCCACAATTTTCATTCTAGTTGCAAAATTTATTTTGTAATCGTGCGCGAATCTGTTATGGCGTATTTCTTCTCGTCAAATGTTTGACATTTGGAGCCCCCTGTAAATTCTATTTCTGCATGTTACAATTTTTTTAATACGTGAAATGAAACAACGTACTTATATCTTTCATCCCAATATAAAATTGTGTCTTAAAATCAAATATATGTTAAGATAATGTGTGTTGAAAATGGTCTTTTTTTTTTCATTTTTTCCAATTTTAAGAGTCCTGAGACCCTTTAAAGAATTTTTTGTTAGAATAAGATAAATAAAGGAAAACAACATTTAAAATTCATAGTCTCCTTAAGCTTTTTAGAAAAAGAGTTTTTTAAAATACGACATAAATCATCTTAATTTAGTGTAATTTTTTTTTTCAAAGCTTGAATCTGAATTGTTATTCATAATAGTTTAATTTATTTTTACTAAATGTTAGACTATGAGTTACAACAAAGAAGTATTTTCAAATATTTTAAATTACAAAGTAACATACAGAAATTTCTGCTTTGCAATTCAATATATTTTTAGAAAATAGAAAAACAAAATGTTACCTTTTATTCCTTTTTTATAGAAAAATGTAACATTAGTTACGATTCAGCATCGGCTCGTGTGATTACATTTTATCCGAATCCGGCTCGTGGTTATTGAGGCTACTGTTGTTTTTTCCTGCCGGTCGGTTTTGGATTAGAATCTTGCATCGAGGTCGAGTTACCAGATTTTATGTGAACTACACCCAGATCGGGTTCTGTAAAATCTTGATACCCTGTCCAATGCAAGATTCTAATATGAAACCTACCTACAATCACGAAATAAAGAAAACAGCCGACATAAAAAGGAAGAATAGGGTTCTGACAAAACATGGTCACCCGACCAGATCCAAGATTGTAAAGCGACTTCAGCCTACGGAAACAAACAGACGACAAACAGATGATGAGCACGTCAGATTCTTCGAAATACCTGGTTTTGATCTTTTAGTTGTACAATATATGTATTTTTAAGTAGTTTACTCGAACATCGAACCTGGGTCGAGTCCTGGCCCCGACTAATTTTTCACTCCAGTTGGGTTTATTGTATTTAATTGTATTTATAGTCTGTCTTAATATATGTGTTCCTTTAATCATTAAAAAATGGAATTCAGACTTTAATTTATGTGTTTTAATATATATTGCGGATCGATGGAAAAAGAAATTTATTCATCGTTGTCACGTCATCCTGTGCTATCTGATAGATGGACGGTGACGTTACCAAACTTGGTTTAATAGTGAGAAATTTCCAGACTAGGACATCGGCAAGGGCAGCTTAACAGTAGAGCAACAGCACGTTATGCTGTCGACCCAGGTTCGAGTCATGGCCCCGACTGTTTTTTCACTCCAGTTGGGTTTATTGTATTTAATTGTATTTATAGTCTGTCTTAATATATGTGTTACTTTAATAATTAAAAAATGGAATTCAGACGTTAATTTATGTGCTTTAATAATATTAATTTTCAGCAGCATTTACTTAGAGAATTTTATATCACATGTCTTACTGTACAAAAAAGTAATGCAAACAAAATTGTACAGAAACCATGGAAAAGACTCATATAAAAGAAAAATCATTTTAAAAATTATTTTCCATTAACTCAATTTGTATCTATCCATTTTCTAAAGAAACAGCAAAATATTATAGGTAGCTTTCATTACAAAAGCTACCTATTGCAGCCGTTCGGAGGAAAGCGATTTCAAAAAATTTTGGTACATTTTCATCGATTATGACTCCCAGACCCGAAACCACCCTCCGTTCAAAAATTGATATATATATATATATATATATATATATCCGTATCTATATCTATATATATATGATCTTTGTCATTCTGTAGTGGTGTAGTAGTAAGAAAAACAGAGGGTATACGCTCTAAGCAGAGGGTATACTCTCAAGGCAGAGCGTATACCCTAGAGTGTATATACTATAGCTTTCTTGAGAAACAGAGGGTATACGGTGTTCCTTAAAAAAATCCAGAGGGTATACGGCGTATACCCCCGTATACCCTCCACTACATCCCTGTCTGTAACTCTCGTATTTATGAACCGACTTGGATGAAACTCGGTGTGTACATAGTACATACAAATATCTCGACCGAGTTCTTTGGCCAGCTTCATCCGCCATCTTGTTTCAAAATGGCGGCCATTTAAATTTTTTTAAAAAATTTAAAATTTGAAATGTGGTACCAAAAATTTTAAAAATGAAAAATATTTTTTCTTATGTGTTTGACCTTGATACAAAGATTCCGGAGCATGTTTTGTTTCGTCTATATCTTAAAAAATGGCTGAGTTATAGGACTTTGAATTTCAAGCTTGACTGATATTTTGAAACGACCTGATTTTTGTCACACGATAACAGGCGTATTTATGAATCGATTTGGATGTACCTTGGTGTATACATAATACGTACCAATGTCTCGACCGAGTTCGTTGGGCAGCTTCATCCGCCATCTTGTTTCAAAATGGCGGCCCTTTAAAAAAATTAAAAAATTAAAATAAGATACCAAAAAATTGGAAAATGAAAAATATTTTTTTCGTATGTGTTTGACCTTAATACAAAGATTCCGGAACAGTTTTTGTTTCGTCTATATCTAAAAAAATGGCTGAGTAATAGCATTTTGAATTTCTATTGTGGATGACATTTTAAAACGACCTGATTTTTGTCACGCTATAACAAGCGTATTTATGAACCGATTGGGATGTAACTTGATCTGTACATAGTACTTACCAATGTCTCGACCGAGTTTGTTGGCCAGCTTCATTCGTCATCTTGTTTCAAAAGGGTTGCCATTTAAAAAAAATTTAAATTTTAAATTTAAAATGAGGTAACAAAAAAATTGGAAAATGAAAAAGTTTTTTTTTTGTATGTGTTTGACCTTAATACAAAAATTCCGGAACAGTTTTTGTTTCTTCTATATCTAAAAAAATGGCTGAGTTATAGCATTTTGAATTTCTATTGTGGATGACATTTTGAAACAACCTGATTTTTGTCACGCGATAACAGGCGTATTTATGAACCGATTTTGATGTAACTTGGTGTGTACATAGTACATATCAATGTCTCGACCGATTTCGTTGGTCAGCTTCATTAGCCATCTTGTTTCAAAAGGGCTGCCATTTAAAAAAAAATTAAATTTAAAATTTAAAATGAGTTATCAAAAAATTGAAAAATGAAAAAGATTTTTTTTATGTGTTTGACCTTGATACAAAGATTCCGGAGCAGTTTTTGTTTCGTATATATCTTAAAAAATGGTTGAATTATAGCGCTTTGAATTTCTAGCATGGCTGACATTTTGAAACGATCTGATATTTGTCACGTGATAACACGCGTATTGATTAACCTATTTCGATGTAAGAAGGCATGTGGATAGTACATCGTAATGTCTCGACCAAGTTCGCTGGCCAGCTTCGTCAGCCATCTTGTTTCAAAATGGAGGCCATTAAATTAACCCATTAAGCGCCGCTATATTAAGCACGTTAAATAAATAAAGTTTATATATATATTTTATATATATAAGATGCCCCTATAATAAAGCAGTTGAAATTTTTTTAATAACTGTAACCGTTTAGAATGTATAACATGTTCCCGTAGCGGGAGCTTTGGCGTCTAATGGGGGTTGAACCTTCCTCTGAACTGCAAAGAAGCGCGCGTTATTTTCTCCTGCAATAATGTGATTGCGATTAGAAAATTTAATAAAACTTCATTTTTAGGAATGATGCAAACAAATAAACAAACATATAAACAATTACTAAAAATATATGGATTGAAAATTTAATATTAATATTCATAAATCACTTTCATTCAAATTTTTTAACGAATATTCAAAATATTAGAAATATAACGTCACTCTTTCATTTTTATTATTTCCCTACACATTGTCTATGCAACTTGAAAGGAATAACTCAGATATAACATTATGCTGTAATAAACACTACACGCACATATGTATAAATTTGTTTTACACCTAGATTTCTGGCATATACTTATATTAGAATATAGTTTTTTTCATCGACACGTAACTGATATGTATAACTCTATATATCCCTAAATGATGTTTTGAATTTTCTTCATTACCTGTTTCAAATAAAGTAGTTGTTTTACAAATGAAAATTGAGACATCCCTTATTTCAATATAATAAATGCTTTTCACGTTACTTTTACCAAACATCGATTTTCAAATTATTTAAAAATACATATATATATATTATCTCTTTAATGAGAGGCCTGCATATATTTAAAAATCGATCTACAACAGTATCACCGTTAGTACAATTAATATAACATGAAACAATTTAGAATTTTCGTAATCCTTCTTTTTCTTTTTTTTATATTGTATATGAATCTACCTATGGATTTAAGTTTCAAAAGTAGCTGCCAACTACTACTGTATTATATTTTAATTTATGGTCAAATTTACTGTTGCAAGAAATTACCAAAATTATTTTTTAATGTTTTAGTAATAACTTACTTCCATGCAAAACGCAATCTTTTATTTTTTCATCTTGCATTTTAATTGTAATTTTAAGATTTTTTTTTTCTGCGGATGAACATCATAAAGGTAAATTTTAAGGGATTTTTTGTTCACAATGGTTCTGTTTTTCCGTATAATATTACGAATCCACATTCAAGCGAACTGACATACACTGCTTTTCATGAAAAATCAATATAAAATGTTCCTCTCTTTATGGAAGCGCGCTTGCAGACAAAGGGACGGGAATGTAACCACAAGCCGCCAACGCTCCCGTTGTGGGAACATACGAAAGAAACCTTTCTAATATTGCTTTAAATGAATATATGTACTTCGTATTAGGAATTTATTATTAGATGATCTGTTGGCTTTAAATATTCACTGCACTTATAAAAACTAAAGAATTTACTTTTTTCTTTTTACTAATTTTACTTGAGGAAGTCTAAAAACTAAAAATTCTCTTTTTTTTTAAAATCTGCAAAAAATACTAAATATATATATATCATTCTGAAAAAATATGTATACTACACGCCATACTATTAACTTTTCGGCACAAAATATATTTTTTAAATAATTCAAAAATATGTTGAGGGGAAAAATAACAAATTGTTGTTCCCGCAAAGGGAGCGTTGGCGTTTAATGGGTTAAATAAAAAATGATATTTAAAGTAAGGTACAAAAGAATTAGAAATTGAAAAAGGTTTCTTTCTTAAGTATTTGACCATGATATAAGGATTCCGGAGCATTTTTTGTTTTGTCTTTTTCTTAGAAAATGGCTCAGATATAGCAGTTTGAATTTCTACTATAATTTTGGTTGACATTTTGAAAAATCTGATTTTTTGCCTGCGACAGAACTTGTATATATCAACCATTTCCGATGTGAGTGAGCATGTGCTTGGTTTTGAGAAAAAGACATGTGGCACATTCAATGAATTACTAAGGTCTCGACCAAGTTCACTCGTTAGCCTCATCCACCATGTTGTCTTAAAATGGCAGGAACTTCAATTTGGCAACCAAATATAATTTACTTTAAATAAAAGCTGAATAATTTCGCGAAATTCTCATTCATAATGATTTAATATTGATAAAGATTAGGATTGAATCTCCCATAATCGGTTTCCACTAAATTGAGCTTCGTGTGTTTGACTAATATAAGCTTGCTTTTTAAAAATAAGGAATATGAAAGCTACCTCTTCCTCCCGGCACTCGCCGGAAGGACTTTTTTAATGTTATCTCAATGTTAAAATATTAAATGTTTTACCAGGCCTTTTTTTTCTTTTTAATCTGCTAAAATTGACAGACACAGTTATTAATAAAACGCACTGTGTACTCTTTATGCCTATATGCATATATAGTTATTCCAAAGCCGATAATTGAGAAGTGGCATATTATTTTTATGCTTTTCGTGACTTTCATATTAACCATACGAGAGCTGTGAATCTCCAAAGATTTCATGTCATGTATGTGCTCAATATAGCTATGTATCCATGCATGTATGCATGCATGCATTAACATATGCAGAGTATTACGGAATTAAAGTTAACGTACTGAAAGCTGTCTGTTGTCGAAAATATTTATTAGAAAGATATGAGATTTAGAATTCGTCTAAATAAAGAGATAAGACCTTTAACGGAAAAAGTAATTTATTTTCAAAAATGACAAACACCGGCCTCATAAACAATTGGCATTTCTGTAAATTTTGTCAACCATGTGATGTATCTGCTCATGCACAATGAAAACATTAAATAAAAAGACTAATCGTACAATAATAATATGTTAAAAATTAATCAAACTAAAAAAAACATTTCACCACTGTAAAAAACCACTGTAAATTGGCCAGAACAATCTCGATCACAGTGAATGTGCTGTATCTTTCTTTGGTTTCTCGACTCTATTAACATGGAAAATACAGTAGTTGCGTAAAATTAACAGCACAATGTACTGGCAATTTGGACGCATTATTTTTACAGCACAAACTTCTGGAGTCCAAATTGCCAGCACATTGTGCTGTTAATTTTACGCAACTACTGTATTTTCTATGTTAATATAGTAAGGAAACCAAAGAAAGATACAGCACATTCACTGTGATCGAGTTTGTGCGCGAGATGAACAGTACTTTGTACTGTAAAAATGTCGTATTTTTTTTACAGTGATAACGAAATGACCACTTTTGTTATAAACTTTAGCTTAGTGAAATTCCCAGTAAACCAACCGATGCCATTCAAAGTAATTTTGTTTCAACTATGCAAATATATTTGTATTTATAAAGAAGGGTTTCGTCTTCCTTGCGATATTTTTTGGGTCAAATATATTAAAGAGACAAAAAAATATATATGAAGATATACAGGCAAAATTTGTTTACAAAGAATCGAGTTTTTTAACGAGAGCATTAGCTGAAAATATCGGGGTATTTCATGCAGCCATTTAAAACTTTCTTACGCTTGGTAAATAATAAGGGGTTGAAAAGCTATTTTGCTGATCTCGAAAACCCACTTCTTGAAAGAAAATAATTATGGTTGAGATAATTTTGCAGCAAAAAGCTACAATTTCACAAGTTTCAAACAGGTTTCCCTGTTTTACCAGCAGCCACATATTAGACAATTAAAAGTTGTGCAATTTAGAATTACTTAAAGTAAAAGTAAAGCTTAGAATGGCTGAGAAATTCAAACTTCATACTGTGTCATCAGCCTAATATGCCTTGTGTTGGAAGTCTGAATTGCAGTGAATAATATATTCTCACGAAAAGAAATTAAATTTGGACGTCATATACAGGTGGAGTAATTGTTGGCATAGGCTACACAAAGTTTCTATGTTTTCTCGAAATAATTGGCGGCACTTCTTTTATGACGTGGAAAGTCTTTGGCTATTACGGTTAAAAAATTGCAACTTTTGTTTAGTACGGATGAATACTGCGACATTTCAAGAGCTTTTGGTAGAGAATGGATTAGCTCATAGCTGAAAATATAGAGACATACATTTCCACAAGATGTTTTCAATACATAACAGAACCTGGATGTTTTATAGATCATGGTATTCCTGTAATTTACAGACCGTTAGCTTCACTTGATTTAAATTCCACAAAAAATATGATTAAATATACTAGTATCCGTCAGGCCGAAATGTCGGAGCATGGAGACGCGTAAACTTAAAAAATATTATTTAAAAAATGTTTTATTTTCTAGATTACTGTTTAATAGTATAAAAGTAAGTTTGAAATAAGAATGGCGGATACTTCATTTTAAAGTGTTTAATTCATTCGTCAGTTGCCTCGGGTTATGGACAAATTCTAATCTGTCAGCAAGTGCTCCCTTACTTCTAATTTGGGTAAAGCCTGTCCTTAGCGAAAATTGCTTCCATTAGAACTTTCTCTAAGGGACAAACTACAGTAAAAATGACATAAGTTGTTTTATGTGACAACACCTTTAGATGAATATCCACAGCAGTTTTTGACAATGTTAAACTCGAGGATCTATGTATGGCGGCAAGGTATGCAACAGTTAAAGGTACCTAACTTCGTGAGGATGAGGCTTTTCTTCTTTCCAATATTTACAAATAGGTTTGATAAAAAAAAAAAAAATACAGTTAGAAATGGCTCATGATACTCAACAAAATGAACTATTGTGGCCTGTGGCAAGCCTCATGGTTGAAATCGTGGGCCATAGGCAATATCTTTTATCGTACTTACGTTTACCAATCCTCACTCCATTCAGATATTGGTATATAACATAATGCATAACCCTGCATCCAGCGGCTGAGGAAAGTCTAGACTGAAGTCCAGATGCGTGGCGTGATCATCATCACTCCATTTTGCTATTTAATCATTGTGATCTGCTAAAATTCTAGTTTATTGGCCCCCGCTTTGATTTAAGAAGTACTTCTTGATTATATTCTTTAGCTTGCTTGGTTTTGAGAAAAAGACATGTGGCACATTCAAATCATTCAATTTAGCCGAAACCAGTATATCTTTGTGTCGTTGCATAAGGGGTGAGTGCCCCACCAGTGGCAGAGAGGTTCTGCTCTCGAAGCTGGTAGACGGGAGGTGCTGGGTTCGATCCCAATCGCGCATGTCGGCCTAATCGTTCGGAGATTTCGTGGTTTTCTTCGAACCTTGGATTTCCAAGCGTTAATACGGGTTAGGTTCCCTTAGAAAAACCCCCACAAAGGCCACCACCCCCGGGCCTATATCCCTCGAGCAGATAATTGGCCGTCAAAAATCAACCAACCATAAGGTGTGAAAGGTAGTCAAAAACTTGACTCACAGAAAGTGCGTTCAGAGTCTTTCGGAACTGTGTCTGCTGATCGTCGTTTTGTCTCAATGAGTTTGTTAATGTGAACATTTTTTAAAAGCTCTAAGCGTTTTTTGTCCGCGAAGAATCAAAATGACTTTTAAAGAATGTCTGTTATATAGAGGGATGTCTTTTACGCGATATAACGACCTAATACGTCCAAGGATTTAAACAAATAAGCCTCTAAAAGGCTAAATGCTATCTGGGAGCACGGCAGTGCGTCCGCCAAGTTCGCACAAGCCGTGAGCTACCTTTTCCTGAACCATTTCGGCATACTTTTCACCCCCTCATAACGTCGTTTTAGGGAGAGATATAGAATTTTTTTCTTTTATACACATGTTCGTATGATCAAACTGAACTAAGGTTTCAGGTAAGGTTTAAGGTAAGGTTAAACTGATTTCATGTTTCTGTATTTAGTAGTTTTCGAAATATTAAATTCCAAAAAAGCGCTTTTTTGTCACTGACTCACTTCGCATCATCAAATAACTAAGGTACTTCTAAAAGTGGTAGAATCATGAAATTTCACAAGTAAGTCGGGTTTGTAGCGCAATTAACCAGAAAAATCTGAAAACACAGAATTTCCGCCTCTAAACCCTTAAAACAGGGGGTGTTGATTTGGCAGTAAACAGTTCCTTCACATTCAATTGCGCCAATGTTGGTCGCCCATACTCGATTACAGAGTTTTGAAGGGGTCACGTAATTTCAAGCAGAATAATACTTTATATATATGCTTTTCCAAAGATGTTTGTTAAATAGAAAAAAATGAATATACCTAAATATTTTAATCAGTATAGGTTATGATATAATCACGATATTAAAACATTTAACAAAATATAACCGCAATTCGGTATGTTTTCGATATAGTAGCCTTGGCGAAATAGAGAAAATAGCCTTGACGAGAAAAGAAATTTGTATTAATGTAAATAACGTATTTTCTGGCAACCTATCTACTGTGTCATATACACAAGCAATTTTTTCCATATGTATACAATTTATTTAATGTAAGGAACCCGTTTATTTATTGTTATATACCAACATAAATAATTTGTATATAAAAAACAATATTTTATACGTGTATAAATAAAATGTTTATATGTATATAAATACATATCGCTAATTCCATGCGAACTTGTCATGTCTGTCACACGGCTGAAAATCGTTATGCTTGTTGGCCACCGTTATTTTCGAAAAGTTTGCTTCGCCTTATTGAATTGATAAGATATCTCCGATAAAATAAGTCTCATTTTTCAGTTTTAAAATACTGGTAGCCAAAAATCGTAGTGTGTGACAGACATGACAAGTTCGCATGGAATTAACCATATATAAATAACATAAAAGTTCATCAGGTTTGTTTTCATAGTTGTTTATATCATTTGGCAACATATCTCAGTTTCTGAAGTCCGAATTGCGCCAAGATTTTTAAAAAAACGCCAAGGTCCTTATAGTGGAAAAATATCCTAATTCTCATATGAAAGTTAAAAAATCTGCTTTTAATTAAATGAAATGTGTAACTAATAAAGCTGTCTTTAACGATGTGCGACAGATGCGGTGTCCGAAGTCCGCTGCTAATGTTATTATATTGTATTATTAGCCTACTTACTGTTAATTTATTGTTAATTTAAATCTGTAAAAGAAAGATTATAGTTATAGATCAGATATGTTGGTTGCCAAAACTCGATTACAAAAAATTAGCCTGAGTTATAAAGGTGTTACATGATTTCAAGCTGAATGAAATTTTATATGCTTTTACAAAAATCTTAATAAGGCAAATCTTTCAGTTTATCTGTCCATATTTCTATCTTTTACTTCCTTAAAACAAATTTTATTAAAGACCGGGAGGCGTCTGCACAGATCATCCCCTCATCGAGTTGACGGCTGATATTTTAGGATTAGTTAAATATCGATTAGCGTATTGAAATGTAACTGGTCTGTCAAGTCATATCTTTGTGGAAACCACCTACAGACCCGATTTTACCGGTTAATTGGTGGATTTTCCATTGCGTTTTCCTGCACCCATTCCTCCATGTTTCCATTCTTTTGGATGCAGGAAAATACAATAGTAAACCTATCAGTCACCCACTAAAATTAGGTCTTCAGGTGGTTTCTACCAAGATATGACTTAACAGACCTGTATATGAATACTGTGTATAACTTTAAGATTGAAGACAAATAGTTTTCTTTTTCACATTTTTTATATCACACAGCACACAAATGTTACAAACAATCACGAACACTGACCAACATATAGAATGATGAGGTGACTTTGGGATAATAACCCGCAGTTAGAACAAGTGACGTTCGTAAAACATATTTTGGGGAATACTCCCGCTATAAGCAACAGAATAATTGGGGATAAGACCCGCTATAACATAACGTGCCACAATGGCAACCAAAGAACAACTACTCTATACTTGGGGATAAGACCCGCTCGAATACACAACGTGCCGCAATGGCAGCTAAAGAACAACTGAACTGGGTCACATGACCGCAAAGCTACGGAGCTCGTTCGGCATGCGCACAAGGTCCGAACAAGACCAGTTGCATTTTAATGTACTAATCTAGTTTTAACTTATCCTAAAATTTCAGCTGTAAACTCGATGAGGTGATGGTGTGTGCAGACGCCTCCCGGTCTATTATAAATGTCGGAATTCTAATCTCAATAGCACTCCGGTCAATCTGGCAATTATCCCTACTATTTATGGAACACTATTCCTTTAAGTGCGTTTTTGTGATGTTAAAGAACTTTATACATATGCATCATACATATTATACATATGCATATAATACGTAATACATTTGCATCATACATATTATAGGTATGTGTATAATAAATAATGCATCTTCATCATTATGACGTCAGAACAAACAAAACGTTTTTGTCGCCAAATTTGAGAACTGACATGATATATTACCAAATTTGGTGACACTTCGCTAAATGTCGCCAAGCTTGGCGAGTATTTGACGTTTGTGGCTATTTTTCAATGAGTGCGAGCCATTAATGATGCGATTAATGCGAGCCATCTATTTATATTTTTCCGGATATCATCTGAATAGTTGTCTGAGCGAAGCGAAGGCTAATACTCAGCGAAATATTACTGTACGGAAACATTACAGCTACGATGGATATTAACGCCATGTCCTACTAAAAAAAAAGCCTAATAAAAACCTTTCGTCAAGCATAACTCAAAAAATATTTGTCGGATTTCTTTTCTGATTGCACCAGAAGGTACCTATGAGGGCCACCTACTGAATGCACCTACTATGAAAAATAAGTTCCAAACCGTTTAAAAATTATGTTAAAACAAGTTGGAAATTGCTCATCAAACGTGGCAAATGAGGTGCGTTCGTACTATAACAAGTTTTATAATTATTTTTTGCACCCCATATTGTACTGAATGTATAATTATTTGCACTTCATAAAGTGCATAGTCTTTAACATCATTAAAATGCACTCCCAATAATTTTTTTCCCATTCCCCGAACACTTTTGAGTGTCTCTGTAATTAAACTATACATCCGATTTTCCTAAAATTTGAAATGGCTCGACAAAATTTTGTAACAATTATATATTTAAAATTTCAGACCATTTGGAAGGCTGTACAATCATTAAATTGCACTTGCAATAATTTTTCCCATTGGCCGTAATGTAAAGAAAAACTTTTGACTGCCCCTGTAATTAAACTATACATCTGATTTTCCTAAAATATGAAATGGCTCGACAAAATTTTGCAACAATTATATCTTTAAAATTTCAGACCATTCGGAAGGCGGTAACATCATTAAAATGCACTTGCAATAATTTTTTCCATTGGCCGTAATGTAAAGAAAAATTTTGACTGTCCCTGTAATTAAACTATACATCCGATTTTCATAAAATTTGAAATGGCTCGACAAAATTTTGCAACAATCTTATATTTCAAATTTCAGACCATTCGGTTGGGTAGTTTTTGCTCTGTTATATGCGGACAGACGGACGGACAGACGGACGGAAGGACTGAACGACGACTATAGGTGCTACGTATTTATATAATTACGAACGCACCTAAAAACTGATAAAAAAGCACAATTTATCTGCATACGTCACAGAAATTTGGTGTGCGTCACTTTCACCGGTGGATGTTTTCGTAGACAACTGGTTTGAACACATGGAGCAAATCAAAAAAAAAAAAAAAAAAAAATATGCAAGCAGTAATATTGAATAGATCAGTTTCAACCACGTGATCACAAACCTTGCAACAACCCGTGGCAACCACTTTTGGTGGGCAAACAAATAATAATACAGTACTCCGTGCCACGGTGACCGTTTTTAGCCTGTTGTATAAAATCTGGCCTGTTGTATGACATACAATTGTGGATGATTAAAACAAAAGACATGAGTGTTTATTGCTCCGGGAGGTTATCTTTCTCTGGATCTCTGTCTATCATACAGCATGCAATTTTCTTGTAAAGGATGATATTATTATGCAGTAAAACCTCCATAACGGACACACCCGATAAGTGGACACCTCTGTTTAGCGGGCATTTTTTCGATTACCAACCCTTAAATAACTGTACATTTTTTTACTCTCAGTAGCAGACACCTCCAAATAGAGGACAAATTCTGCCCTCCCAAAGTGTTCGCTATTCAGAGGTTTTACTGGCAAAACCTCCATAACGGACACACCCGATTAGCGGATACCTCTAGTTAGCGGACATTTTTTCGATTACCAACACTTAAATAACTGTACATGTTTTACTCTCAGTAGCGGACACCTCCAAATAGAGGACAAATTCTGCATTCTCAAGGTGTCCGCTATTCAGAGGTTTTACTGTATATATAATTGATAGTTATTTTACAGGGCCGCACAAAAGAATATGAATATATGAAACGAATATAAACTAAATTCGGGATTGGTAGATCGCTGATGGTAATGTAATTTTAGGATGCTGTTACAGTCATCCGCAGCAAGTTTATAGAGTTTCGTTCATCTAACGAAACCCTACCTGTCTCAATAATTTGTCTGTCTGTCTGTCCGTCTGTCACAGAGCCCGTTCTCATAAACTATATATGTCGGAGACTTGAAAATTTGCATACTTATAACTGAACACCACACATCAAGCGGCAAATAATAAAATTTTTAAAAAGTCTAATATTTAACCCTCTGGGCTCTAACTTGTGTATTTTAAGCAAGTGTTCTAACTCAGCCCCTAATTAAGTTGGAGACATGAAATTTTGCATACTTATAGCTGAACACCTCACATCAAACGACAAATAACAAAATTTTGAAAAAGGTCTAATATTTAACCCTCTGGGCTCTAACTTGTGTATTTTAAGCAATTTTTCTAACTCAGCCCCTAATTAAGTTGGAGACATGAAAGTTTGCATACTTATAGCTGAACACTTGCGATAACACGATAAATCATGAAGTTTTGAAAAAGTCATATTTAACCCTCTAGTCTCTAACTTCTGTATTTTAAGCAATTTTTCTAACTCAGCCCCTAATTAAGTTGGAGACATGAAAGTTTGCATACTTATAGCTGAACATTTCACATCAAACGACAAATAATAAAATTTTGAAAAAGACTAATATTTAACCCTCTGGGCTTTAACTTGTGTATTTTAAACAATTTTTCTAACTCAGCCTCTAATTAAGTTGGAGGCATGAAATTTTGCATACTTATTGCTGAACACCTCACATCAAACGACAAATAATAAAATTTTGAAAAAAAATTTAATATTTAACCTCTAATATTTTGTCTCGCGCAATTTTTAAATTTAATTTTTTTTTTTTTTTTTGCAATACGATTTTTTGTTTATTTTGCATAATAAGTGTAATGTGACGTAATTTCTTCTATTTCAGACTTCTAACGCATGTTAATGAATTTATTTTACAATATTCTTTCTCTTTAAAAATTCACATGTAAATATATTTTTTATGGCGTAATTTCGAATAAGTGCCTGCTTTTTATACCTAATTATTTAATTCTAATTTGAAGGTTTTTTTCTGTTTATAATAGTAACGTGTAAATAATTTTTTTTATTTGAAGCAAACATTATTGTGTGCACTGTTTATACAGTTGGCAACAGTTTAAATTAATACCATTTTCTAAAATATGTAAAAAATATCTGTCGAAATGCTGAATATTTGAATTTACAATAGAAATAAAACCTCAAAAAGTGAGTCAAATTAAAAAAAAATAATGGAATCTGCACACCCGGATCTTCTATAGAATAAAATGATGTAAAAATGATTAAAATCTCATGTATAGTTTTTGCTCCTGTAAAACGTTTTTAATGGAACGATTTTGTCCAAATTTAGCATTAAATGTCTCTTAAGATAATTCTTCGTTTTGAAAACTGTATGCATCAGCGTGTTGACCAAGCATTTCACTATAATACCACCGATTTTCATATTTTTGTATGCAATAGTTTTCTTAATATTAACGAAGAAAGACCTCCGGTCACAAAAAATTCAAAACCGGCGGCGGTGACAGCGTTAGTAACTTTTTTTAGAATAGAGAGGTATATAAAAATGAAAACTTGTCTATCTGTCTGTTTGTAATTCTATAAAAATCCACAATTTGGAAGCCAAAATTGTTAAAAGATACGTACATGGGTATTAAAACATGGCCGAAGCAACTAAAGTAATCCGGAATCGAAATAATTTATAGTTAATTTTTAATTAATAAAAAACCACCAATTTAACAGCAATTTCTTATCAAATTTAAACATTTTTCGTTATAGCAGTTGCCAACAATTAAAAAACACAATAAAATGATTACTACAACAAATAATTTCCTACTTCAAGATTTCCACGTGAAAAATGCAAATGAAATAAATATTTTGCCGAATTTAAAAAAAAAGGTGAATATTACGTTATAACTTTTCTATTGAGAGATATTCACGTGTAAAATGAAAATGAAATAAATAGTTTGACGAATTTAAATGGCAGTTAATATAACTTCATAACTTTTCTATTTCAAGGTTTCCACGTGAAAGAGGAGAATATTACGTCATATTGGAAATATAAAGGACGTGGTGCATATAGTATAACGTCATATGAGTGTCAAAAATATATTGAAGCATGATAAAAACCCGATTAGGGAAATATTGGCGTATTTTAACATCATTGCTCCAAGTATAAATTGAAATAAGTTCATTTATAGCTTTGCGTCTCTTATATACATTTATACATTTTTATATAGCGCTTTCATATGATTCATTCATACAACATTTCGACTGCTTTTTTTAATGTTTGTTTTGTGTTGTATGTTAAATTTTGAAATTGATTTTTCAGAACAAACATCCTTCAAATTCTGGGCAGCGCCGGGCACTTTAGTTTGTAACAGATAAATGGCTTTTGTATATGTACATCTAATGCTAATATTATAAAGCGCTATAATATTATAAAGTGTATAATATTATTAATGCTTGTACGTTTGTGAGGTATTATCTCTGAAACTACATAGCCAACTAAAAAAAAAATGTTGGTGGCCATCTCTGCTTCGAAGAAAAAGACTATTTTATGTCAGTGCAAGAACCTACATCGCTGCAGGAGCAAAAAAGTTCTAAAATTGCGACTTCTGCGATATTGATTTCTGCGATATTGATTGGGTTAGAAACTTTAAATTTGGTGCGGTAGTTACTTTTAAGATGTAAATACTCGTAATGAACGCTCTCTAAAAGGTTCAATTTGACGGATAAACGTAAAAATTTCTAGAAAGGTTCTAAACTATGATTTATTTGGAATACTGAAATTTTTGGGATACTGTTGGGGTTAGAAACTAGAACTTTGGCATGGTAGTAATTAATAAGATGTAAATGCTCGTTGTAGAACGAATTCTAAAAAATCGAAAGACTGAACAAAGCGGAAAAAGATCTAAAGAGGATCTAAGTAACGACGTACATGGAATTGTTAGGAATACAAACATGAAAATGGACATGGCTGTATTTATAATGACGTAAATTTTCGAAATAGAACAATTTCTAAAAATGTCGCTATCTAAAACACCGCAGAAACAAAAAACTTTCGAAATTTTTTTATTTCTGCGTTACTGCTCAGCCCAAAATCTTGAAATTTTGCTTCGGGTTAGTTTTAAAATATACAATTGTCTCTATCCATGGTTTCTAAAAAAATTAAAATTTAAAAAGATGAAATTAACGGAAAGCGATCACAATTACCATTAATTTGGAATTATTAGGTAATGCAACTTTAAATATTTCATAATGCTGCATTTCCTCCGCAAAACATGCAATTTAAATGCAACAAAACTGATAGATACCCACCTAGCATTAAATAAATTGTGTAAATATTGAATAGAGACCTGTATGAAACAGTGAGTAGGTTGCCAGAAAGTACTTGTTAAAGTGTTCCTTCTCTAGGCTTTTCTCTCTCTCTCTCCAAGGCCACTAACAGAGGGAAGTGCCGTTTTAAATGTGATATGAATTTTTTATCCGGTTCATTCTTCTTGGCATTTTATCATAAGGTCATATTCTCAATTATCAATAGTAGATTTTTTATATATTAACTTATTCGGGTGAAATTTCATAATCGGGTTCATATTGGCGTATGTTAGCTTGCATGATTTGCTGAATAATTATGTATGGATTTGTTAATTACTTCAAATGACACTTTGACAGATCAAAAGTTATGCAGACGATATATTCAGATCTTGTGTCGTACTTTATGTCGTAAGTATTGCCGATTTCTTTTATTTAATACATGCTAAATACAGCTCAACTTATGCAGAATATGTTTGAAAACAAAACAATACAGCGTATGTAGTAGCCAGCATACACTCATCATTTAAATCCGATCGAGCATATCTAAAACACACTCTAACGCCAAATTGCATGCCACTGTTGATGTGTGCGGTACTTTGATACTATATCAGATTTTGAAGAGAGAACTCCTTAACTCTTATCGACAACCTCATTGAATCCGTGGAAAACAGATATTGTACAATATTAACTATTCTGGGAGCGCACACACCATATAAAGTATAGTACATTCTTTTCAAACATCATATATTTGTCATTTAAAGTTACTCAAATTGGTGCAGAGCGTCTCATTATGCTCTTGACATAATTTTTTACAGTTAAAATTCCGATATAAGACAATTTAAGGTTTCATTTTCTATTTTACTTTTAATACATTGCGTACTTTCAATTTTATATCCATGCATTGCTGTCTTGTGTGGTCGGCTTTCCCATTTTTTTAAACAGTGTATACGAATTTATATATAAGATTTTGTAATTATACGATTCGTTTATTTTCATCATTTCAATTTATTGCAGTATATGGACAATTAAAGATAACATCTCATTTTCTTTGCTTCCACATGTTATTATTATATCTATGTTCTCAGTAATATCGCTCAGACTAATCCCTCTGAGGGAAGTCCTAGTTAAATAATATAACGTACGAATATTTCCAAAGTGCCAGTAGTTTCGTCACTGCACAAAACCTCTGCTATTGTTAATATATTGTACTGTTATTATACTTACTGTGACTATGTTGTTAATCTTTACTCTGCTGAAACTTCTGTATTATATAAATAGAATTCACGGAAAGTATTAAAGCACCAAAACTGACAATTCTCCTTATGATTATTATAATTTTATAATATGTAACCTGTTAATCGATATGTACCGTTAGATGGAATCTTCTATAATCCAGTTACTCGCATTTTAGTTTTCAGGTTTCAAATAAAATTAGCTAAAATCTTAAATCCATGGCACATTGACTAATTTCTTCAACACGATCAGATGAGAAGAATGATAGATTTTCAAATGGATCATAGCAGTGAGCCGGTAGACCTTCTATTCTTCCGTAATCGAGTCTATTGAAAAGGTTAGCATGAAACAAAAAGATATTAGTATCAATATGGTTTAATGTAAATGCAGATATTATCAAAGGATTTAATAAAAATCATTTCACTTGTACCCAATCGTATCAGTTAAAATACAATAATTGGCAGTGAGCCCAATTAGAAAAGATTACTTAATACGATTAAAAATTTCCGCATTAGAGAACGAATCGTAACTGATAAGGAAACATGCATAAGTGAGTTAAGAGATATTTGTCATGAAAGAATGAAAAACATAACAACACAAAATATATGATGCGCTTCCATGATCGTAAAGAGTTCTTGATTTCTCTACCAAAAGCTTCCGACTTGGCGAAGGAATGGGCAAGTAAATTAAATTATGAATAACAGTAACATGATGCAACATTTAACATGCAATTGATAGAGTATATAGTACTTGCTAGAGGCGGCTAGTACTTTAATATAAAAAGAAATAAAGTATGAATTTGTAAAGCTCAATAACATAAATTTACGTATTTTTATGCTAGCCGGCCGCGAGTGGCAAATCGCCAAATACTGTCCCCAACTCTGTTGTTCATATTGCATTCATTTCATTTAAAAATATAAACTTTTCAGTCATCTCATTTAAAATAGATGCATCTCCTTCATTTTATTTAATAGAATATTTAACATAGAAATAAATAAATAAATAACAAATAATAACATGAACCAAAATATTTTATTTGAAAATGAAAGCATTGTTTCTAATTTACACATGTGAAAAATGAAAACTACTATTGGCGAAAAAACAAAATGCTAATGAAGAGATTTGCTCCCGGCTAACATAAAAGTACTGAAATTTAAGTTTTTTTTATATTAATATAGCTTAGAAGAAAACTAGAAAAAACATACAAAAAGTAGTGATATCCCAACAAAAAGTTTTCGGTAAAAAAAAAAAAAAAAAAAAAAAAAAAAAAAAAAAAAAGCCAAGTTCTCCTGTTGTTTTGGCCAGAAAAAGTAGTGATATCTGAAGTTCGCACAAGGGCACAAGTTAAAAACCAAACATCCCAAATCTTTCATTGAAAATGGCTTCCTGCGACTTGGCCGTTAATGCCTTCGAGAGAGTTTTTCAAATTTTTAAATATCTACAAATGAGTTACATGCCAACTACATTTTTTGATTATTTTAGGCATTTTGTGGCACAAAGTACAGAAATAAAATACACATTTAAAAAAAAGCATTTAAACCACTTCAGTGTATTTAAATGCTTAGAATATTGCTAAAACATAATTAGTATCAGCTTTTAACAGTTTATAAATCGAATACCCCTTAATGTATGCAAACAAACTATAATAAATGTTCAAACGAAAAAAATCTCTTTCGTCAATGCACAAGATTTCAATATTATACAATAAAATATAATGTAACATATTGTGAGATTTGAAGAAAGTAAATTTTGTTTTGTTTCTTAGGTTTCACGTTAATGACTTTAGCTTTAGACCGTACGAAATGGCAATTAAACCACATGTGGGCTAAATGATCTGTAATCAAAACTATTGTTTGTTGAAATTGAATGGTATTTATCAGAAATCTTTTACTTATAATGTCTTTATGTGAATTTACCTCTTTGCATACTAATATTAATTTTAATATTTAAATAATTCATAAATGCGAAATTTCCAATCATTAATTTTGAAATGCTGTAGAAGGCATTAAGGCCAAGTCGCAGGAAGCCATTTTCTAATGAAAGATTTGGGGTGTTTGGCGTTTAACTTGGGCCCTTGTGCGAACTTTAGATATCACTACTTTTTCTGGCCGAAACATTAAGGAGAACTTGGCTTTTTTTCTTTTTTTTTACCGAAAACTTTTTGTTGGGATCTATTTTACCTTCGCGACATCTTTTTTAAGGTCAGCCATAAGACAACATCCTATCATTGAAAATTCGACAGTAATGAGAAATAACACTGTATCCATTCTGAGCTGTAAATACACTGCTCAAAACAATTAAAGGATATTGCAGTTTTAGGTGGATTTTGTGTCTGGTAAACTGTTTAGCTGATTGACACATGGTCGACAGACATAGTAGGTTATATGAGAATAAATTACACATGTTTGGCAGAAAAAAATGCATTTTATTGCGCATTTGTGTACTAAAGGAAAAAAACACAATTTGTGCATATGAGAAAAAAAGAATAAGAAAAGGTGTTTTCTTCAAAGAAAATCATTTTCAGTAGGGGGTATGGTTTCCACGGGCGGCCAGCAACGTTGAACACCTTTGAGGCATGGACTCAATGAGGCTATTAATGACGAGTTGGGGTATTCTGCCCCTCTCTTCCAGAAGAGCTCTTTCCAGTTCTTGGAGAGTTTGTGGGGGTTGTTGGCGGCCAGAAACTCGTCTTCCTAGAGCGTCCCAAACGTGCTCGATTGGATTCATGTCTGGAGAACACGCTGGCCATTCCATTCGAACGATTCCTTCCTCGAAAAGGAAATCCTCCACCAGGTTTGCACGATGTGGCCTGCAGTTATCGTCCATTAAAATGAACTTATCTCCGATTGCTGCAGCGTAAGGGACTACAATAGGTCTGAGGATCTCATCCCTATATCGGCGACCAGTCAGAGCTCCATCTCGAATGATGTAGAGGTCAGTGCGCCCGTCAATGGAGATGCCACCATATACCAACACTCCTCCACCGCCAAATCTGACACTTTCGTGCATGAACGCAGGATTATTCCTACTGCCACGGTCCCTCCAGATGAAAATACGCCTATTATCTGGATGCACAGAAAAACGGGACTCGTCAGAAAACAGAATATTGCTCCATTCATTTCTCCTCCAGTTGACATGCTCGGTTACCCACTCCCTGCGGTCGCGACGATGCCTTGATGTTAATCTAACACATACCATCGGTCGGCGAGCATACAGACCTACAGCATGGAGCCGGTTTCGGACAGTCTGAGTTGAAATCGTGGTGCCTGTAGCCGAGCGAAGGTGTTGTTGCCCGTCTACGACCTTGCCCTGGTCTTCGGCCTGCACATCCACTCTCCAAAAAACGGTTCCAGATCCTGGAAATGACACTTTGTGACACTCCAATGGCTTGCGCTACTTCGGCTGGCATTTGGCCCCCTTCTAACCTACCAACAATTCTCAAAGCTTCTGAATCTGTCAAATGACTTCGCTGAGACATCGTACTCATCGAAACAAAGCAATCACTGAATTCCGATCATCGTTGTCTTCATTCTCTTTTATCCAGTTGAAAGTCAAATTTCATTCGCTGCCGCTGAAGCGACGTTTTTGACGTCGAACTCAAAATTTGCATACTCCACAGTTTGAAAACTAGAAAAATTTGCATTTGTGATTCTCTTCTTCTATTTTCGGCAAAAAAAAATTTCGTTTATATCTTTATTTTATATAAAACTTCAAATATCCTTTAATTGTTTTGAGCAGTGTATATTGCTGACTTTTTAAATTAGCGAACTATTGAAGAATGATAGCTTCTGATCCTAACTGCTCTATGATTGTTTTACTAATTTCTGTGATTTTTGTATATTTTACAGCTCATCCTTTTCCAATAATAAAAGTTGACTTAGGGAAATTTATAACCTTTGTTTGCAAAGACAAAAGTTGTTCATTGCATAATTTAAGTATCTTCTGTTGATCATCTGTAAATCCGATGTCAAAATTATCAAAATTTTCATGCAGCATGATTTGTTGTTCTTTAGAATAATTCAGAAATGTTAAAAGTAAAGAGAAACCATTGTATAAGAGAATCTACTGTAAAGATTACCCCCCGGATGTATTTCAGAGATTTTGATTTCTTTAATTTAGCTCCGATCTTTGAGAACTTGATCCATCGAGTCAGCCGCAGAAAACTTCAAAGCTCCTTCAAAGACTTCCTTGTCTGGCACAGCCCACACTTATTTAATATAGCAACAGGTAAAGGTTTGTAACACGTATGTAACACACACTCATAGATAGTCTGCTATACTCCTCTATTAAACTTGATACCTTTATTCATCTGAATTGTTGTTATATCGTTATTTTGAAAATATTCGGAAGCATCTGGGTTATTTTTATGCGAATTTTCCACATAGAATTAAGCTGAATAACTTTATACATTTGAATTACTTTCTTTTAATCGAAACTTCTGTGTATAACGTTGCACATATAAAATATGTATATTTCTTAAAATGTACACTAAATCTAGGAAACAGATTAAAAAGATCAGGGATTGATTTATGACTTTTATTGAATATGATTTCTCACGAATTTTCTTTCATCGTTGTATCCATTTCTCCGATCATAAGCATAAGCGATCATAGTCATATACATTAACGTCGCATTTATCGCTAAACTTCACGACATTTGGCCGAAATATCGCCATATTTGGCGACCAAAAATATGTCGTAACAAATTAAGCCAATTTGGCTGTATCTGACTAATTTGGCGAAAATTCCATTGAAATTCAGTACTGATTATTCTTCTCTAAGCGGGTTCTTCGCATTTTAACTTTGTGTTCTCCGGTAAAATTAGCTAAAATCTAAAAACCAAGAAATAGGGAAGCTGCCTTTTCCAACACGTACAGGAATTTTTTATTTTGTAATCTATATATTTCTGTTTTCTAGTGTACATCTTGACAAAAAAATGCTTATCTCATTTACTTCAGAATGTTCACTTGCATTTTAGTTGAACTATATTCACTTACGACGAATTAAAAAAAAATGAATAATCTTCAGTAATTGGGACCGCTACCAAATTGTTAAATATGCGCATCAAATAATGCTCAGTAAATTATGAAATTGTCTACAAACCCGAATACGAAAATTTTCCAATAGAAACATACATTCGTCTGAATACAAACATACATACATAAGAATACATACATATAAATAATGCATACCTGACATTGTATTTTTCTTGATTTCTTTGAGTATCACTCGTAGCCATTCGACTAATGCCCAAAATCGTATTTTCCGTATTCGATTTTCTTTTCGTTTCTCTTAATTTAAAATTCAAAATGAATTGCATCGATTTGGAAGCTTACAAAGAATGAAAAGTTCGAAAAAAAAATAGTGGTTGTTACATACGTAGAATGTAAAACTTCTGAAAGGGGGGGGGTCAATCTATATCTCAGGTCACCAATGTATGAATATCGACTTCAACATTCGACTCCATAATGATTCATTTGAGGTTAAAAGGCATAATTTACAGCAATGGAGCTAATGTTTTAATTAATAACGGGATGAATCTCGTTGAATTTCGACGAAAGAAATTGTTTAAAAACGAGCTCATACATAGGTTACTACTTAATCTCTTAAAACAAATATTATTTTTAACTTAAAGTTACCAAAATACTAATTCCATGCACTTCGACTGTTCAAAATATTAAAAAATAAACTATATTATCTAGACACACGGCAGTGTGTCAGCCAAGTTCGCCTGGCATAGCCGTGTGTTATTTACACGAACCATTTTGAGCTGTTTTCGTCAAATTTCGATGCTCTACTACTGAAAATCTATGAGACCTACGTACTTGTTATGCGAAATGTGTAGTAAGGCCGCACTAATTACCTAAAATCCAAAATTTTATAATTAACGCATAATTAGTTTCCGAGATAATGACATTTGAAAATGTCTGATAATCGATAATTTTACCACTGACTGCCTCACTCACTCATCAAAAAGATCTCGTATATATCTACTGCCGCTACAGACTTCAAATTTCGTGCGAAGTTCGTTTACACTATAAAACTAAAGAAAGAAACAAAAAAAAAATGAGAAAATCGATGAATTACCCACCTGGGAGTGCCCATTTTTACTTTAACATTCCGTCTATTAGGCGAAATATTAATTTGCCTTAGGAGGGGACGCTATTCTGTCGTCAAATACCGCCAAGTTTCTCGCCAAATTTGGCAACCAAAATTAGTCGCCAAAAGTGATGCCACCTTGGCGATATCTCTAATATTTCGCCAAATTCCCATAGACTTCCATTGTAAACCTATCTACTTACTGCGGGTTTATCTGGATTTACTTGCTTACAGAAAATCTACAAATTGATATATTTTAAAAATTGAGATATTTTAAACAATTCTTTCTAAGTGAGCCCCTAATTAGGTTGAAGGAGTGAAATTTTGCATACTGATAGCTGAGCACCTCACATCAAAAGACAAACCATAAGATTTTGAAAAAGTCTCACATTTAACCCTTTGCGCTCCCACATGTGTATTTTAAACAATTCTTTCTAAGTGAGCCTCTAATTAGGTAGGAGGCGTGAAATTTTGCATACTTATAGCTGAACACCTCACATCAAACGACAAATCATAAAATTTTGAAAAAGTCGTACATTTAACCCTTTGCCCTCCCACATGTGCATTTTAAACAATTCTTTCTAAGTGAGCCCTAATTATGTTGGAGGCGTGAAATTTTGCATACTTATAGCTAAACACCTCACATGAAACGAGAAATCTTAAAATTTTGAAAAAGTCGTACATTTAACCCTTTGCGCTCCGCTATGTGTATTTTGAACAATTCTTTCAAAGTGCGCCTCTAATTAGGTTGGAGGCGTGAAATTTTGCATATTTATAGCTGAACATCTCACACCAAACGACAAATCATAAAATTTTCAAAAAGTTGTACATTTAACCCTTTGGGCTCCCACATGTGTATTTTAAAAAATTCTTTCTAAGTGAGCCCCTATTTAGGTTGGAGGTGGGAAATTTTGCATACTTATAGCTGAACACCTCACATCAAATGACAAACAATAAAATTTTGAAAAAGTTGTACATTTAACCCTTTGGACTATCGCATGTGTATCTTAAACAGTATTTTCTAAGTGAGCCCCTAATTAGGTTGGAAGCGTGAAAATTAGCATACTTATAGCTGAACACACATCAAATGAAAAATCATAAAATTTTGAAAAAGTCGTACATTTAACCCTTTGGGATCCCACATGTGTATTTTAAAAATTCTTTCTAAGTGACCCCCTTATTAGGTTGGAGTTGTGAAATTTTGCATACTTATAGCTGAACACCTCACATCAAATGACAAATCATAAAATTTTGAAAAAGTCGTACATTTAACCCTTTGGGCTTCCACATGCGTATTTTAAGCAATTCTTTCTAACTGAGTCCCTTATTAAAAGGCAGATTTGAAATTTTGTATACTTATACCAGAACACCTGTGGCCAGGCGACAAATCATAAAATCTTGAAAAAGTCTTACGCTTAACCCTTTGAGGTACCACATATGTACTTTAAGCAATTGTTTCTAAGGGACCCCCTAATTAAGTTGGAGACATGACTTTTTGCATACGTATAGCTGAATACCTCAGACCACACGACAAATCATAAAATTTTCAAAAAGTCTTATATTATTTACTCCCCCGGGCTCTAACTTGTGTATTTTAAGCAATTTTTCTAGCCTCCGCCCTTTTAACACGGGGAGCACTTTTCCAACTTTTGCCGACACCCCTTTGACCATTCTTTCATATTATGCACCATAGCCTTACATATTTTATTTCCACTTTTTACCGCCAGAGGCGCCTACTTATCTCGGGTGCTATGGGATCAATCCCCTCGACTAATACAGCTACGGATAATATGTAAAGCGGAGTTTCGTTCAGATAGAGGTTTGTTTAGAACCTCTGTGTGCGCCCCTGGTTGCGAAATGTGGAACTAACTGATTTTTCTAAAGGATAAAGTGTTTTTAAAGGAATATTAAACGAAACCATCGGTGCAATCTGTGGTCACACTTACCCACTTGTTATTTTCAAAATCATCAGAGAAAAGGATATTTAGTTAATTGAATTTGAAAATCCAGGAACGGGAAATGTCCTTCCTTTGCACTGCCTCTTTGCCGGCAACCATGGATAAATGATACATAGTGTGTGGCATAAGCAGATAACTTTTTTTTTCACTTTCAATACAAAAAAGCAGGCCCAGCTATAGGATATTTAATTGGAAAATTTAATAGGAAAATTTAATATAGAAATTTTATAGGAATTGTTGTTTCAGAAACAATAAAAATTTCGAATCAATACATTTCGTTTCAAAACATGCATTCAATGTAGCAGTATTAAAATATAGATTTCTGCCGCAAATTGACAGCCTAATAGTTTGTTGTAGGAAATTAAAATTAAAATTGAATGTTGCTTGGTGAATAAAATAGCCACATGTAAACACATTAAAAAGCATTAAGTAAAGTGTCTAAATACATTGTAACTTTACAAAAAGCAATGATATCTAACAAAAACATAGCTGTGAAAAAAGGGAGCCAAATTCTGTAAAGACAATGGCAAGAAAAGAAGTGATATCTAAGTGGGTGCCAAGTTCAAATAAAATTCACTCAAACTTACCTACTGAAGTATTATAGCATTTTTTAAATTGTTTAGAAATAAAAATTATTGATAGCATATTAATAATAAATCTAGAACTTGGCAAGTTTTTGATAAATGTTATGCCTATAAATTTCCTGTCTTAATAAAATGGTGATGTTAATATTAATTTCAATGACATTACAAAAAAAATTAATGTAGTTTTATAAACAAATGATTCATGTTAAAGATTTGACACACCAATAAATACACAGATACACTCCCGCTCGTCTTTGGTTATCACTCTACCACCCACCCTCCAGAAACCTCAATGCAAACAGACAAAGATACCTGATAAAGAGACAGATATACTTACGCTTGTTCTTGGTCATTACTCTAGAGACTGCACCCCTTTAACCCTTTCAGGGGCAAATATCTTTTATTCGTGAAATGCTGAAATGATTGAATCATACCAGAATTTTAAAACAATTTTTTTTCAAAATGGTAAAAGCTTCTTTTCACGTATTTAATAAAATTAAACTTTTTAGTCCTGAATTCTGGTGTCAATGTGGCGTTTTGCAGTTAAATTAGGTGGGCTATATTTTATCCCACCGCCCTTCAAGGGGAAGGAGCTCACTCAAATTAAGGCTCCCAATCATGAAATAACAAGATTTGATATAATAATGTCTTTATTAAAAATAAATGACTCGTAGGTAAAAACTTGCCAAGTTCTAGATTTATTATTAATATGCTATCAATAATTTTTATTTCTAAACTATTTTAAAAATGCTATAATACTTCAGTAGGTAAGTTTGAGTGAATTTTATTTGAACTTGGCACCCACTTAGATATCACTTCTTTTCTTGCCATTGTCTTTACAGAATTTGGCTCCCTTTTTTCACAGCTATGTTTTTGTTAGATTTATTATACCTAATAAAGATATGTAATTTTGATGAAATTACCCATTCAGGCTGTTATATTTAAAAGGCACAGATGCCCATATACGCCCGAGATTGGCGCTATTTTTTTCCCACGCCAATTCGGCAAAAACTTCAACAGCACAAACAATAACATCCGGGTTACATATCAAGCAAGCTAACGACACTTAGGCGCCAGTTAAGTACCCGTTGCGTATATGACATTGGCGTATATGACATCTGTGCCGTTTAAAATTACCGATTGAAAATTTAAAAAAATGATTTCACCTTAAGTCAATCACGGAATTATTTTTCGCGTAAAATCTAAACTTAATGTTATTTTCACCGTCTCATAATTTGCACACGCATCTCTTATATTTACATTCGCCATTTCAAAAATATTACAATGCGCAATATGTGATTAATACATATATTTCTAAACTTGAAATCAAATTTATCAACTACGACTTTGCATGTGAACATTCGCACTCTTGACTTGTGATTCTAATCTCTGTATGGGCGAGTAAAATTCCAGAAATTTATATCTTTTAGACGCGTTCGTAGTAAAATATTTACTTTTACCAGAGAAAATTATCGTTTTCTTTTAATATGATGTCATTTTGCCTCATTGAAGCATTTCACCAAGCGTCTCAAACTCAGTAAATGAAAAAGAATCGAATTATATCAGCTTTTTGCGGAAAACATGAGTACTTTATTAAAGCATGACGTCATTTTCTGTTCAATTTTTTCAGAAAGTTTTTTTTTCTAAATTTTATGAGAAAATGGCATCAATAAAGATAAGCAAACCTTATTATTTTTCCTTTCTTTACAACAATGAAAGTAATCCAATTACTACCATTTTGAAACAAATTCATAGAAATTTTTGAAATTTTAAATTTAAGTATAACAATGGGAATATTTAAAAAATATATAGCTAGTGTGGGCAAATCTACAAAGAAACAGCTTTCATTAAAAAAAAAGATTTATTAAAATTGGTGCAAAAAAAGCTGAAGGTAAATGACTAAAAAAAGAAAGTCTTATCTTTCAAATATATAGAATTAAACTCGCAATGTTATCTCTATGGCAAAATTTTGAGCCGACATTTCAGGCTGTTAGGGTTGACGAATATTTATGATTTTCAATACGCGCCGAGATTTTGGCACTACAAACGTCCAGCTCATTTTTTGTGTCGATTCGTCAAATATTTTGGACGCTATCGTGTTAACAATAAGTGTAATTTTTGCAGGGAAGCAGGAGCTGTGCTCCAACAATAAAGGTTTCACGTTAGGAAGAAACAGTTCCCTTGTCCAAAGTGATCCCGGGGTGTGTACGACTTCTGCAATGAATTCTTAGTTATCTGATATAGAACAGTGCATGTTGAAAAATAAATCTCGTCATATAGATGATCTGAGGACATTATCATGTTCACTAAAGTGTAGTAGACTAACGATTATCCGACTTTGATAGGGTCAGGAATGAGATATTGTGTGGTGTCTGTTAATAGAACATGCCGCTTAAGTAATCGGGATTATCTGATATATATATATATATTTTTTTCATTCGTAGACACTTCAAAAACATGCAACATTCCCTTTCATTTTTCAAATTTCACCGGACATTTGCCCAAAATTTTTTTATCAAAATTTAAGAAAGGGAATCTAATGCGTTTACCTGTTCTTTTTTTAACACGTTCACGTCGGCGCGGTGGGTCACACTCGACTGTCTCACAAGGAAGGTCTCCATACCGGGCATACTCAGAATTTGTTGAAAAAAATGCTAGTGAAAGTAATCATGTATGTAATAAAGGATCAGTTAAAATTAGCTGCGGAAGTACAGTAGAAAATCTGTAAAAAAATAAACTACTTTCGAATAATTGGCGTGAAAGGACGAAAGCGGCACGCAATTTGGCGAGCAGTACTTTTTCTCGCCAAAAGCAAACGATTTTAATGAATCTGGGAATTGTTTGTTAATTGATTTTGAGAATATGCGGTATTAAATGAATTTAAACGTAAACCATGAAAGAATTTATTATTATTATTATTATTATTATTATTATTATTATTATTATTATTATTACATTTTGTATTATACTTGTTGCTTGTTGCCGATTTGAACGAAATTTTGCCATTGTTTTATTCTCCAATCCACATTTTTTTTTTATTTAAACGGCTTTATCGGCTATAAAAATAACTTTTAACGCCAGATGAATAATGCTGCTGTAATACATTTCCATACCGAAGAAACTGTTTCCATAGCAACAAAGTTGAATCGACAGTGCTCGATGGGGCATATTTTTGAGTTTGGAACAATTTTAGTCAATTTAAATTTTGTTTTAAATCGTAAAATATGTTAGTTAAAGTTCGTTATAAGTACATATAAGTATATATGACAAAACTATGCTCAAAACAAACTAAAAATGACAAAGCTAAAGTTATTTAAATGAAACTTATTTAAATAAATTCAACATAAAATGTTTTTTCCTTAAAGAGTATTCGACAAGCGTATTTTTTTTAACTTAATTTCTTCGCCAAACGGTGACAAGTCTCCAAATAAGCTAAATTTTCATTATTTTTTACGGACGTTCAACCGAGGTTCCGCCAAATTTTTTTTATAAACATATATACCCATGGGAGAAGAACATTCTGTATTTTTTTCAGATTTTTCTGAGTATGCCCGTATGGAGACCTTCCTTGTCAGAGCTGTCAAGTCTCCGGCTTTTTGGATACCAGTATTTTAATACAGAAAATGTTGTTTTATTTGATTAGAACAATTGGCGATTTAAAGGAATAACATTTTCTCTAAAATAATAGTGGTGTGCAAAATGCCAGAGACAGTCTCTCTGAAACAGTCCAATGTGACCCACCACGCCGGCGTGAACGTGTTAATGCAAAGCCGTGATAAAAGCATTTATATCTTGGCCTTATAGTAAAATTTTTACAGCCTAATAATAATATGTCATCAATTTTGAGAATTAATTCAAACACATTGGCAACTTAATTTTGCTAAACATTTTCATTTGATTATAAATGTTCCCCTTTAATTAAAATATGTTCCCCCTATTGCCATTTCTTTAAACGTATTTTAAATAATATGGTATTAAATGAGAAATACTGTAAATAAATATTAATAAAAAAATATTCTATAGCTCAGTAATAGTCTCTCTATATTAGCATATTGATTGAATAAGACATTGTATGTCTTCAAAAATAAAATTGCAATATTTAAATGCGTTCCTTTATTTTAATATTTTTTTCTGGTACTATACATTTTGAATAATAATTTCGGTTCGTTATGTAATAAAAAAAATTATATTATTTTCCATTTTGTTTCATTACCAAAATAGAATAGGTACAAAATAACGACCTCAAAGATTATAAACATCTTAATGAACCTCCATCTCATTAAAGAAACGCTCTATAATTAATTTTTTTGTAAGTTGTATTGTAATTATAATTATTTCGAATACTTCTCATTAGTAAAATCTATAAAATAGAATATTTGTATTATTTTCTTAAGTAATACAATAAATGTGAAAAGATAAGCCCATAGAAGTAGGGCATAGTTTTTGTGTTGTATGAATGATAATGAATAATACAAAGTCTATCGTAATGAATTTTAAAGATACAAAATTAGTACAATGGGAATAATATGATTTGTTGATTAATGCTACTTCGTGCATGATACTGAAGAAATTACTGGAATTATGTAAAGAAAGAAAAGGATATTTTCTATTAACGTGATTAAAATTTATAAGTAAATATTTTTTTTCGAAAGTGGAACTTTCCCTTTGTCTTAAGCGGAATTTGCAACACTTCCATGTATGAAAAGTAAAAATTCCATTGATTGGAAAATTGTTGTTACATTAACATGATATTCTATTTTATTTTTGCATTTTGCAGTGACAGGAAACAGAAATTAAGAAAATAAGAGTATCATTTATTAGGATAGGAATTATAAACATTTGATCGGCATTTGTTTTGCAAACTCTGTACATATACTAAATAACGGATTAATTACATAATCTAAGTTTTTTTAGGGTGCATTAAAGGTTTTAAACACACTTCGCAGCAGACGAGATGTTCTTTTCGTGAACTGCCCAGTAGTGAAAGGGTCGTAATCTTTTTATTATTATTATTATTTTAGATCACCGAATTATTTTTACATTCTGGAAAACAATATTTGCACGTTAATATTGCTAAAAGTAGTTATACAAATCTCACAAGTTAAAATTTACTGAAAATTAATGAAGAGGTTACTTACTGAAATTTAACCGAATATAGTTATTTTACGTACTTTTCATATGGCATTAGGTTAAAAATATTTTTTGAATAAGCTTAAAAAATGTCATACTACAACAGGATCAACAGGCGCAACAACTTTATATTATTCCTATATGTTTTATCGTAAATTATTCGTTTGAAAAAGTATTTCTTCTTATAAATTAAAAAAAATGAAACATATGTTTGAAATAAAAGAATCGCAAATGGTGTAAAGATAATAAGGTACACTTTTTGTTAGTATTACTACTAGTACTAAATTCTGAAACATAAATTAAATCATATATTATAAATATATAGACATATGACTCATTATTCATTAGTACATTCACATTGCTGAGGAAATCTAGGCGCTATTAATATGGTTAAGATTTTATAATGAATGAACCCAACATTCCGCCGTAATTTACCTTGGAGGTTAGTATTAGAGCGTCATATATTGCATAATTATGCGTGAACGATGACTCTGGCTGGAATTGAAAAGGAAAAGTTAACATAAATAAACATTTATTAAAATTAAATTATAACTTAAATTAGTATATTTGAACGCATTGTGATTATTTAGGTAAATGATTTCAATGTATCGGCCCAGGATTGTTTATCTATTCAATTAAGGGTATAACACACTATCAATCTAATCACATCACAATCTAATACATCTAATCACACTACTATCTTAAAAATAATGTTTTTCTACAAGTAATTACACGTATAAAAAAAGAAACATTAAATTAACAAAAGCTATCATATAGCTGCGTCTATCAAAATTAATTTCATATAATATTATTTTTTTATGAACTTCAAATAATGCATATTAACTTTAGTAATCGATTTTTTGAGTCTTACAATAGTTTTATGTGTTATAAAAAGATTCGTTATTAAAAAATTAAATTATTACTGAAATTAATTATATATATTTCAAATGAGTGAATATTAGTAATAATAAATATTACATACATTGCGTATACATATAAACACGTACTTTATAGTCGGCACACATTCACTGTGAAACATGTGTATAACCCCTAGTGGCCTAACCGCCAACCAATCAAAAAGAAATTTTATATATACTTAATTGAAGGTATGCGCTCGAGATCGTGACGACTTAAAACAATAGAGCTTTCACGGTTACGGTTACGGGGAAGAAATTTGAAATTTTCGAATGACAACACCCACTTTTTTCATGCGCAAATTCATCAACGCATTCATAAACCATAAATGGCTTTGGAATGATACACGTACGATAAAAATTGTCTGCCTAAAACACATGCAAAAAGAGCATTGAAAAGAACCAATGGCAGCACAAGAGAGAAGAGCAAAAAAAATAATTTATTTGAATTAGCAGTTTTCAACATGCCTACCTTCGCAGGCAATAACACATTGTATGCGAGAAACTGATGAAACAATGCCGAACGTAACATCTCTGAAAATAATCTGTACAACTTCACGTTTAATAGCATTTTTCAATTTCCTGGATTTGATGTGTACACATTTGATTTAAGATAACCCCAGAACCTGCAATCCATTGGAGTGAGATCGGGGGATCGTGGTGGCCACGAAACTGCAAACGCACGAGAGATGATTTTATCATCAAAGTGCTGTTGCAGCACTTATCGAATAGATGTGGCGACGTGTGCAGACGCACCATCTTGCATCCATACAATATCATTAACGACATTTTGCTGCTGCAATTCTGCAATTATGTAATTTTACAACATTGATGTATGCCGAGCCCTTGTAATGCAGCTTGTTTTCATACCTGAGAGAGTGACCTCCTCGAAGAAGTACGGATCGAGAACGAATATGTTTGCGTTGCCGCACACGACAGTCACTTTAGCCTCGTGTAAAGGCGTTGGTGTCACATCGTGAGGATTTTCTTCAGCCCAGTGAACGCAGTTCTTGGAGTTGACGTTCACTTTTAAAAAGAAATGTGCCTCATCCATACATAATATTCGCAATGGCCAGCCGTTATCCTCATCATATCTGGTGAGAAAACAATTTGCAATGTCGAAACGGTGTTGCTCGTCTCCAGGTTGCAACATCTGGACGCGCTGAATCGATAGGGAAACACCTGTAGAGCAGTGTGCAGAATCTTGAGTATTGTTGTTTTTGGTACATCAAATCAGCTTACAACATTTTTTGCAGTATGTAATGGATTTGCAGTAATCTTGTTATGCACTTCCGCAACAACTTCAACAGGAGCATATGGTCATCGGGATCGTGGTCGATCACATGTGCATCCAGTTTCGTCAAATTTTTTCACCAAATCTCGTACAGTTTTTACGGAACATAGGCCTTGTCGTAACTTATGATTTCGGCGATAAACTCTAAGTGATTCAGCTGCATTTTTCCGCTCAGATAAAACAGCTTTATCAATTCACCTTGTTGTTTTATTGTAAGTGTCATCTTGTTAGCACGTACGAACAACTGATTTAAGAAACAATCTTCCCACACAGTTTATTAAAAACTTTCAACACAAATTGATTTCAATATGGTGTTCTGTAATTGATGCTTCTACTAATATCTATTTCTGTGAAGTATGCAAAGTGCGTCAGTTCACCTCGTCTTTGAATCGTCATAGGTCTTTACAATGCTCTCTTTTCCATATGTTTTATGCCGGTGTAACGACCATAAATATCACTTGGAATGCGTGATTTTTCGTAAGATGCGAAACCCCAAATAAACTCTAGGCACACGTTGAGACACGAAAGTAGGGCTTGCTCCTAAATTCGAGTCCTTTTTACTTGCATCTAACTGACTTCACTATCGTACCGAAGGAGTATCTACATGTTTTTCTTTAGTCGAATTTTTATTTCACTTGTGAACTGAGTAATGTTGTAAAATTTGGTTTAAAATATGTTTTTGAGTTGCGTTTGTGTGCTCCTAGTGAAAATAAAAACGCAATAATTTGATTTAGAGTGCTTAAAATATCGTTACACAGCAACTGATTAGAATTGAATGCAACGATAATACACGCGCAATTTTAGTCGTAATTGTATCGTTCCAACGCCATTTATGTTTTTTAATGCGCTGATGAATTTGCGAGAGAAATGAAAAGGGTGCTGTCATTTGAAAATTATTTATTTTCACCTTAACAGTAACCGTGACAACCCTATTGTTATCATCACAATCACAAACGCATACCTTTAAATAACGAAATCTTAAATTTCCTTTCGATTGGTTGAACTGTTAGATCATACATACATACATATATATATATATTATTGCTCTTAAAAGCTTAAATTTTCAAGTAAGTTTTAAATTTGTATGAAATCTCAATTCATAATAGATTTTTAACATATCGGAATTTTAACATTGACAGTTCTGCGCATTGTTCTTTGTGCATATTCTAGTACCACAAACTGGGAATTTTTTTTAAACAATTCGAAGTGCAGTTTGATGTTCGTATCTTTTTACTAACTCAATTTAACCAAACAGAAGTTTTATGTTTAACCTAATATGAAAAACTTACATTTCGCTGCAGATTTTAGTTTACCGCGATAGTGCGGTATCGCATGTTTATTGTGATCTAATGATTAATCTGGTTTACGTTTTCTTTTTAATTTGTTTTGAGTAATCAATTACCAACTGTAGCAAAATTGCCAGTAGATATTTTCCATTTTCATGGCAAACAAATGAGCATTGTTGAGACAGCTTTTTAAAATATCAAACTTTAAAATTTAAAATCATACGAAGGCAGTAAAATAAGCTACAGATTTCAAACAAATTTCCTTCTAAAGTTTTTTTTTCCTATTCGAGGATTTAAAGTTTGATATTATGCAATACTTAGAAGTAATATGAGAGCAGTAAAACGAATACGACACCACCAATTGCTGAGTCTGCTTAGTAGTTCACATTTTATTTTTTTTAATCCGTTCCTATAAACTTTTAAAATTTTCTAATCATAGGACGGCCATTTATCCTGCAGATATCTTATTTTAAATGTCTTAACATAGAGGCACACAGATAGTTAATTGCATAGCCTGCATGAGTATTGTTTATAAGTTTATCACCACTATTTTTCAAAAGGAAATCTTTCCCTGTTTATACCAGAATGTATGTTAACTTTCTGTGATTAAATAAGGCAGCGATATTTGAAAATGTCGGTAAAAAAATTAACAAATCTGAAATTGTATATCAAATGTGTAAAATGAGGTGCATGCGTCCTATAACTAGTTTTATAAATGTTCAGATCTTGGTGCCATAGCTGTTGCACTCTAATGCAAAAATAGATTAATACAAAATTTATTACGATTATATATATTCAAGGCTTACGCTTATCTCGACAAATCCCAGAGAGGAAAATTTGACGATAAAGCAATTGAAAGAATTTTTGTCGGTTACGACAATAGATCCAGAGGTTATAGGATCTATACTGTAAACAATAAAATAATATGAGCAAGAACCGTCAAATTCCTAGAACACATTAATTCAAACACAACAACTCCAAATGGTAATCGGAAAATTAAAAATAAGGTCCAGAAATAACCCAAAAAAGCAGGGGGAAATTTCTAAGAAATTATTATAAACAAGTAAGGAAATAAGCAAATAGACAGTGAGGAAACTACAACAAATGAACTTAGAAGATCACAAAGATCGAATAGGGGTGTTCCACCTGATAGACTCATATATACTACTAAAGAAAATAAAATTGTAGAACCAAAAGAATTTAAGGACATAGAAAACTTGAATAATTCATATGATAAAATTCAATGGTACAAAGCAACTAATGAAGAAATTTCTTCGTTAATGAAAAATAATACTTGGGATTTGGTTGATCCACCAACTGGCGTAAAAGTAATAGGAAATAAATGGATGTTTACAAGAAAATATAATTCTAACGGAAAAATTAATAAATACAAAGAGCGTTTGGTAACTAAAGGTTCTTTTCAAAAATTTGGCTGCGATTACTATGAAATCTTTGCACCAGTAGTAGCCTATACAACGTTAAGAGCTTTTCTAGCATGTGCATCTCACAAAAATTTAACTGTAAACCAATTAGACATTAAGACCGCGTTTCTCCATGGAAATTTAGAAGAAGAAGTTTGTATGTCGCAACCAGAAGAACATATTAAACCGGGAGAAGAAAGTAAAATTTGTAAGCTAAGAAAAGTTATCTATGGATTAAAACAAGCAGCAAGAACATGGAATATTAAAATAGGTGAAAGATTAAACAAACTTGGTTTCGTGCAAAGCACCACTGATCCATGTCTCCTCACGCGGAAAACTAACGGTAATAAAACTTATAGCATCATTTACGTTGATGACCGTTTGATTTCAGAGATACTAAGGAAATAAATGAAGCAATGAAACAACTTAATAAAGAATATAGATAGTAATATAATAGAAAGTATATAGAAAGAAGATATGAAGTCAAAAATTGAGGAATGGTAAATTACTATTTAGTATAAACATAAACCGAATTAAGGAAGGAATTTTTGCACTCGATCAGAAAAAATAAAAGAAAAGAACTGATTGAAAAATTTAATTTAAAGGATGCTAAACCTTGTGATACTCCGATGGAGGCAGGTTACTTAAATATAAATGAGGATGAGAAATTATTACCTATTAATCATAAATATCGACAAGCCACTGGGCATTGCTGTACATAGCTACAATAACTCGTCCAAATATTTCAGCGGCTATTAACATCCTTAGTCGCAGAAACGAGAAACCAAGAGAAAAAGATTGGAATTCACAACACAGGAATTAAAATTAATTGTAAGGAATGAAATTGATCCGATTCTAACAACTTATGCAATTTCGAACTGGGCAGGAGATAAAACTGACTGAACTGGCAACTTAAGTAAATATACATCTATTTCCTGGTCAACTAAAAAGCAAAATTCAGTTGCATTGTCATCCGCTGAGGCTGAATATATCGCCGCAGCCACATCAACACAGAAAAAAATTTGGTTAGTCAATCTATTAAATGATTTAGATCTACAACAATATCTACCAATAATTCTGTATGACGATAATATGCCGTGCATCAAGATGACTCAAAATTACAAACAACATTCAAAGACTAAACATGTGAATATAAAATTTAATTGTATTAAAGATTTAAGGGGAAAGGAAATTATAGAACTGGAATATTGTCCTAGTAAGGAAATGGCAGCAGATATCTTACCAAGCCTCTGCTCAATACTCACTTTATCGAACACAGAGATAATTTGAATTTAAAAACTATTGCAACTTCCGAACTCAAGCAGGGGTGTTAGAAATAAAAGTGATTTACTGAAATTACAAGACGTTGTGAAATAATCTCATATGAGAGATGCAATAGAGACGCAATCGGTTTATCCGATGAAATGAAAAAACTTTTTCCCTCTCCAGCACGTGTGATGAAGAATTTCCCACATCTGTTGAATAGTATAAAACTTACTCTCTGTGTTGCAATCTTAAAAGGACTAATGAACTCAAGAGAACTTTTTCGTTAGTCTCCAATTTTTAAGCCTTAAGCTCAACACGGGAGAATATACGTCTGCACTTTAAACATATAAATTAAACATGTGAACTATATAATCTTTATAAATGTATCTTTTATTTAATCCTTTATCTTTTCATTAAATTAGAAGTAGATCGTGTTATCAACACAAGTGTGCCTGTGTATTTTTCTGAAAACCATAATTGGATTTTGTGTGCTTTATTACCCTCTTACGGATTACTTATTTTCCTCTCGGATTACCATCTACGTTTGACCAATCAAGGTAGGAGCATGAACTTATATAACTCTTTTGCGAAAACTTCTTTATGATTTAAACTGTTGTTTAAAAACCAAGCGGATGAGAAGCAAAGTTATTAGTCTGCCGTTGTTCATATTTCCCAAATAAATAAGATCAGTTAAACATGTGAAAATCAGTTTATATAAAATGAAATAAGTAAACAATTTCGTTGCCTCCTGAAATTTCCTCACGTCACTATAAGAAAATTGTGTTAAATAAGACTTTTCAATTGGGTCGTTTTAAATCTGACGTAACTTTCAGCAAAGTTTTGTTTCTCTTTTTAATATTAACGTGAAAATATTTTTCTTATTTGAAAGAAAATATTATTATTTCGGATTATTTGGGCTGTCTTAGAATTGGCAACAATAGTTTAAAAGGTCATCCCAAAATATGAAATAAATCTCTCATGTAAATATATTTTTAAATTGAATCTGTTTAACTGTAGATTTAAATAACCTAAACAGAGTGTTCCATTTTCAGACGTTTAAAAATGTCTTACTTTTTTCAGATACTTCAATCATATAAATCGCTACCATTTTTTGTAAGCATTATACGTAGCGATGTTTGATCCCGTTGAATCCTGGAAAAATATTTGGTCATTATCCAGCCCCCCCCCCCCCCCATCCCTCATACAACCTGATTTTAGCGTCTTGGTATGGAATCTTCGTAAAGCTGATATTTTATATCTTTTTCGACATCAGACTGATTATAATATTTTGAACTTCAGAAGTAGAAAAAGATTGAAAGCACAAAATTTTTATCTAAATACAGTAAAATCTCTCAATGGCCGGCACATCGGGACCGTTGAATTTGTAGGCCAATCGGAGATGCCTGGTTTTCTGAGGTAAAAGTACATAAAAAATTTGCATGTTGTGAATAAAAAAATGGTCTTTCCTAAAAATTGCAGTCCTCTAATTAGGAATGTCCGTCATGGAAATTTTCTTGCAAAATCTAATTATAACTTTTCTAATATTCATTTTAAATTTCAATTTACCTTTTTATTAAAAATAATCAAAAAATCAATATTAGATTTGGTTTCAAATCAAATATATATGTATATTTTTACTGGCAGTATTACAGTTACTCGTAGATTAACGGCATATAATGCATGAGGCTTATAACTACGTCATAGACTCCACCAGTGGCCTAGAGGTTCTTCTCTCGAAGCTGGTAGACGGGAGGTGCTGGATTCGATCCCAATCGCACCCGTCGGCCTAATCGTTTGGAGTTTTCGTGGTTTTCTTCGAACCTCGGTTTTCCAAGCGTAAATACGGATTAGGCTCCCTTAGAAAGACGCCTACGGAGGGCGCTCCCATCCCCTTAGGGCCTATATCCCTCGTGCTGATAATTGGCCGTCATAAACACAACCAATCTATAATTACGTCATGTATTTTCATGTACATTATTTATCTTATTTTTAATCTGTCGTTGAGAATAGATAGGGGGCTGATTAATTATACAATGCGCTTACCTCAAGAAGTAAAGATATTTTTAAAAGCATTAGACGATCTTTTAAACCTTTTTATTTTTACCCGACTACGGCAAAGCCAAAGGAGGGTTATGATTTTGACAGGCTATGTATGTATGTATGTATGTATGTATGTATGTATGTATGTATGTATGTTCATCTGTTCCCTCGTAACTTCTAAACCACTAATCAGAATTCGACAAATGACATATCATTAGAAGCGTCTTAATTGTCCGCTGGTTATAGGCTATATAGATTTTCACCAAATTCAATGTGGCGCCTTCTAGCGGACAAAATATACAGAGTAAAAAAATAAAGTTAAGCTAGATATGCCGTGTTTGGTATCATTTTAAAGCGCTTCACTTCAAAACCATAGAGGGTTTGTTTATAAGTGCCTTGGATCATAATAAGTTGCTTAAAAATCCACATGACAGTCAATCGTTAGCAGAATTAGATAGATTAAGAAATCTTCCTAGGTCATCTTAATACATGAAACCTTCAATCTACATTACACATTTACACATTACACTAACGACCTCATCCACTAATCGGTCCATTACCCATTTGCTGCCATCGACGGATATGTGCGTCACTACTACCAAATACTGGAAGCGTCATACGTCAAAAAATAAAGTTAAGATAAATATGCCGTGTTTGGTATCATTCAAAAGCGCTTTACTTGTACATTTTGAATATATCTATATATTACTAGCATTTGCTTGTGACTTTACCTGTATTCATGGGGTACTTTTATACTTTTTCAGCGTAGTTTTTTGTCGTAGTTGGGTTTTAGTTTTTTTACTTTATCTTGTTACTCTTTTTATTTTGACTTGAGATCGGTTACTGGCAGATAACCATTACCACATTTCCTTGAATACAATAGAATCAATTTAGTTTAAAATGTCTTTCTTTTACACATATATTACATTAAATTTGTGAAAAAAAGATGAAAATCTAGAATATATAATTTGTAATACAAGGCAACCACATAAGTCTGAAAATATATACTCCTAAAATTAGTGGGTTTTTTTCGCAAACAGATTCAAAACTAAATTGAATTTCATGTAATATTTTATATCTACCCTATATATATAAAATCCTAATGAAACGAATTTATGAAACGGATATTGTGAAACGACTGAAATGTAACCAATTTTTGAAACTATTCTATAAAACGACTGATTTAACAACTGATTATGTTTCACGGCGATTTCTCCTAAAATATGGAATACTTTGCGATGAAATTAACACCAATAATCTGTATCGATCCGCAGATCTCAAAACTGGTATTAGAATTTTTAAATTCGAATTAGTTTTCGAAATATTAATTTTTTTCTTATTTTTAATACTTTTCACTAATGATGGCAACTCAAATTTTAATCATGACAGATATTTTTTTTTCATATTTTAGAAAAGGTTTTTAAGCTAATTTGGTGACCAGTTTTCCCTCCCATAAATGCATGCTAAAAATGTATCATGATACTTTTATTCATAATTCAATTTGTATTCCATTATCATTTTATTTAATACAAAACATTTATTTAAAACTGAAACATTTAAAATAAATGGCTTTCACTTCTTTCTTTCTTTAAACGAAACGAAACGAAAGTATTAGGCACAGATATCATATACGCAACGGGGTACCTAATTGGTGCTAAAATTGCGTTATTTTGCCTGACATGGTAACCCGGCTATTGTTGCTTATTTATTAATAAAGGTTTATTTGAATTTATTTTCTTTTTAGTTACAAAATAAGCTACTTTTCGGTTGGCCGGGCGCCAGTGTTATATATACATATATATTTATGTATACATGTATGTATATATACATATATATTTACATATATATATATGTGTATATATACAATATGTGTATATGTATATATGTGTATATTTACATATATGTATGCATATAAATATGTATATGTAATACTGGCGCCCGGCTAACCGAAAAGTACCCAAAAATGTTATAAATTCTTTTGTTCTATAGTTATTAATTAAACGTTTTTTTTATTTATTGTTATTTCATTTTAAAAATAACAGAAAATAATTTAAAAATACATACAAATGTAACTGGTATTCAAAAACGATGTTTTCGCCAAATTGTCGTAAAAAAAAAATCACGCCAACCCCGGTGCGTAGGGACAATGCAACAAATAATGACATTTAATTTCCACATCAAAGCAATGTTCTAATGGTACTACTTCTCCCGTCAACCAATTTCGCCAAATTATATAACTAGCCAATTTATACAAATTGACGTAATTTTTATTTTAAATAACGAAAGAACAAATAAATTAGTGTAACATTAATAAAAATACCAATAAAACGTCGAAATTAAAATCACTTGATGGCGTAAACACGTGTAACTTCCTTAAAGTCAAGTGAATGTACCATTTACGATCAACCGTTATCCGCATTTAATCTTATAGTTTGGCGACAGATTTTTGGTCGATGGGATAACCAAGTAGCACCGTTTTAATTTAGCTCTCGAAAAATAAAAAAATGCTAACTGGCGAGTTTTAAAAAAACCTACTGGCGAGATTTGCACCTGGCTAACAGAAAAGTACCAGGAATTCCTTGCGATCATGGCAACTTTTATGTAGTTTTATTTGCAAAAATAATTTTGATTCTTTAATCAAAATGGAATCCTTTCTTATGAAAAGCGAAGGGATCAGCCCGTTGTTTATTATAGTTACATGACTTGGACTATTATAATATAAATGGAATAATGGCGATAGAATAATATTTGGCGATTTATCACACCTGTGGTTGGCTAACATTAAAGTAACAAAATGGCCGCCTGGAATATAAAAAGCGAAGGGATCCGTCTGGAACTGTTGATGATAGTCACATGACTTAGGCTTTTATTATAGAGATTGTTTTCAATTCTAAAAACAGCACAAAGAATAATATTTCCTAACGATTAGAAAATTATTTACACGTGACTATTAAAAACAGAAAAAAAAACTTTTAAAACTACTATTAAATGAGTACATGTTAAAAGCAGGGGAATATTGAAAATTACGTCTTGAAAATTATATTTACGCGTGAATATTAAAAGAGAAAGGAAACTTTAAAACAATAAATATATTACTATGCGTTTAACCCTTTTAGGGATAAGGGAACTTCTATTCGTAAAATGTTGAAATCAGTGAATGGCACCAGAATTTACAAACAAAATTATTTTGAAGTATGAAAATGCTTTTGTTGGCTTGCTTAATAGAAGGAAAATTTTCATTCAGATTTTTTTAATCATAACAATTTTCATTAATCATAACAGATATATTTTTTTCATATTTCAGAAAAGATTATTATTTTAAACTAATTTGGCGACCAGTTTGGCCTCCCTTAAATCTATGCTAAGAACAATGCTTTTATTTTGTATTTCGTGATCATTTTATTTATTACAAAACTTCCATTTTAAACTGAAACATTTAAAATTAATGGCTTTCACTTCTTTCTTTTTTTAAACAAAACGAAAAGAAAAATATTAGGTACATATGTCATATACGCACCGGGTACCTAATTGGCGCGAAAATGGCGTTATTTTGTCTGACATGGTAACCCGGCTACAGTTGCTTATTTATTAATAAATGTTTATTTACCTTTATTTTATTTTTCTTAAAAGAAATGTTATATATTGTTTTGTCCTATAGTTATTAATTAAACGTTTTTTTATTTATTGTTATTTCATTTTAAAAATAATAGAAAATAATTTAAAAATACATATGTAACTGGTATACGAAAACGAAGTTTTCGCCAAACAAATATAAATTATGCAGCAAATCATGACATTTAATTTCAACTTCAAATCAATGCTTTAATGGTACTACTTAGTTATCCCGTCGACCAATTTCGGCAAATTACATAAATCGCCAAATACTCACCAAATTATACAAATTGACATAATTCTTATTTTAAATAACAAAAGAACAAATAAATTAGTATAACATTAATAAAAATACAAATAAAACGTCGAAATAAAAATTACTTGATGGCGTGAACACGTGTAACTTCCTTAAAGTCAAGTGAATGTGTCATTTACGATCAACAATTATAGGTATTTAATCTTATAGTTTGGCGATAGATTTTTGGTCGACGGGATAACCAAGTAGTAACGTTTTAATTTAGACCTCGAAAAAAAAAATGCTAACTGGAGAGTGAAAAAAAAAAGCTATTGGGGAGATTTGCACCCGGCTAACATAAAAGTACCTAGAATTATTTGCGTTCATAGCAACTTTTATGTAGTTTTATTCGAAAAAATAATTTTGATTCTTTAATCAAAATGTAAACATTTCTTAAGAGCAGCAAAGGGCCGTAATTGTTTATGGAAGCGCAGTTACATGACTTGACCTATTATAACATATAGGTGCAATGGTGGAGATAGAATAATATTTGGCGACTTATCACCTGTGGCTGGCTAACATTAAAGTACCAAAATGGCCGCCTGGAATATAAAAAACGAAGGGATCTGTCCGGAACTGTTGATAATAGTCACATGACTTAGGCTTTTATTATAGGGATTGTTTCCAATTCTAAAAACAGCGCAAAGAATAATATTTCCTAACGATTAAAAGTTTATTTACACGTGACTATTAAAAAGAGAAAAAAAAAACTTTAACATTACTATTACATGAGTTCGTGTTAAAAGCATGAAGATATTGAAAATTATGTCTTGAAAATTGTATTTACACGTGAATATTAAAAGAGAAAAGAAACTTTAAAATAATAAATACAATAATATGCGTTTAACCCTTTCAAAGGCAAATTACTTCTATTCGTAAAATCTTGAAATCAGTGAATGGCACCGGAATTTACAAACAAATTTCGAAATACAAAAAATCTTTTGTTCACTTACTTAATAAAAGTAAAATTTTCACCCCAGTGTTCTGGTGCCAATGTGGCATTTAAAAATTAAAATTAAGTGGTCCAAAAATTATCCAACGCCATTGAAGGTGTTAAAGTAGCAAATTTTAGTAATTGTAGTAAATTGTACTATGTCAATCGTTTTATGAAGCTGTTAAAATTACCGGGGGACAAATACTCTTTTTACTTAATTCATTTTATTTTAGCATCTTTTCAGATGTTTAACTATTCTTCTTGAACCAAACATGAAAACAACCATTGGAATTCTTAACAGCAACTGATTCTGCCTTAAATTTTTGCAATCAAAGGAATTGAATGGAAACCCGTTTACTGGGAGATCGCTAGAGGTTTTTTCAGTATAATTCAATCTTCTCTAATCTTTTTAAAACCGATCAGATTAACGTGCTTTTAAATTCTGCAGTGTCTATGCGGGGTTGGCAAGCGTAGATTGCAGGGGGCAGAGCCCCCTAGTAGTACTATAAAGAAAATCATAAAAGATAATAGTTTTAGTACTATAAATGAAAACATGACATTTGCTTGAAACGCTGTTGAAAGCAGTAAGAAAAATTCCTCGATTTGAAATTTTATAAACTGTCACAGTGAGGGAGAAAGACTTGCATCTTTTTAAAAGAAATCCCTTCATATAGCAGGCTAGTTGTATTATAAGTAAGAAATTTTTCATCCTCTAAACATAACCCGCCCCCAAATTTTTTTTACCAATTTTGACGATACGAAGAAGAATAACACAATATTATTGATATAAATTAATATCAATTAATACTAAATCGATCACCGTTGCACACACTTTTTAGAGTTCTCGGATCTAATCTCCAGGTGTTGTAAACTTCTGTGTCTCTCCCATGCTTAAATGGCCGACAATTTAAAAGGGGCATTTGGTGTCAAGCACACAAATCGGGTGTAGGTATTCAATAAATGAATAAACTATTGAATATTACTTATAATCGCAGAACTTCACATTCCGCAAAAAACGAATTAAAATATACGCGTACATAAAAACTAATTTTCAGTTTGAATTACAACGTATACCAGATTCGAAAGAAGAATATCGAAAACGCATGCGAAACTGACGGAACAGAAACAACAAAGCGTCTTAAAATAAGACGTTTGCGGATATTTTAAACACTTTTCTCAGTTCGTTTACACCATGATCACAGAAAGACATTTACGTGTCTTAAATTAAGACATGTATAGTGCGTTAATTTTCAGACTAAGACAAGTGTCTGAAATTCTTTTTCAGTCAAATATGTGTCTAAATTTAAGACGCCTCTATTTGCAGTGTTGGCAATATTATTATTTGGACTTTTCAATATGACGTAATTTCCCCCCATTTACTGCTTTTAACACATAATAATGTATTTGTTATTTTAAATTTTTCTTTTTTTTTAATACTAGGGGGCTCTGTTCTCTTCTAGTTAAGCTCGCCATCCCCCGTTCTCACAATGCAAACTGTAAAAGCACACTAATTTGATCGGCTTCAAAAAAATTACGGAAGACTGAATTATATTTAAAAAACAGTCTTGACATCCCTTAATGGGCTGTTTTCGTCTTTGAATAAATCAGATCAGTGAAATATTTGAAAATAAGCTAATATAAAATTAATTAAGTGCACACAGTCTTTGTCCCGCGGTATTTTTTAACATCGCTATAAGAAAGTTATCTAAATTATGACATTTTACATGTATCGTTTTAAATCTGACGTAATGTTGACCAACGTTTTCTTTTTCTGTTTAATATTTACTTGAAAAAAAAAATATTGTTAGAAAGAAAATACTATTTGCGCTGTCTTAGAATTACAACAATAGTAAAAAAGCTTATTTCAAATTATGAAATAAATGTCTCGCGCAAATATATTTTTTAATTTAAACTGTTGGCAATGCTATTGTTTGGACATTTTAAATATGAGGTAATTTCTTCCACTTACAACTTTTAACGTATATTTATGAATTTATTTGTAACCTCCGATAAGCTATTTTTTTTGTCCAGCAATTAATGTGTCGTCTCTGTAAAATAATGTATCATTGTATATGCCAGCCGTAAGACAGAGCAGATGTATCATTGTACGGCTAAATACTCTACTGCAATTTTTTAAACCTCTAAGCAGCGCACATTTTCAATTTTTATACCGATTTATTGGGGGGAAACGTACTTTTAAATGCAATTTGTTTGAAAATTCCATCTCATTTTTTTTTTACATAAATCCTCAAAAAATAAGTGAAATTAAAAAAAAAATAAATGCAGTCTGCACGCCGGGAACTTCCAATGTATATCCTAGAAAAAAATATTACATTCTTATGTATAGTTTTTGCCCCTATAAAACTTTTATAATGGAACGTTTTTGACCAACTTTAGCATTAAATATCTCTTAAAATAATTATTCGATTTAAAAACTTTCTGCATCAGCATGTTAATAGACTATTTCTCAATAATACTTCTGGTTTTCATATTTTTGTACGCAGTAGTTTTCTTAGTATTATCGAAGAAAGACACCCGTCACAAAGAAATCATAAACAACGACGGTGACAGCGTTAGTTACTTTTTTTTTAGAATAGAGAGAGTCACATCTAAATACAATATTTATGGCATAATTTTTCTCATTCCCTGCTTTTACAAGTTTTTTTTACAGTCGCTGTAAATACATTTTTTTTATTTGAAAGAAAATATTATTTTTTTGCGCTGTATTTACAATTTAAGGTAATGACATCTTTCTAAATATGAAAAAATACCTCGTGAAATGATGAAACAAAAATCTATACTAATAAAAGAACAAAATTGTCTGTGTGTGTGCGATGGCTAGCAAAGTCTACGACGCGTACGAGGTTCAAAATTTTTCTGAAGGGAGTCCAAAGCCTCTCCTAATGCACCTGGCCCTCAGAATTTTAATATTTTAATAATTAGCTGCGTAATTAATTTACAAACGCAACTCACTTTCATCAAAAATACACTTTTTCTCGGCTTTTCTTAATCCGCTTGCATTCGGTTGGTTGGTTGTATAAAGTTTTCTCAGAAGAAATTAAATAAACCGGGATAGCAATGACATTGGGTCTGTTCAGAAGTGCAGTTCGCGCCGAGCGCGGGCTCAGAAGTTTTTACCATGGAGTAGGTCTTATCGAAGAAAGGAATTTTAAAATAATTCAATTATTTCATTATTTTTATGGTTCAAAACAGATAAAACCAACGACTATATTTCTTTATCCTTCCAAAAAATTGTTTTCGTAACAGAAGTACATGCCTGTGTTCACTCAGATAAAATCCAAAATATTCGGGAAAAGCATCACGTGAAATGGAGTCATCATCTACATTTTGATCACGTGATCAAGGTAAAAACTTCTAGCGTAAAGAAGAGAAGGCTCCGTAGACGTGTAATATAAATCCCCGCTAGCAAATGAAACAGTACATGAGGCAAAGCAGTAGTATCTTCTCTTCTTATCAGTTAGATGTTCCTTGGGTAAGTTACCGGTATCACGTGACTTTTTTCAGCCTCGAACCCAGATTTGGAATATCCTCCATTTAGCCCGTTCAGTGTTTAAAATTTGACAACCAACTACTCAGAAAATTTTTATGGGCGATTTGATCACGTGATTGTGCATTTTGTTTATGTTTTATTGGTTGTGCTTTGTCTGGTAGGTTGATTGGTACAATTTAACAATTCAACTGGTGATCTAAAAATTTTAACTTTTTAACAATTTTCTTTTCATTTATTTAAAAATGATTTATCAGTTGCTTTATATCTTCCTTGATAAATAGAATGTTGTTAATAAACCAAGATTGCGATATCAAAATATGAGATTTGTTTTTAATCTACTATACTGGATGGATTTCAATGGAATTTGAACCGTTAGTTAGACAGTTTTTCAGAGAAGGTTTTAATATATATGTATACTAATAAAAGAACAAAATCGCTTTGTGTGTGTGTGTCTGTGTATGTGTCTGTCGGCGATGGCTAGCAAAATATACCGCACGTAGAAGTCTAAAAATTCAGGAGTGATTAGTCCAAGACGGGTCCTGATGCACCTGAGGCTCAGAATTTAATTTTTTTAAGGCCGGGGTCCCTGGGCCCCATTATTTTTTTATGCACTAAATTGTTAATAACATGCCTCTTTTCTATCCGATCTTTCTTCGTTTTTGGGGTGAATTCTCCTTTCAGTATCTGCCTTATTTCTACATTTCAGTTACGACACTGAAACCCTTGCAAGGGGCCCAGTACAGGGCCCCTCGAAGTTTTAGTGCAGTAAATTGCAAATAACATGCCTCTTTTCTATCCGATCTTCTTTGTTTTTGGAGTGAATTCTCCTTTCAGTTTCTACCCCATTTTTACATTGCAGTTAAGACCCTGGCACTCTTGCAAGGGGCACGGTACAGGGCCCCTTGATGTTTAGTGCACTAAATTGATAATAAATTTCTTCCATTTTATCCGATGTTCATTTTAGGGATACTTTCTCCATTAAGTTATTCTCCCGTTTCTACATTTCAGTTAAGACCATGGGCCCGTCTAGTGTACCGTAGGGCCCGGTCCAGGGCGCCTTGAATTTTTCGTGTGCCATGCGTTTTTCACACCCCAATTTTCTCACTTTCGCAGTGCGTAATTTTAAAGTTGAGTCTTGAACTTTTCTCGCTAGACCAACACTCACATAATTTTATTGGGGCCCCAGGGTCCTTATTTAAGCATTTCCCCAATTTTTTGCGCATTTGTTTCAAATTATATTCTAATGATTAATTCATACCCTATGCTTAAACTTGACTAATCGAAGATCTAATACGCTAAGTACTAAAACGCTAAGTACTAAACTTTAACATGTTTTCATGTTAGGGCCCTGTTCTGAACTATCAGTTGGCCCCTTTTAGGTCCCCTATTATAACTTCCTTAAAAATAGTCCGATTCACTAGCTTTTTTTTCTAACAAAATCATAGGTTCTCCAGCTATTACATGAACGACAAAAAAAAAAAAAAAAAAAAAAAAAAAAAAAAAAAAAAATCAAACTTCAGCTACCACAAATTTTGAATATTAATCGCCTTCTTGGGTCCTTGGTGAAGCTTCTATAAAAATGATCCGAATGCCATGCAATTTTCTTTAACAAAGTTCTAGCATCATCTGATTACTTTAGAAACTACTAAAAAGTATATTTATAGCAAACTACATGCCACTTAATTTCCTGACCCCTTGGGATCCGGTACAGGGCCCCTCGAAGCTCTTGTACATAAAGTGTTAACAGATTGCTCCACTTAATCCCATCTTCATTTTTGGAACCATTTTTTCAATGTATTTATTCTCCCGTTCCTATATTCCAGTTAAAATCCTAGGGCACCATAGGGTCCTGTATGGCCCCGATCCGGGGCCTCTCGAACTTTTTGCTTGCCATGCAGTATTCACCCCCTAATTTTCTCACCTTCTTATTGCATAATTTTAAAACTGAGTTTTGGACTCTTCTTCCTGGACCAACACCTTCATATTTGTATCGGGGCCCTAGGGCCCTTTTTAAGCATTTAGTCCATTTTGTGCGCATTTCTTTAAAATATTATTCTAATATTAATTCATACCCTATGCTTAATTTTGACTAATTGAAGATATAAAATGCTAAATACTAAAACATTTAAACATGTTTTCGAGTTAGCGCCCTGTTCTCAACTATCAGTTGGCACCTTTGGAGCCCCATATTATAGCTCCTTTGAAAATAGTCCAACTCAATAGCATTTTTTCTAATAGCATCTTAGGTTCCCGAGCAATTACTTAAACAAAAAAAAAAAAAAAAAAAACAGACTTCAACTACCATCAATTTTAAATATTAATCGCCTTCTGGGGCCCCTTGATGCAATTTCTTTAAAAATGATCCGAATTCCTTTCAATTTTCTTAACCATAGTTCTAGCAATCTGATTACTTTAAAAACTACTAAAAAGTGTCTTTATACCAAACTACATGCCACTTAAGTCCCTTCCCCCTTGGGGCCAGGTACAAGGCCCCTTGAAACTTTTGCACCATAAATTATTAATAAATTGCCCCTATTAATCCGATCTTTATTTTTGGAACCATTTTGCATTTAGTTACTCTCCTTTTACTATACTAGGGGGCTCGGCCCACTACGAGCTACGCTCGCCAACCCCCGTCCAGACACCGTAGACTCTAAATGCACGCTAATTTGATCGGCTTTAAAAAGATTTCGAAAGATTGAATTATAATTTAAAAAACAGTGGCGATCTCTCTATAAACGGATTTCTATTCATTTCTCTTTGATTGGGGAATTTTAACGCCAAATCCGTTGCGGTACTACTTGATTATCCCGTCGACCAATTTCGCCAAATTCTATAAATCGCCAAACCACTCGCCAAATTATACATATTGACATAATTTTTATTTTAAATAACGAAAAAAACAAATAAATTAGTACAACATTAATAAAAATACAAATAAAACGTCGAAATAAAAATAACTTGATGACGTAGACACGTGTAACAACATTTCAAAATAAGCTAATATAAAAGGAATTAAGTAAACAGAGGCTTTGTCACCTGGTATTTTTTAACAAAGTGAAAAGAAAGTTCTTTTAAATGAGACATTTTAAATTAAATCGTTTTTAATCTGACGTAATTTTGACCAAACTATTCTTTCTCCTTTTAATATTCACGTGAAAATACTTGTGTTAGAAATGAAATATTATTTGGGCTTTCCTAACAAAAATAGTTGAAAAGTATCCTCTTAAAATATCAAATAAATGTCTAGCGCAATTTCTAAATTTAACCCGTTTTGCAATATTATTTCGTGTTCATTTTATGTAATAACTGGAATGTGACGTAAATTTGACGTAATTTCTCCTATTTACGACTTCTAACGCATGTTAATAAATTTATTGTTTTACAAATTCGTTTCTCTCTTAAAATTCACGTGTAATTATAGTTTTTATGACATAATTTTTAATAAGTTCCTGCTTTTTGTACATAATTATTTAATTCTAATTCCAAATGTTTTTTTCTGTTTATTATAGTCACGTGTAAATAAATTTTTAATTTATTTACATGTATAAATATTTTTTTTGTTTTAAGCAAACATTATTGTTTCCGCTGTTTATACAGTTGGCAACAGTTTAAATTAATATCGCTTTCTAAAATCTGTTAAAAATATCTCTAGAAATGCTGAAAATCTGAATTTAAAATAGAAATAAAACCTCGGAAAATTAGTCAAAATAAAAAAAATTAATGCAATCTGCACTCCGGCAAATTCTAAAGCATAAAATGATCTAAAAATGATTAAATTTCTATGAACAGTTTTTGCTCCTATAAAACTTTTTTAGTGGAACGATTTTGTTCAAATTTAGCATTAAATATCTCTTAAAATAATTCTTCGATCTAAAAACGGTCTGCATCAGCGTGTTTATCAAACATTTCTGAATAATACTACCGATTTTCATATTTTTGTATGCATTATTTTTCTTAATATTAACGAAGAAAGATCTCCGGTCACAAAAAATTCAAAACCGGCGGCGGTGACAGCGGTAGTTACTTTTTTTTAGAATAGAGAGATTGCAGTTAAAATCCTGGGGCACCTTAGGGTCCTGTAGGGCTCGATCCGGGACCCTTGAACTTTTTTGTGTGCAATGTATTTTTTGCACCCTAATTTTCTCACAATCTCATTGCATAATTTTAAATTTGAGTCTTTGACTCTTCTCCTTAGACAAACATCCTCATATATTTATTGGGACTCTAGGGCCCTTTTTAAGCATTTACCGCATTTTAGCGCATTTCTTTAAAATGTTATTCTAATGAATATTTCATACCTTATGATTAATTTTGACTAATCTTTTGACGAATTTTGAAGATCGAAAACGCTATGTACTACAACATTTAAACATGTTTTCATGTTAGGGCCCTGCTCTCAACTATCAGTTGGACCCTTTTTGGCCCCCTGTTGTAGCTCATTTAACACGTTGAGTGCCACGGTTACTGACACTGAAGTGCTGAAAAATTTACAATGCTTTAAGTAATTTTTAAGAAAGTATAATCCTGTAATAAATAAAAGGTTGGTAAATTTTAAATAAATTTTCAGTAATTACTTAAAACAATATATATATTTTTTTGTTTTACTAGGGGGCTCGGCCCCCTACGAGCTACGCTCGCCAACCCCCGCCCAGACACCGCAGACTCTAAATGCAAGTTAATTAGATCGGCTTTAAAAAGATTTCGAAAGATTGAATTATAATGTAAAAAGCAGTGGCGATCTCCCTATAAACGAATTTCTATTCATTTGTCTTTGATTGGGGAATTTTAACGCCAAATCCGCTGCGGTACTGCTTGATTATCTCGTCGACCAAATTGGCCAAATTATATAAATCGCCAAACCACTCGCCAAATTATACAAATTGACATATTTTTTTTATTTTAAATAACAATAGAACAAATAAATTAGTACAACATTAATAAAAATACAAATAAAACGTCGAAATAAAAATAACTTTATGACGTAGACACGTGTAACAACATTTCAAAATAAGCTAATATAAAAGGAATTAAGTAAACAGAGTCTTTGTCTCCTGGTATTTTTTAACAAAGCGAAAAGAAAGTTCTTTTAAATGAGACATTTTAAATTAATCGTTTTTAATCTAACGTAATTTTTACCAAGCTATTTTTTTCTCTTTTAAATATTCACGTGAAGATACTTTTGTTAGAAATGAAATATTATTTGCGCTTTCCTAACAAAAATAGTTGAAAAGATCCTCTCAAAATATTAAATAAATGTCTAGCGCAATTTCTAAATTTAAACTTTTTTGCAATATTATTTTGTGTTCCTTTTATGTAATAACTATAATGTGACGTAATTTCTCCTACGACTTCTAACACATGTTAATGAACTTATTATTTTACAATATCCTTTCTCTTTTAAAATTCACGTGTGTACTTTTTATGACATAATTTTTAATAAATTCCTGCTTTTTATACGTAATTATTTAATTTTAATTTGAAAGTTTTTTTCCTGTTTATAATAGTCACGTGTAAATAAATTTTTAATTTGAAGCAAATATTATTGCTTGCGCTTTTTATACAGTTGGCAACAGTTTAAATTAGTACAATTTTCTGAAATCTGTAAAAAATATCTCTAGAAATGCTGAAAATTTGAATTTAAAATAGAAATAAAACCTGAAAAAATGAGTCAAAATAAAAAATTAATGCAATCTGCACTCCGGCAAATTCTAACGCATAAAATGATCTAAAAATGATTACACTGTCATGTATAGTTTTTGCTGCTATAAAACTTTTTTAGTGGAACAATTTTGTCCAACTTTAGCATTAAATATCTCTTAAAATAATTCTTCGATTTGAAAACTGTCTGCATCAGCATGTTTATCAAACATTTTTGTATAAAACCACCGATTTTCATATTTTTGTATGCATTATTTTTCTTAATATTAACGAAGAAAGACCTTCGATCACAAAAAATTCAAAACCGGCGGCGGCGGCGGCGGCGGCGGTGACAGCGGTAGTTACTTTTTTTTAGAATAGAGAGATATCATATTTTAGACTTCAGTCATCGGTAAATGAAGCGTTATAAACGGAAAGTTCAGTGTCAGTCACCGGTGACTAACGTGACGCTTAACGTGTTAAAAATGGTCCGATTTACGAATTTATTTTTCTAATAACTTCTTAGGTTCTCCAGCTACTACATAAGCAACGAAAAATATTGCAGACTACCAATTTTGAATATTAATCGTCTTCTTGGGGCCTTTGTTGCAGCTTCTTTAAAAACTATCCTATTATATTGCAATTTTCTTTAACTTAATTTAGCGTCTTCCAGCTACTTTAAAACCAGTACAAAATTTTCGTATACCCAACTACATTCCAGTTAATACCCTGTCCCCCAGGGTCCGGTCTTTCATTATACCTCAGCTACCACCTTTTTCGAACATTAATGTCCTTTTCCAGCATCATCTTACGTCTACTCACTACAGCCGTCAATTAAAAATCGCATTATTTTAAAGGTAACTTTAGATAAGAAATTTCATCCGTTTATTAAATATCGTGTTAATGCTAACAGTAATTCATGAAATTTACAAGGGGAGGGGAATCTTTCACCGCTTGGGGTCGCTTTATTGCCTCTGGTTTAAGGGCACAATTGCAATGGGATTTGCTTCCTTCAACTTAGATTACAATTCAGCTACTTTCTGTATTATGAAATTTTATCTTAGACTTTAGTTACCTACATTTTCTAACATTAATTGTGCATTCTTTTTTTTTATTATTATTCTATGGGCATGATTCCTACGAAGTTTGGCTCACTCAACTTGGTTTTCGATGGTCTCCAGCACGTGCGGGCACTTCAGGTAAATACTGCCATAGGTAGCGGCGATCTAGATTACAGGTTCATTTGGAAAGAAGTTTGATGGGGACACACTAGGCGTTGCGGAAGGAAATGGGGCCTCCGAAATTAGGTTCATTTAAAAGAATTTCCAAAGATATAAACCATGCAAGCTTAAGTTTAGTTTAAGGTTATTATTTACAAACGCCGGGCGGGTCTCCTAGTTAAATATAACATCATTTAAAAAAAAGGTAAAATTTATAATTTATTTGAATGATTATAAATTAAATAAAAATTATATATATAGTGTTACGAATATTGTAAATAGTGTTTGTGCCTAAAAATAATGTAAATAGTTTAATTAAGCTCTATTCATAAGCTAATATTAGTTTTTGTTGCATTGAAATATCTCAAATTGTTGATTTTCTGCAAGCAATAAACCCTATTGGATTTCAATGGGAGTCTATGGAAATTTGACGAAATACTGGAAATAGCGCCAAGTTGGCGTCACTTTGGGTAACTAATTTTTGTCGCCAAGTTGGCGGCAAAACTGGCGATATTTGACAACAGAGACGGGACCCGTCCCTTGGTAACACCCCTTATAGCGTCAAAAAACTCTGACCAATCAGATGCGTTTCACGGTATCTACGCAGATTTTCATTGGTCCATTTCCAAAGCGTTACTTTTTTTTTATATACAGAAGGATTTAATGGATTCAATTAAAAAATAAATAGGATATTTTCTCACTGTTGTTTTTATATTTAGAAAATTCAGAAAATAGTCTGGAGGGAGACATTCTCGCACCAGCATCAAATTTTTGTACCTCCCCCCACCCTTAGGAAGATTTTGGGATTTTAATTTGGTGGCTCTTAAACCAACGGCTGCCAATGCCGCAAACTTTTCTGTCTTCATTACCAATTTTCTGTGACTCTTTCTCAGATAACTTTTATGATACTTTCTATTTTAATTTCTTTCTATTTTCTCTTCGATTTAGCTGCAAAATATGCTTCATAAATTTTTAAAACATTGAGGAAAGCACAGTTTGAATATCAAAACTTTTGCATTCTTATTATTTTTAGACAATTAATTTAAAACAGAAATTAAATTTAATTAAATTCACAAAACCGTTTAACTAAATCTTTATCCATATTCTTTGTTCAGATAAAAAGTTTTGTAAAAATCGTCAAACTTAAAAGCAAAATTTTTTCAAGCACTTTTTAAGTTTATTTTTTATTCTGTTAATTTAAAAAAAATGTATCCTACTTACAGAAAAAAAGTTCTGAGATAGGATTTAAATATATGCTAATAATCCCCAAATCAAACAGTTTGATATTTTATTCATATACTCTGATGAAAAAATATTGTAATTTTGGAAAGATTATTATGCATAATTTAATCATGAATTTTTCAGCACTTGTAAACGACTATAATTTTTTAAAGTTACGTAATATTCTTGAAATTTTTTTAATCCTAAAAACACTTTTCATTCTTTGATAGAAATATGCAGTCATGACATTAGATGATTTTTTTTCTAACTTCTAATAAAAATTTTTAAACAAATAAGTATTTCTAAAATATTAAAAAAAAAAGAATTTAAATGTATGAACACACATATATCTTTCTTTGCACTTTTTTTTTAAATGGTTCATTTCTTTTTCTTTTTTTTTCTTTTTTTTTTATTGAATGCAAATAAGTGAAAATGTAAAATATTGGCATTATTTAAATTTTCGGAGATAAGGTTTTAATTTTTAAATTGCTAGAATACGTTTTGAAATCATTTGTTTTTTTTTTAATAAAATGCCCCAGGTAGATATTTCGATAGCAGACATTTCAAGAGCTCAGCTGATAAAGGAGGTAAGTGCCACAATCATCATTTTGAAAAAAATTAACTGTAAAGTTCCAAATATCTATATCCGTTTATTGCCAAATGCCTCCTTTTTCAATTAAAATATCTGTCAGTATTAGCTTTTTTCAAATTGTAATTTAACAAAAGATATAGATGCTCATTGATTATCCGTAAAGCATATGGTTAACTCTTTTTTATTTTGTCACATACTTCCGTTATCATCTGAGCCCTTCGTTTATTTACGTTAAATTTCAGAACAAGTATTTTTAAAACTAAAATTGAAGGCGAGTTTAACTTGTCATTTACTTGTACACGACAGTTTATAATCCATCATGTGCGATTGCACACATGTTATTAACATTGCTTATATTTAACTTAATTATTAGCCACCATTTAAAGTATTTTTATGAGAGTTGTTTAACTCAGCAAAATGAACTTGTGGCAACCGTCTATTGTTATCCACATTCAGTTTAATATCCACATTGATTTTTTCAATAGAATTCTTTTAAAAATACAACACTGGTGACTAACAATGGAAAATGCTTCGATTGGAAGCTTTTGTGCAACCTACTATGGTAACCCACATTCCAGATCTAGGTCAACAGGTTCAATTATACGAATAAAAAAATCCACAATCATTTGTTTCACTAATTTCATTCTAAAACCTCTCATGAATGAAATTTTATTCATCTAAGATCATTACTTTCTTATTTATAAAAGCACTCGATTTGTCCGCATTGCCGACGTTTGAAACGCCGCACAGTGGTCCCAAATCGTGATCAAGTTGCCAAAAATAATTTCTGCCTTTCCTATTGGTTGTATATGATTCATTTTTTAGTTTTATAACATTCTAAATGATATTACATTGGGAATTTAAACTAAATGTAAATGGGGTTCCGGGGGAGGAGATTGGTGGAGGGGATAGAAAGGGAGGCAGATTTTTATTAATTTTAAATTTTCTTTTTTTACAGGATTTTTTTAGCAGGAATGACAATTTTCCATTTTTGATTGTGGTGAATATTTTCACTTTTTTAAGACAAATCATCTAATTCAGTCTCCCTTGAAATTTTAACCCCCGCCCCCCTCGCCCTCCATGAAAATATACAGGTTAAAATCTTATTTTTTTCTCTTTTTAATGTTATTGAAAAGTAACAATAAAGAGTATAAGCAATCAATAACATACATTAATAATATGATATGATATGATATGAATATGATATGTTATGATAGGAATAAATATGATTGCCAATAATAAGAAGCCTGAACATAAATTTGATTCGCAAAAATACAAACTTTATACTATTCAATATATCCCAAGCTTTTTTGAGAAATTAATATATAGCCTTTAACGTTTTAATATCTGCTTAGTGACAAAGCCACCTCCGAAATTGAAGAATATCATTTGCGCTAAAACTGACCCAATTAGTTTTAAGAATTACTCTGAGGTGTATGAAATACCATTTATTAGAGCAGACGGATCAAAGAATTGCTATATTGGTATGACTAGCAGAAAATTTAAGTAAAGAAAAAGGAGCATATTAAATATAATAGAAAAACCACAGCCCAAGCAAGATTTTATCAAAAAGAAACCATCCAAGTAAATTTCAGTTGAAGAAAAAAAAAATCCCGTCCAATCTATACTATCCATCCCTCATAAGAGCAGCCATAGAGATTATAACGCGCAAAAACTCAATATGTAAATAGTCCAGGCAATAGAGACCGTATAGATGCCCTACCTAGCAAAATTCATGGTAGTTCTCAAAAAAGGCTTTCTATATGTTTTTTGGGTCGCTGAATCCAAATTTTTAACTTCCCACCAAAATTTCCCCCGGCAACCCCCCCCCCAAAAAAAAAAAAAATTTGGTAAAATGCCCCCTAAAAAAGTTTTTTATTAAAAAAATTAATTTTTTATTGTTTTAGTTAAAAAGTATCTAGAAAGTCATTAAGTGGACAAAATTTGCAACAAATTGGATATATGACATTAAGACTTAGGATGAAGGGGAAGGGGGGATCTGCCTCGGAACATGCGCGCGATGCTGCGTGAACTAAGTTGTGCAATTCCACTTAACCACTCAAACGTTTACATTCGCCCTCCATCTCCCTTCCGAACTTTCCTTATAAGGTTTACTTTAAGTTTTTTGGGTCGCTGAATCCGAATTTTTAACTTCCCCCAAAAATCCCCCCGACCCCCCCCCCCAAATAGTTGTTTTCAACTTAAATTTCTTATTGTTTTAGGGGAAAAGCATTACGAAATTCAGAAACTAGACAAAATTTGCAACAAATAGGGTATATGACATTATGACGTAGGATAAACGGGCAGGTAGAGGGCTGCATCGGAACATACACTGCGGCGCTACGTGCACTAAGTTATGAAGTCCAGGCAATAGGGTTTTTACCTGGAAAAATTAATACTAGTTCTGGATTTCGACTCACTTTATGTTTTTTGGGTCGCTAAATCGGAATTTGTAACTTCCCACTAAAATTTCACCCGGCAATCCCCCCCCCCCCAAAAAAATTGATTTTTTGAAAAAATTGGTTTTTGAGAAAAGCGCGCGGGAATTTTCCGAGGCAGCCCCCTCTCTCCCCGTTTATCCTTCGTCATAATGTCATATATCCTATTTGTTGCAAATTTTGTCTAGTTTCTGAATTTCGTAATGCTTTTCCCCTAAAACAATAAAAAATTTAAGTTAGTAACAACTATTTGGGGGGGGGGGTGTTCGTGGGGGAAAATTTTGGGGTATGTTAAAAATTCGGATTCAGCGACCCAAAAAACTTAAAGTAAGCCTTATAAGGAAAGTTCGGAGGGGAGATGGGAGGGCTAATGTAAACGTGTGAGTGGTTAAATGGAATTGCAACACTTAGTCCACGCAGCACCACGCGCCTGTTCCGAGGCAGATCCCCCCTTCCCCTTCATCCTAAGTCATAATGTCATATATCTAATTTGTTGCAAATTTTGTCTACTTTCTGAATTTCTAGATACTTTTTAACTAAAACAATAAACAATTTGATTTTTTTAATAAAAACCTTTTTTTTTGGGGGGGGGGCTTTTTACCAAAATTTGGGGGATTGCCGGGGGAAATTTTGGTGGGAAGTTACAAATTCGGATTCAGCGACCCAAAAAACATAAATTCTTTTCTATGGCAAGTCAGACGATTTTCAGATTTTCATTTGTTGAAAGAAATGGCTCACATGAAAAATCGATTTAAATGGTAAATTTTTGATGCTGAAATTTTTAAATAAGATTATTAAATTATTCCAATTAGTTTGAAATTTTGTCAATATATTTGCGAGATTTTTTTAATTAGGTTTATAATATTGGGGCTAATTTTATGCATGTTTTCCAATAATATAAAGGATTTTGTTTTATCAATTTGACATAATGCATATTTCATTTTTTCCCCATTCTTTCATCTGTTGCCTAGCAACGTATTTGGTCCTAATAATATTAGTATAGTTGCGTGTATAATGTTTGAGTAAAGCCAACGTCAAAACGGATGAATTAATACATTTGTATCTTTGCATATAGATGGATTTTAGCCCAGAAATAAAAATAGGCAATATTTCATTTATTTTATTTATTTTATTCAAATATTTTGACAAAAAATACCAAAGTTCATTATTTTCATAGGGAATAACATAACATTTTTCCATAACATTTACCAATATTTCTTTAATTGTTGCCAAGAAAATCAAAACACGGAATAATATTTTCTTTTAAACAATTTTCAATTGAAATGTCTTGTCGTGTAACAGGAAAATGAAAAATAAAATTAAGAATAGAAAAATTAATATGGCGGCATATTGGAAATAAAAAGAAAACTCTCGAGTATTTCTTAATATAACAAGATGAAAAGTTTTGAGTAAGTACGCATAGCGGGTGAATTAGACGTCATTTTTCGAAAACAAAGATGCTGGAATAATAAGATCTTGGGTAAAATAAAATTAGCTATTATTCACGGAGGAAAGAGATAGATGGATATGCAGTTTGCCGTAAAAACAGTTTGCAATACGATGTGCGTTATCGCTCAGATTTAAATGCCCTCATTCGGCCCAAACAAAACAAGCATGTGAAACAGGGACCGAATTCTTTGACTTCATCCGTGCATTTTTTCTGTAAAATGAAAATGATCTGCTTATATTTAAACAATAAGCATTCTAAGGTAGCATTTCATTGTATTATGAATTAAAAACTCTATTACTAAAAATATTATTCTGTTTTTTTTTTTGTTTTTGTTTTTGTTTTTTTTTTATAAGCACGTCGTTGTGTTGTGCCGAATGTAGCGGATTTTAGGGTTACATTTTTGGCGTCACTTCAAGATTTATTGTCTGCGTACGGTTAACATGAATATTTTATTTTAAATTTAAATTTTATTAATTTGTAAAAAAAAAAACTTATGCTTATCCTTATAAATCAGAGCGTAAAAAAAATCTAAGATATACTATAACCATCCGCACAATCAATAAAAAATTACGAATGTAAATTTAATTAGACTACGGGGGGCTCAGGGGGACAGAGCCCCCCTGAAGAAATGCAATTTTTGATTTAAAAAGCTACCAGAATAAGTAGCTCATCAGAATTTCAGAACATCAATGTATAACCACTTGTTTAACACTTTTAATTTCTCAAACTTTACGAAGTATCTTGTAAGCTTATAAATATTTATGTAACTAGGGGGCTCGGCCCCCTACGAGCTACGCTCGCCAACCCCCGTCCAGACACCGCAGGCTCTAAATGCACGCTAATTTGATCGGCTTTAAAAAGATTTCGAAAGATTGAATTATAATTTAAAAAACAGTGGCGATCTCCCTATAAACGAATTTCTATTCATTTCTCTTTGATTGGGGAATTTTAACGCCAAATCCGCTGCGGTACTACTTGATTATCCCGTCGACCCATTTCGCCAAATTATATAAATCGCCAAACCACTCGCCAAATATACAAATTAACATAATTTTTATTTTAAATAACGAAAGAACAAATAAATTCGTACAACATTAATAAAAATACAAATAAAACGTCGAAATAAAAATAACTTGATGACGTAGACACGTGTAACAACATTTCAAAATAAGCTAATATAAAAGGAATTAAGTAAACAGAGTCTTTGTCTCCTGGTATTTTTTAACAAAGCGAAAAGAAAGTTCTTTTAAATGAGACATTTTAAATTAATCGTTTTTAATGTGACGTAATTTTTACCAAGCTATTCTTTCTCTTTTAAATAATCGCGTGAAAGTACTTTTGTAATATTATTTGCGGTTTCCTAACAAAAAATAGTTGAAAATATCCTCTCAAAATATTAAATAAATCTCTAGCGCAATTTCTAAATTTAAACTTTTTTGCAATATTATTTTGTGTTCATTTTATGTAATAACTATAATGTGACGTAAATATGACGTAATTTCTCCTAAGACTTCTAACGCATGTTAATGAATTTATTATTTTACAATATCCTTTCTCTTTTAAAATTCACGTGTGTACTTTTTATGACGTAATTTTTAAAAAGTCCCTGCTTTTTATACATAATTATTTAATTCTAATTTGAAAGTTTTTTTCCTGTTTATAATAGTCACGTGTAAATAAATTTTTAATTTGAAGCAAACATTATTGCTTGCGCTTTTTATGCAGTTGGCAACAGTTTAAATTAGTACAATTTTCTGAAATCTGTAAAAAATATCTCTAGAAATGCTGAAAATTTGAATTTAAAATAGAAATAAAACCTGAAAAAATGAGTCAGAATAAAAAAATTAATGCAATCTGCACTCCGGCAAATTCTAACGCATAAAATGATCTAAAAATTATTAAATTCCGATGTATAGTTTTTGCTTCTATAAAACTTTTTTAGTGGAACGATTTTGTCACACTTTAGCATTAAATATCTCTTAAAATAATTCTTCGATTTGAAAACTGTCTGCATCAGCGTGTTTATCAAACATTTCTGTATAAAACCACTGATTTTCATATTTTTGTATGCATTATTTTTCTCAATATTAACGAAGAAAGACCTCCGGTCACAAAAAATTCAAAACCGGCGGCGGCGGCGGCGGCGGCGGTGACAGCGGTAGTTACTTTTTTTTAGAATAGAGAGATTTTAAGAATTTTAAAAACGATTGTAGGAAGTTGAATATTACGCAAAGAGTGTTAAAAAAGAATGACTTGCAAAGATGACGTTGAGGCTCCTGATCTGCAGATTTACTAGTTAATATAATTTTGCCAATAGTTAATATAATTATTGGCATTTAATCTTATAGTTTGACGATAGTTTTTTGTTGGCGGGATAATCGAGTAGTACCGAATTGCGTAAAAGAAACATCCTTATAACTCGAAAAATTATAATCCTATTAACTAACAGTTTACTGCGCCGGATTAAGCGTCTCATTTCCAAGTAAAATATATCTTTGAATTGAAATTTTAATGAAATACAGGGTCATGAAAAATCGAACAGGGTGAAAAATAGAATTACAAATATCTCGGCAACTAATTATCCGATCGAGTTCATTCATGATGCAAAATTTATATTTTGTTATTGTCTTTTATATTCTTTCCTTCAAATAAACAATTTCAAAAATTTTTGTATACCTTTTATCAGAACGAATACTTCAAGAGTCCGAAAACAATAGTTCGGGTTAATCTAGGTTACTGATATTCAATAAGCTACTTTTCATTACAAATCCCTAAGTACACACCGAATTTCAAGACTCTATCTCAATTTGTTCGGGAGATAGAGCGATTACAGACACACAGACGTACAGACAGACGGACAAATGTTTTTTCTAAAAAATATGTTTTTCGGAATCTCCAGACTCCGAAACGTGTAAATCCGTCATTTTTTTTTTTCGATTTTTAAAACGATTGCAAGACTCACCCTATACTACGTATGATGGGTAAGTAAAAATGAAATTGACAGTGTTATGTTAATTAGCAATAATGCGAAGGTCGTTGTGTACGCGCAAAAACTCAATATGTAACGATGCAGCATCATTTCATTTACCGAAAATATGGCTCGAGTTATTCAATGAGTATGAAAATAAATGTGCAATGTTGAATTACATAAACACTAACAATTTTGTATCAGTGCGAAACTTAGATTGGCTTTAAACCCGATTACTGAATTTGGACTAATACTGGCAATATCCAATGTCCAACTTCAAACTACTGGTTCTCTCAAAGTCGCAAAAAGTCGCAATAAATCTCTTGGGATATGATTTTAGAAGGTTCATTCTACATTTTGTACTATAAAAGTCCGAGGAACTCGGAAGGACTTTTTTTATATATCACTTTTTATGTACAAAAATGGCTTAAAATTATGTATTTTTTTTAAATTCCTTTTTTTTTTTTTGTACTTCAGATTTTTGCAATCTAAAAATAAAATTGCATATGTAATTTAATGTTGTTTCAGAGAAGTGCAAAGAAAAAAAACTACAAACTATCTGAAAAGTTCTTAATTAGGGTATGAATGTAGCGGTCACGGAGATCGGTCACTTCGGTGAGGTCCACTGGACGCGCCCTTAAATAAGACAAAATGTTCTATTCAATTATACTTTTGGGAAGTTTGTCTCCGGTGGTATTTTAAAACTATCTATCCGATTTTAAAAAGCAGCCGCCATCTTGGGACAACCTCTTCAGTTACTTCACTCGCAACAGGTAGGCAGCTAGACAGTACTACAGCGCCTAGAAGATACAGTGTGGAAAACGGCTACAAAATAGTGCTAAAAAATTGAATCCCATAAATGTACAACGATGCTGAATAACAAGATGTCGATCGTAGCGCCATCGTAGTGATTTAAAAACGATAGTCATTCTAAAAGAGACTCTTTAACCTATTTCACGTAATTCCTTAACTAAATTAGCTTATAACCGACTAAAATATCTTATATTTATAGTTTCCGATATTTAACATTCTATAATTTTTGAAAACACAAGGTTTATATTGAAAAGAGTTACGAGATGGCGCTCGTATCAGCATACTGCTTCTGAGCATTGTTGGAGATTTATGGGATACAAGTTTTTAGCACTTTTTAAAGCACTAGGGGGCTCGGCCCCCTACGAGCTACGCTCGCCAACCCCCGTCCAGACACCGCAGACTCTAAATGCACGCTAATTTGATCGGCTTTAAAAAGATTTCGAAAGATTGAATTATAATTTAAAAAACAGTGGCGATCTCCCTATAAACGAATTTCTATTCATTTCTCTTTGATTGGGGAATTTTAACGCCAAATCCGCTGCGGTACTACTTGATTATCCTGTCGACCCATTTCGCGAAATTGTATAAATCGCCAAAACCACTCGCCAAATTATACAAATTGATATAATTTTTATTTTAAATAATGAAAGAACAAATAAATTCGTACAACATTAATAAAAACACAAATAAAACGTCGAAATAAAAATAACTTGATGGCGTATACACGTGTAACAACATTTCAAAATAAGCTAATATAAAAGGAATTAAGTAAAGAGAGTCTTTGTCTCCTGGTATTTTTTAACAAAGCGAAAGAAAGTTCTTTTAAATGAGACATTTTAAATTAATTCTCAAAATATCAAATAAATGTCTAGCGCAATTTCTAAATTTAAACTTTTTTGCAATATTATTTTGTGTTCATTTTATGTAATAACTATAATGTGACGTAAATATGACGTAATTTCTCCTAAGACTTCTAACGCATGTTAATGAATTTATTATTTTACAATATCCTTTCTCTTTTAAAATTCACGTGCATACTTTTTATGACGTAATTTTAAGTTCCTGCTTTTTATACGCAATTATTTAATTCTAATTTGAAAGTTTTTTTCCTGTTTATAATAGTCACGTGTAAATAAATTTTTAATTTGAAGCAAACATTATTGCTTGCGCTTTTTATACAGTTGGCAACAGTTTAAATTAGTACAATTTTCTGAAATCTGTAAAAAATATCTCTAGAAATGCTGAAAATTTGAATTTAAAATAGAAATAAAACCTGAAAAAATGAGTCAAAATAAAAAAATTAATGCAATCTGCACTCCGGCAAATTCTAACGCATAAAATGATCTAAAAATGATCACACTGCCATGCATAGTTTTTGCTGCTATAAAACTTTTTTAGTGGAACGATTTTGTCCAACTTTAGCATTAAATAACTCTTAAAATAATTCTTCGATTTGAAAACTGTCTGCATCAGCGTGTTTATCAAACATTTTTGTATAAAACCACCGATTTTCATATTTTTGTATGCATTATTTTTGTTAATATTAACAAAGAAAGGCCTCCGGTCACAAAAAAATCAAAACCGGCGGCGGCGGCGGCGGCGGTGACAGCGGTAGTTACTTTTTTTTAGAATAGAGAGATTATAGGAATAGCCGTTTTCCACACTGTATCTTCTAGGCGATGTAACAGTACACTATATGTCACCTCCTCTTTATTCATAACTCCATTGTCTAAACATTATTCATATGAACTAAAAAAATCCGTTTTAAATCCCAATACTATCAAGTTAATTTTTTTTTCACTTAAAATAAAAGAAAAAGCGTAGTGATCCATCCTGAAAATAATTAGTCTTTTTAAAGCTATGTTATTATCGGATTAAAAAAAAATCGTATCAAAATTAAACTTTCGAAGCGTATTTAATAAAAAAATATTTAGTGTTGTATATTAAGAAAATTTCGCTAATAGAAATTTTATGACCTAAAACAAATAAAAGTCTTCCTATAGTTAGTCTTCAACATAAAAATTTGTTTCACGAGTGTTATAGTAGGTTGTATATTTTTCATATAAAAAAATTAGTAATTTTAAGCTATTCGAGTTGTTTAATTTATCTGTAAGTAATAAGATAAATACTGCCTTATTGGCGTAGAGTTTTTCATTTCTACAACTATAAAAAGTTGCAGAATGGTGTTGGCAATGTTGCCAGTGGGCTACTTTTTATAAATTAAGATTTCTTGATTGTCACCACTTTTTTGAAACGTTAAAATTCACTTTGTTTTTGCCTTAATTAATGTGTCATTAAATAAGGCACATTTTACCACTTCAAAAAAGTGGTGCCAATCAAAAATCTGATTTAAAAAAAAAAGTAGCCCATCTGGCAACACTGGGTGTTGGTGTCATTTATGACGGCCGATTATCTGCACGAAGGATATAGGCCTGAGAGTTAGTGCCCTCCATGGGGGTATTTTTTCAGTCGCAGAATGGAGCATCAAGTACAGAGAAATCATATTGTTTTCCGTGAAAAACTTGATTTAGAGAAATGACCAAGAGTGTATTTTTTCCGTACTGTAGTAAACAAATTTTTAACATATCTCCAAAAAATTATCACTTTCATCATATATTTTCCATATGGGGCATTCTCACAATCTTTTGACTTTCGGGAATAAAAATCTGTTGAAATTAAACATGCTGAAATAACATTTTAATATGATAGACGAATTCCTTAATGATTCAAAATAAAGAAAAAAAAATGGTCAGCAGCGAAATATTTTTTATTTAACTAAAGTTTAAGTTAAACTTGCGAGTTTAATTTTCCTTACCATTTTACCACAATTACTTTCTATTTTCTTTTAAAATTTTACTTATAATGAATTTGCATAGTACCCACAGGATATTCAAATAAGAAATAATAACAATGTAGTATTTTTAATACAAAATTTTGGTATAACATTGTCTTAAAGGGATGTTAAATAAGGCACGGAAGGAAAAAAAGAGGATGGTATAGGGAAAAAAAGGACGCTAATGGAAAGAAAAGGGATGGTAAGGATGGGAGGGTAAGTAAAATTACCAGCATTATTAGGCAAATCATGTCAAGACTATGTGATAACCACAATGTTCATTGATTTTTATAAACAGTTATATACATTGGATTAAATTAAAAAATAATAATAATTTACCTCGAAAAGTGCAGGAATAAACCTTGAAGACGGTAAGACTACCAATAAAGCCTTGAAATGCTTGAAATTGATATTTAAATGCTGATTTTTAAATTCTGAAGTAAATTTCCTGTCAAAGAATTTTGAAATTATTTTGTCTAGCATACTTCTGCATGAGAAAAAACTTGAAAAAAATTCTGTGGCTGCATCTGAAGTGATTTTCTGTATAAGCTTAGCAAGAGGAATGGTAAGGAATCTAAAACCCAGGGACAGAGTTAAAAAAATAATATCAACCGTAAAAATGTATGCAGGTTAATTTTTTGCTACATATTTATAGAAAATGATTGTTCCAGTTTCGGAAAAAATTACATCGAATTACTTTTATTGAAACAATTTTATACACACAGCTCCAAACTTAAAAATCAGCATCAGGGTCATGGGACGGTATAGGAGTTTTTCTGGTATTTGCGCCCCCAACATCGTCCAAAACTTATTTATCACGTTATTATTGCTATGCAATCATGCAATGGGATGTTCCCTGTATATGAAATAAAAAGCACAAGCATATGTGCTAAAATAAAAATTATTATTCAGGGATTTAAAAGCCAAATTTGTAAGAATGCCCATGTACATTTCAAAATCCAATTGAACGGTGTAGTAGAGTGGACGCCGAAGATAGATGTTGAAAAACCATTTTGTTAGCGAAAAAGTATTTCTGATTTGTTTTAACAAAGATAACATAAACTATAATACTATTCGGTTTAGTTTGAACATATAAAAAATATTTTTAATATGATTTGTTGTTTTCTATTAAAAATAACGTGTTGTAATGAAAATGATATTATTACTCTCATGATAAAATATAATGCACCAAACTCTATTTAAGAAATAATTTATTTTTGTTGTTATGTAATTTAAGGATCCTGGCAAAATTGTAGCAGATATATTCTTTAACGTATATTGGCAAATTTCAATTGATGGTCCTTTTTACTCTTTTTAAGGTACTAGGGGGCTCGGCCCCCTACGAGCTACGCTCGCCAACCCCCGTCCAGACACCGCAGACTCTAAATGCACGCTAATTTGATCGGCTTTAAAAAGATTTCGAAAGATTGAATTATAATTTAAAAAACAGTGGTGATCTCTCTATAAACGAATTTCTATTCATTTCTCTTTGATTGGGGAATTTTAACGCCAAATCCGCTGCGGTACTACTTGATTATCCCGTCGACCCATTTCGCCAAATTATATAAATCGCCAAACCACTCGCCAAATTATACAAATTGATATAATTTTTATTTTAAATAACGAAAGAACAAATAAATTCGTACAGCATTAATAAAAACACAAATAAAACGTCGAAATAAAAATAACTTGATGACGTATACACGTGTAACAACATTTCAAAATAAGCTAATATAAAAGGAATTAAGTAAAGAGAGTCTTTGTCTCCTGGTATTTTTTAACAAAGCGAAAAGAAAGTTCTTTTAAATGAGACATTTTAAATTAATTCTCAAAATATCAAATAAATGTCTAGCGCAATTTCTAAATTTAAACTTTTTCGCAATATTTTTTTGTGTTCATTTTATATAATAACTATAATGTGACGTAAATATGACGTAATTTCTCCTAAGACTTCTAACGCATGTTACTGAATTTATTATTTTGCAATATCCTTTCTCTTTTAAAATTCACGTGTATACTTTTTATGACGTAATTTTTAATAAGTTCCTGCTTTTTATACGTAATTATTTAATTCTAATTTGAAAGTTTTTTTCCTGTTTATAATAGTCACGTGTAAATAAAATTTAAATTTGAAGCAAACATTATTGCTTGCGCTTTTTATACAGTTGGCAACAGTTTAAATTAGTACAATTTTCTGACATCTGTAAAAAATATCTCTAGAAATGCTGAAAATTTGAATTTAAAATAGAAATAAAACCTGAAAAAATGAGTCAAAATGAAAAAATTAATGCAATCTGCACTCCGGCAAATTCTAACGTATAAAATGATCTAAAAATGATTACACTGCCATGTATACTTTTTACTGCTATAAAACTTTTTTAGTGGAGACGATTTTGTCCAACTTTAGCATTAAATAACTCTTAAAATAATTCTTCGATTTGAAAACTGTCTGCATCAGCGTGTTTATCAACCATTTCTGTATAAAACCACCGATTTTCATATTTTTGTATGCAATATTTTTGTTAATATTAACGAAGAAAGGCCTCCGGTCACAAAAAAATCAAAACCGGCGGCGGCGGCGGCGGCGGCGGCGGTGACAGCGGTAGTTACTTTTTTTTAGAATAGAGAGAAATTTTAATTCATCGTAAGATAATCTAACATCTAAATATTCTTTTAAAGCTGAGTCATTTGCAAATTGAAAGAAAATTGAAGCATTATAGCATCCAAAACTTCGATAAAGGAAAGTATTATTTTTATAGAAATTTTATGAACTCAACATAGCACCTGTTCCCTTTATTATTCTTTCTAGATAAATATTTCATACAAAAAACATTTTTTACAGCCTACTTTGCTTTTATTAGTCAGTTTAATAGTTTAAAATATTTGGTTTGTGAAAAATATTTTTTAAGTAGCGTGATTATCATCATATATATTATTTCCGTTGTCAACAGCTCTTTCTCTCAACTAATATATAGCGTGCTGCGATGAATGAAGTATCATTGGAAAAGTTGTTTTTGCACACATCTAACATCGCATACTGCACTCTCAAAAATAATTTACTTAAAAATGAGAACTTCCATGTACTCGTATTTTTTAAGTACAATTGTTTCAAAAAGAAGTACATTGATAAAAATAATCTACTTAAAAATGAGCATTTCTGTGTACTCATATTTTTTAAGTATAATTTCTTCAAAAAGAGCATTAATCTACTTAAAAATGATAATTTCTTTGTACTCGATTTTTTTAAGTACAGTTAATTCAGAAACGAGTACATGATATTTTGAAATTGTGTATACTTATACTTGATTTATAAATGTATGCAGAAATGAATACATATATTTTGTATTTTAAAGTCTTAATATTCATGTTTAAATTCTATGTGCTCAAAAATATGAGTTTTCTGATAAACCGTTTTCTTATACCGAATTGACAGTTGGGATTCCCAAGCTTTTATTTAAATATACGTGTATCTTTGTTATAATTTTTAATTTATAATACACACTTTTCAAATTTATTTACAATTTTATTAGAAATGTTAAAGAAGAAAATTTAGTTTAAAAGTTGTTTTATTAGTAATTAGAATATTTAAGAAAGGGAAAATACATCTCTGCTGTTAGCGATCTTCCGTCGCTGATTCATAAATGGTGTCATTTGGAAGCAGCTGGTAACTGCTGTTATAGCACAATCAGTGCAATACTGATCTCCCACCTAGAGAACTCGGGTTCAAATCACTGGGCTGCTCATACACAAAATTTCAAGAATTAAAATAGTAAATTCGTTGCTCTTTACTCCAAACATTGTAGTTCTTCGCAATTCAAAATTACCGTAATTAAAAATAAATGGTGATTTGTCAATTCTCTCTAATTTCGCGTTTTTTTTCATATAGTGTATGTGTGTTTCTACCAATACTTATTTTCGAGTCCCTGTATCTCTCTATTCTAAAAAAAAGTAACTACCGCTGTCACCGCCGCCGCCGGTTTTGAATTTTTTGTGACCGGAGGTCTTTCTTCGTTAATATTAAGAAAAATAATGCATACAAAAATATGAAAATCGGTGGTATTATACAGGAATGTTTGATAAACACGCTGATGCAGACAGTTTTCAGATCGAAGAATTATTTTAAGAGATATTTAATGCTAAAGTTGGACAAAATCGTTCCACTAAAAAAGTTTTATAGGAGCAAAAACTGTTCATAGGAATTTAATCATTTTTAGATCATTTTATGCGTTAGAATTTGCCGGAGTGCAGATTGCATTAATTTTTTTATTTTGACTATTTTTTTGAGGTTTTATTTCTATTTTAAATTCAGATTTTCAGCATTTCTAGAGATATTTTTATCAGATTTTAGAAAGTGATATTAATTTAAACTGTTGCCAACTGTATAAACAGCGGAAGCAATAATGTTTGCTTCAAAATAAATATTTATACGTCTAAATAAATTAAAATTTTATTTACACGTGACTATTATAAACAGAAAAAACATTTGGAATTAGAATTAAATAATTATGTACAAAAAGCAGGAACTTATTAAAAATTGTCATAAAAACTATAATTACACGTGAATTTTAAGAGAGAAAGGAATTTGTAAAGCAATAAATTTATTAACATGCGTTAGAAGTCTTAAATAGGAGAAATTACGTCATATTTACGTCACATTACAGTTATTACATAAAATGAACGCAAAATAATATTGCAAAACGGTTTAAATTTAGAAATTGCGCTAGACATTTATTTGATATTTTAAGAGGATACTTTTCAACTATTTTTGTTAGGAAAGCGCAAATAATATTTAATTTCTAACACAAGTATTTTCACGTGAATATTAGAAAGAGAAAGAATAGTTTGGCCAAAATTACGTCAAATTAAAAACGATTAATTTAAAATGTCTCATTTAAAAGAACTTTCTTTTCACTTTGTTAAAAAATACCAGGAGACAAAGACTCTGTTTACTTAATTCCTTTTATATTAGCTTATTTTGAAATGTTGTTACACGTGTCTACGTCATCAAGTTATTTTTATTTCGACGTTTTATTTGTATTTTTATTAATGTTGTACTAATTTATTTATTTTTTCGTTATTTAAAAAAAAAATTATGTCAATTTGTATAATTTGGCGAGTGGTTTGGCGATTTATATAATTTGGCGAAATTGGTCGACGGGATAATTAAGTAGTACCGCAACGGATTTGGCGTTAAAATTCCCCAATCAAAGAGAAATAAATAGAAATCCGTTTATAGAGAGATCGCCACTGTTTTTTAAATTATAATTCAATCTTTCGAAATCTTTTTAAAGCCGATCAAATTAGCGTGCATTTAGAGTCTACGGTGTCTGGACGGGGGTTGGCGAGCGCAGCTCGTAGGGGGCCGAGCCCCCTAGTGTGTACTAAAAAAATGAGTACATGTGTTTTTCAAATTTCAGAGTTAAGTACTCGGAGCTATTTTAAGATCGGGAAATGCTCAATAATTAGTACAATTTACTTATTTTTAAGAATACTGTTTTAACAGTGTGAGTTTAACTAATATTTAGTGTACTAGGGGGCTCGGGCCCCCTACGAGCTACGCTCGCCAACCCCCGTCCAGACACCGCAGACTCTAAATGCACGCTAATTTGATCGGCTTTAAAAAGATTTTGAAAGCTTGAATTATAATTTAAAAAACAGTCGCGATCTCCCTATAAATGGATTTCTATTCATTTCTCTTTGGGAATTTTAATGCCAAATCCGCTGGGATACTACTTGATTATCCAGTCGACCAATTTCGCCAAATTATACAAATTGACATAATTTTTATTTTAAATAACGAAAGAACAAATAAATTAGTACAACATTAATAAAAACACAAATAAAACGTCGAAATCAAAATAACTTGATGACGTAGACACGTGTAACAACATTTCAAAATAAGCTAATATCAAAGGAATTAAGTAAACAGAGTCTTTGTCTCCTGATATTTTTTAACAAAGCGAAAAGAAAGTTCTTTTAAATGAGACATTTTAAATTAACCGTTTTTAATCTGACGTAAGTTTGACCAAGCTATTCTTTCTCTCTTAAATGTTCACGTAAATATACATTGTTAGAAATGGAATATTAATTGCGCTTTCCTAACAAAAATAGTTGAAAAGATCCTCTCAAAATATCAAATAAATGTCTAGCACAATTTCTAAATTTAAACTATTTTGCAATATTATTCTGTGTTCATTTTATGTAATAACTGTAATGTGACGTAAATATGACGTGCTTTCTCCTATTTAAGACTTCTAACGCATGTATGAATCTATTATTTTACAATATCCTTTCTCTTTTAAAATTCACGTGTATACTTTTTATGAAGTAATTTTCAACAAGTTCCTGCTTTTTATACGCAATTATTTAATTTTAATTTGAAAGTATCTGTTCTATTTATAATAGTCACGTGTAAATATTTTTTTAATTTGAAGCAAACATTATTGTTTCCGTTGTTTATACAGTTGGCAACAGGTTAAATTAGTACAATTTTCTAAAATAAGTAAAAAATATCTCTCGAAATGCTGAAAATTTGAATTTAAAATAGAAATAAAACCTCGAAAAATGAGTCAAGTTAAAAAAATAGATGAATTCTGCACACCGGGAAATTATAACGTATAAAATGATCTAAGAATTATTAAATTCCGATGTATAGTCTTTGCTCCTATAAAACTTTTTTAGTGAAACGATTTTGTCCAACTTTAGCATGAAATATCTCTTAAAATAATTCTCCGATTTGAAAACTGTCTCCATCAGCGTGTTTATCAAACATTTCTGTATAATACTACCGATTTTCATATTTTTGTATGCATTATGTTTCTTAATATTAACGAAGAAAGACCTCCGGTCACAAAAAATTCAAAACCGGCGGCGGCGGTGACAGCGGTAGTTACTTTTTTTTTTTTAGATTAGAGAAACAACGATAAATGTAAAATCACTTGACAGAGTTTTCTGCCCACATTGGACAGTACTTACTGAATTCTATGGCAGATTAAATTTTTAAGTATATTATAATACATATTATTTCTCATCGCAACTTTCCTTTTCTTATGCAAGCAGAAAACGCACAACAATGAATGGGCATTATCCTCCTGATACCTGACATCCATTAATTGGATGTTTTATAATGTATTTTATTTTTCTCAGGTCTCAGGATGTTATAAGACGTTTTGGAATAGGCTTTTGAGATATTACTCTCAGATTTCGTCAAAGGAAGTTGTTTATTAAAAAATTGCAGTTAACCATAAATTAATGAAAAATATATCTAACATAAAGTCAAAGATTTCAGTACGGAAGCTATGCCCGGATCTATTTGTATGGTATTAATATAATTATAATTCATTTTATACACGCTGTTAGTAGACAGATAGATATTGTTCTTTTATGTAAATTTTATTCATACAAAGGAGTTTAAAAAATTCGTGTTTTAATGACTTAGTAGCCAACTCGGCGACCAGTTTGGTATACCTTAAAATTTATGTTTGGGTAAGCATGTTAAGCATTGCATCATGTTACTTTTATTCATAATTTCATCGCAGTACAAATTATCAAACTACTCCAAGAAACAAGAAAAAAGATCTTCTTTAAATGGGTCCGTGGACATGTGGGTAATGTGGGGAATGAGCATGCAGATTCTTTGGCAAAAGAAGCAACCAAAGCCACATCACATGCCAAATACAAATTCTTTCCCAACCCTCCTTCTTACTTGAAGAAGCTTCTAAAATCATCTCTACACGAACAATGGCAGACTCGCTGGGACTATGGTACCACAGGACGGTACACATACGCTTTAGCCCCAAAAGTCTCAGAAAAGAGAATCCTGCTGCATAGAAATCTTTTTCTGTTTGCCACTAACCACGGCCCATTTTCATCATATCTTTATAAATTTGACAGGGTTCCTTCTCCATTATGTGTATGCGGTCAGCGAGCTACATCATTGCATTATATCTTTAACTGTACCCTTACATCATATTACCATATAAGAAAATCTCCAAAAATGTCTTTGTCTCAGTGGTTCTCAGTGGTTTTGTCAAATCCACAATTTTGTCAAAAGATAATTGAATGTATGAAAGTTTTAGAAAACAACCATTATTTGTTTCAAAATGTTTTGCCATTTATAGATGATGATGAGAACGTATCTTAACAAATAGACAGATACCACCAATTCAAAATAAACTCTTAGCCACAAACAACACGATTGAACTATAATTGAACTGTTGCAAGAACAATAGACTTTTGAACTTTTGTGTGTGTATATAATTATATAATATTCATCATATTATTCACTATTTTACCTATTTTTTATATTCTACATTATTTTTAAAATTATGAATCTCTTTCTAACTTAGTATACATATACGTAGCTTTTATTGTATTTTTGCAGAACGCCCAGCTTTGCAGAGTAATTGAGCTTTTGCCGCTCCAACAAGTTTAAAAATCCTATTATCTATTATCTCATGATCTTATTAATTACAAATATCTAAATTTCTCTCGTAAACGCCCAGTACAAATTGGGCTTTCCATCGTGTATATATTGTACTTATATTGTATTTAATCTTAATATTCTCAATTGGCTTTCCTGTAGGTCCCTTCGGGCCTTTTATTTATTATTATTATTTTTTTTTTTGTGTGTGTGTGTGTGTGGTGACGGCGGTAGTAGATGGAAACCGCTGGGTGGGGCTTGTGAATGCTTAAGCCATTTGGTAGGCCTCCCCACCTAGCTGACCCCTTGTCTTGGACCCCCTTAAATGTAATTAATGTAATCCCTTAAGTTAATATTAGTTTTTTTTTTTTTTGCATTAAAATATCTCAAATTGTTGGTTTTCTGTAAGCAAGTAAACTGTATTGGTTTTCAAAAGAAATCTATGGGAATTTCGCGAAGTATTAGAGATATCGCCAAGTTGGCATCACATTTGGCGACTAATTTTGGTCGCCGAATTTGGCAATATATCGACTCATTGGTGGCAAACTTGGCCGCATTTGGGGGCATAACAGGGTCCTCCCTATGGTAACCCCCCTTATAGGCATGGAGTCCCTTATCATATAATTCATTATTATTATAAGGCGGTCATGGTATGGTGATTCATTAAATGCTGTCAATAACCAATGAGATGCTTTTCATTCCGGCATTGCCGTTAAACAATTAACAAAAAACCGCGATTTCTGTGCCACGTACGATAGCGTAATATATATATATATATATATATATACATATATATATATACAGATTCTGATAATAACTCATAAAATATGTCATTTTCATTATTTAAAATGAACAATCAAGGCTATGAAAAGCACAATTGGCTCCAAAAGTACGTACAGTGAAATTAAAAATAGACACGTAATGATACAAATAGTGTAGGAACCACAGAAATTGTATTGATAACTGAGTTAATGAGAGGAGACACAATGCTTTATCTATGGTTCAGAAAACGAAGTTTCACAACATATAGATGCAGTCGCTATTTTGGTCCAGAACGCGGGCTCCCCTACTTGTTCTTAACTCTGTTAAAAAAAGAAAAAGTTTCTTAATCTACAAAAATATAATATAACCACAAACGGAAATATAGAATAACCCCTTTCAAGTTTCCCACGATTCCGAAATGCTTTCTTTATGTTTCGAAACGTCAGAAACCAGTATTTTTTCGAGTTTTAAAGACGAATGTATAAAAACAAAATCCATTTTGCTGCTATTGATTTTTGGAAAAGTTTCAGAATAGTTTTTATTTTGTAATAATCAGTTTTCTTAAGCCGAAATATTGTTTTTTAAGATGCTATCAATTCTTAATTAAACATTTTTAGCTCTGTAACTTTATTTATACATATCTGAATAACAAAAAATTATATTAATGTTAATGTTAAAGCTGTTAATTCATCACGTTTGTCTGTAAATCCTGTTTATGAAACTATTTACTTGAAGATTCATAGCATTCGAAAAACATTTTCATGTTGACAACTAATTAATCTAATATATAAAACTGAGAATTTGTCTACCAGGCTGTAATTCTATACAGATCCAGAGATTAGAAGCCTGAATTTCCAAATGTTAAGTACATGTGTATTAAAACATACCCGAAGCAACTAAAGTGATCCGGAATCGAAATAATTTATAGTTTTTAATTAATAAAAAAACATTAATTTAACAGCAATTTCCTATCAATTTTAAACATTTTTCGTTATAGCAATTGCCAACAATTATAATCCACAATAAAATTCTTACCACAACAATTACTTTTCTATTGCAAGATTTCTACGTGAAAAATGAAAATGAAATAAACAAATCGGCAAATTAAAAAAAAAAAGTGAATATTACGTGATAGCTTTTACATTTTAAGATTTCTTCGTTAAAAATGAAAATGAAATAAATAGTTTAACGATTTTTTTTTAAAGTGAATATTATGTCATATTAGAAATATAATGGACGTCAGCAGGTGAATATTTAACATCATATGAGTATGAAAAAATGTATTGAAACATGATAAAAACCTGATTACGGAAATATTGGCTTCTTTTTATAGGCTACTTTTTATTGGCTTCTTTTTATTGGCTTCTTTCATATTGAGGTTCTCTGTATTTGTTTCTGCTGTTTTTACGTCTGTTATGTGAATTTATAAATTTTTATATTAGATTTTCATTTGATTCATGTGTATAATACGTCGACTGTCTTTTTTATTGTTTGTTTTATACTGAATATTTAATTTTGAAATTGATTTTGCAAAACAATTCCAGGCAACACAGGGTACTTTAGCTAGTTCTTAAAAAATTACTCGTAAATGTTTCCGAAATTTAATAGTAGTAAAGAAACATTGTTTTTTTAAATGCTTCTTTAAGGGGGTCCGGCACACATTTTGAAATAATTTTTATTTATTGAGTTAAAATTTAGAATTTTTTTGTGACAGTTAACCATATCCTTTGTAAAGAAAGTCACATCACAAAACTTTTCAAAAAAATTTTCAAAAAATTTAAAATTTAATAACAGTTGATGCAATTTAAAATCATTATAAGTCGAAATATTATTTGTAGAATTTTATTTTTTTCATTTAAATAAACAGAAATATATTAGTTTTAATTTTGATTCAGGATTTTTTAAAATATTAATTTATTTTTTTTTTAAATAAAAACTAAAAAAAAATGTGTCACTTAAAAAAAATAATATTTTCAAAAGTAATTTTTTTTTCAAATTTGCTGAATCAAAATTAAAGTTAATTAATTGAAAAAGACATGTTCGAAGTTTGGCCCATTAACGTTAACGGCTCTTGATTTATAGCACTGTAAATATGAGAAATGGGGAACAACCGATCATTAAGAAAAGCACATTTTTCAAAAGAAGTCGCTTCCATAACAATCATTGCTTGAAAGCTAGATTTTGAAAACAAACCAAAACGAAAAAATGAATATTTCCTGAAGATAGAAACGTGTTAGATAATGAAGATAGAAACGTGATTTAAACGTCATTTTAAGCAGAAAAAAATACAGAAAAGATTTTAGTGCAAAAAAAAATTTTTTTTTTTTTAGAAAATTTAAACATTTTTGTGTCTCGGATCCCGGATCATTTTTACATCCCCAAATCTCGAAAATACATAATTTTCTAAGGTTTCTAATAGTAAAGAGGACTTTCGGAATAGTGGGTAATATTTTTCAGTTTTATAAATACACTGATGACAGGGATTCGGGAAGCATTAAATGCCCTTATTCTGTGATATTTTTTAAATGTCATTATTATGTTTGGTACGAAATTTTTCATCTTTTATCTATATTAAAGCACTCTGTTTGCTTAAAACAAATAATAATCTATGAAATATGCATTTGAAAATTTTATAATAAATATCAAGTTTTTAATTAAATATTTCCAGTCGAGTAAGTTATTTTATACATTCCAGAATCGCATAATAATATTAATATTCATATTAATGTTAATGCTGTTAATTTATCATGTGGATCCGTAAAACGTGTTTGTTAAACATGAAAATATTGAAATGGGAATTGGTAGCATTCAAAAATTTTATATTTTAGGTTCAGAAAACTGATTAAACACTTTACTTGTATACGTTTCCGAAAATTAACAGTAGCGAAGAAACATTGTTTTTATAAATTACTTCTATAAATTTCGAAAATATATAATTTTCTGTGGTTCCTGAAGATAAATAGGCTTTTTGGAGTCTCGTCAGAAATCATTGAATTTTTTTCGTTTTGTAGTTAAATTTTATTTTTTTAGATTAAGAAAGATTTCTCTTTCTTTATATACAGGGTGTCCATCATTAAACGACCCTACTTTAAAGTTGTCTACAGACAAAACTATTGTTCATAAAGTTGTGAAGTTTTTTGAAAGACATAATAAAGGGATTGGAATTTGTTTAAGCTAAAAAATATGTAAATAAAAATAGTTCAAAATTTCGTCACCAGAGGGTGATTTTTAATAAATTACACATTTAGCATTTGGACAGTTTAGAAATTTTATTTACAGGATCTTCATTATTAATCGACATTATTTTAAAGATGTCCACAGACGAAACTAGTGCTCAGAATGTTGCGAAATTTTTTGTAGGACATAATAAAGGTATGAGAATTCGTTTGAGCGAAAAAAAAAATTAGAAGGTCGTTTTTTAACGAATTACACATTTAGTATACATTTACGATAATTTAACAAATTTTGTTATAGCCAAACATGTTCTGCATGACTTTCATTATTTTCAGTTGAGTTGAGTTGAGTTGAGTTGATTTTTGATGGCCAATTACCTACACGAGGGATATAGGCCCGGGGGGAGTGCCCTCCGTGGGGGTCTTTCTAAGGGAACCTAATCCGTATTAACGCATGGAAGATCCACGGCTCGAAGAAAACCACGAAAACTCCGAACGATTAGGCCGACGGGCGCGATTGGGATCGAACCCAGCACCTCCCATCTACCAGCTTCGAGAGCAGAACCTCTCGGCCACTGGTGGGGCTTCATTATTTTCAGATCGTGAATCGTAAGATAGCATGTTCCACAGTTGACCGCAGTGTTTTCTTGGGAAATGCTAGGAACATCATGTCGTGAAATGCTGTCTTTAGAATAAGATTAAAATAGAATATGAAGTTTCTAAAGTATCGTAATGCTAAATGTGTAATTTATTAAAAATCGCCCCCTGGTGACGAAATTTAGAACTATTTTTGTGCATATTTGTTTTTAGCTTGAACAAATTCCCATCCCTTTATTATGTCTTTTAAAAAAATTCGCAACTTTATGAACAATAGTTTTGTGTGTAGACAACTTTAAAGTAGGGTTGTTTATTTATGGACACCATGTACATTGAACAGTTTTAAAATTTTTGATTATATTAAAAGGCAGAAAACCAATATTTAAAAATGCACAAATAATACACAAAAAGCACCAAACAACTGTTTCTAAATACAAGCGAGATTATTCTTCAGTGCAAGATAGAGCAAGGCACAGCGTACTAGAAAAAGCAAGACTGGGCCTTCACTTGCTTTTTCTAACACGCTGTGCCTTGCTCTATCTTGCACTGAAGAAGAGTCGTTACAGCTGTTTGCTTATTTTTGTGTATTATTTGTGCATTTTTAAACGTTGGTTTTCTGCCTTTTTAATGTTTCTGCAAAAAGGCTTTATTTGCTATGTTTTATGATATATTTTTCAGTTTTGTAAATGCACTGATGACAGTAATGTAGTAAAAATTTAAAAAGCTACTTGCTGTGATTTTTTTTTAATGTATCAATTCTGTTTGATATTAAGTTTGGTACAATATTTTTTATCTTCTATCCATTTTAAAGCACTTTGTTTTCTAAAAATAAATATCGATATATGAAATATTCATTTGAAAATATCAGTCAAATATATAAAAACCTCCACGTTTGACGATTACTTCAAATTATACAAATAAATACTTTATTTAAAATTTAATAAAAATTAATGACAAATAAAAATTTTTGCATAAGTGGATTGAGCAGTTAACAACATAAGCTTTTCAAAAATATTGTGTAGATTTCGTTTTATGTGTGTATTTTTGTCCATTTCAATCTAAAATGATAGCATATAATTCCTAATTTTTAAGCAAAATAGAAAAGTCAACCTCCTTTGATATACGAAAATGTTACTTCTAAAGGTAAACATTTTGATCAACATCTGTTCGGTATTATCCTAGATGAAACCGCTTGTCACAGAACTGAATTTTTTTTTTTTTTTTAACTCAAATAATAAAGGAGGAAAAAACTTCGTGATTAATCAATAACAGCAACGTTTTACCTAATCTCTTGTTTGTCCGGAATTCCATGATTAACTAAAATCCATTAAATATGTTTGTTTACGACGATTACAAATTTGCCATCTATAACGATATTCTATCGCTTTTAGTATTATTCTTTATAAGAAATGCTGATTACAAATGTTAATTTGTGTACAAAAAATTAGTATTATAGGATATATGAGGAATATGTATAAATTTAAATATTACCCGAGAGTTGTTAAAGAATGATGGAGTAATTAAAATTTAGAGGAAAACTTAAGACAGTCAGACAAACAATCAAACCAAAAATGAAAACACTTTTAAATTATATTAACATCAAAGTAATATTTTATGTATAATGTACATTGGCTTTATCTTGGAAAGAAATATTTTTATAACTTTGAAGAATTTTTAGCTTGATGGAATATTTTCAAGCAGTATTTCGCCATTCCACTGTATTTATTTCCAGTGTATATCCAACATTTGTGCAAAAAGGGCATTTGCCCAAAATAAAATGTCTTATAAATTACTTACAATTTTCATGTTGCAGTTGCCTTGTAACTGTCAGCCAAAATAATTGTATTTATTTGGCAAAAGTAAAAGTTAATACTTAACTAATTTTTGGTAGTTCATTAAAATTTCTTATGAAGAGTACAACACTAATGCAGTTTTGGTATACATTGTATGTATTATTAGTTTTCAGTGTTTCCCAACCTTTTTTGGCCACGCCCCACCGAAGCATCTTTAAAAGCCTGATGCCCCCCTTCCCCCCTCCTCTGTAATAAAAAATTCTTATTATATAACTATAACTGCTATTCGTACGGAGGAAGTCTAAAAGAGCATTAACTTTTGTATTATTTCACATTCATTAACTTATCAAAAAGATCAATTTTTTATTATAAATATATTTTTAATGTAATTCTACGAATCCAATGATGTCATATACCTCGGCATTTACACATAGAAGTGCTATTGTTCTTTGGCATCTTTCCTCAGATACAAAAGTTTTATGTAGTCTGCTTTTTTATATTTGTGAAATTTCTTGAAGAGACTCACACATTTTGCATTACATTTGATAGCATTCGTATATTTTATAATTGGATTTATTACATCATTACAATTTATTTTTAACACAGAAACTATATAAATAATATAATTCACAAGTAGCATTTTCGGATTCGTACCTTTATCATTTTTCAGAAGACATTTTTTCTTTTCCCTTATGATATACTTGTCTTATTGCTTCTTCTTTTTCTTATTATTATTAGTTGTCAACCATGTATCATAAGATTTTAAATTTTAAAATACATATGTCATGATGTACATTCATACATGTTGTCTACAGAACATCCTTAAGAAGTTTACTTTTTACACATTTTCTTCTGCGATACTCATTTAAGGATTTATTAATTTAATAAAAGCAGTCGCTTGTGTAGGTATTTAAAATATATTTTAGGTTAAATGAGTTCAACACAGTCAATTTTACATTTTTAAGTATTTCTTCACGTGATATATTGCACTATTAATAGAAATCCAAGTTTCGTTCAATAAACAGTAAAAAAACACAAGGTCTGTAATACTAAAATAATATTAAGGAACCAGAAATATTGAAAAACAAAATTAATGTATAAAAGGTGACAACAAATTTAAAAGGAAAGTTGTATAGTTATTCCGGTTATAGACTGTTTCGAATTTTTAATTGGAAACTTTTGGAAATTTATTTTTATTTAGTTATGTTTTAAATTTTCATGTATTATTCATATTTTTAGTCTACGATATGTCTTTATATAAAAATAAACAAATAAATAAATTGCTATAACAATAATGTAATAACAAATCTGAAACTGAACCCCCTAAAAAGTCAAATTGCCTCCCTCTGGGGCTTACGCCCCACGTTTGGAACCACTGGACTACAGGGTAAGTCTGAAAAATTAATACACCTGTATAATTGAATATTATTTTAATACAGTCGAATTAACCAAATATCGAAACAATATTTTATAACTGAAGATTATTACAATTTAAGCACGAATAAAAATATTTATAAAGTAACTTAGTAAAAGCAGCTGTCATAAAAACGATTGGAGTTTAATTCTAAAAAATAAAACAAAATTGCATGGTTTTTTATTATACTATAAAAGAAAGTGCGCGAGGGAAAAAACCTCTCTTGGCTTGTTTGTGTTTTAAACTCAAGAAAAATATAATTTAATGCACAAAGATAATTGGAAAATTTAGATCTAAATTTGTCTGGTCTTACACAGAGAGAAAGCTTTCGTTACATTCCGGAATCTCTTTTAAGTCAACGAGAGCGTACAGAGATTTGGTGATTAATCAATCAAGGTAGTGTTGCAGGCAATCCCTTATTTGTCAAGGATTCCCTTACTTTCTCTAAGCTGTTCAAAACTTTTGTTTACACAGCTTCAAAATCTGTGAAATAGGCCACGCATGTGGATGTAATCTGGGTCACAAAAGATGCTGAGATTAGTAGAAGAAAGGGGTTTTATTATATGGGTGAATCTTTGACTAGAAATACTACTGGTAGTGTAGAATAATTACATATTCGATTTTTCATTAAATTTAGAGATTGTTGATGATATAAATTTGTATTAATGGAATTTATTTGAAAGGAAGATTAAAAAAAAAACTCATTTTAAAATGAACAATGGAATAGCCTATTTATGTGGATGGGATCAGGCAATAGAAAATATGCTAAGATTAATGAAACAAAGGGGTTTATCGTATGACTGATGGCACAGGTATCATTAATACGAGCATTGTAGAAAAAATATCTGATAAATAATCTCTCATATTTGATTTATTTCTTAAGTTTACTAAGTTTACACATTTTTGATGAAATAAAGGCATTTTAATAAATTTTTCGTTCTAGGATATTTATACGAAAATTTAATCCACATCAAACAATTTAATGTGAGATAATAATTAGTAATTTATTAATATAGCATTAATATTTATTATCGCGTTGAATACAAGTGTTTTTTTTATTATTCTAAAAAAAACTAGGATAAATTAATTTTATTCTAGATACATTTGACAAGATGCAACTACTATACTGATTAATTTCTTGCGACCTGTATTGAATTGAAGTAGCAAAAAAAAGTTATATATATATCTCTACTCTAAAAAAAAAAAAAAGTAACTACAACTGTCACCGCCGCCGCCACCAGTTTTGAATTTTTTGTGACCGAAGGTCTTTCTTCGTTAATATTAAGAAAAGTAATGCATAAAAAAAATATGAAAATCGGTAGTATTATACAGAAATGTTTGATAAACACGCTGAAGTTTTCAAATCGAGATATTTAATGCTAAAGTTGGACAAAATCGTTCCACTAAAAAAGTTTTAAAGGAGCAAAAACAATTCATGGGAATTTAATCATTTTTAGATCATTTTATACGTTTGAAGTTCCCGGTGTGCAGACTGTATTTCTTTTTTTAATTTGACTCATTTTTGACGTTTTATTTCTATTTTAAATTCAAATTTTCAGCATTTCTAGAGATATTTTTTACATATTTTAGAAAGTGATATTAATTTAAACTGTTGCCAACTGTATAAACAGCGCAAACAATAATGTTTGCTTCAAATAAAAAAAATATTTATACGTGTAAATAAATAAAAAAAAATTATTTACACGTGACTATTTTAAACAGAAAAAACACTTGGAATTATAATTAAATAATTACGTACAAAAAGCAGGAACTTATTAAAAATTACATCGTAAAAACTATATTTACACGTGAATTTTAAGAGAGAAAGGAAATTGTAAAATAATAAATTCATTAACATGCGTTAGAAGTCTTAAATAAGAGAAATTGCGTCATATTTACGTCACATTACAGTTATTACATAAAATGAACACAAAATAATATTGCAAAACAGTTTAAATTTAGACATTTATTTAATAATTTGAGAGGATACTTTTCAACTATTTTTATTAGGAAAGAGCAAATAATATGTCATTTCTAACAAAAGTATTTTTATGTGAATATCAAAAAGAGAAAGAATAGTTTGGTCAAAATTACGTCAGATTAAAAACGATTAATTTAAAATGCCTTATTTAAAGGAACTTTCTTTTCGCTTTGTTAAAAAATACCGGGAGACAAAAACACTGTTTGCTTAATTCCTTTATATTAGCTTATTTTGAAATGTTTAACTTATTTTACTTAATCAGAGACGAAAACAGTGACTGTGTCTTTGGTACTACTTAGTTAACCCGTCGACCAAAAATCTATCGTTCGCCAAACTATAAGATTAAATAACAATAATGGTTGATCGTAAATGTCACATTAACTTGACTTTAAGCAAGTTACACGAGTCTACGTCATCAAGTTATTTTTATTTCGACGTTTTATTTGTATTTTTATTAATGTTGCACTAATTTATTTGTTCTTTCGTTATTTAAAATAAAAATTATGTCAATTTGTATAATTTGGCTAGTGGTTTGGCGATTTATGTAATTTGGCGAAATTGGTCGACGGGATAACTAATAAGTAGTACCGCAGCGGATTCGGCCTTAAGATTTCCCAATCAAAGATAAATGAATAGAAATCCGTTTATAGGGGGATCGCCACTGTTTTTAAATTATAATTCAATCTTCCGAAATCTTTTTAAAGCCGATCAAATTAGCGGATTTTTAGAGTCTGCGGTGTCTGAACGGGGGTTGACGGGCGTAGCTCGTAGGGAGCAGAGCCCCCAGTATATTTATACAAAGGTTAGCTGAATAACAACATGAGGTTATGTTATTTGAATATCCAAACGAGATTGGATTGAGTTTTCTTAAACGTTTCATCTCTGTCAGCTATAGATTTTCCAATTTTTACTGTACAGTAGTGTACATTTGATCACCTTTCTTTTAGACAGTAAGAAGAAATTTTCAATTTTGACTAATATTTCTGTTGATATCAACAGGCTAAAATTTTTCAAGTATGATCTACCTAGGTTATAAATCAACCATTCAGAACTCATTGAAGAGCTTACTGAATGATATGTTATGTTGCATTTTCTTAGAAATTATCTCATTTTATGAATTGAAGTTTAATCAGGCATTCTGCTATATGGTATCGATAAAATACTAATATTTTCATTCCTCTAAAAGCTCTGAGAGATTGTTTATTACTAAGCTTTACTTAATACTTACATTTTGAATATATGAAATAATTTATAATATAAAAAATGGCGTTAACAAGTTTTTATGAGAGATCTTAATACCGTCTGTGATTATTTTTAAACTATCTTACCGAAAAATGTATATATATAAATGATTTAAATTTACAACAAGGAACTTTCATTTGTTTTTCTGTAAATCTAATTTTTTTTTTTACCTAACATCTTTTTCCACTAACATCTTCATTTACAATACGCGTCAAATTGAATCTTCAGAAGCAGATTCAATTCTTATAATATTAAATTATCGTTTATTCCTTCTGAATCTATTTTCTTATTTACTTAGGAAAGCCACTCTATTGCCAATCTCTTTCTACTTCCATAAGCATTAAATTTAATAAGGAGACTAGCAGAATAGAAATTATAGAGAAATACCCTTAACATCTACACGTGGCATTTGATTATTTATCAAATAAAACATATTTATCATTAAAAGTAAGACAATATACAGCCGGTTTAAAAGAAAACATAATTAATAAAATAACATCTCGACAGTTTTATAGCAAACTTTTTGACCCCCAAAAAATATTCGATTGAGAATTATGTATATTTTTTTAACTATCTTTAAAAAAATCTTGGGTTTTCGTCGACATATAGAAATTGTAACAAACCTTAATTTTCTTCCGCTGGAACGTCTATTTTGACAGGTTGCGGGTGTTACGGTTTTTTTTACGGTTATTTTTATAAACGTATTTCAAAAACTACTTGACGGAATGAGCTCTAAGATTTAGGTAGCTTTCATTACAAAAAGCTACCTATTGCAGCCGTTCGGAGGAAAGCGATTTCAAAAAAAATATTGGCATATTTTCATCGATCATGACCCCCAGACCTCCGAATCCACCCTCCGTTCAAAAGTTTATATATGTGTGTGTGTGTGTGTGTGTGTGATCTTTGTCACACTGTAACTCTCGTATTTATGAACCGATTTGGATGTAACTTCGTGTATACATAGTGCATACCAATGCCTCGACCGAGTTCGTTGGACAGCTTCAACCGTCATCTTGTTTCAAAATGGCGGTCATTTAATTTTTTTTTTTAATATTAAAATTTGAAATGTGGTACCAAAAAATTGAAAATTAAAAAATATTTTTCCCTTATGTGTTTGACCTTGATACAAAGATTCCGGAGCATTTATTGATTCGTCTCTATCTTATAAAATGGCTGAGTTATAGCACTTCGAATTTCTAGCTTGGCTGACATTTTGAAACGACCTGATATTTGTCAGGCGATAACAGGCGTATTTATGAATCGATTTGGATGTACCTTGGTGTATACTTAATACGCACCAATGTCTCGACCGAGTTCGTTGGCCAGCTTCAACCGTCATCTTGTTTCAAAATGGCGGTCATTTAATTTTTTTTTAAATATTAAAATTTGAAATGTGGTACCAAAAAATTTAAAATAAAAAAATATTTTTCCTTATGTGTTTGACATTGATACAAAGATTCCGGAGCATTTATTGATTCGTCTCTATCTTATAAAATGGCTGAGTTATAGCACTTCGAATTTCCAGCTTGACTGACATTTTGAAACGACCTGATATTTGTCAGGCGATAACAGGGGTATTTATGAATCGATTTGGATGTTCCTTGGTGTATACTTAATACGTACCAATGTCTCGACCGAGTTCGTTGGCCAGCTTCATCCGCCATCTTGTTTCAAAATGGCGGGCATTTATTTATTTTTTTTTTTATTTTGAAATGTGGTACCAAAACATTGAAAATTGAAAAATATTTCTTTTCTTATGTGTTTGACCTGGATACAAAGTTTCAGGAGCAGTTTTTGTTTCGTCTATATCTTAAAAATGGCTGAGTTATAGCACTTTGAATTTCTAGCGTTGCTGACATTGTGAAATGACCTGATTTTTGTCACGCGATAACAGGCGTATTTATGAACCGATTTGGATTTACCTTGGTGTATACATAATACGTACCAATGTCTCGGCCAAGTTCGTTCGCCAGCTTCATCCGCCATCTTGTTTCAAAATGGCTGCCATTTAATTTTTTTTTAATTTAAAATTTAAAATGAGGTACTAAAAATTTGAAATCGAGAAGGATTTTTATTGTATGTGTTTGAACTTAATACAAAGCTTCCGAAACAGTTTATTTTTTCGTCTATATCTGAAAAAAGTCCTTCCGGCCAGTGCCAGGAGGAAGAGGTAGCTTTCATATTCCTTAATTTTTTAAAAGCCAGCTTATATTATTCAAACACACGGAGCTCAAATTAGTGGAACCCGATTATAGAAGATCAAATACTAATTTTTGTCAATACAGAATATGAAGGAGAATTTCGCGAAATTAGTCGCGTTATCAAAGCTGGTTTTATTTAGGGTGATTTATAATTGGTCGCCAAATTCGGCGATATCTTGAAGTTCCCGCCATTTTAATGTAACAAAATGGGTGCAACAAAGCTAACCAATGAGCTTGGTCGAGACTTTAGTAATTCCTGTGAACATGCTCACTCACATCTAAATCGGTTGATAAATATGAGTGCTGCTGCAGGCAAAAAATCAGATTTTTCAAAATGTCACCCACATTAGAAATTCAAACTGTTATATCTCAGCCATTTTTTAAGATAAAGAAAAAACAAAAAATGTGTCAGAATCTTTGTATCAAGCTCAAACTCATAAGAAAAAGAAATTTCAATTTCTAATTTTTTTGTACCTCATTTTAAATACATTTTTTTTTTAAATTTTTTAAAAGGCCGCCTTTTCGAAACAAGATGGTGGATGAAGTTGGCACGCGAACTCGGCCCAGAGATTGCTATGTACTATGCACATGCTTTGTCAAAACCTAATCGGTTCATAAATGCGCGTGATATCGCGTGACAAAACTCAGATCGTTTCAAAATGTCAGCCATGCTAGAAATTCAAAGTGCTATAATTCAGTCATTTTTTAAGATATAGACGAAATGAAAAATGCTCCGAAATCTTTGTATCAAGGTCAAACACATAAGAAAAAAAAATCTTTTTCAATTTCTAATTTTTCCGTACCTCATTTTAAATTAAAATAAAAAAAAAATTAAATGGCCGCCATTTTGAAACAAGAAGGCAGATGAAGTTGGCCAACGTACTCGGTCGAGATATTGGTATGTACTCTGTACACAACAAGTTATATAAAAATCCGTTCATAAATACGCGTATAATCACGTGACAAAATTCAGATCGTTTCAAAATGTCAGCCACACAAGAATTTCAAAGTGCTATAACTCAACCGTTTTTTTAAATATAAACGAAACAAAAAATCCTCCGTAATCTTTGTATCAAGCTCAAACACATAAGGAAAAAATCTTTTTCAATTTCTATTTTTTTTATACCTCATTTAAAAATTTAATTTCTTTTTAATTTTTAAATTGCCGCCATTTTGAAACAAGATTGCGTATAAAGCTGGCCCACGAAGACGGTCGAGACATTGCTATATACTATGCACATGCCTTGTCACATCGAAATTGGTTCATAAATACGCGTATTATCGCGTGACAAAAATCAGATCGTTTCAAAATGTCAGCCATGGTAGAAATTCAAAGTGCTATAACTCAGCCATTTTTTAAGATATAGATGAAACAAAAAATGCTCCGGAATCTTTGTATCGATTTCAAACACATAAGGAAAAAAATCTTTTCCAATTTCTAACTTTTTTGTACCTCATTTGAAATTTTAATTTTTTTTTTAAATTTTTAAATGGCCGCCATTTTGAAACAAGATGGCGGATGAAGTTGGCCCACGAACTCGGTCGAGACATTGCTATGTACTATACAAAGTCCTTGTCACATCCAAATCGGTTCATAAATACGCGTATTATCGCGTGACAAAAAAGAGATCGTTTCAAAATGTCAGTCATGCTATAAATTCAAAGTGCTATAACTTAGCCATTTTTTAAAATACAGACGAAACAAAAATTGCTCCGGAATCTTTCTCATAAACACATAATCAAACACACACAATCTTCAAACACATAAGAAAAAAATATTTTTCAATTTCTAATTTTTTTATGCTTCATTTAAAATTTTAAATTTTAATTCTTTTTAAATTTTCTAAATGGCCGCCATTTTAAACAAGATGGCGGTTGAAGCTGGCCAACGAACTCGATCGAGACATTGGTATGTACTATATACACACGAAATTTTATTTAAATCGGTTCATAAATACGAGAGTTACAGTATGACAAATATCAGATATATATATATATATATATCCAGTTTTGAACGGGGGGTTGTTTCGAGGTCTGGGGGGGGGGGATGAAAATATACCAACATTTTTTGAAATCGCTTTCCTCTGAACGGCTGCAATAGGTAGCTTTTTGTAATGAATGCTACCTAAAATGGCTGAGCTATAGCATTTTGAATTTCTATTGTGGCTGACATTTTGAAACCACCTGATTTTTGTCACGCGATAACAGGCGTATTTATGAACCGATTTGGATGTAACTTGGTGTGCACATAGTACATACCAATGTCTAGACCGAGTTCATTGGCCAGCTTCATTCGCCATCTTGTTTCAAAAGTGTCGCCATTTAAAAAAAAATAAATTTAAAATTTAAAATGAGTTATCAAAAAATTTAAAACTGAAAAACATTTTTTTATCTGTTTGACCTTGATACAATGATTCCGGAGCAGTGTTTGTTTCGTATATATCTTAAAAAATGGTCGAATTATAGCACTTTGAATTTTTAGCATGGCTGACATTTTGAAACGATCTGATATTTGTCACGTTATAACACGTGTATTTATTAACCTAATTCGATGTAAGGAGACATGTGGATAGTATATCGTAATGTCTCGACCAAGTTCGCTGGCCAGCTTCATCAGCCATCTTGTTTCAAAATGGAGGCCATTAAATTCAATAAAAAATTATATTTAAATTGAGGTGCAAAAAAATTAGAAATTGAAAAAGGTTTCGTTTTTAAGTATTTGACCATGATATAAGGATTCCGGAGCATTTTTTGTTTTGTCTTTATCTTAAAAAAATGGCTCAGATATAGCAGTTTCAATTTCTAATTTGGGTGACATTTTGAAAAATCTGATTTTTTGCCTGCGTCAGCACTTGTATATATCAACCGATTCCGATGTGAGTGAGCATGTGCACGGGAATTACTAAGGTCTCGACCAAGTTCACTCGTTAGCCTCATCCACCATGTTGTCTTAAAATGACAGGAACTTCAAAATATCGTCTAATTTGGCAACCAAATATAAGTTACTTTAAATAAAAGCAGCTTGGATAAAGCTGACTAATTTTGCGGAATTTTCATTAATAATGATTTAGTACTGATAAAAAAGAGTATTGAATCTCCTATAATCGGTTCCCACTAAATTGAGCTTTGTGTGTTTGAATAATATAAGCTTGCTTTTTTAAAATAAAAAATATGAAAGCTACGTCTTCCTCCCGGCACTGGCCGGAAGGACTTTTTATATGTATATTTAAAGTTCTAGAAAGCAATTTCTAATAAAATTTTTAATTTCTATTTGCTTCGAAAAATAATTTCAAAATTTATATATCTTGCCTTTCTGTTTGGTATCTGACGGTGCAATTTACTGAAGCATCCAAAAACGATGTCTGATATAGATGTTCGTATTGAAAATTTCGTTGTGAAAGTTTATGACAGTTTCAATATGGAGATTAAGCCTACGTGTTTTTTTTAGAATGCAATAAAAGAAGACATTCTCATTCCAATGGCTATTTTCGTTAAAAGAAATATGAAAATCAAGCTTTTTTCAAACCCATTATATCACTGATAATGCTTTTTATCGTTTTTTTTTAAATATAGAATTTCAGAAGACTGAATGTTGAGAATATGTTTATTAACGAAATATAGTATTTTTTATGTACGGCAGTTTAATAGAAAACGAATGAGATGTCAAAGTAGAGAACAAAAGAGTAATAACAGAGAAAACTAAGTAATGATGAATATTAGAGCAGTTATCTCATTGTACATCATTCTTTGAATAAAATATGATTTAAGAGGGAATTAAGCTAAGTTATCACAAATTATGTCCCAAGAAATTTTTTGTTTGGAATGTTTTATGTAAATCGTACTTAATTATTATTATTATTATTTTATTTTATTGAAAAAAAAAAACACTGAATAAAATTTTGAACATTAGGGGAAGTATTTGGCTACATTTTTACATAATATACAATTACAAATTATAAGAAAAATGTAATTTGTTTAATTATTTAATTGCTGTAATATGTAAGCAATATTATAAATCAATGGCTTTAGTATTGCAATCCAAAGCCATGAGCAAATTTGTTACAATGTAGTAATGAAAGTACAAAAAGAACAGAATTCAAAAAATGGTTTAAAAAAAAAACGCAAAAAAAAGTTTTCAGAATTAAATCATTTATTAAAATTGTTTTTCATTTAAAATTTATCGGAAAATAATTATTTTACATCCAGAATCAGACACTGCTGATTTATGCTGGAATCTAGTGCCGCTTGGAATCTACTCAGATTGAAATTTTTTCCAAGCTATGACAAACATTATTTAACCCTTAAATGCCTAGTGTTGCTTTTCGGCAACATACCCAATTTAGGCCCTAAAATACTATTAGAATAATATTGCAGCTATAATGCCTAATGTTGCCAATAAAATACATTCTGAAAATATTATTAAATTGATTTTAAACATTTAGATGGCAACACCTGTGCTGTTTAAGAATAAAGATAAATTTATTTTTTCAAATGTTGCTACATGTTCTTTTTGTTTTATTTGGAAGCTTGCGAAAAACAATATTTTGACCTGCAGTGAGCAAGTAAAATTTATTTCTTATTATAGTTCCTAAAATTCTCGTGTGTTTAATATTATAGAATTTTATCAAGGGAAATTATTTTTTCAATTAGACACCAGTATTGCCGATTAGTAACAAACTGTTTTTTACCGTAAACTATACTTAAAACAAAATGTGATTTTTTTAAGTATTTTTCCCTTGATTTATTTAAAAAATGAAAGCCGAAAAACATTATTACAATGATTTTTGAAAAGTCCGGCATTTAAGGGTTAAACAAAAATTCTTTCATAATTAAAACATTTATTAAGACTGTTGTTTTTTGTTGAAATTGTTTTTTATTTAGACTTTATCGAAAAAGAAACATTTTACATCCAGAATAAAACACTGCTGACTTTCTTTAATATGAGGCACACTACGTCTTGCACAATTTCACAACAGTATGTCTTCGGTGACATGCACGTTATCGTTATCAAGATTCAATTTAATTTACGTCGATGGGCGTAGAGTGCCATTATACATAAAAGTGTGACGTCATGTACGAAAGGAGTATACTCAGATTAATAATTTTTCCAAACTATAGTAAACAACATTTAAGATTTTGTCAATATTTGCTTAGATAAGTTCGATTAGATGAGTGAGACAAATAAAAAAACATAAGCTTGTTGATAATGGCAGTCAGACAGGGTATTCGTGAGCAAGTGTCTCGACCGATAAGTTTTTATTTTTAGTATGTCGCTATTCAACCTATCTGTAAAGACACTCTAGTTATATACAAGGTAGCCAAAATTAAAGTGACAGTACTCAGAGTGTTCTGGAGCGTGATCTAATTGGGAGATTGATGCCAACATTTGTAAGATGATTAAACAAGACGAAGAAGAAAGATTCCGCGAAGAAACAATTTAGTTCAAAAGTCACAGCTAGGGGGAAATGTGGCGCTGTGTAACAGAAAAAAGAGTTTTAAAAAATGCAGATTCTATTATATATATAAAATCCAAACGGAAATTTCGTTCCGAACGCCTAGATTTCGAGTTGTACTGCATAGATTTTTACGGAACTTATACCATTAGATAGGTATCGTTTCAGGGAAGGTTTTAAGCTATAACACATCATTATACCTAGATTAGTTATAGAAGTAAGACAGAAAGTTCTGTTATTTTGGACGGTAAGGTTTACCATTTTATTTCTTGGCGAAATTTATCATTGATAAAAAAAATTGAAACAGCTATTACATCTCGAAACATAAAAGAAAAAAACTGTCACTAATTTTAATTTTAAAAAAAGGAGGAAGAAAAAAAGAAGACAAAATTCCGTTTTTATGAGTGATAATATTAAAAAACGAAAATATTTAATTTAAACATGAAAGGGAATGTTTGTAATGCTTCGAAAATTACTCAGTTAAAATATTGCAATTGAAATAAGATTTGGCTCTTTATCTTTTGCGTCAGGTTAAGAAAAATGCATCTGAAAAATTGATAGGATGATATCAAGGAAGTTTCGATAAGTGCATGCTCAGAAATATTTGAAAAAATATCTTCTCATGAGGAATATATAGAAGATTCTTCTCGTGACATATAATATGTTTATATAAAAAAAAAAAAAAATCCGCAGAACCTCGATTTAGCGTTTGTAAAAAAATAATGAAAATTTAACTTTTTTGGCTATTTAATGCTGGTCGGTGGCACAATAAAATTTTGAATGATACTTTTTTTATCATATATAATTTTTAAGTAAAACCTTTTTCTACTCTTCATACGAAGATAGTTAGATTAAGTTTAACTTAAATAAATACATTTTTATTACTACAGTTTTGTCATATACCTTTATATGTGCATGTATTAAAATTTTATTACCGTAATTATACGGTTTAAAACAAAATTTCAGTTTATTAAATTTTTTCAAAATTCAAAATTAATGTCCGATTCGGAACATTGGCAATTTGACTTCGTTATTGTTAGTATCAGAAACAAGATATGAAAGTTATTGTTGCCATGGAAACAAGTATTTAATAAAAAATGTTTAATAGTAGCATTTTTAATTAGCCAGCTACTTTTAAAACAAACTTAAAACGGCATTACTTGATTATCCCGTCGACAAAATAACTATCGCCAAACTATAAAATTAAATGTCAATAATAGCTGATCGTAAATTTTACAATCACTTGACATTAAACACGGTACACGTATTTGTTGCGTCATCAAAGGATTTTTAATTTCACTTCTATTTGTAATTTTATTAATGTTTAAAAATTTATTTATTCTTTCGTTGTTTAAAATAAAAATTTTGTCAATTTGTATAATTTGGCGAGTAGTTTGGCAATTTATATAATTTGGCAAATAGTTTGGCAATTTATATAATTTGGCGAAATTGGTCGAATGAATAATCAAATAGTACCCTTAAAACATTTCCAGCCGGTGAAGCCATGTAAAATTAAACAACTACTGCAACACACTTTTTTTTATATTATATACGCTTAAAGATAAAAAATAATACGCTAAACCTTCGTTTAAGTTTAAATTCATTGAGTTTTAGGCATTTAAACACTTATTTAACAAGCAGTTTTCAAATTCATTTAAATATCTTGCATTTGGGATGGAAATATGTTGGCTATCCAAATAGCGTGGAACGTTCGTCTTTTTTGCGCCAAATACTCGAATATATATAGATTTTTTTCAGATTTTTACTGAGATTCCGCAGCCAAATTTGACTGATGTTTTACTACATACACGAGTAGTTTTAAAAGCATTTTTCTTTTCAAAATAATTTGAGTATGCTCTTTAAGAAGACCTTCCTTGTGGAAACAATTTTGTTTTTGATTTGTTCTTTTGTATTTCTAACTCTTCCATCATGTGACTCACAGACGAAGCTAGCAGATGTAATTGTAAAAATGATGGTACTTATGATTTACATGTTATATGTTTATTTGTGATTTTTGAGTTCACTTTTGTCGCCAAACAATTTAATTTTAAGCCAAAAAGACGTAAGAGTGAATTGGGTTCAAGTGATGTTTACAATAAAGGTGATCTTGCAAGTGTACGAAAGCATTTTTTGAGTATTTTTAAAATTCAAATGTACAATATATAAATAGCAATTAACATTTTAAAAATGGAGTCAAATATTTTAATTTTAGTATAAATGTCTCCCACACAAGCACATACATATTGTAAAATAATTTAATTTTAGACATTTAAAAAATTTTCTCATCATACTAAAGCATGTCGGTTTGTTTTCCCCAAATATGTGACTTTTATAACCTCGAAGCCAGATTAGCTAATATTGTCCATTCTTTTTGTAATAAAAAACATATCGCCAATTTCCCTTATACAAACGTTCAATGTTTGCAATGTTAGGTAGTAAAGATTATTCTTAAGAAAATGTAAGCAATTATGCGTTATTTCTATCACGAAAAAAGACATTTTGCAATAAAAATTGCTCTCTGAAATCACTTTTCGATATTCCATTCCATTCGTCATTTCTTTCTTTTTTTTCATATCTTCCCTTCTTTTAGAAATGTTATAAAAAGATATTGGATGAATCTTCCATAATCAGCTACCTTACAATTGGCGAATTTACTCTGTAGTGTTGAAAGATTCATTTATATTTGAAAGGAACCGTGGACGGTAAATCCGATTTCAGATGATTACGTAAAATTTGTACTTTTAGTAATTAGCGATTAGTAAATTTATGTTTTTTTTATTATGGAGCAAACAGACAAAAGAAGATTTACTAATAGATATTTTTCATGTGCAGTTATTTTACTGTCACTAAAAAAGCATTAATTTGAATGTACAAAAAAAATTTCAAATGCCAAAGGTAGCCAGTGGAACAATATTTGTTCATTTAGCCTAGGTTTGTTAAAAAAAGTACCTCAAATTCAATTAAAATTTCAATCATTATAAAATTTTGGCTGATGCTGCCCGAGCAGCTGATCATGGTCACAAATTAACATTTTTAGTTTTATTTAGGCAACAAACTGATGAATAATAACTGATGTCTTGAAAATAAAAGCATATTTATTTCTCCGTCTTATTACGCGCATTAGAGAAATGCAAAAAAAAATCTTCGGTTTGCCAAAAGAGATCAAAACTAAAAATTTTGCATAACTAACTTTATTTATCATTTGCAAAGATTTTGATAGTGAAAGATATAAAATTCAATCAACAGCAATTTGACATTATTTAATGGAATGTAGTTTGGAACGTAATTAACTCTGTTTTGTAGCTAACTCTGGTGCATTTATGCCATACCGTTACGAACATTTGACGTTGCACATCAAATTTGGTTGTGGATCCGATTACGGATGATTGGGAATATTTATTGAATGAAAACTAGAGGTTTAGTTTTCTATTTGAATTAGTTATCGAGGCTATTTTCCTAGGTTAATAGCTGCATGATGAAAACTGGTATGTAAAAAGAAACGACAGCTAAAATGACATTATTTTAATTTTATACACACAATTCTGCTTTAAATATCCATTTTTACATGATTCACATATTTTAAAATATAAAAGTTAAATACTGTTTTGATTGTATTTACTCTTCTGGAAACCGAAGATAAGAAACTATAGAGAAAACCTGGCAAAAGAAGACGTATATTACCAAATATAATGTAACGCAGAGAGAGATTGTATGTATGTTATCAGATCCGCACAAAGTACCAAGCTGAGAAGCCCGGAGTAAAAGAACTAACAAACGAAAGTGAATAATCCGAACATTCTTTAAGTTAAATGGTCAATCTCTGCAGTCATTGTAATTCTCTCTTTTTTAGTAGTGTGGTGATATGATCGTAATGGCTGCATTTCCCTCCCAAACTTTACATGTGTACTAAAGAGTTGCTTCAGAATTGCCCGTATTTCGTCTAACGCATCAGATAATATAATAGTGCAATTGCGTCCGATGCGTATTCAGAAAATGCGGAAGAACCTTCCAGGTGAAGGTCCATATTAATTTAAAATACAGGGTCGGATTTTCCATTTCGTTTGATTGAATGTTTATTTGAAAAATGGTCCAGCGCAGCGGGCTCAGCGTGCTAGTCAATACTAAAATCGTTAAATGTGCCAAATAAAAGGTAATTTTATTTCAGTATTGATTCTGCATTTTTTTAAAACACTCTTTTCTGTCACACAGTGCCACATATTCCCCTAGCGATGTCTTTAAAAACTAAATTTTTTCTTCGCGGAATCTTTCGTCCCCCGTCTTGTTTAATCTTCTTCCAAAGTTTGGCGTCATTTTTGCAATTAGATTGCGCTACAGAACACTCTGAGTACTGTCAGTTTAATTATCTGACAGTACTCAGAGTATTCTGTAGTGCAGAACTTGCCAAACTTTGTAAGATGATTAAACAAGACGGAGAAGAAAGATTCCGCGAAGAAACAAATTAGTTCAAAAGTCACCGTTAGGGGGAAATGTGGCGCTGTGTAACAGAAAAAAAGAGTTTTAAAAAATGCAGAATCAATACTAAAATCGTTAAATGTGCTACATAAAGGGTAATTTTATTTCAGTATTGATTCTGAATTTTTTAAAACAATCTTTTCTGTTACACAGTGCCACATATTCCTCTGGCGATGACTTTTGGAATTAAATTTTTTCTTCGCGAAATCCTTCGTTTCCGGTCTTGTTTAATATTCTTCTAAAGTTTGGCGTCATTTTCTCAATTAGATTGCGCTACAGAACACTCTGAGTACTGTCAGTTTAACTATCGTCACCTTGTGCATTGCACATGCTTCACACGCAACAGTTATTATTAAAGTACCTAACGTGTATCTGTAAAAATACTATACACGTCACAATGATCCTTTTTACGTTAAAACATTAAAATTGTATTGTAAGAGGTAACATTCAAATATTTTCAGTGATTGAGGAGCTAAATATTTCATACTTGCATGAGTATATTCTGGTAAAAAACAAAAGCTTATTTTTAAGTCTCTTAAAAGTACCTAACAAAACTCCCGTACTAGTAAATTTTTGTATTCACACAATAATTAATCTGTTTACCAACACCAACAGATTTTTACATTTCAGCTCTCTCAGAACTTTTTATACATTTCTTATTGCTTTCAAAATTTTATTGAAGAGAAGTGGTGTGTGGTCACACTTTCACTTCAAAAAATAAAGTTTATATGATACACTGAAGATATCATGCAATCTATACTCATATTATAAAGAGGTAAAAATTGTTCATTTGTAGGAGGTAAGCTCTGGAACTACGTACCAACTTAGTCCAACTTAGAACATAGGCTATATTTTATGTCGGTGCCACTACCCCAAAGGGGGTGAAGGAGCAAAAAACGTACTAAAAACGTGATTTTTGCGTTACTGAAGGGCCTAGAAGTATGAAATTTGCAATATTAGTTACTTATAAGATATAAATGATGCCTAAGAACAGTTCTTAAACAATTCGAAATTAAAAAGGGGTGAAAATGCACAAAAGGCGTTCTAAAAAAACGTTCTAAATGGTAGTTTCTACATAATCTCAGGAAATACCAAACCGATTTAAAAAATATTGGTGTCAAAATGATGGTGACAACGCTTGCTCCAAGATAGGCTATGTTTTATGTCGGTGCCACGACCCCAAAGAGGGTGCAGGATCAAAAAACGTTCTAAAAGTGTGATTTATGTGTTACTGAAGGGCCAAGAAATATGAAATTTGAAATATTAGCTACTTATTAGGTATAAAGGATTTTTAAGAACAGTTTTTAAACGATTCGAAATTTAAAAGGGGTGAAAATGCGCGAAAAGCGCTCTAAAAAACGTTCTAAATGGTGGTTTCTACATAATCTCAGCAAATACCAAACCGATTTAAAAAATAATGGTGTCAAAATGACGGTGGCAACGCTTGCTCCAACATAGGCTATGTTTTATGTCGATGACACTACCCCAAAGGGGGTTCAAGGGAAAAACGTTCTAAATTGCGGTTTTTGCGTCACGGAAGGGCCTAGAATCGTGAAATTTGGAATGGTAGTTAGTTATAAGGTATAAATGATCTCTAAAGGCATTTTCTAAAAAAATCGAAATTTAAAAGGGAGTCAAAATGCGCAAAAAAGCGTTGTAAAAAACGTTCTAAATTGCGATTTCTACGCAATCTTAGGAAGTACTGAACCGATTTCAAATATAATGGTGTAAAAATTATGCTAACAGATCTTGCTCCAAGTTAAGCTATATTTTATATCTGTTTCCACTACCCCAGAGGAGATGCAGGAGCAAAATGCGCGAAAAGCGTTCTAAAAACATTCTAAATGCCGATTTGTCAGCTATATCTCAGGAAGAATCAAACTGATTTCTAAAGAAATGGTAGGAAATTGATGCTGACAGACTCTGCTCTAACATAGACGCTATTTTATTTCGGTGTCACTATCACCTAGACGTTGCAGTAGCAAAAAAGCGTTCTAAATTTCGATTTTTGTGATCATACGGGCTACCAACTTAAAATTAGGCAAGGTACATATTTATTAGATATAAAGGATCTTTAAGAACAGTTTCCGAAAAATTAGAAATTTAAAAAGGGGTGAAAATGCGCGAAAAGCGTTCTGAAAATGTTCTAAATTGCGATTTATACTCAATCTCAGGAAATACCAAAGCTATTTCAAAAGTAATGGTTGCAAATCAATGGTGATAGTCCCTGCTATAACATAGGTTATATTTTATGTTGCTGTCACTACCATCTGAGTGTTGCAAAAGCAAAACATGTTCTAATTTGCGTTTTTTGCACAACTGAGGGGTCTAACACTTTGAAGTATGGCATGGTATTTACTTACAACATGCAACAGCTTTCAAAGAACAGTCGAAAGAAAATTCCAAATTTAAAATGATGAAGTAAGCGAAAAGCGTTATAAATTACTATTTTTATGCAATCTTATCAAATACTAAACCGATTAAAAAAATAATGATGACAAATTGTTGGTGTTAGAACCTGCTCAAACATAAGCTATATTTTATATCTGTGCCACTTACACCAGAGAGTTGCAGGAGCTAAAAACTTTCCAAATTGCGATTTCTGTGATACTGAAAAGGCTAGAAACTTTAAATATGGCATGGTAGTTACTTATAAAATATAAATGCCCTCGAAGGACTGTCGAAAATAAATTCGAATTAAAAAGGGGTGAAGCGAAGGGGAGGTGTGAAAAGCATTCTAATAAAGTCCTAAATTACGATATCTATGCAATTTCAGGGAATATAAAACGATTATAAAAGTAATAGTTGCGAATCAATGGTAACAGTCTCTGATCCTACACAGGCCGATGATTCTACCACCTGGGGTTTACAGGAACAACAAACGTTCTATAAAAGGCCTTTAAAAGCTCTCTAAATTACGTTTTTGTGGAATATTAAAAATAACAAACCGATTTCAAAATTAATGTTGGCAAATTAATGGTGATAGTTCCTATTTCAACATAGGCCTTTCTGTTGGGAGAGATGGCAGGACTTGGAATTTGACATGATAGTTAATTTTAAGATGTAAGAAGATGGTTTCTAAAAAATTCAAAACTTCAAATGAATACTGATATGAGCGTATTAAATGAGCAGAAAAGTTTCAAAATATTTTCTAAATTATCATTTATTTAGTTTTATTAATTTAAGTCTCCTTTCTGCCTAATTCAGTGTAATAATGATGTTTCATCAAACTGTGTTTTAAATAGTAATTTTTGAATTATTCTTAAAAGTAATAAGTAAAAATTTAGTTAGTACCTTTTAATAAAAATTAGACATATAAATATCACTTGGCATATTTCAAATATTACGCGAGCAAAGCCGCGGGGTTTGCTAGTATATTAATACAACAAATACGTAATGTACAGCTACAGCAACATTTAGTAGACAGTAATATTATATGAAACATAATTCGATAACTTCTTCTGGAAGAAAACAGGAAACATTCTCAAGCGCAAAGTATTTTTTTTCTAACGTTCAAATTTTGCATAGTTTGTCCTTACATCTCACAAATCTTATGCGTATATTTTAAAACTAGTACTCTCAACAGCATACTTTTTAATAGCAATGAATCTTGTTATGTGCGTCAAATAAAAAATTATTTAACATTACACATTAAAAAATATTCAACATCATAAAAAATAAATAAAACAACACAGGACACATTGATTCAACATATTATTTAAAGTGTAATGACAAATAACAGCTAACCTATTTTAAATAATGATAAAAAAATATATACTATTTCAAATATAAATCTTTTCGGATCAGCTACTTTTTAAAATTAATCTCCGTAAAATTAATCTCATGAAATCATAAAATTAATCTCCGCAAAATTAATCTCATGATTACAAAATAAATAAATAAATAAATAAATAAATAAATAAATAAAAATGGACTTAAAAAATATGTAAATGGGAAAATATAGTTAAAAATAAGAGATAGTAATATTTCCATCAACTTATGGGTAAATGAGGCATGGATTTTCAAGCTCTGAGGTAAATATTATTCAAATATGTGCGCCTGCACGAAGGAAAAAGGAAAGTTTATATCACCTACAAAGAAGATGTGAATCCGATTTTTGTTTTCTTTGTTCCATCTGGAAAACAAAACAAACATGGGAAACAGCCTGACTACTATAATCCCTTTCATCTTTTTGCGTACGTCTGTGATTTAAAGCTCATCATAATTGTTGTCCAGCATTCTGGCTATTGCGTTTAATAAATCAGATATATGATTGAATATATCAAAAGGAAAGCACTTACAAATAGATGTCTGACATCAAGAAAATATGATTGAGCGAAACAGAATTAGTATGCTATAATCCCTATGCTCTACCGTAAATACAAGGGCAATCCAGTAAGTAAGTTCCATTTTCAATTTTTGCCCCGGAAACGCTGAGTTCGTAATTCCACGCATGTACGTGCACTTTGCTGATTCATTGGCAAACAACTGAAGTTACATGCACATCGCTGAGTATTGCGTCGGCTGCATGTTAAGCGTTTAAAATGTTTAAAGAAAAATAACGTCCCGCTGTATGCGAGTTGCTGTCAGATATTTGCTTTCTGAATGCTAGGACCAGTAAATCAATTGTAATTCACGGAGAAATTTGCGAAGTTTACGAATGAAACGCGAAGTGTGATTCGATGGTAAGGAGGTAGGTGCTAATTTCATGAAAATGTTTCCAGAAATCTTTACTGGGGGTGGTATCATTGTTCCGTGAGGGCATACAAAAGCTCATGAATCACCATGATAAATGGTTGAACAATGATGGCAAGTATGTTGAAAAATTATTTAAGCATTGTACGTCACTGTGCAATATATATATATTAAATAATCATTTCCTTCTGTTTAATTACTTAACGGAACTTACTTTCTGGTTTACCCTCGTAACTTTAATTTTCGGAGAGCGAAAACAGATTGACTTCGTATCTTTTACTAAAATCATTAATGCGTAGTACGCTGTAAAAAAAAATTCCGCAACGTTCCTGGGAAAAAAATGGGCAGCTGAGTTGCCCATTGTTTCCAAGAAACATTTCTTGAAAATGACTGGAACTTTACTGTATATGTTAAAAACTTTCTACAGAAATGCCAGTAAGTTTCGTTCGAAATACCAGGAATATTTCTGTTGGCAGCAAAACATTACTGACATTTCACAGCATGCGGGATCCGCAGACGATTTTTACATTTCCAGTTGACAATTTTCGCTTTATTATCATTATTTGTTAGAACGAAAAAATATTTTGAAATTGACATCAAATTATTATTTATAATTTACTTGAAAAAATAAATTTTCAGTTAAAATTCAATAAAGTAAATATATATATCATATATTGTTTCTGAACTTTGCTTAAAATATAAAAATATATAAATGTAAATAATAATTAGAAAAAAAATCTAGGCATAAAATATTTTGGATTTTCGTCAGTAATTATGTTAGTTTACAAGTTAGATAAAATACATATAAATTTTCATGAAAAAAAAAAAAAACTAAACGTAATTGTATATTTTTTCCGAAAATAAAAAAAAAATTCAAATTTGCAGCAATTCAAAATGTCAAATATATATCAAATTTAAATTAAATTGTAATAAAGTGTTAAAATATAAGATTAATTAAAAAAGAAAGAAAAAAAGTCAAGAGGTAGCATCGAACTCGGGCCGTTCGTGTGGCGTGCGAGCCTTCTGCGTCCACACCACGAAAGACACGTTGAGAGCTGCAAACTAATGGGTATTTGAAACGTATGCTAAACCTCGGCATCTAATTTCTGAAAATCTAAGGCCCATTTGAAGAAATCCTTTCACAAGAATAATTAGAGATAAGAACTCTAAAACATATTACTCCATTACAAGGATTTTACATGGAACGTTACCATTTTTTTTTACAGTGTATTAAATAGGATAAGTGGAAATCATTTGCGAAGTTGTGTTTAATTGGGAGCATCTTTTTGATTACTTTTGCATTTGATGGAATAACTTATTGTCTAGAATCATTTTTTTAAACAATATTCAAACAAATCAGGGCTAATGTATTCGTCTGTAATTGAAGTAATATAGATTTAAGATGGAATTTGGAAGTTTAAAGCTCCATTTTAAATAGAATTTGATTTTAATATATTACGTTTAAAGGTGATTTAAAAACTATATGTTAGCAATTTAAAGACAGGTAGGGGGAACACAAAATAAGCAGACTTTGTATCAGAATGGGGTGCGGAAATGCAACGTTGAAGTGCTTGCACGTAAGGTAGTATTAAAAACAAATAAGTGAAAGAACAAGTAAAGACGAATCAAAGCAACAATTTATTTATCCAACGGTTTACAATAGCTGCTCAAAAGAATGACCATCAACAGCGATATATGATTCACAGCGGCGACACACGGATTGGTGTACATTAGTGAAAACGTCAGTCAAGTCACGCACATTTCCAGTTGTAGCAGATAATCAGGCCATCAGATCTTCTTCGATGTTATGGGAGTATCGTGAACCATGCCCTTAATTTGACCCAAAAAGAAGACATCCTAGCAAGTCAAATCTGAAGAGGGTGGTGACCAATGACCAGGTCTGTCCCATCCTATCCTTGTGCTGACCGTAGACAGCGTTACAGTTATTGCTGACGTTCCTGTTGAAGTCAGCTCAGCCTCCATCGTACTGGAACCACATTCGTGGACGAACAGCTGTAAGGATACTGACCAGAAGTTCAGGTAAGACATCTTGTAGGAAGATGATGTATATGTGGCCGTTTAAATGAGTAGATATAATGTACGGTCCTACTAAGTTATCGTGCTCAATGAACGCCCAAACATCAATGGAAGACCTTTCTTTGTAGCGATGTGTTATCATACAATGTAGGTTATCATGAGTTCATATGTGATATTTATGAGTGTTAAAAGTACCCGGTTGATAAAAAGTAGCCTCACGAATAAATAAAATAACCGTAAGATTGGTAAGATTGGTAGCAGCCTGCTGTAGGTACCCGCGAGCAAATTTACCACGCAGATGATAATCAGCAGGCTGCACTCTCTGCAAATGATACTGGTACATTCGATCTTTTTAGCTATGCGTTCTTGTACGATCTAGTTTATCATGAGCCCAAACGTGAGAATTATAAATGTTAAACATACCCGACCGACAAAAGATTGCCTCATATATAAATAATACATCCTCAGGAAAAGTAAATTTGGCTGCAGCCTGCTGTTGGTAGTAGCATGGAAAGATGACAAGCAAAGGATTATCGGCAGTCTGCAATGATTGCACTCTCTGCAAATAATACTGGACGTTCCACCTTCATGTAAACTCTTCAAAACTGTTTCATTGCTCACACGCAACGCATGTGCTCGCACAACGCTCTCGAGATTGTCGATGGACTATTTTCTACTGCGCGACTGCTTCTTCTACTGCAGGAATTCTGCTACAACGTCCGGTGCTCGTATCGCGCTTGGAAGCACAGAACGATCCACTGACGCACAACGCCCGATAAAAATGCTCAAAAGCTCGATGATCCCATAGATTCCCAAAAGGCAATCGTTCCATGTACATCCATTGAGCAGTCGCTCTATTTCAATGCACATCCTCATACATGGAATGCATGTCAACAAGCTCCGCTTGGTATGGCGATGCATGTTGCTCGAAATCAGTGTGGACAATGACGATTCAAGCCAGTGAAGCACTTTGACCCGCAAAACACAACAGCTGCATCTACTTCTCCAACGCTAAATTCCCGCACCCACATTCCTATCGAAATCTGCTTCTTTAGACCACTTCTAATTGGCTTTACATTTCTGACATATAGTTTTGAAATATCCTGTATATTTAAATTATGTATTATTGATATATTTATTATTTATTACTTATGTATTTATACTTTTATCAATATTCCTAACTAATGATAAGGATAATTTTCATATCGATATCATAATGCCTACTATTAAAATGTATACAGGGTGTCTCTAAACTTCGTTTACAAACTGGGAGAGGAGTTTAAGAACATCGTTAGGAACCATAATTACATAGGAAAGCATGTGAGGAAACGTCACCCTCACGTATTATAGAGACACAAATACACAGTAAATCTACAATGCAAAAAGTGTTGTAAAACGCTTTATTACACATAAAACAGTACAGTGTATCACTTACGAGCATGAAAGGTGCTGTTCAAAATCACCCATATAGGCATAGATGTATGCATGACACCTATACGACAAGGGTTGACAAACATTTTCGAAGATTCCGGTAGCCACAGCGATCGAGATTCATGTATCCAGGTCCATTTCAGATTTTACAGGCGTGCCGTACACAATGCTCTCCATGGCACTTCAGAGAAAATAATTATGAGGAGATAAATCAGGTAATCTGGAGATGGGGCATGCGACGAGATCGTCAAGACCAATTAAATTGTTTCCAAATAACTGCTCCAAATGGCCACTTACTTGCATAATGAGGTGGCGCCTCTTTATGTTGAAAGCAGATTCCGCATCAAACGTAAGCATTTGCAGATAAATCTCCGGAATAAAAACGAGATACTTGCGATCGTCTATTCGAGGTGGTGAGATATTTGTCTAACTAAACAATCCGCCACGATACCCGTCCATATATTAACAGTGAAGCGTTGTTCTGTTGCTCATGGTCGGGTTCCGTGAGAGTTGTCGCCCGTGTGATTGAAGTTGAGGGAAAGCGGTCAGTCTCTTCAATGAGGAAACTACGCGTGCCAACTTTGATAGCTCGCATACAACACCATCTATTGAATTCCGTCCACGATTTCCTATGTAAGTATGAATCTTAACGATGGCCTCTACCTCCCCTGAAAGTTTGTACACGAACTTCTTGAGCACCTTGTAATTTGTTACTGATTCTAGAAATGTTACTGTAAAATTTAAGTTAATAAGTCAAGAGACTTTATCAACTTCAATTAGCACTTTGCTGTTTTAAAACTCTATTTTTTATGGTAAAGTCACAGATAAAGAAAAGTTTAAAATGCAGTTGAAAACTAAATATATATTCAAGGTTTGTGACAACAATGCAAGCTTACACTTCCTTACTCTTTAATGTTAAATGCAATCAATAAAATAACGATAAAGATAAATTAAATATACATTTAAAAATATATTTTTACAAATCAAACTTTTTTAACAAATTTTAGTTTGATTTTAACAAATCAAACTTAGGAAGACTTATTACTGAAATGTTACATCTAATCAATAAAACTTTCGAAATGTTTCATTAGAATTGTAAACTTGCTCGAATTTCTTTCATTTGTCATCATTTTTTAGCGGAACAAAAGCATCAGTATTAAATATATATTAATGATGTACTTATGCATACAGGGTGTCTATAACAGGTCTGACACATTTTGGTGTTTCTTATACCTAAAATATTGAAGATAAATTTAAATTAATAATATTAATGTGTAGATAGATTCAAAGAGTTTTGTGGCCCCTGTCAATGAATTTCCACATCTGCCAATTCTATTGCCAACACTACAAGAGAAAGCACAGATTTTATGATGGTTCATCGAAACGAAATTAATAACGCAAACACAGAGAACATACAGAAGAGTATACTAGAAAGATCCTTCATCGAGAAATAATAACTTGCTGTGCAAAAATTAGTTTCATGGAACTAGAAGTGTCCCGAAAGTCCTCCACAAGTGATGATGATGTTGAGCGTATTAGAGAGACATTCCTACCCAGTCCTAGGAAATCTGTGAGATCAGCGGAAGAGAATTGGCACATGTGGAAATTCATGGACAAGGACCATAAGACTTTTTGAATCTATATAATCATTGATGTTATAATTTAAATTTAACTCGTGCTTCATCAGAAATATTCCTTAAACTTCTCCTACATAGTATAATTTTATAACCCTAGTTTATTTAATTCTCCTCTGTCTTGAAAAATATTTCGGTGATCCAAATTCATTTTTCTTCCGAGCTTAATATATATAGTCTACGCTTTAACGTGATGCCATTCGTTCGTTCGCCTCTCCACATTGCCTTACAAATCCCCTCGCCGGCTGGTATTTATTGACAGACACGGGTTCTGCAGGTACGATTTTATGTGTTTGTTGTAGCTTAAAAAGCCACTTACGTCACTAGAAAGCATATCATTGTAATAATCTAGAATGGTCTTATTACCATCAGTTAATAATGTTATATAATGTGGAGATTAACTAAAAGCTGAAGCGATGAGATACCACATTTATTCTTATTCAATAAGATGAAATCGTAGCTGTGCAGAAGCTTTAATTATGTTCTACTGATCTTGTTTCTAAGATGGAAAAACTTCTCCTAATCAATTTATCCTGAAACACTACAAATTTCGAACCTATGCCAAATCTAACAATGACGGCTGAAATTTTTTTACGCTATTAAGTTATCACAATTTGCACTATTCTGAACTTCTAATTAACGGAATGGTGAGATGGTATTGAGTGGAATCTTTGCTAATGTATCTAGAGAGAGGTAGGTCTTATGCTTACCCAGAGCTTATCTCATCTCATATATATATATATACTAGAAAGGTAGCCCGTCAAAAATGACGGAAATTTAGATATAAAGATATATACAACTCATGTGCAAGAATATGAGTTTTCTCGTTTGTTCCGCAGTGATAGATGAAAATAACAAATTTTAAGAATGAAACACATTTATGAAAAACTGTGTACAGTAGAAGACCACTAATCTGCACAGTTCAGTTCCAAGTGTTATGCAGATTTGAGGCTCTTTGCGGTCATGTCTATTCAATCTTTGTTTACATTTTTTAAAATTCATATATTGGACAATTTAAATTGTTAAGCCTTAAAAATAAATAAATTACACACTTGAAGTAAGGTAAAAACTATTAAATTATCGTATACGATTTCATGAAATGGTATTATATGGTATTGCGAAACAGCACCGAAAACTGGCGATATGAAGCAATTAAAATAATAAAACTTTGTAAAAAATCACCATAAAATTAAAACCAAACACAGGACGTGTTTCGAGCTAAAAACATAACAGCTCGTCATCAGCTACAGCATACACGTGTCCGTAAAAGAACAAGTTCAAAAATGAACTGAAGATAAAGAATGTTGCGAAGAATGCGACAGATGGCGCTACCTGATAGAGGGATATGCAAAAGGGAAATGTGTTGAAAAAAGATAGAAGAGAAAATGAAATGGAAAAAATGGAAATAAAAGAAAAAATAAAAATAAAAGAAGTAAATTAAAAATATGAATAAAAATAAAAAATAAAGAACTATAAAAGAACAAGAAAAAAAGCCAAATTATTATTATTATTATTATTATTATTTTTTTTTTTTTTTTTTTTTTTTTTTACAAAATAAAAAGAAAAGAAACAAGAGAAAAGGGAAAAGAATTACAAAATTAATTTCCACGCTGGAGATAGGAAAGGAGATGATGGGAGATCATTCACAAGATTAGCAGAATTTTTAGAAATAAAATATGCCTCATGAAAATCCAAGTGAGAGGGAAAGGCAGGGGAAGAAATAATTTTGGCCATGGAGAAATTGAAACAATGACTGGAAGACCAACAGTGAGAAGCAATCGAAGATTTAGAGATTTCTTGATTTGCAATATATCTCTGATGCTCGCCTAATCTGAATTTTAAAGCTCTCTTTGTTTGACCAATATAACCTAAATTGCAAGAGCAAGGAATGAAATAAACACCCCACCGGTTCTCAGTAGGAACAGGATCTTTTAGAGAAGAGAATTTAATTTTATTCATAGGTTTGAAGATAACTTTAAAGTTAAAACGAGAAAGTATTTTAGCAATTTTGAAACACAGAAGAGAATAAAAGGGCAGAACTATTATAGAATTAAAATTAGAAGGATTATTTGAATCAGAAAAAGGACGTTTAGGCTTATTAAATTTATACAAAGCTTTATCAATCAAAGAGGAATTATAACCACGAGCAAGGGCAAGAGATTTCAGATAATTAATTTCATTATTCAGAGCAGAAGAGTCAGAACAAATGCGTAACGCCCTAAAAACAAAAGTATAAAATGACGCCACTTTTTGTTGAGGAGGATGATTTGAAAGGGCATGAGGAGGAAGGGAGACAGCGAAAGGTTTTCTATAAACGGAGGTAGAGAACCGATCTGGGAGTTTTGAAACCAAGACGTCAAGGAAAGGAAGAGAATTGTTCTCTTCGACTTCGAGAGTAAATTGAATACAAGGATCAACAGAATTAACAAGAGAATGGAGATTAGAAAGATCAAGGTCAGATGGAATTAAAATGAAAGTGTCATCAACATACCTAAACCAGAAAGGAAATTTATATAAACTGAAGAGTTTTTCTTCAACAAAATGCATATAAATATCACATAAAAGAGGAGACAATGGATTACCCATGGCCAGACCCTCAGTTTGAGAATAGAAAGAATTGTTAAACTGAAAAGCAGTTTGTTTGACACAAATACCAACTAAATGCAGGATTTCATCAATCTCAATCAAAGAGTAATGAAATTCGCGCAACCTTCTTTCCAAACAATCAATTGCCCCTTGAACAGGCACGTTAGTGAAAAGGGATTTAACATCTAAGGAAACCATTATATAATTGCAAGGAGAAAGGCGTTTAATTTTATCAACAAAGTCAAAAGAGTTTTTCACGGTATGAATGTTAGTGGAAGATAAAGGAGCGAGTAACTTAGAAAGTAACTTGGCAAGTTTATAAGAAGCAGTACCAATATTGGAAACGATAGGGCGAAACGAAAGAGTAGGTTTATGGACCTTAGGAAGAGCATAGAAACGAGCACAATTAGCGATAGTAGGGGTGACCAAACGTTTGGTGTTATCATTAAGAAAGACAGAATTTTTAATGACATACTTGATGTCAGATAAATGCTTAGTAGAAGGATCCTTTTTTAATTTGGAATATGGACCAGAGTTTAACATAGATTCAACGTGGGAAATATAATCAGATTTATTGAGAAGAACTGTTTGACCGCCTTTATCAGCCTTAGTAATAAGAAGGTTAGGAACGGAATTAAGTTTACTGAGAGCAGATTTCTGAGAAGAAGAAAGATTAGACTTATTAAAAGATTTATTAGAAGAAATGACATTAGCCAAAAGGTAGCGAAGAGAATCAAGTTGACCAGAAGAAATTTTACTGGTTTTGAAAGAATGTTCAATGGGAGCAATTAAGTTCGGAATAGAAGGCTTAGAAACGCACGAAAAATTCAGGCCAAGTGAGAGAACATCACGCTGAGAATCAGTAAGATAGTGAGAAGCTAAATTAACAACATAATTTTGCTCAAGAGGAGAAATACTAGGAGCAGAAGAATTAGAAGTCAGAAGAGAAGAAAACTTTTTATCCAAAATAGCATTGTGACACCTAGATTTGAAATCGACGTAAGCAAAAATCCGTTTCTCAAGGAAAGGGAAATAAATTACAGTTTTACTTAACTGTAAATGCAAAGAATATAATTCATATTCGATGCAAGAAAGAGAGTAACGAACATCTTGAATGATGGCTCTAAGAATAGCAAACTTACTCCTAGTTAAGGCATTTTGAACACGAATGGAAGAAGGAAGCTTGAAAATAATATTAATGAACTTAGGAATAACCCTTGAACGTTTAAAACCCTTGAACGTTGATTGATAAAGCTTTGTATAAATTTAATAAGCCTAAACGTTCTTTTTCTGATTCAAATAATCCTTCTAATTTTAATTCTATAATAGTTCTGCCCTTTTATTCTCTTCTGTGTTTCAAAATTGCTAAAATACTTTCTCGTTTTAACTTTAAAGTTATCTTCAAACCTATGAATAAAATTAAATTCTCTTCTCTAAAAGATCCGGTTCCTACTGAGAACCGGTGGGGTGTTTATTTCATTCCTTGCTCTTGCAATTTAGGTTATATTGGTCAAACAAAGAGAGCTTTAAAATTCAGATTAGGCGAGCATCAGAGATATATTGCAAATCAAGAAATCTCTAAATCTTCGATTGCTTCTCACTGTTGGTCTTCCAGTCATTGTTTCAATTTCTCCATGGCCAAAATTATTTCTTCCCCTGCCTCTCCCTCTCACTTGGATTTTCATGAGGCATATTTTATTTCTAAAAATTCTGCTAATCTTGTGAATGATCTCCCATCATCTCCTTTCCTATCTCCAGCGTGGAAATTAATTTTGTAATTCTTTTCCCTTTTTCTCTTGTTTCTTTTCTTTTTATTTTGTAAAAAAAAAAAAAAAAAAAAAAAAAATAATAATAATAATAATAATAATAATAATTTGGCTTTTTTTCTTGTTCTTTTATAGTTCTTTATTTTTTATTTTTATTCATATTTTTAATTTACTTCTTTTATTTTTATTTTTTCTTTTATTTCCATTTTTTCCATTTCATTTTCTCTTCTATCTTTTTTCAACACATTTCCCTTTTGCATATCCCTCTATCAGGTAGCGCCATCTGTCGCATTCTTCGCAACATTCTTTATCTTCAGTTCATTTTTGAACTTGTTCGTTTACGGACACGTGTATGCTGTAGCTGATGACGAGCTGTTATGTTTTTAGCTCGAAACGCGTCCTGTGTTTGGTTTTAATTTTATGGTGATTTTTTACAAAGTTTTATTATTTTAATTATATGGTATTATATGTGTGTGCTTCACGATCTTGGTTACGACTTTGGCGAAATTGGCTGCAACTTGTCATAATTCTAATAGTGTGGGCCTCTATAACAAAAAAGTAACCAGTTTTTAGCGAAATTTCTGATATAAAGTAGTTTTCAAAAACTTGCGAAAAATTGCAGGCCGTTCTCATGTTATGCCAGTCCTGGGAATAATATTTCTAACACTGAAGAGTTTCCATGCATATGTGGAATTTAGAAAAGCTTCTCCAAAAGAAAGGTCCGGAAATGACATTGTAGTTCCTCTGACTTCAAAGTTTAATCGGGCCCTGATGTTGTTTACTGAAATCTAATAAATACAGTTATTTTGAATAATACAACAGAATTAAACAGCTAAACTTATTTAACTTACACTCGCTGTTACTTCCCGATGTTATTTTTTAGTATTAAGAAAGAAAATTATTTAAATTTTTCAAATCATGCACATTTATAATTTTTTTCCGTCTTTAATAACTAAATAATGAAAAAATATGCTTTTGTTCTGATCTCATAAATATGACAATAAAATAATGTAACTAAGAGACATTGCAAAATTAAATCTTTGTGATTTCAAACCATAAACAAATGATGCCGCCACCATTTTACCTACTATGACGTCATTAGAATATTGTCCATTGATTGTTGGAGAACTTACTTTGTGAATGATTACCTCAATGATTTAATAATTTTTACGGTTCCCGATGAATGAATCACTTGTGTTTGTTTAGGTTTATGGAATGAGATATTAAGTCGTGAACCTAATTTCAACTAAAGTTATCCAAGGATATATGTATTTTTAATCGAAATTAAAAACAGTGCTTTGATCTCGAAATGAAAAGTTTTAGTTTGTATAATTGGTTATTTCTGTTAATTATTCATTTAGGTACTTTTCCATTATAGCGCATTTTTAAAAAAAGCTTGGCGTAATTCGGGCATCAGAAAGTGAGATATGTTGCCAAAATATATAAACAGCTACGAAAACAAATCTAATGAACTTTTATTTTTGTTTATATATGCACTTATATACATAAGAAAATCGTTTCTAAATATATATAATATCTTTTACATACAAATTACGGCACAGATTTCAGATATGAACCGGGATACCTATGGTGCTAAAATTGTGTTATTTGGCCGGCTATTGTTTTTTATTTATTAATAAATTGTTTATTCACTTTTATTTTCTGTTTTTAAATTATATAAACTGTTTTGTTCTATAGTTATTATTAAAATTTTTATTTATTTATAGTTATTTCCTTTTCAAAATGATAGCAAATAATTTAAAAATATATAAGTAACTGGCATTCGAAAGCGAGATTTCTGCCGAATTGGCGTCAGAGAAAAATCACGCTATAACCCCGATGCGTATATGACATCTGTGCAAAAATTACTTCTATTTCTTTATAAAAATGGGTAAATAAATTGTATACATGTGCAAAAAATTGCTTGTGAGTATGAAGCATAGTAAATAGGTTGTCAGAAAATACGTTGGCAAACTTCTTTCTCGCCAAGAAACTTTTCTCCGATGTATTGTACGTACATAAGCAATGATTGCTAGAAATGCATTTTTAATTATGATATGCGCTTTTATGTTTCACTACATTTACGCATACTATACCGTGTGTATAAATGCTACAGTTCATATGCAGGGCTACACAAAAGAATTCGTAAGGGTTACTGAGTATGAGAATAAATTGCTTAAAGGTGATTTTTAAAGGAGTTATGCAGTTTTACGCTGAACTGCATTTAGTTTACTAAGAAATGTTTGTAGAATATAGATAAAATGATATACAGGGTCACGCAAAGAATTGGGGCACAAATGTCATATTCGCCCCATATTGGCGCGATTTTTTTTCGGTTGTCAATTTGGCGAAAACATCAACAGCATAAACAACATAATCCGGGTTACCACATCAAGCAAAATAACGACACTTTGGCGCCAGTTAAGTACCCGTTGCGTATATGACATTGGCATCAGAAAAAAATCGCACCAATATGGGGCGAATATGACATCTGTGCCAGAATTGGATACATAACCGTCTATGGATGATAATATCTGGAAATATGATTTAAGTAGCTTTAAGGGTAGTTTAAATTAAATTTTAGCTAAATAGTGGCATGTAATAACGGTACTATTGGCTATGGACGGTAACTGCTGAAATCAATTTTTAAAAAAAATTATGCGTTTTCTAAAATGTTTACTTAGTTATCTTATTTACCTTATTTGCCTAAATAACGAAGTTTTGTTAAAGCATTCAGGATGTGTTGGAAAGTGTTTCATATTCTAAGCTTAACGCATGATTTTTCTCTCTTCTTTAGTTTTATTTTGCATTTATTTTATTCTTAATTTTTAGTCTTATACTGCTTTATAGAAACTTTGGCACAGTTGTCATATATACCCCATGTTGGAGCGCTTTTTTCCGAAGCCAATTTGGCGAAAACATCAACAGCATAAACAACAACATCGGGTTACCATATCAAGCAAAATAACGACACTTTGGCGACAGTTAAGTACCCGTTGTGTATATGTGACATCTGTGCCGAAACTTTAATATTTAATGTTTAAACTCTTCGCTCCACTCACCTTGCATATAGTATAAACTATAGCACAGACAGCGCAAAGTAATACACAGTTTTATACTTTTCCACTGTAGGGGCTTTGGCGTTTTTTTTTTTTTAAAAAAAAGGTGTAATTTGGGCATCAGAAAGTGAGATTTGGGTACTTTTCCGTTATACGGATACCATTGTCGCCAAGTGTAATAGTTGGCGCAAAATGAAAATCACGTGAACTGAGGCATTTGAAAAATAAAAGAAAAAATATTGTCGTACTAAAGTGAGCATTTAAAAAATATAACATTTGAAAATTCCAGACTTTTACGAACTATTTCATTAAATCACAAATATATACTTAAAATAATTGAACAAATAACTGTTATAAAATAAAGCAATAAAATAAAAGTCATATTAAACTGCTGGCATAAAATTGCAAATATCTTTTAGCATTTTGAAATAATTGGCGCATTAGCATACACAGTACTTTTCCGTTATACGGACAGCATGCCAAAATGTATGCTAATGCGCCAATTATTTCAACCCTGATCGTAGATTTTTATTGTAAACCATGCGAAACATTGTGATTTGTTATTTATGAAACGTGAATCACGTGAATGATTATTGTTTAACCTTAACCTTGGAAAGCTTTTTAATCTGCTATTAATCGAATTAAAAATGCTTTTTTTGAAACAGATGTCATATTCGCCCCATATTGGCGCGATTTTTTTCTGTCGCCAATATCATATAGGCAACAGGTACTTAATTTGCGTCAAATTGCGTTATTTTGCTTGATGTGGTAACCCGGATTATGTTGTTTATGCTGTTGATGTTTTCGCCAGATTGGCAACCGAAAAAAATCGCGCCAATATGGGGCGAATATGACATCTGTACCCCTTTTTTTTTATAAAGTTATAGTTTACTTTTACTGCTAATGCTCAGATGGATTTTATCATTTGGCAATTACCAGATGAAGAGAAAGTTGTGATAAAACTGTTTCAGGAATTTGGAATTCTGCATAATAAAAGATTGTGTTCAAAAAAACATGAAGAAATTATGGATGAGTTCTGGAAATCCGAAATTGAGATGTAGCTTACGATCATGCGAAGAAAGCGTAGGAATACGACAAAAAAACTTGGTTTAAAGGATCGCGGGTGACTTTTCCTAATGCTTTGAGGTTTATATATTTATCGTGCAAAGAGTTGACATCGATTGAGTTTTGTGAGCTGCAACTTGATATGAACCACAACACAACAGTGGAATGGAATAGTTATTCGAGAGAAGTTGGTGCAAATGCTTTATGTTCACGACCAAATAAAAAAATCAGTGGACCTAATAAAATTATAGAAGTAGATGAAAGTCTTGTATTATTTATACAGATTGCTGGAAAGGATATAAAGCAGATGGACTGATAAGTGCTGGTTATGATCATTTCACAGTAAATCACAAATACAATTTTGTCGACCCTAATACTGGATGTCGTACTCCAAATGTTGAGAGATTATGGGGCATCGCAAAATGGCGCAACAAAAGACATCGGGGAGCTGTTCGTCATCATTTAGAGGCGTATCTCATAGATTTTATTTGGTGACGCCTTCATTCAAAAAATGAAATGTTTACTGCATTGCTGAAAAATATTTATAATTTTATGGCAGCAGTTTAATATGATTTTTTTATTTTATTACTTTATTGTATAACAGTTATTTGTTCACTTATTTTAAGTATATATTTGTGATTTAATAAAATATTCCGTAAAAGTTTGTAATTTTCAAATGTTATATTTTTAAAATGCCCACTTTACTATCGACAATGTTTTTTCTTTTATTTTTCAAACGTTTCAATTCACGTGATTTTCATTTTGCGCCAACTATTGCGCTTGGCGACAATGCTGTCCGTATAACGGAAAAGTACCGCATACATTTTGGCATGGTGTTCGTATAACGGAAAAATATTGAGATTTGTTGTCAAATCATATAAACAGCTATGAAAACAAACTTGATGAGCGTTTTTTTTATATGTTTATTTTATATGTATATTATTCATATTTTTATGTACAAATTACATCTGTTTCTGTATAAAATTAGAGAAACGGCTTTTTTTATGTTAAATAAATCGTATAAATATCGAAAAAAAATGCGTGTGTATATAAAATGAAACAGTGGATAGGTTCCCGGAAAATATTGCCAAATTTCCTTTTTCGCCAAGTCAGCTATACTGAAAAAGTACCTAAAACACATTAAAACGCGCAGTTAGGAGCTCATACAGTACAGCGTCGTCTATTGGCGGTTATTTTATTAGTAGCATCGGGAGGAAGATGTAAAGATATACTTTAAATTCTCACCCATAGATTTTGAAAAAATATCTTAAAAGAGCGAAATTTAAATTAAATTTTGGTGACCTCCTTTATGAAAGATTAATAGTTTTAAATGGGAATTTCACCAAATCAGCCAGCTATCGCCAAGTTGGCCAACATTTGGCGCTACTGTGGTAACCCTGCATTAGTATTTTTCAACAATTACTCATTTCGACGAGGTGGTCCTACCGGAATCGTGAGGGACACACAGAGACTTGGATTTTATATAAATAGATATATATTGTATGCTGATTGGTTTTACTATAATATTTTTATAATGATTAATGTATTATGTTTTTACATGCCATCTTCATTTAGAATTTTGGTTAACATCCTTATATGAACTTATAAGATAAATTTTGATTCAAAGGAATTATATATATATATATATATAGATATATATAAAGTGATTAAGATTAAATATTATTTTTTTTTACAAAATAAAATTATTTTAAATGTATTTCTATTTTTTTTTTCTTTTACGACCAGAAAAAAAGTTATAAAAAATCTGATATAGAATTCGACATAAATCACCATCAACAGAACTGACTACAGAAATAATTCATTTCACAAATATAACCGTCATAAAACATTTCCCCGATATATGTAAACCTAGCGACTAACCGCTCAAACAATCGAAAGGAAATTTCAGATTTAGTTGTTCGAAGGTATGCGCTCGAGATCGTGATAATTTAAAACAATAGAGCTCTCGCGATTACGGTTACAGTGAAAATATTTCAAAATTTTCGAATGGCAACACCGTTTTTTTCCTGCGCAAATTTCTCAGCGCATTGAAAACACCTAAATGGCGTTGGAACGATACACGTATCACTAAAATTGCCGGTGTAATATCGTGGCATTCAATCCTAATCAGTTCTTATGTAAAGTAATATTTAGCAGTCTAAAACAAGTTATTACATATTTATTTTCACTATGTGTACACAAACACAACTCAAAAATACATTTTAAAACATTTCTTACAACATTACTCAGTTCACAAGTGAAAAAATAAATCCGCTATTGAAAAACATGCCTTGAAGTGTATATATATATATATATATATATATATATTGATATACAGCATTTTGGATAATCAATTTTTATGTTAGCATAAATGATTTCATTTCTATGGTCAATTTTTTATTTGTTAAAATCCTATATATTAAAATAGAATGATAAGATTTTCAGTAGTTTATAATTTAAGAAGTTTGACTATATAAATATAAATATACATATATATGAGGCATTCTCACTTAACTTTGCCTTTTAAATCCCTGAATAATAAATTTTATTTTAGTGTACATTCTTCTTTTTGTTTATTATTATTTCTTATATTTGAAAATATGCCTTTCCATGACTATATAACAATATAACGAATTAAATAGGTTTTGGACGATGTTGCAGGTCAAAATGTACCATGAAATTCCTTACCGTCCCGTATCCCTGATGCTGATTTTAGGTAGATTTCGTATGAAATACTACATATCACATTCTCCCCTATTAGCCCAGTGGTTAGGGAGTTGAATTCGGAAATAATTAGGGGAAAGCTGGAAATTGTTTTAACCCCTTCAGTTTAGGTCTTGAATGAATATACTAGGTTTCCCCCCTCGTACTAGGTGAGCGTTAGGAATTATACATTGATTTATAGTCAAAAAATACATTTCTTTAAAATACCATAACACTATCTCGAAATCACTAACTTTTTCAAAATCATTGTCAATGCAAATGTTGTAGAGCTTAAAATTCTGATTAAAATGAGTATCTACACTTAATACTCTTCTTGAATATTAATCCTAGAACTACCGGAAATTTTACTCAAGTTTTATAAAAACATTCTACACCAGAATTTTTACTTAAAACTATTTAATTTGTTTATTTAACTAATTATTGTCTGATTTATACATTTAGTTTGTTTTGAAGAAATTTTCTGGTTTGAATAGATATTTTGAATATACATGTCGGGTCCATTGGACCCTTCTGGTAGACAGAGGGTTAAGGTCACAATTCTACTTTAAAGTTTTAGCACCATGGTCAGAGGGTTCAACTCAGAATTAATTAGGGGACAACTGGAAATCATTTTAATCCCTTCAGATTAGGTCTAAAATGCATATTCTATGTTTTCCCCTTCGTACCAAGTGAGCGTTAGGAAATATGTACGTATTTACATTCGAAAAACATGTTTTTCCTTAATATTTTTAACAATATCACAAAATAGTTAATTCTATAAAAACATTGTCAAGGCAAATGTTGTAGAGCTTAAAATTCTGAATATAATGAGTACCCACATTAGTATTTTAGTTCAAAATTAATGTTGCAATTCTAATTTCAAAATTTTGCCTTAATCACTAATCATGAGCTAGAAGTCCGGAGAGACCAAGTTACCTAAGAATATCGCAAAACAGCTAACTATAACAAAAACATTGTCAATACAAAGAGCATAAAATTTTTAATAAAATGAGTACCCACATGAACATTTTTGTTCAAAATTAAGGTAGCAATTCCATTTCAAAATTTTGCCTTAATCACTAATCAAGAGTTTCAAGATAAGAGAGACCAGATTACCTTAATAATATCTCAAAACAGCTAACTATATCAAAAAATTGCCAATACAGATCCTGTAAAGCTTACAATTTTGAATAAAATGAATACTCACATTAATATTTTTGTTCAAAATTAATGTTACAATTTCAGATATTGTTAAAAATATTAAAAAAAGCGCCTTTTTCGAGTGTAAATGTGTACATATTTCCTAACGCTCACTTAGTACGAAGGGGAAAACATAGAATATTAATTTTAGACCTAATCTGAAGGGATTAAAAAGTTTTCCAGTTTTCCCCTAATTAATTCTGAGTTCAACCCTCTGACTATGGGGCTAAAACATTAAAGTAGAATTGTGACCGTAATATTCATCAAAAGTATTAAGTGTAGGTACTCATTTTATTCAGAATTTTAAGCTCTACAACATTTGTATTGACAATGTTTTTGAAAAGTTAGTGATTTCGAGATAGTGTTATGTTATTTAAAAAAAACGTGTTTTTTGACTATAAATCAATGTATAATCCCTAACGCTCACCTAGTATGAAGGGGAAAACGTAACATATTCATTCTAGACATAAACTGAAGGGATTAAAACAATTTACAGCTTTCCCCTAATTATTTCCAAATTGGGCCTTGTTTTGCTCCCCTACCACTGGGCTATATGTTGGAATTTCTGAAACATTTTTGAAGATTTACACCGATTATGACCCGTAGAACCCAAAACCACCCTCAGTAAATATATATATATATATATATATATATATATATATATATATATATATATATATATAATATATATGTTGCATTCTAGCAACATTGGATTGGCTTTATCGTTGAAAATGCCGTGCTGGCTGTCACGATAGTAGTTGCGGATCACATTCAGCGATAATGGCGTAAAAGAAGTGGTCAGAACAGATAATTCGAATCTGTTATATTAGTAGAACAAATTGTTGAAATGCAGTTGTCGAGTGAAAACAATGGAGTACATCGTTCCGTGAAGTTTCCCCAGAAGAAACTGAAACAACTCATAATATCAGCTAAGCACCTTCTTAGAACATCTTGTTAAAAGTGCAGTTTCCACGAAGATAATTAGCCATCGCTCCGTGGTAGTAATTAGGTTTAAACAAAGTTCCAGATAATCGAATAATAGGACGGTGACCAGGGGATGGATGAAAACTGGAAATACGACTCAAATCTGCTAAATCTGCTGAAACACAGCGAGTATCAACTTTTTGTTCCTCACGTGCAAGGACACAAATATGACGTAGATCGCGCTCTCAACCAATGAATAATTAAGAATGTCACGTCATATAAAGAGTTCGAACAGAGCTAGAGGATGAATTTGGAAGGAAAAAGGATAACATCAGAAATGCGCGGGAAAGTAAAAATAGAAGCTAAAAGAATATTCTCGAAAGAAAAAAGCGCGGGAATGGAACATTTAATTTAAGAATACTAAAAGCGTAATATTTAAGCGATGAAGACAAGTGAGACATTAAATTAAAGGGAATTTAACAGAGTTAATGATAGCGATTATTCAAGGATAAGGATTTAGTGAATATAAAGTAGTAATTTAGAATAAGATAAGAAAATCGCGGAATTAGATCTAATAATGTAACATATATACCCAGCAAACACATACCTTTCGGCACATGATCGAACCGCAGTTGGCAGTATCGGTTAAGTGTCGGCATGGGCACAGTTATTTCTGTGAAGTGTCGGCAGCGTGTCGGCAACTGAAACATAAGAATCTGATTTTTCGACTGCCGGTTACCGTAATCGGTCGTCTTATGGTTATATATCGGCAAGCGACTTACACCGGCAAGTGACGCAGGACCGATATGTGATTTCTAATAGTGGCGCGCTTAGATTTGCCAACATCGGTCCGAATTTGGAATTTTTAGTCTTAGCCGACATTTTTCTTTCTTTTTCTTAATTTTGTTTGAATTTGAGTTTTGATAAGATATGTATATTTCATGTATTTCATATGAAATTCTAACAGTGATAAACAAAAAAAAAATAAAAAATAAAAAATAGCTTATATATATATATTCAAAGCTGTTATTGAATTCAATTTAAAAAGCCTTACAATTATTTGAATCATCAAAAGAGTTTCTTAAATCGCCCCTTAAAATTATTATTCGTTATAAAGGTAATCGTAGAACAAAAATTTCATAAATTAATAATTTTCTAACTATATATTCATTTTAAAAGCAATAGCTATGTTTCTTGTTTTATTTAAAAGTCAAATTATTAAAAAAGTGCTTAAAATTATTTTACAAGCTATAAAAATATAAAAAAAAACTACCCAACTTAAGCATTAAAATTTAAAAGAAAGATTCAGAAATCTCCCACTTCGAAAAAATTATTTACCAAAAAAAAAAAAAAAAAAAAAAAAAAAGATAAATTAATATTTCTATTTCATTTGATGATTAAAAAATATTGATAAGTAAAATAATCATTTTTGTTACTTAATCACTAAAAATATATTCTACATTAAATCATCAAATGATAAAAAATGAACTCTTATTCCAATTAAAAGCGATTAATTACCGACCTCTTTTTTTATTAAAATTAGCTTTTCTATGTTACAAATATATATTTCTTGCATTAACGCATTTAATTACATTATAATTCCTAAAGAGAAAACTTTATTAAGAGAAAAACCTCTCAAAGTCCCTTATTTTATTTAATAAGCATTCTTAAATTTATAAGAAAGATTCAGAAATATCCTCCATTTAAAAATTATCTTCCAAAAGAAAAAAAAATGTAAATTAATATTTTTATTTTATTTTTAAATTAAAAATATTGATAAGTAACAAATTAATATTGCAACATACTCACTAAATATATGTTTTACTTTAAATCATCAAAACGACATAAAATGGATTCTTATTCTAATTAAAAGTTAATAATTACTAACTTTTTATTTATTAAAATACATTTTTCCATGTTAAAAATATATATTTTATAAATTAACGCAACGCATGTAATTACATTATAATCCTAATAAGAAAATTTGATTAACTGAACAAGACCTTTAAAAATATTTTTTAATGCTTAATTATTCTTAAATTTATATCTATTCTTAGTTAATCTTAATTATATCGATATCTTAATTAAACATAAAATTATTCTTAAATTCCCTTGCTTCAACGAATTCGCTACGATATTTATTTCATTCATTTAAATATTAAAATTACTTTTAAATAAACGCGAGTAAGACAATAATAAATAAATAAATAAATAAATAAATAAAAACAGTTTAAAAATCTAATTTTCCCATCTAATATTTACCTTTAATGACAAACCATTACGTATCGATAAGACTTCCCCTTATTACCTCATACCATCTTTCCCTGATCAAGTTTGAGTGGTCAAGTGGTTAAGGCGTCTACTTCCTGTCCTTGGGTTCACTGGATCAAGCCCAACCTCAGCCAGCGCCGAAAAACGTGCTTTTCAAATATGAATTTCGCGATGGTTCATAGATGGCGCCATCAAAACAGATTTTTTTTTCAATTGATGCTGGTATCGGGCTGCGACCGGCATTCGTATGGATAGCTATCGGTGTGCTGCCGGCATAGGGTTTTGCTGATACTGGACCGGCTGTGTGCCTATCTGTCGGGCGTCACTTGCCCGGCGTGTCGAAAAAGATACGGAACCGGTACGGCAGCCGGAATCGTGCCGATAACGTCGGTAACGGCAAAGCGGCTGTCGGCCGATTGTTTACCTATAGCTCTGTGCTTGCTGGGTATGTATGTATGCAGATAGTGATATATACAGTGTGTCCACGTATAACCTGACCGACCTTTATTTTCGCAACCGTTGGTCCTAGATGCATACTTCCAATTACAAAAATTTTCAAAATTAGATGCTGGGTTAAGATAAAAAAAGTTTGAATTGAAAAAACAATTTAGTGAAGAATTACAGAATCTAAATTTTTATACGGTCCCACGGTCCTATAAGTTATATTTAGTAAAATTTCTCTGTTACACTGAAAAGTAAGGCCAAAAAAAAGTCCCGTTATTCTACGATTAAAATTGACCGAGTAATAGCTGTTTAAAGTTGGAACATATTTTTTGCTGCATATAGTGATTCACAAATTTAGAAGGAATATAATGTCGTCAGATATATTAAAGAAATGGTTGAGAGTAAAATTAGCATTGCAATATAAATTTGAAATCTTTAATCATTCTGACATATTGCTGCTAAAATGTACAATTTATATTGAACATTATAAGAGGATAAAAATAACAGATTTTTTGTTAACATTTAAATGATGTCGCTGAAATTGTCACATAACTAGAGTAATGCGCTCTGTGAGACCGCTGCAACAAAAGATGAATAAAAGGTACGATTAACTCATAGGATGGTGTTTTTGTACTAAACGTTTTGCACAGGACTGTTATAATTAAAATTCACCTATTCAAAAGTCTCTAGTGATAGTACTAAAGTTCCAAACGGAACAAAATTTCAGTAGTGTTTGTAGTTAAACTGCAAATTGCAAGTTAAACTATAAAAAATGAAAAAAGCCGCGGTCTGAGAGATCTGTTATATAAATTAAAGGTTAAATAAAAGGATGCAAAACAACAGCCTCAATCCTTTACAAAATGATACATATTTTAAAATGCTGTTACACTGTCTTTCAAATTTTGGGCTGTGGCATGTTTTTTAGCTTTTGGAAATTGATTCTTATGTATTTTTTAGCACTGAATCCGAAAATGACCTTCATTTTAAACTATCACGTCAGGAATTTTCTCAAATCTCAAATTTTAAAGTTAAAAAGCTAAAATCTGGAATTGAGCCCCCCTCCCCTCCCAACCTCATGGGACAGCCGAGCTGTTTAGCTGTAAGAAACCCAGTATAAGCCATAATCTTATAAGTTATTGAATTAAATAAAATTAAACTGAATAAAAAAAGCCTTACATCTATTTTACAGTATCAGATTTTTCGCTATTTTTTAAACTTGAAATTTACGATTTCGAAAAATCTTGACATGATGGTTAAAAGCGAAGGTAATTTTTTGATTCAGCATTAAAAACTACATAAAACGTAATTATAAAAGTTAAAAAACACAACCATCGCAGGTTTATGTTATCTAATCTAAAACTCTTACTCAAACTTCTTGAGGGTAATCTATCCGAATTTTTTTGTGTTATCCTCTAATATAAGTATGTATAAGATGGTAAGAGTAGTAAATCATAATAATATTGCATTGTCATCGAATTTAAGTCAGTATGCAAAATTTAACTTCGATCGGCTGTTTTAAAGTAAGTTAAAGTTCGAGTAAAATTTTTAAACTGGAAAGACGATCATTGCAAGTTAAATAAAACCTTATGAAAATAATATAATTTTAGTTAAAAGAAATCATAGCCTCAAATCCTTACAAAATAAAACATATGTTAAAATAAAATTATTTTAACTAATCTGAAACTTAACTAATAAAAGTTAATCGTAATATTTGTACGATTTCTTTCAAATCGCAGATACCTTGAAATAAGTTTAATTACTTTATACACGACCCCTGAAAGCATGGTCGAAATCATCTGTTTCGATATGCAAAAAAGTGGTATAAGTCATGCATTTCAAGATTTCATAACTTGGTCAATTTTAATGTTAGATGAATGGGACTTTTTTTGTCTTACTTGTTAGTGTCCCAGTAAATTTTTATTAAATATCACTTGGAGGACCGGGGGACCGTATAAAAATTTAAATTTCGTAATTTTTTAATAAATGTTTTTCTTGACCCAAATCGCTTTAAAAATAATTCTTTACCTTAATTAAACCATTTTTGTAAGTGGAAGTATGCATCTAGGACCAACGGTTGCGAAAATAAAGGTCGGTCAAGTTATACGTGGACACACTGTATATATATCACTTTTTTCTGGACACGATAACTTCCCTAATACTGCACAAATTTCTTCCAAACTAATACAAAAAGTCAATAGGCATAAAATCTCGGTCAAGTTCGTTCATGGGCAAAATCCAACCAAGGGGATAGAAATAGGGAGGGGTTTCGTGAAAACCGAAAAAACCCCATAACTTCGTCAATTCATAAGATATAAAATCTACATGAATTTATTATATATCTTCTTAATATTATCTACAACATTTACACTGACAAGTTTTTGATAGGACCAATTCTTACAGCAAAAACAAATTAAAAATACATTGCGGTTGAAGAAAAAAATCATCGTATTAACTGTGTATTCAAATCCAAACTGCTTATTTCCTGACTCATTTTTAAATTCATTTTTGCTCTCAAACGCAACCAGTTGGTAGATTCTCTTATTCATAAACTATAAAATGTATCGTAATGATCTATTTTTTTTTAGAGAGGCGGAATATATTTAAAAAAAATGATGTCAAAGTAGGCATTTTGAACCGAATTTCCCGAAGCGATTGTGTTAGAAACGAAAAATATTGTCGTACTGAGAATGTAATTGTTTATAAATCAAGTTTTAATTAATTGAACGAAAAATAAATACACAGGTCGCTTATAAATCTCTTCAAAAGTCACGTCAGCAAGTTTCATATTTTTTCTATTAAAAATGAATCTGAAAATGTGCCAGAAAATTTCAACTCGTTGGTCATGGAAAAGTATTTTTTTGAATACCGCCTTAACATGATTCTGATAACACTAGCTGTTATTTAAAAATGAAATAAAAACTCGTCAAAAGCGGCTAGATGAAATTGTTAAAGTGGTTTTATCTCTATTCACGACACTATTTTTTGTTGGTGAAATTAATATACTTAACTTCGAAATCTACCTCCGCTGTAGGTCGGGCCGGCGGGGATTTTTTTTAAGTTTGGGGCTGTCTGTTTAAAGTTGTTTCAATAAAAATAACTCTACGTAATTTTTTTCCGAAACTGGGACTATTGTTTTATATAGCAAAAAATTATCCTGAACTCATTTTTACGGTTGTTATTATTTTTTGCATTCTGTCGTTTGATTTTAGATTCCTTAAAGCCCCTTTTGCTAAACTTATACAGAAAATCCCTCCACGTTCAGCCACAGAATTTTTTCAACTTTTTTCTCCTGCAGAAGTATTCTGGAGAAAACATGGGTGTAATTCTTAGATAGGATATTGACAGCAGAATTTATGTCAGCATATAAATATCAATTTCAAGCATTGTGGCTTCATTTATAGTCTTACTGTCCCCAAGGATTATTGCTGAACTTTTCGAGGTAAATTATTATTAGTAATTTCTTTAATCCAATGAAAATAACTGTTGCTAAAAATCAATGAACAATGTGGATATCGTTTAGTCTTAACATGATTTACCTAAAAATATGTGATAATTTTCCTTACAGTTCCTTTTTTCCTTACCACCCCTTCCTTACAATCCCCGTTCTATTTCACTATTAAATGGATGGCAAGGGTCTCACTGGGATAGTACAGTATTAAGCATTAATACTGACTAAGAACATTTTCTAATGGTAGATACAAGAACATGAATGTTTAAAAATAGAAATTTAAAAAAGCTTTTTTTTTTTTTTTTTTAGTTGAATTTCACATGTTTCTTATTCATGAAAGTTAAAATTATCGGAGAATGGTTCACATGTAGTATTTTGTTGCAAATCATCGTTTTTAAAACTCTTAAGAATTAAGGATCTATAAGCATTCATAAAAAAGCCAATAGCCTGTTTCATTATACTGTTTTAATGAAATCTTAGTAACGGATTATTTCAAAATGATGATCCAATATGTTTTTTATTTTTTACCTGTGTCGGAAGCATTTTCTTCAATAGTAGCAACTAAACTAAGTTGAAAATTATTTACATCTATTTGTTTCAAATGTAAATCCCCATGTAGTAAAGCTCTCAAGGGATGAATAAATTCAGCCGTGTATTAATGCATGTTTACGTTTACTTAACAGACCATTGACACCAAAACCAATTATGTATTATTTTATTATTGTTATTTAAAAACAGATAGTTTTTGTACATAAACATTTTACTTTTCGGATTAACTGCATCCTCTCGTTATCTTTTCGTGACGAACAGTTGGAGAAATAATGTTCTAAATATTTAATTGTAATTATTTGCTTACAAGCTCTACCATCCCTGTGATATTCTTACATTCCCTACTCTTATATGTCTGTTTTCAAAAATTAAATTCTTAGAAAAAGATTTTAAATAAATAAAGTTATTTATTTATCGGAACCCTGGTAGGTATGTATAGTAAATTAGCATGTGTGGAACATGTGTGTTACAAATAAATAATAATAAAACAAAATATTTCTGCATAAAATAACATAAACTGTTAAATTTAAGCCTTTAAGACAACGCTATATCAATATTTTGTATTAAAAACATTGCATTTCTTACTTAAATGTTCTATGGGTACTATGGGAATTCATTATAAATAAAAAATTAGATGAAAGTAAAACGTTAGTGAAAGAAAATGTCAAGGGGGTGGTAAGAAAAATTAAACTCTCAAGTTTAACTTTGTTCTTCAGTTAAATAAAATATTACTTTAAATCATCGCTGCTGGCCGTTTGTTCTTTATTTTGAATCATTAAGGCATTCTTCAATACGTTTAAAATTTTATTTTATTAAGTTTAATTTCCCCAGATTTTTATTTTTGTAAGTTAAAATGATGTGAGAATGCTTCATAGCCTTTCTTTCTACAGTAAGGCTGTCTTCAAAATTCTTTAAGACTCTTTCGCTATCTTTTAGAATTTTTGACACATGGAAAAACCACAATAAGAAATATGATGCTATAATTATTGTCTTGCTGTAATGATTTTGTATACAGTTTGTTACTACTCGTTTTCTGTAAAAAGGAAAACTAAAATGGAAAACATGCTTACGTATTGCCAGAATATGTTGAAAATTCTTAAAATTCAAAAAATCATAACTCAAAAAAAATTTTTTTGAGGGCAAAAAATATAAATTTCACACTGTTTTAATTCTAGAACAACAAGAATGCTTTTAAAATTATAAAATATAGAACAACTAGACCGTATAAAAATTTCAACTTCATAAATTTTTTAATAACCGTTTTTGCGAAAATTCCTTTTAATATGATGACGTTGATGACGTGATAATACTTCGTGTTTACCCCAGAGTCGGTGGCTCACGAAAAAATATTCCATCTTGTGATGAGGTTGTAGCCTTGTCAACATATGGTAGTTAGAAGTGCCAGGTAGTGTATCGTTCCAAGTCGATCAGTTGGTAAAACGTCGGCGCGACCTACCGATAACCCGGGTTGGAGTCCCGGCTTGGACACTTTTTCACTCTGTTGTCTGTACGCCTTATAAGTAATTAAAAAAGATGAAATATTAATTTCAATTTATATTAGAAAAATAAGTTTTGAAATTCGTCTATATACTGATATTGTGACTGATTTCATAAGGGTTTTGGCTTAGATCAAGTACGATTCTTCTTTTTCAACTTCTTTCCCCTCCAGCTTTTTTGTATAGGAAAGATATTGAATTGCTAATTCTGCATTCACAGATATAGAAAAATCTCAAACTTGGTACATTCTTTTTATATTCGTGAAAAAAAAAATCCGAAATTAATAATTTTTGAAAATGTCTTTAAATAAAACTTTCCGAAAATTTTTTCCATACAACGATATGAAAAATAAGAGTTGGGAAATATTTAATAGCAAATTAGCTTAATACGTGTAAAATTCTCAATCTTTTCGAAAAACTGTCTTTTTAAAAATAAGAAAGTCTCGAAAATTATATGATTTTCATTACGAAAAATTAATAAATAAATAAATAAATAAATATTGAAAAGAGCACAAAATTTACAATATTGCCGGGGGGGGGGGGGGTGAGACATTGAATTCTCATTGCTTTAACGAATGTCGAAAAAGTGTCCCAGAAGTTGGAAAAAAACATCGAAACTCTCAGTGACATGTGATTTGGTAACCGTCTTCATCTAAATGGAACCAAATTGACCGGTCTCTCTGTATTGAACATTTCCTTCTTTATCTCCAACACACATAAGCACATATAGACACACATACTATAAATTTTAATAATAAAAGCAAAATTTTTTAAAGAATGAATTTTCCTTCATAAATTTATTATTATTTTATATATAAACAATATCATCAAATATATTCCCACTTAAATTTCAAAACTATATACTGTCTGAGAGCATATGTCAGTATATTTAGAAAGGAATTTTATGATGCTTAAAACTGTTCTTTTTTAGGAACAACAAGAAGAAAGGATTCAGTTAGAAATAACTATAAAATGTGTTAAAATTTTTACTTTTTTCCATATTTCATGGTTATGTCGAAGAGGTTTGACTAATTGTTTCACTAACCGGTTGTGTTAAATACCGGTTGTTACTTCTCCTAGTTTCTTATGTCCACTGAGGTTTAAAAAATAGCCATGTAAGATATTATTTCAAGTTACATGACTATAACATTTTGCACTGATATATCGAAAGTTACAAAGCGTTCAAAATTTTATGAATAAAAATTCACATGTCATTTCCAAATGCTTTTGTTAATAGTGAGTAAAACCTTTTATATATATATATATATATATATATATATATTTGTCTAAAAAGTAAGTAAATGTAAATAAATTCATAAGACGAAATGAAATATTCCACATTGATTCAGCCACAAAATATACAAAATGAACCTTTAAAAGCCTGCCGTACTACTACTTCTACAACTGTCCAGCTACGCATTTGAAATGAAAGTGACGTATGTGAATAAACTGATGTATTAAAATAAATGAAACGGCAATTTTTTTCATGCAGTTATATTTTCCCCTACATAAGTTCAATCCTACATAAGACACTGCTACTTCTACTTCCAGATACTCAAATAATTATAGACTCTTCCATTTCAAAAGAAGTGACGTATTTGAATGAATGAAATAGCACTTAATAAAAATATTCAGAAAGTATTATGAAATTTAAATAAAATGTATATTTTTAACTTGTAACATTTATATTATGATTATCTTGGTCTCTTTTTAACTCAAACTGTTAGCTTTTTAAGGGTCATATTGTGCAGTTTCTGAGTAAATGTTTTTATGTAAAATAAATTTTATATCTTTTATTTATATCTTTTTTTTATATAAAAATGAAATTTATAAAATGAATTTATTCAATGACTGAATTTTTCTTCATAAATTTAAAGTTTCATGCGTTTTAAACAAATGTAGTATCCACTATTCTTGCTTCCTAAAAAAAAAAAAAAAAGTAAAGTGGTGTGAACCGATCTATCTTGTTCAGCAGATGGTATAGTTTATCATCATTAAAACTCTTTTTATTTCCAACAAAAAGAAATGTTATCAACCACAATTAGCAAGAGACTCTGATAAAAGTATTTTTTCTTTGACTTTTTTTTTTGTTTGTTGCTGTTATCACTCACCGCAATACAAGTATTAAATAATCCTACTGCAAGTCTGCCTTATCTATTCTTAATCTTTGCTTTTTTGCTCCTCCGAGAATAAAAAATAGAAATGAAAGGTATTGTACAGGGCACGAGTAAAAAATACACTAAACATACTTAAGCGTTGCAAAGCTATTTTCTAATTATAACATACTTTATGAATGAAAACTCACAGGTTATTTAGAATGCTTTTGTTAATAGTGAGTAAACCCTTTTATATGCAACCATTTTTCTTTACTTTGAAAACTGAGTAAATGTTTCATATAAAATAAATTTTATATCTTTTATTTATATCCTTTTTTATGGAAACGAAATTTATAAAATAAATTTATCAAATGAATAAATTTTCTTAAGAAATTTAAAGTTTCTTTCGTTTAAAAAAATATAGTATCTGCTGTACATTTTTTTAAGAAAATGTAAAGTTCTGTAAACCACTCTCTCAAGTTCAATGGACAGTACAGTTTCTCATGATTAAAACTCTTTTTTATTTAGACCAGAAAGAACTTTTATCAACCACAATTAGCAAGGGACTCTGTTTTCTTTGATTTCTTTTTTTGTTGTCGCTCACCGCAAAACAAGCATTATATCATCTTACTGGAAGTCTGCCTTATCGATTCCTAATCTTTGCTTTTTTGTCCTCCGAGGATAAAAAATAGAAATGGTAGATATTGTGCAGGGCAGGGCTAAACAAGAAACTAAACACGTAAGCGTTGCCAAGATGTTTTTAATCATAACATACTTTAGTGACTTAATGTGAGTATATATTTTAAATAAATAAAGTAGATTTATTGAACTGTTTAATTTTTTCTTCTTATTCGTACTGACAAACAGTAACTTCTCCCAACTCCCGGAGAAACACGAATTTCTGAAAAAAACAAATTGTTTTGAACTGCAATAAATGAATTAATTTTGAGCAGGGCTTTGCGAATAAGGAGTTATTTAAGTAACACTGCATAACAAATATATGTTTGTATCTCTCTCTCTCTCTCTCTCTCACACACACACGTATTAAATAGTAAATCCAGTTTATATATATATATATATATATAAACTGGATTTACCATTTAATATAGATATAGCTTATTTTAAATCTTTAACAAATTTCATTATCTATAATAATTATATTTTGCAAGATAACACATTATAGTTACAGAAAGTCGGTATACCACAAGGTGGATGTACATCCAGTTTATTATCAGACTTATACGTATAACACTATGAACGTACTTTTACTAATAGTAATCTACATTTATATAGTTACATTGATGGCATAACTTTAATTGTCACTGATCAAACTAATATTCCTCAATTTCCTGTAGATTGTCCTACTAATTCAGAATTAACGGAAAACCTGTTATCTAACAATATGATTAACTTTTAATGTCTTAAAATTACAATAAAAGACAACAAAACAATAACTGATCTGTATGATACACGTAAAGAATTTAAATCCAAAGTTAATACATTTACTAATTTTAAATCTCTTCTTCATAATTCTGTATATCGTAATATAATCCTTAATCATTTATATAGAATAAAGTGTCTATGTTCTTCTCATCTAATTAACAATAATGTTAAAAAACTCATTTATGATGCATTAAATCGTGGTTTTCCAAAAAAATTCATATATTCTTTAATATATAATTAGTACTTAAATGATCTTAAAAAACAAATTAACACATGCGTAAATAAAATTACAAAAAAAATATAAAATAAGAAAACAATTATTAAAAAAATAAAAATTGTGAAATAATAATAAAATTTATTATAGGACGGTTGGGTGGGTAGATGTTAGAGTACGGAAGAGTGTGGCGTTGTCTGGATAATAAGCAAAGGTTAATTTTAAAAAAATGAGGGATATGATTTACAACTACGTTGCAAACAAACTTTTTATATTGGATGTTTATTCGATACTTTTATATGCATAATGGTGTACTTACATTTATATATTTATCAATTCATATTAAATTTATTCATATTCATTAATATTTAATAAAGTAAACGATTAACTTGCATTTAAATTTTAGCCTACTCAGGACAACATCATATTAATTTCTAATAGTATACTATCTTAAATAAGAATAAAATGCATAATGTGTGTATTTGTTGTACCTAATGCTATGACAGTATGGATTTTAAGTTGGTAATTTGTTTTGTTTTTTCCTCTATCCATTTTAATCTTGTTTCATTTTTAACTTTTTTGATATTCAATGGTTTATTTCTCGATTTCCTGTATGTGGTAGTCCCAAATTCATATTCTTTAGCTAATTTATAGCCAATATGAAGATGAAACCACACATTTTCTTTGTGGAACTTAAGGAATTTTGGATTCGGTAATTCTGTCTGTGTTTTTCAAATTTCCATTATTCGATTCCTGTTATTCAATTTCTGCTGTTTTTACTATGTTTTTGAATCTATGTTAAGTGTGTTGGGTGGAGCTGACCAAAATGAAAAGGAAAGCGGGCAAACATAAAGAATCAAACATCACATAGCAACTTGGGTTCTCAGACGCCATCCGGGGCCGTTAGAGGGCGTTTCTATGAAAACACGAACTGAGCAAATAGGGCGACTTGACATGTTTAATTGCAGCACAACATAGCTACCGCATAATTCAGCAGATAAGTCAGAACAAATTTGCAGACCACTTTTCCCGGCGTTGGATCTGTTGAGGCGGGCTAATCGTAAGGCCACCGCGATCAAGAAATTTGTCTTCAGTGTATTTTTTCTTATGACTTTTTAAAAGGACTTATTTACGAAAAACTTGTTTCATAACGAGAAGATTTAGTAGAAAGAATTGTTGCGACATCAGGATGTGTTCGAGATACACCTCATATGTTTGAGAAGAACGTCGGTGTAATACTTGTCTCCAGGCGTCTGGCAAAATTTTGAGTATCTTCTTTAGTAATAATGGTCGTAAATATCTAACACGTTTGGAAATACAGTAAAACCTCCCTAAAGCGACCACGTTCCGTTCCAATAAAAATTGGTCGCTCCGGGAGGTGGTCTCTTAATGGAGGTCATGTTTAAATCTGCATTTTAATTCCTGAAAAAAGATAACATATGAAAATTTAAGTATCAAAACAAAAGTTAGTTACATAAGGTAATTACTGCAGAGTTTAAAAAAAAAAAAATTAATGCATTGACGTTGGCTTTGATTTTATGGTTTTATCTTTTATAACTTTTATTTCCATGTCCTTTCGAAGTTCAGTAAATAAATGCTTTTTTTTTGACGGGAACAAATAATGACGATTTCATTAATTTATCTATTTCTTTGAGAGATTCCTGACAGAATAAAAGGCAGGGCAGTTTATTGACCGTCCCCCTTAATTCGTCATCAGAGTTAAATTCATCGCTAAAAGGGCACACTGGGGTTTAAACACTTAAAAGTTACCGGAATAAAGTTCTAAACATAGTTCAGAAGTTTGATGAATGATGCGCTCTCCGGAATTATTATTCTAATAAAACCTTCTCCAAGCGACCAGGAAAAAACGGAATTTGTTTCATTTTCTTCAAAGAAATGGGTCGCTCATGGAGGGAGTTCAATTGGGGTGGTCTCTGAATAGAAGTAAAATTAGTATTGTGCCTATGGGAATAAATTCCATTCTATGAAAAAATGGTCGTTCAGGGAGGTGGTCGCTTAATCAAGGTGGTCGGACAGAGAGGTTTCACTGTACAGTGAAATTTAAAAAAAATATATTTTTGTTTATTCTTCTTGTGTTACACATAATTTGCAACCCCCCTAGCGGCCCCTGATGGCGTTAGCGATCCCATGTTCTCATGTGATTTTTAATTATTTTTATATTACTGCTCTACGCTTTCATTTTGGCTACGTTATTTTAAATCACCCTGTATATATTGTGGCACACGATTCTATTAATTAAGTTTTAAAAAATTATAAAAAAATAATCCAGAACTGAAGTTAAATAGACGGATGTACACTGCAAAAGGATTTTTAAAACGCTATGATAAAAAATAATGAAATAGTTTTATGTTTATTTTCAAAATATTTTTATCAATCTAATATAGGGTAAAAGCACCACTTAAGCGCTTTCTTTTACTATATAGTTCAAAGCGGAATTTTAAAAATCAATACAACATTTTTAACAGTATTAATTGTTAATGTATACTTTTATTTTACTGTTTCCGCAAATGTTTTTTTTTTAACTGATTATAGTTTTTTTTTTTTTTTTTTTTTTTTTTTTTTTTTTTTTTTTTTTTTTTTTAATAAAAAGTTAAAATAAAAAGTAGCAAAGTCGCTACTAGTCGTTCTAATGTTTGAACCTTTGAGAATGTCGTACATTTGGTTCGATTAAAAAAAATCATAAAATTACGGTCGACATACACGTTTATTCGAGTAAGCCGGTTATAACTGCGCAGTCGAAACTTTTAACTCCGTTATCTCGAAGCACTGATTTTCAGACAGGGTAATGTTTGAACAAAATAACGCATTTAATTTATAAGTTATGAAACACATAAAAATTGTCGAATTGCAATTAAACTTTGCACGGTAGAATCATTTTAGAATTTTCTTGAAATCAGCATCTAAATGTCCAAAAGGAAAGTCATACATTTTCCAGAAAAATATTTCTTCGTGATTGCATCAAGCAAACTTGTCTAAAAGTATGCTTAAATTGCTGAAAATGTTTCAGTTTTTTTTAAATAACGAAAATAAAATTCTCTACAAATTAAAAAACAATTCTCAAGTTATATGAAAAAATTTGAATAATTCTTCTAGATTTTCAATTTTTATTATAATTTTATTTTACTTTTTTTATGTTTTATATATAATGAAGAGACAGAAATAATCAGATGAATTTCATGCGGCATTGAAAGTCAAAGAAAATGCTTGTGTGTAAAATATTAACATATCTTTTATTAGCTAACAATTTTATCACAATGGGAGCTCTATTTCTGAATTGCTTCTCACAAAAACTGGTCTTCGTTATTACGTTTGTATTTAACGATTTTTACATGTTTATTATGTAATATCTTTTGGAAAAGGTCTTGAAAATGCAAAATCAAATGTGAATAAATTCTTTTCCTTGTAATAAATACATAAATAGATACATATACTATATGAATATAGACAGAAATTTATTTATTATTTTTTTAACATTGAATTTATTTAAATATTCAGAGAGAAAGTGAGGAATTCAGAACTATAGAACAATTTCCTTTTATATTTTATGACATTGCTTAAATTATTTTTTGTTGTAGAATGTATTTTTCGTAATTTCCATTTTGGGCAGGCTCTGATGCCAAAGAGTGTTGGCATTTTGGTTACAGGTGTCACCTGACTTACGTGATTTAAAAGGATGTAATTGCAATGCAACAGAGTTATTAAAAGTTGTTGAAAAGTAATTTTCTTGAGGAGATAACATAATTTAAATTTTCTTTTAACCCTTAAATGCACGATTTTTTATTTTGTTTCGAAAAAATTATATATAATTCTCTGAAAGGTGTATTAACTCAGAAAGGTGATCTCAGAAAAAATAATGAAAAAAAAATCAGAGATGTATTTTTTATATAATACGCCAATCGTTTCTTCTATTGCACATCTGCAATACAAGTAAAAACTCCTGCCGTGTGGCTGTTTTACGATAAAATAATGCAAATTAGTATATACTTTAATAGGTATGTCTCCAAATAACTTATTTTAAATAATTATTTATTGTATAAAACTTAACATTTAACCCTTTAATTCCCATAATAGAATACGTTCTAGAAATTGAGTAGTTCAAAGAATCTGACTTTACACCAGAAATTTCAATGATTAATTTCGCTTTATTTAAATACGGAATGTCTGTTTTTAATTAAAGTTTATTGCTATTTTAATTTTCTGGTGTGAATTAGGTATACGCGAATAAAAAAATCTACTAAATTCAAAACAGTGTTGTTTGCATATATGCAAAGCTGCGCACAAAAGGGTTAAGGTTTCATAAAATCTCAAATAGGTTTACATTTTGGTTACAATCTTACGTCACAAAGTTTTAGTATTTCACATGACGTACTTAACTTGAAGTGACGTAACCGTAATCATGCTTACTATATGGATATAATACACACACACACACACATATATATATATATATATATTGTATTTGTATATACAAATTAAAATTTAAAAAAAATTCTAAAGTATATCGTGACGTTAAATTACAATGCCCTATTTAAGTGTGGGTTTAGCGAAAGGTTAGTGCTGATCATCGCCTAGAGCAGTGGTTCCCGATCTTTTTGATTTGCGGAGCCCTTTTTAGAGTGAAATTCTATAACGGTGATCCTGAAGCCTACCGTACCCTGTTATGCAAGGTAATGTTTTTAGGTGAATTACGATCGAGCACAGGAAGTGGCAATGAAAAGTAGTCTGAACAATTGTACATTGTCCCTGAGATAAAATTATATTTTAAGGTTTTACCGTATTACTGAATTTATTTTCAATTACCATCAATACAGGTGGAATTGTCAAATATTTACGTACATAAATCACCTCCAAACCTCAAGAAGTCATAATATTGCCTTACAATAAACTTTACATTATTAGATTGACGACAAAAAACGCATAAATGTTTAATGTGGTTGGATCGTTTTGCACAAATGTCTGAAGTCGTGTCCAGTTGATCGTAATTGCATGCGAATGTTTGCTGCTGCAATTAAAATACTTCTGTATTTTGTTTTGTTGGCTGCGTTAGTCTAGAATCTTATTTCACAGGCAAATGTCGTTGAGAAAGGTTAAACTAAAAACTAATTGTGCTTTCTTAGACAAAGTTTTAAATTCATTGACAAATAAAATCAAAAATCTAATAGGATTTTGGTTTTAAAGTAAGTTTTTTAATACTATATATACCGGGTGTCCCAAAAAGGACTGACTGATTTTAAAATTCAATAACTTCCAAACGGTGACAGATATTAAAAAAATTCTTGCAGGAGGGTTATGCATAAAGTCAAAAGTTTTATTACAGTGATTTTCGATTTTAGTTCGAATTACAAACAATAGATGGTGCTGTAAGCAATAGTCGCTAAATACAGGCTCGATTTTTGGTCCTTTCTGTTGTTCCATGGAGAAAAAGGAGATGGAAATGTGTTATCCGAGCCACGAAGTACCAAAAATTGAGCCTGTATTTAGCGACTATTGCTTACAGCGCAATCTATTGTTTGTAATTCGAACTAAAATCGAAAATCACTGTAATAAAACTTTTGACTTTATACATAACCGTCCTGCAAGAATTTTTTTAATATCTGTCACCGTTTGGAAGTTATTGAATTTTAAAATCAGTCAGTCCTTTTTGGGACACCCGGTATATATATACCACGAATTTTACTTAAGTTATTTAACTCTTTTAATTAATTTATACCTGTTTAATTTATATTTCATTTATTTTATTAATATTTTCTGGTTTCATTGAGATATTATCATTTGGTACTTCCAAATAACCACTTGTTGGTATTTTCAGTGTTAACTTGCAATAAAATGGCAATTCCATGAGGACTCGTGTTTATCTGAGTGTTGGCTTTTGATAACGCTTAACACATTCAGTACACATTTAAAATTGTCCAAAGCTGTTTCTACTCAGCTGTTAAAAAAATAATAATAATAAGCGATTTTTTTAAAGCTGTAGGATGCCCTGAATATTTATTTATTTATTTTTAATCTGGTGTCGTTTGCATTCTTTTTAGCACGAAGGACGTAATCGATATCAACGTTTTCCTCAGGATCCGACCAATACACATTTCATATTAAAGGAAGACACGTTTGATAAAAGCATCCGAAATTGTGACAGATATTCAATGCAGTAATAGATACATTTATTTCCTTTTGCTAAACATATCGGCCAAATATGTAATCAGCACTCACAACCTTCAGTTTTATTACAGAGTTTAGGGTTATGGTTCTTCTAATATCACCTCTGCAGTTGAAAAAATCGTGTAAAATCCCTTCCTCGCCATGACCATTTTACTTCAGTATGCAGTAGAAGAGGCGGATGTTGGATATATCTCCAATAACTCCACAGATAAATTTAAAAAGTTTGCTTTTAAAATTTTGTGATTTTATATAAATTATTACTTTAATGACAACAGTCAACCGTTTCATAAATTCAGAAAATGTTTTTTTCTAGGATTGTGTGTATCTATAATGAGCACAATAGATGGTTCTGCATTGTTTTGCCATCTTTTTAGTTATTGCAATGGCTCCAAAGTTGTGACCCATCATGCATTTCACACAGTGGTGTAGTCGTAAAAAAAACAGAGGGTATACGCTCAGCCCTGAGCGTATACCCTAGAGTGTATTTACTATAGCTTTCTTAAGAAACAGATGGTATACGGTGTTCCTTAAAAAAATCCAGAAGGTATAAGGCGTATACCCCCGCATACCCTCCACTACATCCCTGCTTTCACATCATCAATGCATTCATGTTCATATGTGTTTTTCTATGAATAAATCTAAAAATATATTGTCCCTTAATGTGGTAGTGTATTGGTGCAGTGATATACAAACCGTATGATCCTGATATCTTCGTGAAACATCTTTCAGATTGGCGTTAGTACGACTCTTAATTATAATCCAGTTAACGTTCTCAAGCACCGTAGTAATGGAGAAATCAAATCTAGTCCCGAGTACCTTAGTTAGGAATCTTAACTGGCCTAGTTTAAGCAGGATATTAGTACGTGTAACGGAAAAATAATAACAAAACTGCTAACCTAGTAACGTCAGTAGATTCATGCATTTTAGTTAATTTAAAAAAAAATATGTTGTTTCATAAGTGAATATTGGACGCTAAATTAACAACTTCTTCATGAAGCAAATTCTTAACAATATCAATTTTTATCAAGGTTTATGCAGAATCACTTCAATTACATGATCTTCACGAACTCAGGCGACTCGTTAAACTGTCATGTAAGCGTCGATTTACCGAGAAGAACGGTGTCAAACCAGCAGAACTTTCATAATTAATTTTAGAACATTATTTTGGTCCTAATTAATCATAGTGATTAAACAGGATATTATATATTTAGTAATTAATTAATAATAATTAATAAAACTCTGAATAACGAGGTCGCTGGTAGACATTTAAACATTTAATAAATACTTCACAAACAAACACAACACTTACATACGTAGGTCACATGACTACACAAAAGTAAACAGAAGAGAATTCTCTGGAAAAGAATTGTGGGAAGAAAGAAAGTTTTGATGCTGCCATCTAGATTTAATCAACTGAAATACAAACACGACAGCTCTCCCCCACTTAATATTTGAATCTGTCAGGAGGTCTTCTGTATCGACCGGATCGTCTCCGTACCTGTGGAGAAGGAGAAGAAGAATTAGATTTAAGTTCAGCAGCATCAACTATTGAACTAGTGGGCACAGAAGGTTTTGGAGAATCAGGATGCAAGTCAGTTAGTGTAGGACCTGGAGTACTTGGCTCATGAGAATTAACTGGTTGTGGAGCTGCGATACTAGGCTGTATTGGTGGAAAATCACCTTGCTTCACAATTGCATTTTCACTTCTGAAATTTCCTGTATCACGTTCTTCAGAATTTGTATCATTAACTAAAGAAATCTCTGAACCTACATTTGTTATTTGATCAACATGCCTTTTCCAGATATTCGAACCAACTTGAACTCTATAATGTAATTTTCCCTTTCTTGCTATTATTCGACCAATTTTCCACTTGACTTCTGGAGTATAATTTCTTACAGCTACTTTCTGGTTAATTTCAAATTCTTTTATTTTAACTTTGGACTTTTTCGCATCTTGTTTATCATGAACGAAATTTGTAACATTTGGCACCATCAAATCTATTTTTGTTCTTATATGCCGTTTTAGAAATAGAGATGCAGGACTCTACCCCATTGTAACATGAGGCATCTTCCTATATTGCAAAAGGAAGCTATTTAATTTCATTTGTAAAGTACCAGGATCGGAAGCTAAGCCTTTTAATCCACGTTTAAGAATTTGCACATATCTCTCCGCCTGTCCATTTGTAGCTGGATGGTATGGAGCACTGAACTTATGTTTTACACCATGATTTCTCAAAAATGTCGCAAATTCTTCAGATGTAAACTGTTTAGCATTATCTGATACTAAAGAAATTGGAAAACCGTATCGTGCAAAAAGTGAAGAGAGACAAGTAATGGTATTTTCTGAACTTGTACTACGAACAATAAAAACTTCTGGCCATTTGCTATGGGCATCAACCACTAAAAGAAGCATTTTTCCCATAACAGGACCAAAATAATCAATATGAATTCTTTGTCATGGAGCAGTAGGCCATTCCCAATGATGTGTATCAACTTTGGGAGGATTATTTTTCAAATTTACACAAGTAGTGCAATTTCGTGCAAGATCTTCAATATCTTGGTCTATACCTGGCCACCATACAAAACTACGGGCTAAAGACTTCATTTTAACTATACCAAAATGACCAAAGTGTATTTCTTTTAAGATTTTGTTTCTATGAATTTCAGGGATAACTACCCTACATCCTTTTAAAATACAACTGTGTTGAAGAGTGAACTCTTCTTGTTTGCCACCAAAAAGTAAATTTTTAGGAATTTCAGAACCAGAAATGAGGTGATGAAAAATTTGACGTAAAAGGGGATCAGATTTTGTAGCTGAAGCAATAGATTTCGAAGTTAATGGTAAGATAGAGAGTTGATTAATTTGAAGCAGTTCAGATTCATCAATTGCATCATTCGAATTTAATTGTTGAGGTAAATCTTCACTACGTAAAGGAATTCGTGAAATAGTATCAACATTTCCGTGATCAGTAGTTTTTTTATAACGGATATCATATTGGAACGTTTGTAAATAAATTGCGTATCGTTGCATTCGAGCAGCCGATAAAACAGGATGCTTTTAAAAGGAGAAAAAATAGACACTAAAGGTTTACTGTCAGTAAATAAGGTAAACCTGTTGCCATACAAATATTGAAAAAATTTCTTCACACCAAATATAATCGCTAATGCTTCTTTATCAACTTGACTATACCGTTTTTCTACAGTAGTCAAAGTTCTGGACACAAACCCAATAGGCTTTTCAGTGTTATCTGGCATCATATGCGAAAGAACTGCAAAGATACCATAAGGAGAAGCATCAGTAGCTAAAACTAAAGGTAACTTAGGATTAAAGTGAGTAAGAACCCTGTCAGAAGTAATTTCTTTTTTTATACTTTTAAATGCTTGTTCACACTTATAAGACCAATGAAATTTAACATTCTTCTTAAGCAAATTATTCAAAGGATTTGCAATAGTAGATAAGTTTAGTACAAACTTAGCATAATATGTAACTAAGCCTAGAAAAGCTTTAACGTGAGATACATTTAATGGTCTTGGAGCATTTAAAATTGCTTCAATTTTATCTTGTGTTTTATGAATACCATGTTTATCAACTTTATAACCACAGTAAGTAATCTCATCTGCCATAAAGAATGATTTTTCTTTATTTATCCTAATGTTACATTCCCTTAATCTTTCCAATACTTGCTTCAATCTTTCTAAATGAATTCCATCTGTCTCACCTGTAACCCCAATATCATCTATAAAAATTGTAACTCCCTCAATTCCTCTTAAAATTTGCTCAATTTTTCTTTGCCATATAGCAGGAGAACTAGCAAGACCCATGGGTAACTTAAGGAATTGGAATAATCCTTTTGGTGTATTTATGGTCATTAATTCTTGTGATTGTTCATCTACAGGTAACTGAAGATAAGCTTGATTTAAATCAATTTTTGTAAAATGTACACCACCACCTAATGTAGCTAACATATCTTCTATTTTAGGTAAAGGATATTTTTCAACTTTCAGAAATTTATTTAATGTTACTTTAAAATCACCACATAAACGAATTTTCCCATTAGGCTTAACCACTGGAACTATAGGAGTTGCCCACTTGATGTTTGTAACTGGTTTAATAATACCTGCGTCTTGTAATCTTTGTAATTCGTCATTGACTGCTGCACGCAGTGCATAAGTGACAGTCCTAGCTTTGCAAATTATGGGTGTAGCATCTTTTTGAAGATAAAGTTCTGCCTGTAAGCCTTTTATCTCCCCAGCCTTATCAGTATATAAATCAGAAAATTCCTGTAGCAAACCTTGTAATTTATCAGAATACTTTACAACTTCATTCACATATACTGATTTTAAATTATGTGGAAAAATATCGAATTCAGATACCCAATCTCTACCAAATAATAATGGAAAATTATCTTCTTTTATCAAATACAACTTTACCTTTCTAGTTTTATTTTCATAAGTAACATTTACTTCAACATAACCTACAGGTTTGAAAATTTCACCAGTTGCAGTTTTTAGCTGAACATCTGGATGAAAAATTTTATGATAAGGAAAAATTCTACGAAATCTTTTTAAAGGAACAGCAGAAATTCCGGATCCAGTATCTAATTCCATATCAGCTCTAGCCTTGTTTTCATTGAAAACAGACAACTTAATTGGATTAGAGTGTTTATCATACTTAACAGATAAAACATTTACAGTATTTAAAGAATTAACCTGTTTTTGAGAATTTGTACTTCTGCATACTTTGCTTAAATGGCCTTTTTTTCTACAAAGATTGCAAGTAACATTTATAAATCTGAATGAATTTGCTAAATGAGAGACATTTCCACATCGATAGCATTTTAACTTATTTTTATTCATGTCAGAATGTGTATTATTTACATGATTGTTGATATTCTGTTTTTGAGAACAATTTTGTAATTTCTTGTTTTGTATATTTTTCGTACTGGAAATTTTATTTACATTGAAATTTTTATGCTTAATTTCAGCAATTTCAATATCGACATTATATAAAGCGAAAGCTTTCTCAACAGCTTTTTCGAAATTTAAATCATCAACTTGCGTAATCAATTTATTCTGAATATTTTCATTTTTAAGAACGCGCAAAAACTGTTCCAGCAAATTTTCATTTAGAGTATCACCAGTAAATGCACAAAAGGTCGTACCCTTTTTTAATCTAGCAGCAAAATCTTGAATTGATTCATTTTCATTCTGAAAACATTTTCTAAATTTAATTCTCTCAATGAATTTATTGGGGGCGGGGCTTAAGTGTTTAAGAAGAATGTCAACAATTTCATTATATTTTAAAGATTCACAATTCTTAGGTAAGCATAAATCAGATAATAAACCATATAATTTTGGTCCAAGCAATGCTAAAATAGCAGGAACTTTCTTCTGTTCTGTTATATCATGCAGAACGAAATTTTGTTCCAGTCGTTTCACGTACGTTGTGAAAGACTCAACTTTTTCATCAAATTCTTTAAAGTGGGAAAACTTTATTAAACGTAGCAAAAGCGTAAAAATGTAAAAGTAAATGTAATGTCACTTACCACCGCCGTAAATAGTGTAGAAGACTATGAAGTATTAATAAAGCATTGTAGTATTCCACCGAACCGTAGAATATTGAAAACCAGAAGTATAGCCATTTTCATCGGCACAATTATCATTTTCGGTAAACTTTTTCCGGTTAAAATATCAACTTTATCTTCCAACGTCGCCATTTTTATTATATATTTAGTAATTAATTAATAATATTTAATAAAACTCTGAATAACGAGGTCGCTGGTAGACATTTAAACATTTAATAAATACTTCACAAACAAACACAACACTTACATACATAGGTCACATGACTACAAAAAAGTAAACAGAAGAGAATTCTCTGGAAAAGAATTATGGGAAGAAAGAAAGTTTTGATGCTGCCATCTAGATTTAATCAACTGAAATACAAACATGACACAGGACAAAAGGATAAAATGAAATTATTGATAGAAGGCATTTCTTATTGCTTATATCGTCGCAGTGAAGTATGTGCCTATGTCCATGACATTTCGTACTTATTTTAAGAAATGTTGTGATAATTTCTTTTGAGGCATGCATACATTACTTTGTCGTTCATACTGATAAAAAATCAAGCGGTATATCTTTCATATAAGAATGATTTCCTTCGAAATGCTGACGCAGTTGAACATGAAACGCGAAGTTATTGGATAACTCTTCATATCAAATCACACTGAAAGGAGTAGAAAAATTCAAATATCCGAATTTTCTTTCAGAATATAATTTCCCGCTTTCTTGCATTAAATGTAAGTTTGTTTCTCCATTTATTGAATATTCGATCTGATAATGTATGGATAAATTAAATAGAACAAAAGGTGCTCTAAAAGGTACTATAACGAAATTAGAAACTTTCGTAAAAGATAATACAGACGAAATTAATTACTCGAGTACCGAGCTCGAAATAAAGATTCGAAAATTACCTGAGCTTCAGGCAAAGGTATCGGAAATACGGGATAAATATTATGATATCCCTGATATTAAGGACAAACCAGAAATGGAAAACGAGTTAGATGAACTCGAAGATCGTCTCGAGAAACTTGAGGTAAGTCTGAACATATTTCTTAAAAATCTTAAAGTTTCTGAAATAAATGTTCATGCTGATAGTATTGAATCTATAAGTTTGAATAATATTAAGGTAAGTTACCTGAAATCCCACTACCAACATTCAATGGTAAATATGAAGAGTGGTCAATCTTTAAAGTACAATTTACAAATTTAATTATCAATAATATCCAGTTAAATGACGCTCAGAAGCTGTTTTATTTGCTAGCATCGCTAAAAAATGAAGCAAAACAATTAGAGAGTCCAGACGATTCTTTTGAGTCATTGTTTACAGCACTTACTGAAAGATTCGAAAATCAACGTTTGCTCATTGACACTCATTTATCAGCCATACTTAATTATGAAAAAATACATTACGAGTCTTCTAAAGAATTGAGATCCTTTATTGATTGTGTAAATAAAATTTGAGGGCTTTAAAAGTATTACAATATGAACAAAACAATATGTCTGATGCTATCCTTATCAATATTATATTGCAAAAGGTAGATAAGGAATCTCGAAAATTATTTGAATATTCGATTAAAAAATCAGAATACCCACAATTTAATGAATTAATGTCATTTTTGGAAAACCGAAGTTCTACGTTAGAAGGCGTAAATAGATACTCTGCTTCAAAACCCTTAAATAAAAACATTCCTCTTTCGAACAAACAAAAAAATTTCATGCTAAATTCGAATGATAAATCAAACGGAAAACCTTGTATTCTGTGGAGATTGGCTTTTCATAATTTGAACAAATGTTCTCAGTTTCTAAAAATGAATGTTTCCGAACGATACGATTTTGTGAAGAAAAATAAGCTGTGTACCAATTATTTGAATAACTCTCATTTTGTAAATTCTTGCATTTCAAAATATAACTGCAATACCTGTGGATTGCGACACAGCTCATCGCTTCATCGAGATAAAGAAAAAAAAAATCCAAAAATGATTGGCTTCCTCCCAAATTTCCTCCCCTCTTGCAGGTGCGGTACATAGAGAAACGAGAAACATTTCGGTAAATAATGATGATTCCTTAAGGACCTTGAATAATATAAGTAAAGAAAGAAAATCAATTTTATTGAGTACATGCTTCGTTTATATAGAAGATAATTTCGGAAATAAACGAAAGTTTAGAGTAATTTTGGATAATGCTAGCAATGTCAATATTTTAACTAAGGATTGCGCTGACATGCTGAAATTAAAAAAAAAAAAGATAATTAATGTACCCGTTACAGGATTAAACGGTTATACTTATAATGTAAAAAATAAAATTTCGAGTGTAATTATAAACGAAGATGGCACTTTCCGGGAGGATATAGATTTCTTAATTGTTCCCAAAATCACGAATGTAATTCCATCAAAGCAATTAAATGTATCGGACATTAATTTACCGAATATTGTGGAATTGGCAGACCCCACATTTTTCAAACCGGGAAAAATTCACGCATTGGTTGGGGCTGAATTATTTTATAGAATTTTAAAGCGTAATTCAGTTCAGATAAATGATAAACTTTTTCTGCAAGACACTGTTTTTGGATGGATCCCAACTGGGCCTTTAGAGGAGAACACGCAAACAAACAATATTGCTATGTGCAATTTCGTTAGACATTTCGATGAAATAAATGATAATTTAAAACAATTTGTGAGCTTGAGTCTATACGCATTAAATATGATGATCCAAAATTGTCAGAAACTGATCAAGCACAACAAATATTCGATAAAACTGTCAAATTTGTAGGCGATCGATATGAAGTTCAGTTACCGTGGAAGAAAGACTGGAAGGAATTAAATGATAATTTTAATGTTGCGAAACAGCGTTTGGAAGGTCTAAAAAGAAAATTTTATCGAAACTCAGAACTTTTTCGACAATAGTCTGAAATAATCACGGAATATTTAAAGCAAGGAATTATAGAGAAGGTGCAAGAAAATGAACCTCTTTTAGACAGGGCAGTGTATTATTTGCCCCATCATGCGGTCTGTAAAGAAGATAAACTTACTACAAAGGTCCGAATCGTCTTCGATGCCAGCTCTCATGATAATAATAATTTGTCCCTTAATGATTGTTTACGGCCCGGCACCAACTTAAATCCCCTTCTATTTGATATTTTAATCCACTTCAGATTATACGAAATTGCCTTTTCTTCTGATATCGAGAAGGCGTTCCTTCAAATCTCACTCGCTGAAAAAGATCGGGATTCTGTCCGTTTTCTGTGGTATGATGATGATTTAAAATCTTTCAAGGTCTTCAGATTTAAACGTGTTATTTTTGGAGTCAATGCCTCTCCATTCCTCCTATCTGCTACAATAAAGGAGCACATCAAGCGGTTTACGAACCTACACCCAAGAACTGTTCACCTACTCGATAAATATATTTATGTGGATGATTTTTTTATCTGGCGAAGATACGCTGCAAGACGCTCTTAATGTTTCCCTGAATGTTAACAAAATAATGTCTGAAGCAGGAATGATTCTTCGAAAATGGATAACCAATGATGAAGCGTTACTGAAGTGCTGGCAAAAGGAAGGTTTAAATATTCAAGCAGAACATGCTGCAATAAGCCTAGGAAGCAATCTGAGCAAGGTATTAGGAATGTCCTTGAAAACAGAAGAAGATTGTCTGACTTTCGAAGTCAAAAGTTTAATAGAATTCTTGTCATCGCAAAAAAGCTCAAAACGTCTACTATTGCAAGCAGTTGGTAAAATCTCCGATCCGTTAGGCATGCTCACGCCATTCACCATTAGAATCAAATGCCTGTTCCAAGAACTATGGCTAAAGAAGACAGCATGGGATGAACAGTTGCCAACTAATGTGCACGAAAGGTGGTTGAAATGGTTCGAAGAACTTCCAAATTTAGCAGAATTAAAAATTCCGAGGAAAATTCTTGGTTGCTTGAATCAAGTAATAGCTGTAGAAATACACGCCTTTTCTGATGCTAGTAAAATAGCGTATGACTCTGCAATTTATCTGAGAATAAAAAGAGAGAGTGGAGTGGAAGTCAATCTCGTGACGTCGAAGAGTCGTGTTGCCCCGATAAAGGAGATAGCTCTGCCGAGGCTGGAACTTCTCGGAGCCTTACTAAGTGCAAGACTGACCAATAAAGTAAAACCCATCCTAGATCAAAAAATCACAACGACAGTGTACTATTGGACGGATTCCAAAGTAACCTTATTCTGGATCAAGGGATCATCAAGGCGATGGAAGCAGTTTGTGGCAAACCGTGTCATAGAGATTAATGCACTTTCAGATTCGAACTTTTGGTATCACTGCTCCAGCAAGGACAACCCTGCCGATCTCTTGACCAGAGGTGCCAGTGTTAATTCCCTTGTAGAGAATCCATTGTGGTTTAGCGGACCAAAATTCCTATCAGCTAATGACTTAGTGACTGAGCAAGAAACTATTTCTGTGCCAGAAACAGATTACTTTCCCGAGACTAAATCAAAATATAAAAATAATTGTAATGATTTCAATTATAATATTTCGCTTTCTCTTTTCAGGAATCCTGAAGAAGTAATTTTTTTTCTCAACATAAGTGGTAAATACTATAGTATTCTTCGTATACTGGCATGTGTTAATAGGTTTTTTCACAATTGCAAATGTAAGTTAGCAGACCGGCGCAGAGGCAGCCTCACAACCCCAGAAATAAAAAATTCAGAAGTTTCCCTAATTAGATTAGTACAGAATGCAGAATTTCAGGAAGAGATTAAGGGTTTAAAACGGGAGTCAAGGGTTCCCCCTTCCAGTAAAATTAAATGTTTATCCCCCTTTTTGGATCAAGATAATATCTTCAGAGTTGGCGGTAGGTTGGAAAATTCAGATTTAAACTTTGATAAGAAGCATCAAATCATTTTGCCGAAAGGTCATAAGCTCACAAAACTCATATTTGAGCATTTTCACAGGAAGTATTTTCATATTGGTGCCCAAACTTTAATCCATTACGTACGTATTCGGTTTTGGCCCGTAAGTGGAAAAAATTTAGCGTGAAAAGAAGTGAATGATTGCGCTGTCTGTTTTAGGAACAACCCAGTTACTGCTAAAGAAATCATGGGTGACCTCCCATCGGAAAGAGTAACTCCAAATTTTACGTTTTAACCATACAGGAGCCGATTTTTGCGGCCCTTTTGAGATTAAACATAAAATTCAAAGAAAAGGGATTTTTCATAAGGTTTATGTCGCGATTTTCGTTTGCTTAGTAACAAAGGCTATTCATTTAGAAATAGTAACGGATCTAACGTCTGATGCGTTTATCGCCACACTTAAACGCTTTGTTTCAAGGCGAGGAAAATGCGCTTCTATTATGACAGACAATGCTACGAATTTTAGGGGTGCTAAATCAGAATTGCACAAACTTCATGAGTTAGTTCGTAGACCGGATGAAAAATTAGCTAATTACCTTACTTCGGAAACTATTGAATGGAAGTTCATTCCTCCTAGGTCGCCCAACTTCGGTGGTTTATGGGAGGCTGGTGTAGAATTTTTCAAGTATTATCTTAAACGGACATTAAAAGGTACTAGATTGACTATGGAAGAATTCCAAACAGTCACTACCCAAATCGAAGGGGTACTAAATTCGCGTCCCTTAACTCCGTTATCGACCGATATAAATAATTTTACTGCATTGACACCAGGCCATTTCCTAATTGGTCGGCTTATCGTTGCCATTTCAGAACCTCAATTGATTGATATCACAGAATCGGGATTATCTAGGTGGCAAAGAATCACTAAATTCGTCCAATTAATTTGGAGAAAATGGCAATTAAATTACTTGAGTCGTCTCCAAAATCGTTGAAAATGGCAGGTAAAAGGGGAAAACATCAAACCAGGGGAGATGGTAGTCATAAAGGAGGACAATTCACCTCCCTGTAAGTGGATGCTAGGGTGAATCTTAGAGGTTATACCAGGAAAGGATGGTAATGTTTGGGTTGCAAAGGTTAAAACAGCCTCAAATATCTTTCTTAGATCCATATGTAGATTGTGTGTCTTGCCCATTAATGACACCTAATGTACATACTTTTTCTCATTGTTTACTTATTTTAAAGTGCACCTAAGATTTACATGTTATTTTACATTCAACTTTTCTTACGAACAATGTAGAACTATTTTTAGAAAATAGCTTAAATTTTGTAACAAAGAATTTAATTTTATTGTATTTTATTGCAACTAGTCCTTGTTATTGTAACTTATTATTATTGTATTTGTATTGTAATATTATTTTATGGTATTGGTATTTTACTTAGTTCTTGTATTTATAGTGTATTTTTAATATTTTGAATGTGCTACGCACATTGCAACGCGGGGCGGCATGTTCGGACCTTATGCGCATGCCGAACGAGCTCCGTAGCTTTGCGGTCATGTGACAAAGTTCAGTTGTTCTTTAGCTGCCATTGCGGCACATTGTGTATTCGAGTGGGTCTTATCCCCAAGTATAGAGCAGTTGTTCTTGAGCTGTCATTGTGGCACGTTATCTTATAGCGGGTCTTATCCCCAATTATTCTGTTGCTTATTGCGGGAGTATTCCCCAAAACATGTTTTACGAACGTCACTTGTTCTAACAGCGGGTTATTACCCCAAATTTACCTCATCATTCTATATGTTCTTCAGTGTTCGTGATTGTTTGTAACATTTGTTTGCTGTGTGATATAAAAATGTGAAAAAGAAATCTGTTTGTCTTCAATCTTAAAGTTACACACAGTATTCACATGCAATGTAAAAATAAAATGATGGTAGAAATTAATATTTGAACCGGAAATATTTTAAAGAAAATAAGATTTATTTTATTAAAATAGCGCAGTATGTGATGCGTAGTTTTCAATGCGTAAATACTTTTGTAACAAAAGAATCTGTACACATTTTTGAAAAATAAAATAACCTCCCGAAAATGTGTAGGTTTCGTTAAAATGTTCTTCATGTTACAAGAGTGTGGCGGAGCTCCTGGAAAGTTCATGCGGAGCCCCTAGGGTGCCGCGGAGCACAGTTTGGGAACCTCAGGCGTAGAGAATGTGTAGACATATTTTGTTGAAAATTATCTTTAGAAATATAATAGTTGATTAATTTTGGTATTGCAAAATTGTTTAATACTCCTTTGGGTTTTAGTATTATATCTCTGTGAATGTCTAATATTGCTAATTCATTTAGTACTTACTCTTTGATGCTTAATGTAAAATGTATTTATAATCTTCTTAATGATGAAAAGGGTTCATATTCCAACCTCTCAGCTGTATAAAGCCTCTTGACAAAATTGGTAAATTATATAACAGCAGTTTCATATTTGGATAAAAATATATCTAATGCATACAAAAACCAACTATTGCTGTTAAAGGGTAGTCAGTTTTCGCTTTAGTCTTTCAGCGTTTTTTCGAAAAATCTAATTTACAAAGTACTTCCGTTTATTTTTATGGAATATCTTTTCCATATACTTAAATCGAATTATTTTAATATCTTCTGTAAAATGTATAGGAATGTATATGTAAACAGAAAATTATATTTGGATATTCTTTTTGCGAAAATTTTGTTAAAAAATTGAATATAATGCAATTCGTAAACAGCCAGAAAACATGCAACATTCTTACTATTGTCGATATAATCTTTTACGTACCTTTCATTAAAAAAACCTACGTATTGCAGCCGTTCGGAGGAAAGCGATTTCAAAACATTTTGGTATATTTTCATCGATCATGACCCCCAGACCCCGAAACCACCCTCCGTTCAAAATTGACATATATATATATATATATATCTGACATTTGTCACACTGTAACTCTCGTATTTATGAACCGATTTGGATGTAATTCGGTGTGTGCATAGTAAATACCAATGTCTCGACCGAGTTCGTTTTCCACCTTCATCCGCCATTTTGTTTCAAAATGGCGGCCATTTAAAATTTTTTTTTTTAATTTAAAATTTGAAATGTGGTACCAAAAAAATTGAAAATCGAAAAATATTTTTTTTTTATGTATTTGAACTTTATACAAAGATTTCGGAGCAGTTTTTGTTTCGTCTATATCTTAAAATATGGCTGAGTTATAGCATTTTGAATTTCTAGCGTGGCTGGCATTTTGAAACGTCCTGAAATTTGTCACGCGATAAAAGGCGTATCTATGAACCGATTTGTATATAACTTCGTTTATACATAGTACATACCAATGTCTCGACCGAATTCTTTGGCCAGCTTCATCCGCCACCTTGTTTAAAAACGGCGGCCATTTAAATTTTTAAGAAAAATTTAAATTTGAAATGTGGTACCAAAAAATTGAAAATTGAAAAAATATTTTTTTCTTATGTGTTTAACCTTGATGAAAAAATTCGGGAGCAGTTTTTGTTTCGTCTATATCTTAAAAAATGGCTGAGTTATAGTATTTTGAATTTTTAGCGTGGCTGACATTTTGAAACGTTCTTATTTTTGTCAGGCGATAAAAGGCGTATTTATGAACCGATTTGTATGTACCTTGTTGTGCACATAGTACATACAAATATCTCGACCGAGTTCGTTGTCCAGCTTCATCCGCCATCTTGTTTCAAAATGGCGGCCATTTAAAAAATTTAAAAAAAATTTATTTAAAATGAAATGCCAAAAAATTGGAAAATGAAAAATATTTTTTTCGTATGTGTTTCACCTTAATACAAAGATTCCGGAACAGTTTTTTTTGGTCTTTATCTAAAAAAATGGCTGAGTTATGGCATTTTGAATTTCTATTGTGGCTGACATTTTAAAACGACCTGATTTTTGTCACGCGGTAACAGGCGTATTTATGAACCGATTTGGATGTAATATGGTCTGTATATAGTACATACCAGTGTCTCGACCAAGTTCGTTGGCCAGCTTCATTCGCCATCTTGTTTCAAAGGGGTTGCCATTAAAAAAATAAATTTATAATTTAAAATGAGGTATTAAAAAATTGGAAAATGAAAAATATTTTTTTATGTGTTGGGCCTTAATACAAAGATTCCGGAGCAGTTTTTGTTTCTAAAAATTTGTTCTTTTGTTTATATCTTAAAAAATGGTTGAATTATAGCACTTTGAATTTCTAGCATGGCTAACATTTTGAAACGATCTGATATTTGTCACGCGATAACACACGTATTCGCCTATTTCGATGTAAGAAGGCATGTGGATAGTATACATCAATATTTCGACCATGTTCGCTGGCCAGCTTCATCAGCCATCTTGTTTCAAAATGGCCGCCATTACATTAAAAAAAAATTATATTTATAGTGAGATGCAAAGAAATTAGAAATTGAAAAAGGTTCCTTTCTTAAGTATTTGACCTTGATATAAGGATTTAGGAGCATTTTTTGTTTGTCTTTATCTTAAAAAATGGCTCAGATATAGCAATTTCAATATCTAATATGGGTGACATTTTGAAAAATCTGATTTTATGATTGCGACAGCACTTGTATATATCAATCGATTCCGATGTGAGTGAGCCTGTGCACAGCAATTACTAAGGTCTCGACCAAGTTCACTGGTTAGCCTCATCCACCATGTTGTCTTAAAATGGCAGGCACTTTAATAAATCGCCGAATTTTCAGCCAAATATAAGTTACTTTAAATAAAAGCAGCTTGAATAAAGCTGACTAATTTCGCGAAATTCTCATTCATAATGATTTAGTATTGATAAAAATTAGTATTGAATCTCCTATATTCGGTTTCAAACAATTGAGCTTCGTGTGTTTGAATAATATAAGTTGGCTTTTTTAAAATATGGAATATGAAAGCTACCTCTTCCTCCCGGCACTGGTTTGAAGGACTTTTTGATTTAGTACTTCAATATGCGATCAGTCGTAAACGTAGTCTTGGGTTCTGCGATTTCTACGGAATTGGCTGCAGCAACGTTTAAGGTTCAGCACACAATTCAGAATATTTTGAGGAGGACTTACGGAATCCTTTTAATACTGTAATTATATTTTCTATGGCACTCTTAGATCTATGTTTGATGTCTGAAGAATTTTGAATTTGACGGAAACGATATTGTCAGGTTAAACACTTGTGTGAAATGTAATGGTAAAGTCAAACTTAAGTACAGCGTTGATCTAATTTAATTACGTCTACTATAGTCTTATTTCAATCAGGAACAAAATAACAGCATAAAAGTTTTGAAACAAAGAAGAAAAATGTATGTTAGTGTTTACCCAAACGATTTTCACATAATTTTGGAATATCTGATCTATTTTTTTTTTTTTTTTTACAGATAAACCGTATTTCCTCATTCAAAAATTAAGAACTGTTAGCTGATTTTCTAATTTTATTGATCATGCACAATAGAGGCAATTTTACTTATATTTCTTATAGTGCATACTTTAGAACTTGATAATCTTAATCTATATCATACACAAAGAGGGAATAAAATACCGCAACTTATGTAATTGCATTTCCATGTAGAATATCTTTCTGAATTTATTAAGTAATATATTTTGCATTATGAAGTGCAATTTTCACAAAAAGATAAAGGATTTTTTTTTTTTTTTTTATTAAAAAATTCACCACTTCTGCGTAACTTTTGTTTATCCTAGATGTGAAATCAAACTACTTATATGACACAGTTACAATATCGTTTCAGTCAGTTACAATTATATAATTACGATTTCAAACTACTCATATTACAATAAATAGCGAGTGGAGATAGGAATCTAGAAAGCCACTTGAATGTGATCAACTGTTCAACTAACTGTTAAATTATTCAACTGTTCTGGCAATTGCTAAATTAGTAGTTTTATTGCTATCAAGATATTAAGATATCCATTCGAGGTGATCTGAAATACGGAAATACTAAAAGAGAATTGAGTGTGTTGTGCGACAGGTGAAATTAAATATTTATCTAATGACGGATTAGCAACTAACATCACATTTTACATTATAATATGTGTTTTTTATTAATAAAAAATAAAGAAATTCTTCTTTTATGGTTTTGGTTTTTAAAAGCTAGTGTCTAATTTTCGCCTAAAGGACACGCGTGTTTTTTATGTTTACGTCGACTATCAGACACTTCAGAAAGTCAGGTTTTGCACGCAAGTTGTGTATTTGGCACAAATTAGATTAATGTCCTTAACCTGCGTATAGAGAGGTTTAGTTATACAAAATAAGGAAACAAATTGGATGAAAATATTTTACTTAAAGTTGTAATTATAAATTGAAACATCAAGAAATATGCATTAAATATACAAGTTTTTAGGCATCTACTTGATTTATCTATTCTATGTTTAGAGAAAAAAGTAAAAAAAAAAAAATAAATCCACTTTTACCGTACTTTTCTGAGGGTTTTTTCATCGCTGGCTTTCTTACCATTTGGTTGTTATAGCATTTATGATAAAATACACTAAAACTGTATATAAGAGGCTTTACTTCGTGCGTGTGTCCCTGATAACTTAACCATAAAGAAAAATAATCCCATAAAACGGAGCTATGTATGAATATTCCATTATATATGTTTCTATTTTGCATTAATACTTTGTATTTACGAAGAAGAAATCAACGGAGAAGAACTCCCAAAAGAAGAACGCTCATGATATATATGACATCTTTTATAATGTAAAGTACATGTACTAACAAGGAAGGTCTCCATACGGGCATTCTCAGAAAAATCTGAAAAATATACAGAATGTTCTTCTCCCATGGGTATATACGTTTATAAAAAAATTTTGGCGGAAACTCTGTAAAACGTCCGTAAAAAAATAAAGAAAATTTCGTTTATTTGGCGACTTATCACCGTTTGGCGAAGAAATTAAGTTAAAAAAATACGCTTGTCGAATACTCTTTAAAGAAAAAACTTTTTATGTTGAATTTGTTTAAATAAGTTTAATTTAAATAACTTTAGCTTTGTCATTTTTAGTTTGTTTTAAGTATAGTTTTGTCATATATATTTATATGTACTTATAACGAACCTTAAATAACATATTTTACGATTTAAAACAAAATTTAAATTGATTAAAATTGTTCCAAACTCAAAAATATGCCCCATCGAGCACTGTCGATTCAACTTTGTTGCTATGGGAACACCTTCTTCGGCATGGAAATGTATTACGGCAGCATTATTCATCTGGCGTTAAAAGTTATTTTTATAACCGATAAAGCGGTTTAAATTTAAAAAATTGTGGATTGGAGAATAAAACAATCGCAAAATTTCATTCAAATCGGCAACAAGCAACATGTATAATACAAAATGTAATAATAATAATAAATTCTTTCATGTTTACGTTCAAATTCCTTAAAAACTGCATATTCTCAAAATCAATTAACAAACAATTTTCAGATTCATTAAAATCGTTTGCTTTTGTCGAGGAAAAAGGCTGTTCGCCAAATTGCGTGCCGCTTTCGTCTTTTCACGCCAATTAGAAAGTATTTTATTTTTTTACAGATTTTCTACTGTAATTTCGCCGCTAATTTTAACTGATCCTTTATTACATACATGAGTTCTTTCACTAGCATTTTTTCAACATATTCTGAGTATGCCCAGTATGGAGACCTTCCTTGTAAGTTCAGGCGCCATCGAAAATTTTCGTTTTACGTAATTTATACATAGATATAATTAACAGATGTCTCGCCGTGTATATATTTTTTTGGCATTCATACTGGACATAATGACTACTTAAAAAAGATAATCATATGCAACACATTCTAGACATAATATTTATGTATTATATGTGTATATATACACCATATCTACATAATATAGATGTATATCATGCCGATTATATATACGAGAACTTTGAATATATTGTATTTTTTGTTACATGGAGAGATGCGCACCAAGGGTCCAAGATACCAATGTGCATATACTTCACAATGCACAAAACAATGAAGTGTTTAATGTACATGGAAATTAAATATATTTTAGATGTATTAAAGAGATTCAATTCAAGAAAAAAATATTAAATAAAGTACATATATATATATATAAATTAATCATTTTTATTACTTAAAAAGTCACATTAATCGATGAATAAACGGGACAAGTTAAATTTAAGAATTCATCCCCACATGCACTGCACTTTCACATTGATTAGTCAAAATATTCTTTTTTGCACACACACATTCAAAAACATACCTACAAATTTTATTTGTACCCCAGAGTAAAAACAAATGCTCATTTTAGAATTTTACTCAATTATTACATCAAATAATTTAATGTGGATATTTAAAAATATAATAATAAGACACTAAATACAATCCAAAATATTTTTAATAATATATTTACACAAATTAAATTCATTCATTCAAAAATTACACATTTAATATTAAAAACCGATGAATAACGATATAAATCATGCATATATATTGCTATGGTCTGTCAGTTATAAGTCAGTATTGGAAAATAAAATTGAAGAGTTAATTCAAAATTAATGATATAGATTAAAATTTGTTGATAATGATAATTTTTTCAAAGTACAGACAAAAATCTCAATTTCTACATATAGAAAAATATCAAAGAAATATCTGAAAGAAATCTAAGTATTTACTCACATACGATGCCGATTCAAGTATGTAATCCTAAAGAAAATATCAAACTATAAAGGGCACGATATTCGCAGATTCAGCCGTTGTCATTTATGATAACTTTTCCACAATAAACACGCGTACCTTTGGATCTGTATTCGGATTCAACTAAAATTTTATAATAGTGTAATTTTACAAAATTAATAATCAAGTTAGAAAGAACTCTGACAAGAGTTCTAAGATAAGACTTAAAGATCTCAATAATATCTATGTTATGGTGCACCGAGAAGAAAATATGGTTCTGGCATCTAGAATCTAAATTGTGACTTTAGAAAAAATAGTTCCATACCATCCCTATAAATTCCGGTTCTATTTGCTAGAGAGTTCTACAGTCTCCTACTAAAATTCAAGTGCGTTTTCCTATATTCTCGTGGTCAAACCTATATAGAAAATCTATGCAAATAGATGCGAACACAAGAGGTTCGTTTAAGTAACAATATTTCTAGTTTATGAAGCCATTCCAGAAATTAAGCGATAATTTCTCGATACTGAAACGATTCATTATCGTTTCATCACTTAGAAAAAAAGAGACTAGAAATTCTGGATCATTTTGCCTATTCAGCTTAGCTGTTTAGCGCATTCGCATAACTCGGGAATCTATATTTCTAGTTAAGGGATTCAGAAAATGACTACCTATTCATTCTAGGTGAAAGCGGTGTTTTTTTTTCTCAGTGTGTGTCTATAACAACACATAATTGGTACTGCAACAAAAATGTTATTTCCAAAGAAGGATAACATTTACCTTCATATTATGTTACTCTATATATTGTTTGAAATATATTATATATGTATTATAAATGTAATTTATTCGACCATCCAGTTATGTTTTAGAATGGATATCTTCTTTATCTCCATACTACTTTGGTCTATGTCAGTTCGGGATTTAAAAGTTTTATAGGATATCCTGCAATGAACAATATAGTTTACGTATTAAAATACTTATCGGTTTCATGAAAATATATCTATTTTAAACGCAAACAGCGCAAAATAGACGAAATATGCACGTTTGTGTTGTGTGGAAATGTTGTTATACTTTATCCAGTCATTATATGTTTTCAAAGCTGTATGTCAAGAATATAATTAAAAAACTTTCGAATACTTGTTGAAACTTTTGATTATAAATTCCTTTATTAATCAGATACAGAAAACCGTAGTGATTTGACACAAGTCTTCATTTACTGATTAGATTCTATTCAAACAATGACCACAAAATTCAATAAATTCGTCAGTACATTTATGTACTGAGAATTTTAAATAGAATAACACATCAACTCCACTTGAATAAAACATACAGTGATACCCAGATTTACGTATTCGATAATTGAATTAGGACTTGTTTATGTTGCGTTTTCCATACCAGGTCAGTATTGCAACACTTTAATATTTTATATATATTATACTTCGTGACTTAATTAAGATATTTAACACGTTCACACCATCTCCGATATTCATGTTTTTCGAAGTGAGACGGTGTTCGAATTCATGCTTCGCTTCATCTGCCGGCGCGGTACTATCGCTTAGGGGAACAAATATTGCGTCATTGTGCTCATATTTAAAAAATGGCGACAAATAAGCTAAAACAAGCTATTTTATGAATGAATTATACACATACTGCGTTTGCAGATATTAAAGATATAGAACTCGCTTTAATTAGGTAAAAATATTAAACCTGAAAAAAAAACTAATATTATAATTTTAAATAATGCATGTAATACATAAATGGACTATAATATTTTTGACACATCTTTATAATTTGTCTTAGGTAGCTGATCTTTTCCCATATCATAATGAAAATCTATAATATTTATATTCAAATTCATCATTTAAATTTAAAAGAAGACAGAACATATGAAATAAGAATATTTAAAATAAATATTAATATACATAGTATTTCTATGCATATAATATTAATAATAATTTTAATAAATTAATAAAATAATTTTAATTAATCATTTTCATCACCACATAAGCGTTTGCATAGGGTCATAAAAGTATTTGAAGATTAAATGTAAATTTAGCTCATCTGAAAAAAAAAAAAAAAAAAAAAAAAAAAAAAAAAAAAAAAAAACAGAAAATGAATGCATTCAAATTTCTGTTATACTACCGATGCGGCATAAAGCGTGTTGCTTTCATTTAAAACAGAAATATCAAATAACATGTATAATAAAAGTATGCTCGTAAGGTTTATCAAAAACTGCGTGTAACTTTTCGTTTCTGAAATTAAAAACAAAAGAAAAAACTCAACCAGTAAAATTTTTTATGACTTGAATACGGAGTTAATAAAAATTCCTCCCGAGGTTTAAAAACAGTAAAAATGTAGTTACGTAGTTAAAATAATGCTTCTTTAGAAGAATAGTAGCCGAAAATGAATTAAATTTTCTCTTTAGGAAACTTACAGAAAGATACTTTTATTTTATTAGTTATATGAAAACTTTCAGGTGCTATGTTCTATAAAAATTTTGCAATGCATATTTAGTTTTGAGGTAAATTTTATATAATATATTACCCATTTATTTGGATATTTTGAATTTGGTTCCGAGTATCATGCTAATAAGAATACTTGGCTTTATCTTTGAGATCACGTCCTTAACAGATTTTAGATCTTTTGTCTTATAATACTAGGGGGCTCGGCCCCCTACGAGCTACGCTCGCCAACCCCCCGTTCAGACACTGCAGTCTCTAAAAGCACGCTAATTTGATCGGCTTTAATTGAATTTTTTTGGAAGATTGAATTATAATTAAAAAAACAAAGGCGATCGCCCTATAAACGGGTTTCTATTCATTTCTCTTTGATTGGGGAATTTTACGGAAAAATCAGCTGCTGTTAAAAGATACAATGGCATTTCAAAATCATCTAATATAAAATGAATTAAGCAAACAGAGTCTTTGTCTCCCGGTATTTTTTAACAAAGCGAAAAGAAAGTCCTTTTAAATAAAACATTTTAAATATATCGTTTTTAACCTGACGTAATTTTCACGAAACTTTTCTTTCCCTTTTTAATATTCACGTGAAAATGCTTTTATTAGAAATGAAATATTATTTGCGCTGTCAAAAAAAAAAAAAAAAAAAAAAAAAAAAAAAAAAAAGTTGAAAAGTTCATCTCAAAATATCAAGTAAATGTCTCGCGCTATTTTTAAATTTAAACTACTATTTTGCAATATTATTTTTTGTTCATTTTACGTAATAAGTGTAATGTGGCGTAAATGTGATGTAATTTCTCCTATTTAAGACTTCTAACGCATGTTAATGAATTTATTACTTTACAATATCCCTTCTCTGTTAAAATTCACATGTAATTATAGATGAAGTAATTTTCAATAAGTTCCTGCTTTTTATACGTAATTATTTAATTCTAATTTGAAAGTTTTTCTTTTCTGTTTATAATAGTCACGCGTAAATAAATTTTTAATTTGAAGCAAACATTATTGTTTCCGTTGTTTATACAGTTTGGCAACAGGTTAAATTAGTACAATTTTCTGAAATAAGTAAAAAAATATCTCTCGAAATGCTGAAAATTTGAATTTAAAATAGAAATGAAACCTCGAAAAATGAGTCAAATTAAAAAAATAAATTATTTCTGCACACCGGGAAATTATAACGTATAAAATGATCTAAAAAGTATTAAATTCCGATGTATAGTTTTTGCTCCTATAAAACTTTTTTAATGGAACGATTTTGTCCAAATTTAGCATTAAATATCTCTTAAAATAATTCTTCGATTTGAAAACTGTCTACATCAGCGTGTTTATCAAACATTTCTCTATAATACTACCAATTTTCATATTTTTGTATGCATTATTTTTCTTAATATTAACGAAGAAAGACCTCCGGTCACAAAAAATTCAAAACCGGCGGCGGCGGCGGCGGCGGTGACAGCGGGAGTTACTTTTTTTTAGAATAGAGAGATATTTTAAAAAACAAATTAAAATTAATATTAATATCAGACATAATGGCCGGATAAACAAGCTGGAAAGTGTATGTCGAACGCTGAAAATGAGGTGAATTCGTACCGTAAATAGTTTTATAAATATTCAAATCTAGGTGCAATAACTGTTGCACTCTTATGAAAAATGCATGAACAAAAAATTTATTACGATTATATATATTAAATTCAGTATACGGAAATAACATGACTGCATGTTTAATAGGAAGTAATCAACATGGCAAACCAGACTCCTTACCTATTATGGGATATCATTGAATTAATTATGTACAATATGATTTAATAGAATGAAGAAAACTTTTTTTAATATATTTTCTAGTTTTGATTCGATTTTCATAAAATTTAGTATTAATCGACAACATTCGTTAACGATTATATATATTAAATTTCAAACCATTCGGTTGGATAGCTTTTGCACTGTTATATTCGGACTGACGAAAAGACAGACGGACGAACCAGACAACTATATGTTTTAAGTACATAATTACAAACTCACCAAAAAAATAATTATGCATTCATTTCTGGTCAAACGTGATACATACAGACTGTAAAAAAAAAACGGACTAAAAAAACGGAGATTCTACTGGCAATCGAAACGCTAGTACTATTTCCGTGTTTTAACGGAAAATTTCCCCCATAAATTCCAGAAAAACGGAAAATTTTCTGTAATTTATGGGGGAAAATGTCCGTAAAAATACAGATTTCTGGAATTTATGGGGAAACATTTCCGTTAAAATACGTAAATAGTACTGGCGTCTCGATTGCCAGTAGAATCTCCGTTTTGTTACAGTGCAATCATTGTCGTATTATCCATTTCATGTTTAACATTATTTAATTGACTCATATTTAACATTCTTTAAATGATTCTTTAATTTATTGTAATATATTGGACTTCGTATTTTCAGTTTTTATCACATTTTCTAAACTTCAAATATTACGTTGAGTAAAAAGTTTCCCGCCAAAGGGAGATGCCTTCGCGCAAGCAGCTGTCATTTATGAGGTTTTTAGCTTTTCCACACACCAATTTTCCCATTAGAAAGCAGAGCATATGAATTCCTTGACTGTGTAATTTGTTTGTCAAAAATTTATTATCTTGTGCTTCAAAAAAGTGTTTAAAATGAAGCTATCACGTCAGCAGATCATCACGATTATGTACCATGAGTTCCGTAACAAACTCAGTTCGACTGAATGCAACAGGAAAATGTGTCAAAGTTTAGGCATCAATAATGCTTCTTATGATACAGTCAAAGTTTGGTTTCGGAGGTTTAGGGCTCTCTTTCTTGATGTCGCTAAGGCATTTGATAAGGTCTGGCATATAGGCATTATATACAAATTAATTAAGATTGGTATAAATGCTAGACTCATCTTTCTCATACATTCTTACCTTTGCGACCGCGACTTTTGCGTCCGCCTTAATAAAATACTTTCCACTCTCTACCGTATTCTCTCTGGTATTTTGCAAGGGTCGGTCGTCGACCCTATATTATTTAACATATTTTTTAACGATATCCCATGAACACTGAGGACTTATCTTGCCCTGTACGCGGACGACACGGCGATGTATGCATCTGCACATCATCCATTCACTCTATACAAAATAAAATAAAAACACATTCATTGATAAATTCCTTAGCGGGTGTAATCTATGGCGTGTTAAGCTCAACGAGCAAAAAACAGCAGCTGCTGTCAATTTTTCTAGAACATTAACTTTTCACAACCGCATTACCATTAACAATACTACCATTCCCCGGACTAACGACACTAAGTATCTGGGGGTTACCCTTGATAGAAGACTAACCTGAAAAAAGCACTTTATTAAAATTCGAGGCAAAGTTGTTGGTATCTCCCAAAACCTCTCTCCTCTTCTCAAAAGTACACTCTCTATTCACAATAAACTTATTTTGTATAATGCATGTATATCTATCATAACCTATGCTTGTCCGATCTGGGGATTCGCATGCAAAACTAGTATGGACTATCTGTACCGTGCTCATAACAAAAACCTTCGATATATCCGTAATGGTCATCATTACCTTCGTAATGCCACTATCCGCAGGGATCTAAAAACTACCTCCTTAAAACAGCGTATTCAAAAACTTTAATTTTTTTTTTTATAAATCTGTCTACAATATTCCTAACCAAATTATAGCGGAACTACCCGACTACGAGATATCAGACCCCACTAATAGATAACGCCCTAAATACTCGCTTTTGCTTAATGATTAAGATTGAGTTTCCCTCATCTTCTGCTTTACTTAACCTTTCTGTTTGTTCTGTCCTCTTTATAGTATTAAAAAAATATCTTGCTTTCTTCTATAATTATAGCATTCTATTCATTTTTTTTTTACTAATCTATGGTCTCTGAAAAGAGTCTTTTTTATGAAGCATCTCCCGGTAGCTTTTTCGTCTTACCTATCTTTTTTTGGAACTAATGGAATTTTTCTTTTTTATTTAAAATTTTTCTTTTTCTTTTCTTTTTTTTTTTCTTTTACTACTTATACCTATACTTATATGTTATACTATAGTACTTATGTACTTTTTATTATTTGTTATTCTTTTCTTAACTTTTTAAAGTAAATTTTATATTTGTGGCTACCAGCCACGTCTAAACATTATTTTTTTAAGGCTCCCTATAATGCCCTTGCAACACGATCACCTTTCTGCTGGATGTAAAGTTGCTACGCAACTAGGTATTCCATAAAGCCGATTACATTGTTCCATTGTACCTTTTTGTCATTGGCGAGGTAATATTTAAAAATTAAAAATCGTACTGTTGCGTTAGAAACGACATCCCTTTGCAAGTAATTTTTATGTATTAAAAAATTAATTAATAAATTCAGTTATTTTTTAACAGTTTAGGGAGCTTTTCCCCCTACGAGCTACGCTCGCCAATCCCCGTTCAGAGACCGCAGACTCTGAAAGAATGCTAATTTGACCGGCTTTAAAAAGATTTCGGAAGATTGAATAATAATTTTAAAAAATCCCTGCCGACCCGGCCTACAGGCATAGGTAGATTTTGAAATTAAGTATACTAATTTCACCAACAAAAACTAAATCATTATTAGATATAAATCCACTTTAACAGTTTTATCTGTCTGCTTTTGACGAGTTTTTATTTCCTTTTTATAAAATAGCTGGTTTTATCAAAAGCGTGTTAAGGCGATATTAAAAAAAAATATTTTTCCATACTCAACAACTCGAAATTTTCTGGCACATTTTCAGATTAATTAATATATATATATATATGAAGCATGCTGACGTGATTTTTGAAAAGATTTATAAGCGACCTGTGTTTTTATTTTTCTTTTACTTAATTAAAACTTGATTAATAAACAATTATTTTCTCAGTAGGGCAATATTTTTCGTTTCTAACACAATCCGCTTCGGGAAATTCTGTTCAAAATACCCACTTTGACATCATTTTTTGAAATATATTCTGCCTCTATCAAAAAATCGATCATTACTGTACATTATATAGTTTCTGAATAAGAGAATCTAGCAATTGGATACGTTTGAGAGCAAAAATCTCTCTATTCTAAAAAAAAGTAACTACCGCTGTCACCGCCGCCGCCGGTTTTGAATTTTCTGTGACTGGAGGTCTTTCTTCGTTAATATTAAGAAAAATAATGCATACAAAAATATAAAAATCGGTGGTTTTATACAGAAATGTTTGATAAACACGCTGAAGCAGACAGTTTTCAAATCGAAGAATTATTTTAAGAGATATTTAATGCTAAAGTTGGACAAAATCGTTCCACTAAAAAAGTTTTATAGCAGCAAAAACTGTACATGGCAGTGTAATCATTTTTAGATCATTTTATGCGTTAGAATTTGCCGGAGTGCAGATTGCATTAATTTTTTTATTTTGACTCATTTTTGGAGGTTTTATTTCTATTTTAAATTCAAATTTTCAGCATTTCTAGAGATATTTTTTACAGATTTTAGAAAGTGATATTAATTTAAACTGTTGCCAACTGTATAAACAGAGGAAGCAATAATGTTTGCTTCAACAAAAAAATATTTATACGTGTAAATAAATTAAAAATTTATTTACACGTGACTATTATAAACAGAAAAAAAACCATTTGGAATTAGAATTAAATAATTATGTGCAAAAAGCAGGAACTTATTAAAAATTAAGTCACAAAAACTATAATTACACGTGAATTTTAAGAGAGAAAGGAATTTGTAAAATAATAAATTTATTAACATGCGTTAGAAGTATTAAATAGGAGAAATTACGTCATATTTACGTCACATTACAGTTATTACATAAAATGAACGCAGAATAATATTGCAAAACGGTTTAAATTTAAAAATTGCGCTAGACATTTATTTGATATTTTGAGAGGATACTTTTCAACTGGTATATTCACGTGAATATTTAATAGAGAAAGAATAGCTTGGTAAAAATTACGTCAGATTAAAAACGATTAATTTAAAATGTCTCATTTAAAAGAACTTTCTTTTCGCTTTGTTAAAAAATACCAGGATACAAAGACTCTACTTAATTCCTTTTATATTAGCTTATTTTGAAATGTTGTTACACGTGTCTACGTCATCAAGTTATTTTTATTTCGACGTTTTATTTGTATTTTTATTAATGTTGTACTAATTTATTTGTTCTTTTATTATTTTATTTAAAATAAAATTATTATTCTTCTATTATTTTATTTAAAATAAAAATTATGTCAATTTGTATAATTTGGCGAGTGGTTTGGCGATTTATATAATTTGGCGAAATGGGTCGACGGGATAATCAAGTAGTAACGCAGCGGATTTTGCGTTAAAATTCCCCCAATCAAAGAGAAATGAATAGAAATTCGTTTATAGGGAGATCACCACTGTTTTTTAAATTGTAATTCAATCTTTCGAAATATTTTTAAAGCCGATCAAATTAGCGTGCATTTAGAGTCTGCGGTTTCTGGACGGGGGTTGGCGAGCGTAGCTCGTAGGGGGCCGAGCCCCCTAGTGAATTTAAAAAATGAGTAAGAAAATAGACAGTTTGGATTTGAATGCACCCTTAATAAGAAGATTTTTTTCTTCAACCGCTATGTATTTTAAATTTGTTTTTGCTGTAAGAATTGGCCCTATCAAAAACTTGTCTATATAAATGTTGAAGACAATATTAAGAAGATATATGATAAATTCATGGAGATTTTATATCTTGTGAATTGACGGAGTTATGAAAATTTTTCTTCTTCAACCCCCCCTTTTTTGATTTCGTTTTCATTTTTTTTTACTTTTTTTTGCGGTACGAATTGGTCCTATCAAAAACTTGTGAATATAAAAGTTGTAGATAATATTAAGGAGATGTATAATAAAATTATTGGATTTGATATCTTGAGAAATGATGAAGTAAGGAATTTTTTTCTCCCAAAAACTCTATTTTTTGCGCCCCTTGAGCCTATTTTAAATTTTATCAAAAATCTGTGATGCATGAATTTTTGGCGCTATTTTTAGAAGTAATAAAAACTTTAAACTGAGTTGATATGTACAAAAATTAAGGAGTTATGGGTTTTTTTCGGTTTTCACAAAAACCCTCCCTATTTCCATCCCTTTTGTCCGCTTTTGCCCATTAACGAACTTAACCGAGATTTGATTTCCTTTGATTTTATATATCAGTTTGGAAGAGATTTGTGCAGAATTGCGGAAGTTATCGTGTCCAGAAGAAAGTGATAACACAATTGCTTCGGGAAATTCCGTTCATAATACCCACTTTGACATGATTTTTTGAAATATATTCTGCCTCTATCAAAAAATCGATCATTGCGGTACATTATATAGTTTCTGAATAAGCGAATCTATCAATTAAATGCGTTTGAGAGCAAAAATGAATTTAAAAATGAGTCAGAAAATAAGCAGTTTGGATTTGAGTGCATCCTTAATGCAATGATTTTTCCAACACAATCCGCTTCGGGAAATTCGGTTCAAAATGCCCACTTTAACAGCATTTTTTTAAATATATTCTGCCTCCATCAAAAAATCGACCATTACGGTACATTATATAGTTTCTGAGTAAGAGAACGTACCAATTGGAAGCCTTTGAGAGCAAAATAATTGTAAAATGAGTCAGAAAATACGTAGTTTGGTTTTGAATACACCCTTACTTAGATGATTTTTTTCTTCAACCGCTATGTATTTTTAATTTGTTTTTGCTGTAAGAATTGGTCCTATCCAAAACTTGTCTATATAGATGTTGTAGACAATATTAATAAGATATATGATAAATTCATGGGAATTTTATATCTTTTGAATTGACGGAGTTATGGATTTTTCACTTCTTCAAACCCCCTTTTTGTTTTCGTTTTTAATTTTTTTTTGCGGTACTAATTGGTCCTATCAAAAACTTGTGAATATAAAATTGTAGATAATATTAAGGAGTTTTACAATAAAATTAATTGGAATTGATATCTTGAGAATTGACGAAGTTATGAATTTTTTCTCCCCAAAACCCTATTTTTTGCGCCCCTTGAGCCTATTTTTAACTTTATCAAAAATCTATGATACATAAAATTTTGGTCCTATTTTTAGAAGTAATAAAAACTTTAAACTGATTTGATATGTACAAAAATTAAGAAGTTATGGGGGGGGGGGGGGTTCGGTTTTCACCAAAGCCCTCCCTATTTCCATCCCCTTTGTCCGATTTTGCCCATTAATGAACTTGACCGATATTTTATGTCCTTTGATTATATGTATCAGTTTGGAAGAGATTGGTGCAGAATTACGAAAGTTATCGTGTCCAGAAGAAAGTGATATATATATATATATATATATATATATATATATATATATATAGATAGATAGATAGATAGACAGATATATAAAGTTTTTTACTGAGGGTGGTTTTGGGTTCTAGGGGTCATGATCGGTGTAGATCTGCAAAAATATTTCAGAAATTCCAACATAGGAACGATTCCAATAGGTAGTATTTCATACGAAATCTACCTAAAAACAGTGGCGATCTCCCTATAAATGGGTTTCTATTCATTTCTCTTTGATTGGGGAATTTTAAGGCCAAATCAGCTGCTATTAAAAGATACAATGGCTGTTTCCGTCTTCAAAATAAAATCAGTTAAACATTTTAAAATAAGCTAATATAAAGTGAATTACGTAAACAGAGTCTTTGTTTCCCGGTATTTTTTAACAAAGCGAAAAGAAAGGTTTTTTTTAAATAAGACATTTTAAATGTATCATTTTTAATCTGATGTAATCTTCACCAAACTTTTTCTTCTCTTTTTAATATTCACGTGAAGATACTTTTGTTAGAAATGAAATATTATTTGCGCTGTCGTAACAAAAATAGTCGAAAAGATCATCTCAAATTATCAAATGTCTCCCGCAATTTTTAAATTTAAACTGTTTTGCTATATTATTTTTTGTTCATTTTACGTAATAAGTATAATGTGGCGTAAATGTGACGTAATTTATCCATTTAAGACTTTTAACGCATGTTAATGAATTTATTATTTTACAATATTCTTTCTCATTTAAAATTCACGTGTAAATATATTAGGTTGAGCAAAAGGTTCTGGGAAATTTTAAATCTAACAGTTACTAGAATTTTTATCGTATATGATGGTCGTGCCATCAATGCCAAGCTCTATTACCAGCAGATGGATCGCGTCTACGAGAAATTGGTACATATGTATACAAGAATGGTCCGCTGAAAGCGCGTTTTGTTTCAGCAGGACAATGCCAAACGGCACGTGGCCCAAACGACCAAGGACAAGTTTCCTCTGTTGGGCAGCTTCGAAATTCTCCCATACCCGCCTATATTCCAGACGTGACTCGATCCGATTATGGCCTCTTTTGATCAATGTAACACTTTTACAAGGGCCGTCAATTTTATCTTTTAATGAAGTTGAAGAAGCTTTTCAAGAGTTTTTGGATTCCAAGAAACTGCCATGGTACTTCCAGCAAACAAGAATCTGGCAGAATGATGGCAGTAAGTCGTGGACTATGATGGTCTCCACTTTGAAGAATAGTCCTTTTTGCTTTTGTTGTTAATTTGCGCATAACAACGCTACTTCCACAAATTTCCCAGAACTTTTTTGCTCAACCTTGTAGTTTTTATGACGTAATTTTCAGCGAGTTCTTGCTTTTTATATTTTCGGTTTATAATAGTCACGTGTAAATTAATTTTTAATTTAAAGCAAACATTATTGTTTGCGCTGTTTATACAGATGGCAACAGTTTAAATTAATACAATTTTCTAAAATATGTAAAAATTATCTCTCGAAATGCTGAAAATTTGAATTTAAAATAGAAATAAAACCTCAAAAAATGTGTCAAATAAAAGAAATAAATGCAGTCTGCACACCGGGAAATTCTATTGCATAATAGGATCTAAAAATGAATATATAAATGATTAAAATATAATTTTTGCTCCTATAAAACTTTTTTAATGGAACGATTTTGAGCAAATTTAGCATTAAATATCTCTTTAAATAATTCTTCGATTTGAAAACTGTCTGCATCAGCGTGTTTATCAAATATTTCTCTATAATACCACCGATTTTCATATTTTTTATATGCATTACTTTTCTTAATATTAACGAAGAAAGACTTCCGGTCACAAAAAATTCAAAACCGGCGGCGGCGGCGGTGACAGTGTTATTTACTTTTTTTTAGAATAGAGAGATACGTTTAATTTTAAAGACAAATAATAATCATATAAATAAAAACATACATTTATTTTACTTAAATAGGTGTCACAAATAAAAATACAAAATATGTTGACATGTTTCGGTTTAATAGTAAAAACCGTATTCATAACACACACATAATCAATAGAAATGAAATGCACTGGGTACCAAAAAATAATCTAAAAACCAAAAAACATAAAAATGCAAACACTGCGCCCTCTATGGTCTCACATAGCCTACGCTACCGCAGCTCCCTCTACCAGACTCACCCCTTAAGTATTTATTAAGGAATTCCAACCATAAAATTGGAATATCAAAGGAAAAAGAATCATTACACACAGTATCCCTCCTAGAATATATCTCAATAGATTCACGGATGATTGACTTGCGGTATACGCTCGAAACGAACACTAATCTACTATTCCTGAAACAAATATTAATCCCCCTCTTTAAAAACAGCCTTGATAACGCAGTCTTATCCCTACTAAATTTTATATCAGATTCATGCTCTCTCCTCCTTATCCCAAACTTCCTACCTGTCATACCAATATAATAATTATTATCCCCCCCCCCCCTTCATTCTCATATGGAATTTCAAACACCCCTGCGAGATCATCCTGTGCAACCGGATCAGAAGGTCTGTACAGAAGATGTTTCAATTTAGGAGGTGGTTTAGCAACTAATTCTAATTTAAACTTCATTAATTTACTTTTAAGTCTCTCAAAATTACCCTTTATATATGGAAACGATAACCTTTTAAATCTACTAACCTCTACCACCTCGCACGCCTTATCAACCAAAGTACAACTAACCTGTGAACGGCCTTTACACTTATAATTTTTAATCAAATTATTAATTTTCTCCCTTTTGTAACCATTTACTTTAGCAATATTGAAATTATAATTCAACTCCGCGTCCAAAAAATCCTCTGAACAAATATTAAACGCACGATTAACCATGAACCAAAAAGTTGAGAATTTATACCCAAAAGGTGAATACGCTGACTTTGGAATAATATGCTGACTACTAATATCCTTCCTATAAACTTTTCTTTTTAAAACAGACCCTTCTCTCATAAGGTACACGTCTAAAAATGAAAGAGCGCGATCATTTTCTAATTCAAAGGTAAACTGAATATTCTCATCTAGTTGGTTAACTTTATCAACAAAATCAATAAAAGACTCAACCCCCCCCCCCCCTCCCAAATTAAAAACACATCATCAACATACCTCTTCTAAAATTTAGGAACTTTCTCAAACTTTACGAAAATATTCTCTTCAAAAGGTCTCATTTTAAACTCTGCTAAAAAACCCGATATAGGAGATCCCATAGGGGCACCCATGTTTTGCTTATAAATTTTACCGTCAAAAATAAAATAGTTACTTTGTACAATTAACTGCAATCCATCTTTCAGAGTACATTTTATGCGACTATTTTCCGGTTGCACAGGATGATCTCGCAGGGGTGTATGAAATTCCATATGAGAATGAAGGGGGGGGAGGGGGATATTAATTATTATATTGGTATGACAGGTAGGAAGTTTGGGATAAGGAGGAGAGAGCTTGAATCTGATATAAAATTTAGTAGGGATAAGACTGCGTTATCAAGGCTGTTTTTAAAGAGGGGGATTAATATTTGTTTCAGGGATAGTAGATTAGTGTTCGTTTCGAGTGTATACCGCAAGTCAATCAACCGTGAATCTATAGAGATATATTCTAGGAGGGATACTGTGTGTAATGATTCTTTTTCCTTTGATATTCCAAATTTATGGTTGGATTTCCTTAATAAATACTTAAGGGGTGAGTCTGGTAGAGGGAGCTGCGGTAGCGTAGGCTATGTGAGATCATAGAGGGTGCAGTGTTTGCATTTTTATGTTTTTTGGTTTTTAGATTATTTTTTGGTAACCAGTGTCATTCATTTCTATTGATTATGTGTGTGTTATGAATACGGTTTTTACTATTAAACCGAAACATGTCAACATATTTTGGATTTTTATTTGTGACACCTATTTAAGTAAAATAAATGTATGTTTTTATTTATATGATAAGAAAGGGTGAAGTTAAATTTGTTTGAGTTTTTACGAAAACTTACAACAGTTTTTGATAAATAATAATCATAAAAACACTGATTGCGATCAGCAATTAATTGATAATTGATGTATATATGAAATAGGGCATTCATATTTTAAGCATTTGTGCTGTATATGAGAGAAATTTCATATTCATACAAAGATTTTAATAATTCTTCATTTTATACGGAAAATTGCATAGTTTTTTAAAAGAGTTTTTTTATAGCCCTTTCCCCTCTTAAAATTGATACTTTAAATTGCAGAAAAAATTAGGATTTTCTTATTATAAAAAAATAGCTACCAAATATTTGAAGTATTGAATTATTTTCAATATTTCGGATTAACTATCTATCCCGGCAGTATGGATACCAGACCTTTATTTATTCGAATAGAATTTTTTTTATGTTTTATTGTGTATTTCATACTCATCGATATACTAAATTGATCTGAAGAACAATGAATATTACGCATTTATTAATACATATTTTAAAGCAGAATTGCAATGCATAAGCGTAGTTTTATGTTTTGTTCAAAAGAAGTGAACGATTAAATTTTTATGTACAGAAAAAAGAATTTAGGAGAAGAAAATATGTGCTAAAACATGATAAGGGTCAATATCTGAAAACTGAACAATTTCACTCTAGAATTTTTTATTTATTTATTTATTTATTTTTTTTTTAAATTAAAGTTCCAACTTCCAAATACAACTATGATACATGTTTTGTCATTTGAATTCTGTAGTCTTTTGTGATCAAGGATGTATATTTTATGCGTAGGATAAACTTTTATGGAAGAAAGTGTATGTTAACACCACAATTATTGTCTAATAATTGAGACTGAGATGATGGGGACTGAAGTAATGTTTTTGTCTTAAATGCTGCACAGCAATTTTGTTGCGTCATTTTGCCTACATGTAAATTATTAAATATACCATGTGACATTTGTACGTTACGTAAATAAAGTTGAAATAAACTTTTTGTTTATAAATAAAAAGTTAAATAGGGGGACATGAATGATGCTATATAAAATAGTCATCCCTATAAGTAACAAAAACTAAATATTTCTAAATATGAAACAAAGGGAAAAACAACTTATCTTCATCCATGGTTGGCTAGTGGAACTTTATTTGCTGTTGGAATGGAAATGATTCTGCCAGCACCACCAATTATCTGTTAACCTAAATGTGTGTTTAGAGGGACTGAGATATGATGGTCAACCTCAGGGCCAAATATATTTACTACAATATTTTACTATACAATCTATACTAAGAAAGGGTAATTATATTTTCCCATACTTTATATATATAGGTATAAATATATAATAGCAAAAGTTAATAATATTTATAGAAATTTTTACCACATACATTTAATATTGGATATTTGTACCTGGGGACAGGGACTGAAATGATGATTTTGCTTGTTTAAAGCTTAAAACTAATTATTTATACATCATTATATGCCCATTTATCATTGGTAATTGATATAACAAATGGTACAATATATTACGTTTTTCAGTTTTTGGTTTTAGTATAATTAATGAAATATTATTGGCAGTGGACGCAAATTGTCCAATTTTCATATATTGACCCATAAGATAAAAAAAAATAATGGTTAAGTTTCATGCATTATAAAGAACAATATGAATACAATTAATAAAATATCTTCCATGTATCTAATGTATCTAATATTTCGGGTCCATTTCACTAGCCCGCACCTATGGAGTTAAGGAAGCTCAATAATATCATTCGTTAGTACTCCCTTAATACCCGTAAGTATCGAGATATTTTCGTTTATACCGCTTCCGTTAAGGAGGTATGGCCGATTCTTTAGTTGCGGCACGCGGAGTGGCGAAACATGGGATTTCCTATAGGGAAAAAGGAAGGTTCTCCAATTTCGCTCAAATTATGTGTGTCGTTAGTACTACATTAGTACCGGTAAGCACCGAGAGATTTTTGTTCGTACCGCATCCGTTGCGGAGTTATGGCTGATTCTTTAGGATGAAGCGCGGACTAGCGAAACATGGGATTTCCTACAAGAAAAAAATGAAGGTTCTGCGATTTCGCTCAAATTATACGAGTCGTTAGTACTACGTTAGTACCGGAAAGTACCGAGCGATTTTCGTTTGTACCGCATCCGTTGTGTAGTTATGGCCGATTGTTTAGTTATGAAGTGCGGGCTGGCGAAACATGGAATTTCGTATAGGAAAAAAATAAATGTCCTCCGATTTCGCGCAAATTATATGTGTCGTTAGTACTACGTTATTAACGGTAACTACTGAGAGATTTTCTTTTGTACCGCATCCGTTGTGGAGTTATGGCCTATTCTTTAGTTACGGAGTGCGGGCTGGCGAAACATGGGATTTCCTATTGGAAAAAAAATAAAGTTTCTCCGATTTCGCCCAAATTATACTACTTGTCGTTAGTACTACGTTAGTATCGGTAAGTACCGAGAGGTTTTCGTTTGTACTGCGTCTGTTGCGGAGTTGTGGCCGAATCTTGTGTGTTGCGCGCGGGCTGGTGAAACATAGGATTTCCCATATAAAAATATAAATATTTCCGATCTCGCTCAAATTGTGTATGTCGTTAATACTTCGTTTGTTGAGGTAAGAGCCGAGAGATTTTAATTTGTACCTCAACTGTTAAGAAATTATGGCCACTTTTTTTTTCTTTCGAAACTTTTGAATTTCTAATTATTTTGTATGCGTTTTTGAGTTTGAAAACTTTCTACTTTCTTCTACAGGTCGCAATTTTAAGATTATATGCATATGACGTTGGTTAACGAAATCTTTTCATATCTTGGTATGTGAAGTACCCATGTTAAGATACCAAATATTTTCATAAATGCGATAATTAAAGGAGGACAAAAATCATATATGCGTATATCTTTATCTATATATGTCTCTCGATAGAAATGAACATTTGAACAGGGTTGGTTTTGGAGTCTGGCTAGTCATGATCGGTGGAAATGTGCAAAAGTTTTCCAGAATTGCTTTCATGAGGATGGTTGCAATAAGTAGCTTTTTATTTTTTCTAAATGAAGCTACCACGGGAGAGGAGTTTTGTTGAATATTTAAAAATGCACAAAAGTAGCTGGCGAATCTAATAAAAAATAATTATATCAGATTTAATCAACCATTTTCAGTGTTTGCTCAAAAATTTATATTTATGGGAGGTGACGAGGACACTAAATTTACTCCAAGCCCGTCCGCCCGTCTTTAACATAATTTCCGGACAAATTTGGGACATGGGATTCAGAATCAACCGATGACAAATAACCAGCCACATTTAGCGTTAGATAAAACCTGAAAGTGCCTGGAATGTTCATATTTTTAAAGGCGAACCGCTAAAAATTCTCCTCCTTTTTGAAGAAATTTCCGGACAAAAAATATTTCATCGGACGTAGAATTATTAGATCAGCTTTAATCAACCATTTTTAGCGTTCGATTGAATCCGAAAATGAATGAAAAATATATATTTATAAGAGCAGAATATTCCGCTAAATAAAATATTCCGCTTAAAATCCACAAAGTTCAAGTTTAATAGAGATTCAGAATACCTTCCAAACGGTTTGCAATATGAAGCGAGATATCGCTTGAATAAAAATGCTCTTATTCAACTCAAACAGAAAAAGCACGTACACTGTTAAAAGTCTGCAGCTTTAGCTGCCTAGTCGCTCCACTGCTTTTTTAGAAAAAGTCACTATATTGTGTGTTTCAATATATTGTGGAGCATTCTCATTGGTCAAGATAGATATATTCTAGAAAAAGATGGAGTGACTCTGCAACTAAAACTGCAGATTTTTAACGGTGTAGGATGAGGTTGAACTTCATTTTGTAGCTTTAAATGTCAGACAAGTGTTTAGTCCGAATGAACTTTAAGCATGTTACGTCAGTTGCGGGTATTCAGAAGTAAACACTAATAAGCGAAAAGAATATTTTATTAATGTGTCCCCTTCACCCAATAAGCAGTACATACAGTGAAGAGCCAAAACATTATGATCACCTACTTAATAACTCGTTGGCCTTCTTTTCGCCTGCAATACAGCTACAACCCACTTGGCATTCATGCTACCAAGTCGTCGGTACATGGCAGGAGACAGATTGTACCAGATGTTCAAGCAGTAATCACACAATTCCGGTATATTCCGACATGGTTGCTTTTGAACTCTGAGCTACCACTCGATGACACACAAAATGTGCGCTATCGAATTAAGATCCGGTGAGTTAAGCGCACGGGGCATTAATTCAGCATTATGTTCCTAGAATATTTTTTCCAGCACAATTAAAGCCTTGTGTATTAGAGCGTTTTCCTGCTGCAAGAATCCAATTCCTGTTCTGAAGACACACCCTATGTGAAATGTGTTGGAGCATGTAGGAAAAAATTTATTCTTCTTCCTAGTTTCTTTTATCAATAATCTTCATGATATAATCCTATTGCATGTCTTATAAAAATGTCTCTTGAAGATTATTGATAAAAACTACTTGTATGAACAATAAAATTTGTCCCATATGTTTCGACCACTGCATGTAAGGTTGCAACTTATCCGCAATCATGTTCAGACAGCCCGTTGCTTGCATTGTCTGTCCTACGACAACGACGGGTCCCAGAGCCGCCCATGAGAAGATTCCGTAAAGCATAATACCGCCATCACCGGCCTCTGAATGACCTACTGTACTAGTAGGTACTAGTAGGTTTTTTTAGTAGATTGGAGAAGCGTCTGTTCGCCTGGAACACAGCGTACCTTGACACGGTCATCGAAATGATAAATGACGAATTGTGATTCATCCAACCAGGCAACTCTCTCTCACTGTTCCATGGTCCAGTCGCGATGTCACTGAGCCCAGTGTAGGCATAGTTGCAGATGACGATTAGTCAACAGAGGTACATGAGTGGAATGTTTGCTGTGTAGCCCAATGTCTAGCAGTGTTCGCTGGACTGTGTCTTTTGAAGTAATTCTTATGGGCAGACATTGAATTAGGATGACAGCTGAGCAATTGTCTCGAACTGATTTTGTTTCACAAAACGGGACAGTCTTTTACGACATTGCAAAAGGTCGGGTAGAAGGGTTTTCCCCCTGACTTGTTTATAATGCTGCAAACATGAAAAACCAAGTTTTCCAACAAAATTTCGTAAGGCTAAATTTTCTGTGATCAAAAAACAAGAAAATTTTGGGCCCTTTTTTCTAATTATAAATATCTCGAGATCTGTTACTATAGCATATTATTTCTCAGTTACAATATTAACGAGGACAACATTCTCTACAACTCTCATATTTACAACTTTTTTATATACTCAATAGCAAGCATACTACGCCATTTCAAAAATAGAATAATTTTTTCAATTTTCTTAAAAACTGTAAAAAAACGTAGTTCTGCCCCGATTATTCAAATGTTTCCCCCACATTTAGTCATGTATGTCAACCTATATATTAGTAGCAGTAAATTATGTGTTTCAGGTCCAAAACTAGCCTTTTTTGCACCCGTGTTAAACTTGGATTATGCCCTCTACCCCTACCTTTAAAAAGAAAATTTACCACAAATTCTCTAATAGTCGGATTTTGATAATTTTAAGCGTGTAATCATTAAATACGTAATGCTGAACTACGTAATCAGCTTTGTCAAATATTAATTCATTAAAATCTTGAAAATCGAAATATATTCCGTTTTAAACAGGTTTCCACCCCAGCAGGTATAATTGTCCATACTCTTTCTCTTGAAAATAAGACCGGTTTCCGTACATACAGATTTCATTTTCAAAGATTTTTGGGATGTTTTAGTAGTGAGGCGTTTAAAGTGTCAGTTATATTAATTATGAAGCTAAATTAGTCACACGTAGACATTCGCAAGGTAATATTAAACCTATGGGATTGTTCCTAACGCTTGCATTTTATTACTTTTAAATATTTTTTTTTCATGGGATACATGAGATCAACATCTAATGTAGTGCTTTTGTACTTTTTCAGGTTCAGTTGCATTTTTTTTTTTAAATATTCGGACACTTTCAATTTTGGAAAACTGTTTGGAACCTGTTCTGAAATTTAAAGTTTCTTCACTTAAAAAATGCAACCAAATTCGAAAAATTAAAAACACACAACGTTAAATATCGACCTCAGGTATCATATGGAAACAAATTAAATATTAAAATTCAAGAAAGAATTCTGAAAAGAATGCTTCCATAGGCTTAACATTAGCGCGCAAATGTTTTCGCGTGAGACTACATTAACTTAGGCAGTCATATTGCGTACCTTACTTCATCGTGTAGGGAAAGTGGAGTTGAACGAGACAGGGGATCAATGCAAAAACAAAAATGCTTATATGGTCTACAATCATAAATAAATTGGAATTTCATTTGATAAATGGTATCACTGAGATCATTAATCAGATATAGTTTCAAAACTGTATATATTACAGAAGATTAGAATATTCCACAATGTGTATTTTTCAACAACCAAAGTAAGTTTTTTCTGTTTGAGCTTTAAAGCAATTAATACATGATCTTAAATTTTTATATACTTTTACATTCTAAGATGATATAATCTCTTGTTATATTTATTGATATGAGTGGAAATATTTTTTACAATATTTATTAAAATTAATCTTTTAAATATTTTTATGAAACTAATGAACTCAAATATTTTATCAACAGACTTTTTAAATTTTACAAGTGATAAATACATAACTTTAGTTAATGAAATAAACTGTTGTCATTCTTAACTATTTTATAAGGTAAATGTATTTCTTAAATAAAATATATTTATTTTTTGAGTCCTTCCCCCCTTTTATATGGATCTACAATCATATATTTCTATCTTTAAAACAGTTAAATATTAAAACATATGGTATCAATAATTTGTAAATAAAATACTACCATTGTGGTGTGGAATAAAATATGTTTTACGAAAATTTTCATGCCTATCCCATTGATCCCAGGAAATATATTTATGCATTATAAAAATTATAAAAATTAAACAAGAATTCTTTCTTAATTGAAACTACCATGCCAATAAGTTACTAAATATTGAACTTTTTTAAAACAATGCTTTGAGATTAACATCGTATACACTTAAGTTACTGTCTAAATATGAAAATTGCCTTATTCATCTAAACTTTGCACTACTTTTAAAATTAAATTAATTTATTGAATATAAAATGTTTTGGACATGAAAATAAGAACGTGGGTGTACAAATAATAGATAAGTTACTGCTGCCAATTTTTAGAAGTCCATATACACGATTAATTCCGCGGGCAACATTTGAATAATCAGGGCAAAACTACGTTTTTCACTGTTTTTAAGAAAATTCAAAAAAATATCTTATTTTTGAAATGGGGTACTGCGTTTGCTATTGAGTGTATAAAAAAGTTGTAAATATGAAAGTTGTAGATAATTTGATCTTCTTTAATATTGTAATTGAAAATTAATATGCTCCGGCAACGGGTCTCGAGATATTAAAAAGAAAAAGCCAAACTTTTACAGGTTTTGGACTACAGATAACTTAGCCTTAAGAAATTGTGTTGGAAAACTTGGTATTTCTCTGCTGGCCTCAGTATAAACGAAAAAAAAAAACTTCTAGCTATCTTTTGCAAGGTAAAATGTACATTTCCCCTGGACTAATTTGAAAACCTCCATTTTTTTTCCCTACAGGAAATCTCAAGTTTCCCCAGACTGCGCGCCGCAATTAAAGAATCGGCCATAAATCCGCAACGGATGTGGTACAACCGAAAATCTCTCGGTTCAATGACATTCAACACAAAACATTCATGACAATTTCAACCTCAACGTGTTGGCCCCATAGCTATCCAAATATTGGCCGAATGGCCTATTACGTATGTGGCGTAGTTGAGAAGGACTCCAATAGTCATCCACACAACAATGCTGCGGCTTTCAAGGCAGCCGTTGTGTATCTATCTATCCATATGATCCGGGATATATGATCTATGGAAATATGAGACTAATAATGAGCTCGATGCAGCAGGAGTGGTTTGATAGCTTGAGTCTTTAATTTGTGCAATTTCCCTTTTAAATTTGTCCGGCTTCATTTTGTTTTTCAAACTGGCTTCCGCAATAGAGCAGGAATAAGAGTAGGATAAAGGGCTGCAGACGGAAAGAGGCCGCTTGCCGTGGCGGTTGACCCTCTCTTGCCGCTTTTTGGTGCCTTTAATTTGTGTAATTTTTCTTTTAATTTTGTCCGTTTCCAATTATTGATTTTTTTTTCAAACTGGCATCCGCTTGTATTTCTTATACTCAGAACGTGTCTGGGGTCCTGTGAATCTAATATATCTATATGATCCTGGATATATGATCTATGGAAGCATGATATATGGAAACACTCATCTTATCATTACCTGCAGTCAGTTTTGACAGCCTGTAGCGGAGGTCATTACGATGGGCAGTGGTTTCAATGAATGATTTCATCCAATGTGTATGTGGTCACTTGTACAGAACGTTAAAAAATCATGCTCTATCTCTAGTGTACATTCCTTTTTGAAAGTAGGCGTTGATTTGTCCTCAAATACCTGAAGCACCCTCTATGGCTTATAACATGAAATCAACAAGTAATGCCAGCATTCCAGTCACCTGATGTGGAAATGAAAACTTCACATGTTGGTCAGTGTTGTGAAAGTGATACTTGTACCATTTATAACATTATATTAGGAACCCATCGATAGACCGTGCATTAAGAGCTATACAAAATGTCACTTGTCAAAAAATATTTTAAGATTGATTTTAAAATCATTTCAGATATTCTTTTAAAGATATTTCTCAGGAAGTTTTATATCGAAAAATTATGTAGAATTATAACATCTTGTATACTTTATTATGCTTTATTAAAATGTTTTAATAACAATTAAGATGTAAAGGAAGCTACTTTTTTTGTCTAAGAAAAGCACCACGAAAATTTAAAAAGAAGATTAAATGATATTTTTATTTGAATTTGATAAAATGTGATTTCATATTTCAGAGATTTCTTTTAGATATCTCCGATAAATTTTTGTACTCGAAAAAGATTAGAAATAATATACATAGTATACCATAGAATGATAAAATTCTAACTGTTTCGGCCGAACTTTTGATAAAAAATGAGATGCTATTTCCGCTTTAATTAAAAATTAGTATATTCGTATTGCAAATGTTTGCAACATTGCCTTTTACGTCACCTAAACATTAGAGAAAATAAAAGATGTGCATATTACATGAAATTATCTTATTTTCACTCAAGATGTATTTTAGTGTTCGCTATTCCAATAAAGCAACATTTTAATACTTTTACATAGATAACTTCTGAATAAGTATGATTTCTTACACTTTTGACAAGATTTTACATAAAAGTTTTTAATAACATATATATCCTAGGTATATGTTTTCTCGGTAGATAGAGATACACACCTAACATTTTTTTTAACCTAATGTTATATGCTGTTATAAAATATCCGTTTTCAGTAAAGTGTGTGATTATCTTTCCAAAGACATTTAAAACCTTCCGATAACTTTTAGATTCGCCAAAATTTGGGAACGATTTAATCTCTCGCTCAGTCTGAAATCAATAAAAATTCTGAAATAAATAGCTTTTTAAGTTTTATGAGAAGCTATAAATTTTGAGCATTACTTCGAGGAAGACAGCTGACAAAAATAACTTTTCCAAGTTTTTTTGAAAACACTAAGTAAGTAACATTTTGAGAGAAGTTGAGAAATATCAATAATAACAAATCACAGAATACTTTAATAAAATGATCGATTGACCAGAAAACTTTCGAAATATTTTCATACAGTTCGATAAACGTCATTTTCAATTAGATACTTTAGAGTTCAAAGTAGTATATTTTCACTTTAGATTTTAATGTTCCACAAACAATATACATAACAATAACATATAATAAGCACATTAATTAGGGGATATGTATGTTCTGAAATGAGGTATAAAAATTTGGGGTTTAAAAAATGTATATTTAAAAAATTAAATAAAAGACTGCCATATTGACATATTTTCTTTACACTTTATATTTCTTAAGATTAGTAAATACTTTTCAATTTCTAAATCAGCTTTATTTTTTTTTCTTCAAAATTCTTTTTCTTCCGCGTACGTATGCTCTAACATTTACATAGCCTTCGAATGTATGATAGTTCGACTACAAGTGGAGGCTGGAATTTGTTGTTTTAAGTTACTAAAGTGTCACTTGAATATTTTTTATGCTTGCCCCACAAATGTTGCCATATATCTGTGAACAAAATACCATATAAGTATAATTAGCATACTAAATCTTTCATCCTAACTTACATGAGTACGGATCTTCTACGATAATATGGTCCGTGAGCTTGAAAAAATGCGCGATGGTATGATGAATTAATGTATCTAATCGGCACAAAATTGTTTAAAAAATATATTATTTAATTTAAAGCTATATTCCAGTTGTTGCTAGTATAGTGGCTAACAGTAATATTAAAGAATAAATAGTTTTATGTTTCCATAGCTCGTCAGCAAAGTTATCGTGGGAGGGCTATAACAATGAAAGTATGTTTAAAATATAATGAGTACAGATTTTTTTAAAGGCCATGTTCCTTTTAAAGGATGAGGTTTTATATCAAATGCGGTGACTAACCAGTAACTTTCCCTAATCCAAATTAGAATGAGGCTGAAAGAACATCAGAATTAAGTTAGAAAGTAGGAATATGGGAAATATACAATAGGTAAACTTTGTTGGCATTCCAACCATCAGTTTAATTATCCAGAGGCTAAAATTATTTAAAATGTAATTCGGTTTTGGATTTAGACTTTTACGAAGCTTACAACATTCATAAACATACTTCTTCCTCAGTGAATGATACTAGAATCACCCATTTTCTCTGGCTAGAGTGGAGGGATCCTGCGCAAAGACCCCATTTTTCAGTTAGTTCAGTTCATTTACGCCATTTCTTTAAAAAATATAAACTCTTGCTTTAATATTTTCAGTCATTCATTAGCCAGTACCCGGGGCTATAACCAAGGGGTTCTTCGAACCCATTTTAAATATCTCATTTTTTTTCGCACTGATGATTCAAGAATCCTCGAAACGATCGTATGTGATTTTTTGAGTCATGAATGTACGTATTTGTGCGTTAAATCGTTGTTAAAGATTTTAGCTAATGTATTAAATTCGCAAAAAGTGTTTGATAATTCATAATTCAAATCGTCAACATAACAAACACCAACACATTTGTAGGTAGATTTCGAATGAAATACTACCAATTACATTCTCTCCTATGTTGGAATATCTGAAAAAATTTTTGCAGATCTACACCGATCATTAGCCGAACCCAAAAACACCCTCAGTAAAAAACTTTATCTATCTATCCATCTATCTATATATATATACATATCATTTTTTTCCTGGACACGATAACTTCCGTAATTCTGAACAAATCTCTTCCAAGCTGATGCATAAAATCTCGGTCACATTCCTTAATGGGCAAAATCGGACTAAGGGAGTGGAAATAGGGAGGGGCTTTGTGAAAACAGAAAAATATCCATAACATAATTTTTATGCATATCAATTCAGTTTAAAGTTTATTTTTACTACTGAAAAAAGGGCAAAAATTTATGTATCACAGATTTTTGATAAAATTAAAAATGGGTTCAAGGGGCGCAAAAAACAGTGTTTTGGGAAGAAAAAAATTCATAATTTCGTCAGTTCTCAAGATATCAAATCCAATTAAATTTATTAAAAATCTTCTTAATATTATCTATAGCTTTTATATTGACAAGTTTTTGATAGGACCGATTCGAACCGCAAAATAATTTAAAACGAAAAAAAAAAGGGGGGGGGGGTGAAGAACAAAAAATCCTTAACTTCATCAATTCAGAAGATATAAAATGTGCATGAATTTATTGTATATCTTCCTTATATTATCTACAACTTTCATATTTACATGTTTTTGATAGGACCAATTCTTACAGCAAAAACAAATTAAAAATATATAGCGGTTGAAGAAAAAAATCATGGTATTAATTGTATATTCAAATCTAAACTGCTTATTTTCTGATTCATTTTTAAATTCATTTTTTCTCTCAAAATCATCCTATTGGTAGATTCTCTTATTCAGAAACTATACAATGTACCATAATGGTCGATTTTTTGATAGAGGCAGAATATATTTCAAAAGATGATGTCAAAGTGGGCATTTTGAGCCAAATTTCCAAAAGCGATTGTGTTAGAAACGAAAAATATTGTCCTACTGAGAAAATAATTGTTTATAAATCAAGTTCTAATTAACTGAACGAAAAGTAAAAACACAGGTCGCTTATAAATCTCTTCAAAAATCACGTGAGCAAGTTTCATAGTTTTTTTTTTTTTTCTTTTAATGAATCTGAAAATGCGCCAGAAAATTTCGGGTTGTTGAGCATGGAAAAGTATTTTTTTGAACACCGCCTTAACACGATTCTGATAAAACCAGCTCTCATATAAAAAGGAAATAAAAATTCGTCAAAAGCGGCCAGATAAAAAATTTAAAGTGGGTTTATCTCTAATCATGATTTAGTTTTTGTTGTTGAAATTAGAACTTAACTTCGAAATCTATCTGCGCCTGTAGGACAAGCCGTATGGGATTTTAGTGTTTTGTTTTCCCCTTTAAATGTGTGGTTTTTATCATAAATGAAACGGCGTTTATTCCGGAGATTTAAAGCAGTAAACATTTAGATTTTTTCAAAATTAATAATACGTAATGTAATTTACGAATAACCAAATTTTATTTTGTGCCAAGAAATTCCCCATTCAGTACAATATTCGATTTCTGTGTGAGGTTTTCATTTTTTAACCATTTGGAAAAATGGTTATTGTCCTCGTCAGGGTAGGAAATCAAAAGCATATCTGATGCTTTTTATTGGTTGAATCCGCATTTTATTCGTTTTCTGATTCGTCTATACAGTAATCTGTATTTCCCTTTACTTTCAACAGAGATGGATACTTCTGTTGCCACTATGTCAAAAAAGTAATAAAAACTACAAAAAAAATTAATATCTCAGAAACAAATTGACATACAGCTTTCAAAGAAATTGCATTTAAAAGTACATTTTTTCCTCTATACGACAGTGTAAAAAGTAATATTGTGGGATGTTTAGAAGTTTAAGAATGAAATTTCATTTAAAATGGGTCGTGAGATTTCTTGGAAATCTGACGATGGAAAAGCCTTTTTCCAAAAAGCCAATGAAATGCTTGTTTAATACGTAAGTTTCAGGTGGATAATACGTAAGTTTCAGGAAATCTGAGGAATCGCAGGCGATATTTGTCGCTTGCAATTTTTACTTGTAATAACACTATTAATGTTTATTTCATGGCGCACGTAATGTATGATCAACTCCGTGCAATTTTTTTTATGTCTTAAATTTTAGTCTTTGAAAAATTCATTTTCCAAATGGTCGTTGTAATTTTTTAAATTGCTTTATTTTTTAAATCTCCTATAATTTTCTGAGTCATAAACATTTGAGTACAATAATATCCAATTCAACCGGAAATCAGTACAATTTCTTATTCAGATAGTTTTTCAAAATATCTGATGTCACATATTTTTAACATTACTTCTAAAGAGATAGTTTACAAAATCAACTTCTTTAAACAAGTTAAAAATATCAAGCAAATAAAGTTTTGGAAACGAAACATATGATAGCCAAACTTCGAAAGTGGGTTTGTCTAACGGTTTGTCTGTGGGTTAGAAATAAACCAAGTTTAACAATTTTATCTGGCCGCTTTTGACGAGTTTTTAATTTCATTTTTCTGTAAGAGCTAGTTTTATCAGAATAATGTGAATACGATAACTTTTTCTTCAACCCCCATCTTTTTTTAATATGTTTTTGCTGTAAAAGTTGGCTCTGTCAGAAACTTGTCAATATAAAAGTTATAGATAGTATTATGAAGATTTATAATAAGTTTAAGTGAATACGATATCTTGAGAATTGACGAAGTTATGAATTTCTTTTTCTTAAAACACTATTTTTTTCACCCATTAAGCTCATTTTTAATTTTATCAAAAATCTGTGGTACACAAATTTTTGTTCTTTTTCCTAGAAGTAACAATAACTTTAAACTGATTTGATAGGTATCATAATTAAGAAGTTGTGGGTCTCTATTTTCACTCCCTTTGGCCGATTTTGCCTCTTTTCCATCCCCGCCGAAGTATTAGCCATCTCAATGTTTTTGGTGAGTTTGAAGACAATCCGTGAATAATTGCAACTTTTATCATGCGGACAAAATTTACTACACATATACATACACAAACACACACATGTATATATATTTATACACACACACACACACACACACACATATATATATATATATATATATATATATATATTTTAGGTGGCTTAGTTTTGGGTTCCTGGGATCATATAAAGAAAAGTTATAAAGCAAATTTTCAAAAGTCGCACCATTGTAACGACTGCAGTAGGTAGTATTTCTTATTAAATCTACCTATAACAGAGTTTGCATTTTATTTAAGGCCATGGACGTAGATATAGTGCTAGTATATTGCCCTAGATACAAACATGGTGATTTTAAAAAAATAGACTATTAAAAATTCCTATAAAAATTCAAATTCTATATAAAATTAGATAGGTGATATATTTGGTATCACATAGAAAACCTCAGAAACGATTAAAACTAGCTGTTGTATTTAAAAGAAAGGTATTGTCTTCAGTAATTAAAATATTAAAATAATTTAGCTACATATTTTTTCTTTTGCGTTAGTAAAAAAAAAAAAAAAAAAAAAAAAAAAATATCCGTCATTTTTTAAAATAGGTTTTCAACAAATTGATCCTTTTAAACATTTTTTGTCACTTTAACGTTCCATAATATATGTAGCTTGAAAAAATAAAAATAATAACATTCATAAAACTTATAGATAAATTAAATGTAAAAATTTGCAAATCAGGTTGAAAGTTTTGTATCGTAAAATAAAAGTCAAAGAAACATAATCAACTAAAATATTCAAGAAATGAATATGATCATGTGAGAACTAAACTGTAAAATACATTTTAGAAGGTATTACCATGAATTGGTTTAAACAAATCTTCTTTTATTAACGAAAGAAGGGTAGATTAATGATTAGAGTGTCGATACTGAGATAGAAAAATAATTTATAGTCCATAAATATCTAGTTTACACATACATCGTTTTACTGTTCATACGGTGGGTTGCATGTTCATGCATCAATCCTTAAAAATACGTTAATTTTTTTTTTAAAGCAATGCACACTTTTTTGAAAATTTCTGTAAGTTTTCTTACCTAAAATTGTGAGAATAAGAAAAAACAATACTTTAAAAACATAATTAACAAATTTGAAAAGACATTTTTTTCTTCTTAGGTGTTGAAAAAATATATATATTCCTTCCATAAAAATTACTTCCATTAAAAAAAAGATAATAAGAATGTTCGTAATTTACGCAAATTTTACTAAGTCATTTGTGGCTCTTCAATGACCTTGTCTTTAAAACGCCATTTCACATGTACTGCGTATAACTGCATCGCAAGACTCAAATTACGGAAAAAAAGAAAGGTGAATTTATAGCATTTAAAAAATGTAGTACATCTAATAGAAAAATAACACGAACTTCGCAGGATGCATACTGTTTCAAAAAAAAAAAATAATAGAATTTATTGTCATATAAATAAACATAATTCCTATCCTGCAAGTTAAAAAAACGACTACAAATTCTAAAATTTCAATATTAATTAAACTTTTTGCATTCAAAACAGTGGTGTCAGACCTCTTGGAAATTCTTGCATTTACACAACTTGGCTTGAAAACGGCTACTTAAAATTGGCAACAAATTTTGCTATTGAAATATTATTCTAGGTGAAGAAATTTAACAGAAAGGTCAAAATAATTAAATGTTGGTGCAATGAGAAAGATCGGCAAGGATGTCAATTGAGACTAAATGTCATTAGAATTTTTCGCAAAGAGAAAATGCATTCCACACTAAGTTTTGAAAGGAAAGATCATCATGAAAACTAATTGCGTGGTAACCCGATGTGTAGCTTTACAATTGCACCCGATCATTCCATTCATTTGGGGAGAATGAAATATAAATTTATTGTAAAATTGGAAAGTAATTATAGTATTAATTTTATTAAATACATTGACTCAAATAATAAATTATATTTATATTTTAAGTCAAAAGCATTTTCAATAAAAATGCACATATTCTATAACTTTATTCTATAAGCTTTTCGTTATTCCAAGATTTGGCTCCTTATTTCGGAGGTGATAGAAATGACGTCATTTTGGGTGAACTTATACAAATATGACTTTCTTTGGGCGAAATTATTCAAAAGTATTTTATATTAATGAATTAAAATAAATACCTGGAGAAATATATATTTTTTTTCTCTAAAACATTTTGTTTTAAAGTCCCTGTCAAAGTTTTTATCATTATCAAAAGATATAGTTGAAAATATGTTTTTCTACATTAAATTAAATTAAAAAAAAGTTGCGATAGATTTTTTTTTTACGCCAATGGAATTAATTTCAAAATTCCAGTCGACAGGAGATCTTTAACATTCTAAAATAAACTGACTCCTGAATTCTGAATATGTGAAAATGAGTTTGCATTTCTTGAACTTCACTTTAAAAATGCAATTCAAATTTTGCTATTGAAATATTATTCTAGGTGAAGAAATTTAACAGAAAGGTCAAATTAATTAAATGTTGGTGCAATGAGAAAGATCGGCAAGGATGTCAGTTGAGACTAATTGTCATTAGAATTTTTCGCGAAGAGAAAATGCATTCCACACTAAGTTTTGAAAGGAAAGATCATCATGAAAACTAATTGCGTGGTAACCCGATGTGTAGCTTTACAACTGCACCAGATCATTCCATTCATTTGGGGAGAATGAAATATAAATTTATTGTAAATTTGGAAAGTAATTATAGTATTAATTTTATTAAATACATTGACTCAAATAATAAATTATATTTATATTTTAAGTCAAAAGCATTTTCAATAAAAATGCACATATTCCATAACTTTATTCTATAAGCTTTTCGTTATTCCAAGATTTGGCTCCTTATTTCGGAGGAGATAGAAATGACGTCATTTTGGGTGAACTTATACAAATATGACTTTCTTTGGGCGAATTTATTCAAAAGTATTTTATATTAATGAATTAAAATAAATACCTGGAGAAATATATATATTTTTCTCTAAAACATTTTGTTTTAAAGTCCCTGTCAAAGTTTTTATCATTATCAAAAGATATAGTTGAAAATATGTTTTTCTACGTTAAATTAAATTAAAAAAAGTTGCGATGGATATATATATATATATTTATTTATTTATTTTTTTTTATTTTTTTTTATTTTTTTACGCCAATGGAATTAATTTCAAAATTCCAGTCAACAGGAGAAGCATTCTAAAATAAACTAACTCCTGAATTTTGAATATGTGAAAATGAGTTTGCATTTCTTGAACTTCACTTTAAAAATGCAATTCAATCACAATATTATTTCACTATCGATTTCACTACAAATAAAAATTAATTGCAATTTGAAAATGATGTCAAACAAACATAACTAATATTTCCTATTATTTTCACATTTCTCCATATTATTACTTGGGGATAAACCCGGGTTTCCCGGGAAACAGCATATAGGTGAAAACCATGAAAACCATCATATATATTACTTCTGATAGCAACATCTTTTTTCTCTGTACATACTAAAAACACAGCGATGAATGAGGTATTTTTCGAAAGTTTCAGCAAGAGGATTTTGATATAACTTATTTATATATCGTTAAAACGTGTTGTTTGATTTTTAAAAAAATGCAGTTAATGGAAAAACGTAACAAATAATCTCAATGACTGCGGTGGGAAAACCTCGCTCGGATCTTTTTTATTTTTTATTTTTTATTTTTTTTTATTGATAACTGCAATAGATTTTTTTCGGTTAATATATTTTTTAGAATGCCCATGAACAATACTAAAACTCACATTTATTTGAAAAACAGCAATTATGCGTTCAAATACGATTCTGAAATGTATTAAAAGAGATATTTCCCTATTGGTCACGCGTCAGGATTTAACAGCCGAAGAAATGACCGAAAAATCGCTAATCAGCCTTTTTTATTCGGTTCATTTCAGTGGTTTAAGAAAAAAATTCAATTACATGTCTTAAATTTGTGTTTTATTTACATTTTACTGCAGTACTTACTGGTTAATGGATGTTTTAATTTCATTACAGGATATAAGCTTTAAAGAAATTATGAGCTATTTATATTAACTTAAGTGCAAACCGATTGATATTTTGCAGTCGTCTTCACACGATAGAGATAGAATTGAGGACGTGAGTTTCAAAACTCGCCTTATCCAAAATTTTAAAAAATCGAGTTTTCTCTACCAATGTAATCTATTGGTAAACCTGCACCAACAAAATACTATAATATGTAAAAAAATATTTTTATCCTTTATTTCTGAGTTTTTAAAATATTGGTTTGGTTTCAAAACTCATGCGTAGACCGATGGACGACTAACTTATCAGCTACTATTTCAGTAATTCCCCTCCATTTTTCTGCGACCTGTTGCTATTTTCGTTTAAAGATTTTATTTGTTCCATTCATACAAACAAAATAAATAAGTTTTACAGCATGTCTTATGTATAACACACAGGAATAAACTCTTGCATTTTGTGAGGGGAGGGGGGAAAGAGAAAAAGAAATACGAACACATGGGCTGGTAAAGAATACATGTAAAAATAAGATAAATATAAGTTCAAAATGAAGAATCACTTTATATATTTCTTACTGTCAGAAGGTGTTAAAAGATTTAATTTTTTTTTTCTCAGGCATAAACATAATTCCTTTCTGGCCCTCACAAAGTGAAATCACCAGATAGAGAACCTGGACTATTGAACTCTCTCATTGCAAGATGATTGTCGCTTCTATCAAGGTTTTTTTTTTTTTTTTTTTTTTTTTTTTTTTTTTTTTTTTTTTTTTCAAGCAAAAACAAAAACTAAATAAGGTAACTTTATTTTGAAATTCACATCTCAAACATCTCCTTCAAGAAACCGTCCAGTTTTTTCCTTCCATGAAACGTACCTGGAAAGTAAAATTTTCGCCTTGAATTTTTTTTTAAGTGCATCTCAGTGCGCTTTCAAAGGCATTACAATAAGGTACTATATAAAGATTAAAAACCATGGCTATCTTCAAATTTGTGGAAGTGTATTTCGGAAGATTCTTGAAATATCAAAATTCAGAAAGTAAAACTTGTGGTAGAGGCATCTAAAAACCGCGCTTTCTTCTTAAAAAGAAGGGGGGGGGGGGGTCAACGTGAAGCAAGACAAACTTAAGTGTGTCCACACATTGTTGAAAAAACATTTTCATTCTGACTGGTCAGAAATGGAGCTGCTTACTACTTTCTATAAAAATATTATTCCTAAGGCACCAGAACAGGAGGAGATGTTTGAGTAGGATCACAATGATATTCCTGAGGAAAACTCAATGAGTTAAATGTTTAATTTTTTTGTATATTTTGTAAGTACATAATATTATATATATATATATATATATATATATACACTTTTGTACAATTAAACCATTTAAACACATGAAAATTTACCAACTTTGATGCTATATATATATATATAATCATGAAATAAGCATTACCGCCCACCAACAAAAACTGATATATATATATATACATATATATATAATAGTATATGTTATATACAGGGTGTCCCTAAACTCATGGTACATACGCTAGAGGGTGATAGAATACATCAAGACAAACAATATTAAATAGGAAACTAAGGGTCCCAAACGTCTTCCGAAGGAGATAGGTGCCTTTAAAGTTTATGGTGCAAAATTTCAAATGATTATAAAAAACGGAAAATTGGTCGATTCGTTTTCGGTTTTCACTAAAACTATTCTTTATGTCATTTTTTTCATGAAAATAAATTTTTAAGATAAAGTTTAAAAAATACCGATAGAGTGCGCTTTAGACTTTGGAGTAACGAACAACTATTTTTTAGCGTTATTTTTTGTATCTCATTACATGGTTTCAAAAGCTTAGACTTAAATTTTGAGCTCAAAATCTGAATCGGTGGGAGTGGTTAAGTAGCGCAAACTGAACTGTGTTCATGAGTTGAAATTTTAACCCCCCTCCTGAACACAGTTCAGTTTGCACTACTTAACCACTCCCAACGATTCAGATTTTGAGCTCAAGATTTAAGTTTTAAGTCTAAGCTTTTGAAAGCATGTAATGAGATACAAAAAATAACGGTAAAAATAGTTTTTCGTTACTCCAAAGTCTAAAGCGCCCTCTATAGGTATTTTTTAAACTTTATCTTTAAAATCTATTTTCAAGACAATACTGACATAAAGAATAGTTTTAATGAAAACCGCAAACGAATCGACCAATGTTTCCGCTTTTTATAATCATTTGAAATTTTAACTCCTGAACACAGTTCAGTTTGCCCTACTTAACCACTCCCAAAGATTCAGATTTTGAGCTCAAAATTTAAGTTTAAGTCTAAGCTTTTGAAAGCATGTAATGATATACAAAAAATAACGGTAAATAATAGTTGTTGGTTACTCCAAAGTCTAAAGCGCCCTCTATCGGCATTTTTTAAACTGTATCTTTAAAATTTATTTTCAAGAAAATACTGACATAAAGAATAGTTTTAGTGAAAACCGGAAACGAATCGATCATTTTTTCCGTTTTTTAAAATCATTTGAAATTTTGATCCCTAAACTTTAAAGGCGACTATCTCCTTCGGAAGACGTTTGGGACCCTTAGTTTCCTATTTAATATTGTTTGTATTGATGTGTTCTATCACCCCTTAGCGTATGTACCATGAGTTTAGGGATATCCTGTAGATTATATTATATTCCATTCTTTTAAAATATTATTTTAATCATAGGCTATTTATAAAAATTTTATTTGATTGTTGATAGGTTTGCTTTTTAAAAATAAAACGTAATACTAAATTTTAAGCATACTTTTTGCTCTCGTAATGTATATTTTTTAATCAAAAATATTAACACCCGATGACCAAAAATTTAAACTATTAATTTCTATCATAGACGATTGGCAACAAAGCTCTTGTTATCCATAGGCTGGCAACAAAACTCTTCTTATCTGAAACTTTTCCCAATTAATTAATTAGATTAATTAACCCTTTGTATCTCCGTGTTGCAGATTTGCAACATACCCAAAACGTCCTTGTTATTCAACAGTTAATTTCAAAAGACGATTTTGTTGATTGTTGTTATTCTATTAGACTACTATTAACATAATTAGTATTTCATTAAATCCGCAACAAATGTCGATACTGACTTTTTTTTTCCGCGCCAAAGTTTGATTTATCGCTTGGTCAGCTACATGTGATTTTTGCTGAATTAAGGTTTGAAATACAGGAGTAAAAATGACTCCAGACATCTACAATCATATTGTTTTCAAAGGTGAGTTTAAATTCTTAAATTAAAGACCATTTTCGAGCTAGAAAATTTATAATATGTATAAGATAAGTATGCAGATGTATGCAGATCTGCAACAACGCGCCATAAATGACCTTGTAATGAATTTTTTTAAAAATATCGAAAGAACATTGAAAATATCTTCTAATGGTTATTTAAGTTGCATTTCTTTCAGAAGAACATAATTATTAAAAAGAGGAAACATTAGTCCGTTTTATATTATTTAATTAATATAGGGTACGTTTGGGATCCACCCCCCCCCCCCCCATCTCTGTAAAATTATCTTCAAGTCCAAAGCTAGCAAAAAAGGGAAAGGTCTCGTAGAAAATAGAATTCAACAGAAAAAGCATAGATTGCCTACTCAACACATTCCACCAAAACAAGTGCGCCTTGACGAAATTGGGCACTGGCCATATTGGGCAGAAAAAAGTATACGTTGTAAATACCATGACTGTAAAAACTTTAATCAAACTGTTTGTGAGAAACGTGGTGTTGGACTTTGCTACAACAAAACTAAGAATTGTTTTAAAAAATTTTCATGCAAATTAAAATTTTAAATATTTTTAGTTTTCGTGCCATTTGACAAGATGTTGCAGATATGCAACAAAGCAATTTTTCTACGTAAAATTTTATTTTTCTGTTCTGAATTTTTTTATTATTTTTCCATGCTTAAAATGATGCATTTTAATATCTGTGTAAGAATTTTTCAAATCGGGGTTGTTGAGTTAAAGTAGATTTTCAAACTTAACCAATAATATAATAGAGCAACTAGTTATAAGTATTAACAAATGGCGGTATTTAATGCATGGGGTCCCAGTTAGTGGCTTTTCACGATTTCTCAAAATTTGATTTTTTGGATAAGGCGAGTTTTGAAACTCGCTTCCTCAACTGAAAAGAAATTCATGCTTTAAAATTATTTAAAAATATATAAAAATTGTATAAATGGCGATACACCTTTCAAACAAATTGCGATGTAGTTTTCAACGGAATTGCTTTTGATAGTACTTTTTTTCTATTCGACAGGGTAAAAATCGAAAATTTGTGATGTTTAGAAGCTTATGAAAAAAAAAAAAACAGTAAATGCGAAATTTGATCGTCTGCTGTTGCCATTCGCAAAATGATGTCAGCGTTACGCACAGTTACGTTTGCTTTTACAATATACTACCAAACCCCGCGGCTTTGCTCACGTAATATTTGAAATATGCCAAGTGATATTTACATGTCTAATTTTTATAAAAAGAAATTACTTTTAGGAATAATTCAAAAATTACTATTTAAAACACAGTTTGATTAAACTTCATTATTACACTGCATTAGGCAGAAATGAGAATTAAATCAATAAAAAGAAATAAAATTAAAGAAATGATATATAGAAAATATTTTGAAACTTTTTTGCTCAATTAACACGCTCATTTCAGTATTCATTTGAAGTTCTGAATTTCTTAGAAACCATATTTTTACATCTTAAAATTAACTATCGTGTCAAATTCCAAGTCCTACCACCTCTCTTAACATACAGGGCTATGTTGAAATAGGAACTGTTACCATTAATTTGGCAACATTAATTTTTAAATCGGTTTGTTATTTCCTAATATTCCACAGAAACGTAATTTAGAAAATTTTAAAGACCTTTTCTAGAACATTTGTCGTTCCTGTGAACCCCAGGTGGTGGAATCATCGGCATAAAATATAGCCTGTGTAGGATCAGAGACTGTTACCATTGATTCGCAAATTACTTTTATAATCAGTTTATATTCCTTGAAATTGCATAGAAATCGTAATTTAGGACATATTTAGAACGCTTTTCGCACCTCCCCTTCGCTTTACACTTTTTTCATTCAAATTCAATATCGACAGTCCTTCAAGGGCACTTATATTTTATAAGTAACTACCACGGCATATTTAAAGTTTCCAGCCTCTTCAGTATCACAGTAATCGCAATTTCGAAAGTGTTTTGCTCCTCCAACCCTCTGGTTGCAGTGGCATAGACATATAATATAGCTTATGTGTGAGCAGGTTCTTTCATTCTACAATTTGTCACCATTATGTTTTAAATCGTTTGGCATTTGCTAAGATTGTATAAAAATTGTAATTTAAAAAGTTTTTAGTACGCTTTTCGCTCAGTTCATCCTTTTAAATTTGGAATTTTCTTTCGACTGTTCTTAGAAAGCAGTTGCATCTTGTAAGTAAATACCATGCCATATTTCATAATGTCTGCTGTGCACAAAACGCAAATTAGAACATGTTTTGCTCTTGCAACCCTCAGATGGTAGTGACAGCAACCTAAAAAATAGCCTATGTTAGAGCAAGGGTTATCACCATCATTTTGACACCATTAGTTTTAAAATCGGTTTGGTATTTCCTGATATTGTATAGAAACCACCATTCGGAACGTTTTTTAGAACGCTTTTATGCGCATTTTTACAACTTATAAATTTCGAATTTTTAAGAACTGTTCTTATAAACCCTTTATATCTAATAAGTAACCAATATTCCAAATTTGATATTTCTAGGCAATTCAGAAACGCATAAATCGCATTTTTTGAAAGTTTTTTGCTCCTGCACCCCTTCGGGGCAGTGGCATCGACATAAAACATAGCCTATGTTAGAGCAAGGGTTGTCACCATCATTTTGACACAATTATTTTTAAATCGGTTTGGTATTTCCTGAGATTGTGCAGATACCACCATTTAGAACCTTTTTTAGAGCGCATTTTCACCACTTTAAACTTCGAATTCTTTAAGAACTGTTCTTAGAAATCCTTTATATCTAATAAATAACTAATATTACAAATTTTATACTTCTAGGCCCTTCAGTAACGCAAAAATCGCATTTTTAGAAAGTTTTTTGCTCGTACACCCCTTTTGGGGTAATGGCACCAGCCTAAAATATAGACTATCTTGGAGCAAGGGTTGTCACCATCATTTTAATACCATTTTTTTTATCGGTTTCGTATTTCCTGAGATTGTGTAGAAACCACCATTTAGAACGCGTTTTGTGCATTTCTCCCCTTTTAAATTTCGAAATGTTTAGAAAATGTTCTTAGACATCATTTATATCTTATAAGTAACTAATATTCCAAATTTCATATTTTTAGGCCCTTCAGTAACACAAAAATTGCATTTTTAGAAATTGTTTTGCTCCTTCACCCTCTTTGGTGTAGTGGCACCGACATAAAATATAACCTATGTTCTATGTTCGGCTAACACCGTCATTTTGATACCATTACCTTTGAAATCGGTTCGGTCGCTCCAGAGATTACCTCTAACAAACGCACAAACAAATTTTACATTTTTATAATATCAGTATAGATTAGAAGCAAAATTTGACCGTCTGCTGTTACCATTCGCAAAATGACGTCACCGTTACGCACAGAGACGTTTGTCCTTTATCATACAGCACGATAGTGCTGTATAGTAGAGCTCAACCGTATCATTAACGTTTTGAAACATGATGGAAAGACAACAATTCAACTACAATCCAAATCAGAAAACCTTCAGTGATCAATAATGGCTTGTTGGAGAGCTCATAATTTAGTGATGTGCGTCAAAAAAAGGTTGCGTCAAAAAATATCCAATATTAAATGAATGGCACCCATTTAAACTTTACATAGCGCTATACCTTCCATAATTAACAATATAGAAAATCTCCTTTATTAATTTTCTAATCCAATCGTTTCTTTTCTGTTGCCACAACCTAAAAGCGGCACAATAATTTAAATAAAGTATTTTGTTATTTATTTAAGAGCCAATAAATATCAGATTTTCTAGCTATATTTTTGCATTTTTCAAATCGAAGTCGTCACATTAATCCGAAAATGAAAATTTTTCCTATATATATACGTAAAAACTTTAACTGAACACGTGTTAAAATGACGTAGTATCTTCATTTGATTGTTTTTTAAAAATTAAAAAAGTTAAGTTAAATTAAAAATGTTAGTTAAAAAATTTATTTTTATACAAAAGTTTTAATTTCAAGAAAACATTTTAGGAAAAGCTAATAATAAAATAATCGTTTGCTAGGTACGACGTCAATTTCTGTTTAACTGACATAACTTTGTAATGATGTTTTATTCTGAAAAGAGACTCCTGATATTCTGAAATTAATCCTAATTATTATCATCTGTAAGCTGAAAGATCTATTTCTGAGTCATACGAAAGAAATTTTTGGTAAATGCCAGTTCATTTCTTTGTATTTATTGCATTTTCCTAAAGTATTGTCAAGGAAATCGTATACTCCTATTGCACGTGAGAAAGAAAACATGCATTTTAATTTTAAAAGCTGAAACACTTTACTACAATTACGTCATTATAACGCCAAATGAAATTCAATTTCGTGATTTAAAAAAAATTATATTGTTGGAGCGAAAGTAATAGTCTAAGAGCTAGCAACGTTTTTGTCACTTGATTTTAGAAAGGCTCGTTTTTATGCACTCTTTCGTTTTATGGTGTAGTACGTATGCGGACGGTCTGGCTGGCGGGAGAAGAGGTTATGCAGGTAAATAACTTTAAAAATTGGTCATTTTAGCAAAGCTCATTTTTCTATATGCTCTTCCGTTTTACGGTGTAGTACGTATGCGGACGATCTGGCCGGCGGAAGACGTTGCGTTAACCTGCGGGAGAAGGGGTTATGTAGTTGAAAAAAATCTTCAAAAATTCGACATTTTAGCAAAGCTCATTTTTCTATATGCTCTTCCGTTTTATGGTGTAGTACGTATGTGGACGGTCTGGCTGGTAGGAGACATTGGTTTACCTGCGGGAGAAGGGGTTATTCAGGTGAAAATTCTTCAAAACTACGTCATTTTAGAGGACATTTCTGACCTTCCTTGTACCTTTCAAGTCCAAGGTTGCGAAAGGTTGTATGAAGGAATGTCTTTAATTTATTGTCTAGAAGGGTAGAAACATAGCTTTTGCGATTAAATAATCCCGCATGTGTACAAACGTTACATTCCGATATGTTCATTCGGGATAACACACACTAAAATAATTTTATTGAAAGAGCGAAATAAAAGCTACCTGTATATGTCCATGAAAGTGTATTAAATGTAATTACTGTAAATTTTATAAAATAATTCCTGTTTCAAGAGGAATTATTTCAAATCGTTGCATATTTTCTAAAAAAATAAAAGTGCCATTTTTGCAGAAACTGTCACAAAATCGGAAAATAAATATGAAACGCTTGATTTTTCCCTAAAAAGAAGTAGTGCTGATGCATTTTAAAATATAGAGTAGTAGACATATTTTTAAAATGCATTTAGCCATAAAAATAATGGAAATAAAAATCAGGTGAGATTTACCCCACGCGTGTGTTAACGTTACAAAAACAGGTGCGTGTGCTTAGAGTTAAGTCAATTAGGCCCTAAACGACGCCCGTTAGCGTGTGCTAATTGACTGTAGGCTCAATTATATAATGTATCCGTACCTAATACGCTAATTGTCAATAGACTCGTTTACGTAATTTATCTCCTTAATTAATGCATACTTTACAAAGGCCACCTGCTTTCCAATTTTCCTGATTTGTTGATCAATGGTAACAGTTGTAAATATGTTAGTCATTATCTCGGTATTTTAGTTTGACCTAAGAAATATTATTATAAATATCCAACATTAATAATATTTCTGATATTATTTACAGGCGTATTGTATAATGATTTCAATCACTTTTGATCATTTTTCTGCATTCAGTCGTTTTCAGACTTTTTTTAATTTTAAATTCCCATTAAGGCCCCAAAACAAAAAAAATCCTTTTTTATATTTTTTTATGCAGTTTCAATTAATTTATTGTGAATGTTTCTTAGCCTAGCTTTTTGTGTGTTTGAGGGATTGACCTAGGGGTTTTGGTTTAAGGGTCTATGCATACTGCATAGTTCTTTAAACCAGAGGAGCGTAGGTACGTAACAGAAAAATTCAAGAGATCACACAATGTGTAAAACTTAGTCTAAGGACTAGTCTGGCGTCCCATCCTGAGTAAAGTATAGGTCAATATTCATATATGGGGGCTAGCAATAAGTATGGGGCATCAGAGCTCTTGAAATAGACTGGTGAAACAATGTTTCTGTTTCTTTCTGATTGTGGCAATTGGTTGGGCAGGTTGATTGAGGTCATTGGTTGGTTAGTTGGTGTCGTTGTTTGGTTAGTCGAAGTATACATAACACATCTATTGTATTAATTTTATTTCATGTATTTACTATGAAAAGGAAATCTCACGTCAATGGACTTAAGCAAGAAAAGTAATTAGCATATGGTTGTATCGTACATGCTTAGGGTTTTGAGCTTACTTTGAGCTTTGATCATCCAGGCTTATCAGTGACCCCTGGAATGGAATTTGGTCCATACTTCGTACTGAACGATCTCTCATGTTCTCGATACCTCTCATGTTCTCACTCATTTCCAAATCAACCTCTAACCTATTCTTATGATCCCAAATTTTAAAACTGGATATGAATGACTGTAATTCAGCATGAGTTAAAAGTGCCCTTACTTTCCTGATTGATTTTAAGGCACCAGTAAACTCAGTCTACATTTGGGTAAATTTATAAGCTTTACAGATAATATGGTTCCATTACTTTTCTAAGCACTACTTACTTCTTAAAACTGAAACTATTTGAAAATTTTTTACTGTAACTTTCTTAGATCGAGCTTTACTTTTCTCTCTAGTTCCACCAATTTTTTATGTAATATAGATAAAGAAAAATTTGTAATTTAGCAGCCATTATTACAGGAATATCATTAAAATTACGAAAACAAATAATATCTCAAAAATAAATTCAAGTTTTAAAATTCTGAGTCCACTTTTGACATTTTCAGATACATGCGGATGCGCCCAACATTCCATATAGTAAGGGGAGTATCTTTGAAATACAAATAGACAGTAATTTTTTAATATAATAGATTGATGAATTTTTAAGTTCATAATGAAAAAGTCCTTCCGTCCAGTGCCGGGAGGAAGAGGTAGCTTTCATATTCCTTATTTTTAAAAAGCTAGCTTATGTTATTCAAACCCACGAAGCTCAATTTGGTGGAAATCGATTATAGAAGATTCAATACTAATTTTTATCAATACTAAATCCTTATGAATGAGAATTTTGCGAAATTAGTCAGCTTTATCCAAGCTGCTTTTATTTAAAGTAACTTATATTTGGTTGCCAAATTCGGCGATATCTTGAAGTGCCTGCCATTTTAAGACCACATGGTGGATGAGGCTAACCAGTGAACTTGGTTGAGACCTTAGTAATTCTTGTGCACATGCTCACTCACATCGGAATCGGGATATATACGAGTGCTGTCGCAGGCAAAAATCAAATTTTTCAAAATGTCACTCTCATAAAGAAATTCAATCTGCTATAACTGAGCCATTTTTTTAAGATAAAGACAAAGCAAAAAAGAAAAAAAAAACTCCGGAATTCTTATATCAAGTTCAAATACTTAAGAAGAAATCTTTTTCAATTTCAAATTTTTTGCACCCCACTTTAAATATATATATTTTTTAATTTAATGGCCGCCATTTTGAAGCAAGATGGCGGATGAAGCTGGCCAGCGAACTTGGTCGAGACATTGCTATATACTATCCACAAACCTTCTTACATCCAAATAGGTTATAAATACGTTTGTTATAGCGTGACAAATATCAGATCGTTTCAAAATGTCAGCTATGCTAGAAATTCAAAGTGCTATAACTCAACCATTTTTGTAAAGATATAAACGAAACAAAAACTGCTCCGGAATCTTTGTATCGAGATCAAACGGATAAAAAAATCTTTTTAATTTTCTTATTTTTTTATACCTCATTTTAAAGTTTAAACAAATTTAATTTTTTAAATGGCCGCCATTTTGAAACAAGATGGCGGATGAAGCTGGCGAAAGAACTCGGTCGAGACATTGGTAGGTACTATGTATACACCAAGTTACATTCAAATCGGTTCATAAATACGCCTGTTATCGTGTGACAAAAATCAGGTCGTTTCAAAATGTCAGCCACAATAGAAATTCAAAATGCTATAACTAAGCCATTTTTTTAGATATAGACAAAACAAAAACTGTTCCGGAATCTTTGCATTAAAGTCAAACACATAAAAAATATCTTTTTCATTTTCCAATTTATAGTACATCATTTTAAATTAATTTTTTTTTTTAATTTTTAAATGGCCGCCATTTTAAAACAAGATGGCGGATGTAGCTGGTCAACGAACTTAATCGAGACATTGGTATGTACTATGTACACACTAAGTTACATCCAAATCGGTTCATAAATACGCCTGTTATCGCGTGACAAACATCAGGTCGTTTCAAAATGTCAGCCAGAATAGAAATTCAAAATGCTATAACTCAGCCATTTTTCAAGATATAGACGAAATAAAAACTGCTCCTGAATCTTTGTATAAAGGTGAAACACATAAGAAAAATATTTTTTCATTTTCAATTTTTTGACAGGACATTTCAAATTTAAATAAAAAAAAAATTAAATGGCCGCCATCTTGAAACAAGATGGTGGATGAAGCTGGCCGGCGAACTTGGTCGAGACATTGGTATGTACTATGTACACACCAAGTTACATCCAAATCGGTTCATAAATACGCCTGTTATCGCATGACAAAATTCAGGTCGTTTCAAAATGTCAGCCACAATAGAAATTCAAAATGCTATAACTCAGCCATTTTTTTAGATATAGACGAAACAAGAACTGTTCCAGAATCTCTGCATTAAGACCAAACATATAAGAAAAAATTCTTTTTCATTTTCCAATTATTTTGGTACCTTATTTTAAATTTTAATTTTTTTTAATTTCTTGAAATGGCCGATGAAGCTGGCCAACGAACTCAGTCGAGACGTTGGTACGTACTATATACACTCGAAGGTACATCCATATCGGTTCATAAATGAACCTGTTATCGCGTGACAAAAATCAGGACGTTTCAAAATGTCAGCTACGCTAGAAATTCAAAGTGCTATAACTCAGCCATTTTTTGAGATATAGACGAAACAAAAACTGCTCCGGAATCTTTGTATCAAGGTCAAACACATAAAAAAAATATTTTTCCATTTTCAATTTCTTGGTACCACATTTCAAATTTTAATTTTTTAAAAAATTTTAAATGGCCGCCATTTTTAAACAAAATGGCGGATGGAGCTGGCCAACGAACTCGTTCGAGACATTGGTATGTACTATGTACACACCGAGTTACATACAAATCAGTTCATAAATACGAGAGTTACAGTGTGACAAAGATCAGATATATATATATACTAGTGTAAATGCCCGTCCTAGGACGGTATGTAAAAATTTTGTTTTTCATTTAAAATTTTTTAAAAAAGAGGAAAATAACTGTCAATATGGAAGCGCTTGGATGAGCAAATTTCATCTTATTTATGTTCTAATAAACACATTATTAGCATTAATAATACTTTTGGGTAGACCAGGCTTTCTGGCTAATATAACATAAGAAAATTAAGAATTCTCAGAACAAAAGTTTAAGAAACATGCAATAAAACCCCATAATTAAAAATTCTGCTGCAACTATTAAAATTTTTTGATGATTTGTTTGGTATTAAATCTTGGTAAGTGTGTTGTATTTTTTGCAAAAAAAAAAAAAAAAAAAAAAAAAAAAAAAAAAGTACTTTTTGGTTAGCCGGGCGGCAGTGTTATATATATGTACATATATATACATCTAAGTTTATATAACATATATATGTATGGATATATACATATGTGTGTATAAATATATACAAATATATGCATTTATACATATATATACAATATATATATGAGTATATAACACTGGCGCCCGGCTAACCGAAAAGTACCAAACAAGATTTAGCAAAACCTTTAACGGCTGAATAAGCATGTGCACAACTTTTTGAGTTTTAACTTACTGAACATATCAATATTAAAAGTATGCACAGAAACTGGGGATCAGCAGTAAGAACATAGAATTTTCTTCAAAATGTTATTGCATCTAACAGCGATGTATAAGACATCCACGAAGTAAGATTTTAGATGAGCAAATTTGGTTTTTTATGTTCTAATAAACACACTATTAGCATTTACAATACTTTTTTTGTAAAATTACAAAAGAGTGATAAAATATCTTTATTAAGATTGACGATTGTTTCATCGCACAAACGGCGACATTTTCAAAATTTTGAAAATGTCGCCGTTTGTGCGATGAAACGATAGTCAATCTTAATAAAGATATTTTATCACTTTTTATAGCATTATTTAGCTTAATCTGGAAATGCAATGTTTTATCGTGATCCTTTAAAGAAAATCATGCTTTTTTTTTCACGATCCTTTAACGTTTATCGTAATATTTTTTTCGATCCTTAAAAAAATTTGCGTTTTTCCCGCGAACATTTGAAGAAATTCGCTTAATTTGTCACAGTTGGTACTCGCGTTTTTTTTTGTATTTCTTCCGTTATTCCCTCCTCCCCCCCCATAAAAATGTCAATAAATTTTAATGCATATTTGCATAGATCCACGGGATAATAAAATTCAGTGGCAAAAAAAGCACAATTCCGCAGAAAAGTAACATGTCAGTAAAATGGATTTTGCAGGTTCAAGTCAGGTTATCTGTATTATATAGTTCTGTATTAATGGAATGAAAAAAAAAGAAAAAAATAATGGAAACAGAATATTCAGCAAACAGGAATCTTGTAAATGCATGAATTTTGTCTATGATCACTGTGGGTTATAAATGTGTGTAGAGAAATTTCTAGATCGCTCTTGTGAAGTGAAAAAAAATGAAAAATTCACCAATCGGTTACAGGAAATTCTTCAGTTGGTCATAACAAAAAAAAAAAAAAAAAAAAAAAAAATCGCAAAATTTGTCAATCTATCGCTTAAAAAACCACAAATTTCATCAATCAGTCGCAGAGGAAAAAGAAAAATCAACTGTTGGTTGTGAGGGAAAAATGAAATTTGTCACAAAAAAAACCCCCTCAAAAATTACCCAATCGGTAGAGTAAAAAGAACAGTACTGCAAAATTCATCAATTGTGGGGAAAAGTTGCAACATTCTTCAGTAAAAATCGTTAAGATTGCCAGTTGATCATCGGAAAAAACTCAAAATCCTTTAATCGGTGTCTTTAAAATATTGTGAAGTTCATATGTAAACTGTCGGAAATTCCTCAAACAGTCATTGGAAAAAAACGCAAAATCTGTCGATTGGTCGTTCTGCTTGATTGGGAAATCTTGTCATTTCAGTTTGTGACTCACTGGCAAAATTCACAATATTTTTCTACCATCATTCGAAGAAATTCAGAAAATTTTGCAAAATCGTACAAAGGAATAAAAATCCCTTTCTCGGGGGGAAAAATCGGTAAGAGTCCTATGTCTGTAGAAAAATTTAATGAGGCAGAACACACAGAATTTTTTATTATGCAGCACTTTCCTATTTTGGGAAAGATCCATGAAATACTGCAAGGGATTGCAAATTTTGCCCTCCACTAAATTGTGCTCTCCTCCCTCCCCTCCCCCCCCCCAAAAAAAAAAAATCATGCCACGTTGGACAGCGTTGATAAAATACAATATATGTTTTCCCACCAACCGAAACAGTGATAATTTTATTGTCCGTGTTATGTGAATGAATTTCTACCTTTTTGGAAAAAGCTTTTTAAAATAGGATTACACATATTATGTGTTTTGAAATTTATTCACTCTGACTTATTGGGAATTAATCATGAACTTTTCTTTTCGTTTATTAATCTTAATGGTCTTCAGATTTTCAAGTGAAATTGTTTAGAAATCTATTGGTATGTATCATATGACAGGGCATAGGGAATGTTATTTTGGTGGTTTTTAACACAAATCGCAATCGTCTGTCAACAAAAATTGGAAAAACGATGATAACTTATTTTCAAATATTTTTTGAGTTATGGGGATCCCACAATAAACAATTTAATTAATTTGTAACTCTAACATTGAATTTTAAATTTACTTTAATGTAAGCATTGAAAAATCCATTTATTTGTCAACAGAAACATTGTAGTCTTTTCTAGCTAAATAGTTTTAAGTTTTTTTATCCTTTTTCGCGAAAAATCAATCATCTTAAAATGAATTAAAAACTTCATTTTGTTTAAATTTGTTAATATTTAAAGTTATTTTGTGTAAAAACATTGTGATTAAACATTCATTGTATGATATCTGCTTTAAAAATTTATATTTGTCTCAACCTTTCCAAGTATTAAGTTTTTCATGCTTAATTTAACATATATTTTTTTAAGAGAAATTTTAAAGTATGAAGCTATAAGGTACACTGTCAAAATAATTACTGCTGGATATTAAAATATTTCTATCGTAATCGATATGTAAACAAAACAAAAGTACAGAAAATTTATTTCTGTTGCTCTTTTCAGAAAGTATTCAGAAATTTTCAACTATGAAGCCATAAGGTACTGTAAAAATAATTACTGATGCTGGATATTAAAACGTTAAGACATATTTCAAGAGAAATTGAACGGTCCGTAATATCTACATAACAATAGGGTTAAAGCTTCCACTTGTTAGGTTAAATAGGCGGAAAATACAAAGAACACATTAAATCTAAGCAAATAAAAAGAAAATTTAAAAATAGAATCACAACAAATCAGATTTAAAAAACAAACAATAAATTAACAAAATACCTAATAATGTGTAATAAAAAATATATATATACCCAGAAGAAAGCAAAATCTCAGTAATCCTGAGATCAATGAATAAGCGTCGCGTGACGATATCTGTATACAGACAGGAATAATACGGAACTCCCATTGGAGATCGGTCTTAGCAGATGCGCTGTTTATCCGGAGTGGGAAGCTTCATGGCCGAAAGATGAACACCGTATTTGATTCGCGCCATAGCTCAATGGTTTATTTTTCAATTTAATGAATCAAGTGAATGACTCGAAATCGCTTGTTTACATTTTACGATGATGTATGTTTTGAACTCGCTTTCTGAAATTGTTTTTCAACTGCGCAAATCATTGAACGGTCATCAATTTTGAATCTTTTAAAGCAAATTATGTTGAACAGAAGGGATTTCAGGTAGAAAAGATTTGTATTTAAGCTGATAAGTTTTCTTTTACACATCTGAAATCAAAATTAAGCCTAACGTGGCTCCTTCTTATCGGAGATTGGCAAAATCGATGGGTTCGTCCCGGACGCGTTACAATGACAATTATTATATAAAGATATATAAACTTTTGAACGGAGGGTGGTTTCGGGATCTGGGGGTCATGATCGTTGAAAATATACCAAAATTTTTTGAAATCGCTTTCCTCCGAACGGCTGCAATAGGTAGCTTTTTGTAATGAAAGCTACTTAAAATTACCCAGAGACAAATTCTGACCTAATATTTACTATAAGTTTTTAGTTTTAATAATTTTGCGGTCTAAAGAGTTTTGTAGCTTTTATATATTACAGTAAAAAATGGACTTGCACTGTGAAATTTATTATTTAAAACACACTAGCTAATCAATATTTTACTAGATTTGGCGGCAAGCAGGTCCTCCCTTAATTTGAAAAATATTCCGCCGGAAGGGGGCGCTATAATTGCGATGTCTGTGCCATTTTAAATATTTAACCATCGAAAAGTATATGAAATTATTCATAGAATTCAAATAAAATTTTTGTCTATGGTTTTGGCTATAGCAAGTAAGTCCTCCCTAAATTTGAAAAAAAAAATTGCCGGAAGGGGCATTTTGATAGCGATGTCTGTGCCATTTTCATCATTGTACCATCGAAAAGTGTATAAAATTATACATAGAACTAAACCAAATTTTCCGTCCATGTTTTTGTCTATAGCCAGCAGATCCTCCTTGAATTTGGAAATATTTCGCGGCAAAGGGACGCTGTGATAGCGATTTTCGCGTGATTTATTATAATTATATTGATAATATTGACTTATTATATGACTAGCAGGTCCGCCCGGCGTTGCCCAGGGTTTGTAAATAATAACCTTAAATAAAACTTAAGTTTATATATATTTATATTCAAAATTGGTGGTAGTTGAAGTCAGAAATATTTTTTTGTCGTTCATGTAACAGCTGGAGAACCTAAGATGTTGTTAGAAAAATAAAGCTAGTGAATCGGACTATTTTTAAAGGATCATTAGAATATAATTTAAAAGAAATGTGCAAAAAGTTGGGGAAATGCTTAAAAAAGGGCCCTAGAGCACCAGTAAAAATATGTGAGTGTTAGTTTAAGGAGAAGAGTTCAGACTCAACTTTAAAATTACACACTGCGAAGGTGAGAAAAATAGGGTGTGAAAAACGCTTGGCACAACAAAAATTTAATTGACCCTGTAACGGATCCTACGGGACCCTAGACGGGCCCTGCGCGACCCTAGACGGGCCAATGGTCTTAACTGGAATGTAGAAATGGGAAAATAACTAAATGGAGAATGTATACAAAAATCAAGATCAGGTAAAAAGAAAGCAATTTATTAATAATTTAGTGCACTAAAACTTCAAGGGGCCGTCTACCAGCCCCTTGCAAGAATGACAGGGTCTTAACTGAAATGTAGAAATGGGGTAGAAACTGAAAGGAGAATTCAACCCAAAAACGAAGAAGACCGGATAGAAAAGAGGCATGTTATTAAAATTTAATGCACTAAAACTTCAAGGGGCCCTGTACTGGGCCCCTTGACAGGGTTCCAGGATCTTAACTGAAAATGAGAAATGGGGCAGAAACTGTAAGGAGAATTGACCCAAAAAAACGAAGAAGATCGGATGGAAAAGAGCCATGTTATTAAAAATTTAATGCACTAAAACTTCAATGGGCCCTGTACCGGGCCCCTTGCAAGGGTGCCAGGGTCTTAACTGAAATGTAGAAATGGGGTAGAAACTGAAAGGAGAATTCACTCCAAAAACAAAGAAGATTGGATAGAAAGGATGCATGTTGTTAAGAATTTAGTGCACTAAAACGTCATGGGGCCCTGTACCGGGCCCCTTGCAAGGGTGCCAGGGTCTTAACTGTAATGTAGAAACGCAGTAGATTTTGAAAGGAGAATTCGCCCAAAAAAAGAAGAAGACCAGATAGAAAAGAGGCATGTTCTTAAAATTTAGTGCACTAAAACTTCAAGAGGCCCTCTACAGGTACCCTTGACAGGGTTACAGAGTCTTAACAGAAAATGTAGAAATAGGACAGAAACTGAATGGAAAATTTACCCAAAAAACGACGAAGATCGCATAGAAAAGTGGCATGTTATTAACAATTTAGTGCACTAAAACTTCAAGGGGCCCTGTACTGGGCCGCTTGAAAGGGTTCCAGGGTCTTAACAGAAATGTAGAAATGGAGTAGAAACTTAAAGGAGAAGTCACCCCAAAAACGAAGAAGATCGCATAGAAAAGAGAAGTGATATTAACAATTTAGTGCAATACAACTTCAAGGGACCCTATACCGGGCCCTTTGAAAGGATACCAGGGTCTTAACTGAAATGTTGGAATGGAGTAGAAATTGAAAGGAGAATTCACCCCGAAAACGAAAAAGTTCGGATGGAAAAGAGGCATGGGTTTAACAATTTAGTGCACTAAAACATCAAGGGGCCCTGGACTGGGACTCTGGAAAGTGTGCCAGGTTCTTAACTGAAATGTGGAAATGGGGTAGAATCTGTAAGGAGAGTTCACCCCGAAAACGAAGTAGATCGGATAGAAAAGAAGAGAGTTATTAACAATTTAGTGCACTAAAACTTCAAGGGGCCATGTACTGGGCCCCTTACAGGGTTCCGCGGTCTTAACTGAAAATGTAGAAATGGGGCAGAAACTGAAAGGAGAATTAACTCCAAAAACGATGAGGATCGAATAGAAAAGAGGCATGTTATTAAGTATTTATTGCACTAAAACTTCAAGGGGCCCAGTACTGGGCCTTTTGCAAGGGTGCCATGGTCTTAAATGAAATGTAGAAATGGGGTAGAAATTGAAAGGAGAATTCAACCCAAAAACGAAGAAAATCAGATAGAAAAGTAATAAGTTATTAGCAATTTTGTGCACTAAAATTTCTGAGTGCCCTGTAATGGGCCCCTTTACAGGGTGCCAGGGTGTTAACTAAAATGTGGAAATGGGACAGAAACTGAAAGGAGAATTCACCCCCAAAGCGAAGAAGATCGGATCGAAAAGAGGCATATTATTAACAAATTAGTGCATAAAAACTTAAAGTTGCCCAAGTGCCCCGGGCCTTAAAAAATTAAAATTCTGAGTCTCATGTACATTACGACCTATCTTGGACTAATCAATCCTGAATTTTCAGACTTCTACGTGCGGTAGATTTCGCTAGCCATCGCCAACAGACACACACATACACACGCACAGAGCGATTTGTTCTTTTATTAATATAGATTTAGTGCACTAAAACTTAAAGGGCCGTGTACCGGCACCTTGTAAGGGTGACAGGGTCTTAACTGAAATGTATAAGTGGGGTAGAAACTGAAAGGCGAAATCACCCCAAAACGAAAAATATCGGATAGAAAAGAGGCATGTTATTAAAAATTTAGTGCACTAAAACTTCAAGGAGTACCGGGCCCCTTGAAAGTTTGCCAGGGTATTAACTGAAATCTAGAAACGGGTTAGGAACTGAAAGGAGAATTCACCCCAAAAACGAAGAAGACCGGATAGAAAAGAGGCATGTTATTAAAATTTAGTGCACTAAAACTTCAATGGGCCCTTTATTGGGCCCCTTGACAGGGTTCCAGGGTCTTAACTGAAAATGTAGAAATGGGGCAGAAACTGAAAGGAGAATTCACCCCAATAACGACGAAGATCGGCTACAAAAGAGGCATGTTATTAACAATTTAGTGCACTAAAATTCAAGGGGCCATGTACCGGGTCCCTTGGATGTTTGCCAGGGTCTTTCTTAACTGAAATGTAGAAATGGGGCAGAAACTGAAAAGAGAATTCACCTCAATAACGACGAAGATCGGCTAGAAAAGAGGCATGTTATTAACAATTTAGTGCACTAAAATTCAAGGGGCCATGTACTGGGCCCCTTGCAAGAATTCCAGGGTCTTAACTGAAATGTAGAAATGGGGCAGAAACCAAAAGAGAATTCACACCAAAAACGAAGTAGACTTGATAGAAAAGAGGCATGTTATTAAAATTTAGTGCACTAAAACATCAAGTGGCCCTGGAACAGGCCCCTTGGCAGGGTACCAGGGTCTTAACTGAAATGTAGAAATGGGGTAGAAACTGAAAGGAGTGTTCACCCCGAAATCAAAGAAGATCGGATAGAAAAGCATGTTATTAGCAATTGTTATTAACAATTTAGTGCACTAAAACTTTAAGCGGCCCTGTACCGGACGCCTTGCAAGGTTGCCAGGGTCTTAACTGTAATGTGTAAACGGAGTAGATTTTGAAAGGGGAATTCACCCAAAAAACGAAGAAGACCAGATAGAAAAAAGGCATGTTCTTAAAATTTATTGCACTAAAACTTCAAGAGGCCCTCTACAGGGACCCTTGACAGGGTTACAGAGTTTTAACAGAAAATGTAGAAATAGGGCAGAAATTGAATGGAGAATTTACCCAAAAAACGACGAAGATCACATAGAAAAGTGGTATGTTATTAAAAATTTAGTGCACTAAAACTTCAAGTGGCCCTGTACTGGACCGCTTGAAAGGGTTCCAGGATCTTAACTGAAATTGAGAAATGGGGTAGAAACTGAAAGGAGAATTCACCCCAAAAACGAAGAAGATCGCATAGAAAAGAGAAGTGTTATTAACAATTTAGTGCAATACAACTTCAAAGGGCCCGGTATAGGGTCCCTTGAAAGGGTACCAGGGTCTTAACTGAAATGTTGGAATGAAGTAGAAATTGAAAGGAGAATTCACCCCGAAAACGAAAAAGTTCGTATGGAAAAGAGGCATGTTTTTAACAATTTAGTGCACTAAAACATCAAGGGGCCCTGGACTGGGCCTCTGGAAAGTGTGCCAGGTTCTTAGCTGAGATGTGGAAATGGGGTAGAAACTGTAAGGAGAGTTCACCCCGAAAACGAAGTATATCGGATAGAAAAGAAGAGAGTTATTAACAATTTAGTGTACTAAAACTTCAAGGGTCCATGTACTGGGCCCCTTACAGGGTTCCGCGGTCTTAACTGAAAATGTAGAAATGGGGCAGAAACTGAAAGGAGAATTAACCTCAAAAACGACAAGGATCGGATAGAAAAGAGGCATGTTATTAAGTATTTATTGCACTAAAACTTCAAGGGGCCCAGTACTGGGCCCTTTGCAAGGGTGCCAGGGTCTTAAATGAAATGTAGAATTGGGGTAGAAATTGAAAGGAGAATTCACCCCAAAAACGAAGAAGATCGTATAGAAAAGAGAAGTGTTATTAACAATTTAGTGCAATACAACTTCAAGGGGCCCGGTATAGAGTCCCTTGAAAGGGTACCAGGGTCTTAACTGAAATGTTGGAATGAAGTAGAAATTGAAAGGAGAATTCACCCCGAAAACGAAAAAGTTCGGATGGAAAAGAGGCATGTTTTTAACAATTTAGTGCACTAAAACATCAAGGGGCCCTGGACTGGGCCTCTGGAAAGTGTGCCAGGTTCTTAACTGAAATGTGGAAATGGGGTAGAAACTGTAAGGAGAGTTCACCCCGAAAACGAAGTAGATCGGATAGAAAAGAAGAGAGTTATTAACAATTTAGTGTACTAAAACTTCAAGGGTCCATGTACTGGGCCCCTTACAGGGTTCCGCGGTCTTAACTGAAAATGGGGCAGAAACTGAAAGGAGAATTAACCTCAAAAACGACAAGGATCGGATAGAAAAGAGGCATGTTATTAAGTATTTATTGCACTAAAACTTCAAGGGGCCCAGTACTGGGCCCTTTGCATGGGTGCCAGGGTCTTAAGGGGTCTTGTACCTTTTAAAGGCGTCGAAAATTAACGAAAAACTTCAAAGTTTGAATTAGTCTACCTTTAAAGCCTTTTTATGTATAAACATGAAATTTTGGATATTGATTAAACAGATTGTGCTTTGTAATATGCTACCATTAGAAATTTATTAACCCTTTACAGAATTTGTGTATTGTTGAAATCAAAATAGCTCTTTTTTTTACCCCATTAGTCATTTCGCGCATGATATCTTGAGAAAGTATGTATGGATTGGCATGAAATTTGGTAAATACACTAAACATATACGTGTGTTTAAAGTGATCTACTCTTAGGCTAAAGTTATTTCATTAACTATATAAAAAAAAATATTTTCGTAAAAGAAAATAAAAATTTTGTATTTTTAATGAATAAAAATAGGCATAACTAAAAATATTACCATTGGAAATACTTAAAAGTAGATCATTTTAAACACACATACTTGTTTAGTATATTTACCAAATGTTCTGACAATCCATACATATTGCCTCAAGATATCATGCGCGCAATGACTTATGGTGTAAAAAAAAGAGCTATTTTGATTTCAACAATACACAAATTCTGTAAAGGGTTAATAAATCTCTGTTGGTAGTATATTACAAAGCACAATCTGTTTAATCAATATCCAAAATTTCATGTTTATACATAAAAATGTTTTGTAGATAGACTAATTCAAACTTTGAAGTTTTTCGTTAATTTTCGACGCGTTTTAAAGGTACAAGACCCCTTAAATGAAATGTAGAAATGGGGTAGAAATTGAAAGGAGAATTCAACCCAAAAACGAAGAAAATCAGATAGAAAAGATATGTTATTAGCAATTTTGTGCACTAAAATTTCTGAGGGCCCTGTAATGGGCCCCTTGACAGGGTCTTAACTAAAATGTGGAAATGGGACAGAAACTGAAAGGGGAATTCACCCCCAAAGCGAAGAAGATCGGATCGAAAAGAGGCATATTATTAACAAATTAGTGCATAAAAACTTAAAGGGGCCCAAGGGCCCCGGCCCTTAAAAAATCAAAAATCTGAGCCTCATGTACATTAGGACCTATCTTGGACTAATCAATCCTGAATTTTCAGACTTCTACGTGCGGTAGATTTCGCTAGCCATCGCCGACAGACACACACATACACACGCACAGAGCGATTAGTTCTTTTATTAATATAGATTTAGAGCACTAAAACTTCAAGGGGCCGTGTACCGGCACCTTGTAAGGGTGACAGGGTCTTAACTGAAATGTAGAAATGGGGTAGAAACTGAAAGGAGAAATCATCCCAAAACGAAAAAGATCGGATAGAAAAGAGGCATGTTATTAAAAATTTAGTGCACTAAAACTTCAAGGAGTACCGGGCCCCTTGAAAGTTTTCCATGGTATTAACTGAAATCTAGAAACGGGTTAGAAACTGAAAGGAGAATTCACCCCAAAAACGAAGAAGACCGGATAGAAAAGAGGCATGTTATTAAAATTTAGTGCACTAAAACTTCAAGGGGCCCTTTACTGGGTCCCTTGCAAGGGTGCCAGGGTCTTAACTGAAAATGTAGAAATGGGGCAGAAAATGAAAGGCGAATTCACCCTAAAACGACGAAGATCGGATAGAAAAGGGGCATGTTATTAACAATTTAGTGCACTAAAACATCAATGGGCCCTGTACCGGGTCCCTTGGATGTTTGCCAGGGTCTTTCTTAACTGAAATGTAGAAATGGGGCAGAAACTGAAAAGAGAATTCACCTCAATAACGACGAAGATCGGCTAGAAAAGAGGCATGTTATTAACAATTTAGTGCACAAAAATTCAAGGGGCCATGTACTGGGCCCCTTGCAAGAATTCCAGGGTCTTAACTGAAATGTAGAAATGGGGCAGAAACCAAAAGAGAATTCACCCCAAAAACGAAGTAGACTTGATAGAAAGAGGCATGTTATTAAAATTTAGTGCACTAAAACATCAAGTGGCCCTGGAACAGGCCCCTTGACAGGGTACCAGGGTCTTAACTGAAATGTAGAAATGGGGTAGAAACTGAAAGGAGTGTTCACCCCGAAATCGAAGAAGATCGGATAGAAAAGAGAAGTGTTATTAACAATTTAGTGCACTAAAACTTCAAGCGGCCCTGTACCGGGCCCCTTGCAAGGGTGCCAGGGTCTTAACTGTAATGTATAAACGGAGTAGATTTTGAAAGGAGAATTCACACAAAAAACGAAGAAGACCAGATAGAAAAGAGGCATGTTAATAACAAATTAATGCACTAAAACGTCAAGGGGCCCTGCGCTGGGCCCCTTGATAGTGTTCCAGGGTCTTACTTGAAAATGTAGAAATGGAGCTGAAACTGAAAGGAGAATTCACCCAAAAACTAGATCGGCTAGAAAAGAGGCATGTTATTAACAATTTAGTGCACTAAACTTCAAGTGGCCATGTACTGGGCCCCTTGCAAGAATTCTAGGGTCTTAACTGAAATGTAGAAATGGGGCAGAAAATGAAAGAGAATTCACCCCAAAAACGAAGAAGACTGGATAGAAAAGATTTACACTTTTTAAGCTTAAAATTCTTCACAATATATTTTTCCTCACCTGTTTCAATTATTTGCATAAAATAAAGACTATTGATTTAGCATTTGAGTTGCTTCGTTGCCACTCATTTGTGAAATTCTGAAATTCCATTAAATATGAAAACTGAAGGTTGGGTCAAGCCTCCCCGACATTCTACATTCCCCAGTCTCCCCTACTACTAAATTTCAAACTTTTCGGTTGGATAGTTATAGCTCTGTTATATGCGAACAGACAGGTCGGTCAGGACAGACAGACGGGTGGGCTGAAAAGACGACGACTATAGGTGCTACGTATTTATATAACTACGAACGCACCTAAACATACTGAGTTCTGTCAAGTTTGAAATCAAGATTTAAGGCAGGGAATTCAATAATAAATAATTAAAGTATACACACGTTCACCTACTGTTATAAATGCTTCTCTCTTTTATTTTTTCAGTTTTAGTATTTTTTCTCAAGATGCAATTCAACAATATATGCAATAAAATATTTTTATATTTTTGAGAAATTTAATATACAATTTTCTGTCATTGCAGGTAGAGCATAATGAGTTGAAATACATAATTTAAAAGGTATATTGAAATGACTAAACCAATCTTAAATTACCCCTTAACTAAATTTCTGCTTCTGCACAATTGTTGACAAATATTTAATTATTGAAATTAACTATCTAGTACTGTGTAGATTAAATGTAATAAGCCAATAGAAACTGCATACCAAACACAAGGTAATTTCTCACCAAATATATTATTAACGTTTAGCGATGTAATCAATCAGCCAAAGTAATATTCTGCATATTCTCCTTATGTGATTGAATAACATAAATTCGACATTCTACGCAATAGATGTTCAATTATTTCTTTTAGTATTTATAAATGTCTTTAAATCAAAGCAATTTTGTTAACCCATTTTTTATAAAAAAATATCACAGACACGGATACAAAATACTGATTTTTGTAATTTTAAATAAAAATATTATGAAAACATTTACATTTGTTAAAATATTTATAAAATTATTATAAATAACTTTGGCATTCCTAAACATTTTTATTGCTACTGTAAATAAAATTTGATGAAAGTTTTTTTAACATCAATATTACATTAATCAGAAATCATTTTAATGAAATAACATGTTCGCATAAATAAATGCTTGAAATTTGAAATATTTGGACTGAAATCAAGACAGAAATATTGGTTTTGCAATTAACATATTCCCAAACAAACAGCAATATTGCTTTATAAATGGCATCTACAATAGAATAATCACTCCTTCATGGGTAAAGTTATACCTGGTTTTAACACTAAAATTCCATTTGATATTTAACTACAATTCAGCCCGAACAAGTCAAAATAATTTACTGCGACACGAAACCTAAACCACTTCCGACAAGATCATTGTTTTAAACTGCAACTTAATGCACTTTAGCTGAAAGTACCAGAAACCGAAATTCTTCAAACTGAACCGATAAATTACAGGAAATTAATTATTTTTTTTAACAAATGTAAAAAAAAAGTTTAAAAATTTTGTCTTTTATTGCAAAAAATAACATGCTTACGATTAAATGATCTCATAAAACTTTATAAAAACATACTCAAGAAACATTTAAAATTCCAAATTAAAATACATTATAGCTGAAAAAATGAAAACTCGCGTTCATTCATGAGACAGTTTTTACTGAAGTTTTACGGAGGTAATTTAAAAATCTCTAACCAAATGTGGCGACAATTTAGAAGACAGTAGTTTTAAAGTTTTGTTTAATGAGTTCTGACACCTTGATTTATAACTGCATCGTTTTAAGTTTTTCAAATAATGTACCTCGTTAGACAATGTAAAGAAATTTCTGTGCTACTTTGAATGTGACACAGATTTAAGTTTTAAAAATTTATTAACATGACTTTTCACTTAGTATTTTACACATAAGGAAATTTAAAAGATTTTTTGTATGGTGTTTTATAAAATAGGTTTTATATATATTCTGAAATAATGCTCAAGAGAAATATAGAAAAACAACATTTGTAACTTACTATTAAAAAATTGGGTCGTGCATGATGATGATGTCGTTTTATACTAGTATGCTGTGGTCATTCCGATTTTTTTTTTTTTTTTTTTTTTTTTTTTTTTTTTTTTTTTTTTGCTACAGCAATCTAATATATATTAACTTACAAATTGCAGTAATAATAAAATAATCCAATTACTATAAAAAATTGAGTGAATATTTGAATTTAACTTTAAATTGCAGTACCCACAGAGTAATAAAAAGCAACACATGATGCTAAACAATTCAAAATTTGATATAAACATGCGTATTTTAATTAATAACCCGTAATATAAAATGTCATGCAATTCTACCTAACAGACAGTATTTTAGCCATATAACTGTTGAGCTATACATTTATTTGTAAAAAGGTCTAAGCAAATACTTTATTATTGAGTCAAATTTGGTGTCAAATATGAGTGATTGTGGCAACGGCATTGTTCTAAGTGAGTTATAACATGGAATACAACAAAGGAAGTTGTAATTACCTGAAAAATACAATAGCAAACATATTCCAAATAGCTATTCACTAAACGCCCCTAACCTATCCAATTGTTAAATAGAAAAAAAAGCAAAATTAATTCTGCATTTTCATAATAAACATCTTACACATCACATTTCCTAAAATTCCATCTAATATATGTTAAGATATGCCAATAACGGAAATGCTGATTAACCATGGGTAAGAAACGCCAGTTGATGGGCTATGTACACCAACATTTTACCAGCTTCGATTTACGTCAAAATTTAACGTAAGATGCATTTTCGTGGAATTCGGTACATTAGTTCTTCATTTATAGTGGCCACAATATTATGGTACTGTATGGACAAACATACAGATTCTAAAACTGTTTTAAATACTGTCAAATCGTATTTAGGTCATCGTAAAACGTGTAAATCCTTTAAAAAACGGAGGTTGAAAATTTCGTGACTTCTTTAATTTCTCCTTAAAAATAGAGAAGAAAACAACAACGTCTCGTTGGACGTTCCCCGTCCTAAATCAGCTAGTCTTATTCTATCAAAAATTCCGGGGCGGCCATTCCTGTCATCCCGCCTGTATCAAAAATGTATTTATTGTGTAATAAAATCGACCAAATAACCATACATGAAACGAACACTTTTGATCCTTTAGTCAGTTAAGTAAAACTATCAATATAAAAAACCAGGATAAATTCAAATATATAAAAAAAAAATTAACTATTTTCTAAAATCAGTTACTGTATGAATCCATTTTATGTTAATTATGCCTTTGTTGTCATTCCCACCTCACTGTAGTCATAAGCTACAAACCACAGATCGCAGTGTGTATGCGCCCTCAAAAAACAAATTAACATTGCTTCTCATGCCAGTGTATGCACAAATAAAAAGTCTATAAATAATTACGACATGCTGTCTAATTTCGTTAGAGGTGCTCTACTGGCCTTAGCACCAGTCTATATTATGGCGAGTTTTAAACTTAAAATTAAATTTCCCACTGAATCCTGAAATATTTACACGCTCTTATTTGATGCCATTCTACATTTTTGACAGTTCAGCTCTTGCCGTACCAAATCTTGAAAGCACCAGCAATCCTGAACAGACTTCAAATTTACCAGAAAAATCGACTGTTCAACTTCATAGCCTTAGAGCAAACCCACCGAAAGCATCAAATCCTTCTACCCTAACGCAGGCTAGCACGCCCAAAGAAGCTGTTCCTTCAAGTTTCACCCAAACTTTCCATATTCCGTATGAAGAAAGCGTTCCTTCAACATACAAACAAACTTTCCTTACACGAAAAGAAGTTAGCCCTTTTGAGAAGGCTGCAGATTGGAGACAAACACGGTGTGGAAAGGAAAAAAAGAAGTTATCTATACTGACTTATTCTCCCTTTAAAAATCAGCTGAAAATAGAAGAGATTTATCTAAAAAAAAAGGAAACTGCAAATAGAATTAGATAAATGAGGCACAGAAAAACTAAATCTAATTCCGGCCAGGAAGCTGTTTGGCTGCCTCTTCAAAATTAAAATGCATTAAAACATCAAAGCCTAAAAAGCTTACATTCAAGTGATGAAGAAGTTGATTGTCTTTGCAGTTATTGCTTTGAACTTTACTCCAAATCTAAGGTAAATAAAAAGTGCATGCGGTGCAAGAAATGGGCGCATGAAGACTGCAGCAATGAAGATGTTCCATTTTTTGTATGCGTTCATTGTGATTCAGACAATGACGACTTTTATTTAGAAAGATATCTGTCTTTATAAAATTGTGAACTGCCATTTTTTTGTGAAATCATTAAGTGTCATTTGTTTCCTATAATCACTTAGTTTCTCTGAGCATTATTATTATACATTTTTATTTTACATAAAAAAATACGTATTAATTAAGAACAAAATTTTTTACCTGTGATTTACCATTTAAAGTATTGTTGGGAAGTTTGTCCCTGTACATTTTTAGTAGGCTGGTAAGTTTTCCCCGCATACGGGGCAATAAAATTATAAAAATAAAAAATACAAAAATAAAATTATAAAAAGTCGTAAAATCTGCTCCGGTGTCTTTTACCAGTGTATGCGCAGATCTAACAGAATATAGATTTTGTTAAAATTCCGTACATTCGTTCAGGATATGTAGCTATCTAAGACGTCATAAAAAGCAAAGCATAGCAATGACAACTGATGACCAGTATACAGCCAAACCTAATAAGGATCTAAATATGGGAATGTCTAACAGAATATGAAGTTGAGTGAAACTCCGTGATACGTTCTCAAGTGGACAGTGGATATTCAAAAACATTTTATTTTTCATTATTCACTAGATTATACAGACATTTTGAAAGTAAATTAATAAATGTTATTCATAAATGTGTGTGATTAATGAAGCTATTAATTAAAGTATGTTAATTAATCACTCTAATTATAAATGCTCCACGCGCTTTAAATTTGGCTTTAGGAACCTGGTGTTTTGTAAAATGGTAGCTTTATAATATTATAACATAAGTTAGTATGATTTTGTAAATTATACTAACATATTAAGAAAAAAAATAATAAAAAACTTCCAATATGTACACATTTTACTTTAAATTCCACAAAAAAGCTTATGTAACTACTAAATTTTTTTTTCATGTACAGTAATGCATGCTCATTAATACTAAGTTTTGAAATACAGTATATTGTAAACAATATTATTCAATATTGTGAAAATTGGATAAAAAATAAGACGCATTGAGCATTTTGAATGAACTCGACGAAAATCCTCATTTTGAGAAAACGCGATATAAAGTTTTATTTTTAGTGTAACTTAATTACGGTGTACAAATTTGAAATACTTGTAACTTTGCTAGGAATCGTTGGCAACTGGCATGCGTTATTTTGCAAGTAATGCAGTTAAGATTAATGCACATATTCCTAAAACAAAAAGGAAGAATCGATTTTTTAATCAAATTTTGCCAGACTAATATCCAAGGTCCTTAAGATAGAAAATCCACTGCTCTTAAGGTCCCCTGAAGTTAAGGTATAGCTTTCGCGGAAATCGGGATAAACACAACATATTAGCAGCAGCTACTGCTCTATTTACACACAAACCTAATCTAAATTTATTTATGTCAAGGTCTAAAGGAATAAGAGTTTTGATGAAATTCTGGGCATGTATTCTTGGAAAATAACCCAAAAAAAAAAAAAAACAGTTTGAAATTAATCATTTTTTGAAAAAAAAAAAAAAAAAAAAAAAAAAAAAAAAAAAAAAAAAACGCAACTTTGACTATACATGATAATTGTTTCGAAATACTTCATAAAATTAAAATTTGAGTTCCCATGATTGTTTTATTTTAGAAGTTATTCGTTAAATTAGTACTTTTGATTTTGTGTTTTATTACTCCCTGTAAATAAATTATGTAATGTTACTTCATAAAATTGGTGGCAACATGCTGCTACCAATTTTATGGAGCATTTCCACCGCCGCGGCGAGCGGCCTCTCTTCGTCCGCAGCCCTTTATTCTTCCACTTATTCCGACTCTTTTACGGAAGCAAGATTCCTAGGTCCCGAGCGAAAGCCAGAATGAAAAAAAAATTGAAACCGGACAAATTTAAAAGGGAAATTACACAAATTAAAGACACCGAAAACCGGGAAGGGAGGGCTCGGGGCGATGAAGCTACCCGAAGACCCCTTGCTTCTTCTAGCTTATTATTAACTTGTAGATTAACTTATGGAGTAATTTAAACTAATATGACTCGTGTAATATTACACATTAATGTAACTTAACACGAGTTATATCAGTTAAATCACTGATTGTAATGGAGACAGCATAGCTACCACTAATTTTAGGGAGTAGTGTTACATAAATTTTTTACAGTGCTGTCTGAATACATCTCACATTTCGATAACTCTTTCTGATGGTGTACCTTTTTACCGTTTTGTAATTCTTGAACAAATATATTTCATTTCATTTCTTTGCTGTTTTTAAAATAATACGACTTTTAGGTAGATTTCGTAAGAAATACTACCTATTACATTCTCTCTTACGTTGGAATTGCTGAAGCATTTTTGCAAATGTACGCCGATCATTACCCCTAGAACACTAAACCACGCCCACTTCAAAACTATATATATTAGGGTGGTCCTTAAAAAAATAACTTGTAAAATTTCTATGGGGTACCCTCCTATTTTGTTCTATGTATAAAATAAAGACCTCCACAAAAATTTCAAAATTTTAAAACATTTTTTAGGGGTCGCTACCAAGGTTTGAAATTAAAAAAAAAATTAAAAATTGACATATTTTGTAATCTAATAATATATTATTAATACAAATCCATAGTCATTGCCAAATGGAATCATGGTATGATATTAGGCTGTAAAGACTGTCTTTTGTTTCAAGTTTCAATATATTTACACAACCTATTGTCCGAACACAGTCAGGAGTATTTCATGTCTACACTCTATTTCACTTGAACTTGGCCCCATTGTGAAAAACAGTGAATCTAACATTCCGCCTTGAAAAATAGTTCTCCGTTATTGTTTAATCTTAAATAGCTAAAATGCATAAAAATTTATAGGATAATGTTTATAAATTATAGAATTTGAATTTTTGATATTCGTAAAATGTCGTACTTAATGGACATATTCGTATCTGAAGACGAGCAAGCAGAGGCCAAAACTTAAAAAAAAAAGAGTTTTCGGAAGGCGTTTTTTTGAGTGTTCACTGGGATTGCAAAATTTAGAAGACATTCTCAGGATCTGAAACTGTAGACACATTACTCATTATTGTTTCAGGTAGAGGTATCGACCAGTTGCTTGTTGATCCGAAACTTCAATCAGGATAGTTCAAGAGGCAATAGCTTCTGCTGGTAACGTAATATTGGAGTCGTGGGGAGTACCGAGCAAGTAAAATGTATGATTTTTTATATAGCCTTTGTTAATACCGGATTATCAAGAAAAGCTTGTGTTCTTTTGGAGCAGAATATGAACAAAGAAATAATTTGGATTGCCATCATCATATCCTTGAAATACTGTTTTTGTTCTTTATCTTTTGAATGAAGTTTATTGTATCCCTCCATGACTGCTATATAACTTTAGGCTACATCATTAACAAGTTTGACTGAAGTCGCTAGTGCCTTACATGTCTTGTAGGATTCATTTTTATTCCTATTAGCTGCATCTGTTTAAAAAAAGTCTAAAGGTAAATCCATAATTAAAAAAAAAAAACACAGAGTGCTGTTTGTTAGAAAATCTTGCAAGCTATTTTGGAGAATGACATCAGGATCAGCCCGTGTACGTTTCAAAGGTTCATAATTTTCTTCATTTTTCAAAGCATGCACCATTTTTCTTTTATTTTCAAAAAGTCATTGTCATCGATAAATGCAAAAGCAACTAGTTCTGTGAAGTACAGAAATGTCCTAGGAATTTTTTCAAAGCACACAAAGAAATTATTTCATTTACATTTTCGTCTTTTTTCAAGTTCTTCGGGAGCAATAAATCATTGGGCCTGATACCAGTGTGAATGTAGATTTTCACAACAAACGAGAAAACTTGACAAACTCCAGATTTTTGCTATTTAGAGAGTTTAAACTGATCTCTAAATAAATAAATCTTGAGCAAGTACATCACCTTCACCATTCATGGAGCCCAATGCAATCCCCACCTGGAGATCTAATGTAAACACCTCTTTCGGGTACTGCTCTAAGAAAATGATGGCAAGGTCTATCGGTTCCTTGTAATCGTCCATTGGTTGAAAATCTCTAAGATGATTTTGATCAAATTCTGTAATTTCGGGCGCATTATGTGTTATTTTTTTCATTGATTAAATTGTCAGTTATGAGAATCTGAAATATGCCATAATCGATAGACATCCACGAAATTTTAAATCGTTGGAGTAATGGTATGTCCGGTCCGCTTGAAACTCCGAGAGACTTAATAACAACTTCCTCAAGCATAATTTAAAGGAAGTGATGATTGCAAGCCAAACCATTCCTTTGTTCATATTCTAATCCAGAACAGCTCAAGCTGCTCCTGATAAACAGGTATCAACAAAGGTTAAATCAAAAGTCATACATTTTACTTGCTTATAATCTCCACAACTCCAATGTTTCGTTAACAGCAGTAGCTATTGCCTCACTTGTTCCTGATTAAAATTGTGGAACAGCTATTTAAATGGTCAGTACCTTTACGTGAAGCAATAATGGTTAATCTGTTTACGGTTTCAGATCCTGAAATGGCTTCTAAAATTTTGCAATCCGAGTGAACAGTCAAAGGAAAGCTTTCCAAAAACATTTTTTTAAGTTTTGGTGCTCTGATACGAATGATAGGATACTCTTCGATACGATACTCTTTGATACAAATATGGCTATTTAGTATGATATTTTACGAATATAAAAAATTCAAAATCTATAATTTGTAAACATTATCTTATAAATTCCTATGCATTTTAGATATTTAAGATTAAAAAATAACGAAGAACTATTTTTCAAGGCGGATTGTTAGATTATCTACCTTTCACAATGGGGCCAAATTCAGGTGAAATAGAGTGTAGACATGAAATACTCCTGACTGTGTTCGGATAATAGGTTGTGTAAATATACTGAAACTTGAAACAAAAGACAGTCTTTACAGCCTAATATCATACCATGATTCCATTTGGCGATGACTATGGATTTGTATCAATAATATATTATTAGATTACAAAATATGTCAATTTTTAATTTTTTTAAAAATTCAAACCTTGGTAGCGACCCCTAAAAATGTTTTAAAATTTTGAAATTTTTGTGGAGGTCTCTATTTTATACATAGAACAAAATAGGGGGGTGTCCATAGAAAATTTTAAATTTAATTTTTTAAGGACCACCCTAATATAGATATATATATACAGTAAAACCTCCGTAAAGCGACCACGTTTGGTTCCAATAAGAATTTGTCGCTCCGATATGTGGTCTCTTAATCGAGGTCATGTTTAAATCTAGATTTTAATTGTCGAAATAAGGTAACAATTATGAAAACTGTAGAGAATGTTACAAAAATTCATTTTTCACATCAGGAAAAAACATAAAAAATTAACTAACAAAATAAAATTTAATTACATACGTTAATTACTGCACGGTTTAAAAAATGAATACATTGACATTTTCTTTGATTTTACGTTTTTATCTTTTATAACTTTTATTTCCCAGTCCTTTCGAAGTTCAGAAAATAAATGCATTTTTTATTTTTTATTTATTTATTTATTTTTTTTTGGACGGGAACAAATAATGATGATGTCATTCATTTATGTATTTCCTAGAGAGTTCCCGACAGAATAGGGCAGGGGAGTTTATTGATCGTCATTCTTAATTTGTTAGAAGAGTTAAATTCATTGCCTAAAACAGCACAAAGGGGTTTAAACTCTTAAAAGTTACGGGGATAAAAAAAAATCTACACTTAGTTTAGAAGTTTGACGAATAATGCACTCTCTGAATATTTTTTTCGAATACCTAAAACCTTTTTCAAGCCAACAGGAAAAATCGGAATTTTCTTCAAAGAAACTGGTCGCTCATGGAGGGAGTTGATCTGGGATGGTCTCTGAATGGAGGTAAAATTAGCATTGAACCTAGGGGAATAAATTCCATTCCCTGAAAACATGGTCGTTCAGGGAGGTGGTCGCTTAATGGTGGTGGTCGCATAGGAAGGTTTCACTTTTTTATTGACTCGATAACTTCCATAATTCCGCACAAATTTCTTCCAAAGTGATACATAAACTCATGGGGCAGAAAATCTCTATCAAGTTTGTTAATGAATAAAATCGTACCAGTGTGTGTGTGGGGAGGGGGGGGGGTTAATTGAAAGTTGTTGCGGTTGAGAAGGAGTGGAGGTTTTAATTAAATTTTCTTTACATTGTAAATGTGAGTAATTTGTTAGAAAAATTGAAAATATCTGACTAAAAGTTTTAAAGAATGAAACATTTCTGAAGCGCGATTACCATAAACATGGAATTTTAAAAAGAAGAAAAGAAGCGAAAAAAATAAAGAAATTAAAAGTACTGAAAATTAATTTGGCGTTACATTGTACGTTTACGTAAAATGAAAAACAAGAATATTTTTTATCGTATTTCATATTTATTGTCGTATTTAAATAACTTTCCTATATGATTGTAAATAAAAGAATTAGTAAAAATAGGTCTGAAAAACAAAATACACTTTTGTAACATAGATTTCAGAACATAAAACTTGACGATTTTTTGTGAGTTATTTTTATCATTATAACTTAATAATCAGCTTTTACAACTAACAATATTTCCTTTTCTTATTTAAAAATGAATTTTATTTCTCCTTAAATATAACATCATTCTTCATTGCTTACTTTAAGTAATTTTCTTTATGGTAGGAAATAAAGTCGCTTACCTTTTATCCTAAAATCGTATCCTTTAAGCAACTTATTTCTACCGCATGATAAATTGCTTTATATTATGTTGAAGTAATACAATGTCATCAAAAATTTTTTATTTGTCTTGTTTTTTTAAACAAGTATAATGTAATTTTGTTAAAAGCAGCTATGTCATCCGTAATTATTTCAATAAAATTAAAGTCATATTTTATAAAACACTTTCTTAAATGTTTATGAGAAATGAATTTTTTTTTTTAATTTTATACATTTATGTATTGTATAGATATACTACAACGTGATCTAAAAAATCCTTCATTCAAAAATCCGACAACTTCCAAAATCCGATATTAAAGACATCTCTACACCCCATTTGTTTTTTATTGTTTGTTTTTGTTTGTTTGTTTGTTTTTAACACTTCAAACTTACGGGAGAAATAAAATAGTAATTGCTTAAAAATTAAAAACTTTGTTATCTAAAGCGATGGATTAATGGGCGGAGCGATCGCAGACGCTGTGTGCTAAATAGAACCGCTTATAAGGCTAGTACCAGCCCAGTGGAACGAAGACGAGGAAACCACAAAAGAAAAGGTATCATTGCAAAAATGCATAAATTTGTCTGGAAAATTAAATGTGCTTTAGAGAAACGAGGCTGTATTTCCATAATAGATGTTCTTCTTACAGGCAGGCTGAAAAGATGGAAGAAAATAAAATTGATATCGATGTTTAGTAAATTATACGAGTAGAAATGATTTTCCTTTTTATTATCTACACTATCTATATAAAATTTTAATGAAACGAATTTATGAAACGACTGATTATGTTTTATGGCGGTTTCTCCTAAAATATGTAATACTATTTGGTAAAATTAACACAAAAAATCCGTATTGATCCGCAGTTTTCAAAACTGGTAATAGAATTTAAAAATTTGAATTAGTTTTCGAAATATTATATTTTTTCTAATTTTAATTACAATTCTGTAGTAAAAATCTGTAATGGCAACAAAATTACTTTTTTTTTTTTTTTTTTTGTAAAAAGGGGACAACAAGAAAAAAATATAGGGATTATTAGATTTCTTCTTTTTCGTCAATTTCAAATTGATAATTGAAATTATTTTTTATTTCAACCGATAGTGAAACAATATTATGATTAAATTATGTTTTTCAGGTAAATTTGAAAAAATAAAAATCAGAATTTTTTTTGTCTTGAAAAGTGATAAAATAAGAAAGACATTTAAAATTAAGAATTAAATGATCACGTGTCAAAAGCATAAAATAAGGAAAATTACATCAAAATATTTACTCATAAGTATTAAAAATATACTAAAACAAGAAATAAACAAAATTATTTCACGCGACGCGAAACGCAGTCAAAGGAGATAATTACGTCAAAATTCCCAAATATTAAATATCTTCATAATTAAAGTGAATGGACGGTATTCTTCTATCTGGTTCGAGGCTATAAAAATTGCCATTTTACCACTTGTAACGTCGCAGGAATACTGTCCATTATTACGCGTGTAAAACTTTTAATGTTGAATATTAGATTATATTTGAAAAGCTCAAGTTCTAATATTTCTAAACACTTTTAAATTAAATAATATATGTGCCCACGAACGTTAAAAGAGAAAAAAAGTAAAAAAAAAAAAAAAATAAATATTATACGAGCAATGCATTTAATAGTGAAAATTGCGTCATATATTAAAACGATACGTTTAAAACGGTTTTCATTCCGAAGAATTTTAATGTGCCGTCAGATGGTATAAATGGAGTGCGACTAGCAAATTTGTTTATATACACTGCTCAAAACAATTAAAGGATATTGCAGTTTTAGGTGGATTTTGTATCTGGTAAACTGTTTAGCTGATTGATACATGGTCGACAGACATAGTAGGTTATATGAGAATAAATTACACATGTTTGGCAGAAAAAAATGCATTTTATTGCGCATTTGTGTACTAAAGGAGAAAAACACAATTTGTGCATATGAGAAAAAAGAGAATAAGTAAAGGTGTTTTCTTCAAAGAAAATCATTTTCAGTAGGGGGTATGGTTTCCACGGGCGGCCAGCAACGTTGAACACCTTTGAGGCATGGACTCAATAAGGCTATTAATGACGAGTTGGGGTATTCTGCCCCAATCTTCCAGAAGAGCTCTTTCCAGTTCTTGGAGAGTTTGTGGGGGTTGTTGGCGGCCAGAAACTCGTCTTCTTAGAGCGTCCCAAACGTGCTCGATTGGATTCATGTCTGGAGAACACGCTGGCCATTCCATTCGAACGATTCCTTCCTCGAAAAGGAAATCCTCCACCAGGTTTGCACGATGTGGTCTGCAGTTATCGTCCATTAAAATGAAGTTATCTCCGATTGCTGCAGCGTAAGGGACTACAATAGGTCTGAGGATCTCATCCCTATATCGGCGACCATCAGAGCTCCATCTCGAATGATGTAGAGGTTAGTGCGCCCGTCAATGGAGAAGCCAACATACACCAACACTCCTCCACCGCCAAATCTGACACTTTCGTGCACGAACGCAGGATTATTCCTACTGCCACGGTCCCTCCAGATGAAAATACGCCTATTATCTGGATGCACAGAAAAACGGGACTCGTCAGAAAACAGAATATTGCTCCATTCATTTCCCCTCCAGTTGACATGCTCGGTTGCCCACTTCCTGCGGTCGCGACGATGCCTTGATGTTAATCTAACACATACCATCGGTCGGCGAGCATACAGACCTACAGCATGGATCCGGTTTCGGACAGTCTGAGTTGAAATCGTGGTACCTGTAGCCAAGCGAAGGTGTTGTTGGAGAAGAGTAGCGTTCATGGTTCGGTGTCTCCGAGCTGTTAACGCTAAATACCGATCTTCATTGGGCGTTGTTGCCCGTCTACGACCTTTCCCTGGTCTTCGGCCTGCACATTCACTCTCCAAAAAACGGTTCCAGATCCTGGAAATGACACTTTGTGACACTCCAATGGCTTGCGCTACTTCGGCTTGAGTTTGGCCCCCTTCTAACCTACCAACAATTCTCAAAGCTTCTGAATCTGTCAAATGACTTCGCTGAGACATCGTACTCATCGAAACAAAGCAATCACTGAATGCCGATCACCTTGTCTTCATTCTCTTTTATACAGTTTAAAGTCAAATTTCATTCGCTGCAGCTGAAGCGACGTTTTTGACGTCGAACTCAAAATTTACATACTCCACAGTTTGAAAACCAGAAAAATTTGCATTTGTGATTCTCTTCTTCTATTTTCGGCAAAAAAATTTTCGTTTATATCTTTATTTTATATAAAACTTCAAATATCCTTTAATTGTTTTGAGCAGTGTATTACATCATTTGATGAAGCATAATTACAGATAACTGTATGCGCGAAACACTTTCGTTTTAGTTTGTACGAATTACTATTCGATAAATACATTTTACAAATGATGGTGTACTAAAATATAGAAAGAATTTATGAATAAGCTATATCTGTTCCTGAAAATATCTAAAACTCGAATAAAACCTAAATTATAAGGTTCAAAATTTTAAAATACAATGCTTTTCAATACCGTGGTTCTGAAAGATACTCCCAAGCAAATGGAGTTTTTTAACTTCGAGACTAAAAGAAGGATATTGTCCATAGTGTAGCTATAAAAGGCAGAAAGATAATGACATTTTTATCCTAACCATTTTATACAAGCTCATTTTCAAATGTGTAATTGATCTTACTCATCAATCCTGAAAACCGCCATCAGTTGTTGACACAGCGATGAATGAGGCCATTGTAATAGAAAAATACCTCATTCAAACGAAAAAGAATGACAAATAGACTACAGAATATAGCCACCGCTATATTAATATCATTCAATCTTCAGTAACCTGGTAATATTTTTTAAATAGGGAACATTATCATGTTTTGGAGTCTTTGAAGCCTGAACAGGGGTTAACGGGCGTAGCTCGCAGGGCGTAGAGCCCATTAGCATATATATATTACCATTAATTAAACATAACCTGCCACCGTCAATTATTATGAATTAAAGCTGTAAGTATTAAAAAAAAAAAAAATATTATAAGAATTATTATGGAAGAAAAAAGAAAAAAGTGGACACCGACAAAAATTGAAAAGCTTATACATTGAATTACGTTATCGAGGGCACAGAATTCAATGATATAAGCAAAATGGTTGTTTTCTGTGGGAGAAATAAGCTAAAGCTAAAATTAATTTTCCCCTGTGCCCGAACAACCACTAAAATCAAGTGAATTGATTAAAAATGAAAGCAGAATAGAAACAAATAATATGAAATGGAAGAATCAATAAAACGTATTTAAATATTTATAGGATATAAAATAGAAATAATAAACACCATACCGATTAATATTTCAGTATTTTACAAAAATCCATGTGCACATGTCTTCCAGTATATCAAAAAGATTAAGGTGAATAAAACAGTTAAGAAATCACAGTAAATGATACCAAAGGATGCAGTTAATACATTTTGAAATAATATTTGAAATACCTTGTAAAACAAATTTAATCTAATATAAAATATATAGAAATTAATTACATTATTTAAAATGCACTATTAAATTAATAGATAACAGTTTAACAATATCGTCAAAATTTAGCTAAAAATACACCCTGGTGTATAAAATATAACTAAAATGGAGCTAGAAAAATTAAATATAAGAGCAATATGAAAGATACAATTTTAGTGCTGCCATCTATTAATAATTATATTAAACATCTATCGCAAGATAAAAATTTGCAAGCTTTTGAATGTAGATAACTGTTTAAACAGCAAAACCAAACAAATCCTTATATATAGAGAATTATAGAACAACCACTAAAATCAAGTGAATTGATTAAAAATGAAAGCAGAATAGAAACAAATAATATGAAATGGAAGAAACAATAAAACGTATTTAAATATTTATAGGATATAAAATAGAAATAATAAACACCATACCGATTAATATTTCAGTATTTTACAAAAATCCATGTGCACATGTCTTCCAGTATATCAAAAAGATTAAGGTGAATAAAACAGTTAAGAAATCACAGTAAATGATACCAAAGGATGCAGTTAATACATTTTGAAATAATATTTGAAATACCTTGTAAAACAAATTTAATCTAATATAAAATATATAGAAATTAATTACATTATTTAAAATGCACTATTAAATTAATAGATAACAGTTTAACAATATCGTCAAAATTTAGCTAAAAATACACCCTGGTGTATAAAATATAACTAAAATGGAGCTAGAAAAATTAAATATAAGAGCAATATGAAAGATACAATTTTAGTGCTGCCATCTATTAATAATTATATTAAACATCTATAGCAAGATAAAAATTTGCAAGCTTTTGAATGTAGATAACTGTTTAAACAGCAAAACCAAACAAATCCTTATATATAGAGAATTATAGAACAACCACTAAAATCAAGTGAATTGATTAAAAATGAAAGCAGAATAGAAACAAATAATATGAAATGGAAGAATCAATAAAACGTATTTAAATATTTATAGGATATAAAATAGAAATAATAAACACCATACCGATTAATATTTCAGTATTTTACAAAAATCCATGTGCACATGTCTTCCAGTATATCAAAAAGATTAAGGTGAATAAAACAGTTAAGAAATCACAGTAAATGATACCAAAGGATGCAGTTAATACATTTTGAAATAATATTTGAAATACCTTGTAAAACAAATTTAATCTAATATAAAATATATAGAAATTAATTACATTATTTAAAATGCACTATTAAATTAATAGATAACAGTTTAACAATATCGTCAAAATTTAGCTAAAAATACACCCTGGTGTATAAAATATAACTAAAATGGAGCTAGAAAAATTATAAATAATAGCAATATGAAAGATACAATTTTAGTGCTGCCATCTATTAATAATTATATTAAACATCTATCGCAAGATAAAAATTTGCAAGCTTTTGAATGTAAATAACTGTTTAAACAGCAAAACCAAACAAATCCTTATATATAGAGAATTATAAACCTAATATAAATCACACAAAGTATTTAAAACTATTGTTAATAAAATTTAAAAGCATACAATATGTTCTATTAGCTAAATTATTTAAACTAAACTAAGAGTTTAAATAATGTTAGAACATTGATAATATATAGCATATATCTATATGCTATAAAACAAAATAAATTCAGTAATAATTAATATAAATAATTATTAAAAATTATCTAAAAATTATTTTTTAATGAAATATATATAAGATATTTATAAAATGAACAGGAAATATCAAACATGTGGAAGTATATAGAAGGTTAAATAATACTTAAAATCCCATTACTTAAAACGCACAAATATAGAATGTGGATTATTTTCAGACATCCATAAAAATCCATAAATTATGAATATGGGACATTCAAAAACATTAAACTAAGAGTGGCATACTATTAGTAATTAATATGATATTGTCCTTAGTAAATTAGAATTTAATAACAAATAATTGTAAATTAGATTAATGAATAATTAAGCTAATTATAATATTAATGAAAATCTCCAACTTACATATAAAATATCAAATCAACATCCACATAAAATACATAACAAAAAAATAGTAATAATACAAGAGCCCCGCTTTTTTTTTTTTTTTTTTTTTTTTTTTTTTTAAATAAATAATTAACCATTGCGTATATATATATATATATATATATATATATATTGTAATATAGAAAATATCAATTAAAGTAAGTGTTTCATATTTAATTTTCTTTTTTTCTCACATTAAATATCACTTGTCTATGAATTAAATTATAACTGAAGGCACCATTAATAACATCAGAAGTACTTTCGATATTCTTTCAGAAATCCCGAATTATCCAAAATTCCGGTCACGACGTTGTCGGATTTTCGATATTATACAGTAATTTGCAAACTACAAGTTTCAGTTTGAAATTTTAGTTTATACGCTATAAATAATTTGCAGCAAACTGAACAGGCATTTTTCAACCATTTTTCAAAATAATGGTTATTTGACCATATCATGAAGTTTTATTATTGGTCAGGATCGTTTAAAATTAAGGTTAACTAGCCGTTCGCGTATAAAACAAGTTGGAAATTGCTCGTCAAACTTGGCAAATGAGGTTCGTTCGTACTATAACGAGTTTTATAATCATTTTTTGCACCCCATATTGTACTGAATGTATAATTGTTTGCACTTCATAAGGTGCATAGTCTGTAACATCATTAAAATACACTTCCAATAATTTTTTTCCCATTCCCCGTAACGTAACGGAGCATTTTTGACTGTCCCTGTAATTAAACTATACATCCGATTTTTATAAAATTTGAAATGGCTCGACAAATTATAGCAACAGTTATATATTTAAAATTTCAGACCATTCGGAAGGCTGTAACATCATTAAAATACACTTGCAATAATTTTTCCCATTCGCCGTAATGTAAAGTAAAACTTTCGACTGTCCCTGTAATTAAACTATACATCCGATTTTCATAAAATTTGAAATGGCTCGAAAAAAGTTTGCAACAATCATATATTTAAAATTTAAGACCATTCGGTTGGGTATTTTTTGCTCTGTTACATGTTGACGGACAGACAGACAGATGGATGGACGGACGGACGGACTGAACGACGACTGTAGGTGCTACATATTTATACAATTACGAACGCACCTAAAAGCGCTCGAATGATAGGACATTTTGCAGATAATATTTTAGTTTAAAACGTATTAAACTGACACATCATGTTACGAATAACTTTATGTTATTAATTGAGCTAAACTCCAATGGGTTGGGTTGAATTTTGACGGCCAATTATCTGCACGAGGGATATAGGCCCGGGCTAAACTGCAATTCTTTATCATAGATCCACAGATAAAAAACTTGCGATATAAATTTTTAGGTATATTTTTGAATTTTGCATTTAAGTGCAGTTCGACAGTTCCTTGTGTGTGTTTTTTATAGTTTAGAAATGTAACATATGTTATGGAATGAATATATGTTATTCCCTATGCTCGAATCATTTCATATTTCAAATATAAATTTTTCAGTAAAACATTTTGGCTGTAAATGAAAATAAATATTTCGAGACTTCTTGATAAAACTGAAAATCGGAATATCTGTTCTAATGATACGTGTGGAATACAGATGAATTTTATTCGTTCTTGAAATTTGGCTATTAATGATTTTTACTTACATTTGCTTGTTTCAAAATGATTAATGATTCACTCTAACATTTTTTTTTTTTTGTATAAATCTTCTATTTCATAAATATAGCTTTTTACAAAACTCATAAAACAACACCAAGAAAATAATTATATCGAAATACTGTTCATTTAATTTTACTGTTATATCTTGAATATCATATTTAGCAACAAAAAATAATAAAAATCCATATAAAATTTTGTGCTATGAAATAATCCGATACAAAAATATTTTAAAACGACATTCTTTAAGTGTTATTGCCTGTGAATTATACTTATTTTAGTTTTATTATGATCATTATTTAATTCTATATTACTTGAGTTCAGCAGGATGTGAATTTACAAATGCTTAAAGAAATGTTACATGAAAGCACTTGATATTTAAAAAACAAAATAAATACACCTTAATTCAGATTTTCAAATAATGCACATATGAAATACGTTATCCTGTACACAGTAATATTCTTATTATACAAGGATGTCTTCCATATTGCATTGTGATGTCGCAGAAATGTCACAGCGACTTACATTTTGATTATGTGACGGTCTATGTGATGCCACAGGGACGTGGATGTGATATCATTATGGCATTTTTGTGTCTTTCACTGTCATTACACTGTGACATTTTTGTGATGTCACAGTATGATAAATTTGAGAACTTTGTATGGATTGATGGGCTGCCACAGTCGTCTATTTATATGTTCTGATCGCACAACTATTTTTTAAAATACATTTTGTATTATATTTCTCTTGCAAATTTTATCAAAGAGTATGTAATGGATTTCTGTTTTGAAAAAGTGGTGAAAAACATAATTAAAAAATAGTCGCCTGTGGCAACTATGCATTTGTCACAACTCCTCATCATTCCTGCTGAAAAGATTCTACCTGAAATCTACTTCATCCGTTTGCGATAGACACTTTTTTAACACTTTCCAACAAAGTTGAAAAGTGTTTATCACTTCGGTTTGTCTGGCCGTCTGTCCGTATCGCCGTCTAGCCGTCTGCCCACGCTCTAACTCTCGTAAATATGCTCGGATCGTTCTGAAATTTTTGGATGTTAGTGACCTCTACCATAGCACGTTCCCTATTTCAAATGAAGTTGTAGCATGTTTAGTTCATTTACAAGGACAGTCAAAAATTTCCGTTACATTACGGCCAATGGGAAAAAATCGTTTCAAATGACTTTTAATGGTGTTACACCCTTTCAAAAATAGTAAAATTGATATTCATTTATGAAGTCCATAAAAGCATGCATTCTGTTGAATATGCGGTGTAAAGAATAGTTATTGTTCATTTACAGGGCCACACAAAAGAATTCCGTTCATAATGGTATAGGAGAAATTGTTTGCGGTATATTTGAAAAGATTTCAGGTACTATATTGCATCCGAATTACTGTATATTAGTAATGATTGCTCGAAATGCATTTCTAATTGCGCTTTTTTAGGGTTTCGTTCATCTGACGACACCCTATTCGTCTCTCTCCTCTGTCTGTCTACTGTCAGTCCGTCTGTCACAGAGCCCGTTCTCAGAAACTATACATGTTGGAGACTTGAAATTTTGCATACTTATAGCTGAACACCGCACATTATACGACAAATCAAAAAAATTTGAAAAAGGTCGTACATTTAACCATTTGGGCTGCCACATGTGTATTTTAAACAATTCTTTCTAAGTGATTTCCTAATTAGGTTGGAGGCGTGAAATTTGGTATACTTAAAGCTGGACACCTCGCATCAAATGACAAATCGTAATTTTTTTTAAAAAGCCGTACATTTAATCCTTTGAGCTCTCACATTTGTATTTTAAACAATTCTTTCTGAATGAGCCCCTATTTACGTTGGAGGCGTGAAATTTTACATACTTATACCTGAACACCACATATCATACGACAAATCATAAAATTTTGAAAAAATCGTGCATTTAACCCTTTGTGCTCCCACTTGCGTATTTTAAGAAATTCTTTCTAACTGAGCCCCTTATTAAATTGGAGGTTTGAAATTTTGCATACTTATAGCAGGACACCTGAGGCCAGGCGACAAATCATAAAATCTTGAAAAAGTCTTACGTTTAACCCTTTGAGCTACCACATATGTATTTTAAGCAATTCTTTCTAAGAGAGGCCCTAATTAAGTTGGAGACATGAATTTTTGCATACGTATAACTGAATACCTCAGACCACACGGCAAATCATAAAATTTTCAAAAAGTCTTATATTATTTACAGCTCCAGGCTCTAACTTGTGTATTTTAAGCAATTTTTCTAACCTCCGCCCTTTTCACCCGGGGAACATTTTTCCAACTTTTGACGACACCCCTTTGACCATTCTTTCATATTATGCACCATAGCCTTACATATTTTAGTTCCACTTTTTACCGCCAGGGGCGCCTACTTATCTCGGGTACTGTCCGCCCAATCCCCTCGACTAATATATCTACGGATAGTATATAAAACGGAGTTTTGTTCGGATAGATGTTTGTTTAGAATAAAGTGCGCCCCTGGTTGCGAAATGTGGAACTAACAGATTTTTCAAAAGGATAAAGTGTTTTGAAAGGAACATTAAACGAAACCCTCTGTGCGATCTGTGATCACATTTATCTACTTGTTCACTATATTTATGCATACTGTAAAATGCGTATAAATGCTATAGTTCATATACAGAGCTACAGAAATGAATTAGTAAAGGTTATTGAGTATGAGCACAAATTGCTTAAAGGTGGGTTTTAAAGGAGTTATGCATTTTTACGCTTAACTGAATTTAGTTTACTAAGAAATATTTGTAGAATATAGATAAAATGATATACAGGGTCTCGCAAAGAGTTGGATATATGGCCGTCTATGGGTGATAATCTCTAGAAATGTAATTTTAGTAATTTTAAGTATGTTTTAGTCTGGATTAAATTTTAGCTAATTAGTGGCATGTAATAAAGGTACTAGGTAAACTACAGGGCTGTAGAAATGTATTCAGGTATGTTTCCATCTATTCGTATAAATTGCTGAAAGATGAATTTCAACCTGTTATGCATTTTCTTGCTAAACTAAATTTCCCATTATATAGTATATATATCAACATACAGATCAAATACAGGGCTGTTCAAAAGAATTGGAATACATATTTGGCTATGGGAGGTAGCTACTGAAGTCAGATTTTAAATTTTTACTTAGTTTTCTTATTTACCTTATTTCCCTAAGTAACGAAGATTCGTTAAAGCTTTCAGGGAGTGTTAGGAAGTGTTTCATAATCTATGCTGTACGCATGATTTTTCTTATTTGTTATTCTTTATTTTACTTTTATTTTATATTTGAGCAAGATTTATTTTTTTTTCTAGGTACGTTTAAGGTATAAGCCTTTTTTTATATATATATTCAACCTTTTTCAGAACAAATAAAATGTATTAATAGTTTGTTGCAGACTATTTTTTCTTTATATATATATATATATATATATTATATATATATAAAGAAAATATATATATACTATATGGATTCAGTTAATTCATTTTGAAATACCGTGATGAATTCAATTAATATAATATAAATAGAAAATACTTACATTATTTAAAATACCTAAAAACACTTTTAAGTTGTTTAATTTCTATTTTACAATATTGCTAAAATTCAGCATTCAATACCACCTGGTATAAAAAATTAAAATTATTACTCAATAGAAGCATTAAAAATTTTTGGTGCTGCCATCTATTACGTTATTTTAAAACTATTATTATTTTCCAAATGTCACAAGAAGAACCTAATAAAAGCTAATGAATTTAAAAGATATCAACTGCATTACCACACAAATCCTAATATATAAATAAAACCATACTATATATCATTATTTTAAAAAAATGAATGTTAATAAAATGCTTTCTATATATATATATATATATATATAATTCGGGGTTTTAGTCGGGTGAAAGTGTTTTTAAGTTCTTGTCTTTGACAATCATTTTCGATATTTTTTTGTCGATTCGACCTCAAATGTATTTAATTTAATAGAAATTCTGAAAGAAATATAAGATCCAAAATATTTTTTTTCTGTAAATTTATAACTTCCAGAAAAAGATAATAATAAAATTATTAGAAACAATCGACTGGATATTTAAGGAAAACATTTTTTCATGTGTAATATCATATCGAAAATAGTTTACTGATTTTTTAGAATGAAGAATTTCAAAAATAAATTGAAAATATAATTGCATAATTAAAATTAAGCTAGAAAAGTTACAAACGTGAATCAATAGTTCATATTGAATCTAAAACTATAGATATGAATATTTTAAATATGTTAGTGAAATATGACTACATTAAGACTTATAAATTAAATATAATATACAATAAAACACATATATCTTTTTAATTACTTCAGCATTCATCCATACATTTTAACAAAGAAAAAATGTTTTGTGTGAAGTATAATTATTTTGCAACTCTTTGCAAAGTATTGTAATTTGCAAGTATTTAAGCTTAGAAGGTTGTTTTTTAAATTTTTAATGGTTTATAGATAATGCCTAAATTGTTTTGTAATACTATAAGCAAATAAGTAGGTTTTTTTTTAAATTATTCAATGGTTTATAGATAATGTCTAAATTGTTTGATAAAACTATAAGTAAATATTTTTATAAACATGGTGAACATTTTACATTAGGAAATTTGAAATAAACGTATACTTATTTTATAAGTGTGGTAAAATAATGAACATAATGTCGAGCATTTAATCTTTCTTTACTTATTTATATATACATAAAGGAGATAAACACAAAAACTGTTTTACTACATTTTTCTTTATTGCTAATATTTGATAAAAATGGTGTTTTTAAAAGTTTGTGGAAGAAACCGGAATTGCGATTCATTTATTACTTAAAAAAATACTCAAACACGGATTTTTTCCTCATACTTATACCAACTATACACAAATTTTAACGGAGTTTTAACATACTTTAATTTACAGAAAAGATACAACAATATCATGATAAGTAGAGGAAAAAGATTGAAGCAACGCTGAAATAAACATTCCATATTTTAGAATGAAATTACATACCGAACACTGACTGAACTATCATTCAGAAGATTTTTCATGGTGAGATCGGAATCTGGGGCGGTACGATTATAACGTTATCAGCTTTTTGGCAATTTTGGAGCCTCTTCTTCCATTGCATCATAGGTTATTATTTCCCGAACCCCCGATTTTTCCTAATGATATTGGGATCAATTTCTCAAAATTTGTTTTTGTTTTGTTAGATTTGTATGTTTGGAATGATATACAGATGCGGGTTTTTTATTCGCATACTTTGCTGCCCATCGTAGCATATTTGCTACCATTAGAGTTCATGATTTAGTGGATATTTTTATTCAGATATTCCGTATTCACACCAGAAATTTAAAATAGGAATTTAAAAAATAAATTTTTAATTTCATTAATAGCAGACATTTCGCTAGTAACTAAACCGGAAGTTGTAATTAGATTTTCTGGTATGAATTCCGATTCTCTAAATTACGAAATTTCTGGAACGCATGCTACCCTGGGAAGTAGAGGGGAAATGAAGAAAAAAGAATTTTCAGAATTTAGTGTCGCTCCGATGAAAAAAAAAATATGTATGTATATAAATATAGATAATACAAAATTTATTTCGGTTTTAAGACTTAAAACACACGCTTTTATTTTATATAAAATGACGTCATTCGCATCCTCTGAAGTCTTAAACAACATGTACAGTGAAGTATTTATATGACGTCACTATCGCTGAATAATACACACACACAAACAAACAAAAAAAAGGAAAACGATGTCACTCAAGAAACTCGACAAAAAACAAATTGTTATCTAATAATTCATATGCCTTCGTTGGTTTGTAATATAGATAATTAAATTAAATATAGTTTATAATAGTTCCATTTTGTATCAGAAACCAGTCATTTATATTTTTTTCAAATTTTTCCAGTATTTATGGGAAAATGGCAACAATAGTTACTATTTTGCAACTATGTTTTTGTACCTTCTACAGAAAGGGAGTACTTGAGTTGCCAAATCAAACAAACGACGCTAAAAACAACCAAGAAATTAATATCTCAAAAATAAATTGAGATGCAGTTTTCAAACAAATTGCATTTAAAAGTAAATTTTTTGTCAATACGATTGTATAAAAATTGAAAATGTGCAATGCTTAGAAGATTAAAGAATTACAATAGAGTATTTAACAGTATAATTATATATCTGCTTTGTTTTACGGCTAGCTTATACAACGGAATGTTATTTTTTGGAGACGGCAGTTTAATCGCTGGGAGAAAGAAATAGTATATCGGGGGCTAATAAAATATCACTATTATATGGGAAATAACTTTAGATCAATAACTCTAAGAAATACTTGCTACTTAAAATTATTTAATAATAGCATTTTTTACATAATGAATTCAACAGTAATATTGTCTTCTTGCACTGGCCTCCCGCATGGTGGTAAGCAGAACTTCTTATAACTAAAACAGGTGGACAATAATATTCCCCTTTGTTTATTAGTAAACACAACAAGTATAATTTCGTACCTGGTTTCTGTAACAATTATATTTGTGGCAGAAGAATAGGAATGACGAACATTAGGGAATTCCTTATTTTGGATTAAAATGATTTTATAATCAATTAATGGTTTTAATAATAAATTTGTAATTTCATAAAGGTAGATAAACAGAATAAAATATAAAAAAATCATTTCGGTTAGTGCCTGGAGTAAGAGATAGCTTTCATATTTCTTGGCTTTACTCGAAGCTAATTTTACTCAAATTTTAAGGAGGTAAAATGTGACGAATCCGATAAGAGAATATACGTCAATACTGAATTTGAATGAGAATTGTGCCAAATTAGTAAGCTATAGCCAAGTTGGCATCATTTATGACTACTTATTTTTGGTCGCCTAATTTGGCTTTATTTCGGCAAGTGTCGCCAAACTTGGCGAGCATTTGAATCTAACGTTCACTAACACTCATAAATTAATACCTGATTTTCTTTAATTGTTGTCGTGTTTCAAAAAGTCAACCATCCTAGAATTTCAAACTGCTATACCTCAACTTTTTTTTTAAAGTTAGAGACGAAACGAAACATATTCCGGAATCCTTGGCCCCACCAGTGGCCGAGAGGTTCTGCTCTCGAAGCTGGTAGACGGGAGGTGCTGGGTTAAATCCCAATCGCGCCCGTCGGCCTAATAGTTCGGAGTTTTCGTGGTTTTCTTCGAACCTTGGTTCTCCAAGAGTTAATACAATTTAGGTTCCCTTAGAAAGACCTCCACGGAAGGCACTCCACCCCTTAGGGCCTATATCCCTCGTGTAGATAATTGGCCGACATAAATACAACCAACCAACCGAAATCCTTGTATCAAGGCCTAACGTTTAAACATAAAGTAAATTTGGATTTTTAAATTTTTTGTGTATTTTGTTTAGTTTTAAATATTTAAATGGTCCCCATTTTGAAACAGGATGGCTGATGAATTTGGCTTACGAACTTGATCGAGACATTTCTATGTACTATACACACAATACATCTCATCCAAATCAGTTTATAAATACGAGAGTTATCGCATGACAAATACCCGATATGTATATATATATATATATATATATAAATTTGTTGCAGATTATTTTTTCTTTAATTTCAAATAAATATTATATATATTTAATTCGGTTTCAAATCGGGTTAAAGTGTATTTTAAGTAAGTATATATATATACACAGACTGTATGCTTCAACAGACTTAGAGGGATGATAGTACTCATGAAGACGAACAAAAAATACAATGAAACATGGGGTCGCAAATGATGTTTAAAGGATGAAAATCGAGAAAATGCCTCTGGAAATGGACAAACTGAGACAAGAAAGAAACACCTCAGAAAATTATTTATAGCACAGAATATGTACAACACAGCTCGTGATGTCCAGAGAAAAAAAAATATTTTACAACAGTTGTTCAAAGTGTCGACCGCAAACATTATCACACAGAGTACATCCACGGAGGAATGACTGGCGGACACGCTCGAAGACTCCGGAAGTTTCCAGGATTTCTCCTTCTCACACATTTGTTTGACTTTCTTCCAAGTTTTTGTTATCTCTTTCTAACCGGATATGCACAAAGTGAAAGGAAAACCAGCTTCGTGCTACTAGCCAGTTCTGTAGAAAAGCAGCATGCAAGATTTCGATATTTTTATTAGTTTTGCGATTTTCACCCTTTAAACGCCATTTGCTACCCCCATGTTCCATTGCATTTTTTTGTTCGTCTTGATGAGTACTAGCACACCCCTAAATTTGTTGAAGCATTTCGGATACACCCTTACACACACAGACACACAGATATATATATATATATATATATATATATATATATATATATATATATATATATATATATATATATATATATATATATATATACATATATATATATATATATATATATATATATATGTATATATATATATGTATATATATATATATATATATATGTCACATTTGAACGGAGGGTGATTTGGGGGTTCGGGGGTCATGGTCGGTGAAAATACACCAAAATTTTACGGAAGTGCTTTCCTCCGCACAGCTGCAATAAGTAGCTTTTTACTTTTTGTAATGAAACTACTTAAAATGAATATCAGACTATATGCATGCAAAAAAAAAAATTGGTTGGATCGAATATCATAACAATATCAAGAGACAAAGACAAGTCCCCACTAAAAATACATAAAAAACCTGATTTTGTATGGAAAAGTATTTTGCATAGTATTTTCTATTTAATGTCAAAGTGTGTCCTTCTTTTTATGATACGCGCTTTATACTATTCGAAGTTTTACGCGACAAACTCTTGTTAGTCATATTGTTTTGTAATAATATTTAAATGCAGCTATTAAAAATAAGTTTTGAAATTTATCTATAAAAGACATTACGAATTAAAATAGAAACACTGTTGAAAAAGTAACACATATCTTTATTAGAATTCAACTTCACTATTTCAACTATATGAATTAAATTTTACAATAATTTAAATCTTTTAGTTAAATAATATTTAAATTATTTAAAAGTAGCTGGATAATTATAATTTCTCTTGATTTAACATTCAAACTACCAACCTGTTACGAAAACGCTCCTAAAAAGCTTTGATATAGACAGCTTGAAATTATCCTTTTCTTCTTTGCTTACATTAAAAATATCTGCCGCATTTGAATTATAAATATCGTAATTACTACAGTATTTGTGTAAGGTTTGGTTTAAAATGCTCAGAAAATTTCAGAAAAAGTTAACATTTGTATGCTCCTTTCAAAAACAAAATGTTTAATAAAAATTGTACGATCTAGCTTCTTTTTTTATGAAAAGAATGCGCCCTCATAAAGATTTATCTATAAAACGCTAGATTGGGTAACCGTTTCAATTTTTCTTTAGTCTTGCATATTAATCTTATATTTATGTTTGTTAATAAAAACCTTATTTTTGAATTATTATTGGAAACAAATATTGATCATTCTGCTACGAATTGTACTAGTACAAAAGCAATTTAATCTGGTCTAACTACTTTGAGTGGTGTAAAAACTGTTAAAAAATGGTTTTTTTTTTTCTAATTACAGTCGTCCCGTTTAGACGAATATTGACTGTTCCAGAAGTAATATTTGATTAAGCGAGCTATTTGATTAAATGAGGAATCATAACTGCAATATTTAAGGCGTAATAAAAAAGCAAAATAGCCATCTATGGTATATTTAATTAACAGCATAATAAAATCGTTAATAGAATAACATAAACTAAAATAAATACAAATGCTAATATAAAGTAAATACGTATTAATTTCATACCAGTACATATATTTATATGGCTTACATCACACTTAATGCAACTCGTTCAAATTTACTCAAAATTTTCCTACTTCTAATTTACGTATTATGTGTTTACGTATTCGTAATTATTTATACTGCCTTAAGAAAACGTTTAAAGTGGTTTGTTTAAGTGGAATTTTAAAGGAGTAAATATCGAGTTATTTTTTGAATGAGTGCAAAATATCAGAACTACCATGTCGAGTCTCGAAGTGACGGCGCATTGCCGTTAAAGCCTGGTTAACAGCAAGGAGTGATGGTGGGGAGATCATTTCACCTATCCATTATACACCTGCTAGCCAAAATCATTTCAGGAAGAACTGAAAATTTGTTTTCAGCGTAAAGGAACTGAAAATGACAAAAGGTGGAAGGAAATTCAGCTGAAACGTGTTTTCCGCTCCTATTTTCAAACATCAATCAAACAGTTGTTACTCTATTAAGCGAAGACAGATCGTAAAAAGTATTTGGTTTAAGGGGGTAAAAATAACATAGAACCAATAGGAATAAATTCGGTTCCGGATTCTATTCAAATAAGCGGAATATTAGATTATCCGTGACCCGATTAATTGGGGAGGACTGTACCAAAAACGTTCACCTAAAGTTTTTTTAATGCTTATTGTGTTTTTTTAATTTTTCTTATAAATGATTGATGTATATTTTTTTAATTCGTAATATTGTTTAAAATATTATAGTGTACATATTTTATAAGTAGTTCATTGTGTATAAATGTGACGACCCATTATTCTAATAACGTTCTTGAAATTAAAATCGTATATAGCACGTGCTTCACGCGCTTATTAGATTAGCAGACCTTGTCTGTCCACTTTTAATGTCTAAAACTTCAAAATTTCGTAAATTTATCATATCTGGGTAAGTTTTAGTTGTAGAAGAAAGTCACTTTTACAGCTTTACTTCTCGGAGAATGGTTAATCTTTTTTTCTCAATATAAATTACATGTCTTATATTTTTTATAAAAATTTAAAAACAATATTTTTTGTAGAGCCATGACTATTTGATTAATCTAGTCTTATTTCCTACGCTTTTAGAATTTACATTGTGTACGTATCTCCAATAGGTAAGGTATTAGAGCACATTTCGATCTTTTTGAGACACCCTGTATAGTCTTAACAAGGTTTTACTAAACAGTTTATGTGATTTATGCAAGTGATAACATACAAACTGATACAAAAAATTAATGAAACGAAAAATACTTTTTGAAAGCTTTTCACATCTTTACGATTTTTTATAAATCATTTTCGGATTTATTTACAGCGACGTCATTCATTTCGTGCAATATTTTACACTCTGTAAAAAAGATTATACAGAAATAAGAAATACCCCTCCAAGATGCTCTATTAAACAAAAAGTCTGTGGTGAAAAGTCGTTCACAAAATTGATTTTGACAGCTAAGAAATACTTTGGGTGCAATTAACACACAAAAGATCAACTCCTATTCAAAAGAATGAATGTGATTTTTATTGCGTAAACGACAGCGAATTCTATTCACACAATAGCAGAAGTGAAATAAGCGGAAAGACATCCCATTATCACAACAGACTATAACGGAACATTATTGAAAATTGAAAAGGAAAATAATAACAAATCATAAAAGAAATAAAACGATTTGGTAAATAGAAGCTAAATGGTTCTTAAAGATAAAATGTTGGCAAAAAAATATAAATATAGAAAAAAATAAGAAGGATAGAAAAAATAGGTATATGTAGCGTAATGATTTGTCAAAACCAGTTGATGTAAACCGGTGTGTCACGACACTAAAGTGTGCTACGAAAGTGCTTCATGTGTGCCGTGGAAAATCATGTGAAATATACAACTTTTTTTTTTTTTAAGTTTAATACCAAATGTTAAGATTTCATTTACCACAGCCCCTTTTTTATTATTCAGAAACCAAATCTTTTCAATCTCTTCAGATTTAGCCTAAGGAAGTAACTCTAAAGTACGTTAGATATCTTTTCAACTAAGAAAAAATTGTGGACTGAAATCTCTCATATGCACTGAATTTTTGTGTGAGCGAAAAATTGTGTTTAATTTTTTTTTTCTGTAGAAAGAATTTTGATCTTTACTAATTGCTAACACTTTTAAACTCTCGCTGGTTGACCAGTTCAAAAATTAATAACAGTTATTTATTGACTGAATTACTGACTGAATTATTCAAAATGTTGTAATTACAGTAGAACATCTTTTAACCGAAACACTTTTAACCGAAGCTCTCAGTTAAGTGAAATCCATTTTTAAAGCTTTTTTCTTTTAACTATCATATTCCTTGTGTGCAGGCGTTACCGTTTTAACATATAAATATTTTCGATCCCCTTTATTAGATTTCCTTTGAATTTAACTGGAGCTTCCGTAAGCTGATGAATGGAACGAAAAAAACGAACAAATTAGGAATTCTAAAGCTTTTTAATGTTTCGCAAAAGTTTGGCATGGCTGGAGCAGCTTAAAGACTGCGGTACTGGTGAGCTAAAAATATTAAAAAATCCGTAATAGAGCTTCAAAGCAAACGCAATCAAAACTGCGACAAACAAATTATTTTTTCAAACCCTTGTGATATATGTAAAAGGAACCTAAATTCAAAATTAAAATTCTGGTAATTTATTCTTATTTCTATTTTGCTACTGCTTTACTTTTTATTAAGCACTTGTTACCACAATAATAAATATTGCATATATTTCTCCTTAATCTTATAATTGAAGTATTCTCGATTTTCCGAAAGAGGGTAGGTCCCAATTACTTCGGATGATCGAGGTTATACTGTATTATTATCATTTTAAGTAATGTGATTTTTTAATAATTTTAATCTATGTCGAATTCAAATCGCGTTTTTGTGTTTAAAAAACTCACTAACTCGTTAAAAAGTGATTTTTGGAATATATTTAAATTACTTTTCTAAAACAACAATTGATTTTATTAATTAATAATTTTTTTTTTGTAATATTCTGCTATAATAAATTCAATACACGGTCATACTTTCGGTTAATTTAAAATTTAAAAGCTACCTTTAGTTGCATATTTCTTGATAAAAAGGAGATGATCCACTGATAAAAAATAAATGTTTAGAAATACTAATGTAAAACAAAAGACATGGGAGCGCAAAGTAATAACATTGATATTAGTGTTATGTTTCTGAAATTGCTATATTTAGCATTATTGTACAACTTTCTATCATAATTATGCTATATCATATGATAAAAAATAAACTTTAGATAACCTACGTTCATGAATTATAGTAATGGACTTATTCAAAAGGAGTGTAGAAAAGAAATTGCCATCACATACACTGTAAAAAAGAAAACATGTAAATCTACAAAACTAGTTTTTGTAAAAGCTTCGGAAATCTGAATGCTTATGAAAATGTTATTGGTAAACGGAGATAATTACATGAATTCCTTTTTTTTACAGTTACATGAAAAGTTCTAGGCTTCCCAGTTTCCAAAAAAATTCTTTGTAACCTTACACTTTTTTTTTGTTTTATCGCGCAAACATGTGTCTGTTACATGAATTTCTTTTGTTGCAGTTACATAAAAAGTTCTATGCATCCCAGTTAAAAAAAAAAAAAAAATAGTAACCTTACATTTTTTTTTTGTATTACAGTGCAAACGTGTTTGTTACATGAATTCATTTTGTTACAGTTACATAAAAAGTTCTAGAGGCATCCCTGTTTCCTAGAAAAATCTTAATAACCTTTCAGATTTTTTTACGGTTTATGAATTAATTCTTCACAACTTTAGAATTTTATGAAGCCCTCCCCATATTGAAATAAGTATTAATTTATAAGATTTAACTGTAACCGTTTTAAGGCGGTGTAATATTTAACATTGAAAATTCTTCGTTTACTCGTCTAATGTTTCAGAATCAAATAAGAAGCTTTTTTATTTCAAAATTTTTGAAAGTCCTTAAACTGAGAAACATATTTCTATAAAATTATGTTGAGTATTAAAAGTTTACAGTAAAGATTCATAGATGTCGGTTTAAAATTTCTAGCAGCAAATAAATTATATGCAAAGCGTTTTAGATTCTTTCATCGCTAAAAGGAATTTGTACTTTATTTAGACTATTTACAACAAATCATACTTGAAATTGGAGGTAGACTAACCTAGATTTTCTTACAAATGCTCAATATGGTCACCTTCAGTAATCCGGACCGCATCCAACCTAAAGTCAAATTTTCCTACAGTTTGGTTAACAAATCCGGAGTAATGGAAAATATAGTCTTTTTAATTTTGTGTCTCAACTCTGGCAAATCATTAGGTAGAGGGAACGTCGACACGATCTTTTATAAAGCCCGAAATGAAAAGATCGCATGAAGTTATATCCGGAAGTATACGCTTTTAAATCTTCAACCCAGCAATAACACTTTACGCTCAGGAGTCGCCATTTTACATATGGGACATTGCAAGCTAGTACATAACAAAACAATACTCATGCATGTGCTTCTCTAAATCTGTTTCAGTTACTCTTTATTTGTGACCAAGAACCAACAGTATACAAAGCTTACTGTTGATACGACTAACCCCTATCCGCCGATCAAAAGTACAAAATTGTAATGTTTCTTTCTCAGTAATTTATAAAAAATGGTTAAAAAAGTTATTTTTTACATCATGATATAAAAAAATGTATTACGTATAGGCATACAAACCTTGAGAATATTAATCATAACTGAATTTTTCAAAACTGAATTTCACCTGTAGAATTATATTAATCTAAATAATGGTTTTGTTGCAGTAAGTAAGTAAGTAAGCACCCACCCTGGGAACCCGCTTTTGGCTTATGGTTAGGTGTAACCCCCAAGCCCAGGGCAGGGAAAAGTTTTACTACCTGCGGAAACAAGCCCAGAACCCCAGTCTCCGGGAAAGAAGACTTCAGAACGACCCGCCTGACACGCCGAAGAGAGCACAAGAGGCAAGTGCCGTGTCCCCGGACCGCCTGTGAAAATTTATTATTATTTAAGATGGCGATTCTTTACCAATCAAAACCTACAGCTTAATGAACTGATATATCGGTTCGCAGCAGTGAGAAGGTTAAATTTATACGTTCATGGAACATTTTTTAATGGCCACCCTGTATATTAGTCATTGATGATTTATGGGAAATCAATTTAAAAATCTTATACTTTTACTTTATAACTACTATTCTGCTAAATAAATGTTTATCGCGATTACACATGTAGTTAATGAAAATAAATTTTGAAATAATCAAAATCAATGTATAAATCAAGTGTATGTTTCTAACTATTTTTGTTACATTTTTGTACGTACAAATGGAAGTTATGGTCAAATTCAAAGACTTTTTTTGTTACTTTTTTCCTAATTTTTCGTCACATTATCTCTAATGAATGTCAAACTGAATCTTTCGTCCTACAATAATTACTGAGTAACAAAATTTTTAGAAATTCACAAGATTTCGTTTTGTTATTTACACTACACTTTTAAGTTGTCTCTTCTTAAGAGTGGTTTAAACTTATGATAAATTTAATTTACTTAACTTAAAGTAAATTAAAGATCTATCGCAGGGTTACAAAAATTTTGACAATTCCATTCCACATAATATTGTCACATATTTCATTCTCTTTTTTAGGGTTCTGTACTTAAAAAGTAAAAACGGAACCATTATAAGATCACTCCTGCGTCTGTCTGTCACAGCCATTTTACTCGTAAACTATGGAACGTGGAAAGTTCAAATTCGGGGAAGTAATAAAGACCATTGACCCACATATTTTCAGATTAATAAACATTCATAAATATATTTAGTAAAAAAGTAGAGGGGCTAATTATGCTACTTGAAAAAAAAATATTTTCTTTATATATTATCTGGGGTATCCTGTGAAAGCTGTTGTAACGCTGAACTCAAAAATACATTCCTTTTAATTTTAGGTATTATATTTTCAAAGATATTGTTGAAAATATAGCGCAAAAATACGTCCCCACCCGAATCTACTGAAACTGAAATTATGAAAAAATTAGAGGTAGTAGACGTTAATATAAACCTTGCCGGAAAATTATAGCGATTACCCTAGGTCACATAGATTTGAGTAATTAGCATTTTTCTGTTATACACAAATTTCGATTTACGGGCATTCAGAAAAATTGTTGAGCATCACTGAATATACCTATCGTTGCAGAAGAATAAAAGCATTGTTGATAATGATTTTCGAAAAAAATCATCGGTAATAGCCGGTATATTAAGCCTTAAAGGTACGGTCAGTTTGGACATACACAAGGACAAGAGCGGCGTACTCTATGCCTAGTTAACAACTTTTAATGATATATATGTGAAATGTAATGTCCAGTAACAGTATAAAAGCAATAAACGTCAAATTGTTAAAAACATACTAATTTAAGGGGTCTCGGGACTCTAAAAGTGGAAAAAATGAAAACAAGATCATTTTCAACATTTAATGTCTTAAAATATATATGATTTTAAAACACAATTTTAATTGGGATGAAAGATATAGTATGTTCCTTCGTTTCATGTATTTAAAAAATTACAAGATACAGAATTAGTATTTATAGGGGGCTCAAAACTGTTAGACATTTGTCGAACAAAAAATTGGCATAGCAATTTACGCGCAGGATTGCAAAATAAATATTGCAACTAGAATGAAAATTTTGGTGCTTACTTATACTTCAGATTGTAATAATTTCCCTGAACTTAAATAAATTTGTATTTAAAGCATTTTTAAATTTTTAATGCAATGTTGCATTTAGCTAATAGAAAATTTTGAAAATTTCAACAGTAAAATCACCTAAAAAAATATTTTTTTGAACAATAAAACGAAAATTTTAGGTTCAATTTATACAGACTAATATGAAATATATGTTTTGAAAGTTTCATGAAAAAATATTCAGAAGTTTTTGAGGTATCCTGCGCGTTATGCCCCCAAAACGCCATTTGGAAAATAATAACTTTAAAGTTTCGAAAACGCCGCTTCAGCTATTCAGCGGGTATAATTCTAAAAGCCAAAACTTCTGTTCTAATGGGAATTTCAAGGAAACAATTATGTCAAAATGTTGAGAAAAGATAGGAGTTTTACATATAAAAAAAATAAAATTTCTTAAATTTTGAAGCTTTAAGAGTCCTGCGACCACTTAATCCTTTCCGGCATGGAGTAATTCTATTTATAAACTTATGAAATAATGAACTGACACCAGAATTTATAAACGAATTTATTAGAAAATGTGAACTTGCTTATTTTCACGTACATGATAAAAGGAAAATTTTAATTAAATATTCTTGGTGCCGTTTGCCTGTTTTGGAATTAAAATTAGGTGTCCGTTTTTTAAGGGCATCGCCCTTGAAATATTTAATTAGAATGAATCGCACAAATACTGTTGGATTCGCGATAGTTTGCATTGATTGTATCTCTCAATACGCCTCGAGTGACTTTAAAAGTTAATTAAATACCTATCTGGAAAAACGCGGCACTGACCAAGGCGGCGTTGCAGCTTTAAGACCGCAATTTGAAGCCCGCTTAGCACAATGCCAAATTTAAACTTTGAACAAAGGTTTTGTTTTAGCTACACTGTAGAAATAAAGGTTATTACTACGCTGAATTTAGTTTCATGAAATGCCAAAGGAAATTTAACTATGCACTGCTTTTATTGTCAGTACCGAATAAAGCTCATCATAAACAGATTAGTATAATATTAAAAAAGGGTTATACGAACCCTAGTAGCATCGACAGATCGTATTTTTCTCGGCCTTTCATCAATTCCTCGAAATGTGCTCGAGTAATAACACAGGTATATCCCTGCGAGCAGTACCTGAGAACCGGTTTTCGATGGGCACAATTTCCTCGGTTAAAAGGTATCATTATGAGCATAATTACCGAGGAAAATGTGCTAATCGCATAGTCATGTGCAACAGATAATGGCCCGATATCAAATCACGGTGAAATATGCTAGAAAACGCAGTTTTTCTGGAAGCGTGAATCTGATTGGTTGAAACACGAGAGCTACGAAGATCCCGGATGAAGACGATGTTGTTGTTGACGGCCGTTCGCGAGGAAGAAGGAAGCGGTCGCCATTGCTACACCGCATTATCCGTGGAATAAATACATTTTTTCCGGAAATATGTAAGTACCTATTTCATTCTTTCTGATGTTATTACCTTTTTTCATTTGACAATGCTTCTGATTTACACACGTTTTCTCGTGCTCTTGATTGTAATGCACCTTTTTTAATAGTCTGTGTAATTGTTTATATTTAATCTTATATGACAACAAAGCGCAATTTAAAACTGAAAAAAAAAATTGATTTCATTTCTGATTTTTGGATTTCGGAGCTTGGCAAGTCTGTATGTAGTAGGGTGTCAACGATTTAAATCAGCGATTTAAATCATGATTTTAATCAAGTGATTTTTTAAAAAAAATCATTGATTAAAATCAAAAAAATTCTAAATGTTTAAAATGACGTAAAAAGTATTCAAATCTAAGATGAACATAATTTGGAAAGTTTCTACAGGTATTGTGACTTATGAATACACAAAACAAAGCTTTAAATAATTGTTTCTAAGCATAATTCCTGAGTATTGTGAAATTTTAAGTACAGTAAGTTTGTAAAAAGCATGGTTTTTATCTAACAAACATAAAAAGCATTTAATTTAAAAATGATATTTCAATCTAATATAATTTACAATGCCATAATTTCCTTTTAATAATCAAGTTATTCATTCTTTTATACTATACAATAAACATAGCAATAGAGTGTCAATGATTTTAATCAATTGATTTGAATCAGATGATAAAATCACATATTTTCTGATTTTTTAAAATAGTGTGAAAAAGCATTATAATCAGTAATGAAAATGATCACTAAATCACTTGTAAAAAATGTAATATTTGTTATTGTTAATTATAAAAATATTAAACTGTGTAAAAAGAAGTATTATACATTTAAAAAAAAAAACATCTAACTAAATGTTAAATAACTTCAAAACATTATAATATTTAGTAGCTATTCAAATATTTTAATGTTATGGGGAAAAAATCCGATTTAAGTTTCAAAAATACAATTTTTGTAATCTATTTTTAAATTATGTGTGAATTTGCTGTATACATTGCTACAATTTTTGATCGATTTGATATACATACGCTTTAGAACCTGTGTAAAATTACTGGCTGCTTTATGTATTTATCAAACTATTATTTATCACCTTTTTTCAATCACTTTTTCAAAAATGTAGATTGTGTTCTTAAAAAGTTAATTGTTTAATAATTACAAAATTTAATCTGTATCATCAATTTAAAATTAAATGCAATTTATCAATAACTTTAAAATGTAAGCAGTATTTAATATTGGTTTACACCTAATTATTACAAAATATTAATGCACATAATGTTGTATGTTACTAAAGAAATTTTTAATTTGCAGTTTTTTGTAAATTCTATAATTGCATAATTAAAATTTTATTAATTAAAGCAAAAAAACATAGATTATGTTAGTAACTGAAGGGTTGTTCATTTTTGAAATGCTTAATTCTTGGTAAATGTTTAATATTTTAACACAGGGAAAAAAATAAAAATTAAATCTGATTTAAATTAAAAAAATCTGATTTTTTAAAAAAAATCGGTACAGATGTCATATTTGCCCCATATTGGCGCGATTGTTTTCGCTTGCCAATTTGGCGAAAACATCAACAGCATAAACAACATAATCCGGGTTACCACATCAAGCACTTTGGCGCAAGTTAAGTACCTGTTGCCTATATGATATTGGCGACAGAAAAAAATCGCGCCAATATGGGGCGAATATGACATCTGTTCCAAAAAATCATGATTTTTTTACACCCTAGTATGTAGTAGTATTTTGTTTCTGAAACCAAGCAGTCTGGCAGCCAAAATCCAAAATGCTTTAGTATCATTCAGTCAAGATTTAAGCATACTAAACAAAAAACATCTTTTAACGCTTTCGTTTATTAACACACAAAACAACCCCTACTGCTGGGATATTTAAAAAGAAAAAAAAAACAGGCAGAGGGGGGGGTGATATTAAAATACAAAAAAGTTCATAAAATACTCTTATTTTTATCGCTTATGATAAAAAATAAATTTTTGCAGGGTTCGCAAATATCAAAACAGCGGTAGAAATGATTAAAAAAAAGTCACTGGTCCCAAGGACCAGTAAACATCAGAGTTTACTGGTCGGTAGACATCGTCACTGGCCCTCTACATAAAATTATATTAAGTACTTTTAACCCTTTGAGTGACACCCCCCCCCCCCTCGCCTCGTCCGAGAATATAAACCAAACTTCCTTTCAGTTACCCAAAATTTTCGGCATAATAAAATGTAAAATTATAATTTGCTAATAATTAAATAAGTAGTACATTAACAAAAACTGAAATTATTAATTATGTATTTTATTTTCGTTTACTTATTTTAACTAACTAAGTTTTTATGCTTATTGTAATGTTTGGTTGCGGTTTTTGTCAGGGATGGGGTAATTTAAGTTTACCTGTCAGAGAGGGAAAAAAGTTACTTGCTTCATCGGAATGTTAAAAGACATATTGAATAGATTTTTTTTTTAACCAAAATTTTTCTAATTTACCAATGTTTTTGAAGACAAAATAATATTTTGTATTTATCGCTAATGCTGCGTGGGGACAAGCATTAACAAATGTTATTAAATACAAGAATATTGTTTTGAATTTTTGCTTTATGGGCATGCAGTGCTCATACATCCAGTATTTTTTACTTACTGCACATGCATGCACAAAATTTTTTGTTTATTTTATTACTATTTGCTTTTTACAAATTCCCTTTCCCCTCTCTTTTTTTAGAAATAACGTTTGGAAAATTTTGGTATTTTGTTTTGAAAACATCATTGTTTTTTATTGGGCTCAGATCAATTTTAATATTTATATGAATCTCAGAATCATTATCATTACAAAATTTTATACTATTTGCTTTTTACAAATTTCTCCCCCCCCCCCCCCATCTCTCTCTCTCTCCTTTTTCATAAATAACATTTGGAGAACTTTGATATTTTGTTTGTAAAAGCATGTTAAAAGATAGATTGAATATATCTTTTTTTTTTTTTTTTTTTTTAACCAAAATTTTTCTAATTTACCGATGTTTTTGAAGACAAAATAATATTTTGTATTTATCGCTAATGCTGCTTGGGGACAAGTATTATAACAAATGTTATTAAATACCAGAATATTGTTTTGAATTTTTAATCTTATCATCTGTTAACCTTATGTTAATTTTTATAATGAAATTGAATGAGTTTTTGTATATCCCTTGCATATTCTCCCTTGATCGTCTGTCATCTTTTTTGTTATGACCGACATTTTTTTAGCGATTTTGCAACCCTGACTATTTTCAGCGGTAGAATTGATTTAAAAAAAAATCACTGATCACAAGGAACAGTAAACATCAGAGTTTACTGGTCCGCAGACATCGTCACTGGCCCGCTACATAAAATTATATAAGTACCTTAACCCTTTGAGTGACACCCCCCCCCCCTCTCCTCCTCCGAGAATATAAATTAAACTTCCTTTCAGTTACCCAAAATTTTCGGCATAATAAAATGTAAAATTATATTTTGTTAAAAATTAAATAGTACATAAACAAAAACTGAAATTATTATGTTTTTTATTTCCGTCTATTTATTTTAACTAAGTTTTTATGCAAATTTTATGCTTATTGTAATGTTTGGTTGCAGTTTTCTCAGGGATGGGAAAATTTACGTTTACCTGTCAGAAAGGGGGAAAAGTTACTGTTATTTACTGGTCCTTCGGACCACTAAATTTTTTAAATTAGTGGTCCAATTGAATTTTTAGTGGTCTCGGACCAGCGGACCACCAAGGATTTCGAATGCTGCAAAATAGTCAAATACTTATTGCTGATTATAAATATTTTGAGATTTAATATAAATTGGAAACTAAAATATATTGCACCTAAAAAGAACACAATCTTTTTCTTTCTATTTACACCAAAATTGACAGTCAACTAATTGAAAACAGAAACAATTTGCTTTTCACAAAAAACAAACATTCACTATCAAGGGAATTTTTATACACAGAACAAAATATATTTTTTACTGAAGAATTTGAATGCAAATGTTAGCATGCCTGTATTTTTATTGCCTAACCTTTTTAAACTAAATTAAATGAAAACCAGAAAATATTCTTTCTAATGAAACTATAAGTAACTCATTGTCTTCTAAATTAGGCAGTTTATAAATTAATATTGCTCCACATAAATATTCGTTCTACATTTACAAATCAACATTCAGAATCCTTGGTGTTCTGCTGGTCCGCGACCACTGAAAATTCAACCTGACCACTAAGGGACAGTCCATAAATGATGTCACACTTTTTGCCCCCCCCCCCCCTTTGTCACACTTCACCTTACCTCTTGCCCTCCCCTCTTGTCGCATGTCATGCTATATTACATAACATATACTTGCAGTTCAGAAACAAAGCACTGCTTTATAGATCATATTTAAAATTTTAACTTTATAATTAAACTTTCATATTAACTTTAACTATTTGTTTTCACGACATTTGTGAGCATAACTATAAAATATGATTTGTGTATTTATTTTGTATGAAATAATATTAAGGTTTACGACAAAAAACATAAATTAATATGCAATAGTCATAAAATATTAATATGAAAGAGCATTTGAAAACAGTAGTATTTTGGAATTTGAAATGGAATTTAATATATTTGGCTTTAAATCTTATCCTTTAGTGTTGACTCTAGAAAAAAAGGGCCGCCGGGCGGTAATTTTTTAAAAAGGGAACACTATTCTAAAAAAAGGGAACGCTATCTAAAAAAGGGTACATTTCCTCAAAAAGGAAACATTGTTCTAAAAAAAGCACTTTTTTTTTTTCAAAAAAGGGACACTTAAACCTTGTTCACAAAAATATTTTGAACTGGTTTGTTTAGAGAGCCTAGAATTTGTGATATTTTTTCGGGATCAATTGGATTGCCACGAGGCACATAGGAAATGTTGAAAAGGGCAGCTGGGCGTATCGGGAGGGTTTAAAAGAGCTGCCGGGCGCAAAAAAGAAATAAAAGGGCCGCCTAGCGCTGCGCCCTGCTAAAAAGCGGCTTAGAGTCAACTCAATACTATCCTTACTTTATGAGTATAAAATACTTTCAAGGATCGATGCAGGTTTTTATTCTTGGGGCCCATTTTGTGAAAAGTAAGTTATTTTTGTGAATTTTATAATATTTTTGTGAAAAATAGCATTTTGTAACGAAAGTGGAAATCCAGTTACTCATTCGAACCAAGAATTTATAAACAAAAACTTCTTTAAATCCCCTTGCTAAATTTTTTGTTTTTCGTGATCTGGTTTTATTTACAAATTACACATTTTAAAACAGTTTTTATGAAAAAGAATGTTATGAAAGAGGCCTGTTTATTAAAAGGAATTTTGTGAAGGGGCCTATTTTATTAAATAGATTTTTGTGAAAGGGCCCTAAATAGGCCCCAAATTTTGCATGGATCGACCCCTGATTTTAATTTCAAAATAACTTCAAAATTTAATCTGCTGATTTTTAATGCTTTTATTTTAACCAAAATGTGTGATGTCACATTTCTTCTTACCCCCTCCCATCCCCTTGTCACAATTTCACGAACCCTACTCCAAGCATGACATTAGTTGTGGGCAACACCTAATTTGAAAAATTTAGTTGTCCGCAGAACCAGTAACTTTTCTGCCCTTCCGATCGCAAATCACAATTTTATTTTATTTTTAACAAATTAAAATTTCACATTTTATTAATGCTGAAAATTTTGGATAACTGAAAAGTGAGTTTGGTTTATATTCTGGGGAGGGGAGAGGGCTCAAAGGGTTAAAGGTGCTTAATAGAATTTTATGTTGTGGACCAGTAAATTCTAATGTTTGAGTCCTTGAGACCAGTGACTTTTTATTAATCAGTTCTGACACAGCAAATTTAGCTCGAAACATAAAGATTGGGGGATATATATATAATAATAGAAATAAGCAAAAAAAAAAAAAAATGCAATTTTGTACCAATCATTCTGACAGTCATAGTTTGGTTATCTTCACTGCAGTCTTGATTGGTTGTTGCCATACTTTCTTAGCAATCTTCTATAATTAGAATGCACAGACAAGATATTTGACTGTGGTCCAAAAATGATAAACATGTAACAAATGTGACCATATTACACTTATAAACTTTATGGTCTTAAATCACATTGTTTGGCGACTTTTTTTTCTTTTTTTTTCTTTTTTTTAATATAATATATAAGTGAACTATTAAATACAGTCAACTCTGTGAAATCCGCTGATGTATAATCCGCCAATGTCTATTATCCGGACTACATGTTGGAATGTAAACAATGAAAATTCCATTAACAGTTAAACTCTTAGATAAAGTTAAATTTGGTATTTTTTTTTCATAAGTTATCAATTCTCCAATGAATAAATATTTAAATATAAATTGGACATAAATGTTTAAATTTCCCAGGGCAACAAAATTTTATCTCAGAGCAAAAAGTAATGATTGTTCATAGACTATAGAAAAAAATTATTGACAACAAAGCAAAACTGAAATTACCATTATGTTGTGTCAACGTTTAAAAAAATTAATACAATTAGTAAAATAATAATGCATTATGTTTTTCTTTTACATTGTAATTATAATTTGTGTGCAGTTGTTTCTAATTGTTTCAAAACCCTCTGTCCCTAAGTGTGCAGATTTCACAGAGTCGACTGTATATAATTTTATTTTTATTTTATGAAAATCAAAAGGGTTTTGTCGTAAAGATGAAAATAAGCACTCGCCACCCGGTGATTGAACTTGAAAGACTGGCGACTAAAAATATGGAAGGAACCGGTGCAGGATTTTGTAAAAAAAAAAAAAAAAAAACTCAAATTTCATCAAAAAATCATGAAAAATGCCGCTAATTTTGTCAAGAGATCGCGAAAGAAGCGTAAATTTCGTCAAAGGGTCGCTAAAAACTCGAATTTCGTCGAAGGATCGTGAGAACTCAAATTTCTTCGAAGGATCACAAAAACTCAATTTCTTTGAAGGATTGTGAAAACTCAATTTCTTCGTAGGATCACGAAAACTCCAATTTCTTGGAAGGATTGCGAAAACTCAATTTCTTCGAAGGTTCGCGAAAACTCCAATTTCTTCGAAGCATTGTGAAAACTCTCATTTCTTCGAAGCATCATGAAAACTCTCGTTTCTTCCAAGGATCGTAAAAACTCTCATTTCTTCGAAGGATCGTGAAAACTCGCATTTCTTCGAAGGATCGTGAAAACTCGCATTTCTTCGAAGGATCGTGAAAACTCGCATTTCTTCGAAGGATCGTGAAAACTCGCATTTCTTCGAAGGATCGTGAAAACTCGCATTTCTTCGAAGGATCGTGAAAACTCGCATTTCTTCGAAGAATTGTGAAAACTCTCATTTCTTCGAAGGATCGTGAAAACTTGCATTTCTTCGAAGGATCGTGAAAACTCGCATTTCTTCGAAGGATCGTGAAAACTCGCATTTCTTCGAAGGATCGTGAAAACTCGCATTTCTTCGAAGGATCGTGAAAACTCGCATTTCTTCGAAGGATCGTGAAAACTCGCATTTCTTCGAAGAATTGTGAAAACTCTCATTTCTTCGAAGGATCGTGAAAACTCTCATTTCTTTGAAGGATCGCGAAAACTCCAATTTCTTCGAAGGATCGTGAAAACTCTCATTTCTTCGAAGGATCGTGAAAACTCTCATTTCTTCGAAGGATCGTAAAAACTCCAATTTCTTCGAAGGATCGTGAAAACTCCAATTTCTTCGAAGGATCGTGAAAACTCCAATTTCTTCGAAGGATCGTGAAAACTCCAATTTCTTCGAAGGATCGTGAAGACTCCAATTTCTTCGAAGGATCGTGAAAACTCAATTTCTTTGAAGGATCGCTAAAACTCAATTTCTTCGTAGGATCACAAAAACTCCAATTTCTTGGAAGGATTGCGAAAACTCAATTTCTTCGAAGGTTCGCGAAAACTCCAATTTCTTCGAAGGATCGCAAAACTCCAATTTCTTCGAAGGATCGCAAAAACTCCAATTTCTTCGAAGGATCGCGAAAACTCCAATTTCTTCGAAGGATCGCGAAAACTCCAATTTCTTCGAAGGATCGCGAAAACTCCAATTTCTTCGAAGGATCAGGAAAACTCAAATTTCGTCGAATGGCTGCTGAAAAATCGTGAATTTCATCGAAGGATCATGGGGGGGGGGGATGCAAATTTCATCATAGGGCACGGAAAAGTTCAAATTTTGTGAATGGTTCGCAGAAAAGACTAGAACGGGCTCTGTGACAGACTGACAGAGGAGCAAGACGAATAGGGTTTCATCAGATGAACGAAACCCTAAAAATTGAATTTCAAGCCCTGTCTTCAGAGGTTATAAAATTTTTGAGACGATTGATAAATCCTGCCATTTCATTTTACGATTGATTGACAAAATTTACTCTGTTTTTCCTCTGTTGAATTGAAAAATTGCATGTTTTTTTTTCTGAGATGAGTAGACAATTTGATATTTTTTCCCATTAATCGATCACAATTAAAAGATTTCGCAGTTTTTTTCTTGTGTGGAGTTGACATATTTCTTGATTTCCCCCCCCCCCCTCCTCTTTACAATCAATTAACAAATTTTGCATTTCCCTTGCCTATTCGATGAATTTAGCTGGGTTTTTTTCTCCTTTGGCCAATTAGTGAAATTCAGATTTTTTTTTTTTTTTTTTTTTTGCAGCTGATTGATGTATTTTTCGATTTAAATAAAAGGGTGAATCAAAAAAAGCAGTAAGGACCCCTGGGTGCATAAAGTAGTTAGTAGTAGGGCCGCCGGTCTTTATGCCCTGACAAATAAGCCCATAGTCAATACTATTTTTACATTACCAAAATTCCTTTTTAGGTGCATTCGTAATTATATAAATATGTAGCTATAGTTGTCATTCAGTCAGTACGTCTGTCTGTCTGTCACTCTGCATATAACTGAGGAAAAACTACCCAACCGAATGTTCTGAAATTTTAAATATATAATTATTGCAATATTTTGTTGAGTCATTTCAAATTTTATGAAAATCAGATCTATAGTTTAATGACAGGTATAGTCTAAAGTTTTCCATTACATTACGGCCAATGGGAAAAAAAAATTCAAGTGCATTTTAATGATGTTACAGCCAACAGAATGAAATGGATATGCACTTATTGAACCATACTAAAATATACATTCAGTGAGTACAATATGCGGTGCAAAAAATATTTATAAAACTAGCTATAGTACGAACGCACCTCATTAGCTACGTTTGACGTGCAATTTCCAACTTGTTTTTGTGTATCAGTACTTTAATGAAATCCAATATTTTTTTTTACATTTCAATTACTTTTTTTTTTTTTTTAATCCTTAGGATATACCTAGAATTCCTGAGAGTCCACTCTGAGAATGCAAACAGTGTTCCCCTTGCAGCGTGACTTTTTAGAGAAATCTGTTTAACGGTAATTATAATTATGTTTATGCTAAAGAAACTACTTTTTGCAGTAGATGCTGCTTAATGTGATTATGTGTAATATCAGCCTGTTAGTGTTTTCAAAATCATCATGTCTCGATCTAACGCATCATGCTAAAAGCATCGCTTTGTGTGAAAAATATTTTGAATTATATTAAGAATTATATAAAAAAATTCAGTTGTAGTTGGTTCAATATATTCTTAATGCAGCAAACCAGTCCCATGAGATACAAATGTACTTTTTAAATTAACTTAATTTTTTATATATATATTTTGCTAAATCATACTTAATTAATGCAAAATTATACCCAGGTTTCACTGATAAATGTATATGTATTATGTAGAAGTTTAAAGTGTTCTGCAAAAAAACTCAATAAAGTCCCCCCCCACCCCCTTTTTTTTTAAGAAAACCCCGAGTTTTAGACCAGTGTGCTGGGTGTTTTAAAACCCTGTATATTGTTATCAAAAACTTGTGGTCCCGAAGTAATCACATTAAGCAGCATCTAGACTATACAGTGAAACCCCCGATCTATCGTTCCAGCATCCATCGTTTTCCCACATTGATCGTTTTACTTCTATTGTCCCTGCACAAATTATACTTAAATAATGTTAACGAAACCCGCATTCATCGTTCGTCAAGAAATCTTTTTCCCGCATTCATCGTTGTAAAATTTTTCTCCCCACCGAAATGAAATTGAAGGTCAAGCGGATCCATATGACATACAAACTGGAATTACTTCTTTTATCCTAAAATAACTCATTTGAGCTGTTTCGGTAGGGGGGGGGGGGGCAGAGATTATCAAGAGGTCGTACATCTTCTTGATGCCAGAATAATCGATTGTTTTAAGCAATTTTACAGGAGAAAGCTAGTGAAATATCTTTGTTTCATGGAATAAGCAAAAGAACGTACTCCAAAAATAGAGCTTCTGCAGGCTATTCATTTTGTACTTTCAGCTTGGCATGGAGTAACTTTTTCATTCCATCCAGAAGTGTTTCGTGAAATGCAGTTTTTTTGCGAAAAACTCATGAAGAATGCTCAACAGAAGGGAAAGAAAATAATGAATCTGCTGACGATAATGCAAATGAAGAGTGGTTGCGTGTAAAAGAGGATGTCTCTGTTACAAAATTTAACGATATATTTCTATTGATCGAGATTTTGCGACATGTGGTGTCCTAAGCATAGAAGAAATGTGTGATGATGCAAAAAATGAAAATAATGGCGAAAAAGCAGAGGATAATGTTCATGCCGATGAAGCGAAGCCTACACCAGCGCAAAGTCTGTCTGATTTAATTACGGCATTTGAAACTATACGAACTTTTTTATATGTACATGAAATTACAGAAAATGACCAGAAATATGTTGTACATCCTGAAAATTTGTTGTTTAATTTAAAAAAATGAACGAAAAACTGAATATAAAATTACTCATTTTTAGAATAAATATCCATTTTCTACAACTTTGATTTATTTATTTTACAGTTTGGTCTGTAACAAATTAGTATTTATTAATATACTGTATACATTGCATGTATTAGTAAGTAATGCTTAAACTTTTTTTTATTTTTTTTTTATTTTTTTTTTATTTTTTTTTCGTGTTTTGACGTTAAACCACATTCATCGTTTTCCTGCATTTATCGTTTTTTCCACACACACCTTGAAAAACGATGGATCGAGGTTCTACTGTATTTAAATATTAATAAATTTGTATGTGTTCAAACTGTTCAAAGCAAAAAAGACAGTATTTATATGAAACATTTAATTATAGACTTTTTTCCATAATTGTATTAAAATATGTATTACTTTCCTTTCTCTTCAGTTTGTAGAATTTTTTTGTTGTTGGATTCGTATTGATTTTAAGCAGAAAATTCGTGTTTTGGTTGGTATAAACTGATCCATGTTAAACGTTAATGTTTTTGAGTTACCAGACGTAACTTGACGTCTCTTGCTACTTCAAAGAGTATGTTAAGTTATACACTAATGTAACAAATACTTCTTTATTATAGGGGCTATGACATAACTCAGTCATGACCGAGTTAAGATTAAGAAAGTGTGATTTCTTGGCAAATATTATAAACTGTCGTGAAACTGAAATTGCGACCAATAAAAAATGTCTAACTATATATGGCTTATTTCTTATTATATATATATATATATTGTATTAATTGTTATGTTTTATTTATGCATAAATTAAACTAATAGTTTTTTAATGTGTATATTAAATGGTATCAATATAAAACAAATAATTGTTTGTGCGTTTGATACATTGATAACTATTTTATAAAGATATTTCAATCTGTGAATGTTTTTAAAATGTAAATAAAGGTTGCCACAAAGTGATTTTGAAAATGTTGATAAATTGCCAAATAATTTTTGCAGTTGTAATTATTTATGAGTACAAAAACAACGAAGATAATGTGTCAAATGATTTCTGCCAAAATATGCCAACTGACTGTGAATCTGCAGTAACAAAATATTTTAAGCATTAAAAAGTAGAAAATATAAATAAATAAAAAATGTATTTAAAAATATTACTTTTTTATCATTTCAAATTTTCAAATAGTTTAATATTAATATAATTATGATTACACATTGAGTAAACAGTTTAGAAGAAGTGTAGTTATAATTGTTTATGAGTACAAAAACAATGAAGATAATGTGTCAAATCATTTCTTCGAAAATATGCCAACTGACTGTGAATCTGCAACAACAAAATATTTAAACACTAAAAAGTAGAAAAGATAAAAAAAATAATGTATTTAAAAATTTATATGCCAACTCATTTTATCATTTAAAATTTTCAAATGGTTTAATAAATATAATTATGATTACACATCAAGAAAACCATGTAGAAGTCTATTTTTAAGGACCATTTCATGTTTTTTATCCAAGTGTCAATCAAAAGGATGAATTTTCAATAATCGGGCCCATGCCAAATTAACGTGTTGTAATGAAAAATTTTTTTAACTACATAAACTTGCAGTTTTGAAAGGTGTGATTTTTAAAGATAAACGTTGAATGCTTAAGAATTGTTTTTTAAATTGTTGTTATTTTTTTTCACCCCTCCCTTTTTTTCCCCCTCTTCTCCCTCATGTCTGTGGAAACATAAATAATTTCGAAATTGGAAACTCCTCCTCCCCCCCCCCCCCAATTGTGAAAATTTGGATTTTTTTTTTCTCCTCAGGTTTCCAAGAATAAAAATTATACAAAATTGTATTTTTTTTTTTTGCTTGGTTTTATGCACCTTGGACCTGAAATAAAACAGATGTTGTAAAATTATCTGTGTGACTGAAAATAAAGCCAAAAATAGTAAATTTTCACTTCAATCTGCGTGCAGTCTGTCTCAAATCGAAAGGTCTGTGTGACATAAAATAACGATGGTGGTGTAAACTTTTTACAAATTTTACAGCAGTTCATTGAAATTTAATTTTTTTTTTTTTTTTGGGGGGGGGGGGGGGCGAAATTGTTTTAAGAAAAAAAGTGTCATCTTTTTTCTGAAAACTTTTATCTCTTAACTTCGGTGTAGCTCAAAGAATATATTATAATTACATATGTAAAAGGCTGATGGGCCCGCAAAATATTCTGCTATTTCCAAAAAGAAAAACATGATTGGGTGATCCATTTAAACTGTATTTTACATGTCATACTAAAAATGTTGTATATGCAACTGACAATATTGCCATCAGTTTTAATAGTTGTTGTCCCGGTAGCAGAATGTTCGAAACAGGAGACGAGCTTCGCAGATTTTCTTTTCTCTTTTGCAGATTCTTCTTCGTCAGACCTTTATTTTGCTTCATAGTATTATGTTTAGCTCTTTCTTTATTACTTAATACAAAAAGTTAATATTGTTATTAATAAAATATTTTAAAATGTCTAAAAACGTTACATGTAAGTGATTGTTTGATTAATTAACGCTTCAATTGTAAAAATATTTTACCTGCAGATTATTTTTTGTCCCTGAAGTATCTGTCACAGGCACATGGAGAATTTTCTGCTACTGGGGTTGTTGTATAATAAAAAATATCTGTTATACTACAAACTATGAATAATAACTGGTTAAATTCAGTTTTTGCGGTACTTTATTCTTTCTATGGGGGGGGGGGGGGGGGAGGATGAAATTGACCTATTTTTTCGGCTCAATGAATGGTATCCTGCCTTTAAAGAAAATTATAGAGGATTCCATGAAATCAAAACCACCTTTTCTTCATAGCAAAAAGCTGGTTTTTGTTGTTTGAAATAAGATTTTGGGTGAAATCTGTAGGGTATACTTGATAAGTACCAGGTTTCAATCTGAAGAAAATCTCCAAAATTGGCTCTTTGTAAAATGGTTATTTAAACACTGAAACTGTTTATAGAAACAAAGTGTAATTTTGTATATGAAGTCTTAATTTTTTTTTCTTTGCAAATTTGCCTGTTCCTATTTGGAAAGTTTTATGTTTGTCAATTTTAACTTGTATATAGAAAAATTAACTGAAATAACAGTAGACATTAAAGGTCTGCACAGACTAAAATTTTCAGGTCTGGCCTTAACAAATTCTATCTTGGCTTAAAATTTTTACAATTTTGCTGTTATTTCATATTGTGCAGACCCAAAAAATCCAAGATTTAAAAAAAAAAATACTAAGCTGGGGCCAAAATCCCAAATTCACCTTCAGTTTCTTTTTTGAATAAGTATTCAATCCTTTTCAAAAGATATTTTTTCTTTCTTAAAAATTTCAAAATGTACTTTTTTGAATGACCCCATATATCTCTCATTGAAATAAAATACAAGGGTACTAAATAAAGCTTACTGAAATAAACCACAGTTTTATATGTATATACACAACACATGATTATGCACAAAAATTTACTATTTTTTTCTCTTTTTGTCTAGCTTTGTGAACTGGATTTTACATCTGATGACATTCATGATATCCCCTCTCTACACTGCAGAAAATGAAATATTGTCAGCAGTTTTGTTAGCTACATTTAAGAAAAGATGGCATTCCGTCCTGATAATTTGGCTAGAACACTTCTAAAACAAGATACTTCATGTAATTACCCAGATGACAGACTTCAAATGGAAAATACAGATCAACCTTCCCTTGCGATTTTTTTTTTCCGAAGTTATTTTAAATGCATTAGTTTTTGTTTGTTCCTGTTGGAACATTAATTATAAACAGTGTAATTGATGCACTTATATATTTAAACTTACCTTGAATTTCTTTTGATGTGTATGTTATATTATGTGTTATTTAAAAATAAATAAATCTTAAATTTATATCAGAGTTAATTAAAGTTTGCTTTTGGAATTATTAGCTATATTTGAGGACATGAGTTTCAAAATTCGCCTTATCCAGAAAATCAAATTTTCAGAAATCGTGAAAAACCTCTGATCACGTTGGTCTTCATTCTAAACCAAGATTTTACAATGCCAGAAATACACAGTAAAGCTAGTGTTTTGCAGATTGTATTGTTTTCTCAATTCATGTCCACCAGTACCAGTAGAATAGAATGACAGAGAAAACTCGATTTTTTAACTTTTAGATAAGACACGTCCTCATTTAATTCTTATGCATGAATATTCAATAAATATTTTATTACTTCTACTTTTTTATGGGATGTGAATATACACAGCTACGTTTGAATCATTCTGTGACAATAAATTGCTTCAGAAACTTATTTAACTTAGAAGATTTGTGTTTAGATTTCTATGAAGAGTTACGGGAAGAAGCAACATTTTTTTTTTCTGCCATTGTTTAACCTTGATAAAATTTTCAAATAGTACATTTATATGAAATGAGCAAGTTAATTGAACAGAATTTAAGTACTTTTTGTGTACTCTAATTTCAGATGTACATAGTTTGCAGCCGATCCAATAAATTTTACATCAAGAAAGTTTCTTTAAATATGTTGCATAATATGTAGAAAATAGAAATAAGATAAATCTTATTTATTAACATTTCTGGATCTAAACATGTTTGTTTGATCAGCAGAGTATGCACTAGAAATTGGGGTATTTTATTAATGTAGTAATTAAAAAATGCAGATAGTATATGTAGATTCTTAAAACAACACTTTAAGTTTAGAAACAATAAGATAAAATAGCTAACATTAATGTGATGTTTTATGTAGGCATAGAGATATAAAACTGAAAAAAAAATGAATTAAGATAATGTATTTTTTCAGTCATCTGCCCTAATATCTAAACAGCATAGCTGCCAACTTGTACGGATTTTTCATACCACTAAAATGTAACAGAAAATTTTAGTTAATTTAATCACCGCAATTCAAGCAATTTTAACGTTTAAATAAATAAAAAAATTCTATAAAATTTTAGTGGTAAGAAAAATACGTACAAGTTGGCAGCTATGAAACAGAAACTAACAGGAGATGGATGTTGCTATTAAACAACAAAAAGTACATTCAAACCTAATTAATATGTACAGAATTAACCTGGTATACTTTTAATATGAATTGTTCCTACAATGCCTGTCAAAATTAATACAACGATTTTGTTACTAATAATATAAACTATTGATGATAACATGAGGGAAAAACTTTTAATTTGCCTTGAAATTTATGTTAACGAGGTTTGACTGTATAACTACTACAGTAGTATTTTAAATTTTGTTTCAGTCATGAAATTTATGGATTAATAAACAAAAACAGTTAAACATTTTAAATAATATCACGAGCATTAAAGCCTTTCCTTATTCCACGTTGTGTGGATTTGTTCGCATTCAACTATTGTGACCTATGCATCTGGATGCGTAAGTTTAGGTGTTGAAAATTTTTTTCCTACACTTCCAGAGAATGTTGATCCTGTGCTAATGAAGCCCAATTACATAATGAATATAAATTTATGTAAATTTTTTGAAGGAAAAAAATCATCGCAGCAGTGTTTTGGGAAAAAAATTATCAGAAAGGCTCAAAAAGTTATTTTCAAATAAATTGGACAATTAGATTGATCAATAATTATTAAAATATTAATTAAAATAGTTTTTCTATCTATTTTTCTTAAATCATATTAAAGATACAAATATTTCAGAGGGGGGAAGACCTACTTTACAGAAGTTTTCACAGACAATACAGTCTTGAAGTATCAGCGTGACATAAGATTTTTTCTTAAACATCTAGGTAGTACTAATAGAAAAGAAATTAACCGTAGACGTGAAAGTTGTGAATATTAACCCCTTGAGAGGCGATGGGATATATTTTATCTCACCTAAGTTTAATCAAGATTTGCACCGGAAACTTTTAAATAAATTTTATTTTTGTAACTTTGATGGAAAAAACTTGTAAAATTGCTTTTCCTTATTTTGAAACAAAAATTTTTAAAGATCCGGTGTGAATTTAACATTACAGGAACACAATCACTTTCTCAAGGGGTTAAATGAAATGGATTTGAATTAAAAATGGGACTTGCAAAGCTGAACCTAATTCATACATTTGTTTTAGAAATATAATCTGTTATTACGGTGTGCTTCTTCAAGAGTTTTATTTTTTACACTTTACAGATATGAATTATGAAATACTTAAGAAAAAAAAATATAAGCATACTTATTACCACCTTCCCACGTAATGAAAGAAGAAAAAAACTTTAAACCAGAAATTTTATTTAATGAAATAAAGTATATTTCAAATCACTACCACATAGAGGCAAGACACATTTAATTAAATAAATTTTCTGGTTCAAAGTATTTATTTTTGGGAAAAACGGCTTATGACAAATATGGGTATGTGTTTGGGACAGTTTGTGTGATAAAAAATGATCTTTATTTAAACGAGGAGGGTGTGAGGGCCTTTTTCTTTTGTATGCCTCTTGACAAGGATCTCCGAACAGACCTAAATTGTACCTAATTAGACACCTGAATCCCACCTTAACCCTCCCCCCTCCAAAAAATGCTTATTTAAAAATATGCACTCTTGTAAGTTATGAGTGTTTATACAATAGTATAACTTACTGAATTATTCATATGTACCTTGGTAGAAAAAAGGCCCAATGCATTTTTCATCTCTTAAAGTCGAATAAAATGAAAGAAATAACCTTTCACATTTTAAAATGAAAAATTTAAAGGGCAAAAACTTATCAAAGCAGAACAATAATTTAGAATTAACAAAATTCTTTTAAAATATTTCTATCAAACAAAATGATAAACAATAACAGTGGTAATTGTTAGTCCAATATTAATACTTAAAAAATCCCTTTTTTAAGTATTAATATTGGAAAATCCCTTTTTTAGAGCCTTTTTTTTTTTTTTTTTTTTTTTTTTTAATAAATCAGTTTGAGTTCAGCAAGCAAACTTTATTTAAAATAAAAGGCTCTAGGAAGAGGATAAATAATAGAATTTAATAGGATTATTTAAATGAAGGAGTAGTATTTGTTCAGAAATAAACTAAGAAAATATGGAACTTTAATTCAGCCCCCCTCCCCCCTCAAAAAATAAAACAAAATTTGGATATTTTTGTTTAAATATTTTGTTTCAAATGATTGTAGTAAAGCTAATAGAAATTAAAAGTGAGCATATTTAAATTTCTAACTCCTAAAATTTTAATGTATGTATATTTCGCAAAATCTGAAAATAAATATTCTGAAATCGCTTTCATTTATACACCCAACCAACCAATCTATAATTCATCGCTTTCTCATCAAAATTTGCTTGATAACTCATCTAAAAGTCATCGGACATTCATCGTCATGAAATAGTACTCCTCGGGGATTCATCATATTTTTTTCTAAAATTCATCAGGTTGCGATCATCCATAGATCTAAGGCCAATGAGACATTTCTGAGTAATTGCCGATGAAAATCATGCCCGTCCGATGAGTATTCGATAATCAGCCACTTATCGTGTAATCGGATTTTGAGGAGAGGCCATTCAAGGGCCAGACACAATTTGCTACTAGGGAATAGCTATATTTGATATTATTTAGGTTCCATATCTCTTTGAACTTTCATGGTATACCCATTTACACTTTTCTAATATATACAGTTATACCCAACCCTACGTTGTATAGTTTTTTACAAAATCTTAGTATTCTTTTAGCAATGTTTTTTTTTTTTTTTTTTTTTTTTTTTTTTTTTTTTTTTTTTTTTTTTTTTTATAATACAATTACAAATTCATATATTTATTCTACGGAACCCTCTATGCGCGAGTAATGCTCGCACTTGACCGTTTATTTATAACTGGTCGTGATTCAAGTGTCTCAATTTGAATTGGTTCTTTATACAGTGAACAAAGAGACTTAAATTTCATTGAGGGACACACATTGAGGGAAGAATTGGCTTTTATCGGCGTTGAAGCAAGAAGAGAGCAAGACGATTTTAATTCGTAAGAGGCTTTACATCAACTTTTTAGCAATTTTGGATCCCCTTCCCCCTTACTATATCATTCTTTATCATTCCTTGATTCTCTGCTACCACTAAAGGCATCGTTATCAGTCTCTAAAAAACCTTTTTATTTTTACAATTTTTTACTTTCGTTTTGTATCCACACTTTTCACTGATATACAGATATTTAAGTATTGCGCGGCAGCGCAATACTTATTTATTTCCAGCGTCACTTCTCAATGTTAATTTAACATAGAAAAGCCTATGGAGATGATAATTTTTTCATTTTTTCTTCCCACATTTTTGTCCCTGATGCCACTCATTTTTAATTCTTTGCTAATTCTAATAATATTATAAATTCAAAGTGTAAAAACATTTGCCAGACGTCAGGATCAAAATGTATCATAAAATGCCTTTGCATATATTTGGATTATAATCTAGAGAGTAACATGGGCTAAGTTTTATTTACATTATTCAAATATTTTTTTTAATAATTCCAAATTACGCTTATTTCATTGAGAATCAACGGACATTTTCTAATAAAATGTAACATTTTTCCTTCTTTGTTGTAAATAATTCAAAAACCGTATTAATAATTTGCCTATTTTTAGTTGAATGATTTTCACGTGAAACATGAAATTGAAAGGTTTTTTTTTTTTTTTTTTTTTTTTTTTTTTTTTTTTTTTTTAAAGAATTAAAAAGAAGATGAATATGACGTCATAGTGGGAGAAAAATGACATTTTCAAGCAGATTTTTTAAGTTCAAATTGTAATTTTTTGACCAAACTACAACAACCTGCATTACTGCGCTGGTGAAACATTTTGAATTATACATAGGTAAATTGCATCACACATTTTGATGCGATATCGCACAAATCAAAGCCTGATGATGACACCCTCCATTAATTTTGAAATGTGTTTGTCTGAATGCAGTAGTTATTAAAAAACTTGACATATTAAAAAACCTAATTTGCAGAACAAATTAAAAAAAAAAAAATTATTTCCTAAATTGTTTAAGCCCGAGAAGGGGCAGATATTAAAATATTTCATTCAATTCGTTCTACATTTAATGTTAAATTTTGGTAACAAATAAGCTAAACCAATTGAACATTAAAAAGTAAAAATGAAATTCATACAACATAATGCTTTAAACACCTATATACTTTGATTCCGTTCAAATGAAATTGAAATAAATCTTAGACTTTTTCCATGTTTAAGTTGTAAATATTTGTACTTCAGATTTTGCATTATGTTTATGACGATTGTACATAATATGATAAGGTACATGCAAAATACAAAACTTTAAAAAAAGTCTAAGATTTATTTCGATTTCATTTGAACGGAATCTAAGTATATAGGTGTTTAATGCATTATGTTGTATGAATTTCATTTTTACTTTTTAATGTTATTATTAGTTTTACTTTTTAATGTACTTATTTGTTACAAAAATTTAACATTAAATGTAGAACGAATTGAATGAAATATCTTAATATCTGCCCCTTCTCGGGCTTAAACAATTTAGGAAATAATTTTTTTTTTAATTTGTTCTGCAAATTAGGTTTTTGTTTAATTATTATGCATTTATTATCCGCATACTTTACTGATTTAAATGAAAAGAAGAAGTTAATAAAATATCACTACTATATATAAAATAACATTATATCAAATAACACTTTAAAGAAATATTTACTATTTAAAAGTATTTTATACTAGCTTTTTGTTATATATTGCATTCAGCAGTAATATAATTTTCATGCATTCTCTCCTTGCACGGGGGAAAGCAGAACTTCTTATAAAACAGACGGACAACATAGTTCCTCATTTTGTACCAGTAAACATAGCGAATATCATTTTGAACCTACTTTTTCTAACAACACATTATGCACGCATATGACAGGAGATTAGGAATGGCGATCGTTGGGTTATTCTATATTTTGGAATGAAATAATTTTATAATCATTTAATGGTTTTAATAATAGCTTTGTACTTTCATAAAAATATATAACAGACTTAAAAAAGGATAACAGATTACATTGATATGAAGAAACAAAAAAAGAAATCTTTGGTCGGATAAAAAATGATAAATATATCAAAAGGCAAACCACCGCTCCCCTTAGAGATATCTCACGATATCAAGAGCCAGTGTCTCCTATCAAGTGCCTCCTAATGTGATAACGTTATACATTTATAGCCTTTAAGGGGGCTGTGGACAGGGAATTTTCGGAGGTGGGGATGCTGGTGGAAATCTCCAAAACCCTCCTCACAAGTTATAAATATATGTAGCCTGTAGGGCTTATGAACAGAATTGTATAAGCATATTATAAATGAGAGTTTGGTTTTTATTGTAACTGCCTAGCTTTACTTTGACCCAATTGCAGGTGTCAGCGTTGAAAATTTGATTCTTGTTATTACGATAAATTTCAGTGAACCGAGTCGTATTTATTTAAACCTATTTTGCATTATAGAAAGATAGAAGGATGTTTCTTTATAGACGTTTTGAAATATTTATTTCTGTAATTACTATAATATTGTGCTAGATGATATTGATATAGAGATATTGATATCACTACTCTAAGTACCAATATTTATTCCAATAATTGTATAATTATATGTTGCGACTATTGTGTAACAGTGCCAGACACACCTCCCTCCTAAAGTGATAAGGTTATATTTTTATAGCCCCTGAAGTAACTGTGGAAGGAGAATTTTTGGAGTTGGGGTGTTGGTGGAAACCTCCAGAACCTCCTTACTAGTTATAAATATATGTAGCGTGTGGGGCTTATGAACAGAATTGAATAAGTCTATTTTAAATGAGAGTTTGGATTTTATTGTAACTGTCCAGCTTTATTTTCAGACAATTTGAGGTGCCGGTGTTGAGATCTTTATTTTTTGTTATTACGATAAATGTCAATGTACCGAGCTGTATTTAATTAAACATATTTTGTATTATAAACTCTTGGAAGTGCGTTTCTTTATAGATGTCTTGAAATATTTATTTCTGTAATTACTATGATATTCTGTAAGTGCGGCGAAAAAGTTTATGCACAAGCTAAATGCTTTTATAAAATGAAAAATATACACGGGAATGCTTTGAAATTTTTACTGTATCTAAACATTTGCATTACAAATTCATATTTCGAATTCGGAAACAATTCATTCTAAGTAAAATAATGAATTTAAAAAAAAATCAAAATTCTGATGTCGCAAAAGTTTATGTACAAAAACGAAATATTTACATTTCGCAAAGTACAAAAGTCCTTTAGTAGCCTGTGGTGTTTCCATTGCACCTGGTGAGATCAAATACGCGAATAAACATTGATAACACGAGAGTATGGAAGGTTTTGGGAGCGAGTTTGTACCAGTTTTTCCACGATCGTTGATTTGAGCTTCTGTACCGAGTAATACTGTTTACCATTCTTGTAGACATCGCGTGAAGGATTCCCCAGATGTTCTCTATCGTATTAATATCTGGGATGAGTGCTGGCCAATTCATCACACTGATATTCTGAAGTCTAAGCCAATTTTGTGCAACGGGAAGTGAGTATCGATGCATTGTCTTGCTAAAAGGTCCAGTTGGGACCACCTAGTAGTTCCCCAAATGGTCACAACTGCTCACTCAGAGATTTGCATGCAGATACTTTTGTGAATTTTGTCTGTCATTTAGGAGGCAAAGAGACGTTTATCCATTGTAGCCAAAAGCGCCCCATACCATGAGCGAGCCACCACGTTGTTGCCTGCTGAATATCATCTTCGTATCTTTCCTCAAGGCACACAATGAAATTAAAAGACATCTGGACCATCCAAATTCAATTTTGTTTCATCAGAAAACATAACACTTAACCATTACTCACGATAATACATGTGCTGTTTTGCCCATTGAAATCTTGCTTGTTTGTGACATGTTTCAGAAAAGGTTTACGAGCCAGTTTTTTGTTTTTTGATTAATTCTCATTCGATTATTCGTCTGCGTATGGTCTCACGTGATATTTTTGATGCAAGTCGATTTTTTATCTGATTAAGAGAAAAATTGGTAGTTATAGCCAATCTTTTAAATTCTTCTATCCTCACGAAATGTGGTTTTACTTGACCTTTCGGAGCTATATGCATTTTTAATTGTTTTACACTATAAATACCCCGTTTAGACCGATTTAAAGAAATCGAAATTCATAAAACAGATATACCATCACTTCTCAGCTTCCAAACTACTACAATTTCTTAAGGCGAGAACTGAAGAGATTTCTGCATTTTGATATAACTCGTACAACGATGGCTACACATTATACTCTAGGTTAAATATCTCATCGATCCTCCACTTATCATGTTTGCAGATATTTGCATAAAAACGCGATTGTGCATAAACTTTTGCAACATCACAAAAAATGTTTTTTTGTACTTTCTAATTTTTGGACCGATGAATTTTTTCCAAATTTGAGATATATATTTATGATCATAGTATTCACTTACAATGGATATTTGAAAGCATTCCATTGTAAAATTTTATTTTTATTAAAATAGTTGCGTTGTGCTTAAACTTTTGCGCCGCACTGTAGAAGACATTGATATAGAGATATTGAGATCACTATTATAAGTTGCATTATTTATCCCAATTGTATAATTATAGGCTGTGACTTTTGTGTAACAGTGTTTTTCTGCTCCTGTGAATAACTGCGCTTTCTGTAATATTCTGAATATTAATATAGTGTGAAGTAAATAGGACTGTTTACTTATTGGTTGTCAGCACAGCTGCGAACTTTTACTCTTTTTATTATTAGTGTTTTTAAAGTAATTTTTATTTTAAGCTTATGGTGAACTTCGTCTATTATACAAAGAAAAAAATACCATTAAAATTTATCTGCAGGATAAAAAAGAAAAACATGGCAGCTACCAGTCGTGACAACGCGAAATCATAACAATTATTTTGGTGCGACTTTTCGAATATTTCTTATAGCTTTACTTGAAAGAACAATATTTTTCAATTCCAAACCTGTTTTAATTTAATTCTTACGATCATTAGAAAAGGAGTTATGGCCAATTTAATAAACATGAAGTAAAGAGTCAAAAACAGGAATTGGGTGTAGGAAGAACAGGAGAAATGATAACTATGTTTCTGTGCATATTACTGTGCATATTCTGCGCATTCTTAGCACTTACATAAAAGCACTAATAAACTTTAATTGACCTTCTAGAATAATTTTATATATAAGAAACAATATAAATATTATTTAAATGCTATTCCTGGAAAATCAATTGTTTGTTATTTGAAAGTTCAATAAACACCTTTACATAAACTTTCTTAAACATTTTTCAATGAAATTTTGTCAGATTGCTTTCTTATTACTCAATCTGTTCTGAGCTAGAATCTAAATTCTGTGCAATAATGTGATTATTTTATAGGTAGCCGAATATAAAAAAATTGTAATTTTTTAAATATATATTTTTTGACATATTTTGAAATATTTCAGTTAATTTTGAAGATATTGTAAAACTCGTAGTTCAGCACACAGTAAATGGAATAGTAGTAAGTTGTACAAAGCAAACTGAAATATATTTAGTTGAATTGAATGTACGCTGTCAGTCGTAAGCATGCAATTTTGATTAAAAAATGTAAAAAACAAAAACAACAAAATTTTTTTTTAAATGTTATGAAGATATTTTTAGTATTTTGTGTTGTTTCATTACAATTTCATTACAATGTTTCTGGATTACAATTGACCTAAAAACATGCGTATTTATTCAATATTATATATATATAATAGACGTCCTGAACATAGGTAGATACCTAAAAACATTAGCATTGTTTTGCCGGGGTATTATTGTGTTTTTTCTCTTTTTTATTTTATTTTATATATTATATAGAAAAAACGTCATTAGGATTCTCTGATTCTACAAAATGTTCTTCCTTAGTAGGAAAACAATACATGTGAACATATTACTAATTTGAAATATTTGTAACGTAATAATACTAACATTGACTAACTTTGAGCATCATTATGGAAAATTTTCTAGTGTGATTAGAGAAATGTGCATTAGAGAAATGTTCTCTTAAAAAGAAATATTGAATAAAGTATTTCAGTGATGGAACAGTATAGCAGCAAAGAATCAATTGACACCGCAAAATTTTATTAGTATTCTTCATCTAACTTCAGGACAGATTTTTTGAGGCTTTTGAAGGCGAAGAATACTATAAAAATTTAGTGGTGACAATCGCTCAACTTCGGCGCCACTGTTCCATCACTGAGTATTTGGGAAATATTATCATCACAGGAATAGTTTAAAATGCAAATTGTGTATTGTAGAATTATTGGCTAAATCGTATAAATATTTCCAATGTAGCTTCAATATTGCGAAAATGTTAGTTTTTATTTACTTTTTTATCAGTATCTATTATTCTAGTGTATATCGAGTACATAGGCTTTTACAATAGTTTTTATTAATGCCTTGTTATTTCAATATTTCCAGTGTGCTCATATTATTATTTTCTGTGTATTTCGAAGGGCAGTTTTTAAGGATAATATAATATTCAAGTATGTCACTTGTACACATTTTATTTTCTTTTATCGCATTATAAATATTATTATAAAAAATTGTCATTTTAAATAATTCTGTTATATTACAGCATATCGCTCGCCCGCAAGAAAAGTGACAGATCTCGACAGATGTAAATTTCACAGGAAAGTGAAAGGAAGATTAGCATATTTTAAGTGTTACAGTAAATTATAGCATTTAAATCTGCACACAGCAGTGAAAAGGTGCAGAAAAGCGTTAATTCTTTAAGGCTGCAAGTCACCCAGTTTCGGAATTCCTCTTGGTAAAGTTAAGTCTATGGGCGTTTGGTGCATTCTTATACTTAAAACACCTACCCAGGAAATTAATATTTTTAACTTCTTTTTTCCATGTATTCCTCTTAACGGAAGTCTCTTTTTTCATTAGTTGTCAAAATATTTCTAAAATCAATGTTTAATTTAATATTTTATTTTTTTAAAACCGACGAACTGGGAGTAAAATTTTAACACTTCATATAAAATTAAGCATTGATTTTAGAAATATTTGGACAACTCATGAAAAAAGAGACTTTCTTTAAGAGGTACACATGGAAAAGTAGCTAAAAATATTAATTTCCTGAGGAACAATTTTAAATATACAAACGCATCAAACGCCCATAGAAATGACATTACTGAGGGGAATTTGGAAGCTGAATGTCTAGCAGCCTTAAGGGGTCTCAGGACTCTTAAAGCTTTAAAATTTTCGAAAATTTAAATTTTTTTAGATGTTAAACTCCTATCTTTTCTGAACATTTTGATATAATTTTTTCCTTGAAACTCCTATTAGAACTGAAGTTATGGCTTTTACATTTATACACGTTCAATAGCTGAAGCGTCGTTTCGGAAACTTTGAAACCATTTTTCACCAAATGACGTTTTTGGGCATAACGCGCACGATATCTCAAAAAATTATGAATATTTTGTCATGAAATTTTCAAAACATATGTTTCATGTTAGTCTGTATAAACTGAACCTAAAATTTCCTTTTTATTGTTCAAAACAATATTTTTTTTGGTGATTATACTGTTGGAATTTTCTTAATTTTGCATTAGCTAAATACAACTTTATATTAAAAATATAAAAAAAAAGCTTTAAATGCAAATTTATTTAAGTTCAGGGTAATTATTACAATCTGAAGTATAAGTAGGCACCAAAATTTTCATTCTAGTTGCAATACCTATTTTGTAATCGTGCGCGTAAGCTGTTATGCCAATTTTCTGCTCATCAAATGTCTAACAGTTTGGAGCCCCCTGTGAATGCTAATTCTGCATCTTATAATTTTTTAAATACATGAAATGAAAGAACATACTTATAATTTTTATTCCAATTAAACTTGTGTCTTAAAATCAAATACATTTTAAGATATTAAATGTTGAAAATGGTCTTTTTTTTCATTTTTTCCAAATTTAAGAGTCTTGAGACCCCTTAATAAAGAAGGCGTATATAAGTTTTGGAGGGTTGACTATTTTTTCCGCCCTACACAATTTGTCCATCTTCTGTAGTCAGGAAAGAGCATATAGCGTAATGAAGCGATTCTCCACATAACTACACTTGTGAAACTATTCCTGTAGTAAGACGCACCTATGACCGAACTATGCATGAAAAATAAAAAATCCGCAACATGAATTTTTTCGAGCTGGGTCATTTTACTCGCGGATGAGCGATATGATGTATCCTCAGGTAGACCCTTTTTCTATCACATACAAGGTAAATAATTAAAGACTAAACAAGGTAATTTGTGAAACAGCATCAATTAACTGGCGACAAAAAACAATTAAAATAATAAACCCCCATAAAATCAAAACAACACACAGGACGCGTTTTGAGCTGCAAGATATAACATCGCGTCATCAACCAATGTTTACACGTGTCTGTAAGTGGACGAGGTCATAAATGAATACTGTAGAAATTTGTGACCTTGTGACTCATTTGTGACTCATTCGTGACCTTGACGTCTTACGGACACGTGTTTACATTGGCTGATGGAGGGTCTGTTATATTTCCCAGATCGAATCGCGCCACGTGTGTTGTCTTGATTTTATGGTGAATTATACAACGTTTTATTATTTTAATTAAGGTAAATAAGTTTTCATTTCAAAAGGCATTAAAAAAATCCTACGACTTGCATTAGCTACAGTTTTATGTTCATTATAAATGAGGATTTTTGTGTAATTTATTTTACTCAAAAAGATTATGTTATCTGTTTAAAAAATTGCTTTGAAAATAATTGAATATCCGAAAATGATTTTTTATCAATATACATTTTTTTCATAATTGGATTTCTTTCTTTCAGTTAACTAGAAAAAAGTAAATAAAAAAATTAAAAAAAAAAAAGAAACCAATAGTTTATTTAATTAAAAGTGCATAAAAGCGTAAAAAATTATTTTTTCTCGCCCAGAATAAGAAAAGTATTTCTGGATTTGGTTATATTGCTAAAAGTAAAGGTTGCGGCATATATAAAACATTGAATATAATGAATAACTATTAATGAACAGAAGTTGCAACTAACTGATCGTGCAATGTAATGTTTGGTTCACATTTAACAAATTTCTTACTTAGTAACCTCTTACAAAAATTTTCATTACGCGAATTAACTAATCGGGCAGTTTAACGTTTAATCAATGTCCCATACTTTTATTATTACTTGTGTGTCATATGTAGAAATACTTTTCTTACTGTGGCTGAGAAAATAATTATTTTTTACTTTTTAGTGCATTTAAATTAACCCTTTGAGGGGCAAGTAATTGTGTTTCTGTAGTGTTGAATTCACATCGGAATCTGAAAAAAAAAATAATTGCAAAATAAGAGAAAGCAATTTTGCGATTTTTTTCCACCAAAGTTACAAAAGTAGAATTTAATAAATTATTTCTGGTGCAAATCTTCAATAATCGTAGGTGGGATAAAATATATCCCGCCGCCTCTCAAGGGGTTAAACGTGGCTTCTTTTTTTTCATTATTCATTTATATTTTACTTTTTGGTATTATTTAATAATGTAGAATCATTTCTTGACACTAAAAATCGTAAATGTTTAACCTGGACATTTAGCAATAACTATGAATAGCATGTGAACAAATCCTATGAAAAAACGGAATATGTAATGGAAAACATTCAGTTATAAAGCTGAAGAAAGTACTCCTGTCATCGATCCGGTCCGTATCAGTCGGAAAAGGTAATTTCCTTATTGCTTGGTTCTAAAACACTAAGCTAAAAGGCAAGGAACTCGATTATAGAAGATTGATTTCGCTAATACTGAATTTGATTGAGAATTTCGCAATAGTATTCAGCTTCAGTCAAGTAGGCTCTTTTTATTACAGCCTATGAAATTTTTTGGTTCTCCAAATTCGGCAATATTTTGAAAAGTGTCTCCATGATACATGGGACAACGGTTACAAGAAACAAGATACTTATAATTGATACTTATAAAATTCGACCTGTATTATGAAGCACAAATGTGTGCATCGTGCTGGTTTCATAATGATGCGGATTATTATGTGGTTAAAATGTGTGATAGTTTCATCAATGTTTAATTTTTGTTGTAATAAATGTTGTTTAATTTTTTTCAATTAAACAATCGAAATGATATTTCCATTTTGAAAATGCCAATTTTGGGCTGACTTTCTGGGGTGTTTAATGCGTGTAACCGGTAAAATAATTTTCAAAAATTATATTATATGTATTTTTAAAACATCTATAAGCGTGACAAATTTCTGGTCAGTAGCTTAATAAGAAGTGGGTGAAACTAACGTTGCAAGATATTCTACAATTCAAACATACAAAGCGATTTAAATAAAACCTTTTTAAAAGTTGTATCCTTGTCAAACCTAAGATAAATTTCAACAAACAAATGGTTCATGCGGAAAAGATTATTGCAAAAGCAAATTAATTAAAGGAAGCGAGAACAAAGAAATTAGGAACAGATTCAATTATATTATAAATGTAGAAAAAATAAACATTGATTTAGATCCTTTTTATCATTTGAGAGTTTTTATTCAATTGTTATCTAGAACGTTAAGCACTTAATTAAAAATTTATCAGTAAAATTTCTAAACTAAACAGTTTGGGTAAATTAATTTTTTAATATGTTTTTTTAATACAGATTTTTGTATTTAATACATACATAAAAAAAATAATAGTATGAGTTTCAAAGATATAAATAGATAAATTTTAATTAAACATTCACAGTTATTTGCAACTTTCATTACTAATTTAGATGCATGCAATTCTATTTCACAGTGTTTAAATCAATACATCATTCAAATATAAATGTCACGAGTTCATTATAATAACGCAATTTTGATATTCGCTGTCACGTTTTTCGATAATATGTTACTTTGTGACAAACTTTGTGTTACGTTTTGAAATCTTTCGCAACATTGGTAGTCAAAAATCGATAGATTTAGTAATTATGCCAATAATCTTAAAATAACTTATGTGAAGAAAATATAAGTTGGTTAACAAAACACCTTACAAAAATATCATTCGAGTATGTGAATTATCAAACTCTTACCTATATAGCTTTTACTACAAAAGAATTATTTAGCTTCTAATAAAGAATTTTTTTTCCATGGAAGGTGTCATTTTATATAAAAACGAGCACGCTCTGCGCTTTTGTAAATTACAGTTTTTCGCTATACCTCATATTATGCGTGATAGGGTAGATAACTTCGACATTTCGCCACTAGGAGCGTTGATGAATTCATTAGATAGTGCATAGTCTTTTCATGTAGATACTTGTTTCACAATTATAGCTTTATTCTTCCCAGAGATATCCGAGCATACTCGAACTTTTCTTTGAATCCGCATATACATGTCGCACCATATTAAATTTGGTGATCGTACGTTGAATAATCGATATATTAAATTTTCTCAAATGTAGTTTTTGCCAATATTTTTAATTACATGAGAATACAAAGAGGTGTACACTGTAAAAAAAACACTGTAAATTTGCCAGAACAAACTCGATCACAGTGAATGTGCTCTATCTTTCTTTGGTTTCCTGACTATATTAACATGGGAAATACAGTAGTTGCATAAACTTAACAGCACAATGTGCTGGCAATTTGGACGCACTTTTTTTACAGCACAAACTGCTGGCGTCTAAATTGCCAGCACATTGTACTGCTAATTTTACGCAACTACTGCATTTTCCATGTTAATATAGTCAGGAAACCAAAGAAAGATACAGAACATTCACTGTGATCGTGTTTGTGCGCGAGATAAACTGTACTTTGTACTGTAAAAATGTCGTTTTTTTACAAAGTAAAGGTTTATTTATATTATAAAAACGGAAATAAGATTCGAAGTGAATAACTATTACATGCGTAAAGTTCGTCAATTTTTCGAACCATTGTAACATTGCAAGAAAGCGCAGAAAAACAGAAAATATAAAAATAAGCGTATAATATCAAAAATAGTGTGTTTTTGCTATAAAGCCCGGACAAAACCAATAGCAATAACAAATATTGACAAAAAAAATAAACAGATGCTAAGAGCATTACAGTCAGGACTTAAAATTAGGATGTACACATCACATATGCCCTGGTACTTCAAATACAAGAGTTCATGACGTACGCAGGTACGTCGTGGTGCTTAATTGGTTAAAGTGCTTTTTTTTTTTCACAAGTTTCCCTTTTGCGATATAAGAAACCATAAATGAGTTTGTATTTATCAATTAGTTGACCAATCAGTTTTTGAATAATTTCAAAGATGGATAAACTTATAAATATTTAAGCAGAAACAAAACTATTTTAGTTATTCTAGGACATGCCATAGTCCATTAACCCCTTAACAGTGACATTTCTTTTCTTACAAAAAAACTAAAAATGGGGCTGGACACCACTTTTTCCATACTAAAATATTTACCTTACTTAATCGAAAAATATCTGAAAATCAATAAAGATAAATTTACAGTTACAAATTAGTGGTATCAAAATGCTTTTAATAACGAAGCAAGCAAAGTGTTCTTGCCCGAATCCAGTTCGGGCCACACTGCTAAGGGGTTAACTGATAAAGTCACCTATTTTCAAAGTATTTTTGTTTAACAGTTACAGATTTTTAAAGTAAAGAACAAATTCATCCGGACACTTTGTATTGCTTAGTTTGAGGCCAAGTGTTGTGATGAAAGAATTGATTTCTGATCCTTAATACAAGAACTATGTTTTGTACACAAGCGTCGTACCACGTCACGTATTTGTTATACGTCAAAATAATACAAACAGTTAGATGACGAACTTCGGGATTTGATATTTTTTTCTGCAACAGTGAAATAGTAAACATTATCGAGGCATATTTTGTACTCAATTGTACTACTTCTCAAATTAATAGTTTGCAGATCGTATACATTTACGCATACATTGTTCTTATTTATTACAGTCGGACCTCTATTTAACGAACCTCTATTTTGCGAACTTTTCCTTGGAATCAAGAACATTTTGCGAATTTCTTCGTAAAATAGCCTCCAAATAGCGAAGTGCATTCTGTATTTAACTAACTTTTTCTTGTGATCTATTTTTTTTCTTCACATTTCTCAAAATATTTCTGGACATTTCAAAATTATTCTTTCTTTAAACACATTTTATTATGTTCAATGGCCTTGAACTGGTTTTACCAGGCGCCTTCTTTGTCAGCAGTGAGAATTCAGTAAGTACGGAGGACGAAGACGATAATCACTTACAGTAACTTAAAAAAATGTGGATACAGGTGAGAAAAAAAGAAGAAATTAACCATGATGTACTGATTGATCATTGTATTTCACTTAATTCTGAAATTGAGACCTCGGAAACACTATCCGAATTGGATATTTTCGACAGTGTGAAAAATAAAAACAATACAGCAATGAATTGCGATGAAGACGAATATGATGATGATGGAAATGATCATTATGCAGGGATTAACAAAACTTCGTATGATGAAATACTAAAATCATTTGACACAATCCGACGCGGATTATAGTTAGAAGAAAATACGCATGAAAGGGGTTTTTAGTGCATTGCAAAGATGCGAGACGTATTATGAGAAAAAGCACTTTTTAAAATAAAAAACTCAGGCAAAATTAACAGAATTTTTCAGAAATTAAATTTAAGGACGCATAGGTTAATGCATAGTTAAATTTATTCGTTATAATAAAAATAAATACGATAATGTCAGTAAAATGATTTAATTTTAATGTAAAACTATACATTTTAAACAGAAAATACAGTGTATTCCCGGGCAATGTTTTGTTTTCCTGCAGATTTCAAAGATTTAAACACATAGAAAAAATGGATTGATGATGGATATTGGTGGGTAAAATAAATAAAACTAATCAATATAATTTATTAAAAAATGTGATTAATTACTTTTAGTAAAAATATTTAGTGTTTATGAATTCAAAAACTGTTTTATGTAGTTTAAAGTATTTTAAAAGGTGAATATCTATTTAACGAATTTTCCATATAACGAACTTTTTCCGGGATTTAGCGACTTCGTTAAATAGATGTTCGGTTGTATTTACTAAAGGCAATATACCTACTTTCGTCACTGGTCTTTTAAAAAATTCCTTTTTTAGTTGGTATTGCTTCCTGTAATATTAGTCGCTTTGTCTGAAAAGATATGAGCATATTTTCCACGTCTGTTGATAAATCTTTTTAGATCAGCGGTATATTCATCCCTTGATAAACCAGTTGCTAATTCTGTATGACAAGCTTTTGTAACAAGGCAAATAAAAATACACACATAAACTTTATTCAACTTACCTTTACTTTAGTTAGGGTACTTTGTCATGAAATTAAAAAAAAAAATCTACTACACAATTAAATGAAAAATTTTGGGTAAATCTTTCAGGAGGCAGATTGCCCGTAAGGTGCTGATGAGTTTTGCCTTAAAGCAAGTTACACAATTATGAACTACCTTTCTTCAAAGATTACGACCATTCAAATTCCAGAAATTCTGTCTCATAATAAATAGTAAACTTTGTGGGCTAATGTGTAAATATTTTTTACAATACTCTTCTGCAATTAACATGTATAATTTATGACAATTTCCCAAAATTGCCGAAAACTTTCCATCATAACTCAGTTGGCTGTAGACAAGCATTCCAGCAACGTATAAAATTCCCTTGTTATCTAGAAATGGGCATAAAATTTCAGTTGGCTATTATTTGGAACACTATCCTTTCTCTTGAGGCATAACAAATCCCTTTTGAATTCTTCCTTCTGACACAATTTAATTAGCTTAATTTCAGATTTTTCATTTCAAAAGATTTAAGTAGACCAATAACTCAACTTTTCTCCTTACAATTACTATAGGATCTATAAATAAAACTTTAAATTCTAACAAGTTATCATAACTATTGCTGAAATTTAAGATATCATCAAAAAAGGATTTAACTGCAACATGTTATACATATTTAGAGTTAATTAAATTTTTAAGTTCTGTGGTATAGTCTTGTGTTATGACATCAGTAGGAATAGGCTTATCTGGATATCAATCAAGCATACGGAAACTGGGGCCTCTGTACAACAACTCACTTTTTAGAAGCTTACGGGGATCTAAACCGCGGGATATCAGATCAACAGGATTGTCACTGGAAGGAACATGCTTCAACTGGTGCGAATCTGTCAGTTCTTGTATAGTGGACGCTCTATTGGCAACAAAGGTTTTTAATATAAAAGATTCTTTTTGAAGCCATGCAAAAACTATCATTGAATCAATCCAATTAAATACGTTGTTGTCCTTAAGTTGCAAAACCGATAACACTCGAGACATCAAATTTGCTAGCAAAACAGCTGAAGAACACTCCATTCTTGGAATAGTGACTCGTTTTATTGGTGATACTCTGGACTTTCTAGTAATCAATCTGACTTTCACTTCATCATTGTTTGAGAGCGATTTACAATATATTACTGCTCTATAAACTACGTTGGACGCACCAGAAAATTCAAGGATTCGATAACGGTAGGGTTTTCTGTTAAAATGCATCTTTTTATTTCTAGACCGCTTAATAACTTCAATTCAGAAGAAAAACTTTTCCACGCCTTGTCTTCCTTGTCTGCTAAAACATCATTCCAATTAAGTTTCAATAGCCAAAGCTTCTGAAGAAATATTTTAGCCTTTGTAATAACTGAACCTATCAATCCGATAGGGTCAAACAGTTTAGCTACTGCGGACAAAATATGACGTTTCGTGATAGTCGTATTGTCTACTAAATTCAGTTAAAAAGAAAACAATTCTTTTTGGATTTCCACTCCAAGCTGGTACTACAGCTCCAAGCGTTGTAGTATCTTTTACATTCGAGAATGGATAATCATTATTGACTACTGCAAGCTCTGGATTATTACTACACCACTTGTGAAGATTCATACCTGCATATTTCAATATTTTTGTTAACTGATAGATATTTTTCTTAACTGTAGTTCTTGGGCAGTAGTTAAAGTGTCTGAATCCGTTAATGTGTCGTCCATCTAAAAATCAATACGTACTATTGGTGCTGCAATAGAAAAATCGCTTTCTTCATCAATAGAAAGCTCCTTGAGTGTTCTTGTTGCTAAATATGGTTCACAAATAATACTGTAAGTAACAGTTGTTAATTCATATGTTTTAACTGGTTCATTTATATCATTCTTACAAATAATTCTTTGAAGATATCTCTGATTGGGATGATTTTTTATCATCCTATACATTTTCTGTATGTTTGCTGTATAAAAAATATGTTCTTGCGAAACCTTCCCATTATGGTAAATATATCTTCTTGAATCACCCCTCTGTTATACATAATAGAATTTAACAAATTATTATTCGATGTCATACTTGAGGCATTAAAAATAGTTCTAAGGTTTGTGGTGGTTTATGGGGACGATATATTCCGTGATGAGGCATATAGTAAGAAATGTCTGGTTCTTTGCTTTCAGTAACTTCTTTCATGTGACACATTTCTTAATATTCCTTTAAAAATTCACAGTACAAGTTTAAATACTCAGTTTCTTTAATTATCAATTCTATAAACGATTCAGTTTTTCAAAAGTATTATCCTTTGAGTTGCCTAAGCAAAGAGGATTTTCTTTGAAAGGCAATGTTACAGTTTATCTGCCTGTTAGATCTCTGATGTGCGTTTGTTTATCTTCACAATTTTCGGATCCTTTTGTGATTGGCATTCTTGATTCCAGGGTCTGAATTTCCCAGAAGCGTTTAAATACTTCATATATATTTATTTATTCTTTTATAAGCCCACAGTGGACTCTATTCTCTTTTTATGATGGTATTCCACGTGAAACTATAAATCCGAATACGGTATTCTGTAAAATTAGCTCGTAATTTTTTATTCGGAAATGACGTGGTTTCAGAATTCCATAAAAAACTTCAGCACCCAGTAGCAAATCAATACGCTTTGAAATGTTAAAATTAAAATCAGTAATTTTATATTATTAAACTCTTGCATGGTGAAATTTATTTCACGAGATGGAGTTAAATCTGCAGTAGTTTTAGGTACAACTTATAAGAAATCAAGGTTTTTTACACAACTGTTGTCTTCATTGCTTACTGACGCATTTACACTGCATTTAATCTCTAATGAGGCGTCATTCATTCCCGATATTAGAATATTAATTATTCTCCATTTTAACTGCATTAGTTCTACACAGTTACGAGATATGAAAGAAGAAACGCTTCCTGAATCCAACAGACATTCTATTATAAACTCCTACCCATTTTCACCAGAGAGATAATAAATTGCACTACTTTATAAAATAAATTTACTCCTGTTATCGATTATTCATAAATCTTAGACTGTTTTTCGGAGAGAATTACTCAGCTGATATGGACTAAACACCATCTTTTGATCCAGAGGCTCTATTTGAATTTTCCCTCTGTGCTTCATTGCACCTAAATTGTAATTTTTCTCAGGATGCATTGACAGCCATCTTTTCTTGATATTAGTTTTTAGGGAAATGGTGGGTTTTCTATTTTGACTCTACTTTAAAAAACTAAGAAACTTAGAGTTGCATGATGATAAACTGTGAAAGTTTAGGCAATTAAAACACAACTTATTATTTTTTACTACATCAATTCTCTCATTTACTGGTAAATTTAAATAGCTAGAGCATTTCGCCAAATGGTGATTTTGTGAACACAAAACACATTTCTGACATCTGATAGAAATATTTTCGACACATTGTTTATGTTCTTAAGATTATTGGGATATTTCGGAACAGTGCCAGAATTTTGGTAGAGCGATTTTCCACGTGAAGTGAAATACAAGTCACATTATCCTAAATCTAACGGATTAAACCAACTATCTGATTGCCTTATCGATATACGAGATGCAGTTTCAATGTCAAGAATTTTGAATAACTTATCCGATACAATTAATTTCTTTAACCTCTTTTGTCCCTGGGTCCCCATACGGGGACATCTGTTCTTTTCCTTATAAAAACAAAAATGTCCGAATTTTTTTTAACATTTTCACATCACTTCTTAATAACTGAATTTTTTTTTTTTTTTTTTTTTTTTTTTTTTTTTCGCTCAAAGCAAACAAACAAATGGCAGTATCTAAGCTGATTCCCACATAAAATAAATGTTATTTTCATTTGAATTTGCGAAATGTCTAGAAATGCCCAAAAGACAGTATGACCAAGAAAGTGAGAAATTTTCATAAGTATTTAACTTAAATCTTTTTCAAGAAAAAAAAAATGAGGATTTGTACGCTATTTATTTGTTTAAAGCTCTTAAATTTGTGATTGCGTTAATTTAGTTTAATGGTTATTAACATGATGTTTTAAGAGGTTTGCAGTTTTACATCATTATTTTTGAAAAGCGTCCAAAGGATCAATTTCAGAACAGATATTTTTTCTGTCATTTACGATGGCATTTTGTTTGAGAAAAGCCGATGAATAAGCATTTGTATTATTATGAACTGAAGAGGTTAAAATTTCAAAATCGGACACCTTTGTTAACTTTAAATAATACTCAAAATTAGTCGTTAAGCGAGAAGCAAAGTGTAAATGCGATTCATTGAGTACCTGAGCATGTTTGAATTGTTCCAAATATACTTGAGGTGTTGGCTGAAATTTTTTTAGAAATATCTGTTTTACCTTTTCATAATTATTTAATTCATCATCTTGAATATATGTGATTTTATTAGTCGCCATTTCACCTAATAAATTGAGCAGAATTTCTACTTTATTTTTTTTCGGTACATCTTTTATACAAAATGATCTTTCAAGAGATGAGAAAAAACATCCCTGAGCCTCGCATTTATTTAGAACTTTCAATGTTAAAGTTTTAATACTCTTGATAATATTATCTATAGAAATAAAGTTTTCAACTTTTTCTTCAATATTTCCTTTATTTTGACTTTTAAATACGGCACGGATTCGCGCAAGTTCCAACTCATTTTTAGATCTTTCAAATCGTAATTTTTTTTAAACGCTAACTATCTTCAGATTTGCGAGTTTCAATAATGAAAGTTGCAAGATCATTAACTGCATTGGGATGTTCCTAATAATTTCAAAGTTAAAAGCCGCCGGCCGAAACTCGAAAAAAACTATTTGTATTACAAAAATCTCGTTTCTTCTATCGGGAATTTTCAACATGACTCTTTGATTTCAGCTGTATCGGGTCACATGAGACACTCTTTATTTATTGCTTTGAACTTAACTTTTTAAAATTATCAGTCATGACTGACTCAAGATGTGAGTGCAAATTATAAAGCAAGAAATGCATATATAACTAAACCTTGCAGACGCTTTTCATGTATTCATTAAAAGCTGCAGACTTAACCGTAATAGAAAATGTCTACTTTGATACCACAGAAGTGTTTCGGATAGGGGAGAGTAGCCATATTTGGACCTTCGCTTTAATTGGACCGTTGCCATTCTGCCGTTAATGACAGGAAGAGACTCCATCAACCCCTGAAATCCACGAGCCGTTAATTCCCAAATTGGCTCAGTCAAGCTCAGCAATCTGATTGGCTAAAACTGATATTTATATAGTAGAAAATTATGTTTATTTTCTTATGAAGTAGTGTAATGTAAAATAGAATGCAATTATAATGACTAAAATTGATTTATTTTGTTAAATTTGATCAAAATAACAGTAAAGTAATCCAAAATATTAATATTAACGAACAATCAGATCGCTGATTCGGCTGAGCCAATTTGGGAATTAACGGCTCGTCTGAAATCCTACTTATCAGAATGACGTCATTTTTGATTAAAAGAAGCACCCGCCTACCACGTGCTGTTTTCAAACAATTTAAAAAAACCTAAAGTTAGCTATTTTGATCTAATTTTTTCCTACTAAACGTAAGAGAATAATTTAAAACTAAGGTAAGCTGTTATGTTTTCATATACATATCTAAATTCATCTATTTATTGCGCATATTTTTCACGCGGATTTGTTTGATTTCGTTTTTGTTCTTAGTCTTGAGATTATCTGTTTTAAAAAATGGCTCGGTTGCCTTAGTTGGGACAATTTAAGTTCCTTAAATTGGACCAAATATACGATCATAAATTTGAAAAGTAATAAATTTCGAGGGCGGTAAGATTTGTACACTATTTTTTTTATATTTTATAGACTTATTACAATTCTGGAGGGTGGAATTACACTGTTTTTCTATTAAAACGCATAAAATCTCAAACCTTCCGGTGTGAGTGGCTATTTCACGTCTCCGGACGGGGGGGGGGGGGGGAAGGAGCACCTGAATTCAACACTGTTTGAATATATGTTTGCGTTTGATTAATCGTAGGATATTTTTATTCAATAGAACATATTTAAATAATAATAATAATAATGTAATGTTGAAAACGACACAGACAAACTGTTTGGAAGAAAAACAACCGTGACAGCAAAAGCTGTTACAGGTATAGGAAACGAAAAGGAGAGTGTAAGCTGTGAAGAAATTGACCTGTAAGAAGGCTGCAGCTACAAATCCTCCCCCCCCCCCCCCCCCACCGGAAAAAGCAAAAATATCATTAGAAATGCTATCTCGCTAGCTAAATTCAGTTAAAAAAAGTACAGAGTGAGACAAAAAACAGGTGTGTTAACATCTTCGCCATATAAAGTAAACCTTGAAATGAAAAAATAAAATAAAATAAAATAAAATAAAAAACGACAAAAAAGATTGATTGATTGTTTCATTAATCGCAAACTTTGCTTTTAATAAAATTAGTTATATTTTCTAGTCACTAAAACAACCTGATGTTGTTTGGTCCAATTTAGGAGACTGGGGGTCCAACTTAGGTGACCAGTTGCTGAATTTGGACCACTTTTGACAAATTTTTTTAATTAAAATAAAATTTAAGATTTTCAAAAATAAATTAATCTAAAGATTTATTTACTTAATAGCTAAATAGTTTGACCCCTTGTAGTGATGTTTTGCAGACATTCCAAAAATTAAGTGAGTCACACCTGAAAATAAGTGAAGTGGTCCAAATTCGGCTACTCTCCCCTAATCTTTGAGAAAGTTCTGGTATAACCGATGACCATTTGCTTAAAGCATTAAAAAAGATAAATGAAAGTATGTATACCTAAAGCATTTTTAATTTGATGAAATTCGTATAATCAGAAAATCCCTCAGTGTCCTTGATGAATTAATTACATTTTATTTTATTTTATATGGAAATGAAAAGTTTTAGTTAGAGGCAGAGAGAGCCAACCTGGTCCAGACTTATAATTACACGTATAATTAATTAGTAATTATGTATTTTTATGTATGTATTAATTAAAAAAAGGAATTGAAAAATTTTGTTTTCTTTTTCGATCTAAAATAGGAAGATTACCAAAATTCGGCTTCGGTTCCGGTCTCTAAAACCAACCTGTATCGATCGATCCTTAATTATCACACTTGTTATATTCTAAAAAAAAACTGCATCATTCTAAGAATTCCGAAGCATTAATAATTTAATTTATGAAACAATTTTATAAAACGTACGGTTATAAATATTCTTTTGTTTTAAATTAACGTATAATTCGTGATTCATTTGTTAGTACTTGCTTATTAATTATCAAAGTTAAAAATGAACGTAAATGATTCATAATTAAAATATAATATGATATTAAACATTAAAAAAATTATAACAATTAAATTAATAAAATTAAGATGTAGTAACATCTAAAAACGTATTGAGAATGTCATTTAGGTTTTAAGTATTGCAACTGTTGTTAGTAATAGAAAAAAAATGTCTTTATCTAAATCAGAATGACATATAAATTTATTGGAAATTTATTAAATGTTGGTAATCTTTGTAATTAAATTTAATACAGTATTTGTCTGGAGTATGTTCGCATTAATCCGTGCCTATCTTATTACTTTTAAACATAAATAACAAAGAAACTAATCCTAACGGTTAAATACAATGCTAATTTTATGTTTTCAAATGGCCCATTTATTAGTGTCATAGATCAGAACTTTTATTATCGTGTGATTAATAACTTAATCGGTACCTTAGTACATTAGTTAACGTTTTTCGTCTTTGCGTCTTCCATTTTCCTACGTTAATCTACAAAATATTTCAATTACAAACATATAATATTAAATGTGCTATATTTGTTTCGAAAATTTTATTGTTTTGTTCCCTAGATAACGATATTTTTCAATATAATAGCATAATTATCGGATCTTATATAAGTTAAATTTAAAAACGTGCAAAGTAATTCAATCGTCCAATATTTATTACAATTCCTTAATTCTGGCAAAATTGTTTAATTAGAAACATTCTATTCTAAAAGAACAAATAAAATATATCTTTTTCTGACTCATAAATTTCAGTATATCGTTTTACATATAAATTAAAACAAAAATTAACAAAATAATTAAAATTTAGAAATTAATAAAATTAATAAATTAATAAAATAAAAATAATGAATTGAATCCATTAAAAATTGAACAATTAAACTTATAATAATATTAATTAAATTTATTAAATACCCTAATAGCAATGAAATGTCTCAGCAATAAAAACAAACCATATATTTTTTAACGAAAAAGTCCTATTTCTTTCAGGAGTTTTGAAAAAATGTAACACAACAATTAATCTTATTGGTTCGAAAATGAAATCTATGTATAACATAAAATGAATATTAATTTAGATTAAATTAATAAACTAACAATGGAACAATGTAGCATTTTGTTAGACTCATTGCGTGGCGATTTTACATCCAGTGTAGAGGTGGTTTTTATTGCAATGGAATTAGGGAGTCTCAATAAGTTTGTTGCAGAGAATTGTACTTTAATTTTTCTGTTTTACTTTTGTTTGTTTGTTTGTTTTTTGTATTTCAACTCCTTACGGAACTAGTATTTTGTGGCAATCATGAAATTTTCTTCTAAATAAATAAAATTGTTTCTAAATTATTAAATTTATTCGTTCTTGAGTTATAACTATCGCGGAAATTGTACAAAACAGAGAATATCCTGCGAGACTCTTGTTGAATGTTATACACCTAAACATAATAAGGATCTATTAAAGTATAGTTCTAATACAATATAAATTCTGTTGAAATTAAGTGCATTAGTTCTTGAGGTATAAATATCGCGCAAATCCTGAAAATACAGCATAGCAGCGCCAGCCGTAGGTCGATTCACATCACTGCCATATCAGCGTATATCTATGTCAAGGTCAAACAGAATATGACGTTTAGCGTAATTCAGTGCATTAAATCTTGAGACATAGCTATCGAAGTCGTAAAAATTCAACAAAGTAGCGCCATTTGCTGCGTGATTTACCATAAAATGTATCCAGTGTCATATTTATGTCACGATCGATCTGAATCTGAAGTTTGGTTTAATTCCGTGCATGAGTTCTTAAGACAGATAGCCAGCAAAATTTGTGCCACATACACAGAAACAGACACAACGAAAGACAGGTTCACGACAGACATCTTATAAAAAATGTCAAATCGTGTACAGAATCTTCCAAAAGGTATAAATTCGTCGAAAATTGAAAGTCGAAATTTTTTGAAATATAACCATTCCTTCTTGAAGAACTGAAAGAAAATCTCTCCTTCCTAGAAGAACTTGAAAAACAAATAAACATAATTGTCTCATAATGTATAATAGATTTTACTGAGTTTGCAAAATGTAAGTAATTTTGAGTTGTGTTGAAATGTAACTGTTGTTCAAAATATGAAATCAATATGCCTACGGTATGTTCAATAATCTATAGTTGTAAAATCTAGCAAATAGCCAAAAAGCAGTGATATAAAAGAAAAACCAAAGTGTTAAATAATAAACTAGTTCGAACATTTATTTTACCTATTATAAATTAATATTTCAGCGGACGCTCCATTGTAAATTAGAAGACAATTAAGATTTTTTCTAAATTTTGTTGCTATATATGTCACCGAAATTAAAAATCATTTTAATTGATATGTATAATTTCTTGTCTAAGATATTTTTTAAATATTGTTATGTAAAATATTTAATTTTTACTAACTTAACTACTATTCCCAAAAAATGCGTGATTCACCATCTCGTGAAGAAAAATTTCAGCACGCCTACTAAGTGATTATTAAGTCAGAAAAAATCCTGCGTCGAGCGTAGATTATTAATTACATTCCAAAATCTCTAAAATAGTTGACGTTTTACCTTCAAAAATTTCAGGCAATATACAGAAATCTACACGAATATTTCTGTACAGTCCTTTACATTATCTGCAGGCTGTCATACACACCCTCAGGCTCGGACTGGCCCGCCGGCCCATCGGCCTGAGGGCCGGTGCGCCCAAGTCTTGAAAAACTTCGCACCCTATGTGTCTAAGGCGCTCATATATTTTTTCCCCTTGTTGTACACATTTATTCTGACTAGTGCACTAAAATTCGTTTAGGGATAATCATCATTTACTAGACTGAGAGCATAAGAGAGATATTTTTTAATATCATAGATATTATCATAATAAAGAAATTAAAGATATATCGAAACAATTTCAGGATCGGAGACCAAAGTGGACATCTTTGCATGCGATTGAGAGGGAAAACATGCACCCAAGGTAAGCTTTACTTACCACGTCTCACAGTGGATCAAAGTGTAGGCGGTGTCGAACATAGCATTATTACGATAGTATAAGCGTACATATATGATGATTTTTGTTACATTTTGTTCAGATGTGTATAATAAATGATATTGAAAGTATCTAAAGATTTTTAAGAACAATTTCATACTTTTCGGTTTCAAACAGAAATTTAGAGATATGCTGTGAATAACTAAACTCGAAAAAAAAAAGAAGAAAGAGAGAAAAAAGCTTAGAAGACATTAATTTTATTATCTATCCAGTTTTTACTTAAATCCAAATGATTTTTGTGGAATATTTAATATTTATTTAATTTTTAATTACCAACATATGTTATGTTTACATAACTCTTTAAAATAGTTTTACAAAACTGCAACATTCTACAACTTATTTCAATGCATATTTATTATAGACGATATTTAGTTCTTTTCTTATCTTTAATTATTTTTTGTATATTTCTGTTATATTTGAAAAAAAATCATTTTGGTTTTTTTCGTAACTTCCTTGAAATGTGATAACAAACAGAAATCTGTTTCTGTTTGTTACGAAGTTAAATAATGGATTTATTTATGACAAATTATGTCATGGAACAGTGTGAGGTAATGGGCCTTAGCAATTGATGAACAAAATTTAACAGAGGGTTTACGTATGTTTTGTGTAAATAAAATTCGAAAGTACGCTGGTAGAAAATATTTGTCAAAACCAAATTCCATTCTTCGCCCGATCTTGTCGACTTGATAGATCCGAATTTTTCAGCTAAAATATTTTTAAATAGTATCAACGACTAAAAAAAGAAATAAAATATTGTAATGCTTAGCATACAAATATGGTCATTGATCCCGAGATGTATTTAACCATGATCAATGGAAAAGATATTTCTGCAATTTTAGATACATCATCATGTTCAGCATGTTCTATCTGTGTTAGAAAATCTTCTCAAATGAATAATATTGATAAAATTGTTAAAAGTAGTGTAATTTCGCATTGGAAACAGCTAAACAATGTGTGTCAGAATATGGGTGATATTATATGGTAACTTCTGTACGTAAATTATTGATTCATGGAAAATATATAATTATAAAGTTTTATGTTCCAATTTGGCAATTATCAGAAAAAGCTAGCGAAGCTTGAAATAGAGAGTTTCGAAAGTACCGGGATTCCCATATGAGAAAAAAAGAGTTGAAAGGCGTGTAACTAAGACTTATTGCACCATTTGCTAATAACACCAGACCCTTTGATTTGAAGTATTAATCACAACGTTAATAAAAAGTTCTAAGGGACAGAACATTTCTAGAAGCATTGGAACTTTCAATTTAAAGCATAACACTTTCTTAAGGCTGTTCTGAAATCCAAAAGGGCAACTTTATGACATAAGTTTTAATTTATTTTGTTCGAAAATGCATCAGCCGTTGTAGCTCAGAAACTATGTAATCGAACTTTTTTTTCCGATTTTTTGAAAACGCAATAGATCTTTCAGAAAATATTGTCATTCTGGGTGTTTTAAACCGAATTTCCACGCGAAAGAAGAATAACTACTCAAACAAGGGAGAAACAGTTTTTGTTAGGTGATCAAAATCGCTTATAACTCAACAGGTAATTTATTGATGAAAAAATGGAAAACACAGTTTTTTTCCAAATCATTTCTCTAGTCAGGCCATCCAATTTTATATCTTTCCGTTAAAAAATGAATTCGTAAATGTGTCAAAACTTTTTGCGCTTGTTGAGCAGAACAGTTGAGAATAGCCTTAATACTCTGTGAGCCTGCGTTTTTCTGCATTTTCATATTATTTTTTGTAAAACCCAAGGTATATTAAATTTAATTTTGCATCTTGATGTCAAATTATCTTTTCGTATCCCTTCATCCTACATATTTCTTACAGCATAATCTTTTATAAAAAATATTCTGTCTACAGGAAATTTGGCGTGTTTTGAAGAAACGGAAAATGACGTGTGGTCAATCCATTTCAAGTGGTCCAGAAAATCAATTATTCGTTGCTAGACCATTTTTTTTTTAAATCTGAATTTTTTTTATACAACAACCCTAACATGATGGAAGTTCAAAATTACTATTAGTTTAATTTTATTAATTTTTGTTTGTGCATGACGGCCATCTTTGTTTCATCGTCTGCAGCAATTTTCTCAAAAGAAGGGTTTACGGAATTGTAAAAAATTCGTCGTTTATTTCTCCCTTTCAAGTGCGAATAAAGCAATTTGTACTGAATACATTGGGCTAAAAATTTGGTAATAAGTAGTTTCCGAAAATAAATCCTTATTGGTGAAATTTAAGCATAAAGTTTCAGTTTTTCTCCAAAATCTGTCCATTTACAAAAGGAAATTTTTCTAGCAAGGAAAACTGTGAACATGACATAATTTATTTTTAGAAGTAGGCTGAAAGTACTTGTATTCACACGCTCAGTTCCAGATCTGGGACTTGCTTTCTCTTCGCTAAAAAAAGTTCCAAATTTTTCAAAAGTGTCAAAAATCGCACTTTTGAGGGGCACGAGATAAAAATTTGAAGTTCTGGTTTCTGACATTATTGTTTAGTAATGTTATGCACAAGAAATTTTAGGATGGAGATTTGACTACAGGCTGAGTAATTTTAGTAACTAAATGAAACTTCAGCACTTTTACATAAAGAAAGAAAAATGTTTTTATGCAAGACCTGAGACAAAAACAGTAAAGAAAAAGAGAAAAGCTGTTAATGTTGTCATACTTGTTAAGATATGATCAAACGTGTCAGAACACATTCTTGCTTGTTAGTTTAAAAACCACAATTTTGATCTTTCTCAAAATTTTATTTGTAGGAACCAAGTCTTGTCATCTCTTGATAACTTGATTGAAGATTTTGACTGTGCTGGCTCATAGAAACAAACTTTTAAATCAGTATGTGCAAGTCTCACTTCATTAATAATTCCTAGCTTACTTCTTATGCAAAAATGTCATTTTTCTGCAGTATAAATTTTGAAAGGGCTTTGGATACCTTTGCTTTCTGAAAATTTCTTGAGGCTGATGCATGGTAACATCGTATGATGTTTCATTTACAGGAACATACTTATGGTAGGAACAAGTATTTTTTTATATTATTTATGGAAAAGTGCTGTGGTTTCTTTTAGTTACTAGAATTACAACAAAAATTACTCAAACCATACAAAATGAAGGCCTTCGGGATAATTATTTTTTAAATTAATTGCTAAGCTTTGCAAAAGGCTATTTTTTCTGTTACTATTATTTAAAGATAATCAAAAATATAAATTTAAATGACACTCTGAGATAAATACTTACCTGTGACTACAACAAAACAATAGTTTGGCAGTATTGTTTTAACATGTTGCCCTTGCCATATATCAGCTTGTAGTCAAATCGCCATCCTAAAATTTCTTGTGCATAACACTACCATACAATACTCTCAGAAACCAGAACTTCAGATTTTTATCTCGTGAGCGACCACAGATATCAAAGCCGCAAAAGTTCGATTTTTGACATTTTTGAAAAATTTGGGACTTGTTTTAGCGAAGATAAAGCAAGTCCCAGATCTAGAACTTAACGTGTGAGTACAAGAACTTTCGGCCTATTTGTAAAAAAAAAATTATTTCATGTTCACAGTTTCCCTTGCTAAAAAAATTTCCTCTTGTAAACGGACAAATTTGAAAAAAAAAACTGAAATGTTATGCTTAAATTTCACCAATAATCAGATATTTTCGGAAACTACTCTATTACCAAATTTTTAGCCCAATGTATTCTGTACAAATTGCTTTAATCCGCATTTGAATTGGAGAAATAAACGATGAATTATTTTCAATTCCGTAAACCCTTCATGTGAGAAAATTTCTGCAGACGATGAAACAAAGATGGCCGCCATGCACAAACAAAAATTAATAAAATTAAAATAATAGTCATTTTGAATTTCCATCATGTTAAGCTTGTTGTACAAAAAATTTCAGATTTTTCAAAAATGGTCGAGCAACCAGTGCTGGACCATTTGAAATGGATTGACCGCGTGTCAGCCTCTTAAAATCCATTTATTTCAAAAAAGGAATTATCAAAAATGTATCAAAATAGGAATTTAAAATGAATCATATTTCTCAAAATCATTAAAAATCCTTTATATCACATTAAATTATAGGTTTTCAGGAGTACTAACATGTGTTTGATATTTCAAACAACTGTCAACAATTTAAGCTATGGAATTTGGAATTTTCTAAAACCGTTAATTTTGTATGTGTGGTTCATAATGTAAAATAATACCTAAAATTCATACAAAATGTAGTCAGCAATGATCTAAAATATGTTTCAGGAAATTAATAGTGATATTTAAATCGATTATTAATACAGTTTACATATGTTTCATTTTCGAGTACATTTAAAAGTCAAACAAATTTACTGAATCACTACTTCACTACTACAGACTACTATTACGCTACTTCAGAAAACGTGTAATTTTCAGACTATGCAAATATTCTATAAAGTTGCATAATTTGAAATATAAAGTTATATTCGCATTTTGTAGGCATTCTTTAAAATATTGCATCTAAAAATTTTAATTATTTAATAATTTTTTTCAACCCTATTTTCGCATTTTATTAAGGATAGATCCACTGTGCGTCGCCCTGGGCGGAACTTTTTTTATCGCTTCTTTGAATGATACCTTTTAAATGTTAACCAAATATTTTGCTTTTTGAAAATAACTTTAGAAAAAAAAAGAGATAAATATCTAAAAAGTAAAAAAAAAAAAAAAAAAAAAAAAAAAAAAAAAAGTGGGGATTTTGTTTTTGATTGGAAATTACGAAATTTCTTTTCAGGGAATACAAACTTGGTGACACTTCTGGATTACAATCCTGCAAGCTGAGAAATTCCGCGGCCAGCGTTTTTTTATTCACAAAAACTACACCATAAATTTTACACCATTTTTCAGGTAATAATAGTCGATTTATTTAATGACAGACTTTCTTCTCTGTCCGCATAAACAACATTTTATTTGATCTACACTTCACTTTATGTGGTATTATACAGGGCTCATTCTTGGGCCCAACACTTTATAATCTGTACTTTTTTGACGTGTCTCGTACTCTACGCACTTTACTCGCTCTTTATGCGGACGACACCACCATTTATGCTGCTGCACACCATCCATATTTACTTTATAAAAACATACAAAATCACCTAAATTTATTCATAGACTGGTGCAATCAGTGGCGTGTCAAACTTAATGAAAGTAAAACCACAGCTGTCTACTTTTCCAGTACTTTTTCTGTTCCCAATAGACTAACCATTAACAATACTACCATCCCTTCGTCTGATGAAGCTAAGTACCTGGGGGTTATCATTGACAAACGCCTTACCTTCAAAAGAAATATGCTAAGCATCCGCGGTAAAGCCACGGGGGTTGCAAAAAGCATTTCACCTCTTTTGAGGGGCCCTAACATGTCCTTCCATAACAAGCTTTTAATTTACAACGCCTGCATTCTCACCATCATCACTTACGGCTGCCCGGTGTGGGGCTTCCTCTGTAGAACGTGCATGGTCCGGCTTTCTGAGCTTCACAACAATCAACTTCGGCGTATCAGAAATGGTTCAAGATTTCTACGTAACACTACAATCATAAACGACCTCAAAACTACCTCTCTTGTCAGACGCATAAAATTTCTTTCTAAAAAATTTCACAGCCAACTATATAAAGTTCCAAACGACATTATGTACGAATTACCGGGCGACGATGCTGTCAGCCATACTAAACGCAAGAGACACTACAATTATTGAAGAGTAGTCGCGTTCTTCAGCTGATACTTATTGTCTTTTCTTTCTTATAAAATTTTATATACACTCTTAATTCAAAAGAACGAATTATTAGCTCAACAAAAGAACGAAAAGTTTTACGCGTGTTTTTGTTCTTTCTGAGTATCTGTTTTATCAAAAAGAGACATTTTCCACAAAAAACTGGTTTACCAAATCATCCTTTTAAGAGTAGCATCCCCAGGACTGCTCATTTCAGACCGGAACAGAAAAATATCTCTAAAAGAGCGGTTTAAGAAGCTACCCTATTGGTTGAAATCCTTTAACGCGATATATAGTTTTGCAGAGGGAGAACCGTCTTCAAAAGGGAGTCGCTTGTTTGTTTCAAGCGTCAAAGCTTAGCCTTACCTACATGATAAAAACAATATTACAATTATAATTTGATTGATTTAAAAATGGCATAGAATAAGATAGATGGATTATGCCTACGAAAGCAGGGGGGTGGGGCAATCATCACAAAGAATTGGATAAATTTCGTTTTTATTTCCCAGCTAAAACCAAGATGGCTACCGGCGATTCTAGGATTTTACTAATACTGACAAGTTGGAAATTGCTCGCCAAACGTGGCAAATGAGGTGCGTTCGTACTATAACTAGTTTTATAATTATTTTTTGCAGCCCATATTGTACTGAATGTATACTTTTTTGCACTTCATAAAGTGCATAGTCTGATACATCATTAAAATGCACTTCCAATAATTTTTTCCCATTCCCCGTAATGTAACGGAACACTTTCGACTGTCCCTGTAATTAAACTATACATCCGATTTTCCTAAAATTTGAAATTGCTCAACAAAACTTTGCAGCAATTATATCTTTAAAATTTCCGACCATTCGGAAGGCTGTAATATCATTAAAATGCACTTGCAATAATTTTTCCCATTGGCCGTAATGTAAAGAAAAACTTTTCACTGTCCCTGTAATTAAACTATACATCCGATTTTCCTAAAATTTGAAATGGCTCGACAAAATTTTGCAACAGTTATATCTTTAAAATTTCAGATCATTCGGAAGGCTCTAATATCATTAAAATGCACTTGCAATAATTTTTCCCATTGGCCGTAATGTAAAGAAAAACTTTTGACTGTCCCTGTAATTAAACTATACATCCGATTTTCCTAAAATTTGAAATGGCTCGACAAAATTTTGCAACAGTTATATCTTTAAAATTTCAGATCATTCGGAAGGCTCTAATATCATTAAAATGCACTTGCAATAATTTTTCCCATTGGCCGTAATGTAAAGAAAAACTTTTGACTGTCCCTGTAATTAAACTATACATCCGATTTTCATAAAATTTGAAATGGCTCGACAAAATTTTGCAACAATCATATATTTGAAATTTCAGACCATTCGGTTGGGTAGTTTTTGCTCTGTTACATGCGGACAGACGGACGGACGGACTGAACGACGACTATAGGTGCTACGTATTTATATAATTACGAACGCACCTAAAAATTCTAAGGTAAAGTACGTTGTTTTACTTCATCTTTCTTGTAATTCCTTCACCATTCCTTGTTGTATTTTCACATTGTATATATGATTTTTTGCGTTATTTAACGATGATACTTTTAAACCGGAAAAATGAACTTCTTAAATTACTTTTTTTTTCTTTTTTTTTTAATGCATCTGTTCCATAATTTTTATAATCAATAAAATGCACTTAGATATGTAGTTTTCTCGTATTCATATTGTGTAAAATTACGCTAATTGGTATTTACATTATTAAACATATATCATTTTGTGCTTATATTATTGATTATTAATATACTAATTTGTTCGTGACACTCAAAAATATTTTCGGAACACAACCCATGATTATAAAAATTTATTAAATTATTATTAACTTATAATATATGTTCTTTTTTTTTTGTACTCATCTACACTTTAAATATTATTATTTTAATTGTCACAGTATTATGTAAATAGTACGAAATGTAAAAGATAATTTTAAAAAAAGTATCAGAAAATAATAGATTAGTAAAAAATATTATCAGTTTATTTTATGACACAACTAGCTTGACCTTTTTTTAAAATTATGATTTTTTGAATTTTTATTTTTGTGTTATACTTCGCTCTGTTCATATTCAAAAGTTTAACTAAACAAAAGTCTGCTGTTATGTAACACATGAATTCTATAGTCCATAATTATTTATCTGTGTCATGAGCAAAATATATTAATAAGATATAATAATATCAGAAATAATTAAAGAAATCGACATTCCCGGATTAAAACTAATAACGTTAAAATTATATATACAATGTGAAAATATTAAAAAGAAAAAAATCATAATGAGAAAGATAAAGTAAAAAAAGCGCACTTCAGGATATTGACAAGGTAGAAAATCTTGTCTTGTTATGGCGCGAACACATCTTTATTATTATTATTTAATTTATCTTTCGGAAATGAAAAACAAAATTTCTTCTGCATCTAGATTTAAATAAAACAAAATGGAGTTTTAAAAGTAATACATTTTGCAAACTGGGGAGTTATATATGTTAAAAAACAAACAAAAAAAATCTGAAAATAAGAGGAAAATAATTTATTTTGCCTATTAAATTTGACAAAAAAAAGGGGGTTTAAAAATGACTTGTCAATAATGAGTGCAGTCACTCGTTTTGCCTATTAATTTAGTCGAAAAAAAGAGCGAAAACAGCTTATCAAAAAGGAATGAAAAAAAAACCACTCCGCAAGATGGATGAAATTCACTCCTATAGGATAAGTGCATTTTCAATACTGAAAAGGAGTGAAAATACACTCAGTCGGAGTTAAAATCGCTGAATTTTTTTAAGAGAGTATATATATATACATATTTTTTTATACTTTCTTATTGTTTTATTACTATTGCTTTACCATGGTAAAGCCTTATACTAACTGTAATTTTTAAAGTATAAATGTATGGTGCCGAAAACAGTCTTTTCTTGTTTTTAAGGATTAAGGTATATTTCTCCTGCTTTGCTTGGAGCGGCCTTGCTATGAACAGTGTTAACAACTTCTTTTTATTTTATCATTTAATTATTTTTATCTATCCTTAAATTTAATTTTTAACTTATACTTATACTGTAGTCCTCGGACTACCCTTTCATAAATTTTCAGCCTCTCCATATTTAATTTTTTAACTTCTCTATTTTTTACTGTAGTACTGATGTGCTACGCTTAAACTCTTTTCTCATGGCTCCTCTAGGATTTGCTATACACTTACTCATCTACAGGGAGTGGAGTAGCACTGCTACTAGGTATCCCATTGAACTGCTCTGCTGTTCGCTGTTGACAGACTTTCTTTGGTTAAATAAATAACTAAAAGAAAATTCTAGTATATATTTTGAATAAATAATTTTTTCCCTTAGTCACGGAAAGATCTATCATTAAATAAAGCGATGATTCTATTATTCAAAAATTATGATAGGGTTTTTGAATAAAAAGCTTTGGTCGCGGGATCGTGGAACTTGCATGAATACAATCCCTGGGGCATTTCTCTCAATTATAGAAACTTAAATATTTCCCTTGATTTCTAATTATGATAAAAATTTTGGAAATCATAAGAAGAGAGTGCTGAGAAGGGTAAATTTACCCAATTATTTTAGACTATCAAAGCGACTTTTTTTGGTGGACATTTTCCAGTAGAAAATTTTTAATAGTGCAATATCAATTCAGCATTTTACGGATACATATAGCCATTTGTAAAGGATACAAAATACCTGACTCGCCATATATCAAATATTGCAAGTATAATAAGTATTATTTTCACAAGCAAGTGTTATTTTCACATTCCTTAATGTGATATATTTGGATATTGTAATATCCTTTTATTTCAACATGCAAATATCATATTATGTAGTACTTTTATAAAAGAGCAAAAGAATCACGAGCTGTGGTGTTCATTTTCCATACGGAAAGCGCATTTTTGTTCTTGATATAAAAAATTTTTTAAACGAAATTTTCGTATTGAGTTCTGTACATACCACATTTAAAAATGTTTCTTTGTTTAAAAACCCGTAGTAAATAAAAAGTAATTACTGTCAGATTGTAGCAGTAATTGAATGTATCTCATTTTTAACTGAGTGACAACTAATTCAAATTATGTTAAAGAAATGTACTGCAAAAAGGATTAGGCCCTTATTAGCACCACATAAACTCTATTTGGTATCTCGTGCAAAAAGACTTCAGTGCATCAATGATGATAAGTGGAAGAAAAGTACCGGGTTTATTAAAAAGGACTGACTGATTTTAAAATTCAATAACTTGCAAACGGTGACAGATATTTAAAAAATTCTTGCAGGAGGATTATGCATGAGGTCAAAAGTTTTTTTAGAGTGATTTTCGATTTTAGTTCGAATTACAAACAATAGATGGTGCTGCGATCAATAGACGTTAAATTCAGGCTCGATTTTTGGCACTTCGGGACCCACTCAATACATTTTAACCTCCTTTTTCCGCATGGAAGAAGAGAAAGGCCAAAAAATCGAGCCTGTATTTAGCACCTATTGCTTACAGCGCCATCTATTGTTTGTAATGCGAACTAAATTCGAAAATCACTGGTTAGTTATCCCTTTCTAATTCTGCAAAAAATAATCTAAATCTATGAGGCACCAACCGACTGGAAACAATGTCTACTAATCATTGTTATGTATAAATTATGTTTCCGAATTAGTCTTATATATTAATAATTATACCAATTTTGAATTTTCTAACAATAACACCCATTTTGACGCCTTATATGTGTTTCCAACACCAGAAAAGGGAGTTGTTTACATACATTATTTTAAATATTGATAGAGTTTAAATTCAAGGATGATACAATTAAACCCATTTGAGAAAAATTAATTTATATCTTCATAAAAATGATTGGTATGATTTTTTATTAATTTATTAAAGAGATACACTGAATAGATCCAAACATATTACAGACATTTTTTCTATTTAAAAATATATTTTAATTACTGAAAAACCCCAAATTGAAGTTTACAACTCATTTGAATAATTAAATTTCCAGATACAGAAAACTTTTGCCTTTCCATAATTTAAAGGGAGCGCCTTCTTTTATAAAAAGAGCAACAGGAATAAATCTTAGAAACTTACTAGAAATACTTAGCGGGATTTTGTTTAATTTAAAGTAAGTTTATTTTAAAATTTAAATTTCTGTATAATTTTACAGGTGACTGATTGATTGGTGATTAAGTGTTTTCGGTAATTTATTTTGTAAGATCGCTATTTTATTTTCCGAAATTTACGATTAAACCCATAACACTTTTCTTTTATAATAGTATTAAAAATTAACTCCTTAATCGTTGCGGTTTTCATTTCAGAGGCAATTTGCCCGAAAATGTATCTGGCGCGAAGATTAGGAGGTTCAGAAAATTATATAAATTATATAGCTTTCCTTGCTGCTGATGGCAAGGAATTCAAATATTGTGTCAAAAGTAGATGTTACTATTTGAAAAATCAACGTTCGTGCATTTTTTAATATGTAGACAATCTTCAAAGCAAACTTTATGAATAGCATTTAAACGTACATATTTTTCCTAATCAATTAGTATTTATGTCTTTTTTATACGGTCCTTTGCAGGAGAAATATTGTTTGGGGCGATCACTTTTTTTCCACGACTCTTATAAAGTATGTATTCACTAAACAATAAAATATGAAAGCTCTAACCTTGATATCAGCCATTTACTACAAGGATATCTGTGTTCATTTTGTTCCAGCAGGTCTAATTAGAAAATTGCGTAGCATTGTGTAGATTTGATGGAACTTTAAACGTGCACTGGGAATATAGGGATGTCTTCTATCTAGACTTGGATATATAATATTAAGTAATTTTCATACTTATACATAAGCGAATGTGTTAAACCTTGTCAAGCCATAAAAAACACAAGTAAGTAAAATTGACGTAAATTCGTTAAAATTTTTGCGCCCTCTGCAAATTCAAGGATAGCTCCCTTTTACTCGACACTGCACACCCTATGTATTAGTCTAAATATTTCTTCAGATTATTTTGTATATTTAAGCGCACTTCTATCAATTATCATCCTCAGTCGGCAATGTATCCAGTTCTTTGCGTTGCCCTGTGTGTGAATTTGCTTCTGTTCTACAAGAATCGCATAATATAATAAATACAGATAAACTGAAAATGTATTCAAAACCATTTTTAGCAATTTACTCCAACATGCAGTAATAATTGCGAATTATTTCGTGTTGACTTGTATTCGATCTTTGGAATTTATACACAGTAAGTATTGTGCAAAATATTAGTTAAACCTAAAAACGCATACCACAATTCGCATACCACAATCACATACCACGCATTCATTTCTAGTAGAAAATACATTAACCGAGCTATTTTATTTATCTCCGTAAATGAAAGATAAATGCTATGACGTCATATTTTATAGTAAGTATTTTTTAGTGTACCTCGATAACTTATACCAATTTCATAATAGTTGAAACAGAGTAGCATAACTAAAATACAATGCAAGCGATTATTCCCACCAGACCATAATGCAACAGAATTTTCTAAGTATCCTTATAAGCTAATTATTTGTGCGACACACTCCATTTTCATTAGACAACATGCCATAGTAAATTTCAACAACATCTATTAATATCAAAACACTCTCGTAAAAGTACGCCAAATGGTGTGAAATAAGTATACAGTTTTTAATGCAGATACAATTATTTTTAACTTGTTTATACACACACATACGAATTTATATAGGGGAGGTAGAGGTAATTAGGATCAGGGGAATTTCACTGGCAATCTGTAAAAAATAAAAAAATAAAATGACTACGCCGTCTAACATTCTACATGTGTCAATTTTTTCGAGTGAAAATATATGTTCCTGTAGAAGCAATGACTGTTTTAAAAGAACACATAGAAAAACTTTGACCGTCAAAGTGAGAATGTTTTAGTAAAAACGTTTCTGTGTAAAAAGTTGTAGGGATATTAAAATATAGCTATTCATTTAAATTTAGAAAAAGTATTGTTTGTAAGAGGAAATGGTTACATTTTGCAACAGACGAAGTTTTATGTTAATCTGCACGATCCTAATTACCCCAGAAATAGCATTTTTGGGGAAATGGGACCACGCATAGTTGCCGCCCTCCCGATTTTTTTCATACCAATATTTTTATGCAGAAATACTTGCTTTATACAATCGTACAATTCAAGCAATTAAATAAAGCAAACATTTTTATAAGATTTTACTGGTATCCAAAAAATCGGGAGGTTGGCAACTATGGATCAGAGAGTTCTTGGGTTATGGATAAATTGAATCGCATATTTTATTTTCTATTTAAATCAAATCGTGATTTGGAATGCATATTTTAATCTTTCAATTTTCACATCCTGTGAAATACCATAGTTGTTTTTTTTTAATTTTACTGCACATTTTGTGGTAACAAAACATTAATTTTAAAATTTTATTTTGCATGTATTCCAAATTTTAGCCGTTCAGCATGTTTTCAAAAATGCAGTTCAAAAAAATTTCGATTACAATACTTTCCTCTATTGAAGGTAGAGGAAAGTAATTATCTTGGTATAAAGCCCGCACCCAGATACTATTTTAATCCCATTTACCTGTGACTTTATATCTTGTAAAACATGATAGAAAATATCACTGACCCAATTGTCACATTTCATGGGGTAATTGGTATAGTTTTTGAAAAAGAAACTTGTTCCAGGTAACATGGTACGGTGAAAAATAATTTTTCACACATTTCAAGAGACGACTACTTACTGAGCAAAATTATGCGCAACATTAGTATGTAGTCTAATTCATTCTCTGGAAATTAATTGTCAAAGTTCAAATTGTCAAAAGGTGATCCTAATTTCTCCTACCTCCCCTGTACAGTGGAATCTCTATTTACAATATTTTAATCCTTTATTTGAAAATTTCTCTATTTTGTGAAGTTCTTCTTCGAGTAAAGATTTTTCTTGTAAAATAACCACCAAACTGTGGTGTAAATTCTCTATTTAATTAACCTTTTTTCTTGTACCCAATTTTTTTCCTGTTTTTTTCAAATATGTCTGCAAATCTTGAACTTGTTCATTCTTTGTGCGAATTTTATGATGCTTGCTGAACGGAAACTGGCACGTTGAACTAAAAGGCAACGTTCTAGAAGTTGTAAATTCTCTGTGTCATTCGTTGAATTACATCCGGACAGTGCAATATTCATCTACCACACTTAAGGCTGCTAGTCACTCAGCTTTCGAATTCCCTTCACTATTTCTAAGTATATGGAGATGGACAGCATTCGTATATTTAAAATATCTCCTCAGAAAATTAATGTTTTTAATTGCTTTCTTCTTTGTACTCTCCTTAAAAGATTTCTCTTTTTTCCTTAGTTCTCAAAATATTTCTAAAATCTGGGTTTAATTTAATATTGTACGTGTCAAAATCTAACAAATTGCGAATAAGATTTTAATACTTCATTTAAACTTAAGTATATATTTTAGAAATATTTTGAGAACTAAGGAAAAAGAGACATACTTTAAGAAGAGAACATAGAAAAAATAAGTTAAAAGTACTAATTTCCTGTGGAGATATTTTAAATATATGAATGCATCGAATGCCCATAGGCTTAACATTCGGAAGCTATGTGAGAAGCAGCCAATACACTCCCACCCCTTCGCCCATGCACCAGATTAACTTACTGAATAATATTTCAGAAATTTTACAACGCATGTAATTATGATGTCGTACAATTCGTAACAGCAATGACAATTCAGAAGTATGGAGGACAGGACAAGGTTCATATTCATTTAAACCGGAATAAGAAAAAATATTAATACACTCTAAATAAAAAGGAGCGACTATTCACTCCGAAGAAGTGAATAGTCACCCTATCGTAGAGTCAAAATATGCCCGATCTCTTTAGAGTGACTATTCACTCTGAGCAAAAGTGAAATTTTAGACTGTCTGAAAGACTGAAAAAAATCCCTGCCGGCCCGGCCTACAGGCAGAGGTAGATTTCGAAGTTAAGTATACTAATTTCACCAACAAAAACTAAATCATTATTTGATATAAATCCACTTTAACAGTTTTATCTGTCTGCTTTTGACGCATTTTTATTTCCTTTTTATAAAATAGCTGATTTTATCAGAATCATGTTAAGGCGATACTTAAAAAAAATAATTTTCCATACTCAACAACTCGAAATTTTCTGGAACATTTTCAGATACATTTTTAATAATAATAATAAAAAAAATATGAAACATGCTGACGTGGTTTTTGAAAAGATTTATAAGCGACATGTGTTTTTATTTTTCTTTCAATTAATTAAAACTTGATTAATAAACAATTATTTTCTCAGTAGGGCAATATTTTTCGTTTCTAACACAATCGCTTCTTGAAATTCTGTTCAAAATGCTCACTTTGACATCATTTTTTGAAATATATTCTGCCTCTATCAAAAAATCGATCATTACTGTACATTATATAGTTTCTGGATAAAAGAATCTAGCAATTGGATACGTTTGAGAGCAAAAATGAATTTAACAAGTAAGAAAAATCATGCGTTAAGCATAGAATATGAAACACTTTCCAACACTTCCTGAATGCTTTAACAAAACTTCGTTATTTAGGGAAATAAGGTATATAAGTGAACTAAGTAAACATTTTAGAAAACACATAAAACATTTGAAAAACTGATTTCAGCAGTTACCGTCCATAGCAAATATGTATTCCAATTCTTTTGAACAGCCCTGTATTTGATCTGTAGGTTGATATATATACTATATAATGGAGAAATTTAGTTTAGCAAGAAAACACATAACAGGTTGAAATTTCTCTTTCAGCAATTTATACTACTAGATTTAAACATACTTGTATACTTTTGTAAAACTCTGCAGTTAACCTAATACCTATATTACACGCCACTATTTAGCTAAAGTAAAACACTTATTCAAAGTGTACACATTACACGTATTCAAAGTAAAACACTCTTAAAACTACCGGAAAATTATCATCAACTACCAGAAATTATCATTTATAGACGGCCATGTATCCAATACTTTGCGTGACCCTGTATGTCATTTTATATATGTTTTACAAACATTTCTTAGTAAACCAAATGCGGTTCAGCGTAAAAATGCCTAACTCATTTAAAATCACCTTTAAGCAATTTGCAATCATACCCAGTAATCATTACGAATTCTTTTGAGTAGCCCTGTATATCAATTACAGCATTTATACACACCATATACAATGTATAAATATAGTGAAACATAAAAGCACATAACATAATTAAAAATGCATTTCCAGCAATCATCGCTACTTTACAGTACTTCGGGTACAATATAGTATCTGAAACCTTTTGTGTGTCCCTGTAAATGCTCTGCATTTCGTATTATCCATGAAATAAGTTATAGTAAATCTTAGCGACGTATATATATTTCATTATGCATGTAATAGTTTAACATAATTAAAATACCCCGGAAAAAATTCCCTCCACTTCTATATCATTATGTAAAGGAATTCTTTTGTGCGGCCCTGTAAATGAATAATAACAATTTTTTGGGCCGCATATTGTACAGCAAATGCATATTTTAGTCAATTTGATAAATGCATATCAATTTATTATGTTTGAAAGCATGTAACATCATTAAAAATCATTTTAAACGATTTTTTCCCATAGGCCGTAATGTAACGGAAAACTTTTGACTGTCCCTGTAAGTGAACTAAACATGCTACAAACTTCTTTTGCAATAGAGTTTGTGCTACGGTAGAGGTCACTAACATCCAAAAATTTCAGAATGATCCGAGTATATTTACGGGAGTTAGAGCGCGTACAGACGGACAGACAAACCGAAGTCATAAACACTTTTCAACTTTGTTGGAAAGTGTTAAAGATGAGTAAGAAAATAGACAGTTTGGATTTGAATGCACCCTTAATAAGATGATTTTTTTCTTCAACCGCTATGTATTTTTAATTTGTTTTGCTGTAAGAATTGGCCCTATCAAAAACTTGTCTATATAAATGTTGAAGACAATATTAAGAAGATATATGATAAATTCATGGAGATTTTATATCTTGTGAATTGACGGAGTTATGAAACATTTCTTCTTCAACCCCCCTTTTTTGTTTTCGTTTTTAATTTTTTTTGCGGTACGAATTGTTCCTATCAAAAACTTGTGAATATAAAAGTTGTAGATAATATTAAGGAGATGTATAATAAAATTATTGGATTTGATATATTTAGAATCGACGAAGTAAAGAATTTTTTTCTTCCAAAAACCCTATTTTTTGCGCCCCTTGAGCCTATTTTAAATTTTATCAAAAATCTGTGATGCATGAATTTTTGGCGCTATTTTTAGAAGTAATAAAAACTTTAAACTGACTTGATATGTACAAAATATAAGAAGTTATGGGGTTTTTTCGGTTTTCAGAAAACCCCCCCGTATTTCCATCCCCTTTGTCCGATTTTGCCCATTAACGAACTTGACCGAGATTTTATGTCCCTTGATTTTATGTATCAGTTTGGAAGAGATTTGTGCAGAATTGTGGAAGTTATCGTGTCCAGAAGAAAGTGATAACACAATTGCTTCGGGTTATTCCGTTCAAAATGCCCATTTTGACATCATTTTTTGAAATATATTCTGCCTCTATCAAAAAATCGATCATTGCGGTACATTATATAGTTTCTGAATAAGCGAATCTACCAATTAAATGTGTTTGAGAGCAAAAATGAATTTAAAAATGAGTCAGAAAATAAGCAGTTTGGATTTGAGTGCATCCTTAATGCAATGATTTTTCCAACACAATCCGCTTCGGGAAATTCGGTTCAAAATGCCCACTTTAACAGCATTTTTAAAAATATATTCTGCCTCTATCAAAAAATCGACCATTACGGTACATTATATAGTTCTGAGTAAGAAAACGTACCAATTGGAAGCTTTTGAGAGCAAAAATGAATTGTAAAATGAGTCAGAAAATACGCAGTTTGGATTTGAATACACCCTTACTTAGATGATTATTTTCTTCAACCGCTATGTATTTTTAATTTGTTTTTGCTGTAAGAATTGGTCCTATCCAAAACATGTCTATATAGATGTTGTAGACAATATTAAGAAGATATATCATATATTCATGGGGATTTTATATCTTTTGAATTGACGGAATTATGGATTTTTTACTTCTTCAAACCCCTTTTTGTTTTCGTTTTTAATTTTTTTTTTGCGGTACGAATTGGTCCTATCAAAAACTTGTGAATATAAAAGTTGTAGATAATATTATGGAAATTTATAATAAAATTAATTGGAATTGATATCTTGAGAATTGGCGAAATTATGAATTTTTTTCTCCCAAAAACCCTATTTTTTACGCCCCTTGAGCCCATTTTTAAACTTTATCAAAAATCTGTGATACAAAAAATTTTGGCCCTATTTTTAAAAGTAATAAAAACTTTAAACTGATTTGATATGTACAAAAATTAAGAAGTTATGGGGGGTTTTCGGTTTTCACAAAACCCCTCCCTATTTCCATCCCCTTGGTCCGATTTTGCCCATTAACCAACTTGACCGAGATTTTATGCCCTTTGATTTTATGTATCAGTTTGGAAGAGATTGGTGCAGAATTACGAAAGTTATCGTGTCCAGAAGAAAGTGATATATATATATATATATATATATAGATCGATAGGTAGATAGATAGATAGATAGATAGATAGATAGATAGATAGATAGATAAAGTTTTTTACTGAGGGTGGTTTTGGGTTCTAGGAGTCATGATCGGTGTAGATCTGCAAATTTTTCAGAAATTCCAACATAGGAATGATCCCAATATAGTATTTCATGCGAAATCTACCTAATAGACACTCCTGGGAAGTGAATATTTACTCTAAAAAGCGGTGGAAAATCACTCTTTCAGAAGAGCGACTATTCACTCTTGCTAAAAGAGTGCGTTTTTTCGCTCCTGGTAGGAGTGAATAGTCACTCTTTCATAGGAGTGAATGTTCATTTTTATGGAGTCAATTCTTTTTTCATTTTGCTTTTATGAGTATTTTAAAAGAATCGCATATTTTACATCATGCAATGAAAATAGATACAAGCGTGGTAAAGATTGGAATAAAATACTTTATTAGCAATATTTATTTAATCCATAGTTTGTAGCACTAATTGATCTTTTAAGGAAAAATTTAGTTAAAGTTACATATGGATTAAATAATATTTCTGGCCGAATAAAAACTAAAATATTTTATTGCAATGTTATACATTGTGTTTGCATTCATTGCATGCCTTATAAATATATGATAATTTTAAAATGTCCATAAGGGCAAGTAATTAACATAAATCTTAATCAATGAATTTTTTTTCAGATACCCATTTAGTATTTTAATAATTGAATGTGTTTAATTTTTTATTTTAATAATTTAATTAATTGTACGATAATTATGTTCTTTTCTTTTCATATGTAACTCAAATTTGAAATATTTAGTTCTCAAAATTCATTGCTAATGATTTTAAATCTAATCAAACCATGTTGTTCACTGCATTTGCGTTTTTTATTTTAAGTTTTATTAATAATTGTAGGTGGATATTATATGATTGACAGCGTGTGACTTCATTTTAATTTTTGTTTTTAATGTTTTTAATGTTTTTGTTTAAAATTTTAGTAAGCATACAGATATCTGTAACCTTACATTTGTAGAATTACATCATTTTTTTCAGTTTACAGCCATTATTATTTTTTTAAACTTTCTATATTAAAATCATTTTACATCTAAATAAATCCCTACAATTATTTAGAAAATATTACATTTTTACAAATACGTATTTTATTCTAAACTACCAGACCCGCCCGACGTTGACAGGGGTTTGTAAATAATAACCTTAAACAAAACTTAAGTTTTTATGATTTTATATCTTTGGAAATTCTTGTAAATAAACCTAATTTTGGAGGCCCCATTGCTTTCCGCAGTGTCTAATGTGTTCCCATCTTACTTCTTTCCGAACGAACCTGTAATCTAGATCCTCACTATCTATGGCAGTATTTACCGAAGGTGTCCGCACGTGCCGGAGACAATCGAAAACCAAGGTGAGTGAGCCAAACCTCGTAGGAACCAAGTAAAAAAAAACAAAAAAAAAGGGAATGCACCATTAATGTTAGAAAATGTTGGTAACGAAAGTCTAAGATAAAAATTCATAATTCAGAAAGTAGCTGAATTATAATCTAAGTTGAAGGAAGCAAATCCCGTTGAAATTGGGCCCTTAAACGCGCGGAAATAATGCGCCTCCAGGTGGTGGAAGATGCCTCCTCACCTTGTAAATTTCATGAATTACTCTTATTATTAACACGACATTTAATAAATGGATGAAATTCCTTATCTAAAGTTGCTTTTAAAGTAACGCGATTTTTAATTTACGGCTGTAGTAAGTAGACGTAAGTTGATGCTGAAAAAGGAGATTAATGCGTGGTAGTTGAGGTATAAAGAAAGAACGGGCCCTAGGGGCCAGGGTTTTAACTGTAATGTAGTTGGGTATAAGAATTTTTTTAGGGGATTTAAAGTAGCTGGAAGCTGGAAGACGCTAAAACTATGTTAAAGAAAATTGCAATAGAATAGGATAGTTCAAAAGAATAAAAATAGTTTTTAAAGAAACTGCATCAAAGGCCCAAAGAAGAAGATTAATATTCAAAATTTGGTGGTAGATGAAGTATGCAAATTTTGTTTTGTCGTTCATGTAGCAGCTGTAGAACCCAAGAAGTTGCTAGAAAAAAAAGTTCGTTAATCGGACCATTTTTAAGGGAGCTATAACAGGGGGGGTCCAAAAGGGCCCAACTGTTAGTTGAGAACAGGACCCTAACATGAAAACATGTTTAAATGTTTTAGTACTTAACGTTTTAAATCTTCAGTTAGTCAAAATTAATCATAGTTTATGAAATAATCATTAGAATAATATTTTGAAGAAATGCGCAAAACTGGGCTAAATGCTTAAAAAGAGGCCCTAGAGCCCCAATAAATAAATGCGGGTGTTGGTCTAGGGAGAAGAGTCCAAGACTCAATTTTAAAATTATGCAATGAGAAGGTGAGAAAATTAGGGTGTAAAAAATGCATAGCACACAAAAATTTCAAAGGGCCTCGGATCGGGGCCATACAGGACCCTATGGTGCCCCAGGATTTTAGCTGGAATATAGAAACTCGAGAATAACTAAATGGAAAAATGGTTCCAAAAACTAAGATCGGATTAAGAGGGGCAATTTATTAATAATATATAGTGCAAAAGCTTCAAGGGGCCTTGTACCGGGCCCCAAGGGGGAAGGGACTTAAATGGCATGTAGTTCGGTATAAATACACTTTTTAGTAATTTTTAATGTAATCTGAGGTCGCTAGAACTATGGTAAAGAAAATTGTAAGGAATTCGGTTCATTTTTAAAGAAAATGTCCCAAGGGCCCCAAGAAGACGATTTATATTCAAAATTGTTGGTAGGTAAAGTCTGAAATATTTTTTTGTCGTTCATGTAATAGCTGGAGAACCTAAGATGTTGTTAGCAGAAAAGCTAGTCATTCGGACTACTTTTAAGGCAAGCTAGTGAATCGGACTATTTTTAAAGCAGTTATAATAGGGGGCACAAAAGGGGCAACTGATAGTTGAGAACAGTTCCCTAACATGGAAACGTGTTATAATGTTTTAGCACTTACAAGAAAGGTCTCTTTACAGGGCATACTCAGAATATGTTGTAAAAATGCTAGAGAAACTACTCATGTATGTAATAAAGGATCAGTTAAATTTAACGGCGGAATTTCAGTAGAAAGTCTGTAAAAAAATAAAATACTTTCGAATATTTGGCGCGAAAATACGAAAGTGACACGGGATTTGGCGAGCAAGATTTTTCCTCGCCATAAGCAAACGATTTTAATGCATCTGAAAATTGTTTATTACTTGTTTTTTAGAATGCAGGATTTTGAATGAATTTAAACTTAAGCAATGAATGAGGTTATTATATATTTTTTATATTACATATATATGTTGCTTTTTGCTGTAGTTATTTAATTTTATCACTGTAAAAATATTTTCTATTTTTTGAAAGTTGCAAATATTTATTTTAAGTTATAGTCAGCTGACATTTGATTGTCATAACGCATTTCCATATCGAAGACGAAGTCGTTTCCATAGCAACAAAATCAAATCGACAGTGTTTTATCTGCCATTTTTAAGCTTGAAACAATTTAAATTTTGTTTTAATTCGTAAATTATTTCATATTTAAATTTTATTATAAATACATATAAAAATATATGACAAACTATAGTTAAAACAAACTAAAAATGACAAAACTATAGTTAAAACAAATTAAAAATGACAAAATTAAAGTTATTTAAATTAAACGTATATAAACAAATTCAACATAAAAAGTTTTTCCCTACATAAAAGCGTATATTTTTTTTTCATCGCCAACCGGTGATAAATCGCCAAATAAACGAAAATTTCATTATTTTTTTACAGACGCTGTATCGGGGTTCCGTCAAAAATTTTTTTATAAACATATATATCTATATGAGAAGAACATTCTGTATTTTTTTTTCAGATTTTTCTGAGTATGCCCGTATGGAGACCTTCCTTGTTAGCGTTTGAAATAACTCCAAGAGGTTGGATAATTGGAATACATTAATCAATAAATCCCCTTTCAATAACGGAAATATCTTAAGTTAATGAGAAATATTTTATTCAACAAATATCGGTATTGACAATTAAAAACTCTTAATATTTGAAAAAAAAAAACATTTAACAGTATTAATAGTTGAATTATTTGTATTTTTCAAAATTACAACAGTAATCCTATAAATAAAAATATATAATTTTAAAATTCAAATTTCTTTAAAATATCAATATATTATGCTTGTTATTTTATATTTATAGCAAATCAATTACTTACAAAGACGTTGGTCAGACGTTGCTTGATACGCTTATGTTATCATTGATATGCGTAAGTGTAAGAAAATATCATGTTTATTTATATAAAATCCTATTATATTAAATTTTCAGCAATTCCTATTTCTTAATTTCTCATTTATGGAAGTCTAAATTATATAAAATGATACTTTTCAAGAAGAATAACAATCTCATTCCACATGTGTACGGTTTTACTTTGTTACGCGGGAAAGGAAATCTTATCAGCCCCAACTGACAAGGGACGTTGTCAGATTTTTTTCCTTTATTACTGATTCATATCATTGTATGTCATACAAGTATCCAATCACTCTGGCTCACGTCTTTATGATTGCTTCTTTAGACTGATGTGATATTTCTTTCTTTATACTTCAGAAAAGAAAATATGCTGAATGATTTCTCTTGAGCTACGATCAAAAATTCTGCAGAAAATTAAGGAAGATATCGAAAGTTTTTATTCATAACAAATGGCAATTGAATCTAATGATGAATATATAGAACTTTAAATGGCACACCTTAATATTCTTGAAAAATTTTATACATAAAAGGTAATTGTTTAAAAGTACTTCCTATTTTATATAAATGTCTTTTTTTTTTAATTTGTGTTTGTCTTTTTTTTATATTTCCAATTAGAAAAATTCTGAATTTCAAATAATTCATTCTAAAAAAAACCTATCCTACTCCACACAAACGATTATTTTGAATTTATTTGAAGAAGAAAGTAAATGTTTCCAATACTAGAACACCTCATAAAGGAGATCAACCGCGAAAAATCTATGATGGTCGCTGCTGTTAAAAGACCCAAAGAGAAAAGGTAATCTTCATTTTTTTTTATTCATTTGTGATTTTTTTTTTAACAAGAAAAGAACTCACAAAGAGCTGCCTGTTAGTCATCTCCATGTAATTGATCATCTTTGCCAACGACACTTCTTTACAAAGTTATCTCAGATTTAAATATAAAAAATGTAAAATTAATAGAGAAACAAAAATTATTTAATCTTGAAAGTATCGATATCAATTCTTTAACAAATATCTGTGATCGATTGGGATGTCTGACGACTCAGCAGAGTCATCAGTCGTTAATAATTCTATCAAGATGCTGTGGAATATATCTGAAAAAAAAAAAACTCTTATGTGCTGAGAATTTTGCAGTAGGGGCTGATAGAAAATTGTCTGGGGGGGGGGGGGGTTATTTATTAATATCTCCATAACCATGAATGGCAAGGCACACTGTCAAAAACTTTTATTAATTCATAACATTGCATGTCATATAAATATCAAAGTACTCCGGTTCACGTCTATCTTATCGCTTTATTTAATTTGTGAAATATTTATTGATATATTCTTAATAAAATGAAAGATTCTGAAAGTTTGTCTTGATTACTGATCAAAAGTCATACAAAATTACAGATTTGCTAAAACATATTTCGCGAGGAGTTACTCCTCAAACACATTAATATTTTATTAAAATATAAAAATTTACAAAAATGTATTAACGTTAGAACGTTAGGAATCAGTCTCCTGTAATATCATTTTATCTACTAATGCTTAGATTGGAATTGTATAAATGATTGAAACTTGAGTGTTGGCTCCCAATTAATGAACTTTATGCCCAATTGCTAAAATACTTAGGATACAAAGTGCCGTCAACTTCTTCTTTTTAAAAATATTTTACATCGGCATTCAATTAAATTTGTTGAAAACATTTTATTAAGCACTATTATTGAAATATAAACAAATTACAAAATTTATTAATGTTAGAACGTTAGGAATCAAACTCCTGAAATATCATTTTATCTAATAATGCTTAAATTGGAGTTGTATAAATGATTGAAACTTGAGTGTTGGCTCCCAATTAATGAACTTTATGCCCAATTGCTTTCTTTTTAAAAATATTTTACATCGGCATTCAATTGAATTTGTTGAAAACCTTTTATTAAGTACTATCATTCAAATATAAACAAATTTCAAAATTTATTAATGTTAGAACGTTAGGAATCAAACTCCTGAAATATCATTTTATCTACTAAAGCTTAAATTGGAATTGTATAAATGATTGAAACTTGAGTATTGTCTCCCAATTAATGAACTTTATGCCCAATTACTAAAATACTTAGAATACAAAGTGCCGTCAACTTCTTATTTTTTAAAGTATTTTACATCGGCATTCAATTCAATTTGTTGAAAACCTTTTTATTAAGTACGATTATTGAAATATAAAATAAATTACAAAATTTATTAATGTTAGAACGTTACGAATCAGACTCCTGCAATATCATTTTATCTACTAATGCTTAAATTGGAATTGTATAAAGGATTCAAACTTGAGTGTTCGCTCCCAATTAATGAACTTTATGCTCAATTGCTAAAATTCTTAGAATAGAAAGTGCCGTCAACTTCCTTTTTAAAATATTTTACATCGGCATTCAATTCAATTTGTTGAAAACATTTTATTAATTACTATCATTGAAATATAAAAAAAATACAAAAAATTATTAATGTTAGAACGTTCGAAATCACACTCGTGCAATATCATTTTATCTACTAAAGCTTAAATTGGAATTGTATAAATGATTGAAACTTGAGTGTTGTCTCCCAATTAATGAACTTTATGCCCAATTACTAAAATACTTAGAATACAAAGTGCAGTCAACTTCTTCTTTTTTAAAGTATTTTGCTTCGGCATTCAATTCAATTTGTTGAAAATCTTTTATTGGTACGATTATTGAAAAAAAAAATTACGAAATTTATTAATGTTAGAACGTTTCGAATCAGACTCCTGCAATATCATTTTAACTACTAATGCTTAAATTGGAATTGTATAAATGATTCAAACTTGAGTGTTCGCTCCCAATTAATGAACTTTATGCTCAATTGCTAAAATTCTTAGAATAGAAAGTGCCGTCAACTTCCTTTTTAAAATATTTTACATCGGCATTCAATTCAATTTGTTGAAAACATTTTATTAATTACTATCATTGAAATATAAAAAAAATACAAAAAATTATTAATGTTAGAACCTTCGAAATCACACTCGTGCAATAGCAATATCGTTTTATCTACTAATGCTTAAATTGGAATTGTATAAATGATTCAAACTAGAGTGTTCCCTCCCAATTAATGAACTTTATGCTCAATTGCTAAAATTCTTAGAATAGAAAGTGCCGTCAACTTCCTTTTTAAAATATTTTACATCGGCATTCAATTCTATTTGTTGAAAACATTTTATTAATTACTATCATTGAAATATAAAAAAAAAAAATACAAAAAATTATTAATGTTAGAACGTTAGGAATCAGACTCGTGCAATATCATTTTATCTACTAAAGCTTAAATTGGAATTGTATAAATGATTGAAACTTGAGTGTTGTCTCCCAATTGATGAACTTTATGCCCAAATACTAAAATACTTAGAATACAAAGTGCAGTCAACTTCTTTTTTAAAGTATTTTACATCGGCATACAATTCAATTTGTTGAAAACCTTTTATTAAGTACGATTATTGAAATATAAAAAAAATTACAAAATTTATTAATCTTAGAACGTTTGGAATCAAACTCCTGCAATATTATTTTATCTAATAATGCTTAAATTGGAACTGTATAAATGACTCAAACTTAAGTGTTCTCTCCCAATTAGTGAACTTTATGCCCAATTGCTAAAATACTTAGAATACAAAGTGCCGTCAACTTCTTCTTTCTGAAAATAGTATTTTACATCGGCATTCAATTCCATTTGTTGAAAACCTTTTACTAAGTACGATTATTGAAATATAAAAAAAATTACAAAAATGTATTAATGTTAGTACGTTAGGAATCAGACTCGTGCAATATCATTTTATCTACTAAAGCTTAAATTGGAATTGTATAAATGATTGAAACTTGAGTGTTGTCTCCCAATTGATGAACTTTATGCCCAAATACTAAAATACTTAGAATACAAAGTGCCGTCAACTTCTTCTTTCTGAAAATAGTATTTTACATCGGCATTCAATTCCATTTGTTGAAAACCTTTTACTAAGTACGATTATTGAAATATAAAAAAAATTACAAAAATGTATTAATGTTAGTACGTTAGGAATCAAACTCCTGCAATATCATTGTATCTATTAATGCTTAAATTGGAATTGTATAAATGATTGAAACTTGAGTGTTGTCTCCCAATTAATGAACTTTATGTCCAATTGCTAAAATACTTAGAATACAAAGTGCCGTCAACTTCTTCTTTCTGAAAATAGTATTTTACATCGGCATTCAATTCAATTTGTTGAAAACCTGTTATTAAGTACGATTATTGAAATATAAAAAAAAAAATTATAAAAATTTATTAATGTTAGAACGTTAGGAATCAGACTCATTCTTAAATTGGAATTGTATAAATGATTCAAACTTGAGTGTTGTCTCCCAAATTAATGAACTTTATCCCCTGTTACCAAAATACTTAGAATACAAAGTGCCGTCAAATTCTTCTTTTTTAAAATATTTTACATCGGCATTCAATTCAATTTGTTGAAAACCTTTTATTAAGTACCATTATTGAAATACAAAAACAAATCATTAATGTTACAACGTTAGAAATGAGACTCCTGCAATATCATTTTATCTACTAATGCTTAAATTGGAATTGTATAAATGATTGAAACTTGAGTGTTGTCTCCCAATTAAGGAACTTTATGCCCAATTGCTAAAATACTTAGAATACAAAGTGCCGTCAACTTCTTCTTTTTAAAAATATTTTACATCGGCATTCAATTCAATTTGTTGAAAACCTTTTATTAAGTACTATCATTGAAATATGAAAAAAAAAAAAATACAAAAAATTATTAATGTTAGAACGTTAGGAATCAGACTCCTGCAATATCATTTTATCTAATAATGCTTAAATTGGAGTTGTATAAATGATTGAAACTTGAGTATTGTCTCCCAATTAATGAACTTTATGCCCAATTGCTAAAATACTTAGAATACAAAGTGCCGTCAACTTCTTCTTTCTGAAAATAGTATTTTACATCGGCATTCAATTCTATTTGTTGAAAACCTTTTACTAAGTACGATTATTGAAATATTAAAAAAAAATACAAAAATTTATTAATGTTAGTACGTTAGGAATCAAACTCCTGAAATATCATTGTATCTATTAATGCTTAAATTGGAATTGTATAAATAATTGAAACTTGAGTATTGTCTCCCTATTAATGAACTTTATGCCGAATTACTAAAATACTTAGAATACAAAATGCCGTCAACGTCTTCTTTTTAAAATATTTTACATCGGCATTCAATTCAATTTGTTGAAAACCTGTTATTAAGTACGATTATTGAAATATAAAAAAAAATATATATATATAAATTTATTAATGTTAGAACGTTAGGAATCAGACTCATTCTTAAATTGGAATTGTATAAATGATTCAAACTTGAGTGTTGTCTCCCAAATTAATGAACTTTATCCCCAGTTACCAAAATACTTAGAATACAAAGTGCCGTCAAATTCTTCTTTTTTAAAATATTTTACATCGGCATTCAACTCAATTTGTTGAAAACTTTCCATTAAGTACGAATAGGATGTTAAATTTTTAAAATAACTTGATTAATCTTTTACATTAGACATTTCATGAACAGCAGTTGAAAGCTTCACAAATGCAAAAAATTTCAAGTTGAGGTTAGCTGCTGATGTAAAAATACATGCATAAGTGCAGTGTTAGCAATTTGAGATTTATATTAAGAAATTTCTAATTCATATCCGAAATTTCGAATAGTAAATTCGTGCTCTATTTAATTAGGATATAACTGACATAAAAACATAAATTACTATTGAGAATTTTGGTATAAATTTGGAATTCCTAAATATAAATATCTCTAAATTAGTAATGTTGCCCTAATACAAAAATTAGTTATAATGGGATTTTCGATAATTAAACTAATTGGCTCAAAGATTTATTTTTGCATCTAAAACAGTTACGTAGATAATCATTGAGCTTTGGCTCTCTCTCATTTTTAAGCTGTTTCTATCGTTTTGATAAAAGATGGAATCTCTATTTAGTGCTTTTCTCTCTGATTTTTATCTGATTTTTTTAATATAAATTACACCGTATCTGAGACTTAGGTGACAAAGGAAATTTCATTTTTTTAAATCAGTTATATTACTCGAATTTTTACAAAAATAAATCAGGACAGAAGAATTAAATTGGAAATTATATTAAAATAATAAAAATATCTTATAATAAGATAAACGTTTATTTTATTTTATTTTTTTTTTTTTTTGAAATATCGAATGACCTAAAATGATTCCTATATGCACATCTCCTTTTATAGCACGTGTATCGACACGGGTATGTGTGCAAATACCTAATTAAATGAGGGTATACATCGCAATGGATTGCTACATTTCTCCTATTTTTTATTTTCGTTGGATTTAACAATCTAATGCCATCGTGTAACGCAAGCAAACTTGTTTAATGCCGAGGGACAAATTAAACTTTGTATACAAACCATGGGCCCATGAAACAAAATAGATATTACTTTTACATAAATAAAATTTGTATGCACAAAACACAGCCATGGAAAAGAAATATTCAGGCAAATTTCCAAAGTTATTATTTTCATAGTTTATTCTATCTCATCTTTCGAAAAAATACTTGACATTACTTTTTAGCAATCAAATATACAAAATTTAATTCGATTTTCTAAATTGTATTTATTTTGAAAAAATTATTGAACATGCGGAGCTGTTAATTTTTAAATAAGAAATATCGTCAGTGTTACTGATTTTTTTTCAGGTAAAAAAAAAAAAAAAAAAAAAAAAAAAATCTTTTTATCTAATAAATATAAGATAAAGAAAATCGAAGAGTGTAGTAAAATAAAATAGTAGTTTTGACGTAAAACTCATAAACAAAAGTAAAAAAAGAAAAAATCTGTAAAAATGTTATGAATCTTTAACGCGCTTTGCTACATCCCAGTTAGTTTATCTTTATATTAACAATTTCTTGGAGCTAAACTTTAAAATTTAGTGATACCTGTCTATATATATATAAGTTGTGCAATATGACGGAGATTTATTAAATTATATTGCGCATTCTGATTCTATATATCTACTGATGAGATATATAAAACAAAACTCTGTGTTCAAATTTTGTGGTAGTACCGTGTGTCCTAAAGTTTCCTGACTCTAACTCAAAGAACTTCATTGTCCTTGGTTTTTTTTTTTTTAATATTAAATTTTATCGTTTACTTATCATTGCATCATTTCTTGAGTTTTTATCGCTTGGTTCTTTTCGCGCACGCTTGGTGCTAGAATAAAGTTCTACGTTATTTTGTTGTTCATGGTGAAATGAGTTTATCACGCCTTCATCGAAATGCGGTTCTCGAAAGTTATTTTTAATGTATGCATGGAACTTTTCCAGAAATTTGTTGCACTGTTTTAAGTGAATGAATGAGATTTTTAGTTCCAACAAGATGGTGCAAATTGCCATACAAGTGATGAAATCATTGACGTGCTTGAAGAATTTTAAGGCTAGCAAATCATCTCACAAAATCTTTGTCCCCCACGATACCCTGATCTGAGCATCCCGGACTCTTTTATGAGGAAATATTTACAGAACAAAGATAATGCAAATAATACTCAAGCAATAAATGATCAGAAAATTGCCATTACTCAAAGGATACAAGAAGTCACTCCCAGCATGTTAAAACGCGTTTCTACAAACATGCGCAAACGAGTTCAGCTTTACATCCTAGAAAGGGGAAGACATTTTGAATATTTATTATAAATGTAAGTTCAGTGTTGTTTCCTACGTGATGTTAAAAGTACTGTTTATTAATAGCATAAAAGTAATTGTTTTAAGGATTGTAGTTTTGTGAATATTAAATGCATGTGTCGTGAGAACGGGAACTTTTAGGACACTGTGTATTTTCCGTAAAAAAAGCCCGTCTTACTGGCAATACTGATATGCATATATTTCCGATATTTGTCATCTATAAGACCATGATTAGTACAAGTGTTTTCGTGCAAAGTGTATTTTCAGCATGAATCTCCAAACAACATAATTAAATACAGGTAAAAAAGAAAAGGTTTCATGGGCCACAGAGAGGTTGTCCGAGGGCCACATGTTTGACATGCCTGGTGTAACGTGGTAACACAATGACGCCAATGATACTTGTAAGAATGTTAGGGACGTTTGTGTTCAGTTTAAGAAATTTGTATAAAACATATTTTATATAACATTGTGTTAGAAAAAATCTGGTTTTAGAGTATTAAGAACATTAAAAATAAATTTTAAAATAGAGTATTATTTTTATTTATTTTTTAGACGATATTTTAAATTTTTTCTAGTCATTCTCCAGTATCGTTTTACCAAATTCGGAACTTTAGAAAACTAAAAGAAAAGTTCAGATTTTGGAAAAAAGCTAGACAAATTTTTGTACTTCAAATTGTTTACTTTCACGATATTATTCGGTGTGAATTACATAGTTGCGGGAAACTTAAAGATCAAGTTCCGTTAATAATAATAATAATAATAATAATAATAATAATAGTAAAATAATAATATTAAACGAGTAATATTGTTAAAAAAACATAACTCATTTTTATTTTGCAAATGATTTTATTCATTAGAGACCTTTATTCTTTTCCTTATGTTAACATGGAAAGAAATTAAACTATGTCGGAACTTTACTCCAAAACAAAAGATAGGTTTTTGTATAAGACCAACGGTTCTTAAATTAGTTGGGGCATTCAAGGACGTAACGTTCGATGTAATAAATTTTAGTTATCTAAAATCACAATAAAAGATCTTCCGAATAAAATAAAATTAATAATAACTACCAATGGTGTTAAAAATAGTGTAGGGGAGACTAGGGAGGGTTGACCCACTTTTTACAAAATTATTTTTTATTTTTTAAATATTAAACTTAGAATAAAGTTTTATATACCATTATAATTGTTATACGATCAATTATCAAAATAAAATTGCTACATAAGTGTACTATATAAAAAATTTGAAAAATGATTGATTTTAATCAGGAGAAAATAATGGGTCAAGACTCCCCACATACGGGAGGGTTGACCCACTATATGGGAGACTTGACCCACTTTGTTTTATATTGAAATATTTGTGAAGAGAAATAAAATCCCTTTAAAAAAATAAATAACTTTATGCTACATGCTTTAATTGTTATAAAAAAATATTTTTGAAAGTATGGCGCTTAAACAAACCTGTTTAGACACAATTGCAAGTTACAGGGGAAGCTTTTGTTTTAAACATGATTTTGTCTGAGCAGGTATAATTGTTCAGCAGAGAAAATGGAATTTTAACATTTAAGGCAGTATTCCGTTAGAGACGGGTTCCGTTTTCATAGGGTTTCATGTAGTATTATGTCCGGATTTAGGAGCCACTGTCCCGCTTTTTTTGTCTCCTTGTCCTACTTTTTTGACACTCGACCTGACAATGTCTGCTGTCACATAGTTTGGCTTCATCTCACTGTATTCATCCTGGTGAGATTTGTCTACATACCTAACTAAAGTTTTTCGATCAATGCTATGTTCTTTTGCTGCCGCATGAGCACTTAACTTATCATTAAAATATTTTAACCCTTTCAGGGGCAAAGTACTTTCAGTACAAAAAGGTTGAAATAAATGACTGGCACCGGAATTTACGAGCAAATTTATTTGGAAATAAGAAAAAGGAAAATATTTCACATACATATTAAATGGACAACCTTTTAGCGAAATGTTGGTGTCATTGTGGCGTTTGTTAAAATTAAAGGGTTTCATAAATATGCCACTGCCCCTGAAAGAATTAAGACTGCTTCTTTCATACTTTCTTGTCTTTTCCACTGTTTCTATTTACCTATTGTAAGTAATATTTAGATGGAGAAAAGTTCCTATCAACTCTCTCATTTATATTTCATTAAATGTTTTCTTGCAGTGGATACTATAGCAATTTTTCACATCTTTCATCAATCAGTTTAAACATTTTCTTTTCCATCACCCTATTTTACTGTAGCTTTACAGAACGAATTTTCATTCTTTTTATATATAACTATTAACCTTTCATTATGCACAGAGTATAATAAGAATATTTGCAAAACCACTTAATTAAGGGTGCCTTGAGCATTTGGTCAACCCTCCCTCACATTGACTGGGTCAAGCTTCCCCACATGGACCTTTTCTAAAGAATAGCACATTGTTATGTTAAGCCTAACTTACTGTACAATCTTTATGTCTGGAATGGAAGCTCGATATTTCTGCATTACTTAAAACCTACTTACTTAAATTTCTGAGATATAATTTATGTGAAAAAAGCTTACAAAATATTTCTAAAAAACGCAACTTTTAGGTCGAAAACACTGCACAATTGATTTTTCCACATCTATTTCGATTAGCTGTATGAAACAAAGACTGTTGTTTGAGCATTCCAGTAGCTTCGGTTGACACCTATTGATAAAACTCTCAAGTTCTTTTAAATATGAAAACTGATGGGTGGGTCAAGACTATCGTATGGTCAACCCTCCCTAGTCTCCCATATACTTAATTTCTTTACATATTTAGCCTAGATACCTATAATCGATAATGTATAGAGCATGAGTTATTTCTGCGCTGAAGCTGGCGATTTTTCAAGTAATAACGAAGTACGAAAATAATTTTCTAATAACAGATGCAAAGAACAATTGAATTAGACCATTCTGAAGGCTAGAATGTTTAAAATAAATTAATTTAAACACACACACACACACACACACATATATATATATATATATATTCCAGCATATTGCACTACAAATATCTCCAAATATTGATATATTGATTTCATTTTTATAATGTTGATACATTTAAGTTTTTCGCAATTACATTAATAGAGTTTTCAAGAATTGAAATTCATCGTACAGAATATTCCCTCTTATAATTTTCCAAAAGAATTTTCGTTTTATGCATTACAATTCTGAATGATATACATTATAATAAAAAATAGAAGTTCTCAGTTAAACTGATGGCATCGAGCTCACGGTCTATTCACACTAATTGTATATTATGCTCTTACTTCAAAGAATAATGCCTTTCGAAAAATAAATTAAAGAGGTATTAGCCCCCTCCCCTGTTTCACATCTTTATACTTAACCAATGAGCCTCCAAATCTCATCAGGGAAGCGCCTTATCAGAATAAACCGGTATACGAAATTTCAAGCAAATCGGATAGAAAAACACATTTATCTAAATTATGGGGGTATTCGCCCACCGTTTCCCCCTTTATATTTAATCAATGAACATCCAAATCTAATCAGGGAAGCGTCTTATTATAATAAACCGGTATACGAAATTTGAAGCAAATCGGATAAGAAAACCCATTTATCTAAATTCAGAGGGTATTACTAAACCCCGATCCCCACAGCCTCTTTATACATAAGCAATGAACCTCCAAATCTAACCAGGAAGCGCCTTATCAGAATTAATCGGTATACCAAAATTGAAGTAAATGTGATTATTCTGCATGAAAAATCCCTTTATCTAAATTAAGGGGGGGATTAGACCCCTTACCCCACCCCCTTTATACTTAACCAACGAACCCTCAAAACTAATCATGAATCGCCTTATAAAAATTAACCTATAAAAAAAAATTGAAGATAATCGGATATTTCTATCAAGAGTTATCGCGTTACGTAAGTACATACGTAGATACAAACGTATATACAAAACTTTCGGGCATATTATGCCTGTGAGCTAAAAAGTCGTAAAAATAGATTTTCTGTGAGGAATGTTTAAATTTAGTCAAAAAGTCGTAGGTAAATTATTACACTTGACGACTTACAGGTCCAAGAGAAAATATGTTCTAAAATTATCATTTTTATGCAGCTGCTGGTGCTTGAAAGTTAAAAGTTTACTTTTAAAACGTAAATTCTCGCTAAACGTTATTTCTAAAAAACGGAATTTCATCTATCACAATTACGATTTTTAACTATAGAACGTAATGATATGCCAATGAAAATCTTCTTTTTAGCTTCACCTAACATTCTTTTGTGGATGAACAATCATACATCTTTTACATTTGTAATTGCGTGCCATTTTCAGTGTTCTAATTACACAGGTGTTCAGCTTGAATGTCACTTTTAGCTGGAAGGGTAAAACTAAACTGCAAAATCAACTGCCCAGTATTGCATTTCATTACACTGAAATTCTGAACGAAACATAGCAGAATATACGATTACACGAAGGAAAAAAAAGAAAAAAAACTAACTTGCATATGAAAACAAAAAGCCAATCAAAGATTAACACATTCTGTTTTAGGTTGCTTTCGTATTTATATAATTACGTAGCACCTACATTCATAGTCTGATCCATCCAACGCTCTGGCTGTCCGTCTGTCCGCATATAAGAGCGCAAAAACTACCCAACCGAATGGTTTACTATTTAGTATACATAAATGTTGCAGAATGTTGGCGAGTCAATTCGAATTTTATGAAAATCGAATCAAAACTTAAAAAGATATTAATAAATAAAGTGCTCTTCATTCTATTAAATCCTATCCTACGTAATTAATTCATTTATATCCCATGACAGTTATTGATTCTAGGTTGCCCTAGTGATTAAATCTTATCATACGCAATTAATTCAATGATATATCACTATAGGTAATGATTTTATGTTGTCAAGGTGATTAGGTCCTATTTAAAATGGAGTCATATTATTTCCTATTTCTGAATTTAATATATATATATATATAACCGTAATAATTTTTTATTCATATATTGTTGCATAAGACAGCTATAGCTATTGCACTATGATATTAATATTTTTAAAATAGTTTGAGTACGAACACACCTCATTTGCCACGTTTGACGTACAATTTCTGACTTTTTATTTCTCGTAATTGTTTCAAGCTTTATGATGGTATTAAAACAGCCCCAAGTACTGTTTCAAATTAGCCCTATACACAATCTCATATTTAGCCTCATACACTGTCACACAATATCTTCACGAGTTTGACAGTTTGTAATCCTGTATACGTTTAACAAATTCCAAATTTTAAAGGCAAAAAAGACTCACCATTTGTTAATAAATAAAGCCCTATCAGGTTCATTGAATTAACAAGGAAGGTCTCATACGGAAGGTCTCAATCTGAAAAAATTATACAATGTGCCACTCATGAGGACAGATGTATTTATAAAACAAAAATTCGGTGGAAACTCGATAGAGCTTCCGTAAAAAATTAATGAATATTTCAATATTTGGTGATGGAATAAAATTTCAAAAAATACTTTTTTTATGTCAAGTACTCTTTAAGATAAAAAGGTTTCATATTGAACTTGTTTAAATAAATTTAATGTAAATAACGTTAGTTTCGTCAGTTTTAGTTTGATTTAACTATAGTTTTGTCATATATATATATATATATATAATGAAAGATTAACTATCGAATTTTATCAATTAAAACAAAATTTAAATTAATTAAAACTGTTTCAATCTCAAAATTAAGTCCAACTGAGCACAATCGATTCAATTTTGTTGCTCTGGAAACAAAGATTTCTTTGATATTGAAACGAATAACTGCAGCATTCTTCATCAAGCTTATATTTTAAAAAACGCTTAAATATATGAAAATATATTTTATATATGAAATTGTTTTTACAGCAATAAAATTAAATAAAAAGCAACATAAATATTTAATAAAAAATGTATTTATTAAACTCTCTCATTGTTTAAGTTTAAATTCATTAAATACTATTTTCACACATTCTAAAAATCAATTCTGAAGCAATTTTCAGGTGCATTAAAATCGTTTGCTTTTGGTGAGGAAAAGTACTGTTCGAAAAATTGCAAAACGCTTTCGTTATTTTGTACCAAATACTCCAAAGTTTTTAATTGTTTTACAGACTTTCCACTGTAATCTGCCGCTAAATTTGACTGATCCTTTGTTACAAACATAAGTAGTTTAATTAGTATTTTTTTTCAAAATATTCTATGTATGCCCGGTAAGGAGACATTCCTTGGAAGTTTTAATTTAAGTGTTGCACGTAAAGAGTTTTGAAGTCTGACAGAAATACTTTACTAGAAAAAAAGTAAGGATATGCAATGTATACATATTTTTTGGATTAGTCTTTTAAAATGTTGACTGTATTCATATTAGATAACGAAAAAATGATGTTTTGCTTACAAATTAATCGTAAGATGTATTTTATTAATATAAAAATTTGCAACATTTTGGTGCCTTACATTAGGTCTTTATTATTATTATTATTGTTGTTGTTGTCTCATATTGGCTCTGATTGATCCTAAATACATTCTTATTCGAAGCGAGATCCAAATATTGTTTATATTGTATAGTGTAACATTAACAATATAATTTTAGAAATAACTATAACTGGCAGAAATAAACATTCATAAACGCTTTGGCAGATATTGTTACAATTTTTTACATACTGACCAGGCTTTAGATGAAATGTGATAACACCACTATAATTGTTGTAACTGGCTACAATCCATCTCTAAGCAACACTACGGCTGAAAATCTATATTTCGTAATCTAACCGAAACATGGAGTGCCTCTTATGACCCATGCCTCTGACTGAATTACTCTATACTTTAAGCACTTCTCGTAATATCATCACAAATCACGTAAAAAATAATAGCAAATCAGTTGCAAATATCTGTGCAATCCAGTTATTTTTGTTTATGTTAGGGAAAAAAAATCCTGTTAAAATTTAAATGACATTCTAACAATTCCTTTTCCATAAGATTGAAATTCTTGAGTATTCTTCAAACATCCTACATGGATGTTCTTCAAACATGGTTTTGCTACTTTCTTTTGTAAATTAAAATTTTCAATACAAAATGCTTTTAAACGAAACATATTTTACAATTTAATTTGCTTAAATACATATTACATAAATTTAATAATTTCTCTACAAGCAAGGTCAATATTGAGCCACTGCCCAGATAAATATTAGAAAACTGAAGTGTTGTACATTAAAGCATGGAATATGTTTAGAATGTTCGAATGTGTTTTTGACTGTTTTTGTCGTGCAATATTTAAATATTTTGCAGCCATTTGATTAATATTCACACTTGTAAAAGTCGTTTTATGTATACAAGTCTTGTATCTCTTAAACGCGTCGAAAATTAACGAAAAACTTCAAAGTTTGAATTAGTCTATCTTCAAAGCCTTTTTATGTATAAACATCAAATTTTGGATATTGATTAAACAGATTGTGCTTTGTAATGTGCTACCATTAGAAATTTATTAACCCTTTACAGAATTTGTGTATTGTTGAAATCAAAATAGCTCTTTTTTTACTTCATAAGTCATTGCGCGCATGATATCTCGGGAAAATGTGTATGGATTGGCATGAAATTTGGTAAAGATACTAAACATATATATGTGTTTAAAATGATCTACTCTTAGGCTAAAATTATTGCATTAACTATATAAAAAAAGTATTTTCGTAAAAAAAATAAAAATTTTGTATTTTTAATGAATAAAAATAGTCATAACAAAAATATTACCATTGTAAATACTTAAAAGTAGATCATCTTAAACACACATATTTGTTTAGTATATTTACCAAATTTCATGACAATCCATACATACTTTCTCAAGATATCATGCGCGCAATGACTTATGGGTTAAAAAAAAAGCTGTTGTGATTTCAACAATACACAAATTCTGTAAAGGGTTAATAAATTTCTGTTGGTAGTATATTACAAAGCACAATCTGTTTAATCAATATCCAAAATTTCATGTTTGTACATAAAAAGGTTTTAAAGATAGGCTAATTCAAACTTTGAAGTTTTTCGTTAATTTTCGACGCGTTTAAAAGGTACAAGACCGCTTAAATTATCTCTTTACATCAATAACGGAATGTCTGTGTTAAAAACATAGTATATATATTTATAAAGAAAGTTAACTATCAAATTTTATGAATTAAAACAAAATATAAATTAATTAAAATAGTTTCAATCTCAAAACTAAGTCCAATTGAGCTCTGTCGATTCAATTTTGTTGCTATTTGAACAACGATTTCTTTGATATTGAAATGAATAACTGCAGCATTCTTCATCAAGCCTATTTTTGGAATACGCTTAAATATATGAAAATTGAAAATGCTTCTATACTATTCAAGATAATATATTAAAGAATAATTATATTTATTTTAATTATAATTATTTATTATAGATTAATTTATTAAATATATTGTAAAAATGGCCTTACACTCAGACCAACTCTTATTTTATTCACAGTTTTCTGATAATTCAAACAGCCTTAATTTAACATATAATTGAGAAAGCCTTTGAGTGTAAGCAGTGGACAAGCATAGTCTTAAAGCCACCTTTAACAGTTAAAAAATATGTACAACATTTACAGAAATGACGAATTCTTCTGAAACTGGTTGGATGTAAGAAAACATGCTTGTACTCTCATTTTTAGCGGACGTTTACTCCCAAATGCAACTAGGGGACCTACAACAAAGAAATAGAAAAGATATTTGCGACCACCGAGTAAAATAAATTACTGGAAATGACCAATGGCAGTTGGCTGATCACAATATGCGTTTCTCTCCAACATCTGTGTTCATTTTTGTAAGAACAGGACTTAAAATCAATTACGAAAAAAAACTGTTACCACTCGCGCATGGATAGATAAAAAATATTTCAAACAATTCATCATACTTCATCAAATGTTTAATATATTCATATTCTAATTGCATTATATTGTTTCTACTGCATTTTGTCGAGATTTTTAAAAGTGACATTACACTTTATTAAAATGCTCTGCTTGCTATAAGCAGAAAACGTGAGTATTTTTTATCTTCTTGAATATACGTACTACACAAATGAACAAAAGTGTTGTATGTGACAATATTACATCTGATATAGCTGCAGGTAGTTTCTAGCTATTTCGGGAAGGTGATGGTAAATAGTTTTTATTATTAGTTTTGTGCACTCTGAAAAGTAAATTCACAAATTTGCACATTAAAACAGGTATAGGGATGAAACAAAAAGGATTCCCCTATGTGTAAAATGGCGTAAACACTATCTGCTAAACACGTGCCTCGTGTGCCAGTTTAAAAATATAGCTTATCTTGTGTATACTGACGAAAGCGCTTTAAGCTGATGAAATATATAGAAGGTTATCTGATAACTCTCATATAGACAGTTTAAAGCATAATTTACATATGAGTACATAAAATGCTGAATAACGTACAGATTTTTCTCTGCATAGTTTAACCTTATTGTCTACAGTGTAAATTGTAAAGTAAATGTTTCATTCTCACAAAAAAAAAAAAAAAAAGAGAATAAAAAAAATATATATGCTTTGTGTATTTTTTCACTTTCTAACAGATTTGCTTTAAGGCATCAAATCAGTGAACTGGCAATTTACAAAAAACAGTGTTCTCTGATGTCATATTTACTTCATGCCATCTTTCTGTTAGAGTTGTTTTGAATTACTACATCGTATACTTAGAATTTATGCACAGAACATGTATAATCTGAATAAAATCACTGTATAAAAAACATTAAAATACGGAATTTACACTGATAATCGTGACGCCAGTACAATTTCTGTATTTTACCGGACGTTTTTTTTCTCAATACATTTTCATAATAAATTTTCAAAGGTTACTTTAATTCGAGAAGAGTAGTTCCCCATCCAATCTACAGTAAGCAAGTAACACTTACCCGAAAAGGGATACCAAGTGAATTTCCAGAGCATCAACTTGAACATTGAACTACGGTTACGCAATTCATGTATCCAAGTATCGTTATATATTAAGGGGGCAAGGGACCTTTAAAACCTTAAAAATCAATTTTTTATTTTTTGTAAATTTCACTGTAAATATTATTCAAGGTTACATTATATGCATTATGGCAAGCATTTATCACAATATATATATATATATATATATATATATATATATATATATATATATATATATATATATATATATATTTTTTTTATTTTATTTTTTTTTTTTTTTTGAGAAAAAAAAAGGGAATTTTACGCGTTTTTTTTTTTTTTTTAATTTTAAGCTAAGAGGTATTTGCCACAGCTTTTGCCGGCATGACCTCAAATGATCTCAAAATGGCGTTATTTCCTTGGAACAACCTTCCTCCACGAGGAAAAAAGGCAGAACCTACGCGTTATCTTAGAAATCTTCGAAATGCCCCCTGCGCGTTCCATATCAATGAAAATCCCCAATATTTTTAATAAAAGTTTGGTTTATATATATATAAATAAAACTGTGCATCGAATTTTATATATTTGAATGTAAAGGTTAAAAAAAATTCAAAAATGTTCAAAATTTTAAAAAAAATTTAAAATTTCAAAATTTTTCCAAAAAAATTTTTTTTGTAAATTTCACTTTAATTATTACTCAAGGGTTCATTATATGCATTATGACATCTATTTATCACAAAAAAATAAAAAATAAATTATTTTTGAGAAAAAAATGGAATTTTACGTGTCGTCTTAAAAATCTTTGAAATGCGGCTTGCGCGTTCCATATCAAATGAAAATACCCAATATTTTTTATAAAAGTTTGGTTCATATATATAAATAAAACTGTGCATCGAATTTTATATATTTGAATATAGAAATTTAAAAAAAATTAAAAAATTTGATTTTTTTTTTTTTTTTTTTTTTAACCTTTTTATTCAAATATATAAAATTCGATGCACAGTTTTATTTTTATATATAAACCAAACTTTTATAAAAAAAAAATATTGGGGATTTTCATTGATATGGAATGCGCAAGCCGCATTTCGAAGATTTCTATGACGACGCATGAAATTCCACTTTTTTCTCAAAAATAATTTATTTTTTCGTTCTTTTTGTGATAAATGCTTGTCATAATGCATATAATGTACCCTTGAATAATATTTAAAGTGAAATTTACAAAAAATAAAGAATTGATTTTTAAAATTTAAAGGTCCCTTGTCCCCTTAAATGCGCATGAGTAAATACATTCTGTGTAATATGCTGTTCTTACATATATTTCTGTGTAATATTCTTACACATAATCCCGTGTAATATTCTTAGACATATTTCTGTGTAACATTCTTAAACATAATTCTTTGTAATATTCTTAGACATATTTCTGTGTAATATTCTTAAACATAATTCTTTGTAATATAATAACACATATTACAATGTAATATCTTCTTTTTACACATAACTGTGTAATATTTCTACACATGTGTCTACGTAACCTTCTACTATTTCTAAGTAATATACATAATACAATATTTTTGTATGTTATGAAAAAGTGTAAATTTACAATGACAAGCCAATTAGGATAAATTCATACATTTTTCTACACACTTTTTAGACTTTTGTCAAAGTTTTTGAAAGGATAGCAAAATTCAAATTTCCGATAAGCAGATAAATGCATATAAATACAAGTACAAGTTTACGACCAGAATGTAAAGTTTATGAGAATAATATACTCTTACAAATTTACACATATACGTATGTAAATGTGAATAATTTATACATATATTTTTAATTAATATGTTTTATGATCAGCATATATAAGAGTAACCAAAATTTCATGGAAACCGTCTTCTATATTGCATACTCAGTCAGTCTCAAAACATAGATATGAAAACTAAGAAAACATACTAATATGTTACAAAATACACGGAAAGGTCTTTGCAGCGTATTTAATAAAACTACGAAAACATAAGAAGACATTATATTTTTTTCACAGTAATTTAAAAACTCTAGGGAGCCGTTTTTTAAAATCTCACTAGCATTATTTTCATGTAATATATTATGTCGTATTAAGTTCCCCTTTCAACGTGAGAAGAATTATGCGGGTAGTTACGGCTATAAATTCACATTCTCTTCAAAGAATTATCTTACTGTAATGAGCAAAATGTTATACAGCTTTACTTTTAAAGTTTATAAAATTTATATTTCTTCTCATAATTAGCTCTGAACATATTTTTAAAATAACTCTTAAAAATCAAAAAAGAAGGTAATAAATTACCCTGAGCTTGGATTACTTTTTAAATTGTAACAAAAAAAATCTTGAAAGTAAGTTATTCAAATAAATTTCATTTCAACAGCTTAAGTCGATAACGTGTTAAAAGAAATGAAATTTAGTGCCAAGAATGATTATCAAGAAATTAGTAATTACTAAGAAAAAAATAAGGCACCTGTTATTAGATAAAATGCTTATCGTATGAATCTGCATTAGTTTAAAATATCGTTACATAATTTAATACATCATGAAAAGTAAATCACCTGCGTTTATAAATATTTAAAAATATATTATGTTAAATAATCACGTAAAATTAAAATTACTATTGAAGTGTTTGTCTTTACTCTTTTGTATTATTTTTTAATTCAAGTATTGCAACAATTGAGAAATCTTTTAGACAAAAGGACCAAATTTCCACATTTATTTCAGGAAAATAATAAATGTGTTCCATGGTCTTCTTGCTTAGATGTTTAATATATATATACATTTATCCTTTCATCTCTAGCCATACAGAAATAAATTATACTTAGTCGTTATGAGGTATTGCATCATACGGTAAAATTGAAATGCTAAAATTCTACTTAGTGTTGAAGAATGAGACAGTACCTTTTAATATTTGATAGTTTAAATGTTGAAAATAATTTCTTATATTTAATAATTAAACGTTAATAGTCTTTCTAGGAGAGTTTAGTATCACCTATTAACATTTAAACATATGCTAATAAGAATGTATTAAATAAATAACTAAATTACAACGCAAAAACTTTCACTTCAATGTCTCGAATTTAATTTTTGTTACATAACATTTTCTTCCACTCAAGTCTTTAATTATGTTAGTATTTATTAACGAAATATATTCTTCGTGGTCTGCATCTTTCTTAAGAGAAATGCAATAGAAGTGTAAAAATAACAACCTTAAAAGCACTAAAAATTTAAAATTTCAAGCATACCGATTTTGGTAGCATATAGGTTACATTCTTCAATGCTAAGGATGGCGGAAATTTGCTCACTTGGACTTGGACATGGAAGAGATGTTATTCAGAGTAACAGGAGCGAAGCTCCGCATCTCTAATAGAGATCTGAAAGTAGATTAAGTTTAATTTGGTCACATATATAGGAGAGATGGGGATTCATATTAAAGGTTCATTGACCAATAGGAAAACATAGGATTGCAGGAACAGCCAATGGGAAAACATATGGGAAATGGAACCGAAGTCGGGAGAAATTGCTTAAAAAAAAAATTAAGAGAAAGAGTTTTTATGTAAAATTTCCACCAATCTGATAATGGGGGAACAGCGAATTTACAATTAACAATAGTTTTAAAAATTTTATAAATGTGAAATGCGTCCAGAAATTTAAGTTCGTGCATAGAAGTAGGTTTAGTGATTATTTTAACGGAAGTCAATTATTAACAGAAGTATTAATGGAAGTCGAGAGTATGATTTATCTCCCAACAATGTTTGGCAATAGAAGATTTATTGATTTCTTGTTTTTTAATAAAATTTTTGATGTTCTTTGATACGAAATTTTAAGCAGCGTTTGATTTGTCCAATATAAGAAAGTCCACGCTGGCAATTAATATGGTAGGTACCACAAGAATTGGATAATTCAATAAGAGGGTGAGTTTATTGGTAGGGACAAAAATTATTTTGGAGTCATATTGTCTAAGAATTTTAGTAATAGGAAAGCTTTATTTAAGAAAAAAGGGTAACACAATGCTAATATTGGAAAGAGTTGAAGACTGAGGAGAGTTTGATCCTATATATGTGAGCAAAGTCCGCCATCCTTAGCACTGAGGAAGTTATGATATATGCTACCGAAACCGGTATGCTTGAAATTTAAAATTTTTGGTTCTTTTAACGTTGTTATTTTTACACTTCTATTATATTGCAACAAGTTCCTTTTTGATAATTATTGAAATACAATAGTTCTCGAGAAAGATTCTCAGTGCTTCTTATTATAAAATGTGTTGCATTGCCTCCAGAAATAGAATATTAAAATCGAATATTAGTTTACTTTCCTATAAGCACATCTAATTATATAGGACTCTCATATAAACGTTACATTATGATTACCTCTTCATTTTTGACACTATCGACTCATTTTCCACCAAGTTGCCGATAATACTTACAGCATGATTCAGCAGAAATTTTGCATTTTAAACAAGAACTTCTTCGTCACTTACTGGCTGATTTTTGTAAATGTTAGAGAATTCAAAGGTAGAATATAATAGTTAATGGAAACTTTATTATTTCTACTCATTATGGAAATTCCAATATAAAAAACATATAGTTTGGTAAAATACTATACATTGCCTTGAGTATATTATAGATTATAGACAATAAATTATTAGGTAGCTTTCATTACAAAAAGCTACCTATTGCAGCCGTTCGGAGGAAAGCGATTTCAAAAAATTTTGGTATATTTTCATCGATCATGACCCCCAGACCTCGAAACCACCCTCCGTTCAAAATTGACATATGTATATATATATATATATATATATATATATATATATATATATATATATATATATATATATATATATATATATATATATATATATCCATATATATATCTGACCTTTGTCACACTGTAACTCTCGTATTTATGAACCGATTTGATGTAATTCGGTGTGTATACATATTACATACCAATGTCTCGACCGAATTCGTTGGACAGCTTCATCCGCCATTTTGTTTCAAATGACGGCCATTTAAAATTAAAAAAAAAATTAAAATTTGAAATGTGGTACCAAAAAATTGAAAATGGAAAAATATTTTTTCTTATGTATTTGACATTTATACAAAGATTCTGGAGCAGTTTTTGTTTCGTCTAAATCTTAAAAAATGGCTGAGTTATAGCATTTTGAATTTCTAGCGTAGCTGACATTTTGAAACGTCCTGAATTTGGTCACGCGATTAAAGGCGTATTTATGAACCGATTTGGATGTAACTTCGTTTATACATAGTACATACCAATGTCTCGACCGCATTCCTTGGCCAGCTTCATGCACCATCTTGTTTAAAAATGGCGGCCATTTAAATTTTTAAGAAAAATTTGTATTTGAAATGTTGTACCAAAAAATTGAAAATTAAAAATATATTTTTTACTTATGTGTTTGACCTTGATAAAAAGATTCGGGAGCAGTTTTTGTTTCGTCTATATCTTAAAAAATGGCTGAGTTATAACATTTTGAATTTCTAGCGTGGCTGACATTTTGAAACGTCCTGATTTTTGTCACGTGATAACGGGCGTATTTATGAACCGATTTAGATGTACCTTGGTTTGTACATAGTACATACAAATATCTCGACCGAGTTCGTTGTCCAGCTTCATCCGCCATCTTGTTTTAAAATGGCGGCCATTTAAAAATTTTTAAAAATTGGAAAATAAAAATGATTTTTTTGTATGTGTTTGACCTTAATACAAAGATTCCAGAACAGTTTTTGTTTCGTCTATATCTAAAAAAATGGCTGAGTTATAACATTTTTAATTTCTATTGTGGCTGACATTTTAAAACGACCTGATTTTTGTCACGCGATAACAGGCGTATTTATGAACCGATTTGGATGTAACATGGTCTGTACATAGTACTTACCAATGTCTCGACCGAGTTCGTTGGCCAGCTTCATTCGCCATCTAGTTTCAAAAGGGTTGCCATTTAAAAAAAATAAATTTAAAATTTAAAATGATGTATTAAAAATTGGAAATTGAAAAAGATTTTTTTTATGTGTTTGGCCTTGATACAAAGATTCCGGAGCAGTTTTTGTTTCTGAAAATTTGTTCTTTTGTTTATATCTCAAAAAATGGTTGAATTATAGCACCTTGAATTTCTAGCATGGATAACATTTTGAAACGATCTTGTATTTGTCATACGATAGCATACGTATTCGCCTATTTCGATGTAAGAAGGCATGTGAATAGTATGCATCAATATCTCGACCAAGTTCGCTGGCCAGATTCATCAGCCATCTTTTTTCAAAATGGCGGCCATTAAATTAAAAAAAAAATATATATTTAAAGTGAGGTGCAAAAAAATTAGAAATTGAAAAAGGATTCTTTCTTAAGTATTTGACCTTGATATAAGGATTCAGGAACATTTTTTTGTTTGTCTTTATCTTAAAAATGGCTCACATATAGCAATTTCAATATCTAATGTGGGTGACATTTTGAAAATTCTGATTTTTGCCTGCGACAGCACTCGTATATATCAATCGATTCCGATGTGAGTGAGCATGTGCACAGCAATTACTAAAGTCTCGACCAAGTTCACTGGTTAGCCTCATCCACCATGTTGTCTGAAAATGGCAGGCACTTTAAGAAATCGCCGAATTTGGCAGCCAAATATAAGTTACTTTAAAGAAAAGCAGCTTGGATAAAGCTGACTAATTTCGCGAAACTCTCATTCATTATATTGATAAAAATTATTATTGGATCTCCTATATTCGGTTTCCACTAAATTGAGCTTCGTGTGTTTGAATAATATAAGTTGGCTTTTTTAAAATAAGGAATATGAAAGCTACCTCTTCCTCCCGGCACTGGCCGCAAGTACTTTCAATTTATGTACCTTCCGAAAATTTTCGAAGTTGTATATAAAAAAAGTCCTTCCGGCCAGAGCCGGGAGGAAGAGGTAGCTTTCATAATCCTTATTTAAAAAAAGCCAACTTATATCATGCAAACACACGAAGCTCAATTTAGTGGAAACCGAATATAGGAGATTCAATACTAATTTTTATCAGTATAATGAATGAGAATTTCGCGAAATTAGTCAGCATTATCCAAGCTGCTTTTCTTTAAAGTAACTTATATTTGGCTGCCAAATTCGGCAATTTCTTAAAGTGCCTGTCATTTTAAGACAACATGGTGGATGAGGCTAAGCAGTGAACTTTGTCGAGACCTTAGTAATTGCTGTGCACATGCTCACTCACATCGGAATCGGTTAATACATAGGAGTGCTGTCGCATGCAAAAAATCAGATTTTTCAAAATGTCAACCACAATAGAAATTGAAACTGCTATATCTGAGCAATTTTTTAAGGTAAAGACAAACAAAAAATGCTCCTGAATCCTTATATCAAGATCAAATACTTAAGAAAGAAACCTTTTTCAATTTCTAATTTTCTTGCACCTCACTTTAAATATATATATATTTTTTAATTTAATGGCCGCCATTTTAAAACAAGATGGCTGATGAATCTGGCCAGCGAACTTGGTCGAAGTATTGATGTATACTATCCACATGCCTTCTTACATCGAAATAGGCGAATACGTGTGTTATCGCGTGACAAATACAAGATCGTTTCAAAATGTTAGCCATGCTAGAAATTCAAAGTGCTATAAATCAACCATTTTCTAAGATATCAACAAAAGAACAAATTTTCAGAAACAAAAACTGCTCCGGAATTTTTGTATCAAGGCCAAACACATAAAAAAAAATCTTTTTCATTTTCCAATTTTTTAATACCTCATTTTGAATTTTAAATTTAATTTTTTTTAATGGCAACCCTTTTGAAACAAGATGGCAAATGAAGCTGGCCAACGAACTCGGTCGAACCATTGGTATGTACTATGTACAGACCAAGTTACATCCAAATAGGTTCATAAATACGCCTGTTATCGCGTGACAAATATCAGGTCGTTTTAAAATGTCAGCCACAAGAGAAATTCAAAATGCTATTACTCGGCCATTTTTTTTAGATATAGACGAAAGAAAAACTGTTCCGGAATCTTTGTATTAAGGTCAAACACATACAAAAAAAATCTTTTTCATTTTCCAATTTTTTGGTATCTCATTTAAATTTTTTAATTTTTTAATTTTTTTAAATGGCCGCCATTTTGAAACAAGATGGCGGATGAAACTGGCCAACGAACTCGGTCGAGATATTTGTATGTAATATGTACACACCAAGGTACATCCAAGTCGGTTCATAAATACGCCTGTTATTACGTGAGTAAAATCAGGACGTTTCAAAATGTCAGCCACGCTAGAAATTCAAAATGCTATAACTCAGCCATTTCTTAAGATATAGACGAAACAAAAACTGCTCCCGATTCTTTTTATCAAGGTCAAACACATAAGAAGAAAATATTTTTTCAATTTTCAATTTTTGGTATCACATTTCAAATTTAAATTTTTCTTAAAAATTTAAATGGCCGCCATTTTTAAACAAGATGGCGGGTGAAGCTGGCCAACGAACCCGGTCGAGACATTGGTATGTACTATGTATAAACGAAGTTACATCCAAATCGGTTCATAAATACGCCTTTTATCGCGTGACAAAATTCAGGACATTTCAAAAAGTCAGCCACGCTAGAAATTCAAAATGCTATAACTCAGCCATTTTTTAAGATATAGGCGAAACAAAATTGGCCCGGAATCTTTGTATAAAGGTCAAATACATAAGAAAAAAATATTTTTCCATTTTCAATTTTTTGGTACCACATTTCAAATTTAAAATTTCTAAAAAAATTTTAAATGGCCGCCATTTTGAAACAAAATGGCGGATGAAGCTGGCCAACGAAATCGGTCGAGAGATTAGTATGTACTATGTACACACCGAATTACATCCAAATCGGTTCATAAATACGCCTTTTATCGCGTGACAAAATTCAGGACGTTTCAAAATGTCAGCCACGCTAGAAATTCAAAATGCTATAACTCAGCCATTTTTTAAGATATAGGCGAAACAAAAACTGCTCCGGAATCTTTGTATAAAGGTCAAATACATAAGAAAAAAATATTTTTCCATTTTTAATTTTTTGGTACCACATTTCAAGTTTTAATTTTTTTTTAAAATTTTAAATGGCCGCCATTTTGAAACAAAACGGCGGATGAAGCTGGCCAACGAACTCGGTCGAGACATTGGTATGTACTATGTACACACCGAATTACATCGAAATCGGTTCATAATTACGGGAGTTACAGTGTGACATAGGTCAGATATATATATATATATATATATATATATATATATATATATATCAATTTTGAACGGAGGGTGGTTTCGGGGTCTGGGGGTCATGATCGATGAAAATATACCAAAATTTTTTGAAATCGCTTTCCTCCGAACGGCTGCAATAGGTAGCTTTTTTGTAAAGAAAGCTACCTAAAAGGATTCTGATAAATATGTTACGGGCGTAGTTCGATTATATGTCTCAGATTTGTATTTTATTTATATTTTATTAATTTATTTATTGTTGAAGTTTAATTTCGTTTTAGAATATAAGGCGAAAACAAACACTGAACATAGTTATAGCAATTTAAATGAAAATGAATCTATCTTCTGTAATCATGTACACGCGATAGAGAGAGATTTGAATAAATTTCATACTTGAAAATTACTTTAAAAACTCTAAAATAGGAGTTAATTGCGATTTAGTTTTTTGACAAATTGTGTTACAATTTTCAAACAAATTGCAATTGAAAGTACACCCTCCCTCCCCACCTCCGTTATTCAACGATGCAAAAATTTAAATTGTGCGATTTTTAAAAGTTAAATTATTTTTAAGTAAAAGCGAAATTTAATCGCCTGCTTTTGCCAAAGTCAAAATTATCTCAGGGTTGCGAACAGACAGGTTTGTCTTTTATAATATAGAAAATTCTGACATGCTTCCAAATTGTTAGTTTTTAAAGAAGATATATTCAACGGGCTTGGCTAACACAATTAGTTGTTTGTGAAATAATTTCTGTCCTACACTGTAAAAAAAAAAAAAAAAAAAATCTGTGACGTTACTAAAATTTTTATAGCGAACTGGGATTCCCAGAACTATTTATGTAACGGCAACAACAAAAATTCATGTAACAGATATTGTTACATGAATTTTTGTTGTAACCGTTACATAAATAGTTCTAGGAATCCCAATTTCCTAGAAAAAGTTCATGAACTTTTTGTGCAGTAACTTTACAGATTTTTTTTTTTATTTTTTTTTTTTTACCTTGTAGGAATTTGTCTTTGCGAAGTTTAGGCAAGTGTTTGTTATCCAACTTTCCTCATTTCAGAAAATAGGTTTAAACCTTTCTTATTAGCAATTTTAGTAGATTTTACTTTTTTCTATATACACTGTAAAAAAAAAATCTGTAAAGTTACTAAAGTTTTTCTAGTAAACTGGGATTCCTAGCTGTTACACGCTCTGTTACAGCGTCTGTTACAGGAATTTTTCTTGTTGCCGTTACACAAAAAGTTCTAGGAATCCCAGTTTCTTAGAAAAACTTTAGTAACTTTACAGATTTTTTTTTTTTTTTTTTTTTTTTTTTTTTTTTTTTTTTTTTTTTTTTACAGTGTACGAGAAAAAAAGTATTGGATTCGTGAAATTTTCGACGGATTAGAAGGTCCTGAACACGATTTGATTGTTTAAAAATATGTCTCTCCGTGAATCTGTCTATGTGTCCGGCTGTATGTGACATACAAATTGCGGGCACTCTAACTCACGGACTACTGAACGAAATTTAATAAAACTTCATATTCCTTTACAACTTGGCATAAGATAGTGTGGATTATATTTTAATGTATATCTACAAATGGGCGGCGGTCTATGGTGAATTTTTACCGTTTTCTAAAATGATCTCAAGAACTAATGCACAGAATCTCAACAAGATTCATATTTTGTTAGACCTTGAGATAATTCAATACAAATAAGTTTTGTGTTTAAACTTTGAGATAAATAAATACAAATACATTTTTTGTTTATACTTTGAGATAAATCAATACAAATCAGTTATGTGTTTGTATCGGCCAACAGCTACGTGCATCTTGATCATTTAACAAAATTATTGAAACAAAATAGATGCAACGCTTTGCATATTACTTTTAATAAACGTTAACAAATATTCTACAGCAAAAATGTAAAAACAAACAAATACATTTTTTATAACTTCCTTTCTTATTGTAAAAGCGAAATTTGAATCGGCGTAAATTTACAATTATCTTATTCTCAAATAAAAACAAAAATGTCTTTTGCTTTATGCCCTATTTACACTGGAGGTTTCAATAAAGCCCATACTCAGAATATTTTTAAAATGATATGCATGTAATAAAAGGTCAGTCAAATTTAACGCGGAATCACAGTAGAAATCTGTAAAAGAAAAAAAATAAAAATAAAGCATTTGGCGTAAGAAGTTGTCGAGATTAATATTCATGCAGTTTTGCGAGTAATACTTTTCTTTGCCTAATGCAAGCAATTTTAATGCATTTGGAAATAGCTAGTTAAATGAGAGTTTAATATTTTAAAGGAGCAGTACAAAATGAATTTAAACAATGAAACAGTATATTATTTTTACATAATCTTATGTAATACATACAATTTGCGTGCTGCTGAAATTTATTTTACATTGTGTCTCTGACTGAAGAAGTTAAATGTATTTTAAAAGTAAGTGCTCGATTACGAAAACTTTTCTTGGTACATTTCGATATTGAATAATTCGTTTTTCCCATGGCAACAATAATATTTTCTTGTGGTCTCCGACACTTACAGTATCGAAGATAAATTGACAGTGTTCAGATACAGACCTTAATTTTGAGTTTGAAACAATTTTAATTGATTAATTCTTTTTCTAAATCGTCATTGAATTACAGTTAAATTTCAGTATTGATACATATAAATGTATATGATAAATTTGTAGTTGTAAATGTTTATTGAGTTAAGTAAAACTTGCTTAAACTAGCTTAACAAGAAAAGTGGAAAAAGCTTTTCTTTAAAGAGCATATCATAAATACATATACATATATTTTAATTCCGCTGTGTCGCCAAAAGCGAAAAGAAAACGAAATTTTCATTAATTTTTACGGACGCTGTATTGAGGTTCACCAGAAATTTATAAACATATATATCATGAAGAGAAGAACATTCTTTATTTTTTTTCAAATTTTTCTAAATGTGCACTTATGTTGACTCGTTAAAACATGAGGCACAATTTTGAAAGAGTAATGATACTTTGCATGTGACATGTATAAAGTTATCCAATCAAGTGTGTAAGTTTATTGCAGGAACATGAAACAAATCTGGTAGTTTAAGAAAATTTACTCGAAGATTGTTGATGCTTTTACAGTTTTCTTCAAGAAAGTAATGCAATATATATATATATATATATATACAATATAATAAAGTAACAATATATAACGTTTACACTTACACACATGTATTCCTTATATGTATTCCTATCGACAAACTTAATTTTTTTTCATAATTACATAAATTTTATATAACTACATTCATTATATGACATACATATATACACTTTCAATACATTCATAGATATATAAAAACATTTTATACAAAATGAAAGTCAAAGGCACAAAAAAATCCCGTTTTAACCTGGTTTATATAAATTATGAGAAATGTATTAGTGAAGCATTGCGGAGTTAAATAAAAGTTTATACTACGAAATGTTCTATATTAAATAAAAGTCTCAACGGAGAAATACTTCTAAAATATTTATTTGTGTCATTTTTGAATAGAATAAGTATAATTAGCACGTAACATAATTAACAAATATTAAAAAGTAGTTAGTGAAAAGTAGTTAGTGAAAAGTAGTTAGTTAAAGTGTTCCCGACAAGGGCTTGTTATTCTTACCCTTTATATATATATGTAATAAATAGAGTAACGTATTCCAGGTGGTATTGTCCTAGATGATGTCTAAGATGGGATGAGAAATTGACTCGGGAACCTTTATGCGAATCGAACTCATTTATTAGGCGCTCATCATACATCTGATTCGCGAGTCGATCGCCGGTCCCGGAGCCAACAGCATAGATTTTGGGAGGTTACATGGCCGTAACTTTAGCTAGCCTCTCAAATAGCCAAATTCCTTCGTTTTCGCGCGTGTTCTGGGTAATATGGTGAAGATTCTAATATTTTCCAGCAGAGGACAGAATTGTTAATTTGGGAGGAACATCCAATTTAATTGGTTCATTAAGTTTTGATTGATCTGTGGTCAAGGCCCGCACAATTCCCAGGGACTGTGACGTATCAGCCCTATCCACAGATGCCTGCAAAAAGCGCTTAGATTAGCAGTTTCACTTTTAAGAATCGTCCTAAAATGTGTGTATATATATATATATACATTAAGTATTTTATATTACACATAAGTATTTTATATAAATTTTCCTTTTAGTAATATTCCGTAGATTGTACCAGTTTATTAAGTTAAAACCCTAGGCTATTAATCTCCATAAGATCTTAATCCATATAATAATATTTATTCCAAATTGCGTAAACCTTAAAATAATGGCTCTAACTATTTATATTTCTTTAATAAAACTTTTTTATTTCATTTAAATTCCTATTAAAATCCGCTATTAAATCCCGGTATATCATATTCCTCTCAATTCTTTATTTGATTGCTAAAATATTGTGACTCATAAATTATCCTGTCTAAAAAACCTATTTCTTTTAAATTCATTATTTTATTAAAAAATATCCAGATACCAACTGGAATATTCCAATGATTTTAAACTTAGGCAGAAATAAATTCCTTTTTCTTTTTATTAAAAATCGTCTGTCGGGGGAAAAAGCTATTTTTAGAAGCCATCTCGACAGCAGAGACTAAAGTTTGTTTATACAATGCGCGTCTGGTTGCGGATTATGGAATGTTCTGGAACAAACTTTGGCGATAGGAAACTCGTTGACCTCGAGATTAAAAAGACCGGAAGTGTGAATAGTCCGTCTAAGCAGTGAATAGGATTAGGGGAAAGTAATCAGATGACTTATTTTGTATCGTTGGGCGAGGTAGTATAAATACTGATTGCGGCAGTCAGATAGGCAGAGAAATATGGTAGAAGGTGAAGAAATGTGGTAGCAGAATGGAGAAATGTGTAGAACAGAGTGTATCTACGTATGTAAAAAGATGTAGTTTACCGAAAGAGGAAATTTGGGAGATCAGCGTTGAGACGGAAAGCTTTATACGACTTCAAAAGTGAACCTGAAGTTCCTTTTATTTCGTAATTTCCACTTACCACCTGGCAGTAATTAACGTGCTTCGCATCCAATGAATGGAGCATTTCCCTACAAAATTGTTCTTGAAAATAGTAAATAAAATTAGAATTTACATCAGTTGACTAGTTCTCCATCATTTATTCCGTCTATGTTCGACTTTATTAACCAGCCGGCCAACACGCGTGAGAGAAATAAATCAATTAGTGAAATAATAATCAATATCTCAACTTGTAAGTAAGATATAAGACTATCTTTCGAATAGAGTAAAGTGGAATTTTTTTTTTCTGTCTGGCTGTCAAAATTTCAAGTTTTTATATCCCTTAGATTACGAGATGGGACATTTTAAAAAAAACCCAATTTTTTAAAACACCCAAATAGACTTTACTCTTTAACATCCGCATTTGGAAGCCGTCCCTTTCTCATTCTGGGAACCCGTGGCCATGAAATAAAAGAAATTTTTATCGATCGATTTTTAGCCGATTTTTTCGGTTCTACCGTACGCATCGGAATCATTTTTTTTCTGAAATTAAATTTTTTTCTACGTCCAGCTGTGCGATTTTCGAGTTTTTCGGCCCGGTAGTTTCTGAGATGCTAGTCGATTTAAAAATCTCCAGTTCACTTTTTCGATGCGGTTTTGCGGTATCTGCGCAGATTATCATTAGTCCACTTCCAAATCGTTTGGCTCATTTCCAAATCGTTGCTTTTATATATATATATATATATATATATATATATATAGAAGGAGACCGGGGAGGGTTGACCATAGAAGAGATTTGACCCACCCTTCGGTTTTGATGTTTAATGGAATTTCAGGATTTTAACAATAGGTGGCAACCAAAGCAACTGAAATGCTCAAACAATAGTCTTTACTTCATGCAGATAATTGAAAACAGTGCGGAAAAATTAATTGTGAAGATTTTTAAGCTTAAAAAGTGTATTTTTAGAAACATTTTGTAAGATTTTCTGAAATAAAATATATATAAAAAAAGTTAAGTAAGTAAATTTTAAATAACGAAGAAATATTGTTATTTCTTTCTAGGTATAAAGATTGTATAGTAAATTAGGCTAAACATAATCATGTGCTAATAATTTAAAAAGTGACTATGTGGAGAGTGTTGACCCAATCAATCTAAGGGTGTTGACCAGATGGTCAAAGCTCCCTTAATTAAGTGTTCTTGGAAATCTTTTTTATTATAAACTGTAAATAATGAAGCTTTAAGGTTATATTTCTAAAATATTGCAAATTTATTCTGTAAAGCTACAGTAAAATTGGTTGATAAGGAAGGAAAATGTTTAAAATTGATTAAAGTAAAATGCGAAAAATAGCTACAGAAGCAAAAAAAAAAAATTAATTAATGAAATATTAATTGGAAAGTTGACAGGAAATATTATTTCTTTTATATAGTATTCGTAGTGCTTAAGTAGAAAAATGGAAAATAAGAGGAAGGATGAAAACAGCAGCTTTCTGAAATATTAAGTGTTCATGCCGTTGCGAAAGAACATAACATAGATCAAAATACTTTAGGAAGGTACGTAGAGAAATTCCAGCAAGATGAACACATTGAGATAAAGCCAAACTACGTGGCAACTAGTGTTGCCAGGTCGAGTGCCACAAAAAGTGCATGTTTAAAACGAATTTTTTCCCGTGCAATTAATTTCGTCTAAGCAGATTTATTTGCACATCACAGTTTCCCTTCAAAAAATTTTTATAATAATTAAACCATGCAGCATAAAGTTAGTCTGCCTTTTTTAAAACTAATTTTATTTCCATTAACAAATATTTCAATATAAAATAAAGTGGGTCAAGTCTCCTGACCTGATTTTTTATTCATGGTTCAGCGAGGCAAAGTAAAAATAGAAAAAGAAAGTACAAAAAAAAAACTTTAATGTTTTTATTCATCTTGTATGCTTTCACACATATAATAACAACCACACATATAATAGCATGCAAGCATATACTAACTTTTAATACATACAAATGATATAACAGTCCTTTCTTCAACAAATGACTATTAAAGGATCTTTTTTTAAATGTATTCAATTAAAAATTAATATATGCATATCGTTGAGGCAAAAATCGATAGTGTTTGAGAAAAAATGAGCAAGGAAAAATATTTTGCAATACAACATGTCTAAACAAAAGATTCTTCAAAAAGACTCATTCTTATGAATGATAAAAGCCTTAAATACAATTAACGCATGAAAAAATAAACTCCTATTCAAAAGAATAATGAAATTTTTGTTAGAGAGAGAATATTTGATCCTGACAATAGAAGAAAGCCAATTCAACGGAAGGACAACACATTATTGGTATGAAGTACAACGGAAGGCAAATCAAAGAAGTATAGAAGAATAAAAGAACTAATCACAAAAGAAAAAACAATTAATTTGAAATAATTAATGGTAAATTAGTGTCAAAGATTATAACAAAGGGGATAAAGAACTAAGTGTCTGAATCGAATAAAATATCTAAATGAGAAAATATTATATATATTAATAGAAAATAATTTTAAGATTCCCTATTAGCATAAATTTACTAAATTCATTAAAGTGCACGAGATCTTTTAAAATAAAATAAAATGAACCTATAATCAAAAGTTGCATTATTTTATGTGCCAAAGTTGATAAAACTAATAAATTATTTTTTTCTCTTTTAATTGCCGAAACGTCACTTTTAGACTAACTGTGGAGAGTTGAAAAATTTTTTGTGTATGTCTGTTATAATCATGTTATTATCATGTCTTACATGTGTAGTCATGGAACTTGGAATTAGCTGTACAGTTCGTTTAACTTGGTTCATTTGTTTGAAAATTATAGAGCATTTCCTATCCTGTCATAGGGGTTTTCAATGGCAATTTACATGAGTTAAAAAATTTATCATTCCCTGAGAGGAAAATGACACATTTGAATAATTAATTAAAATGTTTGGTTAAGGCTGATACATTTTCGATATGGAGCTATTAAAATATTCCAATTGACTTTAAAAATTCTCTGAACAGTGTTCATAAGTCCTAAATGAAAGGTATAACTTATTGTGAAATTTGAACCATTCATAAAACATTTCACTTTTTATTTTTTTACATTCTTTTGTATTTCTTTTCTTTCCCTTTATTAGAACACAGACTATCAAAGCCTGAGAACTAACATGCTTTCAAATTCTGTACCTACGTAAGTATGTATGTGCGTATGAATGCAAGCAACACAATAACTCTTGACAGAAATATCCGATTCGCTTCAAATTTTTTTCGACTTTCATTCTGATAAAACGCTTCCGTGATTAGTTTTGGAAGTTCATAGGTTCAGTATAAATGGGAGAAAATGGGGGAGCTAACTCCTCCCCATTAATATAGCTAAATGGGTTTTTCATGCAGAATTGTCCAATTTGTTTCAAATTTGCTAAACATGTGTATTCTGATAAGGCGCTTACCTGATTAGAATTGAATGTTCAAGTATAAAGGTTGGAAACGAGGGGGGAGGTAATCCTCCTCATTAATTTATTTTTCGAGGCACATTATTATTATTCTTTGAAATAAGTGCATAATATACAATTAGTGTAAATAGCCTGTGAGGTCAATGCCATCACTTTAAATGAGCAATTTTCTTTTTATATAACTTTTAACTGGTGAATGTAATTCAGAGAGTATAAAAAAAAGAGAATTGAAGAAAATTGCTCTTGTTAGACACAATAGTTTATTTGAAAATTAGCTTATTTTCGAATGAATTTAGTAAACAAAAGTTCAATCCGAATTATCTGTTGTAACAAATGTCGATTCATTTGAATAACATCTCTCTTTTAAACACTGTAGAATGAGTATCAGATCTGTTTTCTCCAGATGAAAATTATTTAAGAGAACTTTACATTTATATAAGTTTGTTTGTTACACAATATGCAGTGAAATTTCTGCAAAGATGCAGATGTTTCCTGGTTGAAATGTAAGTTTTTTTTAAGGATAGGATAAAAAATCCTGTACAACGAGATGCTTATGCTAATTAAATTACAGTGTAAAACACACATAATTCTCGAATATTGGAAGAAATTAAACGGTGGCTTTAGGAAGGGGTAGGGCTGTGCTAAAAACAAGCATTCCCAGAATGAGTGAATTTAGAGCGTATGACACTTCAAAAGGTAATTTTCTGAAAGTGCATGGAATCTAACATGCTTATAAATATTTTTATATGTTAAACAATTTAAATTACGAATTACATGATATTAAATAGTATGCAAAATAAGAATAAAAACTGACAGATCTGATGTTGAGATCCGTGATCTACAGATTTTTAATTAACTTCATGCTGAGTATTGCATATACTTAATAAACAACCTCCGTAAGAAGATTAATTGTTTGTTTAGTTAATAAACGGTCAAGTGCGAGTATTAATCGCGCTCAGAGGGTTACGTACAATAAATATATGAATTATGAACTGTATTATTATTTTTTAAATTTATTCTAAAATAATAATAAGATTTTGGAAAAAACTGTACAACGTAGGGTTGGGTAAAGCTGTATATACTAGAAAAGTATGAGCGGGTATACCATTAAAGTCCAAAGAGATATGAAGACTAAATAATATCAAATATTACTATTCTGTGTAATTCCTTTTTTAATCTTATCCTAATCTGTTTATCATTTCTTTATTTCGGTGCTGACAATAAAACTAGTGCATATTTAAACTTCATTTGGTATTTCATAACTCAGCGTAGTAATAATATTTTCATTTTACAGTGTTGCTAAAACAAAACCCTTGTTCAAATTTTAAACTTGGCATTGAGCTGTGCGCGCTTCGAAAAGCGGTCGCAAAATTACAACGCCGATTTAGTTCTTACCGCGTTTTCCAGATAGGTTTTTAATTAACTTTTAATAACACGGGAGGTGTATTGAGAGAACCACTCAATGCAAACTAGTCGCGAATCCCATAGCATTTATGTGATTAATTCTAATTCAATTAGTATGTTTTTAACAATTTGACGTTTATTGCTTTTATACTGCTACTGGGCATTGCATTACACAAATGTATCATTAGAACTTCTTATCAAGGCTTTAAAGGCGATAGTAGGTAGAGTACAACACCCTTGTCATTATTTATGTCCAAACCGTCACTGTCTTTAAGGGTTAATATATCGGCTAATTACCGACGACTTTTTTCGAAAATTAATATCAACAATGCTTTTATACTTCTGTTACGATAGGTACCTCCAGCGCTTCTCAACACCTTTGCTGAACGCCCATAAATGGAAATTTGTGTGTAAAGGGAAAATGCTCTTTTCTCAAAAACTATGCGACCTAGGATAATCGCTATAATATTCCTGCAAGGTTTAAATTGACGTCTACTATATCTAGTTTTTTTCCTAATTTTAGTTTCAGTAGATTCGGAAATAGATGCGGGGGGAGGACATATTTTTGCACTACATTTTCGGCGATATCTCTTAAAATAAAGTACGTAAAATTAAAAGAAATGTATTTTTGAGTTCAGCATTACGAATCCTTTCAAACTATATGTAAAGAAATCATTTTTTTGTCAAGTATCTTAATTAGCCCCTCTACAATTTTCCTAAATATATTTGTGAATGTTTAATAATCTATAAATATGTGGGTCAGTAGTCTGTATTACATCCTCCAAATTGAACATTCCACGTCCCATAGTTTACGAGTAGAGTGGCTGTGACAGACGGGCAGACAGACACAGGAGTGACCTCATAATTTTTCCATTTTTACTTTTTAAGTAGGGAACCCTAAAAACAAGCCTACTTGTTTTAAGCCCATCTTGTATGATTTCATATAAGATATGTATGCTTAGGTGCAATACCTTTCAATGCATCCAGGTGATATAGGGGAGGTAGAGGTAATTAGGATTAGGGGTAATTGGGATCATGGGCACTTCAGGGGTAATCTCTAACAAATGAAAAAAATGACCATGCTAATTATGAAGGCTGAATAATGTTCTACATGTGGAATTTTTTGAAGTGAAAATGCATGTTCCGGTAGAAGTAATCACTGTTTTCCCAGAACATACAGCAAACATTTGTCCGTCAATGTATGAATGTTTTAATAAAACAGGTCCTGTGTAAAAAAGTCCTTCCGGCCATTGCCGGGAGGAAGTGGTAGCTTTCATATTCCTTATTTTAAAAAAGCCAACTTATATCATTCAAACACAGGAAGCTCAATTTAGTGGAAACCGAATATAGGAGATTTAATACAAATTTTTATCAATATAATGAAAGAGAATTTTGCGAAATTAGTCAGCTTTATCCAAGCTGCTTTTCTTTAAAGTAACTTATATTTGGCTGCCAAATTCGGCGATTTCTTAAAGTGCCTGCCATTCTAAGACAACATGGTGGATGAGGCTAACCAGTGAACTTGGTCGAGACCTTAGTAATTGCTGTGCACATGCTCACTCACATCGGAATCGGTTGATATATACGAGTGCTGTCACATGCAAAAAATCAGATTTTTCAAAATGTCGCCCACAATAGAAATTGAAACTGCTATATCTGAGCCATTTTTTAAGGGAAAGACAAACAAAAAATGCTCCTGAATACTTATATCAAGGTTAAATACTTAAGAAAGAAACCTTTTCCAATTTCTAATTTTTTTGCACCTCAATTTAAATATATATATATATTTTTTAATTTAATGGCCGCCATTTTGAAACAAGATGGCTGATGAATCTGGCCATCGAACTTCGTCGAGGCATTGATGTATAATACTATCCACATACCTTCTTACATCGAAATAGGCGAATACGCGTATTATCGCGTGACAAATACAAGATCGTTTCAAAATGTTAGCCAAGCTAGAAATTCAAAGTGCTATAATTCAACCATTTTTTAAGATATAAGCAAAAGAACAAATTTTCAGAAACAAAAACTGCTCCGGAATCTTTGTATCAAGGCCAAACACATAAAAAAAATCTTTTTCATTTTCCAATTTTTTAATACCTCATTTTAAATTTTAAATTAATTTTTTTAAATGGCAACCCTTTTGAAACAAGATGGCGAATGAAGCTGGCCAACGAACTCGGTCGAGACATTGGTATGTACTATGTACGGACCAAGTTACATCCAAATCGGTTCATAAATACGCCTGTTATCGCGTGACAAAAATCAGGTCGTTTTAAAATGTCAGCCACAATAGAAATTCAAAATGCTATTACTGAGCCATTTTTTTAGATATAGACGAAACAAAACCTGTTCCGGAATCTTTGTATTAAAGTCAAACACATACGAAAAAAATCTTTTTCATTTTCCAATTTTTTGGTATCTCATTTTAATTTTTTAATTTTTTAATTTTTTTAAATGGCCGCCATTTTGAAACAAGATGGCGGATGAAGCTGGCCAACGAACTCGGTCGAGATATTCGCATGTACTATGTACACACCAAGGTACATCCAAATAAGTTCATAAATACGCCTGTTATTACGTGACAAAAAGCAGGACGTTTCAAAATGTCAGCCACGCTAGAAATTCAAAATGCTGCAACTCAGCCATTTGTTAAGATATAGACGAAACAAAAACTGCTCTGAAATCTTTGTATAATGGTCGAATACATAAGAAAAAAATATTTTTCCATTTTCAATTTTTTGGTACCACATTTCAAATTTTAAATTTTTTTTTAAATTTTAAATGGCCGCCATTTTGAAACAAAATGGCGGATGAAGCTGGCCAACGAACTCGGCCGAGACATTGGTATGTACTATGTACACACCGAATTACATCGAAATCGGTTCATAATTACGAGAGTTACAGTGTGACATAGGTCAGATATATATATATATATATATATATCAATTTTGAACGGAGGGTGGTTTCGGGGTCTGGGGTTCATGATCGATGAAAATATACCAAAATGTTTTGAAATCGCTTTCCTCCGAACGGCTGCAATAGGTAGCTTTTTGTAATGAAAGCTATCTAAAATTGTGGGAATATTGAAATATAGCCATGGATTTCAATTCAGAAAAAGTGTGTTTTCAACAGAAATGGTTACATTTTGTAAATAACGAAATATAATGTTAATAATCTGCATGATCCTAATTTACCTAAAAATAGCATTTCTGGGGTAAATATGATCATAGAGATTTTTGGCTAAGGGTAAATGGAATCGCATATTTTATTTTCTATTTAAGTCAAACTGTGTTTTGGAATACATTTTTTAGTCTTTCTGTTTTCAGATCCTGTGATATACGTCTTGTTCGGTATACTTTACTGCACATTTTGTGTTAGCAAACCATTTATTTTACAATTTTATTTTGCATTTATTCCAAATTTTAGCCTTGACTGCATATTTTAGACCTAATTATGCCTCAACACTTTCAATGTAAATGAATATTTTTCCTTCAGAACATATGCGCATTGACTAATCTTTTTTTCCCCTGTTGCTTTAATTTCATGTTATTTTTATTTTTATTTTTAACTTTAAAAATTAGTTTTTAGCAACACAAGAAGGCTATTAATTTATAATAGAAAATTTTACATTTGATTTTGTTTTGTAAGTAGAGTGCAAGAAATATAAATGTTGAATATTCCTTAAAAAAAAATTTTTCCAGCGTACTTATCTTTCCAATACTGTATTTCTGAGAATAATTGTAGTTGCAAAACCAAAAATATCTCTTAAAGCCACACCAATATCTTTTAATACCATTTACCCATACTGTGTATTTTGTAAGGCATGAAAGAAAATTCAACTGATCCTAATTACCCCCATTAAATGGGGTAATTGGGATCGAAGATTTATTTTTTGAAAAAGACCACTTGTACCAGGTAACAAAGTACATTGAAAATAATTCTTTACACATTTCAAGAGGCAGCTACCTACTGAGTAAAATCATAAATAACATTAGTATGCAGTCTACTTTATTCTCTGGCAATTAATTGTCAAAGTTCAAATTGTCAAAAAGCCATCCTAATCACCCCTACCTCACCTAATAAGCATTCATTCAATAGTAGGGAAAAACGGCTAATAAAACATTTAACTTATTTCTGATTCGTGAAATGTATTACTTTGATGCAAAAGTTTGTTTAGCTTAATCAAAATCACGCTGAAAAAAATCTTTGATTTAATAAAAAGGAATACACAAAGGTTTTTACTAAAGAACTCATTTTTATCATTCATAAATATTCTAAATACAATTAATACATAAAATATCAACTCTTGTTCAATGGAATAAATGCATTTTCGTTAGCGACAGTAAGATTACTTTCTGACAATAGAAGAATACAAAATGAGTTCAAGCACAACTCATTATTATTATGATTGAAAATAAAAGAATTACTGGGTAACGTAAGAAATTATCGGGAAAAAAATAATTATTAATGACAGCAAAACTAGTGCCAAATTAACTCTGTGAACAAAAACAAAATGCATGAGCGGGATAATATAATCTAAACGAAAATAACTTGTACATTAAAAAACAAACTTAAAAATTTAAGAATCATCATTATTAAAAAATGCTAAATTTAGGAATTTGGTATACTTTCTTGTAAAAGACCGTTGCCTTTTTCCAATTTTACTACACGCAACTGTTTTTAAAATCAAATCAAAATAAAAAAAAAAGTTTATTATTTAAAAATACTCTTTTAGAAGCATTCAATTTTTATCTTAAATATCAGGTATAATTTCAAAACAATTCCGTTTCCCAATAATGCGGCAACGATTATGAAAAAATCCCAGCTTTAATTAATGCTTGGTAGAAAGTGTAAACTAGTCAATTTATAAAAAATTATATATATATATATATATATATATATATATATATATATATATATATATATATATATATATATAGCTCTATCAAAAGTAAATGATTTATGAAATCCATGAAAAAGAGGGTGCAAAACAACAATAGAAATCAATGAATATTTATAACTAAAGAAACAAACTAAAAATTCCTTGGTCTTCGGAAAGTGGGAGGAGTTACAAAACAGGTACCAAAATATAGAAATTGAATCCTCACAGGTTTCGCAAGATATGACCATCTTCCATACTCCAAAAGTGTAAAAAAAATCATCAAATAAACTTAAACTTTCAAAAACTTAACGAAACAAAACTGCTTTAAAAACATAAACAACCAACCAATTCAAAATCAATAGAACTAATTTTAAAACATAAACAAATTAAAAATTCTTGTATAATTGAATTATTAAGTAATTAAAACATTGAATATGTGAGAAGGCCATACCCCACCTTGACCCGTGAAGACTTGAAAAAACTTGATACCTTAAAAATATCTACTACGCTCCACAACTCATCAACAGAAGGAGTTGCAAGCAGGGCCATAATCCAAGTTAGACCAGCGTCATCCAGACTTGTCTTTCCGTTATCTTCATAAACATAAATTTCCTTTCATGTCACCTTAGTTCGAACTTGACATTCATCAAAATATAGACGTTCTTATAAAGTGAGAAGAAATTAAGAAAAAAGAGAGAAGAAATTTAAAAAAAGAGAAGAAATTAAGAAGAGCAAGGAGTTTTTTTTTTTTTTTTTTTTTTTTTTTTTTTAGTTATAAATATTCATTGACTTCTGTTGTTGTTTTGCACCCTCTTCTTCATGGATTTCATAATTCATTTACTTTAATAGAGCTATATTTACTTAGTGCATATAAGAAGCTGCGTTGCGCCTGATGCACTGAGTTGTTTGTTTTACACCTTTTTAAAAGTATTATATATATATATATATATATATAGATATAGATAGATAGATAGATGTCGCGATATTTCCCTGTTTTATGCTAAATTACCATCATATCCGCTAATTCTTATTCTCCCATAATATCTATTATTAATTGTATTAAATTCCCCTTAAATTAGTTATTATCTTGCCTAATTTACCTTAATATAAAGCTTTTAGTTATTGCTAAATTATATCATGATTTCTAATCATTCTGTGAATTCGAATGTTTTTTTGAGAGCCAATTTTTTCCGAGATTAATTTCGCGCCTTGGGTTACTTTTTACTATAAAATACATCCATTTCATATTGTCCTGACGCCTTGCTTTAGCACTCGCATTGGTCATGAAGTAGACAGTACGCGTATCCCTTATTCTTACACTGACCAGAGCGAAGCACTACGTCATGATTTTGTATTTCTCCGCTTGTCCACAAAAAGCAGCTGTACGCGATCTTCCGACAGATTTTGGTTAAGGTTCCAAAGTGTAAATACTTCCCTGGCTGAGCATTTTACTCATCACGTATTCGAATGTTTTACCCAAGTGATTTACCTCAAATGATTTAACCCTAATAATTTGTTCGAGAGTTATGTTTGATGTATTTTAAGAATATCTTGTAACGACTATTAGCTTTATATATGGCACTTCCCATTTCAACCATGTGTGTGATGATTCCATAACGTATATTTAAATAAAAGCATGGACTTATGAATCGTCTTGTTTTTTGCCTATCGGAGAAACACCCACTGTTTTTATTCAGTGCCTTGTCCAGCCACTGCAAAATCACAATGGAAAATCACAATTATTATTCTTAAATTGGACGACTGTTTTCACTAATATAATACTGCTTCAATTACATAATGTTAATCGCCAGTCTCCTAGATTTCATCGCATCGATTTTACTTTTCGTTTTATATATATATAACATTTTATGTTTCTATATATATATATATATATATAACTTTTTATGTTTCTATATATATAGTATATATATATATCTATGTACTCATGTGAACTTTAACGATGTGAACTTTTTATGTTTCTATATATATATATATATATATATATATATGTGTGTGTGTGTATATATATATATATTGGTTTATGGAGTGTAGTCAGTCATTCATAATATTGCAGTTTTTGATGATTGTCTGTAATGTTTAATTAATGGTTATACACATATATATATATATATAACTTTTTATGTTTCTTTTTTAAGATATGGCAACAGGAATGGAAAAATATATATATAAACAATATTTTATATATATATCATCATGTAAACATCATGTAATTAATATTAAAATATTAAACCATTAATCAATTAAAATGTATTTTTTTAAATATTGCACTCTTTTCTTACTAATATTTTCTACTTTTTTGTCTTTAACATTCTCATTGTTGCAGTTTCTAAGCCTATTGGGTTGTTTTGGCGAGTGTGAGTTGGTGTCTGATAATCTCAATTGTTTTTTTATTCGGTTAGATTTATAACCATAATGAAATGTTGACGATTTATCCCTTACAAAAAGCTAACAGAATAATGTCTTAAAATTAATTTATTATTGTATAATTATGTTATAAAAATATTAAAATGTTGCATCGCCATCAAAAAACTCACCATGTTATAATTTTTTAAATTATAGCATATCACGAAATGAATGAAATTCGTTTACAAAATTTCATCTTTACATACAAAAACCAAAATAAATTATATAAAAGAGTGAAAAATTACTTTCCACTTTTAAAATTACATTTTTGCTTAATACTGAATCCTTAATCAGTAAGTTCCAGGTTTACATGCATCCTTTCCTTATTTTTATATCTATTTATATTCCTACACTAGCTGAAGTATCCGGCGCTGCACTGAATTTTAAGAATGTTTTTTTTTTTTTTTTTTTTTTTTTTTTTTTGAAAAATCAATTTCAGGTTTTTAAATTCTAAACACAAATAAAAGCAATAAAATGCCTGAAAATCGTTTCAAAATAATAACTAAAGCTAATGGTATAATGTTAATTTCGAAATCTAACGGAAAATATATAATTGATCAGCTAACGTAATGTAACTTTGCATACAAACAAAGCACATGCGTTCCCATTCTAGAGAAATAGCGCTGTGTGTTAATTTACGTAATTTTCACTCTTTTTAACACTTTCCAACAAAGTTGAAAGTGTTTATGACTTAGGTTTGTCTGTCCGTCTGTCCGTCTGTACGCGTTCTAACTCTCATAAATATACCCAGATTTCCCTGAAATTTTTGGATGCTATTGACGTTTACCATAGCACGATCAATATTTCAAGTGAAGTTTGTAGAGTGTTTAGTTAATTTTTTAGGGACACTCAAAAATATTCCGTTACATTACGACCAATGGGAGAAAATCGTTTCAAATTATTTTTAATGATGGTCGAAACACGATGGTTTGACACAAATCCAAACATATCAAAATTTATATGAATGAATTTATATTTATATGAAGTGCTCTGAAATATGCATTCTGTAGAATGTGCGGTGCAAGGTATAGTTATTATTCATTTACAGGACCACACAAAAGAATTCCGTTACATAATGATTTGGTGGGGGGGGGGGAATTGCTTGTGGCGTATTTTAATTACGTTAAACTATTTCACATATAATATAATTGATATATCTCGCTGAGGTTTACTATAAGTTATTTCATGTATAATAAGAAGTGCATAACATTTACAGGGACACATAAAAGATTTCAGATACTATATTGTATCAGAAGTACTGTACATTAGCGGTAATTGCTGGAATTTCATTTTCAATTATGATATGCTTTTTGATGTATCGCTATATTTATGGAAACTATATATGGTGTGTATAAATGCTATAATTTATATACAGGGCTATACAAAAAGAATTCGTAAGGGTTACTGGGTATGAGCGCAAATTGCTTAAAGGTGGTTTTTAAAAGAGTTATCCATTTTTACGCTGAATTGCATTTAGTTTTTTAAGATATGTTTGTAGAATATACATTAAAAGGTATACAGGTTCACGCAATGAATTAGATACATGCCGTCTATGAATGATAATTTCTGGAAATGTGATTTCAGTAGTATTAAAAATGTTTTAGTTTAAATTAAGTTGCAGCTAAACACTGGCGTGTAATTAAGGTACTAGGTAAACTACAGGGCTGTTCATAAGTATTCAAGTATGTTTCCATCTATTAGTATAAATTGCTGACAGAGAAATTTAAACATGTCATGCGTTTACTTGCTAAACTAAATTTTACCATTATATCTATACTAATATTATACAGAAGTAAAAATTGTTTGTTAGTTTGTTCGAGGTAATCTCTGGAGCTATCGAAACGATTTCAAAAGTAATGGTATCAAAATGATGGTGTTAGTTCAACTTAAGCATAGGCTATATTTTATGTCCACAACCCCGAAGGGGTTGCAGGTGCAAAATAAACGTTCTAAAAATGCAATTTTTGTTTTACTGAAGGGCCTAGAAATATGGAATTTGGAATATTAGTAACGTATAAGGTATAAATAATGTCTAAAATTATTTCTTAAACAATTCGAAATTTAACAGTTGTCAAAATGCACAAAAAGCGTTCTAAAAATCTTTCTAAATGGTGATTTTTACACAATCTCTGGAAATACCAAACCAATTTAAAAAATAATGGTGTCAAAATAATAGTGACAACCCTTGCTCCAAGAAAGGTTATATTTTATGTGGGTGCAGGAGCAAAAATCGTTCTAAAAATGCGATTTTTGCGCTATTGAAGGGCCTAGAAATGTGAAATTTCAAATATTAGTTACTTATTAGACATAAAGGAATTCTAAGAACAGTTCTTAAAAAAATCGAAATTTAAAAGGGGTGACAAAGCACGAAGAGGATTCTAAAAAACATTCTGAATTTCGATTTCTACTCAATTTTGGAAAGTATCAAACCTATTTCAAAAGTAATGGTTGTAAATTGATGGTGACAGACCTTGCTCTAACATAGGCTCTGTTTTATGTTTGTATCACTTCTGCCTAGAGGTTGCAGGAGTAAAAAAACGTTCTAAATTGCGGTTTTGTGTTATGGAAGGGCTTATAATCAAGAAAATTTGGAATGATAGTTACTTATAAGTTATCAATGATCTCTAAGAATATTTCTTTAAAAAATTGAAATTTAAGGGGTCGTGTACCTTTTAAAAGCGATGAAATTTAACGAAAAAATTCAAAGTTTGAATTAGTCTATCTTCAAAATGTTTTTATGTATAAACATGGAATTTTGGATATTGATTAAACAGATTATGCTTTGTAATATGCTGTTATTGGAAATTTATTACCCTTTTACCAAATTTGTGTATTGTTGAAATCAAAATAGCTCTTTTTTTTACTCCATAAGTCATTGCGCGTATGATACCTTGAGAAAGTATGAATGGATTGTCATGAAATTTGGTACAGATACTAAACAAATGTGTGCGTTTAAAATGAACTACTCTTAGGCCAAAATTATTTCATTAACTACATAAAAACATTTTTATAAAAAAAAAATCAAAATTTTATATTTTTAATGAATAAAAATAGGCATAACTAAAAATATTACAATTGTAAATAGTTAAAAGTAGTTCATTTTAAACACACGTATATGCTTAATATCTGTACCAAAATTCATGACAATCCATACATACTTTCTCAAGATATCGTGCGCGCAATGACTTCTGGAGTAAAAAAAAGAACTATTTTGATTTCAACAATACACAAATTCTCTAAAAGTCTAATAAATTTCTTATGGTAGCATACCACAAAGCACAATCTGTTTAATCAATATCCAAAATTTCTTGTTTATACATAAAAAGGTTTTGAAAATAGACTAATTGAAACTTTGAAGTTTTTCGATAATTTTCGCTACGTTTAAAAGGTACAAGACCCCTTAAAAGGGGTGCAAATGCGCGAAAAGCGTTCTAAAAACGTTCTAAATGCCGATTTGTGTATAATCTCAGGAAGAATCAAACTGATTTCAAAAGTAAAGGTAGGAAATTGATGCTGACAGCCTCTGCTCTAACATAGACGCTATTTCATGTCGGTGTCACTATCATCTGGAGGTTGCAGGAGCAAAAAACGATCTAAATTTCGATATTTGTGATCGGTAGGGGCTAGCAACTTGAAATTAGGCAAGGCGCGAATTTATTAGATATAAATGACCTTTAAGAACAGTTTCGGAAAAATATATAATTTAAAAGAGGTGAAAATGCGCGAAAATGGTTCAAAATTCGCCTTCTAAATTGCGATTTCTACTCATTCTCAGGAAATATAAAACCTATTTCAAAAGTAATGGTTGCAAATAGATGGTGACAGTCCCTGCTCTAACATATGCTATATTTTATGTTGCTGTCACTAACTTCTGGGGTTGCAAGAGCAAAAAATCTTCTAATTTGCGTTTTTTGCACAACTGAGGGGTCTAACAGTTTGAAATATGGCATGATACTTACTTAGAACATGCAACTGCTTTCTAAGAACAGTCGAAAGAGAATTCCAAATTTTAAAGGATGAAGTGATCGAAAAGCGTTCTAAAAACTTTCCAAATTACAATTTTTATGCAATCTTATTAAATACCAAGCCGATTTAAAAAAATAACGGCGACAAATTGTTGGTGAAATAACCTGTTCAAACATAAGCTATATTTTATGTCTAGGCCACTAACACCAGAGGGTTGCAGGAGAAAAAAACTTTCTAAATTGCGATTCCTGTGACACTGAAGAGGCTAGAAACTTTAAATATGTCATGGTAGCTACTTATAAAATATAAATGCCCTCAAAGACTGTCGAAAATAAATTCGAATTAAAAAGGGGTAAGCAAAGGGGGGGTGCAAAAAGTCCTAAATTACGATTGCTATGTAGTGTCAGGGAATATAAACTGATTATAAAAGTAATAGTTGCGAATCAATGGTAACAGTCTCTGATCCTACACAGACTATATTTTATGCCGATGATTTTACCACCTAGGGTTTACAGGAACAACAAACGTTCTAAAAAGACCTTTAAAAGCTTTCTAATTTACGTTTCTGTGGAATATTTGGAAATAACAAACCGATTTCAAAATTAATGTTGGCAAATTAATGGTGACAGTTCCTATTTCAACATAGCTCTTTATGTTGAGAGAGGTGATAGGACTTGGAATTTGACGTGATGGTTAATTTTAAGATGTAAGGAGATGGTTTCTAAAAAAATTGAAACTTCAAATGAATACTGAAATGAACGTATTAATTGAGCATAAAAGTTTCAAAATATTTTCTAAATAACCATTTATTTAGTTTTATTTCATTTTATTAATTTAATTCTCATTTCTGCTTAATACAGTGTAATAATGAAGTTTAGTCAAACTGTGTTTTAAATAGCAATTTTTGAATTATTCCCAAAAGTATAATTTCTTTTAATAAAAAAATAGACATATAAATATCACTTGAAATATTTGAAATATTACACGAGCAAAGTCGTGGGTTTTGCTTGTAGTATATATGTCAACAGACAGATCAAATACAGGGCTGTTCAAAAGAATTGAAATATATATTTGGCTATGGACGGTAACTGCTGAAATCAATTTTTTAAATGTTTACTTAGTTATCTTATTTACCTTATTTCCCTAAATAACGAATTTTGTTAAAGCTTTCAGGGGGTGTTCGAAATTGTCTCATAATTTATGCCGTTCGAATGATTTTTCTTTCTTTCACTAAATCCCGACGACAGATTACATACTTACTCAGTAAATATTGTCTGTGATCTGGATTGGGACCGAGATTAAAACCTTTTAATGAAAAGTTGTTTCCGTGTATTTTGTTATTTAAATAATTTTTTCATTATTATAAAAAATGCCAGCTTCAAAAATCCTACGATTTTTTTTTAATCTGAAATTTTTATTTCAGTTCGTCACTAAGAAAGAGTTTTGGAGATCTAAACATTTGTGTAAAATCTAATTTACACTCATAAACACACACTTATATATATGAAATTAATTTTAAAATGGCGAAAACAAATTCTGAGAACCTCAAAATGTTAACATATGCGAATGTTTCTATAATTGGGTTTTTATTATGTTTCAATACGTTTTTACAAACACATATGACGTTATATATTCACCTACTGACGTCCATTATATTTCCAATAGGACGTAATATTAACTTTTTTTTTATTGGCTAATCTATTTATTTAATTTTCATTTTTTACGTGGAAAACTTGCAATAGAAAATTTATGATGTAATATTCACTTTTTTGATTCGCCAAATTATTTATTTCCTTCCCATTTTTCACGTGGAACTATTGCAATAGAAAAGTAATTGTTATGGTAAGAATTTTATTGTGGATTTTTAATTACTGCCAACTACTATAACAAAAAATGTTTCAATTTGATATGAAATTGCTGTTAAAATATGATTTTTCATTAACTAAAAATTAAATTATTTCGATTCCGGATTACTTCAGTTGCCTCAGCTGCATTTTAATACATATCTATGTAACATTTCACAATTCTTTCATCTAAACTGGGGATTTGTATAGAATTACATACAGACAGACAAATTTTCATTCTTATATATTAAATAATTAAACTTTACCTAATTACATCCATTTCCTATACAAGGTGTCATAAAATTACGGTACTTAAAAGAATGTACCGTTTTCAATGGTATATTATAACATATTAATTTAGACTATTTACAACAAATCATACATAGAATTGAAAGTAAACTAATCTAGTTTTCTTACAAATTTTCGATATGTACACCTTTAGTTGTACGGCACATATACAATCTAAAGTCCAATTATTACTACACTTCGATTAACAAGTCTGGAATAATGGAAGCATTAGCCTCCTCAATTCTTTTCTCTACTCTTGCAAATCATTAGGCTGCGACTGAACAGTGGAGCAGAATTGAGGGGCTTCAATCGAAAGCAACTTAACATCCGGTCTGTTGGTTGATCGTATTGTTATATTGTGATACATTGGGAGTACAATAATTATAGTTTATAACTACTTAAATGTAAATGACAATAACATTAAAAATATAAAGAAGTTAAAAATTCAATAGTTTAAGATCGAAAATTAAAAGTTGAATTACTTAATTGATGGTAAAATGAAAATGTAGAATAATAAAATATAATTGGAAAAAATAGGCTTAAAGCATAGCTGTAGTTACGAGAACGACTAAATTTACAGTTTTAAAATTTAAAAAAATAAATTAAAGTTAGCACTTGTTCAGACACTCACCAAGGTAGTGCAGGAAAAGCTGTAAAGGAATGGCAAAAGCCACTTTAAAGAAAAAATCACTAACCAGGGCAATATATATATATATATATATATATATATATATATATATATATATATATTAGCTGGGATATTATTTTACGGACAGCCTGTATTATAGTTCATTTTTAGGGTTTCGTACATAAAATGTGAAAACGGAACCATTATATGATCACTCCTGTGTCTTTTTGCCTGTCACAGCTATTTCACTCGTAAACTATGGAACGTGGAAAGTTCAAATTGGGGGAAGTAATAAAGACTACTGACCCACATATTTACAGATTACTAAGCATGCACAAATATATTTACGGAAAATGCAGAGGGTCTAATTTAGTGACTTAAAAAAAATCTTTCTTTTGTATATCGTGTGAAAGATTTCGTAATGCTGAACTCAAAAATACATTTCTTTTATCATATTTTCAGAGATATCGTCGAAAATGTAGTGCAAAAATACGTCCTCCCCCCATCTATTTCCGAATCTACTGAAACTAAAATTATGAAAAAATTAGAGGGAGTTCGCGGTAATTTAAACCTCGCAGGAACATTATAGCGAGTAACCTAGATTACATAGTTTTTGAGAAAAGCGTATTTTTCGTTTACACATAAATTTTAATTTGCGTCCAAAACTGTCTCAGTTCTGCTGTTGTTAATAAAACCTTGAAGTTAAAAAAACCTTAATTAACAATGCTTTGTATGCAATAATAATATGCTTCTGACAGCAATGAACAATTCGTATGCATCTAGATGTTTTGTGACTCTCTGAAAAAAAAAAATTAGAGCTGCAAAATTTGCAGTGCAATTGTATTCAGAGAGAATAAATTGACATATCAAACATTCTCAGTCATTAAAACTTACTAAATATAGACCGAAGATATTCTTAAAGTACATGCTACTGATGCAGTTACATCTTTTACAGTATGCAGTTACATATTGTATATCTTTACGTGAATAACAATAGAAAAAAAAATCATTGTAGTTGCAAACAATCTATATATTTACAGGCATCTTTTATAACATACATGCATATTAACACATGCAATATATATTACATTTAAGAGATAAAATACCTATTTCTAAACAGTTTAATTTAGCGTACTTGGTTTTTGTATGAGAAGAATTTATTTGGTAAGTAATTTTCCACTCTCTGTCTAATATTCTAGATATGTAACAGTTATGTACACAAGTGTGTTTCCAACGACAATACAACATTTCTATATTTTCAGAACTTCAATATAAATTAATAAACTAATTTTAAGACATTTTTAGTTATCTAGCTGTAGATGTTAAATCACCAAATAATTTTTATAGTTAAGTTTACGTGTTGCAAATACAATGAAAATTACAGAGACTTGCGATGGATGTGTTTTTTTACATTTTGAAAATTGATTGTTATTTATTTTTTAGCGCTCAATTCATAAATGACCTTCATTTATAACAAATTTTACAATTTTTTTTGTACATTTTTTACAAATCATAAATTTTAAATTTAAAAAGTTAAACATAGCAAAAATCTGATACTATAAAATAGATGGAATGGTTGTGATTTTTAACATTTGATAATAGATTTTTACGTATTTCTTTAGCGATGAATCCGAAAATGATCTTTACTTTTGACCATCATGTCTAAATTTCTCACAAATCGTAAATTTCAAAATTTCAAAATTAAAAAGGTGAAAAAGAGCGAAAATCTGTCAAAGCATTTTGTCAAAGCCTAACCAAAGAAAGCAAATGTTTTAAATACATTTGCGACATATTTTCAGCTTTATCAACTACCAAATTAAAGAATACTTCTTTACCGGTCCTGACACTGGAAAATTTCTCAAAGATGGTAATTTTGCTAAATAAATGGAAGTTGCGAAAAAGTTAGCCTGGGTAGACTTTAAAGACGTAGTAAGTAAGTTTCTGGGTTATAAGAAGGGTCCGAACTTCAAATCAATCATTAAGAACAAGCTGTAGAAGTACAAACATTTAGGATGTTCCATGAACTTTAATTTTCCTTTCCTAAACGTACAGTCGTGGAAAAAAGTAAACACCTCTTACTAACTCTGCAAAAAATTATCATAGAAGAAAGTTACTAGTACCACACGATTGGCAATAAAGTGTACTTTTAAATGATGTACATAAAGTTTGCTTAGGGGGCCATCGACATGTTAAAACGATCCATAACTTTGTTTTTTTTCAATAGCAGTACACAGGTCTGACAGCATAAATGAACTCTACACCCTTCAATTAATCTAAAAACAAATTTTTATGCAATTCGTATAATAAGTTTCCGATACATTAATCATTTTAAAACAAGCGTATTTTATGGGCTGTATTGAAATTGAAGTTCGGTACCGGATTGTTGACCAAGAGAACCCCCTTCATTATAAAGAATTCTTAAGCGCCACTCGAGCAGTCATATAAGACTGCTAGATTACAGGATAGCATCAGAAATTTCAAAATATCTATTCATTTCTATCATAGATGGCCCCTTAAACCATCCTTTTGCCGTTTTTTAAGCATAATTTTGAAAACTACTTGGAACGAAAATGCGAAATTTTGGATTTTAATAAAGTAGGTCTTAAAAAATACAAATCCATCAAAAAAATTGTAGGTTGCAATTCATAATTGTTTCGAATATAGATTTGATAATTCATATCATAAAATTATAAAAACTGAAAAATAAACGTATTTATGTTTGGGTATTTTAGCATTATTGCCACACCAAAAATTGGCACATTAGGAGTATAATTTCAGGAGATATTAATTAAACTATGGAAATGTAAATGAACATTAGAAGCAGTAAATTTTGAATATTTATAATTCAAAAATTTATCATTCAAATGACTTCAAATTTGGTGTCTAGGCATAGTTTGAACCGATGATTTGAAATATCTTGTTAATATTGGGTATTGCCACTGAAAAAAAATAAAGTTTGGGTTTGTTTTAATATGTAGAAGGCCCTCTAAGCAAATTTTATATACATCATTTAAAAGTAGACTTTATTTCCAATCGTTCGGTCCCAGTAACTTTCTTCTTCAATAATTTATTGGGGAGTTGATAGGGGGTGTTTACTTTTTTTCCCACGATGGTACATTTGGAATATTTTACTGAAATTCTTTTTACCGTTAGCGAAAAGGTGGGGGATCATTTTCATCAGAGTATGAAAGAAATGGACAACTACGGTGATGGCGGACTACAACTGGAGAGATGAACCCCACAGACTATATAACAGGAAAAGTGCGAGACAGAATATGAACGGTCCAAAGAAAATTCCACAATTGGTACAATATTGTAAGAATTTTAAATACACAATATTTTGCATGTTTAGGTGCAAAAATGAATAGTACAATCCAAAAGGTGAATAGATTATTATGAAAAACAAGTTTTATGCCTTTTTTATAGCATTAGCTATTTGCAAAATACCGTTAGCGAAGAGATGGGAGATCTTTTTCATCAGAGTATGAAAGAAATGGACAACTACGGTGATGGCGGACTACAGCTGGAGAGATGAACCCCATAGAATATATAACAGGAAAAGTGCGAGGCAGAATATGATCGGCCCAAAGAAAATTTCACAATTGGTACAATATTGTAAGGATTTTAAATACACAATATTTTACATGTTTAGGGGCAAAAATGAACAGTACAATCCGAAAAGTAAATAGATTATTATGAAAAACAAGTTTTGTGCTTTTTTTTATAGCATTAGCTATTTGCAATATTTCGACTTTAAAAAAATTTTACATTTTGCTATTTCCGAAAAATTCTGACTTGATGGTAAAAAATGAAGTTCAGTTTCGGATTAAGTGCTACCAAATACATAAAAATTAATTATCAATAGCTAAAAAGCACAATCATTACATCTGTTTTATCGTCACATGTTTTCGCTATTTTTTTAGCTTTTTAACGCTCAAGTTTACGATTTTCTAAAAATCCTAACGTGAAGGTTAAAAATGAGTTCATTTTCGAATTCAGCGCTACATAGTACATATAAATCAATTATCATAAGCTAAAAAACATGACACAACCCAAATTTCGTAGACTGGTGCTTTGAAACGCTGTCGCGAAGTTATGTCAACTATATGTTTAAATGAATCAAATATTTTAAATTCTAAAAAGTTGAAAATATATATACAGCGCATCCAATCAAGACAGCCCAAACTCTGCACAGCCAGATTCCTCAGTTGGGGTACATAAAAAATGTCCAAATAACTAAACCTTTATGACGTACAGTTTTCGAGAAAACTGCGAAAGAAAAGTATGCCGTCATATCTGGTACAAAAAAAAACTTTTTTGGAAACATGAACATATTTACTGGTAGATTGTAAGACAATTAAGGGGACCTGGAAAGCCCTATCTCCGCCATGTTAAATTCAGCAACTTTATGTACCCTTTTCTCAGAAATGGTGAAAGATAGAGGTCTAGATTTTTTATAGTAGTTTGAATAACATGCTTTACGTATTTTAACAGGCCATTTTCTATCTGAGTGATCCTGAAAATTAATTATTTATTATTTATTGAAATACATTCTTAAATTAGCATTTTTGGTAAGATTTCACTACCTAAGATAAATAATTTTCAACATGTCATTAAATCCCTGTGTTAAAGTATACAATATAACATAATAAAAGTATTTAAAAAATATCTTAAGTTCTTAAGTTTAATAGATATTGAAAAAAGGAACACAAACATTCAAAATCCAAATTTTAAGAAAAAGTCACTTAAAGATTTAAATTACCACTAAGCTATGAAGTACTCTTAGAAAGAATGAATAATTCCAACACTTTATATATATATATATAAACATGTGTGATACATCGTTGGAAAGATATAAGTTTAAATTATTTAATGATGTAAAAAAGAGAAAATCGATTTTTTTTTTCAAATTTCACCTACCCGGTCCTCTTAAAAAGCATATAAATGTACTATATACCAAGTTTGGTGCATTTTGGCCGATTAATACACTAAATGTCGCTCTCAGTCGCTGAGATAACTGGAGGATTAAAGTCATTTAATAAACACTTCTTTCTTTCGTACTTTTGCCTCGCATTTTTCTCGAAATCTTATATGTTATAGATGTATAGTTTTTTTGGAATTTTTTATGTACTTTAAACCCTTGGATGGTGGTGATGCCTTCACGGCATCACATAATTTTAACCCCTAATTGCCGCATTGGTACCGGAATTTTATAATGAAAATTTCATCTTTATCAAGTATGAGAATTTATACTTTTACTTTAAAAATAAATTCTCTTGTAAATACTGGTGCCATTAAGTTATTTCAACATTTTACGAATACAAGTACCTTGCCCCTGAAAGGGTTAAACAAGGAATCTGGTTGTGTAGAGTTTGGCATTCTTGATGGACACATTGTATAAAATAAAGAGTGGGATAAAACACAAACTCTTTTGTCATTTACTCGATTAATAATTATTAAATTATAATTATACATTGAGAAAACAACTTAGATATCTGGACAGGTAAGTAGAGGAGAATGGGGATGAAAAGGACAAGGGATGAAAGGGACACTCAAAATTTGAGTACGAAAATAAAATGCAGAAATTTTCAACTTTGGCTCAATCGATGGCGATACTTGTTCTGCCCTAATAATCCTTAAAAATGACGTCAGCATTGTAGCGTTGTAGGTGGTGAAATCAAAACTTGTTTATGACATAAAAAAGTAAATTTTGATCTTGCTTTTCTTTTCTTCTCTAAAAAATTAATATTGTGCTTAGCATTATAATATTTATGTTATTTATCACTATAAAGTATGCACTTTATATGAATACCGGTATATTTTGTTAGCTTAAATACTGTCATGCATGAATACATTTTTTACTTAGCTAGGTGGGTATGGGGTTGAAAGGGACATGTCCCTTTCAACCCCTCGTGTTTTATTATTATTTAAACAAAATATTATTTATGTTTTGTAAAATTTAAGTTATGGTTTTAGTTTCTTATGTAGAAAGAATGAATGCATTACTATGTAGAACAAAATTATGCAAATATTACAATAATATATACCTACAATTTTGGTATTTTTCCTTTTCCAAAAATCATCAAAAAGCCAATATTCTTCGAAAATATAAAATGAAATTTTAGAAAAATCGAATTAATGAAGAAGAAATGATGTGTGCTGTATCTGAAGAAGAGGACAAAGGAGTGTTTGTCAGATCAGTAGCTAAAGTCTACGGCATTGAAAAGTCCTGTTTAGAAAGAATTGTTCTAAAATGTAAGAATGCACAAGTATATGAATTTCAATATACCCATTTGGTAATAAAAAAGTTTTTAGTGAAGGTCAATAAAAAGAGTTAGCTTCAAATTTGGTCTAAGCATCTAATATTAACTATGGTTTAACAATTGTGCATATGACTATTCAAGTTCTTTGAATTCTCGGAATATGTTCTTGTCTTAGGGCACAATCAAGCAAGCTGGAAATGATTGGTTCCAAGATTTTAATCAACAAAATTCATCACTTTCTCTTACGAAAACCTATAGCCATTAGTTTAAAAAGAAGTACAAGTTTCAACAAAGCTAATGTTGATATTTTTTAAACACCTTTAGTCCGTTATGAATCGCTAAAACTTCACACAGAATATAACATATAACTGTGATGAAACAGGTTTAATGACAGAGCACAAGCTTCCAAATATAGTAGTAAAACGTGGTGAAAGCCATTTTCTGACGTAACATCAGCTGAACGTGGTCAATTTGTCACACTCTTGTTTCTGCATCAAGTAACTCTGTTCAACAGTATTCGTTTTCTCAAGGAAGAATTAGAAAGAGTTCATACTCGAAGCTGCCCCATCCAAAAGGCTTGGACTTGCTCATCAAAGTTGGTGGATGACCGCAGAAATTTTTTTAAGCAATTGTGCACTAGCCTAAAATTCTAGTTGTTCCAAAACTGATCCTACTCTTCCCTTATTTGATAATCATGAAAGCAAAACAAATATTAAGACAATAAAATTTGCGAAAGGTAATGGAATAATTATGGTAACATTCCTGTCGCAGTTTATCCACAAACTCCTGAAAAGCACTCGGAATGAATTCGAAGTACATTTTTCCAGAAAAAAATGGATTAAAATCACTTTGTACTTACTTATCCTATTGAAATGTATGACTCGAATATCAATGATATTGTGATGAAGTTACCTAAATCCATAACTGGTGGTGAGACAGGTAGAGCTAAATCTTTCTGTAAATTTTTGATTTAAAGTTGTTTTTTGTCAAGTAGACATAAACAAGTTATTTTTCTTGTTTTTGTTTTATAATTTCTTGCAATATATTTTAATTGTGTATTATTTATTTTATTTTTGAATAATGTAATCGCAAATAAAAAAGAAAAAAATGTTCATAAAATTGCTTTACTTATGTGCGTGCCTTTCAAACCCGCACAGTGTCCCTTTCATCCCCCACAATGGGGTTAAAAGGGACATTTTCCCCAATTTATAAAAAATGCGTACAAATTTTAAATTACAGTATTTGAGGGTAAGATGTTTTACTAGTATTAAAGCAAAGGCTTTAGACGAGAATTAAGCGCAATCATGATAATGATATCTTTTAATGTCATTATTTTATAAGCTTATAAAGACAAAATGTCCCTTTCATCCCCACTCTCCCCTACACTTGCGCGCTAAAGTGTTGATGCGCGCCTTTCGAAATGAAACGTTTTTTTTTTGTCGTTGTCCGGTCAAAATGGACCCACGATTACGGTTAATGGTTAAAAAAGGAATCGAAGAAAATTTATGTATTTCTTAATAAATTTACCAGTTCACGCTTTCTAGCAAGCGTAAACCACTGTCATAAAATTGCACATGATTTTTCAACCAAACATTAAATGTTTATAAAATAGTGATATTTTTTAATTAAAACTATCTGTAATTTTGAACAAAAGCGATAGCAAAATATCTGATAGAAAATTTTCTTAAGTCTTAATTCAATCAATACTATATGAAGGTGTTACAATGAAAGAGGTCTCAGTAATCTTAAATCTTCAAAATTTTCGAAATTTTAATTTGTTTATAAAATAAATTCTTATCTTTTCTGAACATTGTGATGTAATTCTTTCTTTGAAAATCCAGTTAGAACAGAAGTTATGGCCTTTAGAGTTATACCCGCTCAATAGCGGAGGCGGCGTTTCCGAAACTTTGAAACCAGTTTTCTCAAAAGGCCGTTTTTGGGCATAACGCTCAGGATATCTCAAAAGCTTCTCAATATTTTTTCATGAAATTTTCCATATATATGCTTCAAGTTGGTCTGTATAAACGGAATCTAAAATTTTCTTTTTTTTGTTCAACAAATATTTTTCACGTGATTAAACAGCTGAAATTTTCAAATTTTTGCATTAGCTAAATACACCTTTGTATAAAAAACATAAAAATGCTTAAAATACAATTTTTTAGGTTCAGAGTAGGGTCAGGCGGGGGAAAGTGGTCATGACAAAAGGCTTTACTAACTTTCAGAGGATATAAACATCAGAAATTCTGTAATGTTTCCTAAAATTTTGAGTGTTATTTTACATTACATTACTCTAGAGTAGAACCACATCCAATTCAGAAACATGTTTGGGGAATAACACCTTTTTATAACATATTTTTTCAGGCATGTTTTTATGACCACTTTACCCTAGGGGGTGGGGTAAAGTGGGTAGTGCATGGGGTAAAGTGGTCACATTGAAAAGATGTAATAAAAAAGATAAAATAAAACAAGAACAAAAAGTGACATTTTATTATCTACAAACATTTTAAACCATCTTTATAATAAGTTATCTGCCATTTTATTTCATTAAAGTGTAAATTTGTGATGTTAAAATTGTTTGTAGTTAATATTTGGTTCTTCAAGGATTTTAATCACATCTGATTCTGGAAAAGTATAATGATTGCCATATTTGGATTTTTTAAACATACTTTAAGAAAAAGAAATTTCTATTTTAATAAAGTTTTTTTCCAATAAATTACTTTATTCTTCATTTCATATCTTACTAACACTCAAGATCATATGGATATGGTTTGAGATATCTTGACGCTTTGGCGATTATAAATGGACTCAAAAGAGGATGTTGACTAGGGATATATTTTTGTTTTTTTTCCCTCTTTGAAATTTATGCAACTTTTAAGTATCTTGGTCCTCTTGTTCTTTTTGCAAATGTAATGCAACTGTTTTTTCTGTCAATACATTCCCGATCTTGGCCTGGGCGCATTTCCTTTAAAACTATGTCTAATAATTCTATTCAAATCTGAAATGGGTGCAGATAATGTTGTCAATGTAGCTTATTTAATTTTTTGTACATATTTTTCAGTTGGCTTTCTTGATACTGTTTCTTTAAAATTCCTTTCCTGGCTTTTTTAATGGGGAAAATACATCTAGATCTAACGGTTGTAGACTATGGCTATGAGATAGCAGGCAGAATATTATAAACATGATTATCAATAGCTTTTTTTCACAGCATCATAATTCATTTATGTCCATCACAATCATAAATGAAAGGGCAGGCTTTTGGTGTACTACTTAATAAAATGATCCATCCAAGATTAACGTACAGAATCCTGCATCCATCCAGAATCCGTGATTCATACATTGCTCCTCCAGGAAAGCTTTTGAGATAATCAGATCCTTGTGGTTTTTTTTCTAAAAGGACTTTCTCTGTTATTTAAATAGTTAAAATATGTGTAAATTAAGTTTGATATATCAGAAATATCAAATGAACATCCATATTGTGCAACAAAATTCAAGCTTTCAACAATACAAGATTCTTCTTCTAATGACATCTATTATTATCTTTCTGGACTTTTATGCTGCAGCAGCCGATATTGACTGCCGCTTTTCACAGCTAGCAATGTTAATTGAAAACTAGCATGGAGTAATTATCATAATTTTATCTCACATATGTTCTAGGCATGTTGAAACTACAAAAAAAAGTTATATTTAATAGTTCTCCAAAATATCAATCTAAGCAGTAAGTAACACTATTCTGAACCTATTAAAACTTAAATCTAACCCTTTTTAACGTCCATATTATAAACTATTATTAAATAATAATTATTTGCAGTTTAGTTTTTAATAATTACTAGCAAACCCCGCGGCTTTGCTCGCGTAATATTTGAAATATGCCAAGTGATATTTATATGTCTAAATTTTATTAAAAGGTACTAACTAAATTTTTATTTTATTAAAAGGTAATATTTTACTTTATTAAAAGGTAATATTTTACTTTATTAAAAGGTACTTATTACTTTCAGGAATAATTCAAAAATTACTATTTAAAACACAGTTTGATTAAACATCATTATTACACTGCATTAGGCAGAAATGAGACTTAAATTAATAAAACGAAATAAAACTAAATAAATGGTAATTTAGAAAATATTTTGAAACTTTTATGCTGAAAGAATACGCTCATTTCAGTATTCATTTGAAGTTTTGAATTTTTTAGAAACCATCTTCTTACATCTTAAAATTAAGTATCATGTCAAATTCCAAGTCCTAGCACCTCAACATAAAGGGCTATGTTGAAATAGGAACTGTCACCATTAATTTGCCATCATTAACTTTGAAATCGGTTTGTTATTTCCTAATATTCAACAGAAACGTGATTTAGAAAGCTTTTGAAGGACTTTTTTAGAACGTTTGTTGTTCCTGTGAATCCCAGGTGGTAGAATCATCGGCATAAAATACAGCTTGTGTTGTGTATGATCAGAGACTGTTACCATTGATTCACAAATATTACTTTTATAATAGGTTTATATTCCTTGAAATTGCATAGAAATCGTAATTTAGGACATTTATAGAATGTTTTTCACACCTCCCCTTCGCTTCACCCCTTTTTAATTCGAATTTATTTCCGACAGTCCTTCGAGGGCATTTATATTTTATAAGTAACTACAGTGCCATATTTAAAGTTTCTAGCACTTTCAGTATCACAGAAATCGCAATTTAGAAAGTTTTTAGCTCCTGCAACTCCCTGGTGGTAGTGGCACAGACATAAAATATAGCTTATGTTAGAGCAGGTTCTATCACCAACAATTTGTCATAATTATTTTTTTAATAGGTTTGGTATTTGATAAGATTGAATAAAAATTGTAATTTATAACGCTCTTTGCTCACTTCATCTTTTTAAATTTGGAATTTTCTTTCAACTGTTCTGAGAAGCAGTTGCATCTTGTAAGTAAATACCATGCCATACTTGAAAGTGTTAGACCCTCAGTTATGCAAAAAATGCAAATTAGAACATGTTTTGCTTTTGAAACACTCAGATGGTAGCGACAGCAACATAAAATATAACCTATGTTATAGCTGGGACTGTCACCATTGATTTGCAACCATTACTTTTGAAATAGCTTTGGTATTTCCTGAGATTGAGTAGAAATTGCAATTTAGAACGTTTTTTGAACGCTTTTCGCTCATTTTCAACCTTTTTCAAATTTCTAATTTTTTCGAAACTGTTCTTAAAAATCATTTATATCTAATAAATATGTACCTTGCCTAATTTTAAGTTGCCTACCTATCACAAAAATCGAAATTTAGAACGCTTTTATGTTCCTGCAACGTCTAGGTGAGAGTGATACCGGCATAAAATAGTGTCTATGTTAGAGCAGAGGTTATCAGCATCAATTTCTTACCATTACTTTTGAAATCAGTTTGATTCTTCCTGAGATATTGCTGGCAAATCGGCATTTAGAATGTTTACAAAACGCTTTTAGCGCATTTTTCTCCTGCATCTCCTCTGGGGTAGTGGAAATAGATATAAAATACAGCCTATCTTGGAGAAAGATCTGTCACTATCATTTTTACACCATTATATTTGAAATCGGTTCATTACTACCTGAGATTGCATAGAAATCGCAATTTAGAACGTTTTTTACAACGCCTTTTGCGCATTTTGACCCCCCCTTTTAAATTTCGATTTTTTAGGAAATGTCCTTAGAGATCATTGATATCTTATAACTAACTACCATTTCAAATTTCACGATTCTAGGCCCTTCCGTAACGCAAAAACCACAATTTAGAACGTTTTTCTCCTGCACCCCCTTTGGGGTAGTAGCACCGACATGAAACATAGCCTATGTTGGAGCAAGGGTTGTCGCCATCATTTTGACGCCTTTATTTTTTAAATCGGTTAGGTATGTCCTGAGATTGTGTAGAAATCACCATTTAGAACGTTTTTTAGAACGCTTTTCGTGCATTTTCACCCCTTTTAAATTTCGAATTGTTTAAGAATTGTTCTTAGAAATCCTTTATATCTAATAAGTAGCTAATATTTCATATTTCTAGGCCCTTCAGTAACGCAAAAATCGCATTTTTAGAACGTTTTTTGCTTCTGCACCCCCTTTCGGGTAGTGTCACCGATATAAAACATAGCCTATGTCGGAGCAAGGTTTGTCACCGTTATTTTGACACCATTATTTTTTAAATCGGTTTGGTATTTCCTGAGATTGAGTAGAAACCACCATTTAGAACGTTTTTTAGAACGCTTTTCGTGCATTTTCACCCCTTTTTAAATTTCGAATTGTTTAAGAATTGTTCTTAGAAATCCTTCACATCTAATAAGTAGCTAATATTTTAAATTTCATATCTTTAGCCCCTTCAGCAACACATAAATCGCATTTTTAGAACGTTTTTTGCTCCTGCACCCCCTTTGTGGTAGTGGCACCAACATAAAATATAGCCTATCTTGGAGCAAGCGTTGTCACCATCTTTTTGACGCCAATATTTTTTAAATCGGTTTGGTATTTCCTGAGATTATGTAGAAACTACTATTTAGAACTTTTTTTAGAACGCTTTTCGCGCATTTTCACCCCTTTTAAATTTCGAATTGTTTAAGAGCTGTCCTTAGAAATTCTTTATATTTAATAAGTAGCTAATATTTCAAATTTCATATTTCTAGGCCCTTCAGTAACACATAAATCGCATTTTTAGAACGTTTTTTGCTCCTGCACCCCCTATGGGGTAGTGGTACCGACATAAAATATAGCCTATCTTGGAGCAAGCTTTGTCACCATCATTTTGACACCAATATTTTTTAAATCGGTTTGGTATTTCCTGAGATTATGTAGAAACTACTATTTAGAACGTTTTTTAGAACACTTTTCGCGCATTTTCACAACTTTTAAATTTCGAATTGTTTAAGAATTGTTCTTAGAAATCATTTATATCTTATAAGTGACTAATATTCCAAATTTCATGTTTCTAGGCCCTTCAGTAACGCAAAAATCGCATTTTTAGAACTTTTTTGCTTTTGCACCCCCTTTGGGTTAGTGGCACCGACATAAAATATAGTCTATCTTGGAGCAAGCATTGTCACCATCATTTTGACACCATTTTTTTTTTTTTTTTTTTTTTTAATAGGTTTGGTATTTCCTGAGATTATGTAGAAACTACCATTTAAAACGTTTTTTAGAACGCTTTTCGCGCATTTTCACCCCTTTTAAATTTCGAATTGTTTAAGAACTGTTCTTAAACTTCATTTATATCTTATAACTAATATTCCAAATTTCATGTTTCTAGGCCCTTCAGTAACGCAAAAATCGCATTTTTAGAACGTTTTTTGCTCTCGCACCCCCTTTGGGGTAGTGGCATCGACATTAAATATAGCCTATGTTCTAAGTTGGACTAACATCATCATTTCAATACCATTGTTTTTGAAATCGGTTCGGTAGCTCTAGAGCTTACCTCCTACAAATAAACAATTTTTACCTCTTTATAATATGAGTATAGATTAGTATTTAATAAACCGGCATTGTATATAATGAATAATTTAACTCAAATCAAATATCTATAAGTTAAGCCTAACCCTATGACCACTTTACCCCATGTAACTAAAACTATTATAAAAAAAAATCTGTAATAAATATAACTTAGCTGTAAATGAAAATATATTCTTGAGATATGTGTAAAGCTTTCTGAACTACCATTTTAATAAAATTTGGCACAAACAAAATGCAGCAGAAAAGTTAATTAAAGAGTTAAAAGAACAAGTTGTAACAAAGGCAGACAAAATGGGCACTCAGTACCTCAAACATGTTGCTACAAATGTTTTTTTGAGTGAGAAACTTTGATCAAAGCTTACTAAATCTAAAATTAAAAGAAAATTATTGAAGTATCTATGTTAGTCAGGATTTTAGCCCTTTTTATGAATTAAGACCACTTTACCCCGCTTGACCACTTCACCCCACCTGACCCTAATTACTACAATATGAAGTACAATAAGGCGCCAAAATATTTATTCTAGTTGCAGAATTAATTTTGTAATCCTGCACGTAAGCTATCATACCAATGTTCTGCTCGAAAAATGTCTGACAGTTTCAAGGCTCCTATAAATATTAATTCTGTCTCTTATAATTTTCTGAATATATGAAATGACAGAACATACTTATATATTTCATATCTCTTAAAAATGTGTTTTAACATCATATAGATTTTAAGATAATAACTGTTGAAAATGGTGTTATTTTTCTTTTAATTTTTTTCAATTTTAAGAGTCTCGAAACTCGCTAATAAAAATTATATAAAAGAAAATACAATGCAGAAGTTATAAACATACCCTTCTTTCAAAAGAAACATTTGTTTTATTTGTAAATACTTTTAATGTAATTTATCCTTTAAAAACAACTTTTATTTACAAGAATAAATGCAGTTTTTTCTACCAATAGAAAAATTCTTTTTGAGCATTGAATAGAATGAAACTAAATGAGAGGAAGAACAGCCCATTACTGATACGGACTACAACGGAAACCAAGGAAAAGACAAATAGGGTAATACAAGAAGTAACCAGAAAGAAAGCACTTTTAGCTAATGAAGGCTAAACTGGTGTTAATGGATGCAATTTATCAAATAAAAAATAAAGATAAAAATTGTCTCAACGAAATAAACTAAGCTAAAAGAATCAATTTTGTATATAAGCACAAAATACTTAAGAAAAATGCATTATATAAAAAAAAATTGTAAATTTAAAAACGTGAAAGAATTGCATGTGAAACAAAAATCAAGCAATCAAACAGACAAAAAAAAAAAAAAAAAAAAAAAAAAAAGGAGAAAAAAAGAAAACAAAAAGTAAGAAATTGTAAGTACATTTCTTATTTTTACTTCTTATTACATTTTACGGTCTTATTACATTTTACGTCGACTATTTCTCATAGACGATATATATCGCAAACAATTCGATTTAACGACGATGATGCACAAGCATAACATCACATTCGTTGTTGCAAATATGCGCATTATGTCACAAGCGATCAAAGATGCCTATAATCAGGACTCCCACTAGGCCCAAATACCATTATTTTTTAAGAAAAATGTTCCTTTTAGATGTCGATTAGATATCTTGTAAAAAACTAGCCTGACCGTTAGCTTTGCTGGAAATTTCGTCAAATCGTTTCGCAAACCAGAATAACCACCATAACAATTTTCCACTTCAACAATTTCTTTTTTCAACAATAATTGTATTCAAACAACGAGCGAGTGAGAGCCTTGCTGTAAAGTACTTTAGAGCCAGATTTACACGCTGTGTATATATTCTGTTTTTTTATATGGAGCAGATTTAAGTTTTTCAAGAAAAGTTCACTGCTATGCATCTGTTTTCTTTTGAATTTTGAAAACCTATGATAAGGATTTGACATCTTTCGTCTAAGGAACGCTATTTAGTGAGTACTTCCAAGATTACGGGGATTTACAATCAATAAAAATGTGCTATTATGACATGATATAAAACTTTATATAAATACCGATAAATTATGGCGATGCACTGTACAAATATTGTGGTAATCTGCCAATTCCAACTTTCATTCATTGTTTAATTAAAACAAATTGTTTCGTGATTATTTTAGAAAACCACACATCTGAATTTAAGGTTGAATTTAGCTTATCAAAATAAATTCTGTAGTTGATAAAATCAATTAAACATCTTTCGTGTATGTTTTGAAGTCACGTTCATCCATAATCGATGACAAATGACACTGTGTGGCGACAGATTATGTTTATGGAAAATGATTGACGGGAAAGTAAATAAGTCTTAAGAAGTTTAAAGAAATTTTTCATATTTGCGTACTTCATATACAGGGGGGGGGGGAATAAAAGCCGCCCAGGGACATAGTTCGAGGTTACAAAGGAACGCAGCAAAGGAAAGGAAATATTAGTTCGTTAACCTGCCTATAGCTGATGTTAAAAATGAATAGCATTCATCTCTTGGAATTTTTAGGTCCTTGTCAGCAAGTTGCAGAAGGCAGATCGGTACCGGACTTGTGGAATTGCTGCAATCTCATCAGAAATGTTCTGCTGCAGTTCTTGAAGACTATGAGGGTTGTTGCGATACACCTATGACTTGAGGGTTCCTTACAAAAAGTAATGGCACACTAACAGATAAGGTGACCTTGGTGACCAGCTAGGGTGTAGCAGTTGCTCCATCCTGTTGGAAGTAGCTGTAGGTTTTTCCTCCTCAGTTAATACTGCTACAAATGGATTCAGCATGTTAGAAATGTAACGCTCCGAATTCAGTATGTGATGAAAAAAGATGGAACCAATAATGCGCCGTGCAGACACTGCACACCAAACCCAGCCTTTTGATCATGCAATGATATTTTGTGGAAGTGATGCAGAATCTCCGTTGCCCAGAACCTTTTATTCTGTGAGTTGATATAGCCACTCAGGTGAAACCAGGCTCCAACAGAAATAAAGAACAGATCTATGTCCAAGCCATTCACTGTTATCTCAACGAACAGCCAATCACAAAACTCGGGCGCTGAGAAGTATCTGCTGGTTTTTATACATAAACATCAGACACTCTTTAGGGATGCATTTTCAGGTCCAGGTGGAGTGTTAGTTGGCATGATCGACGTGATATGCAGGTCTCATGCGACAGGCGTCGGGTTGATTTGTTAGGAGTGAGAAGCATTTTTTGGTTAACTTCATCCACAGTTTCTAGTGTTCGGACATGTTTCGGAATTAATTTTTTTCCTTGTTGGAAACAGATCCTGTCTGATGCCATTTTGTGACTAACCGTTGCATGGCATTCTTTGCTGGTACTTGGCACCATTAAATTTTTGAGCAAACACACTCTTTCCATGAATTTGTTTTAACGTATTTTTCCAGAAGGAACACCCTCTGTTGTACTGTGAGTACCATCTTCAGGGTGGCGAGTGGTCAGAGAAAACCAAATTTTACTTTTAAGAAAAAATTGACTTTTTAAAAACATTTGACTGTTTAATCGCACATAAAATAAACATGAATTTTTCCATTAGAATATAGTGCTGTTTATCAATCTTTTTACGGCATTTCCCCTGATCATTAGCCACACCTTTGCACTGTTCTCACTTCGATCTGAACCGGTTTCGATCATGTGATGTGCGCGTCAACCATTCACATCCAATCGTATCCACTCGTCCGGGCCACATTTATTAGCCTCAAACTGTATATGTACACATATTTCCCAATGTATATATATACAGCATCACACAATTCCATACGACATATTTTAATATATATGAACCATTAGAGATATAACAACCATTTTATCAAGAAATGAAATTAAAAGTGACTAATAAAGAATCTTCTTAATCTTTTATTAAAACTTGGTAAATCTAATACATTGCAGAGAAATTGTTAGCGTGTAATACAATATATGAAAATTAAAATATTGCATCAAACAAAATATACGGCAAAAAATTCTTCCAAAAGGCCGATTTTGCCATTAATACATAATTTGAATATAATTCACACTGAAAGAAAACAAGTATTCGAAATAAGCTTTTGTAGGACAAAGAAATTTTCTCTTCTTATTAAAAAAATAGAAAAAAAAATTTGTGGAAGAACAACTTCTAATTATTATGGACTACAACGGAAAAGAAATCAAAGGACAATGGGATAATGTTGGAAGTAATAAAAAAAAAGATAATTTGCTAATGAATGTAAAACGTGAATGAAAGAACATAAAATAGCAAATAAAAAGTAGATTGCACGTTGAAAGAAAATAATATCAAAGAGAAGAATTTTTACTTATGATGAGAAACAAGAAAATAAGCTGGAAGGAAACGCATAACATTTTGTTATAGTGAAATATGTGTTTTAGGCCCGATACATACTTCCTTCACAAAATATGCAGCAATCTGTGCATTTTCCCTATAATATTGTATGCGGTAGATACCATATTAAATAAGAGTACTGATTTAGTTCATTTAGTTGTTCTATCTGGGGCATTCTCACAAACTTTTGACTTTCCTGTCCATGTCCCTGTATAATAATTGTTATTTTAATGCACTTTTTTGTATGTTTTTTATTTCATATACTGGGGAATATCCCATTGCATGATTTCACAACAATATTAACGAGATAAATAAGTTTTGGACGATGTTGGGGGTCCAAACACCTGGAAAATTCCTATACCGTCCCGTATGCTGATTTTTAAGTTTGGGGCTCACTGGATAACATTGTTTCAATAAAAATAATTCGATGTAATTTTTTTTCTGAAACTGAAACTATTGTTTTATATAAATGTGTAACTAAAAATTAACCCGCACACATTTTTAGGGTTGTTATTATTTTTTAAACTCTGTCCCTGGGTTTTAGATTCATTACCATCCCCTCTTTTAAAATTATACAGAAAATCATTTCAGATGCAGCCACAGAATTTTTTTCAAGTTTTTTCTTATGCATAAGTATTCTAGAGAGATAATGTCTAAAATTCTTTGGCAGGAAATTTACTGTAGAAATTAAATAAGCAATTAAATATCAATTTCAAGCATCGTGGATTTATTGGTAGTCTCAACGTCTCCAAGGTTTATTCCTGCACTTTTCGAGGTAAATAAATAAAAAAAAATATTTAATCCAATGTTAATATCTCTTTCTAAAAATCAATGAACATTGTGGCTATCACTTAGTCTTAACATGATTTGACTATAAATAGGTGGTGATTTTCCTTACCGTCCCATCCTTACCGTCCCTTTTTTTACCATTTCGTCTTCTAAATCTTTCCGTGTTAGACAGATTTCTGTCTTACACGGAGTCCGCCTTACAGAGAATTGTACTGTATTTTAAACCTGTGTTTCAAACTCTTAAAACATAAGCTCCCGTAAAAATGTTATACAACAATAAGTGAGTAGATAAACACATTTGATTGCTTTCAAAACAATTCGCGAAAATTGTATTTTCTACATGACTGAGCGTTCATATTATTCAAAATAACATTTTAAAATTAAATATTCCACAAAATGAGAGTGCCACATTTGTTGATGACATAGGATCCTATAAATATTTTAATTTGTTTGTGGAATTGTGTTTGTGGCGCTGGTACCAGCTATTTTGTCAAGGATATTCACAAGGATATTCGAATTAACTGTATTTATCACATCTCAAAATTTGATGTTACATGAGATCACAATTTCATGAAATGCAAGCAAATAAATACAAAGAACAACAACACACCACTAAAAATTTTGTAAATTTAAAGAAAGGTGAATCCATTTATAAAATTAAAGTTTATTTGTATTATCTTAGGTTACTTTGTTATTGGTATATGAAAGAAAATTTGTGCTTAATGCACAGGATTACCAAGAAAAAAAAAAGTGCAAGCAGCACGCTTAAAACAGGTGTAGCCCTAAATCTTGTGAAGGCCACAAGTATAATGGCGTCAGCTCAGGGCTTTTGCCTTAGATAATAAGGGGATTTTTTTTTTTTTACATTCCTGCAATATAATTGAGTTCCCACTCTTCAAAGATCATAGTATATTATAATTTAGTATTTGATTAATTTTCACACTGCCGTCCTGATTTTATGTGTATTGATTGAAATTTACCATCTTGTGATCAAGACTCTGCATCGAATGAAGTAACTGTGTAATTACTAGAGTGATTTTTTAAACTCCTGGCAAGAATATTAAAAAAATAAAAATAAGAAACTGCATAAAATTTTTATGTAGTGTAACAAGATACCTTACGCGATATGCGATCTTCAAGTAAGAAGTATCTAATGAAATTGTAAACAAAATGTGACATGTTTAAAATTCAACTGGTTCAAAATTTTATGTGTAGTTTAATATGTCATGTGACGGATAACTACATTTAACTTTAAAGTCTTTCTACATAATGTGATTGTGTCATTTATATGCTATAACATTACGCGAATAAATAAAACAAATCATATTAGATGTAAATTTCACACTGGGTGAAAAATGTCCGGAACAGGATTCGAACCAGGGATCTCCTGGCTGAAGCCGCTAGTGCTCTACCATCTGCGCTATCCCGGACGAATCTGGTGGAACTTTCTAGCCCAGCTAACCTTAATGATTATAGCATCTGGTCTGAAACCTGGTTCAGCTCAACAGAATAAATTACAGGTAATGGAACACCAGAAATCGCTAGATGCGTAATTACACTAGATTAATTTTAACACAATTATTCCAACTGGTAAATAAATCATATTAGATGTAAATTTGCAACTGGGCGGAAAATGCCCAGACCAGGATTCGAACCAAGGATTTCTTAGCTGAAGCCGCCAGTGCTCTACCATCTGAGCTATCCCGGAAGAATCTGGTGGAACTTTCTCACCCAGCTAACCTTAATGATTATAGCATCTGGTCTGAAACCTGGTTTAGCTCAACATAATTACCTGTGATTTATTCTATTGAGCTGAACAAGGTTTCAGACCAGATGCTATAATCTTTAAGGTTAGGTGGGCGAGAAAGTTCCACCAGATTCGTCCGGGATAGCTCATATGGCAGAGCACTGGCGGCTTCAGCCAGGAGATCCCTGGTTCGAATCCTGGTCCGGACATTTTTCGCCCAGTTTGAAACTTACATCTAATATGATTTATTTACCAGTTGGAATAATTGTGTTAAAATTAATCTAGTATAATTACGCATCCAGCGATTTATGGAGTTCCATTACCTGTGATTTATTCTGTTTAGCTGAACCATGTTTCAGACCAGATGTTATACTCATTAAGGTTATCAGGGCGAGAAAGTTCCACCAGATTCGTCCGGGATAGCTCAGACGGTAGAGCACTGGCGTCTTAAGCCAGGAGATCCCTGGTTCGAATCCTCGTCCCGACATTTTCCGCCCAGTTGGAAATTTACATATAATATGATTTATTTACCAGTTGTAATAATTGTGTTAAAATTAATCTAGTGAAATAAAACAAACCTTGTTAAAATTTAAAAACTGTAAAAAAAAACGAACATTGATAGCATATTTTAATACTGAAACATGACGTAAAATTTAAGAGATAGTAAAACAGACAAAAAAAAACCAACGGTATGTGTGTGTAGGGGGGGGGGGGAAACAGAGAATCCCAAACTCTTTAACTACTTGCAATATATTAAATGAACAAGTGTGTACGGAAAGCATACACAACGTGTAAGTAAACTGATGAACAAATTATATAAAACCATATGAACTACGTGTGATAATATCTTAATGAACTAAATTATTATATATTTGCCAACATAATAAACAGACAGTATGTGTGTAATAACCCAAAACACTTACTTACCAGTGAGATTCAATTACATAATTAATGAATTATAATCACGAAAATGTAATGAATAAGGGTTAATATAGCCATATGAACTACGTGTAATGTGTGAAGAAACTCTGGTTAAACACTAAACCAGCCACAATGACCAATGTGTTGTACTCAATTAACTAGTTGTGACAATAAATAAATAAATAAATGTTGTCGAATACATCGTTAGCAAAGTACAATGTATGAAAGCAAATGAACAAAATGTGTAAATTAACTCATGAACTATTATGTAATGAATATATACTAATGAACAAGAATGTATTCCCCATGAACAAATTGTGTGCATAAAAACTTATATCCAATATATGAACTACTTTTAGAGAAAAAAATACCGTTGAATAAATGGTTATCGAAGGGTTAAAATTAAAATAAAACTGTATCTGCCAAAGTTATTACAGTATTTAGCTAAAAAAAGTGTGCGCATAAAATGCACGAGTGTTCAATTTGACAGATTGCATAACTCTACGCTAAAATTGTAGAAGTTATTCCAAGCCTAACATGTCCCATGTAAAAGCGATAAAATGAAAAATTGCTGACCAATATAACAAGTTTTATACTTCATGTCATATAAAGAGTATGTATTCGTCACAAGACACCTGTGAGACTTCAACTCACTAATTAAACATTTTAAAATGTGACAACATGCCAAAGATTTCTTTTAATGACTATATGGGAATACCCTTTCAAAAATAAAGTGTACCTAACAACTCACATTATGAATTTAAATAAATTTTATAAAAAACAACTCTTAAAGATATTAGATATCATGTCAGCTGTAATAAAATTACCTTCTATTCAGGATAAAAAAGCAACGAGTCACCAGCCGTGCGTAAACAATGAAATCAAACGGTATATTAAGTGTATATGTAAAAGAAAAATGTACACCCAATTAAATATCTCATGCATAAAACCTTAAGATGCATGTGCAAACAATGTACAAAATTTAAATTATGTCATTGTTTCTGCAAAAAATTTTGAACACAGTAACCAAAAACATTTTACCTTAAAAAAATAATATTACCTAAAAATATAATACAAACTTGTAACTGAAGTGAAAAAAAAATGCAATTTTAAACCAAAACATAAATGCTGAGAAAAAAATAAGTAACTTATACACGCACAGAACACTCATGACTGTATTCAACCCAGGTGTCTTAAATGTTATTAAAACTAAATCATCTAAAATGAAAGTGTGTGTGTATGAAGTACCAGGTTAAACATGATATCACAATAACCGTGTGCTTGAGATGAAAAAAAAAATGTATTATAAATGCCTAACAATGCCATCTGCCCATAGCAAGCTAGTGAAAAACTGGTACTCATAACCAGCATTAGCAAACTGTTACTGGTGAATTTTACAAATAAAAATGTACATAAAAAATACACAAAGTGTGAAACTAATGTCAGTGTTATCTCCATGAATCATCCAAGAAAACATATTCGATCTGTGAACAAGCAAGTGGCCAACTAACTTAACCATAGATTGAAATACACAGTTCAGACATTTTGCTATCCGATGGAAAATAGCGCAATGATTGAAGTATCCTACATAAAACAGGAAAGAATTAATAAAATTACCTTACAAAAAAAATCACAACTACATTGCACTGTGTGAATGTATGACAGCGAGAAGCATTATAATTACAAATAAGTATTTAAAACATAATCCTAACATATGCTGTATTCTCTTTTTTTGCAGAAGATAACGAGATCTAGAGGGGGGAAAGTATCACTTTTATTTGCAATAATGACCTGATGACTCGAGCAATATGTAAAATGACCAAACTAAATTTATGCCATAATAAACTAATATAAGAATATTAAATATTTTTCTGAAGTTCTCAACCCACTAAAATATAACGTGTGTGAAAAGAGAAAAAATTTCGCTTTTTTATAAATTATGCGTACTGTACGTAATTTTCTAAACAAGTGCAAACATTGAAATACTAAGCAGTAACTTTCTGTTAAACTCACCTTCCTCCTCCATAATTTTTTTATTTGCCACCAGTGTACAAATATAAATCACTTAATATTTATAAGACTCATTGCTCAAAATTTATAATAAGCACATAAAACATAAAACTGTCTACCTAAAGAAATTACCTGTTTTAATTATAAAAAATAAGGTACCAAAAGTATGTTCAACACTTAATTGTGATATGATCATTTAAAAGGAAGTATTCTCGATATAAGACAAATATATATAGACTCTGTTTTAAATATCTCAATTTCTGTGAAAGACTGAATGACAATTTTCTTAACTGAAAATAGGAGCATTTAATAATCACGAGTACAAATCATAAAAGAGACTACTACTAAATAAAATGCAATGTGACACAAATATATTATTCATACTTTACTGTCCAACGATAACATATGAACCAGCGTGCATATGTCTCCAACAGGCATTCAAAACAGAGAAGCACTTCAAGGCTGTGAGAGATAATAAAAGAAATATGTTATCTCTGAAGTGCGAAAATGTGTCATTGCAAGATATTCACAATGTATCTTATACGAATCAAACGAAACAAACTAACTTAAAAATTGCTTTTTTTTTTCTTTTTTTACTACAATAAAATGTATCTTGCCCATTCTTAAATTCTACATTGCATTTGAAACGTTAACCTGTACCTAACAAATTATCCTTTTAAAAGCAGATGAAATATCCTAATATATTAAATATTCTTACAATGTAATTCATAAATACATATCAATCATGAAAAATGTGCAATAATTCAGCTGAGATAAAATCTCAAAAAGCTATTCTTTTCTAAATGGCGACAAGAAATGTCACACTAGTATCTATAAAGATAAATATTAAATCAATAAATTCCTTGTCATGCATTAAAATAATAAAGCATTTAAACCCAACATAAAGTAAATATGTACTGAAATTAAATTAAACACTTACATTTCAAAATATAGCGTGAAAAGAGAATCTTAGAATTACAACTGCAACTTTAAAATTTTAAAATATAATATTTTTTTTTTATTTAGCTGTGATCTTCTGTCTTCAGGCTGCACAGATTAAAAAGAGCAGTAATAATAACTATCTAAAATTACTTAAAGCAAGAAAACTTTTAAACAAGTATGAATAGGGAAACCTATTAATCATAGCATGTAAAGAGAGAAAAAAACCTGAAAGATAAAAAAAGTAAATTAATGTATTAATTAAAATTAAGTTTTAAAGACAAAGAAAATTTTCCCGCTTCATGCTGCTGAAATGACTTTTACTATATTACGTTGTAATTTGTAGAGTGTATCCTCTTTTTTTTTTTAACTCTACATAAATATGCACTTATTGTACTTTCTGATATTTTCATCACATGTCACATACGATCATTCAGTGAAAATAGAAGTAGTGGCAGTATGAAATTATTTATTTTTTTTTCATAGTAACCGTCAGCAGATTTTGACCACTATTGGCACATACTCATTTGGGAGAAGTAGACATAATTCACAAACAAATTGAAATGAACTAATGAGCATGATGAATCATACTTTTTTGTCTTAGATTGTGTGATGGCGAAGGCAAGACGCGAAAACTCCGGGGATGAAGAATCTAAACTGCAGGTGGTGTCATAAACAACAAGCAAATATAATTAAAAAAAATTTCACAAACATTGTAAATGCAATTTTTGTAGATTTTAAAAAGAACACGTATAATGCAGCAAAATACCCACACCGAGACACATTAGTAGATTGCTGCGTTTCTGCGAATTGTGCGCTAATATATATTATCTTTATCTTCTTTAACATATGGAACACCAAAAATTATTTTAGGATGCCAGTCAAGATCAAGTTACTTTGCTGTAGCATATTTCACAAACTAAAATGAAGCGGGATGAGTTTGCATATTGTCAGGTCTATCTCGGTTACACTAGGCGCAGAATTTTTTTTTTTCGTGTTCATACAATTTTGGAGAAAATACAGGATGTAGCCGACAAACACATACGAATCACGCATAACGCACATCTAGAGATTCCAGGTTAGATTCATAGTAAATCTGCCGTAGATGCGATTACCAGGTGAGATAAAATATTGCTCCAGTGACAGACTGCAGCATATTTTTTTAGACCGATATCAGAACCAATGTCAGACGGGCGTCTTTTTTGCTGCTTTTTTGCTTGCGTATTATCCATTCACAATGCTATAGCATTGTGAATGGATAATACCTAAGCAAAAAAGCAGCAAAAAAGCCGCCCGTCTGACATTGGTCTTAGAAAACATGTAGAATCAGCGGATCGCAGAAATGAGCATAGTAACCAGGAGTAACCAGTCTTTAATTAAGAGTGTCAAACAGAATGTTTGAAGCAATGAAGCTGCGTTGTTCCGGCATATCGATTAGCCAACAGCAGCTCATCGAACAGAACATAAAACTGTAATATATTCTCCGTAAATAGACGCCAGTAGCTCGCCTTAACTGGACAGGTGATGAAAGGTGAATCAGGTGTTCGCAGGCATATCCAGAAAAATTATCCGTTAAACTGAAGGAGGAATTCTTGTTTCCAAAACAGGATAAACTTAGCAGAGGGGTGGCGGTAAGGTCTCTCTCCAATATGCATTTTTTTATAGTTGGAGAAACCTGGCCGAATGTACCATATTTATGTGAAGGTGGATAGTGGTACGGGTAATGTACATGCAGGCAAAACTCCAACTCTAAATACGGAAATTGAAAATTTTTTTAAAATCTATTATTAAAAGAAAGTTATAACAGTGAGATTGTATGTTTAGTGGTAATGGCGAGAGAGACCCCATTTAACGATTGCGCAGAAGCGTTGTTATTAGTGCCTTTCAAGTCAAGCGCTAAAATTGAAGTGACATACTTTACAAGAAGTTTAGATCTCTTGGCGATACAATTTATCGCCAATTTACAACATTATAACCGTGATCGAAGAGTGAACAAAGGTTTCTGGCCAACACAATTGATTACCCCATATAATCTGGTTAACCATAAAACGGTTTTCATATTATTTTACTTAGGCGACAGGAAATCTGGCTTTGTTTATCTAACACAAATGATTAGTGACTTACAATTGCGCCATGCCGAGAAAATGCATATTTTTTAAACAACCCATAAATGAAGTTAACGTACATGAAAATGATTTTTAAAGACCGCACTTGCATAAACTAACTTTTACTTTTTGTTATTTTATTGCAACGGCTCAAAATATAGCAGTAATTAAGACTGAATTATTTCCACCGTGGGCGTATGTAAATGGAAAAAATAACTGTTATTCTAATATTAAAGACAGCTGCATTTATCTCTTTTTTGTTTTATTTAATGACTCAAGTGTCGCTGGAAATTAAATTGCTTTTTCGAGAAAATATTGCAAATCATAAACTAAAAATTAATGCTTTGAATTAAAGACGTTTCAGAAAAGGGAAAAAAATAAGCATCAAGATAAAATTCCGTATGGTTTTAAGCGTTCATTTTAACAAAAAAATTTAGTTTAACGAAGGGGGGAAGCACAACATCTTTAAAAAGTAGAAAGGTATGTTTTAAATTAATTTTGAAGAAAATGCGATATGTGACAGAAACTCTGTCACAAGGTGGTTCCGTCTGTTTACAATTTTGCCAATTGACTAAGTTAATACAATTTTAAGCTTTGAAGTTCAAGTCTGGAATGCGAAGTGACAGATGACACTATTCAAGTCCACAAAAATTCGTACTTTGACAATTTCCTTCATGGCTGGGGTCCTGATGTTCTCTTTTTCATATGCTATTGTTCCAATGAGGCTATTTTCGTGATTTGCGAAATAGGTATTTCGTGAAATTATATAGGAACTATAATCTTTCATAGATGATCTGGCAAGTAACAGGGGTTACTAATTCTAGTGCACAGATTCTGGAAACATGATGGATTCATTTTAATTGTGTGAACCAACTGATGCTGTACCCTTTCAGGATGTACTCAGAGAGTATGACAAGTTAAGAAGAGGGTTTACCTGTTCCAACGTGGAGTTTCGAAATTCGATTAGCAGTAGTGATCCACCTTGCGTGAAATAATGGTAGAGAGACTCGGCAAAAAAGGTGAATTGAACACACCCCTGTTGAAAGAGCTTGCACTATTTCATACATATACTTCTGGTCAGTTGATAAATCATCTTTACTCACAGCTAGGTGATCAGATTAAATTGGCTTAAACTTTGCAATTGCTAGTGATTCGCAAATCGCAAAAAAATCAACCAATTCGACCACGATATGACAGATTTAAAACGACAGTAGGATGGGTCGAAAAAACCGAAATATTTACAATCGAAACGAAATAGCGCGGAACAGTTGACTTATGTAAAAAATATTAAATATGTAAAATATTACACCGATCAGTTAATATCTATTACCACCGCAAGGGGGCCAAATTTAGGAAAAAATCGCAAAAAACATATTTTTGTATTTTTTTATAAAAATTATCCAAACATACCAATTCTGTTTCTGGTAGAACGCAATAGCCATACCAAGATATTAGTAATGTAGCAGTAAAATTTCATTTTGGTGACATCATTTCTTTTACCGCCGCAACAAGTCCGAAGTTTCTAAAAAATGTTAAAAATTTCAGTTTTTGTTTTTTCAATTTTCATAATATTTACAGATTCTTTACATTTCCAATAGACTGGAAGTGCCATTTTCTGTTGTTAATTTCATTCAGATTGTCATCCAATATCACTGTAAATCTATCAAAAAAATCTACTCAATAATAGAAACACCCGGAGATGCTTGCACGTAAAATTATTTTCTGGCTGCTAGAGGGCCATATTTCACTTGGTTCGTTTTTTTGTATTATACTCCTTTTACTCTATACTCTGATGGCCCTAAAGAAAGAAATCTCTGCTAGATTAAAGAGGGGGAAATGTTTCATTTTTGCGAAGTCAAGGAAGAGCATATATCTTTGATACTAGAACCTATTATTTTGGTCATTTAGCTCTATTGTTTAGCAAGGCAACTTCTATATGCAACGACATTACAGATTTTTTGAAGAAAAAGGAAATATAAACTGTAAAAATAATTTCAGTCCGATATGGTGGAACTGTCCTTAACAAAGGATGTATAGGTGGAGTTTATATGATTACTTGAGAACAAGTTCAAAAACTCATTTTAGTGGCTTCCTTACCCTCTGTTCAATGCGCTTCCGCTGAGACATTTTTTTCAAACATCTTGATGCAAAAGACAGGTGCTTTGTCATATTGTGGCCGTATTGGTTGATTCCTTGCGATTTGCGAATCACTAACAATTGCAAAATGTAAGCCAATTTAATCTGATCACTTAGCTGTTCGTAAAGATGATTTGTCAACTGACCAGAAGTATATGTATGAAATAGTGCAAGCTCTTTCAACAGGCGTGTGTTTAATTGACCTTTTTTGCCGAGTCCCTGGACCATTATTTCACACAAGGTGGATCACTACTGCTAATCGAATTTCGAAACTCCACGTTGTAACAGAGAAACCCCCTTCTTAACTTGTCATACTCTCTGAGTACATCCTGAACCGTATTGCATCAGATGGTTCACACAATTAAAATGAATCCATCATGTTTTCCTGAATCTGTGCATTATAGTTAGTAACTCCTGTTACTTGCCAGATCATCTGTGAAAGATTATAGTTATTATGCAAAAACGGTTATATAACCGTAATTTAATTCTAGTCTCTAATAGAGTTACATTTCGGTTATAGAACCGTTTTATGGACAAAGAAAATTTCTAATGTCTGGACTGTTTGGTATACATTTGAACAGTGCATTTATAAAATCAAAAGTGGTTAATAAAGAACCTTTCATAATCCTGATTTAAATTAAACCTAATGAATACAATAAATTGATGAAAGAAATACTGCACAAAAATAATACATAAATAAAAGATACTTCTAAATATATCATTTGTGTTATTAAAAATGCTTTGAGTATAATTAATGCACAAAAGATATAACATCTTTATAAAATAATATTTTTTTTTGCAACAGTGCTCACTATTACTTTTAGTTTCGGGAAATCTTTTATAAAATTATGCAAGAAAAGGAAAATACACAAAATTACACAAAGGGATTAATACTATAAGACGAATTTAAAATGAATAAGATCATTAAATTATTTCACAAAAATATCGATATATATTAAATCCAAGTCTCTGTGTGTCCCTCACAATTCCGATTGGACAGCCTCATTTAGTGCGGCCATGTCAGGGTTAAAATTCCTATAAAGAAATTGGTACCAGCTTCAACAAGGGTCAGCTAGGTGGGGAGGCCTACCAAATGGCTTAAGCACTCACAAGCCTCACCCAGCGGTTTTCATCTACTACCGCCGTCACCACACACGCACACACACAAAAAAAAATAAAAATAAAAATAAATAAAATAAATAAATAAAAGGCCCGAAGGGACCTACAGGAAAGCCAATTGAGAATATTAAGATTAAATACAATATAAATACAATATATACACGATGGAAAGCCCAATATTTACTGGGCGTTTACGAGAGAAATTTAGATATTTGTAATTAATAAGATCATGAGATAATAGATAATAGGATTTTTAAACTTGTTGGAGCGGCAAAAGCTCAATTACTCTGCAAAGCTGGGCGTTCTGCAAAAATACAATAAAAGCTACGTATATGTATACTAAATTAGTAAGAGAATCATAATTTTAAAAATAATGTAGAATATAAAAAATAGGTAAATTAGTGAATAATTATGATGAATATTATATAATTATATACACACACAAAAGTTCAAAAGTCTATTGTTCTTGCAACAGTTCAATTATAGTACAATCGTGTTGTTTGTGGCTAAGAGTTTATTTGGAATTGGTGGTATCTGTCTATTTGTTGAGATACGTTCTCCTCATCATCTATAAATGGCAAAACATTTTGAAACAAATAATGGTTGTTTTCTAAAACTTTCATACATTCAATTATCTTTTGACAAAATGATGGATTCGACAAAACCACTGAGACCACTGAGACAAGGAAGTTTTTGGAGATTTTCTTATATGGTAATATGATGTAAAGGTACGGTTAAAGATATAATGCAATGATGTAGCTCGCTGACCACAAACACATAATGGAGAAGGAACCCTGTCAAATTTATAAAGATATGATGAAAATGGGCCGTGGTTAGTGGCAAACAGAAAAAGATTTCTATGCAGCAGGATTCTCTTTTCCGAGACTTTTGGGGCTAAAGCGTATGTGTACCGTCCTGTGGTACCATAGTCCCAGCGAGTCGGCCATTGCTCGTGTAGAGATGATTTTAGAAGCTTCTTCAAGTAAGAAGGAGGGTTGGGAAAGAATTTGTATTTGGCATGTGATGTGGCTTTGGTTGCTTCTTTTGCCAAATAATCTGCATGCTCATTCCCCACATTACCCACATGTCCACGGACCCATTTAAAGATCTTTTTTCTTGTTTCTTGGAGTAGTTTGATAATTTGTACTGCGATGAGATTTTTTGAAAAAACATCTTCTATTGCTAATAGACTTGAGAGACTGTCCGAGTGTATTAATACTTCTTTATGAGGGGAGTTCCTAATTCACAGCACAGCCTCTTCTATGGCCAGGAGTTCTGCCTCAAAAACAGTATTTTCTTTACTTAACTTAGTTTGATCCTCGTGGATTAACTCTCCTCTCTGATACACACAGAAGGCATATGCCGTTTCATCTTCCATCTTGGAGTAATTGTTGAAAAGTACTAATAGCAGGGTTGCCACAATAGTGCCAAATGTTGAAAAACTTGGCGACAACCATAAATTGCCATATATGAAGGCAATGTGACGATAGCAGGCTAATTTGCCGAAATTCCCATTGAAAACCCATTAATCTTTCATAAGTGCGCTCACCGCTATTTAATTTAAACTCCGCGCATTGAAGAGGTTTTTTTTTTTTTTGTAAATCTATGGGTTACAATATAAAGTGTAATATACGAAAATGTATGTCTTTACATCTTCATCCTGATGTTACTAATAAAATAACCGCCGCTAGACAGAGCTTGCTATCTGAGCTCCTAACTGTTGAAGAAGAAAATATGGCTACATATTTTTTAGCAACATATTTCCACATTTTAAAATGTGTTACTTTCATCCATCACTGCGAAGCAAGCGAAAAAACTACTCATAGTCTTGCACATGTGTTGTATATATCTTTATATCTCATTTTCCGTCCTTTTTGACGGTCTATCTTTCGAGTATTATATAAGGGTTATTTTCCCTAAATAGGGAAATTCCTATCCCCGCTTAAAAAATAATGAATAAACAGGTATGGAAATGGAATAGAATGCTAGAATACGTTAATAACATATTATTTATAAATATATACCAAATTAATGTTTTTATGTGATAAATTTCATTCCCGTGTGTATCCCTGTCTCTATTTTATTACAAACGTTGCACATCAAAGTTGACCATTCATATATATATGCTATATATTTGTTGTTTAAATCATTAAAAACTATCATACAACACAAAAATTACAAAAGTAAAGACTTTTCATATTTTTTATTTTCCGGGAAAAATAATAAAATAAGTCCTTTGGTATTTTTGTCATTCCCCTGTCATAAGATGAAAGTAACGATTCTAACATTTGGCAACAGTTATATTACTCCAATATTTCACTTGTGAACAGTGGTATTATTAAAGAAGATATCCTGAATTCTTCTTTGTGCATAACCAAGCGCATGGACAAGTAAAGCCTAGAGATTTCCAGTTATAATTTGATATGTATTTTTATTGACTGTCAGTACCCTGTCTCTTTTATTTGCTTTAATTTGGTAATGAAAGATTAATCAGCGATTAAGCCTCATTCGTTTTAAATTTTTAACGTTATTTTACCGTGCTATTTATTTTTGTGTATGTTTTTATGATAGTTGAGCAGCTAACATGACTTTTTGTCATAGCCCTGTCATTTCCCTTGTTATTTCTCTGTCTAAGTGCCCTTCCTCTCTTTGTCATTCCTCTGCCAATGTGCTCTGCCTATAATTTTATCTTTTGGCGTTTCGCAATGTAAAACATTTTTGCTGATAGTATTTTATAACTTAGAGATAGTCCTTAAATGCCACAAAATACAATTTTAAACGGATACAATTACAATAAACTCTGTGTAATGTGGATTCTGTGTAAGATGGAAATCTGTCTAACTCGGAAAGATTTCCAAGTCTCTGCGAATCCATATACATAGAGTAAAATTTGTCTAAGGCGGTATATTGTCTACTGTGGAATACTTCTTTGTCCCGATCGATTCCGCCTTAGACTGAGTTTACTGTATTTTTTCAAAATAAATAATCTAAAACTTAATATGTTAAGAGAATATGACCCATAAATGCAATCTCTGTTACCGTTGACAAATTTCAGTCTTTCAGAAAGAAGTAAAATACTTTAGCTAATAGAGGAAAATAAAGTGAACCTGGAGTAACATATTATTGGCGTAAACTATAAGGGTAAATAAAGTAAAAAAAATAATGTAAGAAGCAATCAGAAACTATTTAAGCTAAAGAAAACTACTCTAGTGTTAATGTAAGCATTACAGTAAATAAAGTATAATAATAAAAAAGAATGTCTTAACCGGAATAAAATAAAACAAAACAAAATTTAAAGGAAAGCATTTTTTTTATAATAATGTTATTAAAAACTCTTAAATGTAAAAGTAGTATACTTTTATGTGATTGTACGTGAAAAGCAGGAAAAGAAGACATATTAAGTATCTTTCGTTCTGACTTATATCGTATACATTTACACACATCTTATAAGATTGACACACAAGCTTACATACAACATTTATCAATAAAATTGTAATAAAACCATTTTTTCAAAAACGGAATTAAAATTTTCTGACAGAAACCCCCTTAGTCTTGATTCAATGGAAACTTTACACATGTTTCATATTGAATCAAACGTTTTGTAACAATTGCGTAAAAATAAAATTACAAAAAGTATAAGAAAAAGTCCTTTCGAAAGGACACATTTCTTTCATTAATATAAACCTCGCATACAATTGACATACAAAAAAAAAACTTTTATTCAAATGCATAAATGTAGTTTCGTAAGCGACAGGAATATTTTATTAATACGATAAAAGAAACAAAATGATCAGACCAAAATGAAATTACTGGATGAACAGCAAAGGAAATAAATTCATAGAAGTGTATAATACAAGAAGGATGAACTTGTTTTAGTGTAAGTAATGTACTAATTAAAGATTTTTTAAAATGCTTGAATGGATTAAATAAAAAAGAAAAATGTTGAAACTAGTGTGAATGAATAAGAACTAAAATATCTTCTTAAAACACTATCAAAAAACCTTTTGAAAGATCTGAGTCTTTCTTCTTCAGGAGCAAATAAGACGTATTATTTACCCCCCCCCCCCCCACACACACACTAAATCTCCTGTTCTTGATCTTCGTAAATGGTGAATTTATAATGTTTCTTGTAACAGCTGTGATTTATCTTATATTGGCCAAACAAAAAGATAGCTTGAAATCCGTATAAAAGAACACTCTCGTTATGTGATTAATCAAAAAATTTCTAAATCTTCTATTGGCAAGCACTCTTGGGATTCCGGCCATAGTTTTGATTTTCAAAATGCTAAAATTATCTTTAATGCACATTGTATCTCTGAATTGGACTTTCTTGAAAATTTAGCTATTTATCTCAATCGTGAAGTTATTGTTAATGGTAAATCTGATTCCATAACGCTCTCGGCAGCTTGAAAAAACCTTTTCCGTACTACCATATAATTTTTTTATGTATTAAGTAATATTAGTCTGTTTTTTATTTATATTTTATTCATTTATTTATTTTAATTATATCTGTTCCCATAATTTTATTCCATGTGTGTTTTCATTTTATTATAAATTATTTTTTTATTTTATTTTAATGTACTTTTTCTTCAATTTGCTTTTTTATTCCCTTTCTACTTTGTGTTCTTTTGTTTTGATTATACTCTTCTGATTTCCTATTGGTTTTTGAGTTATAATTTCCTATTGGCTGTTTCTGCAGCCTGTTTTTCTTCCCTTATCTCTCTCTTTTCAGTCTTGCTGCTGCTTTCATAATAGAAGCACGTCTTCTTTGCGCCTGACGAAGATCTTTCGAAAGGCCTAGCGCATTTATAAGTTTTTGGATGGGATTAAATAAATCTAAAACAGGCATTTTATGTATAAAATGAAAACTAAATAACTCCTGTATAAAATTTCTTCTTACCGAAAACAATTGCTAAATTTTGAAATAGGGTGTAATATCGTGATGAAAAAAATCTTTCATACTTACGCACCCCTTATGTATCTGCACACATCTTGTCATAACATGAATTCGTAGTTATATAAACCCTTTTATGCCTGAATGTTTCTTTTCTCAAATTTCTTGTTAAAATAACTTTAAAATGTAGCAAGATGAACTGGAAAAATGCTAAAAAAATTATACTAAAATATTTTCGTATTTATTTTATAAAATGTAAACGTACTAAATATGTGAATATCCATATGTGGAAAAATTCATAATGGTATGTTTTGTCAAAATTTATATAAATTAGCCTTTTAAATAGTATATTAAATGTTATAATAAATATTTTTATGAACTATTAAAAATTATATTTATTTATTTGCAGAGACTAATAACATTATAACTATTTTTAGTAATAAATTAAAATTAATCATATTTCAGGCTAAAAAACAATTTATTTAAAAATCATCTTGAAAAGGACTTTGCATAAATAACTGGCCCCTCAATGGCGAATGGAAATATGTACCCATTTGCGCCTAGCACCCTCTTTTTTGTACGTTACAACATGCATAAAAAATAGGCTCTAACATATAATTTCGCAATAAAAAAATACGTATTCCAAAGAAGTCTACAAGATAAGATTGTGACTTATTTATTTGGATCCTTGAAACAAAAAATAGAAATAAACTTACTTTTTACATTTTGATATCGGGAAAAATCAGAAATCTATAAACGCAGAAAAGCGTCCTTCATTTAAGCAAAGAAATATTAATCTTACGCTGTCATCTCTCGGTAATTGATAAGAAATTTATAGACAATTACTTCATATAATTTTCATATTGTAAAGAAGAAGAAAATTATAAAAATTTATTAAAATTTGAAACGTCCCAAAAATGGCTGCTAGGCATAAATGAGTTAAAAAAATTAGCACTTATACTACAGAAATAAAAATAATTTTTGTCTCAACAAATGACAGTAAAATTGACTATAAAAAAACTTCTTTGATCTTGATTCAGCTGAAACATAATAAATGTGTTTTATTGAAGCTAGCGTTGATTATATATTATGGAACGATAGCTATATTCTTAAATAAAAGACATAATCAAAAGATTCTTCCAAATGATTCCCTTTTATCATTAAGAAATACTTTGAACACAATTAACGCATAAACAAATCACCTCTTATTTAGAATAATAAAAGCATTATTGTTAACGACAGGAAAATTCGATTCTGAGAATAGCAGAAAACGAAATGAGTAGAAGAATATCTACTTATTGGTATGAATTTCAACGGAGAGCAAAACAAAGAAAAATAGTGTAATGTAAGAAATAATCACAAAAGTAAAACACAAATACTTTGCAATACATAATAAATATATTTTATAGAAGCTAGCATTTGATTATATATTATGCAACGGAAATTATGTTTTTTAATAAAGGGTATCATCAAAAGATTCTTCGAAAAGATTACCTTTTATCATTAATATCAGTTAAAATATTCTTTAAAAACAATTAGCGCATAAACAAGTCAAATCTTTAGCCAAATAATGCTGTAAAAAGTGATAAAATATCCTTATTTAGATTGAGGAAGGTTTCATCACACAAACGGTGACATTTTCAAAATCATTCATGAGAGACAATTTTCTATCATGAATGATTTTTAAAATGTCGCTATTTGTGCTATGAAACATTCGTCAATCTAAATAAAGATATTTTATCACTTTTTATAGCATTATTTAGTTTAATCTGTTTATAATTGATTGTTACACGTGTTGTTAAATCAACTCTTATTCAGAATAATAAAGGCATTTTTGTTAACGGCAGGAAAATTCGATTCTGAGAATTGCAGAAAACGAAATGAGTAAAAAAATATGTAGTTACTGGTATGAATTTCAACGGAGAGAAAAGCAAAGAAGAATAGTGTAATGTAAGTCGTCATCACAAAAGTAAAACACAAACACTTTGAAATACATAATAAATGTTTTCCATTGAAGCTAGAATTGATTGTATGTTATGCTATGAAAACTATATTTTTAAATAAAAGGTTCCAAAAGATTTCCTTTTATCATTAATAAATACTTTGAACACAACTAATGCATACACAAATCATCTCTTATTCCGAATATTACACGCATTTTTGTTAACGACAGGAAAACTCGATTCTGAGAATAGCAGAAAATCAAATGAGTAAAAGAATAATTAGTTATTGGTATGAATTTCAACGGACAAAAACGCAAAGAAGAATAGAAAAAATGTAAGAAGTAATCACAAAAGTAAAACACAAATACTTTGGAATAATAAAGGGAAAATTTGTGTCAAGGAAAGCAACCCAGTGAATAAATAATAAAGTGACTGGACAGAATAAAAGTACCTAAATGAGAAGGCTTTTTACGCATGAATACAAAACAACAGTTTCAAGAATTTTTTTTTTTTTGATAAATATTTGTTAAATTTATGAAATTGTACAAAATAATCTAAGATGAAAGAAGAACTTTTTGACTTGCATACAGATGGGAAGAATTTTACACACCTAATTTTCTCACTAGTTCTCATAAATCTCCTTGTCTATGTCAGCTCACCAATACCTTTTGAGCATCAATTTTACTTAACTATGAAAAGATTAATTAATATATATATAATAATTGTTGATTGTATCCGACTTCTGGGAATCTTGAATAAGGAAATAAATTCTCCATTATTCCTAAATGTTTATCTAAATTAACCTTATATATATATATATTATAAATCCTTTTCAAAAATAGTTTAATTATTTTTTTAATAATTCAAATCTTAATTATATTCCGCTGTGTTATTTTGACGACAAGATTCCTGATAAAGCAGTTAACTTTTGATGCTCATTTCTGCTATATTGAAATTAAGAAAACACATAATGCCAATGATTAGATACTTACACAATTTAAAATACAAAAAATGAAATTTATTTACAAAAACACATAAAAATAACACAAACATACACAATTATCCCTCTAACGTTCTTCAAGAAAAATTAGCTCATGGCAAATTAAATTCAGTGTTGATTACAAATTGTTGCATATTGATTATATAAATAATTTTCTTTGAATGACTTCTTAATATAAAACTAATCAACGTAATTGGTTTAATTGTTCTCATTTGTTTAACCCTTTAAGACCGGACCCGCACGATCGTGCGGATTAGGCATTAACTAAAATTCTACCTTCCTGGGTTATCTATTCCACAAATGCCGGAATCGAGTGATTGTGCTGATTAACAGAAGCTATATTATATGAATTTTTTCAACATATAGTGAATTATCAGTTACAAATTTCAGTTTTTTATTGTTAAAAAAATACTCAAAAAACAGTCCGTTCTTAAAAGGTTAAATACCTACATAATTAAATAATCAACTCGATCCCATAACTGGCAAGGGTTTGATCACAATAAAAAGCATAATTCTAATTGTCTATAGGCAGAAGGAGAATAAGAAAAATATACCTTTTTATTCAGAAGAGTTAGCTTTGTAGAGTCACCAGAGAAAAGTGCCAGTTAATCCACCTCATGTTGAAGAGTATGCTAATAGTCTCTGAGAACACACAACGTATACGACCTGTACTTGGATTACATTTTAAACATAACGAAATTGCACTTATTTGGAAACATTTTATTTTGGATAATTTATTTTCTACATTCTCCTTTCAACCTTCCTATTGTCCAGTTTGAACAAACCTGACTTCCGCCTTCTACCTTGAGCAGATCTTTTAAATTTATGCGAGATCAGACACTTTAAAGGTCCGTGATTGGAGCCTATGACTATATGTGACAGTCCTTCCCCGAAATCACTGTGTTTCATTGTTGTTTATTTTTATTTCTTTCATCGGGTGTGTGTCCGGGAAATAATTGTTTTCTCGGTATAGTGCCATAATTTTTTTGTCATTCAGCCATAAATTCAATTCTGGGTGGTCTGATTCATGGTGCTCGTTCTTTTTACATAGTTATAGTTTTATTTAGGGATAATATTCCTTTCTTTGATGTTAGGAGTTTTAATCCCATGCGACACCAATCTGCTTATTTATTTATTTTTTTTAATACGCATCTTGTATATTTTTGTATATTATGTAGTTACATACAGCATTCAATGTATTCAAGAGAAATAATAATAATTTCTTCAACGGATTTAGGAAAAAAAAATTTACTACTTCTGATTCAGCAGAAAAGTAAAAAAAAAAGTATTGCAATTAAACGAAAAACATTTTGTTAATCACAAGGTTTGCAACAAAATTCATCAAAATGACTAATTTTGATCATTAATTGAAACTTTAAATGCAATTAAAGCATAAGAAAATCAACTATTCAGAAAAACAAAACAAAATGCATCTTCAGCAAACAATAGGAAAAATCTATTTTGCAACAGAAAAAAAAACTAATATGTGGGAAAGGACATCCCATCATTGCAAGAACTACAATAGAAAGCAAATTAGAGAACAATATGATAATGTTAGAAGTAATCATAAAGAAAGTAGATTTGGCTAATGATGGCCAGACTGGTGTCTAAAAAAGTAAATATAGAAAATAAACAACATTGTTCTTGAAAGATTAAAGAATAATATCAACAAAGATTATGTGCCTAAAGCAATATTTTCAAGGAAATACTTTTATTCTTCAAATTGTTAAATTTGTTTAACAAAATTCAGCAACTAAGCAGACAACTTTTCTGTGTTAGTAAAATGAATTTATCTAAATATGGACAGCGCATCACAAAAGCTAAAGTTAAATTCTAAATGTCATTTTTTTAAATAATGAAAAATAAGAACGTTTACGCAATATTTTGAAAAGCAATATTCGTAGTATTTTAAAGTCCTGTAAAGGTTTTGCACCCACAAATGAGTAGTTGAATCCTAAATAAACGGTGATAGGCACAAAGATATATCTGCTGTACGTTAAGTTAACAATATATTCTTTTCTAAGGGGGTCCGAGGCTAAAAATTCTCAAAAAATGAAATTTTTCTTATTGGGTTAAAAAAACATACTGAGGTTTTAGCGTTAAATACCGCAAACCGCATGCGTCTATCTTCATTAGCTACAGAGATATAACACCTTTTGTCTTGAGAAGTGATGCATCAGTTGCCCGCTGATGACATCTTTAGCTCCATTTATCTCAGAATGAATTATTTCACGATTTGTCAAATTTGAAAGAATATATCTAAAGTTCCTTGCAAGATATATGTCTGAAATTTTTAACAGAGATTGTTTGCTATATTTCCAACAAATTATCTTCAGTATTTTTAATTTTGAGTGATAATTGTGAAAATATTCTAATTAATGCAAAAAACTTCATTTCTTTGCTTAAAATTTTTTTATGAAATTCTAATCAATATTTTAAGTTATCCTGAAAACAAATTAAAATGGCACATTTTCTATACACATTAGTGTAAAAATTTAGAAAATCGTGTTAGTACATCCAGAGTTATATCAAAAATTAAATATGTTTAAAATTTACAATTTAATTTTTTATAACATTTAAAATTTTTAAGATTTTTTTTTTTTTACATGCAATATTCTTATTATATTAAAAGATATTTCAGAAGAAAATTTCATAACAAAATTATCTATAAATAAAAAAATAGAATTTTGAGCTCCGGACCTCCTTAAAAATAAGTATTTCACTGTGCCAAACACAGTGATGCCTCACGCACAGACCAGGTTAATTGATTACGCGGGTGATCCACAAAGTAACGGCTGTTTAGCTGTACAGACTTAGAAAAGAAACATTTCTCCAATTCTCCAAAAAAAATATTCCCCTACATAAGTGAAGCTTATTTTACATTTTCTCACAATCACTTTCTACATTGAGGCATTTTGCATATATGTTCAAGAGATTTACAATCTCCATGTTGTACTCATCTGCCTCCAATCCGGTATTATGCTACTTGTTCACACTACAGTCTTCAACTTATCATCACTTCTCATTGTGCACAAATTTTGGTGTAACCAAGGTATTCTGACACAATTTCACAAAGTAATAAACGTGAAATGTGTTGGAAAGAGATACGAAACTGGTCGAGGGTGCATAACACTCGACGGTTATTGAGCACTGTAATGGCCTCAACTAAGGGTTATGTGTCCTCGACGTGTTCTGTGCTTGGTGAAATTGTGTCAGAACATCTTCTTTACAATAAAATTTCTGCACGATGAGAAGTGACGCGATGAATTGAAGACTGCACTGAAGAACTGGCTTAATATTAGACTGGCGGAAGCAAGTACAACATGGAGACTTTAAAGCTTCTGAACCGATATGACAAATTTCTAAATGCAGGGATAATTATACGTGAAAGTAAAGTAAGCTTCACTTATGTAGGGAAATAATTGTTTTGAAGAAATGATTCTTTTTAAAGTTTCTACAGCCAAAAGGTCGTTACTTTTAGATCACCGTGGTACTTTTTAGTACCTCAATTTTAAAATAATAAAACTCATTTTATAAATTCTACGATTGCATAATACAATAAATTTCAGAATTATGTAAAATTTTATTTCTTGTAATATTAAAATGTCCAAGTAATTTTACCTCACCGATGGCATGATGTATCTGTTTATAAATAATCATATATTAATAAAGATGTGATGGGCTAATATTTACTAAACCATATATTACAGGAATAAATGTTGAATATGCGCGCAAACAATAAAATATCGCTTTAAGAAGCAACTAGTAATAAGATAAGCAGTTTTACACGAATTTCCTCTCTGTAATCAATATACAAAATGGAAAATACAAAAATTTCAGATTTTTTACTAAGGAAAAATAGCAGCTTTTTTTATGATATTAAAAATATAATAATAATAATTTTCTAGTACAAAAAAAGTTCCGTCAAAATATATGACCTACGGGTGTGTAGTTAAATTTTAAATAAATGATGATAGCTAGAAATAAGAAGATAATCTAATATAAGACAATTTATCATCATTGTTGTTAAAAAGTAAAAAACAGATATTTCAAAAGTTTTTTAAACATAATTAGACATCTAAACTGATGAAAATAGTGATACATTGAAACGCGTAAAGACAGATTCGGGAATAGCTTGAAAAAATTCCAATTGTAAACAATTCAGGAAACATCCCATCTTATCAAGTGTACATTGATTTACATTTGTCCTAAATATATATTTTTTCAAAACTATTAATATATTCCGTTCAATGAATAATTTTCTTCTTGACAGGTTCCACGTTAACAAATTTTAATGCACTAAGTGCATAAAAAATTGCAATAAATAATAATGAATCTAACTCAATAATCATGCTTTAAAAGATTTACGTAGCGGGTTTTCCATATGTTCGTTAACATTCAAAATTTCATAAAAATGGAAAAAAAAATAATATAGATGAAAGCAGGTTTAGGGAAGAAAACTAATCAATACTGATTACTTTTTGTACGATAAAATATTAAATTAAAACATTTGTCAATAAAGGGCACTGAACTGTTTAAAAAGATAGAATTATGTGTTAAATAACGGTTCTTTCCATTTAGGTAAGACATCACATGCAGTTACATCAAATGCTAAGAGATTTAAGAAAATTTTAGAACGTCATTGTTCAAAAAATACAGCTTGATATACTGTAAGAGAAATTATTCTTGATAAAAAGTATTCATATATATAGTGGAGTGCCGGTTAACCGTCGCGTTTTAACTGCGAGTTCTGTTAACCGCCAATGAACTGACGATATGTACAGGAATAAAATTGAGCACACAAAACTTAATAAACTGAAAATGAAATAACGTTTTCTAGCTTCATATTAGATCAAACTAAGCATATTATTAATTTAAATTATACGTATACAGTACTATGATACTTTTGTCGATGAATACACAGTAAAAATATATTCCCTGCTAGCGGAATGCGAAAGACTAACATTTGTTGTTTTTGTTCTTCGTTGAATCGTTAACACTTCCTCAAACTCCCGACAGCATTCCTTGACACTTAACCAGACCCTCTTTTCTGCAATCAGTTCAGTAGATTAGGAAGACATTGTCCTCAGTTTGAGTCAGTTTGTTGTTTACCTGTGATATTCTGTAGTCTATTCAAAAAAAGGATTACTGTCCTAACAGAACGTCTTTTTTATATTTATTCTGTTTTTTAAACATTGTAAAATGTATTGTAAACAAGTGTCAAAAATAATATTGTGTGTAAAAATGTCTGAGAAACAGAAATATATTGTATTGCGACTTACACAAAAACGACTTCGAAAAGGAGAAAGCGAGAAGAGTATTACTTCGCTATATGGAAACAGGTGGACGCCAGTTGACATCTTGTATTAAGTGCAACATTGGAGGAAGAATTTTTAAGTGAAAATGAAAAGATTAAAAAAACATTACTGGACAATTGCACCATAAATTATAATAAATATAGACACAACTTTGCTTAATGGAACGCAAAACACGAACTTTAATAAGCTAAAAGTTCAATTCTACGTTTCGAGCTGTTTCTACAGCCGTCTTTAGGAAAAATATGATGGTTAAATGGCTAAAAAGCTCAGAGATGAGGGTTTCCTGTATGAGAGATAATTTGTAGAGCACAGGCGAAAGATATGAAAACAAAAATGTAGTGGTTCCACCCACTAAAAATAAACTTGTTAATGAAATGAGTCCAAATAAATCAAAAGTTCGGATGAAGAAACCTCGAGCGTCGCCATCTACGCATGAGGACCAGAGCTTCATTCAACAGAGTTTTCATTCAAGATTTTGGCAACATGATTCAAGTTTAAATTGAAATATTGCAATTAGGTACAGAATAATGACTTTATGATATTATGCTAGATTTTTGGAATATTATAGGATAAATTATCGTTACATGGCTTAAGCAAGATTAAGCAAGATTGTGTCTTTATTTATGAAAAGACTGGCCAAAATAATTAACCACTATGACGCTGAAACATGCTTTATAAATGCACTGATGCTATAATGATCTCGAAGCCACCACGATCGTCAGATGTATTACGCACACAGACATTGCCCGGTTCACTGGTCGAGGTCTTAAACTCGTAAATTTTCGCTTTTATTTTTTTTTCTGGTGGCAACTTCCGTGATCAAGTCTGATGGCTAGAGTTCCGGTGTAGTGTCTACAGAGTAAAGAACCTTCGACGGAGCGCGGCCACCTGTTCCGTGAATTATCGGTGGTCGAGAACTAAGAATAAGCAGACGCTACACAGATATTATTATTACCTAAGATATACAACACGGCACTAAAAAAAACGTGTAGTAATAAAACAAAAGAAAATGATAGACTTTTTAGTATATAGGAGTATACACAGTACATATAATACTGTATACAATTTTGTTATTTTATAAACGTAATAAATAGAAGTTAAAAATATTTAATATGAAAGACTGTGCAAGTCCATGATTGATTACTACCTGTTTAATATACAGTTAAACATCATATACATCCTTATTTCGAGTATATGTCGTGTCTGTGGAAAAGGGTGGGATTTCTATTATAGGTTTGTTCGCTTAATCATCACGCGGATAGTCCAGAGAGTGAAGAATAATGGAGTCTCCACTGTATATATATAAATAGATATATACATACAGGATGTCCAGCGAATAAGACCCTGATTTCAAAATTAAATATCTCAAAAACAAAGATCAATAGAATTATGCGTTAAACGGTTTGCTTATTAGCTAAGCTGTAAAAATGCTATACAGAAGTTTCAAAATTTAGTTGCAAAAACCGTTAACAGATGGTGCTGTAATCGCAATGCTTATAAATTGGTCTTCGAAGTCCAGAGCACTAGCGTCCCATTCCTAGATGGCTCCCTATGGAAGAACGAAAATTGGGAAAGACCATTTTTTTCGTTGGAGTGATGTGCAGAGGTGAAGACATCTGGTCACAGAATTATCGCATCACCTTTAATTTTACAGAATTTCAATTAATAGAATCTTGAATAAAAAGTTTAGAAATCATTATATAAGAGCATATTAAAATATTTTATTTGGGGGATGTGCAGAAGCGGAGCCATGTGTTGACAGAAATTAGATTTATTTCAAATTTTGTTATAAGCTACTTCAGTCCCGATACCAGTATCTCTTTGGTATGTCTTTTCTCTCCTAATTGGTATATCGTGGAATCGAAAACAAGTAGAGGAGAATTTGAAGAAAATGGAAATCTTTACTTTTTAATATTTATTTAATCTGTGAAAAAAACTTTGAATAAAAAAATCCAAAGTTTCTGGTTTTAAAATTTAATTAAGCTAAAAGAAATCCATTTTTTTTTGTAATCATTGAGCATTTATAATAACGATTCATAAATCATTCTTTTTAGATTGTAAAAAATAATTTGAATGAAAAAATACAAAGTTTCTATTTTAAAAAACATAGTTAAGCTAAAAAAGATCATTTTAAATTTAAAAACTCGTTTTCATTTTTTTCATCATTGAAAACAGAAGTATAATGCAGTTTCTAGCGATATGATCCGAAGTCCGAAGTGTGGGAAAGGAATGCAGCCTATAAAATATTTCAGCTTCGACGTTGATGATATGAATTATCATCAATTCCTTTTAAAAATGAGATAATTCAATGCATAATTTCTGTCTCTAAAAGTTTGTTTACAAAGAAAAGAAATATATGTGTTGTGCTAAAACCAAAATATTATGCCGTGATTTAAAAGTAAACCAAAAGTGCAAAATTTACTTTTTTATTTATAATAATTCAGGTATAAACAATAATACCAAAATATTACGCCGTGATTTACAAATATAAAAAATAAATAAAAAGTAAAAAATTATTTTTCTAAATATATGCATTTTGATTTATATGGCTTTAAAAGTAGAATTTAATAAAATATTTTAATAAGTTCTTATATAATATTTTCTAAACTTTTTATTGAAAATTCTATTAATTGAAATTCTCTAAAATTAAAGGTGATGCAATAATTCTGTGACCAGGTGTCTCCATTCCCGCACATCACCGCAACGAAAAAGTGAACTTTCCCAATTTTCGTTCTTCCATAGGGAGCCATCTAGGAATGAGACGCTAGTGCTCTGGACTTCAAAATACAATTTATAGGCATCGCAATTACAGCGCCATCTGTTAACTGCGTTTGCAACTAAATTTTCAAACATGTGTATAACATTTTTACAGCTTAGCTAATAAACAAACCGTTTACCGCATAATTCCATTGATCTTTGTTTTTGAGATATTTACTTTTGAAATCAGAGACTTATTCGCTGGACACTCTGTATATATATGTGTGTATATGCGTGCGTTATGTGTGTGTGTGCCTGCATGGTTATAAACATAGGCATAAGCAATTATTACTATTAGGTCATTCTATACAAAATGAGCAAATCAGCTGTGTCCGGCATACCACATATTTTAATGAAAATCAGCATATAAGTAGATATATTTATTTATGAGCAAATCTAAAATACTAGATTTCAGGATTGTTTATTTAAGTATTAAAATTTATATTAAAGGTTGGTGTAAAATCAAGGTTTTGTCTACAGGCTTGGAATTTCAATTTTGATTATTAGCCTTAGACTATAACTACAGAAAAGGCTACATTAAATGTAATTTATAATAAATAATAAATAATAAGTAACATATTGGCATAACTTAGTAATTGTTGTAATTTTATCCCGTAATGAGAAAAAAAAATATTGAAAAATTTTGAGGAAATAATTCAATATTTCTATTATTCGTTTGAACGTAGAGGCAAACTCTTCAAATGTTTAAATTATATCATGTTTTTGCTAAAAGTATACATTTTAAATATCGAAAATTTGAATACTGATATTGTATTTCTTAATGAAAAAAACAAATAGTAAAAAATTTTGAAGGTAAAATGCAATATTCCTATCACTTGTTTAAACGTAAAGGAAAGCTCTTAAAAAATTTAAATTATTTGGCATTATAGATAAAAGTGTACATTTTAAATGTAAATTATTTTATTCTTGCTTTCAGTTTCTTTTTGCTTGAAGAATTTTTTAAATTAGTGTGTAAAAAATGATTGAATTGAAGAAAAAATTATAATTTAATCCTCAAACAATCTAGATTGCAGCCCTTCGATCTTAATATGTAACCTTATATCAAGCATGAGTATCACAGATATTTGGGGATTCCTTTAATTTTTATAACGTTTTAATTTTTTTCAAAATTGAAAAGGTTTCAATTTTTATAACTAATTTAAAATTAATCATGGCGTTAGAAATTTATTATTACTAAATAAACATGAAAGTAATTTTCCAGAGATTAGACTATTATAAAAAGTTTTAATTTATGTTAAGTAGTTTTCGAGATACGAAACTTCAAACTTATAAATTTGAACGATTGCACACATGCAATTCTATACAAGTTTTTTAAATGTCCAGAACAGCTAAAATATTCTATTTTTTGTCGAGATATTCTGCAATACTCTAATTAAAATCGGTTACCATGTGGCCACGACTTAAAAAAAAAAAAAATCCTCATATTATGTAGAACGACCCATTGTGATATATCACTGCTTCACTTTACAAATATTATCCACACTAAAATTGTATCTAAAATGTCCAAAAATAAGACTTTTATACAAACTGATATTTGCACGTTTATTGTACATATCTTGAATAATTTTACTGCATATTTGCTTCCATTTTTAGTGTTTTTTTATAACGCATATAACCTGTTTAATTTACATTAACTATAAGTTTAAGGTTTATACAGTAATCAGTGTATGATATCATACGGTTTCCACAATATAAAAAAATAATATCTCAAAACAGAAATCGATACGTTTTTTCGACATATGTGAAATAAATATTTTATTTTTTGCACTATTATTAGAAAACAAGTTAGGAATCAATTGTGAAAGAATTCCACAAGTGTTATGGCTTCTTTGGCATTCATTATTTTGTAACTGATGCATTCCTGTGATAAATATTCTGGACAGAGAAAAGCAATGTTTCTGAACAATAAATGCAACTCTTTATCTCTTTTTCAATTAAAGCGACCAGCAATTAATATAACGTCATAAATATTCGTAATTATCATTACCTCTAGTAATTATCAATTAATCAATGCATAAAAAAATTTCGTATAGTAGATTTCTTGTGAAACTACAGACAAAAACACAATAAAAGAGCATAATTCTCACAAAAGTACTCTTGTCACTGATGTGTAAGTTCAGTGCCTTACAAAATATAGGTCTATCACAACATTTTGTTTTCTATTGAATTATTACATAAGAATATTACATAATTTGTACAAGCTGTAAACTTGTAGAAATACAACTTGTCATGAAAAAAAGTTACAGCAAATATATGGAAATTGGGCATTGCAATATGATACGTTCATCAAACGAAATGTGGGTATAAAATTCGTCTTAATACAAAGTTTTTCTTCTTTTCATCCGAATTACTGCATACATTTTTCTTGCCAGTTAGTTCATGTGTTTTTGAAAGTGATGCAATCATAATATATTGTTGAAAAAAATTGCTTGTTTAGTTCACTTGTGGAATTCCATTAATTTCCACTAGCATATACACCTTTTGCCAGGGTTTTATAATATAGTTTATTTTCATCAATACTTAAATTAGGCTAATAATATGTCAGCATTGTTGATCATTTAAAAATACAGTAAATAATTTCAATACTATTCAAAATCAAAGCAAGCATTATGGAACTACCACCTCCTTGCCGATGGGGAAAAAAAAGTTTTCTTCTTTATTTAAAGCCAGAAGTATAAATATAGTTTATAATAAAACCTACCGAAAAATGTTTTAAAGACCGGTGTAATATCTAAATTTTATACAGGTTGTGACACAAACGTTGAAACGCGCTTTAATTTTTTACCTGTCGTTGATAAATGAAAAATGTAAACTCCAAAAGTATTCAAAATAAGTATTATATTAAAAAACTATTATAAAATATAGGTTCAAAATAAAGAAAAGAAGTTCTGTTTTTGAAATATCCCACAGTGCCACGATGCCTATAATGCTATTAATATTTATATAATTTAACATTTTAAATTTTTTATACGAACTTTTGCATTAGTGAATTAAAATTTTCTTACTGTTGCTCAAACAAGACCATTCCAACAAAACTGCATACCTGTGTATTTAAAACTGAAGGAGTTATAGCGAAACAGCACAGAAAACCGGCGATATGAAACAATTCAAATAATAAATCTTTGTAAAAAATCACCATAAAACATTACATAGGACGCGTTTCGAGCTCAAAATATTAACAGATCGTCATTAGCCAGAATAAACACGTGTCCGTAAGCGGACCAGGTCAAAAATGAACTGAAAGGTCGAGAGTAGAGCTTTCAAAGAATGCAACAGATGGCGCTAGCTGAAAAGAGCACATGCAGAAGACGAAAGTGTTGCCAAAATGATAGAAGAGAAATTGATAGGGAAAAATGGAAGTAAAAGAAATAAACAAAATTAAAATAAAATAAAAGAACTAAATTAAAAAATATAAATAGTAATAATAAATACATAAATATAAAAGAAGAAAAGAAGAAAAAACCAAAAGATCCTCTTTTTTTATAAACAAAATAAAAAGAAAAGAAACAAGAGAAGAGGCAAAAGAATTACAAAAGTAATTTCCAAGCTGCAGAACGGAAAGGAGATGATAAGAGATAATTGACAAGATTCATCACATCAACAAGTTCATTGACATTTTTAATTTACTTCTTTTGCTTTATTTTAATTTTGTTTAATTCTTTTATTTCCATTTTTCCCTATCAGTTTGTCTTCTATCATTTTGGCAACACTTTCTTCTTCTGCATGTGCTCCTTTCAGCGCCATCTGTTGCATTCGTTGCATGCTCTACTCTCAAACTTCCAGTTCATTTTTGACCTTGTCCCCTTCCTGCCACGTGTTTACTGTAGTTGATGACGAGCTGTTAATATTTTTATCTTGAAACGCGTGCTATGTATTGTTTTTATTTTATGGTGATTTTTTACAAAGATTTATTATTTTAATTGAAGGAGTTATGCTTAATTTACTTTCTTCTTTTAAAGTAAAATATTCGAAAGCAATAATTTTGCATAAGCTGTCATTTCTTCTTTTAAAACAAAATATATATATCGTAATATTTAATTCGGAAAAATAGCAAAACTGAATATATGAGTTTATGTGAATTAGAAATTTATCGAGAAATATAAAATATTTTCTCTCTTTCATAATTAAACCTAATTCGAAATAAAATAATATAATGAAAAATGTAAATGCTGCTCGGAAATATTTCAATATTTAAGCTGAAATTGTATAATATGTTCAGCATTTTATTTAATAAAAAAGTCACAGGTCTTATGCGAAAAATATAATTTTTTATTGTTTTTGAAGAAAATTGAAGGTATAAATGGTGTTTTCAATTTATCGTTTTTGTTATAAAGCTTTGCCTTGCAAAGTATAGTTTTCAATTAAAAATATTTAAAATTAGCTTAGCATTTCAATATATTGGGAAGCATTAAACATATGCAGCATTGCTTTAGAAAGTTGCCTGTAACATGTGACTAACTAAACAAGGCGGAAATTTGTATGTCAAACGTGGCAAATGCTGTTCGTACTATAGCTAGTTTTATTAATATTTGGTTCTTGTTGCCATAGTTAGTGCACTCTTATGCATGAATACAAAATTTATTACGATTATATAGGGTAAATTGGGTGAAGATGCCGTAGTTTTTGACTTAAATGTTTTAGAATCCACCTGTTGATTTTATTTGTTATATATTGATTTCTTGTTAAAGTTTGTACTTTTACGTACGACTTAAAAAGATTATTTCATTTTAGAGATATTATAGAAAACATCGAAAATTTTGTTTTTGTAAAAGCTTGCATTTCGGCGTCTTACCCCAAAATTGTGGTATAATGATCAACTATCTAGGGGGTAAGATGCCTACTGGAGTATCAATGTAACAACAATTTTTTTCATTCAATATAAAACATAATGGGATGAATAAAAGTAACTTTAATATTTCCGACATACTAAAGTTGTTAACTTATTTAATATTAAGAAATTTTAAAAAATATGAATGTAACAAACGTTGGGAATTTAATAATAAACTAATACAGTTGGTTCGCGTTAATTCGAAATTGGATAAATCGACTCTTCGATTAATTCGAACTAAATATGAAGTCCCGAAATTTTTAATGGCAGAATAAAGTTAATTTTTTTCATTTATTCGAACTCATTTTCTCTTGACTTCGTTTAGTTCGAACTAACAAGAATTCCGTTTTTTCATTTTTTCTTACTTTCTCTCGGACATCAGACCCTTAAAATAACTTTATTTCTTTCATTTTCTTTGTCAGAAATGTTCTGAACTAGTATACATATAACCCGATGCATTTAATATCCGCTTTCTTAATGCCCCGTCTGCCATATATGACACTACCACCCCTTGTGCTTCTTCCTAATTTCTTCTCTAGAATTTGACTCAATAACATTCCGAGAAATCCACGGGGTGTACATCTGTAAAGATAGAGGGAACCTATTTTAGCGCTACACTCTATCTGCAGTGTAGGGATCGAATTTATTAGTCAGTGCTTTTACTTACTGCTAAAGTGATTTTGAGAAAATAAAAGATTTTGTTTCTTTAAAATATAGCTCCACGTGGAAGTTATAAATCTTTATCTCTAGAAGCTAAAGTGGAAATTATTAAAAAGGTATGATGTGGCTGATCTAAGACAGATATTGCTGTAGAATATGGAATAAAAAATAATACGCTCTCTACTTACTTGAAAATTAAAGAATTCATTCTGAAATCATGGGAAAAGGAAAGATTTCCTAAAAGACGAAAACGTATGAGAATAGCAGCCCAAGAGGATTTAGAGGAAGCCTACAGTTATGGACAAAGGATGCATCGGCAAGAAATGTACCTTTGAGTGGACCTATATTGGCAACTAAAGCAAAAGTACATTCACTACTCGTGGACATTAAAAATTTCAGTTGCAGGGAAGGATGGTTGACACGTTTTAAGCACCGAAATAACATCGTACACAATACTGTGTGTAGGGAAAGCGGTGCTGTAGACCTCGCTGTTTACAATGAATTTTGTGAAAAGCTACCTGAACTCATTTCTACTTACGCAGTGAAAGACGTGTTTAATGCCCATGAAACAGGGTTGTTTTATAAATTTCTTCCTAATAAGACATTAACAGTTAAAGTTGAAACGTGCACAAGTGACAAACTTAGAAGAGATAGGGTAACTGTGGTGGTAGGTGCCAATATGGATGAAGTGAGATGTTAAAATTGCTAGTTATTGGTAAATCAACTAATCCACGTTGCTGCAAAGGAGTTAAAAGGCTACCTGTTGATTATGTGACAAATGTCAAAGTGTAGCTGAGCGTGAAATCTGCATCAATTGGTTAAAAGAACTTGATAGAAAAGTTTCTCCTCAAAACAGAAAAAAATCTATTGCTGATAGATAATGTGCAGATCCATTGTAAGCTAACAACACTGAGCTCTATAAATATTGAATATTTACACCCTAATACTACAGTACAGATTCAACCGATGAACCAAAGTATAATCCAAAATTTTAAAACTCATTATCTTAAAAAGCTTCTAGAACAAATTTTATTTTCGATGTATCTTAAAGAAAGATACGACATAACATTACTCACGGCCATCAACGATTTATATGAGGCGTGGAACGCCGTACAACCTGAGACAATAGAAAAATGCCTTCGACAGGCCGGAAATACAGTAAATGCGTAGTTTCTTTCAGTCTTATTTTTTATATTTAGCTTTTTTTATACATTTATTTATTTATTTATTTTAAGTTTTCAATGACTTTTCAATTTTTGGTTTGAAAAAAATCTCGTATTAAAAAATAAATAACAATTTTATTTATTTGGAAATAAGAAAAGAAAAATACTTTTTAAATCATTTGAAGATATGTGGACATATAAAAAAATAAGATAAATTATTAAAATGTGCTGAAGAATTTTAATTAAATTGCGCGTAAAAATTGTGTAGATAGTATTCTTCACTGTATGCCATTTCTGAATACTATCAAACCCTTTGATCTCACAGTTAAAAAAGTATTTGGACTTCAAATATCTGGAAATAATACATTTTAATAAAAAATATATACTATTTTGTTTAATTAAGTGCGGAATACATTAAAACAAAACACAGTTGTTAAGTATTTTATCTTTTTAACTATCGTGAAGAATTTCTTTTTAGCAAAAACTAACAAAAATAAGTATTCGATAAGATGAAATTTATTTCATGCAATAAAAAATAAATGAAGTTGGACTTTTTATTTTGTTGTTATTGTGTTTTATTTATAGATCAAAATAAAGGTTTTTGAATTTTAACTAAGTTGTTTTCTAAATTGAGTTTTCCAGTAAACTGTAATTTCGTCAGTTGTAATGAAAAAATATAGAAGGCCAAAGATTTCCGAAATGTATAAATTTTTAAAAGGCAATTTATATTACAGTACAAATATCTTTATATTTAGAAGAAATGCAATTTCTTATTTTATAAGAATCAATAAAAACTATTAATCTACATTTGATGAACGCAGCAGTTTTGAAATTTTATGACTTATAGATAATACTAAATAATGTATGTCTAAATGTCCAAGTTTTATAATACAAGAAATATGTCAAATGTACCATATGCTTGTTCATGCACTCGTTCTGTTCTAAGTACCAATCTTCAACTAAATTAAAACTTTTATGAAACACACAAATGGAATTTATATTCTGCTTTCCCTAACAAAGTTCCTAAATTCTAAGCTGTTCTCTGAAATATATATATATATATATATATATATATATTATCCCTTAAAGGTTTCTCTCTATTCTAAAAAAAGTAACATGCTGTCACCGCTTTGTCAATGAATATTTTGTGACCACAGAGTGTCTTTCTTCTTTAATATTCAAAAAATTGTTGCATGCAAAAATATTAAAATCGGTAGTGTTATAAAGAAATGTTTGATAAACACGCTGATGCAGACAGTTTTCAAATCGAATAATTATATTAAGAGATATTTAATGTTAATATTTTTCAAAACCGTTCCATTAAAAAGATTTATAGGAGCAAAAACTATTCATAGGAATTTAATCATTTTTAGATCCTTTTATACATTTGAAGTTCCCGGTGTGCAGACTGCATTTATATATTTTTTATTTGATTAATTTTTTGAGGATTTATTTCCATTTACAAATTTTTAGCATTTCGAGAACTATTTTCTTCATAATATTAGAAAAGGATATTATTTTAAATCGTTGCAAATTTTAAAAACAGTGCAAATAATAATATTTCAATCACAACAAAAATTTATTTACACATATCACTTATAAGCAGAAAAATAACTTTCATATTAGAATTAAATGATTATATGTTAAAAGAAGGAAAATATTGAAAATTACTTCATAAGAACAATATTTGCGCTTGAATTTTAAAAGAGAAAGAAAGTTTTAAAATAAAAAGAAATATTATTAGTTGTTATTAGTCATAAATGTAGGAAATTACGTAATATCTAAAATGACCAAACACTAATATTGCAAAACAGTTGAAATTTAAAATTATATTAACATGAGACATTAATTTCATATTTTGAGATAATATTTTCAACTATTGTTGTGAATTCTAAGTCAGCTCAAATAATATTTCCTTTTTAACAACAAAATTATTTACACGTAAATAGTAATAAGAAAGGAAACTTTGGCGAAAATTACGCCATATTTAAAACGATACATTTAAAATGACTTATTTAAGAGAACTTTCTTATAGCGTTGTTAAAAAATGCCGGCAGACAATGAATCTGTGTATTTAATTCATTTTGAATTAGCTTATTTTGAAATTGTTAACTCATATTTTTTTTAATCAAAGACGAAAACAGCCACTGTAGTATTTCTTAACATCATCTGATTTGGTCTTAAATACCCACAATCCAAGGAAAACGAATGGTTTATATACAGATAGCCAGTGTTTATTAAAATCACAATTCAATCATTTTAAAGTTGATAAAATTAACGTACTTTTAGAATCTGGGATGTCTGAACGGGGGTTGGCGAGAGTAACTCGTAGGGGGCAGATCCTCCTAGTCTATTTAAAGATTTGATGCTGTTTTCAATCAATTTCTAATAATTTCTAATTTTTCCCTTAATTTCACTTCATTTTTGTCTTTAATAAACGGATCTCATTCCTTAAAAAACTACAGTAGTCTCTCATTTTTCATTCGCTTCACATGCACTTGTCATGTGATTTGTCTTTGTGTCAAGAACGATATATGATAACATTTCTATAAAAAATTACACACTAAAATGTGATGAAAATTTAACTCTACAAAAATTCAACTGTAGTTTAAAATATAGCATCCATTCAGGTTGTCATTTCCATAGATAAAAGAGCCATTCAATGCACTGACGTTGATTTGTGTAATTTTCGATTAAAATATCAATACGCAATGGTAATATCAAGTTCTGGATTTTACGCCACATTTAGTGGATGTTGGTAGAGTTAAATAATCAACGATATATACTACACTCGAAAATTCATCTAGAAGAAACATACATAAATACTTAATATAGATTTCATTATAATCATAAAATACACCGTAACAAATATTTCCCCATAGGCCATTATCTAACGAAATTTTTTTGTGTGACCTTGTAAATGCTAAATGCTTTCTACTCATATTCTATGGAAATATTATTTTAGTGCATCTCAGCAATACATAATAATTTATTTATGTTTAAAAAGTAGTATCATCATTAAAATGTACTTGAAACACTTTATTCCGATTGAACGTAACGTAATGGAATTCGTTTAACTGTCCCTGTGTAAAAGCTACACTCTTCCTTCTTAGTAGCGATTGTGCTATAGTAAACGTTAATAACATATAAAAAACGTACAATCGAAGTATATTTATTATAGTTCGAGCACGCTCGGACGGACAGAAAAAAGTCAGAAACACATTCTAATTATGTGAAAAGTATTATGAGTATATTTTATAAGAAAATAGTGTCATACAATTAAATTTTGTATTTTAATGTGTATGGAGCCCCTTCCTAAACAAATGCTACATATATCTTCTTAACTGTCGCATTAAATAACGGTTTAAAAATTCAAATTGCTCATTGGCACCAGTATTTTGATAACAAATATTTCCCCATAGGCCATTATGTAACGAAATTTTTTTGTGTGACCTTGTACATGCTAAATGCTTTCTACCCATATTCTATCGAAATAATATTTTAGTGCATCTCAGCAATACATAAATAATTTCTTTATGTTTAAAAAGTAGTATCATCATTAAAATGTACTTGAAACACTTTATTCCAATTGAACGTAATGTAATGGAATTCGTTTAACTGTCCCTGTGTAAAAGCTACACTATTCCTTCTTAGTAGCGATTGTGCTATAGTAAACATTAATAACATATAAAAAACTTGCAATCCAAGTATATTTATTATAGTTCGAGCACGGTCGGATGGACAGAAAAATGTCAGAAACACATTCTTATTATGTGAAAAGTATTATGAATATATTTTATAAGAAAAGAGTGTCATACAATTAAATTTTGTATTTTAATGTGTATGGAGCCCCTTCCTAAACAAATGCTACATTTATCTCCTTAACTGTCGCATTAAATTACGGTTTAAAAATTCAAATTGTTCATTGGCATCAGTATTTTGAAAAAGAAAAATTCACCTTATTTAATGACAGGTAAAATGATACCATAATGGTAAAAAACTGGTGGGAATCAAACAATCTGAGTAAAAGGCACAGCCCGTGAATATCGCGGGAGCGACAATTAAGGGGTTAAATGCTTTACTTCAACTGTATACTTTTTGTATTTGGAAGAATATTTCCACCATTAGCAGTTTAACAAAAAAGGACCGTGAGGGGTCATTTTGATCCCTACTATATGAATATATTTTCGTTCGAACCAGAAGTTTCTTTATAAATCATGTTAAAAAACATAAAGAAGAAAAAAGTTCAATAAAAGAGTTAAACAGTTTTAAATAAAAATTCTGCAAATTATATTTATAAAGCTTGAGTAAAATTTCCAACCTTTCTAGTGTTAAGAAGTAATCGCTATGACATCAATTCGAAACACCGAGTACATATATAAAGGAAGAAAGAAAAATTTGCCTGAAGCATATATTATAAAATACGTCCCAACACATTCAGAATGCTGTAACATAACTTCACCGTTTTATAAGTTGAAAGATGATGTCAAAGAGAACAATATTCAACAATCCGTAGTCGAAAAATAATGTCAATTATTTTGTAAAGCCATGTATATCAATTATAGATTTGAAAATATTCTACACACTATGCAAAAATTTAACTTGGTTATGAAACACGGAACACAGTTAAAAATTCCTTTTCAACACTTTTTTTCAATAAGCAGCAATAAAATCGAATTCATTTGTGCAGCCCGGTATACCAATTACAGAATTTTACACACCCAAAAGTTAATAATTTTTAAAAAGTGGGTTAATTTTAAAAAGTCCTTCCGGCCAGTGCCGGGAGGAAGAGGTAGCTTTCATAATCCTTATTTAAAAATAGCCAACTTATATCATGCAAACACACGAGGCTCAATTTAGAGGAAACCGAATATAGGAGATTCAATACTAATTTTTATCAATATAATGAATGAGAATTTCGCGAAATTAATCAGCTTTATCCAAGCTGCTTTTCTTTAAAGTAACTTATATTTGGCTGCCAAATTCGGCAATTTCTTAAAGTGCCTGTCATTTTAAGACAACATGGTGGATGAGGCTAAGCAGTGAACTTGGTCGAGACCTTAGTAATTGCTGTGCACATGCTCACTCACATCGGAATCGGTTAATATATAGGAGTGCTGTCGCATGCAAAAAATCAGATTTTTCAAAATGTCACCCACAATAGAAATTGAAACTGCTATATCTGAGCCATTTTTTAAGGTAAAGACAAACAGAAAATGCTCCTGAATCCTTATATCAAGATCAAATACTTAAGAAAGAAACCTTTTTCAATTTCTAATTTTTTTGCACCTCACTTTAAATATATGTATATTTTTTAATTTAATGGCCGCCATTTTGAAACAAGATGGCTGATGAATCTGGCCAGCGAACTTGGTCGAGGTGTTGATGTATACTATCCACATGCCTTCTTACATCGAAATAGGTTAATAAATAAGCGTGTTATCACGTGACAAATATTAGATCGTTTCAAAATGTCATCCATGCTAGAAATTCAAAGTGCTATAAATCAACCATTTTTTAAGATATCAACAAAAGAACAAATTTTCAGAAACAAAAACTGCTCCGGAATCTTTGTATCAAGGCCAAACACAAAAAAAAATCTTTTTCATTTTCCAATATTTTAATACCTCATTTTGAATTATAAATTTAATTTTTTTTAAATGGCAACACTTTTGAAACAAGATGGCGAATGAAGCTGGCCAACGAACTCGGTCGAGACATTGGTATGTACTATGTACAGACCAAGTTACATCCAAATAGGTTCATAAATACGCCTGTTATCGCGTGACAAAAATCAGGTCGTTTTAAAATGTCAGCCACAAGAGAAATTCAAAATGCTATTACTCAGTCATTTTTTTTATAGATATAGACGAAAGAAAAACTGTTCCGGAATCTTTGTATTAAGGTCAAACACATACAAAAAAATCTTTTTCATTTTCCAATTTTTTGGTATCTCATTTAAATTTTTTTATTTTTTAATTTTTTTAAATGGCGCCATTTTGAAACAAGATGGCGGATGAAGCTGGCCAACGAACTCGGTCGAGATATTTGTATGTACTATGTACACACCAAGGTACATCCAAGTCGGTTCATAAATACGCCTGTTATTACGTGAGAAAAATCAGGACGTTTCAAAATGTCAGCCACGCTAGAAATTCAAAATGCTATAACTCAGCCATTTCTTAAGATATAGACGAAACAAAAACTGCTCCCGAATCTTTTTATCAAGGTCAAACACATAAGAAGAAAATATTTTTTCAATTTTCAATTTTTGGTACCACATTTTAAATTTAAATTTTTCTTAAAAATTTAAATGGCCGCCATTTTTAAACAAGATGGCGGGTGAAGCTGGCCAACGATCCCGGTCGAGACATTCGTATGTACTATGTATAAACGAAGTTACATCCAAATCGGTTCATAAATACGCCTTTTATCGCGTGACAACATTCAGGACGTTTCAAAATGTCAGCCACGCTAGAAATTCAAAATGCTATAACTCAGCCATTTTTTAAGATATAGACGAAACAAAAACTGCTCCGAAATCTTTGTATAAAGGTCAAATACATAAGAAAAAAATATTTTTCCATTTTCAATTTTTTGGTACCACATTTCAAATTTTAAAATTAAAAAAAAAATTTAAATGGCCGCAATTTTGAAACAAAATGGCGGATGAAGCTGGCCAACGAACTCGATCGAGAGATTGGTATGTACTATGTACACACCGAATTATATCCAAATCGGTTCATAAATACGCCTTTTATCCCGTGACAAAATTCAGGACGTTTCAAAATGTTAGCCACGCTAGAAATTCAAAATGCTATAACTCAGCCATTTTTTAAGATATAGACGAAACAAAAACTGCTCCGGAATCTTTGTATAAAGGTCAAATACATAAGAAAAAAATATTTTTCCATTTTTAATTTTTTGGTACCACATTTCAAGTTTTAAATTTTTTTAAAAATTTTAAACGGCCGCCATTTTGAAACAAAACGGCGGATGAAGCTGGCCAACGAACTCGGTCGAGACATTGGTATGTACTATGTACACACCGAATTACATCGAAATCGGTTCATAATTACGTTAGTTACAGTGTGACATAGGTCAGATATATATATATATATATATATATATATATATATATATATATATATATATATCAATTTTGAACGGAGGGTGGCTTCGGGGTCTGGGGGTCATGATCGATGAAAATATACCAACATTTTTTGAAATCGCTTTCCTCCGAACGGCTGCAATAGGTAGCTTTTTTGTAAAGAAAGCTACCTAAAAGTCCTTCCGGCCAGTGCCGGGAGGAAGAGGTAGCTTTCATAATCCTTATTTAAAAATAGCCAACTTATATCATGCAAACACACGAAGCTCAATTTAGAGGAAACCGAATATAGGAGATTCAATACTAATTTTTATCAATATAATGAATGAGAATTTCGCGAAATTAATCAGCTTTATCCAAGCTGCTTTTCTTTAAAGTAACTTATATTTGGCTGCCAAATTCGGCAATTTCTTAAAGTGCCTGTCATTTTAAGACAACATGGTGGATGAGGCTAAGCAGTGAACTTGGTCGAGACCTTAGTAATTGCTGTGCACATGCTCACTCACATCGGAATCGGTTAATATATAGGAGTGCTGTCGCATGCAAAAAATCAGATTTTTCAAAATGTCACCCACAATAGAAATTGAAACTGCTATATCTGAGCCATTTTTTAAGGTAAAGACAAACAGAAAATGCTCCTGAATCCTTATATCAAGATCAAATACTTAAGAAAGAAACCTTTTTCAATTTCTAATTTTTTTGCACCTCACTTTAAATATATGTATATTTTTTAATTTAATGGCCGCCATTTTGAAACAAGATGGCTGATGAATCTGGCCAGCGAACTTGGTCGAGGTGTTGATGTATACTATCCACATGCCTTCTTACATCGAAATAGGTTAATAAATAAGCGTGTTATCACGTGACAAATATTAGATCGTTTCAAAATGTCATCCATGCTAGAAATTCAAAGTGCTATAAATCAACCATTTTTTAAGATATCAACAAAAGAACAAATTTTCAGAAACAAAAACTGCTCCGGAATCTTTGTATCAAGGCCAAACACACAAAAAAAATCTTTTTCATTTTCCAATATTTTAATACCTCATTTTGAATTATAAATTTAATTTTTTTTAAATGGCAACACTTTTGAAACAAGATGGCGAATGAAGCTGGCCAACGAACTCGGTCGAGACATTGGTATGTACTATGTACAGACCAAGTTACATCCAAATAGGTTCATAAATACGCCTGTTATCGCGTGACAAAAATCAGGTCGTTTTAAAATGTCAGCCACAAGAGAAATTCAAAATGCTATTACTCAGCCATTTTTTTATAGATATAGACGAAAGAAAAACTGTTCCGGAATCTTTGTATTAAGGTCAAACACATACAAAAAAATCTTTTTCATTTTCCAATTTTTTGGTATCTCATTTAAATTTTTTTATTTTTTAATTTTTTTAAATGGCCCCATTTTGAAACAAGATGGCGGATGAAGCTGGCCAACGAACTCGTTCGAGATATTTGTATGTACTATGTACACACCAAGGTACATCCAAGTCGGTTCATAAATACGCCTGTTATTACGTGAGAAAAATCAGGACGTTTCAAAATGTCAGCCACGCTAGAAATTCAAAATGCTATAACTCAGCCATTTCTTAAGATATAGACGAAACAAAAACTGCTCCCGAATCTTTTTATCAAGGTCAAACACATAAGAAGAAAATATTTTTTCAATTTTCAATTTTTGGTACCACATTTTAAATTTAAATTTTTCTTAAAAATTTAAATGGCCGCCATTTTTAAACAAGATGGCGGGTGAAGCTGGCCAACGATCCCGGTCGAGACATTCGTATGTACTATGTATAAACGAAGTTACATCCAAATCGGTTCATAAATACGCCTTTTATCGCGTGACAACATTCAGGACGTTTCAAAATGTCAGCCACGCTAGAAATTCAAAATGCTATAACTCAGCCATTTTTTAAGATATAGACGAAACAAAAACTGCTCCGAAATCTTTGTATAAAGGTCAAATACATAAGAAAAAAATATTTTTCCATTTTCAATTTTTTGGTACCACATTTCAAATTTTAAAATTAAAAAAAATTTTTAAATGGCCGCAATTTTGAAACAAAATGGCGGATGAAGCTGGCCAACGAACTCGGTCGAGAGATTGGTATGTACTATGTACACACCGAATTATATCCAAATCGGTTCATAAATACGCCTTTTATCGCGTGACAAAATTCAGGACGTTTCAAAATATTAGCCACGCTAGAAATTCAAAATGCTATAACTCAGCCATTTTTTAAGATATAGACGAAACAAAAACTGCTCCGGAATCTTTGTATAAAGATCAAATACATAAGAAAAAAATATTTTTCCATTTTTAATTTTTTGGTACCACATTTCAAGTTTTAAATTTTTTTAAAAATTTTAAACGGCCGCCATTTTGAAACAAAACGGCGGATGAAGCTGGCCAACGAACTCGGTCGAGACATTGGTATGTACTATGTACACACCGAATTACATCGAAATCGGTTCATAATTACGGGAGTTACAGTGTTACATAGGTCAGATATATATATATATATATATATATATATCAATTTTGAACGGAGGGTGGTTTCGGGGTCTGGGGGTCATGATCGATGAAAATATACCAAAATTTTTTGAAATCGCTTTCCTCCGAACGGCTGCAATAGGTAGCTTTTTTGTAAAGAAAGCTACCTAAAACGCATACCACAACTGAATGCGCTCGTTCAGTAGTTATTACTCTTAGATAGTACTGTAACCGAATTATTTTACGAGTCACTGTAAATCAATGATAATTGCATGCTATGCTAAGGATCTTGTAGTGCACCCCAGGAATGTATATCTAGTTCAATAAGTATGAAATAGCACAACATCAGTAAAATACACTGCAAAAGATTTTCTCCCATAAATCGTAATTTAACGGAATTCTTCTGTGTTCCCCTATAAATGAAATGTCAATTCATTTACATACACATTTCATTTTTAATATCGAACATCGCCATGATAAACATCAATAGCATATGTTTATTACATGAGGATACGAGGATATTTACAAGAGTTAGTTTACTGCCAGACAAACGGCTAGACGGTCAGATGCACAGACGCAGAGACCAACCGAATTCATGAACAATTTTCAGCTATGTAGGGGAGTGTTAAGTAGAAAAAAATACAAGCGAATTACAAAAACATTTTTAGAAAAGAAACATTAGGCGTACCCTATCACCAAAATTGATAAATATTCGCCAAAGCAAACTTTACTATATAATGTAAAAAAGAGAAATATTTCCTAATCTAGACAAATGGTATCCAAGAATATAATATAACATCTTCCAAATTGGTACTTTTCTGTAAAAGTTTTTTTTATCCTCAGAAACATCAGTAACCAATATAGCTCCGTGATTTAAAGTAGCTTTTCTGGGTCAAAAGTTTCTTCTGCTGCTAGTAATTTTCGCAAAAGTTTATGAGTATTTTTTTACAGTGTATTAAGTAGTTTTCAAGACATGGTGTGAACACGCAATACTCTTTTACAAATACTACCAATTCTCAAAACAAAGTTTTTATTTTCAACGGACAAATGTAATAGTTAACAGCAGAAAATGGATATTATTTTGTCTCACATATATAAACTAGCAGAATCGTTAGAGGTTTTCGAATTACAATCATTGAGTTTATTTTCTAATACATTTTTCATTATTTTAGCTGCAGATTTTTAAATAAAACATGTTGCTTTAACGAATTATGAGTGTGCTATGTGCACAGACTGCTCTAAAACCTTCACCCATTCATCGATGTGCGTTATGTATTTGCATAGAAAACAGGAAGCTGGCATCAGAAATTATATGTATGATGATACTTAACTAAAAGTATAATGAAAATTTAGTATGCAATGTGAGATATGGGCAAAAAACCTATCCAGTGATGTCTTATTCATCATTGTACGCTATTTATTAATTAAATTTAGAATGAGATGTCGGATGTGGGCCAAAATTCCTATCGAGTGATACCTTATTCATCATTGTACTCCATGTATCAGTTGAGAATTAAGTAGTTTGACATCGGAAATAATATATATGATTCTATTGCGCAGCTGTTAATGTTAATTTTGGAATTAGTCGTATCGAAAAACACGATACTCCGTGCTGATGCCGGGTTGAAAAAAAATGTTTCATACACTGTAAAAGTACTTTTCAAAAAACTTTTCAAAAAATTAAGGCCAGCCAAAAAGTAAAATAAAATAAAAAACTTTTGTTTAAAAAAGTCTTCCCTAAATCTTTGATATGTATCAGTCAAGGATATGTATGATATCTGATACCATTGGTAAATAAGGAGAAGATTTTTGAATCATGGGATACACGCAAGATATTATATTATTATTTCCTAAACTTTTTTGCTAGATAAAGAATCGTTTCTCCTTTTTAGGTAGATTTCGTATGAAATACTACCTATTGGGATCGTTCCTATGTTGGAATTTCTGAAAAAGTTTTGCAGATCTACACCGATCATGACCCCTAGAACCCAAAACCACCCTCAGTAAAAAACTTTATATATCTATCTATCTATCTATCTATCTATCTATCTATCTATCTATCTATCTATCTATATATATCACTTTCTTCTGGACACGATAACTTTCGTAATTCTGCACCAATCTCTTCCAAACTGATACATAAAATCAATGGGCATAAAATCTCAGTCAAGTTCGTTAATGGGCAAAATCGGACCAAGGGGAGGGAAATAGGGAGGGGTTTTGTGAAAACAGAAAACCCCTCATAACTTCTTAATTTTTGTACATATCAAATCAGTTTAAAGTTTTTATTACTTCTAAAAATAGGGCCAAAAATTTATGTATCACAGATTTTTGATAAAGTTAAAAATGGGCTCAAGGGGCGCAAAAAATAGGGTTTTTGGGAGAAAAAAATTCATAACTTCGTCAATTCTCAAGATATCAAATTCAATTAATTTTATTATAAATCTCCTTAACATTATCTAAAACTTTTATATTCACAAGTTTTTGATAGGAGCAATTCGTACCGCAAAAAAAAATTAAAAACGAAAACAAAAAGGGCGTTTGAAGAAGAAAAAAATCCATAACTTCGTCAATTCTCAAGATATCAAATCCAATTAATTTTATCATGAATCTCCTTAACATTATCTACAACTTTTATATTCACAAGTTTTTGATAGGACCAATTCGTACCGCAAAAAAAATTAAAAACGAAAACAAAAAGGGGGTTTGAAGAAGAAAAAAATCCATAACTCCGTCAATTCAAAAGATATAAAATCCCCATGAATTTATCATATATCTTCTTAATATTGTCTACAACATCTATATAGACAAGTTTTGGGTAGGGCCAATTCTTAGAGCAAAAACAAATTAAAAATATATACCGGTTGAAGTAAAAAATGATCTTAGTAAGGGTGTATTCAAATCCAAACTGCTTATTTTCTGACTCATTTTACAATTCATTTTTGCTCTCAAAGGCTTCCAATTGGTACGTTTTCTTACTCAGAAACTATATAATGTACCGTAATGGTCGATTTTCTGATAGGGGCAGAATATATTTTTTTAAATGCTGTTAAAAAGAGCATTTTGAACCGAATTTACCGAAGCGGATTGTGTTGGAAAAATCATTGTATTAAGGATGCGCTTAAATCCAAACTGCTTGTTTTCTGACTGCTTTTTAAATTCATTTTTGCTCTCAAACGCATTTAATTGGTAGATTCGCTTATTCAGAAACTATATAATGTACCGTAATAATCGATTTTTAGATAGAGACAGAATATATTTCAAAAAATGATGTTAAAGTGGGCATTTTGAAAGGAATTTCCCGAAGCGATTGTGTTAGAAACGAAAAATATTGTCCTTCTGAGAAAATAATTGTTTATATATCAAGTTTTAATTAATTGAACAAAAAATAAAAACACAGATCGCTTATAAATCTCTTCAAAAATCATGTCAGCAAGTTTCATATTTTTTTTTAAATTAAAAATGAATCTGGAATTATTCCAGAAAATTTCGAGTTGTTGAGCATGGAAAAGTATTTTTTTGAATACCGCCCTAACATGATTCTGATAAAACCAGCTATTATATGAAAATGAAATAAAAACTCGTCAAGAGCGGCCAGATAAAATTGTTAAAGTGGATTTATCTATAATCATGATTTAGTTTTTGTTTGTGAAATTAGTATATTTGACTTCGAAATCTACCTCTGCCTGTAGGCCGGGCCGGCAGGGATTTTTTTACTATGTACGTCAGGCTTTAATCAAAATTTACACTATTTTTTAAAATCTTATTGCACTGCAGTCAAAATTAGATTATAATACATTGTGAAAGAAAAGTAAAATATAAATTAAGCGAATGCTTTGAAGTGTGTAGATATGAATAAATTTTTAATTTTTCAAGTTAAAACTTTTTATAATTACAACTATTCAATTCTATATAATCCCGATAAAAGAGGTTTCTTTTGCTACATCGAATAATATGTGGTTAATAAAAATTACAAATGCGCATACATTGATATTTTCTATAGATAAAATTAAATTCGCTAACATATTGTACTCTCATGTTGTTTATCAACAGGCTACGCATAGTTCTGTTTCTGGTTTTGAAAAAATCAGATATTAATTTACTATTTTTCATTGCGCCTTTACAGAGAAGAAATCCCAAAATATCTTAGTTAGGAATTCGTTTTTCCTTATTCCTCAAAAAAAAGTTTGCTAAATGTTTCGAGAAAATAAAATAATTTCTAATTTTTAAAAATTTTTACTTATAATACTGACCAAAAGTTATTTTTGTACCTGAAATGAACAGAAAGTTACAAATTACTCATAAATATTGCCCATTTTCTAAAAAGAACACCTGGAAATTTACCGATATGTTAAAAATAAACAGATTTTTTCCAATAGTAATACAAAATATTGTTCTTTCAAAAAAAACCTGTATAGTACTTCTCATCATAACCGTTTGTGGCTCAATAACACCTTTTTGAAAAATGTTTACTCACATGGTAGAATGAATCATGTAAAAAAGTGAGTGCATGTAAGAAAAAAAAATAGATATAAAACTTTAAAAAATGCTCACCAAAAGAAATTTTTCACACCTACAATGAACAGAAAGATACAAACTTCTCATAAATATTGCCCCTTTTCTAATGCATAATTGGAAAGTTTGCTTGAAGTATATTGGAAGTAATGTTTTTTATTTGCCAAAATTTCCGAAGTTAATTTTAGGAATATGGACGTGAAACTGCTCGAATGAAATAAAAAACTTTGGCCTGTAAAATTAACTCAGTATCGCTGTCTGTTGATAATTTTATTTTCAATTTATATTAATTGCTGTGTTGGGAAATAGGAGCAATAAAGGAAATCATGTTTTAAAGCTTACCGTGTAAGTAACTTAGACTTTTGGGTACGTTGCAGATCTGCAACACGCTGATACAAAGGGTTAACATTTAATTTTCCATGCACGTACAAAACATGTAACGATGAACGAGGTATTACAACAATACTTTTTAAATAAGCTTTTGACATCGTAAACTCACATTTAGTGAAAGACACATTTTATAAATGAAAAGTGCAGGTAATTAAAAATTAATCATAAAAAAAGAATTAGGAAATAATCCCAAAGTCTGTAGTGCAATACGTCAACTGATTATGTGTTACTTTTCTAAACTATACAGTACGCCAGGCACATGTAGTTTTTCAGGGGATACGCGGGTCATCAAGGTTTAATAACAACTAATCTTCTGTGAATGCCTAAAGTAGTACAGATATGGGTATACTCGAAATAAAATTACCCGTTTCATAGGAAATCTAAAAGAAGAAGTGATTCAATGGGTTAACATCCGATTTTTTATGTATGTACAAAACACGATGTGGTAGCACACCAATACTTTTGAACAATCCTTTGACATAGTAAACTAATATATCGTCAAAGACACACTGTTTAGATAAAATTGCAGTTAATTAAAAATGAATCATAAAAACGAAATCTCAAATAATCCCAAACACTGTAGTGCAAAACTTCGAAGAAGAGTTTTTCAGGAGATATGCGAGGCATTAAAGTTTTAATGACCACTAATCTTGTATGAATGTTTATGTAGAAGTAAACCAGTATAGATATGGGTACACACGATATACATGTACACATTTTATTGGAATATAAAAAGAAGAAGTAAAAATCTTGTACATGTTAAAGTGTAATTTGTAGTTACATCTGTTTTCATACCAGGGTATTAGTATTAATTAAAAAATGAACAGTATAACAATCTTTAAAAAGTTGATAAAATATTTGAAATTAACATCATGATTATTCTGAAAGTATACAAATGAATTTTTATCACATTTTTGCAATCATGATTTCGCAATATTTTATTCGTTGCTTAGATTCATAAAGTCAAACCTGACAATGCTCGAATTATGTAATTATTGTACAACTTATGTTGTCAATATTGCATGCTAACCTAATTATAGTCTCCATATAGTTCCCTTGTCACGTTCTCCGATAAGTTGTAACTTTGATGTTTTGTAGTTAGCGTTATATTTGAGAAACATTCGAGGAGTTATAACACTTTCAACATCTATTAAGAATATAAATTTACAAACAAAACTTATTTTTTTACCTATGGAAACAGCATCGAAAATCAATTCCAGAGGCTTTTGTTTTATGACAAATAACATTTTTTTTTCTTTTTTTCATGTATTTAAACCTTTTAAGGGGTCTCAGGACTCTTAAAATTGGAAAAAATGAAAAAAAGACCATTTTCAACATTTAATATCTTAAAATGTATTTGATTTTAAGACACAATTTTATTTGGAATAAAATATATAAGTATGTTCTTTCATTTTATGTATTTAAAAAATTACAGGATGCAGAATTAGCATTGACAGGGGGCTCCAAACTGTAAGACATTTGACGAGCAAAAAATCGGCATAACACATTACGCGCACGATTACAAAATACGTATTCCAACTAAAATGAAAATTTTGGTGCCTACTTATACTTCAGATTGTAATAATTATCCTGAACCTAAATAAATTGGTATTTAAAGCTTTTATACATTTTTAATACAAAGTTGTATTTAGATAATGCAAAATTAAGAAAATTTGAACAGTATAATCACCTAAAAAGATGTTGTTTTCAACAATAAAAAGGAGATTTTAGGTTCAGTTTATATAGACAAACATGAAACATATATTTTGAAAATTTTATGAAAAAATATTCATAAGTTTTTGAGATATCGTGCGCGTTATGCCCAAAAACGTCATTTGAAGAAAAATGGCTTCAAAGTTCCCGAAACGACGCTTCAGCTATTGAACATGTATAAATGTAAAAGCCATAACTTCAGTTCTAATAGGAATTTTAAGGAAACAATTATGTCAAAATGTTCAGAAAAAATAGCAGTTTAACATCTAAAAAATTTAAAATTTCGAAAATTTTAAAGCTTTAAGAGTCCTGAGACCTCTCAATCTACACCTATGAATAATCAAAAAAATGTACATAATAAATGAAAGACAGTAACTAGAAAACAGGAATTCTAATTTTTCAGAATTAAGTGTCGCCTAAGATGAAAAAAAAATACATATGTATATAAATATAGATAGTACAACATATATTTCAGTTTTAAGACTTAAAACACACGCTTTTATTTTACATAAAATGAGGTCATTCACATCCGGAGGAAGAATTCCTCATTTACGATCGAGTCTTGAACAACATCTACAGTAAAGTATGCATATGACGTCACTAGCTAAATAATCGAGGCTAAAGAAAAAAGACAGGCTACCGCGGTGGGTCCGATTCTTCTTTTTTTACGGACCGCTGGAGTCACGTGATGCTCGAATGCACCAATGAAGGTGTGCGAAAAGAGCATCACGTGACTCCAGTGGTCTGTAAAAAAAGAAGAATCGGACCTACCACGGTAGCCTGTCTTTCTCGTTAGCATCGCTAAATAATACACAAATCCAGAGATGCCATAATTCAAGAAACTCGACAAACAAAATCGGCTATCTAATAATTCAATTGCCTTCCTTTCTTTATAATATCATTATAGATACTTAAAATCAAATATAGTTTATAATACCCCCATGTTTTATCAGAAATAATTCATTTAGATTTTTTTTATCAAAATAGCACGTATTTCAATTACATTTCTTTTTCAGTTGTTATGGGAAAATGACAACAAAAAGATATAATTATTTTTTTTTTCAAATATTTTTCTTTTACTTACTACAGAAATGGAGTACTTGAGTTGCCATTAAAAAACAAAAGGTGCTAAACACCACACAAAAAATTAATATCTGAAAAATAAATTGAGATGCAGTTTTCAAAGTAATTGCATTTAAAAGTACTTTTTCTCAATACGAAGGTATAAAAATTGAAAATGAGCGATGCTTACAAGTTAAAAAAATTGCAGTAGAACGTTTAACAGTACAATGATACATCTGCCTTGTTTTACGGCTGGCTTATACAACGGAAAGTTATTTTTTGGAGACGACACTTTAATATCTGGGAGAAAGAAATAGCATACCAGGGGGGAGAGGGGTATTAAGTGACAAACAGACCGACTGACTATACATCATTATTAAATAATTTTTAGCACTACTTAATGTATTGCAGCGAAATTAGTTCAATAAGGCAAAAAATTTTTTAGTCTCCGGTATGCTATTTCTTTCTCCCAACAAATAAAATGTCGTCTCTAAAAAATAACGTTCCATTGTATAAACCAGCCGTAAAACAAAACAGATGTATCATTGTACTGTTAAATAAATTACTGCAATTTTTTTATACTTCTAAGCATCGCATATTTTCCCTTTTTATACCGTCGTATTGGGGGGGGGGGAGTACTTTTAAATGCAATTTGTTTGAAAACTGTATCACCATTTATTTTTGAGATATTAATTTTTTTGTAGTTTTTACGCCATTTCTTTAATTTTGGCAACTCAAGTACACCATTTCTGTAGAGAGTAAAATAAAAGTAGTTGGGAAACACAAATTATATCTTTTGTTGCCATTTTCCCATAAAAACTGAAAAAATGTGCTTAAAATAGGTGCTATTTTGAAAAAATATAAATGAATGATATCTGATAAAACATGGAGCTATTATAAACTAAATTTAATTTTAAGTAACTATATTAATGTTATAAACAAATGAAGGCATATGAGTCATTAGACAGCCGAGTTTCTTGAATGATGAAATATCTTTATTTAGATTTGTGTATTATTCATCCATAGTCATGTCCTATGCATATTTTACTGTAGATGTTGTTTAAGACTGGATCATAAATGACAAATTATTCCTCTGGATGCGAATGACGTCATTTTATATTAAAAAAAAGCGTGTGTTTTAAGTCTTAAAGCTGAAATATGATTTGTACTACAGTAGAGTCCCGATTATTAGAGTCCCGCTTAACCGAGTTATTTTCTTCTGATGGACTGATGGTTTCAAAAAAAATTATGGCCATTTTTTTTCCCATTCTGACCCGAAAATCAGAGTTATGACTTTTTACGACTGCTCTTTCATCTTCACCTAGCACTTCATTTATAATAGTTATTTCATAATAATGGAAGCCATCAGTCCATCAGATGAAAATGATCGATGCCAAAAGTATAAGTTCGACTGAAAAAAAAAAAACTATAAACTAATTAATGAATTAACTGAAAAATTATATTTTATCTCTTTATTTTGATGCCGATTTCTGTAAATCCGGTTTATCCGAGTTTTTTGCTCATCCGAGGTGAGCTTGGTCCATATTAGCTCGCATAATTGGGACTCTACTGCATCTTTATTTATATACATATATATATATATTTTTTTTTTTTCATCGAGGCGACACTAAATTCTGAAAAAGCAGAATTCCTGTTTTCTAGTCTTCCATTTTTTTTTTTTTTTTTTTTGAGGCGCAACAATTATTCTTATTAACTTTCAATTTAAATTAAATTATTGCCACATACTGGTTACTTGGACGTGCTGTAGACGATCATAATTTATATTTTTTACATGTTGATGTAAAATGAAAACTATATGATACAAGACTTACTTAAAAAAAATTATACTAGTACTGTACACGTTATTTACACTTTGAAATATTGCAGCGATAACCCAATTTGTAAGAAATACATAGCCTATCAAGATGCATAACTAGGTTAGTTGAAAAAAACAAAATGTTTTTTTTTCTTTTTTCCTCAGGCGTAACCATTATTATTATTTGCTCGCAAATTAAATACGATAATTGCCAAATACTGGACGTTTTGACAATCAGTAGACGATCATATATTATGTTTTTTACATGTTCGTGTAAAATAAAAACTATATACCATAAACATGTATTTTAAAAAAAGTAGTAGTGTACACGTTATTTACCCGTTGAAATTTTCCACCGATTACCCAATTTGTGCAAAATTTATAGCCTATGATGAAAGAAAAGAATTAAAAGAATATCAATGCGAGTTTGCAAACTGGTATAAGTATCCAAAAAGTAAAAATAATTTAAATTAATTATAAATTTTTGACACATTCAACCGAACAGTGCGACCTACCAAAAATTTGTTAAGCTTATATCCCTGTCTATAGTTAACTACTAATTGCGAGGTAAAAAAAAGTGACGAAGCTCGTAAAAAAATCTCAGATATGGTTGATCTTCAGTATAGATTATTTAAAACAATTTATTCTTCCAAAAACTTGGTTCGCAATTCTTATAAGGATTTTCAACAATATATTACTTTCTGTTTGCTTTCAAATTTAGCATTTCCATTGTATCTACTGTAAAAGTATTAATTATATGAAGGATTTGTTCAAGAAATTTATTAAATTGGAAAATATATGTCAAAAATTCGTGATATTTCCGCAGTAAAAGTTATTGACGCACTTGAAAATTATTTAAAATATAATCTGCTTTATACCATAAATAAACTTGAGAAAATGCATTTGTAGTAAAAAAAAAACTTGCATTTATATTTGTCATTATGGATTTTGTATACCGTATATGGATTTTGTATATCGTACCGTGTATAAGCCGAGAATTTTGGGTTATTTTTTTTATCCAAAGTAGGGGGGTCGACTTATATGCGAATTTAAGAAAGTTTCCAAAATTTATATTCTAAAAAAAAAAAAAAAAAAAAAAGAAAAAAAATGTTAAATATGAAAAGCATAAAACATATTTAGAAATTTCTAAAAATATTTCAATATTCCTTTCTTTTGTAATGAAAAAAGTCATCAATCACCACCCCCTGTTCAAGTCATTATCAGAATTTTAAAGTAACCCCTTAAAATCTTTTTCTTTAATCTTTCTTTTTTCCCATGAGGATGAATGCCGCCAGTAACTAATTCATCATAATCATCATCGCCACCATATTCAACAAGAAAGAAAAATCATACGTACGGCATAGATTAAGAAACACTTTCCAGTACTCCCTGAAATCTTTTAACAAAACTTCGTTATTTAGGGAAATGAGGTAAATAAGATAACTAAGTAAACGTTTAAAAAATTATTTTAGCAGTTACCGTCCATAGCCAAATATGTATCCCAATTCGTTTGAACAGCCATGTGTTTGATCTGTATGTTGTTATATATACTACATAATGGGAAATTTTAGTTTAGCAAGAAAACGCATAACAGGTTGAATTTCTTTTTCAGCAATTTTTACTAATAGATGGAAACATATTGGGATATTTTCGTACAGCCCTGTATTTTACCTAGTAACTTTATTACACGCCACTATTTAGCTAAGATTTAATTCAAACTAAAACACTCTTAAAACTACTGAAATCCTATTTCCAGAAATTATCACCAATAGACGGCATGTATCCAATTCTTTGCGTGACCCTGCATATCATGTTATTATATTCTACAAACATTTCTTATTAAACTAAATTCAGTTCAGCGTAAAACAGCATAACTCATTTAAAAACCACATTTAAGCAATTTGCGCTCACACCCAGTAACCCTTACGAATTCTTTTGTGTAGCCCCGTATATAAATTATAGCATTTATACACACCATATAGTATGCATAAATATAGTGAAACATAAAAGCGCAAAAATTGCCGCAAAAATCCCCCCCCCCCCATATCATTATGTAACGGAATTCTTTTGTGTGGCCCCGTAAATGAATAATAACTATTCTTTGCACTGCAAATTCTACAGAATGCATATTTTAGTACATTTCATAAATATATATATATATATTTTTTTTATGTTTGGATGCGTGTAACATCATTAAAAATCATTTGAAACGATTTTTTCCCATTGGCCGTAATGTAACGTAATACTTTTGACTGTCCCTGTAGATGAACTAAACCTGCTAGAAACTTCATTTGAAATAGGGTTCGTGCTATGGTAAATGTCAATAACATCCAAAAATTTCAAAGCAATCCGAGTATATTTACGAGGCGCGTACAGGCGGCCAGACAGGCATACTGACAGACGGACAGACGGGCAGACGGCAAACGGACAGACAAACCGAAGTCATAAACACTTTTCAACTTTGTTGGAAAGTGTTGAAAATGACCTCACCCTCAGCTCCATCCGCGCATTACTAAGGCAATATTTTTTGAAAAATCGGACGAACATTTCCAGAGGTAATTCGAGCCAAGCTTTTTAGTCTATTCAGACACAGTGATGATGTCAATTTTTTTTTTTATTGCCCCCATTTGTCTAATTTGCATCCCCAGAAAACATCCATTCAGTCCAATTCGAACGAGCCCGTCTTTAAATGGCCTATTTACAGAAATGTCCAGTGGTTGAAGAATAGAAGTAAGGTAATCAGAGATCATTAGGTATGTTTTTTATGTTGTATTTTTTTTACTTTTTATGGTTTTAATGAACGAGCAAGTCATAAGAGGATTAGCGGAATACAATTAAACCGCGTCGAGATAGAGTGGGAGAGATCAAAAGAGCGCATTTTTTTTTTTTGCATTAACTATGCACAAAAAAGTGCTAAGTTTTCGTTCACTAAATTTCTCATCACCCTTTTTTTAACATCGGCTTATATACGGGTTTCTGATTTTGGACGATTTTTCACTGGAAAGTCGTATACTTGGCTAAAGCACGAATCGGCTTATACAGAGAAATATACTGTATTATCAAAGAAACAAAGGCTTAAAATGCCTAAAAGGCTTAAAATTACAAAAAGGTAAAATTAAATTAAATTTAAGATTAAAAATTAGCTGTTGAGAAATGTGTATATGTTACCGTGAAAGACCGAAATCTGGAGAATGTCGACTTTCACCGGTGAATGTCAACATTCACATAGTCGCTTGGCGTATGCCCGAAATATTTGTTAAATATCCTTATTTCTGACTTACAACGGCAAATGTCGACATTCACCATGTACTAATGTTGAATATGTCGGAAATTTGAATTTACTTCTCCGTGTTTCAGGCTAGATCATTAATTTTTAAATCATAAAAACGCTTCAATCGTCTCTAATCCAAAGATGTGCTGCACGAATATTCACAATACCTACTCTGTTCGGATTCGACACAGGTATCTCCGTATATTTTTCTGGTATGAAATTTTGAATATTCTGAAACACATATACAGGCGATTGCTATCTCACACAAGCTTTGAATTATTATTTAACAGTTTGAGTACGGAGCAACGTGATCGCTCCTCTTGTTATGTGCCAAAATTTCAGGAAGCAAGCGCGATAGCGCTACTCTTGCCACAATTGCGGGAAGCGCCCATTTTGTTTTATGCTAAAATTGCGGAGAGGGTGATAGTGTTCCTATTTTTTGTCTCCGTGTGATGTGCATTTAAGTTGGTTGCACTAGCGAAGCGTGCGATTTCTGTATATATCGTCGACTTACAAGTAATTTTTTATTATAAGTAAAGCCTAACACATTCGCATTTTTGGCATATATCCACAAGATTTGTTCCGCACTCAAACGATTAATCCATTCGGGGCTTAATGTCCTATTAAGGGGTTTCAGGACTCTTAGAGCTTTAAAATTTTCGAAATTTAAAATTTTTTATATATTAAACTCGCATCTTTTCTGAACATTTTGATATAATTGTTTCCTTGAAATTCCTTTTGGAACAGAAGTTATGGCTTTTAGAATTATGCCCGCTTATTAGCTGAAGCCGCGTTTCCAAAACTTTGAAGTCATTTTTCTCCAAATGACATTTTTGGGCATAATGCGCCCATTATCTCAAAAACTCTTGATTTCTTTCATGACATTTTCAAAACATATGTTTCACATTAGTCTGTATAAACTGAACCTAAAATTCCCTTTTTATTGTTAAAAAAATTTTTTTAGGTGATTATACTGTTGGAATTCTCTAAATTTTGCATTAGCTAAATACAACTTTGTACTAAAAATATAAACATGCTTTAAATACAAATTTATTTAGGTTCAGTTAATTATTATAATCTGAAGTATACGTAGGCACCAAAAGTTTCGTTCTAGTTGCAAAATTTGTTTTGTAATTGTGTGCGCAATCTGTTATGCCGATTTTCTGCATCTTACATCTCAATAAAAATTGTGTCTTAAAATCCAATATTTTTTAAGTTATTAATGAGACTGAAAATACTCTTTTCTTCTTCTTTTTTTTTTCAATTTTGAGAGTCCTGAGACCCCCTTAAGTGATCATGTCTTTCCACTGAGTATTATTTTGTCTTAATAAGTAGTTCTGTTATTATCACCAAGTAATAATGATAGAATCCTAATTCTAGTAATGTATCCATTATCCATTCAATTCTCATTCTCTTATTTTTTTTTATCTTTTTTTTAACAATGTATAAAATTTTAATTTTTACTTTAAGTTTATAAATTTTACATATTTAAAGGAATGATTGTGTTTCTGAACCATTGTTTCTTCTTAATAGCATATTTGCCATAAGAATTCTGATGATAAATAAGGCGAAGATTACTATTTGTTAATAATTATTATAAAAATCTAGAAAAGTAATTACCCCCAAAAAATTGTTTCAGGTATATTGGATATATTGGCCAATATTTTTAGTCATCGCAAACAGAGTTGGTAATTTAGCGGAAATTCTAGATTCAAAATATCTACCACTTTTTTTTTTTTTTAAATGGCAATTTTTATTGTATTTATTCGATGAAAGTCTGCCATTAAACAAATCGAAAATTATTATTAAAAAGTTCAGGTATTTTTTTAGTATAAAATTACGCTTAGTTTTTAATACTAATCACTAACATTTTAACTCAAATACCAATGTTATAAAATATTAGGTTTACTTTGAAAATATTTGTAGTGAAATGTGGATGCCCCATAAAGGTTGCTGTACATTGTAATAATCTCTACCAAAACATCAATATTGCAAAAATATTTACTATGTTGTAAATATTAATAGTGAAATCGCAAAATATTTTTTGAAAGCACTGCAGAAATATGTACAAACTGTAAGTTGAAACATTTGGCTGAAAGTAGATTTTATTTTTATAAGTTTTATTTTATCTCATTGAAACAAATAAAATATGTTAATTTTACTAACTTAAGCAAAAATTTGCACATTAAAAAAAAAGAATGTAACGGATAATGAATTCAAAGGCATTTAATCATCTGTTTTATTGCTGACTCCAGCCATACCTTTTCACACTTTCACATGTATAATATTATTAGAATTAGAATACTATTATTACTACATGGAGATAATAACAAAACTAATGGTTAAGGCAAAATAATACTAAATGAAATGACGTGTTCTCTTAACCGCTTGAGGGGCGGTGGAATATATTATATCCCACCTAATTTTAATCAAGATTTGCACCAGAAACATGTAATTACACATTTATTTTATAACTTTGGTGGAAAAAAGTTGTAAATAGTTTTTCCTTATTTTTAATTTTTTTTTGCATATTCCGGTGTGAAATCAACATTACGAAAACACAATTATTTGCTCCTGAAAGGGTTAATGGGACACTTCACTCCGAACGAGTCAAATAACAATTTCATGGCTCCATGAATAGCGATCGGCATCATATCATAAATACTTCAGAATATTCAATATTTAATACCAGAAAAATAAACTGAGAAATGCATGTATCAAATCCGAAGCGAGTAAGTATCGTGAAAATGCGTGCTGCACTTAGTTTTAGCAGAAAACACTTCAGAAAGTATTTTAGAGTGCTGTTCTTGGAAAAAAAAAATATTTTCTCGTTTACTCTCAATCAATGTATTTAATAATAATAATAAAAGATCACGACTTACTGCAGTATCCATTCAATATAAATTAGGATACTGAATAAAAAAAATAAAATTTAAGAAAACGTTGCGCACACCATCAAACCTTGCATGAAACTGACAAAGCTGACTGACTCGCAGTAGAACAAAGAATTTGGCGACAGACTGTAGCCTAGGGTGGTCACAAGCAACATGGGAAAAAATTTTTTTAACGTTTTCTTCGGGGGGACCCTCCTAAAAGTTGCCAATTAGTTAGAAAATGAGATTGGCACAGTTTCAACTGAAATGAATAACATTAACCCGTGCCTCATCGAGGTTGAAGTCTTGAAAATTTGCAGTTTTTGGCAAAAAATTGTCGTTTTTCTTTCTTTACGTGAAAACTATTTGTCTTAGAAACCTGATTCTTGTTGTATTTCATAGAAACAGTTGTTGCCTTAAACTTTTACTCTCATCAAAACTTATATTTAATGAATATTAGTATTTTTCAGGTCAGCTCGTGAACCATACCCTCAAACTCTGCATTTTTGAAACATAAGTGAAAAATGGCAAATTAATAATTTTATTACTTTTGATAATTTTTTTTTGCATTATTTTCATTAATAGGCAAAAGTAAATGAACAATTTTTGCAACTTTGAAAATATTTCACGAATTATAATTGATTATTAGTTATCTAGTTCTGTGTCTAGTAAGAAAGAGCTTCTCGATTTGTGTTGCAGTTGAACCTCTGAATATCTCTTTTTATTACAAGACTGTTTTTGTTACATGTTATCGTTATCTATTTATAGAATTGACGAAACATTCCGTAAAGCTCCCCCCCCCCCCCTTTGATATGATGGCAGAAATGTAAGATTTTTTTTTTATTGGCCACTTGTCTCATCAAATCATCGACAGTAGGCTACCAAGTAATTGTCAAGTTTATGTATTTTATTTTATAATATTCGCAAAATGAAACTGAACGCCAGAGAAGCTGCTAGATTTAGAGTACATCCACCAGTTAACCACAGACTTTAATTTTAAGTAGAAGTGCAATTGACTCCCCAAATAACTATTTCGTAAACAAAGAACTGAGATCACCAAAAACAGATTTAAAAATTCCGGTTTAGAGAGAACTTTTATTCACTGGGATGGAAAACTGCTTCACCATTTTTTGAATAAAGAAAATGTAGAGAGGATAGAAGTTTTAATTAGTTGTGGGGATGAAGAACAGTTACTACGAGTTCCACAGCTTGAAAATAGTATCGGAATAATTCAGGCGAAAGCTGTATTTTCAGCAGTTGAAGAGTGGAGGAAGTTGGTAAAATCCAGGCAATATATTTTGATACAACTGAAGTAAACAACGGTCACCTCAGAGGAACCTGCATTCTTCTATAGCAATTGTTAAAGCAAAAGTCTTCTGTATTTACCATGTCGCCACCCTAATCTAGAAATTATCCTAAAAGCTGGTTTTGATTGTAAAGTGGGAATAATCACTGCTCCTCAGCCAGATATTTAAAAAAACAATTCTGATTGGGTGGTTTAAATTGAACCAGAGTAAATATAAAAATGCTATTGAAGATGAAATAGTAGATATAAATAGTTAATTCAGAAGAAATTTCAAGTTTTCTTACAGGACCTTTTAAAAATTAACAGCTCAGGGATGATTATAAAGAGTTTATCCAACTTTGTTTAATTTTTATAGGACTCCTTCCTACAAAAGACTTTTTTCAGAGCACCCGGTGCTTTTAATCATGTCAGATGCACAAGCAATTTATTCTCTCAAAATATATTGTCATAGATAATCTCTCAATAACAAATTTAGAAAAAGAAGGTATTAAAGACCTTTGCTTATTTCTAATCCATATTTATGTAAAATCGTGCTTCAATATTCCCACTCCCACTTTGGACCCCAATTCAAGACCTGCAAATAATAAAATCACCTGTTCACTACAGAAAAATTGATAAATAGGTTGCAGACAAAGCACTCGTTAAAATGATAAACCATCTTTGGTATCTTAACTCGGATCAAGTTGCATTTTCATTTTTAGATGATACTTTGAAAAAAAAAAAAAAACTCAACATAAGCATGGCTGTAAGCATGGTCATTTGAAGAAGAAATGATGATGATGATGATAAGAATTTAAAAGCAACAAAAGTTTTCAACGAAGTGGATTATTTATTGAACAAAGAAGTCAATGTTTTTGTTTCATCTCAAACTATAAAAAATTTTAAGAGATTTTATATTAATAAGCATTTTTTAAACACTGATCCCAATCTATGGTGTGAAAATAAACCTTATTTGAAAGCAAGAAATCAGTGAATGGTTTTAAAGTTGTCAATGACACAGCTGAAAGGGGAAGAAAATTAACCAGAGATTTCAATTCCTGTTTAACAAAAAACGAAAAATAAAAACAGTATATGCTAAAAGTTGTATGTGAATGTAGAAAAACTTTTCCAGATTCTTCAAAAGCCACCTTATCTAAGCCATTTACCACCTTAATCCTTTCTGGCGCAGAGGTCCCATGTCGAGACTACCTAATTTTAATTCCAAACTTAAATGTTTGTAAATTTAGGTGTTTCATTATTTTACGAACAGAACTTTTCTGTACTGGAAAGGGTTAATGTGACAATTGTAAGGGATAATTTTCTTTATTATGCTTCCTTTCTTGTAACACAACTTTAATAATAAAATGCATTTGAGCATATTTGTTCTAATTTTTATACTTTCTTTGCACCCCCCCCCTTTTTTTTTAAATTTTTTCAGTTTAAAATTCGATTTTATTTTTCATTTTCTTTGGAATTTTTTAAAATTTAGTACTTTATCATGTACAAAATGACAAACAAAAGGGGGAAAGCAGATGAAATGGAATGTTACAATGTTTTTTTCACATTTTCATAAAAATCAATTTTTAGGATTTGGGTGAAGTCTGGTCCTGAAAAATGCTCATATGTCTAAATTTATACATTTTTAGAAATAAAATGTTGTGTGGTTCTTCAAAACGAAGCTTTTTTATATAAAATGAGACCTGAATTATGTTTCTAGGTTTAATTGTATTTATTTTATGAAGGAAAAACAGCATTTTTTTGCGAAAAATCACGTTTTTTTTCAAACTTTAACCTCAATGAGGCACTGGTTAATATTATCCAAATGAGCTAAAACTTTGCCATTCTCATTTTCTAGTCTATTGGCAACTTTTCGGGGGGTTCCCCGTAAAAAATTCAAAAATTTATTTCTTGTGACCACCCTACTGTAGCCTCTCTGTTAAACACCACTTCTCTTTTCGTCCTCCATCAGAGCATATCTGTGCTTGTCGACATTCACCGGAGATGGTCCGAATATACAAGAATATAATCAAATATTCGGTCTTTCACCAACGTTTTGGGTATGTGTTGACATTCACCTGTGAAAGTCGACATTCTCCAATTTCGGTATTTCACAGTAACATATACATAATACATTTCATAAAAAGTATATCCATTTAATTATAACTACTGATTTCCTCAAATGGTTACTGTAAGTATCACACTTTTCATCCCGTTATTATACTTAAGTGAATTCTAATTAGGATGCTCAAAAAGTGACAAATTGGTAAAAAAAAAAAAAAAAAAAAAAGTATAAGTGTTTTTGAAATCGAATACGGAGTTAGAATTTTAAAGATTGTGGAACTGTAGTGAATATTTAAAATTTGTGGCACTGTACAATTTAAAAAAAAAATCAAAATCCCTGCCGGCCCGGCCTACAGGCAGAGGTAGATCTCGAAGTCAAATATACTAATTTCACAAACAAAAACTAAATCATGGTTAGAGATAAATCCACTTTAACAATTTTATCTGGCCGCTTTTGACGGGTTTTTATTTCATTTTTATATAATAGCTGGTTTTATCAGAATCATGTTAGGGCGGTATTTAAAAAAAATACTTTTTCATGCTCAACAACTCGAAATTTTCTGGCATAATTCCAGATTCATTTTTAATTTTAAAAAATATGAAAATTGCTGACGGGATTTTTGAAGAGATTTATAAGCGACCAGTGTTTTTATTTTTTGTTCAATTAATTAAAACTTGATATATAAACAATTATTTTCTCAGAAGGACAGTATTTTTCGTTTCTAACACAATCGCTTCGGAAAATTCCGTTCAAAATGCCCACTTTGACATCATTTTTTTTAAATATATTCTGCCTCTATCAAAAAATCGATCATTACGGTATATTATATAGTTTCTGAATAAACGAATGTACCAATTAAATGCGTTTGAGAGAAAAACGAATTTAAAAATGAGTCAGAAAATAAGCAGTTTTGATTTGAGTGCATCCTTAATACAATGATTTTTCCAACACAATCCGCTTCGGTAAATTCGGTTCAAAATGCCCTTTTTAACAGCATTGTTTTAAATACATTCTGCCTCTATCATAAATCGACCATTACGGTACATTATATAGTTTTTAAGTAAGAAAACGTACCAAATTAGAAGACTTTGAAAGCAAAAATGAATTGTAAAATGAGTCAGAAAATAAGCAGTTTGGATTTGAATACACCCTTACTAAGATGATTTTTTTCTTCAACCGCTATGCATTTTTTAATTGTTTTTGCTGTAAGAATTGGTTCTATCCAAAACTTGTCTATATAGATGTTGTAGACAATATTAAGAAGATATATGATAAATTCATGGGGATTTTATATCTTTTGAATTGACGGAGTTATGGATTTTTTTCTTCTTCAAACACCCTTTTTGTTTTCGTTTTTAATTTTCTTTGCGATACAAAATGGTCCTATCAAAATCTTGTGAATATAAAAGTTGTAGATAATATTAAGGAGATTTATAATAAAATTAATTTGAATTGATATCTTGAGAATTGACGAAGTTATGAATTTGTTTCTCCCAAAAACCCTATTTTTTGGGCCCCTTGAGCCCATTTTTAACTTTATCAAAAATCTGTGATACATAAATGTTTGGCCCTATTTTTAGAAGTAATAAAAACTTTAAACTGATTTGATATGTAAAAAAATTAAGAAGTTATGGGGGGGGGGTTCGGTTTTCACAAAACCCCTCCCTATTTCCATCCCCTTGGTCCGATTTTGCCCATTAACGAACTTGACCGAGATTTTATGCCCTTTGACTTTATGTATCAGTTTGGAAGAGATTGGTGCAGAATTACGAAAGTTATCGTGTCCAGAAGAAAGTAATATATATATATATATATATATATATATATATATATATATATATAGATAGATAGATAGATAGATAGATAGATAGATAGATAGATAGATAGATAATGTTTTTTACTGAGGGTGGTTTTGTGTTCTAGGGGTTTTGATCGGTGTAGATCTGCAAAAAATTTTCAGAAATTCCAACATAGGAACGATCCCAATAGGTAGTATTTCATACGAAATCTACCTAAAATTCTAGGTGATTTATTGGAATTGGTTGAAAATACTATAACTAACAGACGCCACAAAAAACATGTCAATAAACAATAATCAACAAAAGAAGTTGTTATTACATAATAACTTATGGCATGCAGAGTAACACACGTAATGATATGTTGCAAATAAATGTTCTAGGATAATTTGCAATTTTCGGCGTGATTTCCCGAAATAGACGAATAATAAAAAAGGTGAACATAAAAAAATATATTGCAAATATTATGATAGAAAATAGTAATGTATTTTGACATATACAATATACACCTAATATAGAATAACAGCAGATTTATTAGATAAAAATATTGAATTTTTAGTTTATTCCAGGCTTAGTGAATAAATAACCTACACTTTTTTTTTCAATTAGTCATTTAAGAAGTACTGCTTCGTATTTATGACAAATTTTAAATATTGAGCGATTAATAGAATATAATTTTATCTGAATTATGTGGGAGTTATTAAAGCTTTATAATTTTAAATCCAACTGTTGTGATACAACTATAATATATAACAATCTAAACTTAATTTTATGATACATTTCGCGTAAATCCTCGGTTTCCTAAAAAAATAATTTATTATTTTGCATTTATTTGGAAATTATTATTGAATTACTTAACGAAATTCAAAGTTATTTTAATGAGAATTGGCAAAAATGGTATAAAAATGATGAGTATAACTTAATTCCACCAAAACATAATATAAAAAAAAATAATCATTAATTCTTCTTAACAATAGCTACTTTTTTATTACAGGCAAAGATTTCACAGATAATAGTTAAATCGCAATTTTACAATAGCAGAATTTGCATAAGAAAGATGCTTTGTTTAAGTTATAAAATGCATCTTTAAAATAATTCTGTCATGAAATTAAGTAGGAAACATTTAAATATCTAATTAAATTTTAACATTTAGGAAAAAATATATAAATGAAATCTTTCTTCCGGAAAATTGTCTTATTCAACATGCTAAAGAAATGGTAAAAAAAATGGCTTATAATTAATTGAACTTTTTTGTTCTTTCATTTTATTTTTAAAACTACAGTTATTTTGATGAAATTAATTAGATTTTAATTTGAAAAGATGCTATAGTTGATTTTTATTAATAAAGTTACAGTAATGTATTCACAGTATTTTTCCAGTTATTCAAAATTAAGAATATTTAGCAATTCAATTAGTTAAAATAAATTTATGTTCTCTGAATGTATATAAAAAAAGAGAAATAAGTTCAGGAGTTTCAAGTTTTTCTTTAAAGAAGTAAATATTCTCTAAAATTTCTATAATTTCAAAAATAGTTCAAAACTATGTTCGAGTTCCGCATTTTACATTTTTGCAGCCGTACAATAAAAAAAGTAAACACCCCTTACTAACTCTGCAAAGAATTATCGTAGAAGAAAGTTACTGGTACCACACGAGTGGTAAGTCTACTTTTAAATGATGTATATAAAATTTGCTTAGGGGCCCATCCACATATTAAGACGAACCATAACTTTGTTTTTTTTTAATAGCAGTACACAGTTCTGATAGCATAAATGAACTCTACACCCTTCAATTAGCCTAAAAACATACTTTTATGCAATTCGTACCGCAAGTTTCCGAGAAATTAATTATTTTAAAACAAGTGTATTTTAGGGGCTGTATCCAAATTGATTTTCGGTACTGGAGGTCAATTCCATCGTAACTGACGTAACATTGATGATCAATTATTGTTTTCTAAACTGTGTAGAAAATTTACTAATAAGGCTAGAACAAATTTTTATAATTTAAAATATTTCTTATTAAGGTCTCAATACCAAAGAACTTGAAATTTTTTTCAATCTCTATTTAAGTCCTTAAAATTACATTTCAAAATTTTGTAACTGAGGTAACATAAAACAGACAAGCGTATTTTCTCCCTTTATTGAAGTGTAAAAATTATCAAAACTATCCAATTAATATATATATATATATTATGTTCTTAACATCACTAAGAAATGACAAATTAGAATTATAACTTTTTAAATTATATTAAATTTAAATTTAAATATATTAAATTTTTGAACAATGAAAAATGTAAAAAATGGCATTTACGCATGTAACTGACGTAACTTCCATGTGTAACTGACGTAACACTATCGTTTTGCAAAGACAATACTAGGCACTTAATTTAGTTTGTTAACAGTAATTTAAATAACGTCTTCTGGAAACTTAAATGTACCCCTGGAATTAATTGGCACTGGAAGTTTTTTCTTAATGTCATCACTGTTGTACCATCTACAGTCTGGACGAGATGGCCAATGCCAGCCACGGTGGCAAGGATTCATCACATTTATTTTAAGTTCACACATTTGAATTTCTTCTACAATACCTGGGCATTGTTTAGTATCATAATTCACAAGCAGATAATCTCCAAATTTCAATTGATTAATATTTTTATTCTGGGAATTATGTTCTTTATTAGCTTCCTTTGGATAAATTTCTACTTTCTTAAAATCAAAATCAAAACGCTTTGAAAAGGGACTAACAATAGAAGTTTCGACTTCATGATAACTGACGGGTCTCACATAACGAATTATATAAGTATTAGGAATTTATTTAGGAGGATATAAACTAAATACTTTTTCGAAATTTTCTTTTGTTTTTTTAACTTTCTCTTTTGAAATGTAAATAAAATTTATGTTAGGACAATTGTTAGGAAATGAGTGTTCATAATGGCACGATTCTGAAATGGTTGTCTCCAAACTGCTCTCTTGACTGTGCCTCCGATACCGTCAATAGGACCTTTCCCATTAGCTGTACCAAAGAAACTCCAATCAGCAAATTTAAGGGATGAATGGATCTCATGTGGTTTCAAAATTGAAGAAAGAATATATCTATTCTTAAACTGACTTCCAGCTCCATGAGAAAATAAAATTTATTTTTTCAAAAGGTCCATTTGTACTCATATTATGATTTAAGATTGCTGAGTTAAAGCAGAGAACTAACTGTACATTTGTCATGTGCCAACTCGTCACTGATAACTACCTAAGAAACATTAAGATTTTTGCGGTAGACTATTGCTGTGAAAAGAGTAACACCTTCTGAAATCCAATGAGCTGACATGATTTCATTTGCTGCCGAACATTAAAATTTTCAGAAAAATCTTCATGGAGAATAGCTTCATCTTCTGAAAGATTCTATTTCAAAAATTTGATTTCTTGAAGTTGAGTTTTTGCAACAAAACAGTGTCTCCTTAACATTGGCAACAGATTTAAAACTTCTTGTTTTGCATTTGAAAGTGTGGTTTCAGTTAAAACCTTTTCATTATCAGTATTCCATTGGTAAAAGGATACTGAAATTTCTGCGTCTGATGTTGAAATTAGATCATCAAGAAAATTACTGATATCACCGCACGCTTCAGACACCCCAAATAAGCATTTTTTTTCGATTTACATACTGATTTGACAACTAATGCACTAGTGTCAACTGGCAGGTTCTGCACGACTTTACTCATACCAGTTATTAATAGATCTCCATTTTCGTGATAACGGCAACAACATACGGATTGATCTTTCTCAGAACTAGGTGTTACTGATAGTGGTCGAAGCGCAGCAAATTTAGATTTTCCGACTTTTATGGGCGAATTCTCTTCTTTAATGAGCTGATATGCTTCTATAACTGTCATTATAAATACCCTCTTTTGCTTTCGTTCAAATCCATTCTCATTTTTTACTTTTTTGAAATCTTTTTTCCCAAGTAATTGTCTTTGATATTAAGTCACTATTATAGTGAGATGTTATTACTTCAATAGTGTCTTCTGATAAAGCACCATATTCCTCCTTATTAGGTTTTGATGAGTTTGAAAGGCTAATGCCAAACTTTTCAGCAAGTTTTAGAACTACAGCTTATTTTTTTCTAGGACTACTAGGAAGTGATTTATTTACTCTTGTCATTATTCGGCCAAATGACTGCACATTGGAGAAAACCTCAGTAGTTGTACCTTGAGAGTGTTCAGTTTGCGCTTTTCTTTTTTCCCTCATTTTCTCCATTCTTATCATGGAGTCTATAGTATCCGCTTTTTTCTTACGAATGCTAAAATTCCCTCTTCTCTTAATTTGTTGGGAAGCGTTCCTCTGCAGTATTTTTATTTTCTTTTGCACAGTCATTCTTTGTGCATATTGTCTCATTCTTTCAGCAGCACATTTGGCTGGAGCCATTATCTGATTTCTAAAAAGAAAAAAAATTATAAATATATATAAACATTACTGTGATGATTTATATTAAATGCTTAATGATTTTGTATTATATAAATGTACTATAATTTAAAAATAAAACATACATCATAGATTTTCAGCAGGGGTCAAGGGAAGCGTGTGGAGTGAAGAACGTTACCTCTTAAAAAATATTTCCTGTGCAATTTAATATCTAACTTGTGTATTAGTGGTGAACTAAAACATTTGTTGTCAAGGTTAAAATTCCGTAAATGTGAAAGAAACAACTTTTATTAAACTAAGAAAACAGTTGCTTAAAATCTGTAAATTAAACAGTTAGTAAAGTTACTGTGAACACACATTCGCTGTCGCTCTGTCTTCATACACAAACAACAGAGCTTAAATGCAATGCTTATAACCATTACCATTTACCGGCGAAATAAAAAACTGCATTGTCGTGTCAAGATCTTGCTTCCTGGAAATTCTCCGTATGCAGCACAACACAATCCTTGAAAGTTCGCATCGATGCCCACTATATCGAAGGAGATTTCGAATATTTGGCAAAGTGCACTTATATTTGGAAGTAGTCTTAATTTTTCCATTCTCCAGCTTTGTCCATAGAGCTACAATCAGATCGCCTTTTGCAACAAGTCACCACAGATATAAATTTATTTTCACCTGAATATTCATATGTATAAGCAAAAAAGAATACGTGTAACTGACGTAACCAATGCTTTGTTATGTCAGTTACATTTTTATGGTTACGTCAGTTAAACATTTTAGACAGTCTTTTTAAAAAATGAAATTAAGAATTTACACATCGTTTAAAAGGATTTTGAATGCTTCAGAAGGTTTATGGATTAAAAATTTTCTTAAAATAAAATATTCTGAGTATGCCTAACGTTTCACTAAAATTCGTAACTGACGTAACAAGAAAAATTCTCTTTTAAAAGGCAATTTATTCCAAGAAATAATTTTATAAAGTTACAAGAAATATTTGAAATAATCTTGTACCTATTTATTTTCTTGCAAAAGAAAAAAATATCATCTTATTTTTGTGTTGGAGTTGCATCCCGCACCTGCAAACCTGTACACTTTTTCTACTTGTATTGCCAGACAACTTGTTATAATCTACACGGTGTATAAAGGGCAGCACTTTGGGTATTATCAGGATTTTTTTTATAGAATATAAAAATATAAGTTTCAAGCTTTCTAATTATACACTTAAGTTAAATGTATTGTTAATTTCATTTTTTCCCTAAAATGATACTTTTCTGTAGGATTTCCCTGGATTGTTGGCTGAGAGAGCCCCCTTCTTGATCAAGGCTTCTTTAGCCACACTCAAGCGGTCATTGAAGACCGCTAGATTACATGATAGCATAAGAAATTTCAAAATATCTAGAAACTTCTATCATAGATTGCTCCTTAAACCATCATTATGCCGCTTGTTAAGCATAATTTGTAAACTACTTCGAATAAAAATGTGAAACTGTGGATTTTCATAAAGCAGGACATAATAAATCTAAATCCATCAAAAAAAATGTACGTTGCAATTCATAATTTTTTCGAATATTGATTTCATAATTCACATCATAAAATTATAAAAATTGTAAATTCAACGTATTTATGTTTGGGTATTTTAGTATTATTGATACACAAAAAATTAACACATTAGGAGTATAATTTCAGGAGATAGTAATAAAAATATGAAAATGTAATTTAACATTAGAAGACTAAATTTTGAATCTTAATAATTCGAAAACTTATCATTCAAATGACTTGAAATATGGTGTCTAGGCATAGTTTGAACCGAAGATTAGAAATAATTTGTTAAAATTGGGTATTGCCATTGAAAAAAAATGAAGTTTGTGTTCGTTTTAATATGTAGATGGCCCCGTAAATAAGTTTTAAATACATTATTTAAAAGTAGACTTTATTTCCAATCTTTCGGTACCAGTAACTTTCTTCTACTGTAATTTGTTGAGGATTTAGGGGGGGGGGGATATTTACTTTTTTGTTTCCACGACTGTACGTCCATATAGGATGATGAATTACCAAAACATGCAAATTATTAATAAGTATTTATCAATTTTAGCCAATGTCAATAATTTAAAGTTTAATTTTGGGATTAATAAGGTTCATATACAAACTATACATTAAGTTTACAATATTATACTCTGGTACTTGGTTTCCAAAAGTGTGGTATATTAATCTTTCTGGGTATGTGAAATTCATCTAGGGGAGGTGGTAAGTGCTGTGTCTCCATTAAAAAAAACCATATGATGCAAGCCTGCTAAATGAGCCAATAAAAAGATTTTTGATCTTATTGCCTATTTTATAAACAAAAGTCTAAAAACACTAAATTTTGATAATAAGTTACGACACTACTTCAACAAAATAACACTAAATGCGTAAGAAAAATGAAAGGTATAAAAAATGAAACCGTGCCATTAAAAATTTGCCAACTGTGAAACTTAAACATAGAATAGAAGTTATGTTTACTTGCAATCATTCGTTATTTTTTTTCCGTTTTTCAGTTTTAAAACGTTTATGTTCTATAAATTCCAATGCAGTTTTATGTGCTTTCGTAATTATGTAAATACGTAGCACTCGTTCGGTCTGTCTATCTGCCCCTCTGTCTGTCCGTCCGTCCGTCCGCATAGAGCAGAGCAAAAACTACCCAACCGAATGGTCTGAAATTTTAAATATATAATTGTTGTAAAATTGTGTCGAGTCATTCCAAATTTTATGTAAAATCGGATGTATAGTTTAATTACAGGGGCAGTCAAAAGTTTTCCGTTACATAACGGCCAATGGAAAAAAATATTTCAAGTGCATTTTAATTATGTTACAGCCTTTCGAACAGTATAAAATTGATATGCACATATGAAGTGCACTAAAATATACATTCAGTACAATATGCGATGCAAACAATATTTATAAAGCTAGTTATAGCACGTACACACCTCATTTGCCACGTTTGACGTGCAATTTCCAAATTGTTTAGACATGATTTCATTTTCAATCGTGACAGAATGGCTTATTTCCGTCAGAGCCTTTCATGATTTTCGTATAAACCTTTCCGTTGCGAATCTCCGTTGAATAATTGTCCTGTTTCAATTTATTTAGGATCTAAAAATGATATAGTTGGCTGTCTGTTTGTTTTCGTGTCATTCTTCGGCATTACACTTCGTAAAAATTCACCAATTGTCATAAAATATTAATTGTATGTTCTTAACGTACACAGCAGTGCTTAATGTTTTTTAAATAGTTGTTGTGTAATGTATAATGTTTTAAAGGCACACTTAAAACTTTTAACGTATCATTTTCTAATGTGCGTCAAAATAAGGGGTATTAAGAAAATGAGATTTAAAATGAACGTGGCTTACAGTCGCTAGTACATTAAGTCGGATAACCCTATTTCACAATACTCAACCCGAATAGAGGTTTAAGATGAATTTGAATGAACATATTTTTTTTCGTTGTGGGTTACATTAATTCCAATTGTATCGAGTTTGAGATGGGTTTTGAAATAACATATAAGATAGACTAGGTAATTGGCATATAATTATAGAGTACTGTTTCTTAATTGCATTAAAATATGGATTAGTGCTTTAATTTATAAGGCTAAAGGGAATCACGTTTCGGGTTGACATCAAACAAAGTTTTCGGGTTCATGTTCCTGTAACTCGAACCAGAAGTAACATTACAGGTTTTCCAAAATAAAGATTTGATTCATACTTTTGTGGATAGCAATAACACGTTTGCCACAAAATCATTAAGGTTCCGAAGACTTCATTAAACTCGGTTTCATATTTTGTAAAAAATTATTTCTAAAATTTATAGTACGTTTGGCTAATATACATGAAAATTTATTCTAGCACTAATTAATTAAAATAAGATGTACAGTCGTGGAAAAAAAAATAAACACCCCTACTATCTCCTCAACAAATTATCGTAGAAGAAACATACTGGTACCGAACGATTGGAAATAATCTACTTTTAAATGATGCATATAAAATTTGCTTAGGGGGCCATCTACATATTAAAACGAACCTTAATTTTGTTTTTTTCAATAGCAAAACACAATTCTGACAGCATAAATGAACTCTACACCCTTCAATTAGCCTAAAAACAAATTTTTATGCAATTCGTACCACTAGTTTCCGAGAAATTAATTATTTAAAAACGAGCGTATTTTATGGGCTGTATCCAAATTGAAGTTTGGTACTCGATTATTAATCGAGAGAGCCCCCTTATTGATCAAGGCACCTTAAGCGACACTCAAGAAGTCATTCAAGTTAGATTACAGGACAGCATAAGCAATTTCAAAATATTTAGTCACTTCTATCATAGACGACCCTTAAACCATCATTTTGCCGTTTTTTAAGCATAATTTGAAAACTACTTGGAAGGAAAATGTGAAATTTTGGATTTCCATAAAGCAGGATTTAATAAATCCAAATCCATCAAAAAAATGTAGGTTGCAATTCATACTTTTTTTGAATATTAATTTCATAATTCATAATTCATGTCATAAAATTATAAAAATTGCAAATGCAACGTATTTATGTTTGGGTATATTAGTATTAATGCTACACAAAACATTAGCACATTAGGAGCATAATTTCAGGAGATATAAATAAAAATATGAAAATCTTTGAACTGAATAAGGTACTTGAATTTATTGAAGGTAATTGAAGGATTGTCATAGTTTGAACTGAAGATTTGAAATATCTCGTTAAATTTGGGTATTGCTACTGAAAAAAATGAAGTTTGGATTCGTTTTAATATGTAGATGGCCCCCTAAGCAAATTTTATATCCATCATTTAAAAGTAGACTTTATTTCCAATCGTCCGGTACCAGTAACTTTCGTCTACGATAATTTGTTGAGGAGTTAGTAGGGGTGTTTACTTTTTTTCCCACGACTGTAGCTATAATATAGTATGGTGCATTTAATATCGTGTGTTCACCTGTAAAATCTCAACAATGATAAGCAATTTTACTTCATGGACACTTATAAAATTCTTAATAAATATATCCAATTGATATATAACTACCGCGTCATACCATTAAATACAAATATTTTATAACATGCTACGTTTTTTCCATTTTATGTTACTTGTTCCATGAGTTTCGAAAAAAAAAATGCAGTTAAAAGAAAAAGGAATGCCAGTATGTAGAATAGCAATTTAATAACGTCCTCAATGCAAAATCTAAAATCTAAAATCTTAATTTAATTACAAAAATATAAGGAGAGTGTGCGAACTGGAAAATGATACAGGAAGACAGCGTCACATTTTAGCAAGCGATTTTAATGTGGATGATTTGATTAAATTTATATCAATGTTAGCTGCTTCACATTAGCTATCACAACTGTTGTCGGTTTTTCAAAAGTGGCCATTTTTTGCTGTAGTTATTTGAGTTGAAGATGATTATTGTGACATTATATTTATAAGAAATGCATTAAATGCTCAATTTCATTTGTTGTAAAATGATATTAAACAATAAATTTATAATGCTCCTTCTGCTAAAATATTTTTAAAATGTAATAATTTAGTTTATAAGCTGAATACTATAATGTAAATACTATAGTGTGATGTTACCAAAAATTAGATTGAACTTTACACAAGTTTTTCTTTTTTTTTTTTTTCATTACGATTATCAAACATCTTATCACATTAAAATTTTTTCTAAGCATCTAATCGAAATTGAATTCTAAATGAGAAGAATTTTTTTTTTATTAGAAAGTTTCATAATTTATATGACATTAACATAAACAACATAATACTCTATTCACATCACAAAACAGAACAACTCGTGTATTGTCATATATAAAGATAAAAAAATAACAATAATTATAGATTTAGAAAACTGCCTTTAAAAACACTAAAATTACATAATACATCAAAAATATGCTTTTTATTTAAATAAAATGCTAATTATTTCGCTTTACTATTTCTTAACGATTAATAAATAATATTATCATGCGAAAATTACTCTTGTTACTGTCAAAGTTCTGTTTCTTTCGATAAGAACATTTTCGCCGCCATCTGGAATATTTTGTCCATATAATATTAAAAAGGTATCACAAAACATTTTATGATCAATAATAATATCATGCTCATCATCTCATGGATAATGTCATGAAGATGATAGCAACGACGCGTGATATCGTTTTTCCATATATCCCTCATGCAGCACTTCTAAATATTGCAAAATTTAAATATTTTAATCATCACATTAAAAATAAATCTATTTTCAACTGAAATTTGTTTAAAATGTGTATGACTATTTAGACGAATTAGAAGTATGTTTTTTTTTAAGTATATCTAACTAATAAATTATTCTTGTTACAATAATGTAAAACAACGAAAGAGGAAATAGTAGAATTATACCACAATTGGCAATTGATTGTCCATCCTGCTTAGACTCTATTTAGACACTGTTTAGACTCCTGTTTAAATATAAAAATTCTCACTAATAGAAACATAGATTAAAATACTTTAGTGCACTGTTATTTATTTAAAGTATCACAAAATAAGCCGCTCATGTCTAAGTAGAAACAAAAAAAAAGGTTCCATCAACTCGTGTAAACAAACGCAGACGATATATGGCATTGCCAATTATACAAAACATAAATACGACCGAACAGATACTCTTTTCGATTATGTTCTTAATCGATTATCCTCCCATAATTGGATCCACTTCTAAACGTTGTGATTAACGCTATAGTGTCCTTTAAAGTTCCGTTAAAGGTTATTTTAAACGCTCTTGCATAAAATGACATTTTCTTAAATACAAAATTTGCCTATGGATTTGATTACCGTAGATTAACCGTAAGATACTTTACCATGGCGCTAAACAAAAATCTGAAACAGACACAAATATTTTTTATAGTTATCACATAAATATGTCTGCTTTTAAAATAAGAAAAAGAAAACTTGGGGAAAGAGAAATAAAAGAATGAAAGCCATTTAAAAAAAGCATCTTTTGTGCGTGTTCAACATTTATTGCTTTTTAGAGGCATTTTTAGATTACTCTCCAAACAATTTTATCCTATAGAACATAAAAGGGAATAAAAGAAACTTTATTCAGTCGATTAAGGCTTTAAAGAAATCGCCATTTCAATATGTCAACAAATATTTTCTAGATAAAGGAACTAAAGCAAAAGTTCATATAAAAATGTTAACATATTGATTGTATGATACTTTACAAAATCAGGGATTTTAAGACTGTTTAATGGACAGTAGATTTCCGTTACAACGAAAAATCCCGTTTCTTCGAAATTTGACAAACTGCATAACCTCAAAGTATTAAAAATTTTCATTTAACGAAGTACATTTTTTTAGGAATTCCGATACGACAAAAAATCTTCGACCTCTTTTTTTTTTCAATTGCTTGACAGAAATGAAATTTACTTCGTATAGAATGTCGAAGACAAAAACATATCATTGTTGTTTTGGGGACAGGTGCTATTTCAGATTTTTCTCCCCTTTCTATTTTTTTTTCTTTTGGCTACTTCTTTTCCGAAATTTCTTTTCTATAATTAGTCCGTACGCTTCAAAATCATCACGTGACAGGCAGCAGGTGGTCTTCATTGTGAAAGGGGTGTTTGTGCTTATTGTGGGATATCTCTATCGCCAGTACCTGTTGCAGTGCCTTTCTTGCTTCGTTCGTTTATAAAATAGCTTGTGTGAAACGAAAACAATTTTCGTCGGTAGAAAAGAAAGCCGTAATTTCTGAGATTGATAAAGGATTGCGGAAAACTGATGTGGCCTAAAAATATGGAATAATACCATCGACTTTATCTACATTTCTAAAAGATAAAGAAAACATTGAGAGACAATTCAAAAAGGCAAGCATTGGTTCCCATAGAAAACAAATGCGACAGTCCTAATTTCAAGATATCGATAAAGCCGCTTTCAAATGGTTCGAAGATGTTCGTTAACACAACGTATAAGTACACAATGAATAAGTGGTCCTCTGATAAGGCGGAAAACTCAAGAGCTCGAAGCAATCCCTGATATAGAAATTTTCCAAGTCATTGTCGGATGGCTCAATCGCTATGGAATTGTAATGGAATCAATTTGCGGCGAAAAATTGATGTAGCTACAAAGACTGTAAATAAAATGGATAGCTGGAGAAGTAGCTGCCCCTATAAAGACATACCGCTTCGATGATATGTATAATGCTGACGAAGCTGAGATATTTTATCAATTTGAACCTAGAAAAAAAAATAACATTTAAAGGCGACAAAGGTATTAGAGGAAAAATTTCAAAGCAAAGAATTACAGCACTCTTTAGTTGTAACAAATCTGGAGCTTAGAAGAGAAACATATTAGTTGTTGGTCACTCTGACAAATCCCGTTGCTTTAAGAACTTTCATTCATTGTGTTGCGATTATAAATTCAGTAAGATGGCGTGAATGACACAAGATATCTTTAATGTTTGGCTACTGCATCTCCATCTATCTCTTTCCTCCGTGAATAATAGTTAATTTTATTTTACCCAAGAGCTTTTTATTCCAGCATCTTTGTTATCGACAAATGAGGTCTAATTCACCTGCTATGCGTACTTACTCGAAACTTTTCATCTTTTTATATTAAGAAATACTCGAGAGTTTTCTTTTTATTTCCAATATGCCGCCATATTAATTTTTCTATTCTTAATTTTTTTTCATTTTCCTGTTTCACGTCAAAATATTTCAGTAGAAAATTGTTTAAGAGAAAATATTATTCCGGGTTTTGATTTTCTTGGCAACAATTAAAGAAATATTGGTAAATGTTATGGAAAAAAGTCACATTATTCTCTATGAAAATAATGAACTTTTGTATTTTTAAGCAAAATATTTGGATAAAATAAATAAAATATTGCCTATTTTTATATCTGGGCTAAAATCCATATATATGCAAAGATACAAATGCATTAATTCATCCGTTTTGACGTTGGCTTTACTCAAACATTATACACGCAATTATACTAATATTATTAGGACCAAATATGTTGCTAGGCAACAGATAAAAGAAAAGGGAAAAAAATCAAATATGTATTATGTCAAATTGATAAAACAAAATGCTTTATATTTTTGATAACATGCATAAAATTCCCTCCAAAATTATAAACCTATTTAAAAAAATCTCTCAAATATATTGACAAAATTTCAAATTAATTGGAATAATTTAATAATCTTATTTAAAAATTTCAGCATCCAAAATTTACCATTTAAATCCATTTTTCATATGAGCCATTTATTTCAACAAATGAAAATCTGAAAATCGTCTGACTTGCCATAGAAATGCATTATAGAGCAAAATAAAATGTTCTATATTTCCCGAACGAATGAACCAAATTTAATCCAAAACTATACAGCTAAGTCTGAGTAACTCATCAACATGCCCAGTGAATTTCAAGCCGATCGGATGCTTTTTGCGGCAGTTATCGCGGAACAGACATGCTAATAGACTGACTAACAGACAAACAGACTAACAGAAACGAAAACTTTTCGTGTCTCCTCAGTAAGCCTTCACTGACGTTTCAGCAACTAGTAAATCTGCAGATCAGGAGCCTCAACGTCATCTTTGCAAGTCATTGTTTTTTAACACTCATTGCATAATATTCAACTTCCTATAAATCGCTTTTTAAAGTTTTCAAATTACATAAATATTTATGAGCATACAAGATACTTCGTAAAGTTTCAGAAATTAAAAGTGTTAAACAAGTGGTTGTACATTGATGTTCTGAAATTCTGATGAGTTACTTATTCTGGTAACTTTTTAAATCAAAAATTGCATTTCTTCAGGGGGGGCTCTGCCCCCCTGAACACCCCCCCCCGTAGTCTATTTAAATTTACATTCGTAATTTTTTATTGATTGTGCGGATGGTTATAGTATATCTTAGATTTTTTTACGCTGTGATTTATAAGGATAAGCATAAGTTTTTTTATAAATTAATAAAATTTAAATTTAAAATAAAATATTCATGTTAACCGTACACAGACAATAAATCTTGAAGTGACGCCAAAAATGTAACCCTAAAATCGCTACATTCGGCACAAAAAAAAAAAAACAAAAAAAAAAACAAAAAAAAAAAACAAAAAAAAAAAACGGATGAAGTCAAAGAATTTGGTCCCTGTTCCACGTGCTTGTTTTGTTTGGGCCGAATGAGGGCATTTAAATCTGAGCGATAACGCACATCGTATTGCAAACTGTTTTTACGGCATACTGCATCTCCATCTATCTCTTTCCTCCGTGAATAATAGTTAATTTTATTTTACCCAAGATCTTTTTATTCCAGCATCTTTGTTTTCGATAAATGACGTCTAATTCACCTGCTATGCATACTTACTCAAAACTTTTCATCTTGTTATATTAAGAAATACTCGAGAGTTTTCTTTTTATTTTTAATATGCCGCCATATTAATTTTTCTATTCTTAATTTTATTTTTCATTTTCCTGTTTCACGACAAAACATTTCAATTGAAAATTGTTTAAAAGAAAATATTATTCCGGGTTTTGATTTTCTTGGCAACAATTAAAGAAATATTGGTAAATGTTATGGGAAAATGTTACGTTATTCTCTATGAAAATAATGAACTTTTGTATTTTTAAGCAAAATATTTCAATAAAATAAATGAAATATTGCCTATTTTTATTTCTGGGCTAAAATCCTTCTATATGCAAAGATACAAATGCATTAATTCATCTGTTTTGACGTTGGCTTTACTCAAGCATTATACACGCAATTATACTAATGTTATTAGGACCAAATACGTTGCTAAGCAACAGAGAAAGAAAAGGAAAAAAATGAAATATGCATTATGTCAATTTGATAAAACAAAATCCTTTATATTATTGGAAAACATGCATAAAATACCCCCCAATATTATAAACCTAATTAAAAAAATCTCGCAAATATATTGACATAATTTATTGGAATAATTTAATAATGTTATTTAAAAATTTCAGCATCAAAAATTTACCATTTAAATCCATTTTTCATATGAGCCATCTCTTTCAACAAATGAAAATATGAAAATCGTCTGACTTGCCATTGAAAAGCATTATAGAGCAAAATAAAATGTTCCATATTTCCCGAACGAATGAACCAAATTTAACCAAAAACTATACAGCTAAGTCCGGGTACCTCATCAACATGCCCAGTGAATTTCAAGCCGATCGGATGCTTTTTGCGGCAGTTATCGCGGAACAGACAGACAGACTAACAGACAGACAGACTAACAGAAACCAAAACTTTTCGTGTCTCCACAGTAAGCCTTCACTGACCTTTCGGCAATTTGTTTAAGAGTTATTTTTATTGAAAAATACACAATTAACTAGTAAATCTGCAGATCAAGAGCCTCAACGTCATCTCTGCAACTCATTGTTTTTATCAAACTTTGCGTAATATTAATCTTTCTACAAAAACAAAATTTAAACTATTTAAATTACACAAACATTTATAAAAGGAAAAAAATATTTCGATGGTTTCAGACATTAAAAGCGTTAAATTAAACACGTTGTTATCTAAGGATATTCTGAAATTCTCACGAGCTACTTATTCTAGTAATTTTTATATAATAAAGCAAATTTCTTCAGGGGGGCTCTGCCCCGCTGAACCCCCCCGTTGTGTAATTTATTTTGCATTTGTAATTTTCTACTGATTGAGTTAATGATTACCCTATATCTTAGATTTCTTTTTACACAGCGATTTATAAGGATAAGCAATAATTCGGTCAAGCATTTTACGTTATCCTAATATCCATACAGCAGTATTTACTTGCCTGCTAACCACAAATACCTGTATCTAATGGATAAAAAACTTTTGGAAATGTAAACTGAAACATCTAATTTAGAAATCTAATACCTTTATAAATTTTGTTTATAAAAAAATAATTTTGATTACCATTCTGCAATATTTATATCTAAGATCTAATCTAAATATCAAAAAATGTACTCGATAGCATTAACTTACTAAAATCACCCTAAAGTAGGGGGGCTTCTAAACCTAACAGTTAATAATTCATCATCGTTAAATAGATAAACATGATTTGGCGCATTTAAGTATTTTTGTGATTTTCTTTTAATAGTATCTACATTTAATTTAAAATCGTGATGTTACAAATACCGTTGAAATTTGACGCAAACCTATGTTCAGGTCAAATTACGAAAGGTTAACTAACATTTCATTTCCCTTAGCCGGACTTTCTGTTTCATTTTTCGTAATAAGGATTATTTTAATAATTTAATTTATTTTACACTCTACAAGCTGTTACACGGACGTTGTTCACGTAGCATTAAAATAGAGATAAATGCATTAAGTAAAACATTTCACTCCCCACCAGACATACTAAGTCTCAAGCTTTTTGCACATCACTATTATCTTAGAGAAAATGTTCTTTTAAATCGCGCAAATGTTTCAATTAAATAAAGTAACATTTTCTGTATTAAAATACTGGTATCCAGAACGCCGGAGGCTTGGCAGCTCTGCTCCTCTTAATAAAACATATATGATTAACCAACACTTTATCACATTTTATAGGAGACAATACGGAATTTCTTATTTGTATGGCCTTACATATATCTCAGTCATAAAAATGTAAAATTTTGTGCCAATTAATGCACGCAATTGCGAAAATGAAATCGCAAAGAATGAGAAAAGGAAGGCCAAGTAAAATCGTGTAAATCGAGGAATCTTTCTTCGTAGTGCTGGGAAAATACTGCTACAAAAACTATTTTAGGTGGTATTTGGTGTGAAATGTTTATATGTATTCATTCCTGGGTACAGATGTCATATTCGCCCCATATTGGCACGATTTTTTTCGGTTGCCAATTTGGCGAAAACATCAACAGCATAAACAACATAATCCGGGTTACCACATCAAGCAAAATAACTTTCGCGCAGGTTAAGTACCTCTTGCCTATATGATATTGGCGACAGAAAAAAATCGCGCCAATATGGGGCGAATATGACATCTGTCCTATATATCCTTTTTTTAATTTTTTATTTGCTTATTCCATTTTTCTTTTGCACGTGAAAATCTTACAAATTAAAATTAACTCTTTGGGAGAAATTGTTATTCATTTTTTTTTTGGCAACAATAAAGTTTATAAAATTTAACAGAATAATGTCAGTTTATTCTGTATGAAAATAACGAACTTTTTCATTTATAATCAAATAGTTGAATAAATAAATGAAAATATTATTCTATATAGTATATAAGGTACAGATGTCATATTCGCCCCATATTGGCGCGATTTTTTTCTGACGCGAATGTCATATACGCAACGGGTACTTAACTGGCGCCAAAGTATCGTTATTTTGCTTAATGTGGTAACCCGGATTATGTTGTTTATGCTGTTGATGTTTTCGCCAAAATGGCAAACGAAAAAAATCGCGCCAATATGGGGCGAATATGACATCTGTGCCGTATATAAATACTATTTTCATTTCTGCGTTTAAATAAATATCTATACAAAGGCATTCATTAATTCATTCCTTTTGCTTTGATTTGACTTCGAAAAACCATACATACTTTCACATTTATGATATTTTTAGATGAGATGCTGTTGCTACGCAACGGTTAAAAGAAAAAATAAAATATAAGTAAATTCATAAAATAAAATGTTTTATATTATTCGAACACACGTATAAAATTCTATCATAAGTTATACACCTAATTTAAAAGCTCTGACAAATGTTTTGACAAAATTGCAAACTAATAAGAATAATTTATTACTCTTATTTAAAAATTTCAGCATCCAAAATTTACCATTTAAATCTATTATTCACATGAGCGATTTCTTTCAACAAATGAAAATTTGAAAATCGTCTGACTTCCCATAGAAAAGCATTATATCACAAAATAAAATGTTCTGTATATTCCGAACGAATGAACCAAATTTAACCCAAAACTATACAGCTAAATCCGGGGAGCTCATCAACATGCCCAGGGAATTTCAAGCCGATCGGATGCTTTTTGCGGCAGTTATCGCGGAACAGACAGACAGACTAACGGAAACCAAAACTTTTCGTGTCTCCACAGTAAGCCTTCACTGACGTTTCGGCAAAAATATATATGTTTTTTTTTTTTGTTTACAAAATTTGGTAATGTTAGTAAATTTACGAAGTATTGCAAATCTTTTGAATCATAACACACGTAAGGTGTTTGCTAATGTATAGTTGAAATATATCGAATAGATTTCGTTATAGAAGATTTTTAATAAACGCAATTCTTTACTAAAATATGACTAAATACTGCCTAAATTTGAAAGTTTAATTAAAATTCCATTAAATATTTATATGAATTCATAGTTTCATTTCCTGTTTTGACTAAAAACACATGTGTTTGATAAGAATTTCATATTTTTCAAAAAAAGTGCCCCGGAGGTAGGCACATACTTTAATACATTTGGTACATTTTGTGTATCATGTATCTTTGTGCAGTGCTAGACTAATTTATTTTCCTTACTGTGTTATAGTATAATTTAGAATAACGAAGTGCAATTATTATGGCTTAGTATTTTTTATTAAAATATTATTTTTAAGAAAAGATTAATCTTCAACATTTTGAATATAGAGGTTCTAGTCTGTAAATTTTCATTGATAATTAATATACCTATGGCACATTTTGATTAGTATTATCGTATTTGTTTTGTATTTGGCATTATTCAAATTTTAGTGACATTATTTTCAGAATTGTTTGAACAGACTTAATATAATAATCAATATTCTTTTTCGTGTGTCTATATTTACAGTAATTTGAAATGTATTGCTATTATTAGAATCTTTAGTAATAGAATGTTGAATATAATTTCTCATCAGCTTGTATTTTTGTAAACATTTTTTCCAGTATCAAAAATTATATTTCCGTAAAACGCAAAGTTTGATTTTTATTATTGTAGAACCTTTACGATTTTTTTAAAATTAAATTTAAGTTAGTTAATAATGTATGATCGTGTTGTTTATTATAATATATTATATCTATTTTCAGCATCTGAGCAGCTCATCAATCTGTAAATGGATATACATTTAACGTGAACATAAAATCTTCTCGAGGGGGCGTGGGGTAAAATTCTGTATTAAATTTCCAGGTTAATTTGCATCTGTATTATAACTATTGCATCAGTGCAATTGGCAATGACAAATGACCTAGGATGCGAAATTACTTGCAATTTTAACTAAGGTTAATAAAATTTCACCCACAGCTGCTCTTTTTATACAAGATATCGCAATAGATTTAGATAGTTTTATAGATTTAGATAGCTAAATAGACAAGGCACCTTATGCTTACACCTGTATATAACTGCAACAGACAATGGCGGCTCGTAACTTGCTGTATTTGGAGGAGCTAAATGAGTACCTGCCATATTAATTATACTTTTAACACTATTATTTTAAATAATTTTTTTCCTATTTATTTGCAGAAAATTATGGAATTAAACAAAAAAAATATTTATTAAAAAAAATAATGGTATGAAAATAATAAAATTCCCAACCATACATATAATGTTCCCCCAAAAAGCCAATCACGAGCCACCACTCGCAACAGAAGCTTATCTAAATGTTTTTCAATCAATACTGGTTTATTAATCCTGTTCATCGATCATGTTTATTTATGTTGCTTATTGTATATGAGCAGTATAATTGTTTGCTCATTGTATGTATTTGTATGAATTCACTAGAAACGTTACAGTAAATTAATATTGAGTTTTGTTGTCATCTTCGGACTTGCCTTTCCCATCTAAGGATTTAATTTGTAAACTTTTATGTTAAATATAATGTTATATACTTAAGTAGATATATTGTATGTTTTTTCTGAATTATCTAAACTATTGTACAACTCATATACTTGCCCAGAGGAATTGGGTTGCAATGTAAGAATTCGCAAAACTTTGTAAAACACAGCAGGAAGTATTGGGGTAGATGTCTGATGTGCGTTATTGGTTGCAGTTAACATATTAGCAATTGGACAACCATCCATCTAATTAAACCTGTCTATTTATTATAATAACTTTCACATTAATCAACTGTGGAGTTTTGTTGAAGTATTCTGCATATGTTGGAAAGTGTTTAATTATTGCAAGAATTTCGATCTTGTTGTTATATAACTTTTAAAAAGACGTTTTGTTTTTATTTTCGGTATAGTTGGGGTATGGAGACATCATATTACTTTCATTTTAAACTCAATAAAGGAATAATTTTCTTTCATCTGTATTAGTACTATGTCAAACAATGTATACCATAAACATTCCTAACCTGCGTAGAGCAGAATGTAATGTTTGACTGCATATATCTTTGCTTCAAATTTAGCATAATTATGGTAGTTAACTATCAAAAACGACAGAAAATGTATTTATATAAAAAAAAGTTTATTTTAAAGCTCTAAATTCAATATTTTAAAGAGTGCTTAATATATCTTGCATTTTTAAAATCTACCAATATGTTAAATAATTATTAACATACCCTTTTACTATAAAATTGGAAAGCAATATTTTAAGTACCAGAAAATATATATGCAAAACAGGGGAAAACGGAAGAGTTACCACAATTTATAATGTCTAGATCATACTTGACTTGAAAGATTATTCTTTTTATTATAACATTTCTTCTGTCATATACTGTTTCATATTAATTATTACTTTAAGGAAATCCCGGTATACTAATTGGATAGGGATTTCATTATAGCATTTATTGAACGGAAAAAGTTCTTTTTAGTTCTGTTCTCTTCTAATGGTTTACATTAGCTTTAAAATGTAACCGAATATTGTTCCCGTTCAAATATTAAGTCATGCAGAAGAACAGAATTTAATGGGAAAACTGTCTACTTTGTTTAATTTATCTTTCTATTTCTTTAATTTCTCTGTCTTTAGATATTTTAAGAATAGTATTTATACAAATATCATCGCTGCTATATGCATGAAGAAAATAATCGAAAGAGAAATACGGCTTTATTCAGTATCAGTGACTTTATTACATTACATATTATATTATAATTTTCGTTTTACAACTTCTCAATGAAAACCAATGTTAAAATACATATATATATATATATATATATTATTTTAATGCTATTTAAACCAATTCCAAATCATTTAAACATTTTGCAAATGTTTATCAGTTATTGTATTACATCATATATTATTATTTCGTTTTTATATGTGAATAAAAATTAATGATCTTTGTAAATAGTAATATTTTTCAGATGAAATCATACCAAAATAGGACTTTGGACATGCTGTATTTAATGGTTTTTACTTTTGCATTATTTTGCAACTGAGAATTCGCTTTGTGTTAAGTTTGACTCTCAACTTTCCAAATTTATGAAGCAAAAGATCTTTGACATCACAGCATTAGATAGATGGGCAAACTGCTCTGTCTCAATACGTGGCTTGTCTTAATCTGGGTTTCTATGTAGAATGCTGTGTGAGTCTTAATCTTGAACTATGTTAATTTTCTCTCTATCTTTCTGTATACAGACCAACAAAAACGTGTTTTTATAAACATGAATATTATTAACAAATTCGGAAAATAATAAAAAGATATTAAAAAATGTTTTGTTTGCAACAAAGACCCATTGCTTTCAGTACCGATTTTTTTTTTTTTTTTTTGCGTTAAAATATGAAAAACGTTTTTTACGACTGCAGATAAAACCAAAACTCTAAGTATCGCATAATTTCAATTTTTGCATCAACAACTATGAAAGAACTGTACTTTTCAAATGAAATTTGTTTGAAAGCTGTAGCTCAATTTAATGACATTTTTTGACATTTAAAAGTAATTTTCAAGCACGATTTTTTTTTTTAATCGATCTCAACAAGCAGTATTTGTTTTCAATAAAAAGTAACATGTCATATACTTATAGAATTTGCATTTGATTGCACTGGCCAAGTTATAAGGAAAAACAAATTCTCCCGTTTATTTAGTTTGTTTTCCTTCTAAACCTTTATGTCCTGAATTATGAAATAATGAAAATTATAACTTATCTGAAAGTTTTAAGTCGATCGATTAGTTCGTTTTCCGAATTCTAACGAATTCGCGTTAATTCTCTATTAAAAAAAAGGATTTATTTTTCTTTTTGAAAATCGTTTTTGTTATTTAAAAAAAAAGTTCTGAATTAATTTTTTGAAATTTACATATTCTTAAGTAGTGTCCAAACATATGCCCAGAAGCATAAGTTTCAAATATTTAAATGCTGTATTTTAAAAAAATTTGATTTAAATTTGAGCTTTCATTAAAATTTTCTATCATTTCATTTTTATCCACTCACCAATATGAAAACAGGTGTTTTTCAAAGCAGAAATAATGTCTTTAACTTTTGCAAAACGCTAGGCTCGATTCGACAGTCTTTTCTAGTCTTAAATCGGGTCCAAATCTTTACAGCGCGTGGTTTTGGGGAAATAATTGCTTTTTTTTTAATTGAGCCGTTTGATGGCCTTTTAATGGGAGTGAGTTACCGTTGTTAATTAATAACTCAAATAATTATATGAATTTTTAAATTCTGAGGCTCAGGTGTATTAGGAGAGGCCTTGTACTATCTACGGGCGGGAGATTTTGCAAGCCATCGCAGACAGACATACACACACACAGAGCGATTTGTTCTTTTAGTAGTATAGATAAGATGTCGCAAATTAACTATAAACTGAAATAAGTTAACTAAACAACAGTTATTTTTCTTAAGATGCTATCCAATAATATTGGATTTATGGTTTTTTCTTTCAATTCTTTCTCTTTGACACATCAATAGATTAAAGCAGAAACACACATAGAAACCTTCCCAGAATGAAATAAATAGGATTAACTTCTTATAAAACCGAAATTACTTCTGAGGGACATCAAAACTTTTCCATTCTTCCAAGAAAATATATTGCTAGCAAAACAATGAAATAAAAACTTCTTTTATGACAATACTTTGGGACTTCTATCTCTCATAAAAAATTATCGAGATGTAATTTCTTTGGAATTCCTAGTCGAAAAGATTTACCTGTTTTTCTAAATCATATATTAAATACATAATCTTGTACCCTCTATTGTAAAAACTTCAATCTTATCACTTTATTTATTCACTTTAATGAATATTTTAAATGTCAACTCGACATATTTCTGAAAATGAATAAAGTAATATTAAAAAAATTAGTTTTAAAAATTTAGAATTTCGAATAAATATATTTATATAAAATTTACCAATAATAGAAGCATTTGAAAAAAGGTAATTTCTTGAATTCGTGTAAAGTTATTTATTTTATTTCCTTCCTTTTTTCTAATCATTCAATTAGTTTTCTTCAATTGAGTTCACCTTCAAGCCGTGCCATTGTATATCTACAATGTCACTTATTGTAAATATGAATACCATTAAAGGTTTAAAAAAACTTTTTTCTCAAATGAGGCATTTGGCTACGGAAATGAGCATGAAAGATAACTCATAAGATGCCACAATTTCACTATAAACTGAATAACAGACATTTTTTTTAATATGGTATCCAATAATATTGGATTTTTTACTTTTTTATTTCTTTTTCATTGACACATCAATAGATCAAAGCAGAAACACACTTACAAAATTTCTAAGAATGAAATAAACAGGATTAAATTCTTATAAAACCGAAATTACTTCAGAGACACATCAAAACTTTTCCATTCTTTCGAGAAAAAATATTGCTAGCAATACAATGAGGAGAATTTCTTTTATGACAATTCTTTGGTTCTACTACCTCTCATAAAAAATGAGCGAGGTGCACTTTCTTTGGAATTCCAAGTCGAAAAGATTTACCTGCCTTTCTAAATCATGTATTAAACATTTAATTTTATTCGTTGTATTGTAACAATTTCAATCTTATTACTTATTTATACACTTTAATGAATATTTTAAATATCTACTTGACTTAATTGTGAAAATGAATAAAGTAATATTTAAAAAAATATATTTTTAAAAATTATGATTTTTAGATAAAATATAGTTATTCTAGTTGACGCGCTCGGCGTTGCTCGGGGCCGTGATAAAATTTAAATTAACCTTAAATTCATATAATTTTATATCTCTAACTCGATTTAGTCTGAAATACCTGCCCGCTGCTTGTGTGGAAAATAGGTTAAAAAAAAAAAAAAACTGATCATCAACGCTAAAAAGCTCAAAATGACTGCCACGGGAAAGAAAGGAGGGGTATATGTTACCAACGAGTGTGTAATTTTTGTAACAATAAGAATAATTAGATGTAAAAATCATTAATGTACACATAACCATTTTTAGGTAGATTTCGTAAGAAATACTACCTATTGCAGTCGTTAACATGGTGCGACTTTTGAAAAATTCCTTCATAACTTTTCATTATATGACCCCAGGAACCCAAAACCACCCCCACCTAAAAAGTATATATATATATGTTACATGATTAGATCTAATTCCGTGATTTTCTTATCTTATTCTAAATTACTACTTTATTTTCACTAAATCCTTATCCTTAAATAATCTCTATCGTTAACTCTGTTAAATTCCCTTTAATTTAATGTCTCACTTGTCTTAATCGCTTAAATATTACGCTTTTAGTATTCTTAAATTAAATGTTCCATTCCCGCGCTTTTTTCTTTCGAGATTATTCTTTTAGCTTCCATTTTTACTTTCCCGCGCATTTCTGATGTTATCCTTTTTTCCTCCAAATTCATCCGCTAGTTCTGTTCGCACTCTTTTTATCACGTGGCATTTTTAATTATTCATTGGTTGAGAGCGCGATCTACGTCATATTTGTATCCTTACACGTGAGGAACAAAAAATTGATACTCGCTGTGTTTCAGCAAATTTGAGTCGTATTTCCAGTTTTCATCCTTCCCCTGGTCACCGTCCTGTTATTCGATTATCTGGAACTTTGTTTAAAACCTAATTACTACAACGGAGCGATGGCTAATTATCTTGGTGGAAACTGCACTTTTTGAAAGATATTCTAATAAAGTGCTTAGTTGATTATGAGTTGTTTCAATTTCTTCTGGGGAAACTTCACGGAACGATGCATTCCATTGTTTTCACTCGACAACTGCATTTCATCAATTTGTTCTACTAACATAACAGATTCGAATTATCTGATCTGACCATTTCTTTTATGCCATTATCGCTGGATGAGATCCTCAGCTATTATCGTGACAGCCTGTACTGCAATTTCAACGATAAAGCCAATCCAATGTTGCTAGAATGCAATATATATATGTATGTAGTATGTATGTGCTAAATTTGGTCCACACGATAAAAGTCGCAATTATGCACGGATCGTCTTCAAACTCGCCAACGACTTTGAGATGGCTAATATCTCGGAGGGGATTGAAAATGGGCAAAATCGGCCAAAGGGAATGGACATGGGGAGGGTTAAAAATTTTGAATACCGTCTTAACATGATTCTGATAAAACCAGCTCTTTCACAACAATGACAGGAAAAAAATAAATATTTTTCGTTACAGCAGTTGCCAACAATTAAAAAAAAGCAATAAAATTCTCACCACAATTGCTTTTCTATTGCAAGATTTTCACGTGAAAATTAAATTAAATAAACAGTTTGACGAATGGAAAACAAATTGAATATTACGTCATAAGTTTTCTAGTGCAAGATTTCCGCGTGATAACTCAAAATGAAATAAATAGTTTGAGGAATTAAAAAAAATCAAAATATTGCTTCATATTAGAAGTATAATGGACCTCAGCAAGTGAATAAGTAACGTCATGTGAGTTTGAAGAAACGTATTAAAACAGGATAAAAACCCGACTATGGAAATATTAACATATTTTAACACTTTGAGGTTTTCTGAATTTGCTTTAGCCATTTTTAAACATATTCCATATACATGCGTGTGCGTATTCGTGTATATTAGAATTTCCACAAAATGTTTAGCTCTCTAGAGCTCATTCTTAGTGTAGGAACTGGATTTATCTCTAATCTTGATTTAAGTTTTGTTGGTGAATTTAGTACTTAACTTCGAAATCTATCTCCGCCTGTAGGGCAGAGCTGACAGGGATTTTTTTACATCAAAATATTTGGTGATTTTTTTAAAACTGATTATTGACAGGAAATCTTGTATTTTCACCTTCCATCGCCCCGATCCGATATATGTTCTAAATGAACCTCATACACGCGTCCAAGGTTCCTGTGGCATTGTATAGTAGGCGTGCTGCGCACGAAATCTGTTAGTTCTACTTTCAACCGCCAGCAGACGGATTATGTTCTAAACAATCAACGTTTCAAATGAAACTCCGACATGAACTCCTTTATTTAACCTTTCTATAGATTTATTACTCGAGAAGTTGGCGGAATGAAATAAGAATTAAGGAAATTTGCTGAAAATGATTTAGTTCCGCCTTCCACCTAATAAAAAATGACGATCAGGGAAACCTCCTCTATGGTAGTGATCTCAAATTTCATCTTACACTTTTTGGTGTTGTTTGCTTGTTGGTTTTTCTCCTTATGGAGTTCTTGTTTTATTCAATGATTAATTTTTAATTAGCTTATATTAAATTATATTTAAAATCTTGGTTTTCTTATTTAAATAAATGAATGTTATAATTATTCTTTTTTGCGTTAAAACGCGCCCAGTCAATTTCTAAATGTTTCTCTAATAAACAAATCTACCAAATTTTTATATCATGTACTAGATATTGTTTTTGAGTTGGTTCGTTTCATGACCTCTTTGTGAGTTAGTTCTAATTTTAATTTGTGTATTTTGTTCTTTTCATAATTATATAATGGCGAAGAAGTAGCCTTAACACAAGCTCTTAATTAATTTGATGAATTATTGCCTTCTCAAACATTTGTCAAAATTCTTGTATAACTCAATTATAGACATGTTTTCAGTCTTAGTAACTTATCAAGTTATACTTACGTTCAAAATTATTCATATGTTAGTATCAAACGAGTACTTAAGAATTCATATTATTGCGCTAAATTTGTTGTGCCAAGAAATTAAAAGTTAATACGAAGCATTTTCGGCTTATGCGTATAAACATTCGTACACTGAGAAAAATGACGCTTTCAAATCTGAGTAAATCGATGTTTTCATTTTATTTTGAAACTTTTTGTTTCAAATATGAAAACCCAATGCTTTCAATTTTGAAATACCAGCCATACTCAGTTTCAAACAAAATTACTTTTTATTCGTTAAATGGGGTAAATTTCACCAAGGTAGTTCAATTTATTAACATTAATCACTATTTCTTATGATTTCGAATGAAGCGCTCCTGTCAGTAATATTTTATTACATGAAACGTGGCGAACTACATTTTTATTGTGTCCGCGGAAGAACATTTAAAAACCGTCGTAAGGTGAGATCGCAGAAGCGGAAGCGTAGAGGTTTTTTTGTTGTTGTTGTTGCTGCTCTACTCAAGGTTGCAAATGGACGATCACGTTAACGAAAGACTTCGGCAGTGGAATTTGGAAGAATTCGTCGACAATTTTGAAAGTAAGTTCATTCATTTTGTTGTTGTCGAAATTTTTTCCCATATTTTTATTGTTTTCACAATTTCTGTAAGTTGTCTTAAGATTAGGGTTAGCTATACACGATGTTTCACATTCGGCATTTTGATGATTGTAACATTAATGTTTTTGTCTTCATTTGTTCTTTCTGTTATTTTGACTACTAATTTTGATATATAATGCTTTATTTTTCATATAAAAATGATAATTTCAATCGTTAGACTATGAAACCCACGTAATCAACTTAATGTTTATTTGGCGCTTAAATTTTCACTTCGTTTATGAAATCCAATTTTTATTTAGATTCCCCGCCCCCTTCCCTCTTAAAGTTAGTTGCAACATTTGTTAAAAGCAGTAAATGAAACAAACAAGATTTTCCCTTTATGATTTGAAATTCAGTATTCTGTTTTTATATTGATAGCATATTATGAAGTTTAAAATAATGTGCATTACGATTTTTATATAAATACGTTTAATAGAATGAAAATAAGAGAATTTTTTTCTCATATTTAGTTATTCTCCGAAAATAACCGTACCCATAGAGTTTAATCTCACAAATATTCTGTATTCTTTTGTATTTATCTCAGCCAAATAATGAATTATTCTAGTTCTTAATCTTCCTTATTAATGAATTAAAATAAATATTAATGTTATAAATAGAGATGCACCGAATATTCGGTATCTATTCGGTATTCGGCCATGTTACCGAATATTCGGTTTGGCCGATTATCAAGCTATTCGGTATGCCGAATATCGAAGTATTCGGCTAAAAAAACTTTTTAAACATTTTATTAAAAACCGTATACAACTTCTAAGTTTAAGAGTCAACTTAAAAAGATATTCAGAATAATTAGAAACAGAATCATATTTAAATAAAAGAGAATGATTTTACATTATTTATTTGCTGTTTGTTAAGTATTATTTAAGAAAATTAACCAATCACAAGGATTTTCATAGGAATTAATTATGTACAGATGCAAGTTTCTGAATATTTTCCCGTAAATAATCTGTTTCTTTCTAAGATTTTCAGAACAACGTTTACAATCTCTGAAAAGGATTTCCCACTCCAGACACTGATGTAGAATGCATTAAAAAACTTCCTTGCTTAATCAAAGGGAGTAGAACAGTTATTCTTGTTAAGTTGCCACCATATAAAATTTGAATACATTGTATTATTTATTTACTTTTACTTTAGTCTCTTCCTGACCAACAAATAATATATGATCCTGCACAATATTTTCACAATTTCTCTTTGATTTTAAAATGTTTCTTTTAGAATTTAAGAAAATTTTATTCATCTGTTTTAATTCTCAGAAGAAGCCGTGAAATTTAAAATTTTACTAATTAAAAAAGGTTTATAACTATCCTCTTCTTGAATAACTCAAAACAGATTTTTTTCAGCATAAAGTTTACGGTACTTTTCGGTTAGCTGGGCGCCAGTGTTATATATATATATATATACATACATACATGTATATATACATTATATATCTATGCATATGTTTTATATATACACACACATAGTATATATGTATATAAATATGTATGTATACATATTTATGTATACATAATACTGCCGGCCAGCTAACCGAAAAGTACCAAGTTTACTTGAAAAAAGCTCTTTATTAAAATAAAAGTTTCTGTTTTAAATATTATCTAAAATTGTTTTAAAATTTAACATTTTAATGGCTATAAACTTTGAAATATAAAAGTATTCGATGAGCCAAATATTCGGTATTCACTTCACATGTAGGCCGAATATTCGGTGCATCCCTAGGCACCAAAAAAAAAATTGCTGATAAAAAGCTTCGAAATTGATTTGATTCTGTACTGTTGCACATGTTTTCATACGTACTGGAAATTATTAAGTGTATAAATGTATGCATGTTGTTTCTGTAAGATATTTTAATACCATATAACATTTGACTTTAGCATTTGTCATGTATTTAATTTCTTCCTGATTGAATAATATGTAGGGTAGATGTGCCAGTAGTAGACACGCTTTAATGTTTTTGGTTTATAAAAAAAATAACCAATAAACTTTTAGCATTATTTTGTTTTTTCAAAACTCCCTCTTGCATGTTTTATAATCTGGATTATTATTGACACCCTTAATCAAATCAATCATTAAACAGAAAATAATGCTTCAAAGTTTATGCAGTTTTTCAGTGAAAATCTTAATGAAGATTCTATGAGCCGGCTTCATTTAATAAATTTATATATTCTTCAATTTTTTTGAAATATTTGAATATTTTTAATGGAGTAGTAATAGAAAATAGATAAGCTAAAACCTTTTAAAATCTCCAAATGCACAAACACAGCGGTAGAAATGATTAAAAAAAGTCACTGGTCCCAAGGACCAGTAAACATCAGAGTTTACTGGTCCGCAGACATCATCACTGGCCCTCTACATAAAATTATATTAAGTACCTTTAACACTTTGAGTGACCCCCCCCCCCCCCCTCTCCTCCTCCGAGAATATAAACCAAACTTCCTTTCAGTTACCCAAAATTTTCGGCATAATAAATTGTAAAATTATAATTTGCTAAAATTTAAATAAGTAGTACATTAACAAAAACTGAAATTATTAATTATGTATTTTATTTCCGTTTATTTATTTTAACTGGCTAAGTTTTTATGCTTATTGTAATGTTTGGTTGCGGTTTTTGTCAGGGATGGGAAAATTTAAGTTTACCTGTCAGAGAGGGAAAAAAGTTACTTGCTTCATCGGAATGTTAAAAGACATATTGAATAGATTTTTTTTTTTTTTTTTTAACCGAAATTTTTCTAATTTACCAATGTTTTTGAAGACAAAATAATATTTTGTATTTATCGCTAATGCTGCTTGGGGACAAGCATTAACAAATGTTATTAAATACAAGAATATTGTTTTGAATTTTTGCTTTATGGGCATGCAGTGCTCATACATGCAGTATTTTTTACTTACTGCCACATGCATGCACAATTTTTTTTTATTTTTTTCAGGGTCAAAATTGATTTTGACCAGGACACTGGATAAAAGTGGTTTTAACCGTCCAAAATTGGTCAAAAGTGGTCAGAAATGGTCAAAACTGTTAAAAATGGTCTTAATTTTAATAATTATTTTTTCTTTGCAATTAAAAGTAACTTAATAAGTAATAAAAGTAATAGGCAGTTAAAAAAATAATACACTGATAAGTTAAGGAGGCTCATTAGTAAAATATGCTTATGCAATACAATAAGAAAGCTAGATCCATAATTGCCCTATCATTGTTAATAGTGTATCAACAGGGAAAAAAAATCGTTCTTCCTTTCAGCTGTTGATACAGGAGCATCTAAGAAATCTGCCCAGTATTGTTTAAAACTAGCAGCTGATGCTAAAGAAGAGGTAGAAACAGGGTTGGCACGGTTTAAACCAAGTGGTTTTAACCATGGTTTAAACCACGGTTTAAACCAATTGGTTTTTTTGTCAAAAAAACCATTTGGTTTTTTTAGAAAAAGTCTAATATAATATTTTCTCTTGTTTGTAATTTAATTGTTTTAAATTATAGATAGAAGTAATTTCTACTTTTAACACTTCATCTCAGCAGTCAACATGAGACATAATGAGCCTAGGTCATGTTTCTATGCATGTAGAAGGAAAATTAGCATGTGCTGATGAACATATCTGGTACTCTAAAGATTTTCCTTAAAACATGTGAAATTAGAAAAGATAAAATAGATAAATATTATTCAATATTTAGCATAAAATATTTTCATTTTAAAAATGCAGATTATTTACAGCAGTTAATAACAAAATACAATGATCTTTAAGATTTTGGTTAAGGCTGTTCTTAACTGCTCTGCTCAACAAGCGCAAAACGTTTTGACATATTTACAAATTCATTTTTTAACGGAAAGGTATAAAATTGGAAAGCCTGGCCACAGAAGCGATTTGGAATTGAACTGTTTTTTCCATCTTTTGATCAATCGATTACCTATTGAGTTATCAGCAAATTCGATCACGTGACAAACCCGTTTTTCGCCTGCTCTTGAGAGCTTTTTCTCCCTTTGCGAAGAAATTCAGTTCAAAACGCCCACTTTGACTATTTTTTGAAAGATCTATTGAGTTAGCAAAAAAATGGAAAAACAGCTCAATTACATAGTTTCTGAACAACAACACCAGCTAGTTTTGATCATTTTCGCACAAAAATAAATTAAAACTTATGTCAGGAAGTTGCCTTTTTGGATTTGAGAACAGCCTTGTAAAAGAAAATTTTCTGGATTGGGATTGGGGAAGATTATCCTTAAAGAATTTAAAAGAGTAGCTTAAGATATCAAATTGAACAACACAGCTTGCAAAAATTGAATGCTATTTATAGCATTTCAGTAATACCAATCAATCTTTTCTGTTAGTTGCTGAATCTAATGGCCAAAAATGTTGACTTGGACACTGGGAGTTATCACTCAGAAAACAAAATAACCAGAAGTATTTGGATATTAAAAAAAAATAATAATAATAACAACCACAGAATAATATATTATATTCATGAAATTGCATCAAATGTTTATTGGTTGATTATTATATTATTAATCAAAGGATTCTTCATACGATTTGCAAGGTATCAATGTTTCACTGCGTAGAGCAGTTTACTTTGAACATAAGACATAGGTGTTACTAATAATGTTTAAATTAGAAATGATTTCAATTTTCTATATAATTGATTGTAATTATTTAATTTAAATATTTTCTGAAGTTATATTACTTACATAATAGCCAAAAATGTTTATTTTATCAACAGATATGCATCTGTATACAATAGGAAATTATATTTAAAAAAACAGACAGTTTTGCATTTTATCTAAGTCTGGTGCTGCACATTACTTGAATCTTGTAGGACAAGATATTACAAACACAAACAAAGTTAATTCAATAATGAAGCATGTTATTGAAATGAAAAATTGCAGATGAGCATGAAGATAATATTGATAACATTGTTAAAATCATTAACAACGTATACAAAGAAGTAAAACATTTATAAAATCAACTTAAGCCTATTTCCCTTGCTTTAGATAAACTTAAAAAAGAAGATGCTACTATATCTGATGCATGCGACGAATGGTTAAGATTGCTAAAAGAAAAAGATCTTGAAACTTATTCTAAAATGATACAGTCTCGATAAAAGAGCTTGTGTATAAAAAATAATTAAAACATTTGTGTTGTATCTTGGTGTTGTAATTTATGTTATGGCTTTTTTAAATTTGGTATTTGCTGGTGTTATGTTACTTATATTATGACATTTTTAACAAATGTTAACTTTGTTTTTAACATATGCTAGTAAAATATATTTGATTAGTACTAAATAAATTGAATAGTCAATTTCAGTGGTCAAAATGGTCAAAATTGATTTTGACCAGGACGGTTAAAACCGGTTTAAACCGCTGGTTAAAACCACCATGGTTAAAACCGAGACAACCCTGATTTTTTTACTATTTGCTTTTTACAAATTCCCTTTCCCCTCTCTTTTTTTAGAAATAACGTTTGGAAAATGTTGGTATTTTGTTTTGAAAATATCATTGTTTTTGATTGGACTTAGATCAATTTTAATATTTATATGAATCTCAGAATCATTATCATTACAAAATTTTATACTATTTGCTTTTTACAAATTTCTCTTCCCCCTCCCCCATCTCTCTCGCTCTCTCTTTTTTCATAAAATAACATTTGGAGAACTTTGGTATTTTGTTTGTAAAAGCATGTTAAAAGATAGATTGAATAGATCTTTATTTTTTTATTTTATTTTTTTTTTTTAACCAAAATTTTTCTAATTTACCGATGCTTTTGAAGACAAAATAATATTTTGTATTTATCGCTAATGCTGCTTGGGGACAAGTATTATAACAAATGTTATTAAATACAAGAATATTGTTTTGAATTTTTAATATTATCTGTTAACCTTATATTAATTTTTATAATGAAATTGAATGAGTTTTTGAATATCCCTTGCATATTCTCCCTTGATCGTCTGTCATCTTTTTTGTTATGACCGACATTTTTTTTAGCGATTTTGCAACCCTGACTATTTTCAGCGGTAGAATTGATTTAAAAAAATCACTGATCCCAAGGACCAGTAAACATCAGAGTTTACTGGTCTGCAGACATCGTTACTGGACTGCTACATAAAATTATATAAGTACCTTAACCCTTTGAGTGACACCCCCCACCCCTCTCCTCCGCCGAGAATATAAACCAAACTTCCTTTCAGTTACCCAAAATTTTCGGCATAATAAAATGTAAAATTATAATTTGCTAAAAATTAAATAAATAGTACATAAACAAAAACTGAAATTATTATGTTTTTTATTTCCGTCTATTTATTTTAACTGACTAAGTATTTATGCAAATTTTATGCTTATTGTAATGTTTGGTTGCAGTTTTCTCAGGGATGGGAAAATTTACGTTTACCTGTCAAAGAGGGGGAAAAGTTACTGTTAGTTACTGGTCCTTCGGACCACTAAATTTTTTAAATTAGTGGTCCGATTGAATTTTTAGTGATCTCGGACCAGCGGACCACCAAGGATTTCGAACGCTGAAACACATACAGTACCATGACACAAAAAACTACATACGGCCGTTCCAAGGATTCTTGGATCTCCTTCTTCAGTGCGAGGGGCGCGGGGGTGAATCACAAAAATAGCCAGGGTCTATAACCGAGGGATTCTTTGACCTCATTTTAATCTTTTAATATTTTTTTTTATCACACTGAGAAAGGGGATTCAAGAATACTCTTTGAAACGGCCGTATGTGGTTTTTTGTGTCATGGTATTGTACGTATTTGTGCATTTGAACATTGTAAAAGGTTTTAGCTTATGCATTAAAACTCGCACAAGATGGTTGATTTATAGTAATAGATAACTTATAGTAATAGAAAACTTTAAATTTTATGAATATACTAATGGCCATTTACAAAATTTCATTTATTTTTTAGGTTTATTATCATTTATTTTTTAGGTCCATTACTGGAACACTTAATTAGTCAATTTCCAGTAATGGACACCCCATGTAGACATTGCTAAAAAATGCAATTTCAGTAATGTTCATACAGTATCTGTTATCTTATTAACTTAAACATATAAACGGATCATTGTATATACCCTGTATTATAAGATGCAAACATTACACGACACTTTATTGTACAGTAAGTAAATTAGTAGTGATAGGGATGCACCGAATATTCGGTATTCGGACATCTCACCGAATATTGGCGCACCGAATACTGAAAAAAACCTTGCACAACTTCTAATTTTAACTGTCGACTTATAATGATATCCAGAACAATTAAATAAATAGAATTATATTTAAATAAAAAAAATAATAATTTTACATTATTTGCTGTTTGTAAAATTAAAGTTAAGAAAATTAGTAAATTAATGTTTAAAAAAAAAAGATTTTCTTGACCACATTATCTTTATTAAAAGTTTGTTGAAAGATTTTAGGATCGCAAATTTCAGAGACTAATCTAGGATGCCATTTAAAATTTTCCTTGCTGAGTTGCCATCATTTGTATAGATTGTATTATTTATTTTTACTTTAGTCGCTTCCGGACAAATAAAGAGTATATATGACCCTGTGAAGTTTTTCTTCCAATTTTTTTCACAATTTCTCTTTGATTTTAAAATGTTTGTTTCAGAATTTAAGAAAATATTCATTTGCTTTAATTCACAGATGAAGTCATGAAATTTAAAATTTTATTAATTAAAAAAGTTTATAACTATCCTATTCTTAAGTAACTCAAAGTAGATTTTTGTTTCAGTATAAAGTTTACTTATAAAAAGCTCCTGTTTATCCAAATGTTATTTTCTGTATTAAGTATTATGTATTTTTTTAAATTAATATTTTAATGCCTTTGAAATAAAAAATTATTTGTCCAGCCGAATATTCGGTAATTCGGTTCGCCTGTAGGCCGAATATTCGACATTCGGCCAAAATCACTATTCGGTGCATCCCTATAAATTAGCAAAATAAAATAAATAAATAAAAATAAAAACATACAATCACGGGTGATTCTGTTCTAAATTTTTCGAAAATTTAAATCTTCGGTTATGAAAGTTTTAAAATATCGGCCATCCGTCTGAAAATTCAGACATAAAAAAATCCTAAATTTTGACAAATGGGAACCAAAAAAATCCATTTTATCAATACATCATGGGGAAAGTGCGAATTTTGTCAAAGCATTGCAGTGAAAAATGAAAATTCCGTCAAAGGATCACAGGGGAAAACGTGAATTTCGTCAAAGTATCGCGTGGAAAAAACGTGCTTTTCATCAAGAGATCGCTGAAAAAGAACTCAAATTTTGTAAAAGGATCACACAAAAATGCTAATATCATCAAAGGATTACAAAAAAACACTAATTTTGTCAAAGGACTGTATAAAATACCTGAATTTCATCAGAGGATGATGGATAAAAGCCTGAAGTTCATCAAATGATGATGGAAAAAAGCTTGAATTTCATCAATGGATGATGGAAGAAAGCCTGAATTTCATCAAAGCGTGACAAAAAAAAGCCTGAATTTAGTCAAAGGATTGCAAAAAAAATCGAATTTAAGCAAAAGATTGCCGGAGAAAATACGAATTTTATCAAAAAATCGCATGTAAAATGCAAATTTTGTCAAAGAATTGCATATAACATGCGATTTTCGTCAATGGATCGCATAATTAGCCCCAGAGTAGGATCCCCCGCCCTCTATTGTAACCATTGAGATAATTTGCTGTGAATTTCAAAAGATTTATTTTTACTCAGAATCACCCCTGCATACAAGTTACAGTTTACCTAGATCTCTCAAGGTTAACATCAGTTTTGCACAAGTTAGCAATTCATAAAGGTAGGATGCTTTTTAAGTTCCTAACATTTTGAAAATGCTTTGAAATTCAGGAGATTTGGTTTATCCTTACATGTAGTGTGACAATCATAATGAAAAGCTTAAAATTTTTGCTTTATCTTTTTATTGTCATAGCTATTAATATAATTGTATTTAATATTATAATTCCATCTCTTATTGTATATTAATTTTTTTATAGATTGATTCTGAATTCAAATTAATTTTTGATGAAAGGAAAGGCGACAGCTTTTGTTCAGAATTTGGAATAGTTTCAAATTCCATTATCTTACAAGGTAGGCATTGCGGAAGGTCCGCAGCTAAGGAATTTGCAAATTGGCTTGAATTAGATATGAGTACAGCTGAACCCTGCAATGAAAGTATGCAGTAAATATTTATGTGCATGTATAGTAAATTTCTAAATGTATATTCTATAGTAAATTCATTACTTTTACTAAAATAAATTTAACTGTTCTATTAACATTTTTGACAGGGTGTTTTTGTGAAATTTTGCGATTTTTTGTCCCCTAATACTTGTGAAAATAAAAGTAGCATAATAAAAAAATGATCCTTTTTTGGGGGGGTGGGGGGAGGGGGTGCATTTTCTACCTACAGACTCATTTACATTTCTATATATGAATCTTCCACAAAAAGTATGAATGTCTTGTTCAACATACACAGTTAAAAATTTAAATACATGTGAAAGGGCCGTTTTAATAGAATAGAAAATAAAGCAAATTTTATGATGTTGTCCTTGTGTAAAAAATACAATTCTGTGAATGGTTCTTTTTGTGAAATATAATTCTGTGAAGGATTCATTTTAGGAAATGGAATTCTGTGAAGGGTCCTAAAATCAGGGGTGGCAAAAAACTGTTTTGTAAAAAACCCAGATTTATATATAATTTGCTATTGCATACAACTACATATCTGTTGATAAAATAAACATTGTTGGATATTGTATCTATAAGAAATATAACTTCACTTGAAAATATTAAAAGTAAATAGTAGTCAATTAAGTAGAAAATTGAAATAAATTTCTAATTTAAACATTATCTATTAGTAACGCTATGTTGTATATTCAAAGAGTAAACTGTTCTACATAGTGAAACATTGATACCTTGAAAATCGCATGAAGAATCTTTTGATTAATAATATAATAATCCATAAATATTTGATGCTTTTTCATGAAAATATAATGTTCTGTAGTTATTATTATTTGTTTTAAATATACAAATACTTCTGGTTATTTTGTTTTCTGATGATACTCCAAGTGTCCAAGTTAAAAAATTTTACCGTTAGATTCAGCAAGTAACAAAAAAGATTGGTTGGCATTATTGAAATACTGTAACTAGCACTCAATTTTTGCAATCTGTATTATTCAACTTCATATCTTAAGTTAGTTTTTAAAATTCTTTAAGAATAATCTCCCCCAATCAAGAAAATGTTCTTTCACAACTTGACAAAATCTTAAAGATCATTGTATTTTGTTATTAACAGCTCTTAATAATCTGCATTTTTTAAATGAAAATATTTTATGCTAAATATTGAAAATTATTTATCTATTTTATCTTTTCTAATTTTGTATGTTTTAAGATACTAGGGGGCTCTGCCCCCTATGAGCTACGCCCGGCAACCCCCCCTTCCCAAATTTTGGTAAAATGCCCCTCAAAAAAGGTTTTTATTAAAAAAATTGTTTTAGGGAAAAAGTATCTAGAAATTCAGAAAGTAGACAAAATTTGCAACAAATTAGATATATGACATTATGACTTAGGATGAAGGGGAAGGGGGGATCTGCCTCGGAACATACGCGCGGTGTTGCGTGGACTATGTTGCGCAATTCCACTTAACCACTCACACGTTTACATTTGCCCTCCCATCTCCCCTCCGAACTTTCTCTAAAAGGTTTACTTAAAAATAAGTTTTTTGGGTTGTTGAATCCGAATTTTTAACTTCCACCCCAAATAGTTGTTTTTAACTTAAATTTCTTATTGTTTTAGGTGAAAAGCATAACGAAATTCAGAAACTAGACAAAATTTGCAACAAAAAGGATATATGACATTATGACGTAGGATGAACGGGGAGAAGGAGTGCTGCCTCTGAACATGCACTGCGGCGCTACATGCACTAAGTTATTACGTCCAGGCAATAGGGATTTTACCTGGCAAAATTAATACTAGTTATGGATTTCGACTCAACTTATGGTTTTTGGGTCGCTGAATCCGAATTTGTAACTTTCCACCAAAATTTCACCCGGCAACCTCCCAAAAAATTGTTTTTTTTGAAAAAATTTGGTTTTTGAGAAAAGCGCGCGGGGAATGTTCCGAGGCAGCCCCCTCTCTCCCTGTTTATCCTACGTCATAATGTCATATATCCTATTTGTTGCAAATTTTGTCTAGTTTCTGAATTTCGTAATGCTTTTCCACTAAAAAAATAAGAAATTAAAGTTAAAAACAACTATTTTGGGGGGTTTTCGGTGGGGGATTTTGGGGGTAAGTTAAAAATTCGGATTCAGCGACCCAACAAACTTAAAGTAAACCTTATAGAGAAAGTTCGTAGGGGACATGGGAGGGCGAATGTAAACGTGTGAGTGGTTAAGTGGAATTGTGCAACTTAGTCCACGCAGCACCGCGGCGCATGTTCCGAGGTAGATCCCCCCTTCCCCTTCATCCTAAGTCATAATGTCATATATCTAATTTGTTGCAAATTTTGTCTACTTTCTGAATTTCTAGATACTTTTTCCCTAAAACAATAAAAAAATTGATTTTTTAATAAACTTTTTTGGGGGGCTTTTTACCAAAATTTGGGGGTGTTGCCGGGGGAAATTTTGGTGGGTAGTTACAAATTCGGATTCAGCGACCCAAAAAACATAAGTAAGCCTATTTCCAGAACTACCATTAGTTTTGCTAGGTAAAATTCCCTATTGCCTGGACTATTATCTATTTTATCTTTTCTAATTTTGTATGTTTTAAGATAAACTTTTAGAGTACCAGACAAGACATGTTCATCAGCACATGCTATTTTTCCTTTCACATGCATGGAAACATGATCTAGACTCGTTATGTCTCATGTTGTCTGCTGAAATGAAGTGTTAAAAGTAGAAATTACTTCTATTAATAATTAAAAGCACTTAAATTACAAAAAAGAAAAAATGTTATATTAAATTTGTTCTAAAAATACCAAATGATTTTTTTGACCAAAAAAAAAAAAAAAAAAAAAAAAAAGAAAGAAACGGTTTCAACCGTGCCAACCCCTCCTAAAATGAACCATTTTTTTTCTTATTGACCCATATCTTATTCTAATGAAACAAAGTTTTGCTCTGTGCGCTATGACTAGAAAAAAATTACGAACTGTACATCAAGGCTGAAAATTTGAGTGAGGGTAGTCCAAGGCTCATGGGTGCAAGTCTTCCGTGGGCTGTCACCAGGACATGACATATTTGTCTTTTAAAAATTCCCTAGAGCAGTATCAAGATGAATTTTTTTTAATATTACGTATTTGCACACATTCTTAAATTTTATATACTTTAGCCTTTCAACTTCAGCTGGGGGAAAGGGGGAATCAAAAATATTTTCAGTCCTGGCACATTTTGTAACTTGGAACCATGCCAAGACCTTTTCTGATGCACCAGAGAATTTTCAATTTTTTGTTAATTAGTCAAGATATTAATTAAAAATGATAATGAACTCTCATCAAAACCTCATCTCTTATTCTGCGTCAACCAGTAATGCATGCCTAGTATCAGATTGTGCATTAGGATGAAAGGAAGATCCAAACATGCATTTTACTTTGTGTTTTTTCACAGTTTTGTACGGATGGAGCTGATGTGAAAAAAAAACACACATTTCTTTATCAACTAGATATCAGTATTTTTGTTTTCGAATTTTTGTTATGGGATCTATAACTCTCATATTTATATTATAACTACAGAATATCTTAAACAATTCAGACAAGAACTAGTGAAATAAACCAAGTGAAAAAATGTCTTCTTAAAAGTAGTTTTATCACTAAAAATAAATATTTTTTCAAGAATTTTTTCATTTAAAAATATAAATTCAGACAAAATAGAGTCAAATATATAAAATCATAATTTTGAGGTTTATTTAATGTTATCATATGCCTGGGCAATGGCAGTTCAGCTAGTAGGTGTTATTTTTAAGATTATGATTTCAGAGAAATCTAAAGTTTGGTATTTACAAAGTTTTTTCCTCTTTCAGAAATTTTTTGTGCATTAATTTTACTCCCAATGTTACTTTACCAAGGAGTATTTAGAAAATCTGGTTCCAAAAATTCTAAGCACATAATAATAAAACCCACTGGGACCCAGTCTCTTGATCATTTCATCCAATTTCTGTCTGTATGTATCCTTCTATTGTATAATTTACATAATCACATAGCCAGAGAGATGGCTGAAGCACCCCCGAAAGTTTAAAAAATCTTTCTCTAATTATGATAGATATAATGATGATAGATCTCTATTGATAATAAAATATCCGCTGGTAACTAATTTTTAATTCTGTCTTGCACCACTTTCTCAAACCAAAATATTTTCACATATACACTACCTGACATTGAAAATGCAACACCAGGAAAGAGTGGCCAGAAAATGATGAAACTCGACAAACAGAGAGAGACAGCAACGGACAGTAGTTGAATTGAACAATATTTCGAAAATATAGCCATAATACAAAGCGAGAATAGCATCAGCTCAGTAGGATGTAGGACCACCGTGGATAACGATACACGAAGCAACACGTCTAGGTACAGAGTCAGTGAGAGTACTACAATGGTTCTGGTCGATATGGGAACATTCAGGGTGTCTTGAACACACTGCAAAGTGGAGGTAGAGGTGGCTTGCGGGTTCACTACTGCTTTTCGGGGGAAGCGTCTATCCACATGTGCTGACGTCACTCTGGCTGCACTAGCACCCTTCAAACTTTCCACATTTCCTCGTTCCAACCACCTTCGCCACAGCGGTGCACTGTGGATGCATACAGATGTGTCTCAGCTGCGAATATGACATATGGACCAACCTGTCCGTCTCAGTCCAATCACCATGCCCTTCGTAAAATCGTCTGTCTGCTGTAAATGTCTCCGTTGACAGTGGCCTGGCATTCTCTGCTAATACACGCGTCCTGGGAGACAAGAACAAAATTTCTACGATGCTTTCCCTAGCAGAAGTAAAGCTACGAATACTGCCCATTTTGCAGGTTCCTTCCGTTATATCTTATTCAACATGCACTGGAGAGCTGCGCATTTCATATCGTTTAAATAACTCTATCACATGCATCTATCCTGAAATTTGAATAAATATCTGTCCTCTCCTACTTCTTGGTGTTGCATGTTCAATGTCACATAGTGTACTTTGACAATGTGTGCAAGTGAAATGTACTAAAAAGTTTTATCTTTTAAAATAGTGATACGAATAGAATATAAAAATAGTCACCAGTACGTTTTCTGTCTTTTTGATCATAAAATAAAATTTCACTTAAAAAAAAAAAAAAAAATAGAATTTTTGACATGGGTATCAAGTATACTATAAGGAGGAATACACCTTAGTTTAAGCCTTGTTTATTTTTTTATTCACACTTTAAAGTGTGCAAATTATTGCTATCATATCAGAAAAAATTCCAAGATTGAGCCCCCTCCGAAGGAAAATCCTGGTTATGGGTCTGCCAATAACTCTTGTGATTGTTGATTTACATTAAAATATTAGTTGTATTATTATAAATATCAAGTATTGTATTTTTGTGAGGTTTATATGATAACAACAGTAGGATAATTATCACGTTTTTGTTTTTAAAACTATTCAATTAAAAAAATATTTTGTAATGAATTCTAAAATTACTACATAAATGTTACCCCACAAAAATGTAACACTTCTCATTATTTATTTATTTTTGAATTTAGTTTGTAAGTGCTGATAATTCTGTATTTACATCCAAATCTTGTGAAAGATATATGCTATTGGATTATTGCAGCAAGATTGCTATTGAAAATTAAGTGTGTAGTATTTATGCATGGGATACAGTACTTACAGGAGCTCACAAAAAGAGTTCATTACACGACACAAAGTTCTTACAATCTGTATATATTTCTGAAGTGCCCTAAATCATGCTGCTTTTGTAAATTGTTCACAGGGTGACAACAATCAAGAAATTATTGCACTTATTTTTAAAATGTTTTTCTTTTGTTTATAGGTAGTGCCAAGGCATCGAAAAGTTTATGAAAGAAGACAGACTATTGGGTGGAGACTGTAAACAACCGCTTGTATTAGCTATTGGGAAGTTAAACCCTGTACAAACATTAATTTTTGAAAACCATTGTATAAAAACAAGTAGTATGTTAAAAGCAGTTGATTTATGCTTTAAGATAACATATTTTAAACTTGGAATTTTCTCCTTACTGTAGTAATGTATGGAATTTTCTAAATGTCTGTTTTTATAAATGTGATGCACAAAATGAAATGGCATCTTGTATCAGAGAACTGAAAGAACGGATTTTTTTAAGTGTGTAAATATCATATTTTTACTTTGCATTGTACCAGTATGAAACTTTTCATCCTAGTTATCCTTTTTTTATTATTATAGATATCAACTGAATGTCATAATATTTTAATCTAATGTAAATTTTATTTCATTTGAGATAGTCATTTGTTTGGGGCTGGTGTAGGAAAGCCTTTCATCTCCTTACTGTAGTAATGTATGAAACTTTCTCAATGCCTGTTTTATACTAAATGTGATGCACAAAAAACAAAATGAAGTGACATCCTATATCAGTGAACTAAAAAGGACTATTAATATAATATTTTAATCTTAATGTAAATTGTCATTTGAGAAATAAATATTCTCATAGGGAGTTGGGAGAGGGACTTTAATATTTCTGCACTTGTTTTTAGACTGAATTAAAAGAACATTTAAATTCTGTTTTTTTCTTATATTTTATCAGCTACAATTTGTATTTAAAAATTTGCAGCCATGTTTTGCTCACTTTGCAAAAAAAAATTTCAAAATCCACATGATCTATGCCGTCACATTCGAAATTATCATAAGACATGTATACTTAAGCGGTATGTGTGTTATGATGAAAGCTGTAGACAAGCATTTATGAAGTTGTTTAACTATGAGAGACATCTGAAAAGATTTCATGCTAGTGACGTAGAAATAGACATTTCAGAAAGTCGTAATTTTTCAAATCAGCCGATAAATAGTAAAGATGGTGATTTGTCTTCTGATGATTTACCCTCAAATTGATATTTTCAAATCAATTTTTTGGGTGATTCAGAAATATGTAAACATGAACAATTTCAAAAGGATATTTTGCAATATTGCAGTGAAACATGTAGCAAAAGCAGTGTACTACTGTTCTAGTATTATCTCATCTATCAATAGTACTTCATCTTTTCTGTACAATACTGTAAATTATTTAAAATCAGAAACAGTGAATTTTTTAACTGAAAATGGAATGAAATGTGAAAAAAACACAAAATCACTGATGGCAACATTTGATTTTGCTGCTTCTTCATTGTCTACATTTTATTCAAAACATAAAATAGTCAATGCCATTAAAGCAAGTGGTCGCTATGTTGAGCCAAAGGAGATTGCTTTAGGTACACGATATGAACAAAAGTTTATAGATGGCTACCTCACCAAATTCTTAAAAATGACACATGCCAATATATAAGTATAGTAGACACAATGAAAAAAATTATTTCTATTGATGGATTTTTGCATATTTTCAAAACATACAAACAAAACAAAAGTCTTAGAAATGCAACCCTTTGTAGTATCCAAGATGGATTTTATTATTATTCCAATGCAATTTTAAGCTCTGTGGATACAATAGTAATCGAGTTGTATATAGATGATGTGGAGCTTACAAAATCCATTGGGGTCACATACCGGTGTACATAAATTGGGATTCGTATATTTTAAAATTAAAGATTTGCCTGTGCACCTTCAATCTTTGTTAGATTCAATATTTATAACTAACATACACTATTCTCTTGATGTCGAAAAATATGGTTATCGGACAATACTAGATAGACTTGTTCATGATTTGAAAAAGCTTTCAGATGAAGGTATAGAATTTCAGGGAAATATATACAAAGTTGTAATTTGGCAAGTGGTAGGTGATAATTTAGGGTTGAATAAACTGCTGGGGTTTGTTGAGAGCTTTACTGCTATTTTTTGTTGTAGATTTTGTCTAGCAAAAAAATATATTTTGTATAAATTTATAAAGGAAGATAATAGTTTACTACGTAATAAAACTGAGCATGACATGCATGTTAATAAAGTGTCTTCTGGTGACATAACAGTATCAGAATGTGGTGTTAAAACTCCTTGCTGCCTAAATGATTTAAGTTATTGGCATGTGACAAATAATTTGATTGTAGATGTAATGCACGATCTTTTTGAAGGTTGGTGTGCTAGTGAAACCTTCTTAATAGTACATCAGTTTGTTTTTAAAGCCAAAATTTTCACTTAGTCTTTTAAATGATAGGATAATAAATTTTAATTATGGTAAATATGAATCAAGTTCTAAACCAGTGTCAATAAACAGAGAAAAACTTTTAAATCTTGATGGTTCTAATGGGCAAAGTGCATCTCAAATGTGGACCTTGATTCGAAACATACCCTTATTAATTGGTGACAAAATTTCTGAAGATAACGAATTTTGGCAGTTATTTAATCTTATGTTGAAATTAATTGATACTATTATGGCTCCAGACATTACCTGAAACTTTTAAATTAGCAGAAAATATAGCAGATCATCACAAACTTTTTTTAGAGCTTTTTCCAGATAAACATTTATCACCAAAAATGCATTTTGCAGTACACTATCCTAGGATCATAAGGCAGCTAGGGCCTCCAGTTATGTATTGGAGCATGCGATATGTAAGCAAACATTATCCTTCAAAAAGATGTGCATCAGCTAGCAAAAATTTTGTAAATGTTGCTAAAACAGTAGCCATACGCCATCAGTTATAAATTGCACATACTTTACATGAGAAATATTTTAAATGCAATGCAATATCAAATGTGTTGGAAACAACATATGGAAAAATGCATAGTTAAAAGGAACATAATTTGAAACTTGAAGTAAACGGTTTGAGTGACAATTCGGAAGTAATGCAGTGTAATGGTTTTCGTTATAATGGCACAACATATTAAAAAAATATGGTTGTGTTTGTTTCTTGCATTGATGAGTTACCTATTTTTGGTAAAATAAAAAAAAAATGTTTGTCCTTAATAATAATGCATTTTTAATTTGTGATTTGTTTGAGTTTTTAGGTTTTGACAGCCATTTTCACTGATATGTTGTAAGTTCTACTGGTGCTGTTAATCTAATAAACATAAAAGATTTATTTAACTATGTTCCATTGCATATAAGAAACTCATATGATTTAAATGACAAATCAGTGTATGTTACACTGCGGTATAATCCATGCTGTACAAATGAAAAATTTGAAATAATTTAAAAGATTGCTTGTTTTTTAAATAAATTTATATTTAGTTTTCTTTTGTTTTGTTCTTTTTGTTAAAATTATGAATATCAGGAAACTATTGTTGTAAATCTTCAGTATTTAATTGAAATAGTTTTATGGATCAGTGGTGAGGTAAAATTTAGTACTAATTGTTTTCTTTATATTTGTAGTACAGTCAGTTTTATGTTTCTAGTTGGCCAAAAATTTGTTAATTTGTATGGGGTTGTATCATATGTTTTGTGGTAAGGGATTTTTTATATTGTACAATACAAAGCAGCAGTAAAACACCTATTTTAATAGCTGATTGGCTTTCATTATTTTTCATAATTTGAAATAATAACCATAGAATGTATTGTCCAAAGTTGTTAAATTTGGCAAAAAAATCTAACTTAAACTGTTGTGTAATTAAAATATAACATTTAAAAGGAAAATTTTGAAAAGACTTTTGCATTTTATGTAAATATTATTATGGTTGCATCCAGCTGTTTTTTCTATGGGCAGCAAACTCTAATCTTGTCCATTTTATTTATCTATTTGCCATACTTCATATACTTTTCTTAATGTCTCTGCTTTCACAGTCTTTTCTCAACTCTCTTGCATCAATGCACTTTTTTAGGTAAAGGAATCAACAAAGAAAGTTTTACATTGTTGAAAGGTTCAACAATAGCAATAACATTATAATAAAATTCCAGCATCTTTTCGTTTCAATGACCATCTTGGTCTATTTGAAAATTTTCTGGTTTAGACATAAATTTTGACACCATTTCAAATCCCAAAAGCGTTCTTTCCGGTTTGGAAATAGAAACATGTGATGTTTTACCATAGCTAATAATGTATCTGATATTATACCTGCCCAGATAATGCTGAATGTGTCTGCTCTTTTACTGCAAATACATCTGAACCACTTCCTTCACTTAGGTGTTCTGCTTATCTCTCTACGTATAACTTTATAAAAAAGATTTATATTAAGGAGATTAGGTTAAGAAGTTAGCAGGCATTTATCTAAAACTAATTGAAGGGGATCCAGCTATATATTAGGTAAATACAAAGTTTTGGCAGCTTTGTAACAGTTTCGTATTCAAAAGTATGATTGTATGGCAATGTGCATGTATATTTGTCTGAATTTTTACCTGCATCTGTGTTTTAATAGGTTATTATTGAACAAAAGATCCATATAAAAAAGGACTAGCTGGCTTCGCTGGCTAGTGGGGCCCCAGAACCTCTAGCGAAAAACTAACCTCAAACCAAACAAAACTGTCTCGTCTCCCTGCTGTGGTAAGCCCCTCATTACATAAAAAAAATTCCTAAAATCTGACCTGGGGCCGAATGAATCTCTGACTCGTTTCCCTTTTGCCGATGGAACCATATTTAATCATAAATTGTTTATGATAATTAACGGTTTTAATTTCCACACGAGTTTATGCATATATAATCATATTACATTGCCTGTAAGCCAGATTTTTATGTTGATGGATCTCCCTCCCAACTCCAAAGTCAAGTTTAATGTTTTTTTAATTAAGATTCTTTAATTTACTTTCAAAATTTTGAATGTTATCTTGCAACTTTTATCTCCTGAAACAATTTAGTAGCTTTTTGCTAGAATCCACATTAGTCAGAGATAATGGTAGCATATGAGACTAATACAAAACTACTCTGCAATAAATTGTTTACTTTTTATGTTTATCATTTTATTTAAACTTGAATTGTTATTCAGCCTCAAACTTTCAATCACTATTCCCACTCTTCTTGAGGGCTGATATATCTCTCACCGGGATGAATGTATCTTCTTTCCCTCATTTCTGGCTTATGTGCTTCTCTCTCTAGTGGACATACAGTACCGCCTTCCGTTCCACTGTAATTTTGGAAATACAGTAAATGAAACCGAACATTACAGATTGGACGGAAGGTGGTACTGCATGCTTACCGGACAGAGAAGCCCACAAACGAGAAAGGGGGGAAAGCAGACATACGCCACGCCTGCAAGGAATATAACAGCCCCCAAGAAGACAGGGAATAGCCATCGAAAGCACCTGACTGAATAAGAACAAAAGTAAAAAATCAAATAATAATAGATTTGAATTTGACCTGTAATGAATAAATGTCATAACAAATAATTTGGTTTCAATACTTTCTGCTATATTTTGAGTTTTGTAGTATTTAAAGCACTTGGCAATTTTGTACTAACTGTTTTACATATATATAGAGAGAGAGATTAAGTTTCTATTTTTGTACTGATGCTTTGTGTTTTATCGATTGTAAAAATACTTGTTAGATTTAAAATAAACAATTTTGATATTACTTTAGTTTTATTTTTATGTTTATTAATTATAATGGGCATAATGAGTTTCTAGTAACTTTAAGGTATAGCAGAAGAACGTGTAGTAATCTTTTTGAAAAAAGAAAGGCTCTTTTCATGTATAAAAGTTAGAGCCTCGTGTAATTTTAAGTTTACAATTGAGTGATTTTTAAGCAAATATCATAAACTGCTCAATTAGAAAATTTATAAAAAATATGTATAGTCAGTAGCAGAAGCTTTGCTTAAAAATTATTTAAGACTGTTCTCAAATCCAAAGGGCCAACTTTCTGACATAAGTTTTAATTCATTTTTGTTCGCAAACGCATGAAACTAGCAGGTGTTGTTATTCAGAAACTATGTGATCAAACTGTTTTTTTCCGTTTTCTTGTAAACGCAATAGATCTTTCAGAAAATACTGTCAAAGTTGGCATTTAGAACTGAACTTCCGAACGAAAGAAGAAAATCCAGTCAGTAAATGGAGAAAAATGCCGTATCACGTGATCAAAATCTCTTATAACTCAATAGGTAACTGGTTGATCAAAAAATGGAAAACACAGTTCGATTCCAAATCGCTTCCATGGTGAGGCTTTCCAATTTTATATCTTTCCGTTAAAAAATGAATTTGTAAATGTGTCAAAACGTTTTGTGCTCGTTGAGCAGAGCAGTTGAGAATAGCCTTAACTTCCCATTGCTTTTAGCTGTGACTATTTATTAAAAAAACACAGAAGCAATAAACAAGAATTGGCTTTGGCACATACCATAAAAATGTTTGAAATCAAACATATTACAAAAGAAAGCAATGATTTCATAGTACAGTAGACTCATTCAAATTCGCACATAATCGCAGATGTACACAATAAAACTTTTTCAGATGGAGGGTCAAAATGACAAAAAATTTTAGTTTTATATCATTCCGTATGTATTTTAATATGTAATTCTCGATATGACTGAACTCATGGTTTTTCATGAAGGAAGCATAAATTTATTTCTGAAAAAAAAAATCAAGATTTTGCTTATATCAATGGTAATCACAATCTTTTTAGCAAATATGTTTATGTAATAATCGAGCTTTTCTGTTATTAAGTCTGGCTAAACCTGAAGCAAAACTTCCTTTTTTCATGATTTTGATATAAATTAATTGGGTACCTTTAAGAGGAAAGTTTCTTTGAATAATTCAAGGAAAATGTACCTCATCTTGATTATGGATATTTAATTGTACATCATTTACTTGACCTTTACTTTTAATCATTTTAAAAATTATCTTGATTTTTATTATTTTAGTTTATTACTTTGCTTAATTATTTTACTATATTGCAAGCATTCATTATAATTTTGATTGCATTATTACATTCAAATTACATTTTAAAAAAAGTAAACAAATCAATGACCAGAAATCCACACAACCTCTGGTGCCAAGCTGTGCGGATTTGAGAGAGTCTACTGTATTTGGTTTCTTTTTTTTTCAGTTTAGTAATTTAGAAGTGTCAATTCAAAAGGATTGATGATTGTATTTGAGGAAATATTCACTTTGAATTTTTCTGACAAGTTATAATAATGGGTGCTGGTCCATTTTCAGTCAATATATGTAAAATGCAGAAGTGCATTTTCAAATTAATCTCTAGGGTGAAAGTGATATTAAAGACAATTATGATATAATTTAATGAGTACATTTTTTCTGAAATATAAAATTTTGAACATGTTACATGAAATCATTAGCGGATTTGGATAAATCCTACATTATATGAAAGACTGTCAAAATGAATAGACTGCAAGGACAGTGATGTGAATGGACTCTTTGAATGTCCCAGGGACCCAACCATTTTTTAAATGTGGGTGTAATTTCAAATAAAAACTAAATATTTATTTATATAAATATAATAAACATTTCTAAAATTAAGATTCAGACTTCTTTGACTTCAGGACTTCTTTGAAACTTAAATGATTTGAATTTACAACTGGTTTTTAAATTATTTTTCAAAAGCATTTTTGTTATGCAAATCAGTCATTCACATCATATGTATACAAAAAAAAAAAAAAAAAAAAAAAAAATTCAACATTAGATTTTAGAAATCTGCAAAATAAATATATTTTAATAAAAATTTTCAGAGCATATTTTTTTTTTTTGGAGAAAAAAGATGAGATTGCTCTTATGAAAACTTTTAAAATTAACACATCCCGTCAGATGCGTTTTTGTGTTCTGTTTGTGCTCCATCATCAACTTATAAGTGTTTGATTTAGTGTAGTGTATTTCTGACATCTGCACTGATGAAGTAAACCACAAATGAAAGAAACCATAGTACTAAAGATTTACATAATTGATAAAACTCATTACTAAATTATTCTTGCTGGACCAATAAAACTGTATCACACATCACATTTTTTTCAACTTTCACATATAAACTGATGGACGACCAATGTGTATGCTGAGGTATAGAGAAATTGCTAATTTTCTAAACAACTTGCTATAGAAAAACTGGCGCTTTTATTAAAACAAGCATGCATTTGAAGCTTTATGTACAGTTGGTCAAAAAAAAAAAAAAAAATCTAATTTGAATAAAAAATATCATAGAGAAATGAAACTGGTATCAATCAACATGGATTGTCTATTTCAATTTAACCTATTAAAACTTTCCTTAGGGTTTCATCTACATGATAAGGTGAACACAAATTTTTAATTTTTTCAATGTAAACCTCCAAATTTGACCACAAATTTTTAATTTTTTCAATGTAAACCTCCAAATTTGACAATGCAGTTAGAAAGAACACACTCAACTACCCGAAGTACTATTTTAAGAGACGTTTCTACAATTGAAGATTTATTAGAGGTAGGAATTATAAGTAACACGAATTTTATAAACACTTTTTTAAGAGAAAAATCTTTCACTCTGAGAACTCATTAGTCCTATGTCTACTAACTCTTGGACTAATTGTGAAATGTCTTAAAAATTTGTAATTGGGCTAAATTGAGTTGTTTTCTTTCCGATTGTTATCAAATTGGGGGGGTTATATTAAAAATATAAAGTTACTGTTCATTTTAATATGTAGATGACCCCTTGATTAAAAATTTTAAAGTCTTAAAATTGAAGTAGACAGCAATTTTATTTCACTTCTATAATTTGTATTAGAGTTAATACGGTTTATTTATTTATTTTTTTTGACCGACTGATACATTTTTTATAAAATAGTTTCAATATATTTACAGGCTTCAAATATATGCTCATTTTATTAAGTGAACCAGTTTTCTCTTAGGAGGCGTGCAGGATTGGTAATTATTTTATATCTCGCCAATGCACCTTAAACCTAAAAATACATGTAAATTTTGAGTATTTTCATGCTCAAAAATGAGCATATAGAGGTCAGTTCATACTCATTTTTGAAACATAGACATGCTCAAAAATGAGCACATAGAGGTCAGTTCGTACTCATTTTTGAAACATGGGCGTGCTCAAAAATGAGCACATACAGATCAGTTCATACTCATTTTTGAAACATGGACGTACTCAAAAATGAGCACATGGAGGTCAGTTCATACTCATTTTTGAAACATAGACATGCTCAAAAATGAGCACATACAGATCAGTTCATACTCATTTTTGAAACATGGACGTACTCAAAAATGAGCACATGGAGGTCAGTTCATACTCATTTTTGAAACATGGACGTACTCAAAAATGAGCACATGGAGGTCAGTTCATACTCATTTTTGAAACATGGACGTACTCAAAAATGAGCACATACAGATCAGTTCATACTCATTTTTGAAACATGGACATACTCAAAAATGAGCACATACAGATCAGTTCATACTCATTTTTGAAACATGGACATACTCAAAAATGAGCACATAGAGGTCAGTTCATACTCATTTTTGAAGCATGGACATACTCAAAAATGAGCACATAGAGGTCAGTTCATACTCATTTTTGAAACATGGACATACTCAAAAATGAGCACATAGTGGTCAGTTCATACTCATTTTTGAAACATTGGCATACTCAAAAATGAGCACATGATGTTTCATTATTAAGTGTGTGCATGTTTTCAGAAATGAGTATATACATGTTTCAAACTTGAGTAATTTTGTTTCGGAGCCATTTTGACGATGCGGCATACTCAGATTTGAGTATTTTTTACTCATTTTTGAAAACGTCGTTTTTAGAGTGTACTGTGACTAGCTACCTGCAAACATTAGGCTGTTTTGATCAATGCACGGTAATCATAGCACCAACCATATTCCTGCTATATCATGGGTAGGTTTCTTAGATTTTAAATATATTTAAAAGACTATAACGTTTTTAGATTAACTTATCTTGTAATCTAGAAAGAGTATTATTATACAGAAGCTCGATTTACTAACTACAGTTTAGGCATTTACTTCACGGCAGATTATTAACTAAAATCATATAAGAAGTCTTTTTTTTAAATGTGCACAAACAATGCTGTTGTGTAAAAAAGCAAAGGCGAACGAATCAGGCAAAATCTGCGCGTAAAGTGTTATGTTATTGCATAAATGGGTACTTTCGTTAGCCGACAGTTCATTAAATAATTTGTGTTTTCCGAGAATGGAGTCGAAAGAGGAGTGTCTGTGTATGCGTGTCTACAAGCTTTACGAAGGCTATATTCATCATGGGAACAAGTTCATCGTGAACAATGTTTTTGGCAAACATATCTCTAAATGAACTATATACGATGTTCTACAACATTACTAGAAGGGATTCAAGGCCAAAAGATAACTCGGGTCGGGTAGGAAGGCAAAAAAAATCTCAAAAAGTAAAAGTTACAATAGTTGAAATGATTATTTGACAAAAACGATCGAGTATTAATCCATTCCTCGGCTATCAAATTCAGTTTACCACCCAGCACCCATATAAGGTAATCACCAAGAAGCTTAACATCAAATATCACAATAAAATGTTCAAACCTAAACGAACAGAAAAGCAAATGTTTGCCGCGAAAACGAACTATGGTCACTTGTTCAAAAGTTCTCTGATAGAGGATTCATTTTGGATGACGAGTGATATTTTATGCTCGCTCACTCCACTTTTAATGATAATGGTAGCTACTACGTATCTGACGTCTCCACGACGCAACATATCAACAAATTCGTTACTAAAGCGAAATTCGAAGACAAAATCCTCGTTTGGATTGCAGTTGACTCGACTGTTCATCCGAATGACTCGGTTCACTGTCAGGAGGCAACAATAATTGAATCAGTGCATTCGCCGGCATTTCATCTCTTACATCGGCATGGATTACAACGGTAGTGAATACGTCTTATGGCTACACTTGACCAGCAGTTTTTATTTCAAAATCATTCTCAATCACTTCTGCCAGCAAAACATAATTTCATAGAGAAGTACGACAACCCGGCTAACGTTCCCAAAATTCGACCAATTGAGCGGTTCTGAACATATCTTAAGTTCAAAGTACATGGTAAAGGCTGAAAAGCAGATAACATCCAGAAATTGCTCAATCAAATCAAGTACTGTCTCAAAATTTTGGATCTAAATTTTCTACAACGTCTAGCAAATACCACCAAAAGTAAAGTAAATAATGTCCGATGAAACGGTTTAATTGAAACCTGATAACAGTTTTACAGGGTAATATGGTTATTAAAGTTACCTTACAGTGCCCATTTCTACCCTTTGTCTCGTTTTTACATAGCTTTCCAAACACGAAAAAATTGTGCGGATTTCTAGGAAACAGTCCTTAGGACAAGAGATAATTTCATGTTTAATGGCGTTTTTCATGTAATACGCATTTCGTTGAATTGAGTTTTAAATTTTAAAGAGTAGAAAATCCCAATTTGGTGTGCTTAGAGGCCCACGGTGACTATGTAAATATGAAGCGGTAATAGGTAACAATGTCAGCATTCTGGTTGCAGATGTGGAGTATTAAATGCTAATGATACTTTCGTTTTTATACGCCGATTCAAATGCTGCAGATCTCAGTTCAACACCATTTATGATTTTTCACTTTAAAAAGGATTTTTAAACAAGTAGAGTATCGTCATTTACGTTTTTGAAAATTTCTCGCCTTAAGCGGAGACATAAAAACTCAACTGCTGCTCTTCACTTTCATCTTGAGCTCATACCTGTAAATACACACGTATTAAATGACATTCAGTTTCCTCTTATGGTACCATCGCTAGTGAAGCATGTATCAAGTTTTTTTTTTTTTTTTTATAATCCCAGCCCCTTCCCCTGTACTTCAAAAACAGCTTTTATAAATATTGAAGCTTTCATTATTGTCCGTTCCAATGTTTTTATACAGTTATGGAAATAATTACAATAGTATTAAGCAAATTAAGATTAAAACCAATTTTTGGAATATATGTAAAATAGTGTGTAATACAGGGTGACACATAAATACTATGACGCAGATAAAATACCATAAATTTTCACTGAACAAACAAAACAACTAGTTTTCTTCTCTATTCGAAAGAGGAGAAAATTCTGAACAAGAAACATTAAAGTTAATTCGAAATGGTTTCCTCCAGTGGTGATACAAGCGTCTAGACGCTTCTGTAAATTCTTCAAGAAGGCCGAGACTATTTCCAGCGTGATTTCCGCCTAGGCTTTTTCCAGAGACGGCTTTTCAAGGAATCCAGGGACTTCTTCTTGATTGCGCAGGCTGCTTGCCTCAAGATTCCCCAAACAGCGAAGTCCATAGTGTTCAAGTCGGGGGAATTTGAGGGCCAAGCTCCCTTCGTCCAAAATCACGAGAAATTGGCCTCGCACCCCTCCAACGTCTTCTTCGCTCCGTGGGTAGTCGGCCAGTCCTCTTGAAACCTCCAGTCGATGTTCTTCGATTGCTTTTTGGCCCAACCTTCTGTTCTGGCCTAACCTTCTGAAGTTAACTTCTGATACATCTCTGCGTTGATCTTGACGCCTTTATGGACGAAGACGAGTTTCTGTTTTCAATCGGGAAATCCTCACCCACACCATCACAGACTTAGGGAAAATAACCTTTTCTACCTTCACGATGTGCGGAGCCCCTTTGAGTAGCAACTAGCGTTGCATCTGCGAGTTCTGGAAAATTTGGCCCACAAAACTCTTGTCATCGGTGAAGAAATTCCGATTCAGAGCATGGGGCACAGGGACTTCATCTTCTTACCCTTTTCGAGCCTTGATGCCTTCATTTGGTCCATGAGGTGGCATCCTTTCGCCAGTTTGTACGAGATGAGTTGCAGATCTTCTTTGACATGTCTTCGCAGGAATTCACGGTCGACGTTGCGCTCCTTGGCCAATTTTTGGATGTTTCTTTGTGGATTTCGCTGAATCTTCTTCTTGACCATGGTTAAGGGCACTGAGGTCCTTGTTGTGCGCTGTCTTCCACCCCTTTGACGACTTTTGATCCCTCCGGTCTCTTTAAAACATTTGATGGTGCGATGGACTTGTTCCCGGTGCAATTTGGCGATCGCAGAAATTGGCATTCCCCTCTTGTGGTGGAGGACGATGGCTGGCCGGTCATCTTTGCACAATAAGTTTTCCTTCAAAACAGTGAAATAATATCAGCCGAAATAGCAATTACACAAAAGAAAAGCACAAGGAACACGAATGAAACAATAATATATCTCAACTAGTCGGATGTACCAATCCCAAAACTTTCTTCTATCTCATGTATGTTAATACTTGAAAATTCGCTATCACACTGCCAAAATTAAACGGCAATTTATGCCCATCATGAGGATTCTAAAGATATGAAATTCCGTGCGTTAGTTCTTGAGATATGGCTTTCTCTGAAATCGTATAAATCCAGCAAAATTCAGCCTAGCAGCGCCTACTATTGGGTGCTTTACACCAAAAACACCAAGCAACCACGTATGTCAAAGTCTAACTGAATCTGAAGTTTGGGGAAAATCCGTGCATTAGTTTTTGAGATAGAGTTATTGAGAAAATCATGAAAATTCCGGCATAGCAGCGCCACCTATTGAACGATTAATATCAAAACCTAATCAGCAACAACTTGTGTTAACATCTTACTAAATCTGAATTTAGATGAAAATTCATGCATTAGTTTTTGAGATAGAGCTATTGCGGGAATCGTGCAAAATTCAGCACAGCAGCGCCACCTGGTGAGCGATTTACACCAACATGTAATCAGCATCAAGTCATATCAAGGACTAACTGAATCTGAAGTTTGATGAAAATCCGTGCATTAGTTCGTGAGATACTGCCATTGGGGAAATCGTAAAAAATTCAGCATAGCAGCGCCACCTGTTGAGCGATTTGCACCAACACGTAATCAACACCAAGCCATATTAAGGACTAACCGAATCTGAAGTTTGATGCAAATCCGTGCATTAGTTCTTGAGATAGAGCCATTGCGGAAATCGTAAAAAATGCAGCATAGCAGCGCCACCTGTTGAGCGATTTACCCCAAAAATTAATCGGCATCAATTTGTATCAGGAACTAACTGAATATAAATTTTTATTAAATTCTGTGCATTAGTTCTTGAGATAGAGCGCCCACAAAATTTGTGTCACACACAGACACACAGACAGACAGACAGATGGACAGACTCACAGACTGACATTTTGTAAAAACGTGCTTTTCGGGTTCTCTCACCCCTAAAACGTGTAAATCCGTCGAAAACTGGAATTCGAAAATTTTCATGAATCCAATACTTTCTTCTTGTAAAGATAGAAGAAAGTAAAAACCGGTAAAAACATTAAAATAAATTGACATTTCCATTGCGTCACAGTATTTATGTGTCACTCTGTACACCTCTCTATTCCAAAAAAAATGTAACTAGTGCTGAAACAGCCTCCGGTGCCTTAAATGAATTTTTTGTGACCGCTGATCTCTAATATTAAGAAAACTACTGCATTAAAATAATGTAAATTAATAGTATTATAGGGAAATATTTGATAAACACGCTGTAGCAGACATTTTTTAAATCGAAGAATTATTTAAAGACATATTTAATGTTAAAATTAGTCAAAATCATTCAATTAAAAAAGTTTTGATGAGCAAAATCTGTGCATAGGAATTTAAACATTTTATTTCTCCAGGGATATACATTAGAAGCTCGCGGTGTGCAGACTGCATATATATTTTTAATTTGACTAATTGTTTAGGCTGTTTTTCAATTTTTAATTAACATTTTCAGCATTTTGAGTGATATTTATTACATATTTTATAAATGGTTATTGTTTTAAATTGTTGCCAATTGTTAAAAAAAAAATGCATTTAAGTGTGACTATTATAAACAAAAAAAATCTTTCAAATTAGATTTAAGTGATTACGTATTAAAAGGAGGATAATATTAAAAATTTCGTCATAAAAATTGTATTTACACGTGAATATTAAAAGAGAAATAAAATTAAGAATAATCAAATTATTAATATCGGTTAATAGCAGTAAATGGGTGAATTACGTCCTATTTAAAATGGGCCAATAATAGCATTGCCCAACAGTTTAAATTATAAAAATATATTTACATGGGACATTTATATCCTATTTCGTGAGGAACTTTTTAACTATTTCTTAGATATCGTAAATTATAATATTTCCTTTCGAACAATAAAAAGATTTTCTCGTGAATATTAAAAAGAGAAAGAAAACCGACAGTGTTTTTTTAATTATAATTCAATATTCCGTAATATTTTTAAAGCCGTTCGAGTTAGCGGGTTTTTCGAGTCTGAATTTGATTTGGCGAGAATAGCATGCGGCAGAGGCTCCTAGTTCAATAAAAAATGTTGTTTTCGTGCTTTGAGATTACTCTTTTTTTCACTTTAATGCATATAACAGTCTATTATACTTTAATTTAATGATGCATGTATGTTCATAAAATTATAAGATGCGTTTTTATTAACTTGGGATAATTATATAAAAATATTTTTTTTAACTGGATAAAATCATATCATTTCCCTCATCTTAAATTGTTATTTCTGTTTTTTTTATTCTAATTCTATAACTGAGTTTTCTAAAAGATAAAACATCCATATATATATATATATATATGTTACCTGCCAAACCCGATTTTAGGCCAAACTAGTTTATCCTAACTCGCATCGGACAAACTAGTTTTTCCTAGGCCAAACTAGTTCATCCTATGGGCGTTAGGATAAACTAGTTTGGTCTATTAAAAGTTAGTTTATCCTACGAGCTTTAGGATAAACTATTTTGGCCTAGGAAAATCTAGTTTATCTTATGCGCGTTAGGATAAACTAGTTTGGCCTAGGCCAATCTAGTTTGGCCTAAAATCGGGTTTGGCCGGTAGCATATATAATTGTTACTTCCGCAAGAATAAAGATGTTGTCAGTCACAGTTCCCCTGGGATAATGTCGGTAGCCTTTTATTGATTCATATCATTTTATGTCATACAACTACAGAATATTCATGATGATTTACGATTACTGTATGATTCATTATTTAAGACAAGTGTGGTTATTTTACTCCTGTATACTCTAAGAGAGAAAATGCTCTAAAGGTTATTGCCTCGATACATTGTAAAAAAGCATAAATAAAATGGATGGAACAAATTTAGCATGAGCTTTTCAAGGTATATAATTTTTGTTGTTTTTTTAAGACACAGACTTTACTAAAAAATAGAACTATTATTAAAATACTAGCGTAATCGCTATAAATTTTTTACAATCATAAAAAAAATTAATTTTAAAAAAATGTGCTGTCTTTATTATTTTTATTTGGTATAAAAACTTAATATATATTGTAACATGTTATAAATTTATTAGATTACCTATTTAACATTTAATTATTGCACACAAATATATAAATTTGGTAATTTATATATAATTTACTCACCTAATTCTATAATGCATGAAAGAAAATTTTATCTATAAAACTAGGTGGCTCTGCCCCCTGCAAGCTACGCTCACCAACCCCCCTTCAGACACCGCAGAATCTAAAAACACACTAATCTGATGGGTTTTAAAAATATTAGGGAAGATTGAATTATACTGAAAAAAGCTGTGCAGATCTCCCTGTAAACGGGTTTCCATTTAATTCCCTTTGATTGCAAAAATTTAAGGGCGAATCAGTTGCTGTTAAGACATCCAATGGTTGTTTTCGTTTTTGATTAAAGAAGATCAGTTATACATTTGAAAAGAAGCTAAAATAAAATAAATTAAGTATAAGAGTCTTTGTCTCCCGGTATTTTAAAAACAATCTCTATAACAATAACCTAAGTCATGTTACTATCATCAACAATTCCAGGCTGACACTTCGCTTTTTATACTCTAGGTTCCATTTTGGTACTTTATGTTAGCCAGGCACAGGGGATAAGTCGTCAAATATTATTCTATCGAAATCATTTCATCTATATTATAATAGTTCATGTCGTTAACTGCCATAAACAAATATGGTCTTATCCCTTCGCCGCTCATATGAAAGTTTGGCAAAGATGTCATATACGTCCCATATTGGCGTGATTTTTTAACGACGCCAATTTGGGGAACACATCAACAGCATAAACAGCAACATCCGGCTTACCATATCAAGCAAAATAACGATACTTTGGCGCCAGTTTTGTGCCCGTTCCGTAAATGACATTGGCGTCAGAAAAAAATCGCGCCAATATGGGACCGTAAATTTTCCATTTTGATTAAAAAATCAATTTTTTTTCGAATAAAACTACATAAAAGTTGCCATGGTCGCAATGAATTGTAGGTACTGATACGCTAGTAGGATGCAAATCTCGCCAATAGCTTTTTTTCAACTCGCCAGTTAGCATTTTTTTTTCGAGTGGTAATATTTGGCCAGATACGCACCGCAGGTTTGGCGTGATTTTTATTTTTTTACGAAAATTTGGCGAAAACCTCGTTTTCAAATACCAGTTACATATGCATTTTTGGTATTCCTTAGATATCCCGATGACCAAAAATCTATCGCCAAACTATAAGATTAAATGCCAATAATGGTTCATCGTAAATGTCACATTCACTAGACTTTAAGCAAGTTACACGTGTTTACGTCATCAAATGATTTTTATTTCGATGTTTTATTCGTATATTTATTAATGTTATGCTAATTTTTTGTTCTTTCGTTATTTAAAATAAAAATTATGTCAATTTGTATAATTTGGCGATTTATATAATTTGGCCAAATTGGTCGACGGAATAACTAAGTAGTACTGCATTTCTTAATTATTTTCTAAAGGAAATATCAAAAAATAATTAATAATCATAGAACAAAATAATTTATATAATTTGTAAAAAGAAATAACAGTAAATAAACATTTATTATCAAATAAACAACAATGGCCGGGTTACCATGTCAACCTTTTCTGAAATATTAAAAATATATATCTGTTTGGCTAAAATTTGAGTTGCCATCATTAGAAAAATGTATATAAAATTAGAAAAAAAATTAATATTTCGAAAACTAATTCGAATTAAAAAATTCTAATACCAGTTTTGAAATTTGCGGATCAATATTGATTTTTGGTGTTAATTTCATCTCAAAGTATTCCATATTTTAGGAGAAATCGCCGTGAAACATAATCAGTTGTTTAATCAGTCGATTCATAAATTCGTTTCATTAGGATTTTATATATATATAGGGTAGATATTACTTAGAATTAAAATCGGAATAACAGACATCATGAAGGAAAAGTAGTGATAACGCTTAAAATTCTAAAAATGTGACGATTAAAGTCAAACTTATACCAGGTTGCTTTTCTAAAAAGTTTTGCCTGAAATATAGTCCAACAGCACATTACATTTGTTTTTATTATCTACTTCACAAAATATAAATCCAGTAACAGACATTACAATTTATTTTCTGAGATAAATATGAAATTAATTAAAGGAATTATAAAAAGAAATATTTTAGTTAATAGATTTATACTAGCAAAACCCGCGGCTTTGGTCGCGTAATAGTTGAAATACACCAAGTGATATTTGTATGTCTAATTTTTATTAGAGGAAATTATACTGTTAGGAATAATTCAAAAATTACTAATTAAGCCACAGTTTGACCAAACTTCATTATTTCACTGCATTAGGCAGAAATGAGACTTGGATTAATAAGAAGAACTAAAACTAATTAAAATGAAAACGGTAATTAAAAAAGTATTTTGAACATTTCATACGTTCATTTCAGTATTCATTTGAAGTTTTTAGAAACCGTTCTTAGCACGCATTTACATCTTACAATTAACCATCATGTCAAATCCCAAGCATCTTGGCTGTCGGTCTACCACATATCTGGTATTAGTGGCACTAACACAAAATGACTATGTTGCAACAGAGACTGGCACCAATAATTTGCCAACACTTATTTTGAAATCTGTTTGGTATTTTTTGATATTTCATAGAAAAGGTAATTTAGAAAGTTTTTAAAGACTTTTTAGAATGTTTGTTGTTCCTGCCAACCCCAGGTGGTAGTGGCACTGGCATAAAATTTATCCTGTGTAGGATCATAGATTGCCACCATTCATTCGCACCCATTACTTTTGTAATAGGATTATTATTTCCTGACATTGACTAGAAATTGTAATTTAGGACTTTTAGTTGGGACTTTCCGATCTTTACTTTTGCTTCACATCTTTTAAATTTCGAATTTATTTTCGACAGTTCTTAGAGTAGTCCAGGCTATAGGGAATTTTACCTAGCAAAATTAATGGTAATTCTGGAAATTGGCTTACTTTATGTTTTTGGGGTCTCTGAATCCGAATTTGTAACTTCCCACCAAACTTTCCCCGGCAACACCCCCCCCCCCCACAAAAAAAGGTTTTTATTTAAAAAAAATTATTGTTTTAGGGGAAGAGTAGCTAGTAATTCAGAAAGTAGACAAAATTTGCAACAAATTAGATATATGACATTATGACTTAGGATGAAGGGAAAGGGGGAAATCTGCCTCGGAACATGCGCGCAGTGCTGCCTGGACTAAGTTTCGCAAGTCCACTTGACTATTCACACGTTTACATTCACCCTCCCATCTCCCATCCGAACTTTCTCTATAAGGTTTACTTTATTTTTTTGGGTCGCTGAATCTGAATTTTTAACTTACCCCCGCAATTTCCCCCCCGAAATCCCCTCAAAATAGTTGTTATTACCTTAAATTTCTTATTGTTTTAGGGGAAAAACATTACAAAATTCAGAAACTATACAAAATTTGGAGGAAATAGGATATATGACATTATGACGTAGGATAAACGGGGAGAGAGGGGGTTGCCTCAGAACATTCCCCGCGCGCTTTTCTCAAAAACCAAATTTTTTCAAAAAATCATTTTTTTGGGGTGTGTGTGTGTGTGGGGGGGGGGGGGTTCCGGGCGAAATTTTGGTGGGAAGTTACAAATTCGGATTCAGTGACCCAAAAAATATTAAGTGAGTCGAAATCCAGAACTAGTATTAATTTTGCCAGGTAAAATCCCCTATTGCCTGGACTTCATAACTTAGTGCACGTAGTGCCGCAGTGCATGTTCAGAGGAAGCCCTCCCCCTTCCCGTTCATCCTACGTCATAATGTCATGTATCCTATTTGTTGCAAATTTTGTAATGCTTTTCCCCTAAAACAATAAGAAATTTAAGTTAAAAACAATTATGTGGAGGGGTTTCGGGGGGGGGGGGGGATTTTGGGGGGAAGTTAAAAATTCGGATTCAGCGACCCAAAAAACTTAAAGTAAACCTTATAGAGAAAGTTCGGAGGGGAGATGAGAGGGTGAATGTAAACGTGGGAGTGGTTAAGTGGAATTGCGTAACTTAGTTCACGCAGCACCGCGCGCATATTCCCAGGCAGAGCCCTCCTTCCCTTTTATCCTAAGTCATAATGTTATATATCTAATTTGTTGCAAATTTTGTCTACTTTCTGAATTTCTAGACACTTTTTCCTTAAAACAATAAAATAATTAATTTTTTTAATAATTTTTTGGGGGGGAGGGGCAGTTTACCAAAATTTTGGGAGGGGGGGGGGTTGCCGAGGAAATTTTGGTGGGAAGTTAAAAATTCGGATTTAGCGACCCAAAAAACATATAGTAAACCTTTTACCAAAACTACCATGAATTTTGCTAGGTAGAGCCCCTATACGGTCTCTATTGCCTGGACTAGAGGGCATTTATATTTTGTAAGTAGCAACCACGCCATATTTAAAATTTCTAGCCTCCTCAGAATCACAGAAATCGCAATTAAGAAAGTTTTCTGCTCCTCTAACTCCCAGGTGGTAGTGACACCGACATGAAATAGAGCGCATGTTAGAGCAGAAGCTTTCACCATCAATTTCCAACCATTTATTTTGAAATCGATTAGGGACTGTAAAGACTTTCTAGTCTTGTACTGGATATATCTGAAAAACAAGTTAGGATGATTTTATTTGCATCGGTGATTGTTCGAGTGGCATAATATTCACTTTTTTGTATGCGCAAAGATATGTGGTCAGTTTTGAGTTGAAAGACTTATAATCCAGTAAACAGGAGTTTTGTTTATTTTCCAGGTCCTTAGAAATCGAGCACCGGCGGAAAAACAGCCGGTGCTGGAGAAGGGACGAACTACATAGTCTTTACACAATCAGGATCAAGAGAAGAGTGATGCCATGACAACTCTGATAGAGCAGGGTTATTGGTGAGGAGCAATTTACAAAAAAAAAAAAAAAACAACAACATCAAACCAGTAGATATCTGGCGAGAATTAAGTTGAGATGAAACACGTGTTAATTATCGTTAATGGCATTTTCAATGAAGAGGATGAAATGCCTATGTATGAATTTTAACGCCAACCAGATAATTGGGAAAATATGGGCAACCGAAAAACCACAAGGCTGCATTTCACAGGAGATTTGTCAAACCATGGGAGTTAGGCGCTCCGAGCCGTTTGAAGGCATATGCAATTAAAAATAAGATATTGCAGACAAAATTTATGATAATAATTTATACGTTGGAAAGAAAAGATGCAGCTGTAGAGACACAGTAAAAAAAAAATAAAGAAAGGAGGCGTGATATAGATCCCGCGTAGCAACTAAATTAAGCATGCAAATGTACTGGGTAAATTGTTTCCATGCGAGATAAAAATAGAATGTCTCTTTTAATCTACACTGTTAAAAATATCGTGAAAAATTACCTCTGTTTTTAAAGGCTATCTATTTTCTGACCAATGAGAACACTTCATAGTGTTTATGTAGCATTCTCATTGTTCAGAAAATAGATAGCCTTTAAAAACAGAAGTAATTTCTCACGATATTTTTAACCCGTTAGTAGTCGCGCGTTGGTCTTTTCCCCGCCCGAAATTCGTTATCTTCCTTTAACTCATTTCCCGTTAAAGTTACGATAGCGAAATTCCGTGTAGCTGACCTTAAGTGTTCACACTCTTGTGCAGTAAAATTACAAGTCATTCCTGCTATTTCTTAGCATTTTATCGCATTCTTAAGTTTCAATCGGTCTAAATGACCGCGTTGCGACCACTTGCGTTAGTTGAATTTTTCCCCCTCGTGTTCATCCTTTCCCATTTCCGCGAAATCTGTGGGGGAAAGTTTCTTCGAAGTACCGACTCTCTGCCTGTTGTTATTTCGTCTTTATTTCTTGCTATTTTACCCGTTCACAGAGTACTTTTTTTACTTTTAGAATGTGACTTAAAATTGTTTTATTATATTAGTTGTGAAGTCAGATCGCACAAAAAACTGATGGATGGTCACTTACATTTTTTTTTTTTTTTTTTTTTTTTTTTTTTTGTCATTGTCAAGTATTGCGCGAATAAATCTCGAATTGATAATCATTTAAATATGGAAAAAAGGGGAAATTCATCATCATTATTTGAAAGAACTTGCTTTCCATTTATTACCGGAACATATAAATGAATGAAAACAGACAATACCACTGCCAAATCATTAAAAAAAAAGAGAGAAGAGGATTTTGTGGGAATCAGTAAAAAAAAATTGCCGTATCTCCAAAATCTGAAAAGTATCGTTTTTGTACAATAAAACAAACTGGAAAGATAAAACAATTTTCTCAGAAATGTAGTATGTATATCTGCGAAGAACATACATATAATTTATTTGTACAATAAGAAAAATAATGAGAATTTTATAATGTAGGTTAGAAATTACGCAAATAAAAATCTCTTTTGGATAATTCAGTGAATGTTTATACTATGATTTTAAAAAATAATTTAAGTATTTTTCTAAAATTTATCTATTGTTAAATTTTCATACTGTAAGTAAAAACACATTTTTTTTAACAATGCCGCAGAAAATGTTTTTTTTTAATATTATTGAAATCCAATAGAGGCTTGGGGACGGTATCTGACAAATTTTAATTTGTTGTCCTTCATCAATTGTTCAAACTATTTTTCAGAATAATATTTTCCAGAACATGAGAGAAAATTCATTTAAATTAAATTATTGCTGCATATTTATAATTTCGGAGAAAATTTTCTTATTGTTTTTATTATTTTAATGAATGTTATTATAAAACAATAAATTATAACATTAATACCTTATTATGAAATGTACAATTGAATATTTATTTTAATTAAATAGTTGCGGTAAAATACATCCCTATTAAGATGAACCTTTTAGCGATTCTATTAATTAAAATAATTTATCCATCTTAGGATTTAAATCTACAATTGCAAATGTATTTAAATTAAATATATAATTTCGATAACTTATTTATTATTTGCATTATATAAACGAAGTTCGTATCCAGAGTTTTTATTCAAGGGCGCTGCTCCCACCCTGAAATAAGTAGAGAAACTACAAATCGTGCATTTTCATTAGAAAAATGCATTTAATCACAAAATCTCGCGACTTCCCCTCCTCTCCCCCCTCATACACACACAGACACCCCACAAAATAAATAAAGAAATAAAACGTAGTTACAACATTTCCATTTATAATTTCGAAGTTAAGTATTTTTTACCTTTTTCTTTATTTTATATATATATATATATATATATATATATATAATTATACATTTTTAATAATATTTGGTTTATGTGGTGTTTGTGATTTCATAATTATTGGTCATTTTCATTATTTTTCAATGGTATTATTGTACAGAAAGTTTATATATATATATATATATTGTCTTTAATTGTTCATTGCATCAAATTTGATAGTTTTTCATAGGTTTTAAATGAATTAATCGTCCGCAATATGCTGGTGAATTAATGGTATTGTATTTGATTTTCTGTTACATGTCATAGGTTCCATTTTTACTTTCAGTTTAATTCTTCAATTTAATGTCAGTGTAATATATTGATGCTAAATTTATTAATTTTATTTTATTAAATGGATAGAGAGTGCCGGAGTATCATAAAAATCTACCTGACTCTGATTATGTCCTTCCAAAAAAAAAAAAAAAAAAAAAAAAAAAAAAAAAAAAAAACCTATCACGAATTTAGATTCATATTCGTAAATGTTTTCCTTCTAATTATTGATTCATAGTAACATCAGAAATTCAATCAAATCATTTACTATTTACTTTTAAGTATTTATGCAAAACGAAGAAAGAGTTGTAAAAACATTTATCTAGATGCCAACTGAATATATACTTAACACTAGAACGGCGGAAAAATCTTATGTACTGGAACGGCGGGAAGGGGTCATTTTGACCCCACGATCCAACTACTGAAATAACAACGCTAAAACAATTTTAAATGCCATTCATTGGCAAAAATATGTAATTTCCGTGTATTTCATAATTTACATTTAATATTACTGGATAATTTATTGATTTTTTAAAGTACTGTATATGTAACGCCTACAGGGCGATGAATTCGATCATACTACTACTACTCAAAAAACTCATTAATTTTACATAAAACTTGATTTAAAATAAATGTTTTCACAAATTAAAACTAATGTTAACTAAAATAAAATACAATTTATAAAATATTTTTTTTTTCATCTTCTTACTCGCCGAATGATTCACTCTCTAAATCCATAAATGAGAAACGTGTTCTGTTGTTTCCGTTATTTCATTATAAGTGTAGCAGAATGGTTAGAATGTAAAACATTTCGTTTGAATTTCATTTAATGCTTAAAATACTCCAAATTAAACACACATATTAGGAATTAATGCAGTTCATACAAAAAAAAAAATTAACAATTTTTCCAGTGCATTATTCGGATACAACTTTGGAACACGATCCACAAAATTCTTGAGATTTGTTTCCATTGCATCTCTGTATTTGACACTTTTTTCTCTTTATATCTACTTCATTTTCGTGTGTTTTTTCTTAAGACTCAGAAAGGATCTTTGGGACTTTTCAAGCCATAAGAACTTCTCTCCTTAACTTCCCTCCTAATTTTAATAGAAAATCTCTTCTACTGATGAGCTTGCCTGTTACACTTTGATAAATAATCGCATTCAAAGCTGCATGATCCAAAATATTGTAAAAGATATGTACAGGCCATCGTCTAGAAGCCGATTTAACGGAGTATTTTCGGCACATCTGATTACGAATATCCACACCATATTTCGTTGCGTTGTAATATTATATTAAATACGGCAACTTCTTGAGAATGTCTTCAGATTAGACAGTAGAATGTAATGAGCGCAGTAGAAAGACACTTTTGTTTCTTTTGGCTTAATAGATCGTAAGTGTCATCTTGTCATGTTCCACTATCTGCAATGAATAAAGAGTACTACGTATATTTTTCAAAGATATAGGAATTTCTCTTCTCTCCTTTTTCATTGTGCCAACCAAAGTTGTATTTTTAGTTTTTAGCATTTCTGCTAGTTTAATGCTAGTAAAATAGTTGTCTGTCATAATATTCCTCCCTTTGTTTAGATGGGGATCTGTTAATTTCATGAAAAAAAATCAGTTAAACTTAATTAAGTATTTGCGGTTTCATCTTTTCCTGGAAATGGAAATCCATTCAAGAGGTACATATTTAGTATCAACGTCAACAGATAACCAAAATTTTATCCCAAATCTCTCCGGTTTATTTGGTATATATTGCGTAAATTTATATCTAACTTTAGATGGGAACAATTGTTCATCAACTGTAATATTTTGTCCTGGTCGGTAGCATGTTTTGTAATTTTCAACAAATTATATGATCGGAAATGTTCAACTGCCTTCCGTACGAACAATATTCGTCCTCTACTTATAAGACCCCTCCCCTATGGTTACCACCTGCAGTGATTAATCTGAACTAACAAAAGTAACAAATGGGAAAATACTATTTCTGAAAAGAAATATAAGTCAAAAAAACTTACACTTTCTTTTTTTGAAATATTGTGTTCAAAAGCATGGCAAAATCAAACAAAGGAATTATAACATACAAATTACAGATAATAATGTTGGGTCACCACACCGAGACAGTATGAATGCAATCGAAAATTGCTTTTCACTGAATTTTTCTCATCGGTTCACAATCCTTCGAATACAAAGAGTATTTTACTAAAGGGGTCAAAATGACCCTTGCCCGCCGTTCTAGGAATAGATACCAATATTTCAAAAACTAACAAATCTAGAAAGCTGAATTTTTTTAAAGAAAGATATGTTATATATTTAGGAAAAGTCGAAAAATTTCAAGCGATTTCTTCCAACCAAACTAAAGTAATCAACGGACGAAAGTGCTTAGGTCTCAAAATGACCCCTACCGCCGTTCTAGTGTTAAGCGAAATAAATAATTGCTGTAAAGAGTTGTAAAATGAATAATTGCTGTAATCTTTTAAAGTTCAGTCAATATTTTCCCCCTACGTTATACGTTTTCGATCATCTGATAACACCGGCAAGTTTCTCCCTCGTTTTCGGCCTGCTGGTAACGGCGGCAAATGGACCGAACGCGACAAATAACGTTCTAAAAAATGTCGCGACTATTCTCGGGTTAACAGTGTTCGACTGCTTTTTGCGGTTTTTGAGAATTAAGAGTGTGAAACGAGAATGTATTTCTAAAGGAAAAAGAGTGATGAAAATAAATTTAATTTATGATTTAAGACAGATATAAAATATAGGAATTTAATAAAACAACTCTATTTTAAAAAAGGGGTGGGGAGAAAAATGCATTAATAGAATATGGGAAGGAAATAACCTTCACAGGGACTTCCTGAGATTGCGTAAAAATCGAAATTTAGAATGTTTTTTAGAACGCTTTTTAAGCATTTTTACCTCTTTTAAATTTCGATTTTTTCGGAAATGTTCTTAGAGATCAGTTATATCTAATAAGTAACTACCATGACAAATTTTATGTATCTAGACCCTTCAGTAACAGAAAAATCGCAATTAAGAATGTTTTTTGCTTCTTCTTACCATTTGTGGTAGTGGCACCGACATAAAGTATAGCCTATCTGGGAGCAAAGGGCTGTCACCATCATTTTCACACGAATATCTTTTAAACCGGATAGGTACTTCCTGAGATTGAGCAGAAATCGCAATTTAGAACATTTTTTGCTCCTGCATCCCCTTTGAGGTAGTGGCACTGGCATAAAATATAGCCCAAGTTGGATCAAGGGCTGTCACTATCATTTTGACACCATTATTTTAAAAATCGGTTTGATACTTCCTGAGATTACGTAAAACTCGCCATTTAGAACGTTTTTTAGAACTCTTTTCGCGCATTTTCACCCCTTTTAAACTTCGAATTTTTTTAAGAAATATTCTTAGACATAATTTATATCTAATAAGTAACTATCATGCCCCATTTCACGTATCTGGGCCCTTCGGTAACAGCAAAATCTCAATTTAGAATGTTGTTTTGCTCCTGCACCCCCTTTGGGTGTAGTGGCACCGATATAAAATATAACCTATGTTAGAGGAAAAGTTCTCACCATCATTTTTACACCATTATGTTTTACTTCGGTTTGGTACTTCCTAAGATTACGTAAAACTCACCATTTAGAACGTTTTTTAGAACGCTTTTAGCGCATTTTCACTTCTTTTTAATTTCGAATTTTTTCAAGAAATGTCCTTGGAGACAATTTATAACCCTAAAGCAACTACCATTCCAAATTTCATGTTTCTAGGCCCTTCAGTAACACAAAATCGTATTTTTAGAAAGTTTTTGCCCTTGCACCCTCTTTGGGTGGCATCTACTTAAGATATAGCCTATGTTCGAACGTGGACTAACATCGTCATTTCGATACAATTACTTTTGAAATCGGTTCAGTAGGTCCAGAAATTACCTCCTACAAACAAACAAACAAACAATTTTATCTTCTTTATAATATTAGTATAGACTAGCAAACCCCGTGGCTTTTCTCACGTATAAGTTGAAATACGCCAAGTGATATTTGTATGTCTAATTTTTATTAGAAAATATTAGATTTTTAGGAATCATTCAAAAATAAATAATAGTTTGATTAAACTTCATTATTACACTGCATTAGGCAGACACGAGACTTAAAATAATAAGAACTATTAAAACTAATTCGAAATAAATGATAATTTAGAAAGTGTTTTGAAGATATTGTGCTCATTTCATAAACTCCTTTCAGTATTCATTTGAAGTATTGAATTTTTTAAATCCGTTCTCCGTACGCATTTTTAATCTTTAATCTTTCATCATAAAATTTACCGTCATGTCAAATTCCAAGCTTCTTGTCTAACGTTCTACCACGCCTCTGGTGGTAGTACAACTAACATAAAATACTTATGTTGAAACAAAATTTGTCACCATTAATTTGTCAACAATAATTTTGAAATCGATTAAGCATTTTCCAATTTTCCATAGAAAATGCAATTTATAAAGTTTTTAAAGGCTTGTTTAGAATGTTTGTTGTTTCTGCCAACCACACGTGGTAGTGGCACCTGCATAAAATATAGACTATGTAAGATCAGAGACTGTCACCATGGATTCGCAACCATTACTTTTGTAATCGATTTATTAATTCCTGAGATTGCATACAAATTGTGATTTAGGACTGTTTTAGAGTGCTATTCGCTACTTCCCTACTCTTCATCCCTTTTAAATTTCGAATTTATTTTCGATAGTTCTTAGACGGAATTTATGTTTTATAGGTATGTACAATGTCATATTTAAAGTTTCTAGCCTCTTCAATATGACAAAAATTGGCATTAAGAATGTTTTTCCTCTGTAACACTGTGGTGGTAGTGGCACCGACATAAAATGTAGATTATGGTTGAGCGGGTTCTATCACCACCAATTAGCAACCATTATTTTTGAAATCGGTTTGGTATTTCATAAGATTATATAAAAATCGTTATTTAGAACGTTTTTCGAACACTTTTTGCTCACTCCATCCTTTTAAATTAGGAATTTTCTTTCGACGGTTCTTAGAAAACAGTTGCATCTTTTAAGTAGTTACCATACGAAATTTTAAAATGTTACACCCCTCAGTATCACAAAAAAACGTAATTTAGAAAATTTTTTGCTCTTGCAACCACCAGGTGGTAGTGACCATAACATAAAATATAGTCTGTGTTAGAGCAGGGACTGCCACCATCAATTTGCAACCATTACTTTTGAAATCTGTTTGATATTTTCTGAGATTGTACATAAATCGTAATTGAGAACGTTCCTAGAACGCTTTTCGCGCATTTTCACCACTTTTAAATTTCGAATTTTTTAAGAAATGTTCCTAGAGATCATTTATATCTAATAAGTAACTACCATGCCAAACTGCATGTTTCTAGAGCCCTTCAGTAGCGCAAAATTTGCATTTTTAGAAAGTTTTTGCTCCAGCACCCCCTTTGGGGTAGTAGCTTAGACTTACGATATAGCATATGCTGGAACGGTGACTAACACCCTCATTTTGATACCATTCTTTTAAAATTGGTTTGCTACTTCCTGAGATTCCACAGAAATCGCAATTTAGAACGTTTTTAGAACGCTGCTCACGCATTTTTAACCATTTAAAATTTCATATTTTTAAGAAATTTATCTTAGGCAGCATTTATACATCTTATAAATAATTAACATGCCTAATTTCAAGTTGCTAGCCCATACCGTGTCACAAAAATTGCAATCTAGAAGTTTTTTGCTCCTGCAACCCCCAGGTAGTAGTGACACCGACATGAAATAGAGCCTATGTTAGAGCAAGGGCTGTCAACATCAATTTCCAACCATTACTTTTGAAATCGGTTTAACACTTCCTAAAATTACGTTGAAATCGCTATTTAGAACGTTTTCTAGAAAACTTTTCGCAAATTTTCACCCCTTTTAAATATCAAAATTTTCAAGAAATGTTCTTAGAGATCATATATATCTAATAAATAAGTACCATCCCAAATTTCACGTTTCTAGACCCTTCAGTAACACAGAAAATTCATTTTAAGAACGTTTTTGCTCCAGCACCCCCTTTGGGTTAGTGACTTGGACATACGATATAGTCTATGTTGGAACAGGGACTAACACCATCATTTTCACACTATTATTTTTAAAACCGGTTCGGTACTTCTTGAGATTGCTTGGAAATCGCAATTTAGATCGTTTTTAGAACACTTTTCGCACATTATATCACCCTTTTAAATTTCAATTTTCTTAGGAAATATTTTTAAAGATCATTTATATCTAATACATAACTACCATGCAAAATTTCTTGTTTCTAGGCCCTTCAGTAACACAAAAATCGCCTTTTTAGAACATCTTTTTCTGCTGCTTCCCTTTTGAGTTAGTGGAACCAACATAAAATATAGACTATATTGGCGTAAGTGCTGTCATGATCATTTTGACAGCATTATTTTTTTTTAAAATCGGTTAGGTACTTCCTGAGATTGCATAGAAATTGCCATTTCGAACGTTTTTTAGAACGCTTTTTGCGCACTTTCACCACTTTTACATTTCGAATTTTCTAAGAAATGTTCTTAGAAATCTTTTATATCTTATAAATAACTACCATCCCAAAATTCAGATTTCTAGGCCCTTCAGTAACACAAAAATCGCATTTTAAGAAAGTTATTGCTCCAGCACCCCCTTTGGGATAGTGGCTTGGACATACGATTTAGTCCGTGTTCGAACAGGGACTAACACCATCATTTTCACACCATTATTTTTGAAATCGGTTCTGTACTTCCTGAGATTGCGTGGAAATCGCAATTTAGAACGTTTTTAGAACGCTATTCGCGAATTATCACAACTTTTTAATTTCGATTTTTTTTAGGATATGTTCTTAGAAATCATTTATATCTAATACGTAAATACCATGCCGAATTTCATGTTTGTAGGCCCTTCAGTAACACAAAAGTCGCATTTTAGAACATCTTTTGCTGCTGCTCCCGTTTTGGATTAGTGGAATCGATATAAAATATAGCCTATGTTAGTGCAAGGGCTGTCATCATCATTTTGACACCATTATTTTTTAAATCGGTTTGGTACTTTCTGAGATTACGTAGCAATTGCCATTTAGAAAGTTTTTTAGAACACTTTTTACGGATTTTCACCCCTTTAAAATTTCGAATTTTTTAAGAAATGTTCTTAGAGATCTTATAAATAACTACCATTCCAAATTTCATATTTTAAGCCCTTCAGTAACACAAAAATAGCATTTTTAGAAAGTTTTTAGCTCCGACACCCGCTTTTGGGTAGTGATATAACTTTAGATATAGACTATGTTTGAACGTGGACTAACGCCATCATTTTGATAACATTACTTTTGAAATCGGTTCAGTCGTTCCAGAGATTACCTCCTACAAATAAACAAACAAACAAACAAACTTTACTTCTTTATAATATTAGTATAGATTAAAACTGATAATTAGATTAAAACAAATAAAGATTTTGTTACACTTTATGTTCAGCAATACAGTCCATTTAAAGTTAGTACTACTTTAATCATTTGAACAATTTAACTGATAGCTATAAAATCGGCAAATAGATCTAATTAAGAAAACAAAATAAAATTTAAGAGAAAATTTGTTTAACCATAAGTTTTTTCTCCAGCAGATAACATTAACAAAATACCAGTAGACAACTACCGAATGTTAATGTACGAATGTATGAATGTTCCGAGGCTTTGTCACTGTAATCTATTAATTTATTTTCTGGTTCATTTTTTCATAAATTTATAATTAACTGTAATTTTTTAAAAGAAGCAGCATGTTTTAACGAAATACGAATGTACTGTGTCAAAATCCTATTAAACATATTTCGCATAAAACCCCCATTCATCGTTGTGTGTTTCGAAGTGGTTAGTAAAGGGGATGTTTACAACATAAATAATATTTAGGATGATACTTAACATAAAAGTATAAGGAAAATTCCGTACAGATGTTGAGAAAAGGCCCTGTCCAATGATACCTCATGCATCGTAGTAAGTTACATGTTAGTTAAATTCATTATGCATCGACCGATGTAGGCAAAAAATCCATTCAATCATTCATGGTACCTCTTTTATAGTTGTACCCTACATATTAGTTAAAAAAAAGGGGTGTTGAAACGAAAAATAATATATATCTTATACTATAATGCAAGCAAAAATTGTGTGTCTATGTGTGTGTGTGTGTGTGTGTATGTAAATTTTGTCATGAAAACGGCTCAAACGATCTTGATTAAATTTTGCACCCTACCGTTTTCAGGCACGAAAAGACTATTGGGATGGGTCTCATGTTCGAGAAAATTCGATTAGTGGGTCATTTTGGGTCATAATGGTTCAGGGTCAAGCTAATTATATCTAAAGAACGGCTCAATCGATTTTGACTAAATTTTGTATCTAACCATTTTCGGGCATGAAAGGACATTGGGATGGGTCTCGTGCTCGAGAAAATTCAATTAGTAGGTCATTTTGGGTCATAATGGGTCAGTGTCAAGCTAATTATACCTAAAGAACGGCTCAATCGATTTTGACTAAATTTTCGGGCAAGAAAAGACCGAAATGAGATGGGTCTCGTGTTCGAGAAAATTCGATTAGTGGGTCATAATTGGTCAGGGTCAAGCTAATTATATCTAAAGAACGGCTCAACCGATTTCGACTAAATTTTGTAACTAACCATTTTCTGGTATGAAAAGACCATTGGGATGGGTCACGTGTTCGAGAAAATTCGATTAGTAGGTCATTTTTGGTCATAATGGGTCAGGGTCAAGCTAAATATATCTAGAGAACGGCTCTATCGATTTTGACTAAATTTTGTATCTAACCATTTTCGGGCTCGAAAATACATTGGGATGGGTCTCGTGTTCGAGAAAATTCAATTAGTGGGTCATTTTGGGTCATTTTGGGTCAGGGTCAAGCTAATTATACCTAAAGAACGGCTCAATCGATTTTGACTAAATTTTGTATCTAACCATTTTCGGACACGAAAAGACTATTGAGATGGCTCTCGTGCTTGAGAAAATTCGATTAGAGGGTCATAATGGGTCATGGTCAAGCTAATTATATCTAAAGAACGGCTCAACCGATTTTGACTAAATTTTGTATCTAACCATTTTCGGGCAAAAAAGACCATTGGGATGGGCCACGTGTTCGAGAAAATTGGATTAGTGGGTCATTTTTGGGTCTTTGTGGGTCAAGCAATTTTTATCTAAAAATGGCTCTAACAATTTTCACTAAACTCCATATACTACAATTTTGGATTACAAGAAGACCATTGGGCTAAGTCACATGTTCGAGAAAATTCGATTAATGGGTCATTTTTGGGTCACCGTGGGTCATGCTAAGTTTATCTAGATAACGGCTCTAACGATTTTGACGAAATTTTGCACCCTACTGTTTTCGGGCACGAAAAGACCATTAGGATGGATCTCGTGTTCGAGAAAATTGGATTAGTGGGTCATTTTGGGTTATAATGGGTCAGGGTCATGCTAATTATATCTAGAGAACGGCTCAATCGATTTTGACTAAATTTTGTATCTAACCATTTTCGAGCACGAAAAAATCATTGGGATGTGTAACGTGTTCAAGAAAATTCGATTAGTGGGTCATTTTTGGGTCACCGTGGGTCCAGCTAAGTTTGTCTCTACGACTTTGACGAAATTCTGTAATCTATCGTTTTCGGGCACGAAAAGACCATTGGGATGGGCCACGTGTTCGAGAAAATTCGATTAGTGGGTCACTGTAGGTCATTATGGGTCAGAGTCGAGCTAATTATATCGAAAAAACGGCTGAAGACATTTTCACAAAATCTTTTAATATACGGCCGTTTCTGCTCATGAGATGACCATTGGACTAAGTCACATGCTCGAGAAAATTCTATTAGTGGATCATTTTGGGTCACAATGGGACAGGGTCAAGCTAATTGAATCTAAAAACATGCTCAAAACATTTTGACCAAATTTTATACTATACCGTTTCATGGCATGAGAAGAGAATTGGGCTAGGTCACAAGTTCGAGAAAATTCGATTAGTGGGTCATTTTGGGCCATAATGTGTCAGGGTTCAGCTAATTGTATCTAAAAAACGGCTTAAACGATTTTGACTAAATTTTGTATTCTACGTTTTCGGTATCGAGAAGGCCATTGGGTTAGGGCGCATGTTCAAGAAAATTCGATTAATGGGTCACAATGGGTTAGGGTCAATCTAATTGTATTTAAAAAGCACTTCAAAACATTTTGACAAAGTTTTGTATAATACCGTTTCCGTGCATGACATTTCCATTGGGCAGGGTCTCATGTTCAAGAAAATTCAATTAATGGGTCATTTTGGGTCCTAATGGATCAGGATCAAGCTACCTGTATCTAAAAAACGGCTCAAAAGATTTTGAAAAAATTTTATACTACACCGTTTCTGGACAAGATAAAACCATTGGGCTGGGTCGCATGCTCAAGAAAATTCTATTAGTGGGTCATTTTGGTGATAATGGGTCGAGGTCAAGTTAATGGCATCTCAAAAATGTTCAAACAGTTTTGACTTTTTTTTTTTTTTTTTTTTTTTTTTTTTTTTACTATACCGTTTCACAATACAATAAGACCATTGAAATAGCTCATATGTTCAAGAAATTTCGGTTAGTGGGTTTTTGAATCAACGTTGGTCAAGCTTATTTTATCTAGAAAACGACTAATGATTTTTACTAAATTTTGTATTCTTTCGTTTTGAGGCTCGAGAAGAGCATTGTGTTATGTCGCATGTTCGAAAAATTCGATTAGTGGGTCATTTTGGGTCACTATGTCTCAGGGTTAAGCTAATTGCATCTAAAGCAGCAAGAATGATTCAGTTGGAATAATATATCGAGATAAACAAAAAGCTAATTTTGACCGAGCTTAGCTCGGTCATTCCTGCTAGTAATATTAATATTTGTGCATAATGCAAAAACAAAAATGTAAAGTTGTGAACATAAAATTATCATGCAAAATTGGTTTCATCCAAATAAATTTTTTTTCTGTAGATTTTTGAATGAGAATTGACATTTTTTGAAATTTTAAAACATTAGGACGTAGCATATATTACAACGTATAACGTAAACCTGTATATAACGTGCACCTAAGTTTTCAAAATTCATTTTTTATTTTCCTTTTTTATTACTGACGTATAAGACGCGTCTGCAATATTCGGTAAAATTTGATCACACAAAAGTAGGCAATATATAAGGGCACACTCTAACGGTGTCCAGTGGCTAATTCCCAAAACGTTAAGCATAGACATAAAGTTCCAATTACAAAAATGCTTTAAATGAGTTAAAGAAGTATTTAAGCTATTTGAGTCAATAAAAATATTTCTTAAGAAATTATGAAATTTAAATTTTAAACTGTAAAAATTTCCTATTATACAGAGAAGTAAAACAAAAAAGTCATAAAGTGATGAAAGTCAACAGTCGCAGTTCTTTATAAAATGATACGTATTTAAAAATGCTATTAGATTATCTACTCTAAAACTTAATTAACAAAAATGAAAGTTATCATAAAACTTTGTCCAAGTGATTCCCTTCAGCTGCATTATAGAAATGTACACGCGAAATAAATCCTTCTAATACTATATGCTCTTTGTGTAAGATCCCTTGAAGCATGGCCCAACTCATCTGTATTCAGATGCAGAAAATTGGCATATGTCATGCAATTCAAAGTTTACGAACTCGGTCAATTTTAGTGTTTAGATAAACGGGACCTTTTTCTCTTACTTGTTAATTGTTGTTTCTTACTTGTAAAAGATATTTCAACTTTAAACAGCTATTATTCGGTCAGTTTTAATTATAGATGAATGGGAAATTTTTGTCTTACTTCTTAGTGTATTAGGATATTTTTACTAAATATTATTTATAGTACCGGGAGATCGTACAAAAGTTTAACTTCTGTAAATTTTCAAGAAATATTTTTATTGATCAAAATGACTCTGAAAATAATTGTTTACGTCAATTAAAACATTTTTGTAACGAGAACTATATGTCTATGACTAACGGTTTAGAAATTACGAGGGTGATTTGAAAAATTCGCGAAATGAATCACAGATGGCAGCATCAATTGGCATAAAATATACACAATATAGCATTAACTGTCTTATGCACAAAGGTAAAATCAGATGTTATTCTGTTAATCAGTAATCAATACGGCTTTGCTTTAAACAAAGCTAGTTTAGTGGATGTTGCAAAATAAATAAAACTGAAACGTACGCTATTATAAAATAGTTTTAAAAAAGGTTGGAAGGCATCAGACATTCTATAAAGATATGCAGGATACTTCAGGAGACTCTGTTCCATCATTTATGAGTTTTCTGTATTTAAACATGGTCGTGAGAGCCTAAAATATGACTCGCTCAGTGAACGACCAAAAACTGCGACAACCCCTGAAATCGTCGAAAAAGCCCGCTATAGGGTTATGCAGGATCGTCGATTAAAGTTATCAAGCATTCATAAGGATATAGGCATCTCTCAGATGAAAGAACATTTAATAATCTGTGCAATTAGGGATGAAAAAGCTTTCGCAGTGATTGGTGTCGCGCATATTAACAATGGATCAAAAGCGTCAGAAACAGAGAATTTGCCATAAGAGTCTAGACCGTTTTAACGCCGATTAACTAAGCCAATTTCATCCGTGGATTTGGAACAACAGAGGAAACATGGGTTCATTAATTTACCCCTGAGACAAAAGAGCAATTAAAACAGTGTAGACATAATAGTTCGCCACCACCAAAGAAAGCAAAGTCCGTGAAATCAGTTGGAAAAGATATAGCTTAAAACTTTTTGGATTCTAAAAGAATAATACTAATCGACTATATTTCCATGGGCCAAACAATAAACGATGAATAATCTGCTAAACTTCTACACAAAGTGGATTTAAAAAAAATATAAAAAAAAAGGTTTGTGTAAGAATAAGTTCATTTTCCTTCGGGAAAATAAGCGCCCCCATACAATTTTGGTAGCAATTGGAAAATTGAATGAACTGAAGTACGAGATGTTGCAAAATCATTCTTATTTACTTGATTTGGCTCCATGTGACTTCCTTCTATTTTCACGATTAAAACTGTTTCTCTGGGGGAAAAGGTTTCCAACGGAAGAAGTAAAATCTGATTTCGACGGCTATTTTGGAGGACTTGAAGAGTCTCAGTTCTTGAGATGGAGATATTGCTGAAATCCTGAAAAATTCTGCATAGCAGCTCCACCTGTTGGCGATTTACACCAAAAACTAATAAGCATCAATTTATATCAGGGACTACCTGAATATAATTTTTCATTAAATTCCGTGCATTATTTCTTGAGATAGAGCGCCCACAAAATTTGTGTCACATACATACAGACAGACTCAAAAACTCACAGACAGACATTTTGTAAAAACATGTAAATCCGTCAAAAACCAGAAGTCGAAAATTTTCACGAATCCAATACTTATTTCTTGTAAAGATAGAAGAAAGTAAAAAGTTGCAACAAAAATTAAAGTCTGCGGGGCATTGCACTTTGATTCATTAAAATTATTTTGGTATAACCTTGTAATAGTGGCCCCCAAGTTTCATTTGTGATGCATCTCCAAAGTATAATAACGTTACAGTTGTAAATGGTTTTACAACATGTATCATTGTGACTATATGTGACATGTATAATTGTTTACAACTGTACAAGTGTGTCACAGTGTGACTTCACAATATTTTCACTGTACTCACATATTCGTTACAACGTTAACGAAAAAATTGTCACAAATCGCACAATTTTCACAAAATTGTCACAGTGTGACATCACAACATTTTCACTGTCGTCTCAGAATCATCACAGTGTGAAAGACAATTTCGTCACAAATGACACATACCACAAATTGATCACAATGTAACTTCAAAGCATTGTCTCTTTCGGCACAGGTTCGTCACAAAATATCACAAATGACCCAATTTTCACAAATTTGTCACACCGTGACTTCACAAAGTCGTCACAAACGATCTCTAAAACGGCCATAACGATCACATTTTAGTCACTATGACTTCACATCGACTGTCACAATGTCACAGTGTGACTTCAAAAGGACGTTTCCGTGACGTCACCATGCTTTACGGGTTCCGTGATGTCGTAATAGAATTGGAACACCGTTGGATTAAGTGCACAGAAATTAAAGGAGATTACCTAGAAAAATGAAACACTTTTCAAAAAAAGACTTTCTCATTTTCCCTTTTATTTCGCGAGCTTTTCAAATCACATTCGCAATTCGACACCGTTGAGAGTGGAAACCTTGTACACTCATTGACATAAAAATTTGCGCACCAAGAAATAATTGTGGGATCGTAACGAAACTTGGCATGAAGGTACATATCAGGCAGATATGCAAATTATTAGAAATGCAAAGTGATTGCGCATTGCGTAATGTCACTAGAGGGCGTTGAACTTCATCCTCCTTGGAGTATAAAACTGGTAAGCAGAACTTGTCTGAGTGTACCTTTTTTTTTGCAAAGGAAACACTGAGGTAGACATGCCGTGACGCAGCCATCGAAGAAAATATGAGCAGCTGTCAGACTTCGAGAGGGGAAGAATCATCAGGATGATGGAAGCTGGGTGGTCAGCTCGGAGAGTAGCTCGTAAAGGAGGCCGATCTGATTTTACTGTGAGGAGGTGTTGGAACCAGTGAATAGAAGAGACGTCATTTACACAGCGACCAGGCTCGGGACGCCCTCGACAGACCAGCCGTCGAGACGACCGTCACATCATACGAAACGCACGCGTAGAGCCAACTGCCTCATTGGCCGCTATCCAGACACAGGCAGTACCTTCACTACGGACCCCTGTGTCATCCCGAACCATCGCAAGGCGCCTGGCTGAAGGACATCTGGTATCGCGGCGCTCATTACTTGTGCTACCAATGACACCCACTCACCGACGCCTCCGTTTGGAGTGGTGTCGAGCACGACGGGATTGGACTGTAACGGAATGGAACCAGGTCGCCTTCAGCGATGAGTCTAGATTCAATCTGAGCAGCGATGACAATCGTGTTCGTGTGTGGAGGCGTCATGGCGAACGCCTCAATCCTGCCTTCGCTTTACAGCGACACACCACTTCCACAGCTGGTGTGATGGTATGGTGTGCCATTGCTTACGATAAAGAATCACCCCTAATATTGATCCGTGGTACAATGACAGACCAGCGGTACGTCCAGGACATCCTTCAGCCACATGTGTTGCCACTCGTAGCAGGGCTCCCAGGAGCCCTTTTTCAGCAGGACAATGCACGACCACACACAGCAAGGATGTCACAAGCCTGACTCCGCCACATTACCACCCTTCCCTGGCCTGCTTGATCTCCAGATTTGTCACCAATCGAGCATATATGGGATCATTTCGGAAGGTAAGTTGGACACCATACGAGTTTGGTTGAACTCCAGGCGCATTTACAGCAACTGTGGAACGAGATATCTCAGGACATCATAAGGCACTTGTATGCCTCAATGGCCGCTCGTATCGCATCGTGCATTTGCGCTAGAGGAGGTCCAACAGAGTACTAAAATTTCCGTCCATTTGTACTTTTTTCTGCAATAAATGATCCTTTTTCCTTGGCTAATTTGATCCTTCCTTACGCTGAATTGATCGGCTTTAAAAATATTGAATAATAAAAAAAAAAGTAGCGATCTCTCTGTAAACGGGTTTCCATTTGTTTTCCTTAGATTGGGGATTCTGTTGCTGTCAAATCTGTTGCTGTTAAGAGATTCAATGGCTGTTTTCGTATTTAATTAAAAAAATAGTTAAACATTTGAAAATAAGCTAACGTAAAATGAATTAAGTAAACAGTGTCATTGTCTCCCGGTATTTTTTAACAGTGCTATAATATAGTTCTTTTAAATAATTCATTTTATATGTTTCGTTTCAAATCTGACGTAATTTACACCAAAGTTTTATTTTTCTTATTAATATTCACGTGAAAATACTTTTGTTGTTAGAAGGAAATATTATTTGCGCTGTCTTCGAATTCACGGTAATAGTTCAAAAGATTATCTCAAAATATCTCGCGGAAATATATTTTTCAATTTAAATTGTTTTGCCATATTTTTTGGCCATTTTAAATATGACGTAATTTCCTCCATTTACAAGTTTTAATGCATAATAATGATTTTTTTATTTTAAGACTTTGTTTCTCTTTTAAAATTCAAGTGTGGTTCTTATGACGTAATTTTCCTGCTTTTAACATGTAATCATTTTATTCTAATTTTAAAGTTTGTTTTCTGTTTGTAATAGTTACGTGTAAATAAATTTTTAATTTGAAGTAAACATTATTGTTTGCGCTGTTTATAGAATTGGCAACAGTTTAAATTAATAACATTTTCCAAAATTTGTAAAAAATATCTCTCGAAATGCTGAAAATTTGAATTTGAATTAGAAATAAAACCTCAAAAATGAGTCAAATAAGAAAAATAAATGCAATCTGTACACCGGAAACTTATAACGTATAAAATGATCTAAAAATGATTAAATTCTCATATATAGTTTTTGCTCCAATAAAACTTTTTTAAGGGACCGATTTTGTCCATCTTTAGCCTTAAATATCTCTTAAAATAATTCTTTTATTTGAAAACTGTCTGCATCAGCGTGTTTATCAAACATTTCTCTATAATACCACCGATTTTCATATTTTTTTATGCAACAGTTTTTTTTTTTTATATTAACGATGAAAGGTCATGCTTAAGCATTCAAATTGGATGCCGATTTACCCGGAATATCTACGCAGATTTCCATTGGTCCATTTCCAAATCAAACCTTTTTAATATATATAGAAGGATATATATACATTTTTGCCAAATGTTATATGTTAACACTCAAGTTAACTTAAATCCCAGAGCAATACCTTTTATTTGTGACTTATTTAAAAAAAAAATCTTTTTTTTTTTTTAAATGAAACGATCTGAGCACCTTAAACAAATGAATGTAGCATTCACAAACTTTTATTTTATTTTATTTTACGTATGGAAGCCGCCAATATCGTAAGACACGACCTGTAATATTTATATTTGATTAAAAGCATAATTAAAATAATTTGTGACTTAATACGTAATTATTGATTCCATGTTTTCATATTACATATTCGAGTTTTATTTACATTTTTTATTGCAAAACAAATATTAGTTAGAATTTTATAAAATGACGCAAATATTAAGTAAATAAAGGTGAATATCTATACTATTATAATGAAGTTACGTTTGTTTGTTTGTTTGTTTATAGGACATAATATCAGGTATAAACGAACCGATTTCAAAAACAAAGGCGGCAAAATGCGGGTGATCGTTTTTGCTCTAATAATTTTATGTCCGTACAACAAACCCCAAATGGTTACAGGAGCTAAAATCATTGTAAAATCGTGATTTCCGAGATATTGTTGAGACTAGATATTGGAAATTTGGTATGGTGGTAACATTTAATATGTAAACACTTACTATGTATGGTTTCCAAAATTATCGAAATTTAAAAGGGTGAAACGAGTGGAACACTTTTTAATAACTTCTCATTGCGGTTTATTTGGAATTTTTAGGACGGACTAAAAATTTAACAATTGTCATGAATGTTAATTTACAGACGTAAATGCTCGCCCAGAACAGTTTTTCTAAAAATTCAAAATTTTTAGGATGCTGAGTTGAAAAATATTCTAAAATTTCAATTTATGTTACGGAGATGGTGTACGATGCTTGAAATTATGACTATAGGTTACTTTTATGGTGTAAAAACTCTTTAAAAAAGTTTCTAAAAGTTTCGAAATTATTATAGCGTGAAATGATTGAAAAAACATTCAAAAATAATATTTATTGGGGACTGTTAACGGTAGAAACTTGAAATTTGGCATGGCTGTTGCTCTAAAGAAGTAAATGCTCGCCCAGAACACTTTTCTAAAAATTAGAAATTTAAAAAGGGGTTGGATCAAAAATGTTCTAAGATTGATATTTATGCGATACATTTGGTGTAGAAGCTTGGAATTTTGTATGCTGGCTGAACCGCCGCGGCGAGCGGCCCGTTTCCACCCGCAACCCTTTATTCTACTCTTATTCCGACTCTTTTGCTAAAGCCTGGTTCGCAGGTCCCCAGCCATGTCCGGTGTATAAGAGACTCTAGCTGAAGCCAGGTTGAAAAAAAAATCAAAAAGTCAAACCGGACAAATTTAAAAGGGAAATTACAGAAATTAACGACACCGAAAGCGGGAAGGGGCCCTGAAGCTACCAAACGACCCCTGCTGCGTTGAGCTTATTATTATTGTTTTTAATATGTAAATATTCACTAACAACGGTCTAAAAAAATCGAAATAAAAAAAAATGAAATGAGCGGAAAACTTTCTAAATTACAACATAGTTCTATTTATTCTTGTAAGAAATATGAAATTTAGTATAGTGGTTACTTTTAAGATGCAGATGCACGGTACACAATGTTGAAATTTAAAGTCCGAAATAAGCGGAAAATGTACCAAATGAAGTTTATTTAAAATTCTCAGAGATAGAAACTTAAAATTTGCCATGAATGTTATTTTTAAGACGTAAATGGTCGCACAGATCAGAACAGTTTTTTAAGGGGGAAACCTTCTAAAAACTTTCTAAACTATAAGTTGTCAACACTTATTAGGGTTTGGTTTGGTTTGTATTTATGACGGCCAATTATCTGCACGAGGGATATAGGCCCAGGGGGGAGTGCCCTTCGTGGGGGTCTTTCTAAGGGAACCTAACCCGTATTAACGCCTGGAAATCCAAGGTTCGAAGAAAACCACGAAAACTCCGAACGATTAGGCCGACGGGCGCGATTGGGATCGAACCCACCACCTCCCGTATACCAGCTTCGAGAGCAGAACCTCTCAGCCACTGCACTTATTAGGGAGTGAAAGCTGAAATTTCACATTGCTGTTACTTTAGATACGTAAATACATCCACAGAACAGTTTTTAAAAATTTAGAATTTTAAAAATATGTAGGAAGACTAAAAGTTCTAAAATTGCTATTTCTGAATTATTGTTGTTAACTAGATACTATTTGCATAACTAGAAGCTTGGATTTTATAATGGTGGTAACTTTTAAGATATAAATGCTCGGTAAGAATGGTTTCTACAAAAATTCCAAACTTTAAATGAACAATGAACGGAGCGCAAAATCATTAACATACATTCCACATTGCCATTTATTTGGAATAATTTTAGTTCTCATTAATTTAAGTCGAATGTTCCTTTAATGCTGTATAAGAATAAAGTTTAGCTAAGCTGTAGCTTAACTCTCGGAGCACAGCTCCGGCTTCCCTGCAAATGTTACACTTTTGTGAACACGATAGCGTCCAAAATATTTGTCACATCGACACCAAAATTGAACTCGATGTCGGTAGTGTCAAAAATTCGTTGTCGGAGCACAGTTCAGGCTTAACTTCAAAAATTACACTTTTGAGAACACGATAGCGTCCAAAATATTTGTCACATCGACACCAAAATTGAGCTGGATGTCGGAAGTGTCCAGATCTCTCCGTTTATTCAAAATAAAAAATATTCGTCATCCCTAACACCCTGAAACTTCAGCACAAGATTTTACAATTTCCCCATAGAGACCTTCATAGCATGCATGGTCACGATGACGTCGTTCTGACGTCACTGTGAGTCACTGTGGTAATGTCACATCTGTGACCAAAATGCCACCACTCAGTGATGTCACATTGTGACTGAGATGTGAACTTCTTAGAAAAATTTAAGAAATTACAAAAAATATTCAAAACATGTTATTTATGTAAAATTATATTTTCTGGCAAAAAAAAAAAAAAAAAAAAAAAAAAAAAAATGTGACGTTACTGTTATGTCACTGCATGTAACGTACGTCACGTCACATATGTGACGAAAAAAAACACCATATTGTAAGTCACAGTGTAACAAAAATATGAACATCAAAAATCTTTGAAAATGAACAGGAATATTTTAAACATGCCCGAGTTACAGCAACATAAGGAATGAAAACATATTAGTGGATAGGAAATAGTGAATTCGGACACGAAAAGAGGTGGGGGGGGGGCATAAAAAGGAAAATGCACGGTACAAGTATCAACAAACTAGATTTTCATGCTATATTTTATCAATTTGTTATCTAAGACAGTGAAGTATACTTTTTTTTATGATTTCAATTTTATCTACCATTGCAATTTAATCCTTCACCGATTGCTATTATTATAAAAGTGTTTCTCGGAAAAATGGTACGTTATGAAGCAATTTGGATAACATATTTAGAATTAGGAATATTAAATCTGTACACTTTACATATTTAGTTTGCAGGGAGGAAGTTTTTTTTTTTTTTTTTTTTTTTTTTTTTTTTTTTTTTTTTTTGTCGACCAGTGTTATTCGAAACACTTCTGTGGTTTCAAACTAAAATTTTCTGTTACAGTTAAGTCTGCAGCTTTTAATGAGCACGTAGAAAGAGTATTCAGAGTTTAGTCATATATGCATTTCTTGCTTTAGAATTTGCATTCAAGTCATATTTTTTCCTGTTAGTGTTTAACTATTTTAAATAACTATTTAAAAAAAAAATTCTACTTCTTTCAGACTTTTTAAATAAAATTAGCATTTTCCGAAAAAATATTTATACAAATTTTATACAAAACCCATGATATAATTATTCATATTTTAAATTCGTGTTTTAGATATACGACTTTAAAAAAGCTATTTTACAAATAGTTTTATTCTACAGAAAATGAATATAAAAAAATGACAGATTGACAAAGAAATTTTTTTTATCCTGTATACTCTCTTTTCATTTATTAAGATGCCTAATTTGTATTTATTACGTGTAAAACAAACTTTACTTTTAAAAAAACAGAAAGAAAAAGGCAGGTGTTTCATTCAAATAGAAAATTTTCATTACAGACAAAAATTATAATAATACAGTACAAGCATCTGCTTGCGCGTGTGCTATCGTCTGCGCTCAATTAAACCGCAGAATAAAATAAGGATCAGAACTTTTGACGCGGGAAGTATGTCTGACAATTTTGTCATTTTGTCAGAAATATGTCTGACAATTTAGGATAAAACACGGATATTATTAAACTATTTATGGAACTTAAAAGATATGTCTTATTTAATTTAAATTTTTTATTCCCGTTTGATAGATTAAAGTTAAATAAGTTGTAGTATGTTATATGCAATGAGACTGATCTGCAATTCTTTTCCGATTCGATGCTGTAAAATATCTTAATCTGCCATCGCTAGAAGGAAAAAAAAAGCTGATGCAGAGACTGATTCTAACACAGTATTTATCGTCATTAATATTTTGGAGTTAAATATGATATTCGATTATAATGATATTAGGAAACTGTTTCAATTTTGAAATTAACATTATACTGGGAAAATATCTTTTTACATATTGTAGTAGTGAAACTTTTGAAAGATTTTTTTTTTTCATTGTTAATAATATTTTAAATTAGTATTTAAAATCTTAAATCTTCATACCAATGTTTTCAGATTTAACATTTGCCAAAATTATAAAATAGTAGGAATTCCTTATAATATATGGGAAGATTTTTGAGAAATTGTTAAATGCATTTAATTCATCTATTGTAGTTTGTTGTTGCTTAATAGTACAATTATAAATACTAATTATTTAGTGTTTTTCAAATTGATATATTTATTTTTTTTATTCTATTTAATCATTTTTTTTTTGCTGTTTGTGATTTTAATCAAACATTTAATTGTAGACATTCAGAATCAGTTATTAAATTTTCTTTGATTGTAAACTCATTTTCTACGATTTCGATACATTTATTTTATTGGCATTAAAAAATAATAATAATATTTAAGCATTGAAATAAAGTGTTTTTCAGGCCCGATAAAGTTGAAAAGTGTTTATGACTTCGGTTTGTTTGGCCGTCTGTCCGCACTCTAACTCGCGTAAATATACTCGGATTGACTTGAAATTTTTGGATGTTATTGACGTTTACCATAGCAAGGTCCCTATTTGTAATGAAGTTTGTAGCAAGTTTAGTTCATTTACAGGGATAGTCAAATTATTCCATTACATTACGGCCTGTGGGAGAAAAAATCGTTTCAAATGATTTTTAATGATTTTACACGCTTTCAAACAGAATAAAATATATATGCATTTATGAAGCGCACTAAAATGTGCATTCCGTAGAATATGCAATGCAGAGAATAGTTATTGTTTATTTACAGGGCTAAAAAAGGAATTCCAATACATAATAATATAGGGGTGGAGGGAATTGTTTGCGGCGTACTATATTTATGTTAATCTATTTGATATGTAATGAAATTGATCGTCGTTGAGGTTTGCATACTATGAATTATTTCATTTATAATACGAATACCGTGTGGTGATCAGTAATGATCAAGAACACGTATCTAGTTTGCCTTATAATACGAAGTGTATATAGCATTTACAGGGACACACAAAATATTTCAGATACTATATTGTATCTGAAGTACTGTTCATTAGCGATGATTGCTGGAAATGCATTTTTAATTATGATATGCGCTTTTATGATTCACTACATTTATGCAAAGTATATGGTGTATATATATATGCTATAATTCATATACAGGACTATACAAAAGTATTCGTAAGGGTTACTGGGTATTGCTTAAAGGTTGTTTTTAAATAAGTTATGCATTTTTACGCTGCACTGTATTTAATTTACTCAGAAATGTTTGTAGAATATAGATAAAATGATATACAGGGTCACGCAAAGAATTGGATACGTTGCCGTCTATAAATTATAATTTCTGGAAATGTGATTTCAGCAGTTTTAAAAGTGTTTTAGTTTGAATTAAATTTAAATAAATAGTGGCGTGTAATAAATGTTCTAGGTAAACTACAGGGTTGTACAAAATTACTTAAGTATGTTTCCATATATTAGTATAAATTGCTGAAAGAGAGTTTCAACCTGTTATGCGTTTCCTTGATAAACTAAATTTTTCCATTATATACTATATATATATCAATCTACAGATCATGTGAATAAACAGGACTGTTTAAAAGAATTGGAAAACATATTTCGCTATGGATGGTAACTGCTGAAAATGTTCAAATGTTTTATGCGTTTTCATGTTTAGTTAGTTATCTTGTTTACGTTATTTCCCCCGATGTCTTGTTAAAACATTCAGGAAGAGTTGGAAAGTGTTTTATAATCTAGGCTTAACGCATGATATATCTTACTTGTTGTTTCTATTTCCCAGATCAGTCTTTTCCTATAAAACATACCAAATCTAATTAGCTCATATTCACAAAATACAATATATACGGGAATAAAAAATTTAAATAAATAGGGCTTATCATGTCGTTCTATAAATAACAGTTGTATTAATGCCCGTTAGACTCCATGTTCGTATTTAGTAAAGCAATGACAAATCACAAAAAATTAAAAAGCTTACACATTCTTAATATTAAGCTTGAATTCAAGATCAAGCTTAGAACTTAATAAAAAAAGATGTCAGTTGATAAGGATTGTTTTTAAAATGGCAAATAAAAAAATATTTTAGAAGAATAGGACTCCAAAATAGGGATATCTTGCTAAAAAGTATGGTAAAAAGATAAGACTTTATATTTCAAACAAAACTTTACATTAAAATTATCATAGTGTTTATGACAAGAATCATCACAATATTAATACTTGGAAATTTTTCCAGAGAGAAAAATTCAACTTGCATACAATATTTCAAATGAAAATCAAATTTCAAATTAATTGCTTAAAAGGCGCAAAGGCCAACATAGTGAAAACATTCCACGCCGGGACTCGATCCCGGGTCATGAGTATAGCGCACTGACATTCTACCGACTAAACCACATGGAACGATACCCGGCCTGGAAAATTTCTCACTATTACATGTTGGCAAGCCTACAAACGCAGCACAAGATGGAATATTTATCGTGAGCCACCGACATGGGGCAAACACGAAACTTAATTAAATCGAGCATCGATTGAAACTATATTAATACTTGGAAATTTTTCCAGAGAGAACCATTCGCCTTGCATACAATATTTCAAATGAAAATCAAATTTCAAATTAATTGCTTAAAAGGCAATTTTAATTTCAAATGTTGTATGCAGGGCGAATGATTCTCTCTGGAAAAATTTCCAAGTATTAATATAGTTTCAATCGATGCTCGATTTAATTAAGTTTCGTGTTTGCCCCATGTCGGCGGCTCACTATATATATTCCATCTTGTGCTGCGTTTGTAGCCTTGCCAACATGTAATAGTGAGAAATTTTCCAGGCCGGTTATCGTTCCATGTGGTTTAGTCGGTAGAATGTCAGTGCGCTATACTGATGGCCCGGGTTCGAGTCCCAGCATGGTATCTTTTTCACTATGTTCGTCTTTGCGCCTTTTAAGAAATTAATTTGAAATTTGATTTTCATTTGAAATCATCACAGTGTTTATGACAAATTCGTCACAATTGACACATATTTCACAAATTGGTCACAATGTGACTTCAAAGCATTGTCACTTTCGTCACAGGATCGTCACAAAGTTAATGCCAAAATAGTCCCAAATGACACACTTTTCACAAATTTGTCGCACCGTGACTTCACAGAGTGGTCACAATGTGACGTCACAGTTGAATTTAAAAAATAATCCAGTGGAAATAAGATTGATTATTAAAATTGAATCCGACAAGAATTATTTTAGAAATTCTTGTAAAATTCCAGAAAGATTGCAAAAAAACATTTTAATCGAACATACAAAAATGTAAAGTAAACAAGTTGGAAATTGCACGTCAAACGTGGCAAATGAGGTGCGTTCGTACTAAACTAGTTTTATAAATATTTTTTGCACCGCATATTGTACTGAATGTACATTTTAATGCACTTCATAAGTGCATATCAATTCCATTCTGTTCAAAAGGCTGTAACATCACTAAAAGGCACTAATTATTTTTTTTCCATTGGCCGTAATGTAACGGAAAATTTTTGACTCTCCCTGTAATTAAACTATACATCCGATTTTCATAAAAATTGAAATGACTCGACAAAATTTCCTCGCATTCTAGTCACTATGACGTCACATCGACGGTCACAAAATCACAGTGTGACTTCACAACGACGTCGCCGTGACGTCACCATGCCTTACGGGGATAATACTGATTACATGATAGATAACACTGCGATTACTTAAACCTATATATTTAAGTCTATTTTTTTGGTCATCTGCTCTAAGCTATCTATTGAACCAATATTAAGAATTATTTTTTTAACTGAAATCTGTTCATTTTTAGATATGTCCGCATTGACTGTTTTAATTTTTTTTTAATTTTAATATTTTAAATTAAATTTTAATGATTTTTTATGAAATTTTTTTAAAATGGTGGCAATTGGATTAATTTCATTTATTAAGAGAAAAGAAATAATGGGGTTTATTTCGTGAAGGTAAAGTATAGATGTACATGAAGTGTTTTGATTTGTCGTGATGTTAAAAATACAACATTGAAACCGGTCAAAATTAAGTCCAAATACTTGCGGTTCCACAGAATCTGTGCGCAGCTGGGCCCAATGAGGGCATTTAAATTTGAACGATAACCGTCTTCATATTGCAAACCGTTTTTACGGCATACTGCATCTCTATTTTTACTTAGACCTGTATGGTTTTATTTATCTTTATTGATTTTATCCTTATTGATGGTATTTTTCTCATTAAAATTAAAAGTAACTTTTAAAAAATTGAACAGAAAATGATTTCAAGCTTTAAACATGCATTTACCCTCATAAATCTATTACTTTTCGACATTTCTTTTTTCCGTTGATATTGAGTTTGGGGTGCTAGGAGAACTGTTTCACTGAGTGAAAATAACGTGATATTTAAAAGAAAATGATAATTTTATTTGATAAAACTAAATATTTTACAGTGAATAAATAAAAAAAACTTAAATTTCCGAAATTTTTATTCAAAGATACTGAGATTAGAACCCCAAATCAAGAGGGCGATTATTCATACACACAGTTGTAGCTGAGAAACGTGACATCAAATTTGGAAATATATTTATTAATAAACCTATTGTGAATTAAAGTAACTTTTTAAATGGTGTATACGGTTATGAAAATTTTCCGATGGTGAAAATGACATTACTTTTAGATTTTATGTACCAAAAATTCAATGATTGTTTCAAAGCGAAATCAGTTTGGCTGATTTTTAATTCTGTTATACGAAGCATAAGAGCTTCTATTGAAAACTTCGTCATAATTACTTATCTTGTTTTGATATTACTGATTCCGTATACAAATAAAGTTTATTTTTTCAATTATGTAAAGATTCTATGTTTATGGAGATAATATTTTTGTAACTTTAGGTTAAAATAATATTTGTTTATAGAGTTAGACTAATCAATGTAAAATTGATTTTTTATTGTAATTAATATTATACGTTTATTACAAACTAGCCGCCTTTGCCGACCAGTTTGGTCTCCCTTAACTGTATACTAAGCATTGTATTATGATAATTTTATTCATAATTTAATTTACTTGCACAATCCTTCGGAAGAATAGATACAGAAATCATGAACTCGGTATTTTTATGTTAGCCGACCGCAGGTGATAAATCTCCAAACATTGTTCCAGTCGTATTTTTTCGTATTTCATTAATTTCATTTAAAACATAATACTTTCACTCATTTTATATAACTTTAATTTAAAACTCAAATATTTCAAATTTATGACTCTCAATTATTTCTTAAAAAAAAGAAAATAAAGAAAAGTAACAAATAATATTAATCATGACATTTAATTTCAACATCAAAGCCTTGTTTTAATTTGCCTCGCGAAAAATTGTTTATGACCGTCGCATGAAATGGGCTATTATAATACTGTTGACATGATGGCAATGGAACAATATCTGGCAATTTATCACCTTCGCCCGGCTAACATTAAATTACCAAATTGACCGCATGGCATATAAAAAGCGAATAGGTCAATCTGCAACTGTGGATGACAGTCATATGACTTAGACTATTATTATAATAAATGATTTTAACACTTCCTTTTTAAACACTTTTTTCTTGGAAATTCTACGGGTTTCACTTCATTATTAAATTAAAACATTAGCCCCAATCTTGTAAATTGTGCATCTTAACCTCATTGCTGTCCACGTCGTTATGGTTTCAACGTGTGTGACGTGTAATATAGATTGACTTTTAGAAGTTTTATTTCTTTGGTAAAGATCGATCGTTTTTCTGTTTTTGAGCGAAATTAAACCTTGCATTCTCCGTAATATTCTAAATGGATGCATTTTAGTTTGAATTTTAAGTGAAGAAAAAAGAAGAAATCGTATATATGTATTAATATATATATAGATATATTTTCACACGGATGCATGTTTATATTCACATGTTTGTGTTATAAAATTTTCGTAAACGGGATCGCATACAATTGGCATAATTCAGTGAGCGTGTGGCAAATTTATCCATTTGGAAGCGGCCCCAATTACAAAAGGCTCATTACTCAAATTTACTCATTATTTTTTAAATTCCGCATAAGTGAACGGGTTGCAACTGAAATGCAAGTGAACATTCTGAGGCCAATACAGTAATGATTTGTGTCAAGACGTACACTTGAAAACGGAAGAATGTCGATTACAAAATAAAAAAGTCCTTAGAAATAAAAAAAACGAGTATTTGACGCCAAAGTTGATAAGTACATAGTTTTACGCTTACGATTGGGAAAATGGTTACAAGAATGAAAGACAATTTACGAGAAACCACGTTTCCTATAAATTATAAACTAATCCATTATTTTTTTATCTTTTGCCTAGATTCTATGTACTTTTTATTATGTGTTAAGTTATATACAGAAGTTTAAAAAATGTCAGTTAAAACAAATTAATTAATTGAGATAGAAATAGTTGTGCAACAGTCGTGTAGAGCAGTCGCATAACATACTGCCTGACCTCCGAATTTTTTAGAGTAACGAAATAATAAAAGATGAGGTTAGCTGTGACGTTTCATAGAGAAGTACCATAGACTAGCTATTTGTGTGCTGTAATACGTGTTACAAAACTTTCCCTGGTATCATATTAAATAATTCTGGCCTCTGCCAAAAGGGAAGTTTGGAGTTTTCTGCCGTTAACTTGATGGATCCAGTTCCACTTTTTAATTGTCTCAAAGATCTGAGTTACATTGAATAAATGGTAATATGGTGAAATACATCCAGCGATTTTTTTATTGTATATACTTGTACCTCGACTTACGTCACCCTGCATTGATGTCGTTTGGCCTGGAAAAAGAAATTCCTTAACTAAGACGCGCTTTGAACTTTTTGAAGACATTCGGTTCCATGAAGGAGAAACTTTCCAGTTACAGTCGAGTGGTATGGACAAGTAAGTAAAAAAAAAAGTCACTAGAATGGGGTTAGAAGAATCATTCTGCTGCTACAAAGCGCTTCAAAAAATAAAAAAGAAAAAAAATGTCGGTTCAAACTTCATTGCAAGATTTTTTTTCGTATCCTCAAAGACTCGAACGGAGAAGCTAGAAGAACAATAAATTGTAAGTTAACAACTTAATAATTTATTCCAAATTCTTGCTTTGCAAACTCAATTTTTGTTAAATGTTAAATGTATGTAACATAATCATAATCTCTAAATACAATATAATGGAATATGTTCATTGGATTGTGGAGATTTTTTATTACTTATCCCTTTTACTTTTCTAAATATACTTCGACTTACGTTGTTTTCGACTTATGTCGGTAATCTGGGAACGAATTGTTCACGTAAGTCGAGGTTTTACTGTAATGTCTTCTCAAGTGGTTTCACTTTACCTTCAACACTACTGAATTATTGTAAAGAACAACTTACAGTGCATAAAAATTATAGTAAGTTTGACTTCAAATTTACAGATGAGCAGCACAAGATACTTCAGTTAAGCAAAGGACAGCTTTCGTCTTTACAAACAGCAGCGGCAAATTTCCTTAAGTAAACTTTTATTATTGGTAATGCTGAAACTAGAAAACATACAGTAATAAAAAATTGTAAAACAGTCAATTGATGTCGAAGGCAAGCAATTCACTTTGCGCTAAAGGTAATAACGTGTTTTAAAAAGTTCGCTGATTTACTAAATCAGGCATCAAGTAGTCTACATCTCAGCATGGATCCAGTGTCTTTTATCATTAATGTTGTATCTTCAATGATCGGATATTGTCTGGTAGCTGAACTTGAACAAGAAGATGTCGCGAAGGTAAAACAGATAACATTGACCATTTTAGAGGCAGATATGTTTGGCCCTGTATCCTCGGATATATTAGGCAGATACAGCCTGTAAAAGACTCCTCTCTGAATAAGAGACTTTCTATAAAAGACATTTTGGCTTTGAGCGGACAAATAGTGCTTAGGACATTTTAAAAATTTTCACCTTAAAAAATTCAATGATAAAAAGCGACGATAAATAAAGACACTTTCAAAAGACTCTTAATTCGTTTTCCGCGGGACACTTATTCAAAGCAACACTGCAAAGCTACACCGCGCCCTGCTGAACTTGAATAAATTCTAGATGCCACATGCTTTTTCCTCCTGACAAGCCCGCTAAAGAACATAATTAAGAAATACTTAGTAATTTAAAATGAGCAGTCGCAAGAATATTAGCAGAAAGCAATAATCAAATATCAAGATGGGGTGCAGATGTTTACGCGTCTGGACTTAAGTCTGGTCTTTTCATAGTAATTGAATGCAGATTTACGTTACGTATAAATATCTAGTCAGGGAGATAAGATAAACGGTACACTTAGGACGGTAAATGATATTGTCTATGACACAAGATTTCAGCCTCCAGGCTTGCTGCAAGCTGTAGTGATTGCTTTTTATGATTATCATGGACCATTTCTAATTGAAAGATTTGTCTTATAAAACTTATTTTTTAAATCTTGGAAAGAATGAAATGTCTCATCCCCACGAACTCAGTTACATTTAACAGTTGCATACTCTGCCACCATGCACAAATCTCATTTAACTTTGTCAAAAACTGCTGTGAACCTTATTCCGAAGACATTGTCACTTAAAGCAACTTATGTCACTTTTCGTATAATTTGTCGTTTAAAGGTAGTTCTCATTAAAGCGCGTTTCGCAAAGGATAGGCTCAACCAAATTAGAAGAATAGGAGCACCTGCTGATAGATTAGCATTTGATCATTACCTGAGGCAACTGACGACTGAGTAAACACTTAAAAATGAAGATTCAACAGCTATTATTTCAAAATTACTTATATAATATTAAACAATAAACATTATTTTTTTTTTTACACTAAGACGTTATCTTTTAAGTTTATGCGACCTCATGCTCCGACATTTAAGCCTGACCGATGCTATTAAATATTTTTTTAATTATCTATAGCAGTATAATTTCCTCTAATAAAAATAAGAATGCAAATACTACTTGGTATATATCAAGAATTGCGCTGGTAAAGCCAAATGTTTTACTAGTATTAAATAAAATAATACTTGAGTTGATATTAATATATTTATAAAAAATCCTCATCGACAAGATATCAGTGTTAAAAAGACTTTTTTGCAAGATTCTCTTATTTATTTTTTTTTAATTCTTAGTTCCCAAATTTCTAAATAAATGAATTCAAATGCAGTAAACATCCTCTAATCCGACATCCTACGGCCGGCACGACCTTTGAAAAAAAAAATAGTATTTCTTGTTCAATTACACCTGGTGTTTATAATAATCTGGCGAAACTGGTGTGAGAAAAAAACATTTCTGTGGATAATTTGCGAAGCTATTAAAATGAAAAATAAAGTTTTATCATCAGAATTAAATAATTTTTCCATTTCAGAAAAGATTGCTCAACTTGAAGCGGAAAATGATAACAGTCATCAAATAATAAATAATGGATATGGATTATTAGATTCAAATGCTTGTTTTATTTTTGAGAAAGATAAAATAATTTTGATAAATTTTGGAGTACATAAAAATTTATATCGAACAAAACATGCAAAGCATACAAAACATCGGAATGCGGGATTGATAGAAGTCGTGCCGGATATAATACATTGGCATGTATCTAGGGTCACCACCTATTACTTCACATCATATGAAATGATTTCCTAAAAAAGAAGAGAGAAGACTATTACAAAACCACCTGATATACGAGATTTGTTTAAGATGGCTTCTACAAGTAGGCCTACCGTGTACATCTACAGTGAACGTTTTCATTTTATAGTTATGTACAAGGTTCATATTGTACATTACATTAATGAGTATTTTTTTAATTCTTTTTAAGCTGTTTACAGAATTAAAAACATATTTTACTGTTATTTTTTGTTTAATCCTAACTTCTACACGCTTTTCCCGGCATTCATCCTATAATCCGGAAAATTTCATAATCTGGCATGTTTCAAGTCCCGAACGCGCCATGTTTACTGTAGTATGAAAAGATTTTTCTTTATGAAGAAGAATAACGTTCCACATAAGCCTATGCCTTAATTACTTTTACGAGATAGAAAATATTTTTAACAACAATAATTTCTGACATCGAACACTGTCAGTTTTGGTCACTGATTACTATCATTGGATGCGGAGCAATTTCAAATCACAATGTTCACTAGGAATGCGTAATTGTTTTCTTATAAGTCGTGGGACATTTTACTTATTTACTCTAAGAAAAAAGTTCATGGAATTTATTCTCTTGATCCAATGTCAAAAAAATCGTGCCCCATGTTAAAAAGTTATCAAGTATTAGTAATCTTAAGATATATTTTATTCTAAAAAGTTCGGATATTAAAATATAAAATTTGGGATATTAAAAAAAAAAAAAAAAAAAAAAAAAAAAAAAAAAAAAAAAAAAAATCAGGTTCCAGAAAACATATTCCCATATTCTAAAATAAATGATTAGTCGAAAATACACTTAATTTATTTACATAGAAATATATCATCTGTTTAAATAATTTACTTTTAATTTTCCTGATAAGAAAATGAAAATTCCATAAATCATTTCATTAGTTAATGTCAATATCGTTCAATTTAAGTCTTATTTTATCAACTTGCATTAAAACAAATGTCAGCTGCATTCGACACAGAACATTGCCTACATTTTTTTTTTAGATTTATTAATATCACTTGATGAAATACAGTTATTCACTTTAACTTCTTCACCGGCTGTGTTATTAATTCTTTAAATGTCATGCGATACTTCTCTTCAAACGAAATTTTCTGTGAAATATATTGTCTTCATGCACTATCAAAATCAGGCATAATAAATTTCAGAGTTACTAAACTTTTCTTAATTATAAGATAAAACACTTAGAAATTGTAATTTTTTCCTACTTAAAAAAATAAAATTTTGGGAGGTGAAGTGCAGACAGAATCCTATCTTGGAAAGTGTTTTAAATCCTTATTAATTATAAAATGAACAATTTTACTATTTAGCAAATTTAAATTGTAATTTTACAAAACACGTGACATATTTATAGCAAAGTAATGGAAAGTACTAGCAGCTAAAATATGTTTAGCATTGAGATGTTTGAATACTTCCAGAAAGAACTTCCTTCAGTATTCATACAAGAAACAACAGAAGAAGTAGCACATGTACTTTCCTACTAGTTAGTTTCCATTCGCTAATTTATTAATTTTGTACAGAAGAAAAGCCTCCTTATACAAAGCCTCGAAACAATTTTTTGCTAAAATAATGGTTATTGTTTGCGATTTTCCTTCTATTTGATTTACACTTAATACTGTAATCCTTCCACGATGAATTCCACGAATCCATCTTATCAATTTTATCAGTTTTAAAGTGTTTAAGAGGTTGTTTTAATCCATAAATCTCCATCCTCGCCCGCACTTCAATTCGCCACTGATGAAAAGATAAAATATTTGTGATATCACAAAATATGATTTCTGAGTCTGGAAAACTTCCATCAAAAACAGGTAACTTACTATTCATAAAGTAATTTTTTAATTACGTAAAATTCTGAAAAATCATAAAAATGTAGAAATGGATTTTTTTTTATTAAAAAATTTAAAAGTTTATGACAAAAATGACAAACATTCACGCTCTGCAATACTTCCATCCGCAACACATAATTATTCATATATTTATTATATTTATTTATGTAAAGTCCTACCGTCTTATTATTTTTTATTAATAAATTTTCTTCTAGAAAATTCTGATTTCTATTAAACAGTTTTTCTAGAAGAATAAAAAACTCGTTCCACAATATCGCTTTCTTTTATTTTCAAACATTAAAAATCGAATTTCATATGACATTATTATTACGTTATTACGTTATTACGTTATTGCGTTATTATTACGTTAGAAGATGACAGCCATTAATTCGGGACATTGTTACAGTTGATCATTCCCACAGTTGCTCTGCCTCACTTATTCATGACAATGTGATTGTTTCTTTAAGTCTCATATGATCGTTCTCTCCTTTACTTCAAAGTAATCGACTGTGAAAGATACCATTTCCATGCCTTGTCAAAAAAGCAGTAATAAGTTACTGAATTTTCTAAAGTTTTATAATGATAAAAGGGAAAAACTTGAGTCTTTTTTTAATATTTGAAAATGTAAAATGTTGGTCCTTAAAATAATCCGCAATAAACTCTGAAAAACTTACATCCGCATCTAATGATTATTCATAGACACATCATTATTTCAATTTTTTATTAATAAATTTTTCGTTATAAAATTTCGAATATAAAGTTTCGAAATAATTCTGAATGACTTTTCTAGAAGAATAAAATCTCGATCCATATAATCACTTTCTTTTATTTGCTTACACTAAGAAGAAAATGTCAACCACAATTGACATGTGAGAATGTCGAAAGTTTTTTCACTGACACATATCGCTGGATGACATACAAGTATTCGATCTCACAGATTCATGACTTTGTGATTGATTTCTTCTTGATGCACTGTCAAAAAAAGCCATAATGAAATGTACAGTTCCATTTTTTTTATTCGCAAGACAAATTTCTTTTCGATGTATAACGAAAAAAAATCTCAACTTTTCAATAAAATATTTTATTTAACATTTTAAGAAATATATATTGAATTTCAATAAAATATAGGAATTAATTTTTTTTATTTAATTTACACATTTATAAGCAAGTTCTGTCAAATTCTGAAGCAAGGCGCTGCATTCACACGTTTACTAATTATTATTGAACCAACTTCAATTATCGTGTATTAGTATTGAAATAGTACTTTCGACATGGAATGAATAAAGCTTATACAGGATGACTTCAAAAATCCGGCAACTTCAAAATCTGGCATCAAAACTATCAGTTCCGCTTCTTTTTCTTTTACATTTTCAAATTATGTAAGAAGAAAAATAGCAATTGTTTATGAATGAAAAACGTCAAGATCGAATGTAAAAATGTCAGAAAAAGATTATTCGACTTTTTTTCAACGTTAAACACTTTGGCAAATGCGTGCACAATATATGGCCAGAACGAAAGCACGGCAACCACGACATCGATGATGAGGGAGAATTTTCACGCTTTCGTATTTTCCGCGAAAAGGCTGCTATTTATAAGCTGATTGAACTCGCAAAATCTGAAAAATCTGATTGGCTATACATGGGCGAAAATGCACCAACGACAAACAAATTAACAGACAGCAAGATCGATGACGCAGTGCTAAATAGAAGCGCTGATAATGCTAGTAGCAACTCAGAAGACGAGGATGAACAACCGGCAGAAGAAAAGTTGTAGCTAGAAAAATACATAAAATTGACACGATAATTAATATCTGCTTTAGATAATCAAGACTGTATTTTCGAAATAGATTTTCTTCATTTGTAAAAACAAAATGCACGAAAAACTTGTCAAAGAACTGTCAAGAAAATTGAAGCAAACAAAATTGACATCGATGTTTCCGAAATTACACTAGAAGAAATAATTTCAATCTTTATTAGATTTTTTTTCTGTAACATAGAATATATTAATTAAAGTCAGTTTTTTTTAATATTATTTTTCGCTTTTTCTTGCATGATTACCACTTAATTATAAATTAAATTATGGCTAAAGGCACCATTCAGAATATAATACTATTTTTGGTATTCCTAGTTACTACTTTTGATATTCCTTCAAAAATCCGGAATTTTCAAAGAATGATGAGTTTTGATTTTATTTTTAAGGGTAGTGATTTTAAAATTATTTAAATATTTTACTTTTGTTTACGCGTTGCCTTTTAAGAACTGTATATGTCCTTCATTTTTAACTAATTATAAATAAACAAATGAAAACAAACTAAACAACGATTGCATATGTATGGAAATAAACACCTTGTATTTTGCATTTTATGTAAGCTTTACAGGTATCATTTTATTTATGTGAAGATGGTATTTATTTACTCTTGTATATATATGGAATATATAGTGTTTTCTAAGGTACAACAGTACATTATTTTCACGTTCTAGTGTGTTATAAATTGAGTTTAAAATACTGAATGTTGTATAATAATTTTTAAATAACTCATATAATTGCGCAGCATTGTATTATTGTTACCCAACAGACTTTTGGCGTACCCTTTAGAAACTCCACGTATTCCACATTTTGAAACACTGTTCCAGAAAATAAAAATATCTTTAAGATTTAATATGTATTTTTTTAGTTATAAGGGAAAGAAAATAATATCCACTGGGATTGACAAGGGGCACTGTCAAAAATTTGTTGCTGTTGTGGTTTTTAATTCATGTTTTTATATCATCAAGCATAGAATTTCATTGCTGACTGAGTAAAGTTTTCAGGGTTTTCCTTATTTGAGAAAAATGGTGTTTGAACTGTAATTTATGAGAGACCATATAACACTATTTTTTTCATTAATTCATATCATTATACAGCCTATACATTTACAAAACTATTGGTCATTTGAGTGCTTCTTTAAGAGCTATCATACTTTTTTTAAATAATAAATTATTAATAATTTTTATTCTTTAATATAGTCTGAAAAAAAAACTTAAAAAATTCGACAAAAACTGGATATATTGCCAAAACAATTTAATTATTTTATGAAAATAATGTACATAATTCTAACTTTCAGCTTCATTTTCTAAAAAGCGATATGTACAATTGAAAATAATAATCTATTCCGTGGATAAGCCAGAAATAATTTCTGTGTGTACATGATTTATTTAATTGCATTATCAATTATTATCACTCCAATTAATTAATAATTAGATTACTTTCTTATAATTAATTACGAATAATATTAGTATACGTATGAGTTTTTCAAATTTGTAGGAGTTTTTAAAGAAATTTTTCTCTAAAGGATTTCCGAATTATTCAGTCATTCAGTAAAATGAAATTTGATATTATTTTACTACAAGTTCTGTTCCAATATTTACATTCTTAATTAAATTATCTTGCAGGTTGTGATGAATATTCCTTTGTGTAATTCTTTTAAGTGATCTTCCTTTAATTGTTCTTTATATATCTATATATATATATCTTAATTAATGAGAGTGCTTCTTTTATAATTTTCAATAGTTGAAAACAGTCTTGAATATCAATCAAATTTCCATTTAATTTCATAATTTATAAATATGTAATCAGTCGAAGCAGACACATTTTTCGAATGCTCTAAATAAACTACGAGACTCTTTAACACACATGTGATATACAGCGTGGCTATAATGTGACGCGGCCTGATCCCTCTTGCAGGTAATTTATAGGATGAAATGTGGACGCCACTTGGATAAGTACATATGTAGAGAAACATGCTGTTATGTTTTCTGAAATAATAAGACAGTACCAAAAGACTCCACTAGTGGAAATTTCGTACTTCCAAGCTGATATTTTTATTAAATAAATGCGTAACTCTCACAGAACTGCGAAGTAAAAATATCTGCACAATAAATTATTATAACGCTTATAATTAATTATAAATGTTGTCAATACTAATTTCCTTTCAAAGTAACATTAAATTTTATCCTGGCGGTGACATTTATAACTATTTTTTTATTTCGAAAAAAAAAATCTACTTACCTGAGAATGTTGCATTTCGTCCAAAAGTTTAGCAGTTCAAGGACTCAGAACAAGATCATTCTATTTCGTAGTCACCATGTATTGGTTGCTCTAAGAAAAAGTCACGAAAAGTACTGTATTGATGCACTGCCCAGAAACTACAATAAATTATACAGTTGTAAAACATTTTTTAATCTTATATTATATATAGTCTTGAATTATCTTATATCTTATATATATATTTAAGTATATTTGTTTTGATGCACTAGTTAAAAATTTGCCACTTTTTATATTAAATATATACAATTCATAATGATACAACTTTCTATATTTCATATCAAAAATTTAAGAATTCTATGAAATATTTTCTCTGAAGAATAACAATCCCCTTCTACAAAAGTGCTTTTTTATTTGGTTATACGAAAAAAGAAAATGTGCCAACACCAATTGACATAGAACACTGTCAAAAGTTTTCTTTATTGATTCATATCACTGAATGTCGTACATGTATCCAATCTCACTCGCCGACGGCTTTTTGATTGATTCTTTAAGACTTGTGTGGTGGTATTTTCTCTTTTCTTCAGGGAAAACTGTCTAGAAATGTATTATGCTTATGAACTGTTTAAAAAATCCGCAATAAATTAGTTGCGAAAAGTTTTTTAATCACATGAAATTTTCTATATTAATGCATTAGGAATGAAAAAATATATATGCAAATTTGGTAAAATGCTTCAAAACTACAAAACCAAAAGTTCATTTGTTAAATGTTTTGTTATGGTAAACCTAAAGGAGACACATTTATTTCTTTTTTTTTTTTTTTTTTTTACAGAAAAGAATTGAATAAATGAATAAATTTAGGTCAATAACAAGGATCATAAGCCTCAAATGAAGTTTACAATAGTTAATATAACGTAATATTTTCCTTATGTAATGAAAACAATTGTATGTCCAAGTATGCTAACCAGTGCTTTACAAAATTTCTGGTATAATAATTTACAAAATTTCTGGTAATTCTTCAGACGTTCCGTAAAGTCTGCTGAATGCCATAAGGCATATGAATTCGATTCCTTTATATTTACACTTGTTTCAGAAAATTAACGGTCAGACACAGAATGTTAATTTTTGAACACTGATGTAGCAAATAGGTGTTACCCTGACAAGACAGCCACTCCATGTGACCCCCAACTTAACATTACAAATGATCACAAGTACCACATTCATTACTGTCAATCAAAATGAGATATCTCATAATCTATCAGTCACATGATTATTACTATCATTTGACCGTCGTTTTACTATTCCAATGGAGGTTGCCATGACTGTTGTTTAATCATATTTCACCAAGTGACGTTACTATGGAATCTATTGTAACTTGATTTTGATGTTACTCAGGGGTTCATTACAAAGTAACCTCCATGGTGACTTTAAAATGTGGTCTCAAAATAAAGGTCACATGAGAGTCACAAGGTGATATTATTGTGATGTAACCTAGTAACTCGTCTTAAAGCAACAGTTAAGGTACGTCATAATGGAGTCACGAATTTATGGTTAAATTAAAGTAATAATGAGATGATAAAATAAGTCAAATTTTATTCACCATAGTAACTAAAACGCTTGCAATAATCTGTGACGTCACAGAGTAGTTACATCAACTGGATGTGCTATTAAAATAGTATAATATTCTACACCTACCCTTTATGCCATTTTTGTTTGAACATTCACGATTAACATTAGTTCCGTAAAACTAGCATTTCCATTAATTGGCAATATCGTGAAGACATGATTTTCGATTAATGCTTATAAGTTAACACTGTAAAAAAAATTCCGGAACGTTCCTGGGAAAAGATGGGCAGCTGAGTTGCCCATTATTTCCAAGAAACATTTCTTGAAAATGACTGGAACTTTACTGTATATCTTAAACATTTTCCAAAGAAATGCCAGTAAGCTTCCTGCGAAATACCAGGAATGTTTCTTTTGACAGCAAAACATTACTGACATTTCACAAAAAGCTTATCTTATTTTCTATGGAACGTTTCATAAGTGTTCAAAAGGTTTCTGTTATTTTCCAGAAATGCCTGGTATAAATAATGGGCAACCCAACTGCCCATTATTTTCAAGGAACATTTCTGGATTGCTTCTGGATTTAGCTCACTAAGATAAAATAAATAAAACTGTACAACTGCATGTCATATAGATAGAGTGAAAATGAAAAAAAAAAAATAGAAAACAATAGCGTAAATGTGGTTCAACTAATTTTAAATCTTAGACATAAATATATAATTCTTAAATGGAAACCCTTAAAACATAAATAATATTAAGGCACATATTTGTGAAAAACAAATTTCACAAAATAATATAGCATATTATATTATATTATTTATTTATATTATTTATATTATTTTATTATATTATTTATTTATTTATATTTATACCATTTTAGAAACAAATTTCTAAAAATAATATAGCATATAAAAACTATTAGCGAAACAAGATAGAATATTATATTTATAGCAACTTACTCTTTTACGATTATCTTTTTCTTTGAATTTATAATCCTTTAAATGGGAGAAAAAAACTTTTTGTCTCCAACAAGGATGTTCTAGATAACTGATCAATTTCTTTTTTCATTTAAATTAAGCAAGCTCACATAGAATCCCTAGTTAGACTAAGTTTTAGAATTAATATGCAGTCTTACAAGGGTACCACCAAACATGATGCTTACCAATTTTTATGAATTCCAAGTATATTGTAGAGCTCTTATCCCTAATTATTCCAGTGAAAGTATTTCTTCAAATGGGTCTTAGATTCCCAGAAATTGGGGAGGGGGGGGGGCGAAGTTCAGCATACGTTTCAAATACTGATTAGTTTGCAACTTTCAACGAGTATTACGTGGAGTGACCTCAGAGTGTTCACCCGCCAGCCAGAGGAAACGAGTTCGATGCTGCCTCCTAACTGTTTATTTTTTTTTATATTATATTAATTTTTATATTAATTTCATATTTTTGACACTTTACAAATTTTAATTAAAGCTGTGAATTTTTACAGCTTCGAAATTTTGATATTTTTAAAATCGATTTATGTTTTCTATTTTTCACGAAAACTTCTATTTTTTCTGTAATTTTTAAACTAACCTTTCTGTTGACGGAAATACAAATTAATATGTGCAGAAAGTTTATTTTCATAATATTATTATTGTTTACCCTTTTTATATTTTAAATACAAGTCTCAAATAATGCACAATAATTTATAAAAAAATAACAAAATAAAAATATTTTACTATTTGGTTTGTTCAATATATTAAAATATGGCAAATGATGAAATAGAAAATTGTTTGCTATTACTGACTTTGACATTTTAAGTTTAGTAAATATACAATTAATCGAGTGACATATGTCGTAGTAATATTCAAAACGGAATATTTATACGAATGATTTTCCTATAATAGAGCATAACTTCTTACCGAGTACTTGTATTCAAAATAACATAAAATATATCAATATTTTTTTAATTTATTCTGATATTATTATGAAATGCTATCTGATGATTTCTTTAAAAATATATATCATAAGTTATATGTCATATGGGATCCGCAGACGATTTTTACATTTCCAGTTGATAATTTAAGCTTTAATATCATTATTTGTTAGAATGAAAAAATATTTTGAAATATAATTTGTCCATTTTTATTCATTTAAAGATAAACACATTTAGTCATTTCACATCAAAATTATTATACATAATTTACACGAAAAATAAATTTTCAGTTAAAATTCAATAAAGTAAATATATATATGATATATTGTTCCTGAACTTTGCTTAAAATATAAAAATATATAAATGTAAATAATAAATTAAAAAAAATATATAGACATAAAATATTTTGGATTTTCGTTAGTAAAGATGTTAGTTTACAAGTCAGATAAAGCGTACATAAATTTTCATGAAAAAAAAATCATTGTATATTTTTTATGGAAATATAAAAAAAAATTCAAATTTGTAGCAATTATATATCAAATATATATCAAATATACAGTCCTCCCCACTTAATCGTGTCACGGATAATCGAATGCCCCGCTTATTTGAATAGAATCCTCCGGAACCGATTTTTTTCTATTGGTTCTATGCTATTTTCCCCGCTTAAACCAAAAACCTTTTACGAACGTCCCCGCTTAATCGAATAACCACTGTCTGACCGATGTTTGAAAATAGGCGCGGAAAGCACGTTTCAACTGGAATTTCCTTCCACTTTTTGTCGTTTTCGGCTCATTTACGCTGAAAACAAATTTCCAGTTCTTCCTGCAATGATTGCGGCCGGCAGGTATATAACGGACAGGTCAAATGATTCCCCCACCTTGATCTCCCCACCGGCACTTCATGCTGTTAATCGGGCTTTAATGGCAATGCGCCGTCACTTCGAGACTGGAGATGGTAGTTGTGATATTTTGCACTCATTCGGAAAATAACCCGATATTTACTCCTTTAAAATTTCACTTACTTAAACAAACCACTTTAAACGATTTTTTTAAGGCAGTATAAGTAACATAAATTAGAAGTAGCAAAGTTTTGACCCAATTTAAACGAGCTGCATTAAGTGTGATGTAAACCATATAAAATATGTTACTGACATTAAATTAATATGTATTTACTTTATATTAGCTTTCGCATTTATTTTAGTTTATGTTATTCTATTAACGATTTATTATGTTGTTAATTAAATAAACCGTAGATAGTTTTAAGATGGTTTAGATGATTTGCCTTTTTAGTACGCATTAAATATTACAGCTATGAATCCTCGTTTAATCAAATACCCCGCTTAATCGAATATTATTTCTGGAACCGCCGATATTTGTTTAAACGGGGGCGACTGTAAATGAAATTGTAAAGTGTCAAAATATAAAATTAATTAAAAAGGAAAAAAAAGTCAAGAGGTAGCATCGAACTCGGGCCGTCCGGGTAGCAATCGAGCCTTCTGCGTCCACACCACGAAAAACACGTTGAAAACTGCAAACTAATGGGTATTTGAAATGTATGCTAAACTTCGGCACCCAATTTTTCAAAATCTGAGGCCCATTTGAAGAAATCGGTGAGCATCATGTTTGGTGGCCCCCTGTTTAATGGAAATCCGAATAATAGGTGTATTTTTTTTACACGGGCTGCTCGTTAAACATTCCACAGACAGGTACCAGGGATAATCTCTTAGCGATATCTCAGAGATATTGAATTTTCATCTGAATGGTCTTGACAATAGAGACGTAAAGGATTATGTCGTCTATTGATTTATTCGCATTCCATATTGATTTTTTGACATTCATATAAGGAACTCGTTTTCGACACTCGCGCGCGATCAACGGATTACAGCAACAAAATAATAAAATGGTGGCCGCAGCGTTTTGCTATTTCCAACTTTTGTTCAGGAACGTTTCAAATATGAAAACCAGAATTTCACAGAAAAGAGCTAAAATACTCTGAAAACCTGAGAAAAGGCGAAACATTCCTGGATTTTACGTGGAACGTTACCACTTTTTTTTACAGTGGAGCAACATTTTGTATACGTTTATCTCACTTTAAACCATTTTTTACTAAAAACATGTTATATTGAAAAAACCTGATGTAACTTGTTAAATTATTCACAGGGTGTCCACTAAATTTCGGCCCAATACCTATAAATTCAGAACGGCCTCAGCTATTGTCTTGAACGTGATGTTTAGGTATGGTATAGGGACTATGGCCTATACGTGAAGAGACCGTGTACAAAGCCATCTGGAGACAAACTCTGCTGTGAGTTTTCCTATCCCGAAAATGGTACGATGTATGATATAAAATCCATTACAAACACTCGACGAGCTTACGTCGTTTATTATGAAATTATGTCTTAAATATAAAAAATAAGTTTATTAAAAGACCAAAAATACTTTCCTATGATCAGCTTAAATACGCCACTAACAAAGAGAGGGCCAACCTTGTTAATCAGAGATTTTGATTATTTTAATATATGTTGTAGTGTAGTATTTTATCCAACGCTCCTTAGTTCTTGAGAAACCGTGGGGGTCTAATATTAGTACACAACCTAAATACTTACTTTGCAACTGGAATGATAGGTTAGTCGTAGCTCAGTTGGTATGGCGTTTGCGGCTGCTCCGCGGGCCCGGGTTTGATACCTGAATACGCTACATTTGTTTTTCTCCTTTTTTGTTTTATAAGTATACTTGTAATTATAATTTAATACTTTCAATTAAAAATTTTAATATCGTACATTGATTATAACGTTAACAAACATAAATTTATCATTTCTTATTTGTAAACTATTATTTATCATCATTTAAAGAGGTTTAAAAAGAAATTGGATCTTTATTGAATGATAAAAATTCCAAAATTGTTACAAAATCTGTTGTGTCGCCATCTAGATTTTATAAAATAAAAGAATATTCAAATAAAATAAAAATAAAAGCAGAAAGAAGATAAAGGGGAAAGCAAAATAATTGAAAGCTCAAGCATACTTATTACAAATTTAAAAATCTTTAATATGCAAGAAATCGGTTGTAAATTAATTCTGATGCTAATTTTAAAAATAATTATGCTTGTTACTTTAAAGACAGAATAATAGCATTAGAGTGTAATAATAGTATAAAAGTATAAGTACAATAATAGTATAAGCTCAAGCATACTTATTACAAATCTAAAAATCTTTAATATGCAAGAAATCGGTTGTAAATTAATTCTGATGCTAATTTTAAAAATAATTATGCTTGTTACTTTAAAAAGAGAATAATAGCATTAAAGTGTAATAATAGTATAAAAGTATAAGTGCAACAATAGTATAAAAATGATTAAAAAAAATTAACAGTTTTGTGATGTTTTATTACAACTATTTAGTTAAAAGTAAAAAATTAAATAGGTTAAAATTATAATTGATATGCAATATTAAAAATTTTAATTGACAATGGGATTATTAAGTTATACTGACAAGTATATTTATAAAACAAAAAATGAGAAAAACAAATGTAGCGCATTCAGGTACTGAACCGTGAGTCAGCCAGCAAACGTCATACCAACTGAGCTACGACTAACCCAGTATTTTGGTTGCAAAGTAAGTATTTAAGTTGTGTACTAATATTAGACCCCCCGGTTTCTCAAGAACTACGGAGCGTTGGATAAAATCCGTTGAACCTGACACTAACGGGTCTCTATCCTACAACATATATTAAAATAATCAAAATCTGTGATTAACAAAGTTGGCCCTCTCCTTGTAAGAGTATGCAGAAGTGCAGCATTATACATCAGAAAAACATCAACTAGCAAAAGTAAAACATTCAAGCACGGTACATTTTACTTTAATAAGAAATTAAAGTTACATTTGCTCATTCTGCCAGCTATCGGAACACATGCAGATGCAGAGCTGCTTATGGTGGCCATACCGAACATACTTAACTTTATATTCCTATTCAAATAAATTGTTTCTTTGATAAATAAATTTGTGCATGCTTTATAATGCCACACTTCTGTATGCAATTTGCGGCATGTTTAAGCTGATAATCGGATATAAAAATTTTATGACTTTGTGCTTCTAAGTTGTTTTTAACGCAAAACATTATTTTCTATTATATTGAGAATACTTTACAAAATTGAAATTGATTTTTGTCTCGTATCTTGTAGTTTTTTCGACTTAGAAACACTAACTCTGCTGTTTGCCGAAAAGTGGCATTCTAAGAGGTTTTATTGCGTTGCACATAACGTCTTCACAATACCTAGATATCAAGTTCATGATTGCAGCTGTCACGGGAATGGAAGTAACAGGGATTGATAAGATTTTAGTGGGTACCCCTATTATATTGTTTCCCAATATTATCTAATGAAATTATCTAAACAAAATGTATAGTTGAAGATATCATATGCACGCCTAAAGGCACGTTGCGTAATATGTAATGTCTAAATGGCTCTATGTTACATCAAATTGCTAAAATAATTAATGCAAACTGTTTGCAAATTTATTGAAGTGTTATACAATATCGGTTGAAATCCCTTGATGCATTTAAAAATTTTATAACAAATCAAGTAATTAGCGGACAAAAGTGTTTTTTGGGCGAAAATAATTCATGTGATGGAAACTTTTAATTTAGGAAAAAAAAATCCAATAATTGACCACAGACGGCACTAGACTTTAAAGCTTATGAAAATAACATCAAAAATTTCAGATAAACCAGTTGTTGATCACAGTTGGAGCGAAATATTCCTACTTTTTTTAATTTGGTTACGTAGCTTTTTTTTTTGCTTTTTTTTTCAAACTTTTTGGCACTATGAATCAAAATAAAGTAGTACCCCAACTTACGTCATTCCGCATTTGCGTCGTCTGGCGAGGAAAAAAGATTTCTTAATTAAGATGCATTTTGAGATTTTTTGCAGACTCTTTGAAGAAATTTAACATCTCGGATGCAGGCACAGACAAAGCGTATTCATGGGGTCAAGTTCAGCAAAAAACAATGACAGAGGGTTGAAAAAGACTGTGTCCCCTTTCCTTCCCAAAAAATAAGAAAACATCCGAAAAATGTGATTTTGTATCTCTCTTAATTAATGAAATAATCGAAAATAAAAAAGAAATAAACTTAGAGATGGATGCTGAAGATGTTGTTGAACTCTCCTGATCCGGAGTTAACTATCGACGAACTTACGGAAATAAAGAAACAAAGTACTGTCGAAGGAACAGATGAAGATTTTGACCATAGGGGGAAGATTATGATGAATGCAAACTTAACCGAAGAACTAAACCTTATTGAAGCTGGAATGACGGTTCTTGTAAATATTGATTCAGACGAACAAAGTGTAGCAACGACTAGATAAAGCTCAGAAAACTCACTCTGCTGTTTCAAAGAACTTCTAAGAAAAAACAAATTGTTGGTTCACACTTCATTGCAACATTTTTTCACATGCTAAAAGACTCTAATGGGGAAACTAGAAGAAAAAGAAATTTTAAGTTGTTAACTTATTACTTATTGATTTATTCCAAATGTTTGAATTGCAAACGTATTTTCTTTTTTTTGCCAATGTAAAATGTATGTTATATAACCATTAAAATACAATATAATATCTCCATTAGATTTTAGGGAATTTTTATTACTTATCCTTTTTTTAATAATCTAAATGTACCTCGACTTACGTTGTTTTCGAATTGCGTCGCTAGTCGTGTGACAAATTGCTGTCGTAAATCGAGATATTACTGTAATGGGTTTCTGGGGAAAAGAAGTTTAAATAAGAAGAACACACAACTTAAAACACAGTTTGTGTGAATCATGAAGGTATAAATGAGACTATATATATATATATATATATATTACCTGAGGGTTAATTTTTATAATTGTTGAAGCATATTAAATGTTTGAATAAAATATTAATTATGTAATTAAAAAATATAAGGTTCTTAAAATATTTCGGCGTTCTATTAAAATCAGCTTATTAGTTTTTGATAGTTGTAATAGCCATATTTTTCTTAAATATGATATTATTTTTTTAAATTATTTAAAAGAAAAAAAAACTATTTTCAGTAAAACTTTATTGCCGTTTTATTTCAGTAAAATTTAAATCTCGTTTTAATTATCATTTAGAAAACCATCTCGTGGTATCATCTGTAATCAAGTACTTGATTTTTTAAAGATTTTGGTGCATTTTGTGGTAGTTTTGCTCTTGTAGATATATTTATGGGCATTAAATTGGAAATATTTTGTGCACTTAGGGCTCACAAATACAGTTTGTGTGAATCATGAAGGCATAAATGAGACTATATATACGTATATATATATATTATATGACGTTAATATTTGTTAATAGTTAAAGCATATTAAATGTTTGAATAAAAGATAAATCACATAATTAAAAAATATACGGTTCTTAAAATATTTTGGCGCTCTATTTAAATGAGCATGTTTGATCGGTGTAATTGCCATATTTTTCTGAAATATGGAATTATTCTTTTACATTTTTTGAAAATATTTTTTACCTAGTTTTAGTGAAATTTAATTCTCGTCTTATTTATTACTAAGAATATCATTTAGTGGCATCTTCGATAATCAAATACTTGGATTTTTTTAGATTTTGGTGCATTTTCAGTTGTTAGAGATACTTACGAACATTCATTGGAACTATTTTGTGCACTTGCTGCACCATCACTTTAAACGTTACTTAAAAGTTTAAAAGAACTCACAAATTAAAAAACAGTTTGTGTGAATCATGAAGGCATAAATGAGACTGTATATATATATATATATATAAGGTAAAGAGAGGAGAGTCTGCGCACATTTCAAAAGAATAATAATTAAATTATTAACAAATATATTATTAATTTATTAACAAAAATAATGACATAAAATTAATTTAATAGCAATTGTATTATTAATTTATTAATAAAATTTTTATCTGCAAAAGTATATTTTTGCAAATTAATTTGTTGCCAAATTTAATTTTGATAATTATGTGTTTTTCCGAAATTATTTCAAAATTGAATCATTCATACGTTTTACACGTAATTTGCAATTCATACAAATTTACCAATAAGCTGTCTAATCTCTCCTAGCACTTAAACTTATGGGGAAATGCGCCATCTCTCCTAAGTAGCAGATGCGTAAACGTTCCTATTTTGGTAGGAGAGATTGCGCGGCCTTTTATTTAAATATGACCACTTCTAAAATGAATTGTTGGTGTTCGCATACTTAGTCCAGGTTAGTAGTTTATAAGAAATCGTTTAAGTTCAAAATATTTTGTATTACTGACGTTCTATAAAAATTCTGACGAACAGTTTTGAAAATCCAAGTACTTACTTTGAAAAAAACAAAACAAAATAGCACTGCTTTATGCAAGACGTTTGGAACAATCAATATGCACATTCATGTAGACACTGCACTAATGCTGCTGTACAACTACCTGGAGTCGCTGCTCACGCACTCTAGTCCTTCCCGTCGAATTTCTTTGTGCGCAATCTCTCCTACCGCGCGAACTCTCCTCGCTTTACTATATAGATATAGATAGATAGATAGATAGAAGATGAGGGTTAATTTTTGTTAATAGATAGCGTATATTAAATGTCTGAATAAAAGATAAATCTCATAATTAACAAAAATACGGTTCTTAAAATATTTTGGCGTTTTATTAAAATGAGCATGTTTCATCGGTGTAATAGCCATATTTTCTTAAATGCGAAATTATTCTTTTAAATATTGTTTGAAAAATTCTTTGAAAAAAAATTTTAGCTAGTTTTAGGAAAATTTTGTTCTCGTCTTTATTAAGAAGCCCATTTAGTGACATCTTCTGCAATCAAATACTTGTTTATTTTTTTTTTTCGTTTTTTTTTTTTTAGATTTTGGTGCATTTTGGGGCGATTTCATCGTTGTAGAGATATTTATCGACACTCATTCGAACTATTTTGTGCATTTGCTTAAACATCTTCTTTAAACGTTACTTATGACGTTACTTAGACATGTGAAGCATTAATAACTAAATCGTACTTTCGTACGCTAAATACTTATTTTATTTTATTTTAAAATGTATTAAGGGATTCTGGCCAACCTTGTATTTTACAAAATAAAGCAAATAATTAAATTCTGTAAATGGGTGAAAATTGTTCAGCTTGCTATAAAGTTTCTTACTTAAAGAAAGAGCATGTCCCTTATGCATTTTGCGCTGAAATATAACTGAACACCTGTTATTGCTTCAGGTCATTCGGTGCTTATGAGTCATTCATCCGTTGCTATACGCATAATGTGTTCTACTCAGATACATTAAATATACAAAGGAAAAAACCCGGGCACCACGGTTTACGAACATAGGTTACAACCATTATATTTTATTTGAAACCTGTAATAGATTTTTTAATTTAATATGTTTTGTTAGAATTCCAACTAACAATACCAAAAATCTTTTTTATATGAAAAATATGCATTCAAATAAAGTTTTGAAATTTGTAAGAAGCTATACTTTCTATTGGCCTCGTACCACGAGTGAACAGCCAAAGAAAAAGAAATTGCCATAGGTCGCTATTTACAACAGCCTTTTTCATTCTGATAATTTCAATATTTAAGCGCTCAATTCGATTGCATAACTTAAATTTGTGTTTTATAATCGCGTTCTTTTATAATGTCATATATCAATCATGATCTTCATTTGTTCTATCAATTTATTTACAGACATTAAAACACACTAATGCATCGTTGTTCAATATACATCAAAAGTAGTGTACATGTCAAAAGTTTAAAACACATATATGCTCTAAAACATACATTTAAGGTGGTTTAAAAATATTTTCACCTCTTTTAAATCTGTGTTTTATTTATATTTTGTTTTTCATTTATTTATTGACGAGGTTTTAGTTTCGTTGTGGATAATACAGCTTTCTAACAAATTACTTAATACTATATAAGTCGGAAACAAATGCGGAACTATTTATATTAATTTAATGAAAATAGATTTATATTTCACAAGCGTGAGATCGATTTAAAAAAATGCATTCTTGAAAACTATTTTGAAAACCATTAAAAGTAAGTAAGCTGCGACGCAGTTTTCATAAAAATCATGACGCCTTTTTAAAACAAATTGCATTTAAAAGTAGGTACTTTTCCCTTTTCCACGAGGTAAAAATTGCAAATTCGCGTTGTTTAGAAGTTTAAAAAATTGCAGTAAAAACTAATTTTAATCTTAGGCTATTCCCACCGTCAAAATGAAGTTAGCGTTACGCACAGGCACGTTTGTATTTTATAATATATATATATATATATAAATTAAATTTGTAAAATTAGTTTTTACTGTAATTTTTACCTCGTAGAATAGGGAAAAGTAGCTACTTTTAAATGAAATATGTTTTAATACGGCGTCACAATTTTTAAGAAAACTGAGTCGCAGTTTATTTACTTTTAATGGTTTTCAAAATAGTTTTCCAGCTTGCATTATATATATATATATATATATATATATATGTGTGTGTGTGTGTGTGTGTGTGTGTGTGTGTGTGTATGTAAAGCGAGAGAAAGAGAAATAAAGATAGATAGTTAAATATTTGCTTTTATGCCCAAAGAATCAGCCGAACGTAATAATTCCATTTTTATTGTAAATTACTTTTGTTTCAAATATCAGCTTGTATTGTTATTACGTTAACGAATTTTAAGATTATTCTCTCATTTCATGTTGTTTATTTGTCTTATCTTTTTAGAACTTTTGTAACATTTTTACATATCAATAATGATTTTAAAAGCAATTACAAATTTCTGTCTATAACGTTTGTGCTGAGGGGAAAATGAAATTCAAAGCGCCTGAGGTTAAACAAGACGGACAAAACGTTTTATAACATATATGTATTTGAACAATATTTCTACATTACGGGAATTTAGCCTTGAATTGAAACTATTTATTGTACCATTTATTGTACCTTAAAAAAACTTTTTTTTAAGTATGCTATTTAGCATCTTGGTAATAAAATAAAATTATCGTTATATTTAAATTCTAACATTTCTAAGGATTTTAAATCTAGCAAGGAGAAATGTTTTTCGCAAATTTTACAGTTAGTAATAAAAAATCGTTTTGTAAATAAGATGTTTACAAAAGTTGCACCAAAGATGCACCAAAATAAGATGAACCAAACCTGGTACCGAAATTCGCAAAGTCTGTGGAAAATCAAAGGTTTTCTGAAGCCTTTCTAATTCAGAGTGAGCTCTAAAATAAACTCAATTATTTTAACACAAACATTCTTTAAAGCATCTGAAAAAAGTATGCGCATATTGTTGCGATTAAAATAATTTGTCATCAGCTATATCAATATCAAATGATTACTACTCATAGACGGTGATATATCTGAATACTTTTACCGATTATATAAATGAATTATAGATGCTTACCACAAGGTTTTTGATAAGAAACATGTTTTTTATGTTTATATCAATTTTTATGTTTAGATATCCCTAATTCTTTCGTAAATCAATTAGCGATATCAAAAATAAAAATAATATTCATTAACAACATTCAGAAAAAAAAACGTGTCTTATATTAAGTAAATTTTAAAGGACTTAAAAATTACCGACATGTTTTCCAAATAACTTATAAAACATTTACCTAAACACATTTTTAAAATTTTATAACTAGAAAAATCCATGTTTGCCTATTTTTAAATAATTGGCCTTACATGCATATTAGAGCGACTATGTACTTTTATGCTGCTAATAATAGTGTTTAAAAAATGTTGAAGTTTTAAAATACAGAATATTTAAATTAGTATTTTAAAGGATCAGTAGGTATAAAGTATAAAGCGGCAGTGCGTGTATGTTACGACGAACATGAACAAAAATGTTTCTAATTTAGGAAACCAATAATGGCATTAAAACTTTTTTTAAGTATGTTATTTAGCATCTTTGTAATAAAATAAAATTATCGTTATATTTAAATCCTAACATTTCTAGGGATTTTAAATTTGGCAAGGAGAAATGTTTTGCGCAAATTTTACAGTTAGTAATAAAAAATCGTTTTGTAAATAACATGTTTTGTTATAAGGAAATAGAATTACTGCACATAAAACTTAGAAATTTATAAAACTCTTTCCTTCGAAAAAAAATTGTTTTTGATATTATTTTTTAATTAATAAATATAGCGTTTTCGTATTTTCAAACATTTCAATATTTTTAAATAATTGAAAAAAAAATGTTCACTCGTGCCATAAAAAAAATTGTGAACTCCTACAGAAATCCGTGAGTAGTGTGTAAAAGTTGTCGCAAATGAAATGTATTCATATTTAAATCCAGTGACATTTCATGAGAAGAATAAAGAAAATAGATTGTTTAATATGAAATTAGTACAAGACTACCAATTATCCGACAATCGCCTATGCGATACTCATTAGTTAAAATCAGTCAAATTTTTCTCATCCCACTAGTACGTACATATTTAAAAGTAATCGTGTCTGTATTTCAAAAATCAGGCAGAAAATTATAGTTTAATTTATTCATGGTTAATTTTTGCTTACAATCAATTATGCGAAGCTTTAAATATGATAAAAAATCAAGACCTGTTTGAACAATTTTATATTATTTTAGTAAATTACAAATTTTATTATTAATAGAGATTTTTGTCACAATAATTATTATTTTTACATACAATAAAAAATAACAATGTGCTTGATTAAAAACATTTCTCTATATATCATCCTTATTTTTGTTTTGTTGTCTGAGCGAAACAATTGCTAATTGTCTGTGCAAAGCGAAGGCTAATACACAGCGCAATATGTCTTTCCGGGCAGAAACAGCTACGATGGGCATTAAAAGATTTCGTCAAGCAAAACTCAAAAATTATTTGTCGGAATTCGTTTCTGTTTGTACCAGAACGTACCTCTGAGGGTAACCTACAGAATGTACCTACTATGAAAAATAAGTTCAATTCGTTTAAAAATTATATTAAAAAACTGATAAAAAACGCACAATTTATCTACATACGTCAAGGAAATTTATTATACGCCACTTTCAACTGCTGGATGTTTTCGTAGAAAACCGGATTGCAGCACATGGAGTTAGGAAAATATGTACCCACAAATATTAAAGTATAATAAAACCTATTTAAACAGGAAAATAAATCTGGATTCTTTTTTCTATTTAAAAGAAAAAAGCCACAATAACTTCGTACTTGATATTTTGCGATAATCCCTGTAACACATTTTTAAATTGCGAATAGCATTTTTTATTCGCGCTTTTTTATTCAATTTATAATTCGCGTGCGCAAATTAGGAACAATACTTTGATGATTAAATAAAATATTTTGATTTATGGCATCAGTTCTTCTTCTTCTTTTTTCGTTTTAGTATATTAAATGAAATTGGTAGTGAAAATAAAAATCCTGAAGATTTACTCCAGTTACTACACATATAATTCATAATCTGTACATTTGATAACCATTAATGTTTAACATTTCTTATAGCCTAATTAAATCCAAATAGATAAAAGAAATTCAGAATTATAATTATAAAATTGTCCACAGGAAAACAGACTGCAAGATTAAAAGCACATTGGATATAAAAAATACTATTGTTATCAAAACGAAAATCTTCAACAACATTAATTGCTTAGCATGGCATTACTCATGTTAATTGCTGCGAGCAATTTAAACGTGATAACATAATACACTTTAAAATTCTTAACAAACTTAGAATTAAGTTACCGAATACCAAACTAGTTATTAAAGCTTACTTCGTTATCTAAAGTTAATAGACATGCGGAAACATTTGTCTGAACAAATTTTAAACATTAATACTATTGATGCCTTTGAGTAGTTTCTGACAAAAGATATTTTGATGTGCAGTTATTAAGCATTATCACATGAATTAAATATTTGCTAAAAGGCATTATAAGGATTAAGAAAAGTCCAATTGTAAATGCATATTTCTATTATATCAGTACACGTGGCTTTATACAAAATTACTCGCAGTGATAATGCATCTGTTTATAAATGATTTAGCTATTAATTTCCTATTTTACCTCGTTGCTTTACGTTTAAAATCTATGAAAAATAGCCCATTGATGTAAGTTTAAGGATAGTGGAAAATTAAATAAATTCTAGTAGCTAAAATACATTTTTGAAAATTAAAATTCATTTAGAAATCTTTAATTGGTGGTTCAAACGATAATAATTTATATCAGTAATATTGTATGGACTGTGATAATATTATTTGAAGGAGTCTAATGAATTAAATAAAAGCACATACAATGAGTAATCGAACACTAAAATATAAATAAATAATGAAATAAATTTAATACATTAGATAAAATAAAAGAATACATAATAATAATACTATGTAGCCAAATTGCGGAATATTTTATATAAAATATTTGCTCCTTTTTCCTACTTGTAATCGTCGCTTTATTTAATCATGGAAAGTCTGTCTTTACATGAAGCGGAAATTGCTCTTATGACATAATGGTAGACATTTTTAATAGAAAAATTCCCCCAATTTGGAAACACTGTAAGTCTTCAAAATTTTGAATTAAGAAGATAGAAACAGTTAAAAGAATTTCGAAAACAAGTCACTTTCCACAAGTTGATATTTAAAAACATCTGCAGTAAAGACTGTGAAAATGAAATTTGTCTATAAAAGAATTCTCTCTTCAACTAAAAAAATACTTAATTGAACGGCTTGGCCAAAGAACATTGAATGATGATTATATTTTCCCAAAACATGTTTTATTTTATAGAGGAATGTGTCATAAGACATTGTATCATTTTGTAAAGCTAAAATATTAACTTTTTTAAGAAGCTAGCTTATTATTGATGATTCTATTTTATATTCTGCTTCAACCACTATATTTTAAAAATAAATTTTATAGGATATTTCTCTTGTACATGTTGTCAAAGTAAGAGTAAAAGTGTTTCTTAAAAACAAAAGTGGTGCCAAACCAAATAAAATACATACGTGCAAGTGATGCTGTTCTCGATATCACGTAAAAATTGACATACGAACGATAAGGAATAATGCTCTAATCATTCGTGATAATCGAAGACATTGTTTGTTTATATTTAATATTGTAATAATAATTACAATATAATTTGGAATACCAATCATAATTTCTAATATTCGAAAAACTAAATATTACTAGATTTTACTGAGAAAATTTAGAACTCTACCGAATTGAAAGAAATTAATAATATTTATGAAAAATCTTTCATATCAATTTTCTCGAGAATTTCTTTTTTTAATAACGTCTTTTTCCACTAATTGCTTAACTGAGTCGTATGTTTTCGGTGTTGTTACATTATATTTTCATCTGTTAAGAAACATTTATTTTAGTGTACCCTAATTTTGGAATTCGCTATAAAAGGATAAAGGAAACAATAAGTTTTTACCTGACGCTTACGAACTTATTGGAATGTGTTAAATTAAACTGACTAAATGGCAAATATTAAAAGATAATAAATTAATGTACAGTCGTGGTAAAAAAAGTAAACACTCCTCTACTAACTCTGCAACTAAATATAATAAAAGAAAGTTACTGGTTTTAGAATTTTGGCATCAAACGATTGGGAATAAACTCTACCTTTAAATGATGTTTATAAAATTTGCTTAGGGGGCATCTACAAATGAAAACCAGACCAAACTTTGTTTTTTTCAATAGAAACATCCGATTTCGACAATATATTTTAAACCTTCGGTTCAAACTATGCCTAAAAATGAAATTTCATGTTATTTGAAGGTTAAGTACAGTTAAATTAAGTTAAGTTAATAACATGAAATTATTTGAAGGTTAAGTTTTTGAATTATAAACATTAAAAAATTGCAGCTTCTAATGTTAAATTACATTTTGATATTTTTATTAATATCTCCTGTAATTATAATTCTAATGTGATAGTTTTGTATATGGTTATAACACTAAAAAACCCAAACATAAATACATTGAATGTGTAATTAATGTTTAAAATTTTATAATAGGAATTATGAATTATGAAACTAATATTCGAAAAAATATGAATTGCAACTTAAAAATGTTTTGATAGATTTATATCATGCTCTGCTTTATGCAAATTCTGAATTTCAAAATTTTCTTTCAAGTAGTTTACGATTTATGACTAAAAAATATCAAAATGATGTTTTAAGATTTTTATGATGCTAGGAAAAGCATTATCTAAAAGGATATATATTTTACTCCTTGTATTGAAACATTTGGGCTGTAAATGATAGAAACATATTAAGCGAATAAAATGGTGATGTTGGCAAGAAATAATGCATTATTAGAAGTGATATAGTCGTTCTGCAAAATTTAAACAATTGAGTACAGAACTTCAATTTGGATACAGCCCCAAAAATAAGCTCCTTTTAAAATAATTAATTTATCTAAAACTAATTGTACGAATTTCATGTTCAATTGAAGGATGTAGAATTTATTTATGGTGTCAGACTTTTATATTGCTGTTGAAAAAGCAAAGTTTTGGTTCTTTTTGATATGTAGATGGCCCCTTAAGCTAATTTGATATAAATCATTTAAAATTAGACTTTATTTCTAATCGTTTGGTTCTAGTAAATTTCTTCGACAGTAATATATTGCAGAGTTAGAAGGGGGGTTTACTTTTTCTTTTCCACGACTGTAGAATGGCCCTTATTTTTCAACTTTATAAAAGTTTAGCTCCCACCCTCCAATTTTGGTCCAATAAACAACAACAAAAAAAAAATGCACGCATGCTTTTAGCTCAATCGGCTAAATGGAATGCGACCCGCATCAACCGTGAAATTTTGATATTTTTGCTCGAAAATTCTTTTTTTTCAGGTAAGATGCTTTTATGTCATATATAATTTTCTCTTAAATAAAAAAAAAAATGTCCAGACTTTTTTTTGGTATGAGAAAAGTTATGTTACCATGGATATAACGGGAAACACAATTTGGAAACGTGGGGGCAGAGCGCCGATGTGGGGAAACGCCTTCTGTCACTCTGTGTGGTGGCTGTCATTCCGTGTTTGTAAATAAAAGTAATTTAATTTATAACGTCTAGAGATACTTTTTTGTTTGTTGTGGCATTATAATATAAATGTTTCGGTGTTGTCTTAGTAGCACTTGTCAAAAATTGGTGTTGGACTGGGATAGAAAGCTTCTCTCAGCACTCACTGGTATCGAAAAGATTAATAGATTGGCAATAATTAGCCTTTTTTTCAAGGCAAGGAGCAACTGTTGGGAGTCCCTGAAGTTTTCAGGGATTCCAAACAGTTGCTCTGCTGGAGAAAATTAAGCCATCGCTGTTACCAAATGGTAGAGAAACGCGGCATAGCTGAAAAAAATTCAAGCCCTTTTCTGTGATATGTCAGCAATCAACACATTTCAAGTAAATAGCGCTTTCACAAGTCTAGAAAAATGTTCAATGGCAAGCTGTTGTACTTCCCTTGCCGTGATCACATTCAAGATCTAGTTTTGGGGAGCTGTTTCGAATTTTCGGGCCTGGTTTATTTCATCAGAAGCAATAAAAACACTCTATCATGATTTCCAGTCCATGCTTTCAACTGATAAACTATTACGATATTGATCCAGAAATCAGTAAAGTTGCATGTAAAACATTTTACAACCATCTGTGGTATTTAGTTTTCGAAACCGTGGCTCTACCGATATTGATAGCAACGTTCCAATAAAGTCAAATATGACTCAAGTTAAGCTGAAAGCAGATGAAGGTAAAAGACCAAAAGACGAAAATAAATTGTAAAGGTACAGTCATTGGAAAAAAAAGTAAACACCCCTACCAACTCTGCAACAAATTATTGTAGAAGAAAGTTACTGGTACCAAAAGATTGGAAATAAAGTTTACATTTAAATGATGTAAATAAAATTTGCTTAGGGGGCCAGCTACATATCATAACGAACCCATAATTTGTTTTTTTTCATTAGCAATACACAAATTTAAACCATAAATAGATTTTATACCCTTCAATTGGCCTAAATCTAAATTTTCATGAAATTCGTATGATTAGGTTCCGAGAAATTAATTATTTTAAAATGAGCCTATTTTAGCTGATGGATCCACATTGAAGTTCGATTTGCTCGATTGCTGAAATGCTACAGAATGACTATGTCACTTCTTTTAATGTATTATACACTGGCCTCCAAAAGTTAAGGTACAGGGGCTGGATGCTTTTGATTGCACACGTTTTGTCGAATATCTACCAAAATTATTGGCGAATTGTTCTTGAACTTCTGAGAGGTAAAGAACATGTTTCATTTCATATTTCTCGGTGAAGATTTAGTCGGGCGGACAATTAGAGGGCTAATAATAAATTTAATAATAAAATAATATTCGCGATCACCTATGTAACGGAAAATGCTGGAAATAATTTGTCACTATTAAATAACTATTCGCTTCCTGTTCAACGTGTGAGTGCATATGTTTAAGCATAGCACTCATATTCGTGAAGATGTTATTGTGTCTTTGAAGAATTAAAAACTTTTTTGCTTATAGCATACAGAGTTTTCAACCAAATTTAACACAACTTTTCGAAAACTTGCCAAATAATAGTAGCAACAGTATACTGAAATTGAAACATGAATATATTGAATATTTGATGAAATATGGGAATTTTTATGAGATATTTTTAACTGCGCATGCGCGGAAGATTTCAGAATTTTTATTTCATAATTTAGTAGTCAGTATTTTGAGGCAACTTCTATAAAAATTCTAGTCAAATATCGTGAAAATTCACAAAGTTAGGGTAGATGTAGTGAGTTGCTTCCTAAAAATAGCTTTATTATAAAGGGTTTTCCACAACTTTTCAATCAGCTCACTATATCTTTCTACGTTTTCACAACATTTGACTGGACTTTTTATAGAAGTTGCCCAAAATACTGACTACCAAATTATGAAATAAATATTTTGAAATCTTCCGCGCAAGCGCAGTTAAAAATTATCTCATAAAAATGCTCATATCTCATCAAATATTCAATATATTTATGTTTTAATTTCAGTATACTGTTGCTACTATTCTTTAGAAAGTTTTCGGAAAGTTGTGTTAAATTTGGTTGAAAACTCTGTAATCTATAAGCAAAAATGTTTTGAATTTTTCACAGACACAATAACATCTTCACGAATATGCGTGCTATGCTTACACATATGCACTCACACGTTGAACAGGACCCAAATAATGACAAACCATTAACAAACCATTTAACACAGTGACAAACCATTCCCAGCATTTTCCATTACATAGGTGATCGCAAATATTATTTTATTATTAAATTTATTATTAGCCCCCTAATTGGACACATTACGATTTTTATATCACATTAGGATTTTAATTTTAAGAGATATTAATAAAAATATCTAAATGTCATTTAACATTAGAATCTCTAAATTTTGAATGTTTATAATCCAAAAACTTGTCATCCAAATAACTTAAACTCCGCAACAAAGACCCTTCATCATAAAAGAGTGAACCTGGTTACAAAAGATGGCTGTTGTGCAGGACGTGGCAGAAAGAGGCGTCCAACTAATTCACAATTACAATAATATTCTCACAAAAAATGAATGTGAAAAACAGCTGGTTTAACAGATTTCTAGCGAAAACCGTAAGAAATATCAAATTGCACTAAATCCTCGGTTCAGAAAAAATAATCTTCAATATTTAGTTTTCACAGAACACCGAAAATTGTTCACATTGTTCAGTGGGAAATGTGTTCATATTATGTTTTTGAGGCTATAGCAGTTATTTTTGGAAATAAAAAAGCGTTTCTCTTATAGAATTTCTGAGCTTTATTAAAAAATCTTCATAGTTTTCTAACTCGTTCACGATAATTTTAGAATTTTTCAAATTCAATTTCGGTAAATAGGATTTAGAACATTTTTAAACAACATCTCGGTTTGCTTGGAAGTGTCCACATGAATTTCTGATAGAAGAAAAAAGAAAATTATCAAGATTGAAAAATGTATAGTTTTATATATAGGAACGGATTTACACGTGGAGTATACTATGTTGCAACTTCGGGGCATTTGAGGGTCGCCTTAAACCTATCCATTTGAGCTAAAAGTTTGCAAAACCCCTTTTTTTATTATTGGAACACAATTAGTGGCTGGGAGCAGGAAAATGTTTACTTTCAGAAAATTGCCTATTGCGAAGGGCCACATTTTACATTGTACAATACATATTCATTTACCATCGGACACTTCAAATTTTAGGCAATTTGTCAGATATTTAAAAATATACTTTGAATCGCTGGTATAGCAGTAACGTTAGTTACACTTAGAGTAGACAGATGCATAGTTACTTAAAAAGCTTAGAAAACTCTAAAGAGCTTCTAGCTTCTTTTTGAAAGGTACCTAATCACCTTAATGAACGGCATAATGTTTCGCGATATAATGGTATGATGACTTTTTTTGCTAGAAGAGATGGCCGTTTGCGTTTATAAGGTTGCGAGGATTAAAAAACACCAGGTCCTATTAAAAAAAAACTCCAATTCGGTAAACGAAGACTTATTTTATTTTCATGATGAAAGTCGAAGGGAGAGGTACAGGGGAAAAGCAATAAGGAGCCTCTTTTAAGACGTCATCACGAGGCTAGCGAGAAAGCAGGAATGGTGAATATACAAATATAACTCTCTTGCTTGGCGGGCTACAATATCGCCAATCTAAAAGTATTTTTGCGCCATGCACAGGGGCTAAGAGACACATTGGCTGGTATGTTCGCCAAAAATGTACGGTAGGCTTCTACCATATTAATTGTGTAGGGGGGGGGGGCAGATTGTGGGCTGCATACATTCCTGAGTCATGATAGACGGAGCCTCAACAGTACATTGATACAGCTGCGGTTAAATGTAAAAAAATAAAAAGTGTTATCTGGAAAGGGCATAGTAACAGACCGAATTCGTTAGGCTAAAAAAACATGAGACTGTATTTTTCTAGACCAGATGTTAGATCAAAGATGCACCGCTTTACCACAAAAATGTAGAATTGCCATACATCTGAACAAAAGGGTGTGAAGCGAAAATAATTCTAATAAGTAGATTGCATGTAAAGTGATTTTGAATGATGAGTTATATTCATGCCCAAATAAGGAAATGACCGAAGTTAAAATGCGTTTGAAACTAACAGTCAGCCGTAACGAATTTTGTACAAGGTTAAAGCGTATGTGTGAAAGAATCAGAAAGTGAAAATAGAGAGTGATTCACTGATTTTATTTTATTAAAGAGATGAGTACCTAGAATAATTTAATTTAAATGTGAAGGGCTGTTAATACAATCGATTTAGTTTTTAAATGTTGAATTTAATTTAGGGGCTGCACTGTTTGACTGTAGTGCACAAAATAAATAAGTTATTAAACAGAATTTTAATTGAAACTGTCTGGGGGAGGGGGGGGGGGGAATGGAATGTAAACATATATAACGAGATAATCGTTATAAATGGGATGTAACTCTATTAATAAGACGTATTTCAATACTAGCTTTTAAAAAAGGAAATTCAATTTACTTTATATAAACATACTTAATTTTTAGATTTCTTCATATTTTATTTTTACACTTTATTACGCTCATTTATTTTGCATTTTCTAAAAGATGTGAAAGTACGGAATTGCATTTGACAGTTTTGTACTCGTGACATGTTTAATAAATGCATCTTTTTGTACGCTAAATCTCCCGCAAAAGAAAAGGAAAGTCATTCAATTTTCATATTCGATTTAGTTGTACAACTCTGAAGAGACAATGTATGCAAATTGATTTTCAAAACACGTAGTGCTGCATTTGAACAGCTGATTTGATTTTACCACTGTGACAAAGACAACTGAATACTTTTTTCTATTTTTTTCGTGTTATTACTATTAATGAATTATTCAGACAAAGGTTAAAAAGTTTTTAACTTAAAGTAATTTCCAGCATGTTGTTCATATGTTTGTTTGTGCAATTAAGTATGTTCAAATATCTTTTAAATAATATATAATATTAATAAAAAAACAGCTTTTATGATTTTTTAGCAAATAGAATATATTTTTACGATATATATGTGGTTTAAAATATACGTGATTATATATATATATATATATATATATATACACATTATATATAGAGAGAGACGTATTTGTTTTTTCAATTGTAAACTGTAAGGAAATATTATTATTTGCATTTTCGTTTTTAAATATAGTAACAGTAGGTAAAAAAAGGCTTTTCGAAATATGAAAAAAAATCTATAGAGATAATGAAATGTTTCGTATCTAAATTGAAAATAAAAAAAATTAAATGATTTTAATATATATATATATATATATATATTTACAGGCTATTTAGATATCACCGCTCAAATATTCACTATGAGTATATAAAAGTTTCCAAAGAACCATATCTCGTCGGCGCATAATTTTCGAGAAAAAGCAAGAGAAAAAATATGACGTCACAAACTCTTTAGCGTCTCTAATGCATTTGTATTGCACTGAACAAAAGTAAATTACTATCGCAATACCCACGAAAAGAATACAATATCACAGTGCTATGATTACAGATAGTTTCCTTTTACCGACAGTTTTTAGATAAATAGATCGTACCGACTACTTTTTTTTAGTAGTACCGATAGCTACCTTTTAAAGCGAGCAAAGCGGTTAACAGTAGCACATTTAGCGAATTAGGGTGGTCAAAATTATTTTTTTAATCCAATGTGTGTCTTTGATTAATAAATGCCCTTTTAACATTTTCCAACGCATTTGAAAAGTGATTATGAATTCGGTTAATGAAAAGTGATTATGAAATGTCCGTCTGTCTGTCTACATGTCCGTTTATGTGCGGTCTGTCCGTTGTGGCAAACCAAACAAAATTTCACAACAAAGGTAACAAGAATTAGTATAGTATAATTCTGTATAGAAATCTCCTGCTGGAAAATGAGTACAGGTTCTCGGGCCGTTAACGTAAAGCGGACACATCGATCTCAAATTATCATTATCATTAACTTTAAAGTGACGGGTAGAAGAATACTCGTTTCTGTGGGAGATTGCAGCAGTGTGTGCGGCAAGTATCAAATGAAAATGCAACCGTCAGACCAAGGCGCGTGCAAGGTGAAATAGTCCCGAACGCCCTAGATTTCTGACCCTAAAAGCAGTGAGTAGGGAAAGGATGACCTCATCTTCAACTTCATAGAGTGGAAGAACAACAAAGACTTTCATCTTTGCCGACAGAACAGAGTTTATGAAAAGAGAGAACAAGAAAACAGAGAGGAATCTCAAACAAGTTTCATTGTAAATATTAAAGAAGAACTGACTTAGCCCACGATTCGGTGGCTGTAGTTTCCAACCGGGAAAGAGAGTGAAAACCTCGCCACGAGAAACGAATGATAATGTTAGTTGGGGTAAGTGGACCCACGAGGTAACTGGGCCATAGGCTATTTTATAAAAAAAAACTGTTGAAGTTTTTTAAGTTTTAGCTTTTGTGAACACTGCACCTTAATCTCTACTTCCTAAATCAACGTTTGTCGACTCAATCATAACTATCACTTTGCTGTGATAGGTTGTCAAAAATTTACGTTACTTTTTTTAAAAAACAACGTCAATATGGTTGAATTTCCTCGGCATTTTATTAAAATACTGTAAGTACTTTTATTAAACAATCCCTTTTTTAAGTTCAGACATATAACTACATTGATATTATTAGGTATATATACATATTTACTTCATGTTTCAAATGAAACCCCGGTGTCCCAGTTACCCCATAAATTTTTCATGAATGGGGTAACTGGGACATGTATCCGGGATAACTGGACCATACTGGATCCAGTTACCCCAATAGTTATAAATAATTTTTTTGAGTTTCTCTTACTACGGGAAACAAATTGCTCCATTGTTTTTTGCTCACAATAAAGAAAATTATAGAACACTTTATTAAAATTACGTAATAAAAAAAATCATATTGGTGGTATCAAACCAAATTTCTTGACCCCTTGAGAGGCAGTGATGCCGTTATGGCATAACGTAATTTTAATCCCTAATTGCCACATTGGCACCGGAATTTTATAACGGAAAATTCACCTTTATTAAGTACCCGAAAATATACTTTTACTTATTTACAAATAGATTATCTTTCAAATACTGGTGTCATTAAATTATTTCAACATTTTTTACGAATGCAAGTACCTTGCCTCTGAAAGCGAGATAGCCAAACCTTGAAATTGTACTATACCATACAGATAAAGTACTTAAGTACTCACGTAGTCGTTTGTTCATAGATTTACCTTGCTATTTTTTCCTTAAAATACCCATGTGACTTTTATACTTATTACCTATACTAAAGTACATAAATACTTACTTAATTTTTATGTTTTTGGTATAAATAAATCTAATATTTTCAGTTTTAGTGCTTTTTTTAGATACATTGACAGCAAATGTTTCCCTTACAATGGTCTTTAGTTGATATATAATTTAAATGATCTGCCTGGAATAATTTTTTTTTTAGTTGTTCACACTTTTTCTAACAGGACCTGATATCCCATATGAAAAAAAAATAATAAACGCGTGTGGAACATAGACCCTCCTAGTTTACTTACCCCATTTGTATGGGGCAACTGGACCCATGAGGAAAGAAAGAAGAAATATGCATATTTTTAAATATTAAAATGTAATTTTGAGCATTTATGTCAGACAGACGAAACCTAACTGAACATATTTACAGAAGTTCAGTCTTCAATTCAAATGAACATTAGCTTTTTGAAGCTGAATTGTCAGAAGCTCCAGAGTCACACTGTAAAATCATGGCCCAGTTGCTTCCACTGATCTTAATCCATGTGAGTGATTTCTCACCATTGATTTTCAGATATGATTATAGACGGCATATATGATTCAGTTTTATGTTATATAAACAAAACAACAATTGTTTTATTTTAATAACTAGGGGGCTTTTCCCCCTACCAGCTACGCTCGCCAACCCCCCGTTCAGACACCATAGCCTCTAAAATCAGGCTAATTTGGTCGGCTTTAAAAAAATTTCCGAAGACTGAATTATAATTTAAAAACAGGGGCAATCTCCCTGTATGTGGGTTTCCGTTCATTTTCCTGATTTTTAAGGACAAATAAGCCTTTGTTAAGGGATACAATAGCTGTTTTCGGTCTCTGATAGAAAAGTCTCTGAAAAAAAAATAGTTAAGCATTTGAAAATAAGCTAATGCAAAATAAATTAAGCAAACAGAGCCTCTGTCTCCCGTTATTTTTTAACAACTCTATAAGAAAGTTCATTTAAATAAGACATTTTAAATGTATTGTTTTAAATAGGACGTGATTTTTCCCAAAGTTTTCTTTCTCATTTTAATATTCACACGAAAATTTTAAATATGATGCAATTTCTCCCATTTACGAATTTTAACGCATAATAATAAATTTATTATTTTAAGATTTTTTTTCGCTTTTAAAATTCACAGGTAAATATAATTTTTATGATGTAATTTTCAATATTTTCCTGCTTTTAATGCGTAATTACGTAATTCTAATTTGAAAGTTTTTCTTCTATTTAGATTAGCCACGTGCAAATAAATTTTTAATTTGAAGGAAATATTATTCTTTGCGCTGTTTTTAAATTGACAACAATTGAAAATAACACTCTTTACAAAGATACGTAAAAAATATCTCTCGAAATGCTGAAAATTTGAATTTAAAATGGAAAAAAATCCTCAAAAAATGAGAAAAATTAAAAAAAAATAAAGACAGTCTGCATACCAGGAACTTCTAACGTATAAAATGACGCAAGCTTGCAAAATTTGGTTGTGTCAAATTAACTAGATTTTGATAATTGATTCTTACACATTTTGTAGCGCTGAATCCGAAAATGCCTTAATTTTTTACCCTCAAGTCAGGATTTTTTTGCAATTTTTTTACTTTTTAAGTTTGAAATTTACGATTTGCGAAAATTTTTGAAGTGATGGTTAAAAATGAAGGTTATTTTAAAATTTAGTGCTAAAAAGCACATAAAAATAAATTATCAAAAATTAAAAAATACAACCATCACATCTATTTTATAGTATCAGAATTTTGCCATTTTTTGACTTTGAAATGTACGATTTGCCAAAAAATGCTGACTTGATGGTTAAAAATGAACGTCAATTTCCAATTCAGTGCTAAAAATATATGTAACTAGGGGGCTCTGCCCCCTGCAAGCTACACTCGCCAACACCCGTTCAGACACGGCAGAATTTAAAAATCTAAAAACATGTTAATCTAATGGGTTTTAAAAATATTAGAGAAGATTAAATTATACTGAAAAAGCTGTGCAGATCTCCCTGTAAACGGGTTTCCATTCAATTCTCTTTGATTGCAAAAATTTAATGGAGAATCAGTTGCTGTTAAGACATCCAATGGTTGTTTTCGTTTTTGATTAAAGAGGATCAGTTAAACATTTGAAAAGAAGCTAAAATAAAATGAATTAAGTATTCAGAGTCTTTGTCAACCGATATTTTAAAACAACCTCTATAACAATAGCCTAAATCATGTGACTATCATCAACAGTTCCGGGCGGAACACTTTGCTTTTTATACTCTAGGTGCCATTTTGATACTTTAATGTTATCCAGGCACAGGTGATAAGCTGCCAAATATTATTCTATCCCCAGCATTTCATCTATATTATAATACTTCAAGTCATCAAATGCCATAAACAAATACGATCTGATCCCTTCGCCTTTCATATGAAGATTTGGCACAAATGTCATGGCGTTATTTTTTCCCAAAGCCGATTTGGGGAACGCATCAATAGCATAAACAACAACATCCAGCTTACCATATCAAGCAAAATAACGATACTTTGAGGCCAGTTAAGTACCCGTTGCGTATATGACATTGGCATCAGAAAAAAATCGCGCTAATATGGGGCCGTATATGACATCTGTGCCGAAAGAAAAAAAATCCGGGTGCAAAACTCGCCAATATCTTTTTTTTAACTCGCCAGTTAGCATTTTTTTATTGTTCGAGTGGTAAATTAAAACATTGATTTGAAGTTGAAATTAAATGTCACGGTTTGTTACATAATTTAATATTTCGCCAGATGTCATGTATGCATGTTTGCATGATTTTTTTTTTTTTTTTTTTTTTTTTTTTTTTTACGAAAATTTCGCGAAAAACTCTTTTTCGAATACCAGTTATGTATGTATTTTTGGTACTACTTAGTTATCCCGTCGACAAAAAATCTATCGCGAACTATAAGATTAAATGCCAATAATGCTTGATCGTAAATGTCACATTCACTTGATTTTTAGCAAGTTACACGTGTTTAAGTCATCCAGTGATTTTTATTTCCACGTTTTCTTTTTATATTTATTAATGTTATACTAATTTATTTGTTCTTTCATTATTTAAAATAAAAATTTTGTCAATCTGTACAATTTGGCGAGTGGTTTGGCGAGTTATATTATTTGCGAAATTGGTTGACGGAATAACTACTACATTGTACCGTATTTTTTAATTATTTTCTATTATTTTCAAAAGAAAATAGCAAAAAAAATAATTAATAACTATAGAACAAAATAATTGATATAAATTTAAAAAACAAATAAAAGTAAATAAACATTTATTATTAAATAAACAACAACAGCCGGGTTACCATGTCTATCAAAATAATGCCATTTGTGCGCCAATTAGGAATCCCGGTGCGTATATGACATCTGTGCCTAATATTTTTCTTTTCGTTTTGTTTTTCTTTTTAAAAAGGAGTGAAAGCCATCATTTTAAATGTTTCATTTTTAAATGAATGTTTTGTATTTAATAAAATGATAACGAAATACAAAAAAAAAAAGCATTGTTCTTAGCATAGATTTAAAGGAGGCCAAACTTGTCGCCAAATTAATTTAAAATAGTGACCTTTTCTGAATTATGAAAAAATAATTTCTGTTATAATTAAAATTTGAGTCGCCATCATTAGAAAAAATGTATTTAAAATTAGAAAAAAATTAATATTTCGAAAACTAATTCGAATTTAAAAATTCTAATACCAGTTTTGAGATCTGTGGATCAACACGGATTTTTGGTGTTAATTTCATCGCAAAGTATTCCATATTTTAAGAGAAATCGCCGTGACACAAAATCAGTTGTTTAATCAGTCGATTCAAAGTATCGATACATTTCAGCCGTTTCATATATTCGTTTCATAAATTCGTTTCATTAGTATTTTATATATAGTAGTTGCGTAGCAACCCGTTGTGTTGCTTTTGAATTGCATGAGGCAATCGATCTTTTTGCGAAAAATGAAATTTTAACTTTATTATAAATTTAGAAAGCCATTGCAATATTAATTTTATTAAATGCAATATTTCAAATAATAAGTTATATTTACAATTTAAGTCAAAACTTGTCCAATAAAAATACACATATTCTATAACTTTATTTGCCTAGAGCTTTTCGCTCTTCCAAGATTTTGCTTCGAATTTCTGAGTTCGTAGAAGTGATGTCATTTGGGTCAACTTATACAAAAATGAATTTGTTTGCACGAATTTATTCAGAAGCATTTTATATTTATGAATTAAAATAAATATTTAAAGAATTATTTTTTTTTCTCGCTAAAACTTTTCTCCTTTTTTTTCTCGCTTTTTCGCATTTTTAATGTCCGCTTCTGAAATTTTTTATTAGCCATCTTAAGGCAATGGTTGAAAATCTACTTTACGACTTTAAATTAAATGAAAATAATGTACGAGGTTTTTTTTCTTTTGACGTCAACATAATTTATCTCAATGTTCTAGTCGAGAGTCGAATTTGTGTTTCTAAAATAAACGGATTCCTGAAGCTTGAATATGTGTGAGTTCGTATTTCGGGAAATTTTCTTGAAAACTACAATCATTTTTTTTTTTTTTTTTTTTACTCTTTATTCAAATATACGTTAATTTCAATTTAAAAATGATTTCAAACAATGATACCTAATAATCCTTGTCATTTTCCCTTTTCAATCTTTTACCCAAAAAATGGAGCAGTTTTAGTTTCCATGATTACAGAAATAACGTAAAAATTTATATCTCGAAAACTAAACACATTTTTAAAATCTACGACCACGTTTAACATCTTCGGACCCATGCGGATAACTGGCTTTAATTTGATCACCCAGCATTCCATATTCTAGGAGGAACAGCTGTGAAATACAAATGGACAGTCACTTTTTAATACTGATTGATGAAGTTTTAATTTCGCTACAAAAAATTAGTCAGGGACAAATGCTGAATTGTTTATATTATTTTAAGTGCAAATGGCTTATTCCGTAATGGAGCCTGTACGCAGTGGATATAAATTAAAAAACATTATTCTTGAAAATTATTTAAAAAGACATAATACATAAATCAATTAAGATAATGTTTTCAAGAAAATTGCATTTGAAAGTAGATTTCCCCCCTATATAACGGTTGTAAAAATTGAAGATGCGCGATGTTTAGAAATTCAAAAAAATGCAGTAGCAAAGATTGCAAATCAGACATTCAATCGTCAAGCGCTGCCATTCTCAAAATTACGCCAGCCGTACGCCCGGACATACACTGGTGAAAACAATTAAAGGGACAAATGATTTTTTTGCAATTAAAGAAAACTAACAAAGCAAATAAAACCAAACTTGGCCAAAATATCATTCGATATAAGACTAATGTATGGAAAACAAAAATGGACACAACCTGCACCCTAAATAAGGTAACTGGTCACGTGTCCAGTACAGCAGCTGACCGAAACCCTGTCAGTCAGAGAAAAACATGTCTAATAGAGTGTATAATCGTCTGTAACATCTACCAACTCTCGCATCGGCGTTTCATAATGTTTACCAGGGTCCTTATCAATTTCTATGGGAACTGCACCCACTTTTGCACCAAGGCACCCTTGAGCTCATCGATGGTCCTTGGAGCTGGTCTTCGAGCTGCAATTGATCGTCCAAGGGCGTCCCATATGTGTTCGATGAGATTAAGGTCAGGGGACATCGCAGGTCACTCCATTCGTTGAACATCTTACGATTCAAGGTATTCATCCACCAACTGATCCATATGTGGACGGGCGTTATCGTCCATAAAAACGAAATTTGGTCCATATGCTCCGCGGAAAAGTCTCAAAGAGGGTGCAAGAATCTCGTCTCTGTACCGCTGACCTGTCAGAGTACGTCTATCAAACACATTATGGTCGGTACGCCCGTCTACCTTGATGCCTGCCAGACCATCAGACCACCTCTAGCATAGGGATAATTTTCGACAATGTTAGAGAGCCGATATCGACTCTCGGGTTCTCTCCAGACGATAACACGTCTCGAGTCGCTGTCCAGACTGAATCGCGACTCATCACTGTACAGAACCGCCCCAAACTATTCTCTGTCCAAGACAGGTGTTCTCGGTACCATACTAGACGGGACTTTTTGTGGTTCACTGCCAAAGGGATGCAGACTGCAGGGCACCTGGCATACAGGCCACTTGCATTAAGTCTCTGTGTGACTGTTTTCCGTGAAATGGATGTTCCTGTAGCATTATACAGGAGACAAGACAGTTTTTTCGCTGTCGCGAACCTATCCCTTTTGGTTAAAAGTCTCAAATAATGGTCTTCAGATGACGTTGCTGCCCTTTTTAGGCCTTGACCAGGTCCGGGGACTATTGCTTTGGTCTCTGTGAACTGTTTCCACAGAGTAGACACCACATTTCACGGAACACCGAGGTCCTTAGAACAGGTAGCCTGTAATTGGCCGGCCTCGAGTCTTCCAACAATCTGCCATCTTGTGGCATCATCTAGACGATGTAGACTAGACATACTAACGATGAGTAAACAAAGAAATTTAAAAAACAAGGATTGGGTTATGCTACGATGCTTCAAAACGCCCTTTTGCTACAAGTTTCGGCGGTCAAATGAGGCCCTCTGCACAAACGCGATCACAGCGCCACTTTCTTTTGACCACACATACCACTTGCGTGGCAGGTGTGTCCGCGACGAGCTTAACTATCATCTGATACCTTATTTGCGTATACGGATAACTTATTTTGTTTTGTTTTTTTCAAAAAACTTTTGTCCCTTTAATTGTTTTCACCAGTGTATATTTCCTTTAGATAGATTTTCAATCGTGAAGTTCCGTTTGTCAGCTAAAACTTTGCATGTGAAAATGTATTCTTTTGGCTTGAAGGTCTAATTTCAGTACCGCGAAGTACAAATTCCAGAAACTGATGTCTTTTAGATATATTCGTGTAAAAATATATAGTTTTATCAAAGAAAAGGATTGTTTTCTTTTAAATATGGCAGTTACTGAAGCATTACGCCAAGTGTCTCAAATTCGGTATCAGCCGAATGAAAATATATTGTAACATTAGCTTTATGAGCGAAAATGTTTTTGAAATAGTGACGTCATTTTCTGTTCAGGCTTAAAATAAAGTTATTTTTAATTGTAATGAGTAAATGGTATCAATAAGGATAAATAAACACCAATATTTCTTTTTTTCTGCAACGGTGGAAATAATACGATTGCTACCATTTTGATGAAATTTCAAAAAAATCTTTTCAAATTAAATTAAAAATATAAAAGTGAAAATATTTAGAAAAATAGCTAGTGCGAGGACATCTACAAATGAACAGCTTTCATTTAAAAAAAGAATTATTAGCAAAATTGGTACAGTAGAAAGTTCAAGGAAGATGTCTAAAAAAGCTATCTTGTGTTTTCAATATATAGATTGTTTTTTCTCTTTTACTTTAACAGTTGCCTAGCAACACTATTTCATACAAATTACATTTAAAAGCACATATTTTTTCCCAATTCGGCTCTAAAAATTTAAGTTGTTCGACTACATATATGTTAAATTCGTGGTTTTTTATATATTATTCTTTTATTTATTTATTGATGAGGCTTTAATTTCTTTGTAGAAAATTAGCGGGAGAGAAATTCTGAACTTTTTTTTATGTGCAAATTGTTTATTAATATTTCGCAATGGAGCCGGCACGCCAAAATCATTTAATTGATAAATAACAACGAAATAAAGCTAAAACTAACTGGGTTTTATAACAGACGATATTCTTGACATAGCACGTATTTTAATTTCAATTTTTTCCGGTTTTTATAAGAAAATGGCAACAAAAAGATACAGCAATCTACTATTTTCATTTTTCCCCCTTTAGTTTCAACAGAAATGGAGTACTTCAGCTGCCACGATTACAAAAATAGTAATAAAAACTACAAAAAAATTAATATCTTAAAATTAAAATGAGATACAGCTTTCAAACAAATTGCATTTAAAAGAGAATTTTTTTCGTTATACGGCGGTGTAAACATTTAAACTGTGCGATGTTTAGAAGTATAAAAATTTGCAGTAGAGAAAATTACAAAACCAAACTTTTATTTCAAATTTCAAAGTGTTGCCATTCGCAAAATGACGTATGCGTTACGCACATATATGTTTGTCCTTTATAATATAGATATGGTAGATAATCAGTTATCAAAAGTTAAGAAACACAACTATTTCTTTTATCTTTCAGTATCAGATGTTCTCTATTTCTATACTTTTTACCATTGAAATTTAGGATTTGCAAAAAATCCTGACGTGATGGTTAAAAATTATGGTCATTTTTAGGTTCAGCGCTAAAAAATACATAAAAATCAATTATCAAAAGTTAAACCCCAAAACCATGCAAGCTTGTGTGATCTAAAATTCATTAAATTCCTATGTATAGTTTTTGCTCTTATAAAACTATATTAATTGAATGATTTTGATGAACTTTCACATTAAATATATCTTAAAATAATTCTTCGATTTAAAAACGGTCTGCATTTGTTTGTTTATCAAGCATCTCTTTATAATACCACTCATTTTCATATTTTTGTATTTAGCAGTTTTATTAATATTAACTAAGACAAACCACCGGTCACAAAAAATCAAAAACAGCGGCGGTGACAGTATTGGTTACTTTTTTTAGAATAGAGAGAAACTTGTTTTGGTTTTATATGCACGAGGAATCTTGAAAGTGCTAATGTTTCAAATCACCATCTATCGACTCGCCACATCGTGCTCTAACTCTAAAAATAGTCAGATTGCCATGAAATGGCTTCATGTTATTGGAGTTTACCATGCCATGTTCGATATTAAAAATGAAGTGGAGAGCATTTACGGTTCGCCTACATGGACACACAAATATTTCGTTACATTACGGTCTATTGAAAAAAATCTTTTGCGGTGTATTTTAATGCTATATAACTATTTTAAACATGCAGAAATTTTTATAAATCACTGAGGATTTTACTATAGAATATTTTGGGCATAGAATTTATCATTCTTTTACAGGGACACACAAAAGAATTTGGCTACAGAACACAATGAACAATAATTGCTACAAATGCATCTTATTTTGTGTTATGCGTTTTTAAATTTAAATATTTTAAAATATTACTTGGTGTTTATAAATTCTATATATAGTACACAGGTCTGCACAAAAGTTCTCACGTACATATCCGTTTATTGACGAAACTGCTGAATGGAAATTTTTAACTATTCTGTGTGTATAACTAAACTAACATATAGCATGCTATGTAGTAAACATACAAATATATAGATCATATAGATCATATAAGTCCAAAAAAAATTTGGACATTTTTACGACTTTTGAAGGTAATTGCAGAAATTGGATTTAGAAATACTCTGGTGTTCAAAATTAAAGACCAATCACAAAATGCTAATTTTCAAGTACGCGAATACTCAAAAGGAAATAATATAATTCAAATAATTACTGTCTCTACAGCACAGCTAGTCCATATAACATCTCATTCATATCACACATGGTCACAAGTGTCGCAGTCACTACGATGAAGCAAAAAAATAGGAAATTCCATACATCTCATTATGAGTCTCAAATGATCACTTTATGTGACTCCACTGAGACGTCATTGTGACTACTGCTTTATGAAAAGTCACCATGTGACTTTACAATGTAGTTACATTGTCACTCCCATGTGACAGTCATCTGTAGACTCAATTTCAAAGTCATCGTGAACGCTGCATTGTGATAAGTTACCAAATAATGTCACAATAAGTCACACGATGACTTTAAGGTGACAAAGAGACTACTGTGATGTCACCATTGTACTCTTTTGTGAAAAGTCACCATGTGACTATAATGTGATATTATTTGGTTACTTATCATAATGTAACGTTCATGATGACTTTGAAATTAAGTCTAAAAATGACAGTCACATGAGAGTCGCAATGTAACTACATTGTAAAGTCATCTGGTGATTCGTCACAAAGCAGCAGTCACATTGACGACTAAGTGGAGTCGCATATGGTGATCATTTGAGACTCGTAATGAGACGTGTGGAATTTCCTTTTGTTTTGTTTCACCGTAGTGACTGTGACACTTGTGACCATGTGTGACATGTATGAGATGCCATAAGGACTAGCTGTGCTGTAGGGATAGTAATTATTTGAATTATATTATTTGATTTTGAGTACTCGCTTACTTAAATATTAGCATTTAGTGACTGGTCCTTAATTTTGGACACCAGTGTACGTTATGCGTACTCCAAATTGTTTATTTTGACTCTTCCAACCGGGTTTGCACTTACTATACTTTAAAGTGAACTCTGAGTTACCGTGCGGCCACTCTTTGTTTATTTAGAGATTATCTTTCACCTTAATAAACTGTGATGTTTTCTTACAGTATTCTGAATGTTTTGGAAAGTGTTTCATAATCTATACTGGACACATAACTTTTCGTTCTTGTTTAGTAAGAAATATGTTTTTTTTTATTTTTTTATAAAAATTATTCTTGTTTTGGCTTTTTTTTTTATTTGTTTAATAAAAAACAGTAACAATATAAAAATAAAGTCAATGCTTGTTGCAAATTTTTACAGACTTAATTGCATAGAATAATGAAACACGGTCTTTGTTTTTCCTTCGATTTTGCTTAAAATTCATCCAAATAAATTAATCCTTTGCACTCTTGTGAATTTACAGAAGAGCGTTCAATATATAACTTTTAAATTGCCAGCACTGTACAGTGTTACTGTAAGAGGAAGCAAATTTTGTGTAATAAATTTCGTGCATATTTCTGTCATAGTATTATACTTAACGAAGAAAATCAGGCTGATTGAGGAACAGGTCGTCATTTTTTAATTATCAACACTGAAAAATATTAGACTAATTGGATCTTTAGCTCCCATCACACGGATACACTTCTTGGCATAAATTTCATAAGTTGCTGATACAGTTCCTGAGGAATTTTGGCCCATGCTGACATAATGGCAACTGTAAGTTGGATCAGATTGGAGGGTGGCGTTTACAGGGTTTGAAGTGCTCTTTCGACTGTGTCTCACAAATGCTCCTTGGATAGAGGTGAGGGGACTGAGCTGAAAACGGGTTAAAGTTTGATTGATGTTCCTCAAACCAATTTAAGACCCATTGAGCACGTTGGCAAGGTGCATTGTCTTGCTAAATGTGACCATCTCCATAAGGGAATATTTTAGCTATAACAGAGTGCGCGCGGTCGGCAGCGATGTTGAGATAAGCTGTGTTATTCAGAGTTGTGTCCACAGATATCAAATGATCTAAATTACTGCAGGAAAACATACCCCACACCATAATCCCACCGCCACAGCCTGATGGTTTATCATTTGGCAGGAGGGTTCAATGAATTCCTGCTGTTTGCTCCTTATTTTGATCCTGCCATCTATCTGCCATCTACAAGATTCATTGGACTATGTTAGTTTTTTTTCAATGCTCATGTGACAAATTTCCTTCTTTCCTTAGCCCACAACAGGCACCTATTCTTAATTTTCTGTGATACAAAAGAGCTCTTGATGCTCACCCTGCTTCTCAAGCTCATCCTTTTCAAAGTCCGTATTGTTGTGCGTTGGGAAATACTTTGTGATGCACATGAATTGATTTGAGCTGTAGTTAGCCGTGTTGTTGCTCTTCTGTTGCTGCGGACTATGCGCGTTACTCACCTTTCACCTCTCTCGTCTACCAGCGTTTTTTAGACTAGAACGGTCTTTATCGCTTGAAGTTTTTTTTTTTCTCCACTGCCACTCTAAACACCCGAGACGCCGCTGGGTGAGAAAAACCTAAAAGAGTTCTCGTTTCAAACATGGTGGCAGAAGCCCTTCTTGAAGCTACGATCATCCCTTGTTCAAAGACGCTTAAATATTTCATCTTACCCCTTTTTACAATGAAATCCGTGCCAAATACGTCGTACGAAGCTGGCCTTATATATGCAACTCTAAGTTGTTACGTCATTCTACGACTGATTTACTTTCAAACAAGGGATGGTTTCTAATTTTTTGGCACTCAGAGTATAGACACACATTTATATAGTTTTCCGAATTACACATTATTTTATATTTATAAGTAAACTTTTGTAACTGCTTGGATCACATAAAAAACAAAAGTTCCAGAATTACATGAGTGGCTTCTGTGCTTGCGACATGCTTTCAAGACGTACGTCAAAAGTAACAGAGAGAATAGTAAAAGTCATATGCCTTTCATATTCGATTTAGTTGTCAAATTTAGACGAAAGCATGTATGTCCATTGATCATCAAAACACGTACCACAGCGTTTGAAAATCTAGTTCCTTTTGTCTCTTTCGAGAAACACAATTCGATATACTTTACTCGTTATTACTTCTTAAGGAATTATCCACCGACAAAAATTTAAAACTTTTTTATCAGAAAATGTCTTTCTTAGCATGAATCTCAGAAAAATGTTAATATGAGCATATTTAAGGAAGTTCAAAAATCTTTTGATGTTAGTACTAAGTGAACCAGAAATATTTAAAATTATGAATAATTTTTATAATGTTTGAACCTTAAAGAAAATCAGACAGTGTGTTCGATTGGAAATTTTCTACAGATCAATCCATTTCAAGTGGTCCAGAAAATCCTTTATTCGTTGCTTGACCATTTTTAAAAAATCTGAATTTTTTTCTAAAACAACCCTAATATGATGGAAATTCAATATGACTATTATTTAAATTTTATTAATTTTTGTTTGTGCATGGCAGCCATCTTTGTTTCATCGTCTGCAGCAATTTTCTCACATGAAGGTTTTACGGAATTGTGAATAATTCGTCTTGTATGTCTCCAATTCAAGTGCAGATTAAAGCAATTTCTATAGAATTCATTGGAATAAAAATTTGGTAATAGAGTACTTTCCGAAACTAAATGCTTATTGGTGAAATATAAGCATAAAGTTTCTTTTTTTATACAATATTTGTCCGTTTACAAGTGGACATTTTTCCATCAAGGAAAACTGTCAACATGACATAATTTGTTTTACAAATAGGCCGAAAGCACTTGTACTGACACGCCAAGTTCCAGATCTGGGACTGGCTTTCTCTTCGCTAAAAAAAATCCCAATTTTTTCAAACATGTCAAAAATCGCACTTTTGAGGTTTTGATATCTCTGGTGGGGCACGAGTTAAAAATCTGAAGTTTTGGTTTCTAACAGTACTGTATGGTAGTGTTATGCGCAAGAAATCTCAGGATGGAGATTTGACTTCAAGCTGAGATATGGCAAGGACAACATGTCAAAACTATACTGTCAAACTATTGTTTTGTTGTAGTCACAGATAAGTATTTATCTCAGAGTGTCATTTAACTTTATTTTTTTATTATCTTTAATTAATAGTAACAGAAAATAGAGCCTTTTGCAAGGCTTAGCAATTAATGTAAAAAATAATTATGCCTAAGTGTATACATTTTGTATGGTTTCAGTATTTTTTGTTGTAAGTAATTTTAGTAACTAAAAGACGCCTTATCACTTTTACATAAAGAAAAAATATTTTTTATACAAGACCTGAGACAAAAACAGAATAGGAAAAGAGAAAAGCTGTTAATGTTGTCACACTTGTTGAGACATGATCAAACGAGTGTCATTTAAATTAACTTTTTTTGTATTATCTTTAAATAATAGCAACAGAAAATAAAACTTTTACAAAGCTTAGGAATTAATTTAAATAATAACTATGCCTAAGGCCTATGTTTTGTTTGGTTTCATTAACGTTTGTTGTAATTTTAGTAACTAAAAGAAACATCAGCATTTGTACATAAAGAAAAAAAAAGTTTTATACAAGACCTGAGACAAAAACAGAATAGGGAAACAGAAAAGCTGTTAATGTTCACATACTTGTTGAGACATAATCAAACGTGTCAAAACACATTCTTACTTGTTGGTTTCTCAAAATTATATTTGTAGGAACCAAGTTTTGTCATCCCTTGATAACTTGATTGAAGCTCTTGGCCCTGCTGGCTCACAGAAATAAACTTTGAAATCACTACGTGCAAGTCTCTTTTCATTAATAATTCCTAGTTTACTTCTTACGAAAAAATGTCATTTTTCTACAGTATAAATTTTGAAAGGGTTTTGGATATCTTTACTTTCTGAAAATTACTTAAGTCTGATGCATGGGAACATCGAATAAATGTTTCATTTACAGGAACATACTTATGGTAGGAACACGTTTCAGGGGCTTGCAAGCAGCATTTTTAAACCAACATGCAGGAATGTGTTTTGACACGTTTGGTCATGTCTCAACAAGTATGTCAACATTAACAGCTTTTCTGTTTCCCTATTCTGTTTTTGTCTCAGGTCTTGTATAAAACTTTTTTTTCTTTATGTACAAATGCTGATGTTTCTTTTAGTTACTAAATTTAAAACAAACGTTACTGAAACCAAACAAAACATAGGCCGTAGGCATAGTTATTATTGAAATTAATTGCTAAGCTTTGTAAAAGTTTTATTTTCTGTTGCTATTATTTAAAGATAATACAAAAAAATTAATTTAAATGACACTCTGAGATAAATACTTACCTGCGATTACAACGAAACAATAGTTTGGCAGTATTGTTTTGACATATTGTCCTTGCCATAACTCAGCTTGTTGTCAAATCTCCATCCTGAAATTCCTTGTGCATAGCACTACCATAAAATACTGTCATAAACCAGAAATTCAGATTTTTATCTTGTGAGGCTTTGTCTGAGGCGTTGATACATATCAAAGCCTCAAAAGTGCGATTTTTTACATTTTTGAAAATTCTAGGATTTTTTTTTAGCGAAGAGAAAGCAAGTCCCAGATCTGGAACTTGGCGTGTGAGCACAAGTACTTTCGGCCTATTTGTAAAAATTATTTCATGTTGACAGTTTTTCTTGCTAGGAAAATTTCCTCTTGTTAACGGACAAATTTTGGAAAAAAAATTAAACTTTATGCTTAAATTTCACTAATAAACATTTCGTTTCGGAAACTACTCTATTACCCGATATTTCGCCCAATGTATTCTCTACAACTTGCTTTAATCCGCACTTGAATTGAAGAAATAAACGATGAATTATTTACAATTCCGTAAACCCTTCATGTGAGAAAACTGCTGCAGACGATGAAACAAAGATGGTTGCCATGCACAAACAAAAATTAATAAAATTAAAATAATAGTCATTTTGAACTTCCATCATGTTAGGATTGTTGTACAAAAAATTTCCGATTTTTTAAAAATGGTCGAGCAGCCAGTGCTGGACCACTTGAAATGGATTGACCCCTACAATTACGACCGTATCAACCGTAAATGTTGACCTGTTGAGGATGGCAAAACCCACGAAGAGCAAATGAGCAAATCTTAAATCTAAATTATTTCGAAACACGTTTTTTTAGGCTTTGAAACGATAACAATTTAAACAAATTAATAGCTGAACATTTTTAAAATAAAATAAATTAAATATTCTATCAACTATACCAGGAAAATATCCAAAGTATTTATGTGCTGACTTATAACAAAAATATGATACATTTTTAAGTATTTTGAATTTAGTATTGCAATTTTGGATTTTTTTTAAATTCTTTTTCTCTGTTCAGATACAATCGAGGAACAACCTTTATTAAACTTGCCCCAAGATTAAAGTTGCAGTACAATATTTAAAAAAAATTCATTGTTTTTTACAAATTTACAAATGTTTTATATTTACAAAAACATAAATAACACATGCATAAGGAAGTAATAGGCAAATTAATTACCAGCATCCTGTTCCGGGATCAAACTTCAGTCGTGTTTCTTTTCTGGAACCCTAAATCAGACGTACTACTGCAATATCTGAAAGGCATGCTAGCCACTTTTTGCTCGGGATTGCAATTTTCTCCTGCAAGTACGGTTATTTTTCAGACTAAACGGATTAAGAAAATGTAAGCAACGCGCGAAACACTTGGCGAATATTTGCTATTAAGTAATTCAAATAGTAGTTTAAAGACCATAAATTGAAAACAACTAGTTTCAGAGAGCTCACGTTGGTAAAATTTCAGGTAATTTCTATTGTACGATATATGAACAGAGATAAGGTCGTGATTGATGATACTATATTATTACATGGTGAGTTTTTCTAACTTTTAGCTCTATAAAAACATGTTTATGAGTGCGTATCTGAAATTTCCTATGATAGTATTCTACGTGTGATCAAAGCTTTAGGAATAAAAACTACTTTTATGAACTTTTAACAAATGGAATAAGTTTTTAGAAGATTTATACTTATAATATTTTTTACATTTATATAGGGGTTTTTACCGCAGTATATTATATTTGAAAGTTTTAAATTTTCTTGTTTTAGAAATAAAAAGGAAAATGTACAGGAATAAAAGATATCTTCAGTGCTCGTGACATGCTTCAATAACGTATCTTTTTATAAATCAAAAGTAAGATGGAGAAAAAGTAAAATAATTCAATTTTTATATTCGATTTTTTTATGAAAGTCAGACAACATCATGTATGTTACATTGATCTTCAAAACACGTAACACTGCATTTGAACATCGAGTTTCGAATTTTATAACTTTTAAGGATAGCAGCATATATATATATTCTTTGGAAATTATTTAATGTTGTTATCGTTTAATAATTTACGCATTTATAAATAACAACAATTTCATACAGACATATGTCGCTTGATATGTATGTCAAATCATTTTAATTATCGCTAAACAGAAGAAGTATACCAACTTATTTCTGTATGCATGTATGAGCAGTTGGGAAAATATATAAATATATTCAGCATTTGTAAAACATAAAACAAACGCGTCATAGATTTCTAACTAATATAAAATATTTTTACAAATTATGTTCCTAGTTATTTCTTTATATTTATATTATTTAGGCAGTCATTTACTTTCTGAAAGAGTTTCCTAAAAGAGTCACCTCTGAAAGAGTTTTCTAAAGTTATGAAAGTGATGTCTACACATAATTAAGTGGGGTCAATCCATTTCAAGTAGTCCAGCACTGGTTGCTCGACCATTTTTAAAAAATCTGAAATTTTTTGTACAACAATAAAAATTTGAAGCTCTGGTTTTTGACAGTATTGTATGGTAGTGCTATGCACAAGAAATTTCAGGATGGAGATATGACTACAAGCTGAGTTATGGGAAGGGCAACATGTCAAAACAATACTGCCAAACTATTGTTTTGTTGTCAACAGAGGTAAGTATTTATCTCAGAGTGTCATTTAAATTATTTTTTTAGATTATCTTTAAATAATAGTAACAGAAAATAAAGCCTTTTACAAAGCTTAGCAATTAATTAAAAAATAACTTATGCCTAAGGCCTACATTTTGTATGGTTTCAGTAATATTTGTTGTAATTTTAGTAACTAAAAGAAACAGCAGCACTTTTACATTAAGGAAAAAAAAAAGTTTTATACAAGACCTGAGACAAAAACAGAACAGGGAAACAGAAAATCTTTTAATGTTGACATACTTGTTGAGACATGATCAAACGTGTCAAAAGACATTCCTGCTTGTGGGTTTAAAAACCACATTTTTAATGCTGCTTCTCACTCCCTGAAACTTCTTCCTACCATAAGTATGTTCCTGTAAATGAAACATTTATTCGATGTTCCCATGCATGAGCCTCAAGTAATTTTCAGAAAGTAAAGATATCCAAAGCCTTTTCAAAATTTATACTGCAGAAAAATGACATATTTGCATAAGAAGTATGCTAGGAATTATTAATGAAGTGAGACTTGCACATAGTGATTTCAAAGTTTATTTCTATGAGCCAGCAGGGCCAAGAACTTCAATCAAGTTATCAAGAGATGACAAGACTTGGTTCCTACAAATAAAATTTTGAGAAAGATCAAAATTGTTGTTTTTAATCGAACAAGCAAGAATTTGTTTTGACACGTTTGATCATGTCTCAACAAGTGTGACAACATTAACAGCTTTTCTCTTTGCCTATTCTGTTTTTGTCTCAGGTCTTGTATATTTTTTTTCTTTATGTAAAAGTACTGAGGCGTCTTTTAGTTACTAAAATTACAACAAAAATTACGGAAACCATACAAAATGTATAGACTTGGACATAATTATTTTTTATATTAATTGTTAAGCTTTGCAAAAGGCTTTATTTTCTGTTACTATTAATTAAAGGTAATAAAAAAATAAATTTAAATGACACTCTGAGATAAATACTTACCTGTGACTACAACAAAACAACAGTTTGGCAGTATTGTTCTGACATGTTGCAATTGCCATATTAGTCCAGTCAATCTGGGATTCTGCCTGGAAAGTTTTGGAGAAGTTTTTGGTTCTTTCTTCATTTATGTTTTTTGAGGTGCTGAACATGATTTTAAAGTTTGTCACCTCGTATCTTGTGTGCTTAAAAAGTTATAAGCGAAAAACCATGAAAAAATTGTTTTTTTTTTGGTTTTTTCGATTGTGGTCGCAAAAGGGTTAAACTTTTTTGAAAAAACTGCTGCACCAAATTAAACTGGAGAAAATTTTCTACATTTGTCATACACTCTGTTTTTTTCTAAGATGAATACTTTTGGCTATACGAGCAAAAGAATTTTAGCGGTATATTCAAATTCCATCATCTCAGGAAGAAAACTCAATACAATCACAATGCATCCATTTCAATCACCAATTTGAAGCTTTTTAGTAAATTGTAGTAGCATTTAGAATATGTTAACATTTCCTTACCAAGTTTTAAGCCTTTTATATATTTATTAGCAAAATAAATTGAAATAAGGAAATTAAGAAAAATATAAATCACAAACACTCCGAGTAGATGAGAGCACCAATTTTTATTTTCCTACCAATCTGATTGTGACTATTACATGGTTATAATTGTACAATTATAACTATTATAAGTTTAATATAATAACATAAGTGGAAGATTGTAAACAGGAAAAAAGAGAAATGCAGGGTTGTTCTAGAATTAACCCTGTAATGCATGATTTTTTATTTTTTCTTAAAAAAAAATATATATATATATGCTTCCTTGACGGCCATAAATTACGGGAATAATATTGAAAAAATTTTCACTCATATATTTTTTAGTATTTTGAAGTTTTTTAAATTGTTGCCAAATGGCAACACCATGCATTAACCACAAAAAATTTTCTTGAACCTTTCCAACTAGCAACTGTGCTGTTTTATTGCAGTTTTTTTTTTTTTTTTTTTTTTTTTGTAAATTATAAGATTTTAAATGCATATAATACTTTACATACACTTAGAAAAATAAAATTGTATATATATACATATACTATATATAATAATTTTAAATCAAAATTTAACTTACCAGTCATATAACAATATTAACCAAAATTCTAAATAAAGACCCCATGTAATAATATTATGCATTAATTGTTATCCATCAACAAAATAATAATGGTACAAATTATAAACTCTAAGATATTAAATGAACATATGAAGTTAGATGCTAAATGTACAATCATTTTTAATTTATAAATGAATAAGAAGATATGCTGTACTGATACAGAACACAATATAAGTATTATAAAAATATAATTAAATAAATAAATAATAAAATTCGGAAAAGCAGCCATATTTATCCTGTATTTTAAACCAATTGAAATCATTTAAAATATAAAAACCAAACTGGGATTATAAAGTGTAATATCACATGCAAAATACAATGAAAAAATCATTGGCTAATAAAATATACTCCATAAATATACGGGCAATGCAGCATAATACTATAGAATTTTTTATCAATAATATTTATCAAAGTTATAAATTGTAACCAATAGAACATTTATTGTTTTTGTATTTTGTTAGAGGTACCAAACACTTATTCATTTTACTCTAGTGTAGCCTATACAGCCCTGAACTTTACACCGTTGTTTTTTATCTAAGTGTTGTGGCCAGTGATCAGTTTTATCCTTCCTGATATTTTTAGAAGTTTCATAAATCTGGAAACAATGGACTACTAAGTTGTTACTATAAAATTTTAATCATTGGCTTTTTAGATGATGTAATTGGCACCTTCAGGGGGGCAAGGGCACGGAAGCACAGGGAAAGGAGAATAGGGCCTCTTTAAATCTGAAAATGAAATATTTTGGCCATTTTTTATCAATTGACTCCCGTTTAACAAAAAACCTATATGTGTCATTAGGGGGGACCCTCAAACCGGGAGTCCTGGGGCAGCTGTCCGCACCACATGCTTCTGCATTAGCCAGGCCCTGGTTTTATAGTAAACTGAGAGGATTTTGTATTTAATAATAGTCGTTTATCGAGTTAGGGTGACATACGGTGATAAAAGTTAAAAAAAATTAAATATCATGCGACACAGTTGTGATACAAACAATGCTCAAAATGTTTACAAAAGCGGAACTCAATTCATGGTGTTGCCAAATGGCAACAAATGTATATTCATGTGCATGCAATTTTTGTTTCAATAAACATTATTGAAAATTATTTAAAATAACTTTTAAAAGTATATTCTTTTCAGAAATATTTATTTCAAATGCAATTTTGCATGTTAAATATTTTTTATATGAGTTAGAATCCAACTATGGCTAAGAAAATGGAAGGTATCAAATGTTGCTTTTTATTTGTAATTTATAAACAACTAATGCCAACTATGATACTTTTTATGAACTAAACCTAAATATAGGACCAAAATGAATACGTAAAGCATAAAGTTGTCAAGAGACAACGGTAAATAAACAATAAAGAGGGAAAATTTAATATGTTGCCAATTGGCAACAGTATGCGCTAGAGAGTTAATGTCATTTTGGTAGCTTAAAAAGGCCTGGTTGATGTTTTTCGAATGGAGACCCGTCATTATCTTAATTTCTAAGTTTGGGTCTCCACTTGGCTTAAAATATCCTAATTTTGAATAGAATTTGAATAGAATTGTCTTGTTAACCTCTATTTCTAAGTCATTTTCGGCGATGAAGTAGCGGAGGTAGCCACAATGGCCATCGCAGATGCCATCCACATGGCATCCACAGGTTGTTGCTGTTTCCATTGTGGATGGCCATTGTGGCCATCCACAATGGAAACAGCGAACAAAACAAACCTGCATTCCTATAGCCATAATTTCCACTGCAGTTTGTTTTGAATTTACAGGATTTGTTTCGCCGAACAGCTTCTGGTGCGTGAGTTTGACAGTTGTTATTTGTGTTCTCTTGTCTTCTCTTGGTCTTATTCCAGCCCCATTCCTTAGCTTTTTTACAGTTGCCTAGCCATAGCTGTACTGGTGATAAACTCTTAAACATGTGTATCAAGTTGCATATTCTGTTGTAGGAAGCGACACTATATTTGCAGCGGTCTTAAAAGAATTCTTACTCTTACTGCAGTAATAATGCTGTAAGCTAGTGCAGTACTTCTGTTCTAGCATTTTTTAAGGTCTCCTTGTCTTTTTCTTAAAAATAGTGTTTCTGTGAAAATCTTTATGATTTCTGTAATGAGAGACTCATTATCCCGATATTTTGGCTGCAGAAGTTTTTGTTGCTATAAGTTGTTCCATTTCATTAAAGGCTTTGCTGTTAAATTTACTGAATTTAATTTGCTAACTCTTCCACAACTCATATGGGGTTATTTCCTTTACTGTATTCTGTTCTTCAAAAGGTGAATATTTTATGTTAAAGTTTACTATCAATGCAAGCATAGAGTTACAAAGACATTGTTTTGCAAAATTGAATGCGTTTTTTTTTTTTTTTTTTTTTTTTTCTTGCTGAGGCAGTTTACTCTGATTGTTGTACTATAGCAATAAAACATTACTTTGGATGTTAACCTGATTTATCAGTGTGTGTAACACTTATTCGAATTGAGACCTAGACTTAGAAAAATCATTATTTTTTTAATACAAAATTTTATTTTTCCTGGTTATATTTAGGAAAACAATGTCTTTATAAAGACAACTCCGTGCTTTTAATTTTAATTAGAAGCTTAAAATAAAAAGACAAGTTTTGAAGCCTTTTCTAATCCTAAATTATTTTGTATTTTTAACTATACCAATCCAAATTTAGGAAATATTCTTTCAACACTTGCTGCAGAGGCTTTTGCTGTTATTAATATGTTCAATTTCAGTAAAGGCTTTGCTGTTAAATTTATTGAATTTAATTTGCTCACTCTTCTACCACTCATATATGGTTATTTCTCTTACTGTATTCTGTTCTTCAAATTGTGAAGATTTTGTGTTAAATTTTAATACCAATGCAAGTATCGTTACATGGATATTGTTTTGCAAAATTTAATGCAATTTTTTTTTTCCGTGCTGGGGCAGTTCACTCTGACTGGTGTAATATAGCGATAGAAAAATTATTACTTTGGATGTTATCTAGGGCAATTACAATATAGGCTTTAACGGTTCAAGCATATCTGCAATATTTCTTTTTAGATTAAAATTAGACATGAGCTTTTGAAAGTTTTTATCAATAACATTCTTATTTTCATAAGTTTTAAGTAAAGTTGGCCAATTTTTAATGCAAACATCTAAAGCATCTGAAAAAGAATTTCATATAGTATTTAAAAAATAAAAGGCTTAAAGTGTCCATAAAATATGTGATATATATATATATATAAGATACCAAAAGGAAAAAAATACTTCAAAATGAATTGTTGACATTCAAAATGAAAAGATATATTTAAAAACATCAAATAGCTATCAACTTGTCAATATTTTTAAAAATCTTCATTGTGTATATAATATAACGACATATGACTTCAAAGATCTTTTTAATAATATAGACCTATTAGATTTACATAAAATTATAAATGCATTATTTAAAAAGTATTATAAAAAACTGGAATTACCATCTAATATAGATATTGCATATTTTAAATCTTTAACAAACTTCATTATCTATAATAATTATTTATTGCAAGATAACACTTTATATTTACAGCATGTCGGTATACCACAAGGCGGTTGTACATCCAGTTTACTATCAGGCTTGTACTTATATCATTATGAACGTACTTTTACTAATAATAATCTACATTTATATCGTTATATTGATGACATAATTTTAATTGAAACTGATCAATCTGTAATTACTCAATTTCCAGTAGATTATCCCACTAATTTGGAATTAACGGAAAACCTTTTATCTAACAATACAATTAACTTCTTAGATCTTAAAATTACAATAAAAGACAACAAAACAATCACAGATTTATATGACAAACGTAAAGAATTTAAATTCAAAGTTAATACATTTACAAATTTTAAATCTTGTCTACATCATTCTGTATTTCGAAATATAATACTTAATCATTTATATAGAATAAAATGTTTATGTTCTTCTCCTCTAATTAACAATAATTTTAAAAAACTAATTTATGATGCATTAAATCATGGTTTTCCAAAGAAATTCATATATTCATTAATATACAATTAGTACTTTACTTACATGATCTTTTAAAACAAATTAACACATGCGTAAACAAAATTACAAAAAAATATATAAAATAAAAAATATCTATAAAAAATTAAAAATTGTAAAATAATATAAAAAAAATATTATAGGTTTGTTGGGTGGGTAGATGTTAGAGTACGGAGGAGGGTGGTGTTGATTGGATAATACGCAATGGTTAATTTAAAAAAAAAAGGGGGGCTTTTGTATTATTACTATATTTTTGATACGTATTTTATAAGGATGATAATTTTATATTTTATATGTAACTGATGACTTTCATTAATATTATATTTAGCTTAATTAAAGTTTTATCTTATTTACAATCATTTGTTATTAAATTTTAATTTACTAAGGACAATATCATATTAATTACTAATAGTATACCAATTTATAGTGATTAATATACATATAAGTATATTTAATATAAATAAAGTTATGCTGTATGTATTAAAATTGGGTAATTATTTTTATTATTATTCCTCTATTCTTTTTAATATTGATCTATTTTCACTTTGTGTTATAAAATTTATTATCGGTTTAATGTGTTTGAATGCCCCACATTCATAATTTTAAGATTTATGGCTGTATGAAAATAATCCACACACTATATTTGAGATTTTTAGGCAATGGGAATTTAAGTATCTGATAATCTTTTATATACTTCCATATGTTTTTTATTTCCTGTTCATTTTATAATTATCTTATATATAATAGTTATTATTAACGATTTTTGTATTAATTTTAATATATATTTTTATTAATTATTATTGAATTTATTTTGTTTTATAGCATATAGCTATATGCTATATATTATCAATGTTATAGAATTATTTAAATTCTTAATGTAGTTTAAATGAGTAAGATAATAGAATATTTTGAATGCTTTTTTTAAAAATTTTATTAACAATAGTTTTTAAAAAAATGTATAGTGTGGTTTATATTAGGTTTATAGTTATCTATATATAAGGATTTGTTTGGTTTTGCTGTTAATAAAAAAAAATTTACATTCTAAGGCTTTCAATTGTTCATCTTGTGACATTTGAATAATAAAAATACTACTAGATGGCAGAACCAAAATTTGTATTTTGACGATAAGTTATAAATTTTGTCTTTTGCAGCTCATTTTCAGTTATAATTTCCTACACCAGGCGGATATTTTAGCTAAAATTTGACGATATTGTTAAATAGTAATTAATTAATTTAATAGTGCATTTAAGTTATTTTAAATAATGTAATTACTTTCTATTTATTTTATTTTATCTTATATTAATTCCATTTATCATGGTATTGCAAAATGTATTAACTGCATCCTTTGGTATCAATTACTGTGATTTCTTAACTGTTTTATTCACCTTAATCTTTACGATATTATGGTAGCCATGTGCGAGTGGACATATTGAAAAATACTGAAATATTAATCGGCATGTTGTGTATTATTTCTATTTTATATCCTATAAATATTTAAACAGGTTTTATTGATATTTCCATTTCATATTATTTGTTTCTATTCTGATTTCATTTTTAATCTATTCACTTGATTATAATGGTTGTTCGGGCATAGAGAAAAATAATTTTTAGCTTTAGCTTATTTTTCTCACAGAAAACTACCATATTGCTTATATCATTGAATTCTGTGCCCTTGAAAACGTAATTCAATATATAAGCTATTCCATTATTTGTCGGTGTCCACTTTCTTATTTTTTCTTCCATAATAATTCTTATAATAAATTATTTGGCCCTTTTTTAAAACTTTCAGCTTTAATTCATAATATTACGGTTTTTGATGGTGGTAAGTTATGTTTAATTAATGGTTATATATATATATAACCATTAAATAAACATTACTTGACCACCAACAAAAACTGTGAAATTATAAATAAAATGACATGAACAAATACAGTCCCCCCCCCCCCCCAACACACTTAAAACAGATTACAAAAACACAGTAAAAGACAGCAGAATAACAAATAACAGAAATGGAATAATAGAAATTTGTAGAACTTAGACAGAATCATCGGGTCCAAAATGCCTTAAGTTCCCCAAATAAAAGTTGTGGTTTCATCTTTATATTAGCCATAAATTAGCTAAAGAATATGAATTTGGGACTACCACACATATAACACCACTTAAGTTCAAATTAAAACAAGATTATAAAGGATAAAGAAAAAAGAAAAACAAATTACCAAATTAAAATCTATACTGTCATAGCATTAGGTTTAAGTTAAAAATTCATTATGCATTTTATTCTCATTTAAGATAGTATACTATGTATTAGTAAATAATATGATATTGTCCTGAGTAGGCTAAAATTTAAATACAAGTTAATCATTAACATTATTAAATATTAATAAATATGAATAAGTTTAATATGAGTTGATAAATATATAAATATAACTACACCATTATACATATAAAAGCATCGAATCAACATCAAATATAAAATGTGTATTAGCAACGTAGTTATAAATCAAATGCCCCATTGTAAAAAAGAAATAACCATTGCGTATTATCCAGACAACGCCACCCTCCTCCGTACTTTAACATCTACCCACCCAACCGTAATATAATATTTTTTTATTATTATTGTACAATATTTAATTTTGTATAATTATTTTCTTATTTTATATATTTTTTTGTAATTTTTTTTTTACGCATGTAGTAATTCGTTTTTTAAGATCATTTAAGTACTAATTATATATTAAAGAATATATGAATTTTTTTGTAAAACCATGATTTAATGCATCATAAATTAGTTATATATATATATTACACATTTTTCTCATTTTTTCAATTATCTTCGAAAATTATTACTAAAATTTTAATTATTAGTTTAATTAATATTTAAATTCGTTAACTGTCTTCTGTTATTTACCTAAAATTATTAATATAATCACTAAATTAAAATAATCGAAAATTAAATTATTTCTCAAAAAAAAAAAGGAAAAAATTCAAAATGAAAATATTACTATTTTTCTCATTTATCGCTTAAATTTCAGTAATTTCCTTAATTAACATTTAAATTAATATTCTTCTTTAATTAAAACTAATTACTTGTTTTTTTCTGCCCAGCTAATTTTAGAAAAATTAGTCTGTCATGCAGATTTATAGCTTAAGAAAAGTTGGATTAGTTTGTCACTTTACAAATTAATTCCTTTTTTCTAAGGTCATTGCTTATAGCTTCTGCATATCTTGTATTGGCACAGATGTTATATATGCAACACGTTGGTGCTATTTTTTTTCTGACGCCAATGTCATATATGCACTGGGGTACTTAACTGGCACCAAAGTGTTGTTATTTTACTTGATATGGTAACCCGGATATAAATTGATTTGTTCTATACTTAAACTTTATTTTTATTTATTTTTCATTCCCTTTTAAGTATATATATATATATATATATATATATATATATAACTGGTATTCGAAAACTAGGTTTTTGCCAAATTGGCATCAGAAAAAATCGTGTCAACATGGTGCGTATATGACATCTGTGCCCTTGGATTTTATATTTTACAGTAATGTGTAAAGTAAATGGAAACAATAAGAAAAAAGAAAAAAACCCAGCATGGTTTTTAAAATCATTCAGTTAAACCATAGTTTAAACAAAACAACCCTTGTGCTAGTTGTCACGAATGTCCCAGAAAACACTCCGTTAATTTATTTATAGCATGTCGTGGTGGATAAAAAATCATGCTAATTCTTCTGTCCCTGTATAAATGAAAGTAATTTAGATTATTCCGGCTCTGTCAAAAAAGGAGACTATTTTTAATGGATACACAAATGTCTATACAGAAATTAAACGCATGGTGAATTTACTTTCGATTGTACTCAAATATACTTGGATCATACAATTTTGAAGTGAGAAAATAATAAATGTTAGGCTGGGAAAGAAAATTAGTGGCAAAGCAGCATAAAGCTATAAAATGATAGTAAATAACAACTTCAGAAGTAGTACTGTACATAGAGAATAGTATCCAGAAAGTATATGCCGTATACCTTCTGGATTTTTTAAAGAAACTTCGTATACCCTCTGTTTCTCAAATAAAGTTATAGCGTATACTCTAGCCATGAACTTCATTATTCTAGCCTATATCCTCTGCCGATAGCGTATACCCTCTTTGTTTTTTTACTACAACATTGATTCTAGTAGTAGTACTTGTACTGTACTGCAAGTTACAGAAAACCAGTACTATAGAGATGTTTTATTCCATTTGTTCCGAATATTTCTAACCTCGATGCTTTTAAATATATAAAACTTAACAACTAAATATTAATTCTGAGGTAAATATTTGAAATCTGATTTCATTCATTAAATAAAATCTCAGATTTTATGTAAATTTTCTAGTATTAAAAAGAATAAATAAATAAACGCAAGAAATTGGCAAGTATGGATCACATTCAATAATAAGAAATTTTGTTTACAGTACATCATAATTTGTCAAAATTTGAACTTTTTTTCTCAACTTATAAATTAGTTCAGAAATATTAATTTTGAACGTTTTAGTTAAGATTAAAAAGGGGTTTAATTATTAATCCTGTTATATATATTGGCAAAACTTATAAATATTTAGAGAGTTTGAAATTATTCTTTTAAAAAGATATATCTGTAGCAATAAAATCTCAAATTATGATGTACTGTAAAACAAAATCTGTTATAAGCGATATTGAATGTTATCCATACTTGCAAAATTCTTGCTTTTTTAAATATATACTAGAAAATTTACTTAATCTGATATTTTAATTAATGAATGAAATCCGATTTCAATTGACTTACCTCAGAATTAATATTAAATTATTAACTGTTTCTTAGCAACAATTGGAATGAAACATCTGCTTAGTACTAGTTATTTCAGTAGCTTGTACCGAAAATTTAATCCAGTGCCTGGCCACAGACTTTTTTTGTACTTACGGAAAAATCCTGGCAGCAAAAGTTGCCAGAAAATATCTGTATGTACAAATGCTTCTTGTACAAATAAAAAAGTTCTGTATGTACAGACGTTTCTTGTACAAACAAAAAAAAATCTGTATGTACTCAAGTTTTCTGTATCTACAGAAAAATTCAGGCAGCAAAAGTTGCCAGAAAGTTTGTACCAGAAATTTTTCTATATACAGAAAAAAATTCTATGTACAGATATTTCTGGTACATACTGAACTTTTCTGGCAGCATTGGCTGTTATTTACTGTTACAGACATTTACTGCTATTTTGCTTGATTATTTTTTACAGTGCATCTCATTACATATAGCATAAACCTATTCGTTGATGTAAATGGTATTTGAAATGTTGGAGGATGTTCTATTTAGATTTACAGAACAGCGGCAATTATCCGAACAAATCCGGACCGACCCTAGTTCGGATGAGCAAAAGCTCGGATAAATGAACAGACAATTTAAGGGATACTCCTGACTATACTAAACCCTTCACTCTTTATCCAGGCTTAGGACTGCCAGCATCAGTTGTTGCTGTCGTGTTTAAAAATTGCTTTTTATTTATTTTATTTTATTTTATTTTATTTTATTATTATTATTATTTTTTTTTTTTTTTTTTTTTTTTTGTCTTTTCATTTTTTTTTTTTTTTTTTTACTTTTTTATCATTATTTTTTTTTCTTCTTTTTATCATTTTCTGAACTCTAGAGATTATAATTTAAGCAAAAAAAAAAAAAAAACTTTCGATTGATGCTTGCTTCAAAGAAGACATTTTTAATGCTGCCATATCTCGGAATTCTTATACATTAGTTGAATAGAGTCAGCGTTCTTCTCCCGTTCGTGCCATTTCATAGCTTTTTCTAAACATTTAAAGGCTTCGTTATGTGATGGACCTGGGTCATTTTCAGAGCATTTGTTTTCATTTTCTTCAATTTCTTTTTCATCTTGAATCTCATCCACAATCTCATCATCATTTAAAATCTGATATCCAGGGTCATGTTACGTCACTATTTAAAAACTCATTAATTTCATTTTCTTAATAGTTTAGGATTCTGCCAATCCCTTTTACTGTCTTACATTCCTCATTTACTGACACACTATCAGCGTTTTCTTTATTTAAAATTTTATTCCAAGCCTTTTTTAATGTTGAGGATTTTTCTAGATCCTAAAAATCAGCAGCCATTATTCAACAATCTTTCATATCAATTTTTATGGTATCTTGGGAATCAGACTCTGCTGTTTCTTCTGATAAAAGGAGCATTCTTAACGTTTGCTTTCTATAAAGTCATGTAAATGTCTCTATCGCACTTTTATCCATGGGTTGGATTACAGATGTAACATTAGGTCTCAAGAACTTTACCCGAAAAATGAAAAAATAGCGTGTCTGGATAATTGAAAGTTCGGTTTAATTTTTTTTTGAGAGAAATAGGCTGTTCGGATAACTGGAAGTTCGGTTAAAAAGATTTTTTGAGATAAATAGGCTGTTCGGATAATTGGAAGTTCGGTTAACTGGAGTTCGGATAATCGGCGCTCTACTCTATTTGTATTACAATGCTTTCGCGCTTTAACCTTTTATGCCTCGACGGTACTTTAATGTTCCATCAAAATAACTTGTTATGGAATTAATTTAATACATCGATTAGTAGTAATACAGATTATAATGAGTTACAGATGCATTAATTTATCTTGTTCCAAAAGTATTATTAGTTACACTGAACAGAAATATTTTTAAAAGGATGATTTCTTTTGCCTTTGCATCTTTTCAGCTTTCTTGACGTAGAAAGATTCGCGGGAAAACTTTCAGTTCGGAAATATTTCTATCTTTTTGTTGTAAGACCATTATATTTGTACATTTTAGAATTCTACAAAATAATAAAAATATTTTAAATAAAAGATTTGAGTGGAGTCATAAATATTGCACAAAATCCCTTCAAATTTAATTAATTGATTTTAATTGGAGAAATCCTTCTAATATTTATTAAATGATTCTATAAATCTTCTAATGTAGTTTCAAAAATTGAAAAAAAAATGCTTTAGAAGATGAAATTTTCTTGAATTCATAATTTGGGACATAAAGGGTTAAGATATTTTCAACCTGAAAAACAATATCGAAATCTTTCATACTATCTTTTCACTGTTGATATAACATATTTAACCCGTTCGGGACCATGCATATATACACGCTCTAAAAGAGCATACGGAATTTGTTTTAGGCAACAGTAAAAAAGAAAAATAATATTTAGTTTCTTTAATTAGAACATTTTCGTGATTGTTTAAGTAAAGGTAACTTTTTTAAACAAAAACGGTGCCAACCGAATAAAATTTGTGTAAAAGCCGCCTTTCCCAAACGGGTGAAACGGGGTATTGAAAATGAGTGTGACTCTTATTGTCCGTTTACAAGGACACTGAAAAGAATTTCATTACATTAAAATCTATGGGAAAAATTATTTGCGTTGTGTTTTAATGACGGTTCACTAATTCAATTCACTAATTCAAACATATTTAATTAATATATTTATCTGAGTTTCACTTCAAGATGAAGAGACTATAGAATATGGAGTGCATATCATTCATCATTCATTTACAAGGACACTCAAAATAATTCCGTTTTTATTACGGACTATTTCGAAAAAACTTTTGCGGTATATTTTCTTTAATGATATTAGACTTTTCCAAACATATTGAAATTCATATATATTACAGAGGTGAACTGTAAGAGGCTTTATAGAAAACAGTGTGCATGGCATTTAGAGCTCATTTACAGGAACACACAAAAAAGTTTGGCTACAGTACTGTCTATGAACAATAGTTTGATGAAAGTGTGTTTTCAGTTGTTCCGTGCTTTTATAAATTTAACAGAATTTTCTTTTGCATATTACCTGTTGCGCATAATTTCAATAGATACAATACAGGACTACACAAAATATCCTCATTACATTTCCGTTTATTTATGGAAATTACTCTGCAAGGGAATTTTCAATTGTACTATGCATTCCCTAACTAAACTAAATTTTAACGTGCTATGTAGTATACATACAAATTTACAGATCGTATACAGGGATTACAAATATACAGAGCATGGCAAAATATTTCGGATATTCTGTTCTATTATGGATGGTAATTGATGAAAATAGGTGTTCAAATGTGCTGTGGGTTTAAAAAATTGTTTGCTTAGAATAAAACAGATATAAACTAGAGAACAGGAATTCTGCATTTTCAGAATTTAGTGTCGCCCCCGGCATTTCCATTACTTCATTTTCTTCTGATGGACTGATGGCTTCTATTATTATGAAACAGCCATTATAAATGAAGTGTTAGGTGAAGATGAAAGAGCAGCCGTAAAAAGTTAGAACTCTCATTTTCGGGTCAGAATGGGGGAAAAATAGCCATACTTTTTTTACGGCTGCTCTTTCATCTTCACCTAACACTTCATTTATAATGACTGTTTAATAATAATAGAAGCCACCAGTTCATCAGAAGAAAATAACTCGGTTAAGCGGGACTCTACTGCAGTGCAAAACATATTTCAGTTTTAAGACTTAAAGCATACGTTTCATTTTATGTAAAATGACGTCATTCGCATCCGCTTAAGAATTCCACATTTACGATCTACTTTTAAATATCTACACTAAAGCATGCATAGCACATCACTATCGCGAAATAATGTACAAATGCAGCAAAAAGATTCCGTCATTCACGAACATCGAAAAAAAAAACTGCTATCTAGTGATTCATGGATACTTACAACTAAATATAGTATATAATAGCTCCATTGTTTTAACAGAAATCATTCGTTTATATATTTTTTAAAATAGCACGTATTTTAATTACATTTTCTTTCGGTTGTTACGAGAAAATGGCAGCAAAAATATGTAATTACTATTTTAAAACTATTTTTCCTTTACTTTCTACAGAAATGGCCGTTACCAATATTAAGCAAATGGCTCCAAAAACTACAAAAAAATTAATATTTCAAAAGCAAATGGACATACAGTTTTCAAACAAAATCCATTTAAAAGAACATTTTTTCCCAATACGACGGTATAAAAATTGAAAATGTGCGATGCTTAGAAGTTTAAAAAATTTCTAAGAGAGTATTTCTATTTGAGTATTTAATCGTAATGCTTTTACGGCTAGCGTCTGTAACGTTATTTTTTGGACACAAAATAAGCTGGGAGAAAGAAATAGCATACCGTACCGGAGGCTAATAACGCCTGCAATCAACTGTTAACGGTATATATAAATATTATACAGACATAAATACAATAAACCCTACTGGAATGAAAAATTAGCCGGAGCGAGAAATCGAACCTGGGACCTCAGCATCACAGGCTGTTGCTCAAACCACTGAGCTATCCCGCCGATACCAGGGTCTGCAATTTTTCACTAATAAACTAGGTTGGGGTAGTCACCAGCCATCTATACGACAGCCTTGCAAGACCGGATAACGACGAATAGATTTTGCTGTTACATCGATCTACCATATATAATAAAACACACTTACTACAATATATAATAAAACCCATATACACACAAATAACGCCTGCATTCAACTGTTAACGGTATATATATAAATATTATACAGACATACGTAAATAAATACAATAAACCCAACTGGAGTGAATAATTAACCAGAGACACGAACCGAACCCCTGACCACAGCCGAGCAACCACGAGCAAAAGCCTGGAATGCTGCGGGAATGCTGTAGTCCGGGGTTCTGGCTCCAGCTAATTTTTCACTCCAGTGGGGTTTATTGTATTTATTGTATATATGTGCGTATAATATTTATGTTTATTTAGACATAATCATTTACCTTAATAAACAATGAAGTTTTTATCGTATTCTAAATGTGTTGGAATGTGCTTCATAATCTGTGCTTGGCACATGATTTTCGTTATTTTTTCTTTAATTATAAGTCAGCTAATTCTTAACATACCTATATGCCGTTTTTGAAAATGATCTTGTTCTTAGGAATAGAAGAATTTCCCGCCCACCATTGACTCATTGGGGCTCGTATGAATATTTTGTAAGTGTAATTTTTAAAAAATAAATAACGGTATGTCTTAAAAAAATTTCTGATTTATAATATTAACAATTTTTTTGTCATCTTTATTTTCATTACTTTTGGAATTTTCATTGTATACATATCTAAAATAGGTAAAAAATAAAAGAGCATTTCAATAAAACTGAGACAAACTATTTAAAAGAAATTACTAGTATGATTTGTTTTATTTATCATGATGGCTTTACTCAATGTATACATTTTTAGGTTTCTTTATTTCTTAAGTGAACTCAGTGTTCTTCAATTTGAGAAAAGTTATGCGATTCTTCAGTCAGTGATTTCTTTAACTTATGCAGTATTAGCGGAAGTAATGTCGCTGCTCCTGTGGAATAACGTATTTTCAATGTCTGCAAAAGTGCGAATAAACGACGTCGGGAAAATTTATTTATCGTAGAAGCTGAAAGATATAGGTTTAAATATTTATCAAATAAGTTAAATACCAACCAAAGTTTTTGTATGTTTGCGTGTTTAAGTTTTGTGGAGTGGTAAGTCCAAAAAAGTAGAAGAGAGTAAAACTTTGGGAGGTGAGATTGTGCCAACTAGTTTGAAGAAAAAATCAAACTATAGGATGTCTGTTCCATTGTATTCACATTGTTTTTATTTTTTGTGAAATACCAATGCCTCTTTCTTTTTTACAAAAAGTGACAAATAATAAGAGAGTAAAAGACTGTGCATCAGGTTGAAACCATCGTCAACAAGTTTTAAGGGAACCGGGAAACCTCTATCTCCGCCATGTTAAATTCACCAACTTTATGTACATTTTTCTCAGAAATAGTGAAAGATTGAGGACTAGATTTTTTTTACAGTAGTTAGAATAACATGATTTATGTATTTTAACAGACCATTTTCTTTCTAAGTGAAACTCAAAATCAATTATTTATTATTTATTGAAAGTTATTTTTAAATTAGCATTTTTGGTAAGATTTCACTGCCTAAAATAAATAATTCTCAAAAAATCATTAAATTCCTCTGTTAAAGTATACAATATAACATAATATAAGCATTAAATAAAAATCAGAGTTCTTAAGTTTAATAGATATTGAAAAAAGAAACATAAACATTAAAAATCCAACCTTTCAGAAAAAGTCAATTAAAGATTTAAATGGCCATTAAGCTGAGAAGTACTCTAAGAAAGAATGATTAATTTCAACACTTATTTTTTTATATATAAACATGTGTGACACATCGTTGGAAAGATAAAAGTTTAAACTATTTAATGATATAAAAAAGTAAAAATCAATTTTTTAGTTGAATTTTGCCTTCCCGGTTCCCGTAAGTAAATTGGTAATTCTAATTTGCCACTTTTTCTTCAATTCAAGATTTAAATGAAAATTTCTAAACTCTAATCAATGTTATATAAAGTTATATATTCTTTTCTGGTAGAGTTCAGTGTAAGCCTTAGAACTGTTTCTTTATTACAGTCATTCAGGGTAACTTTGAACCATGGGGTGTAACTTTACACCACAACGTTTTTTTAACTCCAAAAGACTAAATAAACTCCAGAACTGAGCTCTGTTGGCAAGGTTCTAAATTGCGATTTCTACTCTTTATTTTAATAAATAAATTGGCAGCATTATGAGCAATTAATTGCATCATCTAACTATTTTTGTGAAGTACTGTTTTCATGTTAATTTTGTTGCTTTTTTGAAGTTGTTGTAATCCAATTAAATTTTCATAGTAAATAACAATATACTCATTTACCAGACATACTATTATCTAAATGTTGTAAATATGTTAATATTGTGTGAGTCTTTTTTTATTAATAGTTAATAAAATGTAAAATACGAAGGCACTAACATTTTACCACATTTTCAGGGTAACTTTGAGCCGGCTCAAAATTATACTGATGTTTATAATTTACTGATTATAGGTGCTACTGTCAAAAATTTCCCATATTTGCACGCATGTTTCATATAAATGCCGAAACTGTGCATTAGATATAACATGTAAATATTTTTATAAATATGCGTAAAATACATAAAATTCATTTAAGGGCGTTATTTGGGGCGGAGCTACTCAAATCTGGCATTTCATACATTCGACATTTTTTATTCTTGTTTGAATGATAGTAGTACTAGTATGTATAACTGTAAGTATGGATATATTATTGAGTTAAAACATTGAAAATTGTTTTTGACTGCATTTTTATGTTTTGTATGAACAATAAACAGGTTTTTTTTTCGTAATTTCTAAATATTAATGGTGCTCTTCTTCCACTTTTCTTATGCCTAACATTTGTTGTAATATCATAAATTATACAAATCTTGGGATGTTGGGAAATGTAAATTCGGAGTCTTTATATATCTGAAAACATTTTTTGGAGTTCAAAGTTGTCCTAACTATAATACCTTTTTTTATAATGAATTATTTTAGATATTATTTATCATATGGTGCAAAGTTACCCTAAATGGCTGAGTAACTTTGAACCAGGTTAAAATTTTATTTTCTATTGCTTTCATCATTATTATTCCTTAATTTTTGATAGTCATGCGATAATTTAGGATCATTTATTCCCTTTTATGCCCCTAGTTGCAACAATATTATTAAAATAAGAGTGTGGCATATGAAAATAGAGAAAATGCGGATCAAAGTTACCCTGAATGACTATAATTGTTCTTACCTATTTTTTATTAGGCAAATTTTGCTATTTTTTTATTAAGATGCTTGATTATTTTCATGTTTGTACTAATTGGTTTGAAATATTTTTTTTTCTAAAAACATTCAGTCTCAAATGAAAAAAAAATAGTTTTAGAAATACGAATTAGGCTTTAGTTTGGAATTTAGTGTAGAACTGAAATCTTTTTGGTTGACAGGCTGCCACAATCCACGTCTAGCGCGAATAAGGAGTCGTGGCACCCCTCTAAACGGATGATTTCTATCGCACAGAAAATCTCTCTCCAATATTCCATTTCCACCTCGATTTTTAAAACTCTATAAACTTTAGGCTGAGATACACTGGTGTCCAAAATTAAGGTCCGATCACAAAATGCTAATTTTTAAGTACGTGAATACTCAAAAGGAAATAATATAATTCGAATAATTACTATCTCTACAGAACAGCTAGTCCATATAACATCTCATTCATGTCACACATGGTCACAAGTGTCACAATCATTACGGTGAAGCAAAAAAAGGAAATTCCATACACCTCATTATGAGTCTCAAATCATCACAATATGTGACTCCACTGAGATGTCACTATGACTGCTGCTTTGTGACGAGTCACCATGTGACTTTACAATGTAGTTACATTGTGATTCCCATGTGACTGTCATCTGCAGACTCAATTTCAAAGTCATCGTGAACGCTGCTTTGTGATAAGTTACGAAATAATGTCACATTAAAGTCACATGATGACTTTCAGGTGACAAGGAGATTACTTTGAAGTCACCATTGTGATCTTTTGTAAAAAGTCACCATGTGACTATAATGTGATATTATTTGGTGACTCATCATAATGCAACGTTCATGATGATTTTGAAATTGAGTCTAAAAATAGGAGTCACATGAGAGTCACAATGAAACTACACTGTAAAGTCACCTAGTGACTCGTCTCATCGCAGCAGTCACATCGACGTTTCGGTGGAGTCACATATAGGGATCATTTGAGACTCATAATGAGACGGGTAGAATTTGCTTCACTGTAGTGACTGTGACACTTGTGACCATGTGTGACATGAATGAGATGCTACATGGACTAGCTGTGCTGTAGGGATTGTAATTATTTGAATTATAATATTTCCTTTTGAGTATTCACTTACTTAAAAATTAGCATTTTGTAGCTTATCCTTAATTTTGGACACCAGTGTATATGTGTATGTTATATTCATCATTCAACTAAATCCATTTGATATTAAAGGAAATGGTGCATAAAAACCTCAAAATACGCAATTTGTCACCCGATTTACGATATCATTTTTTCGAAAGTTTAATTAATTTTTTTTTTTATTGTTTCTCGAATTAAGGCAATGTACAACGAAATTTTGTTTTCTTATAGTTTTTACTAATAGGTTAAACTGTTACTCTAGAAAGATGCATTAGATCTGGGGACAAAATATCAATTTAATTTGGTAATAATTTTTTAAAAGCAATTTTTTAAAAAATAAAGCAAACAAATTATATTGTCATAAAAAATTACTGCATAAACATGTTTTAATTTAAATTTTTACAGCACAATATCGAGAATGCGTTCACAGTATAGAAGAAAAATACAAATGCATTTTTTTTTAAATGTATGAATGTGTATTTAATTATTTGAAAAATGAGCTATTTACTTATCTGAAAATCGATACTATATAATAATGTAGGCGGTAGGCTTTGCTCTTTAACATCATTTTCAGTAAATTGCGCAGGTGAGGATTACAAGAAGGCTGAAAATACTTCATTGATTTTTGAGCCCTAGATAAACCTAATGACGAAATTTCATTGTTTTTCATTAATTTATTATTCATTAATGTTATCTGTAACAATCTTATTATGCTAATACCTGGCGTAGGCTTTCGGATTTCGATTTTAAATTGAAGAATATGTGGAAATTATAAATATATTTAAAAAAAAATATTTGAATATGAATACATTTCCTTTCGATAATCCTTAGAAATGAAACATTTTATTCAAGATTCTTCCGGCAGAATGAAGATATCTTATTAAAGAGTCAGACACCATTAATAATAAATTATTTTTTCACTTGATTTTATTTTATGTTAATCTGTAATAATTTATACAAAGCATTCAAAACGTTGAACTAGATGAACACAAATAAGAACTATAGTTATCGTCATATACAGCTTACGGCTAAATGTACAGATTTAAGAGATAATGTCCGTGGTAAGTTTGATATCGAGTAACGACTCTTGCCAGAATATCGTAAACATGCTCCATGTAAATAAGGTAGGGATAATTTGGTTTTTAGTTCGTCCGACAAACACCCTTTACCTCAAGACGTATTATTACGCTGAATAAAAAGTTTTCCGCTAAAATTTTTTATTGTAAAATTATAAATGCATAAAAAATATCAAAGCGATAAGAATAGTAATCTCCGTTCAAATCTATAATCATCTGCCAACATTTTGGCAACTTTTCAATCCCTTCTGCGAAAAATTGTAGCGTCCTGAAAGAAATCGACTTCATTTAAGACCTCTTCATTTGAATTGAAGATTGCGCCATCAAGATGCAGCTTCTGATGTGGAAAGAGATAGAAATCCGAAGAGGCCATATCCGGGCTATAGTAGATGTTACTCATAAATTCCCACTCCTGCTTGTAGAGTGTCCAGCCGGTCATCATACTAACTTGCGGTCGGGCATTATCTTGATAAAATAGAACCACCTTCCTTCTGAACTCATTTCTTCGTTTTTAGAGAATGGCAGCACGAACTTTGATTAGCATGTTGCTTTGTATTGCTCTGTTGATAGTCCATTCGTTTTTCAGGTACACTTTGCACAGAATTCATCGACAATCCCACTTGATACAGATAAGAACCTTCTTGTTAGGGCACGTCTTGCAACCGAGTCTGATGATTCTTCAGGTGCTGATCACCCTCCTTTACAGTTTGTATTATTATAGTACACCCATTTTTCATCACAGGTCACAAATTTCACAATTCGCTCTTATGTTCGCTTAAATGTTCTCTAAATGTTTGCTTGGCGGTTCTCTTAAGCTCTAACACAATAGTTCGCATTGTAACATTTCTCTCTTGATCAATGATTTGCTTTAACTGCTCACAATCAACTTTAATAGGACGGCCAGAACATGGCTCAAATTCAATGTCGAAATTTCCATTTTTAAACTTCCGAAAGCAAAGTTTGACTGTATCATAAGAAACAGTATTGAAGCCTAAACTATCGCACATTTCTCTGTGGCATTCAGTCGCACTGAGTTTGTCACGGAACTCATAGAACATAATCGTTCGGATCTGCTGACGTTATAGCTTCATTTTAAACACTTTTTTGAAGAACAAGATAATATTTTTTTAATAAACAAATTACGCAGTCATGTATTTCCTATGTTCAGCTTTCGGAAGCAAAAATTGATTTGTCGAAAGGTTTAAAGCACACAAATGACAACTGTTGGCGAGAAGGTATCTTCCCTTGGCGGAAAACTTTTTACTCAACGCAATATCAATATTGGTTTGTATCAATACTGAATATTTGAATTTCCAAAAAGTAGTCAACTATCGCAAAACTGGTTTCATTCATGACAACTTCCTTTGTCGCCAAATTTAGAAATATTTTGTCAAGCATATTCAAGGCTGCAGATAATGCTATGTACTTTTAAGCGCATGGGAATTGCAACAATGGTTACAACAATTTCACTCCAGCCGCTAATGGAATAAATGAAAAACAGATTTCCTCATCCGAAAATATCCAACAAACATGGTGCATACGGTTTGTTTTTAACAAATAAATAAAAAGAGATTATTCGACCATATGCTCTTTTTCAGCAGTAATTTACACATTATTAATGCTCATATTGGTAGTCAATACAAATGATTATTTCACTCTCAAATATCTATTCTGCTTATGTTAAAAAAAGCGTCAGGTATTGATTAAAATCTGTGTTGTGGCTTCTACAGGTAAATTTCATATTGCGCAGCCTTTGCATTATATAACTGCGTTAAAAATTTTATTTGCCAATTAAAGGTTGCTTTGCAAGATTGTAATTCAAAATTTCCATTATATGAATATTCGTTGGGATTATAATGGTATAGAGTACCAACATTGTGGCTTGATGCATTGGCAATAATATCTGAAAACTGATCACTTACTCTCTGATCCTGGACTGAGAACCATCTGTCTTGTCGATCCTTCTCTTGCACACTATTTATAAGCTTGTAAATACAGGCTTTATAATAAATATATTCCAATTGGATTTTAATATTTACATATTATTACTTTTATCCTAAATAAATGATCAAGGACCTCTGTCCAACCTTGGATTTTTTGTTAATAAAAAGCTACAGTTCTAAATCTCAACCCAGCCGCATCTTAGGGCCGGAAGAATTTATGATAACAAGAAGTCTTCACTACAGTGGCATATAATGCCAAGTATATCCCTAAATAAACAATGTCTATTCATGTGTATTTTTATGTGGTTCAACCACCTTCCGTGATATTGTTACATTTTAAACAACTAGTTAAGACTTGAAAATTTTATATTTGTTTTTGTATTATCATTGAAATTATGAGGTTTAGAGTAAGACAGCCTGCGTTTTTGACTCGGGGAAAGGATTTCAACTCTAATTTCCGAGACAAATTAGTTTTTATTAGCGCGTGTTATCATCTCAGATTTTCCAAATGGTCTGTTTATTGATTAGTAGTAATTACGAAGAATAATTTTAGTGGTAGATTTCTAAAACATTTCAATCTTTCGAGACAGGCTTCCACTAAATTTTTTCTCACCTCCCTTTGTTTCAATAATAAAATTCACGAACACCGTTTACAGTTTAGTTAAAGCAAAAGAACGATTTTTCATTTGAAAAAATTTAAGTTTAAAGCATGTCGTAGATTGACACCTTTGAAATTCACAAGATATTTAAAAAACTCAAAGTTTCATTAATTTTCAAAAGACCGTACTTCTCTTTATCCGGTTTTTAATTACATTAATAAAACACGTTTATTAAAAATACTGAAATTCTAACGTCTTATCAAATTATATTTAATTTTAATTTAACTTAACTCCTTTATGTGTTAGGTTATCAGTGAATGAAAGATGAATCCATGCACTTACAACATACCTATAACGGAAAAGTTTGGGAGGGTGGCCATTTTCTGACGGGAAAATGCTTGAGTTCGGATTTTTTTTAAAGCAAAATTTTGCTAGTAGTAAAAAAAAGAAAATGTTTGTAATTTTATTGCTTTTATTTAAGAAATTCGAAGTTGAATAGCTACACGTTGTGAGCATCTGAAATAAAAGATTGTCCGACACCAACAATACCTAAAATCCTCAATGGTTCCGAAATACGGTTCTTTTATGCTTGCTATACGACAACGGTATATTCAGATTACGTTATTTATCACAGGCTCAAGCTCATGAACCAACTTAGTTATATTTAGAACCAGGTTGAAGTAGGTGGATGCACGAAAATACCGTTAATGCAACTGAAACATAGCACGACTAAGCTCTTTTAAGAATGTGGAACCTGTGTCCCGTGTATCCCAGTGAATCATTTTCTCTGATAATCTGAGTATCTCCGTGAATTTGGTTTAAATAACCTTCCTGAACTTGGTATACGGACGAGTTCACAGCTAATACCATGAACGTGTGGAATATTGTCATTCATATTTTCGAATTATCGGTATTCCTTAAAATCACTGTATAGGACGTCAAAAATTCCGATTTTCAAAATGACAAATTCTTTTCAATGTTCACGCATATGTTCTTACTCATTTCAACATAAAAAAAACGACTGCATAGATGTCTCAAATAACCGAAATACTAGCCTGAGTAAAGCTATTATGTATTTATCAATGAATGCAATTTTCTCAGTGGAAGTCAATTTTTGCTAAGCGATCTGTACGTTATATGACTTTTATTATAGTAATTAAATGTCATTATGTAATGCAATAATGTAATACAATAATGTAACATACAACGTGCGCAACGTGCAAATATAATTAATTAATTGTACTTTGTAACAATTTGAATATAAAAATTTCAATAAAAATGTATTTTATTATGAAACTAGGGGTCTCTGCCCCCTGCAAGCTACGCTCGCCAACCCCCGTTCAGACATTGTAGAATCTAAAAGCACGCTAATCTGATCGGTTTTAAAAAGATTAGAGAAGATTGAATTATACTGAAAAAACCTGTAGCGATCTCCTTGTAAACGGGTTTCCATTCAATTCCCTTTGATTGCAAAAATTTAAGGTACAATCAGTTGCTTTTAAGACATCCAATGGTTGTTTTCGTGTTTGGTTAAAGAAGATCAGTTAAACATTTGAGATCAACAGAGTCTTTGCAGAGTCTTTGTCTCTCGGTATTTTTTAACAGCGGGATAAAACGATTGACATAATACAATTACTAAAATTTGCTGCTTTAACCCCTTCAAGGGCGGTGGTTTATTTTTGGACCACTTAATTTTAATTCTTAAATGCCACATTAGCATCAGAATATTGGGATGAAAATTTCCCTTTTATTAAGTAAGTGAATTACGGACAGTACGTGGTTTTCTGACACTACATCAAAGGCTCAACATTGTGCCTTTTATAGTAACTGTCCTTTGTCTGACATTTTTGTTGGCGGTGATTTTCTCTTGAGGTCTGAACATTATGGTGATCTTTCTTCAAGTTAGTTTATCTTATATAAAACTTTTATGAACATTTTTCTTTCGAACACTGAACTCATTTGAACATTAGTGAACAGTGAACTTTTATGAACATTTACACTTCATAATCTTGAACAAGGATTTATAGTCTTAACTTTTGTTATACATTTAAGTCACTTCACTTTTGTTTTTATTTTTATTATTATGATGAAAGCAACATCAATTGTTTTGTAAATTTACGATTTACTATGTAAGTTCGTCAGAATATGTGCCTTTTTCCCTGTTATTTTGGGTGCTTTCCGATGTCCGGCATCGGTGATTGTTGTGGGGATTTTCCACCGGAGCGTTACATCCTATGCCATTCTTTGGTTGGTGCTCCGGTCGGGTGATCAAGTAAGTGAACAAACTTTTCGGATATCTGTTCTATACATCATTTGCAAATTAGTGCAGAGAAGTCAGCCGCAATGCTGTTTGGGAGCCACACTCTTAGTAAAAGAAGACCAATTTTTAAACATAATGGCAAAAGTATCAGTGTAAAGGACAGTATTCTTTATTTGGGATTTCTACTTGACAGCAATTTTCGCTGGATGGATCACCTAGATATGATTAGAACTAGGCTTAACGATTTCACGTGTAAAATGCGCCAAACCAGAATCCGTGATAGAGGTCTTCCTTCTATTTATCTTAAAATATGGTACAATACCGTCTTGAAGAAACGTATTTCATATGGGCATGAGATCTGGATGCCTGACTTAAACCAACATGGAATAACAAGATTACTCTCATGTCAACGTCTATGTCTGCTATCTGTCTTAAAGGCATATCGTACGATTTCTAATGACGCATTGTGTGTTTTGGTGGGTGCTCCACCACTTGACATAGAACTGAATTTGTCTTCTAAGCGTTATAATATCATTTATGGAAATGGTACAGTCTTGATTGACAATATGTGTTTTAAAGGTGAAGATTTTATGAATAAACTGAGGACATATAATTATCCTTACTTCTTTGAAAACTTAAATATAAAATTTGTTAAGCCAGTGGTTGATACAGTACCAGTGGTGAATCATCCGATACTGTATACTGACGGTTCTCGAATGATGAACAGTGTAGGAGCTGCATTTACGGTTTGGTATAGGGATTCTTTTATGCTAGACATGAGATTAAAATTACATGACTATAACTCTGTTTTTCAAGCAGAATTGGCTGCGATAGACGAGGCTATCAGTTGGTGCATCGACTCCCCGCATGATTCATTTCATCTTTATACTGACAGCTTGTCATCAATTTACGCTCTTCAGCGCTTATTTCCATCTAACGGTCAGCTTTTTAATATCTTCAACTCTTTGCGCCTGTTACATAATAAAGTCATATATATTGGCTGGATAAAATCGCATGTTGGAATATCAGGAAATGAAAGAGCGGACATGTTGGCAAAATCAGTTATTATAAATGATCTTTATGATAAAGTTCTACGCATTCCTGCACCAACTTCTATTTTAAAGCGTCATTTTAAAACACTTCTACATGATCAATGGCAGGTTTCTTGGGAAAATTCGGAGAAGGGAAGAGATACTTATGCGATATTAAACAAGGTTAACGATTTATTTCTATGTGAATCCCAGGTGATAGGTTATTTTCTCTCTTCACATGGAGCATTTCCACAGTATCTGTTTAAAATAGGAAAACGCCCAGATAACAGGTGTAACTGTGGTGATGTAGGAAGTATACAGCATTATTTGTTTGGACATTGTCCGTTAATGCCTTGTACATTTAAATTCAACAGGAATTGTACACTGAGATGGAACATTCGAAACGTTCTCATCACCCGTTCAAACTATAGAAGACTGTGTGCTATGTACAACGCACTTAATAGGGAATACTCATTTATTAGGTATAAATTTTGATAATTTTTACACTTGTAACTTTTTACTTCTATCATACTGTTAATACTCATCAGTGGTTCGCTACGGACATTACGTGGTTTTCTGACACTACATCAAAGGTACAACATTGTGCCTTTTATAGTAACTGTCCTTTGTCTGACATTTTTCTTGGCGGCGATTATCTCTTGAGGTCTGAACATTATGGTGATCTTTCTTCAAGTTAGTTTTTCTTATATAAAACTTTTATGAACATTTTTCTTTCGAACACTGAACTCATTTGAACATTAGTGAACAGTGAACTTTTATGAACATTTACACTTCATATTCTTGAACAAGGATTTATAGACTTAACTTTTGTTATACATTTAAGTCACTTCACTTTTGTTTTTATTTTTATTATTGTGATGAAAGCAACATCAATTGTTTTGTAAATTTACGATTTACTATGTAAGTTCGTCAGAATATGTGCCTTTTTCCTTGTTATTTTGGGTGCTTTCCGATGTCCGGCATCGGTGATTGTTGTGGGGATTTTCCACCGGAGCGTTATATCCTATGCCATTCTTTGGTTGGTGCTCCGGTCGGGTGATCAAGTAAGTGAACAAAGGGTAACTAGTAACTAGTAAGGATGTAACTAATAGAGAGCTAAATTATGTAATTTCAAGGCAAGATAATAACAAAGCACCGGGCTACGACGCTTTGGATGCATCCATGGTGAAAAACATTTGTAGAAAGAGTAAAATTTATGTTAAAAGATTGCTAAGCGTCTGTTTAAAGTTTGGACGCTTTCCCGAACTGTGGAAAAACGGTGTTGTTATTTTCTTCCGGAAACGCAACAAAGACGGTCGTTCAGCTAGGTCTTACAGACCTATAACTTTACTTTGCATCTTTGGCAAGTTGTTAGAGAGGATAATAAAAATACGTGTAATGCCGAAATTAGAATCTTTAAATTTCCTTGATGATACCCAATTCGGATTCCGGGAGAAAAGAAGTACAATTTCTGCCCTTGAGCATTTGAGAAATCTGGTAAAGAATAACTTAAAAGATTATAAATACTACGCGATGACATCTATAGATATCCAGGCTGCGTTCGATGCAGTAGTGTGGGAGATTTTGGCTAATCTGATAGATTCACTACCCATAGCAGCATATTTGAAGCGCATCTTAAAGAATTATATCAGTAAAAGAAAGATTGGCTTTAAGTTTACATATGGCATTATCTGGTTTGTTCAATATCGGGGCTGTCCTCAGGGCAGTTGCCTTGGACCCTTATTATGGCTAATTGTGGCGGATTTTTTTATCAAGAAATATAGGACAAAGTATCAAGAAATTATCTCTTATGCCGATGATTTTACTATTTTTGCAGGAGCTGATACAAGACGGGAACTTGAAATACAGATGAATGCACGGATCGCATGGTTCAAGGAAATCTGTGATGAGTTGTCTTTGAAGATTAGCGGTGAAAAGTGTGTAAGCATGCTTTTTGGCCGATTCTTACTTGAAGAAAGACGCCCTATATTCAAGATTGATCGTAACAGTATTCCAGTTAAGGACACAATTGATTATCTTGGAGTTACGATTGACAGCAAGTTTAACTGGATTGCGCATATAGAGAAAGTTAGAGAAAAAGTGAGAAGCTTGACATCCAACATCAAGAAGACTGTGGTTAGAGATAGGGGATTACAGGCGACCTACAGAAAAATTTGGTATTGTGCTGTTATAGAGAAACAAATAAGTTATGGATATGAAGTGTGGCTGCAGGATCTTAATATTCATGGCAAGAGTAAACTGAGGTCTAGTCAACGATTGGGACTGCTTTCTATCATCTCGGCGTATAGAACAGTCTCCACAGCGGCATTATGTGTTCTGGCAGGCGTCGCCCCAATCTATATTAAGCTGAAACATGGTGTGATAAAACATAAGGTCTTAAATGGACAAATGAGTATTTATGATGGTGACATAGAAATCAAGAAAGATAATATCATGCATGACCTTGGTACCTGTGATTATCCAGATTATACGAGTCTGAAAAACCTGATAATAACTGATAAAAGTGAACATTATTTTATAAACGAGAAACACCCATTCATTTATACAGATGGATCTAAGATGGTGGAGGGAGTCGGCGCAGCGTTCACAGTACTATATAATAATAATTTTATCTTTGATTTCAAGATCTCTCTGAATGGAAGAAACAGTATTTATCAAGCAGAATTAACTGCTATTAGATATGCTATGGATTGGTTTATGTCCTCACATTTTACTATGGCTTACTTGTATACAGATAACAAGGCTTCCACACTTGTTCTTCAGAGAAACTTTCCAATTAATAACATTGTAAAGAACATCTATGATAATTTCAATAGTCATCCAGAAAAGGAGCTTATCCTAGGATGGACAAGAGCACACATTGGTAATCCAGGAAGTGAGAGGGCCGATGAATTGGCAAAAGCAGCTATAGATCCATCGGTTGCTGATGTAGTGGAAGAGGTGAAATTTCCTATCTCATGGGTCAAGAGGATTTGTTTGGAAAATATACGTAGTGATTGGCAAGAAGATTGGAGACACAGCGTTAAAGGAAGTGACACCTACAAAGTTCTTAAAAAAGTAGATGACAGTTTTATTTGTGTGAGCCAAGTTATTCAATATTTTGTTTCTGCTCATGGAAGCTTCCCGGAATATTTGTTTAAAATTGGAAAAAGAAGTAATTCACTCTGTGATTGTGGCAGCGTGGGTAATGTACATCATTACCTTTTTGGCAGATGCCCTGTGATACCATTTTTCTTTCACTTTGATAATTCATAAAGTATCAGTTATAATTTCAGAAGAGTCCTATTTGACAAGAAAAACTACAGCAAGTTATGTGCGATATATAATGCACTTAATGCAAAGTATTCTTTTATAAAATATCGGTTCTAAAGCAGTCTATTAATAAAAATTTTCAAGTATATTAATGTTACCAAGTTCCACAAGTATTATCAATCTCCCTTGTATTTTAAAACTTTCGATTTTAAAGACTCAGATTTTATGAACATTATGTACAGACTTTTATTTTTACTGGACTCTCTAATATTATTGAACTTGTTCATATACAGTGGTTCTGGTGGACGCGCCTATTCTTCACGTTGTGAGTGCTTGAATGTTTTATCTATTACGCAACCCTTGCTGGTAGCTGTAGTGCTGTGGATGGATTCCTACGTACTGGCGGACTGATTATTGATCTTGCTGCGTAGTGGTTGTTAATCATTGGCTATCAGTTTTTCCTGCATTTATGAACTTAAGTCTTTAAATATTTTTGATTTTAAGGACTATTTATTTTATTGGACTATCTTCAGTTATTGATATTGTTTCTGTTTTTCAGTTGGTTGTGGAGTTACCCATAAACCCACACTCTTGTAAAAGTTGCATGGTAATCTCTAAACATGCTTTTTGTATATTGTTGATCATAGCGAGTTGCTATGTTTTATTTTTGTATAAGAGTTTATGCTTTTGTTATTTATTTTGTTATTATATATGCCGTTGGTTTGCCCGGTCCTTTGGTAGTGCGCAGAGCTGGATTGTGGATGGTTTTTTTTTTTCCCGCCAGAACATTAGTTCCATAAACCTCACGGTTGGAGTCCTGGCTGGGTGTCAAAAAAAAGTAAGTGAACAAAAGCATTTTTGTATTTCGAAATTTATTTGTAAATTCTGGTGCCATTAACTGATTTCAAGATTTTACGAATAGAAGTGCCTTATCCGTGAAAGGGTTAAACGCATATTAATGTATTTATTATTTTAAAGTTTCCTTTCCCTTTTAATATTCACGTGTAAATACAATTTTCAGGACATAATTTTCAATATTTTCCTGCCTTTAACACGTACTCATTTAATAGTAATAATAGTAGTAATAGTAAAGTTTTTTTTCTGTTTTTAATAGTCACGTGAAAATAAATTTTTAATCGTTATGAAATATTATTCATTGCGCTGTTTTTAAAATTGAAAACAATCTCTATAATAATAGCCTAAGTCATGTGACTATCATCCACAGCTCCAGGCGGATCCCTTCGCTTTTTATATTCCAGGTGGTCATTTTGGTACTTTAATGTTAGCCAGCCACAGGTGTGATAAGTCGCCGAATATTATTCTATCCCCATTATTTTGTTTATATTATAATAGTCCAAGTCATGAAACTTTCATAAACAACGGGCTGATTCCTTCGCTTTTCATAAGAAAGATTTCCATTTTGATTAAAGAATCAAAATTATTTTTTCGAATAAAACTACATAAAAATGCCATGATCACAAAGAATTCCTGGTACTTTTATGTTAGCCGGGTGAAAATCTCGCCAATAGCTTTTTTTTTTTAACTCGACAGTTAGCATTTTTTTATTTTTCGAGTGGTAAATTAAAACGGTGCTACTTGGTTATCCCATCGACCAAAAATCTGCCGCCAAACTATAAGATTAAATTCCAATAATGGTTGATTGTAAATGTCACATTCACTTGACTTTAAGGAAGTTACACATCTTCACACCATCAAGTGATTTTTATTTCGACGTTTTATTTGTATTTTTATTAATGTTATACTAATTTATTTGTTCTTTTGTTATTTAAAATAAAAAAATATGTCAATTTGTATAATTTGGAGAAATTGGTCGACAGGAGAAGTAATAACATTAAAACGTTGCTTTGAAGTGGAAATTAAATATCATGATTTGTTGCATTGTCACATACGCACCAGGTTTGGCGCGATTTTCTTTTTACGACAATTTGACGAAAACCTCGTTTTCAAATACTTGTTACATATCTATTTTTAAATTATTTTCTGTTATTTTTCAAATGAAATAACAATAAATAAAAAAAATAATTAATAACTATAGAACAAAACAATTTATAAATTTTTTTGTAAATAAAAAGAAAATAAATTCAAATAAACATTTATTAATAAATAGGCAACAATAGCCGGGTTACCATGTCAGGCAAAATAACGCCATTTTGGCGCCAATTAGGTACCCCGTTGCGTATATGACATATGTGTCTAATATTTTTCTTTTCATTTCGTTTAAAAAAAAAAGAATGAAGTAAAAGTTATTTATTTTAAAGGTTTCAATTTTAAATGAAAGTTTTGTATTAAATAAAATGATAATGAAATACAAATTGAATTCTGAATAAAAGTAACATGATGCATTTCTTAGCATAAATTTAAGGGAGGCCCAACTCGTCGCCAGATTAATTTAAAATAACCTTTTCTGAAATATGAAAAAAATATCTGTTATGATTAAAATCTGAGTTGCCATTATTAGAAAAAATATATTTAAAATTAGAAAAAAATTAATATTTCGAAAACTAATTCTAATTTTAAAATTCTAATACCAGTTTTGAGATCTGTGGATCAATACGGATTTTTGGTGTTAATTTCATCGCAAAGTATTCCATATTTTAGGAGAAATCGCCGTGAAACGTAATCAGTTGTTTAATCAGTCGTTTCATAGAATCGTTACATAAATTCGTTTCAATTCGATTCATTAGGATTTTATATATATAGGGTAGATAAATTTAAAATTTAAAAAGTAAGATATTGGTAAGGCAAATCTCCAGCAATTTATTTTATTCGAATTTGCGAATAAACTTCCTGCAATTTCTTTATTACTTAAATAAATTTATCAGAAAACGCGGATTACTTATTTATTTTATCAAATACACGTTGCTAACCAGAAAATACACTTACATGCATATATAGGGAAGAGTAGCCATATTTGGACCGCTGAAATTCTGCCGTTAATTACAGAAAGAAACGCCATCTACCACTAATGTCCTACTCATCAGAATGATGTCATTTAGGATTAGAAGAAGCGCCCGCCTGCGGCGTGATGTTTTCAGATAATTAAAAAAAAACTAAAATCAGCTGTTTTTATCTAATTTTTTCCTACAAAACGTAAGAGAATACTTTAAAACTAAGATATTTTATTATGTTTTCATGTACATATCGAAATCTATGTGTTTTTTGCTCATATTTTGCACGAGGATTTCTTTGATTTTGTTTTTGTTCTCAGTCTTGAGATTATCTGTTTTAAAAAATGGTGCAGGTGTCTTAGTTGAACCAATTTGAGTTGCTTTAATTGGGGATATACGATCATAAATTTGAAAAATAAATAAGCACTTTCAAGGGCGGTACGCGTTGGACTAGTGGCATTTGGCCTCCGAACAGGCATGTTTTTAAAACACATCATTTTGCAGCTGCTTCTGCACTTAATCTTCACGAGAAGATAGGCACTGCAGATAGATCAGTTGATTCTCCTGCTAGTGAGATTTCCGAGTCAGAGTCAGCAATCATGAAACATGCTAAAACTAGGACAGTAAAAAAAATGATAAAAACGGCACAGTCAAACAGTCCGGAAGGAAAACATCTGTGACAGCAAAAGTTATCAAAGATATAGGAAACGAAAAGGAATGAGTGATATGTAAAGAAACTGATCCGCAAGAAATCTGCAGGTACAACCGTCCCCCATCACCCCTCCAAAAAAAACCCAAGGATTTATCAGAAATGTTATCTCCCTTGAGAAAATCAGTTAAGTCAAAGTAGAGAGGGAGCCAAAAAACAGCTGTGTTAAAATCTTCACCATTAAAAGTAAATCTCGATATGGAAAAAAAAAAAGACAAAAGGGAAATTCTCAAAGCATAAAAGCAATTAGAACATCATGTTAAAAAAATAGGCATAATTCAAATGGAAAAGAAGAACTACATATACAGTGTAAAGAAAACTTCTGTTGCAAAAAATCAGTCTAAAATTCAGAATCTTAAAAGAAAAATCAAGACAGTGATGATTGGCTTTACCTAAATTGCAAGAAACATAAAATAGCAGAAATGATTGAGTCTCCAGTTTGCCAAATATGGTTTCAAGTTATGTGTACTGGAATGAAAAATGAACAAAATAAATTCCTGTGTAACCCTTGCATTACTTCTTACATGATATTCAAGTAACTGGAAATTACTTCCATAGATTCCACTTTTCATTATTTATAACTTTGATTTATACAGGGTGATTCATAAAAGATGGGCAGAACTTTAAGGGGTTATAGTACACTTAAAGACAAATAATATTAAATAGGAGACTAAGGGTCCCAGACGTATTCCCAAGGATATAGGGGGCATTAAAGTTTAGGGTCCGAAATTTCAAATGATTATAAAACATGGAAAAATTGGTCGATTCGTTTGCGGTTTTTGCAAAAAATTTTCTTTATGCCAGTATTTTCTTGAAATAAAATTTTAAAGTTCAATTTCAAAAAATGCCGATAGGGGGCGCTTTAGACTTTGGAGTAACAAACAACTATTTTTTAACGTTATTTTTTGTATTTCTTTAAATGATTTCGAAAGCTTAGACTTAAACTTAAATTTTGATCTAAAAATCTGAGTCCTAACGAGTAGTTAAGTAGCATAAACTGAAATTTGAAATTTGAAACCCTTCTCCCCCCAGAACAAAAATCAGTTATTCCCGATCTTTGTGTCGTAGATTAGGCTCTAACTACTGCCGCGTTTTGCTAAAATTATTCTTTATGTCAGTATTTTCTTGAAAATAAATTTTAAAGAAAATTTTCAAAAAATTCCGATAGAGGGCGCTTTAGACTTTGGAGTAACGAACAACTATTTTATACCGTTATTTTTTGTGTCTCATTAAATGCTTTCTAAAGCTTAGACTTAAACTTAAATTTTCAGCTCAAAATCTGAATCGCTGAGCGTGGTTCAGTAGCGAGGGGAGGGGGTTCAAATTTCAACTTCTGAACATAGTTCAGTTTGCACTACTTAACCATGCCCAACGATTCTGTGCTGTGATACGAGGCAAAAATACAACTTTCGTCAAGGACTGCATAGTCGGAATTCACTCATAAAGGCACTGACACAGTTGGAAACGTCGCTCATGCAAACGTTAAAGCTCCATTCCTGACGCTAGTCACCGGGTGAAGAAGGAAACACAAAGTATGCAAATGTCAAATGGGGAAGAAGAAGAACACGTATGCAAAATTTCGACACGATTCAGGCATAAAAACCACTGAACGGTGAGTCAAGTGTAAGTCGCTGTAGTAATGAATCGGAAGATGGTGCCCTTCACGAATAAGGAAAAGGCTGAGATGCATTTAATTTACGGAGCGGCAGATGGAAATGGTGCAGAGGCACAACGAATGTACGGAGAGCGATTTCCCAACAGGCGGTTGCCTAACCGCAAAACTTTCGAGCGCTTGCACAGACAGTTGTGTGAGACGGGATCATTTCTCGCTTCCCGGTCGAATGCAGGTCGTGCAAAAAAGGACGAATCAGTAGTTGTTGCAGAAGCCATTCTGGATGTAGTAGCGGCGCAGCCAAGTACAAGTACACGAACAGTGGCTAGGCAGGTGGATACCTCACAGTCCATGACTTGGAGGGTACTGAAGGATGAACATTTGCTCCCGTTTCATGTGCAACGAGTCCAGAAACTGTCTCCAGGGGATTATCCAAATCGTATTGAATTCGCCCGCTGGTTTCTGCAGCAGAACGCGCTAAATCCACATTTTGGACGAACTGTGCTTTTCACCGATGAATGTACCTTCACACGTGAAGGTACATTTAACACACACAATGCACATGTATGGGCGGATGTCAATCCACATGCTACGTATCCACATGCTCATCAGAGACGCTTTTCCATCAATGTTTGGGCAGGAATCCTCGGAGACCACCTAATCGGACCGTACCTTCTTCCTGAACGCCTCAACGGTAAAACATACCTCACATTTCTGCAACATGTGCTGCCAGACCTGTTAAACGTTGTTCCTCCACGCATCCGGCGGGTCATGTGGTTCCAGCACGATGGAGCGCCATCCCATTACGTACGAGACGTCCGCAACTATCTGGACATCACATTTCCGAACAGATGGATTGGTCGAGGTGGTCCTGTTGCTTGGCCTGCTCGCTCGCCAGATCTTTCACCCCTCGATTTCTTTTTTTGGGGACGATTGAAGGCTCTTATGTATGAGACACCCATTGAATCCCCCGAGGAACTGGTCGCCAGACTTTCCGCCGCTGTAGGGGAAATGCTCGAAAAGCCTGATGTTTTCGCGAATGTTCGCCGTTCCATTCTTCGCCGTTGTTCTGCGTGCATAACCTCTGGTGGTCACAATTTTGAACATTTATTGTAATTACATGTTAATAAATATGCTTTGGTAACATAATCCTAATTTGTGTCTTTTTACCTCGTATCACAGCACACAATGTGTGGACATGGTAAACTGAACTGTGCTCAGGAGTAGAAATTTCAAACCCCTCTCCCCAGAAACTTAACCACGTCTAACGATTCAGATTTTGGGCTGAAAATTTAAGTCTAAGCTTTAGAAAGCATTTAATGAGACACAAAAAATAACGGTATAAAATAGTTGTTCGTTACTCCAAAGTCTAAAGCGCCCTCTATCGGAATTTTTTGAAAGTTTCTTTAAAATTTATTTTCAAGAAAATACTGACATAAAGAATAATTTTAGCAAAACGCGGCAGTAGTTAGAGCCTAATCTACGACATAAAGATCGGGAATAACTGATTTTTGTTCTGGGGGGGAGAAGGGTTTCAAATTTCAAATTTCAGTTTACGCTACTTAACTACTCGTTAGGACTCAGATTTTTAGATCAAAATTTAAGTTTAAGTCTAAGCTTTCGAAATCATTTAAAGAAATACAAAAAATAACGTTAAAAAATAGTTGTTTGTTACTCCAAGGTCTAAAGCGCCCCCTATCGGCATTTTTTGAAATTGAACTTTAAAATTTTATTTCAAGAAAATACTGGCATAAAGAAAATTTTTTGCAAAAACCGCAAACGAATCGACCAATTTTTCCATGTTTTATAATCATTTGAAATTTCGGACCCTAAACTTTAATGCCCCCTATCTCCTTGGGAATACGTCTGGGACCCTTAGTCTCCTATTTAATATTATTTGTCTTTAAGTGTACTATAACCCCTTAAAGTTCTGCCCATCTTTTATGAATCACCCTGTATTTTGAATACATCTTCATTTAAAACTTATTTTCAGATATTTGATGTCGATATAATTTATTGCTGTTTTTTTGTTTGTTTGTTTCATTAATCCCAAACTTTTCTATTAATAAAATTAGTTATATTCGCTACTCATTAAAACAGTCTAATATCGTTTGGTCCAATTTAGGAGACTGGGGGTGCAGCGTAGGAGACAAATCGTAGAATTTGGACCACTTTGCACAAATTTTTCAAATTAAAATAAAACTTAAGATTTTCAGAAAGAAATTGTTCTAAAGATTTATTTAGTTAGTAGAAGAATAGATTGGCCTCGTGTAGTATATTTTGCAGATATTCTAAAACTGAAGTTAGTTACTCCTGAAAATAAGTGAAGAGATCCAAATTCGTCACTCTCCCCTATATATATATATATATACACAGTAGACTCTCGATTAACCGGGATCGCATTATCTAGGTTGAGAGATTATCCGGGACGATAAAAATTTTAGTTTTGAATGCAATTTATTATGATGATGGAAAATAGTAAAATGGAAATTATTAAAAAGCACAATGTTTAAAAATTCATGGAGAGCAATTTTATCGGATAAAGAAATGAAATTCCTTTACAGAAGACGATGATACTACTAATTTGCAGAGAATTCATGAAAGATTTGAGAATTTTAAACTGTTTTGAAAAAGTGGACGAAGAAGGAGTGCAACAATGGATTAACCTAGATTCGAAATTGGAATGTAACGAAGTTTTAAGTGACAATTATTGTGTCGCATGTCGCTTGTGGTTCAGAGGAAACAAGATTTTTCGAAAAATGCCATGAAAGTGATGAAGAAAATCGTGTAACGCATGCAAAACTAAGTCACAGTGACGCAGCTGTACACATACACACTAAAGCTTTAATTAATTACTTGGAGCAAGAAGGTTGAAGGCACACCTCCTGAAAAAATGATGTGGAGAAAATTGAGTAGTAAAATTATTTGAAGAGTTAATGAAAACCAAAGAACGAAAAAAAACGAAAACAGACCTTTATCATTTCATTCTTTACAAAACAGTGAGGTAAACTACATTTCTAATTTTTTTTATGTTGTAGAGTAGATCGGGGCACGTTTACACAGTGAACTTTTTCCAAAACGAGTTATAACTAGCGCACCAGCAGTCATGAGAGATTGATGATGATCTCTAGTGGGTATTCTCACACGTTTTTGAGCATCAGCCGAGCTTCGGTATAGCACGAGGAAAGGATAATCTATTTTCTATCAAGGTGAGTAACTTTTTTGTCAAACTTATTGAAACTTATTGTGAACTAATAATACTTAGTTAAGGATAAACAAATATATGAATATTAGCAGAATTTTATCCTAACTGTATTTGTATGAACAGAAATGTTATTAATTTTCGTTGCACGTTAAAAATAAATCCAAACATGGCGACGGGGCACGTTTACGCAATGACATCGGGGCACCTTTACGCACGTTCAAAAAGAAGAAATTGCGTAAAAATTTATTTGTTTCTATGGAAGCAGAATAAGAAAACAGCAAACGAAAAAATATGAAACCAAAAACTGCAAAACGGAAAAAGCTTGCATACTCTGGAATAAAGAAAATAGTGAATGAATCAGATGACGATGATGAAAACTGTGTGTGTATTTATTATTTGGAATCATACAACCAATTCAAAAACGGACAAGACTGGGTTCAATGTCTTAGACGCAAAAGGTGGTCCCATGACAAGTGTGCAAAAAGAAATACTTTATTTTTCGTTTGTAAAATCTGTAACAGTGATGATGAAGATGATTAAATAGTTTCCGATTTTTTAATTAGCAATAAGCCCTATGTTTTTAGTTTAGCCTATAAAATGTTCTTTAATTAATGCTCTTTGATTTTTTGAGCAGTTCTTTAATTTATAAATAAAACATTTCAATTTGATTAAATATTTAGTTCACTTACTCCTTGGTATCATTTATAATATGCGTAAACGTGCCCCGACCCGTGGCCAGTTTACGAAAAAGATTTAGACCTGAAAAAAAATCGGTTAAAAACACAAATAGGGAAACAACTGAATACACAAATTTTGACTTTATTAACTGCTTTATAAAATCACAATGTCTAAAATTTCCTAAATTGAAACATAAAAATTAGAAAATTCATTGAAAGAAAAAGACGTAAACGTGCCGCGGTCTACCCTACTAATTGTAAATCTAAGTAAGATTAAAATTTATTTTTGTTTTCTTTGTTTTACATTAATTAAATTGTGAATGGCTTATATAATAATTTGGTATTTTCTATCCATTTTTTAATTTTTTTTTCATCAAAATTTGTACAAATTCAATTATTTGGTATATTCGCTTATCCGGGTTGAGGCATTTCTAGACCAACTCCGTTAAACGAGAGTCTATGTATATATATATATATATATATATGGGAATGAAATATAAGACTCAATGGTTAAATGAACGTGATATCTCAAGCGAGACTCGTAAAAGGTGAACTCAAAATTGCAGAGCGAGATGTGGTTGTTCTATAGATATTCAGCAATGGAACTGGTTAATGTTTTTTAACGCAAAGCTCAGGGAAACTTTTGCGAATTCTACGATATTATTTTGAATGTTAAGCTGTATGTTTTTTGATATATTAAACCTTTTTATACCTATTCACAGTTTGGAGAACATTAGTTTCAATTAAGCAATACAGTACTTACATTAAAACCCACAATTTTGGGGGCTCGGGCCGAGATTTGGACTATTTTGACTATTTGGATGATTTGGAAGATTTGAATTTGAATAACGAAGCTATTTTGTACTTGAATCAAAATAAATAAATAAATAAATAAATAAATAAAATAAAAAAGTATTTTCCTGAACTGAAATTTATGATACGAAAAAATGAACTGTTCGTCTGATGTACAATGATTAGAGATGGTCCGTAATCAAGCCTACGAGACAGTAATATTTTGTTCTGGTGAAGTGTTAACAAATTGAACCATGTCTGTCCTGAATAAAGCTAGAAAAGCAGATTTGTTTACATTGTGTGATGACCTAGGTATAGTTGCGCCTCAGAGTTCAAGAATTATTGACTTGATAAAGTTGGTGACTTAATCAAATGATTATGAAGAAAATTTTGTTAAAGCTCGACTTGAAGTCATTGCTGCTGAGAGAGAAGAAATGAAACACCTAGAGGCAGAAAAAAGAAAGCTAGAAGCAGAAAAGGAAGAAAGAAGGCTAGAAGCAGAAAAAGAAGAAAGAAGGCTAGAAGCAGAAAGCAGATTAGAGGAAAAGAAATTGCAAATGGAATACGAATTAAGAAAAATTGAGCTTCAAGGCGATATGACGAGTGTAAGTGACGGTTCGGCAGTAACTGGTCCAGGTAAGCAACCAGATTTGTTCAAATTAATGCCACATTTTGACGGGAAGGGTGATATTAGTATCTATTTATTTTTGTTTGAGCGACAAATTTCTAGGATGAATATAGTAAAAGGAAATTGGGTAATGCATTTATTAAGTTTAATTCCGTTAGAAATTGCTAATGTTATAGCTAGAGAACCAGAAACATTAACAAACGACTACGATTTTGTAAAAAACCTGCTTCTTAAAAGATTCAAAATGACGCCAGAAGAGTTTAGGCAAAAATTAATGTCGCATAAGAAAGAATATTCAGCCACTTGGCTCGATCTAGCATTTGAGTTAAGAAATTATTTGGAAGAGTGGATAGGCGATCTTGATGTATCTAATTTTGAAGTCTTGAAAGAATTAATAGTAGTAGATCAAATCATGCGCAGATTACCTATGGAAATGAAAGAGCATTTCATCGATGATCTTCCAAAAATTAAAAACGCTGAAGTATTAGTAAATAAATTAGACGATTGTGAAACAGCAAGACGTAATGTTAAAACCATGGATAGAAATTCACACCAATTTGAAGATAGGAAGTCAAAAATGCGTGAAAATAATAATTCAAAACCATGGTTACCAGCTCAAAATTATGATAATTTAAGAAAACAACAATTTATAAATAATAGCAGCCCAAATCATAGGAGCCAAAACCCGCAATTATCCAATCACAAAGAAGTAAATTGTGCAGTAATCAAAGGGAAAAACAGCGCCAAGCCGGATTGCATGATCGATATTGATATTAACGGGAAAAAGGCACATGTATTTTTTTATACTGGAAGTGATATTAGTTTGCTGAGTTATGAATATTATACTAAGATGGGATCACCAAAATTATGTTCAAATAATATCTCTTTGTCAGGCATAGATGAAGTAGTTGTTTATCCTAAAGGATACTTTCCTTATGAATTTAATATTGATGGATTTCTAATCACAGCAAATTTGTATGTCTTAAAATCTCTTGCATATGATATTTTATTAGGATATGATGTGATTTGCAAATAAAATTTGGCGATAGACGAGAACGGAATTAAAATCGTTGGCAAACGCAAAAATGTTCAAGCAGGTTACACTGAAGTTTTGAAGAATTCTATTTTAAAATTGAATCGTGCTGCCAGAAGTAACAAGTTGGAAATTGCTCGTCCAACGTGGCAAATGAGGTGCGTTCGTACTATAACTTTAAATGAAGTTTCCTGAGTTTGTTTAATCCAGTATTTTTCTGCTATTTCTATTTCTGAGGTAGTTAAAGGTCCTAAAATTTTAGGGTTTTTCGAATTGGCGTTATGAATAAAACGCATTATCCAAGCAGTAAAATTATACACGCGATTTAAACTACTGAACTTTGCCATATCAAATACTGGCTTAGGAATAGAGTTTGATTCGTTACACAATAATGTTAAATTTGGTTTTGCTTTCATTTCATTAAAAGCTTCGGGAACCATTTCTATAGCCCTTTTTGAAGGCCATATATCTTCTGATAGTGATAACCAAGGTGGGCCGCACCACCATACATTATTACCCATTAACTTCGATAAGTTTTCCCCTCGCGTAAGCAGATCTGCAGGGTTTTCTTTTCCGAGACAATAATTCCAGTCCTTTGGATCTATCAATGACTGAATTTCGTTTACACGATTGGAAATTAACTGTTTCCAGTTTGTAATAGAACCCCTAATCCAACAAATAGTTATCTCTGAGTCCAACCATAACTTTATATTTAAATTCGAAATATGTAATTTTTGTTTTAAATATTTCCACATTCTAGCGGCAACTTCTGCACTGATCAATTCCAGCCGTGGAATAGTTAACTTCTTGAGGGGGGCTATTCTACATTTACTCCAAACAAAACTTGTTTGAATTCGCCAGTTAATGAAATGGAACGCAAATAAGCAACTACTCCATACCCTTTGGGACTAGCATCACAGAATATGTGAATTTGTGAATTTTCAGAAATGTTTATCATATTAGGAAAATATTTTCGGGTTATTTCAAATGTGCGTAAATGTACAACTTCTGAACACCAAGTGTTCCACTCGCATTTCAAATCTTCAGGTAATTTATTGTCCCACTCTAAACCTCTTTGCCATGTTTCTTGCAACAAGGCTTTAATACGTATTACAAATGGATTCACAAATCCTAATGGATCATAAATTTTCAGTAACATTTTAAGAACTGTTCGCTTCGTGGGATCATCGATGTAATATTCTTCAAAGGGCTGCGAATCTAACATCAAAATATCAGATTCAGTATTCCATATCAGTCCAAGCACTTTTAAGATACTACCTGTGTTTTCCTCACTTATACCTAAGTTACCAGATTCCCACATTTCCCTAAGTTTAATAGAATTTGTTTTTAATTTCCTCAAATTCATCCCAGCTTCTTTAAGAATTTCAGAAGCTGTAACTGATAAATAATAAGCTTCGTTATCTAAATCTGATCCGGAAATTAAATCATCGACATAGAGGGAATTATCTAACATATATACAACATTTGGATGTTGATCTCGATAGTTCTTTATATGATGTTTAATTGTGGCAGCCAAAATAAATGGTGAGCATGTAACGCCAAATGGTACACGTCTAAATCTTAAAATTTTGAAAAAGTTGTTTGCGTCATTATCGAACCAAGGAAATTTAAGGTAATCTCGGTCTTCTTCAGCTACAGAAATTTGAAGAAAGGCCTTTTCAATATCTGCACAAAACGCAGTATTGAATTTTCTGAAATTAATAATAATTTCTAATAAATCGGGGTTCAAATTTGGGCCACCGTACAAACAATCATTTAATGATTTGCTATTTTCTTTTGAGGAAGCATCAAATACCATTCTAACTTTAGTTGTGGGTTTATCATCTCGCAAGACAGGTCGGTGGGGCGTAAAATAACCGCTATTTACAGTTTTATTAGAACATGCTTCCACTATGTTATTTAATTCCTGTTCAATCACAATTTCTTTATATTTCTGCAATAATTCCTTATCTTTAAGCAATTTTCGATTTAAGTTAATAAATCGGTTTCTAGCATTGTTATAATTACTTCCTAAATCTCTTCTATCATCTTTCCATAACAATTTAGCTTCGTATCGGTGCTCAAGAAAATGCAAATTGTTTTCGAATTTTTCGATTATCTCTTTATCTAATTCAGAAATATTTTCTTCAGTGTTCATCCCTAAAGTTTCTAACTCCCACAATGTTTTCAAATCATTTTGAATAGGTTTCATAACCTGAGTGGACAAGACCCCAGCTTGCTTACACTCACTATTTTTATTTACGTCAATTGTCCCGCAGAGGGAATGCCCAAATAAATTTTCACAGACGAACAATGATTTATTTATGGGGTATGTTTTTTCATTAATTTGATATAAATAATCAGCTCCTATTAATATATCAACATCACTATTTTCCAAATGTTCCCACGTGTCAAGACGAAATTTGGAAAGTTTTCTCTTAATTTTGATTGGAAGAGGAGGAATTTGTATCAAAGAATTAGTTATTAGCGGTGTGACTAATGCTTCAATTATTATACTACGTTTTCTATTCGTCAAGTGAATTAGCTTTAGCTTAACGACATCATAACATCGTTCTTCAGATTTTCTCGAAACGAAAGTATAGACAATTAATTTTTCCTTTCTAATGACCTCAGGTTTTAATTTTGAAACTAAATTTTCTGTAATAAAATTTCGATGACTAGCAGAGTCAAATAAACAAAGAGCAGTTTCTGAATTTTCACCCGCTTCCACTTTTACATGAATTGTTTGCAATATTACTTCTCTACTGATATTATTTATATTGCAATGAGATACGGAGGAAATAATACTACCTGAATTTTTTGATTCTTCTGTTTTTTTTTTATTAGAATTACAAAGTATAGTATGATGGTATGTTTTACCACACTTTGCAATTTTCATTCGAAATTTTACAAAAATTCGCGATGTGAAATTTACGGAAGCATTTAAAGCACCTTCCTTCCCTTTTCAATTTTTCTCGCATTTCCGGAATGGTGAAAGACTTACACTTTTCAGTATCGTGATCAGTTTGATTACAAAATATGCAGTTATTTTTAATATTTGTGGTTAAGGCAGAAGCTGATAGAATGAATTTTTTATAATTTTTCTTATAATTTTCCTGCTTCTCAGGGATTTTTTCAAAATGGTTTAATTGGACAGTGGTCTCGCGAGATTCAATTTCATCTTTAATGAAATTTATCAGCTCATTAACATCCCAGTCAGTGTTTTTAATTCGTTTTCTATTAAATTCTAGTGCAATATCTGATGGAATAAGTTTCAGAAGAATCGGACATAACAAGTGCCCATATGAACCTGAGGCAACACCTAAAGAATTAAGATTTCTTATTTGAATTTCGCATTCATCATACAAATCTCTAAAAGCCTTAATGTTACTAGAATTTCGTACTGGTTTCAAATTTAGCAGTTTAGTCATGTGACTATTTATTACCAGGTCATTACGACCAAAACGATTTTTCAATAATTCTATAGCGTGAGCATAATTTTCCTTAGTCAGCGAAAAGCCTGCTATAGTATTTGCAGCACTTCCGCCCAAAAGTGACTTTAAGTAGGAAAATTTATCAATCGGAGTTAAATGTTCATTATTGTCAATCGCATTCGAAAACTGACTCCAAAATTCGAGCCATAAACACGAATCACCATAATATTTAGATATATTAAGTTTAGGAAGTTTAATCAAATTTTGATTCAGAATTTTCTGACTTTTTAGTAGAGAACTATTGTTGCTACTACTATCACTTTCAATGTCTGAAGAATCTTGTTTAGTTTCAGGAGTAACTGTGTTATCATTTAAAAATTTGGAAATTTTATATTTCCATTCAATAATATTCTCATTATAAGATTCCGATTTCTCGATTTCTTTTTCAAATTCAGTACTTGGAACCAGTGGTTCAATTTCAGAATTTAATGATTTTAAAGTTTTTATTTTGTCATTCAATTGCTGTTTAAAAAGATCCAGCTGTGATTTTCTATTCTCAAGCTCTAATTCTTGTGTATTATCTAATAAATCCCTTATTTTATCAAATATTTTCGTAGTTTGACTACGAATCGTAGCTCTTTTTTTTTTCAAAGTTTCGTAATCCATCATAAAATAAAGAATTCAATTTATTCGATACAGTTCAGTTAATAAATATATTCATAATAGATAATGTGCATGTTGGTAAACAAATGAGCTTGTGTCTAGACAACTCAACTTGTGGTTGGCAGAAACGAGGCATTTAAACGCGTGTTTATATGTGAAACTCCATAGCAATCTATCATATGTATTGAAAAACAAATGAATTTTTATCTGTATATGCACATAACTTACGTTCTGTTGCGAAACAAGATTATTTAGAGATACTGGGGTTTATTAGGGATAATAATAGACAATATACTAGATGATCCATATGTTATTTCCAACTGGAAAGTAGATATGGCTCTTTGGCCATAGGTTTCATTTTATTTAACGAATAACTATTTTTTTAAATTCCATGAGAAGAATACAAGAACTCAAGAAATGTTTCTGCTTGTTGTAGCGGGTAAGAAAAATGTTTTAGGTTTTATAATTATACCAGAAAGCCACCGTTTTATTTATATATCTTATTTTTTTCAACCTGTACGTCTAGTAAGATGCTTGAACTAATCTGAAAATGTTTACGAATTTCGTTATATTGAGATTAAAATGACATTTATGACTGCTTATTTCCTGATACACTTTTAAAATCATTCTAATGCATGAAATTGGCAAGTTTCCTTACAAATATATACTAATGAAACCTCAATTTTTAATAAAACAGGCGATTTTTCAGAAAGCATCTTCAAAGTTGGCGTTTTTTCTTTTTGCGAACTTGCACTTTGTTAAATAAACATTCACCTAACTAAGTCCCTTTTCATTCTTAACTTAAAGAATGTAGTACAGAGATTAAAAGTAAATATATTCTCAGAATGAATGACATATTTTCTTTGTAATTTGTTATTAATCTCACCCATTTTTAAATACTAAATGGTACTTTTCGGTTAGCCGGGCACCAGTGTTATACAGTAGAAGATCTTTATAACGCAATTCTCCATATAACGCACAACTTCTCAGATGTAAACAATGACTTTTGCCGTTAAAAAGCACCTGCATTTTCACATTGTAAAATATTGCTACTCTCTAGAGGACTAAATTTGATACATTAGTTCAACTTTATCTTCTAATTTAAGACCTTTTTACTGAAAAAAAAAATGCTATTATTACAATACACATTTTTGAAAATGTCTAATATAAGGGATTGTTGTGTCAGTTATATTTGGATCATGTTTATAAAGTAAATTTTTCAATGCCTGACCTATATTATGCAAAAATTTATAGTTTGGATAACTCTTGGTAACAAGGAATGCAGTATAAAGATATTCTAATGTATTTTGATATGTTTCAGACATATTTGGTCATGTTTACAAGGTGAATTTAATGATGTGATCCATATAACGCAAAATTCTATATAATGCACAACCTTGCGTTTTTAGATTTGCGTTATAAAGATCTTCTACTGTATATACATATATATGTCTATATACATGTGCCATAAATTATGGTATATACAATTTTGTATTGAGCAACAATCTTCATTTGGCACTTTCTTTGCCTTTCATTCTGGCAGCCGGGTCCCTCTCCCTGTTATGGCACTGAAGATGAAGAATCTACCATGTATCCATTCATTAAAAATTGTGCTCTATAAGAACTGTAATATCTTACTTATGTTTTTGGATTAACATTTTTTTTCTTTGGTTCCATTTTTTTTTTTTTTTTTTGGTGGACTATGGCTACTGGCGATACCACATTAAAAAAAACGCGCCTGTGTGCCCTACCTCAAACATTTAAGACCGAGCCTTAATAAACATTATTGAATAGTTTTCTGGTCTTAATGTAAGGTGGTGTGGAAAAGGGCACTTAGATTTTCTTTATTAATTTCAGTTGTAGGCACCTATATACTACATATTTCTTGTTTTGATTTTGTTCTATAAATTTGCACTTTGATAATTTTTATTTCTTTCTCTTCTGTAATTGTATCTAACAAAAGAAAAACTTGGAATATTCAATTCAGAAAGTAGAGAATGTGTACGCCCCAGACAAGAAGCTTTCATTACTACAGGGGAGTTGTCACTGGAGGAAGGCGTGACAGACAAATCTATTTCAGGACATAATAACTGAAGATGAAAGACAGTATGTGCTTAACACTATTTCTACCAGTATCAAATGACACCTTATAAAAGTTTTCGATTTACAATTTTCCATTTGTAATTTTTAGTTTGAAACAATTACAAATCATTTTTAATATTGAAGACTTTTTTATGCTTATTACAGTAAAAAACTGCAAGCAAAATAATCATGAATCCAAATTTTAAAAAGGTGTTACTTGACACTGGTAGAAATAGTGTTAAGCATCAATAAAGGCAATAACTCAGTGGGACAGTCTTGTGCACAGTGCCATTTCAGCCGTGCATTAGATTGTGCTTCTAAGAAAGTATTGCCTATGTAAGTAAAACTTTTTTAATAATCTGTCAAGTGTGAGTATTACTTGTGCACGGAAGGTTCTGTAAATATATTAATTGATCTTGTTCAAAGTTTAAACTTGGCACTGTGCTAAGTGCGCTTCAAAAGAAAGTTGCTATGCCGCCTTGGTCTGTGCTGCTTTTTTTCCAGATAGGTGTTTAATTAACCTTTAAAGACCCAGGTGGCATATTGAGAGTGGCACTCAATGCAAACTGGTCATGAATCCCAAAGTAATTATGCTATTAATTCTAATTAAATTAGGATACTTTTCGGTTAGCCGGGTGCCAGTGTTATATACACACACATAGATATATATATATTTGTATAGATAACACTGGTGCCCGGCTAACCAAAAAGTACCTACATTAGTTTATTTTTAACAATTTGACGTTTATTACTCTTATATTGCTACTGGGCATTGCATTACACAAATATATCATTTTAAAATGTTATCTAGGTTTTAAAAGCTGATGTCGCATAGGGTACGCCATCCGTGTTTTTATAACCCAGGGTTCGTAAATATCGTGATATTTTCGAAAATATAAAAAATATCCGATATTTTGATGTATCCGATATTTTCAAAATTGTCAGCTTACTGCTGATTCTAAAGATTTTTAGACTTAATATAAATTTGAATCTAAAACATATTACATTTAGCATGAAAACATAATAAAACAATATTCTAACTATCTTTTTTTATTTTTCTTGCAAAATTTATGATCAAATAATTGAAAACATAAACAATCTTCTGTAAAAGTTGCTTTTTCACTCATCAAAACACAGAATGCAGGATTCAGTTTAAAAAATAAAAATACACAACAAATTCTGAAATACAAAATAAAGTTTTTTTTATTTTTTCTATTGAAGAATTTGAACATGAATGTAAGTTTGTCTGCTTTTTCATTCCCTAACCTACTGTACAATTTAGACTGAAGTAATTAAAAACTTTTCGATTAGGCGGGTGCCAGTGTTATATTTCCATATTTATAAAAATACATATATGTAAATATGCGTATATATATATATATACATATATTTTTTATATATATACACACATACATATATAACACTGGCACCCAGGTAACCGAAAAGTACCCAAAAAGAATTAAGACAGGGTAGGGAGGTATTTTTCAAAGACAGTTGTGGTAATGAGAAAGCTGCAGGTACAGTCCAAAACTAGTTTTTGGAGTGCAGAGAATATTTTGTAAGCTATTCTTTTTAGTTATTATTTATGGATGGGCTAATTTTTAATAACAGTTGAATTCATTTGCACTTCTTTTGACTGAAAATAAATATTAGATGTATGAAAATATCAAGAAATACGACATTTAAAAAATAAATATTAAATGTATGAAAATAAACATATCAAAAACCTTGATATTTTGAAAATAAATATCATGATACAGTAGACTCCCTCAAATCCGCATAGCTTGGGACCAGAGGTTGTGCAGATTTTAGAATTTTGTGGATTTCTGGTCATTGATTTGTTTACATTTTTGAAACATTAATTTGATTGGTAGTTAAGCAAGGGAAATTATAATGAATGCTTTCAATAAAGTTAAACATTAAAATAAGTAAAATATTAAAATAATTTATTAGTTTATAAGTAATTATTAAAATAATTATGTAAAATAAAAATTTAGAAAAATATTAAATTATTACCGATGAAATCGATTCAATTCGATTCCAAAAGCCCTATGCTGCCATCTGGTGGTAAAGCGATCGTAAGATCGATACGTCATTTTTTCACATTTTAGTAGTTAGTATTATCACATTTTAGTAGTAGTTTCATTGTTATTTAGAGTCTTGAATGCTTTTCTTATACTGTTTTGTATGTTTAGAAATAAATTTGTCTATAATTAAAAAAAAAAAAATTTCTGCGAACAATAATTTTAAAATGGTGTTCCGGTTCGTGGATTTTTCCATTTTGTACCCTGGAATTTTTGATATAGACATGCTTATTTATATCAAAATCAAAAGTAATATAAATTTATTTAGTAATAAATCAGCTGTAATAGCCAAAAAAGAATGATTAGCAAAAAATTTAGTAAAAAAAACATTGCAGTAGTCACTGATTTTGGCCCCATCTTGAATTTAGTTCCTGCAATTTAACTGTAGATTTTATTGTTTACATCTGAAAAAATATGCGGATTTTACGGAGTCTACTGTATATATCCATTGCTTATTTGCACGCTTTTTGTCTCAACATGTAACAGAAACGCCTTCACTAACAGGTGTTTCTGTTACATGTTGAGACAAAAAGCGTGCAAATAGACGTTCGTCTGACATTAGTCTTAAAGCTTAATATCTTGGCTAATTACTAACAATTTTTTTCGAAACTCATTATCAGCAATCCTTTTATACTTCTATGATGATAGGTACCTCAAGTGCCCCTCAACTCCCTTGTTGAGCAAAGTGAAATTTGTGTGTAATGGTAAAATGAGATTTTCTCAAAAACTATGTGAGCTAAGGTAATTGCTACAGTTCTCCTGCTAGTTTAAATAAATTTCTACTACCACTAATTTTTTCATAATTTTAGTTTCAGTAGATTCGGAAATAGAGGAGAAGTGGACATATTTTTGCATTACATTTTCAATCTATAACTATGACTAAAGGGTCTATGACTAAATAGCCTTTATTACTTCAGCCAAATTTGAACTTTCCATGTTACATAGTTGACAAGACAAAGAGCTTTGAGAGACAGAAACACAAGTGAACACACTTAAAATATTCTTGTGTATTTCTTTTTTTAGACTTTTGAAGAGTAAAATTCATATTTCTTGCCTAAAACCCCAATTCTAAAAAATTGCTAATGCATTTATTTAGACATTAGCATGAAATAAAAATTTTACTTGGTGCAGGTTTATTTAAGTTCATTCGAATCTGTGTAATAAATTATACATATATATTTTTTCTATTTGCAAATTAAGTTAAACACATTATTACTATCTAAATTATAAAGCATGTCTGTGAGTAATGCTGATACATATCAACAGTGGTAACAATTTAAGCAATTCATTTCTCCTTTTCTTTTAACAAATGGTACTTTTCGATTAGCCAGGTGCCAGTGTTATACATACATATGTGTGTAAATATACAATATATGCATATATAACACTGGTGCCCGGTTAACCAAAAGTACCAAGATAATCATGACATATTTTCACTTTCACATCATCAAATAAGGTAAAAAATGAAATAAGTTATTTGAAAATTGTATTTCAATTTACTGATTTTTAAAGCACAATTCTTTTAAAAATCAATCTCCATCATATGCAGCTAGATTAACTCATTTGGACTTTTCCATACCAATAGAAGAAAATTTCAGTTATCAAGATTTTGTATATTACATCTAAAAAATCTTAAATTTCTGAATTAAACTTTCACAACTAATTCTGAAGCACAAACTACTGATGTTTTAAATAATTTTTTACAAATTATTAAACCCAAAATATTTATTTCATGGTTAGTAATTGCTTGATATCTCTATATTTAATAATGAGTTATTTTTTATATGCTAAACATTTTGTAAATACGGTAGAACCTCTTTTAACCGAAATCCATTTTTAAAACTTTTTTTTTTACTAATCACATTCCTTGTGTGCAAAATCCATTTTGAAAACTTTTTTTTTTTAACTATCATATTCTATGTGTGCAAGCGGTCCTTTCTGAACTACGAGCAGACTTAGATAAAATGTAAAACTGTCTGCGAACTCTAATAATTTCTTAAAAGTTTTCTGCAAAAAAACGCTGTTCCCCTCCCGAGTCCTATATCGCCGCTAACAGCAAAAATGAACAGTTATATGAGAGTGGAGTGCCACTAAGTGACACCACTAAAAGAAAAATATTATTTCCCCCCCCCCCATTTACAAGCATTATTAAAACCCAGTCAAGAAATGTGCTATTGAATGGTATGCTTAATACAGACAACTAATGAATGAAAGAAAAGCTAATGAAAATGAAAAAAATATATATATTTATTAAAATGTGAAATATTTTTATCATTAACTGATATAAAGATATCAATTTCTGATTGCTCAACAAAACTGTTATTTTATTAATCTATAAAATAACTGAAATACGAATAAATGAATGTTAAAATAAAAAAGTTATTAGTCCATGAATGGAAGAGATGAACTCTTACTCATCAGTTTATCTACTGTTTTTGAGACAAACCATTCCTTAATATTGTGACTCTTTTTTAAAAATTTTAAAAACTTTTTTTTCTCCAGTTGAAAAATAATCTGCAGATCTTCTCAAGAGTCTGCGACGTGCATCTTACCAATTCTCCGCCCGCGGTCTTAATAATTTTTTTAGAAAGAAATTTATAAAATAAACAGACCTGCCAACCTTTGAAAATGAGAAATCGTAGCACATAAAATTAAAACTAATCTGGAGGTTGGTTTTTTGTGTTTCACAGCCATCTTTTGACATTCGTAAAATGAATAAGGTTTGTCTTTCAACTCAATATAGTAAATTTTTTCCTCTGAAAATTTTTATACAATATTTAAAGTTTCTTCTCGTTTTGCAGCATTTTTTTTTTTTTTTTTTTTTTTTTTTTTTTTTTACATTTGTAAAAGGAGCTTGGTTCCAATTTTGTTTAGCCCAGTGCAGTAAATTTTGACGAAATTCTCGAATTTTTTTCCCGCGATCATTTCAGGATATTCACAATTCTTTTCCCACAATCGTAATTCACATTTTTCTATCTCGATTCTTTGTTGAAATCTGCACTTTTTACCATGAACTTTTGACGAAATTCGCATTTTTCACTGCATTCCTTTGACAAATTTGCGTTTTTTTACCATGCAAAAATGGAACGCTTAATAATAATTCGTAAAGTGAAATGTTTAATAATAAATTGTACAATGTTTAAGGATGATAAATATTTAATAAATTAAAATACTTACTCTCTTAGACTTATTTAAAAATAACAAGGCTGCCACAGTCAACTATTTTTTTCTAAATTTTGCTTAGGTTCTTTTAATCATTATTTCTAAACAATAATAATATACAATTATTTTTAAATAATAGTAGAAGGAAAAAAAAACAGTTGCCAATGGCAGCCCAGTATTAGCTGAAATAAAAATGGTCACATACACAATAAGAAAGCAACACAATTCAGTTGGTTTGCGGTTTGCCGCTCCATTTATTGAAAAGTACAAATTATGTAGTACATTAAAAATATGCAAGACTATTATTTAATAACATAATCACATTTTGCATACAAAGTTTTCCTCAAACAGTTTTGGGAGGCTGCTGAACACTGTCTGCTCTTTGGTTTAAAACATAGTCACATTACTCATCAAATTAGAATCTTTAATGCATCAAAATTATATGCAGGATTTGCAAGCTCGGTATAACTTCATCAAGAATCCAAGTCGACAAAATGGAATTGCTCCAAGCATCTTGCTTAATTTTTCCACCAGTTTTGATAATCAAAGAATGAAATTTTTAAGATACAAAAATTGATGCTTATGCAAACATAGTAAACAAATTAAATAAAATGTACCATTTTGCGTTACTTCTGGTTTCACAGTTTAAGGGGAAAAAATGTAATTTTTCTATTTTGGCATAAGTTTGGGGTTTCATGAGCATGAAAATTTACAATTTTCCAATTAGCATGTGTTCTGAAACTCCAAAAAGCTGAGAGAAATTTTAAGAAAAACAAAAGCCAAAATGTTGCTATTACAAGGTACTTTTTAGTGCCATATTATTAAATATATATAATTAATTAAATAGTATATGTTATTAAATATACAGAATTATTAGTGTGTGGCCCAAGTTCGTTATGTCTTAGATAAAAACTTTCTCTTTTTATAATGAAAAACATAATTTATCCATGACACAGAAAGATTTTCTAATTATATAAATTTCATTCATTTAATTAGTTTTAGGTATACACACCTCGATTTATCTTTCATAACGATTTTTGTAAATGATCCTCTGTTATGCCAGAACTTTCTCAAAGAGTATTCAAAACACTTCTGCGGTTTCAAAGTAAAAATATTCTATCACTGTTAAGTCTGAAGCTGTTAATGACTACGTGAAAAAGTTTAATTATATATGCATTGCTTGCTTTATAATTTGCTTAATAACACTCGCGTCTTGAGTCAGTCATAACTGATTAATTATAAACAATGAAGTTCATAGCAATAAATAGTCTAATTTGAGTCGATACAGCTCAAATCGATGAGTAATGTTGAGAATTTCTGAAAGAAGAAACAAGATTTTTGGAATACAGATAGTTATGGTCCAGCCGAATTTTCAACAACACTCCGACTTTGGGCCAAAAACTAAAATGAATTTTCAGTCGATCACTAATAATATTATTATGTTAAATAGCTTAATTTATTTTTTTAAATATTTATTTATTAATATATTTTATTATAAATATTATTTATATTATTAATATTATTATTATATTTTTAACTTGTTCTCATAAATCAAGTTAAAAAAGTCCTTCCGGCCAGTGCCGGGAGGAAGAGGTAGCTTTCATATTCCTTATTTTAAAAAAGCCAACTTATATTATTCAAACACACGAAGCTCAATTAAGTGGAAACCGAATGTAGGAGATTCCATACTAATTTTTATCAATACTAAATCATTATGAATGAGAATTTCGCGAAATTAGTCAGCTTTATCCAAGCTGCTTTTATTTAAAGTAACTTATATTTGGCTGCCAAATTCGGCGATTTCTTAAAGTGCCTGCCATTTTAAGACAACATGGTAAATGAGGCTAACCAGTGAACTTGGTCGAGACCTTAGTAATTGCTGTGCACATGCTCACTCACATCGGAATCGGTTGATATATACGAGTGCTGTCGCAGGCAAAAAATCAGATTTTTCAAAATGTCACCCACGTTAGAAATTGAAACTGCTATATCTGAGCCATTTTTTAAGATAAAGACAAACAAAAAATGATCCTGAATCCTTATATCAAGGTCAAATACTTAAGAAAGAAACCTTTTTCAATTTCTAATTTTTTTGCACCTCACTTTAAATATATATATTTTTTAATTTAATGGCCGCCACTTTGAAAATAGATGGCTGATGAAGCTGGCCAGCGAACTTGGTCGAGATATTGATGTATACTATCCACATGACTTCTTCCATCGAAATAGGCGAATACGTGTGGTATCGCGAGACAAATACAAGATCGTTTCAAAGTGTTAGCCATGATAGAAATTCAAAGAGCTATAATTCAACCACTTTTTAAGATATAAACAAAAGAACAAATTTTCAGAAACAAAAACTGCTCCAGAATCTTTGTATCAAGGCCAAACACATAAAAAAAATCTTTTTCATTTTCCAATTTTTTAATACCTCATTTTAAATTTTAAATTACATTTTTCTAAATGGCAACCCTTTTGAAACAAGATGGCGAATGAAGCTGGCCAACGAACTCGGTCGAGACATTGGTATGTACTATGTACAGACCAAGTTACATTCAAATCGGTTCATAAATACGCCTGTTATCGCGTGACAAAAATCAGGTCGTTTTAAAATGTCAGCCACAATAGAAATTCAAAATGTTATAACTCAGCCATTTTTTTAGATATAGACGAAAAAAACCTGTTCCGGAATCTTTGTATTAAGGTCAAACACATACGAAAAAACTCTTTTTCATTTTCCAAATTTTTGGCATCTCATTTTAAATTTAATTTTTTTAAAATTTTTTTAAATGGCCGCCATTTTGAAACAAGATGGCGGATGAAGCTGGCCAACGAACTCGGTTGAGTTATTTGTATGTACTATGTACACACCAAGGTACATCCAAATCGGTTCATAAATATATCTGTTATCACGTGGCAAAAATCAGGGCGTTTCAAAATGTCAGCCACACTAGAAATTCAAAATGCTATAACTCAGCCATTTTTTAAGATATAGACGAAACAAAAACTGCTCCCGAATCTTTTTATCAAGGTCAAACACATAAGAAAAAAATATTTTTTCAATTTTCAATTTTTTGATACCACATTTCAAATTTAAATTTTTCTTAAAATTTTAAATAGCCGCCATTTTTAAACAAAATGGCGGATGAAGCTGGCCAACGAACTCGGTCGAGACATTGGTCTGTACTATGTATAAACGAAGTTACATCCAAATAGGTTCATAAATACGCCTTTTATCGCGTGACAAATTTCAGGACGTTTCAAAATGTCAGCTTCGCTAGAAATTCAAAATGCTATAACTCAGCCATTTTTTAAGATATGGACGAAAGAAAAACTGCTACGGAGTCTTTGTATAAAGGTCAAATACATAAGAAAAAAATATTTTTCCATTTTCAATTTTTTGGTACCACATTTCAAATTTTATTATTTTTTTTAAATTTTTAAATGGCCGCCATTTTGAAACAAAATGGCGGATGAAGCTGGCCAACGAACTCGGTCGAGACATTGGTATGTACTATGTACACACCAAATTACATCCAAATCGGTTCATAAATACGAGAGTTACAGTGTGACATAGGTCAGATATATATATATATATATATATTGATATATATATATATATATATATATATATATATATATATATATATATATATCAATTTTGAACGGAGGGTGGTTTCGGGGTCTGGGGGTCATGATCGATGAAAATATACCAAAATTTTTTGAAATCGCTTTCCTCCGAACGGCTGCAATAGGTAGCTTTTTGTAAAGAAAGCTACCTAACAGCAAAAACGAAAATACACCCGCTACACATATGTCTATGGCAAAATATACCCGCATGCAATGTGTTAATTTTAAATTGGAAACAATGCCACATTTACACATACATTCTACAAATCTGATCACATGGATATTGTTTATTGCTCAACCAATTATCTGGTATACATATGACCATAACCATTCTAATTAAATGTTTCTGTACTGTATATAATTATTGAACTACAATAAATAAAAGTTGTGTAAATTTATGGAACAAAATCAAAACAAGAAATAATATGCCTACTAAAATGAGTAAAGAAAATCTTCTAAGTGCCCTTTTCCACACCACCTTACATTAAGACCAGAAAACTATTCATTGATGTTTATTAAAGGTCTTAAATGTTTGAGGTAGGGCACACAGGTGCGTTTTTTTTTACGTGGTATCGCCGGTAGCCATAATCCACAAATGAAAAAATAAATAAACTTCTGGAACCTTGAAAAAGAAAAAAAAGTTTACACAACAACATCAAAACTTGGTTTTAATATTAAAAGACATCTTTAAATTTAAAACTTTGTTTTCTGTCTTTCATTTTTGTTCATTGGCAATACCGAAAATTGCTTTGTCTGCTAAATTGCCACAGTATTTTTCTTTCACCTGCCTTAGGGTTTGATGATCTCTTCAAATATTTTTTAATAACTCTGATTCTTGGCCTCTCATTGAACTTTTTTTTTTTTTTTGACAAAGCATAATTGAAAGATATTCATCATTCTTTATCAAATTTACTCTAGTTAGTTCGGTATTTCCAAGGTCATTGGATGTCTCCATTACTAATATATTGGAGCAGAGATGTTCACAGGCATTTTGCAACCATTCTATTCTTTATAGTTCCAATGATTACCAGTACAGATTTCATATATTACACTGGTTTGTTTCAAATAACAAATTTTTTCTGACGCCAATCTGGCAAAAACTTCGTTTCCAAATACCAGTTATATATATATTTTTTAATTCTTTTAAAAAGGAAATAACAATAAATAAATAAAAGTTTATTTAATAACTATAGAACAAAACAATTTATATAATTAAAGTAAATAAACAACGGTACTTCTTAGTTATCCCGTCGACCAAATTACTGTCGTCAAACTGTAAGATTAAATGCCAATAAAACCATTAATTCGACGTTTTATTTGTATTTTTATTAATGTTTTACTAATTTATTTGTTCTTTCGTTATTTAAAATAAAAATTATGTCAATGGGTATAATTTGGCGAGTGGTTTGGCAATTTATATAATTTGGCGAAATTGGTCGACGGGATAACTAAGTACAACAACAATAGCCGGGTTACCATATCAGGCAATTATGACGAGATTTAAGTACCCTAGTGAGTATAGGACATCCATGCCAGATTACCACCCTATATAATTCATTATGGTTACATATGTAATGTATTCATTAGATTTCATATTGTTCATTACTTCTTTACAATATGAGAGGCAGGAGTTTGATTGGAAATTTTCAAGAAAATCTTACTAGCCTGATTTTTTTTTTTTTTTTTTTTAAATACAAATCTGCAAAATGCAACATACAGTTGAAAATTGTTACAAAAAAACATGCAATTGGAAAAATAGTTAATTATTATGTCTGAAATGCATATTCTTATTTTTTTCTTTAAAATTAAGAATATAGTATATACAAAAGAGGAAAATTTGGTTATAGGATAGAACTTAGTAGTACCATGTTTACATTTCAATAATCTGGAAAGTTGCAAAAATAGAAAACTGGCAAAAAAAAAAAAATAAATAAATAAAGTTTCTGAATATCTTCTATAGTTTTTCAGATTGTCTAAAAATTCAACTTGTCCCGTCAGAAAAAACATTCTCTAGAGGCGAGTAAAATAATGAATCGCCCAACTTTAGAGTAGAAATTAACGGTTCAACATAAAAACAATTTATATACACAGTCTAACATGTTGTATGACAAGGAAATTTGTGAAAATGTAGCTTTGTGTTTTCCAGAAAATTACTTTAAAACTAAATAAACACTCCTTGAGTATTTTAAATTCTTTTAATATTCTAATAATGTGCATAGAAACAAGACGATCTAGTTAAATAAAATATTTGTAGATGTCATGTTTAAAATAAAAATCTCACAAGGAGAAAAGCATTTAACATCCTAAGGGGTATATATATATATATATACGATCTGTTATATTACAGGAAAATGAAGAATTCTTACCAGTTTGAAAACATTTATTATAAATTCTTGAGGCATGAATTGATAGCTTTTCGTTTAAAAGCTTATCCACCACCTTCACGCAGTTCATGATTTCGAAGCAATTTAAACTCTTTATTACCTCCTATTTCATGTCTATAAGTGCAACCATATGCGCTACAACTCATCATCATTTTGTAAAATAGTAGGATAAGCCAAAAAAATAATTATATAAATAATAAAGCCGAAAAATAATAATAAACAGATGCAAAATACATAGAAAACAATGGTGAAGCACGCAAATGTTTTGCCAACCGTAAGTTGAGTTGTTCTTTTTTATGTCTTCGTGACGTCACATGCACATTATCTATTCTATTTATTCAATATAATTTAATTTGAGGTACTTACCTCAATCGATGATGAAATCCAGACATCCTGGAGCTTTGACGCCAGAAAAATGATACGTTGTCATTCAGACTGCAGGTTCGGTAAATTCAAATTATTCCATAATGCATCGAAGAATAAAAACGTCTTCATAAATTAGTTCTAATATATATCAAATTCGTAACTTGAATAAGTAAACACACTCTGCGGTTCAAATTAAACAACTTCTTCTTTAAAAAACTTATATGTACATTTATTTACAGATATATAGGTATATTAATATTATTATTACTCTCATTTGAGAGTTCCATTATTACCGTCAGACCGGTTCAAAACAAACTTTACAAAACAATATTAAATATTATTATTACTCTCATTTGAGAGTTCTGTTCTTTACCGATACACCGGTTCAAATCAAAAGTTACATCTACACTGAAAAGAAAATCGGAAAACAATAAAAAGGGGGTTGCCACAGTGCCAACTAACAGAAAATGGCAAGCATCGCCAAGTTGGCATTCTCAACAACATGATTTTCTATATTTAAGTCTGAAGCTGAGTTCGTGCATACCAAAAACTTTTACCTTAAAAATTGAATTCTTATACTTGAAGATAAATCGTTAAAATTGTACATGCAAAATAATTTAATAATCTGAAAACGGCTTTTGCTTCGCTAACCACTGAAGTACACTAGACACAACATCTAAATTGTTTGGCACTGTCATTTGATGTACTCGGTTTTGTTCCTCGAATTAATATTTTAGATATTTATTAATTATACACTGTAAAAAAAAATACTGCCAGTTTTCCGGTAGGAATCGGAAAAATAGTTGCCCTTATCGTACCGTTATAATTGAAGACCCAGCCAGGGAAACCGACCAGAATAAAATCCGTAAATATAAGGAAATAGTCAGTAAAACGGTATTTTACGGATTTTATTCCGATTTTACGGATTTTATTCCGAGCTGGGTTGGAAACTATTCCGGTGCGATAAGGGCAACAATTTTTCCGATTCCTACCGGAAAACTGGCATTATTTTTTTACAGTGTATTAGAATTGATGATTTATACAATTTAGGAATAAAAGAATAATAACGAAGTTTTGTCATGAAAACTGTAATGTGAAAACAATCAGAAGTATATTTCAGCAATTTTCAGTACCTGAATTTATGTGTATATATATATATATATATATATATATATGTCTTACATTATTAAATCTAATTCCACGATGTCCCTATCTTATTCTAAATTACTACTCTATAGTCACTAAATCCTAATTCTTAAATAATTTCTATCGTTAATTCTGTTAAATTCCTTTAATTTAATATCTCACTTATCAAATTTACTTAAATATTTCGTTTTTAGTATTCTTAAATTAAATGTTCAATTTCTAATCATCTTTCTTTTAGAATGCTCTTTTTAAGCAGCCATTTCTTTCCCTTCCGAGAATTTACCCTCCCGCTCATATTCTTGGGTTTTCTTTTTTACCCTCAAATTCATCCACTACTCTGTCAGTTCTGTTTCCATGGCGTGGTATCCTTATTTATTAATTGGTTGAGAGCATGACCTACGTCATATTTGTATTACTACGCTAAACGAACAAAAAGGAGATGCTTGCAATGTTTCCACAGATTTTCGTCGTATTACACTTGTAAAAATCCATCCCCTGGTCACCGTTGGATATGTTTTTATTTTAAATCTTATTTACCTCTAATAATTATTTAATTAGACTGCAACTATTTGTAGAAACTGCTATGCTACTAGTTATTCCAATAAAAAGTTGAACTTATCACTGCCTTGTTTCGATTAGTATGTGAAATCTACATTAGACGATTTATTAGTTGGATTATCACTCGATTCCTGCCACCACTTCGAATATTCCTGCCAACTTACGTCTGCAGTTTTCTTTTCAGATTACTACGGTTACGAATAACCTTGCACTATGTTCTTTCAACCTGCTTGCTCAAATGCTTAAATGAGTAATCATGATTTAAAGGTTGCCACTATTTCAGCTTATTCATATAATATTGCATCGAAGCTAAAACTACACTTGTTAAAACCACCATCTAACGATCCCAATTATCATCGTTATCATACTCCTATTATAAAGAGGAAAAAATTGTTTATTTGTAGGAGGTAAGCTCTGGAACTACCGAACCGATTCCAAAAGTAATGGTATCAAAATGATGGTGTTAGTCCAACTTAGAACATAGGCTATATCTTATGTCGGTGCCACTACCCCAAAGGGGGTGTAGGAGCAAAAAACGTTCTAAAAATGCGATTTTAGCGTTACTGAAGGGCCTAGAAATATGAAATTTTGAATATTAGTTACTTATAAGATATAAATGATGTCTAAGAACAGTTCTTAAACAATTCGAAATTTAAAAGGGGTGAAAATGCACAAAAAGCGTTCTAAAAAACGTTCTAAATGGCGGTTTCTACACAATCTCAGGAAATACCAAACCGATTTAAAAAATATTGGTGTCAAAATGATGGTGACAACGCTTGCTCTAAGATAGGCTATTTTTTATGCCGGTGTCACTACCCCAAAGGGGGTGCAGGAGCAAAAAACGTTCTAAAAATGCGATTTACGTGTTACTGAAGGGCCTAGAAATATGAAATTTTAAATATTAGCTACTAATTAGATATAAAGGATTTCTAAGAACAGTTCTTAAACAATTCGAAATTTTAAAGGGGTGAAAATGCGCGAAAACCGTTCTAAAAAACGTTCTAAATGGTAGTTTCTACACAATCTCAGGAAATACCAAACCGATTTAAAAAATATTGGTGTCAAAATGATGGTGATAACGCTTGCTCTAAGATAGGCTATTTTTTATGCCGGTGTCACTAGCCCAAAGGGGGTGCAGGAGCAAAAAACGTTCTAAAAATGTGATTTACGTGTTACTGAAGGGCCTAGAAATATGAAATTTTAAATATTAGCTACTTATAAGATATAAATGATGTCTAAGAACAGTTCTTAAGCAATTCGAAATTTAAAAGGGGGGAAATGCACAAAAAGCGTTCTAAAAAACGTTCTAAATGGTAGTTTCTACACAATCTCAGGAAATACCAAAACGATTTAAAAAATATTGGTGTCAAAATGATGGTGACAACGCTTGCTCTAAGATAGGCTATTTTTTATGCCGGTGTCACTACCCCAAAGGGGGTGCAGGATCAAAAAAGTTCTAAAAATGCGATTTACGTGTTACTGAAGGGCCTAGAAATATGAAATTTGAAATATTAGCTACTTATTAGATATAAAGGATTTCTAAGAACAGTTCTTAAACAATTTGAAAGGGTGTGAAAATGCGCGAAAATCGTTCTAAAAAACGTTCTAAATGGTGGTTTCTACACAATCTCAGGAAATACCAAACCAATTTAAAAAATAATGGTGTAAAAATAACGGTGTCAAAATGACGGTGACAACCCTTGCTCCAACATAGGCTATGTTTTATGTCGGTGCCACTACCCGAAAGGGGGTGCAGGATCAAAAAACTTTCTAAAAATGCGATTTTTGCGTTACCGAAGGGCCTAGAAATATGAAATTTGAAATATTAGCTACTTATTAGATATAAAGGATTTCTAAGAACAGTTCTTAAAAAAATCGAAATTTAAAAGGTGTGAAAATGCCCGAAAAGCGTTCTAAAAAACGTTCTAATGGTGGTTTCTACACAATCTCAGGAAATACCAAACAGATCTAAAAAATAATGGCGTCAAAATGATGGTGACAACCCTTGCTCCAACATAGGCGATGTTTTATCTCGGTGCCACTACCCCAAAGGGGGCGCAGGAGAAAAACGTTCTAAATTGCGACTTTTGCGTTACCGAAGGGCCTAGAATCGTGAAATTTGGAATGGTAGTTAGTTATTAGATATCAATGATCTGTAAGGACATTTCCTAAAAAAATCGAAATTTAAAAGGTGGTCAAAATTCGCAAAAAGCGTTGTAAAAAACTTTCTAAATTGCGATTTCTATGCAATCTCAGGAAGTTCTGAACCGATTTCAAATATAATGGCGTAAAAATGATGGTGACAGATCTTGCTCCAAGATACAGGGATAACTATGATTTTTGGTAGTAAATTTCATATTTTATTGATATTTTGAAGGAAAGGGTTGCCAGTGATTATATTTTGGCAAAAATTTTGTTGATTAGAGAATTGAAATGGCTATATCCGTTAGACAATCACCTCGCAAATAAATGAAAAAAATACTGATATTTAATTTAAAAAGACAACAAAAAATGTTTTAATAAGACATAATATTATAAAATATATACATAATTTTTAATTTAAACAGGAAATAAATATTTGTAATGCTTAAAATATAATTTATTGTGAAATTTTACAATATTTGGCGAATTATCGCCTGCCTTACGTTAAAAAAAGGAATCTGAAAATTTGATTAGACTAATTTTGAATTACATTTTTTTTATTTTTTTTTTATTTAACTATTTAATCCACGTAATGTGATTTACAGGAGAAACAATTCAATTATAAATTATATAGATATCAGTTAATATTTTAAAAATGGAGTCTAATATTTAAATTTTAGTTTGAATTTCTGCCACACAGACATATTGTAAAATCCTTTCAGGCTTAGATGCTGTATATTCAAGCGGACGCCATCTTGGATGTTTTGAGATTTCTTTGCGATATTTTGTTGACGATGTTTTACATTTTATTTTCGTTAAGCCTTTCATGCACATAAATCGCTGCTTGGCGACATTTATTACTTGGCGGAAAAGGGGTTATTACGCCAAGAAAAAATCCCAGATGGCGGCCGCGGATATGACATCTGTTCCTAATTTCATACTTTTTAAAATTTTTTTCGCCGTAATTACGGAAGCATGTGATTTTTATAGACTCCAACTCAGATCAATGAATATTATCTTTTTTTTTTTTTTGAAAGTATTATTGTTTATTAAATATTTCTTTGGCCATAACGCCAATTTTACGTACAGGAAATTTCACAGTTTCAAAATTTAGGAGCTGAAAATTATTCTTAAGGAAATTTATGCAATCATGTGTTATTACTATAAAAAAAATTCTACACAGATGTCATATACGTATCAATTTGGCGAAAACATCAACAGCATAAACAACAACATCCGCGTTACCATATCAAGCAAAATAACGATAAGTTGGCGCCAGTTAAGTACCCGTTGCGTATATAACATTGGCGTCAGAAAAAAATCGTGTCATGACAATATGACATCTGTGCCAAAAATTCAACATTTTGAATTAAAAGTTACTTGCTGAAAAAAAAATTGCAAATCGTTTTAAATTCGTTATTTTTTCATATTTTCCGCTCTGTTAGGCAATATTTTAAAAGATATTGGACTAATCTTAGATATTTAAAAGCACATAAATTAACGTCTGAATTCCAGTTTTATATATAATAATATAATATTTACTATATCATTGGAAGTTTTGGTTGCACAGATACGCTTCATGGTACCTAATGGGCTCCAAATTGGCGTTATTTTGCCTGACATGGTAACCCAGCTATTGTTGCTTATTTATTAATAAATTGTTTATTTACTTTTATTTTCTTTTTTACAATTATATAAAATGTTTTGTTCTATAGATAATAATTAAACATTTTTTTTTTATTTATTGGGTACTACTTAGTTATCCATCGACCAATTTCGCCAAATTATATAAATCGCCAAACCACTCGCCAAATTATACAAATTGACTTTTTTTTTTTAAATAATGAAAGAACAATTAAATTAGTATAACATTAATAAAAATACAAATAAAACGTCTAAATAAAAATCACCTGATGATGCAAACACGTGTAACTTGCTTAAAGTCAAGTGAACGTGACATGTACGATCAACCATTATTGGCATTTAATCTTATAGTTTGGCGATAGATTTTTGGTCGACGGGATAACTAAGTAGTACCATTTATTGTTATTTCCTTTTAAAATAATAGAAAATAATTTAAATATATATATATATGTAACTGGTATTCGAAAACGATGTTTTCGCCAAATCGGCGTGAAAAAAAATTGCGCCAAATCCGGTACATATATGATATCTGTGTCTAACAGTCATTTACATTATTGTGATTACTTAGTATCAGAAAATAGATTGAAGAGTATTTGGTATATTTTTACTATATGGGCTTTGGCGAGATAGATAAAATGGCCTTGGTAAGTGAAGTGAATTTTATGTATATTTACTGGCAACCTATTTACTTTTCATATACATATAAGCATTTTTTTTTTCAATATTTATGATATTTATATATTACAAAAAAGAGCTATTATCTACTTTTAAATACGAATAGAAATAATTTGTGGTTCTACTTGATTATCCCGTCGACCAAAAAAATATCACCAAACTATAAAATTAAATGCCAATAATGGGTGATCGTAAATGTCAAATTTACTTGACGTTAAACACTTTACACGTATTTGTTACATCATCAAGTGATTTTTATTTCGACGTTTTATTTTTATTAATGTTTTACTAATTCATTTATTCTTTCGTTATTTAAAATAAAAATTATGTCATTTGCGTGATTGGCCTAATAGTTTGGCGATTTGTATAATTTGGCGAAATTGGTTGACGGTATAATCAAGTAGTACCTAATTTGTAATTAATAATAATAATAATAATATAAATAGATAAATAAATTGTTAGACATACATATATATATACGTCTTACAAGGGAAACTGGCAGAAGTAATTGTAAAAATGAATAAACTTATGCGTTGCATTCTATTCGTTTATTACCCTGGCGCCAAACAAAGCGATTTTAAGTTAAACAGGCAAAAGAGTGACATAATCCCGAACAACACTCACAATAATAGTGTTTTTTAAGTGTATGAGCACATTTGAAAGTAGAGTTTTATATTTAAATGTAAATTATATAAAAAGCAGTTAACATTATGATTGTTGAGTAAAATACTTAAATTTTAGGTTAAATGTGTGCTCCCCATCTGTCATGAAAATATTTTTCAACATGCTTTACTGTAAAAACACGCCGGTTAGTTGCCGTATTGTCCAATTGGTTTGTTGTCCTTTTGTCCTATTGGTTTGTGATCTACGTTTTTGATTCTATTTACTCTGCTGCAATAGACATATGGAAAACAGTAGCAGACCTGTCAGAAGAGGAAGTTTATTAAAAAATATAATGTAACATGTAATGCGATTGAATTTAAGCTAACAGAACCACATATAGCGCAAGTTCAGATGCTGGAAGTTCAAGAACAAACAAATGAAAATGAACAATCCGAATGTTCTTAAAGTTCAAAATTCAATCTGCGCAATCATTGTAAAATGCTCTCTAATTTAACAGTGTGATGACTAGAGAATATTTTAATTCCGGTTGCCATAACTGTCTCATTTCCGTACCAAACTGTACTTTAAATGATCAACTAAAAGAGTTGTTACTTAATTGCCCAAATTTTGTCCAAGGTATACGATAGTATAATATCTCAATGAAGTTCGCATCGTTTTCAGCAAGGAAATTGCGGAAGGACATCCCAGGTGATGGTCTTTATTAATTTAAAATAGAAGGTTAAATTCACAATTTCGTTTGATTCAAGATTCGTTTGGAAAAATGGACCAGCGCAGCGGGCATAGTCTGCTAGTCCTATTATAAAGAGGAAAAAATTGTTTATTTGTAGGAGGTAAGCTCTGGAACTACCGAATCGATTCCAAAAGTAATGGTATCAAAATGATGGTGTTAGTCCAACTTAGAACATAGGCTATATCTTATGTCGGTTCCACTACCACAAAGGGGGTGTAGGAGCCAAAAACGTTCTAAAAATGCGATTTTAGCGTTACTGAAGGGCCTAGAAATATGAAATTTTGAAAATTAGTTACTTATAATATATAAATGATGTCTAAGAACAGTTCTTAAACAATTCGAAATTTAAAAGGGGTGAAAATGCACAAAAAGCGTTCTAGAAAACGCTCTAAATGGTAGTTTCTACACAATCTCAGGAAATACCGAACCGATTCCAAAAGTAATGGTATCAAAATGATGGTGTTAGTCCAACTTAGAACATAGGCTATATCTTATGTCGGTGCCACTACCCCAAAGGGGGTGTAGGAGCAAAAAACGTTCTAAAAATGCGATTTTAGCGTTACTGAAGGGCCTAGAAATATGAAATTTCGAATATTAGTTACTTATAAGATATAAATGGTGTCTAAGAACAGTTCTTAAACAATTCGAAATTTAAAAGGGGTGAAAATGCACAAAAAGCGTTCTAAAAAAGGTTCTAAATGGTAGTTTCTACATAATCTCAGGAAATACAAAACCGATTTAAAAAATATTGGTGTCAAAATGATAGTTACAACGTTTGCTCCAAGATAGGCTAAGTTTTATGTCGGTGCCACTACCCCAAAGGGGGTGTAGGCGCAAAAAACGTTCTAAAAATGCGATTTATATGTTACTGAAGGGCCTAGAAATATGAAATTTGAAGTATCAGCTACTTATTAGATATAAAGGATTTCTAAGAACAGTTCTTAAACAATTCGAAATTTAAAAGGGGTGAAAATGCGCAAAAAGCGTTGTAAAAAACGTTCAAAATTGCAATTTCTACGCAATCTCAGAAAGTACCCAACCTATTTCAAAAGTAATGGTCGGAAATTGATGATGACAGCCCTTGCTCCAACATAGGCTCTATTACGATTTAAAAAATATTGGTGTCAAAATGATGGTGACAACGCTTGCTCCAAGATAGACTATGTTTTATGTCGGTGCCACTACCCGAAAGGGGGTGCAGGAGCAGAAAACGTTCTAAAAATTCGATTTTTGCGTTACCGAAGGGCCTAGAAATATGAAATTTGAAATATTAGCTACTTATTAGATATAAAGGATTTCTAAGAACAGTCCTTAAACAATTCGAAATTTAAAAGGGGTGAAAATGCGCGAAAAGCGTTCTAAAAACGTTCTAATGGTGGTTTCTGCACAATCTCAGGAAATACCAAACAGATCTAAAAAATAATGGTGTCAAAATGATGGTGACAACCCTTGGTCCAACATAGGCGATGTTTTATGTCGGTGCCACTAACCCAAAAGGGGTGCAGGAGAAAAAAGTTCTAAATTGAGGCTTTTGCATTACGGAAGGGCCTAAAATCGTGAAATTTGGAATGGTAGTTAGTTATAAGATATCAATGATCTCTAAGGACATTTCCTAAAAAAATCGAAATTTAAAAGAGGGTCAAAATGCGCAAAAAGCGTTGTAAAAAACTTTCTAAATTGCGATTTCTATGCAATCTCAGGAAGAACTGAACCGATTTCAAATATAATGGTGTAAAAATGATGGTGACAGATCTTGCTCCAAGATAGGCTATATTTTATATCTGTTTCCACTACCCCAGAGGAGATGCAGGGGCGAAATGCGCGAAAAGCGTTCTAAATGCCAATTTGTCGGCAATAACTCAGGAAGAATGAATCTGATTTCAAACATAATGGTAGGAAATTGATGCTGACAGCCTCTGCTCTAACATAAACGCTATTTTATGTCGGTATCACTATCAGCAAGACGTTGCAGGAGCAAAAAAGCGTTCTAAATTTCGATTTTTGAGATCGGTAGGGGCTAGCAACTTAAAATTATGCAAGGTACATATTTATTAGATATAAATTATCTTTAAGAACAGTTTCGAAAAAATTGGAAATTTAAAAAGGGGTGAAAATGCGCGAAAAGAGTCCTAAAAACGTTCTAAATTGCGATTTCTACTCAATCTACGGAAAATACCAAAGTTATTTCAAAAGTAATGGTTGCAAATCAATGGTGACAGTCCCTGCTATAACATATGTTATATTTTATGTTGCTGTCACTACAATCTGAGGGTTGCAAAAGCAAAACATGTTCTAATTTGCGTTTTTTGCACAACTGAGGGGTCTAACACTTTGAAGTATGGAATGGTATTTACTTACAAGATGCAACTGCTTTCTAAGAACAGTCGAAAGAAAATTCCAAATTTAAAAAAATGAAGTGAGTGAAAAGCGTTATAAATTACAATTTTTAAGCAAACTTATAAATTACCAAACCTATTAAAAAAAATAATGATGACAAATTTTGGTGATAGAACCTGCTCAAACATAAGCTATATTTTATGTCTGTGCCACTACCACCAGAGGGTTGCAGTAGCTAAAAACTTTTTAAATTGCGATTTCTGTGATACAGAAAAGCCTAGAAACTTTAAATATGACATGGTAGTTACTTATAAAATATAAATGCCCTCGAAGGAACATCGAAAATAAATTCGAATTAAAAAGGGATGAAGCGAAGGGGAGGTGCGAAAAGCATTCTAAGAAAGTTCTAAATTACTATTCTATGCAATTTCAGGGAATATAAACCGATTATAAAAGTAATAGTTGCGAATCAATGGTAACAGTCTCTGATCCTACACAAGCCGGTGATTCTAACACCTGAGGTTCACAAGAACAACAATCGTTCTAAAAAAGGGCTTTAAAAGCTTTTTAAATTACGTTTCTGTGGAATATTAGGAAATAACAAACCGATTTCAAAATTAATGTTGGCAAATTAATGGTGACAGTTCCTGTTTCAACATAGCCCTTTATGTTGAGAGACTTGGTAGAACTTGGAATTTGACATGATGGTTAATTTTAAGATGTAAGGTGGTTTCTAAAAAATTCAAAACATCAAATGAATACTGAAATGAGCGTATTAATTGAGCATAAAAGTTTCAAAATATTTTCTAAATTATCATTTATTTAGTTTTATTTCATTTTATTAATTTAAGTCTCATTTCTGCCTAATGCAGTGTAATAATGATGCTTAATCAAACTGTGCTTTAAATAGTAATTTTTGAATTATTCCTAAAATAATAAGTACCTTTTAATAAAATAAAAATTTAGTTAGTACCTTTTAATAAAAATTAGACATATAAATATCACTTGGCGTATTTGAAATATTACGCGAGCAAGGCCGCGGGGTTTGCTAGTATATATATATATATATATATAACCATTAATTAAACATCACCGACCATCATCAAAAACTGCAATATTGTGAATGATTGACTACACGAAATAAACCAACAATATAGAACTGCATGTGTAAAATAAAGTACCGTATACCTAATTACAAGAATTAACATGGAAGAAAAAAAGAAGAATATGGATTCCGAAAAAATTGAAAAACTTATATATTGAATTACGTTTTCAAGAGTACAGAATTCAATGATATAAGCAAATCGGTTGTTTTCTGTGTGAAAAAAGCTATAAGCTGAATTTTTTCCCCCTGTACTCAAACAACCAATATAATCAAAATAATAGTTTCAAGATGAATACAGAACATTATCAAATGGCATGAAATGGAAAAAAACTACAAACCATTAAATATCTAATTTATAGCAATAGAAATCCCACGAAACATACCGTATTAATTCCCAGTAGATTCTCAAAATATATTCCCGCACATGGAATCCAAAAAGCATATATATATATATATATATATTATATACATAAATTGTACTTTTCATTTTAGCACTTTGTCAATTAGTATAACAATCATTTTTTTAACTTTATAAAAACAAAAATTTTGCATTAGAAATGTACCATACGTCTTATATGGAATTAAAAAAATAATCTTTAAATAATGTAAACTTCTACGTATTTGATGAACAGAAAGCATGTTGTAAATTGGCATTGTAAATTGTTGTAAATTCGACTTAAAAACTTTCGACTTTCCTTTAATTATACATTGTTTAAAAATGAGTTAATATTTGCAAGTGCTATGTGGAAAATAATACATATATGTATAAGAAAGAGGCTTTATTTATGACATATTACAATTTACATAGCGTTTTATAAGTCACAATTTGTTACATTGTAGTCTTACATTATATGAATATACTTTAACGCGATTGTCGACAAAATATGTATTTTAATATAACTTTAATTATTAAAAACTTATATATTAATAAATTATAGTAAATGTAAACTAATATTTAATTTTATGAAAAAAAAATTAAAAAAAATATATAATTTACAATTATAAAGTCAAGTAAAAATATTTATTTGGTAAATTTATATGTTTCTTAAAATCGATGACTTCGGTTATACCGCACTTTTCTTCAGTTTGAGCAACATAAAAATAGTATTTAGACATATTGTATAATAGTAAACAATTAAATTTAAAAAATAAAAAAAACCGACTGCGTAAAAAGCAAACTAATTAATTATCTCCCATCAATGTGAAACTATTTTTTTTCACTTCCTACTATTAGCTCACACTCTCGCTATATATATCTTGTTCAAATTTTCAATCGTTAAAAAAATACTTATTAATCATGCAATTAAGCTCAAATAATTTTTTTAAAACTTCTAGTGGATGACACTTGATGTTAATCCAGCATTTTTCAAATATTAATTCATTAATTAAATTAAATTAATTAATTTTCAATAATCGAAAGAGCCCCTTTCTTGATCAAGGTATTTTAAGAACGAGAGAGCCCTTTTCTTGATCAAGGGATTTCAACACTCAAAAGGAAAGAAGAATGGGAGAAAAAAATTCTCTCATTGACCTAAGTAGAAATTGCCTTAAAATATATATTTTTATATTACTTGTTTATATTACTTACCTATTTTTTTTTTTATTTACTTGTATTGATGACTTTTAAGTTGTGTTTAACTGTTAGTTCCTATCTATAAACACTGTTTTGATGAGGTCTATAGATGTCTATGATGGTTAGAGTTGCAGTAAAGGTAGAAATCCACAATACATACACAACTTCCAGGTTGTATAATATTTTAACGGAGCTTCTTACTGTAAAATAGTCAATAAAAGATCGTCTTCATTTTGAAAGACCTATCGAATGATATGCCACTCAATAAGGTGCGTAAATTTGTTTTTTCGTCTCTACCGCTATTTTGTATTTTACGGGCGCCATTTTGAATTTATAAAAACAAAACCTAGTCTATAGCCATCGGGCCGTTAAGACAAATTGATAGAGACCTCATTCATTAAAATCCATCCAGCCGATGGGATGTTTCAAGGGTATAAAAAAATCCACATACACAGATACGCGTGAAACACATAACCCTTCTTTTCAGTCGGGTAATGAATTATTATTATGCTATGTCTAAATATATACAATTAAATTGGATCATGTATATATTTGGATTTTTTATTTGCTCGCATTTTGTTTTGTCTTTATTTACTGCATTTCGTTAAAATGCAAGACGTAATTTATAATTTAATTCTTTTTAAACTGATACTTTGTATTATAATAAAGCCTGGATAGAGCATTTCTTTATTTTCTTTCGTTGAATTAAATGTCCTTCGTAGTAATAAAATTCATTTGTATTTAAATAACTGAAACAGAAAGATATTTCCAGAATTTGATCTCACTGCACAACTTTGAGGATAATATTAATTAAAAAAGGAGAATAAAAAAAATGAATATATAGATGATAATGGATAGTAAAATCTCTTAATTAAACTCACAGAATATCAATACTTTATTAAGTCTGTTAAATTGCTTTAAAAAGTATTTACAGTAATAACGTTTTATTTAGCAAAGGCGAATTAAATTAAATACGATTTAATTTAGTTTCAGTTGTTGATTAATTACTTTTGTTAAACATATTTTGAGTTTAATGAAATAGTTAATCTCCAATACTTCATAAAAAATGGTTAAATTGAAATAAAAGTATATTTCAGAAAAGTTAACAATAGAACACATAACAAACCATAAATTAATAATGAATATTTTTTTAATATATGTGTGTGAGTTTTACTATTTTCAATGCTCAAGATAGAGATTTAATTTAAACTCATTTTTTTTCTGTTATGGGAAATATTGTTACTGTTTGTGTTTGGGATTATGAGTTAGATTTTCCACACTATGAGAAGAAGGTAGCTAAGCTACGTTTGTCATTCTCTCATTGTCAGTAGTTTAATATGTTTGATCTTGAATGGTTTGCTCGGCATAATGTTGGAGACTGCTGTAATTGGGAGAGAGCACATTCTGGAAACTTCCAGATTAATCGCGTTCACCGGCTAAGGGCATAAATTTTGTTTCCGTAAAGTTGGGAACTGTCTCACTAGCTGACTTGTTATTACATGAACGGGTTACGTTTAACTGATACATCGAGGTTTGTAATTGAACTAATTTACTTCTTATTTCTGTCGATCACGTTGTCTGTTTGTAGCTTCTTAGCTGTAAAGATAAGTTATTGCCTATTTGCAAATTGACGTTTGATTTCTCATTTGTAAATTCCAGATTTTTCTAAATCTATACTAATAAAAGAAATTTTTGCTCTCTCTGTGTGTGTGTCTGTCTGTCTGCGATGACTAGAAAAATCTACGGCAAGTACAATCCCGAATACTTGTTAGAGGTTAGTCCAAGTGTATGTGCACCTGAGACACAGAATTTTAAATTTCTAATAATTAGCTTAGTTATTAATTAAAAATTGCAAAAAACAGTCATAAAAAGCTCATCTCCGTTCTTCCGAGAAGGGAAAAGCTCTGGCACATACGCAAATGACCTGTTTCCGAATCGGAGGAAATGAATATTGGAATGAAGGAATATTGGGGGTTATTTTGTTATTATTTATTAACTTCCAACAGCAAAACCGCTTAGTTAAGTTAAAAAAAAGAAGACATATTCTAAAATATCTTACTATTACATCTCAAATGCCGCAATTAGTTTTTAAAAAATCGCATTTAACCTTTTGAAAAAAAATTCAAAATTTGTCGTTTTAACGAGAAACTTTTTCCACCTTATTTCAACGCTCCTCGGGAGCGCAGTTTTAGTGTTAACGACAAAACAAAACGAAAACTCTTAAAGCTAAAACCTTCTTCAAGAAGATGGTGCAATTGGTTTTAAAAATATGAATTCTAACAATTTCAAATACACCAGCCGAAGCGGTCACTTCGCGCCTCCCGGAGGCTATATTTTTTACGCTAAAAGTAACTAAACGGTGGTATTTCAATAAAATCTTTTTAGAGCATCTCAAGAGACCAGATTTACATCACTTAAAGATTTTTTGAAACGTTTGGACGAGTAGAAATAGTTTTTACAAAATAAAATGTGTGAAAATTTCGACAAAATCAGTAACAACATAAGTGTTTCGTCGCGGTTTCACCCCCTTTCGGTACGCATAGACTACAAAAATATTATTAAGCAGAAAATAAAATACCAAATAGCATTTTCCTTCAATTCAACATTTTTCTTGATTTGTTTTAATTTAAAAATATAAATTCAGACTAACAGGAGTGAAAGGCATGTTTGCTTAAAGTTATTGTCTCGACGCCGTCAACTCCGGACGGGTCAGCTAGTTATTCATTAATTAAATATAGTGTGACGTCTGCAATACTGTTTTCAACTGCTTATCAATAACATGAACCGGGATTACATAACATTATAATGTGTATGTTGCAGATCTCGGCAGTCATTTAAAATCACGAAAAAAATGTTTAAAAAAGATTATACAGGGTGATTCATAAAAGATGGGCAGAATTTTAAGGGGTTATAGTACACTTAAAGACAAATAATATTAAATAGGAGACTAAGGGTCCCAGACGTATTCCCAAGGAGATAGGGGGCATTAAAGTTTAGGGTCCGAAATTTCAAATGATTATAAAACATGGAAAAATTGGTCGATTCGTTTGCGGTTTTTGCAAAAAATTTTCTTTATGCCAGTATTTTCTTGAAATAAAATTTTAAAGTTCAATTTCAAAAAATGCCGATAGGGGGCGCTTTAGACTTTGGAGTAACAAACAACTATTTTTTAACGTTATTTTTTGTATTTCTTTAAATGATTTCGAAAGCTTAGACTTAAACTTAAATTTTGATCTAAAAATCTGAGTCCTAACGGGTAGTTAAGTAGCGTAAACTGAAATTTGAAATTTGAAACCCTTCTCCCCCCAGAACAAAAATCAGTTATTCCCGATCTTTGTGTCGTAGATTAGGCTCTAACTACTGCCGCGTTTTGCTAAAATTATTCTTTATGGCAGTATTTTCTTGAAAATAAATTTTAAAGAAACTTTCAAAAAATTCCGATAGAGGGCGCTTTAGACTTTGGAGTAACGAACAACTATTTTATACCGTTATTTTTTGTGTCTCATTAAATGCTTTCTAAAGCTTAGACTTAAATTTTCAGCCCAAAATCTGAATCGTTAGACGTGGTTAAGTTTCTGGGGAGAGGGGTTTGAAATTTCTACTCCTGAGCACAGTTCAGTTTACCATGTCCACACATTGTGTGCTGTGATACGAGGTAAAAAGACACAAATTAGGATTATGTTACCAAAGCATATTTATTAACATGTAATTACAATAAATGTTCAAAATTGTGACCACCAGAGGTTATGCACGCAGAACAACGGCGAAGAATGGAACGGCGAACATTCGCGAAAACATCAGGCTTTTCGAGCACTTCCCCTACAGCGACGGAAAGTCTGGCGACCAGTTCCTCGGGGGATTCAATGGGTGTCTCATACATAAGAGCCTTCAATCGTCCCCAAAAAAAGAAATCGAGGGGTGTAAGATCTGGCGAGCGAGCAGGCCAAGCAACAGGACCACCTCGACCAATCCATCTGTTCGGAAATGTGATGTCCAGATAGTTGCGGACGTCTCGTACGTAATGGGCTGGCGCTCCATCGTGCTGGAACCACATGACCCGCCGGATGCGTGGAGGAACAACGTTTAACAGGTCTGGCAGCACATGTTGCAGAAATGTGAGGTATGTTTTACCGTTGAGGCGTTCAGGAAGAAGGTACGGTCCGATTAGGTGGTCTCCGAGGATTCCTGCCCAAACATTGATGGAAAAGCGTCTCTGATGAGCATGTGGATACGTAGCATGTGGATTGACATCCGCCCATACATGTGCATTGTGTGTGTTAAATGTACCTTCACGTGTGAAGGTACATTCATCGGTGAAAAGCACAGTTCGTCCAAAATGTGGATTTAGCGCGTTCTGCTGCAGAAACCAGCGGGCGAATTCAATACGATTTGGATAATCCCCTGGAGACAGTTTCTGGACTCGTTGCACATGAAACGGGAGCAAATGTTCATCCTTCAGTACCCTCCAAGTCATGGACTGTGAGGTATCCACCTGCCTAGCCACTGTTCGTGTACTTGTACTTGGCTGCGCCGCTACTACATCCAGAATGGCTTCTGCTACAACTACTGATTCGTCCTTTTTTGCACGATCTGCATTCGACCGGGAAGCGAGAAATGATCCCGTCTCACACAACTGTCTGTGCAAGCGCTCGAAAGTTTTACGGTTAGCAACCGCCTGTTGGGAAATCGCTCTCCGTACATTCGTTGTGCCTCTGCACCATTTCCATCTGCCGCTCCGTAAATTAAATGCATCTCAGCCTTTTCCTTATTCGTGAAGGGCACCATCTTCCGATTCATTACTACAGCGACTTACACTTGACTCACCGTTCAGTGGTTTTTATGCCTGAATCGTGTTGAAATTTTGCATACGTGTTCTTCTTCTTCCCCATTTGACATTTGCATACTTTCTGTTTCCTTCTTCACCCGGTGACTAGCGTCAGGAATGGAGCTTTAACGTTTGCATGAGCGACGTTTCCAACTGTGCCAGTGCCTTTATGAGTGAATTCCGACTATGCAGTCCTTGACGAAAGTTGTATTTTTGCCTCGTATCACAGCACAGAATCGTTGGGCATGGTTAAGTAGTGCAAACTGAACTATGTTCAGAAGTTGAAATTTGAACCCCCTCCCCTCGCTACTGAACCACGCTCAGCGATTCAGATTTTGAGCTGAAAATTTAAGTTTAAGTCTAAGCTTTAGAAAGCATTTAATGAGACACAAAAAATAACGGTATAAAATAGTTGTTCGTTACTCCAAAGTCTAAAGCGCCCTCTATCGGAATTTTTTGAAAATTTTCTTTAAAATTTATTTTCAAGAAAATACTGACATAAAGAATATTTTTAGCAAAACGCGGCAGTAGTTAGAGCCTAATCTACGACACAAAGATCGGGAATAACTGATTTTTGTTCTGGGGGGAGAAGGGTTTCAAATTTCAAATTTCAGTTTATGCTACTTAACTACTCGTTAGGACTCAGATTTTTAGATCAAAATTTAAGTTTAAGTCTAAGCTTTCGAAATCATTTAAAGAAATACAAAAAATAACGTTAAAAAATAGTTGTTTGTTACTCCAAAGTCTAAAGCGCCCCCTATCGGCATTTTTTGAAATTGAACTTTAAAATTTTATTTCAAGAAAATACTGGCATAAACAAAATTTTTTGCAAAAACCGCAAACGAATCGACCAATTTTTCCATGTTTTATAATCATTTGAAATTTCGGACCCTAAACTTTAATGCCCCCTATATCCTTGGGAATACGTCTGGGACCCTTAGTCTCCTATTTAATATTATTTGTCTTTAAGTGTACTATAACCCCTTAAAGTTCTGCCCATCTTTTATGAATCACCCTGTATATATATTTTAAATAGTACCGTAAGTATATATATTTATGTAAAAGTTTTTAGCTATAAAAAAAAACTTGTACATTTTTTTTTTTACAATTTTTGAATGATTCTAAATAAAAGTGTTAAACTTTTCTTAATTTCACGTTAAAATAGTAGCTAAAGAAAATTTACTTCCTTTTCATACATAATATAATTGACGTTTGTCAACATATTTTGATTGTTAGAAAAAACAAAGAAATTGTCTTCACTTCGACGTAAGAAAAATAAACCTGTAAAAATAATATTGCTTTTAATTCTGGTGAAAAAAACTAAAATTCTTTTCTTAATAATATTGGATATGGTTTTAAAATATATTATTCTAGAAAAAAACATTTCTACTATTCATATTATAATCTGTCTAAGTCCAGACGTATAATATAAATAAAAAATATGTACAAAAAATAAGTGAATAACAAAAATTTTTAAATTTTTATTTAACTTTAATAATCGATTTAAAAGTAGAATTTATACACTTTGCAATTCTTTTAAAAAGTTTTTATTAATTTAGTTTTTAAACCTTAACCAAATGCAGAAACTTTTTCTACATTTTAAAATAAACTTTTGGTATTTTTTAGTTCTAAAAAGGCAGCCAAATGTAATTTTAGAATTTCCATCATTCGTGAAACTAAAATTACATTTACATCTACTGTTAGCCAGTCTGTGAAGAAGAAAAAAAAAGGCACTTCAATACATTTTAATTACCGAAATTGACTCCCCCCTCCCCCCCCCCAAAAAAAAAAAAAATAGAAATCCTCACTGGACTGGAAATTATAAACTATTTTAATTTATGTTAAAACAGAATGTTTAGAAGGTCTTTAAAATGAATTTGTACCAAACTCAGAATGTTTTAATATTAACATAAAAAAACTATATTTTTGTTTTGTTTTTAATATGAAATGTAAGCTATCAGTTTTATGTCAAATACAGGGTGTCCAGCAAATAAGACCCTGATTTCAAAATTGAATATCTCACAAACAAAGATCAATAGAATTATGCTGTAAACGGTTTCTTCATTAGCTAAGCTGTAAAAATGTTATACAGAAGATTAAAATTTAGTTTCAAAAACCGTTAACAGATGGCGCTGTACTCGATATGCCTATAAGTTGTGCTTGGAAGTCCAGAGCGATCAGTTCGAGGCACTTCAACTCATTTTGAGGAGTCGATGCTGAATCGACTCACTTGATTTATGAGTCGACATAGTGACTGGACGGTCGCCTCACATGCAGAATTACGATTGGTTGGTTGGTTGGTTGTAAAGATGACGCAATCCTATTTTTCGTATAGCGGAGAAGAAAATTTTTGTGTACATGCTTGAATTATTTTCGTTTTAATTTGACATAAAAGATGATTTTGATATTAGACTTCGTTGGATGGAGCTGGGAACAGCCAAATTAAAGGTCAGGACAGGCCCAAATTTATAGGCCCTGCCCGACCCGCCCAAAGGAAAAAGTTCGGCCCGCCTCTATATAAAATTTAAAAGTTCGGGCCGTACAAAAAAATTAATGGCCCGTCTCGGTATAAAACTTCAGATTTCGGCCGGAGATCGCCTTGACCCGTACAAGAAAATAATTAGCACTTGACTGGGCCTGCCCGAAAAAATGTTAAAATATCTGCCTGAGCCCGTCCGGCATCACTAAATTTCTAGATAACATGAATTTTTACGTCAATATGGATAAAAAATTGTTCCATAATAGGAGTTCTGACCAAACATACTTATTTTAACTTTTATTTTCATGTTTATAATCTTAATTTTTAAAGAAGAGACCTGTGATGCATTATTTATGTCTTGAATGAATCTCTATTTGTTTCAGTTAAAATTAATATCGTTAATCCATATTCTATGAATTGGAGATTTAACAATCTGAAAAATTCTAAATAGTAAAATCATCTAAGACGAAATTGCTCAGGAATGAAAAAATGTAAGTTATAGACAAGTTTCCTTCTTAGAAGGTTTAAATGAATTATATACTTTTCCTCACATATTATTATATTCATTTTTCATGTATCAACACATTTTTTAGTTTAAGACAGTATTCCGTCATAGACAGGTTCTTTTTCACAAGTTTTATTTTATTTTAATTTTCTTGCCTAGAAATGGCTATTCTTTAAAAAGAATAAGTTTTAAAGTTTAATTGTACAGTGGCAATTTAAAAATATATGCATTTTTTGCAAAAAGTTTTGGGTCGGGTCACATTATACTGATTTTTGCACGGATCAGACTAGGCTAAGACAATAAATTTCGTACGGACTTGGCCGACACTTAAAATGTCGGCCCTTGCAAACCTTGGAAGTATGAAGCCAGTCCCGGATCAGTACTGAAAAATTAAGTTAGACTCGGGCGATTTTTCAGAAAAAAACGCCCTAGCCCGGTCTGGAAAGAGCTTATATTTAGCTTATATTTAGAAAGAGCTTAGGAATACTTAGGCCCGTCCCAAGCCTTTAGAAAGGAAGTAAGGCCCTGTCCGACCCCAGTGCTGCGAAGAATGGGCCCTAGTGAAAACATGGCCCTATTTTAGATGAAAGTGAATATCCTTTATTGGTTTGCGTATATAATGTTATTTTAATTCCATTTTATAGATAAAAATGTTCGCAGGAAATATTAAATGGATATAATTTACACATATTGTTTAAAAGTTTTGGGCAATCGAATTTTTTAACGTTCCTTATTTAAACCCAGAGATGAAAGATATTTTCGGAATCATGTCGCCTACATGCTCCACCCCCCTTTTTTTTCGTAAACATCTACGCTGTGTGTGTATTTCTATGGATATATCTCAATATTATATGGTTATATATTATCATGGTTTTAAAAATAGAATTTTAAAAGGGGTAAATCAAAAAATATAAACATGAGAAAACAAGAATACTTTTAAACTTAGTCTCCACCTCCTCGGGGCGGGCGGGAGATTCATTATTAAATTCATTTTTGTCCGGAAACGCGTAAAATTGACAGGTGTTCTTGATCAGGAACTATGTAATTGAATGGCTTTTTCCATTTTTTGCCAAAATATATTCCAAAAAATGCTTTCAAAGTTGGAGTTTTTAATCTAATTTCGGTACATGATAGCAGGAAAAGAGTAAAACTTGTCGTTACGTGACAAAAATCGCATTTTACTTGATAAACAATTTATTTATGTAAAAAAATGGAAAAAGATATTTGATTCCAAATCGCCTGAATAGTTAGGCCTGTCAATTTTATAACTTTATAGTTAAAAATGCTGCCTCTGATCTCCGCAAAGTAAAGTTTGTGCGTAACGTAAAAAATACGATTTTCTCCAAAGCTATATGACCGAGGATAATCACTATAATTTTCTAGCAAACTTTCAATACACTACTATTGCCCCTAATTTTTTTTCATCATTTTAGTTTAAGTATATTTGTAAATAGGTTGGAGGGGGTGGGGACATATTTTTGTATTACATTTTCAAAAGTATCTAAAATTAAAACAAATATATAATTAAATTTAGTGTTACGAGATCTTTTCAACAATACCCAACACGATACACATACACACGCTCATAAAATAAAAAAAATCAAATAACTAAATTAGTCCCCCTAATTATTTTCGAAAAATATTTGTGAATAGCTGTTAATCTATAAATTTGAAAACACGATCAACTTATAATGGCACAGTTTTCACTTTTTAAGTACGGAATCCTAAAAAAAATCAGTGAAGAAGACATTTAAGAATTTAGAATGTTGTGATTGGGTAGGACGGAACAAAGAATAGATAACGGAAATTTCGGGAGGGAATTTAAATGACTTTTTTATCACAAGCAATAAATACCGATTGGAGGATTTCGGATATTTTGAAGAATTCTTGCCCTTGTTAGCAGTAAATTTCACTTACCCCACGTTCCGTTTTTGCCAGAAAATGGTATTTGATCTTGTGAGTCCTCCGTAAAGTAACTCCGGCTCGGGAAACCTCGTATAGGTTCGTGGGCCCGACTCCTTTATAGGTGTTCGGTTCCTGCGGGCTGTCGGGGTGTACCGGGTTGGGAACCAAGAGAAGGGACCATTTGGCTCTTCTAGCTGTGTGGTGAGGACTGTCGTATGCGACCAATTCATCTCATTTTGGGAATAACTGGCGAGATATGCGCTGGGCAGTGCGCCGATTTGACCGGAACTTCTGTGAGGGCTGCCTTGATGGCTCATGCCTGGCGTCGACCTTCGGGGCGGGCCGCGGATTTTGGCTCTCTGGTAGTTCCGAGCAGGGGCAAATGGGCTTCTAAGAGCCTGAGACCGGGTCGTGGGATCCCCCCCGTGTTACCCCACCCTCCCACCGCGAACACACAAACAAATAAAAATCCATTTCCTGTTTTGTTTTCAGCACAAAAAATTTAAACATTTAAATCTTGATATATATAAAAAATAACACCTCAAAACCTTTCAGTCCCAGTTTAAAAGAAGGTAAATTTTTAGACATGGGTGTACGGGATTAAACAAGAACAATTCTATATTTTAGAGTTTGGCTTAGACGTATGCACCGGCCCAGACCGTGGGCAGGGCTAGGGCCAATTTTTCGCGACACTGGGGTCGAACAGGGCCTTAATTCTTTTCTGAAGGCTTGGGCCGGGACTAGATATTGCTTTTTCCGGACCGGGATAGGGCCTTTCTTTTTTCTGAAAGATCGCGCCGAGCCGAACTTTATTTTTCAGTGCTTGTCTGTAACGTATATTTTTTCATTCCTAAGTAACTTCGTCTTAGACCATTTTACTATATAGAATTTTCCAGATTGTTAAATCTCCAATACACAGAATATGGATTAACTATATTAATTTTAACAGAAACATTTAGATACAAATAGAGATTCATCAAAAACATAAATATCGCAGCACAGGTCTCTTCTTTCAAAATGAAGATTATAAACATGAAAATAAAAGCTAAAATAAGTATTTTCGGTCAGAACTCCTCGTACGGAACAATGTTTTAACCATATTAACGTAAACAAATTATGTTTTCTAGAAATTTAGTGGGGCCGGATGGTCTCAGGCCGATATTTTAACTTTTTCCGGGACGGGTCAGTCTCGTGCCAAAGTTTAACTTGTACGGGACAAGGCGATCTCGGGCCGAAATCTTAAGTTTTATACCTAGACGGGCCATTATTTTTTTGTACGGTCCGAACTTTTAAATTTTATATGGATCCGGTCCCAATATTTTTTTATGGGTGGGTCAGGCCAGGGCCTATAAATTTTGGCCTGTTCAGACCTTAAGTTTGGCTGTTCCCATCTACCATCAAACAAAGTCTAATATAAAAATCATGAAAATGAATTGAAGTGCCTCGAACTGATCGCGCTTGACTTCGATGCACAATTTATAGGTATATCGATTACAGGGCCATCTGTTAATGTTTTTTGCAACTAAACTTTCGAAACATCTGTATAACATTTTTACAACTTAGCTAATAAAGAAACCATTTACCGCATAATTCTATTGATCTTTGTCTGTGATATATTTAATTTTGAAATCAGGGTCTTATTCACTGCATACCCTGTCTACTGTCTAAGCTTCTTATTCACATCTGGTCTTTTAGACAGAAATTAATTTTTTAAATATGTTTTAGAGCAAAATAAAACATAAAGAGCGAGAACATGTCTATAACGTATATAGTTTTATACCAGGGCTATTAATTTTTTTGTACTGCCCGAACTTTTAAATTTTGTGTAGAAGCGGGCCGAACATTTTTCTATTGGTGGGTCGGACCAGGGACTATAAATTTGGGACTGTGCAGAGCTTTAGTTTGGCTGTTCCCAGCTACCATCCAACAAAGTCTAATATAAAAATCTTCTTTTATGTAAAATTAAAACCAAAATAATTGAACCATACACTAAAAATTTTCTACTCCGCGATATGAAAAATAGAACTGCGTCATCTTTAGAACCAACAAACCAACCAATCGTACTTCCTCAAATGAGTCGAGAGTCGAGACACAATGTCGACTGATCAATCAAGTGAGTCGACTCAGCATCGACTCCTCAAAATGAGTTGAAGTACCGAACTGATCACTCTGGACTTCGAAGCACAATTTGTAGGCATATCGAGTACAGCGCCATCAGTTAACGGTTTTTGCAACTAAATTTTCGAAACTTCTGCATAACATTTTTACAACTTATCTAATAAAGAAACCATTTACCACATACTTCTATTGATCTTTGTTTGTGAGATATTTAATTTAGAAATCAGGGTCTTATTCGCCGGACACCCTGTATATATATATGTATATATATCTATCAGATGGAGGTCATAAGATTTCACTATGTTCATCGCTAGTGCACAATATTCTAGCACCCCTACATCAAGGCAGTCACTGAGATGGGGACTCTCCTTCTCAGACCGTGTTTCAGTGCGAGGTTGAATGGACTGTAACGAGTTATGGTACATAATGCGATAACTCAAATGAGGTTGCCGTTATGTGAAGAATTGACGGTTTCATCACCACCATAAAAAGCTAGTCTACGAAGAACAAGAAATTTAATGCAGTCTCAAAACTTTTTTCCAAGCATTCAGCTTCATACTCTTCAACCAATTTGGAATCAATCCAAGCTGCTGCTGATAAACGTTGAGATAAGCAAAGAACATCTTTTTTGTGAACTGCAGAATTTTCATGTTCCTACAATCTTTCAGATGTGTTTCTCCAGTAAGAAAATCCCCCTTTGCATAAAGCTTGATTACTTGAACTAAGTAATTTGCACACACAGCAAAAGACAGAGTCCTTACATGGTGAATATATTAGAACTCATTAGAGCGGCTTTTATCCAATATAACAGTCATTGCAGAAGATATTTTATCAATATTTTCTATGAATTATTCTCGATATTCATCATCAATTTCTTCAGACCATAAACCGAGGTCCATTGATGCAAGTAAGTAGGGTTTTAGCGTTTGTGTGTCATCACTTGGTTAATTCAAATGTTTCTTCATTTCTAATATTTTTATCTGTGGATATTTCTGTATTTTCAGATGCAGATATTTCTATATTTTCAACAATAGGTATTTCAGTATCTTCATCTGCAATTATGTTTGTATATTCACTTGAAGGTATTTCTGTATTTTCACCTGTAGATATTTACTCATTTTCACCTGTGGGTATTTCTATTTTTTTATCTGTACATATGTCTATACTTTCTTCCCTACAAATTGTCTTTTCCGTACAAAAATATTGCAAGTCAGTGTCCTTTTTTACAAATTGTTCAATAGAACCTCTACAAGATTTTAACTCTGCTTCTCTTTTTCTTTTAAGTTGTCGTTTTTGTTTTTGTTTTTTTGTCCCAGAGAGCTGTTTATAATAATTCTTCGACATACAAATTTGAAAAGAGGATACCATGTTTTATGTTTGAATTACTCAAATAACAAAACATACATTAAGTAAACACATGTTATTCAGATTATGATAATTTTATCAATACTCTCGATGTTTTTCCATTTTCAGTTAATGAAATTCATCACAAAATTAAAAACCTACACTGAAGAAATGGGTAATTTAATTAGGCATGTGTAATAAGCATCGAAAATTGGACAAACTTCGAACGCAAAACAAGATGTTGATAGCTTTATGTTGCCACTATTTCGTAAAAGAGATAATTCACTAAACAGAATGGCCGGAATCCAAATAGATTTTTCGCTTTTAGCACGACGAGATTGATCAATCAGAAGCCTAACTTCTTGCGAACTTTTATCTATGTGATTTAAAATGCGAAAAGTTATCAAAAATGCAGGCTTCTAATTGGTCAATCTCATTTCGCTAACAGTGAAAAATCCTTAGAGGAGAAATTTAGTATCTTAGTATGATTATCTCCCTTTGTATTAGAAATCTATGGAAAAATCGATCTGGATCCCGGCAAAGGCATAGAGCTAAGACAAGAAGGAACGGGCAGTTTCATATGACGTCCCAAATTGATCATTGGAGATCAAAGAACCGTCGAATGGCAGCTGTGATTGGTAACTGATAGGATTTTGAGCTCGACTGGAGGTCAAACGGGCAGTCTTGATTGGCGGATGATAAGTAAATCAGTTGATTAAAACTTCCCTTAATATGCTATTGAACTATTAGATATGTTGAGCTTAATTTTTCAGAAATAAAAAGGTTAGCACAATTATGATTTTTTTAAACGGAAATTTAGATGAAATTAGTAAAATTTTCATGTCCAGGGCACGGGCCCCGGGTTCTCGTACAATAATCTTGGTCGTGAAGTTCAGAGTGAATAACATACCGTGATTCCGAATAACCGTGAAATACAGAGGGCAATTTTATTAAAAGTATTTGTATATTTAATACCAATTTTTCCCAGGTATTATTTCAAACAATGGGGTCCATTATACATGTCTGTGTTATATGCTTATCTCTGAAAAATAGTCATAAAAAGTTTTTTATTCATCATTTGTAAATACGTTTACTGTTTTTTTTTTCAACAAAATAATTCTTTCTACAACTCATCTATAAAAACAGTATTCTGCATTGGTATGATAAAATAGCAAAGTTTTACTTTCATTTCTACAAATACATTCTTTTAAAATCTTTCACGTTCCAATAAAAATTACTAATTGTTTAGTTCTCTAGAAAACTAAAGTTTCATTTAAGAACATAAGTCTTTATAAGTACATAAAATTCCATTAAAATGTCTGATGAAGTTTGATAGATCAGAATAAATATGTATTTTAATGGAATTTTATGTACTTATAAAGACTTATTTTCTTAAATGAAACTTTAGTTTTCTACAGAACTAACCAATTAGTAATTTTTATTGGAACGTGAACGATTTTAAAAGAATGTATTTTTAGAAATAAAAGTAAAACTTTGCTATTTTATTATACCAATGCAGAATACTGTTTTTATAGATAAATTTTAGAAAGAATTATTTTGTTGAAAAAAAAAAACAAAACAGTAAACGTATTTACAAATGATGAATAAAAAACTTTTTATGACTGTTTTTTAGAGATAAGCGTATAACACAGACATGTATAATGGACCCCATTGTTTGAAATAATACCTGGGAAAAATTGGTAATAATTAAAAGTATAGTACAATACAGGTATTAACCAAACTAAAACCTTCAGTTTTTAATTATATTGAGTATTTGTATAGTATCTCAGTTGTAGAATACGCCGTCATTTACAGACATATTTTTAGACTGCCTATCTTTGTGACCATGAACTTCTTAAAAATAACACCCATGCCAAATTCTGTTTCTATCATTAGCAATTCCATACGAACCTTAATTTATAACGTTTTCCTTCCATTTCACCTTTTTAAAATGTGAAGTTTTTTAGAAACAATTCTTACGTAGAATTTGTATCTTTAATTAACCAACAGGCCAAGTTTCAAGTTTCAAGTCCTTTGTTTTACTATTCTGAGCGTGTATTCGCGTCTTCAAAGTAGCAACCGAGTCAAATTTCAAGTTTTTATCATTATGAAATGAATAAAAATATAGAACCTTTTTAAAACGCTTTTCACTCTTTTCAGCTCTGCGACGATTTAAGCCTTAACAGTAACATCAATGTCAAATTACAAGCTTCCATCTCTAGCAAATTTATTAGAGATCGTAATTTAAATCGTTTTTAGAACGCTTTCCGCTCATTTCACCTTTTGAAATTTCAATTTTTTTTATAAACCACTCTTAGCGAGCATTTGTATCTTAAACGTAACCGACTATGCGAAATTTTAAGCTTTTAGTTGTTTCAGTATCACAAAAAATCTTTATTTAGAAAAAAGTTTCTTCAGCTACCTTTTAAAATTCGATTTTATTTTTAATTTTCTGTGCGAGCATTTGCTCCTTGAAAATAGCAGCCATGCCAATTTTCAAGTTTATATCCTTAACTAACCCACAGAAATTGTAATTTAGAAAATATTTTAGAATATATTTTCCACATTTTATCTTTTTTCGTTTTGAACATTAGCTACAATATCAAAGTTCATGTTTCTGATACCTTCAGTATCAGAAAAATCGCAATTACGTAAGATTTTTCTTCCTGTGCCTCCCTGAAATTAGTATCACTGGACTAAAGTATAGCCTATGTTGGAGCAGGGACTGCAATCATTAACTGGGCGGCATTACTTTCCAAATCGTTTCGGTAGTTCCAGAGATTAGACCTACAAACAAACAAACGTTACTCCTACATAATAATTGATGGATATTATTGTTCCCATTTGCCTAAAGTAATTTCATAAAACATATCCGTTTTATAAAAAAGGTTTTAACTTTATCTATTCCCTCTAAATAATTTACACCTTTTGACCTTGGTATATCTGAATAATTTTGTGTCATACTGTATAATATCCAATAAGGAAAATCGGATAGTAACTCTTGATAAAAATCTCATAGCAATTAAAGCAAATTGAAGCATGTTAAATGGCAATCATATTGAATTTTTGCCTGTGTAATTAATGATTAAATTAATAGAAATTGAATAAATCCAGATTGAATGAATCATAAAAAATCCGCACACCCCAGAAAAAAGAGTTGGAAATTGCTCGTCAAACGCAGAAAATGAAATACGTTCGTACTATAACTAGTTTTATAAATATTTTTTGCATCGCATATTGTAATGAATGTAAATTTTAATGCACTTTATAACTGCCTATCAGTTTCATTCTGTTCCAAAGGCTGTAACATCATTAAAATGCACTGGCCTTTTCCCATTGGCCTTAATGTAACGGAAAACTTTTGACTCTCACTGTAATTAAACTACGCACCCGATTTTCATAAAATATGAAATGACTTGACAAAATTTCGCAACAATTATATACATAAAATTTCAGACAATTCGGAACGCTGTAACGTTATTAAAATGCACTCGCAATAGTTTTTTCCCACTGGCCGTATTGTAACGGAAAACTTTTGACTGGCCCTGTAATTAAACTGTACATCCGGTTTTTATAAAATTTGATATGACTCGACAAAATTTTGCAACAATTATATATTTAAAATATTCTAGGCCATTAGGAACGCTGTAACATCATTAAAATGCGCTTGCAATATTTTTTTCCCATTGGCCGTAATGTAAGGTAAGACTTTTGACTGTCCCTGAACTTAACCTATACATCCGATTTTCATAAAATTTGAAATGACACGACCAACTTTTGCAACAATTATATATTTAAAATTTCAGACCATTCGGTTGGGTAGTTTTTGCTCTGTTATATGCGGACGGACAGACTGAACGACGACTGTAGGTGCTACATATTTATATAATTACGAACGCACCTAAAAACAGTGATATTCAGATATTTGAACGAATCTTTTGAAGAGTAAATTCCTTTCAGCTGCTTCATTTTAAATTTGATAGATGTCAGCACTAAATCATTTTCAGATGAAGAAAATTTTGAAACATAATTAATTTATTATCTCATCGTTATATGAAAAAAATACGCATTTTAAGATACGGTCGCATATATTTAAAACGGTCTATAATGCCATTATTTGTCTATGTCATCGCCGAATCTACCATTGATCGGCTGCATCGCCAATGATATATATATATATATGTATATATATATATATATATATATATATATATATATATATATATATATATATATATATATATATATATATATATATATATATATATATATATATATATATATATATATGTGTATATATATATATATATATATATATAGGGTAGATGTGCCAGTAATGGACACCCTTAAGGAATTTCTTTAAAAATTATTTTTTTATTAACAGTTAAAATTATTATATTCCAGTTTTTTCATTATTATATTAATCTATCGACAATATTTAACCATTCTTATAGCCTCATTTCCCAATATGAATAGAAATTTAATTTTAAATAACAGAAATATATCAAAACACCCAAAAGCCCAGTAATGGACACCCTCTGGCCCAGTAGTGGACACCCTCTGTTCCAGTAATGGACACCCCATAAAAAGTAATAAATATAATTGTTTTTATGACTATTTAGAACCAGAATTTAATGAATACATACTAATGAAACAAAATAGTTATTTTCAAATAAATTTAACATTTAGGACACCAGTAATTAATAAAGTATTTGTGATAATCATTTATTGTTTGTATCAATAATTGAAATTATCAGAAGATCGATGTTTTAATTATTTTAGATGGATAGATTAAAATACTAAATATCAGGCAATTACAGCTATCAAATTATTGTAAGTGGTGGATTTAAAGGGAAATTAAAAAAAAAGTTTTGGAATATTAATGTTTAGTTTTGTGCCACTATTTTTAAATGTTTAGTTTTGTGTCACTATTTTTAACAATCTTCCAGACTCTACTTGATATATCATTTATAATAATTAATATTACAAATATGAAAGAAATGATATTGTGAGTTGAATATTTTAAATACTAAATAAAATAATTTCAAAATAAAACTGTAGTACTGATGTTTGAGGCCAATGATCTGCAGATTTACTATAGTTTCATGAATATTACCTGCAACTTTCATTAATAGTATTATATATTTTTTTTTAAATAAGGAAACATTTAAGACAGAAAATAGAGTTTTAATAGCTTCTGTAACTTAATTGTTTTTATTTAAACGGAGAGGGATTAAGCCCTATGAGCCCCTCTTTGACTGTGCTCTTAAACAATATTTTTTGCTTCCTGGCTGGTTTGATTGCGGATTATAAAATATGCAAGGTATATGTACTACATAAAAAAAAATAATAAATAAAAAAAAAAATATTGAAATTTCATAAAATCTCATAAAATAACTTAAAAGCAGCTATTTATAAAAGTTTTGGTGTTATTACATTTTGGTAAATATAATTTAAAAATTAAATTTGATTATTTAGGTTTGCAGTTAAACCAAAGTGTTTTATGCACTATAAATATTACTAAAATTGCATTTTTAGCAATGTCTACATGGGGTGTCCATTACTGGAAAATGACTAATTAACCATCCCAGTAATGGACACCCCTCTTAAAATCTTAAAAATAAATGAAATTTTGTAAATGGCCATTGGTATATAAAATTCAAAGTTTTCTATTGCTACTCAAACAAAAACATTTAAATTTTGCAAGAAAATAAATAATATATAAATTGATTAAACGAAGCCAACTCTTAGCCTCTTCATTAAGATTTTCACAGAAAAACAGCAAAACTTTGAAACATTATTTTCTGCTTCCTGATTGGTTTGATTAAAAGTGTCAACAATAACCCAGTTTTATAAAACATACAAGGGGGAATTATAAAAAAAATAATTAAAGCTAAATATTTATTAGTTATTTTTTTATGAACCAAAACATCAAGGGGTGTCCATTACTGGAAGGGTGCCCATTACTGGCACATCTACCCTATATATATATATATATATATATATATATATATATATATATACAATTATATATATATATATATACAATATATATATACAATATTATACATATATATATATATATATATATACAATTTTAGACAGATATCAATTTTTTAATCTCCAAATCTGTGAATCCAAAATTATATTTCATTCCACCACGTAGGGTGTGAGTAAAGCATTAAAAACTGTCGCATTACAATCTGCCTTGAAACAATTAGAAAATAACGTTAGGCGTTACAAACTTCAAGCTTTCATAATTCAAAAACTAATTGACAGAATGACATACCGTTTGATTTCCTAAGGTACAATATACCATAAATGTCACATATTATGTCAAAATTACGTAGTCGTACGTTTTCAAATTGGAGAATTGGTTACAATTTTAGTATAAAGACAACCCTCTATTTTTTAAACATAAATTGGCGAAAGGTATAAATTCCAATCGAATGGTTATTCCCGTCTTTTACATGACAATTCGGACATTACAATATTTCAGTTTTCTGGGGTTTTTTGTCGGCTGTAAAATCATGCAGTATGAAATATATCATGTTTGCCTCTATCTTTCTTCGGGCTTCTGTTAGACGATGTAAGAAGGGGTGCATTCCACACGGTACGAAAGTGACAGATATACACCACACGTCGCAATTTTGGTGAATAATCGCTGCTAAGGAAGTAAAAACGTAATGCAGAGACCGATAACTCAGAACTAACTCTTTTTAGACTGCTCCTATATCTGGGCTGAATGGCACAGCTACGACACTAGATTATAAAATTGAAACTGTGATTTCAAATAAAAATAGAGATTTCACAAGGCGCTGGGATTACTTTTACTACTAAATATTACAGAAATAACCCCTATTACGCCCATTCGTGAAGACATTGCTAATATACCCACAAATATCTCGTTAGCAGACGATAAATATAATATACCAGGAAAATTGGACTTGTTTTTGGGTGCTCAACGCTTTTTTGATTTATTGAAATCAGGCCAAATTCGCTGAACATAAAAAAAGTTGTTATTTCAAGACACCGTGTTTAGTTATGTAGCTAGCGGTGTTGTGAATAATTCTCCAAATGATTCCCAATATTGTGGTCTACTCATTCAAAATGAAAAAAAAAAAAAAAAAAAAAAAAAAAAAAAAAAAAAAAAAAAAAAACATAGAACAATGCTTGCGACAATTTTGGGAAATCGAAAATATTAATGATTCCAGTTCGCTGCTTAGTGACGAAGAGAAACTTTGCGAAAATCATTTTGAAAATACTCATTATCGAACTGCCAATGGTCAGTACGTTGTAAGCGTGCCTGTGGAGGATGCTACATTTTTAAGAGAATCTATAAAAATATCCGAAAAAAGACTCGATCCAGTTTTGCGCCGATTAGATAGGCTTACAACCTTATTAGACTTTACTTTAACTTACAGCCTCTCTATTCGGAAGCTATGGAAAAATATAAAAAATTAAATCATATGGAGTTATTGGAGACATCGGATACCGTAAAATACCGCATCCATGTTTTATCATGCACTCTAAACAGGAATGTCTTACATTTAGACACTTAACTGTCTGAAACAGAGTGTTCAATATTCAGACATTTTAAAGTGTCTTAATTTTTAAGACACTTGCACCCGTCAGAATTTAAGACATTTCAAACGTCTGAATTGCATCCATGTTTGACCACTTCGACAGACATTTTTTCACCTTTTGTTTTTTTTTTCTTTTGTAAGCGTTATACACTGTAAAAAATATATATCCCTTAAAATATAGAAATTGTACTTCCACTCCAGAATCCAGTACTATTTACATATTTAAATGGAAATTTTCTGATGTAAATTCCAGAAAAAATTCCATTTATTTTGCATATTTCTGTATCTAAAAATTTCCATTTAAAAGATAAAAAATACGATTATTCAATGAACCATTTTACCACACATTTTCTTTTAAGGTACATATTATATCTTATTTTTATATTCAATTCAAACTACTGCAAACTTTTAACTCTTAACCTAGACGGGGATCGAACTACAGTACCGTTGGTCACCATAAAAGCGTCTTATCCATTCGGCCATGACTTCAGCAACTGAGTTTTTAAATAATGTTATTTATCAAGTACAAACACTGTATTTTAAGGATTTGACCAAAATTAATGATAACAGGTTGTCTAACTGGCAAAAAGTAACCCAAGTGACCCAAATTTTATGGAAAAAATGAAACGCAGAGGATTTGGCTAACTTACAGCAACGAACAAAATGGTACATTCAAAAAGAAAATCTAAAAGAAGGGTGTATAGTCCTCCGGATAATTTACCTCCCGATAAATGGGCATTAGGTAGTGTCCTTAAAGTAATACATGGCTCCGATAAAAAAGCCAGAATTTTACACATCAAAACAGCAACAGGTATAGTTACGAGGTCCGTACGAGGCAATATCGAATCTGGTGGAACGTCTTCACCCAGCTAACCTTAATGATTATGCGATAATCATTGTGCTATGTGTCTTAATGATTATACTATAATCATTAAGGTTAGCTGGGTGAAGAAATTCTACCAGATTCGTCCGGGATAGCTCAGATGGCAGAGCACTGGTGGCTTCAGCCAGGAGGTCCCGGGTTCGAATCCTGGTCCGGACATTTTTCGCCCAATTGGAAATTTACATCTAATATGATTTGTTTACCAATTAGAATAATTGTGTTAAAATTAATCTGGTGTAATTTCGTATCCAGCGATTTCTGGAGTTCCATTACCTGAGATTTATTCTGTTGAGCTGAACCAGGTTTCAGACCAGATGCTGTAATCATCAAGGTTAGCTGGGTGAACAAGTTCGACCAGAATCCTCCGGTATAGCTCAGATGGCAGAGCACTGGCGGCTTCAGCCAGGAGGTCCCGGGTTCGAATCCTGGTCCGGACATTTTTCGCCCAGTTGGAAATTTATATCTAAGATACTTTATATTCAATAAATTTATATAATTTTAAAAGTAGTTCAGAATGTAGATGAATAAGGCAATTTTTATATTTAGTCAGTAACTTTAAGTTTATACAATGTTAATTTAAAAGCATTATTTAAAAGACTACTTCAATATTTAGTAACTTATCTGCACGATAGTTTCAATTAAGTAAGAGTTCTTGTTTAATTTAAATAATTTAAATAATTTAATATTTTTTATAATGCATTGCATATTTTTTCCAGGGATCAATGGGATAGGCATGAACGTTTGTAAAAACATATTTTATTCTACGCTACAATGGTATATTTTATAACCAATTATTCATAAGATGTTATTTAATGTTTTACTGTTTTAAAGATAGCAAAAATTGGATTGCAGTTCCATAAAAAAGGGGGGGCGGAGGGGTGGCTCAAAAAATAAATATATTTTATGTAAGAAATACTTATACCTTATAAAATAGCTACAATAAAAATGACAACAGATTATTTTACTAACTAATGTTATGTATTTATCTCTTGTAAAATTTAAAAATTCTGTGAATAAAATATTTCAGATCACTAGTTATATAAAAATATTTAAAAGATTAGTTTTAATAAATATTGTCAAAAAAAATCCCACTTACATCAATAAATGTAATAAGAGATTATATCATTTTAGCGTGCAAAAATATATAAAATTTTAGGTTTATCTATTAATTGCTTTAAAGCTTAAACAGAAAAACTTACTTTGGTTGTTGAAAAATACACTTTGTGAAATATTCTAATCCTCTGTAATATGTACTGTTTTGACACTATATCTGTTTAACGATCTCAGTGATACAATTTATCAAATGAAATACAAATTTGTTTATGATTGTAGACCATGTATATAAACATTTTTGTTTTCACATTGATCCCCTGTCTCATCTCATTCAACTCCACTTTTTCTACAAAATGTGACAGCATAAGCTAAATGAAAAAAAGTATTTTAATAATAATAATAATTTCTGCAAGGATATTTAACTTTTTTTTTCTCTTTGATGGCACTGTTGTAAGGATTATTAGCATCCCGTTTCAAAGGAGTATCCTTATCCTGAGTAAAAGAGATATCTGGATTCTGTTCATCTCTAGAGGTATAAAGCCGAAAAATTACAAAAGTACAACGTTAGATATTAATCTCAGGTATCCCATGAAAAAAAATAATTATTTTAAAGTAATAAAATGAAAGCGAGATATTTGTTTAGAACTCTCATATAGGTTTAATATTACCTTGCGAATGTCTTTGTGTTACTAATTTAGTCTCATAATTCATGCGACTTTAAACGCCTAAATACTACAACTACCGAAAAATCTTTGAAAAGGAACTCTTTATATGCAGAATCCGGTCTTTAAAGAAAAAAAAATATTTTTTAAAGAGAAAGAATATGAACAATTATACCTGCTAAGATGGAAACCTGTTTAAAGTGGAATATATTTCGGTTCCTTTTGGTTCAGTTTTCTAGGTTTTAATGAATCAATATTTCGCAAACCTGATTAAGTAGTTCAACATTACGTATTTAATGATTACACACTTAAAATTTTCAAAATACGGCTATTACAGATTTATTAAAATTCTCGTGGTAAATTTTCTTTTTAAAGGGGGAGGGGGGAGCCAAAATCCGTTTGCCACGAGCGCAAAAAAGGCTAGTTTCGGCCCTGAAACACATAATTTACTGCAACTAATATATAGAAGTTGACATACTCGATTAAATCCGTGAGGGAAAATTGAATAATCGGGACAGAACTGCCTTTTTCACGGTTTTTAAGAAAATTGAATAAAATGTCTTTTTTTTTTTTAAATGGCGTACTGCGCTTGCCATTGAGTGTATAAAAAGTTGTAAATATGAGAGTTGTAGACAATTTTCTCTTCTTTAATATTGTATCTAACTAATAATATGCCACGGCAACGAGTCTCGAGATATCTTTAGCCCTTAAATGCCGGGTATTGCTTTTCGGCAACATACCCAATTTAGGATCTAAAATACTAGTAGAATAATAGTGAAGCTATAATGCCTCATGTTGCCAATAAAATACATTTTGTAAATAATATTAAATAGATTTTCAACATGTAGATGGCAACACTTGTGCTGTTTAAGAAGAAAGATAAGATTTATTTTTTCAGTTGTTGCTACTTGTTCTTTTTGTTTTGTTTGGAAGCTTGCGAAATACCCTATTTTGTTCTGCAGTGAGCAAGTAAAATTTATTTCTTATTATAGTTCCTAAAATTCTTGTTTGTTTAATATTATAGAATTTTATCAAGGAAAAGTATTTTTTCAATTACAGACCAGTATTGCCGATTAGTAACAAACTGTTTTTTAGCCGTAAACCATTCTTAAAACAAAATATGATTTCTTAAAGTATTTTTCCCATGATTTATTTAAAAAATGAAAGCCGAAATACATTATTACAATGATTTTTGAAAAGTCAGGCATTTAAGGGTTAAAAAATCATAAAAAGGCCCAAAATTTTGTTGTTTTTTGGCCACAGAAAATTTAGCCTTAAGAAATTTTGTTAGAAAACTTGATTTTTCCATGATTGCCTAAGTATAAACAAATTTAAAAAATAAAATCTTCTATCCGACCTTTTGCAAGGTAACCCCCTTTTTTGGTACATTTCTTCTGGACTATTACGTTGTGTTATAACTTTTGCACATAATCCCTATAAATTTAAATTTAATTAATTGATTTTAATTGGCAAAATCATTCAAATATTTATTAAATAATTGTGTAAATCTTCTAATGTAGTTTCAAAATGTCAGGAAAAATACTTTAGAGGATGAAATTTTCATGAATTCATAATTTGGGATGTAAAGAGTTAAAAAATAATATGATGTTCGAGAACCGGAAATAACTATGTTTAGCGCTATTTTTTTGACAGAAATCGAACTCGTAGCTACAAGTAAGGCGTAAAATCAGCAATACGTCACTGAGTAAGGTGCTAGAGGAAAATTAAATTACGGAATGTTTTCAAAAGTTTCTGTCTTGTAAAACCTGAGGAAATATTTGATATTGCCTAAATTAGAATAGTGCGTGTGATCGCAACTTAATCGCTATTAACTAAATCACTTTTATAAAGTAGGATTTAATATATATATATATATATTTAAATTTATTACTGAACGGAGTATCACTTCATAATACTAAACGTACCAAATCCTTCTTATGTATGGTAAACAGGATTGTATCGGTTTTTAACCATGGGGTTAAACCAGTGGTTTAAACCGGTTTTAACCGTCCTGGTCAAAATCAATTTTGACAATTTTGACAACTGAAATTCACTATTCAATTTATTTACTACTAATCAAATATGTTTTACTAGCATATGTTAAAATTAAGTTAACATTTGTTAAAAATGTCATAATATAAGTAACATAACACTAGCAAATACCAAATTTAAAAAGTCATAACATAAATAACATAACACCAAGATACAACCAACACAAATGTTTTCATTATTTTTTACACAGGCTCTTTTATGTTTTTTGTGATATTTGTGTTCAATTAAAAAAATGATTACAAGTTACGAGTTTTGCTGTTGTCTCTAAACTTAGCCGGTTTCGTAATTTATTTTGGATTATTCCAAATTTAGAAAACAATCTTACTATTGATGAGGAACTGGCACTACAGTTCATTAGATGTAGTAATATGAATCCAACAAATTTTATATCAATGCCTTTAAAATTCTTCAGAGCTGAACACCAGGCTCAATTGTATCTTTTACACTTTCAGAAAAATAGGATTTTGGATATGGTAAGGATTCTGCTTGAAATGCAATCACAAGAGGCAAAAAGGTAGGATCAATATTATCCTGTAACCACTCCCTTGGTATTTCTTGCTTCTCTTCATCAATATTTTACCCATGTAGACAGAATTCAGCATATGAGCCAGAAAATGAACATTTTTATTAAATCGAGACTGTATCACTTTAGGATAAGTTTCAAGATCTTTCCTTTTAGCAATCTTAACCATTCGTCACATGCATCAAATACAGTAGCATCGTCTTTTTGAAGTTTATCTAAAGCAAGGGAAATAGGCTTAAGTTGATTTTTTAAATGTTTTACTTTTTTGTATATGCCTACAAGCAATATTATATTCATGCTGATCTGCAATTTTCATGAAGAAATCCCTGTTTTTAACCCCTTAACCTACAATGGCGGCAATTAGCCCGCGTACGATGATCGAGCCAAATGTAAATTCTTCTTACCACTAAAATTTCACAGTAAATATAGTTTAATTTAATCGTCGAAATTCCATGATTAAACAAGACCATCCTCCATTAAACAGACTCCATTAAATTTTAGTGGTAGCTATGGATTTGCCAAACCGTGGAGCTGTTGAGACGTAAATCGTAGGTTAAGGGGTTAATAAAAGTTGTCAAACATTCAATCTGACTGTTCCGCCATGTTTCTCCTGGAAGTTGGAGTTTAACAGATGCTTCATATTCAGATAGGTAGCCTGAAGTTCGATGGTTGTTTCGGAAGTATTTCTGGACTTCAATAACATGCTTCATTATTGAACTAACTTAGTTTGTAGCGAAACAGCACCGAAAACTGGCGATATGAAGCAATTACAAAAATAAAACTTTGTAAAAAATCACCATAAAATTAAAACAAAACACAGGACGCGTTTCGAGCTAAAAACATAACAGCTCGTCATCAGCTAAGCATACACGTGTCCGAAAACGAACAAGTTCAAAAATGAACTGAGGATAAAGAATGTTGCGAAGAATGCGACAGATGGCGCTACCTGATAGAGGGATATGCAAAAGAGAAATGTGTTGAAAAAAGATAGAAGAGAAAATGAAATGGAAAAAATGGAAATAAAAGAAAAAATAAAAGCAAAAGAAGTAAATTAAAAATATAAATAAAAATAATAAATAAAGAACTATAAAAGAACAAGAAAAAAATCCAAATTATTATTATTATTATTATTATAATTTTTTTTTTTTTTTTTTTTTTTTTTACAAAATAAAAAGAAAAGAAACAAGAGAAAAGGGAAAAGAATTACAAAATTAATTTCCACGCTGGAGATAGGAAAGGAGATGATGGGAGATCATTGACAAGATTAGCAGAATTTTTAGAAATAAAATATGCTTCATGAAAATCCAAGTGAGAGGGAGAGGCAGGGGAAGAAATAATTTTGGCCATGGAGAAATTGAAACAATGACTGGAAGACCAACAGTGAGAAGCAATCGAAGATTTAGAGATTTCTTGATTTGCAATATATCTCTGATGCTCGCCTAATCTGAATTTTAAAGCTCTCTTTGTTTGACCAATATAACCTAAATTGCAAGAGCAAGGAATGAAATAAACACCCCACCGGTTCTTAGTAGGAACAGGATCTTTTGGAGAAGAGAATTTAATTTTATTCATAGGTTTGAAGATAACTTTAAAGTTAAAACGAGAAAGTATTTTAGCAATTTTGAAACACAGAAGAGAATAAAAGGGCAGAACTATTATAGAATTAAAATTAGGAGGATTATTTGAATCAGAAAAAGGACGTTTAGGCTTATTAAATTTATACAAAGCTTTATCAATTAAAGAGGGATTATAACCACGAGCAAGGGCAAGAGATTTCAGATAATTAATTTCATTATTCAGAGCAGAAGAGTCAGAACAAATGCGTAACGCCCTAAAAACAAAAGTATAAAAGGACGCCACTTTTTGTTGAGGAGGATGATTTGAAAGGGCATGAGGAGGAAGGGAGACAGCGAAAGGTTTTCTAGAAACGGAGGTAGAGAACCGATCTGGGAGTTTTGAAACCAAGACGTCAAGGAAAGGAAGAGAATTGTTCTCTTCGACTTCGAGAGTAAATTGAATACAAGGATCAACAGAATTAACAAGAGAAAGGAGATTAGAAAGATCAAGGTCAGATGGAATTAAAATGAAAGTGTCATCAACATACCTAAACCAGAAAGGAAATTTATATAAACTGAAGAGTTTTTCTTCAACAAAATGCATATAAATATCACATAAAAGAGGAGACAATGGATTACCCATGGCCAGACCCTCAGTTTGAGAATAGAAAGAATTGTTAAACTGAAAAGCAGTTTGCCTGACACAAATACTAACTAAATGCAGGATTTCATCAATCTCAATGGAAGAGTAATGAAATTCGCGCAACCTTCTTTCCAAACAATCAACTGCCCCTTGAACAGGCACGTTAGTGAAAAGGGATTTAACATCTAAGGAAACCATTATATAATTGCAAGGAGAAAGGCGTTTAATTTTATCAACAAAGTCAAAAGAGTTTTTCACGGTATGAAAGTTAGTGGAAGATAAAGGAGCGAGTAACTTAGAAAGGAACTTGGCAAGTTTATATGAAGCAGTACCAATATTGGAAACGATAGGGCGAAAGGAAAGAGTAGGTTTATGGACCTTAGGAAGAGCATAGAAACGAGCACAATTAGCGATAGTAGGGGTGACCAAACGTTTAGTGTTATCATTAAGAAAGACAGAATTTTTAATGACATGCTTGATGTCAGATAAATGCTTAGTAGAAGGATCCTTTGTTAATTTGGAATATGGACCAGAGTTTAACATAGATTCAACGTGGGAAATATAATCAGATTTATTGAGAAGAACTGTTTGACCGCCTTTATCAGCCTTAGTAATAAGAAGGTTAGGAACGGAATTAAGTTCACTGAGAGCAGATTTCTGAGAAGAAGAAAGATTAGACTTATTAAAAGATTTATTAGAAGAAATGACATTAGCCAAAAGGTAGCGAAGAGAATCAAGTTGACCAGAAGAAATTTTACTGTTTTTGAAAGAATGTTCAATGGGAGCAATTAAGTTCGGAATAGAAGGCTTAGAAATGCACGAAAAATTCAAGCCAAGTGAGAGAACATCACGCTGAGAATCAGTAAGAGAGTGAGAAGACAAATTGACAACATAATTTTGCTCAAGAGGAGAAATACTAGGAGCAGAAGAATTAGAAGTCAGAAGAGAAGAAAACTTTTTATCCAAAATAGCATTGTGACACCTAGATTTGAAATCGACGTAAGCAAAAATCCGTTTCTCAAGGAAAGGGAAATAAATTACAGTTTTACTTAACTGTAAATGCAAAGAATATAATTCATATTCGATGCAAGAAAGAGAGTAACGAACATCTTGAATGATGGCTCTAAGAATAGCAAACTTACTCCTAGTTAAGGCATTTTGAACACGAATGGAAGAAGGAAGCTTGAAAATAATATTAATGAACTTAGGAATAACCCTTGAACGTTTACACCTTAAAAGAAAATTAAGCCTATTCAAACACCTGACGCGCTTCAAACGAAGGTGCTTGAAACGATTAATAAGTGAAGAACCCATAACAAGAAAGAAGGAAAACAGGACCAGAAAATGAATAAAAAGATAATAAATAAATAAGTAAATAAATAGAAGAAAACAAAATAATAAAACTAAAATGAAATAAAATAAAAATAAAACTAAAAACTGGGAAGAAAGAAAAGCAAATACCTTGAACACGTGCAAAGCAATAACACGGTGCAGCACCCAAATAGTTGAATACAGCGAAACAGCACCGAAAACTGGCGATATGAAGCAATTACAAAAATAAAACTTTGTAAAAAATCACCATAAAATTAAAACAAAACACAGGACGCGTTTCGAGCTAAAAACATAACAGCTCGTCATCAGCTAAGCATACACGTGTCCGAAAACGAACAAGTTCAAAAATGAACTGAGGATAAAGAATGTTGCGAAGAATGCGACAGATGGCGCTACCTGATAGAGGGATATGCAAAAGAGAAATGTGTTGAAAAAAGATAGAAGAGAAAATGAAATGGAATAAATGGAAATAAAAGAAAAAATAAAAACAAAAGAAGTAAATTAAAAATATAAATAAAAATAATAAATAAAGAACTATAAAAGAACAAGAAAAAAATCCAAATTATTATTATTATTATTATTATAATTTTTTTTTTTTTTTTTTTTTTTTACAAAATAAAAAGAAAAGAAACAAGAGAAAAGGGAAAAGAATTACAAAATTAATTTCCACGCTGGAGATAGGAAAGGAGATGATGGGAGATCATTGACAAGATTAGCAGAATTTTTAGAAATAAAATATGCGTTACGCATTTGTTCTGACTCTTCTGCTCTGAATAATGAAATTAATTATCTGAAATCTCTTGCCCTTGCTCGTGGTTATAATCCCTCTTTAATTGATAAAGCTTTGTATAAATTTAATAAGCCTAAACGTCCTTTTTCTGATTCAAATAATCCTCCTAATTTTAATTCTATAATAGTTCTGCCCTTTTATTCTCTTCTGTGTTTCAAAATTGCTAAAATACTTTCTCGTTTTAACTTTAAAGTTATCTTCAAACCTATGAATAAAATTAAATTCTCTTCTCTAAAAGATCCTGTTCCTACTGAGAACCGGTGGGGTGTTTATTTCATTCCTTGCTCTTGCAATTTAGGTTATATTGGTCAAACAAAGAGAGCTTTAAAATTCAGATTAGGCGAGCATCAGAGATATATTGCAAATCAAGAAATCTCTAAATCTTCGATTGCTTCTCACTGTTGGTCTTCCAGTCATTGTTTCAATTTCTCCATGGCCAAAATTATTTCTTCCCCTGCCTCTCCCTCTCACTTGGATTTTCATGAAGCATATTTTATTTCTAAAAATTCTGCTAATCTTGTCAATGATCTCCCATCATCTCCTTTCCTATCTCCAGCGTGGAAATTAATTTTGTAATTCTTTTCCCCTTTCTCTTGTTTCTTTTCTTTTTATTTTGTAAAAAAAAAAAAAAAAAAAAAAAAAAATTATAATAATAATAATAATAATAATTTGGATTTTTTTCTTGTTCTTTTATAGTTCTTTATTTATTATTTTTATTTATATTTTTAATTTACTTCTTTTGTTTTTATTTTTTCTTTTATTTCCATTTTTTCCATTTCATTTTCTCTTCTATCTTTTTTCAACACATTTCTCTTTTGCATATCCCTCTATCAGGTAGCGCCATCTGTCGCATTCTTCGCAACATTCTTTATCCTCAGTTCATTTTTGAACTTGTTCGTTTTCGGACACGTGTATGCTTAGCTCATGACGAGCTGTTATGTTTTTAGCTCGAAACGCGTCCTGTGTTTTGTTTTAATTTTATGGTGATTTTTTACAAAGTTTTATTTTTGTAATTGCTTCATATCGCCAGTTTTCGGTGCTGTTTCGCTGTATTCAACTATTTGGGTGCTGCACCGTGTTATTGCTTTGCACGTGTTCAAGGTATTTGCTTTTCTTTCTTCCCAGTTTTTAGTTTTATTTTTATTTTATTTCATTTTAGTTTTATTATTTTGTTTTCTTCTATTTATTTACTTATTTATTTATTATCTTTTTATTCATTTTCTGGTCCTGTTTTCCTTCTTTCTTGTTATGGGTTCTTCACTTATTAATCGTTTCAAGCACCTTCGTTTGAAGCGCGTCAGGTGTTTGAATAGGCTTAATTTTCTTTTAAGGTGTAAACGTTCAAGTGTTATTCCTAAGTTCATTAATATTATTTTCAAGCTTCCTTCTTCCATTCGTGTTCAAAATGCCTTAACTAGGAGCAAGTTTGCTATTCTTAGAGCCATCATTCAAGATGTTCGTTACTCTCTTTCTTGCATCGAATATGAATTATATTCTTTGCATTTACAGTTAAGTAAAACTGTAATTTATTTCCCTTTCCTTGAGAAACGGATTTTTGCTTACGTCGATTTCAAATCTAGGTGTCACAATGCTATTTTGGATAAAAAGTTTTCTTCTCTTCTGACTTCTAATTCTTCTGCTCCTAGTATTTCTCCTCTTGAGCAAAATTATGTTGTCAATTTGTCTTCTCACTCTCTTACTGATTCTCAGCGTGATGTTCTCTCACTTGGCTTGAATTTTTCGTGCATTTCTAAGCCTTCTATTCCGAACTTAATTGCTCCCATTGAACATTCTTTCAAAAACAGTAAAATTTCTTCTGGTCAACTTGATTCTCTTCGCTACCTTTTGGCTAATGTCATTTCTTCTAATAAATCTTTTAATAAGTCTAATCTTTCTTCTTCTCAGAAATCTGCTCTCAGTGAACTTAATTCCGTTCCTAACCTTCTTATTACTAAGGCTGATAAAGGCGGTCAAACAGTTCTTCTCAATAAATCTGATTATATTTCCCACGTTGAATCTATGTTAAACTCTGGTCCATATTCCAAATTAACAAAGGATCCTTCTACTAAGCATTTATCTGACATCAAGCATGTCATTAAAAATTCTGTCTTTCTTAATGATAACACTAAACGTTTGGTCACCCCTACTATCGCTAATTGTGCTCGTTTCTATGCTCTTCCTAAGGTCCATAAACCTACTCTTTCCTTTCGCCCTATCGTTTCCAATATTGGTACTGCTTCATATAAACTTGCCAAGTTCCTTTCTAAGTTACTCGCTCCTTTATCTTCCACTAACTTTCATACCGTGAAAAACTCTTTTGACTTTGTTGATAAAATTAAACGCCTTTCTCCTTGCAGTTATATAATGGTTTCCTTAGATGTTAAATCCCTTTTCACTAACGTGCCTGTTCAAGGGGCAATTGATTGTTTGGAAAGAAGGTTGCGCGAATTTCATTACTCTTCCATTGAGATTGATGAAATCCTGCATTTAGTTAGTATTTGTGTCAGGCAAACTGCTTTTCAGTTTAACAATTCTTTCTATTCTCAAACTGAGGGTCTGGCCATGGGTAATCCATTGTCTCCTCTTTTATGTGATATTTATATGCATTTTGTTGAAGAAAAACTCTTCAGTTTATATAAATTTCCTTTCTGGTTTAGGTATGTTGATGACACTTTCATTTTAATTCCATCTGACCTTGATCTTTCTAATCTCCTTTCTCTTGTTAATTCTGTTGATCCTTGTATTCAATTTACTCTCGAAGTCGAAGAGAACAATTCTCTTCCTTTCCTTGACGTCTTGGTTTCAAAACTCCCAGATCGGTTCTCTACCTCCGTTTATAGAAAACCTTTCGCTGTCTCCCTTCCTCCTCATGCCCTTTCAAATCATCCTCCTCAACAAAAAGTGGCGTCCTTTTATACTTTTGTTTTTAGGGCGTTACGCATTTGTTCTGACTCTTCTGCTCTGAATAATGAAATTAATTATCTGAAATCTCTTGCCCTTGCTCGTGGTTATAATCCCTCTTTAATTGATAAAGCTTTGTATAAATTTAATAAGCCTAAACGTCCTTTTTCTGATTCAAATAATCCTCCTAATTTTAATTCTATAATAGTTCTGCCCTTTTATTCTCTTCTGTGTTTCAAAATTGCTAAAATACTTTCTCGTTTTAACTTTAAAGTTATCTTCAAACCTATGAATAAAATTAAATTCTCTTCTCTAAAAGATCCTGTTCCTACTGAGAACCGGTGGGGTGTTTATTTCATTCCTTGCTCTTGCAATTTAGGTTATATTGGTCAAACAAAGAGAGCTTTAAAATTCAGATTAGGCGAGCATCAGAGATATATTGCAAATCAAGAAATCTCTAAATCTTCGATTGCTTCTCACTGTTGGTCTTCCAGTCATTGTTTCAATTTCTCCATGGCCAAAATTATTTCTTCCCCTGCCTCTCCCTCTCACTTCGATTTTCATGAAGCATATTTTATTTCTAAAAATTCTGCTAATCTTGTCAATGATCTCCCATCATCTCCTTTCCTATCTCCAGCGTGGAAATTAATTTTGTAATTCTTTTCCCTTTTCTCTTGTTTCTTTTCTTTTTATTTTGTAAAAAAAAAAAAAAAAAAAAAAAAAAAAAAAAAAAAAATTATAATAATAATAATAATAATAATTTGGATTTTTTTCTTGTTCTTTTATAGTTCTTTATTTATTATTTTTATTTATATTTTTAATTTACTTCTTTTGCTTTTATTTTTTCTTCTATTTCCATTTTTTCCATTTCATTTTCTCTTCTATCTTTTTTCAACACATTTCTCTTTTGCATATCCCTCTATCAGGTAGCGCCATCTGTCGCATTCTTCGCAACATTCTTTATCCTCAGTTCATTTTTGAACTTGTTCGTTTTCGGACACGTGTATGCTTAGCTGATGACGAGCTGTTATGTTTTTAGCTCGAAACGCGTCCTGTGTTTTGTTTTAATTTTATGGTGATTTTTTACAAAGTTTTATTTTTGTAATTAACTTAGTTTGTGTTTGTAATATCTTGTCCTACAAGATTCAAGTAATGTGCAGCACGTCCATAAGAAGTAAACAGATGGTCTATCTATGTCCATTTTGAAAATCTCTCATGAATTTCATCTTGTTTCATTGTCACTTACAAAACTTTTTACTTTACAAGCATACTTGTTTTCTACCTCATTTTTAGCATCAGCTGATAGTTTTAAACAATATTTTCTATTTCTTCATTTATTTTTTATTTTTTTTATTTTTTTGTAATTCGATCTGAGAATCGAGTGCGCGGACTTGTACATGTAGAGAAAAAAAAACATTATTAAATCCACGATCGGAATACTTTTTTGAAATGGTAAATAGTAATGTAAATAAACCACAGCTTTCAAACCGGAAAATGTCCATAATAAGTGTACTTAAAAAAAATATTCTTTTATTTATCTTGTAATGTGAAACGTGGATACAGTAGCTTCAAAATGAATAAAAAAACGGTACGTTTCTACATGCTCCTTTACTCTCTGCTTTGGAATTCAAAACTGCGGTTTTATTTCGGACTACTGCAAAAGCGCACGTTTTGCGATGTCAATTCAGTTTTTACCCGGCTGAAAAGAAGGGTTATGTGTTTCACGCGTATCTGTGTATGTGGATTACTTTATACCCTCGAAACATTCCAACGGCTGGATGGATTTTAATGAATGAGATCTCTATCGATTCGTCTTAACCGTCCGATGATTATAGGATAGGTTTTGTTTTTATAAATTCAAAATGGCGGCCGTAAAGTACAAGATGGCGGTAGAGACTAAAAACAAATTACGTACCCTATTGAGTGGCATATCATTGGATAGGTCTTTCAAAATGAAGACGATGTTTTATTGACCATTTTGCAGTTAGAAACTCCGTTTAAATGTTACGCAACCTGGAAGTTGTGTACTTTGGATCTCTACCTTTACTGTAACTCTAACCTTCATAATAGACATAGGCCTCATCAAAACAGTCTTTGTAGATAGGAACTAATAATTAAACACAACTTAAGAGTCATCAATACAAGTAAATAAAAAAAAGGTAAGTAATATAAAATATGGTTTCATATTAATGAGAAATAATTAATTAGTTCGCTTTTTACGCAGTCGGGTTTTTTGATTTTTTAAATTTAATATATTTATTTATAATTATTATATGTGCTAATTATCAAAAGCGAAAAATTATAGCATAGGGATCATTTGAAACTAAACTCGATCGGCAACTAAACTAAGCTCGACTCGGGGGCGTCGTTCCGCATTTGTATGTTCAGACCTTTATAAGTGGTAGATTTACCTAGCTATTGCCGCCGCCCACACGGATACACAGACTAGCATTACACTGTTAAAAATTTTGCAGCATTCTGGCAGGTCATTCGACCGTTTTTTGAAAAAAATGGTTTCATAATCATAATTTAACTATATTCTGACCGTAAAATGGCCAATAATATGGTCAGAATAGTGTTAAATTCACGGTTGTGTAACCGTTTTCGGAAAAAACGGTCAAATGACCTGCCAGAATGCTGCAAATTTTTAACAGTGTACTCTTTTATTACTTTAACTACACTGTCAGAACAATTCGTCTTTATACACTAAATTATTCGTCATTTTTAAACAAATAATTTACGCAATTTTCTCATTTATGTAAACTTATTCGCAATTTATTTTTTTACTGTATTAAAAAAATGCGGATGTAAAATATATTCTAAACGAACACATTTAAAAAGTATATAGTACTTCAGTCAAGTTAAAAAAATCGATTTTATTCAAAAAAGCAAACGTTTCTTCTCGAATTTAATTCAATATATGATATTCATATATTACATCTAACAATCAAATTATATCTTATTAAAAATATATGTAATAGCTTCTTTTATTACATATATTTTTACATTTTTATATATATTTACATTTATCTTTATCCTTTATTATACTATAAGTGTTAAAACACCTACCATTATTTCATAATGACGAAAAGTTCCTGCAATTAAGTTTAAATTTACGACCTTTCTGAACAACACATTTAACCCTTTCACGGGCAAGGTACTTCTGTCGTAAAATACGGACATGGTTAACTGACACCAGAATTTACAAATAAATCTAGTTTTAAACAAGTAAAAGCTTTACTTTATGTACTGAATAAAAGGAAAATTTTCATTCCAAAATTATGGTGGTAATTTGGCATTTCGGGATTAAAATTAGATGGTCCAAAAATGAACCACTGCCCTTGAAAGGAAACAAACCTTACCAATCATCCATTTGAAGAAAACACATGGCTTCATTTTAAACTCGCCAGTGGATGCGTGCTCGCTGGTAGAATGGTTAAGTTGCTCGGTTCGAAAAACGCAGTCAAAGGTTCAAACCCAAGGGGATCCACGAAAGAAGGAGTGATTAAAAAAAAAAAAAAAACTTTTTTTCAGATTAAGGTAATTTTCTGTCGTAGAACGGAATGGAAGGACGGAAACTTCTTCGATTTTCGGATATATACCGGTCACAATGCTACCAGGAATAGCTCCGTGAATTGAAGAATGTATTTCGGAGAGTGTAACAGTGGATAGAAATTATTTTAGCTACGCATGTTTGTAAAAACTTGCAATATTATTTTTGAACGGTATGTTTGTAGATATCATGAATAGCAATAGAAGGATATATATGTGAAATCTTATTAAGAAAGATATTGACATATTGTAAAACTGCTTTTTTCCGTTGTTTTATGCATAAATCTAATAAATAATTACATATTGTGCCACAAAAATTTTGTAGTTTTGAAAAGTTACGTTTAACTCTTTATGTCTCAAATTATTAATACTTGAAAATTTCATCGTCTAAAGTATTTTTCGTGAATTTTTGAAACTACATTAGATCTACACAAAAATTTAATAAATTTTTAAAAGATTTTGCCATTATTTATTACTCAACTTAAATCTTTTATTTAAAATATATTTTTTAGTATTTTGTAGAATTGGGAAATGGTTCTGAGGAATTCTTAGGAATGGGATTAGGAATTAGTTTTTTACAATAGAAATATACAAATATTTCCGAACTGAAACTCTCCCTCCCCCCTCTCAATCTTTCAAGGTCAAGAAAGCTGAAAAGATGCAAACGCAAAATAAATAATCCTTTTAATTTTTTTTTTTTTTTTTTTTTTCTGCAATCAATAATGCTTTCGGAACAAGATAAAGTAAATTATCTATAATTATAAAATGTATTACTACTAATCGATGTATTAAATGAATTTTATATAAGGTTATTTTAACTGGCATAAATGGTTTACTTATTTAAATATGCGTAGGTAGTTTCATTATAGAAACAAATCCCGTCCTCTTTTGTTTTCAAGAGATTTAAGTAAACACAAATTCCTTTTAATTTGGAAGTAGACGTTCAGTTAAGATTATGTGATTTCGAAATCTAATGAAACGCTAATATTTTAATTCTTCAATACTTTAATTCTAGCCTTCTACAATAAATGAATTTTCATTCATTGCCTTATTATTAAATAAGCTAATTTACATATGCTTTGTGATTAAAGCGAATTTATTAAACGGAAATTTGAAAATATTTAGTAAATTGCTTAGACTTGTGATTAATTTTAATATGTTAATCTCATTTATATTATTATTCAAAGTTTAATTAAATATTGTTAACATTCAATGTACAATGATTCTTGATAATTTATTTATTATATTTTTATGTTAATAAAGTTAATTTTAAATTACTTAATATACCTCCGCAATTTTAAGTGTTATACAAAAAAAAAAAAAAAAAAAAAAAAAAAAAAAGAAAAGAAAAAAAAAAGAAACAGAAGCGTTTATTTTTAATTCTAAATGATTTTTTGATTAAAAGCATAATTTGTAATCTGATAAAATTATTTTTTTCAAAATTGCAATGTTATAACGTATGACATCAAATTCATGTCATCTTGGCATAAAGTTTCACTTTTATGAAAATTTTGCTTGTATTATTTTAAAAATACGTTTAAGATGTAACTTGCAAACAATATTGATATTTCATATTACCAGTTTTAAGACTTCTAGCAAATCTATTTATCTATATATCTATACTTATAACAAGTAATATAAAAATTTTGTTTTTAAAGTCAGTTCCTACTTAGGTCATCAAAGAAAAATTCAATATAATCCCTTATGCTAATATTAGTTTTTTTTGCATTAAAATATCTCAATTTGTTGATTTTCTATAAGCAAGTAGGTTTACAATGGAAGTCTATGAGAATTTGGCGAAATATTATAGATATCTTTATAGATCACTTTTGGCGACTCATTTTGTCCGCCAAATTTGGCGATATATCGCCATGTTGGCGACAAACTTGGCGGTATATCGCCATGTTGGCGGCAAACTTGGCGGTATTTGGTGACAGAACAGGGTCCCCCCTATGGTAACCCTTTATTGAAAATACATTCATTGATCTTCAATAACCAATGGCCGCCATTTTGTTTCCCATGCAAAAGTAAAATTAATTAATTAAAATTTAATTAATTAATTAATATTTGAAAAACTGTATTAACATCCATTGTCATCCAGTACAAGTTTAAAAAAAAATTTATTTCAACTTGAAAGGATGAATAATGAGTATTTTATTAACGATTGAAAATTTGAACAAGATAAATATATAAATATATAAATATACTAGCAAACCCCGCGGCTTTGCTCGCGTAATATTTGAAATTTGCCAAGTGATATTTATATGTCTAATTTTTATTAAAAGGTACTAACTAAATTTTTATTTTATTAAAAGGTACTAACGAAATTTTTATTTTATTAAAAGGTAATATTTTATTTTATTAAAAGGTAATATTTTATTTTATTAAAATGTACTTATTACTTTTAGGAATAATTAAAGAAAAATTACTATTTAAAACACAGTTTGATTAAATATCATTGTTACACTGCATAAGGCAGAAATGAGACTTAAATTAATAAAACTAAATAAATAATAATTTAGAAAATATTTTGAAACTTTTATGCTCAATTAATACGCTCATTTCAGTATTCATTTGAAGTTTTCAATTTTTTAGAAACCATCTTCTTGCATCTAAAATTAACCATCATGTCAAATTCCAAGTCCTACCACCTCTCTCAACATAAAGGGTTATGTTGAAATAGAAACTGTCACCATTAATTTGCCAACATTAATTTTGAAATTGGTTTGTTATTTACTAATATTCCACAGAAACGTAATTTAGAAAGCTTTTAAAGGCCTTTTTTAGAGCGTTTGTTGTTCCTGTGAATCCCAGGTGGTAGAATCATCGGCAGAAAATATAGCCTGTGTAGGATCAGAGACTGTTACCATTGATTCGCAACTATTACTTTTATATTTGGTTTATATTTCCTGAAATAGCGTAGAGATCGTAATTTAGGCTTTTTTAGAATGCTTTTCGCACCTCCCCTTCACTTCACCCCTTTTTAATTCAAATTTATTTTCGACAGTCCTTATAGGTCATTTATATTTTATAAGCAGAGTTGTATAATATACACGCACGCGCACGCCGTGCGCGGAACATTTTCCGTAAAATTCGGAACTTTGCGGAAAATTTTTAAGGAAAAAAAATCGTAATTTTTGTTCTTGTAATTTCTTTTTAAGTACCGAAAAATTAAAAATATTCCCCAATTTTATGTACGATTTATTTATTGTTCCCCAGAGGTGATTCTGTTCCGAATTTTCAGAAAATTTAAGGCATTCGGTTCCAAAAATTTAAAAAAAAAATCGGCCATCAGTCCGAAAATTCAGACATAAAAAAATGTCATTGTAAAATATTGCGACGAAAAAATAGTCGCCGAAAAAAAAAAAAACAATCCCGTCAATCGTTTGCATAAACAATTACCAATTTTGACAAAACATCGCGATATAAACGCGAATTTCGTCAAAGGAGCGCGGAAAAAGCGCAAACTTCTTCAAAGAATCGTGAAAAAAAAGGATTTTCGTCAAAGAATCGCAGAAAAAACGCAAATTTCGTCAAAGGAGCGCAGATAAAAACGAATTTCATAAAAGCATAGCGGGAAAAGGCGGAATTTTGTCAAAAGATCGCGAAATAATGCAAATTTCGTAAAAGAATCGCAGAAAAAAACTAATTTCGTCTAAGGATCGAGAAAAAAACACGAATTTCGTCAAAGGACGCGGGAAAAGTGCGAATTTCGTCAAAGAAACGCAGAAAAAACGCAAATTTCCTCAAAGGAGTTTAAAGCATTGCGTAAAAAGCCCGAATTTTGTCAAAAGATCTCTAAAGAATGCAGATTTCGTAAAAGATTCGAGGAAAAAACTAATTTCGTCAAATAATCGTGAAAAAACGCGGTCAAAGCACCACGAAAAAAGTGCGATTTTCGTCAAAAAATTACGAAAAAACACGAAATTCATCAAAAGATCATAGAAAAAAATGCGAATTTCGTTAAAGGATGGCGGGAAAAAACTGATTTCTTCAACGGACTGCAGAAAAAACGGGAATTTCGTCAAAGGATCGCAGAAAAAAACGTGAATTTCGTCAAATGATCGTGAAAAAACGGGAATTTCGACAAATGATCGGGAGAAAGACGTGCATTTCGTCAAAGGGTCGCTGAAAAAACGTGAATTTCGTCAAAGGGCCACGGTAAAAAATGTGATTCAGTTGTTTCAGAAGCTATGTCACATTACTTCTGTGAACAGAGTGACTGGCATTTTGTGCACATTATTAAGGTTTGGGCTGCTTCTAAATTCATTGACAAAATAATTGATCAGAATTTTCCTGCTTATCATGGATTTTTAGCTTTATTTTTTAACCAAAATAATTATTCTTTAATTAAAATTAATTAATTTTTAATTTAAATCGTAATTATTTTAAAACTACTGTTTTTAATTCATATCGTTAAAATAATATAACACGTTATTTTATTAGGTAAACATAAAATTAATTTGCAGAAAGTTTTTGACCCAATATTTACGTGCGCAGAAAGTTTTTGGTTTTATACAAGTCTGTTTATAAGTAACTACCATGCCATATTTAAAGTTTCTAGCCTTTTCAGTATCACAGATATCGCAATTTAGAAAGTTTTTAGCTACTGCAACCCTCTGGTAGTAGTGGCACAGACATAAAATATAGCTTATGTTTGAGCAGGTTCTATCACCAATAAATAGTTATCATTAATTTTTTAATCGGTTTGGTATTTGAAAAGATTACATAAAAATTGTAATTTATAAAGATTTTCGCTCACTTCATGTTTTTAAATTTGAAATTTTCTTTCGACAGTTCATAGAAAGCAGTCGCATCTTGTAAGTAAATAACATGCCATACTTCAAAGTGTTAGACCCTTCAGTTATGCAAAAAACGCAAATTAGAACATGTTTTGCTTTTTCAACCCTCAGATGGTAGTGACAGCAACATAAAATATAACCTATGTTATAGCAGGGACTGTCACCATTGATTTGCAACCATTACTTTTGAAATAGCGTTGGAATTTCCTGAGATTGAGTAGAAATCGCAATTTAGAACGTTCTTAGAACGCTTTTCGCGCATTTTCACCCCTTTTTAAATTTCCAATTTGTTCGAAACTGTTCTTAAAGATCATTTATATGTAATACATATGTACCTTGCCTAATTTTAAGTTGGTAGCCCGTACCGATCACAAAAATAGAAATTTTGAACGCTTTTTTGCTCCTGCAACGTCTAGGTGATAGTGATACTGACTTAAAATAGCGTCTATGTTAGTGCAGAGGCTGTCAGCATCAATTTCTCAATATTACTTTTGAAATCAGTTTGATTCTTCATGAGATATTGGTGACAAATCGGCATTTAGAACGTTTTTAGAACGCTTTTCGCTCATTTTGCTCCTGCATCTCCTCTGAGTTAGTGGAAACATATATAAAATATAACCTATCTTGGAGCAAGATCTTTCACCATCATTTTAACACCATTATGTTTGAAATCGGTTTAGTATTTCCTGAGATTGCATAGAAATTGCAATTTAGAACGTTTTTTACAACGCTTTTTGCGCATTTTGACCCCCCCCCCTTTTAAATTTCGATTTTTTTAGGAAATGTCCTTAGAGATCATTGATATCTTATAACTAACTACCATTCTAAATTTCACGATTCAAGGCCATTCCGTCACGCAAAAACCGCAATTTAGAACGTTTTTCTCCTGCAGCCCCTTTGGGGTAGTGGCACCGACATAAAACATAGCCTATGTTGGAGCAAGGATTTTCACCATCCTTTTGACGCCATTATTTTTTAAATCGGTTTGGTATTTCCTGAGATTGTGTAAAAACTACCATTTAGAACGTATTTTAGAAAGCTTTTCGCGCATTTTCACCCCTTTTAAATTTCGAATTGTTTAAGAACTGTTCTTAGAAATCCTTTATATCTAATAAGTAGCTGATACTTCAAATTTCATATTTCTAGGCCCATCAGTAACACATAAATCGCATTTTTAGAACGTTTTTTGCTCCTACACCCCATTTGGGGTAGTGGCACCGACATAAAACATAGCCTATCTTGGATCAAACGTTGTCACTATCATTTTGACACCAATATTTTTTAAATCGGTTTGGTATTTCCTGAGATTATGTAGAAACTACCATTTAGAACGTTTTTTAGAACGCTTTTTGTGCATTTTCACCCCTTTTAAATTTCGGATTGTTTAAGAACTGTTCTTAGACACCATTTATATCTTATAAGTAAGTAATATTCCAAATTTCATTTTTCTAGGTCCTCCAGTAACGCAAAAATCGCATTTTTAGAACGTTTTTTGCTCCGGCACCCCCTTTGGGGTAGTGGCACCGACATAAGATATAGCCTATGTTCTAAGTTGGGCGAACACCATCATTTTGATACCATTACTTTTGGAATCGGTTCGCTAGTTCCTGAGTTTATCTCCGACAAATAAACAATTTTTTCCTCTTTATAAGTACTAGTTGAGTAGCAACCCGTTGTGTTGCTTTTGAATTGCAGCAGATCATTCGATCCTTTTGCGAAAAATGAAATCTATCTTTATTGTAAATTTAGAAAGCAATTAAACTATTAATTCTTATTAAACACAATATTTCAAATAATAAGTTATATTTACACTTTAAGTCAAAAGTTTTCAGAATAAAAATGCACATATACCATAACTTTATTTGCCTAAAGATTTTCGCTCTTCCAAGATTTTGCTTCGAATTTCGGAGTTGATAGAAATGTTGTCATTTGGGTCAACTTATACAAAAATGAATTTGTTTTGAGGAATTTATTCAGAAGCATTTTATATTTATGAATTAAAATAAATATTTACAGAAAAAATATTCTCTCTAAAACATTTCGTTTCTAATGTCTGCTTCTGAAATGTTTTAATACCCATCTTAAAGCAATAGCTGAAAATCTACTTTTCGACTTGAAATTAAATCAAAATAATGATGTTTGATTACGATGTTTTTTTTCTTTTGACGTCAACAGATCTCAATGTTCCAGTCGATAGTCTATTTTTTGTTTCTAACCTAAATGGATTCCTGAAGCTTGAATATGAGAACATAAAATAAAATACACACACTACAATATATAATAAAACACAGAAACACAGATAAATAACCCCTGCATTCAACTGTTAACGGTATATATAAATATTAAACAGACGTACAACAATAAATACAATAAACTCAACTGGAGTGAAAAATTAGCCAGAGCAAGGAGTCGAACACGGGACTACAGCATTCCAAGCTGTCGCTCTAACCACTGAGCTACTCCGGCCGATACCTGAGTTGTTGTCCGGTCGTATAGGGTCGTATGTCTCGTCATCATTGTTCGGTCATCCAAGGCTGTCGTATAGATGGCTGGTGACTTCCCCAACACAGCTTATTAGTGAAAAATTGCAGACTCAGGTATCGGCCGGAGTAGCTCAGTGGTTAGAGCGACAGCCCGGAATGCTGTGGTTCCTGATTCGATTCCAAGCTCTGGCTAATTTTTCACTCCAGTTGGGTTTATTGTATTTATTGTTGTATGTCTGTTTAATATTTACACATGTGAACATAAGTTTGTATTTCATGAAGTTTTCTTGAAAAATACTATTCAATCGCATTATTATTTTCCCTATTTATTCAAATAAACGTTAATTTCAATTTAAAAATAATGTCAACAATGATATCTAATAACTCTTGTCATTTTCTGTTTTTTTCTTTTTTATTAAAAAAATATGGAGGAATTTCTTTCCATCATTACATAAATGTCATTAATATATATATATATATCGAAAACTAATCAAATTTTAAAATTATACGACAAATTTTGACATCCTTGTACCCATGTGGATAACTGGCGTCAATTTGATCACCTAACATTCCATATTCTAGGAGAGACAGCTGTGAAATACAAACGGACATTCACTTTTTAATATAATAGATTGATGAAGTTTTAATTTCACTATGAAATATTGTCAGGGACAAATGCTGAACTATTTATATTATTTTACGTGCAAATGGTTTATTTCGTAATGGAGCCTGCACGTAATGCAGATAGATTAAAAAACGTTATGCTTGAAAATTATTTAAAAAGCATGATAAATATATCAGTTAAAATATAGTTTTCAAGCAAATTGCATTTAGAAGTAGATTTTTTCCCCATATAACGGTGTAAAAATTAAAAATGTGTGTTGTTTAGAAGTTAAAAAAATTGCAGTAGAAAAAATTGGAAACCCGAAATTTAAATGTCAAGCTTCGCCATTCTCAAAATGACTTCAGCTTTACGCACGGACATATTTTCCTTTATAAAATGGATAGATTTTCAAACGTAAAGTACCCTTTGTGAGCTACAGCTTTGCATGTGTAAATTTATTCTTTTGGCTTTTGATTCTAATTTTAGTACCGCCGACTACAAATTCCAGAAACTGGTGTCTTTTCGATGTATTTATGGTAAAATATATAGTTTTATCTAAGAAAAGGATTGTTTTCTTTTAAATATGGCACTTACTGAAGCATTACGCCAAATGTCGCAAATTCGATATCAGCTGAAAGAAATATATTGAAATGTAACATAGCTTTATGAGAGAAAATGCATGTTTTTTAAAGCGTGACGTCATTTTCTGTTGAGATTTAAAGTTATTTTTAATTGTAATGATGAAATGGCATCAATAAGGATAAATAAACCCCAACATTTCTTTTTTTCTGCAACAGTGGAAATAATACTATTGCTACTATTTTGATGAAATTTCAAAAAACTTTTCATATTAAATTTAAAATATAAAACTGGGAATATTTAGAAAAATAGCTAGTGCGAGTTCATCTACAAATGAACTGCTTTCATTTAAAAAAGAATAATTACCAAAATTGGTTCAGTAGAAAGTACAGGGAAGATGTCTAAAAAGCTGTCATTTGTTTTTAATATATAGATTATTCTTTCCTTTTACTTTAACAGTTGCCTAGCAACTCTATTTCAAAACTTATCTATTTCATAAGAATTACATTTAAAAGCCCATATTTTTCCCAATTCGGCTCTAGAAATTTAAATTGTTCGATTACACATGTGTTAAATTCGTGCTTTTTTTATATATTATTCTTTTACTTATTGTTTGACAAAGCTTTAATTTCATTGTAGAAAATTAGCCGTAGATAAATTCTGAACTTTTTTTTATGTGTAAATTGTTTATTAATATTTCGTAATGGAGCCCGCCTGTGCGCGATCGAGATAAATTTAAAAAATCACTCTTGAAAATTATTTTATAAACCATAATAAGACAGACCATTAAGATACCGTTTTGATACAAATTGCATTTAAAAGTAGATTTTTTTCCCTATACGACAGTGTAAAAAATTATAATGGGCGATGTTCAGAAGATTAAAAAATTGCAGAAAGGAAATTTGGAAAACCGAAATTTCATCGTGAAGCGTTTCTATTTGCAAAATGACATCAGCGTTATGCACAGATTATTGTCTTTTGTAATATAAATGGAGTACTTCTATTGCCACAATTACAAAATTGGTACAGAAAACTATTAAAAAAATAATATCGCAAAAATAAATTGAGATACAGATTTCAAAGAAATTGTATATAAAAGTACATTTTTTTCCTCATGCAATGGTATAAAAACTGAAAATGTGCGATGTGTAGAAGTTTAAAAATGTTCAGTAGCGAAAATTGCAAAACGAAAATTCATTTCAAATTTGAAAGTGTTGCCATTCGCAGAATGACGTATGCGTTACGCACAGATATGTTTGTCCTTTATAATATAGATAGATAGATAAATAAATAAATATAGGGAGAGTGTGAGCTAATAGTAGGAATTGAAAAAAAAACAAAAAAAACATGACCTAACAGACTCATAGTGAACGCGATTCTCACCTGATGCTCCTAGAACAATGAAATTTGGTACACATGTTCCTTAGACAATGAAGGCACACACTAAGGAAGAATTTTCGAAATTCAGCCCTGCGACGATTAACTGAGGGAGGTATAAAGTTTGAGGTCTTTTCGAATTATCTCAGCAGCAGTTTTAGGTAAGAGCGTGAAATTATGCATATCAAATTCACTAAAAATGTAGTTAAACACGTATTTCAGGGATTTTAGAAATTCAACAACTAAGGGGTTTAATGGGGTCGGCAATTTTATGTCATTTTGCGATATCTCAGTAGCGGTTTTATGTAAGAACGCAAAATTCAGCATAAGAAATGTACTTGAAAAGTGTTTAGCAGGTTTTTCAGTGATTTTACAACTATTTTAGTGATATTGTCGTTAACAACGCCTGTGAATCAGATTATGAAAGATTAGACACATAAGGCACCTATTGCTGATTTTTGATTAGATATTTTGCGCAAGGCATTTTTCCAAGAAAAAGTATTTTTTTTTTCATATTTTATAAATTGTTTTTGTGCTTTTCATATTTCAGCGATCCAATTTCAATCTTTATACAAAACATTATACATTTTCACCTATTTGAAAAAAAATAAAATAAAGTTCAGATTTACAATTTAAATACTTATCGACATATTTTTGAGCTAGGAAATGCACAAGGCTTCATTATAATCCGTTTATAGGCGCGAATCCCACACGGATCTGTTAAAAAGATTGTCATTTTAATGATTTATGCATGCAAAATTGACAAGGTCCCGTTTTAGTGATCACTGTATGGAAAGAAGCACACAAGGCATATTTTGGCATACATAGTTTGATAATCGTAGTAACAATTTATGGGCGCAAAAAACTTCATTTAGCGCACATCATTCTCACCACATATCTTAGGTTACCTGAGTTTTGTTTATTTTTCCGGAAGCTCCCTTTTCCTTCTAGATAAGCACGTTCAGGTTCGAGAAGACCTTTTGTATTGGAGGGTGGTCTTCATGAATAAAATTTATTATTTATGTCGGGAAATTTTTATTAATGTTTTCTTTTATATTTTTATATATTATTTTTGTATAGTTTGAAATAAAGTATTTTTTTCTCTTTGCATGTAAAATACACTTTGTGGCCCTACGCAAAATTCAGGTTTTACACTTCAGAAGGCATCTTCCCATCCCCCTAAAAAACGACCGTCTAGATTTGTCGAAGGCTGGTTTGTTCTATATGTTTAATATGTTTAAATTTAGAATATTTTAACAGCATAGTTTAAGAAATATAAAAATATATTTTAAAGAAGAGAATTTTACTGTTTTTATTGTGCGTGAGTGGGGATATCTATAACGAAAGGACCCGAACTATGTGCCACCCAGGTTGATGTATATGTGTTCGAGTGGATCTTTTCTCACGCTTTGGATATTGTAATTGTGATTGATTGTGCATTTTGAAGGAAAGCTATTCTCTTAGCTGATGAAAATGGCCACCTAATTGCTCTGAGCTGATAAAGACTTATTTTAAAGATAGTTCTCACGGGTTACCAAGGAGTGACTTCATTTTTTAGTGAGCCAATGGAAAGGAACTTTGATGGTGACATCATTTGTTAGTTCTCCCATAGGTGGTGACCAAAAATCTCACGCTAATTAACATTTTTTCTCGGGGAAGAAAAATTAATGAGAATTTGGAGGCAGTCTGTGAAAAAGAGTCGAATCGAGAGTTGCTCGCACGGAAAAGGGGAAGATAATTTCTCCGTAGCGGATAGCACGAAAGGTGCTGCATTTTTGACTAACACTCCTGAGCCAGTGGCTCAGCAGTGTCAACGTCGACAAGACGAGTTTACGACTTAGCTGTCAGAATAGTGAAATACTTTTCCGTCATTATCTACCTGTTATCATCTGAGCAACAACTTATGTTTTTAGAACGGACTCTATACATATGCAGTCCGTATATGTTAACGACCCACGAATTTTATATATTATTTGTTATTTTCCATTTAACCCAGAGTTCAATAAATATTTTTTGTTTAACTGCTGAAGTAGAATAGAATGCTTTACACCCGCTACTGGTCATTTCTTTGATCGTGAAGAATTTTCTATAATATCTATAAAGTGTTACTGAATGATTTTTCGTTGTATATTTTCTTATTTATTTCGTTATACAAAAATTTACCTTTCTTTTTTGATATAGAAAAACAGGTAATATATTAAATCAAAATTCATATTGTAGCTGTCTAAGAAAGAAATTTCATCCATAGAATTCTAAATTAAATCACTGTGTGTAAACCACATGAATGTCACTGATATGCGCTTGTTAGTAATATTTTAAAAATACATTTTATTTATTTATTAATACAATATTGTTTTATAATTTTTTCCTTTTACACAGCTTTATCCGTAGCTTAGTATTTAAACTTGCTGAAAATACAAATTAAATAGGAGAAAATGACTAAAATTTCAGTATTTATTCTTTTCGTTGTATTTATTACAATATTGTAAGGGAGGGTTTGCCATAATAGAACAAATTAAGTTAATAGGCAGTCATATAAAAGTAGATCTAAATTACTACATTGTCATGGAGGAAATTGGCATTCTCTGTTAATTGCTTAACAGTCATTGCCCTTACCCTGACGCTTACAATTTTGTATGAATTTTACATGTATTTTCTGGTTTTCTTTTTTTTTTTTTCATGTAATTTTCTTTTTTATTCCAAACCAACTGGCCGTCATTACGCCAAAACCACAACATATTTCGGGAACTTTAAAAAAATACAAATTATGTTATATATAAAAAATATATATGTAGTATTGTTAAATAATATACCTATGCGCCATAATATAGCATATGTAATAATTTGTGCCTAAGTAAAATGCGCGAGCTATTCGTGACGTAAAGAACAAGAATAAATAAAGTAATGTTTCTCTGATAAAATTAAACTTCAATGCAAAAAACCTTCATTGCATAGTAACCACAAGAAAATAACCTAGATAGCGTCTCTTGCACCAGGCGTTCTCTAAATAACACTAGGTAACAACTTTCATTAGATCACTTCTTTCACCATGATCTCGATAATAGTCATATACCAGGATATTGGAATCTCACTAAGCAAATCATACATAATCTAGTGACAGTCCCTACCCGACAACCGGCATTACCCCATCTTTCCCTAAGGGGCCAAAATTCCAGATTAGAAAACTTCTACTTAAAGTTCTTCATAATCTTCATTTGTTCTACTATTTTTTTTACAGACATTAAAACACACTGAGCAAAGTGTGTTTTAATGTCTGTGAATAAACTGGTAGAACAAATAAAGATTATGATTAATATATGACATTACAAAAGAATATAAAACTAAGTAATGTAGTTTTGAGATATACCACTAGATGCAAACAATCTTGTGACTTCAAATTTCCCACGCTACTCAAGGTACAGATCCTTAGATAATTTTTTTATATCTGTCAAGAATATATTGAGTGGCTTTTGAACATGTTTTAGAACACTATACAGGCTTGTTTAATGAGAGATATGCTCAAAACGTACTGGGTAGAAAAATACAAAAAATATTTATATGGTGCTTTTAATGATAAAACACTTTCAATGAGAGAAATATCTACAATAATGTTTATCCAAGAAGGATCTGGCTTAAGAGTTTGAAGTTTTCACTTTTTTCTGTTTATGTTTACCTGGCTGCTTTTCTTTTGGTGTAGATGGAATCTTCACTATCCCTTCACTTTGCATGGAATCTTCACTTTGCATCAAAATTCTAGCCAATTTCATTAGCTGATTTATCTGCTTGTAAATCACAATCAGTCTCATCTTAAGTGTCTTAAACGTTTTTGAATAGAGGGTGTGGATCAAAAGGTAGATCGTCATCGCTGTCATTGTAAGAAATGTCACTTTCACTAAACATTACAATCCAAATTTCTTCTGTTAATATTTTATTTAGTGTCTTTGCTTTAAAGTATATGCTGAACATGATGAGGGTCTATTAGAACAAATTTTTTCATGAAAAAATAGACAAAAAGCAAGATGAAACAATCAACAAATTCACTGAACAGAATACTAAAAATGTAAATAAAAGCGAAACTCAATTCATGGTGTTGTCAAATGGCAATAAACGTATATTCGCTACAATATTTGTTGCAAAAAACCTTACTGAAAAATATTTAAAATCACTTTTAAAAGCATATTCTTTTGAAAAAGGTTTTTTTCAAATGAAATTTTTGCATTTTAAATATTTTTTATTTGTGTTAGAAATCCATCTATGACGAGGAAAATTGAAGGCTTCAAAAGTTCCTTTTAATTTGTAACTGGTAAACAACTATTATCACCTATCCCATTTTTACTGTACACTCTAAAAAAAAAAAAAATGCCAGTTTTTCGGCCGTAATCGGAAAAATAGTTGCCCTTATCGTACCGGAATAATTTCCAACCCAGCTCGGAATAAAATCCGTAAAATCGGAATAAAATTCGTAAAATACAGTTTTACTGACTATTTCCTTATTTTTATGGATTTTATCCCTAGTTGGGTCGGAAATTATTCCGGTACGATAAGGGCAACTATTTTTCCGATTCCTACCGGAAAACTGGCAGTATTTTTTTTACAGTGTACTAAACCTAAGTATAGATTCAAAATGAATACATAAAGCATAAAGGTACCAAGAGGAAACGGTAAAAAAACGATAAGGAGATAAAATTTAACTTGTTGCCAATTGGCAACAGTATGCACTAGATGGTTAATATAGTCAGCACATGTTGCAGACAATCGTTAAAAAATTGTTTGATCATCAAAAAGTAATTTTTTAAGCTACTACTTTTCATTATGACTCGTTATCAACAGTCATTTGTTTTAATTTCAGAGTTATACATAAAACAGTATTTATAGTGAGTTATGAACATGAGTTTAAAATTACGTTAAGACTAAGTAGAAAATGGTAAGACATCATTATTTTTCAAGTCATCAAACATTGTATAGTCGTGGAAAAAAAAGTAAACACCCCTTACTAACTCTGCAAAAAATTATCGTAGAAGTAAGTTACTGGTACCAAACGATTGGTAATAAAGTCTACTTTTAAATGATGTATTTAAAATTTGCTTAGGGGACCTTCTGCACATTAAAACGAACCATAACTTTGTTTTTCTCAATAGCAGTACACAATTCTGACAGCATAAATGAATTCTACAACCTTCAATTAGCCTGAAGACAAATATTTATGCAATTCGTACGATAAGTTTCCGAGAAATCAATTATTTTAAAAGGAGCGTATTTTAGGGGTGTATCCAAATTAAAGTTCGGTACTCGATTGCTGACCGAGAGAGCCATCTTCTTCATCAATGCATCTAAAGCAGTCATAAGACTGCTAAAATACAGAATAGCATAAGAAATTTCAAAATATCTAGTCACTTCTATCATAGACCGCTGCTTAAACCAAATTTTGCCTTTTTTTAAGCATAATTTGAAAACTACTTGGAAGGAAAATGTGAAATTTTGGATTTCCATAAAGCAGACCTTAATAAATCTAAATCAATCAAAAAAATCGTAGGTTGCAATTCATAATTTTTTCGAATATTAATTTCATAATTCTTAATTCATATAATAAAATTTAAAAAAAAATGAAAATTAAACGTATTTATGATTGGGTACTTTAGTATTATTGCTACACAAAAATTAGCACATTAGAAGTATAATTTCAGGATATATTAATAAAAATATAAAAATTTAATTTATAATTCAAAAACGTATCGTTCAAATGACTTGCAATTTGGTATATAGGCATAGTTTGAACCGAAGATTTGAAATATCTCGTTAAAATTGGGTATTGTTATTGAAAAAAATGGCGTTTAGGTTCGTTTTAATATGTAGATACGCCCCCCAAGCAAATTTTATATACTTTATTTAAAAGTAGACTTTGTTTCCAATCGTTCGGGACCAGCAACATTCTTCTATGATTATTTGTTGAAGAGTTAGTAGGCAGTGATTGCTTTTTTTTCTACGAAGGTACTTTGAACTTAGCAATAGTGTTGTAAATTGAACTGGTACAAAGTACAACATAATTACATATTATTCTGCTAAAAAGCTAACAAATGAAAATTTGTCAGGAAAATTGGTTTTATCATTAATGAAAGGAATTCAAAATTCATCTATATATGTACACCATATGCGTACAGAAAATTTGCATAAATGATGACAGTGTTGAAGAAGATATTATTATTATGTCCATTAAAAGTTTTAATAACACTAGAATTGAATTCATACTTGAGGAAAATAAGTTTTTTAATCAGTTACGATCAAATTGTTATCATTTTACCAAAACCTAGTCTTATTTAAAGAGACAGGAGAATTCTTTATATATTTCTTGGTAAAAATAATCTTAGATTTTTATGCAAATGTTTTTTGGTGATTTTCAATCGTGATTAAAACTAGCATGTTTACGAATATAAAAATGCAATAAAACAGTTAAAATGCAATTGATATCTATTGTAGTTGGAATATTTCACCCATCCGCCCTCTAATTTTCACAATCAGTTGTATATTATTGGGTCGTTCGGAAAGTCGTGTCCATTTGGGAAAATTAAATCCTACCGGAAAATTATGCCCGGTAATTATTAATCATTAGATATCGGGATCAATGTCTAATAATTAATGATAGAACTTTCTGGTACGAATTACATTTCCCAAACGGACACGACTTTCCGAACGACCCAATAAATTATAACAACTTCAAATAGGTAGCTATGACAAATCTGTTATTAAATATACTTTTGAAAGTTATTTCAAATACATCATAATTTTTTTTATTAATTTTACTTGTATTTTTCATAGTAGAGCTATCCATGGTCCATGATACATCATGCCTAGGGCGTGTTGTACCTTGGTTCTAAAATTACAATTTTTTCTTTTTTTTTTTTTTTTTTAAAGAAAAACTATGATAGGCCTAAAATTAGAGTTCAAGAAAATTATCATAAAAGCTTTGCTAATTATTCATCTATGATAAATAAATAATTAGCAAATAGCTTTATATTTCAAAATTTAAATCTTTTAATTAAATTAAAAATTAAAATGTCAAAATAAGATTGAGGTACAACGCCTTCATCTACTTTAAGTTGTTATTGTATTTTTTTTATCGTTTTAAATGACACTGTAAAAAAAAAAAAAAAAAAAAAAAAAAAAAAAAAAGACAATTATTTCTTAGCCTTGGAAATATAATCTAACAATAAATGCAAAATATAAATAACCTCTTTCGAGTTACCCAGGAATACGAAAAGCGTTCATTATCTTTAAAAACTCATAAACCACTATACACTACTGGCCATTAAAATTGCAACACCAGGAAGGAATGATCTGACAAACGTCAAAATTACATGAAAGGAAGAAGAGGTTAGAATATGTAAATTATTAGTATTTCAGCGCATTTAGATGACGCAGGCGGGAGAAACGACATCTGAAGCACTGCATAAAAGAAAAGTTGCGTAGTGGATTTCTCATTCGGAAAGCGCTCTGTAAGGTTGGCGTTTGCGCAGAATATCGTGTTATGCCTCAAATAATAAGAAGAAATGCTTTCCAGCAAGAGTAGGAATTCGATACAGGCAGAATCGTTGCCTATCGAGTGTGTGGATTATCGCTCCGTGATATCGACCATCGCACTGGTCGAAATCTAACCACTGTCATGCGATTAGGGAATCAATGGGTTTCTGAGAGTCATACTGAACGGCATGCAGCATCGCAACGCCTTCCCATGACTAACGACCGAGAGGACAGACATATTGCGAGGTATGCCCTGCAAAAGCGTACAACCACATCACGGACCATTAGTCAGAAAATGGGCATGTATGCTGAGCGCCCAGTATCAGCTACGACGATGCGATGACGTTTCCAACAGCATGGACTGTCAGCACGGCCACCAATACTGCGGCTTCCCTTCACATTGCAGCATAGAGGGAGACGACAACTCTGGTGCATCGAACGACAAAGCTGGATACAGAAGTGGCACAACGTCGTCTTTTCAGACGAGCCCCGGATCTGCGTGGAGTATTCTGATAGCTCGTATACGCGTCTGGAGGCTCCGAGGAAAACGCTTGTCGCCTGCTTGCATTCGATATCGGCATAGGGCCCTGCATCTGGTGTGATGATTTGGGCAGCCGTTGTATACATAACATATGCATCTCTACTTCGGATCGGGGTAATTTGAATGCAGTACATTTCTGACATCTTATATGCAGTGGATGTGCCTTGTCTTCGAGGCCTGCCAAACGCCATCTTCCAAAAAGATAACGCAAGACCACATGTCGCCTGTCATATTCCGACCTTCCTCGATACACAGGATATTCGATTGCTGCCCTGGCCGGCACGAACTCCAGATCTGTCACCCATTGAAAACTTCTGGTCATGAATTGCTGAGAGACTGACCCGCCACCCCTGTCAAGCTAATACGGTTGATGTAGTGTGGCATAGACTTGAAGCAGCATAGAGTGCACTGACCATTTCTGTCACCCAAGGCCAGTTTGACTCCATGCCTAACCGGCTAAGGGCCATGTTAGCTGCCAGGAGGAGCCGCAGTTTCTACTAATTTCGCACCTCTGTAAACCCCAAGCTGCTTACAAATTTAATCATTTCGTTTTCCTGCCATACTCTTTACGTACAATAAATATCTTTTTTATATTTTCTTTCTTTCATGGTGTTGCAATTTTAATAGCCAGCAGTGTATTTTCGAGATTGAAAAAAAAAATTATAGAAAAAAGAATCAAAGAACATTTATATAAAAAAATTCTCTTTTCCTGCCACTGATTTTTGGAAAAATTTTGAATCGCTGTTACATGCTTTAATTAATTGTCTCAACCTGGAATGTGGATTTTTTACATACTACCAACTCTCAAGTAAACATTTACATTTTCAACACACATGTTTAATAGACGAACATGATAATTTGACTACATTTACATTTAAATCAAAATCAATACTACTTAATTATTACTTAACATCTATAAGGAAAGAGATGTTTACAAACAAACACTTCCGTGAACCAATCTACGACTACATTTTTGTCGTTACGATCACTGAAGGAATCGTCTTGGCGACGTCGGCCAATCATATCATAGACCTGTTAAACACATACCAATGAAATTGCTCTAACTCATGTGTACAGTAGGAGTCATAAAGAACAGGCAGGTGTTTTGGATTATCAACAGTAATTCGACCAACAGTGACGTCAGCTGCCCTTTCCTTTTAATTTCATTTACGTAACTGAAAATGTTTATTTGAACAGCATACTAAAAATTGATATTCCGGTTTAAGAAAACGGATTAATACAGTAATAAAACTAATCGAAAAGATTTCGAAAATCTGTGGTAGTAAAAGAAATTCTATTTTGAGAAATCAAAATATTTTGATTTCTGTGATAGTTTGATTTTGTAATAGTTTGATTCAGAAATAAAAAATATTTTGGTTTCTGAGGTTTCTAATGATTATAAACTCTTTCAGGTATGATGAGTAACTCGGAAAATGTTATTCTATTTTTTCATTAGTGGTCATATTACATTTAAGTAGATATGGAAAAGTTTGTCTTTTTCACCACTTTATAACAAAGTTTTAAAGATTGTTCGAATTCGGGTTGTTTGTCTGTCTGTCCACAGTCTAACTCATGTAAATATACTCGGATTTTCATGCAATTGAAATATGCTAATGGTACATAACTTGGCATGTTTGCTATTGTTTATGAAGTTTATAACATTAATAGTTCATTTAGAGGGACGCCCAAAAGAATTCCATCATTTTATGGTATATATGAGGAAAAATCGTTTCCAGAGTATTTTAATGATATTACGCTATTTCAAATGTATTGAAACTGATATAAATCACTAAATTTGATTACAAGATCATTACAATAGAATGGGGCATTCATAGCATTTGTCGTTCATTTACAGGGACACACGGAAGAAGTCGGTTACAGTACTGACTTTGCGCAATAATTGCTGGAAGCGCGTTTTCAATTTTGATTATAGCTTTTAAATATAACTAATTTTGTACATGTTACTCGTTGTATATAAAATTTACACCTCGTATACAGGGATGCACAAAAAAATTCATGTACCATTAATCTTATTAGTGTAAATTGCTGAAGGGAATTTTCAACTGAGTTATGTATTTCCAAACTGAACAAAATTTTTGCATGCATGTATTAATAGACAAAAATCTATGTGTCATACACAGGTCATGCCAAAGAATTTCGATATTTTTCCGGTTGTAGATTGGAGTAGCTGAAATTGGGTTTTCAAATGTATTATGCGTTTCCATATGGTTGAATTAGACTTTATATGTTAACTTATTAAACGGCGCATTATTATCACATTATTATTATTATTATTATTATTATTATTGTTATAATATTCTGAATATATTGTAAAGTGTTACATAATCTCTATTTGATGCATGTTTTTTCTTTCTTGTTTATTACAATGTACAACAAGGGATATAATACTTAATCTTTTTAAATAATTATTCTTCGGTTGTTTGCTTTTTTACTGTAAAGCATAGAACAAATTTTTTTTTATAAAATAAAAAGTTAAAATTCTAGTGCTAAATTCACCTTGCTTAAATAATTAAATTCATAGAAAAAAAATACATATAATGTACCATTATTGTTTACATGTGCTTACAGATAGATATAAAATTATTAAAATACATTAAAAGTCCATTAAAACCAAACCGTTTCTATCAGAACGTACTTGGCCGTCATCAGTGGTGAAACTAAATGTTTTCACGTCTCTTTTATCCTTTGAGATCGACTGGAAGAAACCAAAGGAGTATTTGGAAGGAATTATTATTTATACAATAGATAAAAACCTGTGTTTGTTGAAATTTTACATATCTTTCCAATACACCTTATCTTCTGTTCCACCCTTAAAGTAGAATGGCCCCTCCAGGGTGATCCTCGAAGGCGAAAAGAGACATGACAACATTTAGTTTTATAACTGATGACGGCCGAGTACGTTCGGCTGAAAACGTTTTGGCCGAACACATGGACTGTTACGGCACATGAAACATGGACTGTTAATGTATTTTATTTTTATATATTTATCTATAATCAACTGTAAGCAGTAAAAGTACATTTATTTGAACTTTTTTATGAAATTAATGTATTTTATATACGATAATGCATTTTTTATGTTAATAAATTTTTTTGTATTTAAATAATTTTGAAAAAAAACTAATCATAGCGTCGTAACAAAACATTGGGCATAATGTTAATAAAAGGGATACAGTTTACAGAAATAATAATTAAATTTACATGCACGCTATTAGTAAACAAGAAAATTTCTCGTAGCAGATAAGCTTACAAAATTTCAATAGTTTATTAAGCTCTCTGAGCTTCTTTTAAAAACGTTTTTCACAGTAATTAAACTTTGTTTAGGAGAAGTGAAGTATTTTAGATTACCTTAAGTTAATCTAAGCTGTTAATTAATTGGCTGTTGATAGTTGTAAACTGACTTTCAAGAATGCGTTAATTGTTAAATAAGGCTGAGAAATGTTAATCTAAAATAAAAATAAAAACATATTTGGAAAAGCAAAATTTCACTCTGTTAAAATTTTTGTAAAAAGATGAACCAGTCTCAGGATTTGTACGGATGCCGACTGCAGATGCATCGCACTCGATGACAAATGGCACTCCTATAACGGGAGTATATAGAATAGGTGCTTCGATTAGATCTCTTTTTAACTCATTAAACGCCCGATCATGGTCTTCTGACCAACACAACTGCTCTGGACTGTTCTTTTTCGTCAGTTCAGTTAGAGGATATGCTACTTCAGAATATTTGGAGATGTAATCTCTATAATAATTAAACAGACCAAGAACACTTTTCAACTGTTTCTTCGTTTGAGGCACAGCTAGCCTTCAAATGGCCTCCACTTTTCCGGTGTCTGTCCGATGCCTACCGGACCCGATGATATGTCCTAAGTACTTGATCTGAGGTTTTGCGAATTCACATTTTTTAAGTTGATTGAAAATCTTAACTGTGATAACTTAGAAAATATCTTTTCTAGATGCACCAGATGTTCAGCAAATGTTTCAGAAAAGACGGCTATGTCGTCTATATATGCTCTGGCGAACTCCTTGTAATCGGACAGTGCTTTGTTCATTTCTCTCTGAAAAGACGCAGCTGCGTTCTTGAGCCCGAGAGCCATTACTTTAAAGCGATACTGAGCCCTATGTGTTTTGAAGCTTACGAAATTCTGACTATCTTCTTCCAGTGGTAGGGCCCAGTACCCTCTCAATTACTCTATTGTGGTTATCACATTGGCCCTGCCAATACTGAACAACAGATCGGTGGCATTTTCCATTGGGAAATCATCAGTTTTTGTAATAGCATTCAGTGCTCGAAAATCTACGCATAGGCGCAAGGCCCCATTCTTCTTCATCACGCACATCACTGGGTGTGGCGCCTCTGCCTCACTTTCTTCAATCAGACCTAGTTCCAATAGCTCCTCAATTTGTTTATCTACTTGTGGCTTCAAGGCCTCTGGGATTCGGTAAACATAGGGCTTTTTCTTTTCTGCGTCATTTATTTGTATTTTATGCTCACCTACCTTAGCTACTTGCACTTTTCTGGAAAATAACTCTTTATACTTATACAATAAATCTAAAAATTTTTTTCGTTCTCCACCTTTCCTAAATGGCTTAGATCAACTTCTTCTATGTTCAACAAGTCGCAATTATCTTTCGTACTGGGGGTGGGATTAACTTCCCTTAATTCTTCCTCATTTTCGAATATCACTCCAGCGCCTGTAACCTAGGAGTAAATTTTCTGATCTTATTTACGTGGACATTTCTAACATTGCCATTCATTAATTTCACTTTGTATGAATCAGGGTTACAGCGCGCCACTATTTCGGCTGGCCCGGTCCACTTCGCATAAAGTTTGTTCGTAGAGCTCTGTGGGCGCCCTGGCGTAGCAAATCTAGAAGCCGCCCCCAGCCTAGCATGAAACTCTTGTATTAACCCTGATACAAAATTTCTGCCCTGATCACTCGCTATTACGCGGGGTATTCCTGTTCCCATAAATATCTCTAACAATGCATCGCACGTAGCATTAGCCATAATTGTACGTAACGGAACTTCATCTGGCCATCTTGAATGTTGGTCTACCAAAGTAAGTACGTATTGATACCTACGCGCCGAAGGAGGTTAAATTTTTCCAATTATGTCAATATATACAACGTCGAACGGAAGTTCCGGTCTCTCAATTGGGACAATGGGTATCTGATCGCTGGCCCTCTCCCTGCACCGTAGTTGGCAAACCTTACACGACGCACAATATTCTTCCACATCCCGCGACATACCTGGCCAAAAAAATGAATAACGAATTCTCCCTTTTGTGTTTTTCGTGCAGAGATGATTAGCGAAAACCGATTCGTGCGCTACTTTTAAAATCCCCCCCTCCTCACCTTTGGTACCACTAATTGCATAACTTGATCCCCAGAATCTCTTTCCCTATGATAAAGCAGATTGTCTACCATAACAAACCCATTTCTCTCATTTTCCGCATCTTTGAAAGCTACCTGTAACGATTCGCAACTTTTCTGTTGCGCCCTGTAAATGCTCGCATCTGATTGATGACCCACATATAAATCTTCGCTATTATTTTTCCTTTCAATACAACTAATCATTAACTCTCTTTCTGCAGTTTCAATTTGACTTAATAAACATAAATTCTCATCATTCATACATCGTTGTTCCATTTCACTACCCCCTACTTTTTTATATTTAATTTCTTCCCCCTTTCCAAGTGCATCTCCTCCGTAGGCACCGACACATCACATAATCTATTTTCTTCCCTCCACTCTGAGCTGATCGTAATAACTCATAAATCGTCGGCGTGATAATACATGACCATTTAATTTATATGTTGCTGCGAACAAAACATCTACGCTGTTAACTACACTATTTGAATCTCCGGAATCTAAAGCTATGGGTAAAATTATAAGGTCAGCGGTTATTTTTTCTCCAAAAGCAGATATCAACTGAATTTTTGAATTTTCATTATTTGTAAATGAATTCGGTATTTGATTTGAATTAATTACTGGAATTTCGACCGCATTAGCAATCAGTGTATTCACTTTCCGCCCCTCTAAACAGACATCCTGGTATTGCAAAGTTTGCGTATTTATTGCGTCATTCTCAGAACATAAAGCCGTCACTTTAGCAACTAACTTTTCATCATGTTTATTTTTCTCAATACCCGATTCCTTTTTCGTTTGATTGCAGAAATTCCCCATTTTATTTTTTTCTTTATTATTTGGACAGAAACGCAAATGAATTGTTTGTTTACACAGCCTACAAATGTGATTAGTTTTGCTATCGCGAGAAAGAACATTATTTCTGAGGTGAGGTGGGACATATTTCCCATGATTCATACTTCCGAGGTCATCATAGTTGCGAAAGGATTTTATAGGTCTATCATATAATTCCGAAAATGTTCTACCCTTTGAAGTAAGCCAATTATCGCATAATTCCGCGATTTCGCGTGGGTTTAGCCAGTCATCCATTTGCTTTAATTTAACATAACTCCGCGTTTCTGAATCTAATGAACTTAATAATCCATCGGTAACAATTAATTCATTAAGCGTATCAAAATCATTTACTTTCCTAAGCTGCCAATAAAATTCCCAATTAGCTCGAATTCTGCTTGCAAATTGTAAATGGTTTTCATTTTTCATTCTTTTTGCCGTAAGGAAATTTTCTAGACCAGCTTCTGGGATAGGTTCAAATTCTTTTAAAATGAAAACCTTAACCTTCGGATAACTTTTCATTTCATTCGTATTTACATAAGGTAATAAATGTGCTGCGCGTTCACCTACTAAATTTAGTAAAATTTCAACTTTTATCTCCTGCGCAACATTTTTCATTTCGAATGCCTTTTTGAGCGAACTAAAAAATAAATTTCACGCTTCCGGTTTAGTCGGGACTGGCATGCTCAGAGTTCTAACACTTTTAATTAGTGATTCGAAAGAATTAGTATGGGATTTTTGTCCCCCCCCCCCCCGAATTCGAATTGTTATCCTCAGATTGCATCTTCGCCATTTATAATGCTGCTTTTATGACTTCTAATTTTGTGCGTTCTAACTCTAGTGCAGCGTTCTGTTCTGTTTTGACATATTCTTTTTCAATTTTGAGTAACTCGGCTTCGCGTTTTTTAGCTTTCTATTCTATCTGATACCGTAGTAATTAAAAATTCTTTTATAAATTCAGTATCCTTAGCGTATTGGTCGCTTCCCTTAATGAGTATTTTCAAATCTATAATTCTGTGCTCAGCCTCCACTTTTAAGCCTAATTCAGTTGCGACTACATCTAAATCTTCTTTCCTCAGCTCTTTAATGCTAAACATTTTTCTTTTTCTATTTCAAACACTTTTATAATAAATTCTACATATAAGAGATACTATCATCTTAAATAAATAAATCAAGCAATAAATGTCATACTATAAATAGCGTCTTTCCTCTGACATGCTTAAATCAATCATAAAAATAAATTATATACTTTTCTTTCGTCTCCTTAAATCATCTATATAAATATGCAAATTCATAATAATAACTCACATTCTATTTCTTTATCTACTTAAAATATCTTCAAACATTTCTTTTTAGGATTATCTTTAATTAAAAATAAATAAACATGCTCCTTACTTCTTATAACAGCTGTCGTTCTCGAAAAAGAGAGCGTGTGATATACGCTCGCATTTCCACTAATCATCAAAGTGTGTATTCCTTTGTAATACATCACTAGCTTTTTCACAACACTAAGTTTATTTACCTAGTGCATAAATATGTTACAAATGACAATACGTTTGACGTCACACTATATACAAATAATTATATTTTTCACATAGCTGCACAACCACTTCACATTTCACTCCAAAAGCTGCACTTCACTATATTATTAAATTACTATATCCCGGTGCTCATAGCACCTGATACACTTCCGTTTTATACATCAAAATTTCGCCGGTCAAACATGCTCGGCTACGTCTACACTTCTCAAAAACCACTTCCACTCTGAAAAACAGTGTCCCCTCTACCTCTCCGCGCACCCATGTATCGCGTATCAATGGCCCAGAGAAATCAAAGGAAAGTTATCCAGACGCCTCCAGAGATCACAGTACCCAAAAGTAAGCATCTATATTCCAGTATAAAACAGTGGTCTTATATGTTATCGATGTTTTATGCGCATACATACTTTCTATAATTTCTTATCCCATAATTGTAAGTTTTCTTATGCTCGAAGAAACTAGGACGATAACTATACAACTTGTAGAAAACTTTTTTCCCTTTTAAGAATGTAATTATACTTTTGAGGCAAATACACATATTTCTTTTATTTATCACTTCTCCCTCCCCTTCCCTGTAAAATTAAACTATTTATATGATAAAAATTTAATTTCTTTCGTCAACTAAAGTTCGTGAAGTTAATGTTTCTGATGAATTTTATTCGTATTGCAAATTAAAAAATTTTTAGGCTGTTTCAAAAAAAGAGAATTTCTTGAAAATTTCTAGAGAAAAAATAATGCTTCTCCAAAGTATCATTTTAGGTAACTAATATATATTTCAACAGGAATTTTTCATATTTTTCCTTTAAAATATAAATGAAAGTATTTGCTGTGTGAAAGTTTCACTCACATCCATTTCGAAATTAAATTAATACTTCTATTGATATCTGTAACAGAAAACTTTTCTTTTATATTGATCCCATAAATGATTTTTGTCATTGATTCGTTATAATAAAATAAATAAAACGGTGAAAAGATAAATTTACAAGATTCTTTTGAAAAATAGATCTTTTATCTCCAATATGAAAAACATGGCAGACATTTTTGAACGTATTTAATTTTTTTTTAATATTTTATAATGTATTCTTAAATTCTTCATTTACAGTCTCCCCCATGTTTACAACATTAACCTTTTGCACTAGAGAGGTGTTTCTCACTGACCACTAGTGTCCCGCGTGCATGGGTGCTCCGAATGCTCTGGACACCAGTATTTTAAACTAATTTTTTCGCCTTATCTAATGGCCGACAGTGGCTTAACAGTGTTGTCATTTTTACGGGCTTCCGAGTTGTCTTCAACTTTAAGCCTAATCTATTGATAAATGTCTAAAACGAATGAGCCATTGGGATAGAATATCTAACTGTAGTATAAATACTACGTAATAACACTAGATTAATTTTCACTGGTCCGGACATTTTTCGCCCAGTTGGAAATTTACATCTAATACTACGTAATAATTTTATTAAAAATAAAAATATAAAAAATGAAAAATTACTTTTAAAGAAAAGTGGTATTATAAATATAAAATAATAAGAAACCTTACTTGGTTTAGAATTAAGAGAGATATAATTAGAGAAATAAAAGCAAATAAGTTAAGTTTAAGAATATATAAGCACAGTCAAGAAAGTTAAGAGAACAAGCTGTCGGACAAAGCTGGAAATGGTAGGTCGGCAAAGAGTGTGACAGATGTTATGTCACAGTAAAACAAAACAAAAAAGCTTTTCAGGGTCCGTGCATTTTTTTGTTCTTTTGTTACAAAGTAACGGTGTAATGATCATAAGATAGTAATTGTTATAATAGCAGTAATTTTTTTTTAATACAACCTGTGATAAAATATGGCGAATTAACCTGTAAGATATTAGTGGTGACCAAAGCATTTCCCGTCCCGAATTACGACGGACACCTGACAACACTAGTGGTGAGTGAGATTCACCTCTCGAGTGCAAAGGGTTAACAGGCGAAAAAGTTAAACAAAAACAGGTATGATAAATAAAGCACATAATAATGTATTATAATGCACAGAAAAATAAAGAAAGGTAAATAATCGAAAAAAAAATGTAGCATTTAATCATAGAAGTAGGCCATGTTATTTTAAAATTAGTCTAGTAGTAATATTATTTTTTAAACACTTGTTAATAAATGCTTTCTTTAATGTACTGATATTTTACTGTTATTTGAATGAGGAATATTTTTAAATAGATTTTGAAACTTATTTAGTTATATTTTAATGATACGAATACGAAACTAGATATCTGAATTTTTCCGCACTTAAAAATTACATATATATATACATTTTTAATTTCTGTATTTTGAAATGAAGGTAAATAAAGTATTTTTGAGTAAAAACAACTTTAATTTTTGCTCAGAACTTGTATTAATTCTTCAAATAAAAGCTGGAAGAAAATATGTTTATTTTCATCGATAACTTTTTATTTTGACATATCCAGAGATATAACCAAGTTTGACATATACAAAGACGTATCCAAGTTTGATATACCCAGAGGGCAGAGTCTGGTGGCGGAAAAAGGAGCATTTTGTTGCTGAAGAGCACATATTCGATTCTGAATAATATAATTTAGATTTTTTAAATTATTATTATTTTTTTTTTCTTTTTCTTTTTTCTTACTTTATTTGGTATATAGAATTAAAGTTATTCGTTTTCGGTAAAAACAAGAAGCAAGTTTTTAGTATGCAAGCATTTGTTTTGAACTAAAGGCAGAAAGAATACATTTTCTTTTCGACTAAGGAACAAGAAGAGTGACGTTCTTTTAACCAACTGACAGGCAATCTGTAAGGGGAAGTTTGTCCAAAATGGGGACGCTAACGTATTTTGGTCTACGGAAAAAATATAACTGAAAAAAGTCTGGCAAGGTTTTTTAATTTCAGAGTATGTCCTAATCTATTAGAATTCAATGCTGCTTGTTAGAAAAATCATTAGGGTAGAGACGAAAACATTTTGGGACCGGTTGTGTAAAATTTGGTACTCATATGAAATGCCATAAATTAAAAACCTAATGCGAAATTTTTATGATCAAGTTTATTTGGATGACAAAAAAAAGAAGTTATAAAAACAGAAAAAGAATACAAACCAAATCATACTTGTTATTATTGTTTTCAACAGAAACTAACTTGCTACACCAGAAAAAATCAATTAGATACATACGAGTTTATCATTTATTTCTTCAGCACTTGAAAAGTCTTCATGTTTTCAACCTCTATGGCTGCAACACGGAATACACCCTTCTTTGTCCCTTTTTACGTAAGGTTCAAGATGCAAGCCTCAATATTATCATTTATCTTCCTCATCGGGTGGTAGCACTGGTTCGTCAAATGTCCCCATTTTAACACGCAATGATGCATGTTAAAAAACATGCCATCAACATGTATAGATTTAAGATACTTTTCGAAGTAATATGTAAAAATGTAACAAAGGTTGAAGAATCATTGCTTTAGTTATGAGAATCGAATGTTGAAAGAAGACTTGATAAGTTCCCATCCAGAGTTGGACTCTGGACCACGATCCGCTGACCGCTAAGATACGAAGATTCAAATTTATTAAAAAGTTTATAATTTTTGCTGTTTTCTTGTCAGATATAGCAAAAGTAAAGAAAAAATATTCAGAATTCCTAATATGTTTTCACAACTTGTAGTATTTTAATTTAATAGTAAACTATTAATTGATAAAAGCGTATTTAAAAATATATATATACATATTATGCTTTTTATTTTTAATTACTTGTTATGTTCAATTCTTTAGTTTTTAAAATATTTTATTGCTGCAGATTCACGGCAATTTTGCATATTCTGGTGAACGTGGTTTGGCGTGTAATTAACTCCACTGTTATGTAACAACCGGGTGTCCCAAAAATGACTGATGAATTTAAAAATTCAATAACTTGCAAACGGTGTCAGATATTAAAATAATTTTTTCAGGAGAGTTATGTAAGATGTCAGGAGTTTTTATGCTGCGATTTCCAGTTTTAATTAAAAATATCAGCAATAGATGGCGCTGTAATCATTAGGTGCTAAATCCAGGCTCAATTTTTAAACCTCTCTTTTCTTCCATGCGAAAAAAGGAGATTAAACTGTTTTGTAGGGATCCCAAAGTACCAAAAATGGAGTCTGGAATTAGAACCTATTTCTCGCAGCGCCATCTTTTGTTTGAAATTCGAACTAAAATAAGGAATCACAGTAAAAAAACTCCTGACATCATACATAACCCTCCTGAAAAAAAAAGAACTTTTACCGTTTGCAAATTGTTGAATTTTAAAATCCATCAGTTATTTTTGGGACTTCCGGTATATGCTGTTATAAACATATAAAAATATTATGTATTATCTGGAACCAGATAAGTGAAAAATGCCTTTAAATTAATTCATTATTTTATAATAAAGTTATAAAAATAATAAAATATTACACTGTCATTTGAAACACGCCTGTGTAAATATTACACTGATGTCCACAATTAAGGACCAGTCACAAAATGCTAATTTTTAAGTAAGCAAATACTCAAAAAGAAATAATATAATTCAAATAATTACTATCCCTACAGCACAGCTAGTCCATATAGAATCTCATTTATGTCACACATAGTGACAAAGTTACAAGTGTCACAGTCACTACGGTGAAGCAAAACAATTATGTCTCATTATGACTCTCAAATAATGACTACATGTGACTCCAACGTGACTGCTGCTTTGTCACGAGTCACCAGGTGACTTTACAATGTAGTTACATTGTGACTCTCATGTGACTGTAATTTTTGGACACAATTTCAAAGTCATCAAGAACGTTGCATTAGGATAAGTCACCAAATAATATCACATTATAGTCACATGGTGACTTTTCACAAAAGGGCACAATGATGACTTCACAGTAGTCTCTTTGTTACCTGACAGTCATATGTGACTTTAATGTGACATTATTTGATAACTTATCACAATGAAGCGTTCACGATGACTTTGAAATTGAGTCTACAGATGACAGTCACATGAGAGTCACAATGTAACTACATTGTAAAGTCACATGGTTACTCCTCACAAAGCAGCAGTCACAGTGACGACTCAGTGGAGTCACATATAGTGATCATTTGAGAGTCATAATGAGATGTATGGAATTTCCTATTGTTTTGCTTCAACGTAGTGACTGTGACACTTGTAACTTTGTCACTATGTGTGACATGAATGAGATGTTATACGGACTAGCTGTGCTGTAGAGATAGTAGTTATTCGAATTATATTATTTCCTTTTGAGTATTCGCGTACTTGAAAATTAGCATGTTGTGATTGGTCTTTAATTTTGGACACCTGTGTAGTTAAAATTTTATTTTTCAGAAACTGGATGAAAAATAATTTTACAAAATTCTTTTTTAAATAATCCAAATTAAGTTGATTTAAATAAAGCAAAAAATCATGCTTGAAAATGAACATACAATCAAACAACTTTTTATTCAAATTCAAGTTATCTTCGAACAATGTTTTGCTGGAAATTAAATACTTATGTAAAAAAAAAAAAAAAAAAAAAAAAAAAAAATCTACTAGATGTCTTTTTTCAATAACAAATATTTAACGTAACTTTTTTTTTCATTTTCTTTATAAATAAAGTTAAATAAAAGCACATGTTGTGTAATAGTTTCAATAGAGTTAATTCGGGAGGGGATTCAATGCTTCAATTGATAGAGTCAAAAAAAATATTTTTCTTTTCTTTGATAACATATAAAGGATTTTTGTCAACATATGGAGACGGTTAAAAGTAAACACTCGGCTATATTATTTAATACAAAATTGCTATAAAGATAGATAAAAAGAGTTTTTAGGAAAATAATTCTTTGAACTGCGGTATGAGAAACATCTTTATAAACATAATATTACATAATGCCTATTTCTATAGGTCGTTTATCCTTATTTTTCACTTTTACATTAAAAACAATAAAGAAAATTCATGCGTCATTCATAGATTAACAAACACTTTCTATCATATTAAGAATTCAGTAAGAAAAATTTACCATTTAACAATGTGATGGATGATTTTTTAGTAAACAGTTTAAAAAAGGTATGACCCAATTTCAGCATTTATCATCTATAGTTAGAAAAATAACAAAATTATATTTTGGAGTCCTGTATATGATCTATATACGAATGTAGTATAAAACCTAGCATGAAACTAGTATGTTGTGGCCATCACAAAACTTTCTTCTATCTCATACTTGTCAATACTTCAAAATTCATTATCACAGTGCATCTATGCTCATCATGAGGATTCTAAAAAGATGAAATTCCGTGAATTAGTTCTTGAGATATTACTGTCCATGAAATCGTGTAAATCCATCAAAATGCAGCATAGTAGCGCCACCTATTGGGTGATTTACACCAGACCCTAATTATCATCCACATGTGTCAATGTCTAACTGAATATGAAGTTCGGGGAAAATCCGTGCATTAGTTCCTAAGATAGAGCTATTGCGCAAATCATGACAAATGCAGCATAACAGCGCCACCTGTTGAGCGATTTACACAACCACATAATCAGTATCAACATTTATCAAGGTGTACTCGAATCTGAAGTTTGATGAAAATTCGTGCATTAGTTCTTGAGATAGAGCTATTGAGGAAATAGTGCAAAATGCAGCATAGCAGCGCCACCTATTGGGCGATATTCACCAACACGTAGTCAGCATCATTTCATATCAAAGAGTAACTGAATCTGAAGTTTGATGAAATATGTCCATTAGTTCTTGAGATACAGCAATTGAAGAAATCGTGAAAAATGCTGTATAGCAGCGCCACCTGTAGAGCGATTTACACCAAAATGTACAAAATGTCAATTCATATCAAGGATTAACTGATTCTGAAGTTTAGTGAAAATTGTTGCATTAGTTCTTCAGATACCGCTATAATGGAAATTCTGAAAAGTGCAGCATAGCAGCGCCACCTGTTGAGCGATTTGCACCAAAACACAAACAGCACTAATTCATATCAAAGTATACATGAATCTGAAGTTTGTTGAAAATCCAAGAATTAGTTGTTGAGATAGAGCTATTGCGGAAATTGTAAAAAATACAGTATAGCAGCGCCACCTGTTGAGCGATTTACACCAAACTGTACAAAACTTCAATTCATGTCAAGGATTAACTGAATCTGAAGTTTGGGGAAAATCCGTGCATTAATTCTTGAGATAGAGCCACTGCGGGAATTGTAAAAAATGCAGCATAGCAGCGCCACCTGTTGAGCGATTTGCACCAACATGTAATCAGCATCAAGTCTTATCAAGGACTAAGTGAATCTGAAGTTTCATGAAAATCCGTGCTTTAGTTCTTGAGATAGAGCCATTGCGGAAATAAAGAAAATGCAGCATAGCAGCGCCACCTGTTGAGCGATTTGCACCAACACGTAATCAGCATCAAGTCATATCAATGACTAACAGAACCTGAAGTTTTATGAAAATCCGTGCATTAGTTCTTGAGATAGAGCCATTTCAGAAATCATACAAAATGCAGCATAGCAGCGCCATCAGTTGAGCGATTTGCACCAAAAACTAATCAGCATCAATTTGTATTAGGGACTAACTGAATATCAATTTTTATTAATTTCCGTGCATTAGTTCTTGAGATAGAGCGCCCACAAAATTTGTGTCACATACACACACACAGACAGACAGACAGACTCACAGAGTCACAGACAGACATTTTGTAAAAACATGTTTTTCGGATTCTCTGACCTCTAAAACGTGTAAATCCGTCGAAAACCGGAATTCGAAAATTTTCATGATTCCAATACTTTCTTCTTGTAAAGATAGAAGAAAGTAAAAATTTAATCCAGTTAGTAAAAGCATTTTGCAGTTGAAAATTCAATTTAAGAATTTCAATAAATAAGCAGAAGTACACTGAATTTTTTTTGTGCAGCTCTGTATATGATCTATAAAAATTTTATACAATAAGTAATGTGCAAAACATTAGCTAAATTTGAAAACGCTTACAACAAATCAAAATTCCTTTCTAGCAATAATTGCTCATAGATAGTACAGTAAATGAATTATTTTGTGTGTCCCTGTAAACGAACAATCGATGCTATGCACATTCTATTCTATAGTAAGCGTTTTTTAGAGCACCTGAGTGACGTACATCAATTTCAATATATTTCAAATGATGTATCATAAGTAAAATATTCTGAAATTTTTTTCCCCACAGATCATAATGTAAAAAAAATATATTGAATGCCCTTGGAAACGTACTATAAATGCCACAAACTTAATTTTCAATGCCGAACATTTCATGATAAATCCTAATAAGCCAAGACAATTGCATGACAGTATGTGTACAGTTACGCGAGTTAGAACATCGCGCAATCGGCCAGATACTTTATTAACCCTCCATTACTCGCGTGGGGTGTTCTGATCACCCCACGAGTAAAAACATGCGCACAAGTACAGAGTTTTTCAAGCTCAAGGTCAAATATTTTCAGTAGCTGCACATTCCTAGAGGCCACGCCTACTGACGACAGATGTTCATTCTACCATTTTTTCCGAAGCAGTGAGGACGTGAAAATTTTCCAACGGGGTGCTGAGAACACCCCGCGAGTAATCAAGGAATATTTTTTGACTGAAAACACAATTAAGGTAAGCTATATTGCAGATTTATTTTATTTTTATCATAATAATAATTAAATTTATGAATAATTTTTGTTTTATTTTAATTTATTTTGAGTCTTTTACATCGATATTTTGCCATTTTTTCTAGAAAATGTCGAACTCTCCGTGGGAAATGGAGCAACAGCGTTTGCGGCATCTTTTGGCTTCTGTTTCATCAGATTCTGAAGATGATGAGGTAGCAGGTACAGACAGGCTCGGACTGTCCCGAGGGCCGGTGCGCCCTCGTCCAGAAAAACTTCGCGCCCCCATAAGCCATAAGTGCCTAAGCCGCACCAATATTTTTACCCTCGTTGTACATACTATACTTTCTGACTAGTGTACTAAATTTCGAGAATTCGTTTAGAGAATAATCGTCAATTAATAGACAGACAGCACTAGAGAGGTATTTTTCATTGTCACAAAGTAATTAAAGATACATCGAAACAATTTTAGGATCGAAAATTAAAGCGGGAATGAGATTGAGAGAGAAAACATGCATCCAGGGAAAGCTTTAGTAGCAATTGCGCCCTGGGCTAGTTTATTTCCATCACTTCTTTAAATGATGTATAATAGATTTTAATTTTAACCAAATATTTTGCATATCGTCATTCCTAGAGCTTTTAGTACCTTACCTTTCCCTCCCCTTTAAAGCCGGTCCTGAATGCACCTATAATTGAAATCGTGCATTTTGATAACAAATTTAGAAAAGAAAGAAAGTTATATGAGAAGGCAAAAACCTGCAGTAAAAATTTTATTGCAGATTGGAAAACATGATCTTTCTTTTTGAAGAATGCAAGCTTGATGACACTTCTGAATTGCAATCCTTCAAGTTGAGAAATCCTGCAGCCAGCGCTGTTTCATTCACGAAATTTACACCACAACTTTCGGTTAATGCTAATCTTCTCTTTATTTAATTACAGACTTTACATGGTTAAATAACTATTAAAAAAACTTTTATCTATTTTAAATAAAAAATTGGTTAATCTAATCGCGAAAAATCTATTATCAAATAAAGAAAATATTTAAAAAATATGACAAGTTTTTTTAATAAAAAACTCTGGCTCCGGAATCCTGTAACTCGCATTAAATATTTCCCTTGATCTCTAATTGTGATAAGAATTTTGCGAATCACGGGATGACTGTGCTGAGAAGAGTAAATTTACTCAATTATAGTGATTTTAGTCTAACAAAGAGACTTTTTTTGGTGTACTTTAGAAATTTTTAATAGTGCAATATGAATTCAGCATTTTATGTATGCATAAAATCGTTTTTTAAGGATACCAAATGCCTCTTTCTACAAAATACCTGTAAAAAGTAATTGCTTAAAATATAGGTTTTTGAAAAAGAAAAAAAAATCGCCGGCCCAGGATCCTGTACCATGCATATGGAAACTTAAATATTTCCCTTGATCTCTAATTGTGATAAGAATTTTGTAAATCATGGGAAGAGTGTGCTGAGAAGAGTAAATTTACTCAACTGTTTTGGGGATTTTATACTAACAAAACGATTTTGTGTGTGTGTGTGTGTGTGTACTTTTTCTGTAGAACCCCTATAATAGTGCAATATAAATTCAGCATTTTATGGATGCATAAAGTCATTTTTTAAGAATACAAAATACCTCTATCTACAAAATGCCTGTAAAAAGTAATTGCTGCCAGATTGTAACAGAAATTGAATTTATCAAATTTTTAACTGGCTTATAACTAATTCATATAATATTAAAGAAATATACCGGGTGTCCTAAAAAGGACTGAGTGATTTTAAAATTCAATAACTTGCAAACGGTCACAGATATTTAAAAAATTCTTGCAGGAGGGTTATGCATGAGGTCAAAAGTTTTTTTACAGTGATTTTCGATTTTAGTTCGAATTACAAACAATAGATGACGCTGTAAGCAATAGGCGCTAAAAACAGGCTCGATTTTTTGGTCGATCTCTTCTTCCATGCGGAAAAAGGATATGGAAATTAATAAAGTGGGTCCGGAAGGACCAAAAATCGAGCCTGAATTTATCGTCTGTTGATCGCAGCGCCATCTATTGTTTTTAATTCGAACTAAAATCGAAAATAACTGTAAAAAAACTTTTGACCTCATGCATAACCCTCCTGCAAGAATTTTTTAAATATCTGTCACCGTTTGCAAGTTATTGAATTTTAAAATCAGTCAGTCCTTTTTAGGACACCCGGTATTTTAAGAAAAGGATGAACCCTTCAGCAGCACTGCAGCAATTCTATTTAGCGTCTGGTGCAAAAAACCATGTTAGTCTATCTACCTATTGTCTCTGCAACAGTGATGATAAGAGAAATGAAAGTGGTAACCCATTACTAATTCTGCTAAAAATAATCAAACAAAATATATAGGGACCAATCGACTAGTAATAATGTCTACTACTTATTGATATGTATAAATTATGTTTTCAAAGTGGTCCACTTATTAAAAATTGTACCAACTTTGAATTTTCAAACAATAACACTCATTTTTGATATCTTATTAAAGTTTCTTAGATCGGGACAGCCCGGAAAAAGACATTGGTTATTTACATAATCTTAAACCTCGACAGAGTTTGAAGAGTTTAAATTTGAGGATGCTAAAGGAAACCGATTTGAGAAAAATTAATTTATATCTTCATAAAAGTCATCTGATTGATTTTTTTATCAATTTGTTTAAGAGATACACTGAATAGAATCAAACATACTACAGACCTTTTTCGCGACTTAAAAACATTTTTAATGATGAAAAGTATTAATAAATCCATGTTAAAAAATTATGAATTATGGCCTGTATTAATTTTTGCATACAACAAACCACAATCATTAAAAACATCAATGTGTAATTTTACAGCTCATTTGAATAATTAGTTTTCGACATAAAGAGAAATTTTGCCTTCCCATAATTTAAGAGGACCGTCTTCTTCTATCAAAAGAGCCACAGAAAAATTTCGTAGATAAGTACCAGAAACACTTTATAGGATTTGTAAAGTAACTTTATGATAAATTTGAAATACCTGTGTAATTTTACTGGTGACTAATTGAATGTTTTCGGTATTTTTTATTATAAAATCATTTTATTTTTCGAAATTTATGGATAAACAGTAGCACTCTTTGTATTAAGATTTAACAAAAACATATAAACTGTACCTCTTTACCGGCTGCAAAAGAATTGAAATAGAATGTCAAACGTGAATGTTACCATTTAAAAAATCAACGTTTGTGCATTTTTTGATATGTAGACATCACCCCAAAGCAAAATTTATTAATAGCATTCAATAGTAGATATTATTCCCAATCAATTGGTACATATGACTTTTTATACCAGGGTTCGTACGGATCAGAGAATTTTTCCAGGAAAACTACCAGTATTTTTTATAGAAAAAAAGTCTAGGTTAAATGCACGAAATTTCGCCTTCTTTTAAGCAGAGATTTTCTACAAGAAAATACTGGAGCCGAAAAATTTTTTGGTTTGCAAAATTCCAGGAGGCGTACGAACCCTGTTATACGGTCATTTGCAGAATTGGTAGGGTACTTTTTATTCCATGACTCTTATAAACTAACTATTGACAAAAGAATAATATATGATATCAGTTATCTAATACAAGATAATATGTGTTCAACTTGCTGGAACTTTTAGATATCACATTATTCGTTTTAGAAATTTACGTAGCATTGTGGTAGATTTAATGGAACTTTAAACATGAACGGAGAATACAGCTAAATCTTCTGTCTAGACTCAGAGATTATAATATCAAGCCATTTTCATACTTAGTACTGTGCGAATGTATTAAACCTTGTTAAGCTAGATGCAACACAAACAAGTAAAATTAACATGATTTTGTTAAAATTTTAGCGCCCTCTGAAAATCCAAGGTCTGCGCCCTTTTCCCTGGCCCAGTCCGACCCTGGGTACAGATAATACTTTTTCGGATGATGATGAATACTTTGAGGAATGTTCTGATCACAACTCGGAATCAGAACAAGAACCTGATGAAATATCGGAACACGATTCAGATATCGAACTACAGTCTGACTCTCCGTATTACTTAGGAAAGGATAAAATCACGAAATGGTACAAGAAAAAAGGTAAAACTTCTATACGTACGCGTTCTTCGAACATAGTTATTCACTTGCCGGGTGCTAAAGGCGCTGCTAAGTCTTGTAAAACACCTATTGAATTTTTCAAACTGCTTATATCAGATGATATAATCGAAGCTGTGGTTAAGCACACAAATGTGTATATAAATAACATACAATCAAATTTTCCAGAGAAAGAGACTGCAAAGTGACAAATGAAACCGAAATAAATGCTTTCATTGGCTTATTAGTTCTTGCTGGATTATGTAAATCTAGTCACAGGAAATTTATGGAATATTTCCCGTCTTGGTATTAATATATTTCACAAAACAATGACTTATAATCGTTTCTCATTTCTATTACGTTGTATTCGTTTTGATCACGGTAAGTAGAACACTCGGTAGGGTCCACGCGCAGGTTTCGTTTCTCCCTCTGACGTCACTGGCACCCAAGTCCAGCCTTGGGTAACGCAATTTTCGCATTGTATAAAGCTTTCCGTTTCATAAAAAGATATTCAACATTTGTTTATTATCCAGTGTATGATATTACTGAGGTGCGTGACACTTGGAACATCTACTAATTAAACATTTTTCAAATTCAAAGTTTATATACGTACATGCCTTTATTTTTTAGAGTTCTCTAAAGCCTAAATCTTCTGTTTTCATTTGGTTATTTGGAAGTATTAACTTTCGCCGCAATTATCATTATTTTATTTAAACACATATGTAAAAAAAGCAGTTTTCTTACCTGCTCTGTTGTATTTCAATATTTTAGACACCGTCTTTTCATAACATTTTTGCAATTTCGCTTTAATCCAAAATACTTTGAGAAAACTCGGAAAATGTTTGCTTCAATTCATAAAACTTTGGAAAAAATGCACTTATAATTATGTTGTATATTTTCAAATATATATATTATACACTCATAAAGTTATATGCTATTAAAATTTATAATTTTATACCTTTTTTAAATCCCTATTTAATGTTCTAAAAACATAAAACGGATCTAATAATGTTTTTAAAAGTTACGAGTATAACTCTGAAAAACTCTATAGTACTATGTACTTTAAAACGCAGGCATTGAAAAATATTAATAGTATTTTCAGGGCAACTTTAGATAAATGTAAGAAAAGCTTTTTTTGAATTGATACTTGGGATTTTTTCGAATTTATAAATATTTAAAAAAAAAAAAAATGTGTAATAACAAAACGAGTAAACAAAGTAAACAAAAAACTTCTTAAATAGCCGTATTAGCTTAAATAACGTTTTATAGATAATTAAAAAAAGAAACTCTTTAAATTTTTTGTATACACTAATACAGAAATTTAAATTATAAAATTATTGAAAATATCAGAAGAACAGGCTTTCTAGATAGTCTTCTAGAGAACATATTGTTATGTCCACTCTTGCGCAATTTCTGAAAGAACAACTTTTTTTTTTTTTTTAAATCAACAATTTACTTTATCTACAAATGATTAGAAAATAAGTTAAAATCGGTATCAAAATATTAATAAATATAGGTCCGTACAACTTTTAACTTTAGGAACAGAATAATCATCGCACACAAGATTCTGCGACTAACTAACACGATGCCAAGTCTAAGTTATAATCTAGGTATTGGGCTTCCGGTTCAGTAAATATCAAACTGTCTAACTCTCAAAGCCAAACAAAAACTAGGTTGTATAACATTCAAAATTTGAAAAAAAAAAAAAAAAAAAAAAAAATAGGTGTCATATTGCGATATTACGGTTAAAAATTTTTAAACAATCAAATATTTTTTTATGATTAATATATCTATATACTTCCTTAAAATTTTAGTACGCACTAAAGTATTATCAGGAAAAATTTAAATTACAAATTGTGAGTGGAATATTATTTTATATGGATTATCTCAATACCTTAAATTAAATAAAAATTATGGAATATATTTTCAAATAAAAATTGAGTTTTTATTCTATTGCTATACCAACATATTTTTTTCTCACAATATGCATTTTTGAAAATTTTAGATCCATGCCTGTTTATTAATCTGATATAAGTTTTTGATTTAAGGTCCCATATTGCTTACAAACCCTTACATTTCATCGAAAAAAAAAAAAAAAACTACAGTGTTTATTTTATTTTTCTTTAGTTTTGAGTACATTTAACTATATGAGTACTCAAAACTAAAGCTAATTTCTATAAATTTCAGGAATTGTATCACAGCGATTTCACTAGGCGAAGAATATTTAAATTCACCTCTTACATACACCTCTTCTGAATATGCAACTTTATTTTTAAAATAGAATTTTGAGAAAACTGGAATTTATATTGTTTCATAATTTCTTTACAACGAGAATTTTCTGATTTTTTACGTACTACATCGCACAATCCCCCCCCCCCCCCTAACCAGCTGATATACATATATATTTTATTTAATTTAGTTTAATTTTCTTATTTAATTTCATCTAATATCTGAATGATTTATCAGCGATATATCAGTGACTGTATTGTTCTTATTAAGAGAGAAGAAATAAATCAGGATTGGATTTATCTTGCTGATCACATTCATTTTTATTTAAGAAAAAGTTTATTTCCTTTCATGTATCTCGACAACTCATTCTTCTCTCTTTAATTATTCAGCAATATCATTAGTGAAAAGTAATACTAAAGTAGTAGTTGAGCTGAAAATTTTTATGTGGAAACTGATTTATATCTTACAATTTGGTTTGGTTTAAAATTAAGCTGTTTTGCTTTTAAATTCTTTTACAAATCTGTTTCTTTAAAGTAAATTGAAAATTCTCTTGAATAATAAATGCAAAAATTATCTGATCTCTTGCATGCGTGCAGCAAATGGTTTTCATGCTATAGTATTTGTTTAAAAAGACGAAATGAAATTCCTTTGGAATATCTAGAAGAATTAATGCGTTGCTAATTATTTTAATGTCAAATCCTTTTAAAAAACTAACAATAAAAATAAGACACAAAATGATTATATGAAAAAAATAGTAATAATAACATTTATTGTCAGGAAAAGAGAAAGAGAGCAATGCGAATAAATGGAAAAACACAGGGAGAGCTTGAACGATGGGTGCCAGTGACGTCACGAACTGGACGATCTACTGCGCATCTCGCTCATGGACCCTACCGTGTATTCTAAGTACCGTGGTTTTGATAATATTTTAGATCGTGATGAAAGAAAATCTTTCGATAAACTTACTCATATCAGAGACATATTTTCAAAGTTTAACGAAAATAGTGCCAAATATTATTCAGTAAGTGAATACGTGACGATTGATGAGCAGTTGCTCTAATTTAGAGGACGTTGCCCATTTTTACAGTTTATGCCAAATAAACCAGGAAAATACGGTTTAAAGTTATTTGCGTTATGTGATGCTAAAACATTTTATACTTTAAAATTTGAACCTTATGTTGGTACTCAACCAGATGGACCATTTAAAACTTCCTATACCACCTTAGATATAGTTATGAGGTTAAGTGAAAATATATATGGTTCAGGAAGGAACATTACATGTGATAATTGGTATACGAGTGTTCCATTGGCTGAGGAATTATTAAAAAAGAAGCTAACGTTGGTTGGTACACTAAGAAAAAATAAAAAGCAGTTGCCGAAACAATTTATACAGCAACAAGAGACGGGTACGTCAGTATTTGGCTTTCATAATAAGGTGCCCATGACTATAGTTTCTTATTGTAAGAAAAAAAAGAAAAATGTAATTCTTCTATCTACAATGCATTACAATGATGACACATTAATCGAAACAAAGCCCGGAGTTATGAAGCCTGAAATTGTACAATTTTACAATTCTACTAAATGTGGAGTTGATACAGCTGATCAAATGTGCAACACTTATGATGTATCAAGAATTTGTAATCGTTGGCCGCTTCGATTATTTTATCATCTACTAAATACAGCAGGAATTAATGCTTTTGTATTAAACTATTCTGTGTTTCCTAATACAGATATACCACGTTCGAAGTTCATAGAAGAAATTGGATTCAGCCTTATACAACCTCACATAGATGAAAGAGCACACAATCCAAATATCAATAAAAGCCTGAAAAGAAGCTTAAATCCTGATACAAGTTTCGAAAACACCAACCCTCCAAAGAAAGGTCGTTGTGTGATGTGCCCTCGATTAAAGGACATAAAAAATAACTGCTACTGTGTTTCTTGCAAAAAAAAAAATATGTGCTTAAAACACATGTCTTCCATTTGCCCAAATTGTTTTAAAGAATAATATTATTAAATCATTACGCATAAACAAATCTTAATGTATGTTATAATATAGCAAATAAATGCCATTATCCAATATTTTTTGAGTATAAGTAATATAAGTAGTAAATGTAAATATTTTTTATGTAAATTTGACTGTAATGTAGTAGTATATGTAAAGTTTTTTTATCTATTTTTTATAAAATTATATTTTTCTTGTATTTCCAAATTATTTTTATTTATAATAAGTCAAAGTAAGTTACTTTAATTATGAGTAGATGAAAAATTTATTATAATTCATTATAACTTGAAAATTGCAATAAAAAGTTTGGGGTGTTTACAACACCCCCGCGAGTGATCGTGTGACAAAAACAGGCGCGAGTGATGGAGGGTTAATTTTGAATCACGATGCGATATCAATATAAAGTCACCCAAAATTCTAAATATTAATGGAGGAATTCCAATTAAACACTCTGAAAGAAGAATTAAAGTTATATCCATTAATACGCGTTATGTTGTTTCTTGATGCTGCCCAGAGGAAAACAAAATAGATAACATATTTTTAAAAGGTTTTTATTGGGGAGATGAATGGAAGATGAGAGTGTAATACGCCGTTAATTTAAGAACGCTTTTGCAGGTGCTGGGAGGAAAGTTGACAATTTATTTTCAAACGGAAATCATAATTTAGTTTAAAAAAAAACTTTTAATAATAATTTCCATAATATACAATTATTCTGATTATCAGGAAGCTAAGAATAAGAATGTGAATGATTCGTCATTCACTTCGATATTGAAATGATTCGTAGTGAATGATTCGATATTGAAATGATTCGTAGTCTTTACTTGGGGATATTTCTGACTGGTTGATACTCCTCCTTCGTAATGTCGTTCTAAAACAAATAAAAATAGCCATTGAACAAATTTTAATGTAATATATGGTTTATAAAATTTATACACACCAAGTAAGATGTAATAAATTATTAAGGGGTCTCAGGACTCTTAAAATTGAAAAAAAAAGGAATAAAAAAGTCTTTCAACATTTAATATCTTAAAGGGTATACGATTTAAAAACACAAATTTTATTGAGTTGAAATATATAAGTATGATCTTTCATTTCATGTATTTCAAAATTTGGAAGATGCAGGATTAGTATTTATAGGGGGCTTTAAAATGTCAGATATTTTTCGAGGAGAAAATTGGTTTAAAAATTTACGCGCAGGATTACAAAATAAGTTTTGCAACTATTTGAGCCTAATTATACTTCAGATTATAATAATTACCATGAACGTGAATAAATTGTTATTTAAAGCGTTTCAACCACTTCACCATTTGCACCGAGATAACGCCCCACCAGTGGCTGAGAGGTTCTGCTCTCGAAGCTGGTAGACGGGAGGTGCTGGGTTCGAACCCAATCGCACCCATCGGCCTAATCGTTCGGATTGTTTCCCTTACTTGTCACCGGTGAAGTGGTTAATATTTTTAATATAAAGTTGTATTTAGCTAATACAAAATTTCATGATATCAACCGTATAATCATTTAAAAGATATTTTTTTGAACAATAAAAAGGAAATTTTAGGTTCAGTTTATACAGACAATCATGAAACATGTGTTTTGAATATTTCATGCAAAAATATTCAGAAGTTTTGAGATATCCTGCGCGTTATGCCAAAAACGTCATTTAGAGAAAAATGACTTCAAAGTTTCGGAAACGCCTCTTCAGCCGCTGAGCGGGCATAATTCTAAAAGCGGTAACATTTGTTCTAATGGGAATTTCAAGGAAAGAATTCTATCAAAATGTTCAGAAAAGAAAGGAGTTTAACGTCTAAAAGAATTAAAATTTCGAAAATTTTGAAGCTTTACGAGTCACGAAACCCCTTAAATTCAAAACGCATACTACAACTGAAATGCAATAAAAAGAATTATCATTCATAGACAGTACCAGAAACATGTTGTTTGTAAACATATCTTCTGTCCCTGTGTGACAGATAAATCCTATACACACCATATTTTACAGTAAGTACCTTGTAGCAAACCTCATTTACATATCAGTTCCAATATGTCTGAAATAGTGTAATATCATTAAAATACATTGTAAACGATTTTTCTCCATAGACCACTACGTAACCGAATTCTTTTCAGTGTCCGTGTAAATGAACTATAAAATCTAAATACTTTAAATTCATTACCGAACATAGCAAAGTAAACCTGACTTATATTTGCCAATCACATGGCCATCCAAGTATATTGATGCGAGTTACCGCACGCACAGATAGACAAACTGAAGAAATATACACTTTTCAAACACAAGTATGTTAGATTGCTTTAAAAACTATACGCCTTACATTTATGACTCGTGCAAGGCATATAATGTTTTCTTTTTTCTCAAAATTGTTTGCATTTTAACTAAGTTGCTAATAATAAGGCTTACTGAAAATCAGATATTTAGTAAAACTAAAGAGCAAAATATTACACCGAGAAAAAAATATACTGCCTTCACCTAGAATGAATAAGTAGAAATTTTCTGAATCCCTAAACTAGAAATATAGATTTCCAAGGTATACGAATAGGGTAAACAACTAAGTTGAATAGACGAAATGATCTAGAATTTCTAATCTCTAGTTTCTTAAGCGACAGAAAGTTAATGAATCGTTTCAGTAGCATTATTGCTTTATTTCTAGTATGGTTTCATAAACTAGAATTATAGCTACTAAAGCTAACCTCTTGAGTTCGCATCTATTTGCAGAGATTTTTAAATAATTGTGACTACGAGAATATAGGAAAATGCTCTTGAATTCTAGTAGGAAAATTTAGAACTCTCTAGCAAAGGGAACTAGAATTTTAAGGATTACATGGAACTATTTTTCTAGAGCCACAATTTAGATTCTGGATGCCAGAACCATATTTTTTTCTCAGTGTAATATCACATAATAAAATAAATTACAATAGACGTTTCAAGCTCTAAAGCTCCTCATGATTGAAAATTTCAATCGATACCAAAGAGATTGTTTACATATGTTCACATCCATGAGCATGCCATTTAAAATGTATTACATTGGCCTGGGAGTATACGCCTTAGTCAAACTGAAAATTCTGGTGGAGTAATAGAAGCAGAAATCTGTAATCGTGTAAACTAACCTTTTTTTTTCAATTCTACTTATAAATTTATTGCTGTTGGATTTTATATAATATTTTCGAAATCTGGAATATGTTTTTTTATTGCATTTTCTTGTGTAAACAGCAGCCATGACATGAATTGACATTTTCACTTGTTTGTACTGAGGTTATATGTAGTTTGAAATGTCTGCCGCAATTCTTGTTCGAAAATATTAAAATATTTAAATCCATTTGCAATATCTAAAAAAGTAAATTTTTTGAAAAGGTTTGTTTACAAGATTTCAGAAATATTTCTTAAACAAAGCATGTACAATTACACTAGAACATGTGTCTACTGTGACGTATCCTCTCTAAATATTTTTAAATGCTATATTATTCAACATGAACATGTATAAACAGCAGCTTAGGTATCGATTGACATTTTTTCTGATGATGAGCTTGTATATAGCTTGAATTGTCGATTTTAATTACCGAAACCTCAGTTAAGGCTTCAACAACAGCATCGATATCGACTGACATTTTTACTGATTAGGAGCTTATATGGAGCTTGAAATATCTATTGTAATTGCCAAATTGTTAGTTGAGGCTTACTGTGGAGGCACGAAATGTTTCTTTTGTCTGTCTGTATGTTCCGCGATAACCATTAACAAAGGCATCCAATTTGATATTTGGTAGATATATTGATGAAATAACCGGAAGTAACTCTTTTTTTTGTTGTTTTTGTTGTTGTTGTCGTTAAATCTGGTTCATTCGTTCGAAAAATACTGAGTTTTTCTTATACTCCATAACGTTTTTCAATGGAAATAACAGACAATTTAAAAATTTTGGAAAAATTGTGCATTGGGATCATTGATTTTAACGTTAAATTATTAATGGTAATTAAGGTCTTTATTTACTTCGATTAATTTTAAATATTTTCAATACTTATGTTAGAATTTCTAAATTATTGATATTTTTTAATGGAATTTTGTGCATCTGTTCGAATAACTTACAGCATTTTTAACAGATCAATATTAGAATTTTTCCATTAATTTTATTTATTTATTTTATTTTTTTTTTTTTGAAGGGGTTTTTTTTAACTGTGACCTAGCAACATCATTTTATAATGTATGAAATATATAAAATTCTTTCTTTATATTCTTAACAATGATACATTTTGAAAAAAAATGGAAAAAACAGGTTTTAAATTAATTGAACCATGCTAGAAGCGATATCGTTTAAATAGAATGTGAATATTGTTAATATACTGAAACAAAAGGCACTGTATTGCAACAGATCACCCTTTATAAAACACTACGATTAATAGATGACCCGATTACAGAAGAATTCGCAATAGGTTTAAGCATCTACCTACACGTAAGTGGACGCGTTCCACTGCAAGTAGAAAATTTGGTGTATCACTGCCGATGTGAATATGTAAACTCTTTATACCCCGATGGTACTTTAAAGTAACATTAAAATAACTTGTTATAAAATTAATTTAATACATCCAATACTAGTAATACAGTTTAGAATGAGTTATAGATATTTTACTTTATCTTGTTCAAAAAGCATTATTGATATTGCTTGGTTGCACAAAACAAAAATATTTTTAAAAGGATGATTTCTTTTGCGTTTGAATTTTTTCAGCATTCTTGACGTTGAATGATTGGGGTTGGGGTGGAGGGGGGGGGGGGAATTTCAGAAATTGTTCTATATTTCTGTTATAACAACATTATATTTGTACAATTTCTAATTCTACCAAATACTGAAAAAAATATTTTAAATGAAATATTTGAGCGGAGTTATAAATATTGCACAAAATTCTTATAAATACAAATTTAAATAATTAATTTTAATTGGCAAAATACTTCTAAAATTTATTAAATGATTGTGTAAATATTCTAATTTAGTTAAAAAAATTCACGAAAAATGCAAAAATAGTGATGTCAAGAATATTTTTCACCGAATATTTTTGTTTCTATGTAATTGAGCTTTTTATTACAGAACTTTATAAATACTTCTTAATCCTTTTTGTACCAAATTATGAATTCTTAAAAATTTTATCTGCTAAAGAAGATGAATTACATAGAAACAAAAATATTCTGTGAAAAATATTCTTGACATCACTATTTATTTATCCTTATTTAGTGGGGAATGAAGTTACTACCTTGAAATGAGTAGGTGCAGTTTTGCAATGCATGGTGTACATTAAAGGATCATCCAGCTGGTCATTACACGAGGATACTTACAACTTTACCTGAACTAAAATTACGACATTTTATTTACAAAACACATTGCAGTGATTTTTTGCATCGAAAGGGATTTTGATTTCGTTCGAAAGGGGCTTTTTTTTTTTTAAAAAAAAAAGAATAATCACGAAATCTGGTCTTTCCGAACAAACATCATAAAAACATTAGGCTTTTAAATTTAGTATAAATTTCGTAAGGGGGTTTACGTCCGCACATGTATTTTACTATATGAGATTTTTATCTTATCAAAAAAATATATATTTGTTGACGTTTATGTCAGTATTTTATTAGTTTTGGATAAAATCTTATGTACAACGAACTCGCTTAATTGTGATAAACCTCACTTATAGATATATACTAGAATTTAGAAATAGCACAAGTATTCACAAACATAAATTCGATGAAATAACGCTGGATTCAGAGTGTCAGCCCCCCCCCCCCTAAAAATATTTCCATTCTAAAAGATTAATACAATAAGCAGTTGAAAAGAATATTTAATCGTCTTTAATATAATAGTTCTTAAAAGTTCAATTTTCTGAATAATTGGCAAAATCTTACATATGATATATATGTAATACACATAAAAAAATACATATGTAATAATAAAAATTTTTGCCTTTCTTACCATAGTTAATTTATTCAAAATTTTTATAATAACTACCTTTTTTACCTGTCTTTTAATAATATCTTAAATACGCTTTATATTTTAATGCCATGCTTGTAGTCCTGCGCATTCTTTTATTCCTTATTCTAAAACTCTTAATCTGTTAAAACCTACACTTATTTGTAAAACCCACTGACTCATTTTATTCTGAGACATTAAATTATTTTATTTCGAATGTTTATTTAATATCCTATTATTTTATTCGTTCCATATCCCATGATGTCTTGCTAGTTTGCCGCTCTCATCTTGTTTATTTAATAAAGGTTCCGCACTAAGTAATAAGTTCTATATCCACGTCATCTTTACCACCCTCCCCCACTTCGAATGTTTGAGCCTATCGCTGGCTCGCCTCCCCCACCCCCCTTCCCCGTTCACTTCGCTGGATTGTCCCTGCGATGAGAGCGCCAGATTGTACCTTTGCACGTTTTTTTTTTAAATTCAGCCTCTTACATTCGCTTGGAGAGCAGAATTTCGTACGATCTTGTGTTGTTATAAAATATGCACATCACTTGGAAAGTGGTTTGTCAATTAGTCGTGATGAGGTTTCTGGTCATTTTTATCATTCGAAAGCGATGTGACCTTACTCGAAACTGAGTAACTTGTAGACTAGTGGAGTTGACTAAATTTACGTATCCTCAATAAATTATTTGATTGTATTGATCTCCGCTTCCGTTGTTATTCATGGGAAAATTTTTAAGAATTCAATATATCCTAGCCTTACCGCTGACCGTGACGACACGAATGTATTTAAATAGTTTTGGTTGGTGATATCCTCGACTGCTTTTTATACTGCCTATTTTTGACATGCAATAATATCCAGTTGTAGTGTGTCATAATTAGCCTAGAGCCATAATGCAACATGATATGCTTTGAGAGAATGCAACATATATAATTTAACATTATTACATTTCGGATTACATGATCTTAAATATTGTGTAAAGTCAGACGAGAATTGAAATTTTTAGAAAAAATTACGTTGAAGACCACATATGAAGATTTACTAGTTAATTTTATTACTTGATATTAATGCGTTGCTCTTTAATTTTAGCTCTTTAATTTTGATTCAGATGTAATAGTTTTAGTTATTTTAAACTGTAGCTCTGTTTCACAAGACAAATAAATGACTTAATGATAGTAGATATATTTTACATTAGAATTCTTTTTCAAAATCTAGTTTTAAATTATTGACATATTGATATTTTTTAAATATTTAGAATTTATTTTCCTGTTATTTTATCCAGTAATTTTAACTATATGCTTCCAGTAAAGGAAATATCGAATAGATTTGAAAAAGTATTCCAAAATTTAATTAACACAGAGATAAATATTTTACTCGCCTGCAGGTGATTTCCTCACGAAAAGTGCATTCTGTTTGCTTCAAAATTAATTTAAGCAAACACTTATTCGTTTAACTTTGGACGTAAATATATATTTGATAAGACTTATGTGAAACATAATTAAGATAATGTGCTAACATTATAACAGTCGTCTTGTCTAATAAATTAACTCTTCATGCATTGCCATTTATATTAATTTGTGTGATATACAAATGCTGACAATGATTAAAATGACTTCATTAATATATATATATATATATTTGAATAATTTCTAATAATATGCTTCCAGTTATGATTTATTACACGAATTACTTTTCAACGTAGACGTAATTATGGATTTTTTAACTTTATGTGAAATAATCATTGGATTGCTCAATTGCGTACTTTTATGTTAATGATTATTGTAAACAAGTTTCAATTAATTTTATTATATTTGCCTGCCAATAATCTGTCACTTATGAGACGACTTAAGTTGTAAAATGGATTACATAACTATGGGGGCATTATCTTTCCCTTTAAATTATAGTAGGCTCCAAAGTTCCCAGCAAACATTAGACATAGGATGAAATTGCCAGATACTATCAGTCAACCAAATGTAGCAAATATTTCTGTGTATATACCTATCTGATAGTTCTGGATTTCGTACAGAGAGTGGTACCTGTCTTTGGGATGTAGGAAAAGATATAAAACTACTAGTTCGAAAGAATCATTCACGAGGTACGGGCCACATATTTACGTAATGTCACGTATAAAAAAATGTGTATGCGGGATAACATAATTCCTAAATAAGAATAGTGTAAAGCACGAATACTATGTTTCATAAGAGAGGATTACATGAATAAACAGAAACATTTATACTTCTTTATTAACAATGTCACTGAAGAAATGAACAGATATCTCGTGCACGACCCGATTTCGGACCTATAATTTTCTGGATCCTTTTGCAAAGAGCTTTCCAAAAGTTCTACGCTTCACGAAATTGGATTTATTTTAAATTTTTTTGTGAGCGACGTCACAGATGATATTGGCCCATACCTCGTGAGAAGTTGGTTTCGCACGGATACTTCTGACATTTTTCTCGTTCCTCCTGGCACGAGCATGCCAACGATTCACACTTGGAACAGTTCTAACAGTTCAATACTTTCCATAGAATGTTATTATGCACAGTGCACACAAAAGGTGAAATTATTATTATTATTTAAATCATATATATATATATATTTAAATTATAAGTTTCTGAGGTTTCTGAAAATAAGGGAATCATTTTTTAAATGGTGAGGAACTAAGAAAAGCTTATATATTTTCTTAAACCTACTTGCCAGAAAAATGAACATTTCTCTCTTTTAAAGTATTATATAGCAATTGCATTTCCGCAGTTTTGATGAATTAAGTTTTGTAATTAGGTTTTAATTTAGTAAAATAGCATTTTAAATACTTTACAAAATTAATATTAAACAACATTTTGAACAAAAAGATTTTATTAGGAAAAGTTGCCGAAGGAATTATTCAATAATTTTAATAAACGGCGGCTTCTGTATTGGTGAACGTTTATTCTATATAATTTGAGTATCATTCTATTTATAATTGCTTACGATTTTTTCCAAACTCTATTTTTGAGGAAATGATGGATGATAGAATAATAAATAAGTTGTAAAAAACTTTTTATTAAAACTGATAAAACATTTATTCAAAAAGATAAAATATTTCAATACTATTCGACATTTAAATACTTTTTGTCCGTTGTGTTATGTACGGATATTAAATAAACTCATTGAGTTACAAATTAAATAGTGTCTGAAGCATATAAACATTTAATTAACACAAGAATGACAATTAGAGATGCATGAAGCATGCCTCCGAGTGAAAATTACATCATATTTATTTTTAGTGTTAATCTAGTTCAAAATAAGTTTGTCGCACTTTATGCAAATATACTAATTTTATTAAACTTGTAAAGATTTCTAAATTAAATAAATTACTAAGGATTATTAAGGAACATTTCCTGTTCATTCTTCATGAGGATTCTTTTTAACACTTTTCAACATAGCTGAAAAGAGTCTTTGATTTCAATTCCCCTTTCTGTCTGTTAGATTGCCTCCACGCTAACTTTTATATACATACGTAGAAAGTAATGATGGTATGGATATTCATTATAGTCTGTGTCTTAATGCAATTGAGATGCACAGTTTTTACAATTCGATTACATGTATACTAAAACTTATTCAAATACAAGGTGGCCATAATTGAACTGACGGCACCCAGAGCGTTCTGTAGCGCGATTTAATTGAGAGAATGACGCCAAATTTTGTAAGAAGATTAAACAAGACGGAGGACGAAGGAAAAAATGTTCCAAAAGTCACCGCTAGGGGAATATGTGGCGCTGTGTAACGGAAAAGAGAGTATTATTGCCGTATTGAACTTTAATTAAATCGTTAAATGTGCTAAATAAGAAGTAATTTTATTTCAATATTGATTTTGCATTTTTTTAAATTCTCTTTTTTGTTAAACAACGCCACATATTCCCCTATCGGTGACTTTCGAAACTATTTTTTTTTTTTTTTTTTTTTTGCGGATACCTTCGTCCCCCGTTTTGTTTAATCTTCTTACAAAATTTGGCGTCATTCTCTCAATTAGATCGCACTACAGAACACTCTGAGTACCGTCAGTTTAATTATGGCCACTTTGTACTTTAAGATCTGTGGGAAATGCTTAATTGCATTTTAATAACGTTACACTACTTCAAAAGTTACAAAATGATACGTTTTATTAATGAAAACTGTAACATGTTCGCAATAGAAAAATTATATGCGAAGAAATATTTTTCTATACACAGAGGTCCACAAAATATATAAATAAATAAATGGAAAATCATTGAATTGAAAAATTATTTTCGATGTAGTTAGTAGGTAGTCCAAGAAAATATACTAAATGTAAAAAAAATCTTTTAGGATTTTTAATTAAAAATTATTTCCGTCTACGTATTAAGTTACTACGAAAATTATTTTCTTCCTTGGCAGTATATCGGTCATCTTTAATTCGACTTTATCAGGTTGAATCGTCTGATATATATTAAATGGAAGTTTGCATTTCATCCCTTTCGTTTATTGTTGCGAAACTACTGAGGAAATTGTAATAAAGTATTTTAGGGTAAAAGGTTTTAGAGTATAACATAATGTTCTACTTTGCTAAGTTATAAAGCTACGGAGGGATGTTGTATAATAGGAATTATGAACCAAACTATGAAAGATTTCCTACCTTAAATGCTCTACTGATCGGATTTAGATTAATTTGCAATGTTAGAAAATTTTTCAGATACAATTTTAGTGTATAACTCATTGTTCTAAGTCGCTTAGTTATAGAGATACGGGGAAAAGGTCTGAAGGTCTATTATCAAGTGAACAGGATTACTAAAATTCCACCAGATTCGTCCGGGATAGCTCAGATGGCAGAGCACTGGCGGCTTCAGCCAGGAGATCTCTGGTTCGAATCCTGGTCCGGACATTTTTCGCCCAGTTGAAATTTTTCATCTAATATGATATGATTTATTTACCAATTAGTATAATTGTGTTAAAATTAATGTAGAGTAATTTCGTATCCAGCGTTTTCTGGAGTTCCATTACCTGAGATTTATTCTGTTGAGCTGAACGAGGTTTCAGATCAGATGCTATAATCATTAAGGTTAGCTTGGTGAGAAAGTACCACCAGATTCGTCCGGGATAGCTCAGATGGCAGAGGACTGGCGGCTTCAGACAAGAGATCCCTGGTTCGAACATTTTACACCCAGTTGGAAATTTACATCTAATATGATTTATTTACCAATTGGAATAATTGTGTTAAAATTAATCTAGTGTAATTTCGTATCCAGCGTTTTCTGGAGTTCCATTTCCTGAGATTTATTCTGTTGATCTGAATCATGTTTCAGACCAGATGCTATAATCATTAAGGTTAGTTTGGTGAGAAAGTTCCACCAGATTCGTCCGGGATAGCTCCGATGGCAGAACACAGGCGGCTTCAGCCAGAAGTTCCCTTGTTCGAATCTTGGTCCTGACATTTTTCGCCCGGTTGGAAATTTACATCTAATATGATTTATTTACCAATTAGAATAATTGTGTTAAAATTAATCTAGTGTAATTTCGTATCCAGCGTTTTCTGGAGTTCCATTACCTGAGATTTATTCTGTGAGCTGAACGAGGTTTCAGACCAGATGCTATAATCATTAAGTTTACCTGGGTGAGAAAGTTCCACCAGATTCGTCCGGGATAGCTCAGATGGCAGAGCATTGACGGCATCAGCCAGGAGATCCCTGGTTCGAATCCTGGTCCGGACATTTGGCGCGTAGTTGGAAATTTACATCTAATATGATTTATTTACCAATTAGAGTAATTGTGTTAAAATTAATCTAGTGTACTAAAGATAAACCTTAAAAATTATTATTATTATTCAGTCAGATAACATAAAATAAAAATAATCTCGGATACGAGTTTGACTATCTGACCAACCAGTTTCTGTCAAAATTCTGTAAAAAGCTTCCCAGCAAATTTCGTAAAATATTGTCGGCATAACGTCTAGAAATGACAATATTAAACTCCTTACAACATGTCTAAAAAAGCCATGATTGTAGAAATATAACAATATATAATAACATTTAATAAAATTAAACAAAATGTTTAAATAATAATAAAAACAACTCACAGAAATAAATGTAACAAAAACATTGAATTTAGAAAGATGCAATAGAATGCAAAATGCCAAGTGTCTTGAAATAGCTCATTTAAATGAGCCAAGTGAGACAGGGAGAATAAAAAAGAAAAAACGGTGAAATGTGCTACTGCTGCCATCTAGAAATGCGATAAAAATTATAATAACCATATACATGTGAAACAAATAAGCAAGATGAAAGAGATTAAATTTCTATAACTCAGGACAGAAAAAAATCATATCAAAATTACAGAAGGATAATAACGTAATAAAAACAAGTTAAGAAAGGGAAATAAGTGATTAATTTATTAAAAAATGATATCGAATAACATAAGTAGAGGATATATTAATAGAGTTATACAATAAAAGTTAAATAAAATAATAGTAGGCATATGAATGTGTATATATCAAAATTATATTAAAAAGTATCGACAGATTTTTGTAAGGGGGATACGAGTATAGCATAGAACAAGTTACCATAATGTATGACAGAGACGTACAGTAGAAAAATGTATGATACATTATTGTGTAAGTGTGAAAATATGGTTTTGTTTTTTTAATTATAAATGTTAAAAACATTTTTTTCAGCATTTTACCCTCCGTTGTGATATTTCGATTTTATAAATATTTTGGGAGAAATTTTAATACATTTTTAACAATTTTTTTTGTTTTAATTATTGGCGCTTATTCTTTAGACGTTAAGTTCAATTTAGGTTCGAAGCACTAGTGTATTGATTAACGATTAAGCTGGACTTTAGTCCAGTGCCATTGGTATTATGATTAAAGTCTGTACAGCAAGTCAAATAGTAATTTTTATGATTCTGAATCCAAACTTATAATTGCTACATTGTAATATCATACGCTAAATATATTTATACGTTGCGGTCAAAACCCGAAGTTTCGCCAATTCACAAACTGACCAATAATCCTGGCTAAATCACCATGAGCAGAATATTTCTGGCTTTGGCCGTTGAATTCCCGAAGGGTCCGGATATCTGTGGCCAATATTCGAAGTGGTAATTCAAGCCTGTCCGGTAGGAACCACTCACGCGGGCGTGGTGGAAGGGAACATTCCATGCTTTGATGATAATATTCAGTGCATCAGAAGACTTATTCGCCTCTTTGACTTTTTATGATGCAGCGCACTCATTAAAAGTATTGTATTCTTCGTATTTGTCTAGTATTTTATATGCATGTTGTGTACAACTATTCTATATTTTTTCTCTATTTAAATTAAATTAATAAACTAATGCTGCTCCTGCCGTAATTAAAATAATTGTCAGCTTTTAACCTTCGCGGATTATCCCGCAGAAACTATTGCACATTTAAATATGAACACCGAGAGCTTTATATATATATATATATATATAATAAATATGTTGCAGCAGGATGTGTTTAAATCGTAAAGTTTTATTAACCGTTATAATCCTGCCTAGTTTATAAAGTATATATTCTAAATACGTTTTATTTATCAAAATATCCCTTGTCCAAAATCAATTTTCAAACTTTTATTTGATCTTCTCTACTTGTAATTTTTAAAATTACACTAAAATTTATTCTTATCAGAACATGTAAGATAGGGCAATTCCATCGTAACTGACGTAACATTTTATCATCGAATTTTGTTTTCAAAACTATATAGAAAATTTACTAATAAAGCTATAACAAATTTTTACAATTTAAAATATCTCTTACTAAGGACTTAATACCCAAATACCTACAGATTATGTCAATCTCTCTTTTAGCCCTAAAAATTGCAATTCAAGATTCTATAACTGACATAACATAAAACACACAAACATTTTTTCTGCCTTCATCGAAGTGTAAAAATTATCAAAACTCTCCTGTTAAAAAAAAATTGATTTAATGTTCTCAACAACACTAAATAATGTCAAATTAAAACAGTAACTTGTTTAATATTTCTGAATAATAAAAAAGAAATAAATGGCATTTACACGTGTAACTGACGTAACTTTTATTGTGTAACTGACGTAACATTGTGACTTTAAAAAGACAATAATGGTACTTAACTTAGTTTGTGATCAGTAATTTACAATGCCTTTTTATTAGGATTTTATTATAGAATATAAAAATATCAAATTTTCCAACCATACCCTTGAATTAAACATATTATAAATTTTATTCCCCCCCCCCCCCCAAAAAAAAAAAAATGATAATTTTCTGGGGAATTGCCCGATAATGAACGAATTTAAGATAAGGAACGCCAAATCACTGTATTGTATTCATCCCTGTAACTCCATGTTAAATATAGAGAAACGCACTAAAGTTTTCTGTTTTTGTTCTGTAAGAGCACTATTTAAATTCATATTTTAGAATATTATAGAAGAAACTTTTGTTATTGCCACAACATACTACTTTTATGAGGATTTCATTGTTCACCTTTATATATTTATTTTACTAACTGTTTGCAGAAAATCAATATTTCTCTTAAAATGTATTATATGATCTTTTAACAGTTCACTGTTTTATTTAAATGGGGACTAAATAATAAAAGATATGTTACAAGTTAAAAAATAAACATTTTACTTAAAACTTACAAGCTTTTCCTAGCTCTTCATCATAGTATATATTTTGTAAATTTTTATTTTTGTTCTGTAAGAGCACTATTTAAATTCATATTTTAGAATATTATAGAAGAAACTTTTGTTATTGCCACAACATACTACTTTGACAACATAATGATTTCATTGTTCACCTTTATATATTTATTTTGTTAATTGTTTGCAGAAAATCAATATTTCTCTTAAAATATATGAACTTATTATCTCTTTTATTATTTTAGTCACCTTTTAAGTAAAACAGAGAACTTTTTAAAGTTGATATAAAATATTTTATGTTAGAATCAAGGTAAAATATTGCGTTTTGTCTTATGATATTATCAATATTTCTCTTTTCTTATATTTTCAAGAATTCAATATTTTGTTCTGGCCTTTAGTAAAATAGTTCTTAAGGTGATTATTTGATGATGCGCCTACATCTCAAATATATGTGCAATAAAAAATATTCGATGAAATAAATCTATGTTTTAGTTACAAAATCAAATTTATGGTTTTTTTTTTTTTTTTTTTTTGTTTGTTTATGAAAACCGTTTGCAATAATTGTATCACACATTAAAACGATTCTACATTTTAAGTCAAGAAATCGATTTCAAAGATATTTTCTTTAACAATCAAACAGAAAGTCATTAAAGTTCTACCATAAATTACAGAATTCATGAATGAACATTAAAGTTGAAAGAAGTTTTCCTGATAGAGGGAAAATTATACATGGCGGGATTAGAACATGGGACATTGGGTCTTCACGCGCCAATACGCTGCCATGTGAGATGCCAAGACGCAAATTACCTGTCACAATTCACTCACATATTTGTAGCGATAATCCTGAGAAAACTGCGAATAGCACTTGACTTAAATGTACTATGCATAGAAACACCTTTACTTCAGAGATACGTAAATGACGTAAATTTTACGTATGATGAAGTATATATCTAATCGTTTCAGTTACCTTATTAATTCTATTTATTTTTTTGTTTTAGTTCATACTTCGTTTAAATATACTATTAAAAGGCGTTTCGGTTATAGAAGTTTTAGTATATAGCTTCTGGCACAAATTGTAAAATTTCAATTCATATACATTATAATATATTGTGCTTAACTTTTTTAGGGTGAAAGTTCAAATTTTAGCGTCTCAAAGTACGCTATAAAGTTTTTCGATAATGATCTCCTATATAACTGGAAAATCAAAACTGATTATGTTAGTCATCATTTACATGTTATTTTTTTCTTTTAATATTCAAGGTTATATAATACAAAGAGTGTAAAAAGTATGATTGAATGGAAATCGAAGTATGGTTTTAATTTTTTGTGGGGAATCAAAATATTGTAGAAAGTTTATTTGCTTGTCTTAGAAACAAAATAATTCTCTTGAACAATCAACTAAATTCTTTTTCAAGACAATAATAAAATAGAAAATAATGATTACTTAGACAAACATTGACAAAGCGATTTTAAATTTATTATTTTATAGAAACAAAATGTATATGTTTTTTTATTGGGAATATAGTTACACAAACATGTTTCAAGAATCATTTTTTGTTAAAATAAGTTTTTAAAAATTTATAAATTTTTGTTAAAATAAATCAACCTTTAAATGTTTTGTGTCAATTATTTTTTGTAAAATAATTAAGTAAATAATAACATAATAATAAAAATATTTTTAAAAAGAAAAGAAAAACAACAACAACAACAACAAAAAAAAGAAAATACCTTAAAATATAAAATGCTTATCTGGAAAAAAATATTTAGGATATAAGAATTTATTATGTATTATCAATTATCAAATTATGAAATGCCTTTGATTATAAAAATATTTTTAATTCATTAAAATTTTAATAACTTTATGATTTATAAAATTTGAACAACTTGTAGCATAAAAATATCAATATTCAAAGAAAAAATTTTGGTACTTTCCGTCGATATTTTTTTCTAACACATAAAACTTTGATTAATCCCTTACAGATTTATAGTGCATTTTAATTTTAGTCATAAGGTCAGCCTGCCTAAATGAGACACGATTCCACGTAGTTTCGTCGCTTTTAGGGTATATTTGGGATTTTATTTAAAATGTATATTTTATTAAGCAACAAATTACTGAATACTGTACCGTTAGTTAAAAACTAACTTGTTTTGTAGAAATTTAATGATTATCTGTAGTATAAAACCACAATATAGGGTTGTCACATTTAGGTCATTTTTGTCGCATTTATGGCAGCTAAAACTTAAATGAGACGTTCATAGTCCTAAATGTGATAATGAATTCTATGCATAACAATTCATCTGAAAAAGTTCATTTAACGATTAACTGCTGTGACAGAAAATTGCCACATTACAACTGTGAGCGGTCTGCAAAACAATTCTATTGAAAGATGAATAAAATGCGCGATTAACTCATAAGATATTGTTTTTTCTCTAAACTGTTTGTACACTACAATTATTTCTAATAAAATTTCGATTTTTCAAACATTTCAAACAATAGTACTAGACTACAAATGAAGCAAAATTTCGCTGTATCGATAGTTAAACTAGAAATTGCAAGTTAAACTGTGAAAATGTAATAAAAAGCAGCTCTAACAGCAGTTAAGGGTTAACTGTAATTATTTTTTCATTTAATTAACCCTTAACTGCTTTGACAGGAATTGTTGCATAACTACTGTGAGCGGCCTCCGAGCCCACTTGATTAAAAGATGAATGAAAGTCTCTATTAACTCACAGGGTACTGTTTCTCTGCTAAAATTTAAGTACAGGACTATTATAATTAAACTTTTCAATACTATTCTTGAAATGTTTAGCACGGCGCAGTACCGTGCTGTTTGTCAATTTTACACTGCCAATATGCAAAAGTTATTTGAATGCTGCATATAATGCCTAATATAAATAACCTTCAAATAAATAAATGCTTCCCTAATATAAAAAAACTCTCATCCCTCTTTGCCAAGGAGTTATGGCCATAACTACAATTAAATGATTGTCGCAGAAAACATCGTTTAAAATTCGCGAAATTCGCGCGTCAATATTAACCCATAATTTATACACCAATGCGATTTGGGTTTCCGCAACTTCAACTCCACAAAATTTTGCTGACAATCTGTAGATAATGAAATATAACTACATGCTCCATATACGAAATTTAATAAGGAATCCAAGTGAAATATTTGATTTTATCAAAATTCTTAGTTTGTGAATGAAAAATACGAATTAATTAAAGACGCCGACATTTCGGTCGGTGCTGGTTCACATTGTGGAGCTTGCGGGTTAAAAGAGTATTAAAAAGGTATTTATAATATTGTTAACTAGACTATTTATTACATATAACTTTATCATAAAATGTCATATGATAAATATATCAGCCTTAGAAATAGATAAAATCGTACAATATTTCTAATAATTCTGATTAAGCCAAAGAGAAACTCTGTGTCTGATATTCTGTTACACCCCCCCCCCCCCCTTCTTAATTTTTCTTGCACTTTCACAAAAAAATTAACATTTTCTGTACTTAAAAATACGTATATGGAAACAAATATTCATTTTGATAAACATGGTTTCATTTATTTTTTATCTTTTACTAATTAAAAAATAGAAAATGTCGATTATAACTAATAAAAAGTGAAAACAGAACTAAAAAATGAGATTTTATAAAAATGCTAATAAAAATTATGACTCCTAAACCAGCGCATTAAATTGCATCACGTTTTATCGGAGACAGCATTTAAGCTACCGAATGGTATGACGTCGGTAAAATTAACTTACTTAACCGCATTAAAATAAACATAAATTGTTTTCAATCTACAGAAGATTTTCCAGAATTTTCATTATGTAAAATTATTGCAAATTTCTTAATCGTATGTCTATATGATTTTACTGGAATAGACACTGCGTTTCTTACACATTTTTTTATTAAAAATTTTAAAGAAGCGTATTTTTCTTTTTTGATCGTCTTAAACACATATTTAAACACCTGGTTAAAGAAAAACATTAATAGAGGATTATGCTGACTCAACACAGCTTAATTAAACATAAAATTTGATTTAAATATCATTTTAATACAATATATAAAAAATCTCATATAAACTTCTTCGTTAATCCTCTAACTGTTTCGTGGCATTTACAGCAATATGTATGTCGCTGTTAGGCACAGGCTGAAAACAAGCTCTCCTAAATGCGTAGTCCACTTGAAATTCTAAACCGGAAACTGCTCGCCTTTTCTTTAGTTTAACTGGTCAGGTAACTGAAACGGACAACGTAGCTCTTGAAGTTTATAAGTATATTTGATCTTCAAAGTTAAAAAATAAAAACCGTGAGCCACTTTCGGGAATTTTTGTCGCATTTACGAAACATGGGGGTGATTTAAAATGTACGATGTGTATTTGATTGGAAATTTCTTTTAAAGAAACCGTTTTACATGCAAGAAAATATTTCGGGTTTTGTTTCTGAAGTTCGAATGCTTCATTATATAACATTTATTTACGATTCTTGCATTAAGATTTTATGTAAAAGTACATTGTCGCATTTAGGCAGACTGTCTTTACATGCTATAAATCAAAGAAATTAAGTACGCCGGAATGTCATACAAAGAAAACTTTTCATGCGGTTTTCGTAATTATGCATGTGGCCGTTTTTGAAAAGCATCAACAGTTTTGGAGGAATTATTATAGGGGTTGGATGCTTAAAAATATTGAATATGAAAAATGATTAACGAAATCTAAGTCATACATGTTTTTTAGATGTTTTTGTTGTTATTAGAAATGTCATTTAACTGGCAGCAAAAGTAAAAGCAGGTCCCGAAGGTGTCTGGTGAAGTAAGACCGTTTCTATTTCACGAGGCATTACAAAGTTTGAAGTCTGATTTGACCTCAAGGTTTTTTACATAGAGTACGGGCACGGTGAAGGGCAAAGTTCCTGAGGGGCATAGGGGGCATCTCGCCTTTCCCCCATGTCGACAATTTTAATCACAGTCGGAAAATTCTAGGTAGTCCGTATCGATCGATAAAACCCTGAAACAATCGATTTTTTTTTTCAATTTTCTACGTTTTTTCTCAAAACATACTCTAAAAAACACCAATCCTTAGCATTTGTCTTAATTTCTTTCAAAAATTCGAAATTTGCCTCTACTTTATTCGACTTCGCGTGACTGCTGAAAATAAATTGAGAAAGAACCATGGGAGACTACTTTCTCAATATTTAAAGGAGTCTTTCTGAGAGTCCGCAGTTGATTAGTAGTGTTCTGAATATCTAGATGATCGACTAGCACTGAAGATGATAACAACTTCGGTGAAGGCATTCATATTACTCGTGGTGTATTGAAGTGTGCTCGAAAATTGAATCATTTATTTGATTGTTTAACCCTTATGTCAATGACCAAAATTTGCCCTTGTGTCCAATAACCGGGGTACCCGGGTACCTGTAGCGATTTTAACATACGAGAGACATAAAACACCCCCCATTTTCATACATTGTAACTGCTTGCCATTACAGAAGATGAATTTGATGCATTTTAATAAATATTCATTACAGTAGAACCCCGCTAATCCGAACAAATTGGGACCGGTGCCTGTTCGGATTACAAAAAATTCAGATTATCCGGAATATCGATAAAAATAGAAAAGAAAACGATCCGTTCTAAAGAAAATGTAAGTTATAAGTACTCAGTAGTACAATAAACATCCTCTAATCCGGCATCCTAAGGTCCGGCATGCTGGATTATCCGGCACGACTTTCGGGAAAAAATATTATTCCTTATTTAATAAATCCTTGTGCTTATAATAATCCAATGGAATTGCAGGTAAAAATTACGTAAAAATCCATTACAAACGGTTCAAAATCGTGAATCTGCAAATAGCTCAAAAAAAAATTCTCTAGATGATTTGCGAAATCAAACTGTTGAAAGGGAAAATAAATTTTTATCATCCGAATTAAATACTTTTCGCATTTAAAAAAATAATTTTATAGTACTGGCAAACAAACTGATATTCGAGATTTTTTTAAAGATGGGGTTCTGCCAGTAGGCCTAAAGTGCACGTTTTCATTTTATATTTGTGTACATATGTTATACTTTTACATTATTGGGTATTTTGTTAATTCTATTCAAACTGTTTAAAAAAACTGCTTTACTGTCAATTTTTGTTTAATTCTAACTTCTACACATTTTTCCCGACATTTATCCGTTAAATAAAATCTGTTCGGATTAACCGGAATTAAAGATTAGCGAGATTCTACTGTATTTCATGTGTCAACAATTCAAACAAAGATCACTCATTAGAGATGTAAAAAACATATATCCGATTTATCAAGCAAGTATGAGTGTAGACCAATTATGGAATATTCTTAGATTTATTTGTTTTGACAACCAGAACACACGAGTGGATTGTCTTAAAAATGCTAAAGCTGGAGCAATCCGTAATTTATGGACTGTGCTAAATTGTAACCTATTGAAAAAAATACATACCGACGGAAGTGTTGATGAGCATTGAGCAATTATTTCCGCTTTGAGGAAGAAAAATATTTACCCAATATATTCCATCTAAACCGGCTAAATATGAGATCAAAATATGGTGGGTATGTGATAAAATATTTATTAATCTCTTAACGGCCAACTACGCACCGAAAAACAGGTACATACCGTAAAATAAACCAAGATGAAAGAGCTGTGAAATACTTCTCTCTGTTAAAGGATTCTGGACAAAATAGCCCTATGAACAACTCTTTTCTTCTTTTTCTTTGGCCAAAGCATTTATTATAAAGAAATCTCACAAAGGTTGGCACTTAGAATGAAACAAACCTTATATTTCTCAATAAATAAGGCTATGCAAATCCACAGAATTTGGATTTCATGATGCAATAAGTATTTGTTTGTATGTTCCAAAAAGGAACAAAGCTGTCATTCTAATGTGTACTATGCATCATGATAAACGAATCACAGGACGGAAAGAAAAACTGGAAATGATTCAGTTTTATAAGGAAACGGAAGTATGGAGTGGATATAATGGATAAATTTTTGGGTCAGTATACAACACATAGGCGTGTAATCACATGGCTGCTTGCATTATTTTTCTAGATTGTGCATATAGCAGTACTTGCTACTTACATTATACATACTGCAAATAATGATATGGTTATAATTAAAACAGACAAACGTCGCCTGCTATTGTGGGAATTAGAAGAGATCTTGAGGGTTCCAGCAATTCACGATCAATCACAAAATGCACCGGATATGATACATTATTCTATCAAATCGCGAATTGAAAGTAAACTGAAAAAAATCTTTCACGCGTTCAGAACCCAGTCCAAAAAGCTTAAGGCGAGATAAAACAAGAAGGATAAAAGCAGTTTGTAACAGATGTGCTTGTTAGAGCCTCAAACACGGCGCTGAAAAACCATAAAATCATGTAAACAATGTGGAAAGCCAGTATGTGATGGACATTCCTACACTTTTTTTCTATTGTACAGATTCTCCACAAAATTTCACGTAAATGAAATATTTTTTGCCTTAAAAAATGTCTAACACTTTTTTTTTCAAATTAAATTCAAGTTTTCTTGATCAAAATCTAAATAATCTAACAATTTCGTATTTTTCCACTGAAAATTCGCATGGGTACCCGGGTACCTTGGTCATTGATTACAGGTATAAAAATGTTTAATGCCCCGAAAAAGTACTAAAAAAAATTCAAACTTTTAAAGTGATTATACTAGTGGACAGTAACTACTACAAATAATGGGGATCTAAATTCATTTTATTTTCTTTTGATATTAACACCCTTAAAATGGGATGAAAAGAAATAAAAGGTACCCGGGTACCCGGTCATTTACATAAGGGTTAAATGATTGCAAACCGATTATAGAAAAATTTACCCCAACTGATGAATTAAGTGTTTTTTTCCTTAAGGAGACCATAGATATTGTTCGTTTGTGTCAAATATTTATAGTAAGATCGTGAAGAAATCAAGAAGAATCGTCGAGAGGTTAGCATTTCAGAAAGTTGAAACGATTCCATCATTGAACATGACCCAGGTAAAAGGTCTAAAATGAAGTCAGACAATCAGAGACATATTTTATTAGTTTATGTCCGTATCAGTCACAACTCAGCGTATATCCGATAAATGGTTCCATCCCTCAAGATAGACAGCGCGACATATCAACAGCGCTTGGTACAAAAGAGCATCCGCTTATAGAATAAAGCACAAAACTGAATGCTAATTTTTTTGCATGTTTCATGTAGGACATGTGAGAGAAAAAATGAAAAATGCTTCAGTTGAGAGTGGTGTAAACAAAGGATACAAAATGAAGAGCTTAAGGAAAAGAAAAGAACGAAAAGGTCTGCACGGGCCCCGGCTTGGCCCAAAGTCCGTAGCAGGTCCGGCCCGTGAGCTGGGCAGGGCCAGCGAAATGAAGGCAAATTTTCAAACGTGTCGGCAGATAATTATAACAATTTTTTCAACAGACCGGGCCGAGCCGTCAAAAAAATTGAACGGCCGTGCATGGCCGGGCCGAAAAAAAAATTAATCGGGTCTATCGACCCGATATAAGAATTTAAGCGAAGCAGATAAAATACAAGCCATTTTCAATGAATATGACTTTCTCGAGAAGTTTTCAATAAGAACTCTTTTTCAATAATCAACTCGATTGTTGATCGAAAGAGCCCTCTTCTTTATCAAGGCATTTTAAGCGCCACTCTAGTAGTCATTGAAGAATGTGAGAAAAAAATTTCTCTTATTGACCTAAGTAAGAATTGAATTATTTTTTTCTTTATATTTCTTGTTTTTAACTATAAAGGCATAAAATGTACGGGCCTGACTATTGAAGGCATTTGGAATCTAATGGCTTTTTCCATTTTTGATAAATTACTTATAGAGATAAAAGAGATTGTGGAGTCACGTGGCTGTACATTTTTCTCCTTCCCTGTACTATCGCTTACCGAAATTCAATTCAGAACACTAACTTTGGCGGTATTTTCTGAAAGATGTATTGCTTTCATCTAAGAAAAAAGTGGCATTTACATAGTTTCTGAATAAGAATATCTGCCTATCTTACGCGTTTCCGAAAAGAAATGAATTCATAAATGTGTCGAAATGTAGCTCTTTTAGAGATGAGAAATGCCTTAAAAATGATAGAAACATCTTCACAAATCAACTTTTTATTACACAGCTTCAAAAGTTATCATGTTTTTAATCCTTTATTCTAAACTATATTAATTTTCAATGAATAGTTATTTGAATTTTGAAACGTCTATAGAGACGATGACTCAAACACTGTAAGTAATCATTAATGATTACTATTTTCTGTTTTCTGTTTTGCGAGCACATAGTAATGTAAAATATACTATAAAATGTTCCCATAAATATGTATGTAGTAGTCATTAAAATAATCTTAATTGTATGTCTACAAAAAATGGAATTTTTTGTAGAAATTGGGTCATGCCTACTTTCTCTGATTTTTGTGCGGGCCGGGTAGGACTCGGGCCGAACTTTTAATTTTTACACTGGGCCAAGTTAGGTTTTTTTCGGACCGGGTCGGGCCCTTGCCTTGAAATTCAGGCCCATCCAGACCTCTAAGTCAGGGATATTCAAGAAGTATAATTTTATGGAATTATGGCAGAAACGACACCAGATGCTTCGTGCCATGATCGATCAGCTGTTGGACTGAAATATGTCGACAAAGATGAAAAATTCCGATCGGCTTTTGGAAGTTTTAAAATAAGTCACCAAAACCAATATCGAACTTGCGTGCTATATATTGCACATCCTTACAAGGAATGAGCTCGAAATAGAACAGGTCATACGATTCATTTTCAGTCATACGATTTTACAAGCAGCATGTCTGGCTTAGGAGACGTTTTCCGAAATCTTCGGTCGAATTGTGCCCTATATTCCTTGTCAATGTCACAGACTCAATACTGTCATTTTGCATATCTGCAGGGCCCAGCAATCTTTTAGGCAATATTTCCGACGTGCAGGAAGATGTTTGTATTTTTCACAGAAAGTTCTAAACGAAAGAAGACATAAGTAGTCAAGCTCAAACAAATAGAAAATGTCCTTCTGCTGCGGAATCTTTCTAAGGCAAGATGGACTGCTCGAGCGGAATTATTGAAAGCGATTTGGATCTCATATGAATGTTTCCTAGAAATTTTGAAAAAGTTGATTCCTCTACTTCTGTTAACAAAACAATGATCAAGCCACAAGGTTTAAGAAAGAAAATGTTATCGCTCGACTTCATTGCTTCACTATGATGTTTCTCAAGAACATTCAGCACAAGTGCAAGTTATTTATTGAAAAAATGAAGTCGAAGACTCTTAAAATAGACGCTACAAAAATACTGAAGACTTGTATAAAATCATTGGAAACAATCAACAATGACAATGAAAATGTGGATAAGCAAATGTAGAGCGCAGTTCTCTTTTAAGACTGTTTTCAAATCATCTACTCAACAAGCGCAAAACGTTTTGACACATTTACAAATGTATTTTTTAACGGAAAGATACAAAATTGAGAGGCCTGACCATGGAAGCGATTTTGGAATCGAACTGTGTTTTTCATTTTTGGATCAATAAATTACCTATTGAGTTATAAGCGATTCTAATTACGTAACAAACACGTTTTTCACCCTTTCTTAGCGGTTTTTCTCCTTTCGCGTGGAAATTCGGTTCAAAACGCCCACTTTGACACAATTTTCTGAAAGATCTATTGTGTTTGCAAAAAATGCAAAAAAAAAAAAAAAAAAAAAAAAAAAAAATCAGAGAGATGACATAGTTTCTGAACAACAACACCCGCTAGTTTTATTCGAACAAAAATAAATTAAAACTTATGTCATGAAATTGCTCTTTTGGATTTGAGAACAGCCTGAAACTAAGTAATGTGTTGATCCGTTAAATTAATTTGCTATGAAGTATCGAAGAAGATTGGTACCAAAGAATGTAGACGGTAATTAAAACAATATCTTTGCTCCCGAACTTCTAATGTTCTAACGCATGGAGTTTCAGAAGGTACTGGATATACTCTTACAGTGGTAATAGCTGAAAGTCTTAATTCTTGCATCAGCATAATCTCATCACTGGATAAAATAATGTATCCTCTCATTACAAGAAAGAAATAAACACTAAATCTGGTTAAGAAAGCGGTACCGATATGTTTTACGAAAGCGGTCTTTCGTGCAAAATTGGCAATTCCAGATATGGAAACAAAGTTCCAGGTAGCATCTTACCAAAAATTTCAACTTGTTTAGTTTAATTAATCCGAATTGCATATTTCCATCTACACATTCAGCAAAAAATATCAAAATACTTTACTGGAATATTTACAACAATGTAATGTAAGTGAAGGTTTGGTGTATCCGGGTGTATCTCGCTGTCGCTCGCCATTGCGACAAATCGCGACAAAATGCTTCATTTGGTGAGTAAGCAAAGAATCAGACTCGCAATTTTACGAGTGCTCAATTTATGCTCTTTTTTGTACGTGTGCGTTTTCCAATACCGTCGAGAGTCTTATCCATGTTGCTTAACGATTGATGTCGCTTTAAATGTTCAGTCATATCGTGCATTTACATCGCTCTATTTATACAGATTCTGACTCAGCACCAATTCAGTTTAGCAATAACCAAAGACACGAAAAGGAATATGCGATAGGTATTTCTCTGTTCTCAGTTAATTGGTGTCTATGTGCCTGCTTCGCATAAAAACAAAATTACTCGCATCAAACGCCAAATAAAGAAAAATTTTGCTGGAAAAGTTGTATCCAGAGTATCATTGGCCGATCTTTTTTTTTCCTATCGGATAGAGACGAAATATAATAGAAATTTTTAGTGCATATTTTCGCAATGGTAAATCAAAGATAGTTCTTTTGAATTTTTATTTAGACTGCTAAAAGAATGTCTGAAATATTTACACATTTAGAAAACATTTAGAATACACGTATTTTTAATAGGTTCTGCAGCAAATAGTCGAATATATATTTATAAGCACTTACAAAAAAATAGGTTATTTTAGAACATATTAAAAAAGAGATACAAAAAGGGTTAAAGATATATTTTTCCGTGTTTCACGGCAAATCTATATTGCTACTTTTTTTTTTTTTTCATTTGGTTACTGTTTTTTATTTCTTATTCGCCAAATCGCTAATGTTGGCCAAAAGTCAGCGAGAACTCTGTGTATCCATTTTTAAATCTACCTTATATTCTCCTCAATATTCTAAGGTGTAAAGTATTCGACATTCTAAAGTGAAAAAATTGATCTGATGGGTTAATAATGTTGAATTTTATATAGAACATACCGGGTATCCTAAAATGAATTGGCTGATTTTAAAATTCAATAACTTATAAATAGTTGCAGCTATTTGAAAAAAAGTATTGCAGGAGGGTTATATAAGATGTCGGGAGTTTTTTTTTTTACAGCGATCCTCAATTTTAATTTAAAATTGCAGCGGTACATGGCACTGCTAGGAATAAATGCTAAATCGGGGCCTGATTTTTTGTTCCTCTTCTTTATCAGTATTGATGCGAAAGAAGGAAATTTAATATTTGGAATGGTTCTCACTCGCCAATGCAATTTGGTTCTTAGGGGCCTACTGCATATATTTAATCTTCTTCTTTCGCATCAATATTGAGAAAAGAAAACGGCCAAATATCGGGCCCCGATTTAACGCCTATTACAAGCATCGCCATTCACCACCAATACTTTGCACTAAAATCAAGAATCACAGTAAATAAATTCCTGACATCTTACATAATACTTGTGCAAGAATTTAATTTTATAGCTGTCACCATTTGCAAGTTATTGAATTTTAAAATCAGTCAGTTTATTTTAGGATTCCGGGTAGACGCATATATACAGACAAAGAAACGTATTTTTAAAGACATATATATATATATATATATATATATATATATATATATATATATATATATATATTTAAGTTAGTTGGCAAACTCGTCAAATACCCCCACCCCCACCCCCTAATGAATTCTGCTTAAATACGCCCCTGGCGCACGGTTATAAATTAATCGGGGTTTTCACAGTTTGGGTGGCAGAACCTCTGTGGTTTACTTTTTAATCTACCGAAACTTTCTTGATATGATGTCTTTAAAAAACGACTACACTTATTTTCAGTAAAATATAGTCTTGTAGGGCTTTAGTAAGTCCTTAACTCTTCAACCCTCTGTTACTCCCATCATGCAGAAAAATTTTAAATCTTTATTATTTTTTTCCCATTGCATTAGAATACTGCCCTATTTGTAGCTTCCGAATGTTATTAAATCTATAATTAATCATGTAAATTATACAAATCGTCAATTTTGAAGCAAATCTTTCCCTTTTTATCATTTAAAATAAGCCATCGAAACTAACTTTGCTTAGATATTTTCATAAATTTTTATAAAGGGAAAGTTTAGATTGTGAGATATAAGTCCTAAAAAGGCTGACGTTCATAAACTATTCGTACATTGCTCTAGAAAATTTTAATAATTATAATTAGAAAGAACATTATTTAGGCTTTAAGATAGTATAAAAAATATATTAAAAATTATAACCTATCGTTATTGAAATATCAGCTTAATCATTAAGAACATTCAATAAGTTTTGCGTAAATATGGAACAATTTTTAAAAATTGAAGCAAATTTGAAATATTAGTAAAAAACATAATTTGAAATAATTAACATCTAATTCATTCATATTTGCATCACCCTGTACTTACAAAACAAAGAGTTAACCTCAGCTGACACTTGCTAGGCTTTACACTGCAATCACTGAAAATTATTTCTAATACGTTCTTTCTTTACTTATTAACTGAAATGTTTAATCAAAATATAAGTTTTAACGCAATATGAGTGTGCTATGTCAAAAATTTATTCAAAACCTTTTGATTTATATCTTGTTCATTGTTCAGTAGTTTGTCTGTGCTTAGAAAAAAGGATACTTGCATAATAATAATAATAATAAATAATAATAATAATATAACTGCATTATTTATTACTATATATTCCAATAAAGCAGTGTACAAAATTTTATTGAATTGCTTTTATTAATTGCAGAGCTACACTCCTTAAAATCTCACATAACTCTCTGATTAGTTCTATCATAAAAGCATTCAACAGAATAATTGGAGACAGTTTGCTCCATGAATAATTCGAATGATATTTTCTCTATAGCGTCACTCTACTGATTTTTGCGTCTATGCAAGTGCCAAATTTATTAATAGATTAATGAGATTTCACAAACAGTTTTTTATTCTAAAGAGTTTTATAATTTTTTTTATCTTAAATAGTTTTATCATTATTTTATCTAGCGTATGTTATAGTATTATTAAAAAAACATTCTTTTAAAAGAAATCATCAAAAATCTCCTATTAGTAGAAAATATATATTTATTTCTCTTTTTTGTTACATAGTGCTTCAAGTTTTCAATATTTTAAGATGGCTGTACATTTGACGCGGTATATGTTTCATCGGACATTAAAGGATAATTTGAAGATTCCTTCTTCTTAGATTTTTTTTCTTTTTCCTTTTCTTTATATTTACGTGTAATGTTGATTTTTCAAAATATAATTTAAATCGTAATCGTATTTTTGAAAAAAAAAAATTAAAGGTTAAATAACAGCTTAGCCAAAAGTCCAAGGTAAGGGTGGTGTGGGCCGTGATCAGGCATCAGGTGGCTGGCTTGATATGTGTTATATACGGGACAGGGTAACACTATATGTGCGACAGCGATTAGAAGGAAAATATATCACGAATATAACACTGTTTCTGCTACACTGCTTAATCTAAGGTTGTTGAATTTCATTTTTTTTTTTCTAATTTGAACAATTTTTCTTTTCTCGTACTCCTTTCAATACTCTCTTACTTTTATTCTTATGATGTATTCTTGTTTAATTACTTTGAAAAATATGCTTATTAAAATTGCTTTAATGAAGAATTTACACGAGAAAAGAAAATGTTTTGTCAACCCTTTATTCATCGGCCTGACATTCTCGAAGAAGTACTGAAGTTTTCAGCTTCAATTAGGCACAGGCGTTTTCTCTGGTCTATTTTCATTATATTTTAGGTCAATGTTTCTTCAGAAAGTCTTCTTCTTGGAGTTTTTTTAAGGTGATATTGTCAAAAGTAGTTGACTTCTTATAATACATAGCTGCCAGACTCGAAACATTAAGGATGGTGGACAAATAACACAATTAAATGAATATTTTTTAAATTCTTTTCAAAAAGATTTTTAATTTAGGTAAATTCAACAGTAGCATTTCTTATGTTCAAAATAACACATTAAAATGAACATATCTTAAACAGGAGAAAGAAAAAAAAAATCCATAAAATTTCATAAAAAAATTGAGAGATATGAAGACCAAACGACCAAACTTAAACTTTAATATGTAGGCTTCTACTCTACTCATAGACTCCAAGTTTACTGAAACATGAATTGTGGGAAATTGAAGAACTATATTATGTTGCATCAGTAGGATTTAATGCTATAACATTAATCGCAAGGCTTATATTTTTTATTAGATTGTACGTACGCAAGATTTTTGTTATGGGATGAGGTTTGGACATTGAAAAATATCAACCTTCCCTCGCAAAAAAAACAGTTTTGAAAAGAAAAACCCAACAATATTTTCAACAATATTACCTAATTTTGTCAAGTATATGTGCAAAAAAGCGAGTTGGGCAGCTTATTTGGCTGAATAATGCTGATAATTAAATGTAAAAAAGATTTGTTCATGTGCTTCTATTTAAAAGAATGACACTATACTTGAAAGTATAGGTAGTAAGGTTTTTCTCCGGACCACGATCATATTTATATTGATATTTGTTAAGAGAGCTTATAATTTTTTTTATATATTTTTATATTTTTTATTCTATTTTAAAGTCTAGAAAAAGCTCTTTCAAATTATATTTAGTAATTTTTTCTAGAGCGTCTTTACGCGTCTTTTTGTATTTAACAGAAAAAAAGTCGCAATTTTTACTTATAATTTCCATTTTCGAAAGGGTTCTTTTCACTTCAATTAAAATCTTGTCAGCTTTAAATTTAAATTTGCTAATTTCTCTTTATAGAATATTGTTATATTATCTCAAATAACGTAATTAAAATTAATTAGTGAACAGAAGGTAACAATCATTTAAAAATTGCCGACATCATTATTTTCCTCTCAAGAACTTTTTTCCATTGAAATAGACATACGAGTTTAAGTATAATTTATCGAAAAGAGATCGGTCTCCGAAAATAACGCAACAAATTGACAAATAAGTGATTGTATTTGACCTGTCTGATTTTCGCCTTTCATTTTAAAATTTCGAGATAAGTATTTCATTCTCCTTTCGACAGTATGAATTCGAAACTAGATATAGAGATTCATATGCTAATATGTATTAATAAATCTTATACTACGAGGCTCTGCCACCCTGCAACTTCGCTCGCCAACTCCCGTTCAGACACCGTAGAATCTAAAAGCACGCTAATCTGATCGAATTTAAAAAGATTAGAGAAGATTGTTTACAATGAAAAACCTGCAGCGATCTCCATGTAAACGGGCTCCCGTTCAACTCCTTTGCGAAAATTTATAACCAAATCAGTTGCTGTTAATACATCCAATGGTTGTTTTCGTTTTGGTTGAAGAAGATCAGTTAAACATTTAAAAAGAAGCTAAAATAAAATGAATTAACAGAGTCTTTGCTTCCCGGTATTTCTTAACAGCGTTATAAAACGACTGACACAATACAATTTACTGCTTTAACCCCTTCAAGGGTGGTGGTTCATTTTCGACCACTTAATTTTAATTTTTATATGCCACATTGGCACCACAATATTGGAATGAAAATTTTCCTTCTAGTAAGTAAGTCAACAAAAGCATTTTTGTACTTCGAAATAAATTTGTTTGTAAATTCTGGTGCCATTCACTGATTTCAACATTTTACGAATAGAAGTACCTTGTCCCTGAAAGGGTTAAACGCATATTAATATATTTATTATTTTAAAGTTTCCTTTCTTTTTTAATATTCACTTGTAAATACAATTTTCAAGATGCAATTTTCAATATTTTCCTGCTTTTAACACGTACTCATTTAATATTAATTTTAAAGGGTTTTTTTCTATTTTTAATAGTCACGTGTAAATAATTTTTTAATCGTAAGGAAATATTATTCATTGCGCTGTTTTTAGAATTGAAAACAATCTCTATAATAAAAGTCTTAGTCACGTGACTATCATCAAAAGTTCCGGATGTATCCCTACGTTTTTGCCGAAACGTCAGTGAAGGCTTAGTGTGGAGACGCGAAAAGTTTTGGTTTCTGCCTGTTAGTCTCTTTGTTTGCCTGTCTGTTCCGCGATAACTGCCGCAAAAGCATTCGATCAGCTAGAAATTACGTAGGCATATTTGTGAGATACCCGGACGTAGCTGTTTAGTTTTTGGTTAAATTCAATTCATTCGTTCGGAAAATATGGAAGATTTTTTTTTTTTTTTTTTTTTTTTTTTTTTTTTTTTTTTTTTTTTTTGCTCCACAATGCGGCAAGTACGGCAAGTCGGACGATTTTCAAATTTCCATTTATTGAAAGAAAATGGCACGTTTGTTTAATGGATTTAAGTGTTAAATTACGGATACTAAAATTTCCAAATAAGAATTTTATATTATAACTTTTATTTTGAATTTTTATAAATATATTTGTCAGATTTTTTAATTTATGTGCATAATTTTTTGTGAAACTTTATACATGTATGCCAATAATATAAAGCTTTTTTAAATAAATTTTCTTATTTTACATGATACATATTTCATTTTATTTTATTTTCCATTCCTCCGTTGCCTAGCGACTGTTATTCCTAGCCTATCATTGCGAAAAATATGAATTAAGTTAGTAAATTACATTAATTTGAATGTTAGGTACAATTAAAAGGCTATCATAAAAAATATTTTATAGCGGCAAATCGATGCAATTTATGTAATTAACAGTGGGCACGATAATGAATGTTTTTCCAGTAGATTTATAGATCTCCAGATATGCCTATTTTGGGAGACTTTTAATATGTCATTGCTATCGCATGGATTAGAATGTTTAAACTAATGTTTTACCATGCTATATGTAAAAAAAAGTACAGTTAAAGGCATATAAATCCTTTTTAATACTTTCCAACATAGATGAAAAGTGTTTATAACTTCAGTTTTTCTATCTGTCGTCTGCCGTGTGTCTCTACTTGCTCTAACTCGCGTAAATATAGTCTTGATTACATGTAATTGTTATACGTTATTGAGGTTTGCCAAAATATGTTTGGTATTGAAAATGAAATGTGTAACATTCATAGCTCAAATACAGGAGCACTCAAAACTATTCCGTTACATTATAGTCTTTAGGAAAAATCATCTGCGGTGTATTTTAATAATGTTACACAATTTTAAACGTAATGAAATGCATGTATATACATTATTAAGGTGCACTAGAACCTAGTTACTATAAAATATGTTATGTGTAGCACTTACAGCATGCGTACAGGGAACTCAAAAGTATTCATAATATTACAGTCTTTGAACAAAATTCTTTTTTGGCGTTTTTTAATGATGTTACTCAGCCACAAAATGATAAAATTGATAAGTATTTTTGAAACATTTTTTTAGTATATGGAGTGCAAAGCATATGTTTTTTTCAGGGTCACGCAAAAGTGGTTGATTAAAATATGTCAGAGCTTAAAAAACTCTTCACAGCTTATTTTAACACATTAGCGACCGTAAACGAGAATTCTCGTTTTTATTCAGAATACATCATTGGCTAAGGGAGTGACTTCTACCTTACAGGAAAAGGATTTATATCATGATGTCCATATTTTTTACAGATTGTAAGACATCATATAATACATCCGTACATTTAAAGATATTTACTGCTGCATAAACATGAAAAACATATCTCAGAAACCAATTTTCGAAAGACTTTCAGAAGAAGGAGGAGCTTCTACTGTTTTTAAACCCAGATTTAATAAAAAAATTTCCTGTCGTCAGTGTGTTAATTGTGTTGCACTAATTCAAACATTATGAAATTAAATCACATTACTGTGGTTTACTACAAGAAGCTTGAATATGATTGCCAGTGAATATGATTTGTATCTCATTTATCGTTCATCGCATAATGCGTTCGATAAATCGATAAATGCGTTCATCGCATTTATCGCATTTATAGGGTCACATAAAAGATTTCAGATATAGTTCTGGTCTATTAGGGATGATTACTGAAGAGCGTTTTCGATCATGGTATGCGTTTTAAAATTAAGTAAACTTTTGCTTAATATGTGGTGTCTAAAAATTATTTAGACCATATACAGGGCTACACAAATGAATTCGTAAGTATTAATGAAAATGAGCGCGAATGGCTTCAGTATATATATTTTTTAATTTGAGTTATGCATTTTCAAGCTCAGCTACATTTAGTATACTAACAGATGTTTGTAGAATTTAAATAGAATCATATACAAGGCTCCGCAAAAACTGTATACATGGTGCATAGTAATTCCAAGAAATGTTATATCAGCAGTTTTAAAAGGGCTTTTTGTCTGCATTAAATTTAAATGTAATATGTGACGCGTTAAAATCTTCACGTAATATACAGATCTGTAGAAAAGAACTCATGTTCGTTTCCGTCTATTGGTAAAAATAACTAAAGGACATTAACACAATCAATTGAAAATTACAAATGTAAATTAAATTACACTACGGGGGGGGGGGGGGGGGGCTCAGGGGGGCAGAGACCTCCTGAAGAAACCTAGTTTATTATCTAAAAATTACCATAATAAGTAGATTATGAGAATTTCAGAATACCTTTACATAAGAAAGGGTTTAATTTAACGCTTCTAGTGTCTGAAACTTTCGAAATATTTTTTTCCTTTTATAAATGTTTTATGTAATTTAAAAACTTTAAATTTCGTTTTCGTAGAAAGTTTAATATCACTCAAAGTGTTCTAAAAACAATGAGTTGCAGAGCTGACGTTGAGGATCCTGATCTGCAGATTTACTAGTTTATATTTCAGGCGGCCATTTTAGTACTTTCATATTAACCAGCCGCAGGTGATAAGTCGCCAAATATTATTCTATCGCCACCATTTCACCTATATTATGATATTTTAAGTCATGTAACTGCGCTGCCATAAACAATTACGGCTCTTCGATTTTCTTATGAAAGGTTTCCATTTTGATAAAAAGAATCCAAAAAATTTTTTTTCGAATAAAACTACGTAAAAGTTGCTATGACCGTAAAGAATTCTTGGTACTTTTATGTTAGACGGATGCAAATCTCGCCAATAGCTTTTTTTCTTTTTTCTTTTTTTTTTTTTTTAACTCTCCAGTTATAATTTTTTTTTTCCGAGTGGCAAATTAAAACGGTACTACTTTGTTATCCCGTCGACCAAAAATCTATCGCCAAACTAAAAGATTAAATGCATATAATGGTTGATCGTAAATGTCACATTCACTTGACTTTAAGGAAGTTACACGTGTTTACGCCATCAAGTGATTTTTATTTCGACGTTTTATTTGTATTTTTATTAATGTTATACAAATTTATTTGTTCCTTCGTTATTTAAAATAAGAATTATGTCAATTTGGATAATTTGGCGAGTGTTTGGCAATTTATATAATTTGGCGAAATTGGTCGACGGGATAACTAAGCAGTAGCATTAAAGCATTGCTTTGAAGTTGAAATTAAATGTCATGTGTGCATATTTGTTTGGCGAAAACCTCGTTTTCGTATACCAGTGACATATGTATTTTAAATTACTTTCTATTATTTTCAAAATTAAATAACAATAAATAAAAAAAAAGTTTAATTAATAACTATAGAACAAAACAATTTATAACATTTTTATTCTAAATAAAAATAAAATGAAGTTAAATAAATATTTATTAATAAATAAGCAACAATACCCGGGTTAGCTTGTCAGGCAAAATAACGACATTTTTTCTCCAATTACGTACGCCGGTGCGTATATGACATGTGCACCTAATATTTTTCTTTTCGTATCGTTTAAAAAAAAAAAAAAGAAAGAAAGAAGTGAAAGCCATTAATTTTAAATGAAAGTTTTGTATTAAATAAAATGATAAAGAAATTAAAAAAAAGAGAGAGAGAGCATTGTTTTTACATAGATTTAAGAAAGGCCAAACTGGTCACCAAATTAGTTTAAAATAATAACCTTTTCTGAAATATGAAAAAAATATATCTGTTATGATTAAAATTTGAGTTGCCATCATTAGAAAAAAATATTTAAAATTACAAAAAAAAATATTATTTCGAAAACTAATTCGAATTTAAAAATTCTAATACCAGTTTTGAGATCTGTGGATCAATACGGATTTTTGGTGTTAATTTCAACGCAAAGCATTCCATATTTTAGGAGAAATCGCCGTGAAACGTAATCAGTTGTTTAATCAGTCGTTTCAAAGAATTGTTTCATAAATTTGTTACATTTCAGTCGTTTCATATATCCGTTTTATAAATTTGTTTCATTAGGATTTTATATATATAGGGTAGGTGTAGTTATACAGCAGATATGCCAAAAAATCTATAAATATAGTTCATTTACAGTAGAAATGCAAAACCATTGGCCTGCGATGGGTTAACGTGTGGCTCGCGAATTTGGTCATTTTATAACTGAAAAAAAAAAACGCAATTTTGGTCAATAAGTCAAAAGAAAAAATCGTGAATTTCATCAATTTGCCACGTGAAAAATTGAAAATGTTGTCACTCTGTTTAGAATCGCGGATTTTATTGGTCGGGAGCGGAAAAACAATAAATTTTGTTGATAAAGCTCGAAAAAGCGAAAATTTCGTTGATCAAGCACGGAAAAATTACGGATTTTGCCGGTGAGACACTAAAAAATTGCAAATTTCACCGATCGGACACGGAGAAATCACAAGTTTTGTTGATCAAGTTCGGTAAAATCGCAAATGTTGTCAATTAGGCGCAGAAAAATCCATAATTTCGTTGATCGGACAGGGATATATAGTCAATTTTGTTGATAAAGCGCAGAAAAGTTGTAAATTTTGTTGATTGACTGCGGAAAAGTCGTGTGTTTCTTCAGTCGCTAGAGAAAATTGCGAATTTCTACAATTTGCCACGGGAAAAATTGCAAATTTCGCGAATCAGTTAAGAATCCTGAATTTTGTCCATCGGGTGCGGAAAAATCGCGAATTCTGCCGATTAGGAGCCGAAAAATCTCAAATTTCGCTGATCGGCTGCGGAGAAATCGCGTGTTTTTTTTCTGTTTATTGCAAATTAGGTAAATTAGCCCCGGTAAAAATTGCTAATTTCGTCAGAGTCGGTCAATATTCCCAGTTTCTTCGATTAGGCGTGAAAAAAATCACAATATTCGTCGATCAAGCTTCGAGAAATCGCGAATTCCGTTGCCCTGTCACGAAAAACATTGCAAATTTTTTCAGAGTCAGTTAAGAATCGAGAATTTCGTTGATCGCAATCGCAAAAATCGGAAATTCCGTTGATTAGGGCTGAAAAATCGCAAATTTCGTCGATCGGGCAAGGAAAAATTGCGAGTTTTATAGGTCGGGCTCCTAAAAATCACAAATTGCGTTAGTCGGGTACGAAAAAAATCGCGAATTTCGACGATCAAGCGCGGAAAAAAGTAAATTTCTGCGATCTGGCGCGGAAAGTTCGCAAATTTCGTCGATCAGGTGAATAAAAATCGCTAATTTTGTCGATCAGATGCGGAAAAATCGCGAATTTTGACTACCGGCTTCAGAAAAGTTGCGCATTAAAAAAATAAGAGGGGAAAATTCTCAAATTCCGTTGACTGGATGCAGAAAAATCGCGAATTTTAGTGATTAGGAGCGTAAAAATCGCAAATATCTTCGATCGGCTCCTCCTCTGCTCCTTCATTCATAAATTTCACATATTTTTTGGTACTAGCCACTTTCATCCCTATGTTTATTTTTTAGCAATTTTAATAAAACAAAATTTACCCCTCCGAATAAAGTCAAGTAATATTATCACTCCTTCTAAACAAGCATTGCTTTATCCCTGTTATACATACAAACGTAAACTGTTGATAAATCCTTGGCAACTGAATTGGATATGTTGACTGCATAGAGCTACCTAGAGCGATAAAATTCCCTCCCACTCTGGAACCATGTTTTTTATCTGATTATAGGCCACAGATCACCTCCCAGAAATTGTTAAAAATCTACACCTTTTACTACATAGTCACTCAACTGCTTTTATAGAATATTTCTATTCTGGTAAATGAGAATGCTCTATAATATAGTCAAGTAATCATTTTCTATAAAAGCGGTGGAGTGATTATGCAACAAAAGCTATAGATTTTTAACAGTGTAGAATTCTCTCCGTGTTACTGACGTGGATCTCGATAATCCAGAATTTTTTTTTTTAAGTAATCTTTCTGTTTAAAAGTTTGTGAACTTCTAATTTATAGGGATACATTATGATATGTGCGGGAAAATTCTTTGAAATGTTCTTCAATGGTATTACAAAACTCCAAATTTAATAATATTGATATGATCGGTTGAAATGCCTTTCAATATGTTTTATATATAATACCTATGTATGTTTTATGCATAATTCATTTATAGAGACAAAAATGAATTCGATTACAAGACTAGATGCAATAATTGCTGCAAGTTCTTTGATAACTGTGGAGTGCTTTTTGAGCTTAACTCAATTTTTACTGTGTTCTGTGGTGTGTATAAATTCTGTAGTTCTTACACAGGGTTGCACAAAGAATTTGCCTACATTACACTATTAAAAGCAAGGGCTGAAAATGACTTTTTAATGTGCTGTGTGTTTTTTAAATGATTTATTAAAATATATCGTTTGATCGTAGGATTAAATGACATCACTTAACAAAATTCTAGTTGTGTTGGAATTTGCTTCATTTAATGTTTAAACATGAATTTGTAGTTCTTCTTTCTCAATATCGGCATAAATAAGAACGAAAAAGCTTGCGCACAGCACAAATTATGAAACCCATTCCAACACATAGAGTACGGCGAAAGATGATGTTTAACCCTTTCAGGGGCAGAAGAATTCTGTTCATAAATTGATGAAATAATTGACTGACACCAGAATAGTCAAACGGATTTCTTAGAAAGTAAAAACCCACTAATTAGCACTTTCATTACAAAAGCAAAATTTTATTAAAATATTCTTGATGCCATTTGTCAGTTTTGGAATTAAAAATAGGTGGCTGGACCGACTAGCCACTGCCCTTGAAAGGGTTAAATAAACAATTTGGAAAACACATACCGCATTTGAAAACCCGACTCATGCTATTGCCATGAACAGTCGTTAAAATAAACGATTTTTTTTGAAGCCCTGTATATGACCTACAGATATTTATACATATTACATAGTATGCCAAAAGTTGGTTCATTTAAATGCATAGCACAGTTGAAATTTTTCACGGACCAATTTCAGCGAATAAACGGATGTTGTTGAGAACTTTAGTGCGAAACTGTATATGATCTGTAAAATTTATGCACACCAAGAAAAAATTTAAAAAATTTAATTTAAAAACGCATATCACAACTGAAAATGTACTTCAATCAATTATTGTTCGTAGGCCTCAGTTGTTCAATTATTGCTCATTTTCTTCTTGAGCCAAATCCTTTGTGTGTCCCTGTAAATAAACAATTCTATGCACACAATATTCTACAGAATCTTGTAGTACACCTCAGTAGTGCATATCCATTTCAATATGTTTTAAATATTATAATATCGTTAAAATACACGGGAAATAATTTTTCCCCATAAGCCGTAACGGAATTCTTTTGAGTGGCCCTGTATATGAACCGAAAATGCTACAAGCTTCATTTTCAATACCCTACAAGCCATAGTAAACACCAATAAAATATAGCCATGTCATGGCAATCGGACTATATTTAAGTGCGCTAGAGCACGGAGAGGCGGACAGATAGATAGAAATACAAGCTGACAGATGTCCAGACAAACGGAATTCATAAACACTTTTCAACTATGCTGGAAAAAGCTAAAAATCATATAAGCAACTCCCTTTATTTAAAATACATCTTTCATTTTAGTTCTTTATAATTAATCCAGATTTTACAAATGCACCCCATGTGTTATTATTGCACAAGCAAGTTTTCGTGCATTTGGAACTTTAGATACAAAGCGAAGACAGTTGCCGTAAATTGTGTAATATGCAGAGTGGACATACACTAATTATAATGTTATCTAAAAAACATGCCTCAGCTAAAAGTTACAAAACAATGTTTACAAAGAATGACTGTTTAAAATGTAAATCTACTTCTGTTTTAATCTGTCATTGAACAATTGTCCGAATTTGAATTACATACTATTTTACATCCTGTTTATGTTTTAACTTAATAAAGTTCTAAAATGACTCAGTTGCCTTTACTTCATTGACACACCATTATTTCTACTGAAGCATAAATATGTAAACAAATGTTTATAAAAATACACAAAACGCATAACACAATTTAACAAATCAGCATTTCAGAATATTAATGAGAAATCATTATAATCGCCAAAGAAAACAAGTTATTTCAAAATGTTACAAATTATTTCAAGAAATATTTTAAAATATTGAGTTTAGAAATGTAATACGTATATAATCAAAAATTCTATAAAAAAAATTAATGTTTTATGGAAACATAAGTTAATGGAATATAGAAATTCATTACAAAGTAGCATCAAATATCACATTACACATCAAGCTTAGGGAACGTTGTATCAAAAACACACGTTTCTACAAAATACTTATTTTTAGAATTTTGTAAAACTCTGAACATTACTATGGCTTATTAGTATATAAAACTTCGATTTAATTTTCGTAACAAACTTTTAAAATTGTACAAAAATGTACTTTAGCGGATTTTTGAAATTTTAAAAGTTCACATATTACTTGCAAGATAACAAATACAATGATTTTTAAAATGTATGTTCTTGAAAACTAAAAAGTTTTATTAAGGGGAGTATCCATCAAATTCATTTCTAAATTATTTGTTTGTGGAAGTAAAGAATTAACAATATGCATTAAATTTTAGTGAAGTGAAGAAATTTGAAAAGTTACAGTTTAAACTTAAGAATGTTAAAGTAACTTAAAGAAGTAATTGATTATATGATAAATAAGTCATACATACTAAAACTAAATATAACTTTTGTTGAAAACTATAGTTTTCTGCAATCTATTTATTCATTAAAGTGGTGTGCATATGTACTTGTTACACATTATTGCGATAGTAGACTTTAAGACTTTTCACATTTCATAAAATTATTCAATTTTATATTCAATAAAGATACTCAAGTTGTTTTGTCTGTTTTTTTTTTCAATTTAAGAGTTCATATTTTGGATACTTTAAGATATTGTTTATTTCACTCATACTTATTTCTGGAATAAATCAGTAAAAGTTTCTGAAGATTTCGCCAAATAATTCTTGACTTTCAACAGTTTTTTTCATTCTGATAATTTCGTTAGCTTTTATTTCACGTCTGTTGTTTGTTTCACTCAGATTTATATCTAGATCTATGTCAGTAAAAATTTCTGAAGATATCGCCAAAAGATTTATCAACTTACAACTGTCTTTATCATTTTGCTAATTTCAGACGTTTTGATTGCTTTTCTGTTAAATTTGTGTTTAAGTTATGTTATTTGTTTATTTATTAATGAACTTTTAATGTACTTGTGGAATATTTGCCTGAAATAAATGTTGAACTAATTATAATTTTTTACGTACAAACGGTTTAATCTTTTGTAATCGAGCTGCATACGATAGAGATAAATTGAAACAAAAATTCATAGTTGAAAGTTATTTAAAAAAGAATAAAAACAGTAAAATGAGATTCAGTTTTCAAACGAATTGCATATTAAAGGTTTTTTTTTTTTATTCGACAATGTAAAACATTAAAATATGTGCAGTTTAGAAGTTTTATGAATTACAATAAAAGTTATATTTATTGCACAGTTGTTGTCATCGTTAATATAACCCTCGCGTTACTTACGGAGATGTTATTGTTTTATGATGTAGCTTGTTCTGTAAAAATATCTTCAAAAATACTTTTTATAATACTGTTACCGGAAAAAAAGTAATGAAATGATTTATAGGTATTAAACTATTCAATAATTTTTCCAGGTTATTTACCCCATTTCTTTAATATGAATATTTGCACAGCTGTTAATATAAGGCTAATGGAAGAAATGGGATATGAATTTGACAAATAACGTATTTTCGCGAATTATTTACACCCTCTGTATTTTTAGCGCTCTCTTTATTTTAAATATATTTACAGAAAGAAAAAACATACATAAAATTTTCACATCAAAATATGAAATGCATTTGAAAAATCTATATATATAAAAGAAAGTCTGGATTTTGTATTAATCAACGCGCAGCCAAAACTACTGAACCTAAAATCTTGAAAATCGGCGTAAAAATACTTCTTATGACATAGAGTACCGCTAAGAAAGGATATTCCAAAATTCCAACCCTGAGGGGGGGGGGGGGGTAACAAAGAGAACGAACTTTAAAAAAATTCCTTAAAAATCTGATTTTATAGTTATTTTTCAACTGATAACACATTTCGGTGTATTTTTGTATGCTGAATCGAAGGGTAGTAACTAAATTCTTTTAAGCCCAATAGTTCGATAGATATTTCCTATTTTTCTAATTTGCACTACCTTTGGCGCTAAAACCTGAATTTTTCAAGTGATAATTTTTAAAAACTCATTCTTTTCATTCTGTTACTTTAGAAAGGGAAAAAATTCAAATTGAATAATTTTTTAACCAATACTTTTGGTTAAATAAAAACAACTTCGTCAATCAGAGAAAAAAAAATTCAAACGCCTCAAAAACTAAAACTAAATTTAAAAAAACTGTGGTACTTTTTCGTTCTAATTTTCGTCGCGATACCATACCAAAATGTATGGTATCGCGCCATTTATTTCATCCCTAATCGTGCAGACGATTTTTATTGCAAACCGTGCTACACATTAACATTTGCTAATTATTGAACGTGAATATTTTTATGCAGGAATTTTTAATGATGGAATTTATTTTATTCCATCATAATCTCGCAAAACTTTTTAATTATTTATTTTTTGAATAGAAAATATTTATTACTGATACTGATATAGATTTTACCATTTCGCAGTTATCTGATGATGAGGAAGCTACAATAAAATTATTTCAGAAGTCGGGAATTATACATATAAAAATGTTTTGTTCAAAAAACCATGAATGACTTCATTGAAAGAATGAAATGATTACTGCAATGTGAGACATACGTATTACGTACGGCATGCTTCAGTAGTAAAAGACATTTACAACTTCAAGACTGCAGTTTAAATTGACTGTATTTTATTACTTGCAAAATATTTATTTATTCTTATATTCTAAGTATTTATTTTGGTACCCGTCGACCAATTTTTGCCAACTTATATAAATCGCCAAACCACTCGCCAAATTATACAAATTGACATAATTTTTATTTTAAATAACGAAAGAACAAATAAATTAGTATAACATTAATAAAAATACATTTAATACTCCGAAATAAAAATCACCTGATGACGTAAATACGTGTAACTTGCTTAAAGTCAAGTGAATGTGGCATTACGATCAATGACATTTAATGTTATAGCTTGGCAATAGATTTTTGGTCGACCGCATAACCAAGTAGTGCCATTATTTTTATTGATTTTAAAAAATGGTAGGTCAAAGTCTGTAATTTTCTAAAGTTATATTTTTTAAATGCTCATTCTTTTATCAACAAAATTATTTTTTTTTCTAATGTATCATTTCATTTTTGCGCCAACTATTACTCTTGGTGACAATGGTGCTGGCATAAAAGGGAAATACCAAAACAGTTACTGATTTTATTTCAAATGTAAAGAAAAAAGGTTTAATGAGCAATAAATATTGTAAATATGACTATAACTCAGATTCTACTGAACTGAATTTTGTAGAGCTTATAACTTAAATAGTAAATTTGGTTTATAAATGGTTTAATGTAAAAACCATCATTATAAGTTACTACGGAAGTTCTAAAATTAGGTGAACTCGATTATGAAAGATTTCAAGTCAACTAATTAAATGCACAGTAAATTAGATAATATTTCAGGGATTTTTTCAATATTTATCATATCATTCTGTGTTGTTTAGTTATGGAACTATGCGGAAAAAGTTCTCAGTGGTACAGTAAGGAAAATTGGAAGATATACGCTACAGAGATAGGGTATACTAGAGAGCATATATGCTATAGTTATGGAAGTTGAGCTGAATTCCTTAAAACATTCACAAGTGATGCAGTATATACCTACCCCTACCTCCCAGAGAGTTCTATAATCAGGTTAACGCGATTATGAAAGTTATATTTAACTATCTCAATATATATATAATGCAAAGAGAAATTTCATTCCGGCCGCTTATATCTTGAGTTCTGCTGAATAGATTTTGACGGGACTTGCATTGTTAGTTAGATAATTTTTCAGAAAAGATGTTAGTATAAAACATAACGTTCTACGTTGCTTAGTTAAATAATTATGCAGAAAGTTCTAAATCAGATTAACCCAATTTTGAAAGATTTGCTTTTAAAAAAAGCAAATCTTTCAAAATAGGGTTCCACTGAATGAATTTTTATGGGATTTAAACTGTTAATTAGATCATTTTTAGGAAAGGTTTCGGTATATTTTCCAGTTTAAAAGATTCTGCTAAATGGATTTCGATGGAACTTGATCGGTTAGTTAATTTTTCAGTGAAAGTTTTAGTATAAAGCACCAAGTCATTTGCTGTTGCTTGGTTGTTAGGTTGCTTGATTGTAGAATTATAGATGAAAGTTCTAGAATCAGGCGAACCCAATTATTATGAACGATCAGCCTTTTCAATAAGTCCAATTAGCAGATTCTGATGAGACTTGCATCGATAATTTTTCATGAACGCTTTTAGTATATTACATATTGTTCTATTGGTCTTTACCGATTCCTACACTAACAGATCAACTAAAGAAATTGGTCCATAATAGTCTAAATTTTGTATGACTCAATAAAAGATATAATAGCGTAATGACATTCTTATTGCTTTCAGCAATTCGGTTGTATACACCAGGTAAATATCCATATTGCTTTAAAACGCATGATCAAATTCAGAGATATATTTTGTTTCATTCAAGATTTCTTTAGAAAACCGACGTTTCTAACATGTTTAATTTCACAGTGCTTGTGGGTATACAGTATTTTTTGTTGTTCCATTATATGTGCTGATATAGACATTGTCTGGTGTGCCGATTCTAGAACACGCAACATATACTTGTACGTGTGCTAAGGGATACGTGTCTAGATCTAAACCGCAGAATTCTGAGGATTTGCCCCGAAATTTGTTGATGGTTATTTCAAACGTCAATCAACTTGGGAATTGCAATCTCTTAAACTGAAATGGAATATCCTTTGGAATCGCAGGAATGCGGGGAATGAGGACATCTTCACCTTTGAAAGTTCCTGTCAAGGTGGCTGCTTTTACGACGTTGCTCATTAATTTTTTAATGCAAGCCGCGTGCCGTTGAAACGCTTTGGTTGGTGGATATTTCGCAACATGATGATTGACACGCCGTTTTCAATTGTAATACGTTATGTGGCATCGCTCGCAGATTGAGTGAATTAAAAAATTCTGTGCTTCCACAACAGTGTCAACGTCGACGGACATGTACGTGACTGCCTCGCTTTGAATGCTAGATGTAATAATGCCGTTAAGTTCGTAAACGTCTTTGTTATTGGCCTCAAGAATAGATTAGTCACTCAGCAAATAGTGATTCTTATAACTTGTTTGAATATTGGGAAATATTTTTTCAACCAATTCTTCTTTTAGCGTCCCTAAAATACAGACGTTATGAGGCAATGAAATTCGTCCTAAGGTCAGATCATCCGGCACAATACCGTTCCCAAATTCCAGCAATTGATGTGAGAGTATCTCAGCTTGTCGTTCTTTTTGCAGCTGGACACGCATATTTGCAATTAAATTTAACGTTTTTACGTCTGAACATTGAGTCGTGTTTGGCGCTAATCTGGTGTTTATCGTTGACATCTTTCAGCCACTCTCAAGCTGTCGCGTTCATTCTATTGAGAACGAAGCAGAGATGAAGCTGCAAAATGCGCTCGCCATGCTTGCAACCGTGCATCCTCAAGTCTGGCTGCACGTCACTTTGATGCTTCCTCGGAACGTATTTGAGCCATTCTTTATCTATTTTGCTCGTTTGCTGATACCCGTTCCTCCTCAGTTTGATTTTCAATTACTCGTCGCACTGCTAAAGCTCCGTGAGTACGACAACCTAAGTTTGATCTTCTGCAAGGCATTATTTGGATGAACTACAGCAGATCGACTGCACTGAAAAAAAAAAGAATGTTATAAAAAAAAACATAAAATTGCAAAAAATCAGAAAAGGAAAAAACACAAACTAAAGTTTTCTGACAATGTACCACATAATAAGTGCCGCAAGAAAATTTAAAAAGTGCACGAGGGGGGATATGGGGATAGAGTGAAGCAAGATTCTTAATATGCATATAAAACACGCGCGTATTCGAATGCAACGCAAACTCTGATTTTCAAAACAATCAAACAATCGGGGAAGAACTTTCGGAGATTTAAGATTTTGCACAAACGAAAATTTACATATTTATTTGAGTAGAAATATGCCTCCAGTAGTTGGAGGGAGTGGTGCATGATATGAGAGCGTAGTCAAAGGACTTTTCTAATGACATATCATATGAGGGATATCGGAAATTTAAAAAAAAAAACGCCCCCTGGTGGTGGATAGAAAATTGGGGGATGGCCTGTGCGAGGTTCATAATAGGTATATAGCAACACGCTGGTATTCAAATGCAACTCAATCCGTGAATTTCAATGCAATTGATGAAGAACTTTCCGAGATCAGCGATTTTGTACAAACGAACATTTACACTTTTATTTACATACATTAACAAAATTTTAATAAGGAGGTTATGTTAATACTAAGATGAGTATTTACCATGTCCTCGTTAAAATTATTATAATTAACAATTTGAGGCAGTTGAAAAATAATCTAACTGAAATAAAGGTTTAACTTGCACTGAACTCGCATTTCAGTTTATACCTGTTTGTAACTCGGATGGAAAGAATTGGGAATTTTTTAATGGCTTGTTTTCTATTCACCTACCACTAAAAATGAAAGAAAATCTTTATTTTAAACGATAGCGCTATATCAATGGCAATATAATCTATCTTTTAAAAATTATTCATGTTTTCTTTGTCTACTAAAAATATAGGTAAAGTATTTTATACATTTGTTTAATTTTATATTGTTTAATTTTTCGTTATTGCTCTTAATTCTAAGATTCGTGCTAAAGAAAAAATAAATAAATAAAAAAAAATAAATTCTGTTTAAATATTCTGCAATTGGTATTTTTTTTTCTTTTAGAATGGTTTGCTTTCTATTCACCTACCAACAAAAATGAAGGAAAATATTTATCTTAAGCGATAGCGCTATATCAGTGGCACTATAATCTATCTTTTAAAAACTATTCAGTTTAGTTTGTCTACTCAAAATATTGGCAAAATGCTTTTTCTTTTATTTATGAATGAATATCTCGTACCGACTTGATGTGAGACACCCTGTAATTATGACTGAATAAGAGGATTGCGAACCAACTTTCCTGTACGAAAACTTTTGTTGCTATCTTAAAGTTTACCGATTGTTGATGATTCACCTTCTATAATATAATAATATATAATATATATTAAATATAATACATTATATCTGCCCTATATATATAAAATCCTAATGAAACGAATTTATGAAACGAATATATGAAATGGCTGAAATGTAACGATTCTTTGAATCGACTGATTAAACAACTGATTATGTTTCACGGCGATTTCTCCTAAAATATGGAATACTTTGCAATGGAATTAACACCAAAAATCAATATTGATCCCCAGATTTCAAAACTGGTATTAGAATTTTTTAATTCGAATTAGTTTTCGAAATATTAATTTTTTTTCTAATTTTATATACATTTTTCTAATGATGGAAACTCAAATTTTAATCAAACATATACTTTTTTTTTCAGATTTTAGAAAAGGTTACTATTTTAAACTAATTTGGCGAGAAGTTTGGCCTCCCTTAAATGTATGCTAAGAAATGTATCATGTTACTTTTATTCATAATTCAATTTTGTATTATTTAATACAAACAGAAACATTAAAAATAAATGGCTTTCCCTTCTTTATTTTTTTAAACGAAATGAAAAGAAAGATATTAGGCACAGATGTCATATACGCACCGGGGTACCTAATTGGCGCCAAAATGGCATTATTTTGGTTGACATGGTAACCCGGCTATTGTTGTTTATTTAATAATAAGTGGTTATTAACTTTATTTTCTTTTTTTTTAAATTACATAAATTGTTTTGTTCTATAGTTAATTATTTTTTTGGTTATTTTCCTTTAAAAATAAAAAATAATAGAAAATAATTTAAAAAATACTTATTTTCGGTGTCTTTATTTTGTGTAATTTAACTTTTAAATTTGTCCGGTTTCTATTTTTGATTTTTTTTTCAATCTGGCTTTCGCTAGAGAGTCTTTTATTTGGGACGTGGCTGGGGACCTAAGAATCTTGCTTCCGCAAAACAGTCGGACAAGAGTAGAAGAATAAAGGGCGGCGGACCAAGATGTAATTCCATCGACCAATTTCACCAAATTATGTAAATCGCCAAACCACTCGCCAAATTATACAAATTGACAATTTTTATTTTTAATTACGAAAGAACAAAGAAAATAGTATAACATTAATAAATATACAAATAAAACGTCGAAATAAAAATCACTTGATGACGTAAAGACGTGTAACTTGCTTAAAGTCGAGTGAATGTGACATTTACGATCAACCATTATTGGCATTTAATCTTATAGTTTGGTGATAGATTTTTGGTCGACGGGATAACTAAGTAGTACCAAAAATACATATGAAACTGGTATTCGAAAATGAGGATTTCGCCAAATTTTCGTAAAAAAAATCATGCCAAACCGGGTGCGTATATGGTATCTGTCCAAATATTAAATGATGTAACAAACGATGTCATTTAATTTCAACTTCAAAGCAATGTTTTAATTTACCACTCGAAAAAAAAAGGCTAACTGGCGAGTTGAAAAATAGTTATTGGCGAGATTTGCACCCGGCTAGCGTAACAGTACCAAGAATTCTTTGCGACAATGCTTTTATGTAGTATTATTCGAAAAAAAAATTATTATTTTTAATCGAAATGGAAAACATTCGGCAAAGATTCCACGTACGGTCCCATATTGGCGCTATTTTTTTCTGACGACAGTGTCATATACGCAACGGGTACTTAACTGGCGCCATAGTATCATTATTTTGCTTGATTTGATAAGCCGGATGTTGTTGTTTAGGCTGTTGATATTTTCCCCAAATTAGCGTCGGAAAAAAATCGCGCCAATATGGGGCCGTATATGATATCTGGGCCAAACTTTCATATGAAAAGCGAAGGGATCAGAGCGTATTTATTTATGGCAGTTACATGACTTGGACTATTATAATATAGATGAAATGATGGCGATAGAATAATATTTGGCGACTTATCACCTGTACCTGGCTAATATTAAAGTACCAAAATGTCACCAGGAATATAAAAAGCGAAGTGGTTCGCCCGGAACTCTTGATGATAGTCACATGACTTAGGCTATTGTTATAGAAATTGTTTTGAAATACCGGGAGACAAAGACTCTGTACACTTAATTCCTTTTATTTTTAGCTTCTTTTCAAACGTTTAACTGCTCCTCTTTAATCAAACACGAAAACAACCATTGGATGTCTTAACAGCAACTGATTCGGCCTTAAATTTTTGAAATCAAAGGAAATTGAATGGAAACCCGTTTACAGAGAGATCTGCACAGCTGTTTTCAGTATAATTCAATCTTCTATAATATTTTTTAAACCGATCAGATTAGCGTGTTTTTAGATTTTGTGGTGTCTGAACGGGGGTTGGCGAGCGTAGCTTGCAGGGGGCAGAGCCCCCTAGTATAATATAAAATATATAATATATGTAATAAAATATAAAATATATAATATTAAATATAATATATTATGATATCTATCAAAAATTTCTATAATGTTCATTTTATATTATTTAATTTTTCATTATTGTTCTTAATTCTAAGATTTGTGTTTAAAAAATAGCGTAAATTCAATTTTAATATTACGAAACAAACTAATATGGTTTCTAATTTTACTGTCATTTTGATGTTACATAATAGCCTGTTCTTAAAAACAATACACTTTTTCTAAATAAATACTAATGCCAATGTTGAGAAGTTTCAGAACATAATGAATATTTTAAAAGAGATGATGAATTCATGCATTAAAAAAATCAAGTGTCTTGAAATCACATCAATATGTTATTTTATTACATATGGTTACATTATTTAAACATTTCACCTGATAGTAATCGTAGCTAAACAAAGGATTATAACTTAACTAAGGATCATAATGATCTTAATTTCATTACATAATTTTACAAAGGATTGTGCTAAAAACCTAAATAATAATTGCCGAAACGTCAGTGAAGGCTTACTGTGGAGACACGAAAAGTTTTGATTTCCGTTTGTCTGTCTGTCTGTCCGTCTGTCCGTCTGTTCCGCGATAACTGCCGCAAAAAGCACCCGATCAGCTTGAAATTAATTGGGCATATTCGTGAGATACCCGGACGTAGCTGTATAGTTTTTGGTTAAATTTGGTTCATTCGTTCAGAAAATATGGAAGATTTTATTTTTCTTTATAATGCTTTTCTACGGCAAGTCAGACGATTTTCATATTTCGATTTGTTGAAAGAAAATGGCACGTTTGATTAATGGATTTAAATGTCAAATTATGGATACTAAAATTCCAAATAAAGGTTTTAAATTATTCCTATTATATTGAAGTTTTATCAATATATCTATAAGATTTTTTTATTTACGTGTATAATGTTTTGAGGACATTTATACATGTATTCCAATAATATAAAGAATTTTTAAATTAATTTTCTTGTTTTACATGATACATATTTCTTTTTTTTTTTTTCATTTTCTTCGTTGCCTAGCGACTGTTATTAGTAGCCTATCATTGCGTCAAATATGAATGAAGTTAGTAAATTACGTTAATTTTGTTGCAGGTACTATTAAAAGGCTATCACAAAAAATATTTTATCGCGCCAAATCGATGCAATTTATGCAATTAACAGTGGGCACGATAATGAATTATTTTCCAGTAGATTTATAGACCTCCAGATATGCCTATTTTGGGGGGCTTTTAATATGTTATTGCTATCGCAGGGATTAGGATGTTTAAACTAATGTTTAACCATGCTATAAGTGAAAAAAAAGTACAGTTAAAGGCATGTAAATCCTTTTTAACACTTTCCAACATGGATGAAAAGTATTTATGACTTCAGTTTTTCTATCTGTCGCCTGCCGTGTTTCTCTACGTGCTCTAACTCGCGTAAATATAGTCGGGATTACATGTAATTGATATACGTTATTGAGGTTTGCCAAAGTATGTTTGGTATTAAAAATGAAGAGTGTAGCATTCATAGCTTAATTACAAGGGCACTCAAAACTATTCCGTTACATTATAGTCTTTGGGAAAAATCGTCTGCGGTGTATTTTAATAATGTTACACAATTTTAAACGTAATGAAATTTATATACTTTATTAAGGTGCACTAGAACCTGGTTACTATAAAATATGTTATGTGTAGCACTTACAGCATGCGTACAGGGAACTCAAAAGTATTCATAATATTACAATCTTTGAAGAAAATCCTTTTGTGACGTTTTTTAATGATGTTACTCTGTTACAAAATAATAAAATTGATATGTATTTTTGAAACATTTTTGTAGTATATGGGGTGCAAAGCATATGTTTTTTTCAGGGTCCCACAAAAGTGGTCGATTAAAATGTGGTCTACGGGGGAAAAAAACTCTTCACAGCTTATTTTAACACATTAGCGACGGGAAACGAAAATTCTCGTTTTTATTCAGAATACATCATTGGCTAAGGGGGTGACTTCTAACTTACAGAAAAGACATTTATATTGTGTTGTCCATATTTTTTATAGATTGTAAGACATTATATATTACATCCGTACATTGAAAGATATTTACTGCTGCATAAACATGAAAAACATATCTCAGAAACCAATTTCCGAGACACTTTCAGAAGAGGGAGGAGCTTCTACTGTTTTTAAACCCAGATTTAATTAAATTGCCTGTCGTCAGTTTGTTAATTGTGTTGCACTAATTCAAACATTATGAAATTAAATTACATTACTGTGGTTGACTACAAGAAGCTTGAATATGATTTGTATCGTATTTATCGTTCATTTATAGGGTCACATAAAATATTTCGGATACAGTTCTGGTCTATTAGGGATGATTGCTGAAGAGCATTTTCGATTATGGTGTGCGTTTTAACGTTAAGTAAATTTGTGCTTAATAAGTAGTGCTTAAATATTGTATAGACCATGTACAGGGATACACAAATGAATTCGTAAGTATAAATGAAAATGAGCGCGAATTGATTCAGTGTTTTTTTTTTTTTTTTTTTGAGTTATGTATTTCCCAGCCCAATTACATTTAGTATACTAACAAATGTTTGCAGAATTTAAATAGAACCATATACAGGACTCCGCAGAAACTGGATATATGGTGCACACTATGCATACTAATCCCCGGAAATGTGATATGAGCAGTTTTAAGAGGGTTTTTTGTCTGCATTAAATTTAAATGTTATAGACGACGCGTAAAAATCTTCACGTAATATACAGGGCTGTAGAAAAGAATTCATATACGTTTCCGTCTATTGGTAGAATTTACTAAAGGACATTAACACAATTAATTGATAATTACAAATGTAAATTAAATTACACTACGAAGGGGTACGAAGGGGAATTTCTTCAGGGGGGCTCTGCCCCCCTGAAGAAATCTACTTTATTATCTAAAAATTACCAGAATAAGTAGCTCATGAGATTTTCAGAATACCATTACATAACAAGGGGTTTAATTTAACGCTTCTAATGTCAGAAACCTTCGAAATATTTTTTCGTTTTATAAATGTTTATGTAATTTCAAAACTTTAAATTTCGTTTTTTGTAGAAAGATTAATATTACTCAAAGGAGGCTAAACACAATGAATTGTAGAGCTGACGTTGAGGCTCCTGATCTGCAGATTTACTAGTATTACGGTTTTTGATGGTGGTAGGTTATGTTTAATTATTGGTTATTGCCGAAACGTCAGTGAAGGCTTACTGTGGAGACACGAAAAGTTTTGGTTTCCGTTAGTCTGTCTGTCTGTTCCGCGATAACTGCCGCAAAAAGCATCCAATCGGCTTGAAATTCCCTGGGCATGTTGATGAGCTCCCCGGATTTAGCTGTATAGTTTTGGGTTAAATTTGGTTCATTCGTTCGGAATATACAGAACATTTTATTTTGTGATATAATGCTTTTCTATGGGAAGTCAGACGATTTTCAAATTTTCATTTGTTGAAAGAAATCGCTCATATGAATAATTGATTTAAATGGTAAATTTTGGATGCTGAAATTTTTAAATAAGAGTATTAAATTATTCTTATTAGTTTGCAATTTTGTCAAAACATTTGTCAGAGCTTTTAAATTAGGTGTATAACTTATGATAGAATTTTATACATGTGTTCGAATAATATAAAACATTTTATTTTATGAATTTACTTATATTTCATTTTTTCTTTTAACCGTTGCGTAGCAACAGCATCTCATCTAAAAATATCATAAATGTGAAAGTATGTATGGTTTTTTGAAGTCAAATCAAAGCAAAAGGAATGAATTAATGAATGCCTTTGTATAGATATTTGCATATAGATTTATTTAAACGCAGAAATGAAAATAGTATTTATATACTATATAGAATAATATTTTCATTTATTTATTCAACTATTTGATTATAAATGAAAAAGTTCGTTATTTTCATACAGAATAAACTGACATTATTCTGTTAAATTTTATAAACTTTATTGTTGCCAAAAAAAAAAAAAATGAATAACAATTTCTCCCAAAGAGTTAATTTTAATTTGTAAGATTTTCACGTGCAAAAGAAAAATGGAATAAGCAAATAAAAAAAAAGGATATATAGGACAGGAATGAATACATATAAACATTTCACACCAAATACCACCTAAAATAGTTTTTGTAGCAGTATTTTCCCAGCACTACGAAGAAAGATTCCTCGATTTACACGATTTTACTTGGCCTTCCTTTTCTCATTCTTTGCGATTTCATTTTCGCAATTGCGTGCATTAATTGGCACAAAATTTTACACTTTTTATGACAGATATATGTAAGGCCATACAAATAAGAAATTCCGTATTGTCTCCTATAAAATGTGATAAAGTGTTGGTTAATCATATATGTTTTTATTAAGAGGAGCAGAGCTGCCAAGCCTCCGGCGTTCTGGATACCAGTATTTTAATACAGAAAATGTTACTTTATTTAATTGAAACATTTGCGCGATTTAAAAGAACATTTTCTCTAAGATAATAGTGATGTGCAAAAAGCTGGAGACTTGGCATGTCTGGTGGGGAGTGAAATGTTTTACTTAATGCATTTATCTCTATTTTAATGCTACGTGAACAACGTCCGTGTAACAGCTTGTAGAGTGTAAAGTAAATTAAATTATTAAAATAATCCTTATTACGAAAAATGAAACAGAAAGTCCGGCTAAGGGAAATGAAATGTTAGTTAACCTTTCGTAATTTGACCTGAACATAGCTTTGCGTCAAATTTCAACGGTATTTGTAACATCACGATTTTAAATTAAATGTAGATACTATTAAAAGAAAATCACAAAAAATACTTAAAGGCGCCAAATCATGTTTATCTATTTAACGATGATGAATTATTAACTGTTAGGTTTAGAAGCCCTCCTACTTTAGGGTGATTTTAGTAAGTTAATGCTATCGAGTACATTTTTTGATATTTAGATTAGATCTTAGATATAAATATTGCAGAATGGTAATCAAAATTATTTTTTTATAAACAAAATTTATAAAGGTATTAGATTTCTAAATTAGATGTTTCAGTTTACATTTCCAAAAGTTCTTTATCCATTAGATACAGGTATTTGTGGTTAGCAGGCAAGTAAATACTGCTGTATGGATATTAGGATAACGTAAAATGCTTGACCGAATTATTGCTTATCCTTATAAATTGCAGTGTAAAAAGAAATCTAAGATATAGGGTAATCATTAACTCAATCAGTAGAAAATTACAAATGCAAAATAAATTACACAACGGGGGGTTCAGGGGGGCAGAGCCCCCCTGAAGAAATTTGCTTTATTATATAAAAATTACTAGAATAAGTAGCTCGTGAGAATTTCAGAATATCCTTACATAACGACGTGTTTAATTTAACGCTTTTAATGTCTGAAACCATCGAAATATTTTTTTCCTTTTATAAATGTTTGTGTAATTTAAATAGTTTAAATTTTGTTTTTGTAGAAAGATTAATATTCTGCAAAGTTTGATAAAAACAATGAGTTGCAGAGATGACGTTGAGGCTCTTGATCTGCAGATTTACTAGTTAAAAGAGCTTTCTTGTGTTTCCTTTCGCAAGTTCACACTTGAATTCATTCTTACTCAAATTAACAACGAGATTTTAAGAATTGTGACAAAGGCTTAAAACCAAAACAATAGTGAACGCAGATATCATAATGAGAACAACACTCATTAAGTTGAAATTCATTATTTCAGTGGCACATTTCCTTTCCATTTACATAAATATGTTGTAGTGATTTATTGTTGATATTCTATTCTAGTATTAACATAACCTCCTTATTAAAATTTTGTTAATACTTAGTTGATCTCACGTGATAATTTTGGGATAACTCCTCTTTTCGGCGCATGAAAGTGGAAAGCTGACATCATTCATTTAGTGAGAGATATATATCTCGTGACAGTGATATATGAAGGAAATTCATGGAACAAAAGTCTTTATAGGTTCCTTAGATCAAACTGTATAACAATGTTTATCTCTAAAAATATGTAATTCCTTCGCTCTGAAAACTTAAAAGAATTCTATTTATCAAGTTATATTGTCTCTCATAACACTGAAAATCAAATATATTCGTAATGCTTTAGTTGTTCTTGTTTAATGCTTGTAAAACATTTTAATGTAAAGAAATTCATTTTTATTTTTTTATGTTTATTTCATGTATTATTGAAAAATTTAAAAAAAAATGCTTAAAGAGAAATAATTTAAAACGAGTGAAAAAAGTTTTATTTATAGAAAACGGAAACTAATAGCTCAAATAATTTTTCATTGAAATATTGAACAAGCTAATATGATGCACTAATGAAAAAAAAAATTGATAACGCCATAAAAATTAAAAAAAATGTTAGACCATTCTGAATAAATTCTTCAGCTGCAACAGATACTCCTTTTATAAGAAAAAACAAATCTCTTTTAAAGTTTTTATTACAAAATATTTTTATCCTAAAAATATTTAGTCGCTTCATCAGAAAAATATGAAATTAATAAAAGAAGCAAGAATAGTGAATAAGATATTGAAAACTTATAAATTCTTTAAATCACTTTCCAACTTTAAATGGATTAATCTGGATTATTTTACGAAAAAATTATAGCGTTGTTTCGAAATTACATGATTTTCATTTCAACTATAATGTTCACATAATACGTGGCCATGGATATTAATTTCATGTACATACCGAAGCGATAACATCGTATGACTATTTTCATATTTACATTGGTGATAAATTAAATTATACTGCATTACTAATACATCCTGTAAAACCACCTATAGAAAAAGCTGTTATCAAGATAGTACTTAATAAACATAACGACAGAGATTAGCAGAAATAATTAAGCGGGCTTCGTTATTTTGTGTTAAAGTCTTCTTTGGATAGATGAAGACCATTTCATAATTTTTGTGTTATTGATGCGGTCTAGTAAGTAAACATCGTTTACTTACCTTAGATTAGGTATTGACAAATCATATTTATAATATTTTATTGCAGATTTCATTATTGTTTAGATATAGTACAGTAAACCTCCCTAAAGCGACCCCGTTCCGTTCCAATAAAAATTGGTCGCTCCGAGAGGTGATCCTCCGAGATTGGTCCTCCTCTTAATGGAGGTCGTGTTTAAATCTAGATTTTAATTGTTGAAAAAAGGTAACAATTAATGATACTAAAACTTACTTTTCACATTAGGAAAAATATTAAAATTTAAGTATCAAAACAAAAGTTAATTACATAAGTTAATTACTGCAGAGTTTCAAAAAGAAATACATAGACGCTTGTTGTTATTTTACGGTTTTATCTTTTATAAATTTATTTCGAAGTTCAGTAAATAAATGAATTTTTTTTTTTTTTGGACGGTAACAAATAATGACGATTTCATTAATTTATCTATTTATTTGAGGGTTTCCTGACAGAATAGGGCAGAGGTGTTTATTGACCGTCATTCTTAATTTGTCATCAGAGTTCAATTCATTGCCTAAAAACGCACAAAGGGGTCTAAACACTTAAAAGTTACCGGAATAAAAAAAAATTCTATACTTAGTTTAGAAGTTTGATGAATAATGCGCTCTCCGGAATTATTTTCTAATAAAACCTTCATCAAGCGACCAGAAAAAAACAAAATTTGTTTCGTTTTCTTCAAAGAAATGGGTCGCTCATTGAGGGAGTTCAACTGGGATGGTCTCTGAATGGAGGTAAAATTAGTATTGAGCCTATGGGAATAAATTTCGTTCCATGAAAAAATGGTCGTTCAGGGAGATGGTCGCTTAATGGAGGTGGTCGAACAGGGAGGTTTCACTGTAGTTGTCTTCAAAACAACAATACGGGAGAAGTGGGCGCATTGACAAATACAACATCGTGTTAAAGTTTTCTGGTGCTTTGTTTAAATACTGCTTAGTTTTTAATTTGTACATTGTTTCATATTCATTCATGGGAGCTTAGTTGTTCATTGGTTTCATTCATTGGTTTATTGAAGATACTGCTATTCAAAGACAAAAATCCGACGTAACTTTTGTTAACCTTTTTATGTTACCTATAATTGAGCTTATACTAGTTTCCACTGAAAATGTTAATGTAGCAATGTTAAGAGTTACTTAGTTATGTTATGTGGTAGTTATGTTATGTAGTATGTTAGGTGGTGCAATTGTTAAAAATCTGCCTTCTCAGAGAAACGCGTTAGTGTACGGTGGATAAACTAATACTCTTTTATTAAGAGATTCTGCCTCTCTTCATTTGTAATAATTAAAATAATTCACATGTCGATGAGCAGACACTTTTGGCCTGTAAGACACAAACTGATTGCAATTTATAAGAAACCGTTAATAAATACTACTTTATTACAATAATCAGCAATGATAATTATATCTGGAGCGTTACTTTTGTTTTTCAATTTTCATAATAGTAAATCTTAACATAATTTATACTAAATGTCCCACTAAATGGCGCAACTTCGTTATATTGAAAAATATTTCGATAAAAATAGTGAGTACTACACTGAAATAAAAAACGACATTTTTACAGTACAAAGTACTGTTCATCTCGCGCACAAACTCGATCACAGTCGAATGTGCTGTACCTTTCTTTGGTTTCTTGACTATATAAACATGCGTAAAATTAACAGCACCTATATAAACATGAAAAATACAGTAGTTGCGTAAAATTAACAGCACAGTGTGCTGGCAATTTTACGCAACTACTCTATTTTTCATGTTTATATAGTCAAGAAACCATAGAAAGATACAGCACATTCGACTGTGATCGAGTTTGTGCTGGCAAATATACAATGGTTTTTTTTTAAGTGTATTGATTTACTATTGTTTCTTCTTAAATCGCATAAATGAAGATCCCTCATAATTAATTAAGAGTACTTTAAACATAAATTGGAGATTTATAGAAATGTTACAAACTTTTTTTTTTATTTAGGATACTTTTAATATTACTTAAAACAGCAACATGATAAACATGTTATTCATCGCTGTATGTACAGATGAACAATCCCTTAACAGCTAAATTGGTAGTATGCTTGGTGAATAATTTACTCGCCGAATGAGCGAGGCCTAATTCAATTATTTAAAAAATAAATAATTCTCTTTTTCAAAAAAAAAAAAAAATCTAAAGGAATTTTTCAATTAATAGGTTATTTCTGTAGAAATACAACATTAAAAATACGAGGTTGAATCAAAAAGTAATGCCTCCATTGATCTAAATTTTATTTCTTTCATAATAACTGGGCAATCTATGCATGATATTATAGAGCTATTCTTGAGATTTCATATGGTATTTTCCTTTACAGATTAACTAATTTGAACCATAAATCTGAAGCTAAAAGTAATAGTCATCATTCAATTGTTGCATTGTGTGAAGAAGCCTGGAAACAGAGAAACTGAAATTGCAGATAAACTGAGAAGCGACCGACCGACAGCAACAGTCAGAGATGCAAATCGAGAACGTGCTGATGAATTGATTCCAGGACACAGACGCGTTACAGTTCAGAATGTTGTTGATGAATTTATCGACGTATATGGCTCTGCCCAAGGAATAACTACAAAACCCTGAAAATAAAAGCAAAATCCTGCCAAAAGCAAAAGCTTGAATTTTTCCAAAATAGTTTTGATGCCTGGGTTAGCCAACGGCGCAAATGTGTGCAAATGCACGGTGACTATGTTGAACGGAAGTTTTGTGCAGATCATAGTTCAGGCTGTGATCAAAAATCACTTCTGCTGTTATATGCTCATTATTAAAGTTTTTAAGACAAATGAGACCATACTTATTGATCCACCCTCGTATATTTGAAATCTGAATACTCACAATTCCGAATATTTAATTATTTTAATTTTTAGACAATTATTTAAGCACTGTAAACTTACACATAGAAATATATTTAAAATATTTTTCTATACGTATATTTGCGTTTATAAAAATTAATAAAAGTACAAAATAATAAATTGAATGCTTCAAGTAATTATGTGTATTCATCTTTTTTCGATGTTTTTACATTTTTTTTTGCAACATAATTTCCATGATATTTCATAGTTTTCTGTGTAACAACTATTAATTTATTATTAAAAAGGAATTCTGAAATGCAAAAATTTCAAATTCTCTAAATAATTTCATACGATAGAAAATATTCATTGAAATTAAAATCTTTTAGATGAAAAAATAAATAAAATTTCTAAATAGTGTGAATAATTTTGTTTATAACAAAGCTTTCATAAAACATGGAAATATTTCTAAGTAACTAACTCAAGCGTTTTTTACTCGGAAAACATAATTAATGATGCTTTCTAGAACGTTTACTAAGTGGTTTTCAATTAGCTTAATTTGTAGATACAAAATTATCTTTCTTTATCAAAATGGATACAGAAAATGCAAATGCTAAAAATAAGTAGAAAATCAGGCATTTTCAACGCTTTTGTTTAAATTAATCATATTAATTATTCTTTGAACGCTTTGTCAAAAGTATTTACAAAAATTAATTATCAGGAGAAACAGAAGATTTATTAGTGTGAAAATATTTTATACGTGTAGCTAGAAGATGAAACCAATTTTTATTTTTGATCTAGGAATTGTAATTTATTAATGTAATTGAAAGTATATACATGTGATTTGTTATTTATTGGTGTGTATTTTTTATCGAAATATTTTCAAATATAGCAAAGTTGCATCATTTAGTGGGGTATTTAGTATAAATATAGTGTAATATTGTTAAATATTAAAGTACTAAAAATATCAAACTGTTTAAGCCATACAAAAGTAAATAAGTGCGAATCTATTATATATATATAATCCAAACGGAAATTTCGTTCCGAACGCCGAGATTTCGAGTTCTACCGCATGGATTTTTACGGAACTTATACCGTTAGATAGGTATCGTTCCAAGGAAGGTTTTAAGCTATAACACATCATTCTACCTAGATTAGTTATAGAATTATTACGGAAAATTCTATTATTTTGGACTTTGTTACTTCATATTTCCTTAAATATCTGGGCTCCTATTGGTCGTAGAGCTTAGATCTCGCGCCAAAAGTAGCTCCAAAGCACCCAAGCAAACTTTTCCCCGCGATTATTTTGCCGTCTTCCGATTTCCTCTAACTCTATTAGGGGCCCGCGTAGGTCCCCTTTAAAATATTTTTCGTAGTAATTTCAGCAATTATCTTAAATTATTGGTTAAGACCGCCACCCTCCCGATTCATGTATCTACGGAAAGGTTGCATGAAGGAGTTTCATTCAGATACGCTTTCGTTTAGAATAGAGTGCGCTCCCTGGTGGTGGAATATGGAACTAACATAACGCGATATTGTTAAAATTAGGAAATCTAACAATGCGATCTGTTTTAAAATTTGAGATAGTTCATAACACATAATCTATTATCTATTCTATTATATATATATATATAATCTATTATCTATTCTATTATCTATTATACATATAAAATCCAAACGGAAATTTCGTTCCGAACGCCTAGATTTCGAGTTCTACTGCATGGATTTTTACGGAACCTATACCGTTAGATAGGTATTGTTTCAGGGAAGGTTTTAAGCTATAACACATTATTCTACCTATATTAGTTTTAGAATTATGGCGGAAAATTCTGTTATTTTGGGCGATAAGATTACCATTTTATTTCTTGGTGAAATTCATCGTTGATAAATGAATTGAAACGGCTATTAAACCTCGAAAAATAAAAGAAAAACTGTTACTAATTTTATTTAAATGAAAAAAAAGAAAAAAAGAAGAAGAAAATCCGTTTTAATGAGTGATAATATTAAAAAACGGAAACATTTAATCAAAACTTGAAAGAAATATTTGTAATGCTTAAAAATTAATTTAATAAGAAATATTACACTTGATACGCAATATTTGGCTCTTTATCGCTTGCGTTAGATATGGAAACGAATCTGAAAATTTGATTAGATGAAAATTTAACGACATTTTCTTTCTGTTCTGTTCTTTTCTTTTTTTTTTTATATCTAATTGTCCCATCACGTGACTTATAGAAGAAACAAGCAGATGTAATTGTGAGTCACATGTGTAATTACTATTTGTTTCTTTACAATTTTTTATTTTTCTTTTGTCGCCAAACAATGTGATTTTAAGCCAAAAATGCATAAGCGTGACATTAGCTTGAGGATGTTCTCACAAATGGTGTTTTTTTAGGTGAAAGAGATCATTTTTTGAGTACATTTTCATATTCAATTGTAACTTATATAGATATCAGTTAATATTTTAAAAATGGAATCGAATACTTAAATTTCAGTGTGAATTTCTGCCACACATACATATTGTAAAATAATTTCATACTTTTTAAAATGTTTTTCGCCGTAATTCCGAAAGCATGTGATATTTATAAACTCGAACTCAGATCAACGAATATTACCCATTTTATTTAAGCAAATATTATCTATTTTCTCAAGTCATATCGCCAATTTCATTTATAGGAAAATTCACAGATTCGAAATCTAGGAAATAAAGATAATTTTTAAGGAAATTTATGTTTTAATACGTTATTACTATGGAAAAATTCAACATTTGAAAAAAAAAAAATACAAGTCTTTTGTAATTCGTCATTTCTTCTTCGTCTTTCTTCGTACTTTCTCCTCTGTTATGTAATATTTCAAATGATATTGGACTAATTTTCGATCATCGATTCACCGCAAAATCGCATATCTAATATAGTATATAAAATAAAGTCTGGATTAGGGGACTAATTAACGCACAGCGCAAACTACTGAACCTAAAATCTTGAAAATCGTGGTAAAAATACTTCTTATGACATAAACTTCTGCTAAGAAAGGATTTTCTAAAGTGTAACCCCTAATGGTTTTTGCACGGGGTGGGGAAAAAAATCGAATATCAAAATTATGCGTCAAATGATAGCATATTTTAATGTAGTTTTGTATGCTGAATCGAATGCTACCAAATAAATTTTTATAAGTCCAACAGTTCATGACACATTTCATATTTTCTAATTTGGCGGTGTCTTTGGCATTTAAACCTCAAAATATCTATCATTACATCCGTTACTCTAGCAACGAAAAAAATTCAAATCAACCCTTTTGGCTAAAAAATAAAAACGGCTCTATGAGTTTGAAATAAAAATGCAAGCATCTTAATTTTTTTAAAAAAAATAGTGATTTTATGTAAAATAAAAAGGAAAAAATTACTGAGAATTTAGCGTTATAAAACAAAAATGGAAAAGGTACTACTTAGATATTCCGTCGACCAAAAATCTATCGTCAAACTATAAGATTAAATGCCAATAATGGTTGATCGTAAATATCAAATTCACTTGAATTTAAACAAACTACACGTGTTTACGTCATCAAGTGATTTTAATTTCGACGTTTTATTTGTATTTTTATTAATGTTATACTAATTTATTTGTTATTTCGTTATTTAAAATAAAGATTATGTCGATTTATATAATTTGGCGAATGGTTTGGCGATTTATATAATTTGGCGAAATTGGTCGACGGGATAACAAGTAGTACCAATGAAAATATTTAAGTATGAAAGCAATGTTTGTAACGACTTAAAAATTATTTTCATATATATAAACTCGGTGTATGGCGTCAGATGCCGTCATCCGAAGAATCTACAAGAGTCTTTTTCCATTTTTTCCGGTCATAGGTTCCTCAGTGAAAGAAATTGGAATAATATTGTGCGATTTATAATTTGCTCCTCGATAAGAAGAAAAAATGGGTACATTTATAACAACCGTGCGCACATCTCGCTGATAGCATTTTTAAAATTCCCAGTAGCAGTAGTTACATTTTGTGTATTTAAATTAAAAATATTTTTTTGCTTTTAATTATGGCATTATTTCCTGTTATTGTTTATCTTTTCATTTTTTAAAATGAAATTAGTATAAGGCATGCATTTTAAATGAAATGAGTGAAAGGTTTGTGTTTTAAATGAAAATAATAAAATAAGAATATGCTATGAAAACAATCTTTATTGATTTATTACCTGCGTCCGGCTGACATAAAAGTATCACAAAAGCCACATATTCACTTTTCTTTGAGTAGTTGCTCATGAGAATTCAAGTTAACCTTCCGTAATCGGATACTTCACATATGGGTGTATTAACTTTAATGTTGAAAGCATCGTTTTTGTTTGAAGCGAAAACTTTACTATGAATTCTATTACACAAAATCGCATCATCATCATCTACTATATATTTACAACGGAAATTTGTATTTCATTCCGATTGTTTATAATACTTTCGTAGGATATACCACAATTAGTTAGGTAATAATTTTGGAAAGGTTTTAGTGTATACATATTGTTCAAGGGTACTTAGTTATAGAGCAACAGTAAAAGTTCAAAAATTAAGTGAACTTGATTATGAAAGTTTAGCCTTTTTAAAAAAAATCTACAGAACATATTTTGTTACAAGTGGCCCTGTTGCATGACTTTTAGGAATGGTGTTAGTATATACGATTTCATTATATGTTGATTAGTTACAGAGGTATTAATTCCTGTTGTCATAACGGTCTCATTACCCGAACATAAGTGCGCTGTTTATAATCAACTAAAACAATTACTTCTTAATTGCTAAATTTTGTCCAACGCTTAAGATAACATTATATCGCAATGGCGTTCGCATCGTTTTCAGTAATGTGCAAGGTCAAGCTGAAGATCCATATTGTTTAAAATACAAGTTCAAATTCACCATTTAGTTTAATCCAGGGTTCATTTGGAAATATTGACCAGCGCAGCGGGCATAGCCTGCTAGTATATAAATAAATATGTTTAAGCAGTATTCAAATTTCTTATAATATACACTTCTAGGAGGTCGCACACATTTTTGATTAATTACCAAACTATTAATTAAATTAGTGCAATTTGTATAAGCGAAAAATAAATGAGATGACCAAAATGTTTTATGCAATGCATATGAAAACCTTGTGTGTTTTTTAGTTACTACATGTACCGATCTGTTAATCAGTAAACTATATTACCCATGTGAGTTAGACAGAGTTATCTCAATGATTAAGTTTTAGAGTATCATTTTGTAGAGAATTTTTAGTGTTACTTTTCATCATTTATTTAGCAAAAATTCTGTTATTTTTAAACTTATATTTTTAGTAAAAATTGTATAGTTTTCTTTAATATGTGAGAATGAAAATGTATTTCAAATTTATATTGTAACGTTAAAATTACTTATCGTTACTGTAACGTTAAATTTATATTTCTAGTAAATATGTGAATCACCCGCATTTCACAGCAAAAAAGATGCTCCAACTTTAAAAAATCTATTACTCGGTCAGTTTAAATTGTAGAAGTATATGACTCTTCTGTCTTACTTTTTAGTGTATTAGGATATTTTCATTACGTATAATCACCGGAGGATCGTATAAAAAATTAAATTTCGTAATTTTTTTATGAAGTAAGGTTGTAACGAAAGTTTCCCGCCACAGCTAATACGGTCTATGCAAACCATTCGCGTTGACGTGTTTGCTCATATTTTGTCAAACGATTTTTGGCATTTCAAAGGACAAGACTAGCTTTATAACACTGTGTTGTGAAATTTGTAAAAAAATATCATTATCATTAAGTACAATGTGTCTGAAATGGAGCTATCACTCTACCAGATTAGAACTATCATTTGCTTCTAGTTCTGTTGAAAAAAATCAGCTACAGAATGTCACCGAAGAAAGTGTACAGCTTTAGGTACTAGTGTTGTTACATATGACACTGTGAAGGTTTGGCGGAATGGTGGTTATATATAAAATTACAGTTAATTATATATATATTATAATTAGCATTACGTAATTGGGATTTGGCGGAAAACTTTCGTTACAACCTAATAATTTTATTTGCTCAAATCGCTTTTAAAATACTTCTTTATCTCATTAAAAACCTTTTTGTAATTAAAACTATATGTCTATGCCTAGCGGTCTAGGAATGGGATACCATTGAGAATTGACACCATCACATCATTTACAAGGTGCTATTTCAAAATAGGATAAATTTCAGTTTAAAAAAAAAATGAACTTTTCAAGTAACATCCGGTAAGAAAATACAAATTTTTAAAGAGAAGAGTTTCAAATTGCATGCATAATTTATGGTTACTTGGATCAGGGGAGAATTACTTAAACCCTAATAAACTGATTAAATAATAAATGTTATATAAATCACCATAAAATCAAAACAACACACAGTTGTCCCCTGTTTAAACTGATTTATACATCCTTTTATTATTCAATTGTGATGTATCACCCGTTTTTCGGTGATATTTCAACCTAATAAAAACTGGTTCAAATCAGTCCGGGGTGTACCGTGTTACTAGCGTGCTGCTACTTCAGATATCACGTCAATACTCTCCACAGAGTAGGACCCGGGCTCATATCACTTCTGATTTGGGTCCAAGTTCCCGAATGAACGGTACCTTTATATTTTGAGTTCCATTGAAAAAAGTCCTTCCGGCCAGTGTCGGGAGGAAGAGGTAGCTTTCATATTCCTTATTTTAAAAAAGCCAACTTATATTATTCAAACACACGAAGTTGAATTTTGTGGAAACCGAATATAGGAGATTCAATACTAATTTTTATCAATATAATGAATGAGAATTTCGCGAAATTAGTCAGCTTTATCCAAGCTGCTTTTCTTTAAAGTAACTTATATTTGGCTGTCAAATTCGGCAATTTCTTAAAGTGCCTGTCATTTTAAGATAACATGGTGGATGAGGCTAACCAGTGATAATATAACTTAACAGTGATGATATAACTTTAAATATAATTTTTTTTTTTTATTTAACGGCCGCCATTTTGAAACAAGATGGCTGATGAATCTGGCCAGCGAACTTGGTCGAGATATTGATGTATACTATCCACATGCCTTCTTCCATCGAAATAGGCGAATACGTGTGTTATCGCGTGACAGATACAAGATCGTTTCAAAGTGTTAGCCATGCTAGAAATTCAAAGTGCTATAATTCAACCATTTTTTAAGATATGAACAAAAGAACAAATTTTTAGAAACAAAAGCTGCTCCAGAATCTTTGTATCAAGGCCAAACACATAAAAAAATCTTTTTCATTTTCCAATATTTTAATACTTCATTTTAAATTTTAAATTGCATTTTTTTAAATGGCAACCCTTTTGAAACAAGATGGCGAATGAAGCTGGCCAACGAACTCGGTCGAGACATTGGTATGTACTATGTACAGAGACAGACCAAGTTACATCCAAATCGGTTCATAAATACGCCTGTTATCGCGTGACAAAAATCAGGTCGTTTTAAAATGTCAGCCACAATAGAAATTCAAAATGCTATAACTCAGCCATTTTTTTTAGATATAGACGAAACAAAACCTGTTCCGGAATCTTTGTATTAAGGTCAAACACATACGAAAAAAATCTTTTCCATTTTCCAATTTTTTGGTATCTCATTTCAAATTTTAAATTTTTTAAAAAATTTTAAATGGCCGCCATTTTGAAACAAGATGGCGGATGAAGCTCGCCAACGAACTCGTTCGAGATATTTGTATGTACTATGTACACACCAAGGTACATCCAAATCGGTTCATAAATACGTCTGTTATCACGTGACAAAATTCAGGACGTTTCAAAATGTCAGCCACGCTAGAAATTCAAAATGCTATAACTCAGCCATTTTTTAAGATATAGACAAAACAAAAACTGCTTCCGAATCTTTTTATCAAGGTCAAACATATAAGAAAAAAATATTTTTTCAATTTTCAATTTTTTGGTACCACATTTCAAATTTAAATTTTTCTTAAAAATTTAAATGGCCGCCATTTTGAAACAAGATGGCGGCTGAAGCTGGCCAACGAACTCGGTCCAGACATTGGTATGTACTATGTATAAACGAAGTTACATCCAAATCGGTTCATAAATACGCCTTTTATCGCGTGACAAAATTCAGGACGTTTCAAAATGTCAGCCACGCTAGAAATTCAAATTGCTATAACTCAGCCATTTTTTAAGATATAGACAAAACAAAAACTGCTCCGGAGTCTTTGTATAAAGGTTAAATACATAAGATAAAAATATTTTTCCATTTTCAATTTCTTGGTACCACATTTCAAATTTTAATTTTTTTTAAAAATTTTAAATGGCCGCCATTTTGAAACAAAATGGCGGATGAAGCTGGCCAACGAACTCGGTCGAGACATTGGTATGTACTATGTACACACCGAATTACATTCAAATCGGTTCATAAATACGAGAGTTACAGTGTGACATAGGTCAGATATATTTATATATATATATATGGATATATATATATATATATCAATTTTGAACAGAGAGTGGTTTCGGGGTCTGGGGGTCATGATCGATGAAAATATACCAAAATTTTTTGAAATCGCTTTCCTCCGAACGGCTGCAATAGGTAGCTTTTTGTAATAAAAGCTACCTAAAAAAAAAAAAAAAAAAAAAAAAAAAAAAAAAAAAAAAAAAAAAAAAAATTCTGCACCGTCAAAATGTTAAAAAAGGTGTATATTTTTGCATATTTTTAAACACGAGTAATATTATTTATTTTCTGGTGCTTTAATCGAAAGGCATTTTAATAAATACTTATCAACTAAAACATAATCTCATCTTGGATTAAAATTTCAGAGACACATCTGGCTAACATATATACCCTCATAGCATGCATGGTCACAGTGACGTCATTGTGACGTCACTGTAAGTCACTGTGGTCACGTCACATCTGTGACCAAAATGCCACCACTCAGTGATGTCACATTGTGACTGAGATGTGAACTTCTTAGAAAGCTTTAAAAAATTACGAAAATTCTTTAAAACATGTTATTTACTGTAAAATTATATTTTTCTGGCAATTAAGAAAAAATGTGACGTCACTGTTATGTCACTGCTATGTAACGTACGTCACGTCACATATGTGACAAAAAAAACCACTATATTGTAAGTCACAGTGTGACAAAAATATGAACTTCAAAAATCTTTGAAAATGAAGAGAAATATTTTAAGCAGTCACGAGTTATAGCGGCATAAGGAATGAAAATATATTAGTGGATAGCAAATGGTAAATTCTGTCACTAAAGGGGAGAGGGGGGGGGGGGGGCATAATAAATAAAGTGCACGATACAAGCATTAATAAACTAAATTTTCAGGCTATATTTTATCCATTTGATATCTAAGACAGTGAATGTATACTTTTTCATGTTTTCAATTTTATCTAGCATTTGGATAATATATTTAGAATTAGGATTATTAAATTTATACACTTTACATATTTAGTTTGCTGGGAGGAAATTTCTTTCTTTCTTTCTTTTTTTACCGACCAGGATTATTCGAAACACTTCTGTGGTTTCAAACTAAAAATTTTCTATTACAGTTAAATCTGCACCTTTTAATGAGCACGTAGAAAGAGTCTTCAGAGTTTAGTCATCTATGCATTTCTTGCTTTAGAATATTTTTATAATTTGTATTCAAGTCATAAATTCTACTTCTTTCAGACTTTTTAAATAAAATTAGCATTTTCCGAAAATAAAAGAAATATACAAAATTTGTGCAAAACAAACTTTACTTTAAAAAAAAAGAAGAAGAAAAAAGGGGGGGGGGGGTCGTTAATACCATTAAATTTATTTTTACACCTTTTAAAAATTTAAACAATGTTTTATCTAATAAACTCTAATTAAGAATATTATTATTATGATTATTTAGAAAAAAGAAACTTTACAATACATTTAACTTGAATTATTTGGTACGGATAAAAAGAAAAGGTTAAATATATAGGACATGTCTTCAAATACAAAATTTTAATTAACGATACTTTCAGAAAATTACTGCACATTCAAGTTCAATATTTCTTGTATACAAAAACAAATAATCTGTAACAGAACACCTGCTTGAAAATCGTCTGCCCACAGAAAAATAAATATGAGAAGACGCGGGAAATTGTTCACTGTTTTTAGAACATCACCAAGTCTACAACACTTTAAGATAAGGAAATGACCATTTTAGGATACACGGATATTAATGGAACGTATATGTAAGTGTTATTTAATTTAAATATTTTGTTCCTGATTTGTATTTATGAGTTAAATAGTTTTATGTTATATTTGTAAGAGACTGATCTTTATGTCAGAAGCGATATTTTTCAATTCGATAACTGTAAAGAAAAATATCTTAATCTGCCATCGCTTGAAAAAAAAAAAAAAATCTGCGCAGAGACTGATTCAGGCTTAAGTTCATACTGGAATTAATATAAACATTAATTTACTCTTACTTGAGATTGAAAATGTATGGAACGACAATGATTTGGAATTATTTTATCGGCTTCTTACTATTTTTTGATTACTAACACTTATAGTTATTATTATTTTGGGGTTAAATATGATGTTCGATTATCATGAGATTACGAAACTGTTTCAGATTAGAAATTAACATTATACTGGGAAAATATATTTTTACATATTACAGTAGTGAAACATTTGAAAGAATTTTCTTTTAGTGCTAATAATATTTTAAATTATCTTTTTAAATCCTAAATCTTCAAACCAATGTTTTCAGATTTAACATTTGCCAAAATTATGAAATAATAGTAATTCCTTATACCATACGGAAATATTTTTGAGATATTGTTAAATCTAATAGTGCATTTAATTTATTTATTGTATTTTGCTGTTGTTTAATAGTACAATTATAAATACTAATTATTAATTTTAGTGTTTTTCAAATTGGTATATTTATTTTTTTAAATTGTATGTAAGAATTTTTGTGCTTGTGATTTTAATCAAACATTTAATTATAGACATTCTGAATCGGTTATTAAATTTTCTTCTATTGTAAATTCATTTTCTACGTTTATGATACACGTAATTATTGGCACTAAAAAGTAAAATATGATATTTAAGCATTCAAATGAAGTGTTTTTCATGCCTGATAGGAAGTTATAGATTAAACTGCTTTAGTATATATTTTTTAAAAGTTCATATAATACAGGATACATAAGGACATAAGTTGAAAAGTGCTTATGACTTAGGTTTGTCTCTGCGTCTAGCGGTCTGTCCGCACTCTAACTCCCGAAAATATACTCGGATTGCCCTGAAATTTTTGGATGTTATTGACGTTTACTATAGCACGGTACCTATTTGTAATGAAGTTTGTAGCATGCTTTGTTCATTTACAGGGCCAGCCAAAAGTTTTCCGTTACATTACGGCCTATGGAAAAAAATCGTTTCAAATGATTTTTAATGATTTTACGCACGCTTTCAAACATAATAAAATTTATATGCATTTATGAAGGGCACTAAAATATGCATTCTGTTGACTATGCGATGCACAGAATAGCTATTGTTCATTTACAGGGCTAAAAAGGGAATTCAAATACATAATGATATAGGGGTGGAGGGAATTGTTTGCAGCATACTTTAATTATGTTAATCTATTTCATATATAATGAAATTGATGTATGTCGCTTAGGTTTACATACTATAAATTATTTCATTTATAATACGAATAATACGTATATAGCATTTACAGGGACACTCAAAATATTTCAGATACTATATTGTATCCAAAGTACTGTTCATTAGCGATGTTTGCTGGAAATGTATTTTTAATTATGATATGCGCTTTTATGATTCACTATATTTATGCATAGTATCATGTATATAAATGCTATAATTCCTATACAAGGCTACACAAAAGTATTCGTAAGGATTACTGGGTATGGGCGCAAATTGCTTAAAGGTGGTTTTTAAATGAGTTATGTTTTTTTTTCGCTGAACTGCATTTAATTTACCAATAAATGTTTGTAGAATATGGATAAAATGATACACAGGGTCACGCAAGGAAATGGATACAAGGCCGTCTATAAATGATAATTTCTGGAAATGTGATTTCAGCAGTTTTAAGAGTGTCTTAGTTTGAATTAAATTTTAACTAAATAGTAGCGTGTAATAAAGATTCTAGGTAAACTACAGGGTTGTACAAAAGTATTCAAGTATCTTTCCTTACATTAGTATAAATTGCTGAAAAAGAATTTCAACCTGTTAGGCGTTTTCTTGCTAAACTAAATTTTCCCATTATATAGTATATATACACTTAAAAAATGGGTACTCAAAATTGAGTAAGAAGTACCCAATTTTAAATGCGTCACATACTCAAAATAGCTCCGATCCAAATGTACTCAAAGTTGAGAAACACATGTATTCATTTTTTATTCCATGGTTGTGATGAAATATGAATCGTTATGCACTCCCCCCCCCCCCAAAAAAAAAAAACAAAAAACCTAAAATTTAAAGTAAAAATGTACTGACATTTATTTCCCGTTCAAAGTTCTTAACAAGAAATGTTTAATTGATTATTTATTAAGAAAAACAGCAAAATTCTTAGCAAGATACTCAAATCGAATATTTTTATGACAAGAGCATTATTGCCAAGTACTTTTAAATTATTTTTAAAATGCTGTGCATAATTTAATATTTACATTAATAAACATCATTTATGCCGCTATGCCGCTATAAATGAAATGAACCATTACAGGGTACAAAACTATTCGTTTGTTTGGGTTTTATAACATGTGATGTTTCAAAATAGAGAAAGCATAGGTTCATTTTTGATCCAAAAATATTCAATTCGATATGAGTACGTCGGATTACTCATTTTTGAGTACTTCATTTTTTTTTTCAGTGTATCAACCTACAGATCAAATACAGGGCTGTTCAAAAGAATTGGAAAACATATTTGGCTATGGACGGTAACTGTTGAAATCAGTTTTTCAAATGTTTTATGCGTTTTCTGAAATGTTTACTTAGTTATCTTATTTACGTCATTTCCCTAAATTACGATGTCTTGTTAAAGCATTCAGAAAGTGTTGGAAAGTATTTTATAATCTATGCTTAACGCATGATTTTTCTTAATCGTTTTTTTTTTTTCTATTTCCTAGATCAGTCTTTTCCTATAAAACATACCAAATCTATTTAGCTCATATTCACAAAATACAATATACACGGGAATAAAAAATTTAAATAAATATCGCTTATCATGCCGCTCTATAAATAATAGTTGTATTAATATCCGTTAGTCTCCATGTTCATATTTAATAAAGCAATGACTAATAACAACAAATTAAAAAAACTTACACATTCTAAATATCAAGCTTGAACTCAATATCAAGCATAGAACTTAATAAAAAAATATGGCAGTTGATAAGCATTGTTTTTTAAGTGGAAAAATTTAAAATGTTTTAGAAGAATAGGACTCCAAAATAGCGATATTTTGCTAAAAAGTACGGTAAAAAGATAAGGTTTTATATTTACAGCAAAAGTTTATTTTAAAATTCATCGCTGTATTAATACTTAGAAATTTTTCCAGAGAGAATCATTCGCCTTATATACAATATTTCAAATGAAAATCAAATATCAAATTAATTGCTTAAAAGGCGCAAAGGAGTGAAAAAGATTCCATGCCGGGACTCGAACCCGGGCCATCAGTATAGCACACTGACATTCTACCGACTAAACCACATGGAACGACGCCCAGCCTGTAAAATTTCTCACTATTACATGTTGGCAAGGCTACAAACGCAGCACAAGATGGAATATTTATCGTGAGCCACCGACATGGGGTAAACACGAAACTTAATTAAATCCAGCATCGATTGAAACCATATTAATAATTGGAAATTTTTCCAGGGAGAAACATTCGCCTTGCATACAACATTTCAAATTAAAATTGACTTTTAAGCAATTAATTTGAAATTTGATTTTCATTTGAAATATTGTATGCAAAGCGAATGGTTCTCGCTGGAAAAATTTCCAAGTATTAATATAATTTCAATCGATGCTGGATTTAATTAAGTTTCGTGTTTGCATCATGTTGGTGGCTCACGCTAAATATTCCATCTTGTGCTGGGTTTGTAGCCTTGCCAACATGTAATAGTGAGAAATTTTTCAGCCTGGGTATCGTTCCATGTGATTTAGTCGGTAGAATGTCAGTGCACTGTACTGATGGCCCGGGTTCGAGTCCCAGCATGGAATCATTTTCACTATTTGCGTCTTTTAAGCAATTAATTTGAAATTTGATTTTCATTTGAAATCACAGTGTTTATGACAAGTTCGTCACAAATGACACATATTTCACAAATTGGTCACAGTGTGACTTCAAAGCATTGTCGCTTTCGTCACAGGTTCGTCACAAAGTTAATGCCAAAATAGTCACAAATGACACACTTTTCACAAATTTGTCACACCGTGACTTCACAGAGTGGTCACAATGTGACGTCACAAACGACCTCTAAAACGGCCATAACGACCTCGCATTCTAGTCACTATGACGTCACATCGACGTCACGTGACGTCACATCGACGGTCACAAAGTCACAGTGTGACTTCACAACGACGTCGCCGTGACGTCACCATGCCTTACGGGTATATATATATATATATCAGTGGCGTGGCGTCCGGTCATCGCTGGATGCGGCGATGACCAAGCAATATTTTAAAACTCTTAATAAGCTTTTAAAACACTACGATCCAGTTTTAGCAGAACATTTGGAGTTCATGTATAAGTGAAGGTAAGATTTAAAGTTTCTTTTTTGAACATTCAACCATTGAATTTTAGAGTTAATAATTTTTCACCACAAACTTAAATAATTGCGATGACCACCGAAAATTTTCACGCCACGCCACTGATATATATATATATATATATATAAATTAATTTATTTAATTTTTCTTCTGCAGTACACACGAATATTTACATTGTGCAACGAGGTAGCTTTCTCTGAAGACGTATTTTTTAAGACGTACATTTTAATATTTTAGATGATGTTAAAAAAGACTATGACATTGAAAAGTAACCAATCTCTACAGATTAAAAAAAATAACGCTAATATTATCACATTTTTGCATTGCGAGATGTAAAATTCGAAGTTAGCAATGGAAAATGATTAAATAAACATTTACATAATCGAAAGGTAAGATTATAATATCGTAGCTGCTAATTTCTATGCTTTTTTAAAAGTAAAAAATGTTATTTGAACACGAATTTTTACTTAATAATTAAAGTAAAATGTGTATATACTTCCTTTTCTTCAATAAACACATTACTGATTTTATTAGTTATTTTGTTTTGTGCAAAACAACTTAATATGATTTAAAAGAGGGTAAAAGTTGGCAGCTACGCAATATTGAAAAATTACACTGTCAATTATTTTTCAGATAAAAGTAAAGAAACTTTTTAAAAATATAACTGAAATTTATTCTGAAAAGTACTGGACATCTTCTCAATAAAATTAAAAAAGATTTTTTTATACACTCTTGTTACATATTTAATTGACATAACAAGTCCTAATATGTGTTTGTGGATTAAACGCAATTTAAATTATGTGATATGAAGTAATTAATATATGATACAAAGTAAAATAATAATTATATGATACAAAGTAAAGTAAAAATTATCTAATGCAAAAGAATTATAAATGCTCATACAATCCAAAACATGAAAGTAAAATTTCTCATTGTTGATTTCTCAATATTGGGCGATAAAAACTTTTAACAACATTTTCTTTTTTAGACCCCTAAAATCTAACTGAAATGCGCAATGTATATGACAAACAAAAAGTATGCATGCTATGTAATTTTATCAGATTGCAAAACAAATGCCAATATAGTCCAAATCATGAAAGAAAATATTCTCAAAATTAAATGGTTATAGAAAACTTTGAACTAAATTTTCTTTTTAGTACCCTAAAATGTTCATGAAACTCTAAATGTATAGCCACAAACAGAAAGTAATGTTATTGTTATCATAATTGTTATACAGATGCTATTCAATGCTATACAAATGTCGAAAAATTTAAAGTAAAATTCCATAAAATTGTAGGTAATAGAAAACATTTAAAATATGTTTTTTTAACCCCTTACAATCTATAGAAGACTCTCAATGTATATTAAGAAACAGAATGTTTGTTAAAAATTGTTGAACAGAGTGATATTATGAACGAAGCAGGATTTTTTCCTTTAATTAATTTACAAATCTATTTAATTTTTTTGTCCTGTATAAAACCAATATTTCCTATAAATGAGCCTCTAAATGAATGAGCTATAAATGACCCTATAAATGAGGGCATATAATGAGCCTATAAATGAAGCCTCTAGCCTTCTAAAATTTAAATATTAAATTGGTTTTACATTACTTCATTTATTTTGTTTCTGGTACATAAAGATTGAAATTTGTATTCCAATTTCACTCACTTACTGATTTTCTAGAAATGTAAACATTATGTATATAGGTATGTACTTGATGAGACTATACCATTTTAATATTTTTAGAACTTAATTCTAAATAATTAGATTAATTTTAAAGTACCGTTAGCCAGGGGCAGGTGATATATCGCCAAATATCCTTTTCGTAACGACCGTTTACGGGTTACAACACTGAAGTTAAGTTGTACTAAAATGTGCTAATTGGCTAACAGCAATAATGAAATAAAGTAGAAAATAAAATATAAAGAACAAATTAAGAGTAATAATTTTCTTTAAATGCCCTTATTATAAGTTTTTATGTTTAAAGACTTTATCCTAAACTACAACTGAAACAGGGAAATTCAATCGAAATAATATTTTATTACGTTTAATTGAAACAGATTTTTTGCCACAAAACTGCTTTCTACAGCTCATACTCAAAATATTAGAATAATTGAGAAAAAGTAATAAGAAAAAAATTTTTTTCATTTATTTATTTTTGATACTAAGTAAATGCAATTAAATTTCTTGTAAATTAAATCTCGGATGTTTACATAAGATTTTAACATTTACAAAATATAAAATACAGTACAGTAAATTAGGAATACAGCTTTCTGAAACACATCAAAATATTAGAATAAAATTTAGATTAGTTCAAAATATTAAAATATTTCATTTTCGCAACAATATTACCTTATAAATATGACGTAAATGGTAGTTAATATTTTATAGCATCCCTTTTAGCTTTAATAACAAAGTACAATCGATCTTCCATACTATATACAAGGTGCTTACAAACATTTCTATAAATATTAGTCCAAATAGACTTTATACGAGCCACTAACTCAGTTTTACTTGAAGGAGGATTTTCTTGGAGATTTTTCTTCGTTATACACCATACGTTTTCGATGGGAGTAAGGTCTGGTGAGTTTGGTGGCCAAGGAAGTACCTTAATGTTGCTTTGGCGAAACCAATTGTTAGTTGACACAGAAGTATGCGGTGACGCTAAATATTGTTGAAAGATGAAATCATCTTCAAATAAATCCTCTGATGACGGAATCATGCAATATTCCAAAATTTGTTGATATATCTGAGAGTTAACCTTTTCGTAGACTATGCATAACTTTTCAGGTCCTTCTGCACTCATGCAACCCCAAACGAGGACACTAGCAGCAAATTTTGTGGGACGTTTAAGGCATTCTTTATCAAATGCTTCTTGCTTCATTCTCCAAACTCGAATACCTTGATTAACATTTGAAACACAATGCATACTTTCATCAATAAATAATATATTTTTCCAATCTTCCTCGCTCCATAAACGTCTTGATTTACACCAATTCAATCTTATACGCTTTTGTTTTGCATTCATCAGAGGTTTTGTTTTCGATACACGAGATTCAAGCTTAAATTTACAGAGACGTCTTGATGTTGTCGATGTAGAAACTTCAACTCCTTCTTCTTTCCATTTTCGGTCCAAGAATCGTACACTTTTAAAACGGTTTTTCTAAACTATACGCTTCAATTTCCTGACATCTCTAGCAGATGTTTTTGGCTTTCGGCCGCCATTTCGGCGATTATTTTGAAATTTTCCATTTTTTTAATATTGTGTTAGTATTTTACTAATGCTTGATTGCGAACAATGTAAAAAAAATGCGGATTAAACCAATAAAAACCTTCAGATATGTATGCTTTTGATTTCCCATCCTGACGAGAACAATGACCATTTTTCCAAATGGTTAATAATTCGCTATATAACGTTGCTTTTACCGTGTCGATACAAATCAAACATACGAAGTTTAATAGATTCAGGAATATCGCTCACACGACCCATTTTAAGACGAAAAAGCAAACAGACTGCAAAAATAATACTGATTTTAAATAAAATCGTCTGAATTTAATCAATGATGCCACCAGTTATGAATTGGTGATAATTAAAGGAGAATTAATGTGAAACATTCTAATATTTTGAACCACTTGAATAAATATTCTAATATTTTGACTTTTCAAAATAATTTTTTTCAATTAATCTTTAAAAAATGATACACATTTTAAGAAAATAAATGAGTTTAATAAAGAATAAGTTCTTAATAAAAATATCGTTAGCATATTTGCGTAAAAAGACATTAAATTACGAAACGGTATTTTCAATTTGGAAAAAATAAGTAATTATTCTAATATTTTGAATATGAGCTGTTATTATGTATGGATAAATTTCATATTCGCTCATATTTTTTCCTATTCATTCGCAACATAATATAATTTCAAATATTCCAAAATACTTAATTTTTTAACTTTTTCTGACAGAAATATTTTGGGTAGTTTATTTTACAATAAAGGAAGAATATCCTACAGTTCATTTTGTTGTATCTAATTTCCTTTGTGCAAACATAATTCTTTTGTATTTACAAAATTTAAGCAAAAAGACTAAATGGGCTTCATCACAAAAGCGTTTAGGAGGTGATATTTTCAAAAGAGATAAAATTGAAAACAAATTAACACGATGTTTAGATAGATCTTGATAATAAACTGGAAATAGGATTCTTAATAGGTTTTAACTAATTTTAAAAGTTCTTTAATTTTTAATTGATTTGATGAACAATTTCAGCAAATGAATTTTTATATGAACAAGAGATTAGACTATGCTTTATGTTTATATTGTTTTTGTTGTTGAAATCCCACCTTTTTTCTAAAATGAAAAAAAAAAAAAATGAAAGTAATTTTACTAATGTTTGCCTATTAATTTTTACTTTATATGACTACGAATATATAATATATACAGGGTGTCCAGTGAATAAGACCCTGATTTCAAAATTAAATATCTCAAAAACAAAGATCAATAGACATATGTGGTAAACGGTTTCTTTATTAGCTAAACTGTAAAAAATGTGATACAAACGTTTCAAAATTTAGTTGCGAAAACCGTTAACAGATGGCGCTGTATTGGCAATACTTGTAAACTATGTTTCGAAGTCCAGAGCACTAGCGTCTCATTCCTAGATGGCTCCCTACGGAAGAACGAATATTGGGAAAATCCACTTTTTCATTGGTGTGATGTGCAGAAGTGGAGACATGTGGTCACAGAATTATTGCATCAGCTTTAATTTCAGAAAATTCTAGTTAATGGAATTTTCAATAAGAAGTTTAGAAATCATTATATAAGAACTTACTAAAATATTTTATTAAATCCAATTTTTAATGCCACATAATTATTTACGTCAAAATGCATATATTTAAAAAAATAAATTTGTACTTTTTATTTATTTTTTTATACTTATAAATCACGGCATAATATATTGGTATTATTGTTTATACCTGAATTATTATAAATAAAAAAGTAATTTTGCACTTTTCATTTATTTTTAAATCACGACATAATACTTTGGTTTTAGCACAACACATATATTTCTTTTCTTTGTAAACAAAGTTTTAGAGACAGAAATTATGCATTAAATTATTACTTTTTTAAAAGGAATTGATGATAAGTCATATCCTCATCGTCAAAGCAAAAGTATTTTGGAGGCTGAATTCCTTTCCAACACTTTGGATCCTATCGCTAGAAGCTGCGCATTATTTCTGTGCTCAATGATAAAAAAAATAAAAACGAGTTTTTAAAAATAATTTTTTTAACTTAATTAAGTTTTTAAAAATAGAAACTTTGTATTTTTTTCATTCAAACTATTCTCTACAATTAAAAAAATGATTTATGAATCATTATTATAAATGCTCAATGATTTTTAAAAAAAGGGTTTCTTTTAGCTTAATTAAATTTTAAAACCAGAAACTTTGTTTTTTTTTTTTATTCAAACTTTTTTTCACAGTTTAAATATTAAAAAGTAAAGATTTCCATTTTCTTCAAGTCCTCCTCTACTTGGATTCGATTCCACGATCAACCAATTTGGAGAGAAAAGACATACCACAGAGATACTGGTATCAGGACAGAAGTAGCTTATAAAAAATTTGAAACAAATCTGAATTCTGTCAACACATGACTCCGCTTCTGCACATTACCCAAATAAAATAATTTAATATGTTCTTATATAATGATAACTTTTTATTGAAAATTCTATTAATTGAAATTCTCTAAAATTGAAGCTGGTGCAATAATTCTGTGACCAGATGTCTCCACTTCTGCACATCACCCCAACGAAAAAGTGGTCTTTCCCAATTTTCGTTCTTCCATAGGAAGCAATCTGAGAATGAGACGCTAGTGTTCCGGACTCCAAAACACAATTTATAAGCATTGCGATTACAGCGCTATCTGTTAGCGGTTTTTGCATCTAATTTTTCAAACTTCTGTATAATATTTTTACAGCTTAGCTAATAAACAAACCGTTTGCCACATAATTCTATTGATATTTGTTTTTGAGATATTTAATTTTGAAATCAGGGTATTATTCGCTGCACATCCTGTATATATATAAGCATATGGCAATACTTTTCACAATGAAACGAATGTAAAAAATGCATGTTTTACACTGTTTTATTTAATGAATTATTCGTGCATTTAATGAATTAAACTCACGGTTGATGACTGGAGAATGAATGGTGTGTTTTTTACTAATTACATAAAACATTTCCGTTAACATTTTGAAATAGTAAAAAGTGAAGAAAACTATTGTCTTTTTTGCTGTCATGTATACAAGTAAGAATGATAAATAATTGAAAAAATATTTCTTAAAGGCTGAAAACACCATTAAGATACATTTAAATTTAAAATCTAAAATAGACATTTCATGCTATACACATGGCACCTCATCAGTAAAAAAATCAATATCATAAACAATTGCAAAAGAACAGAGTTAAAAATTATAGTTGCACATCAAACAAAACTGTGTATTCCACTGGAACAGCACAAGTGTCATTCAAGGGGAGTTTCTCTCATTTAATACGGCGCCCTTCCAGAAATATATGCTTGCATGTGTGTTGCATCCTGATCTTAAAACATTAACATTTTTTTAATAACGGGTTTTGATCTGTATCCGATGCATGGATGATGATTTTCGAACTTAGAGAGCCTTTGTTAAAGAAAGTTATAAGGAAGAATTTAGTTTTATATATATATATATATATATATGCGTTAAATATTTCTTATATCTCTTCTTACGATTAGCACTTTAAATTTCAACAAGCTTGTAATAGTTTTAAAGATTCTTAAAAAATATATCGTGAATTTAATAATAAGCATTGTGTGTCGGCATTTTAAAACAAATTGCGTTTTTCCTTTAAATAGTAAGATAAATAAATATTTCCAATATATTCCGCATATCTACTACATCTACTGTGCGCTATCGTGGCATACATCAATATTAAGTAACATTGCGTACATTTGGGGAATAATATTTAAATTAAACAATTAAAACAATTTATTGTGAGAAAAAAAATTAGTTTTTTAAAATCAACAGCTTTTGGAAATTCTAGAAATTATTTGAGATCAATAATATATATATATAGAATATATTTGCTTGGAAAAGAAAATGGATTTTTAGAAATTTATATATTGTAAAACATTTATGTGATATGATGAAGAAAAAAATAAAAAATATGGTAAATTGAAAAATATTTCAAAAATAAAAGTTTCATATTTTTTTTAACTGCATACTCGCCTAAACCGTTTCTAAAATCGTGTGCTCAAAATGAAACTAAGAAAGAAATTAAGAATTTAGAATTTAAGTAATTGAACTTCCTGAAACTTTTTGAACCAAGACGATTTTTGTAAATATCAAAATAACACTGACAGACCATTAACTGTCTTGTGTGTTCATCAGGCTAATTTTCCACAATAAAAGTTTGTAATTGCAATCAGTTGAAAAAGAAAACTTTGAAATACGTCTTATGACTGTCAAACAATTTGTTAAGTAACAAATTTGTCTTTAAAGTAATAATGAAAGCTAACTTAACAAATTCAGAAGAAATAAAAAAAGACTAAGTTTAATGATGCGAAGCAGCTAATCCCCCCCCCCCCCCCCCACAAAAAAAATAAATAAAGAGTTGAACATTTTAACTTGTATGTATTTTTAAAAACACATCTTTTGGGTGGCAAAATTTTCTTTTTTACATCACTTTCATTTCGCTGACGTGATACTTTGCGATGACTTGAAAGGGATAATTTGTTTCGCTCTTAATTTTAATAATAATAAAGATATTTAAGCTTTCAAAAGACTATATTTACATCATTGAAATAAAAATGACATCACAGGTAGTGCGGTAATATTCAAGTAGGGCGACCAGTGACACCCTATAAACATTCTTCTACATTCGGAATTATGGGACACCTAGCTGAGTTTTCGTTATAAAACGGCAGTATCACAGCATGAAACGATTAAGCACACAATGTTCTCCATATCGCATACCTTTTTCGTAAACCTGGTTTCTTTCATAGCAAAAATTCGCGGATTACGTTTGACCAAACAACCTACACTGTAAAAAAAATGGTAACGTTCCATGTAAAATCCAGGAACGTTTCGCCTATTCTCAGGTTTTCAGAATAATTTACCTCTTTCCTGTGAAATTCTGGTTTTCTTATCTGAAACGTTCCTGAACAAAAGTTGGAAACAGCAAAACGCTGCGGCCGCTATTTATTATTTTTTTGCTATAATCCGTTGCTCGCGCGCGAGTGTCGAAAACGAATTCCTTAAATGAATGTAAAAAAATCAATATGGAATGCAAATAAATCAATAGACGACATAATCCTTTACGTCTCTTTTGTCAAGACAATTCAGATGAAAATACAATACCTCTGTGACATCGGTAAGAGATTATCTCTCGTACTTGTCTGTGGAATGTTTATCGAGCAGACCGTGTAAAAAAAATACACCTATTATTTGGATCTCCATTAACCAGGGGACCACCAAACATGATTCTCACCGATTTTGATTAATTTAAAGTATGTTTTAGAGTTCTTATCTCTATTTATTCTTGTGAAAGGATTTCTTCAAATGGGCCTTAGATTTTCAGAAATTAGATGCCCAGGTTTAGCATACGTTTCAAATACCCATTAGTTTGCAGCTCTCAACGTGTCTTTCGTGGTGTGGACGCAGAAAGCTCGCACGCCCCCCGTACGGCCCGAGTTCGATTCTACCTCTTGACTTTTTTTTTCTTTTTTAATTAATTTTATATTTTAACACTTTATTACAATTTGATTTAAATTTGATATAAATTTGACACTTTGAATTGCTGCAAATTTGATTTTTTTTTTCGGAAAAAATATACAATTACGTTTAGGTTTTTTTTTTTTTTTTCTTGAAAATTTATATGTATTTTATTTAACTTGTAAACTAACATAATTACTAACGAAAATCCAAAATATTTTATGTCTAGATTTTTTTTTCTAATTATTATTTACATTTATATATTTTTATATTTTAAGCAAAGTTCAGAAACAATATATCATATGTATATTTACTTTATTGAATTTTAACTGAAAATTTATTTTTTCGTGTAAATTATAAATAATAATTTTGATGTCAATTTCAAAATATTTTTTTCATTCTAACAAATAATGATAATAAAGCGAAAATTGTCAACTGGAAATGTAAAAATCGTCTGCGGATCCCGCATGCTGTGAAATGTCAGTAATGTTTTGCCGTCACCAGAAATATTCCTGGTATTTCGCAGGAAACTTACTGGCATTTCTTTAGAAAGTTTTTAGCATATACAGTAAAGTTCCAGTCATTTTAAAGAAATGTTTCTTAGAAATAATGGGCAACTCAGCTGCCCATTTTTTTCCAGGAACGTTGCGGAATTTTTTTTACACTGTAGTTGTTCCTTTGGGATGGAATTAGGCAATTTTGTTAACTGAATCCTAATGCAAAAACATGTCTGTAACTAAAGCTTACGTCATAAGTATGGGCGCGGCCTACGCAATCGCCTGTCGTTTTATGGGAAATATATTAACTTCTAACTTTTACATGATTTAAAAACTTTTACTATCGAATAACAAAAAAAAATTATCTTTCAAACAACATTTGTTTCAAAACTGCAGCTCAATTTACTGAAATTTGGCTATGCACGTTATAATAGATCCCTCTTTATAAAAGTAAGACTAGAAACGTTGGGTTGATTTTTGACGGCCGATTACCTACTCGAGAGATATACGCCCTAGGGGGTGTGCCCTCCGTAGAGGTCTTTCTAAGGGAACCCAACCCGTATTTTCGCATGAAAAATCCAAGGTATCGAAGAAAACCACGAAAACTCCTAAACGGTTAGGCTAACGGGAGCGATTGTGTTCGAATCGCCTGTCGTTTTATGGGAAATATATTAGCTTCTAACTTTTGCATGATTTAAAAACTTTTACCATCGAATAACAAAAAAAAAATGTTCTTTCAAACAACATTTGTTTCACAACTGCAGCTCAATTTACTGAAATTTGGCTATGCACGTTATAATAGATCCCTCTTTATAAAAGTAAGACTAGAAATGTTGGGTTGATTTTTGACGGCCGATTATCTACTCGAGGGATATACGCCCTAGGGGTCTTTCTAAGGGATCCTAACCCGTATTTTCGCATGGAAAATCCAAGGTTTCGAAGAAAACCACGAAAACTCCGAAACGGTTAGGCCGACGGGCGCGATTGGGTTCGAGACTAGAAATGTGCTCACAGGGTCTCATAGTCAGATAATTTTCATAAAAAAATGTGCTGATACTTCCTATTACAAAGCTTGAAAATATTTCTCGAAATTATATGCTTTGAAAACATTTGTGTAACCTTTCAAAACTATTTCTTTTCAGCAATATTTCTTTTCAGACTAATTCTTATTAAATTCTTCTACTTTTAAAAATAAAATTGAATAGAAATATTAGTTGTGTTATATAATTTGGCAACTCTTCAAAAACTCAATCTAAACTTTATCTGATTGTCGTTAAGGTAAACTTTTATTTTTCAACAGTACTAAAAATAACTTTCGCCAACAAACCAACACGGTAAAAATACGGACAAAACAGTTGTCTTTATAATCCACACAGTACGACAGCTAAATAAATTGAATGGGTCTAAAAAGTGGTTCTTTTAAACTTTATATAATATCGAATATAACATCGAAATTCTTTTCCTCCATCACAGTGAAAACCATTTAAAAATACTTCTCAGTCCAATATTTATTCTTGTTGTTAATTTCCCGTTTTTATAGACTTAAAATACGATTAATGTAACTGATGCCAAAATGATAAAAAGGAAAATCAATAACATAAATACAGGGTGTACAGAAAATAATGTCGCAGTTATACATTTTCTTAGTATCAACTATAAGTGTTATAAAGTGTTGGTCCAAGGTCACAAATAAAAAGTACCTCCAAAAGTTTTAGATAAGTCCATGTACAGGTACTGCTTGGACTTTTACTGGCTTGAAGTTTCACATATGCAAAATGGCGCCTCCTGAGCTTAAAGTGTTATTGCTGGGCTGAAAATTTATAAGCTGTTAGAGTCATGAGATTTTTGACTTTGGGGCTTTATAAAAGATCATGGCTGCGTTCCGCCGCTACCTAATGGTTTGCCAGAGTTGAGACACAGAGTTGAGGAGTGTATTGCTTCTATTATTCCATACTTGTTAGTCGGAGGATTCGAAGAATTTGACATTACATTGGTTGTTTGCCGTATAACTAAAGGTGCACATATTGAATATTTGTATGAAAAACTCAGTAAATTTACCTTCAATTTTATGTAGGATTTGTTGTAAATTGACTAAATTAAACTGTTATAATATACCATTGAGTATTCTTTTGTAATCACTCTGTATAGTAAAAAAAAAATCATAGAAATATATAAAAATATTTAACGTAGATATTTATATAGATTTTTATATTGGGCCAATACAAAGAAGTATAAAAATGATGGAACGGCGAACGGTTTTTTATTTTTCTGTAATTTTGTATGCTAAAACACATCGAAACGAAGTAAAAGTACATTTTCAAACTATGCCTGTAATAAAAATCTCTTTAAAGATAACAGGCCGAATACTGCAATTTTTCAATGCTATTCAAAACTCAAAGATTTAGAACATCTTGCATATTTTTCGAGTTAATGTAAAAAATGTATGATATTTTTATTATTAGATCTTTTTGTATAAGATCATAGAAACTCGACAGAATTTCTCGCCAAGCAAAAGAAACAACAGTGCAATGGATCATAGAAACTCGACAGAATTTCTCGCCAAGCAAAAGAAACAACAGTGCAATGGATCATAGAAACTCGACAGAATTTCTCGCCAAGCAAAAGAAACAACAGTGCAATGGACCGTAAATGAAAGGAATTTCCGCCAATTAATGCCAAACGATTTTTTAAAATTTTTTTGTACTCTGTCTAGTTTATATTTTCCGGACTGACCAAAACGGGATTTTGGCACATCTATAGCTCGAGAACTATTTATAATAGAAACAAAATTCTTGTTCCTATGGAATGGGGCGTGCCACGTGACTCAGAAAACGAAAGTAAAGTGGAATCCGGCGAATAGGTTTTTAGTAAATGCGATTTTAAAAGTGCTGTTTTTTGCACTTTTTAAATTCTTGTTCCGACCAAATCTGTTGACAGGGCTATAGCTATGTGTAATTATCGGATTTTTACGCGCTTTACGGCATTTGAACTGTTTTTATGAATAGTTCAAACCTTTGAAAGTTTCATGTAAAAATATTAATTAGTTTTTGATTTATACCAGTTTAAAGTAATTTACTCCTATATTTCAGCGTGGCGTACGTAATAATATCACTACTTATATTTCCGTGTGAGCTCAGCGTGGCATACGTAATATGTAAGGTCATTGTGCCTAAATGAGACGCGATTCCCCATAGTTTTGTCGTATTTAGGGTATATAGTGAAACCTCTCAGTGCGACCACCTCCATTAAGCGACCACCTCCCAGAACGACCATTTTTTCATGGAACGAAATTTATTCCCATAGGCTCAATACTAATTTTACCTACATTCAGAGACCATCCCAGTAGAACTCTCTGCATGTGCGACCCATTTCTTTGAAGAAAATAAAACAAATTCCGTTTTTTCCTGGTCGCTTGAAGAAGGTTTTATTAGAAAAATAATTCCGTAGAGCGCATTATTCAACAAACTTCTAAACTAAGTTTAGAATATTTTTTTATCACAATAACATTTAAGTGTTTAAACACCTTTGTGCATTTTTAGGCAAATATTTTTAACTCTGATGACAAATTAAAAATGACGGTCAATAAACTCCCCTGCCCTATTCTGCCAGGAAACTCTCCCCAGCAAAGAGGAAATTGCTGGCCAGCAGCAAGATAGGTGCTGGCAATGATGGAGAAGTGCTGGCTCATGGTCTACCACTGCATGACCACTGCTGGACAGCTTTAGTCAACTTTGCTGTTGGAAATCATCAGATAAAATTCTGGTGGGCATCCATTTTATCTCATGCGCTGGGCCACCACTACATGGAAGTGCACGAACTTTTGCAGTATTATTGCTGGGATCCCTTAAGCTAGGTGGCGCTGGGAATATCGAAGACATTGAGTATTTGAACACAAGTCTGAAATGGATATCTTAACACAATTTAAGCTGTGAAGCTAATTTTTTTTGAAACTGTAAAAAATATAGCACCACTGCCACCAACAAGATAAATAAGTAAATGAATAAATAAATAAATTCTTTATTTCAACGCACTTTTTCTCTCTCCTTAAATCTGGTTTTACTAGGTTACAAAGGATTTCAGTTTTTATAATTTACGCAGTTCAGAATCAATAATAAAAAAAGCGTATATAATACATAGGATTTCTATACAATAGAATAATTTCTATAACAGTTTAATGATTGGGAACGTAAATCACAAAAGAAATTAACTTGAAATAGTGTAATGAGAGGTTGCAAACCACGAGCAATCGTAGCGTACGCTGAAAGCACTTGTTTATGTCCGATCACGAAAACCTAGCAGCATCGAGCATGGTCAGTACTTGCGAGGGTGACCACACGCAGTTCAAATATTTCTGTAGACATTTCTATTATAGACACTTCTACAGATGTTTCTATAGCTCTCGGTGAAACTAGTTTATAGAAAAAAGAGCCATCATTATAAAATACTTTGTTTTTTTATAGAATTCTATAAGAAATTTTTGTAATTGAAAGTGCTGGACCAGCAAAGGAATAGCAGTGGAATAGGTGCTAGCACTGCAGGAAAAGTGCCGGATTGATGTAACGTGATGGCATACCAATGCTGGCCTGCTGTTGGCCATCACTGATGGGCCAGCTGCATTCGGCTTGGACACTTTTCGACAGGTTTAAGTAATGGCACCCTTGCACTTTACAGCTGATAGCACTGCTGGCTGCCATCTTTTTTCCAGCTGATGGCCCACTGTTTCTTTCTTTGCTAGGTCAAAGAAATAGATAAATTAATGAAATCTTCATTATTTGTTCCCGTCCCCCCCCCCCTCCAAAAAAAATATTTACGGAACTTTGGAAGGACTTGGTAATAAAAGTTATAAAAGATAAAACGGTAAAATCAAAGCAAACGTATTCATTTTTTAAACTCTGCAGTAGTTAATTTATCTAATTAACATTTGTTCTTATACTTAAATTTGCATACTTTTCCCTCCCAAATGGTCCGCCAACTGAATACCAATATTTTTTTTAGAAAAATTTTCTTTTTAGATTTTTCTTACAAACCGCCCCGAAATCACATTTGAAAGTTAATTCTAGCTCAAACTACCCTAAAATTTTCTGTTAAAATTTATTGGTATTCAGTTGGCGGACCATTTGGGAGCCCTGCTACTAAGAAAAATAAATTTTAGTAACATTAGTTGTTACCTTTTTTCAACAGTTAACATCTAGATTTAAACATGACCTCCATTAAGAGAACGTGGTGTCTTTAGGGAGGTTTTACTGTATTTGGAATTTTATTATGTAAACATACATTTTATTAAGCAGTAAATTACTAAATACTGTAGCAATAATTCAAAACTAACTTGTTTTGTATTAATTTAATAATTATCTGTAGTCACCATAATATACGATTGTCGGTCGCATTTAGGTAATTTTTGTCGCATTTACGGCAGTTAAAACCTGAATGAGATGTCCATAGTCCTAAATGTAATAATGCATTTTACACACGAGAATTCATCTGAAAAAGTTCATTTAACCCTTAACTGCTGTTGCAGAAAATTGCCACATAGCAATTCAGAAAGGTTTGCGAAACCATTCGATTGAAAGATGAATAAAAGTCGCAAATAATCATAAAATACTGTTTTTGCACTAAACTGTTTATAGAGTAATATGTATAATAAAATCCTTCTTTTTCAAACATTTCAAACAATTGTACTTGGGCTGCAAATGAAGCAAAATTTTACTGTATTGATAGTTAAACTGGAAACTAGAAGTTAAACTGTGAAAAAAAAAAAAAAAAAAAGCAGCATTAACAGCAGATGAGGGTTAATTGCAATTATTTTTTGGAATTACTTAACCATTAACTATTGTGACAGGAATTTTCGCATAACTACTGCGTGTGTTCTCCGAGACCGTTTAAATAAAAGATGAATGAAAGGCTCTATTAACTCACAAGTACTGTTTCCAGGACTATTATAATTAAACTTAAAATATTCAGAATGTCTAGCAATAGTTCTGGAGCTCAGAATGAAAGAAAATTTCACCGGTATTCATAGTTTAACTGAAAATTACAAGTTTAACTGTGAAAATTTAAAAATCTAGTGGTCTGCGAGATCGCTAACAGCAGTTAAGAGTTAATAAAGAGTTGAAATACATAAAATTGAAAGATAAATAACTTATTATTGAACTACTAAATAAATTTTATTTAAAACTAATTTAAATCAAAAAACATTAACTGAGATGCATAATCTTAAATAAATTATAATTAAACATAGTACATTTTAATATACATACTTTGCAACAGATCCATCAAGTTTGAATTGTTTATCGCGGGCGGCGCAGCACCGTTCTGTTTGCCAATTTTACACTTCTAATATGCAAAAGCTCCATTGTTATTTGAATGTTGCATATAATGCTTTGTTCCTAATATAAATAATTCACCTCCCTCTTTCCCACAGAGCTATGGCTATAACTACAATTAAATGATTGTCGCAAAAAACTTCGTTTAAAATTCGCACGTGAATATTAACCCATAATTTCTACACTAGTACAATTTGGATTTCCGTAACTTCAACTCCGCATAAATTTGCTCACAATCTAGTGATAATGAAATATAACAACATGATTCATATACAAAATTTAATAAGAAACGAAATGAGATATTGGATTCTATCAAAAGTCTTATTTTGTTAATGAAAAATACGAATTAATTAAAGCTCGTTTTAAATAGCACCGACATTTCGGTCGGTGCGAATTCGCATTAGTGTGGAGTTTACGGGTTAAAAGGATATTTCCAAGATGTGTATAATATTGTTAACCAGAATATTTATTACATATAACTTTATTTATTCTAAAATGTCACATGATAAATATATCAGCCTTATAAATAGATAAAATCGAACAATATTTCTAATAAGTCTGATTAAGCCAAAGAGAAGCAATGTGCCTGGCATTCTGTCGCACCCCCACCCCCCCCCCCCCCACACACACACACATTCCTCTTCATTTTTCTTGCACTTTAAAAAAATTGAACATTTTCTGTACCTAAAAATACGTATATGGAAACAAATACTTATTTAGATGATTAGTTTTACTTATTTTTTTATCGTTTTCTAATTTAAAAGTAGAAAATGTCGTTTGTAATGAATAAAAAGTGAAAACAGAATTAAGATATCATATTTCAAAATAAGTGCTGACAAAAATTATGGACTCCTAAACCAGGGCATAACTCAATTTCGTCATGTTTTAGTCAGATACAGCATTTAAGCTACCGAATCGTATAATGCTGGTAAAATTAACTTACTTAACCGCATTATTTAAGAGTTTTCAATTTACACAAGATTTTTCCAGAATTTCCATCATATAAACTTATTGCAAATTCCAAAATCATGTGTCTATATTATGTTAATGGAACGTACACCGCCTTTCTTATACCTTTTTTAAAAATTAAACTTTAAAATAAACGTATTTTTCTATTTAGATCATCTTAAAATATATATTTAAGTGCCTGGTTAAATAAAAAACATTAATGGAGGATTATGCTGACTCAACAATGCTTAATTAACCCATTCGGGACCATGGGTACATACATGCACCCTCAAAAAGTGTTTAAAACGCTTGAGTTTGATACGAGAAAAAAATAAAAGTAAAATTGATTTTATTTAATTACGACATTTTCATGATTTATAAAGTTAAGTCAAATAATTAAAAAAAAAAAAAAAATGGTACCAAACGAATAAAATTCGTGTAAAAGATGCCGGTCCTGAACGGGTTATACATAATATTTGCTTTAAACATCATTTTAACATAATATATGAAAAATACCATATAAACTTACCTCGTTAATCTCCTAAATGTGTCTACGCATTTATAGCAATCTGTATGTCGCTATTAAGTACCTGCAAAAAACAAAGTCTCCAAAATGCGTACACTATTTTAAATTGTAATCCGAAAACTGGTCGTCTTTTCTTAAGTTTAACTAGCCATGTAACCGAAACCAGCAACGTGGTTCTAGAAGTTCATAAGGTTATTTGAGATTTAAAGTTAAAAATGAAAATCCGTGAGCCAATTTCGGGAATTTTTGTCGCATTAGCGAAACACCGGAGCGAAATAAAATGAACGATGTCTATTTGATTGAAGATTTCTTTAAAAAAAAGTTTTAAATGCAGAAAAATGTTTTGGGTTCTGTTCATTAAGATCGGATGCCTCATTATGCAGTATTTATTTATAATTCTTGCATTAAGATTTTAAGTAAAAGAACATTATCGCATTTAGGGTTATCATATTTAGGCGCAAAGATCTTATATCTAACATTGCAGTAAACATTTAAAACGGGTTAGAACTCGCGCGATTACGTGTTGAACATAAAAAAGGCAAAAATTCGTCAAAAACATAAAAAAAATCGATTTAATTTTTTTTTAATTTTTGGCCCCAATCGTTCATAAGCTCACAAGCAACCCGTGTGCCAAATTTCGTAGCCCTGCGCTCTGTGGTTTCCCAGTTTTTGATGTTACATTGATAGATACGCACAACTATTTTAATAGGGTAGATGTTATTGCATTCGACCCAGTTAAGCTCTCTATTGTAAGGCGGCTTTGAAGCATTTACAGTTCGTTTGCATGGTGACTTAAAACATCTTGATTACATTACAACCGATGGATATTTACTGAGTGGCATGTATTTTAATGACTTTCTACTATCTTGATTACATTACAACGATGGATATTTACTATGTGGCGTGTATTTTAATGAATTTCTACTATCTTGTTTAGATTACAACCAATGGATATTTACTGAGTGGTATGTATTTTAATGAATGTGTACTATTTCAATCTCTAGAAAATTTTATCATGTTACTTGAAAGTTGAATATGAATTAAATTTGTTCATCCAAAAGCTCAACTATCCAGGTTTCTACTTTATTAAAGATGTTTCTATTATCCACATTATTAAAGATGCTTCTAGATTTTAGCACACACCCTTTTAAAATTCCAATACAATGGGTATTTTTGCACACAAAATTTAGATAACAATTAAATGATATTTATGGTGAACCTCGATTATGGAAAGATTCTAGGTAAATACCAACTACGGAGAAACCACAGAACGTGCTCAGAAAAATAATGTAAACACTTTAGTGAATCACAGAATGCTTATAGTCATGAAAACAATTCCACAGAACTTTAGGAATACTGTCTAGTGTCTATCATATTGAAATAAGCGGGTAAATGTTCTCTTCTCTATTGCTTTTATATCAAAACGCAATATACTCAAATATTTTTTTCAACATTCCAAACTTTGCAATTTATTCAATTTAAACAATTTTACAAAGGTAATAGAGTCAGTCGGGTTTTTTATTACACAATTGTTTTTCACATTTTTTTTTTCAATCCTTTTATATCAAATAAATTTTTGGCAGTTTTATTGAAATTGTTCGTTTTACTTTTCATTTAAAAAGATTAATAAGGGGATGTATTAAACTAATCGACTCTTATATTGGACTTTGTAATTAAAGAATGCTATCAATATGCCAATAGCTTTTGGTTAATTTTTTATCAGATTATAGAGCTACTTAAAAATTTACAACTATGACAGAAATTTGGGAAAGTCACTTCATAATGATGCAATATCGAACTCTGAACTTTTATTGAAATGAATGTAATTTATTGGATGAATTATCCGAAATACATGAGAAAACACATGGGAAGCATACGACTTAGTATGTCTTATTAGTCATGTAAAAAACAATTAGGAATTTAGAAAGTACATGCATTGAAAATATAGAAAATCCAACATGTGTTAGAGCTTATGAAAACATTTAAAAATAAAAAAATAAAAGCTTAATCAGATAATCTGAGTTTCTGTCGCGCTTTTCTGAGGGACGTTGGATTTTCTGAAAAAAAAAAAAAAAAAAAAAAAAAAAAAAAACCAATTTTATTTAAAAATTACTTCAAGCATGCCCGGTGACAAAACAAATGATCGTTATTCAGTCTGTTTTTAAGTCTTTACATATTTTGTATAAAATTATGTGAATTTTGAGAAAGTAAAGGGAGTTTTTGAAAAGTTATTAGGATAAAATGCTTGCTGAATTAATTAATGAATCACCATATAGCTTATTGAACAACAGCAAAAAATATTTCCCGATTAGTTCGTCAGATTTTATCATTTCTAAAAAATAAATTATTTCTTCTGAGATTTGTAAGGATCGATAAAATGGTTTGGAATTATTTTTTAAAAAGTCCAACATTATGTCTTACTAGATATATTACACTTTTGAAAAGTTTATAGCATCACTATTAAATTAATTTTACCTCTATCATCTTTCGTTTATCTTTTTTTTTCTGAATTAGAATGTAATATGTATAATGCAAGAAATACCTTACAAAAAGAAGTGATATCTAATCAAAAACAACTCGTTCTAAATGATCCCTTCAAGCCACAAACCTAAAACGTCAGTCATAAAAATAAGTGATATCACATAAAAAGAAGCGATATGGAAGTGCCTACTACGAGTGCCGTGTAAAAATCTATCACTACTCATAATGTTTCCAAAGGACTCGGAGTGAGGTACAGTATGTGAAAACTGCTTGGCGACCTGCAGGCGTATATTTAATATATGCAGTACCTACATCAATTTCGAAAAATTGGGAAAGTCGTAAAAATTAATTTTAAATTTTCATTATATAAGTCTTATAAATATTTGTAGGAGGAAAATCTGTAATAAATCAGAAAAATTTGTAAGGCAAGCAGAAAATTGTATGTAATTGTGGTAATCATCGATTTTTACAATTATACTTTTCAGTATTTTAAACATAATGTTTAATTACATAAATACTTTTAATAATACATTGTTTCAAAATTAAAGGGAAAACTGGTAAAATGAATCCCTTTTATGACAGAATTATTTCTTAAACGTAAAATGTCATGTTTCCGACATAAGGAATATTATATAATACTATTGTAACAAAGCCTTACTAGAACAGATTTTTTTCCTCTCATGTGCAATTCCGTTAACGCAGGCTTTACTGCAATATATCTTACTTTAGTTAACGTCTATTATTAGGTGCATTGTTATGAATATTCATATGATCATTATTTTTTATTATTATTTCAAAAACTCAAAATGTTTATTGAATTTTTACTTAGAAAATCCTCCGCGTAAAAGTGGTCTTTCTTGATCAAATGATGGTAAATAAAATCAACAAATCGATCCTATGATGTTAAATAAGAATGGGCATGTAAACACCAAAAGCTTCAACTTTTCACAGTTTAATGGGATCAGTAATTAAAGAAGAAAATTTTTAAACAAGTAGCCATATGTAAGTGCAGGAAGAACAAACATTATAAAAGCCTGCAGGTCGCCAAGCTATTTTCACATACTGTACCTCACTCCGAGTCCTTTGGAAACATTAAGAGTAGTGATAGATTTTTACACGGCACTCGTAGTAGGCACTTCTATATCGCTTCTTTTTATGTGATATCACTTCTTTTTATGACTGACGTTTTAGGTTTGTGGCTTGGCGGGATCATTTACAACGAGTTGTTTTTGATTAGATATAAGTTTTGTCGACTTAACTGCATTTTTAAAAAGAAAATAATACTGCTTTAAAAACTACTGAAGTAGTGGAGAAAATTTCAGATTTTGAAAAATATATATCTCATGGAGGAAAAGAAATAGACACATTTTTTGTACGTATTACTGCTACATCTAAACATGGCTAAGAAAAATAATCCCTGCCGGCTCGGCCTACAGGCGAGGGTAAATTTCGAAGTTATGAACTAATTTAACCCACAAAAACAAAATCAAGATTAGAGATAAACCAAGTTTAACAATTTATCTGGCCGCTTTTGAAGAGTTTTTAATTTCACTTTTCTATAACAGCTGGTTTTATCAGAATCGTGTTCATGCGATAATTTTTTCTTCAATACTTTTTTGTTTGTTTTTTCTATAAGAGTTGATCCTATCAAAAACTTGTCAATATAAAAGTTGTATATAATATTAAGAAGCTTTATAATAAATTTAAGCTGATTTAATATCTTGTGAACTGACGAAGTTATGATTTTTTTTCTTCTTTAACCCCCCCCCCCCCCCATTTTTTTGTCTTTTACTTTTTATTATTTTCTTTTTTCAATAAGAATGCTGGTCCTGTCAAAAACTTGTCAATATTTTTTTTGTTTTTCAATATTTTATTTTCGGTAATAGTTGGTTCTGTCAAAAAACTTGTCAATATATAAGTGGTAGATAGTATTAAGAAGATTTATAATAAGTTTAAGTGAATTTGATATCTTGTGAATTGACGAAATTATGAATTGTTTTCTTCTTCAACCCCCCCCCCCCCCGTTTTCTTTTGTCTTTTAATTTTATTATTTTTTTTATTTGGGTAAGAGTTGGTCCTGTCAAAAACTTATCTATATTTATTTTTTGACTTTTATTATTTTTTTTCGGTAATAGTTGGTTCCATGAAAAACTTATCAATACAAAAGTTGTAGATAGTAGTGAAAAGATTTATAATAAGTTTAAGTGAATTTGATATCTTCAGAATTGACGAAGTTATGAATTTTCTTTCTCCCAAGATCCTATTTTTTTCGCCTCTTGAGCCCATTTTGAATTTGATCAAAAATCTGTTATATATAAATTTTTGGCCATTTTTCCTAGAAGTAATAATAACTTTAAACTGATTTGACATGTATTATAATTAAGAAGTTATGGAGTTTATTTGTTTTTCACAAAACCCATCGCTATTTCCAACCTCTTGGTCCGATTTTGCCCATTAACGAACTTGACCGAGATTTTTTACACATTTATTTCATGTATCAGTTTGGAAAAGATTTTTGCAGAGTTATTCTGTCCATAAAAAGTAACGTAGATAGATAGATAGATAGATAGATAGATAGATAAAGTTTTGAACTGGAGGGGTCATGATCACGTAGATCTGCAAAAAATGTCAGAAATTCCAACGTAGGGAAGAATGTAATAGGTAGTATTTTTTACGAAATCTACCTAAAAGCCCTATTCCCCCCCCCCCACCCTGAATTATTACAATTTAAATTTGAAAAATAAAAAATCAGCATTTTTTGCAGTTTGTATCACAAAACGGTGAAGAGATATTATTACGTTATTTGGCAAGGAAACATCTCTGCATATAATAATGAATTTTTGATAATTAAATTATACTTTTAAATAATTCCTAATAATTGAATTATCTTTTGTTCTTTGAAAAATTACTATAAAATATTGAATAAAAGCTACTTTCTTTTTCTTTTTAATATTTTAAACCGGAGCCTTACTCTATATATTGGCAAGTAAAAAAGATACCTTAAAGAAACTAATTTATTTTTAAAGGTAACTTAAAATAATATTGTTAAAAATACTGATGGGACTTACTTGATCACTAATAAGAAATAATTATATCGCATTTTTAAAATCCTATTTATATTTTATTCTACAGTTTAATTAGAAGAAACAGATCATGATCTTTAAGCAGTTTTGGCCATGCATAACAAACCATTTGATCATTCGCTTTTTCATTTTAGTATTTATGAATATCATGTTAAACAAAGTTAATGAACATGTTGAATTATCTCCGCCATTCAAAATGCATCCCAACAATAGTTATTCTGGCAAATTTCTTCAAAAATTTTCTTTTGTGCTTCTATGTATATGCTTTTTTAAATTTCCCTGTTAAGTAAATTACGTTTAAAACTGAAAAAAAAAATAAATAAAGTCTGTGCTTTAGGATATCATTAACTTTTAATTATATTTTCATTTCTTTTAATGTTACATTCAGTGTTTGACGAAGCTTTTAGCAAAACTAATTTAACATATTCAAATGCTAAATATATTAAGCATGATAATGTTGCTTTTTTAAACAATTTGCATAAAAACTTCTGTTTGAATTATAGGTAAGCTCATAAAAACAATTAAACAATTTCTGTCTCATATGTCATACATAATATATCAAGTACCATTTGAATATTTATCTTTTAATTTGTTATCTACTAACAACATAATAATATATTTAATGAATATAATGATCAAATTAATTTGTATATGCTTAAATTAGGAGTGCACAACCTTTTAAAGAGAAGGGCCATTTACAAGAATGTTTTGGTTGTCGAAGGCAACATCAGTAACACAGAGAAAATTCTATATCGGGGAGGTAGGGGGTGGGGGTAATAAGTCTTTATTCTTGGTGAATAAGTAATTTTTGTCTATAATAAACATAAACAAACGAAAATAAATAATTGTATGAAGGAATGCAGGGCTTCTTCGCATCTGTATGTATAACCATTCATCACTTTATGAAGATTAACTTCATTTAAAATAAAAGGAAACATATTTGAAATAACAAGGCGTGATGGACTAATTATGCTATTTTTTCTGCAGACTATTAACAAAACTCGTTTTTTTTTCTTTTATCAATCAAGTGCGACTGATTGACGAAATTCGCGATTTTTTATCAATGACCGATTGACAGATTTCGCGGTAATTTTCCATTGCCAATTGGCATAATTTGCAGTCTTTTCAAACAACCAATTTGCGATACCTGCGATAAATTGTCACAAATCGCGATTTTTTTTTCCACAACGGATCAACGAAAATTGCGATTTTTTCCGCACCCGATCGAATTATTTCGCGATTTTTTTGTTCTGCGAGCGACCTTGGAAATTCGCGAGTTTTTTCCATGAACGATTGAAAAAATTCGCGATTTTTTTTCATGAGTGATTGGCGAATTTTGCGATATTTTACGTGACAGATTGACAATATTTGCAATTTTTTCCAATGACCAATCGACGAAACGTGATTTTTTCCTTATATACATTGATGTAATTTGCGATTTTTTTCGGGCAATAAAATGGCGAAAATCGCGATTTCTTTTACGTGCACAATCGATGAAATTTGCGATTTTTTCCTCCGACCAATGGATTTCAATTTCATGATATTTTTGAGGCTGACACACAAATTTTGTATTTTTTTTCCATGAGCTATTCACGAAGCTCGCGAATTTTTGGGAAAATTCATGATTTTTTTCACGAGCGATTGACAAATTTCGCAATATTTTTTCGACCAACTTAGAAAATTTGTAACTTTTTCTATCAATTATGAAAATTCGTGATTTTTTCTCGCGACAGATTGACAAAATGGCGATTTTTCCCCAGTCGATCAACGAAATTTGCAATTTTTGTACCTCATGGACAAAACTCGTGATTTTACTGTGCCCGATTAACAAAATTCGTAATTGTTAACTGACTCTGATGAAATTTGTAATTTTTCCCGCAATAAGCTGGCGATACTCGAGCTTTTTCCATAGCCGGTCAAGAAAGTTTGCAATTTTTCCGCAGCTCCTCGAAAAAATTCGCGATTTTTCCGCGTCCGATCAAGGACATTCGCAATTCTTAACTGACTTTGAAGAAATTTGTAATTTGTACGCGACAAATTGATGAAATTCGACATTTTTCTCGCGATAAACTGACAAAGCTCACGATTTTTCTGCAGCCGGTTAACAATATTTGCAATTTTTCCATACCTCATCGACAAAATTCGCGATATTTCTGTGCCCGATTAAAGAAATTTGAGACTTTTCCGCGCCGAGTCGATAAAATTCGCGATTTTTCCTCTCACGATCAACAAAATTCGAAAATTTTCCGCGCCCGATAAACAAAATTTGCGATTCTTAACTGACTCTGACGAAATTTGTAATTTTTCCCGCGGCAAATTGACGAAATTCCGCTTTTTCTCACGATCAACTAACAAAACTCTCAAATTTTCAGCAACAGATCAAGCATTACATAACCAACAAAATTCGCGATTTTTTATGCGTGCGATCAACGAAATTCATGACTTTTAACTGACTCTGACAAAATTTTCAATTTTTTCAGCGGCAAATTGTCGAAATTCGCGAATTTTTTCTCGCGATAAACTGACAAAACTCGAGATTTTTCCCCAGTTGATCATTGAAATTTGTGATTTTTCTTCGACTCATCGGTAAATTTCGCAATTTTCCAGAACTCGATCAACGAAATTTTTGATTCTTAATTAGCTCTGATGAAATTTGTAATTTCTTCCTGGAGCAAATATTGACAAAATTCGCGATTTTTTCCTGCGACATATGGATAAAAAATTGAAATTTTTCCAGTTATAAATTGACGAAATTGTGTCTAAAAAACGAAGAAATTATATAAATTGTGATCGCGGGCCACAAGTTAACCAATGGCGGGCCACTTTTCGCCCGCGGGCCACAGGTTGTGCATCCCTAGCTTAAATATTCCTTTAGATTTATGGAAAAACACTCGGATGGTGTAGGCATGCTATAATTCAAATCATTTAACCAAGCATGATAATCAAATGCAATTATCGTTTTCCGGAGACACATTACTTCGTTTATGAGAACTTATCGAAAATGATGTTGCTATATTGTAAAACAAGCTAAAAACGTTGTATAACCATAAAAAGCCATCACAACATTTTATTTTATTTGCTATTAATTTTCTATAAAAGCTTAATTTATAAAATAAGATCGAATTTCTTTAAACTCTCTAATATATTAATTATTCTTAAGAAAACTATCGTCTCGTAATAATTCAAACTTACTCAAAATTTATTGTGATACCCAATTGCATCACATTAAAGAGATTGCGAGTTGATCTTATTAATATTAAAGAGAAAACAACTTAAATTTTAAATAATAATGTTTATTTTATCGAAAGTGTAAACATAGACATTAAGATAAATGTGATTTTGTAAACCCTTTCGTAAGTTTTCGTTTTTAAATTATAGGTCTGCTTGAATATTTTATGTTATTTTCAAATTTTTGTTGAAACCTAGTAACTATTTAAAAATTAACATTTCAAAATGAAGCAAATGCATATTATTATCTAAGTTTCCACATATGCGATAGAAAATATTTAAAAAAAATGACAAACTTGACAAAAGAAATATATATGTAATCCTTTTTTGAGAAACATCTTATTAAAGAGTGATTACTATTTCAGAAACACTCTTTCAACTTAACAATTTTTCAAATGACATGAATACACCTGCAGTTTTAAAATAACAAATTATACAATAAAAAATAACTTATGTAGAGCAAAAACGCTTTTTTTTAGAATTTTAAATATGAATTTAGTTTATTCTTGAAGAACTCCTTCTCTAAGGAATTTTAAGTAACTTTGCCTCAGTGCGTTCCTCAAAAAGTCACGCATGTCATTTCGTTCTGGTAAGATTTCAGCACTTCAAAAGATAAGTCTAATTATTTCATTGACAAAGGTATATTTTTACCATTTATTTTTAACTTGAAAAGGGAAAGTCATTTAAAACATTTAAAAAAAAAAATTCAAAAGTTTGTCATTCGTAATTGAAAGAGAATCATTTAAAAGTCCGACAGAAGTTTTCAAGCACACGGAAATATAAAGAAAAATGTTTTTTTTTTTTTTTTTTTTTTTGAAAAATTGTTGAAGCTCATTGTTTAATGCATTCCTTTGTGATTGTTCATTCTAATTACCTTATTGTAAAGTATGGTGCTATTTAATTGCCATAGCATCTATGTACACAAGAACGCACTCATTTATATATGTGCCTTAGTAATTGTATGTGGTAGTGGAATAAAATATGCGTCTAAAGAAACATTGCATTTTTTTCGCTATTAATACAAATGTATTACAATTTATTCATAAAAATATACTTTTCTATTAACCAATGATAGCAGTTAGAATGAATGATAGACGATATGTTCTAAATAGAGTAGAAGACGGATAACACCGGTACACTGTGAAAACAAGTTCATTGCATTGTACCCTTAATGATTCATCATTAAGGGTACAAGGTACCTTCGAAATACTTTTTTATTTTTATTTTCTTCTGTCTTCACAAGAATAAAGTATTGGGTTCGTGAACATTTCAGAATGGATTAGATTTCGATGGATTTGTACTTTTTAAGGGTCAGAGATCCCGAAAAACGTGTTTTTACAAAATGTCTGTCTCTGAGTCTATCTGTTTGTATGTATGTATGTGATAGAAATTTCGAAGCACTCTCTATTAAGAACTAATGAAAGGCATTTAATAAAACTTTAGATTCAGTTTATCATGATATAAATTGGTGCTGATTACTTTTTGGTGTAAATCGCCCAACAGTCGGCGCTGCTATGCTGCATTATTCATAATTATCCCAATAGCTCTATCTTAAGAATTAGCACGAATTTTCATCTAACTTCAGATTCAGTAAGTTCCTGATATAAATTAGTGCTGCTTAGTTTTTTTGTGTAAATCGCCCAACAGGTGGCACTATTATGCTTCATTTTTCACGATTTCTGCAATAGCTGTATCTCAAGTACTAATGCATGAATTGTCATCAAAATTCAGATTTTGTTAGTCCCTGATATATTTCGGTCCTGATTAGTCTTTAGTGTAAATCGTTCAACAAGTGGAGGTGCTAAGCATAATTTTTTTTTACAATTTCCGCAGTAGCTCTAACTCAAAAACTAATCCACGGTTTATCATCAATCTTCAGACATTTGTTATAAGTTGAAATAAGTTGTTGCTTCTTAGATTTTGATGTAAATCACCAAACTGGGGGTGCTGCTATGCTGCATTTTGCAGGAGGTAGTAACGTGTATGAGATAGAAAAATGTTTTGGGATTGATTCATCCGACTAGTTTTAAAATTGCACTTTAAATACTATTCAAGCGCACACACTACATGAATTATGGCATATATTTATCACACAAGGAATTAGAAAAAAATGTAGAAAATAAGGAATTTTTCTGAATATTTTAATCGTTATGAGGCACTTTCAAAATGCCCATGCGCATGGCATACCAATTAAAGTCTCCAATATTTTTTATGACAGTTTCGTTTAAATATAACAAAACTGTGCATCGAATTTTATATACTTGTATATAAATGTAAGAAAAAAAAAATCGATTCTAATTTTTTTATGAAATTTTCAGCATTTTTGCACTATATTTCTGCACTTAACTACTTTTAACTTTTCCAATTATATTTAGTTTAATAAAACAATACACAGATTTATTTGTTTATGTAAACCAAGCTGGCATAAAAAATATTGGGGATTTTAAATGATATCGAACGCGCATGGGACACTTTAAAATGTTCTTCTTAACGTGTAAAATATTCAGGAAAATTCCTTTTTTTTCTCCAATTTTGTTTTATTTCTTCAGTGATAAGCAAATTCCATAATTTACATAATGTGCCATTGAATAGCGTATAAGGTGCAATTAAAAAAAGAGTTATAACTATATTAAGATTTTTAATTATAAAAAAAAAAAAAAAATGTCAGAATTACAGACATTACTTTACACTAAATTTAAAGGATAAAATCACTAAAAACAATTTAAAACTAAAAATCCCTCATCATCCAATTTCTATCCTAAAGGTGATACTAAGGTGTCAAAGTTCAGCAGACAGAATACCATTGCATCAAGTTGCCAAAGTGAAAATTATAGATAAAACAAAACTGAATATTCTGTTGGTAGATATGCAGTCTCATTAATTGCTAAATCAGCAGTTATAATGTACCAAGCTTCCCCCCCCCCCCAAAAAAAAAAAAATACAACTTGCATAAATACTGTAGTTGGATCTAATTATAAAAGCATTCTCAAAACTCGGTGCTTTTCGGAATAAAAATTTGAATTCTAAGATTATTAACCACGCAATAAAAACTAATCATTTTCCGAGTTTTGAGAATGCTTTTATAATTAGATCCAACTGCAGCACTTATTCAAGTAGTATTTTTTTGGAAGCCTGGTACACTAGAACTGTTGATTTAGCAATTAAAGAGACTGCATCTCTACCAATAGAATATTAAGTTTTGTTTTAATTATAATTTTCACTTCGGAAACTTGATGTAAAGTTTTTCTGTTTGTTGAACTTTAACACCTTATTTCACGTTTAGTACTTTTACGTTAGGAATTAGCTGATGAGGAATTCAGAATGAATCCCAAACGTGCTTTTAAATTGTTTTTAGTGCTTTTATCATTAAAATTTAGTGTATTGTTGTGTCCGTAATTTTGAAAATTTTTTATACTAATTATGAATGTATGCAGACGTAAACCTTTTGTATATATCCAAGTTTTTTTTAAGCGTTTTATTAGAAAAAGGGCAGGATCACGGCTAATACGAAGAAAATATCTGTTCATTTCAATGAGATTTTTGGAGAAAACTTTTTAAAATTAGGAAACGAAATCCGTGTCTTTGCGAACAGTGTTCTCTATTATCGATGATATAGTTTTATAATACAAATGGCTAGAAAAATGTAGGAATTTAACCCCTTAATTCTCGATCCCGTAAATATGACGGACTGAGGTGTCGTTCGTTATTTCTCGTGCCCGGTATATTTCCGATATGGAGATTTAATTGCTGGAAAAAACTTCTGAAACCTTTCTTTTGTGTGTTGGAATTTGTGTTGCATGTTTCGAAATAGTATATCTCACTTTTAAAAATTATTAATAATCAAAATTTAATGTATATATATATATATATATATATATTATTTCATATATTATTTGTAAACATTTGTGTGATGATGATAAATAAAGATCTAGGAAGTGAAAAATAAAGGTGTTATTCGCATCAATGTGTATGGTGTAAAACGAACATTAAGACACAGAATTCTCGGGTAATGGATTTTCTACAAATGTGAATTTGTTCTATAACATCTTTTTTTTTTCCCCTTAAAAAAAAAAAAAAACAAAAACAAAACTAATTACATATTCTATTTAGAGACCTTACAATTATTCAATTTCAGCAGTAAAAAAAAATATGTGCTTTTTTGATGGTTTTTCCAAATATTAAGGGTCCGCTTAAGGGTTTAAATTAATCAGTTTCACCAAATAGCCTTTCAAAAATTAAGAAGAAAAGGCTATTACTAATTGTAGTACTATTACTAACCACCGTTTAAAAAACCTTACAAATACTTTGATTCAAATATAAAGTGTTAAGCTAACCAACAGTTTCGAAAAGTTTACGTTCACGGTCAAAATTAGAATTCTATTCTTAATTTCAATCACATTTGATATGAAAGCATAGTTATAAGAAGAATCGCTGATGTAGTATACTATATTGTTGCCTTTCATCAGAGCCTGATCACCATTGTGTTCAATTTCTGAATGTTATGACTTTAATGTGGTCGTGTAGCTGCTGAATAACAATATTTCTCCTTGGAACATGTAGAAATACTTTCATATATCGTTTCTTTAAAATCGTACTTTTACTTTTATACAAAAATTTCTTGTAGCAGACGATAATATGTACTCTTAAAAACATAATTCCTGTGGAAGGACATTCACGCAAACCTTGGAGTATTAATTAAAGTAAAACCAAGTCGCCTAAAAAATGTGCCAACAACCTCTGTAATTAATGTATTTATATGTGCGTGTTTAATTTTTTAGGTGATTTCGTAATTATATAAATATGTAGTACCTATAATCGTCGTCTGGTCCGTCCGTCTGTCTGAACGTCTACCCGCATATCTGTCCATATCGCAAAAACTATCGAACCGAATGGTTTGAAATTCAATGTATATAATTCTTGCAGAATTTTGTCGAGTCATTTCAAATTTTATGAAAATCGAATCAAAACTTAAAAAAAAATAATAATAAAAAATTTGTTTCATTCTTTTAAATCTTTTCATACGTAATTATTTCAATGACATGCCATGAGAGGTAACGATTCTAGGTTGTCATGGTGATTACGTCCTATTTAAGATGGAGTCCTATTATTTCCGTAGTACTGAATTTAATATATATAACAGTATAAAAAAATCGTATTCATTCATTTCCTCATAAGAGTGCAACAGCAATTGCACCAATATCGGAATATTGATAAAACTAGTTATAGGACGAACACAACTCTTGCCACGTTTGACGTATAATTTCCGACTTTTTTATTATCTTCAAGGGTATTATGAGTCACGGTTAATACGATTATAATTTCCCTGCTTCTCCTATGAACCAAGTTCAAATAATATGCACTTGTAATAATCGAAATTTAGTTTTCGATAGAGATTTCTATGAAATAAATACGATTTAAAGTATTCCAGTTATTCCGGGAACATATTATGTAAAAATATTTTTTTAGCATTTAAATTAGTGTATTGCTTCTAATGCATAATCTGAAACAATCGTGTGTAATTACCGAAATATAAAGCAGTTTTGAAAAGTTATCCAACAATTTAATCAACAGAGAGTTAATTTATTTACATGCCTACAGCCCATTTCCCTACGGAAATAGCAACCTCTTTTGTTTCAAAATTAATTTAAATAAACATAAATTCATTTTTGCTTTGAACATAAACAATAACTTCATTAAACTTACCTGCTTTCGCAATTAAATAAAGCGCTAACATCGTAACACCCATCATGTTCAATAAATTATCTCCTCACGAACTGTCTTTTTATTAAATTATCTGATTTACACATATTTGCAGGGATTAAAAGCACCTTCATTTATCGTAAAAATATTTTAAACATTTATAGTATGTTATTTTATAAAGTATTCTATCATCTGAGACAGGTTTTTTTTCGGCTTTTACACCTTATTTTAATTTTTTTTTAAATAATATAAAATAGCAATTTTATTCTTTTGAATGCTACATTCTAAACAAAAAGAAAAAATGTTTTTCCTCTAAGGAAAAGATTATAAAACCACAAATGAGAATACAAAATTATATTTTTTCTTAAATTCAATTACAGCAACGACAGCAGCAGCAGACGCGTTAGTTTTTGTTTTTAACACTTTCCAACAAAGTTGAAAAGTGTTTATGACTTCGGTTTTACTGTCCGTCTGTCCGTCTGTGCGCGCTCAAACTCTCGTAAATATAATCGAATTGCTTTGATATTTTTGGATGTTGTTGGCGTTTACCATAGCACGAATCCTGTTTCACGTGAAGCTTGTAGCATGTTTAGTTCATCTACAGGGACAGTCAAAACTATTCCGTTACATTACGGCCAATGGCAAAAAATCGCAAAAAATCGCTTCAAATGATTTTTAATGAAGTTACACGCATCTAAACATAACAAAATTTATATGCATTTATAAAGTGCACTAAAATATGCATTTTGTAGAATATACGGTGCAAAGAATAGTTATTACTCATTTATAGTGTCACACAAAAGAATTCCGTTACATACTGATATATGGGGGGGGGGATTGATTTAATTAAGTTAAACAATTAATTTTAATTATGTTAAACAATTTCATATATAAAGAAATTGATATACTTCTCTGAGGTTTACTATAAGTTATTTCATGTATAATACGAAGTGCAGAGCACTTACAGGGACACACAAAAGATTTAAGATATTGTATCAGAAGTACTGTACATTAGCTGTGATTACTGGAAATGCATTTTCAATTATGATATGTGCTTTTATGTTTACTATATTTATGCATACTATATGTTATGTATAAATTCTATAATTTATATACAGGGCTACACAAAAGAATTCGTAAGGGTTAATAGGTACGAGCACAAATTGCTTAAAGGTGGTTTTTAAATGAGCTATGCATTTTTACGCTGGACGGCATTTAGTTTATTAAGAAATATTTGTAGAATAAATAAAATGATATACAGGGTCACTCAAGGAATTGGATATATGCCGTCATTGGATGATAATTTCTGGGAATATGATTTCGGTAGTTTTAAGAGTGTTTTAGTTTGAATTAAATTTTAGCTATATAGTGACGTGTAATAATGGTACTATCTAAACTACGGGGCTGCACAAAAGTATTCAAGAAGGTTTCCATCTGTTAGTAAAAATTGCTGAAAGAGAAATTTCAGTCTGTTTTGCGTTTTTTTGCTAAACTAAATTTTCCCATTATATAGTATATATATCAACAGACAGGTCAAATACAGGGCTGTTCAAAAGAATTTGGCTACATATTTGGCTATGGACTGTAACTGTTGAAATCAATATTTTAAATGTTTACTTAGTTATCTTGTTTACCTCATTTCCCTCATTTAACTTTTATAATATACTATTGAAACTGGAACATTCTTTTATGCAAATCCTGGATTATATTTTTGTATATTAAGACATATTTGTTTCTTTTTATAGTGAGTACTAGCTGGGTACCCGCGCTTCGCTACGGTAAATTCTGTCTCTTTCATAACCTCCTATTTTGGTGGATTGCCAGTCTTTTTTGGCTCTTTCTCTATCTGTAACTATAATTTCACATTTCTTATTAAGGTCAACCAATCTTTATATGTAGAGATGGAATTTTGGGTACTTCTTAGTTATCCCGTCGACCAATTTCGCCAAGTTATATAAATCGCCAAACCACTCGCCAAATTATACATATTGACATAATTTTTATTTTAAATAACGAAAGAACAAATAAATTAGCAAAACATTAATAAAAATAAAAATAAAACGTCAAATTAATGGTTTTATTGCCCATTATTGGCATTTAATCTTACAATTAATTAATTAATAGCAAATCATTATTGACATTTAATCTTACAATTTGGCGACAGTAATTTAGTCGACGTGATAAAAAAGAAGTACCGGATTTTGCAATCATTAATTAATTTTTAACTCACTTCCTGGTATGTAACACACAGGTGTGTTCGCAGGTCCATAATGACAATGCAACACTTTAATATTAAAAAGATTAATTAGAAATTAATACATTAATTTTAATTTATTTTACTGTTAGCCTGCCTCAAGTGCTAACTCACCAAATTATCTGTAACTCGTAAAATTGTATAAAAGTTAAAACAACAATAGATTTAATTATGCACCAATAAACTAAAACTGCAACAATGAAACTTTTTAAAGGCTAAAATGCTGAAAATAAAAGGAAAATAAAAATTGAAGAATGCAATATTTGAAAAAAAAAATATGATTATATCAATTATTAATTAATTAATTTAGGTTTATATGTTGAGTAATCCATTTAGAAATCCTAAAAAAGATTATATAACGTTTCATTTTTTTTTATTTTTTTTTTATTTTTTTTTTTTTTTTTTACTGTCCTAACTTTAACCCTTAACCGGAAACGTGAAAATCCCGTGCACAAACAGAACACTTAATAATTTAACAAATACTGAACTTAAACATTTAATCTTTAATAGTAATGCATTAACATGACCAATTTTTTAATATAACAGCATAAAAATAAGTTTGGAATGTTGGAGAGAGAAAATATTAAGGGCAGATATGTAGACGCAAACATCTCACAGATGTACGTTTCCAGTTAAGGGTTAAGAAGAAACAGAGTAAAAATTATATATCTTTTAATAAATTCATTTGCTTCCGTTTTTTACCAAAAATGAAAAAAAGCTGTAAATTATTCATAATCGAGATCAGTTCCCCCGACAGAATAATGAACTGTGACGGAATGTTTTGAGAAACAAAACATGAATTGTGGTCAACAATTAGGTGTGATTTTTAATATAAACATTGAATGGTCATAAAACAGTTTTAAAACAACCATTGTTTTGTTAGTATTTTGATTTTTATGCTTTATCTCTTTTTACTTTTCTTATCCAGCAAACCTTGGTATGGAAATCACTGCCATGGGTAAATAATACAGTACGGATATTTTACTTTTCTTGATGCTTTAGGATCTATGAATCCAGAAAGACTAATTTCTGTGCAGAGTCTTCAATTGTTGTCTGGTGCCATTGCATAGTTTGAGGGGGCGGTGGGTAGACTGCGTAAAAGCATGATAAGAGCACCAATCATGATTCAGAGGACATGAGGAAATAATCCTGGTGGATCGAAAGTATGCAAAAACTCAACTGGTTAATGAATAGCATCATTAGATTCCCTTACAGTCTCCAAAGATTCGTACTTCATCTGCTCAGTCGGCAGCTTGTTAAATATAAAATTATTGATGCGATTGACGCAGTCATTTATAGGAGTGAAAATAGCTCTTTCCCTTAGTCACAAAGCTCTGTCCACTAATGTCTGAGGAATGTTGAGGTATATTGTGTCAGTTAAGCTGATCAAATCTGTCACAACTTCGCAAAGGCTTTTCGGAATTTTGATACTTGCGTTCTCTTCAAAAGCTTACTATCTCCAATATCGAGTAATGAATTCTTAAATTCTTCTTACCTCAAGTCACGTTGAAGATGAACACGCATGTTAATTCTCAAGGACAGGACTTTGACATAAGATGGATGATTTGAAACAGGTCTTGACTTCATCTGCACTTGTCCCTTTTCTCACAACAGTCTATCTAAAATCACCAGCCAAAAGTACCGTAACTCCACCCATGAGACGATTGCAGCCCCTTATGTCCAGCAGAGTCCTGTTTACAGCTTCAATACCTCTCTTAAGAGCCATAGTGCAATTATCCCATACGATAAGTTTTGTTTATCGAAGCACCTAAAGCCATAGCATCATAACATCTCTGCTTAGAGATGTTACAAAGTGCAGACTCAGAATGATTAAGATTGAGAGGTAACTTGAAGGTTGGGTGAGCAGTCTTGTCTCCATCGATCAAGGTAGCTGCAATACTCGAGGAAGCAACATAAACGGAAATATTCCTTCCACTCCTAATCGTAGCCAGCTACAGGTTGATCAAGAGTGTTTTCCCAGTGCCACCAGGGGCGTCGAGAAAGAACAACTGTCCTGAATCATAAGCAATACTGTGCATTATTTCATCGTAAGCTCTCATCTGTTTGTTGACTTAATTTTGGAACATTTACTTCAACTGCTTCAGTCAGCTTAACAGTATCGCAGGAGAGTTCACCCAAGTATTGATGGTTGCCGACAGTGCCCCTTGCTCTCGTGAAGGTGATGGAAGTCCCAAACTGTAAGAATGGTTTATTCGACATGGATATCACAATATCCTCAAGAAAGGTAAGGCATCGGTCGTGAACGATGTCGATGACCAATTGGAAATGTCCGCACTCTCTTTGCATTTTCCATTTGATATCTTCTGCAAGACTGTCACGGTATTTCTCCCATTTCTTTTCGGGGGGGGGGGGGGGTGAGGCCTCCACCCTTTCTTGTTTTTCCTGATTTCATCTGTAAATCTTTTCCTGTGTTTTATACTTATTTAATTTTAACTGGCATTACAATGATAGGATAGGTTTTGTCAGAAATGCACAGGTCAGTGTGAGCAGCAAGTTGGGAATGCGAAAACATGCAGGAGAAATTCAGGTCGCAAATCATTGGCTCATTGGTGGTCAGCAATTGTTGGATATATCAAGGTTAGTTGATATTTTGATGTTATCAGCATTTGTTATTTCACCCAATGGAATAAGAACACCAGTGTCCTTCATTGAAATCCCTGTGGATAGGATTCTTTTGATTACACGCAGAGCTTTTCCAAAGATAACAAGAACGGTGTCACCATGAAATACCTGAAACTCATAAGGACACATCTCCCCTACAGCCTTAATTTCGCAAATAGTTCCGTAGGTATAAGGTTTAGACATTTCGTTGAGGTATCCACGTTTAGTATTATAAGGAACCTCAGAGCATTGTTCAGTGAACGGTTTGAACCTCTGTCAAATGTTGAAAACGTTACGCACAATGTCTGCCCTAATTGTATTAGCCATCCAGACGTTCCCGTGCTCAAGACATGACACGGAGGAGAACAGGCACGCTCCGTTACCACGGATTCGGCAAGGGTAAAGGTTCTGTATTTCATTAATTACAACAGCTTCTTCATCCATTATGATAGCTTATTTCTTTCAAATCTATATAATTAAATATCGCTAGAAACGATAAGTTTTTATTATACACAATTACTGTCTGACAAAATAAACTTTTGTGACGATCACCGAAAAAATTGCTGGAACAGTAATCTCATACCTTCCTTTATTTTAGAGTTTCATTATAACAGTTTACTTATTTGAAATTAATAAAATTCAATGTTAAGCAACGATAAGTTACTATTAGAAAAACCACATCTTCATAATCTTTAGCGATACAATCGAACGATTACCAAAAATATTGCTAGAACAACATATTAGCGCTTTTACAGAGGCTGATCACACATTTTTTAGACGATGTATATTGTAATCATAAAACTAAATTACATAAAATTCTTGTGTTATAAATATTCTATTTGACGGCCCTTATTCTGAACTATCTTTCGACACCGCAATTTCCAAGATAATAATGCCTTTTGAAGTATCAGAAGAGGTATTCTATCCTATTCCTCCTGAACAGCTTTCCGGAGTCTTGTAAGGTTTGTGGGACGACGTCTGGATAATGCAGATTTTAAAAGTCCGAAAGAACAAAAATCCATAGGTGATACATCGGGAGATTTAGTTGAGATATCAGTGAAGGGTATGGCCTTGATACCGGTTTTTTGTTCCATTTATTTTAGGAAATTTACAGTAGATTTTGATGTGTGACTGCTAACTTTGTCGTGATGGAGTTTCACAGATTGATGGCACTGTGGGTAAAGCCATGGTATTTCATTCAGACAATTTGGCTATAAAATATGTACCTGATAGTATTTTGAGTTAATCTTGACATTTTTTCCCACTCGCTTTATTTTTAGCTTGCCATTATTTGAAAAACCATCAGCAATCACGAATCCCTTTTAAAAACTTTCTTCCGATTCTTTGAACCATGTACTTAAATTTTTTTCTCCCCCTTTTATGATAATAAATGGTTATTGTTTTGCTGCAATCATTTAAATACACCCATGATTCATCTATGTAACAATTGTTTTCCATTTTTGTTCAATATCGTCGTTTTTTGGAAACGGAATATGGATATTTCTCTTCGGAAAGAGAGTAAATATAGCCTTCGAACCACTGCTTCGTTAAAAACGCCATTTTGAATAAAAACAAAAATCTCAATCCGTAGGCGATAATTTTGACTTTTAAAAACACTAGTTGCATGGCAACCCGTTGTGTTGCTTTTGAATTGCATGAGACAATCGATCTTTTTGCGAAAAATGAAATCTAAACTTTATTGTAAATTTAGAAAGCCATTGCAACATTAATTTTATTAAATACAATATTTCAAATAATAAGTTATATTTACAATTTAAGTCAAAACTTTCCCAATAAAAATGCACATATTCTATAACTTTCTTTGCCTAGAGCTTTTCGCTCTTCCAAGATTTTGCTTCGAATTTCGGAGTTCGTAGAAATGATGCCATTTGGGTCAACTTATTCAAAAATGAATTTGTTTGGACGAATTTATTCAGAAGCATTTTATATTTATGAATTAAAATAAATATTCAAAGAATTATTTTTTTTTCTAGGTAAATCTTTTTTCATTTTTACATTTTCTCATTTTTAATGTCCGCTTCTGAAATGTTTTATTAGCCATCTTAAAGCAATGGTTGAAAATATACTTTACGACTTTAAATTAAATGAAAATAACGTACGATGTTTTTTTTCTTTTGACGTCAACAAAATTTATCTCAATGTTCTAGTCGAGAGTCAAATTTGTGTTTCTAAAATAAACGGATTCCTGAAGCTTGAATATGTGTGAGTTCGTATTTTGTGAAATTTTCTTGAAAACTACAATCATTTTTTCACTATTTATTCAAATATACGTTAATTTCAATTTAAAAATGATGTCAAACAATGATACCTAATAATCCTTGTCATTTTCCCTTTTCTCTCTTTTATCCACAAAAATGGAGCAATTTTATTTTCCATCATTACAGAAATGTCATAAAAAATAACGTAAAAATTTATATCTCGAAAACTAAACAAATTTTAAAATTCTACGATCACGTTTAACATCCTCGGACCCATGAGGATAACTGTCGTTAATTTGACCACCCAACATTCCATATTCTAGGAGGAACAGCTGTGAAATACAAATGGACAGTCACTTTTTAATATAATAGATTGATGAAGTTTTAATTTCGCTATAAAAAATTAGTCAGGGACAAATGTTGAATTATTTATATTAAGTGCAAATGGCTTATTCCGTAATGGAGCTTGCACGCAATGGATATATATTAAAAAACATTATTCTTGAAAATTATTTAAAAAGACATAATAAATAAATCAATTAAGATAAAGTTTTCAGAAAATTGCATTTGAAAGTCGATTTTTTCACCTATATAACGGGTGTAAAAATTGAAGATGCGCGATGTTTAAAAATTCAAAAAAAAAAAAAACACAGTAGCAAAGATTGCAAATCCGACATTTAATCGTCAAGCGTTGCCATTCTCAAAATGACGTCAGCCGTACGCACGGACATGTTTTTCCTTTATAATATGGATAGATTTTCAAACGTGAAGTTCCGTTTGTCAGCTAAAACTTTGCATGTGAAAATGTATTCTTTTGGCTTGAGGGTCTAATATCAGTACCGCGAAGTACAAATTCCAGAAACTGATGTCTTTTAGATGTATTAGTGTAAAAATATATAGTTTTATCAAAGAAAAGGATTGTTTTCTTTTAAATATGGCACTTACTGAAGCATTACGCCAAGTGTCTCAAATTCGGTATCAGCCGAATCAAAATATATTGTAACATTAGCTTTATGAGCGAAAATGTTATTTAAATAGTGACGTCATTTTTTGTTCAGACTTAAAATAAAGTTATTTTTAATTGTAATCAATAAATGGTATCAATAAGGATAAATAAACCCCAATATTTCTCTTTTTCTGCAACAGTGGAAATAATACGATTACTACCATTTTGATGAAATTTCAAAAAATCTTTTCAAATTAAATTAAAAATATAAAAGTGAAAATATTTAGAAAAATAGCTAGTGCGAGGACATCTACAATGGAACAGCTTTCATTTAAAAAAAAGAATTATTAGCAAAATCGGTACAGTAGAAAGTTCAAGGAAGATGTCTAAAAAAGCTATCTTGTGTTTTCAATATATAGAAAGATTCTTTTTTCTCTTTTACTTTAACAGTTGCCTAGCAACTCTATTTCATACAAATTACATTTAAAAGCACATATTTTTCCCAATTTGGCTCTAAAAATTTAAATTGTTCGACTACATATATGTTAAATTCGTGCTTTTTTATATATTATTCTTTTATTTATTTATTGATGAAGATTTAATTTCGCTGTAGAAAATTAGCGGGAGAGAAATTTTGAACTTTTTTTTTTTATGTGCAAATCGTTTATTAATATTTCGCAATGGAGCCGGCACGGCAAAATCATTTAATTGATAAATAACAACGAAATAAAGCCAAAACTCACTGGGTTTTATAACAGACGATATTCTTGATATAGCACGTATTTTAATTTCAATTTTTTTTTCGGTTTTTATGAGAAAATGGCAACAAAAAGATACAGCAATCTACTATTTTCATTTTTTCCCCTTTAGTTTGAACAGAAATGCAGTACTTCAGCTGCCACGATTACAAAAAAGTAATAAAAACTACAAAAAAAATTAATATCTTAAAATTAAAATGAGATACAGCTTTCAAACAAATTGCATTTAAAAGAGCATTTTTTTCGTTATACGGCGGTGTAAAAATTTAAAATGTGCAATGTTTAGAAGTATAAAAATTTGCAGTAGAGGAAATTACAAAACCAAAATTTTATTTCAAATTTCAAAGTGTTGCCATTCGCAAAATGACGTATGCGTTACGCACAGATATGTTTGTCCTTTATAATATAGATAGTTAGTAAAATTGCAATTATTTCTTTCGCAGAAAACGATTTTTTATTACCGCTAACCAAAATCGTCTAAAAAATGTGCGAACAGCCTCTGTATTTACACTCAAACAGAAGTTTAAAAAAATTAAATTACTACTTTTATAACGTGCGCATACAGATGCGATACTTCAGAAATTGCTCACGTGATCTGCTAATTCGCCGGAGCAAAGAAACCAAGTAAATTATTCTGATTTATGCGTTTCATGAGGTATTGCATATTTTTTAATTAGACGCCAAAATGCTTCTTTTCAAGTACATTACAATTGTTAATTTTTTTAAATATATAGGTTGCTATAGCAATGGAAATGGAGAGTACGTGCGGAAAAAACTGCTTGCGGGTGTATATTTCCTCACACTATATTATAACCATGGAAAAATTCCTTCTTTTTTATCGACAATATTAATTTCTTCTGTTGTATGCCTATAACACATTTCTTTTGCTCATTTCTTTAAAAATGAATTAAAATAATATCTTTAACTAATTCCATTTAAAATTATGAAAAAAAAATACCATAAACCAGAAATTCTTATTTCAACGTCGGAATTTTTTGCAATTTACACACACAAAATATAAATACTGCTATTGGCGAAAAAAGTTAATGATAAATAGCCAAATATTATTTCAATTCCAAAAATTTTTAATCCTTACAAACATTGCTTCATATTTAAATTAAACATATTTCTTTTATAATGTTAATTTTTTATTTAAGCTTTTTTTTTTTTAATAAAATCAGTAACATTTTTATTTCATTTTATTTTTCGATTCGTTTGAACATTTTTTTTTCCAGTTGATATAGCCGTTTAATTCGTTAACCAAAAGAATTGATCAACAAAAATATTTCTTTAAAAATTTCCGTTGCTATAGTAACGGATGTATTTTTAGAAATTATCACTTGGAAAATGTGGGGTTTTGGCGCCAAAGGCATCGCCAAATTAGAAGAATATGAAATATCTCGCGAACTATTGGGCTTAAAAGAATTTAGTTAGTACCATTCGATTCAGCCTGCAAAAATACACCAAAATATGTTATCAGTTGAAAAATAACTATAAAATCAGATTTTTAAGGTATTTTTTTAAAGTTCGTTCCTTTTTTGCCCCCCTTAGGGGTATTGTTTTGGAAAATGCTTTCTTAGCGGCACTCTTTGTCATAAGAAGTATTTTTAGCCCAAATTTCAAGATTTTAGGTTCAGTAGTTTGGGATGCGCGTTGATTAATACAAAATCCAGACTTTTTATATATATATAGATTTTATACAAATAACACTAAACTGTCCTAAAAAAAGTTCTGGGAATATTACATTTGGGTTCTAATGAAAGTCTAGGTATAAAGAATACATATTAAAACTATAATATGTAGGGTAGACCGGGGCACGTTTACGCAGTGCACTTTTTCGGAAACCAGTTATAACTGGCGCGACATCAGTCATAACAGATTGATGCTGCTCCCTAGCGAGTATCATAACATGTTTTTGAGCGTCAGTCGAGCTTCGGAGTAGCATGCGGAAACGATAACCTGTTTTCTGTCAAGGTGAGTAAGTTTTGTGTTGAACTTAAAGGAAACTTATTGTGAACTAATAATACTTTGTTAAGGATCAACAAATATATGAACATTAGCAGAATTTTATCATTTTGTGAGAACTGTATTTTTATGAACAGAAATGTTATTAATTTCCATTGCACGTTAAAAATAAATCCAAACATGGCGACAGGACAAGTTTACACATTGACATCGGGGCACCTTTACGCACGTTCTTACTGCATAACTGTGAACAACTGAGACAATATGAAAAGGCAAGACCAGGGCTTGCCACCAAGAAAGAGAAGAGAAAGTGGAAATCCGCAATCCTAACTAATACGCCGGTTAAAGAATGGTTATTGTTCTCGTCAGGGTAGGGAATGAAAAGCATATCTGAAGGTTTTTATTGGTTTAATCCGCATTTTATTCGTTTAGTGATTGGTCTATACAGTAATCTGTATTTACCTTTAGTTTCAACAGAGATGGGCAACAGAGTGTTGTCACTATGACAAAAAAGTAATAAAAACTACAAAAAAAAAATAATAACTCAGAAACAAATTGAGATACATCTTTCAAACAAATTGCATTTAAAAGTACATTTTTTCTCTACACGATGATGTAAAAAGTAATATTGTGGGATGTTTAGAAGTTTAAGAATGAAATTTCATTTAAAATGTGTCATCAGATTTCTTGGAAATCTGACGACGGAAAAGCCTTTTCCCGAAATGCCAATGAAATGCTTGGATAATACGCATGTTTCAGGTGGATAATAACTAATGAAAATGAGAGAAAATGAATAACAGTTTCTGCCAAAGAGTTAATTAATTTGTAAGATTTTCACGTGCAAAAGAAAAAATGGAATAAGCCAATTAAAAATAACAAAAAAGATAAATAGGACAGGAATGAATACATATAAATATTTCACACCAAATACGAGTCGCAGGCAATTTCTGTCGCTTGGAATTTTTGCGTGTAATAACACTATTAATGTTTAATTCATGGCGTACGTAATGTATGATCAACTCCGTGCAATTTTTTTAGGTCTTAAATTTTAATCTTTGAAAAAATCATTTTCCAAATGGTCGTTGTAATTTGTTAAATTGCTTTTATTTTTTTTATTTTTTTTATTACTTTTTTTAATTGTTTGAAATCATACAACCAATCCAGAAAAGGACAAGACTGGGTTCAGTGTTTTAGATGCAAAAGGTGGTACCATGACAAATTTGCGAAAGGAAATACTTTATTTTTTGTTTGTAAAAACTGTAACAGTGATGATGAAGATGACTAAACAGTTTCTGTTTTTAATTAGCAATAAGCCCTATGTTTTCAATTTAGCCTATAAAATGTTCTTTAATTAATTATCCTTATTTTTTTTAACAGTGTTTTAATTTATAAATAAAACATTTCAATTTGATTAACTATTTATTTCACTTTCTCCTTGGTATCACTTATAATATGTGTAAAAGGTGCCCCACTTGATGCATAAACTTTCCCCGGGAGCGGGGCAAGTTTACTCAAAAGGTTGGACCTAAAACAAAATATATAGAAGTACGGTTAAAATCACAAATAGGGCAACAACTGAATGCAGAAAATTATCAACTGCTTTATAAAACCACAGTGTCTAACATTTCCTAAATTAAAATATAAAAATTAGAAAATTCATTGAAAAAAAACCGCGTAAACGTGCCCCGGTCTACCCTACTCTATCTGGGTTATAAAGAACAAACATTTCCGTCCGTAACGCTGGCGTCAATTTGATACTGGCCACCGCCCGCTGAATACCGGGCTGAGCGCTGACACATAAACGGCGGTTGTAGAAGGCGGATTTTTTTTTTTTTTTTTTTAACGTATGCATGGTCCCTTAAATTTTGACAGCAGTATTTTATAAAATATCTTTCTTACTTGTTTAATCTCAAAAATACAAAGCGGAAAAAACTTAAAAAAATTATTGCTACGAATTTTTAAGGGACGCACAAGCTGAAAAAAAAAAAAAAAAAAAAAAAAAAAAAATTCCGCTTCGGCATCCGCCATTTTTGTATCAGCGCTCAGGCGACGGTGTTCTGTCAAGTGTAGACGATGAAATTTTGATACCATTTTTTGTTTTCTAAACATCTATATAATAATAGCCGAAGTCATGTGACTGTCATCAATAATTCCTGGCTGACCGCTTCAATTTTTAAATGCCAAACAACCATTCCGGTATTTTTATGTTAGTTGGGCTCAGGTGATACATTGCCAAATATTCTTCCATCGCCATCATTTCATTTAAAATATACACCTATCACTCATTTCATTTAAAATACATAACTTTTATTTGAAACACATAAATTTAAAATACGTATATCGGATACATTTAAAATACACATATTTCATTCACTTCATTTAAAATGCAATAAATAAATAGATATATAAATAATGGTATTTTCACAGTATAGGTCCTTGGTGAGAAACAAAAATTGACATCATATTTTTCGGCCTATTTCATATACATAAGCAATTTTTTTGCATATGTATACAATTTATGTAATTTAAAGAAGCCAATAATATTTTTATATAGGAACAGAAGTAATTTGGATACCACTTACAAGGAAGGTCTCCTTACTGGGCATACTCAGAATATTTTGAAGAAAATACCAATTAAACTACTTATCTATGTAATAAAGGATCAGTAAAATTTAGCGGCGGAATTACAGTAGAAAGTCTGTAAAAAAATAAAATACTTTCGAGTACTTGGCGCGAAAAGACGAAAGCGTCACGCGATTTGGCGAGCAATATATTTCCTTGCCAAAAGCAAACGATTTTATTTCACCTGAAAATTGTTTGTTAATCGGTTTTTAGAATGCGTGTAAAAAGTATTTAATGAATTTAAAGATAAACTATGAGAGAGTTTAATAAATACATTTCTTCGTATTACATATTTATGTTGCTTGTTATTTAATTTTATTACTTTAAAAACAATTTCATATATAAAAAAAATACTTTCATATATTTAAGCGTATTCCAAAATAAAAGCAAGATTCATTTAGCAGTTATTCATTTCAATATTAAAGAATTCGTCGTTTCCATAGCAACGAAATTCAATCGGCAGTCCTCAATTGGACTTAATTTTGAGATATTGGAGCAATTTTAATTTATTTTAATTTTGTTTTAATTCATAAAATTTGATATTTAACTTTCATTATAAATATATATATATGTGTGTGAGTGTGTGTGTGTGTGTGACAAAAATATAGTTAAACCAAACTAAAACCGACAAAACTAAATTTATTTACATTAAACTTATTTAAACTAGTTCAGTATGAAACATTTTTATCTTAAAGTGTATTCGACAAAAAAAAGTATTTTTCGAAATTTCATTTCATCGCCAACCGATGATAAATCGCCAAATAAACAAAAATTTCTCTATTTTTTTACGAACATTCTATCGCGGTTCCGCCAAAATTTTTTTTATAAACATATATATCCACATGAGAAGAACACTCTGTATTTTTTTCAGATTTTTATGAATATGCCCGTAGTTCCTTGTTAGTTATCCCGTCGACCAATTTCGCCAAATTATATAAATCGCCAAATAATACAAACAACATAATTTTTAGTTTAACTAACGAAAGAACAAATAAACTAGTAAATCTGCAGATCAAGAGCCTCAACGTCATCTCTGCAACTTATTGTTTTTAGCAAATTTTGCTTAATATTAATCTTTCTACAAAAACAAAATTTAAACTTTTAAATTACACAAACATTTATAGAAGGAGAAAAAAATATTTCGATGGTTTCAGACATTAGAAGCGTTAAATTAAACACGTTGTTATGTAATGATATTCTGAAATTCTCACGAGCTACTTATTCTAGTAATTTTTATATAATAAAGCAAATTTCTTCAGGGGGGTGCCCCCCACCCCTTAACCCCCCGTTGTGTAATTTATTTTGCATTTGTAATTTTCTATTGATTGAGTTAATGATTATCCTATATCTTAGATTCATTTTTACACTGCGATTTATAAGGATAAGCAACAATTTGGTCAAGCATTTTACGTTATCCTAATATCCATATAGCAGTATTTACTTGCCTGCTAACCACAAACACCTGTATCTAATGGATAAAGAACTTTTGGAAATGTAAACTGAGACATCTAATTTAGAAATCTAATACCTTTATAATTTTTGTTTCCAAAAAATAATTTTGATTACCATTCTGCAATATTTATATCTAAGATCTAATCTAAATATCTAAAAATGTACTCGATAGCATTAACTTACTAAAATCACCCTAAAGTAGGGGGAGTCCTAAACCTAACGGTTAATAATTCATCATCGTGTCCACTTCCAATTGACTAAATAGATAAATGTGATATGGCGCCGTTAAGTATTTTTTGTGATAGCCTTTTAATAGTATCCACATTTAATTTAAAATCGTGATGTTACAAACACCGTTGAAATTTGATGCACACCTGTGTTCAGGTCAAATTACGAAAGGTTAACTAACCTTTTATTTCCCTTAGCCGGGCATTTTGTTTAATTTTTCGTAATAGGGATTATTTTAATAATTTATTTTACACTCTACAAGCTGTTACACGCGACGTTGTTCACATAGCATTAAAATAGAGATAAATGCATTAAATAAAACATTTCACTCCCCACCAGACATTGCAAGTCTCAGGCTTTTTGCACAACACTAATACCTTACAGAAAATGTTCTTTTAAATCGCGCAAATGTTTCAATTAAATAAAGTAACATTTTTTGTATTAAAATACTGGTATCCAGAACGCCGGAGGCTTGGCAGCTCTGCTCCTCTTAATAGAAACATATATAGTTAACCAACACTTTATCACATTTTATAGAAAACAATACGGAATTTCTTATATGTATGGCCTTATATATACCTCAGTCATAAAAATGTAAAATTTTATGCCAATTAATATACGCAATTGCGGAAATGAAATCGCAACCAATGAGAAAAGGAAGGCCAAGTAAAATCGTGTAAATCGAGGAATCTTTATTCGTAATGTGGGAAAATACCACTACAAAAATTATTTTAGGTGGTATTTGGTGTGAAATATTTATATGTATTCATTCCTGTCCTATTTATCTTTTTTATTATTTGTAATTTGCTGCATTTTCCCTTTGCACGTGAAAATCTTACAAATTAAAATGAACTCTTTGGGAGAAATTGTTATTCCCTTTTTTTTTTTTGGCAACAATAAAGTTTATAAAGTTTAATAGAATAATGTCAGTTTATTCTGTATGAAAATAACGAACTTTTTCCTTTATAATCAAAATAGTTGAATACATAAATAAAAATATTATTCTATATAGTATATAAATACTATTTTCATTTCTGCGTTTAAATCAATCTATATGCAAATATCTATACAAAGGCATTCATTAATTCATTCCTTTTAACTTTGATTTGACTTAAAAAACCATACATACTTTCACATTTATGATATTTTTAGATGAGATATAGTTGCTACGCAACGATTAAAAGAAAAAAAAATGAAATATAAGTAAATTCATAAAATAAAATGTTTTATATTATTCGAACACATGTATAAAATTCCATCATAAGTTATACACCTAATTTAAAAGCTCTGACAAATGTTTTGACAAAATTGCAAACTAATAGGAATAATTTACAACTCTTATTTAAAAATTTCAGCATCCAAAATTTACCATTTAAATCCATTTTTTATATGAGCCATTTCTTTCAACAAATGAAAATTTGAAAATCGTCTGACTTGCCATTGAAAAGCATTACAGAGCAAAATAAAATGTTCTATATTTCCCGAACGAATGAACTAAATTTAACCAAAAACCATACAGCTAAGTCCGAATACCTCATCAACATGCCAAATTAATTTCAAGCCGATCGGATGCTTTTTGCGGCAGTTATCGCGGAACAGACAGACAGACGGACAGACAGACAGACAGACAGACAAACGGAAATCAAAACTTTTCGTGTCTCCACAGTAAGCCTTCACTGACGTTTCGGCAATTAGTATGACATCAATAAAAATACAAATAAAACGTCAAAATAAAAATCACTTGATGACGTACACACGTGTCTTCACTTCAAGTGAAGTGAATGTGACGTTTACGATCAACCATTATTAGCATTTTATGGTACTACTTAGTTATCACGTCGACCAATTTCGCCAAATTATACAAATTGATATAATTTTTATTTTAAGTAACGAAAGGACAAATAAATTAGTATAACATTAATAAAAATACGAATAAAACGTCAAAATAAAAATCACTTGATGACGTAAACACGTTTAACTTGCTTAAAGTCAAGTGAATGTAATATTTACGATCAACCATTATTGTCATTTAATCTTGTAGTTTGGTGATAGTTTTTGTCGACGGGATAACTAAATAGTACCCATTTAATCTTATAGTTTGGCGATGGATTTTTGGTCGACGGGATATCCAAGTAGTACCATAATTTGTTATTGTAACACAAATATTGTATGTATATGTATAAATAAAATGTTTATATGCAAATAAATACATATAAATAAAAATAAAATTCACCAGATTTATTTTCATAGCTATTTATATTTTTTGCCAATGTATTTGACTTTCTGAAGCCAGAATTGCACCAAGATTTTAAGAAATGCCAAGGCCCCTGTAGTAGAAATGTACCTAAATAAATAATTAACCACAATACTAATAACATAAACTAAATATTTCATTTCAAATTCAAAGTATAGTTTCTAATTTACATTCAAATAAATATATATTCTAAGATAACTTCAATTGAAATTTGGTTGACATCTTACTATCTCACTTCATAAGGTAGACAAACACAAGAGATTCGTTCATCATGAACAATAGAAAATATTAAACCATGAAGATATCATTCGCAAAGCAGGTTCGCCAACAATGAATGGACAATTTTCTTATGGCGTCATAGTAGGTAAATTGGCGGCTCTAACGTTTGTTTACGGTTTACATTCACAAGGGTTTTATTTTGCTATTTCTCTTATTTACGTTACTTTAGTGTCGTATTTATGAACTCAGAAATCAAATTTATAAAAAAACAAAAGTATATATATTCATTATTTAATTATTAAGTGGTAAAAAAAAAAAAATATATAAATGCATGATTTGAAAATTTTAAACTAATTTATTAATACTAAAAATTAACATTGAAGTAACAGAATGTTTAAGTAAAATAAATTTAATTTAGATAATTTATGAACAAATCTAAGTTTAAGCACTTCAGTTTTCACTCATTTTTACAGCATTTTTACAGCTACAGAAATTAAGTAGCATTTGTCAAAAAAGACGAAATACGCATAACAAACAAACAAAAAAAGTATGAAATGTTATCAATATAACAAAGAATTCTTGATTTCGCTATCAGAATCTTGGGGAAGTATTAAGCAAGTCAATTAGTTTAAGAATGAAAGTAACATGATACAATGCTTAACGTACATTTAAGGGAGACCAAACTGGTCGCCAGAGGCGGATATTATAATATATTGTCGATTTTTACACAGTCAAGTAGAAAAAAAATGTATATACAAATGCAATTTGATTGAAACCTATATTGCAATTTAGTTGAAACCGTATTGCAAATTACTGATTTTTTATGGTTTTCAACATAATTTTCAAGTATGCATTTTTGTTATGTCTGTCACGTGCAAACGATAATGACAGATAAAAAGTTCGCACCTAAATTAAGATAAATAGTTTAGTACTTGTTTCTGACTGAACTATTTTATGATGAAATTAGAACTTCAAAAATAAAATGAAATCCTTCTATATATAAAAAAAAGTTTTGATTTGGAAATGGACCAATAAATAATCTGCGTAGATACCGTGAAATGCATCAGATTGGTCAGAGCTTTATGACTCTATGAGGGAGGTTACCAATGAGGGACCCGTCTCTCTGTCGCCAAAAGTGACGCCAACTTAGCACTATTTCCAGTATTTCGCCAAAATTAAGGATACTTTTCCGGTATACGGACAGCATGCCAAAATGTATGTTAATGCGCCAATTATTTCAGCCCTCATCGTGAAAAGAATTTTTCTTGTAAACCACGCGAAACATTGTGATTTGTTATTTATGAAACGTAAATTACGTGAATGATTATTATTTAACCTTAACCTTGGAAAGCTTTTTAATTTGCTATTATTCGAAATAAAAATGCTTTTTTTATATAAAATTATAATTTACTTTTACTGCTGACGCTGAGATGGGTTTTACTATTTGTCAATTACCAGATGATGAGAAAGTTGCGATAAAACTGTTTCAGAAATTTGGAATTCTGCGTAATAAAAGGTTGTGTTCAAACAACCAAGAAATGAAATTATGGATGAGTTCTGGAAATCCGAAATGGAGATGTAGCTTACGATCATGCGAAGAAAGCGTAGGAATACGACAAAAAACATGGTTTGAAAGATCACGGTTGTCTTTTCTTAATGCTTTGAGGTTTATATATTTATGGTGCCAAGAGTTGACATCGATTGAGCTTTGTGATCTGCAACTTGATATGAACCATAACACAACAGTGGACTGCAATAGTTATTTTAGAGAAGTTTGTGCAAATGCTTTATGTTCACGACCAAATAGAAAAATCGGTGGACCTAATAAAATTATAGAAGTAGATGAAAGTATTTTTAGCAGAAGAAAAAGCAATGTAGGGCGTGTCATCCTTTTCAATGGGTGTTAAATGGTTTATGCCGTGAAACACGGGGATGTTTCCTTACTCCTATTTCCGATCGCACAGCTGAAACTTTAATGGCGGCAATAGAAAACAATGTAGCTGATGGAAGTATTATTGATACAGATTAGTGGAAAGGATATAAAACAGATGAACTGCGAAGTGCTGGTTATGATAATTTCACAGTAAATCACAAATACAATTTTGTCGACCCTAATACTGGATGTCATACTCAAAATGTTCAGACATTATGGGGCATCGCAAAATGGCGCAACAAAAGACATCGGGGAACAGCTCGTCATCATTTAGAGTCGTATCTCATAGAGTTTATGTGGCGACGTCTTCATTCAAAAAATGAAATGTTTACTACAATGCTACAAGATATGGCACAGATGTCATATTCGTCCTGTGCTGAGTCGCTCATATAATATAATCACTCACTTAAAAACACTTTACTACCTTTATTCGTAGAACATTGATAAACGTCGATTCTGACACTCATCGTATTCGAACACACAAAAACGCAATGTAAACATTTTCGTCTGCGCTGCTATGACAACGGCTCTGGCCAGCTGCCATTCCGAACGAAGAATTTTCTCCCTTGCCTTTCTGCGGCTGCCACAGAGTATCCCCCCAGTGACGTAGGGTACCGAAGAAACGATATACAAGTGTATACTATTTTTTTTTTTTTTTTTTTTTTTTTTTGACTATCTGTGTCAGAATCCACGCTTGTGGAGAAAAATTACAAGGATATTTACATGAAATAAAATTGCAATATATAACAAAATATAGGCATAATGTGTAGTATGCAAAATGAACAATTTATCAACAATTTCAGTAAGTAATATAAGATGCCAGTTTTTTAGGAAAATGGACATGTCTGCCCGAACGTGTGACAGTTTTTGTTTGGTCAGGGTTACTGTCCGCTTTAAGAGAGAGTTTTAATTTAGAGTTCTCTGGAACAGTTTTCGTGGACAAGTCTGAAGTAGAAATCAAATGAGCTGGCTTCACTCGATCTATTGATACCGTAGACTTACGACCATTAAGCTCGATTGTTATAGTTTTCCCAGTTCTACTTAGGACTTTGTGAGGACCAGTATATGGTTGACACAATGGAGGTTGTACATGATCCACTCTTAGAAAGATGTGTGAACAAGATGTCAAGGAAGGGTGTATATAGAACTTCTCTTGGCAGTGAGATGATGTAGCAACTGGACTTAACTGCCGCATGGTGTTTCGTAGTTGCGTGACGAAGTTATCGTTGAAAGGTCGGATCTTGTATTCATCCAGCATATCACAGGGCAATCTCAACGTAGTGCCGTAGACAAGCTCAGCGCAAGAAGCTTGTATATCTTCCTTCACTGCTGTGCGAATGCCTAGTAAAACTATCGGTAATATTTCAGTCCACCTACTGGTTTCGTGAGCTTTGATGGATGACTTTAAATGTCGATGAAATCTTTCGATAATGCCATTCGATATCGGATGATATGCCGTTGTGCGGATCTTCTGTATTCCCATCATTTTTGTGAATTCATCAAATATTGCTGATCGCATTTGTGGGCCTTGATCCGTGGTTATGAGCGAAGGACAACCAAATCTTGATATCCAATGCTTTAATATGGCACTACAAATTGTTTTAGCTTGTGTATCAGATATAGGTACGGCTTCTGGCCATCTGCTAAATCGGTCAATCATCGTTAAAAGATAGCTGAAACCGTCAGATGGAGGCAAGGGACCTACGATATCTATATGTATTTGGGAAAAACGTGCATCAGGAAGAGAGAACGTGCCAAGAGGTGCTTTGGTGTGCCTCTGTATTTTTGATCTTTGACACTTCTCACAGCCACGAACCCAGTTTTTGATGTCTCGTTTCATATTTGGCCATGCGTATCTGGAACAAATTAGTTTTGTGGTAGCTGCTATGCCTGGATGGGCTAGGTTGTGCAAATGTTCATATATCAGCCGACGAAAGAAACTAGGAACTAAGGGTCGAGGCGTACCTGTTGAAGTATCACATAGTAGGCTACAATCAGAAATGAGGCAAGGTTTCAATTCCAATTTGAGCAATGTACTATTATGCAGGTTCTGTAGCTCTGAATCATTTTCCTGAGCTTTTGCGAATTCCTCAAAATTTAAGATTGGAGATTTTGAAATAGAATCAATTTCAATTCTTGAGAGGCAATCTGCAACAATGTTTTCGGAACCTGGTACATGTCTAATGTCAGTGGAATATTGGGAAATGTAATCTAAATGGCGTGATTGCCGCGGCGAACATTTATGGGGATTTTGCTTAAATGCATAAATTAGCGGTTTTTGATCAGTATAAATTTGAAAAATTCTCCCCTCTAGCATGTGCCGAAATTTTTTTATTGCCGAATAAATAGAAAATAATTCCCGGTCATATGTTGACCAATTCCGCTGACTGTTGTTTAATTTCATGGAAAAAAATGCTAAAGGTTCATAACGTTCCTGATAAAACTGCATAAGGGTGCCGCCGATCGCAACATCTGAGGCGTCAACCCATATACTCAACTGAGCGCCTGGAATAGGGTGCCGTAAAAGAGCAGCCTGAGATATTGCATTTTTGGCAGCTACGAAAGCTTTTTCAGCATCTTCGTTCCAATTAAGGGGTTCTGTTTTAGGAACACGGGAACGAGATTTCTTTTTGTTTGTATGGCCTTCTAACAATTTCACTAAAGGCGCAAGTATGTGTGCAGCTTGATATATGAAAGACCTATAAAAATTAAACATACCCAAAAATCTTCGAAGTTGAGATAAGGTTGTGGGCTGCGGAAAATCGATTATGCATTTAACTTTATCTGGAAGTGGTTGAATACCATGTTCAGATATTCGAAATCCTAAGAAATCAATGGTAGGTTTACCAAATGTGCACTTGGATACATTTATGCACAAACCATATTCTGCTAATTTGGAAAATAGTGCTTTTAAATGATGATAATGCTCCTCGGCATTTTTAGAGGCTATGAGTATATCATCGACGAAAGCATAGACGCCTGGTAAATCACGTATTACCTCATCTATGAATCTCTGAAATGTTGCAGACGCATTGCATAAGCCAAATTGCATGCGTGTGCTTTCGAACAATCCAAAAGATGTGCATATCGCTGTTTTGGGAATATCATCAGGATTGATTGGTATTTGATGATATGCTTTGATGAGGTCAAGTCGACTAAAAATTTTAGTGTCACGTAAATTAGCAGTAAAATCAGCTATACATGGTATCGGGTATCTGTCTTTTTTGGTTTGCGCTCAGAAGACTCAGAAGAACTTATCTGCTTTCCCTCGAGCCGCTGTAGAACGATGTATTCTTTGAAAGATGAAGATGATCGGATAACATTCCAACTCATCTAGGAAGGCTGATGCTCTATATAAGAACAGTCCATGGTCACCATTGTGGTGAGTCGCTCGTATAATATAATCACTCACTTAAAAACACTTTACTACCTTTATTCGTAGAACATTGATAAACGTCGATTCTGACACTCATCGTATTCGAACACGGCTGCCACAGTCCCATATTGGCGCGATTTTTTCCTGACGCCAATGTCATATACGCAACAGGTACTTAACTGTCGCCAAATTGTCGTTATTTTGCTTGATGTGGTAACCCGGATTATGTTGTGGCACAGATGTCATATACCCCATATTGTCATATACCCCATATTTTTTCCGATGCCAATTTGGCGAAAATATCAACAGCATAAACACCAACATCCGGGTTACCATATCAAGCAAAATAACGACACTTTGGCGCCAGTTAAATACCCGTTGCGTATATGACATTGGCGTCAGAAAAATATCGCGCCAATATAGGGCGTACATGACATCTGTACCTATGTTGTTTATGCTGTTGATGTTTTCGCCAAATTGGCAACCGAAAAAAAATCGCGCCAATATGGGGCGAATATAACATCTGTGCCAAAGAGATTTGTAATTTTATGGCAGCAGTTTAATATGATTTTTTTATTTTATTACTTTATTGTATAACAGTTATTTGTTCCCTTATTTTAATTATATATTTCTGATTTAATAAAATAGTTCGTAAATTTCTGTAATTTTCAAATGTTATATTTTTAAAATGCTCGCTTTACTATCGAAAATGTTTTTCTTTTATTTTTCAAATGTTCCAATTCACGTGATTTTCATTTTGCGCCAACTATTGCGCTTGGCGACAATGTTGTCCGTATAACGGTAAAGTACCAAAAAGCATAGCCTACTATGATATATACGGCCCACGCATTTCGCCGAAAACCGTCGAAAAAGTGAAGTCGGATTCAGCTTCAAACTCTGAACCAAAACATCACAACATGCTCTTTTTTGTTTACATTTATACCCTGCCCAGATAGCGGCGGCTTGTTTCTCATCGTCGAAGTTTCAGAATCATTGATCGTATTTACAGAATAATAAATTAAATACTTATATTCTTCGATTTCCTTCGATTTAAAAGGATATTTTACACAGCTTGTAGTATTTTAGTGTTCACATACTTTTAAGATTAGCTAAATTAGTTATTGTTTACTTGATCGTTTGGTTCATTCTGTTATTCTTTTTTGAATCTCCCGTATTTACATAAAAATAGCTTGTGTTTCATATACACGTTTTAAAATTAAAATTTGGTTTTTATCAAACTACAGTTCTCATAACTGGCTTGAAGCAGTTATTTTTGACGAATTTATTGCTACCCGTAAAATGTTTGTGATTGATATCATCCGAACTAAATAATAATAATGGTAGTAAAAAAAAGAAAAAAAAAAAGACGATCTTCCTTAAACATTAAGTATTCTTATTTTTTAATCATAGAAAGAAATGGTGATCGCAGATTTAAATATCGTTGCAATATTTTGTTATCCAAGCAATTTTGATTAAATCATGTAAGTGTATTTGTTACTTAATAAATTATATTTATTAATTATTACAAGGAATTTTATGAGTACTTTAATATATTTAAAAGAAATTCCATTAGTTTTATTGTTTCAGCAGTGAAGATAGCAAATAAATTTGTGACATTGATGTTTTTAGACTATGCATGTTTTTATTTATTGGGGTGAATCCTAGAATACTCTACTTCTCCCCAACCTGGCGATAAATGCGCCAAAGTGGCAACCTTGGTATTTAGTATTAACTTGGTATTAAGTAGCAAACTTGGAAGTATTCTCCGGTCGCACCATTTATTATTCCGATAATTGTTAAAATGATAATGGTTTTTTTTTTTTTTTTTTTTTTTTTTTTTTTTTTTTTTTTATGATTAGAGTTAATATTTTTATTAAACACCTTTTAATCATATCTATACGGGAAAAAAACTAAACACACTGGAATTCTCTGAACCCTGCCCAGTGCTGTTTGATTGGTTCTCGTCGCTGAAGTTACGGTCAGAGTCAAATTTCTGTTTTGGGCAGCGTATCAGAGTCCTCTGGCGAGCAACTTCATACATTAAACGCAAATCGGTCTGCCGGTAGTAGTATCTAAGTATGCCTTGCAAAAAGTAATGCTTTGGAAATGGAACAATGAAAATCTGCGTAGATACCTTGAAATGCAACTGATTGGTCAGAGCTTTATGACGCTATAAGGTAGGTTACCAACGGGAGACCCGTCTCTCTGTCACCAAAAATGACGCCAACTTACCGCTATTTCCAGTATTTCGCCAAATTTCCATAGACTCCCATTGAAATACAATAGGGTTTACTTGCATGCAGGAAATCAACAAATTGAGATATTTCAATGCAACAAAAACTAATATTAGCTTATGAATAGAGCTTAATTGAACTATTTACATTATTTTTAAGCACAAACAATAATCTGGGGTTGGCTAGAAAATAGGAATTGCTTCGCTATACCGAATGGAATAGCTAAGCGATTACACGGGGGGTTGGTGAGCGTAGCGATCAGGGGGGCGGTGCCCCACTAGTAATATAAATAAAAAATAAATTTAACAATCATGTAATCAAATTACGAGCTTTGACAACGGAAATTATCAGAATTAAAAGGGACCGCTGTAAGTAGCACAATCTTTGACGACTTCTTCTGCTATGAACTCATATGAAAATGTCGCTTATAATAAATTTCCATACTTTTTATATAAAAATGCTTTTTGTCGTTGTTAGTAGGCTATCTAAAAAGAAGTATTAATATAAAAAACGGATTTCCCTTCTATTCTGTAACCCGGGAGGCACGGGTTCTATCCCCTAGTTTATATGTATTCATATGTTTAGAATAGTAATTGTTTTGAATTTTTTACACTCTAAATCGGCTGATTTATACATTGATGAAGATAGTTTTTGCAGCATTTTTCTTTTTTTTAATAAATTCTTCAAAAGAGTTCTGATGTATTTCCTTTATTCCGCGATAATTGCCATAATCTCTTTTGAATGTGTTTCTTGTAAAGTTCATAAGAAAGTACAGGAAATCTTAAATTTGTTTTAATAATTTAATCATCAGATTTTTCACTGAAGATAGTTAGTGCGGCATTTAACTTTTTAATAAATTACACAAAAGGATTCTGACTTGTTTCCCTTATGCGCGTTTATTGTCATGATTTCTTTTGAATGTGTTTTTTGTAAAGTTGATATGGAAGTATATAAAATCTTAAATTTGTTTTTATGATTTGAAAATCAGATGTTTCACTGAAGATAATTTGTTTTAAAATAAATTCTTCAAAAGAATTCTGACATTTCCCCTTTATGGCGCGATCATTGTCATAATGTCTTTTGAATGTGTTTTTTGTGAAGTTGAAGTGAAAGTATATGAAATTTTAAATTTGTTTTTATGATTTGAACATTCGATTTTTTACTGATGAAACAATTTTTCTTTGTTAGTAAACTCTTCAAAAAAATTTGTCCATCAGATGCTTTATTGACTATAGTTTGTGCAGCTTTTTTCTATTTTAAGAAATTCCTCAAAAGAGTTTTGACATATTTCCCTTTATGGAGCGATGATGATAGCATTTTTCTTTTTTAATAGATCCCACAAAAGATTTAAGCATCAGATTTTTCACTTAAGATAGTTTATGAAGATTTTTTTCTTTTTTAATTAATTCCTCAAAAGAGTTCAGGCATATTTCTCTTTATAGCGTGATTATCGCCATAATGTCTGTTGAATATCCTTTTGTAAAGTTGATATGAAAATATATGAAATCTTAAATTTGCTTTATGGTTTAAACATTACATTTTTTTACTCAAGATTATTTGTGTCAAGATAGTTACTCAAGATAGTTTTTCTCTTTTTTAATAAATTCCTCCAAGGAATTTTGGTATATTTCTCTTTATTGAGCGAACAATGGAACAATGGTGCAATGTAGTTGGTTTTTAATTCCGTAGTTGCTGTGCAACTTAATATCCGGTATAGATGAATAAGCGTTTTACAATGCAATGGGAGCCCTAGAAGAATGATTAGACACGGCTGGTGGCCACAAAAATAGAAATTTTAAGAATAAGTAAAAAAAGAAAAAGTTAAAATGTAAAAAAGTAAAAAAACTTAAGTTATGTTAGTATATAAAAAAAGAAGAAAATGCCCATTAGATCCAATCAGACCTGAAACAGTGTATAAACAGGCGAAAAAGGCTACTGCAAGGATGCCTCAGCATAAAAAAAAGACTCGTTATAGAGACCATACATCTTACAAGGGAACCACTTTAGGTGTTGCTCGCACCTAGTATTGAAACCTGGTGCATTTTAAAGCTCTATATTAGGAAGTTTGTGAATCGATAAAATTTTTTTGTTAAAATAATATTTTTTTGATTTTACAACAGATTAACTTTCTGAAAATGCAATTTTCTAGACCACTTTTCGGGCTTTTAACGTAAGTTAAAAAAAAAAAAAAAAGTTAAAAATATAAATTAGTCAATAATAACTATAAAATGTTGAAAAAAGTTTTAAAATTCCTTCAAGAACCTACGAATTTGATTTTAAAAAATTACAATATTGTATTTACATATTTGGCGGGGAAAGATTGGCGTTTTTTTCGTCCCTTACAGTTTTGCGGCAAACCTAGCTCAGTATTTTCGCTACGAACCGTGTTGTAATGGTTTGGACGTAAACCTATTACAGGTATAAAGCTAGTGAAAATTTTGAAGTGCCATATCTGGCGACTTAACTCTCTTTTGGTGTAAAATTAACAAATAAAAATCCAATAATAAAAAATTATAAGTATAAAAAAATACATAAAATATGATTTTAACAAAGAATTTTTATCGGTTCTCTAACTTTTACGCATAGGGCTACAAAATGCACCAGGTCTCGATTCTAGGTGCGAGCAACACCTAAAGTGGTTCCCTTGTTAGTTTAAGTAAATAAAGAAATGCTCAAAAAGGGAGTAAAAAATAGGAAAATTTTAAAATATTTACATATTTACATGTTGAAAAATTTTATATTTAAACATGAAAAATTAACAAAAGGAGATAATAAAAAATGTAAAGGAGGAGATTCAAACTAACTATACAGTTAAAAACATTATACAAAGGGTATTTTATGAGAAAAAAAGGGCGGCGGACACATAGTCTGGTAACTCTAGGATAATTGTTGAAAACAGTTAAATAAAGAGAAGGAAAGCATAAAGAAGTATAAAAAGTATAAGATTCATGTAATTTAAGTTTAAAGCGTTTTTATTGTTTTGTTTTTTTTAATTATTAAGAAATTTTGAAAACACAAAAACAAAGGCTAAAAAAGGGGAAAAAAAGTATAACTACAAACAAGAGTCAATCTTCGGTGGTGTTGAATAGATTAGCAAGGTTATCAAATTCTTTAATAATGACAAGCATTTTTTGCACTAGATTATTTAGTTTTTTGGTTTTTATAGAAGTGTTTTTAATGCAACTTAGAAATTTGGTTATTTGAAGAATTTCTTTGATATCATTAATTGTATTGAAGATTTCTTGGATGTCATTTGCATAAGTTGGAGAAATTTTGGTGAAATTAGAAGGATTTTTAGTATTGTTGGAATTTTAAGAAGTAGGGGAGGAAGGAGTATTCACAGTTTCGCTAACAGAAACTTCGGAGTTTAACATTTGTGGATTAGTAGAAGGTTCGTTATTCTTTGTTTTGCAGTATAGTTGAAGTTTTTTAGGATTTCAGCAAGGAGTTGGGTATCTGTGGTAACCTGGTTATCGCTATTTTTATTGGAGTTGCGGCTGGTTTTATTTTCAAGTCTGTATGGGTTTTTAGGGCAGCCGAGGTATGTGGCAAGATGACCTAACCCGCAGTTAGCAAATTTGGGAGTTAAACGGCCCTTATCATGATGATCTGTATTTTGATACAATTCTCCCCATTTAACGCATTTATCGTCAAAGCTGCATGCCTCTGAGGCATGTCCAAACCCGTGGCAACAATAGCATTGTTTAACTCTTTGTTGGCTGTTAAAAGCCTTAACTTTAACAGAAAGGTGGTGAATAATATTGATATAATAGGTTTCCCCGAAGTTTTTACGTGGTAAAACGTTTACCATGTAGGATGGCATTGGATTGCCAGTTTTGGGGGTTTTGAGCATAGCAGCTCTAGTGTCTGTGAATCCATCCTCATTTAAGCTATTAACAATAATTTTGGTGTCAGAAAACAAGGGGGACCTCTTATACATATTTTGGGGTGCCTCGGTTCTCTTGAGTCATAATAGTGTATTTTTTAGGTTTTTGTCTAACCAGCGTTGAGTTTTCCTAAAATCATCATCATTTTTACAAAGTATGACAAGGCGTTTGCCTTTAAGAGCAGTTTTGGGTGTTTCAGAATTAATCTCTGTTATTTTTTAAGTTAGAATCGTCCAATTTTCATCTATTTCGATGTAGAAGGGATTAGCACTTGGTTTTGAGTTACCAGTGTTTTGGCCATCATTTTCGGTTGTAGGGAATTCATCCATAGTATCATTTTCGCTAAGATTAAATTCAGTGGAAAAACATTTATATTTATTGTTTAGAGGGATAGAAGAAGTTAGTTTACGTCCTCAATTAGTTTACGTTTAACACCCTTTTTAACTGCAGTAAAAAGTTGGTTTTTAAAGTCAGTTTTGGTTATTATAGCATGAGACGTTTTCTTAAATGCTACAGAGAAAAAGAATTTGAAAATTGCTGAGTTTAACATTTTATCATATTTTGGTCCATACTTCGTCTTCATCTTTAGTTGAATCAGCATAGTTCTCTCTAGGTCTTATAACTAGAATATATTTATCAACGAATACGAAAATTCACTGAGTATACCTTTAGCATATTCCTCGAAATTTGAGGAAATGTTGCCAAACTGGTCTTTAAAGTTCCATTAGCAATATTTGCCAGAAAATATTCCATAAATTGAGGATCACCCATCGATGACATGCTACAGCCTTAAACAGCGATGAAGTTATTCAATACGAAACACTGATAACCGCCGACAAATACCGCATAAATACCATCTTACCGAGCAGAACTAACACGTCCTGCGTATACCATATTTATCCTCCGAATGTCTTATGGAGCGAACAGAATAGCAGTTCAAGGGGATACCCAGTAGCATGACTACTCCGCTCCCTGTGTATGAGTATGCGTATAACACATCCTAGAGGAGCCATGAAAAAAAAGTCTAACCGTAGCACTATGTGTAGTACAATATTAGAAGAAAAATAAAAAAATAAATAAAGTAAGAGAGGCTGAAAATTTTTGAAAGGTTAATCGTAGGATTATTGTCATAATGTCTTTTACGTGTGTTCTTTAGGAAGTTTTATTGGTGGGTTTTAAAATACGGTTGTCTATTCGTGTGTCCGTCTGTCTGTCGCCATTGTACCATCAAAAAGTGTATGAAGTTATGCATAGAATTGAACTAAATTTATATTTTAAGTTTTTGGCTATAGCAAGCAGATTATCCCTGAATTTGGAAAAAATTCGCAGGTAGGGGGCGCTGTAATAGTGATTTTTGTGCGATTTTGAATATTGTACCATCCAAAAGTGTATGAAGTTATGCATAGAATTGTACCAAATTTTTATTTTAAGTTTTTGACTATGACAAGCAAGTCCTCCCTCAATTTCAAAAAAATCGACGCTAGGGGAGCTGTCATAGCGATTTTTGTGCTATATTGAATATTGTACCATCGAAAAGTGTATGGAGTTATGCATAGAATTGAACCAAATATTTTGTGTTTGTTTTTGGTCATGGCACGAAGGTTCTCACTGAATTTGGAAAAATTCCGCCTGAAAAGGGCGCTATAATTGCGATGTCTGTACCATTTTCATTATTGTGCAATCGAAAAGTGTATGAAGTTATGCATAGAATTGAACCAAATTGTTTGTGTACGTTTTTGGCTATGGCAAACAAGTCCTTCCTGAATTTGAAAAAAATCTGCCGGAAGGGGGCTTTGTAATAGCGATGTTTGTGCCATTTTCTTTATTGTACCATCGAAAAGTGTATAAAATTATGCATACAATTGAACCAAATTTTTTCGTGCATATTTTTGGCTTTGGCCAACAGGTCCTTCTTGAATTTGGAAATATTGCGCGGTAAAGGGGCTCTGTGATAGCGATTTTTGTATGCTTTTCTTGATTTTTCGTAGTTCTGTTGTCCATCGGCGGCACGTGCATAGGCGGGAACTCGCTTTTTGCTAAGCCGGCTATTCGCAAACATCTAATAACAACAGAATAATGAAAAACTATTAATTTTAACAAATATCATGTATAACAAATATTGATTAACTCGTTTTTAGTCCGTTTAATTGACTGAAGCAGAAATTTAAGATGAAAATCAAAGTTGGTGTATTATTGAACTAATTATATTGAAGTATTAACATGTGTAACTAGTATTTGAAATATTATGTATAAGATAGAAGAAAGTTTTGAGATTGGCACATCCAACTAGTTCTTTTATAAATTAATATCTCAAAAGAGTTATGACATATTTCCCTTTATGGCGCGATGATAATGGCATTTTTCTTTTTTAATAGATTTCTCAAAAAAATTTAACATCAGATGTTTCACTGAAGAGGTTTTGTGCAGAATATTTCTTTTTTAATAAACTAGGAGGCTCGGCCCCCTACGAGCTACGCTCGCCAACTCCCATTCAGACACCGTAGATTCTAAATGCACGCTAATTTGATCGGCTTTAAAAAGATTTCGAAAGATTGAATTATAATTTAAAAAACAGTGGCGATCTCTCTATAAACGGATTTCTATTCATTTCTCTTTGATTGGGGAATTTTAACGCCAAATCCGTTGCGGTACTACTTGATTATCCCGTGGACCAATTTCGCCAAATTATATAAATCGCAAAATTATACAAATTGACATAATTTTTATTTTAAATAACGAAAAAACAAATAAATTAGTACAACATTAATTAAAATACAAATAAAACATCGAAATAAAAATAACTTGATGACGTAGACATGTGTAACAACATTTCAAAATAAGCTAATATAAAAGGAATTAAGTAAACAGAGTCTTTTTCTCCTGGTATTTTTTAACAAAGTGAAAAGAAAGTTCTTTTAAATGAGACATTTTAAATTAATCGTTTTTAATCTGACGTAATTTTGACCAAACTATTCTTTGTGTTTTTAATATTCGCATGAAAATACTTGTGTTAGAAATGAAATATTATTTGCGCTTTCCTAACAAAAATAGTTGAAAACTATCTTCTTAAAATATCAAATAAATGTCTAGCGCAATTTCTAAATTTAAACCGTTTTGCAATATTATTTTGTGTTCATTTTATGTAATAACTGTAATGTGACGTAAATATGACGTAATTTCTCCTATTTAAGACTTCTAACGCATGTTAATAAATTTATTGTTTTACAAATTCCTTTCTCTCTTAAAATTCACGTGTAATTATAGTTTTTATGACGTAATTTTTAATAAGTTCCTGCTTTTGTACATAATTATTTAATTCTAATTCCAAATGTTTTTTTCTGTTTATAATAGTCACGTGTAAATAAATTTTTAATTTATTTACGCGTATAAATATATATATATATATATATTTTAAGCAAACATTATTGTTTATACAGTTAACAACAGTTTAAATTAATATCACTTTCTAAAATCTGTTAAAAATATCTCTAGAAATGCTGAAAATCTGAATTTAAAATAGAAATAAAACCTCAAAAAATTAGTCAAAATAAAAAAATTAATGCAATCTGCACTCCGGCAAATTTTAACGCATAAAATGATCTAAAAATGATTAAATTCCTATGCACAGTTTTTGCTCCTATAAAACTTTTTTAGTGGAACGATTTTGTCCAACTTTAGCATTAAATATCTCTTAAAATAATTCTTCGATCTGAAAACTGTCTGCATCAGCGTGTTTATCAAGCATTTTTGTATAATACTACCGATTTTCATATTTTTGTATGCATTATTTTTCATAATATTAACGAAGAAAGACCTCCGGTCACAAAAAATTCAAAACCGGCGGCGGTGACAGCGTTAGTTACTTTTTTTTTAGAATAGAGAGATTCCTCAAAACATTTCTAACATATTTCCCTTTATGGCACGATTATGATGTCATTTTTCTCTTTTTTATAAATTCGTCCAAAATTTTAACGTCAGATGTTTCACTAAAGATGGTTTGTCTTTGTTTGCTCTTTTAGTAAATTCTTTAAAAGAGTTCTGACATTTTCCCCTTTATGTTGCGATTATTGTCATAATGACTTTTGAATGTCATTTTGTAAAGTTAATATGAAAGTTTATGAATTCTTAAATTTGCTTTTATGATTTGAACCTTACATTTTTTACTGAAGATAGTTCGTTCAGCATCTTTCTCTTTTCTAGTAAATTCCTCGAAAGAGTTCTGACATATTTACCTTTATAGAGCTATTATTGTCATAATGTCTTTTGAATGTATTCTTTCTAAAGTTTCATTCAGGGGTTTTAAAATACCGTTTTCAACAACGTTTAGTCGCGATGGTTTGGTCATATTGTAACGTTTATTACATATTGTTTTGTTTTGAATATGGCGTGAAATGTGTTACATTAGGAGATTTCATTATTGTGATAATGTCCTTTGAATATATATATATATATTTTTTTTATAAAGGTGATATAAAATTATATGAAGTCTCAAATTTATTTTTATGATTTGAACATCAGATTTTTCACTGATGTTTGTCTTTTTGAAAAAAATCCTCAAAATATTTAAACAACAGGTGTTTCACTGAAGAGAGTTTGTGACGCATTTTTCTGTTTTAATAAATTCCTCAAAAGAGTTCCGACCTATTTCCCTTTATGGCGCCTTGATAATTATGACGCCTTGATAATTATGGCGCCTTGATAATATGAAATAACTATTTTAATAATTTCTTCAAAAGATTTGAGCATCAGATGTTTCACTGGAAGAGAGTTTGTGCAGCATTTTCCTTTTTTAATAAATTTCTCAAAAGATTTGAACATCACATATTTCACTGCAGATGGTTTACGCAGCATTTCTCTTTTGTAATAAATTCCTCAAAACCGTTCTGACATATTTCCCTTAACAGCGTGATTTTTGTCATAATGTGTTTTGAATGTTTTTTGTTAAGTTGATATGAAAGTATATGAAACCTTACGTTTGGTTTTATGATTTGAACGTCAGATATTTCACTGAAGATAGTTTGCGTGGCATTTTTTTAATTTTTAATAAACTCCTCAAAGAGTTCTGACAAATTTCGCTTTATGGCGCGAATATTGTCAGAAAGCGATTTGTATGTGTTTTTCGTAAAGTTTTATTCGGGGCTTTTACAACACGGATGTCCACAAAGTTTAGTCGTGTTGGTTTCGTTATATTATAACATGTTTTGCCTTGAATATAACATGAAAGATTTAGCATTAACAGATGCCCAAAATAAGTATATCACATGGATAAAAAAAATTCCACCCAAGATCAAAACTTCTAATTACAAAATTTAATTCACATTAGCAAATATAATCTTTATAATCTGACATCCTACTGTATTGCTTTTTAATTTAATGCTTTGACATAGTAATCAGTTTTTGTAACTTAAATTAGACAATCTATTGTTGTGAAAACAAGTAGAAGTCAATACAATTATTAAAAATTTACAAAATAATTTGACTGAATTTTATGTTTTGTACGATTCTAGAATAAGTGAAATTATATTTATAAACGTTTGTTTTAGACGAACATTTCCCGGATATCTTATCATTTTCCTCCTTAAACTTTCAAGTCTACATTTAATAAAATATTGTGGAGAAATTTTTTTGCAATCATGTCAGCCATTTAACTTTTCTAACTGAATGTGGCATATCATATCATTAAATAAAATTGCACATCCGCTTTTAAGACTTCTAGCCCAAACAAAATTTTTGTATAAATGCTAATGAGGGAAAATTAGAATTACTTTTAACTTAAATTAGCTATTTTAATGCACAGCCACCACTCAAACCACTCAACAATCATAAAAAAATATTGACTTTAAAGTTTAAAAAAATTTTCAAGTACTTTTTATGTTACTTTGCAAGTCCAACTGAAACTCATAACATCCATTTAGTGATAATAGAGAGACTTTGTTTATTTCATTGATACGAAGGATGAATATGCAAAAAATCAATTGCATAAATGAAACTGTGATTTCAAAAATTACATTAAGTCAACTTATATAATAAATCACAACACACAGAGATAATATACTTCATCAATTACTAAATGGTGTTAAATAAAAACTATAAAAACAGTAGAAAATCTTTCAATAAATTACTTACATCTTTCGACTCCACCGAAAACACTATCATAACAAAAAAGAATTTTCTATAGTTACACGATCTATAATGTAATAATTTGAACCACCATTTCACTTTCAACTTGTTCTCCCAGATTAAGCACGTTATTATTTTTTTTATGTTTATTCTCATATTCCTAGGCATTGTGTAACTCAATCCATAATTTTGGTAAGTTAAATGATGTTGCATCATTACATATTGGACTTTGATACAATCGCTATGCTTTCTCTTATAGTGGATGAACAGAGCTTAAGTGGTACACGAGTGGTGCGAAGGACTGGGATACAGGAGAGTGATGTACCGGCTCCCAAGACACCCCTCCTAGTTACACGCAAGGACAGTCATTTTAAAGACAAAAGAAAAATATTATTCTAATTATGTTTCCTTGAATTGGAAAATTAAGTAGTATCGCAAAGAAATTTGTGAAATTATTAACCCATTTTATTGTCATCATTTGATTATCACAGACTGCCAGTGGGAAGTTATCACCAAAGTTTTTTTTTTCTTGTCCACTCTATGACGGGGTTCTTCAAAGCCCAAGATATTATATCTATTATTTTTTGAAACCTGCTTTCATTTTCATTTTCAATTTTTGCTTTTCATGTTTTGTAGATTTCGATTAAATATATATATATATATATATATATATATATATATATATATATATATTTACATGTGCGAAATTGAGGAAGTGCTTTGAGTCATGACAAAATAAAGTAAATAAACGATAACATTTTTAAATTCAAGGAGGGGGCCATGGCATTCCTTTGCTGTCAGCTGTAGAAATTGGAGATATATTTATTGAAAATGATGGGGGTGTCTGAAAATTGTGATAAAAAAATGTAAATGATATTTCGGCCATGCGTGTTCAAGTTTATAAAGAAACATTTAAAGCTGCTCTTTTTCATTAGTTGCATAGAATACTAACAAAATAAAATATTCTGTACGAATGGACGCAGGAAGAAACAAAATTAAGAAGGGACAGGATTTTGGAATAAATATGCCTGCTGTAGTCCAAAGGCCCGGCCGAGTTCTTCAAAATTCAGAATATAAGCATGATATAAATTAAATTACGTATATTTTAGAATTTCTCGTGGCAGACAATTTAAACATATAGATATAAAATACCACTTCAGAAATGTTAACAATTAAGAACTATTAAATATTAAAAAATAAGTTTCTACCAGCTTTTTTAAGATGGTAAATTGAAACCATCCATACTTGTTATTCGTCCCACCGCTTAGGATAAATTAAAAAAATACACGAACGTAAGTAAAATAACACAATTTCCATGGTGAGGGCAGAGATCTCTGGCGAAAAATCTATAGTTCTTCTTTCACTTAGTATTTAACCCTCCGCCTTCAAGATGAGTCCAATGGACACCATATGAAAACGATATTAGTTCAAACACTGTACAATTCAGATGTGATAAATCAAATGTGATAAAATTAAGAATTTTTTTTTTTTGTAAGCTCGTATTTTTAGTTGTAAATTTGCAAAAATCTAGAAACATTTTAAATGAATATCGAATAAAAACTAAATTGCTTTGAATGCATTATTGTACTTTCTGTAAGCCGTTTTTATGGTAGTCCGAGTATTAATTATTTTAAGACATTTAGAAAGAATAAACTTTACTATATATTTTATTATTTACTATATATTTTTTATATTTATTTATTTTTTTATAAACCACCAGAGATAAATAAAACATAGTTCATTAAATTTTTAATTAAAGAAAGCAAGCCTGTCCTCATGACGGCGTCTATATCTGTATGCATTAGATATGAAATAATGTAAACTCGAAATACTTATATAGTCTTAAAATTTGGTTTTAATTATAATACAATCATCCTTTTGTTTTTGTGTTTTGTCAGCGAGTATAAGAAGCAAAATTATACAAATATTTTTAGTACATTGAACAGATATCTACTATCCTCGTTAAAGTTATTTTTTTCCTTTTTATATATAAATATATCTTTAAAAATCATTAAATCTTTAAGGAAAATACTTCAACGAATCATGTTATACGATACATATACAAATACATTGAATAATGAAGAGGATAATTAGTTCAGAATACTTTTCAAGCTTTAAAATAAAAGGTTCTAGTATACTGTTTCTGTTGTTTATATTGTTTTTTTATTTTTTTAAATGAATCTTTAGTGAATTTTATTCTTTATTAGAACTGAGTCGGAATCATTTTATAAATTTTGAAATTCAACTTAACTCATTTTTCAGAAATTGATTTTTAATTTTAAATAGTTTTTTATGTGTGTGTGTTTTCATAACACTTCCAAAGCATTAATTTTCGGTTGTGCACTATCACAAATCTTCACAGTTTCTGCTTCGACTTAACCTAGGTACTACATTGATGACATCGATTGCCTTAGACTCACATGTTATTTTATTAATTGAATGTAGGATTAGAGACGTTTTGCACATGAACTCGGTTTTAACGATTTTTATTCCCCCTTAGATATCTAATTGCAGCTTTCGATTTTAAAACATCATTGTTTTAACATTTTTATGCATATTAATCGATAATAAATCGATAAAAATAATAAATTCTCTTGAAAAATGAAAGAAAGTTCTGAATATGTCCATGTAATTTATTTTTAATTATGAACAAAAATTTGAGCAATACACTATCTTTTAGAGCATCGATTGACTTTCAGCATTTGCCACGAAATTTAACGGAGTACGGTTAACTGTACGAAAATTAATAGTTTTCTCTTAAATAGATTGGATAAAAAAAGTATCAAAATCAATATTGAAATACTCTGAATAACTTTGTGAAATGAAAAAAATATAAAACAATGTATAAAACAGTAATTTATTTTAATTATTCATCTATAATTCATACCCTAAAAAAAAAAGTAAAATCTAATTAATAATAAATTAGAACAACATCCATTAATTAATTTTCAATAAAAATACTTCAAAGAAAGGAAATATTTATATATATAAAATACATTCCATGTAAAATAAATATGAAAAATAAATACAAATTATGGTCTCTGTATATTTTAGTTTAAATTTATCAAATTAATTATTATCGTTTGAAAGTTTGCAGAAAGTATTTTTAATAATTAATTATGCAGAGTAATATTAGATCTTGCAACATGCATAAAATTATATTAAAGAATGTCGCTTAAAAATGATATCAATATTTAAATGAAAAAATTTATTTTTCCATAATTTACAATGTTTAATTTATGCTGTATTATTTAATACTGGAGAATTTCTGTGATCAAATAACTTTAAATGTAGAAAAAAGTTGTTTTTTGATTAATGAATAGACATAGTTTTTAATAAATAAATGAAATATTTTCTTTTTAAGACTAATTATAGTAGTAAATCATTAAATTTTCATAATCATTTATCTAAAACTTTCATGGTATAAGCTGCAAATGTTAATCAATAATGCACAGAATGTTGATTAATAAAAGGGAGATATAATTCTCTCTGGAAAAATTTCCAAATATTAATATCAATTAATTAAATGTAAATAAATATATAATGTATTTACATAAGCAGTTTTTAGTAATATATGTAAATGTTATTATAGATCTTACATAAAATTGTTTAAAATATAAGCGAGGCAAAAAGGATAATATATTTTTCTATATGAAAGCAACATACGAAAACGATATACGAAGAAGAAAATTAATAAATGATTTATATTATCTGGTTGGTTGCATAGGTTTTTATGGTACAAAATCCCTTGGGGTACATGCTGCGTCAAATTTATAAATTACGACATTAACTTATGCCTCTTGTCAGTTATTTCTATATTTGTCTGTAGATTATTAATATATATTTCTTATTTAATATCCCCAAATTCAGGCAAGTGACATGTCTGTACGTGTTTGAATAATTTTTAACGAAAATATAACAAACTTTCACCCACATGTCTACTAAATATAACTTGATTTATTACTACTTATGTAAGATAAATGTGTTATTAATGTTTAATTCCCTTTAATGTACACTTTTTACATTAAAACTCATTCCGGTCTTGAGAAATTATCCATTAAATAATCCATTTGGTATCCATTTTTAAATACAGAAACACGTTATTTACATGGTGCGTGAAATGCTTAAAAATATATATTATTATAAACGCAGGTTAACCGTGTTGGAGGCAATTAATACTATTCCAGTAATTTTAAAAATCGCAACAATTTAAGAACAATTTTTATCAAAAATAAATAAATATATACAATTTAAACTTTTTTATGTAAATTGGAAAATTTGTAGTAAAACGTAAAACTTGTGAAGATTATTTTCACTAGCTGCCCGGCGCTGCCCATGCCCCTAGAAAAATAACGCGGCACGCAAAAAAAAAACAATAATAAAAAATAAATAAAATAACTAAATATAAAATAAAGTTTGCAATAAAAATTGCGAAAAGTTTAAAAATTGCAAAACGAATTCCGAATAAACTTTATTGAAATGAAAACAAAATTAAATGTATTGGGTTAGAATATTAAAATAGGATTCTTCTTACTAATGTTGAAAAATCTCAGCTAATCACGAAAAAACGCAAAAAGTAGCTAAAAATGTATTTCAAAAATCATAGCGAACAAAATTTATTATACTGCGCAAAAGATTAAAAAAGGATTTCTTCTACGAATGTGTAAAAATTTCCATAAACCACCTTCTCCAAAAAACAAAAGAAATAAAAAAGAAATCAATAAAGTAAAGTCGCATAAAAAATTTGAGAACAAGTCAAAAAATGCTGTGGTATTTACTAATAAACTTTATTTTAAATAGGACAAGACTTAAAGTATTTAAAGTTTAAAATTGGATTTCTTTTACTAATTTGGAAAAATACAGCGAAGAGTTAAAAAAAAAGCTAAAAATCACATAAATTTCGCTACAAATTCGTAAGTTACTGAGTACAATATTCAGCGGGCTAAAATATTGTACCATGCTTTCACGAGTGTCAAAGAATATCCGAAATTCTAAAAATCACAGTGAAAAAAGCAGAAGATAAAATGTGCCATATTGGGCTAAATATTTAAAATCGAATTTCATTTAAGTAAAAATTAACCGCGAAGCGAAAAAAAGGGTAAAAACCCCATTAAAAAAAAAGCAATTCAAAAATAACAGAAGAGAAAATATTCTTAAAAGTTTGAAACAGTCCCTTTCTAAGAATGTCAAAGAATCGCAGCGGAACGCGAAAAAATGCGAAATATATCCGTAAATTTAAAATTTTCACAGGTGAAAATTTACTATAGTGGCCTAAAACATTATGACCAGATTTCTTTCACATATGTCAAACAATCGCCACAGAGCGCGTAAAAAACACAAAAAAGCTCTAAAAAATGGTAAAAATTATAAAATCTCACAGGAAAAAGTTTACTATAATGAGGTTAAATATTGTAACCGCAATTTCTTAACGGATTTCTAAAAATCGGCGGAAAATTCAAAAAATCTTTAAAATCTTTGAAAATTACAAAGAATTAGTTAAAATTTCAAAAAATAGAGGGGGACAACATTTACGAGATCATCCTGGAAGTTTAAACGAATAATTCCTTTTACCAATGTCGAAAAATCGCCACGAAGCGCATAAAGAAACTTTAAAAATCGTATAAAATTTCGCGAATAATTCAAAAATCGCTGTATGAATTCCGAAAAAAACTTTATTCAAAATATTATAATTATTTCCTCTTAAAAGATTGAAACCGGATTGCCAGGGAAAAAATCCCGCAAAACGTGGAAAATTGTTAAAAATCGCATACAAAATAAGATAAAAATTGCAATAAAAAAGTCCAAATTCGGACTTCAATTTGCACAATTTTAGATGCATAGGTATTTCTCCGTCAAATGTTGTAGTTGTGTGTGCAGCGGTCTTTTCCGAACACAGTACACACACAAACTTATTTCCTTATTATTAGAGATAATTCATACAAAGTTTACCCTCTTTTCCCCATAACGAGCTAAAAACTTTTAATTAGATATTTTTCGTGTAGGGAAATACCGCGTATTATGCGACTTGGTGAATTCCAAGAACACTTTTTGATACTACTAATTTTATAAACTTTTGAAAGATCAAATATAGGCCTACACAAAAGACTACGTAAGTATTACTGTTTATGGACAATAGTTGCTTAAGTTTATTTTAATTGTGTAATTGTTTTTGAAACTGAACGTTTTTAGTATGCATTTTTTTAGTATTTAAAATGTTATTTTTTTATATTATTATTATTTTTTTACTTTTAATACTTTACTAAATAATATATATTTAAGTATGGTAATTTCTGGAGGTGCGTTTTTAGCTGTGTAGAACGTTTTTTTTTTTTTTTTTTTTTTTTTTTTGTGAAAAATGATCTGTCGCTATCAACCTGCGTTTAAAATATTCTGTAGTTCATATACTGGGAGGCACAAAAGAATTTGTACATTTTACTCTCTATGCGTGGTAATTTGTGAAAGAGACTTTACAACTGCGTTACTAGCTGAAATAAAATTTAGCATATTTTAAAGTTTTTTAATATTCATTTTTTAGTTTTTTTTTTTAATGCTAATTTCTGGAGGTGCGTTTTTAGTCGTTTGGGGCTTTTTTTTTTTTTTGTTTTTTCGTGATAAAAGATCTGTCGCTATCAACCTGCGTTTAAAAAACTCTGCAGTTCATATACTGGGAGGCAAAAAAAAAAAAATTGTACACTTTACTCTTTACGCGTGGTAATTTGTGAAAGAGACTTTACAACCGCGTTACTAGCTGAAATAAAAATTTAGCATATTTTAAACGTTTTTTAATATTCATTTTTTAGTATTTTTTTTATTAATTTTAATATTTTTTAAATGGTAATTTCTGGAGGTGCGTTTTTAGTTGTTTGGGGCTTTTTTTTGTTTTTTCGTGATAAAGGATCTGTCGCTATCAATCTGCTTTTTAAAAACTCTGTAGTTCTTATACTGGGAGACGCAAAATAATTTGTATACTTTACACTCTATGCGTGGTAATTTGTGAAAGAGACTTTACAACTGTGTTGCTAGCTGAAATAAATTTTAGCATATTCTGTAATACGTATAAAAATTTATGGATAATATGCATATCGACAATAAATAAATCGAGTAATGAGTATATGAAATAGGTCATAGAATTGAATATTCAAATGTATCATGCATTTTCTAGAAATCTATTTCATATCTCTTTTTTAACCTGACTAATAAAAGACATTTCGTAAAAATGATCTTGAAGTATTAGAAATTGTTTCTTAACCAATCTGAAATGCGTATATTTTCTTTCTTTTTGAACAATAAAATTGTTTTGTGTGCATTTAAAAAAAAAACCCACTAGAATTTACAAAATTGTTTTTTTTTTTTTTTTTTTTTTTTTTTAAATCTCAGATGATGATGCGAAGACATTTTGCCAATGACCCCGGGACTTATAGTGACAGCCAAAATTGTGGGCTGTGTGTGCTTGAAGAATATAATAAATTTCCCTTAAATACAAATGCTTATACATCAAATTCAGAGAAGTTTAATGTAAATCCTATCTCAAACCAGCATCACGGTTGAATAAAAGAAAATATATCAAGTAGTAGTTGAACATATGTACAAAAATAAGGAAACGAAAAATAAGTGGAGTCTCATGCTATTTTCAGAAAGAAAAAAAAATGACAAACGTTACACAAAGGCAGTTCAATAATCAAGTTTTTTCCCTAGAAGGAGAAAGGGAAAAGTGATGTTCCATTTCCTCAAAACGGAAAAACATAGGAAAGAGAAAGAGAAACAGGATAAATCATTTTTTTATAGGGAAAAAGAATGATATTGACACTGCCTTCTTTGTGACGTTTGTCATTTTTTTTCTGAAAATAGCATGAGACCCCACTTACTTTTTGTTTCTATGTTTTTGTACATACGTTCAACTACTACCTGATATATTGTGTTTTATTCAACTGTGAGGTGTTTTGAGATAGGACTAATTCGAAAGTTGCAGATTTTGAAACGTTTGAATATTTAACAGATTATATCTGCTAACAGCATCGATATCCTAATAAAGTTCTATATTACTTAGCTTGTCCTAATAGTAAACTTTCATATTCTATAAGAAAATTTTTGGGACGCTATTGTTTAACTAAGATTATAAGTGCAGAAAACGGACAAAAACGTCATTTTGATTACATTTTGTGGCAACATAATAATGAAAATTAACAATGCCCCTTGGAACCAAGTAAATTTTACTAACCATGTAGTGTTATACTAGCAATTTATGGCAAAAGAATTTTGGGATTCTGTTGCTTTCCAGAGATATAGCAATCGAAACATACTGGCATTTCAATTTTCATGAAAAAAGGGATTCATGAACTTGAACTTTGACATTTTCTACAGGAAACAGGAAATTTTTTCAGGGCTTCAAAATTGCACAATATTCATTAAATATGATCTACTTCAACATGATTAAAAAAAATCAAGCCAATTAAAAACTACAATTATCAAAATATCACTTTTTTGTCTGAATTTCAAAATAATGACTCATAAACACGCTAATTAATATCCATACAACATTTTTTAAATAATTAGACGCATACCAGAACGGGGAATGCATTTCCAGCATTTATTGTTCATGGATAGTATTGTAAATGAATTATTTCGTATCTCTCTGTATATGAACGATTAATGTTATGCACACCATATTCTATAGTAAGTATGCGGCAGTGCACCTTAGATATATATATATCAATTTCATATGTTTGATACAGTGTAACAGGAATAAAATACATTGCAAATGATTTTTCCCCAGCGACCGTAATATAACGAAATTATTTTGAGTGTCCATGTAAATTACTGATTAATACTACGCATACCATATTGTACACTAAGCATCATGTTGTGCGCTTCAGAGATGTATATAAATTTGAATGTGTTTCAAATTGTGAAAAATCATTAAGAACCACTGCAAATGAATTTTCCTCACAGGCCGTAAAGTAACGAAATTCTTTTAATTGCCCCTGTAAAAGAACTATAAATGCAAAACACCTCATTTTCAATTCCGAACATTCCATAGTATGTCTGAATAACATGTATCATTTTCATGGCAATCCGACTATATATACACGAGTTAGATCATGGATAGTCTCCAGACAGATGAACAGACAAATCCAATTCATAAACACTTTTCAACTAAGCTGGAAAGTGTTAAAAATACTAGTGAAACAAACATGAGTGAAAGTGGCCTATGCGATTCATATTTAAATAATTTTTAGTAGAGATTTAGATACTTTATCATTGTGATTTTGTTATTACCTCTCGAAAACATTCTGAAAATTTTCATAAATTAAAGAAAAATATATAAGTTAAGTTTTTATAGTGATTTGTATTACACATAAATTATAGTTTATTTTAAAGAGTGTGGCCAGTTGGGTGGATTTTGTTGAAATTCAAAGTGCTTTATTGCTACTACTTTTTTTTTAAAATAATGATATTCGTCATATGTAATCACAGATGAATGGGAGATTAAATAAGGAGAATATTATTATTTGGAAAAAAGTGGTAGAAACTATGAAATTTGAAAGAAAGAAAAAAATACGGCTAGTTTGAAGTAAATAGTTTCAAGTAAATAACTAATATTTGTTAATGTGTAACAAGTGCAAATTCGTACATTCAGATGTGGAAAGAAAAACAAATTTTTCTAATTTCATATTTCAGTTATGCATGTTGCACCCTTACTATATACACAAAAAAATTTTGTAAAAACAGCTAAGATATTGAATTGTAAACTCTTATACATCCTTACTTGCTTTTTTACATTTCATCTAAGACGACAAAAACTTGCATAAATGGTTGTTTTGTGATCCAATTTTACTCACGTGGTATCAGTATAGACCGAAGCATGGTAAGAACATTAGGTTAATAAATATTCAGTAGCAATTATTTTGACAGCTTCATTTTTTACAATTTATGAATATTATAATTTTATGCTGTTTTGTTCTAAAAATGTCTCAATGTAAAATTTTAGTTCGTCAGGATTCACTGCTATTTACACACACATTAATTAAATTTAAGTGACAAAGCTAAATCAGCCTTAGAAACTTTTTTGTAACTTTTCCTGTATGTTTGTAAATTTTCATTACCCAAACTTTGACAATATATATTAATAAAATATACAATTTTTAGTTCTTAAAACAGTAAAAAATGGTGTCGGGAGAAATCTTCAACGTTGATAATTTTCAATGAAACATCGACTAAAAGATTTGACGTCGGAAACGCAGAATTGAAAATTAAAAAAAAAATAAATTGAGTAATCGAACCCATTAAAATGTAAGTTTACAACATCATAATATTTATTTACATTTAAAAAGCCATGAAAGTATTAGTACCAGAAAAAACAGAGAACTAAAAACAATTTATAAATTCCCATTGATTAATTTTTTTCTATCCCAGAAATCTAATTGTCCAGCAGAGACGGTTAACGAAATAGGAATACTAAAACAGAAAGTTCGTTTTGAAGCAACATTGCATAAAGTGCATGATATACGAGTACATACGGCATATTTCTACAGCTTTAAATCATGCATTAGTAGCAAGTTTGTTAATTTCTATGATAAATTTTCGTTAAAAATTCGTAGATTAAAATTTAAATATTTTTTCTCAGTACTCATTTATTTTAAGAAAAAGTTATTTTATTCTCTGTAAACAAAACACAATTGTCATTATTAATATATGTGCTACTTCTAGATGTAGTGAGGGAGAAAAATAAAAGATTTCCATTTTCATATTTCAACTACGCAGTTTTACTATGCAAAAAATAAAAATATTTCACGTTAGAGAAAGTATTCTTTAAACAGTTATACAATTTTTCTTCTTTTTTACATTTTAATTACAACGAGAAAATTTGTCACAACTTCTGCAAGAAAAAAAAAATCACAACTTTATGTATCGTATAAAAATGGAAATTTTGTACTTTATAGGAAAAAATATTTTGATGTAAAAGTTTTTCTTAAGATGAGTAACCATAATTTAAAAATGTTTGCAACTGGAAAGAATTACACACATTAAGCAGGCTGTCAATTGAAGTTGACTCGTGGCTATTCGCATCGTTGGCCTTCTATTCGCTTACGGAATCCGGGTTAGCTTAAAGTAGTGCTTTATTAAAGTGTATGATAAGATTGAAAAGAGATAACGGAATTTTTAATCGATCTAAGCAACTGCCAGTCTATTAATGGTTGAAATACTTAGCTTTAGATAAGAAGAGGGAACTACCATTTTACAATCTCGATAACGGTATTTGTGTGGTTTCTATGTTAGTAAGTTTATTTCAGTCTTTTTTTAATTATTTGCTAATTATTTATGAATTTATATATAAACGCTTTGAAAGATACCAAAATTATGCAGTTACTACATCCGGGCTCACTTAAAGGAGTGTTTTGTTAGAGTGTATGATTAGATTGAAACCAGATAAAGGAATTTTCACTCGATCTAAGTAACTATCAGTCTATTAATGGCTGAAATACCTAGCTTTAGATAAGAAGAGGGAGCTACCATTTTACAATCTTGATAACGGTATTAGTGTGGTTTTTATGTTAGTAAGTTTATTTCAGTCTTTTTTTTTTAAACATTTGCTAGTTATTTATGAATTTATATATAAACGCTTTGAAAGATACCCAAACTATGCAGTTACTTCTTCCGGGTTAGCTTAAAATAGTGCTTTATTAAAGTGTATGATGAGATTGAAAACAGATAGCGGAATTTTTACTCGATCTAAGCAACTGCCAGTCTATTAACGGTTGAAATACTTAGCTTTACACAAGAAGAGGTAGCTACCATTTTACAATCTCGATGACGATATTTGTGTGGATTCTATGTTAGTAGGTTTATTTCAGTCTTTTTCTTAAATATTTGCTAATTATTTATGAATTTATATGTAAACGCTTTGAAAGATACCAAAATTATGCGGTTACTACATCCGGGCTCGCTTAAAGGAGTGATTTGTTAGAGTGTGTGATCAGATTGAAACCAGGTAATGGAATTTTGACTCGATCTAAGCAACTATCAGTCTATTAATGGCTGAAATACCTAGCTTTAGATAAGAAGAGGGAGCTACCATTTTACAATCTTGATAACGGTATTAGTGTGGTTTCTATGTTAGTAAGTTTATTTAAGCATTTTTTAAAATAATTTTATGTGCTTAGTTTTTTAAAATATTTGCTAGTTATCTATGAACGTATATATAAACGCTTTGAAAGATACCAAAACTATACAGTTACTTCTTTCGGGTTAACTTAAAGTAGTGCTTTATTAAAGTGCATGATGAGATTGAAAACAGATAACGGAATTTTTAGTCGATCTAAGCAACTGCCAGTCTATTAACAGTTGAAATACTTAGCTTTACACAAGAAGAGGTAGCTACCATTTTACAATCTCGATAACGATATTTGTGTGGTTTCTATGTTAGTAAGTTTATTTCAGTCTTTTTCTCAAATATTTGCTAATTATTTATGAATTTATATATAAACGCTTTGAAAGATACCAAAACTATGCAGTTACTTCTTCCGGACTCACTTAACCCTTAAATGCCTGATTTTTCAAAAATCTTTGTAATAATGTTTTTCGCCTTTCATTTTTTAAATAAAGCATGGCAAAAATACTTTAAAAAATCATATTTTGTTTTAAGTATAGTTTACGGCTAAAAAACAGTTTGTTACTAATCGGCAATACTGGTGTTTAATTGAAAAAATAATTTGCCGTGATAAAATTCTATAATATTAAACACTCAAGAATTTTAAGAACTATAATAAGAAATAAAATTTACTTGCTCACTACAGGTCAAAATAGCGTATTTCGCAAGCTCCCAAACAAAACAAAAAGAACAAGTAGCAATAATTGAAAAAATAAATTTATCTTCATTCTTAAACAGCACAAGTGTTGCCATCTACATGTTGAAAATCGATTTAATAATATTTTCAGAATGTATTTTATTGGCAACATTAGGTATTATAGCTTCAATATTATTCTAATAGTATTTTAGAGCCTAAATTGGGTATGTTGCCGATAAGCAACAGCAGGGATTTAAGGGTTAAAGGAGTGTTTAGTTGGAGTGTATGATCAGATAACGGAATTTTGACTCAATCTAAGGAACCGTCAGTCTATTAACAGCTGAAACAAATTAGTTTTACGGTAGACGAAAGAGCTACTATTTTACAGCCTCGATAACGGTATTTATTTATTTCAATTATTAGTTTATTTCAGTCTTTTTAGCCCCCGGAACGGCATGCTATTTCTTTTTCCCAGATTATTTTGTCTCCAAAAAATAACGTTACCTTACAGACGTTAGCAGTAAACAAAGCAGATGTATTATTGTACAATTAAATGCTCTATAGCAATTTTTTTAATTTCTAAGCATCGCACATTTTTAATGTTTATACCGTCGTATTGGGAAAAAAAAAGTACTTTTGAATGCAATTTGTTTGAAAACTCTATCTCCATTTATTTTTGAAATATTAATTTTTGTTGTTGTTTTTAGCACCATTTGTTTAATTTTGGCAACTCAAGTACTCCATCTGTATAGAAAGTAAAGGGAAAATAGTTGAAAAATAGCAATTATATCTTTTTGTTGCCATATTCTCATATCAACCGTAAGAAAATGTAATTAAAATACGTGCTATTTTGAAAAAAAAATATATAAACGAATAATTTCTACGAATAATAAAACATGGAGCTATTATAAACTATATTTAATTTTAAGTATATGTAGACCCTTTCAGTGTGACGTCAGTCATGACGTTTTGGTTGGAACCTGACTTTAAACAAACGGTCGCTATGCGTCATTTCTTTTTAAATATAAATCGTGGAAATGTTACCAGTACGTATCTAGTATTAAAACACTTAGATGTGAGATATAGATATAAGATATAGCTGCAACACACAAACAAAATAGAAAATACAACATAGCAACCATAGTTAGGAGTCAGTTTCCAACGAAAACGTCATGATTGACGTCAAGACCGAAATCGTCTATATTAATGTTACAAACAAATGAATGCCTATAAATCATTAGATAGCCGGTTTTTTTTTTTTTTGTCCAATTTCTTTAATGACGGTATCTTTTTGCTGCATTTGTGTATTATTTTGAGATAGTGACATCCTATGCATGCTTTACTGTAGATGTTTAAGAGTGGATCCTAAATGTGTAATTCTTAAGCGGATGAGAATGACGTTATTTTACATAAAATAAAAGTTTGTGCTTTAAGTCTTAAAATTGAAATATGTTTTGTACTATTTATATATACATATTTTTTTTTTCATCGGGGCGACACTAAATTCTAAAAAAGTAGAATTCCTGTTTTCTAGGTTTTTCTATTTGCTAATATATAAAAGCTTTGAAAGATACCAAAACTATTTTTATTATATAATATTGTATGTTTAATAAGGAATTATTCCTTCTAATAAAACTTTTGACATAATCTATAAATTCTTTTAAAGTATTGTTATCTGATCTTCGCTGTCTTGGGTAAAAACGGATATCTTAGGGTAAATTATGATATTTGTAAGCAATGCCTGAAATGACGAAGTAAAGCCGAAGAAGCTCTTAAAGTATTCCTTTCTTTCCGCAGTTCTCCATTTTAACCTCAATTGGCGTCCTGCATTGGATCCAATAACCTGATTTTATTCGAATGCGATTCGACCAGCGCTTATGGTGTACCCTAATGACACGTCATGTAAAGCAGTAGCCACAGAGAGAAAATTAAGATAAAAAATGTTATTCAATGTTAATCATTAGAGGACTGGAAAAATTAAATTAAACCTGGTCAAATAAGTATAAAATAATAAATTGGAATGAAAAACTATAAAATTCAAATTCAATTTGTTTAAAAATGGCTACTCTAACAATTGCATGAAATTTCCCCTCAGATATGTAGAAATGCTGAAAATTCAAAAGTATAATGTCACTTGAAATATATGGCAAAATCACTGAAGAGAATTCCGTGGATTAGCGCCTTATCACGAAATCGAAGAATTTCGACGGAGAATCACAAGAAAGAGCAACTCAAAACACACTCACAAGGGGACAAACAAAAATGATGCTCACCGATTTTGATGTTTTTAAAGCATGTTGTAGAGTTTTATCCCTAGTTATTCTGGTGAAAGGATTTCTTCAAATGGTCCTTAGATTTTGAGAAATTTGAGGTCAAATTCAGCATACATTTAAATACTCAATCATTTGCAACATCCAACGAATATTTCGTGGAGAGACCACAGAGCACTCGTCTGCTAGCCGGATGCCCCGAGTTCGATGCTGGCTCTTGAATGTTTTTAAAAAAATTAATTTCATATTCTTGACACTTGACAAATTTTAGCCAAAGTTATAATTTCTACAGCTTTCAATTTTGACATTTTCCTAAAAATTTCGATTTACGTTTTTGAATTTTCATGAAAACTTCTATTTTCCTGTAATTTTTTAACTAACTTTTCTATTCTTTTAACTATTGGCGGAAAACCAAATTAATTTGAGTTTAATTTATCCAGAAAATTTCTTTTCATAAAATTAATATTATTTGCACTTTTATATTTTAAATACAAGTCTCAAATAATGCATAGTATTTTATTAGAAAAAAAATAACAAAAAAAATATATTTTTAATATATGTTTTAATGCATATATATATATATGTACTAATATTTGTTTTGTTTTAAATATATTAAAATATGTCAAATGATAAAATATAAAAATATTTATTATTACTGGCATTGAAATTTAAGTTTAGTAAATATACAATTAAACATATGACATATATCGTAAAAATATTCAACACGGAATATTCATACAGAAAATTTCTCTGTATAAAGCATAATTTCTTACTTAATACCTACTTGAGGTCAAAAGAAGATAAAATATATCAGTTTATTTTTTTTATTTATTCTGATATTAATATGAATGTCTAGCTGATGATTTCTTAATATATGACATATCTTCACTATGTATTAAACCTTCAAGCCCCTCTGATGATTCTGTAGGTTATTCATAGTTTCTTATCATACATTTCCGATATCCACTGTTCTTATTTTGTTCATATTTAGAACTTTACAATCTTTTTCATACATTTGTGATTTCATTTTAATTATATATATATATATATATATATATATATATATATATATATATATATGTACCCTATATATATAAAATCCTAATGAAACGAATTTATGAAACGACTGATTAAACAACTGATTATGTTTCACGGCGATTTCTCCTAAAATACGGAATACTTTGCGGTGAAATTAACACCAAAAATCCGTATTGATTCACCGATCTCAAAACTGGTATTAGAATTTTTAAATTCGAATTAGTTTTCGAAATATTAATTTTTTTCTAATTTTATATACTTTTCTCTAATGATGGCAACTCAAATTTTAATCATAACAGATATTTTTTTTCATATTTTAGAAAAGGTTGTATTATTTTAAACTAATCTGGCGACCAGTTTGGCATCCCTTAAATATATGCTAAGAAATGTGTCATGTTACTTTTATTCATAAATTCAATTTTTATTTCATTATAATTTTATTTAATACAAAACTTTCATTTAAAACTAAAACATTTGAAATAAATGGCTTTCACCTCTTTCTTTTTTTTAAACGAAACGAAAAGAACAATATTAAGCACAGATTTTACATACGCAACGCTGAACCTAATTGGCGTCAAAACGGCGTTATTTTGCATGACATGGTAACCCGGCTATTGTTGCTTATTTGTTAATAAATGTTTATTTGAATTTATTTTCTTTTTATTTATAAAAAATGCTGTAAATTGTTTTGTTCTACGGTTATTAATTAAACTTTTATTTGTTTATTGTTATTTCATTAAAAAAAATAACAGAAAATAATTAAAAAATATATATGTAACTGGTATTCGAAAACGAGGCTCTCGCCAAATTGTCGTAAAAAAATGCGTGCCAAATCCGGTGCGTATATGACAATACAACAAATCTTGACATTTAATTTCAACTTCAAAGCAATGTTTTAATGGTACAACTTCTCCCGTCGACCAATTTCGCCGAATTATATAAATAGCCAAATCACTCGCCAAATTATACAAATTGACATATTTTTTTATTTTAAATAACGAAAGAACAAATAAATTTGGTACATCTTAGTTATCCCGTCGACCAAATTACTGTCGCCAAATTGTAAGATTAAATGCCAATAATGGTTGCCATTAATTAATTAATTTTAAGATTAAATGCCAATAATGGCCAATAAAACCATTAATTCGACGTTTTATTTGTATTTTTATTAATGTTTTACTAATGCACATATGTCATATACGCTCCATATTGGCGCGATTTTTTCCTGACGCCAATGTAATATACGCAATGGGTAATTAACTGGCGCCAAAGTGTCGTATTTTGCTTGATATTTTAACCCGGATGTTGTTATTTATGCTGTTGATGTTTTCGCCAAATTGGCGTCGAAAAAAATAGGGCCAATATGACATCTGTGCCTTAGTAAAACATTAATATTAGCAATTCTGTGCCTTTACTAATTTATTTGTTTTTCTTTTTTTTAAATAAAAATTATGTCAATGTGTATAATTTCGCGATTTATATAATTTAGCGAAATTGGTCGACCGGATAACTAAGAAGTACTATAAATTTGTATAACATTAATAAAAATACAAATAAAACGTCGAAATAAAAATCACTTGATGGCGTAAACACGTGTAACATCCTTAAACTCAAGTGAATATGACATTTACGATTAACCATTATTGGTATTTAATCTTATAGTTTGGCGATAGATTTTAGATATAACAGGCAAAAGATTGTGAATGAAAATTGAAAACAACCATTGGATGTCTTAGCAGCAACTGATTCTAACGTAAATTTTTGCAATCAAAGGGAATTGAATGGCAACCCATTTACAGGGAGATCACTACAGGTTTTTTCAGTATAATTCAATCTCCTCTAATTTTTTTAAAAGCGATCAGATTAGCGTGCTTTTATATTCTGCAGTGTCTGAACGGGGGTTGGCAGGCGTAGCTTGTAGGGGGCAGAGCCCCCTAGTATATATATATATATATGTGTGTGTGTGTGTGTGTGTGTTTGATAAGTTATACGTCATGTGGGATCCGCAGATGGTTTTTACATCTCCAGTTGACAATATTTGGTTTATTATCATTATTTGTTAGAATGAGAAAACGTTTTGAAATATAATTTGTTCATTTTTATTCATCTAAAGACATTTGAACATTTCACATCAAAATTATTATTTATAATTTACACATAATAATAAATTATCATTTAAAATTCCTAAAAATGTAAATACATATATATAATGTATGTATTATTTCTGAATTTTGCTTAAAGTATAAAAATATATATAATTAAATAATATTAAAAAAAATTATATAGAGAGATAAAATAGTTTGAAATTTCGTCATTAGAGCTGGGCCTTCCAGATGGCAGACGAGCACTCTGCGTCAACGCCACGGACGACACGATGATAACGACAAACTAATGGATATTTGAAACGTATGATGAGCTTGGCCCCCTAGTTTCTCAAAATCTAGTGCCCATTTTAAGATATCCCTTCAGAGAAATAATTAGGGATAAGAACTCTACAACATGCCTTAAATTCATCAAAATCGGTGAGCATCACGTTTGGTGGTCCCGTTGTGAGACTAATTGCACGTGTAACTTTCAAACTCAACTGGTGCGCTGGTCTCAGATACGAGACATCGACCAAATTTCTGAATCAAAATTCTTACCTCCAATGTATACTGACTAATCCACCACCCTAATTTGCATTCCGTAAAACAACCCAAAAAAAAAAAAAAAGAAAAGAAAAGAAAAGAGATAAAAAAAAAAAAAACGACGATCAGATCCAGGAAGATTCAATCATAATGATGCCAAAATAAGAGAGGCAGATAGTTGGCAGTTTCACGAACAAATCTTAGAAGTAGAAGATCTTATTTACAATATAAACTAGAGTACTCTGATATTAAAGTAGCCATGTATTTACCTGATAATTAACGCTATTTTGTTCGTTGTATGTCTGGTTCAGGTGGTGTTGACTGTAATTGTAACAAATTCGGGTCAATTTTGGGTTTTGATTGGACACTTGCGCGTCTGTTTCGGGTCGAACCGATATTTAGTAGAAATTATCTAAAGCTTTTTCAGGTTAAAAAAAAACTTCATATTCAAACATTCATGCATACATAAAAGGTGGTTCAGAACTATATGTGAAAAACACGCAGGTAGAGGGGACCTAAATAAGCAGATTTCGTATAGGAATGCGGGTGCGGAAATGCAGCACTGTGGCAGTAGAGGCTGTTGTTGAGTTCCGCGGATGAAAGTGTTTCGCCCACATACTGCACGTCTAACCGCTCTTGAACCTGTTTAAAGGACTATCCTCTACTGTGCATAATACTTCTTCTTTCACATCAAGAATTCTGCGATACATTCCAGTGGCCATATCCCGCCTCAAAGCATAAAACGATCTACTCGCGCACAACTCCCCATGAAAAAGCACAAATGTTCGGCGATCCAGCTGATTCCTATCCGGGAATCGTTTAATGTACATCCTCTGAGAAGCGGCCGCATTTCCTTGCGCAGTCCCATATATGAAATGCATGTGAGCGAACTCCGCATTTGTGTAACAACGTATATTGCTCGAAATCCGTGCGGAGAATGACTATTCAAGCCAGCGAAGTGCTTTATCCACTGAACTCAACAGTTCCTTCTACTGCTTCAACGCTGCATTTCCGCACCCACTTTCCTAGACGAAATTTGCTTATTTAGGTTCCCTTTACTTGCCTTTGTATTTTTTACATATAGTTCTGAACAATCCTGTATACATGTTCATTTTTAAAATGAAAGAAAAAATTTATATTAGAGATATAACTGTTAAATATTTTACATGATTGTATTAAAATGAGAATAAATTTTCTTTCGTTCCAGGTTCCGGTTAGAGTGTGTCGGCTCGGGTTTCTGGTTGTTTTTAGGGGTGACTTGAAATAGATATTTTGGGACCACAGGACTATAACCTCAACTTTTTTTTCATGTCACCATTAGTCATACCATTAAACACCTACATCAATCTTTTATTATCGTATGTTTGTTTAGAACTAACGTGTATTAACCAACAAACACATGATTTGATTTTTTTTTTTTTTTTTTTTTAATATATACCTATATTTTTGTGTAATAAATTTTGAGAAACAAAAACTATTTAAGTGTTTGGCAATTCTAAAATCTATTTGGTAATATTTATATATAAATTCTGCGGGTAAACTTTTTAAACAATAAATATAGTTAAAATTATAATCAGCATTCTTATAAAAAAAATTCCTGATTGTTAAAAATTAAAAATCAGTTAAAATTACAGAACCATTATGTTTGATAATATTGTATTTAAAAACTTAAAACGTGAAGCACAAAAAAATATATTTTTTTATCTGTTGCATGTATTGTTTAATATTATGCTTAATTTGTTTGCAGTTAATTATTTGCTCTCGTATATTAGATATTGATTGTGTATGTGTGTTTTAATTTGCAATGGCGAAACAGCTTTGGATGTTGGAACTTACCAGATTTTAAGAAAAACAGTTTTAAAAGTCTATTAATCTAATCTAAATGTTTTTTTTTAATTTTAGTTATTAATATAACTTATTTTTTTGTTTTAAAAAGAAAACGATGGTGTGTCCTTTTTTTCTATTTTATCTAATCATGCGTTTAAGAACTGAAATTATGCAATATCAACTCATTCATTTAATAAAAAGCATTTTTACTAAGTTTGATTATTTTTTTCAAAAAAAAAAAAAAAAAGAAAGAAAAAGAAAAAGATAATAGTAACTGAACAAAACATTTGCATAGAAAAAAACACTTATAATAAAAAAGAAAATTACCTGAAAAGCCAATGAAATTAAGTAATACGATAGTAAACTACAGACTTGTTGAATTAATATAGTTTCAGCAAAAATATTCAATGCACTCATACATGAAATTTTATTTATTATGAATTGTTAAAACAAAATCCCGCATTCCTATGCAATTTAAAATAACAATATTCATAAATGTTTATTTGAAGTAGATCATGCATTTACTCATTTAACATTAGTTCTTCAACATATTATTTCTTTTCTATTGATTTGTACTTTTATTTTAAATGTGAATGACTGTTTATTTTTCATGTGATTGTTAAACATATTAAGATAGGAAAGCATAGTATGATAGAATGAACTGAAGTTTAAAGTTATTTATTTTTGTATCAATTATTTTTACATTGAATAGAAATTTTCGAAAATTCCCGGAATATTTATAAATTCTCCAAGAAATGATTTTCCTGTAAGTTTTCCTATTGCATAATTTTGTTTTTCTAAAAAATAAAACTCATTTTTTATGATAATATAATACGAATGTTACCAAATATGCCATACAAACTAACTAAATTAAATTTCACTTTAAATTAGAATATTTATTTATGTTGTTAGGTAGAAAAGAAGAAATAAAAGAAATGAAGGGAAAGAAAGATTTGAAATTTAAGTTATTAAATTTGGATTTTATAAATAAAAACATGCAATTTTAATATGAATGATGAAGGAGAAAGTTCATTATTAAATTGGCCAAAAGATCGTTAGTGGTAAATAAGTACATTGCAGAAGAGAGAAGTAAACAAATATGAACTGGTAACTTCATGGTGAAAAATTAAAACAATAAAATTCATCTTAACTGAACCAGATCATAACAACAATACCATCCACTTTTATTATACCTGAAATCGTGTTTATGTTGAGCATTTTTAAAATTGTGTCAATTTTTAAATTTATCTTTCTAAAAGTTTATAATTAATTATTCTCTAAAATTTTATTGCAATAAATTAATTCGGCACATTATGATCAGATTATGAGACACGTAAATCAAAACACACGAAAATACAGAAACATACTTAGATAAACCGAATTCTTTTAAAATATTATTTTGATTAAAATGGGGGGGAAGGGTAGAGAAAACATGATGCATCTGTTCTTACAATTATCATTATCAATGTATTTTACAATTATATTCGAATGTATTTAAATGTTTACTCTATTGAATATAAAATGTACAAAGAATCTATTTAAAAAACATTAAAGATTGATTGGTACCGATATTTCCAACATCGTCATTCGTTACGATCTACTAATGAGAAATTATCAAATTAATAAATCACTGCTGTAAGAGTTCCACCACATAGTTCGATACGTAGTTCATAGAAACAATAAATCCTACATTCCATGTCGAAATACACAGTAAGACTATTGCAAGATCTAAGCATTTACAAAAAAGAAAATCTCAGAGATCTGGCTGCACCACGTCCGTAGAAAGTACTAAATTCACACTTGTTTAATTCAAAGGTTTCGTTTCGGTAGGTCCTAATACTTATTCGTAATGACATATCCGCGTAACAACGATGGATTGTGTAGAACAGCACATATTTGAATTTCTGTAAAAACCATTGAATCACACCTCGATGTTTTTTTTCTTCATCACTTCACTTTAGCGATACCATCTTGCAACGTTGGCGACAGCAAAACGTTATATGATGACGTTGTGAAAGCAATTTGTATAATACCTTTTAAAAATTTTACTTTGAAGAAAGGTTTCACTATAAGATTGTTTTAAAATGAGATAGTTATAATGGCAATATCAAGCGAAGGGGGAGTTTAGCACAACGCCGATATGCCTAAAAAAATAGGCGCTATCGCCGAGCACGTTTGCTCGCATTAGAGTCTAGGCAGGAAGAGATCGTAGGACGCCAAGCATTCAACTACGCCGTTCTGAAAAAGGGCGGCAAATGCTCCCATTGGCCGATTTAAATCGATTCCACGCATCGTAATAAAAGTTTGAATAAAAGATCGTTACGTAACAAATTTGAATTTAATATTTGAAAATTATTATGAAAATATTCTATTTTGGGAGAAAGTATTAAAATTAAGATTATATATTTTATTATTGATAATTTTTAGCGATCTTTTTCTGGAGAATAAATTAAAATTGTTTTTAAGTAAAGTTTAACTGAAAACAAAAAATAATGAATATTTAAAGGGAGAATTTAAAATTTTAAAGTAAAAAAGGTTTATTGATTCAATTTAAATATTTTAAAATATATTTTTAATTAATTTTAATTGGAAAGGATGTTATCCCATAACATATGCCATAGTAAATTTTATTTTTTACATGCTTTCTTTTAACTTACAATTCTGTTTGTTTGTATGTGAAAGTGAAATCTTGTGACTCATTTTTCATGGACCATGCTGGATCCAGTTACTCCAATAGTTATAAATAATTTTTTTGAGTTTCTCTTACAACGGGAAGTAAATTTCTTCATTGTTTTTTGCTCACAATAAAGAAAATTATAGAATACCTTATTAAAATGACGTAATAAAATAAAAAAAAGCATATTGGGTGATTTCAAACCAAATTTCTTCACCCCTTGAGACGCAGTAATGCCGTTATGGCATCATATAATTTTAATTCCTAAGAGCCACATTGGCACCGGAATTTTATAATGAAAATTTCATCTATATTAAGTACGCGAAAATATACTTTTACTTGTTTTCAAATAAATTATCTTGTACGAATGCAAATACCTTGCCCCTGAAAGCGAGATAAACAAACCTTGAAATTGTACGATACGGGGGTCGCATTCTTTCTTCGGGGGAAACTTTTATTGTTTTTACCACTATTTTGAAAATAATATATTCATCGCACCTTTCTATAGAATATGTTAAATAAAATGATCATGAAGTTCTGGTAGGAGCAATAAAATTTTCCCTGTATAAAATTTTAAAGTAAAAATGGTTTATTGATTTAATTTAAATATTTAAAATAATTTTTAAATTAATTTTAATTGGAAAGGGTGTTATCCCATAACATATGTCATATTTTATTTTTTACATGCTTTCTTTTAACTTACAATTCTGTTTGTTTGTATGTGACAGTGAAATCAGTGAAGTCCTGGATGCAGATAAAGTATTAAGTAATTACGTAGCCGTTTGTTCATAGATTTACCTTGCTATTTTTCCCCTTAAAATACCCATGTGAATTTTATACTTATTACCTATACTAAAGTACATAAGTACTTACTAATTTTTATGTTTTTGGTATAAATAAATCTAATATTTTCAATTTTAGTGGTTTTTTTAAGGGGTCTCAGGACTCTTAAAATTGGAAAAAATTAAAAAATGACCATTTTCAACATTTAATATCTTAAAATGTATTTGATTTTATGACACAATTTTAATTGGAATGAAATATATAAGTATGTTCTTCCATTTCCTGTATTTAAAATATTATAAGATGCAGAATTAGCATCTACAAGGGGCTCCAAACTGTTACACATTTGACGAGCAAAAAATCGGCATAACAGATTACGCGTACGATTACAAAATAAGTATTGCAACTAGAATGAAAATTTTGGTGCCTACTTATACTTTGGATTGTAATAATTACCCTGAACCTAAATAAATTTGTATTTAAAGATTTTTTTATATTTTTAATACAAAGTTGTATTTAACTAATGCAAAATTAAGAAAATTTCAACAGCATAATCACCTAAAAAAATATTGTTTTGAACAATAAAAAGGAAATTTTAGGTTCAGTATATACAGACTAACATTAAACATACGTTTTGAAAATTTCATGGAAAAATATTCATAAGTTTTTGAGATATCGTTATGCCCAAAAACGTCATTTGGAGAAAAATGGCTTCAAAGTTTCCGAAACGACGCTTCAGCTATTGAACGTCTATAAATGTAAAAGCCATAACTTCAGTTCTAACAGGAATTTCAAGGAAACAATTATATCAAAATGTTCAGAAAAGATAGGAGTTTAACATCTAAAAAAATTAAAATTTCGATAATTTTAATGCTTTAAGAGTCCTAAGACCCTTTAACCTCTTAACTGTTTCCTTTTTTTTGACACAATAAATTAAAAATAAGGACACGGCACCACTTTTTTTAAACTAAAATATTTGGCTTTCTACAATCGAAAAAGGTATGCCATTTAGCAAACTAAAGATTTCAGTTAAAATTAAGTGATATTCAAAAGCTTTTAGTATCGAAGATAGCAAACTATTTTTGCTCGAGCGGCACTCGTGCAAAACAGTTAAGGGGTTAAACACATTGACAGCAAAGGTTTCCCTTACAACGCTCTTTATTGACATATAATTTACATGATCTGCCTGGTTTAAAATTTGTTAAGTTGTTTACACTTTTTCAAACAGGACCTGTTATCCCACATGGAAAACAAAATAAACGCGTGTGGAACATAAACCCTCCTGGTCCACTTACCCCATTTTTATGGGGCAACTGGACCCATGAGGAAAGAAAGATGAAATATGTATATTTTTATATTTTTAAATATTAAAATGTAATTTTGAGCATTTCTGTATGATAGAAGGAACCTAATTAAGCACATTTACGGAAGTTCAGACTTTAATTCGAAAGAACATTAGATTTTTGAAACTGAATTGTCAGAAGCTCCAGAGTTACATTGTAAAATTTTGTCCCAGTTGCTCCAACTAACCTTACTCTAAAAATTAGAAATGTCTCTGTGCATAGCATTTCCCAATGGTTTCCATAAAATGCCAACCATAGACCAACAATCTGCACTAATTGGATAAGCGAATTTATTTCTTTTATCGCAGTGTAATAGTGTAAATGTCTTTAACAAGTTTGAATTTTTATTATCATCCTAAATGATTTTAACTAAAGTAAATCTTATTTTAGAAAGTTTTAAAATGGACTTTTATCTGTAACATTAATTAAACTTTAGAAGAATGGTTCATTAACGGATATCCTGGTGGCTACCAGTGGCTCTCTATGGTATTTTAGACACACACTGTGTTTAACCCATTTGTGCATGAATTTTTATTTTCTCAAATTTGTTGGTTAAATCACATTAAAATGTTGCAAAATGAACTAGAAAAATATTAAAATAAATTAAGCTAATATTTTTTGTACTTATTTGATAAAAAGTAAGCGTAGTAAATATGGGAATATGCATTATATTTGTAATAATATAATATGCATAATTATACGTTTTTTCTATATTTATGTAAAATAAACTTTTAAATTGTATATTATATACTATAATTTGTATTTTTATGAATTACTGAAAATATATCGATATTTCTTTACTGAGACTAATAATACTATAAGTATTAGTAATAATAAAATAAGACTAACTATACTTGAGGCTTAAAAACAATTTGTTTCATAAGCATCTTCTAAAGGACTTTACATAAATAACTGTCCTCTATTTGACTAATAGAAATATGTATGAATTCGTCTCTAGCGGCCTATATTTTGTACGTTGTACAAATGCATAAAAAATAGGCTTGAACGCATAATTTCACAATTTAAAAAAATAAGTATTTCAAAGAAGTCTACAAACTACGATTATGACGTATTTATTTAGATAATTGATAGAAAAAATAAAAATAAACTTACATTTACATTTCGCCATCATGAAAATGAAAAATCTATAAACTCCGAAAATAGCCTTCATTTTAAGCAAACAAATATTTTCTCAACAAAGCAAACAAATATAAACTCTTGGTAATAGATAAAGACATTTATACACAATTACTTCATACAATTATCAGAAGAAATTAAAAAAGAAATATTAAAATTCGAAACGTTCCAAAAATGGGATGCTAGGCATAAATGGGTTATTTTCAGAAACATCAAAATATTTCTGGTGAGATTTATTAAGAGAAATTCATAGCTGCCAACATTTACGTTTCTACACGCGACAAATAAAACTATTTCAAACCAGAAAAAAAATTACTTTTTTAAATTATATTTAGCACTTATTAAAATGATTGAAATGGTTAAACAAACATTTTTGTATTAAGTATTCTATTTAGTAAATTAACTTCGTCGAAGTCAAAATTAATTTACTGAATACTTAATATAAAAAATGTTTATTTAACCACTTCAAATATTTTAAAGTAAATTTTGAGCAACAAAACCCTTTGAGCGTCTGGCAATTCTTATTAAAGTCAATCTAAATTATTCATGCATAAAATCTGGGAGTGAAGTTCTTAAACATTAAATATATTTAAATTTATAATCAGCATTTTTGTAAAAGCATATCTCCTGATCTCTGATAATTCAAAATTAGTCAAAATTACAAAATCATTTGATAATATACAAATGTAAAATACAAGAAAAAAGATTTTCTTTTTCTGTCACATTTATTACTATCTAAAAAGATGCTTATGATTTTATAGCTATTTATTGAATGGATCTAGCACTGTTATGTATTTAATGGATACCGAAAACAAGCTATTGATAATGCAATTTATGGATTTTAAGAAAAGAAGATTTTAAAAATTATTAGTCCAAGCTGAAACTATTTTTTATATCAGTCATTAGAAAAACTAATTTTTAATTTTAAAAGAAAATCTCAGTGTACATATTTTTTTTCTATTTTATTTAAGCACGCGCTTTATAATTTTAAATATTTAATATTATTTATCATTTAGAGACAGCCATGTATCCAATTCTTTCCGTGACCCTATATATCATTTTATCTATATTCTACAAACATTTCTTAGTAAATTAAATGCAGATCTGCGTAAAAAATTATAACTAATTTAAAAATCACCTTTATGCAATTTGTGCTCACACCCAGTAGCCCTTACGAATTCTTTTGTGTAGCCTTTTATAAGAATTATAGCATTTATACACACCATATAGTATGCATAAATATAGTGAAACATAAAAGCGCATTTTATATTTAAAAATGTATTTCCAGCAATCATCGCTAATGTACAGTACTTCGGATAGTATCCGAAATACTTTGTGTGTGCCTGTAAATGCCATGTACTTCCGATTATACATGAAATTAGTTATAGTAAAGCGCAACGACGTATATCAATTTCATTATATATGAAATAGTTTAACATAATTATAATAAGCCGCAAACCTTTCCCTCCACCCGTATATCTTTATGTAAATGATTTCTTTTGTATGGCCCTGTAATAAATAATAATTATTCTTTTCACCTCATATTCTACAGAAGTCATATTTTAGAGCACTTCATAATACATATCAATTTTATTATGGTTGAAAGCGTGTAATGTCATTAAAAATCATTTGAGACGATTTTTCCCCATTGCCCGTAATGTAACGGAATACTTTTGACTGGCCCTGTAAATGAACTACACATGCTACAAACTTAATTTGAAATAAGGAACGTGCTATGGTAAACGTCAATAAAATCCAAAAATTTCATGGTAATCCGAGTATATTTACGAGAGTTGGAGGGCAGACAGACGGACAGACAAAATGAAGTCATAAACACTTTTTAACTTTGTTGGAAAGTGTTAAAAAGTATTGAGAAACAAGAAAATATATTTTCCTCGATACATATAATTTTTCTCTACATCACCTAAAAGGCACGCCAAGGGAATTGGCTCCCTTCTTGACATAGATGGAATTTTTTTAGAATGACAGTATCACTTTACGCTAACAGTTCCCAATACCATACTGTAAATGCCTTATCGTGTATCTTTATGATATTGTAGTTAACACAATACTGCACTTTCGCTTTCTTGAGTGCTCCCCGACATATTTTCCTTAAGGGGACCGGAAAAGCTCTATCTCTGCCATGTTAAATTCACCAACATTATGTACCTTTTTCTCAGAAATGGTGAAAGATAGAAGTCTCGAATTTTTAGAGTAGTTAGAATAACATGCTTTTCGTATTTTAACAAACCATTTTCTTTGTAAGGGAAACTGAAAATTAATTATTAATTATTTATTGACGGTCATTTTTAAATTAGCATTTTTGGTAAGATTTCACTGCCTAAAATAAATAATTCACAAAAAATCATTAAATCCCTGTGTTAAAGTATACAATATAACATAATATAAGTATTAGAAAAAATCTGAGTTGTTAAGTTTAATAGATATTAAAAAAAGGACCATAAACATGATAAATCTGTGTTTTGAGAAAATGTCAATTAAAGATTTAAATGGCCATTAAACTGTGGATAGAAAGCTCTTAGAAAAAATTAATAATTCCAACACTTATTTTTTATATATATAAACATGTGTAACACATCGTCGGAAAGATAAAAGTTTAAACAATTTAATGATATAAAAAAGTAAAAATCGATTTTTTCTCCAAATTTCTCTTACCTGGTCCCCTTCTGAATATTCCGATTATGGGACATGTAACTCTAACACAGACGTGATGCCAATATAAAATATCATACATTTTATTTTTAGTTGACAGGATTGTTATATACTACAGTATTAATCTGAAATTTCTTTTTGTATTTTGTTGGGGACAATCGGTCTCTTTTTATATAATCATTTTCTCTTTTAAAAAATATTCTATTTTTCACAGCTCTGTGAACTGATATTTATGTTCACTAAGCTTTAGGTTTCATTAGAATAGAAGCATTATTTAAATAAATATAATTCTACAAATATAATGAGGTTTTAAAACATTAGATTATTTTTAATACTATCAAGTATAATATGTGTTACGTAATTAACTTTTTATACCATTTTGGAGTAAATATCCTTTTTTAGTATTAAAAAAATACATAGAAATTAATATTACAATTTTGCCCTTTTGCTAGGCGCTCAGCTAACATGGAACTCTGAAACCAATGTTAAAAATCTTCACAATTTTCATTACTAAAAAAGTATCTTAAATCAATGAATAGTGGATAATAAATAAATAAGCATAACGTGTAGTCAAAAAGGAAATGTTTATAGTACTTTTGCTTGATATTCAACCCACCTTTTCACTGAAGTTGATTTTGTGCTTAAAGAGTTTAATGTCCCTTGTGAATTTATTGTTTTCTATTTTAAATAATTAACATAATATTTATTCGTATTAATACAGTATATTTATCAGTATATACAAATATATATAAATAAATAAAACTTTTTTTTTAATATGAATATAATTTATAGATATTTGATGCTGCTCTCTTAATATGAATAACTGTTGGATTAATAAATCAATTAAATTTTAAAAATCAAAAAACCCGACTGCGTAAAAAGCGAACTAATTCATTATTTCTCATCAATGTGAAACTATTTTTTACATTACTTATCTATTTTTTTATTTACTTGTATTGATGACTTTTAAGTTGTGTTTAATTGTTAGTTCCTATCTATAAACACTGTTTTGATGAGGCCTATAGATGTCTATGAAGGTTAGAGTTGCAGTAAAGCTAGAGATCCTACCTACACAACTTCCAGGTTGTGTAATATTTAAACTGAGCTTCTGACTGTAAAACAGTCAATGAAACATCGTCTTCATTTTGAAAGACCTATCCAATGATATGCCACTCAATAGGGTGCGTATGTTTTTGTTTTTTTTTTTTCTCTAAAGCCATTTTTCATTTTACGGACGTCATTTAGAATATATAAAAACCAAACTTAGCTTATAACCATCGGACGGTTAATACGAATCGATAGAAACATCATTCATTAGAATACATCCAGCCGTTGAGATTTTTAAGGGTATAAAGAAATCCACATATCTAGATACGCTTGAAACACATAATCCTCCTTGGCAGTCGGGTAAAAAACAATTAAATTTTAAAAATAAAAAAACCCGACTGCGTAAAAAGCGAACTAATTAATTTTTTCTCATCAATGTGAAACAATTTTTTTTCAGTTCCTACTATTAGCTCACACTCTCGCTATATATATCTTGTTCAAATTTTGAATCATTAATAAAATACAAATTATTCATCCAATCAAGCTCAAATAAATTTTTTAAAACTTGTAGTGGATGACACTTAATGTTAATCGAGTTTTTTTTCAAATATTAATTCATTAATTAAGTTTAATTAATTAATTTTCAATAATCGAGAGGGCCCCTTCTTGATCAAGGCATTTTAAGCACCAAGAGGAAGAAGAATGGGAGAAAAAAAAATCTCTTATTGACCTAAGTAGGAGTTGATTTAAAATATTTTTTATATTACTTGTTTATATTACTTACCTATTTTTTTATTTACTTGTATTGATGACTTTTAAGTTGTGTTTAATTGTTAATTCCTATCTATAAACACTGTTTTGATGAGGTCTATAGATGTCTATGATAAATTAAAGTTGCAGTGAAGCTAGAGATCCTACATACACAACTTCCAGGCTGTATAATATTTTAACGGAGCTTCTGACTGTAAAATAGTCAATGAAACATCGTTTTCATTTTGAAAGACCTATCCAATGATATGCCACTGAATAGGGTGCGTAATTTCTTTCTTCTCTACCGCCATTTTGAATTTATAAAAACAAAACCTAGCCTATAACCATCGGGCCGTTAAGACGAATCGATAGAGACCCCACTCATTAAAATCCATCCAGCCGTTGGGATGTTTCGAGGGTATAAATAAATCCACATACATAGATATGCGTGAAACACGTAACCTTTCTTTTTAGTAGGGTAAAAAATAAATGTTTTTTTTTTTTTTTCCTTCAAAATCAGGCCTCCAGTTCTAATTATTTTTACATCAACTCACGTTGTCTAAAAAAGTAGCTGGTAAAAAATTGGTTTTCAAGCAACACTACGTCCTTGTAAACCTTTTCTAGTCAAAAGACTGTTTCTGACAACGTTTTCTCTAGAGGAAAGCAAAATGTTAAAGATCGCAAGTTTTTAAAACCTTTCATTTTCCGTAATTGAAAAAATGAATGCGTAAAAAACAAAAAATAATATATTATTTGCTATCCAAAAGTCACTTGACCCTATTCAGGGACGTCAGACGCCAGAGCTGGCGGTATGTCGATCTGTTATTCTAGCCACTGCACCGCCAGAATGCCAGTATGCGCAGGCGCAAGCACCGCTAGCAGACGACTTTAACCTTGACCCAGACTACAGCAATACATTTTAACTGAAAATTTGCAAACTTAGGAATTTTTTTCGCAAACAGAACAACATTTTGAATTTATATAACAATATATTAAGAATATGCTGCTACAACAAAGAATTGTTTTGCAGTATTTTTAACAAACAAGCATTAATAAATCACACTCCATAGACTGCTATGCTAAACACCGCCAGTAAATACCGCCAGAAGACGAATTTTAGTCTCGACCTCAGGTCGCATGCATAAGGTCCCTTCATGACATTGGTAGATAGTTTCACTCAACGATAAAACTTTCAGTATTCATTCAAAATTTTTCGCCTATCACCTATAGATATCGGTTTCTTCTTTCTCACTCATTGTATATCACATTAGCAGTAAACCCGTTATGTTTACGGAGAACATGAACCAAAGTACTCACCAGCCGTAAACATAGACAAATGTTACGCTTTCATCGATGAATATGGTATGTGGATGAATATGGAAATTTCATCCGCAAAACTGAAAGAGATGTTATTTTCACTTTTATATTCAGTCTAGATTAGTACTAATGTCTCCCATCTCATAGGGATTATTTTTTAATTTTCACGAATAAATCAAGTAATAAACTATGTGGAAAATGTTAGGAAAAAAAAGATACATTTTAAAATGAAAAATGCATTTTCGTATATGAATCAGAAGCAATTTAATGTACATAAGTGGAAAATGAGCAATTTACTTAAATCTCAGAATTGTTATTATAAGAAACGAAATGTTGTTTATATGGTTTGGCATTTTTTATTTAAATGTAGAAAAATAATGCACCGTTATTGCAGTGCTGCGCAAATATTAATAATAACATAACAATCTTTTTTAAGTTTCACGTTTATCGAAAAAAGATACATGTTTTATTATTATTATTATTATTATTATTAAAAGTTTTTTTTAATTAATCATTACCAATTTGTAAATTACGATATAGTTTGATATAAACTTCGCTGAAACCACATTTGTTTTTCTTCTGCTCTGTGCATGAAAGAGGTATAAAATACAATACTTAGAAAGAAATATGCGTAACGTAAAAAAATATCTAGTGCCATAATTCAGCAAGAAATCCTTAAAGTTATATAAAAAGAGCATTAAAACGGATTTTGAAAAAAAAAAATCTATTCAAGGGGTTTTCGTTGGAAGTTGGAGTATATCTATGCCCAATATTATGGGATTGGTCTTATCTACCACAACGTCAGACCTCCCACAGAGAGACAGAATGACAAACTCATTTTATCATTATAGATTCCTATATCAGCGGAAAAATTTTACAAAGACTTTTCAGAGTAGAGCTAATGTTAGACACCTATAGACAAGCACCATCTAGTTTGAATGTTTACAGCTAAAAAATATTTGTCTTTATCTAATATGATATTGGATCTCGGAAATATCTACCTTTAAAATGGATTAATATTGTTATTAATTGCATGAATCCATCATACTTTTCCCGCTACATTTTGTCAACAAGCTTTAAAACATCAAAGTTAGCTTCGAACATTAATGGATTTAAAAGTAAGATATTAAATAAAACCATTTTATAAGCATTAAATTTTTATCTTCTTAATTACGTCTAATTTCATGATTACCAAATCACATTGTAAAAGAAAAATGTTTTGACTTTTCCTTCATATTCTGTTTAAATTTATCAAGAACACATGCCGTAAAATAAAATTCATTCATCAAGTGAAGTAACAATCGCATTCTCTCTGTCATGTGCACCGCGCAGGCAATGGCAATGTGACTTTAACCTACTTTGAGAAATTTTACAGTACTCTTAGTGACAGCAGCTTGTAAATTTTACAACAACTGTGTTGCCAGCACCGTTTGATGCAAAATACAGAATTGTTTTACAGTTTGTTATTCTAAAACAATTCCGTAACAGTGTTTATATGGCCCCATAATAAAAAAATCATCTACTTGAAATACGCTTGGTGAAAAGAGCAAGTTTGACAATTTATTAAAAACATGTAATTTTTGCTCTGTTAGGTAGATTTCGTATGAATTACTACCTATTGGCGTAGTTCCTATGTTGTAATTTCTGAAAAAAATTTGCAGATCTACACCGATCATGACCTCTAGAGCCCAAAACCACCCCCAGTAAAAAAATTTATATATATATATATATATATATATGTGTGTGTGTGTGTGTGCGTATACATATACTATATATACGTATACTATATATATCACTTTCTTCTGGACACGATAACTTCCACAATTCTGCACCAATCTCTTCCAAACTGATACATAAAATCAAGGGGCATAAAATCTAGGTCGAGTTCGTTAATGGGCAAAATCGAACCAAGGGGGTGGAAATAGGGAGGGGTTTTGTGAAAACAGAAAAACCCCTATAACTTCTTAAATTTTGTACATATCGAATCAGTTTAAAGTTTTTATTGCTTCTAAAAATAGGGCCAAAAATTTATGTATCACAGATTTTTGATAAAGTTAAAAATGGGCTCAAGGGGCGCAAAAATAGGGTTTTTGGGAGAAAAAATTCATAACTTCGTCAGTTCTCAAGATGTCAAATCCAATTAATTTTATCATGAATCTCCTTAATATTATCTACAACTTTTATATTCACAAGTTTTTGATAGGACCAATTCGTACCGCAAAAAAAAAAAATAAAAACTAAAACAAAAATGGCGTTTGAAGAAGAAAAAAACCCATAACTCCGTCAATTCAAAAGATATAAAATCCCCATGAATTTATCATATATCGTCTTAATTTTGTCTACAACATCTATATAGACAAGTTTTGGATAGGACGAATTCTTACAGCAAAAACAAATTAAAAATACATAGCGGTTGAAGAAAAAGATCATCTTAGTAAGGGTGTATTCAAATCCAAACTGCTTATTTTCTGACTCATTTTACAATTCATTTTTACTCTCAAAGGCTTCCAATTGGTACCTTTTCTTACTCAGAAACTATATAATGTACCGTAATGGTCAATTTTTTGATAGAGGCAGAATATATTTTAAAACATGCTGTCAAAGTGGGCCTTTTGAACCGAATTTCCCGAAGCGGATTGTGTTGGAAAAGGAAGTATTCAAATCCAAACTGCTTATTTTCTGACTCATTTTTAAATTCATTTTTGCTCTCAAACGCATCCAATTGGTAGATTCGCTTATTCAGAAACTATATAATGTACCGTAATGATCGATTTTTTGACAGAGGCAGAATATATTTTTAAAAATGATGTCAAAGTGGGCATTTTGAACGGAATTTCTGAAAGCGATTCTGTTAGAAACGAAAAATATTGTCTTACTGAGAAAACAATTGTTTATGTATCAAGTTTTAATTAATTAAACGGAAATTAAAAACACATGTCGCTTATAAATCTCTTCAAAAATCACGTCAACAAGTTTCATGTTTTTCCTATTAAAAATGAATCTGGAGTTATGCCAGAAAATTTCGAGTTATTGATCATGGAAAAGTATTTTTTTTTTTAATACCGCCCTATCACGATTCTAATAAAACCAGTTATTATATAAAAATGAAATAAAAACTCGTCAAAAGCGGGTAGATAAAATTGTTAAAGTGGGTTTATCTCTAATCATGATTTGGTTTTTGTTTCTGAAATTAGTATACTTAACTTCGAAATCTACCTCCGCCTGTAGGCCGGGCCGGCAGGGATTTTTTTTTTTTTTTAAGACAGGACAAATGGACCGAAAAAGTATTATTTAATATAAATATTCATGTTTTATGATGTTTTCTCAACGTTTTATCAACGTGTTAATTAATTGTTAATAAACTATTAAATGATAAAAGTGTTTTTTCTTTTAAAGTAATAGACTTTTTATTTTACATATATATTTTTTCCTTGAAAGTGTTTAAAAATTTTCTCTGCTGCAAATTTTCAGGGAGTTTTTATATTTTAGCTGGCATGGTTTGGCGTCTAATTAATCTCGTAAACTCACATACAGTTATCCGAAATAACCTTTGGCGATTTATTGCCTGCAACCAAATTATTGAAAATTATCTTAAAATTAATTTATAATTTTTACTAATTTTAAAAATACTAAAATGTTGGAATGTCATCGTTAATGGGGATGTGTTTATCATTTTTAGGTAGCTTTCATTACAAAAAGCTACCTATTGCAGCCGTTCAGAGGAAAGCGATTTCAAAAAATGTTGGTATATTTTCATGGATCATGAACCACAGACCCCGAAACCACCCTCCGTTCAAATGTTGATATATATATATATATATATATATATATGTGTGTGTGTGTGTGTGTATATATATATATTTAGATAAAAGATTGCTAAAAACATTTAGCTACCATTGTATATATTTAAAAAATATATAAGATACCAATGAGGAATATTAATTCAAAATGAATTGCTGTATTCAAAATGAAAAGATATCATAATTAATAACATCATAAATAGCGTACATTCATAATTACATGCGCAAATGCAGCATAATAATTTGAATGCTAATATATAACCATTAATTAAACATTACCGCCCACCCACAAAAATTGTCATAGTATGAATGAATTGACAATAATACAGTTTCCCCCAAACACACTGAATGGATACCAAAAACATAATATACAAGCTGCTATGTATAAAATAAAGTCCCTTGTACTATATAACAAGAATTAACATGGAAGAAAAAAAGAAGAATATGGATACCGATAAAAATAATTGAAAAGCTTATATATTGAATTACGTTATCAAGAGTACAGAATTCAATTATATAAGCAAATTAGTCGTTTTCTGTGAGAAAAAAAGCTAAAAGCTGAAATTTTTTTTCTCCTGTACTCAGAAGACTAAAATAACCAAGAGTTTCAAGATAAAAACAGAATAATATTAAATTTTATTATATAAAATTTATTTTGTGTTATAGCACATTGCTATATAATATTATCAATGTTATAATATTATTTAAAATTTCCGTATAGATTAATTGGGTATGGTAGTAGAATATATTGTAAGCATTCGATTTATATTTGTATTTATTAACTATTTATATGAATAATGATATATAATATGGTATTTTTATATTAGGTTTTGTTGGGGTAAAGCAGTTGGCATATTTTGAAAGAATTAGCTTCTAATAGCTTAATCTTATGACATTTTGATAATAATAGTTTCAAGTTATTATACTGGATGGCACCACCAAAATTTAATTTGCATTTTGTCTGTTTTGTCTTTGATTAGAGTAATAATTTCAATTTTTAACACATGGAGGTGCTTAATGCTGGTTATTTGCGATATTGTAAACTAATAGTTTTTGTATTTTTTACTTTAGTTAAGCAATATAAAAATTTTAAAGTGTTAATAGGTATTTTAAAAACTAATTATGTAATTATTTTCTATTTATATTCTTTTAATTACATTTATCACGGTATTTCAAAATAGATTAACTATATCCATTAGGTTTTTAAATCTGTGTTAACTTAACTGTAAAAATAACCTTAACTTATCGAGCTTTTGGATACCATGTGCAGGAGTATATTTGGATAAGAAAAACTGGGATTTTATTACGTATGTTGTGTAATATTACTATTTTTACTTTCTAAAAATTAAATATTTAAAAGGTTGTATTCCTTTTTCCATTTCATAGCATTTAATATTATTCTGTTTTCATCTTGAAACTATTCTCTTGGTTATTTTAGTCGTTTGAGTACTGGAGAAAAAAAAATCAGCTTTTAGCTTTCTTTCTCACAGAAAGGGACTAATTTGCTTATATAATTGAATTCTGTACTCTTGATAACCTAATTCAATATATAAACTTTTCAATTATTTTTATCGGTATCCATATTCTTCTTTTTTTCTTCCATATTAATTCTTGTTATATAGTACAAGAGACTTTATTATATACATAGCAGCTTGTATATTATGTTTTTGGTATCCATTCAGTGTGTTTGGGGGAAACTGTATTATTGTCAATTCATTCATACCATCACAATTTTTGTTGGTGGTCGGTAATGTTTAATTAATGGTTATGTATATCTATATCTATCTATCTATCTATATATATATATATCATCTTTGTCACATTGTAACTCTCGTATTTATTAACCGATTTGGATGTAACTTCGTGTATACATAGTGCATACCAATGTCTCGACCGAGTTCGTTGGCCAGCTTCATCCGCCATCTTGTTTCAAAATGGCGGCCATTTAATTTTTTTTTAAACATTTAAAATTTTAAATATGATACCAAAAAATAGAAAATTGAAAAATATTTTTTTTCTTGTGTGTTTGACCTTGATACAAAGATTCTGTAGCAGTTTTTGTTTCGTCTATATCTTAAAAAATGGCTGAGTTATAGCACTTTGAATTTCTAGCGTGGCTGACATTTTGAAACGGCCTGATTTTTTCACGCGATAACAGGCGTGTTTATGAACCAATTTGGATGTACCTTAGTGTATATATAATACGTACCATAGTCTCGACCGAGTTCGTTGGCCAGCTTCATTCACCATCTTGTTTTAAAAAGGCTGCCATTAAAAAAAATTAAAAAAATTAAAATTTAAAATGAGGTACCAAAAAATAGGAAAATGATAAAGATTTTTTTTGTATGCGTTTGAACTTAATACAAAGATTCCGGAACAGTTTATGTTTCGACTATATCTAAAAAAATGGCTGAGTTATAGCATTTTGAATTTCTATTGTGGCTGACATTTTGAAACGACCTGATTTTTGTCACCCGATAACAGGCGTATTTATGAACCGATTTTGATGTAACTTCGTATATACATAGTACATACCAGTGTCTTGACCGAGTTCGTTGGCCAGCTTCATTCGCCATCTTGTTTTAAAAAGGCTGCCATTAAAAAATTAAATTTTAAATTTTAAATGAGTTATCAAAAAATGGAAAAAATTAAAAAGAGTTTTTTGTGTGTTTGATCTTGATACAAAGATTCCGGAGCATTTTTTTTTTTCGTATATTTCTAAAAAAATGGTTGAATTATAGCACTTTGAATTTCTAGCATGGTTGACATCTGATAGCATTTGATATTTGTTACGTGATAACACGAGTATTTATTAACCTATTTCGATGTAAGAAGGCATTTGGATAGTATATCATAATGTCTCGAACAAGTTTGCTGGCCAGCTTCATCAGCCATCTTGTTTCAAAATGGAGGCCATTAAATAAAAAAAAAAAAAAACATTATATTTAATGCGAGCTGAAAAAAAAAAATTGAAATTGAAAAAGGTTTCTTTCTTAATTTTTTGACCATGATATAAGGATATTCCGGAGCATTTTTTGTTTCGTCTTTATCAAAATGGCTCAGATATAGTAGTTTGAATTTCTAATGTGAGTGACATTTTGAAAAATCTGATTTTTTGTCTGCGACAGCATTTGTATGTATCAACCGATTCCGATGTGAGTGAGCATGTGTACAGGAATTACTAAGGTCTCGACCAAGTTCCCTCGTTAGCCTCATCCACCATGTTGTCTTAAAATGGCAGGAACTTCAAGATATCGCCTAATTTGGCAACCGAATATAAGTTACTTTAAATAAAAGCAGCTTGGATAAAACTGACTAATTTCGGGATTCATTCATAATGATTTAGTATTGATAAAAATTATTATTGAATCTCCTATAATCGGTTTCCACTAAACTGAGTTTCGTGTGTTTGAATAATATAAGCTTGCTTTTTAAAAATAAGGAATATGAAAGCTACCTCTTCCTCCTGGCACTATCCGGAAGGACTTTTTTAATTGTACCACTTTAGGAACTGCTCGAAATATAGATTGCAGTATCCCTCTTTACAATGCATGAACGAAGTTGAATAGGAGAGTGTAAAAGCTCTTTTGCACGTTGCTGTGAAACTGAAGTCTATACTCATTAATTTTTTATTTATGTATTCCTTTTATATTTTGTAAGTTTTTTCTTCTTTTATCCCCTATCTAAATATCAATATTGACGAGAAAATCTGAAACTGAGCTGCTGTCTATGTCCATTTAATCGTTTACTATTGTTATTTTTACTTTTTATGACGAATCTAAATATATATATATATATATATTGCTACTGAATACTCATTTTCTCATTAAACAGTAAAGCAATTATTAAAAATAATGTTATCCTGGTAATATCCCTATCATTTAAATATTAATATGTCTTTAATCGTCACTGAACAAAAGTTTAAAGTATTGATAATTAACCCTAGAACTACCGGAAATTTTACTCAAGTTTTATAAAAACGTTCTACACCAGAATTTTTGCTTAAAACTATTTAATTTGTTTATTTAACTTATTACTGTCTGATTTATACATTTAGTTTGTTTTGAAGAAATTTCTGGTTTGAATAAATATTTTGAATGTACATGTCGGGTCCAATGGACCCGTCGGGTAGACGGAAGGTTAAAAGAATTTTTTTTCATAATCTTATTAAAGAATCGACATAAATTTGTTATTGTTTAAATTAAGGTCCATAATATTAAAAAAACAAACATACTTTCAAAGATAAAACAAAGAATCAAAACAATTAATAAAACAACTCCTAAATAAAAAAAGATTAACAGTCATCGTGTTGAAATTTATTATTTCATTTCCATTTATATCAATGCATTATAATGACTTGTTGTTTATTTTCTATTCAAATTTTATCACAAAATTCGTATCAATACAATTTTATATTTTTTGTTAGCTTCAAGAGCCATAAGTGTCTAGCACTCTCTTTATGTATGACGCAAATAATAGCCGAACGTCTTTTCAAAAGATGAGTGTGTTTTGTGGTTATGTTTTTTAAAAGAAATTAAAAATACATATATTCATGATTTTCTTACATAGCGTCCTTTAAATTTTTTTTCATGAAGTGTCATGTTTAAAGCTGAACCCATTTATGCCTGGTGTCATATTTATGGGACGCTTCGAATTTTCATAATTTTGTATAATTTTCTTCTTTTTTATAACATGGAAATTGTATGAAATAATTATCTATAAATGTCTTTATATGTTACCCAGAGATAAGAACATAAGATGGATATTTATTTGCTTAAATGAAGGCTCTTATCAGTGTTCATAGATTTTTCATTTTTCAAGGTTGCGAAATGTAAAAAGTGAGTTTATTTGTATTTTTCTATCAAGCATTCAAATAAATAAGTCATAATCTTAGCTTATAGACTTCCTTGCTTCTTTGAAATACATATTTTTTAAATTGTGAAATTATATGCTCAAACCTTTTTTTTATGTATTATTGTAACTTACAAAATATAGGGCGCTAGGCAAAATTAGGTATGTTCTTTTATTACACAATTATGGGACAGTTATTTATGTAATGTCCTTTTCAAGATGATTATGAAATAAATTGTTTTTCAGCCTCAAAGGCGATTATTCTTAGATTATTATTAATCATTACTTGTAATGTTATTAGTCTATTTAAAGAAAAACATGTTTTTTTAGCAGTTAAACATGCTAAATTATAGTATAAAATATACAATTTAAAAGCTTATTTTATATAAATTTACACAAAACATATAATTAAGCCTATTATACTATTATAAATTTTATTCATATTCCCATATTTAGTACGCTTAAATTTTATCAAATAAATACAAAAATATTTTAGTTTAATTTTTTTAGTATTTTTCCAGTTCATTTTGCGACACTTTAAAGTGATTTACCGACGAATTGGAGAAAACAAAAATTCAGGCTTAAATGGAATTTGAGTGTAAATAATTACGATTATTTATGAATATCTAAACTTAGTTTATTCATTATAGTGTTATTTGATTTGTTACGATTTATTTAATTTAAACTAATATTCAGATAAAAATTATGTTTATGCTTCTTGTTTTTTTTATTTTGGATGCAAAGTACAATTTTTAGGTAACATTAAATATCAATTATTTTTTCATCATCAAGCAAATATTGTTACACGGAACGAAAAATTTGCATGTTACTAAGGATGGGCGTAGTTCCAAGTCCTTTAATAAATGATCAGCTAAATAAGTATTTTTTTCAGTGACATACTAGGTTTCGTAAAATATGTCATAAAATGATGCAAATTTTTAATCTATGTTATAAGGAAGTATGAATAATTCTTTCTACGCCCTAATATCGTATCTCATTAATAAAATAATAAATCGAAATTTTAATCAAAGGAAACACAGCAAGTAAAGATAATTTGTCATATAACATAGCAGAAATATGGTTAAAGTTGCAAGCATTGCGGTTTAAGTTTATTGCGGTAAAGTTTAAAGCATTGCGGAGGAATTCAAACAATGAAGTAAGGTTTTAATGAACTCCTCCCACCTCCCTCAATAGAATAGACTCCCCTCACTGTCGAACCGAGGACGGATGATTTCTGTACATATTAGAAGCACACATTAAGATGATCCCGTTGTGATCGAAAGTAGTCGGCGTGTGGTATTGAAGTTTTAAGTTTTTTAAATTGTTTTTTCTTATATGCAGTAACCATTTTTGCGTATTGTGACATCGTTAATGAATTAAATCACCTTTATTTTAACCCAAGGTGAATGTGACATTCGAATGACATATATACAGTCTGTTTAAAATATATCCGAAATTTATCATTTAAAAGACGCGCATGAATGATATCACGACATTTTTTTTTCTTTTTGTATTTTGGGACAAGTGTACCGAGTTACAACGTGGAGTTTTAGCACCGTCTGTGGCTTAGTGTGTTGACAGCAGCTGTTTTTCATTTCAGGCATACTATAGAGTGTTCTGTGATTTTTACAATGGAAAAATTAGTTCAACAATGAGTTTGCCTTAATTGTTACATTTCAAACAAAATTACGTATGCCGGATCATTATAAATGTTTTTATATTTTTTCAGTGACATATTAGGTTTCGTAAAATACGTCATAATATTAAGAAAATTTTTAATCTATGTTATAATGACGAATGAATAATTTTTTCTACGCCCTATTATCGTATCTCATTAATAAAAGAATAAATCGAAATTTTAATCAAAGGAAATACAGCAAGTAAAGATAATTTGTCATACAACATAGCAGAAATATGGTTAAAGTTTGAAGCATTGCGGAGGAGTTCAAACAATGAAGTAAGGTTTTAATGAACTCCTCCCACCTCCCTTAATAGAACAGATACCCCTCACTGTCCAACCGAGGACGGATGATTTCTGTACGTTTTAGAAGCACACATTAAGATGATCACATTGTGATCGAAAGTAGTCGGCGTGTGGTATTGAAGTCTTAAGTTTTTAAATTGTTTTTCCTATATGCAGTAACCATTTTTGCGTATTGTAACATGATTAATGAATTAAAGAACCTTTATTTTAACCCAAGGTGAATGTGACATTCGAATGATATATATACAATCTGTCTAAAAAATATCCGAAATTTATCATTTAAAAGACGAGCATGAATAATATCACGACATTTTTTTTTTCTTTTTGTAATTTGGGACCAGTGTACCGAGTTACGACGCGGAGTTTTAGCACCGTCTGTGGCTTAGTGTATTGACAGCAGCTGTTTTTTTATTTCAGGCATACTATAGAGTGTTCTATGATTTTTACAATGGAAAAATTAGTTCAACAAAGAGTTTGCCTTAAATGTTGCATTTCAAACAAAATTACGTATGCCGAATCATTGTAAATGTTGTAGAGGTCCAACGGTGAAACATGCATGCCAAAAAAAAAACAGGCCTTACGCAAATACGCATTTATATGTCAAAGTGCGATGTCTGACTATAGCTCAAATATCGATAAAATCAAGAAGTAGGTGGTCGAAAATCCTCGTATCACTCCTAGATAGTTGTCTTAAGGAAGAGTTGGATATAAATTGCATTCATATATGCGCCCATTCATAAATTTATGACTGATATTTTGGGCATGCAACCTTTTTGCCGCACGACTGGTTCAGGAAGAGCTCAATTTTCGTCCTACATTTTTGCAAGAGTTTTGATAAGGTCCTGACTTTTTTCCTATTCCCAAAGTTAAATTTATTACTTCCAGGAAGGTCTTTTGAGTCAATTGAGGACACATCAGAAAATTCGCTAAAGTAGCTAAAGACCACACATCAATCTGTCTGCGAAAAATTGAAGGATCATTGCGTTCTCCGCTGTCATAGTTGTATTGAACTCTATGGGGTCTACTTTTAAAGTGACAAAATAAAGTTTGGCGAATATTTAATTTTTCGTGTTTTATTGATCGATACCTATACTTTTTACACAGAATGTACATAGTAAGAACACGTATATGTTCTTTACATGCCCAAAGTTAAAAATGTGTTATGTATTCCTAGAATGTGTCTGTGCGTTGGACCATACATTGTATAGAGGAGCACCGCAAAAAAGGAGAGGGAAGGAATTTTGCTAATTAGGAGAAATATTTTATATTTTTCTCTTTTGTACATTTTTATTTTTTCTCAATGTAGCAATTTGTGGATATGCCGTTGTTTCGATGTCTAGAAAATTTAGCAGTCTTTAATAGATAAGTTTTGTTAAGTTTGAAAGTATTTTGACAATTACGGTCTATGTGTAAGTTTATTTACGTTCCTATTTTTTACTATTTCTGTACACTGTATAAATATTTTGAAATTAATTTTTAATAACACATTTTCAATTGTCTTACCAAAGTCAACAATCGCGAAACATCATGGTGATATACCGTAAATGTCAGTCAGTTTTCCATTAGTTAAGTGTTTTATTACAATGCATAATTTTATGGAATCGAAAGCATTCTAAAAAAAAATATTTAGTATAAAAACAGGACATGCTTTCGAAATAAGAAATTTACAGTGATAAAAAGTTTGTTCTCTGAAGCCTAATAAAGTGCTTATCTAAATGAAAAAAGCATTTAATGATAATTTGGTATAACTTTAGAAGAGAATTTTTATTTTATTTAATATTTGTTTTTCTGAAATTAGATATGCAAAACACTTACCTTTATATTTCTTTCTTCATCACAGAGACATTTTGACCTATACAAATATTATAAAGACAGTTAATATTGATGATTTTTTATGATTATTCTTAAAAATAAGCAATATTAATTATCTTTTGATGGTTTTGCCGAAAGCAATTTTGATAATTAATTACGAACTAAAACAGAATCTCGCCTTTCATTAAAATTATTCAGCAACATCTGGCGACAAAAAGTAAACCTCTAATGTTTTTAAGAAGAATTTAGCCTGTTTACGTCTGGATTTTTTTATTACATATGATTAATTGTTTATTACTGTTGAACATTCTTCGGAGATTTTTCTTTAATCCCAAAATAATTAGGAAATTTGTAGCATTATTTTATATAGAAATGTTTATGCAAGAATTAAAAGGGCGCTACAGATACAAAATGTTGAAACATTTTCGATGGAATAATATTGAAAGTGAATGCAGCCTGTCATTATTAAAAACTCCATCAACAGTTCTATTAGATGCTAATTATATACCATCAAGCTATATTCATTATTTACATGTTATGTTTAAATAATATAATTTAAATTTAAGATTTGATTTATTTTAAACAGGGAAATGAATTCCTATTTTATTCGGATGTTTACAACATATTTAAATAGTGTGTAGTAAATAAATGTATCAGGAGAATCTGACACATAACCATTTTTAGAAACTTTTAAATTATATTTCATTAATGTACAAGAATGAATATTCAGTTGAAGTTATTAAAAATGAATTTAGACGTATTCTTGAATTGGCTTTTGCCAGATTTTGTAATAAAGATGATAAAATAAACTTCCATATAAATTTATTACAGATTTATTATTTATATATTTTATACTTTATCACTGTAATATCATTTTGAATGAAGTATGTGGAATTTTGCAAATTTTGCTGTAACAGTAATAATTCTGTAACCATAACTGTGAAATCTGTATTGACGTCCTTCACCTTATTCAACAGCGCACCTCATTAAATATCCAAATACGAGATTTCATCCAGTTTCTATGCAAGGTACACCTACCTAAGTAATCATTTATCGGCCTAGTTTCTTGTTTTATGATCACCTCTATTTTTGGAATTTCTAATCTCGAACTGTGAAGCCTGTCTTTCAAACCATCCCTTAGATATGTATTTATGGAATACAGTCGGAAGAGTCATTTTCTTTGATGAGAACTTTTCAAAACATCTGCGCAAGGAAAAAGTATTAACATTCAATCTTTCCAACGAAACCTTTTGCTAAAAACTGAACAATAAAACAAAAACTGAAGAAATATCTGAAACTAGAAAAAATGAGCAGAATATTAATTTTAAATTAAATACTAACTTCTTTTTTAAATCCCTGATTTTTTTTTAAATGTCTTATAAACCTACTTATGTTGATGGAGGAATAGATGGACCCTTGAATGGCATCTACATACTGTTCATTGTTTAGTAACACCAATTTTTTTTTCTTTTGCATTAGACAAGTTTCTAACTTTGCTTTTAGGCGTTTAGGGAAACCGTAATCAAAAAGTAAGTTCTCATTTTCTAAGACAGAGATATGGGTAAGCATACGTGTCTCACCCTTTGTTTTTTTTTTACTCATTGTACTAGTTTCTTTTACCATTTTTTCAAATAGTGATAAGAAGCAATCTACTTTCTGTAAACATCATAATTCAAATGTTTAAGGCTTTCTACTGGTACGTACCCACCCCTTTTTCTCCTTAAGAATATTTTGAACATTGTATTCACAAGTAGTGAGCGATGCGAATAGAAATGACACTGCAAGAAATATGATTTCAATACCCTAGATAAAGAGAAGAGGAATGGAGATTGATATAGTTCATCTTATTTGTCAAATAACACAAATAACTTCCCATTATCCTGCTTACAAAGTACTGGAAAATTGAATACTTTAAAGATATGACTATTAATATTTCAGTATGCAGTTCGTGGTCCGAAACTATAAAGTTTTTCTCTGAAGTCTAAAAAAAAATACCATACTGAAAATTTAAACAAATAAATTGTTTATTGATAAGCTGAGAACGTAGCATGAAAAATAATATCAATTTTGGCACATGAAAAGTCACAAAATAAAAGTTGTTTTTATGCAGTATGGTTTGGTATATTCCCCAATGTCAATTTCAAAACTATATACTGTGAAGGCGTTTACCTTCACATATTAATATTAATAGTTTCCCTTTTCCCCTTTTAAATTTATGCCTTTTTAAATTCTTAAATACAATTATCTGTCTGTATTTAGATTCAATTTATTTTTATCGCTCTTTTCCCTTTCATAATTTAAGCAGTCTATTCTCAGTCTCTTTAAAATTTTAACCGCAGCGCACTGCATTTAAAAGAAAAGAAATAATACCCTTTTCCGCCTAGCAACCGCTTTCTACTTTTTTTCCTTTGTGCCTTACTTTTGATGATATGCAGAAATTAGTCAGACTTATTACTTCCACATTTCGCGACCGTTAGTACAGATGCAATATATTAATCATTTCATTTATTGGAGCTCTGTCTTTATTTATTTTTTTATTATTAACGTTCGCTTGATGGCGTTTCAGTCCCGTGAGATTTTTGGCAACCCCCTATAGAATGTTACTCCGCGGTTTCTGAACAATAATTCCTACGCAATCAATTGGCGGTAAATAACTCATATTATCCTTTTACGCCCCCCCCCCCCCATTCAAATACAATTAGCGATCTCTGACCGCATCTCTCCTCTCATGGTATTCTCGCCATATAGCATACGTAATTGGCGAAAATGTATATGTACTCTTGCCAATACTTGATCATTTGGAGAAAATGTAATTGTGAAGACTTCCTTTCTTGACTCTCATTCTGTAAGCATAAAAAAATGTAACAATACACTCTCTCCTATAGCTTCTGTACATATAATGGAACTACATTCATGCATATTATGTTTTATCCTAACGATTCAAAATGAATAGACAATGTGTTATGACGCTATGTTAAACATGCTGCAGCTTGACGAATACCGCCATAGGCAATCCGAGAACTAGAGATTCTCCTTGTGAATGAGTGGGAAAGGTTTTCTTAGAATTTACTGGACCATCTTGCAAACTCTATGTCAAAAATATATTCAAACGTTTTAGTAGTTCGAGAAGACCATAGGTTCTAATTATATCACATGAAACTCAAATAAAAAATGTGATTAAATTTTACTTTCAAATAGCAATTTTTTTTAATCTGAAGAAATGCTACTTGATACATTTATTACATTGAGTGAAATAATTTTTTATTCCAAAATTTCTAAACCCATACGATTGTATGACACTGTATATATAAACAAATATACCGCTGGTTCAGTAGTTTTGTATAACTCCTCAATATCAGCAGCTTTTGTAGTGCGGCAAATATCAAAACACTTGTTTTCTAGTTACTAACTTGATGCTTTGAATCCTTCCGCATTTCGATTTTACAAATGTCAAAAATCCTTCAAATTTTGATGAAACAGTCAATGATTATTACCTTGATCAGTTAATTCGTGTACGTCATGAAATCAACTCCATCATTAATCGTATGTTGAGCTAATGCATCTTAGTGGAACATAAATCAATCTCCAGACTCCTGAATTCCGCAATATACGATATTTTTTTCTTTCTTATACAGTTTGTAGAGTCTAAATTCTTAAAATTTGGTCTTTACTTTTTGATAACATGATGAAGTTTATAGTTTTGCGATATTCTGATACAAAAAGTGACTTTTTTAATGCATCTGTTTATTATTCTCTCTCTGTCTGTAAAATTATATATCTATTAAAGTAATTCTAATTGATACTTGTATTATTATACTAGGTAAGTGAGAAACTTAAATTCATAAATCCCCGTTCTTAAGTAAAATTGATACGCTCGAATAAAAGTTTAATCGATTTGCCTTTTTTAAAGATACTTTAATTTAAACCATATTAATATTTTTATTTGATAATACTTTATTCATAGCACAATGCACAGCTTCGTTGTTTTAACATACAAAAAAGCTGTTCTTAAGGTAAAGAGAAATATACAGAATATGAAATATGGCAATATCTTAAACAGTTTTTATGATATGAATTTAAAATAATCGAAATAACTAAATACGAGGGAAAGCCAGTAAGTAGGTCACAAACTGATGTCTGAGGTCGGAAATTAGTAATAAATTGTTTCCAAATATGCCAATAGGAGGCAGCATAATCACTCTATAAGATGTTAATTTCGAATTTATGAGACAGCAGTTGTACAAGATGATCAGGGTCGTTCAAAAGTTGTTGACGAAGAGAGAAGTGGTCGTACAATTGAGATTGCGACAGAAGAATCAGTGCGGAAGGTTGAGGAAACGGTTGCTATGCTGTCCGATGTTGTTCGCATGTAAGCTCTAACCATTTCCTCAACCTTTTGCACTGATTCTTCTGTCGCATTCTCAACTGGACGGTCACTTCTTTCTTCGACAACAACAAATTTAACGATCCTGCTCATCTTGTACAGCTGCTGTATCATAAAATCGAAATCAACATCCTATAGATGGATTATGCTGCCACCTATTGGCATATTTGGAAACAATTTACTACTAATTTCCGAACTCTCATATCAGTTTGTGACCTACTTACTAACTTTCCTTCGTATAAACATAGTTTTTATAATTTGTTTGGATACTGAGTTTCTAAAATCATTAAGACCTATATTTTTCTACACATTTCAAGAATGAATTTGGAAAACAAAGAATAATATAATTTAAATCAGATTATCTTTATTGATTTTAAAATTATATTGATATTTAATTACATTTTAACTATTATAAGTGTTTAAAAATAATTAATTTTAAGTAAATTGTAATATTTTGAACTTTTATAAAATAGAAAACAAGATAATGAACTTTGCAAAAATTTATCAAGAACTATTAAATTTGTCAAATAAGAACATTGTATAATACGTACCGTTTCGCGAGTGAGAAGAAAAATATGTTATCCCAAATTTGTTCATATATTTATTTATTACCATTATAAATACTGAAACACAATTAGACCTAAAAATGAATTTATAGCACTTAGATGTTTGTATCATCAAAATAGTTTGATATATTTCAATATTTTTAATTCTAAAAAAAAAGAAATTCTTTAGATAATTCGAAAATTGAAACATTTGAACTTAATAAATTGTTCTAATATGGGTTTTATATTGTACGTTTGTATATTTCAAGTTGTTGAAATCGTTCGTCAACAAACTATAAATTTTAAATCATACTTTATCACAAAAATTTTGAATTACATGCATAATGACGCAATTTAGTTAATGCTATCTTATGTGGTGCTTAGGCTGTAATAAAAATATTTATTTGAAACGAATAGAATTCATAAATTAGTTTCGTCTGTTCATTATATATGAGTCTCTCAACTTTAAGGTAGATGCTCCAATATGGCCGTAAAATCTCATGTCTTCAAAACCGTATGGTCTCTGAAACGAAAGCATGATATTCTGGCTGTGTTTTTTCAAAAGACATTTCTCCAGTAGAGTGTAAATATGTTTTGAGCCGCCGCAGCTTCTCTTCTCCCTTAGTTAAAGAGAAAAAGTGGAATGCGTTAGAAATAGTATTTTTTTCCACATGACATTCCAACATCTTTATCACAAAAATAACGAAAACCACATTCAACAAAATGCAAATGATAAGCGATTCCGAAAATTTCAAACGCAATCACTACTCGAATTTTAACATCAATGCAATAGTAACCAAGGAATTAGTACTTTTGCTTAAATTTCAAACTTTTAAAACATTTTTTGCCATTTTAAATTATTTAAAGGTACTGGTACTTAAAAAAATTAAAATATCAATATGATATCAAAAGTATATTTCCACAAACAAAAAATAATCGTATGGAAATGGTTAAAAATAAAATTTTAAAAGAAAAGGTACCGAATGTAATAATTCTTCATAAATAACTTAACATTATTCCTCTTTTAAGCTTAATAACATGAGAACAATGACATGCATTCTATTGAGGTTTTTTTATAATGTATTTATCGCCTAATACACTTTCTTAAAAACATTTAGCAAAGTTTCAACAGGGTAGTGAGTTGATGCAGTTTCATTTGAAGGGGTAAGTAACAGAGGCAGTAATGACAAAACTGACCAGAAGTAGATACGAGGTTGGGGACACACAATCAGGCGACTTTGTGCAATGATTAGTTAGTTGATAAACACAGCACAAAGATAAAGCACAATATGCCAGTTGGTCTTTAAAAAATCCCTGCCGGCTCGGCCTACAGGCGGAGGTAGATTTCGAAGTTAAGTACTAATTTCACAAAAATTAAAACACGATTAGAGATAAACCCAGTTTAACAATTTTATTTGGCCGCTTTGGACTAATATTTAATTTATTTTTCTGTAAGACCCCATTTTATCAAAATCATATTAAGTCGGTCATAAAAAAATATTTTTCCCCGCTCAACAACTTGAAATTTTTTGACACATTTTTAAAAGTAAAAACATAAAACTTGCTGACGTGATTTTTTGAAGAGATTTATAAGCGACGTGTGTTTTTATATTCCGTTCAATTAATTAGAACTTACAATTATTTACAATTAATTTCTCAGTCCGACAATTTTTTTTTTCGTTTCCAGCATTGTCGCTTCTGGAAATTTGGTTAAAAATGCCCACCTTGACTGTATTTTTTAAAAATATATTCTGCCTTTATCAAAAAATCGATCAATACAGCACTTTATATAGTTTCTGAATAAGAGAACCTGCCAATTGAATGCATTTGAGAGCGAAAATGAATTTAAAAATGCGTCAGAAAATAAGCCGTTTAGATTTGAGTATACCCTTAATAGAATAATTTTTTCGTCAACCTCTATTTTTTTTTTCTGTAAGAGTTGATCTTATCAAAAACTTGTAAACATCAAAGTTGTAGATAACATTGATATGATGTATAATAAATTTAAGAGGATTGAATATCTTGTGAATTGAGGAAGTTATGTATTGTTTTCTTCTTCAACCCACCCCGCATTTTTTTCGTTTTTATTTATTTATTTATTTTATTTATTTATTTTTTTGCAGTAAGACTTGTTGCTATCAAAAAGTTGTCAATATAAAAGTTGTAGATAATATTAAGAAGATTTATAATAAGTTTAAATGAATTTGATATCTTAAGAATTGACGACGTTGTGATTTTTATTTCGCTTTAAAACCCAATTTTTTGCGCTCCTTGAGCCCATTTTTAACTTTATCAAAAATATGTGATACATACATTTTTAGCCCTTTTCCTAGAAATAAAAATAACTTTAAATTCATTTGATATGTAAAAAATTAAGAATTTATTGGTTTTTTTTCGGTTTCACAAAATCCCTCCCTATTTCCACCCCTTTGGTCCGATTTTGACCATTAACGAACTTGACCGAGATTTTGTACCCCTTGATTTTATGTATCAGTTTGAAAGAGATTAGTGCAGAATTACGGAAGTTATTATGTCCATAAAAAATGATAAACATATATATATGGATAGATAGATAGATAGATGAGTTTTTTACAGAGGGTTGTTTGGGGTTCTAGGGGTCATGATCGGAGTAGATCTGCAAAACATGTTTAGAAATTTTAACATAGGTGCGATCACAATAGGTAGGATTTCATGCGAAATCTACCTCAAACAAGCCTCTAAGTCACCCAATTTTAACGCTTTTGTACATACTCGGATAAATTACACAGGTTTCTGAGCGGCCGTGTGGTGCAGTTGGCAACTTGCCAACCTTCTAAACTTTCACTTTCGGATCTTTGTGGGTTCGATACTCGACAAAAAAATTTTTACCCATGGTTTGAGTCTTCTGAAATACAATCTTCAATATTTGTAAATGTAGAAACCTCTTCACTAGACATTTTTTTATTTTAATTACGACGCATGTTTTGCTAAAAACCGCTTGTAAATCTAAGTAATTAATATATGTTAATACCCAGGGAAAAAAATATATATTGTCAAAAACTGATGTTGTAATTCCAAACATAAGATCCCGAGATAAAAAAAAATATTTTGTTAAAAAAAAGTAATCGAAAATTTTTAAAATTTTTAAATTGTCAGTTATTTAAAAAGATGAATTATAAATACCATACTTTAATTTTATGAAACACACTTTAATTGATTTCACTGTGAAGAATGGAGGTTTATTCGTATAACACTATAAATAAACGTGAATAAAGTAAAAATTTTGCAGTGTTAGGAATTCTTTTTTTTTTCGTTAGATACATAAAATTGCAATTTCTCTGTAAATAAATAAGTATATATATGTGCATCCCCCTGCATCGTTATGTTTGTCTAGCATTTCGGTCCAAAATTAACTTTTGGTGCAACTTGTCTATCTGCGGCGCTCCATTTTTTTTTCTTTTTTTTTTTTAAATTCTTTTTTATTTATTTATTTATTTATTTTATTTTATTTTATTTTATTTTATTTTTTTTTTTGCTTCCTCACCCCCTCCAATCCTTTTTCTTATGACAAGTCTGCACCAACAATTCGGCTTCTAAACCCCAGGTCATTCAGAAGTAGTTCGGGCAGCGGTGGCCCAGTTGGCAGAGCATCGAATCCGCAGCTAAGGCCGCGGGATCGAAGCATACTGCTGGCTATAATCCGCCATGTACGCTAATGGCGCCTGGTGCATGTAAAATCCGTCGTGGGTGCAAAGTCCTCCAAGTTACCTGTGAATTATACCTCTGGAGGTGCCTGGCCAGGTGAAGGTCTCGTCATCTGATCAAGGTTCTAAATTACGAGACCAACATGAGTAGCAATGTGCAGGTGCCGAACAACAGGTTATAACGTTAAGTAACCGGCAAAACATAGTATACACAAACGAGCAGTAGGCACTGCAAATAGGATGACGATCGAGGCAATGATGTCAGGTTTATTGCCGCTTCGCGGCGGTTAGGCGGTCTTTCGCCCCGATGCCAGGTACTAAACCCGTTAAGCTGGGGCATCCCGGCAGGTAGGGGCCTGGCCATCGGTTAGAAAGAAAGAAAGTATATATATGTGCGCAAAGAAACATGTTTGTATTTATATTTAGCTTAAATTAATGTAAATGAATAAATATATATGTATATATGTATACATTGTAGTTCGAAAATAATTAGTCATTATTTTGTCTGCAGGAGAAAAAAAAAAGAAAAAGAAAAAGTATTTTCGAGGTATCGAATCCACACAGTTCCGAAAGTGTAAACCATTCGCCCTATCTTTACCCCCTCATCGTTTATCATCCCATCCACCTAACCAAAAGTTGGCTGCCTTCAACGCTTATGTCTATCGAGCTTTAAATATTTGTTCTTTCGACAGTTTACTAAAAGCTGAAATAGATTACATTAAATCCATTGCCATTGATCGAGGTTTTACAGTTGAAATCATTGATTCCATTCAAAATAAACTAAGTAAACGTTCTCACCCCAAAGTTAACATTGTCGGCAATGAAAATTAAAAAAAAAAATAATTATACTTAAATATTTTCCGAAAATTAAGCCATCAAATTTCTAAAATCTTGTTAAGATTTGATTTTAAGGTAGTTTATACTCCTTTTAACAAAATTCAGTTCGCAAATCTGAAACATCCAATTGAGAGTTTTTCACATTGGGGTATTTACAAGATATCTTGCGAATGCAATAAAATATACATTGGTCAAACGAAAAGATCCTTTAAAGTCCGTTTAGGAGAGCATAAAACTTGTGTTAAAAATTTTGACATCAAGCATTCCGCTATTGCTAATCACTTCTGGTCCAACAATCATAATTTTAAATTTTCCGAAGCCTCAATTATACAAAAATGCTCATCAATTTACGATCTTGACTTTTGGAAAACCTGCCACATATGGAAAAATTCAAATAGATAAGTAAACGATTTGTCCAGCACGCCCAATTTTTCAAAGTTATGGTTTAATTTTCTTTAATTCGTCCTCTTCTCTCCCCCCCTTTTCTCTGCTTTATTTGAACTCTCCCGGAGCATCTGGGCGGTTTTTGATTGGTCTCCCTCTGTGCGCGTGAGACTGGCTCTGTGGCTGTTTGTCAACAGTGATTTTCATTTCGCTGTTGACGGTCGGAATGTGAGGTGCGCCTTCTGGCTCTGTCTCCCTCCTCTTTTATTCCATGGTTTTATTTTTATCTTTAATTTAAATGCACCGATGATGGGGTCTTAGAGGCTTCGAAATAGCTATATCATTTTTAAAATTATTTAAAATTACTTACATTTGTGTTTTGTAAACGTTGTTTCCATCTTTTTAATATATTGACACAAAGTACAATCCTGTTCTCCTTTCATACTCTTTTTAATTCAAAATTCTTCCAGAAGGTCAGTGCATCAGGTGAGGGAAAAGAGACAAAAGCGACAACACGAATGTTTAAAGTAGTATTGGAGTAAAATTTACAGTTACTTTCTTGAAAATACTTTTTAAATTGTAGAAAGACATGAGCTTGACCATATACATTTTAGGCTGAACAAACAATATAAATGCTAAAATATAGCATATAGTCTCAAGGGACACAAATTACCCACTTATTGGAGAATCGTCCAATTAGAAAATACAGTAAATCGACGATTTGTACAATTTCGCTTGTGTGAAACAAATTTTCAAGATGAAAAATGATATTATAAATCCATGCCAATTCAAAACAGGTGGATTAAAATCCTCAACTTACAGTCAGGAAATCACCAAATAGTTTGATCAATCGATATCAAAGATTTCTGAATACCTTTGCTACATGGAAAAAATATATAAATACCACGTGAATTAACTGAAGAGCAGAAACAAAGTCCTTTTCAGTTTGCAAGTTCTCTTACTATTTTGCGTTTTTTAGTCAAAAGTAATCTTTCTTTATCATAATTTGAACTGTGATGCGGAAACAGATTATTTAAGATAATCATAGAAAACATCGTGTTAGTAAAAATATTGTAATTACAACGTTCTAAACCTGTCTTAAAAATACAGAAGATTTTGTTAAAATTTTGGAGGACTGTTCACAATGTCATATATCGTATATTCTTTAATACAGATAAAAGTATTATTTCCTTCTAATCAAACAGACAGCCTGCACAAAAATTGTATAACAAAAGGTCATCTTTCGCAAATAGAAAGTGTCCTTTGTTGTAAATCCACAATGCGATCCCTCTGTTGCAAATGACCAAAGCATAAATGTTACGAACTAAACCTTAAAACTCCTCTACTCTCAGCATGCTATCACTCTCATCACATGTAACATACAGATTCAAATATGTTTATACTTATGACCACTATCTGCAAATAAAAATAACATTCAGTGATGCAGAAGAAGCAGAAAATGCAAGCATATTATAGTTCTTAAGGTATGTGCATAACTTAGGGGGGCTTTTTTTTGAAAAATATGAACTTTTTATCAAACACATTTATTTTTAGTTAAAAAAAGGGAATAAAACTATGAATTCATGTAAATTTCTAATCGAATTTTAATTAACTTTTACAGTTTAGGCAATATTTACTCAAATTTTAGTCAAGAATTGCGTTTATGCCAAACATTCTATAACGAAATCTATTTCATATATTTCACTTTTTTTTTTTAAACAATATGTTAGCAAACCACTTACCTGTGCTATGAAGAAAAGGATTTGCAATACTTCTTAAATTTACTAACATTTACCAGATTTTGTATACAAAACATGATTTTTTTAAATGCGTATTCTTCAATAAAAATAGCTCTTAAATTAAAACATACAAACTTACATGCTATATTTTGATTCATAACATACCAATAGATGAGCAGAAACTTGTTATATAAATTTATTTCAATATAGTAAAAACATCTTAAGAACTGATGTTTCTCTTAAAGGTACACAATGAAAAACGCAGATTAAAATTTTGATGTATCACAAAAAGTTATGTATAAACTTTACAACTTTAACAACTTTAAACAACTTTAAAATCCACCATATTTGTAGGTGTTTATATATTTGTGAATATATTATATAATATATATTTGTGTATTAAAATGCATTGTTTACCTTTCCGTTGCTCTTTAAACGGTCACTTCCAGTTTCAGAAAGTTAATTTCCGGTTTATATTTTGGGCTATAACTTTGCTTCTAATTATCGCTGAACCAAAAGTAAGGCATTTTTCGAATCCTACATGTTTGATCTTTTATTTATAATATTAAAAAAAAAATGAAAAATTTCTCAAAAACTCCGATTTGAGGGTAGTTTTGATTAAGAAAAAAAAGTTTAAGAAAAATCAGCAAGCTAATGTGATAAAGATAATCGTATTTGCATAAAATATGCAATGCTATCATTCATGTAACATTACTTTATCATGAATTGATAAAATTAATATCAGAAGTTTCATATTTATTTAACTCATAAATGCATTTGTAAAACATAATGCACATTTGAATGCTCTTAGAAAACAAAACAGTGATTTATAAAAGATATATAATATATTATACATTTACTAAGTTAATTTTGGATTTGATACATGTTAACATTTTCAATTCAATTGAATTTTTTATTTTAAATATGATTTGTTGATGCATATGTCCCTAAATAAAGTTATAACAGAAGTAACTGAAGTTTGAAGTTATTTAAATTGCGTTCAGTTATTTTTAAATTTAATAAAGAAAGTTCTTTCAGTTCTAGTATTATTTATAGTTTTTTCATGAAATGATTTTACATATTAGCGTTTCTAATACATTCTGTTTTATAATAAATGAAATATAGTTCATTTTAACGCTTTCCAACATAGCTCAAAAGTGTTTATGAATTCGGTTTATCATTCCGTCTGTCTGTCTGTTTGTCCACACTCCACTATATACACGCGGATTTTCATGAAAATGATGTGTCTTAATAATGGTTACCATAGTATGATTTGTATTAAATGTGAAGTGTGTAGCATTAATAGTTCATTTACAGGACCTCTAAAAATAATTCCGTTACATATGGTCAATAGTAAAAAATCATTTACAGTGCATTTTAACAACATCCCGCTTTTTCAAATGTATTTAAATTTATATAAATCACTGAATTTCACTAGAAGATAATTACTATAGAATAAGGTATTCATAAAATTTATCGTTCATTTACAGGGCACCAGGGTTCGTTGATATATATCAATGGATATATATATCATGATATATATATCTTGATATATATCCGATATTTATTTTTAAAATATCAATATTTTTGATATTTTCGATATTTTCAAATTCTTCATATTTATTTTTAAAATATCAAGATGTTTGATGTTTTGTATGTTTGATATTTATATTCAAAATATCACTGTGCAATATAATCTTGATATTTTCATCAGTCAAAACAAGTGTAAATGAAATTTTCAACTGTTATTGACTGTGTCATTCTGTAGATAAACAACGTTTGTCTCTGGCAGTGGCTTTTTTAGGCGAAGAAGAAAAATATCTTTTCCAAGCTTTATGTTCGAAACTTTAATTTTTAAATGTAGAACTAATAATTATGTCAGACAATTAATTCAGAACAGCCATTTGAAGATAAACTGAAATTTAGATAATCATTTATATTACAGCTGCTTTAGAAAAGAATCTTCTGATTTTGGTTTAGTTGAGTCTAAACTGTACAACAGTTTAGGGAATAAAAGACCGCTTTCATTTATGTTAAAATTCTTCAATTAAAAAAAAAAAAAAAAAAAAAAAAAAAACTATTTTGTATTTAATATTTTGCTTTATGAAATATAAAACTTTCTTCAAACTTGATACAAATCCTATAGTTTATATAAGTGTATAAAGCAAATTGCATCTGTTTTCAATTAGTTGATCTTCAATTTTGTTCTTAGTTGAAAAAAAAAAAAAAAAAAAAAAAGGAAAAGAGAAATGCATTTTTAGAACATTATTTGATTAAGTTTTCATGTTGAGTGCAACATTTTTCAGCTTCTACTTTATATTAGGCTTGAAAATATTTATTATCAGCAGTAAGTTGACTATTTTGAAAATATCGGATATATATCGAAAATATCATGATATTTACCAACCCTGCAGGGCACTATACCTCGTTGCACAAAAGTATTCACGTACCATTCTCCTTATAAACGAAAATTGCTGAAAGTTAATTTTCAACTGTGGTATATATTTCCGAACTGAACTAAATTTTTGAATGCATTTAGTTTATAGATAAAAATCTATATATCATATACAGGGATGCTCAAAGAACTCTGATAATTTTCCGATTGTAGATGGGAATAGTTGAAATAGGATTTTCAAATGTTTTATGTGTTTCCAAATGGTTCAATTAGACATCATATTTCAATTTATTAAAGGGTGGAGCTTTTTTTACATTATTCTGAATGAGTTAAAATGTGATTCATCCGTATGCTTGACGCAGGTTTTTCTCTTTGTTTTTTGTTACGTGATACTGTATTAAATTGAAAGCGTCGCCATTCAAAATAGTTATATTTCAATATAATTAACATTATTATTTACAAATATATCAAAGAGCAATATTTTCTGAACATTTTAAAACAAACTGCATAATATACATCCTATTAAAACACTATTTACAGTAAAAAATCTGTGAAATGTTTAAAATGCACATAGGTATTTATAGAATGTTAAAAGCAGTTTAACACAAAAAGTTAAAAACGCGTTTTTTTTTTTCTTTTAAATTGAACTCGATATCTCTCCGAAACAACTTAATATATTTATTATTAATCGTCTCAAATTTATAGATTATATTTTAAGGTTGAAACTAAATTTGTTTATTATTCCAGCCACAAAGAAAATTGCATTTTGTGGCCGAAATTTTGCAACTTCAAAAAACTATGTCATACTACATTTTATATTAAAAGATAGATAAAATATACCGAAAATCAGCTCTAGTCTAAAGATGTAGCTATAATCTATAAATCCATAGAGGTTATATGTATCACTATTAAGTAATTCAAGAGAAACCTTGAGCACAATTTTTAAAAAGTGCAATTTAAAAAAAATGAGATAGATCACTCTAAAGAATTTAAATATTGCTTATATTTAGACCACCAACACATTTTTATATACTCACCAACATAATTATAGGAATTCATTGGTATTTCTAAGAGGCTCGAAAAATACTATTCTTTTACATATACAATTTTTCCAAAAAATTGAAATTTCAGAAGATTTAATATTAATATGCCTTATTATAGTTTTACTTTTTTTCCGATTTTGTAAGAGTATATTTTCATCCTTTAGAAATGTAAAAGTTTTCCTTTAGAAGTTAAAAGTGTAAAATTTTTAAAAAGTTCGGATTTTGTATTGCTATTCAGTATAATTTTAACTACACCTAATATGTATGTATATATATATTAAATTTTAAAATGAACTTTTTAATTAAAACTTAAACCAAACTCTAAATTTGTGGTGCGCCAACTATTTTATTCCGCACCCCCCATTTTGTGCAAAATTTTGACGCGACTCATGGATAGACAGCAGACTTCTTTCAATCGTCAACGTAGTTAAAGTAAAATTCATTTTTAGATTTGCGCTATGTTTCTCCTTTATTTCAGTAGAACACATAATTTTATAAAGCAACGATTTTATTTATACACATGGGTATAAATATCAAAATTCTTTGAAAATCTTAACATATAAGAATTCAGTGTGAGATATGGGATTGCAAAGAGCCCATGATTGTTTCTATGTTCAGATTTCTATTGGAAATGGTAGGCCGTAAGTCATTCTCTGAATCCAATCGAGATCGATTTTTTGTTTTAATGGCAACTCAAGCCTAATAGTAAAAAAAATCTAATTACTAAATTTTCAAATAAAATTCAGGAAGACAGTTTACAATTATGAAGCTAGAGTGTAAAAAAATATAGCTTTATAATTTATTCTTTATTTAAAGAGCAAACAGAGCCATCACATGTGGAGAAAAAAAAATAAAATTGATAACTTTTTTTCATATTTTTAAAAATAATTATGAAATGTTAGTAATCTTTGATGATTTTACTGAAAGCAATTTTGATAATTAATTCCCAATTAAAATAGATTTTCGCCTTTCATTAAAATTTTTCAAAGACATCTGGTAAGAAAAATAATAACTTTCATGATTGTGAGAGGAATTTAATTTGATTATTTTCAAAATTTTCTTTTCATTAGACATGCTTATTTATTTATTACTATGGACCTCTCTTTGGTTATATTATTTTAAAATCATGGAACAATTAAAAAAAAAAAACCCTGAAAAATTGTTTCCTATCGGATTGTTTTTATCTGGGAATTAAAAGCATCTTTTCTTAAATGGAAAATATGCACAAACTGTGAGATGAAATACTACTGGAAAAGAATGAATATACCTTTGATAAAAAAAATATTATACAAAGTTTAGAAAATTTGTGTGCTAATTAAAAATTGCATAGAAATTTCATTATTTAAAAGGTTTTGTTTAAATATTATAATTTGAATGGATAATGGACTGTATTATAATTTGACTCATATGTTTAGAACAAATTATTTACTTAATAAACGATAAATACGCGTATATTAAGATAAATCTAACATATAAACAAATTTCAAAATACATAAATTACGTTATATAAGAATGAATAATAAGTATATGTATAAGAGTCGTATAAGAATGAATATCCAACTGAAGTAATGGAAAAACGTAATTTGATGTATTATTGAAATTGTCTTTATTGCAAATTATGGTAATTATGATAAAATATAGACGATAATGATCTATCCAATATTTCGATAGTACACGGGGCAACCTTTGCAGTTAATTGTTTAACCACGGCACCAGATTTTGGATGTTTTTCTATATTAAGATTCGAAAGTTTTGCACCATCTGTTGGTGGAATTTTAAACCAAGTTTTCAATAGCATGGAGAAAGATCATCTCATAATAGGCTACAGCATCTTTTTTATAAAGAAATTGCAGTGCACAGTATTTCAAAACAGTATTAATAATCCGTTACAGAAAATATTAGGCATGATATACCACACTACTATTAAATGTGCCATGAGCATAGTGAAATGATTTCATAGTGGCAAGAGCAAAATCTTAGTTTTACTCTTGTTAATAACTCCATGTCTATTTCGCTATGTCTGAATCCACACGACATGGATTCGGTTTTGTAACTACTAGTCTAGAACTAAGAAACCTTCCGCTCATAACAACCTTTAGCTGAATAATCTGCATTTTTTCTATATGTTCTTATTTGAAATACATAAGTAAGAATAAAGACGAAACAAAATGACAAACTAATTATTAGTTTTACTCTCTTTTGTTATTGTTAAAAAATACATTCGAAAGATTGTTGTTAAGTTGATGCAAATTATCTTTGAAAATTTATTTTCTTTCGCCAAGAGTTTCTAAGAAAAATGCGAAAAGAAAACCTATTCTATCCATCTGGAACATAATAACAGACTATTTAGAAAATAAGCAGTAAACAGACGATGACAACAAAAATTATCTTAAAGATATTACTAAATACCGGAAAAATTACAGAAACAAAATTAAATTAAATGAGAAAAACATAAGAAAAGGCATTTCTTACTACGTCCATGATTCTGATCGAGTTGTCTAATTCTGCCCTTTAGGCAGTTAGAAAAACAGAATCATAAATTAAATAAAATGTTTATTTCCTGATAGTCTAAGAGTCGTCAAAAAATAAATATATAAATGTAAGTTTCTACACTTAACTCGTGACGCAGCATGATGCTTATAGTCTAAGAGCTAGCAACGGTTTCGTCAATTGATTTTAGCAAGGCTCATTTTTCTAAATGCTCTTCCGTTTTATGGTATAGTATGTATGCGGACGGTCTGACTCGCGGGAGACGTTGCGTTTACCTGCGGGAGAACGGTTTATGCAGGTGAAAAAAATTCAAAATTATGTCATCTTAGCAAGGCTCAGTTTTCTATATGAATTTCCGTTTTATGGTGTAGTACATATGCGGACAGGCTGGCTAGCAAGAGACGTTGCGTTAACCTGTGGGAGAAGGAGTTATGCAGGTGAAAAACTTCGAAATTTCGTCATTTTATCAAGGTTCATGTTTCTATATGCTCTTCCGTTTTATGGTGTAGTACGTATGCAAAAATCTGGCTGGCGGGAGTCGTTGCGTTTACCTGCGGGAGAAGGGGTTATGCAGGAGAAAAAACTTCAAAATTACGTCATTTTTGCAAGGCTACTTTTTCTATATGCTCTTCCGTTTTATTGTGCAGTACGTATGCGGACAGTCTGGCTGGCGGGAGACGTTGCGTTTACCTATGGAAGAAGGGGTTATGCAGGTGAAAAACTTCAAAATTACGTCATTTTAGTATGACTTTCTTTTCAAAATTTGTTTCTAATAACTATTCATAATATTAATCCATTATTGCCAGATGTTGCCAACGTTGCGAAGGTCCTGCCAAATCCCGATTCATAGGTAAAAAACATATTATATTCATGTCATTTTAGCAAGTTTAAAAATCGCAACGTGTTACTATTTGGCTATCAGACAAGCTGTAATTAACTTGCCCGACACAAATTCGGTTGCAAAGTTAATGCCAGACGGATTAAATCTGGCAACGAAAGTGCCTGTTAGAACTGTGGTTTATAGGTTAAAAAAATAAGTCATCTTCACGTCATTTTAGCAAGCTTACAAATTGCAACATTTTACTCTTTGGCTATCAAACAACCTATAATTAATTTGCCAGACACAATTTCGGTTGCAAAGATAATGCCAGATGGCTTTAAATCTGGCAACGAAAGTACCTTTTGAGTAATGATTTTAACATATAAACCACTCTTCAAACCGACACCTTCGTTCAATCCGGCAGTAACTTAGCCACCGCATTTGTGTCTGGCAAGTTAATTATAGGTTGTTTGATAGCCGAAAAGTAATATATTGCAATTTTTAAGCTTGCTAAAATGACATGAAAATGAAATGTTTTTTATCTATAAATATGGATCTGGAAAGGTCTTAGCAACGTTGGCAACGCCTGTCAATAATGGATTAACATCACAAATAATTAGTAGAAACAGATTTTATAAACAAAAATCATGCTAAAATGATATAATTTTGAAGGTTTTTTTCACCTGCATAACCCCTTCTCCCGCCAGCCAGATCGTCCATGTGCGTACTACACCATAAAACAGAAGATCACATAGAAAAATGAGCCTTGCTAAGATACCGTAATTTTGAATTTTTTTCACCTGCACCCTTCTCCCGCAAGTAAACGCAACGTCCCCCGCCAGTCAGACCGTCCGCATACATACTACGCAACAAAACGGAATAGCATTTAAAAAAATGAGCCTTGCTAAAATCAAGTGATGAAAACTTTGCTAGCTCTTAGACTGTAAGCATCACGCTGCGTCACGAGTTAATTGTAGAAACTTACATTTGTATATTTAAGAAACATATCCGAAGTATTTTTATGAAAACAAATTGTTCTTTTAGATACTATAAAAATGAATTCACATAAGAATTTGAGCACTTGGAAAATATATTAAATTAAATTCTTTATATTGCTTGAACCATATTCTACACATAATATCAGAAGAAGCATATTCACGTAAGCTTCTACAAGTAAACAACGACTTTCAGCAGCGTTTATCTTTAAATTTTAAAAGTATGTCAAAACCTCCCGCAAATGAAAATTGTTTGGCACAAAACTGTACATTTTAAATCGAATGAAAAGCAAATGTCATATACTACGTTTTGAAGGTTATAAAAATTCTTTTCAAAAGCATATCTTACGAGATTCACACAATACACATAAGACCACTTACGCCATCTATTAGAAAAAAAGAACTTACTTTTGCATATACCCAATATCTATAACCCATTGTATATTCCTACTATATTCCTACTAGGTGTATTAATTTTTAAAGAATTTATTTTAATGGTATTTTTAGTACCGTCGGGCATAAAGGGTTAAACGCGTATTTTCTTGATTTGGTACCTCCGAAATCGAGCACTAAGAGTGCGTCGCCGAGAGGTAGAAAAACATAGCAGCGAAAACTACCCGTTTTGAATGTACTTAAAATCGTCTATTGTCCTAATCTCAAGCATAAAAAGTATCAGAGTAAGCATATGGCGGTACTTCAAAAATGGTGCAGATGCGTAGAAGTGATTCCATTGATATAATTTAGCAGAGCTTTACCGTACATAACCCTGAATAAATTTTTCAAATTATTTCAACAGATACTGAACAGAATTGAACACTTAACTGTGAACTCAACACTGGGATACAAATTATTGGTTTAATTTCATCATATTTGTAATGAAAAATCAGTGAAAACTAAGTCATTTAAAAACAACCACAATCAAGCATTGAATACGTATTTAATGAAAATATATGTTCTATTTATTTTTTAATTATAGTTTCATAGATGGAAAGAAATGTGGCACTAGAGGATATTTTTATTTTGTTTCTTAGGAAAGGTGTGTATAACAGCAAAACAGTATCTAAAATTGCCATAACGAAGTGAAAGAAATGGCCCGATTAATGCCCCATTCGTAACCACCAACTCAGCTTAAACGTCGAAAAGGTGGTCTTTACAGAGAAAAAAAGTATGAATAATTAGGATTCAAGACCATATAATGTGATTCACCGTAAAAATCTAAAAACAATTGTCAATTACTAGACTTATTTATATTTTGAAAAACTTCGATTTCATCTAAATAATACAGAAAACTAAACAATTTCGTTATTCACCCAATTAACATAAAATAAATTTTAAATGTAAATTTTGAAACGCTAAATAATTATTGATGAGAAATAAAAAGTGTACATTTCTATATAAATTTAAATTTATTATTTTAACTTTATTATTTTTATCAACCGAATACTCCGTTGATTTCTGAGTTTCTAGATACTTCAGAAAGAATTCCAATTCCTTTGTTTTTTTTTTCTTTTAATTATCCGTTCAAAGAATTCTTTCGTGACAATTAGAGGATCAACTTACTACGCCTCATGAATCGATTCAGCACAGTTATTTTGAATATTAGACAATAACAGTATTTGCTTAAAGGAATAAAATATTTAACTAAACTTTTAAGGTCTGAAAATGTACACTCATACAAAAATTCTTTTGACTTGGTAACAGATTTTTCTGTAAATTAATTTCTTTTCGTTGCACGTTTATTTTTTCTTTATGTTTTATTTAAAAAATCTGAGAAGTTATCTTTTATTCTCAAATCTCTGCAACAATTTTCCGAAGGTTAGTATAATTATACAGGATTTCTTTCATAGTAATTACACTGATCTGCATATTGAAACTTTTTTTTTGATGATTAAAAATGAATAGGTGATTTTAGATCAATTTTTTAAGCTGATTTCAAAAGTAAAGTCGAAATTTGCGTATCACGTCAGGATTTTTTACAAATTAACAATTTGTAAATTTATAAAAACATATGATTTTTTAACTTTCACTTATTTATAAAAAAAAATTATTATTCAAAGGTAAATAATTAATACAGACTAGGATATGTATTAAAAAATTAATGTATGAAAAATTAAAGTATTGACATAATAATTATACTTACAATATATTTAAATATGGACAAATTTGATTAATATTAAAAAAATCAATTAGTTTGAGAAAAATTCCTTTTAGTTGCTTTTCGTCCACTAGCACAAAGATCTCTCTTTAACATCCAGCAGTAATCTGCCATCATATTTTTATTCCACTTGCCTTGGTACCGTTTTTCCATATCTTTGATGTCTTGGTGAAACCTTTCACCGTGTTCCTCACTCACTGCTCCGAGATTTTCGGGAAAGAATTCGATATGTGCATGTAAAAAGTGTATTTTTATACTCATGTTGCAACCAAGTAATCTCAATTTTTCTAACATATCTGCAACTATAATTTTGTAATTTGGGTCTTTCTTATTTCCTAAAAAGTTCTCCACTACACATTTAAAGCTCAGCCATGCTTCCTTTTCACAATCATTCATTGTTTTTTTCAAATTCACTATCTGTCAGTAATTTTCGTATCTGAGGCCCAACAAAAATACCTTCTTTAAGCTTAGCATCAGTAATAGAAGGGAATTTGCTGCAAATATATTTAAAACATTCATTTTCTTTATTTAGGGCTTTCACAAATTGTTTCATTATCCCTAATTTGATATGCAGAGGTGGAAGCAAAACATTTTTAGGATTGACTAAGGGATCTTTAATTACATTTTTTGTTCCAGGGGATAATGATATTCTTGATGGCCAATCTTTCTTTTCCCAATGATTTTTTTTATCCCGGCTGTCCCGCTCACACAGAAAACATGGGAATTTTGTGTATCCTGATTGTTGTCCAAGTAGCATTCCAATCACTTTTAAATCACCACGTAACAACCATTCATGATCTTTATATTTGACCTGGTCTAGCAAAAGTTCAAGATTTTCATATGTTTCCTTTAAATGAACTGAGTAGGCTATAGGTATTGATGCATATTGGTTTCCATTATGCAACAAAACCCCTTTTAAACTTGTCTTGGAGGAATCAATAAAAAATCTCCATTCTGATGCATTATAAAGGATACCGTAAAAATTCATTATTTCCTTTATGTTATTGCAATATACTAAATTATCCTTTTCAGAAAAGTATGGAACGAGTTCTTTTTCACGATGCCTGTACCAAGAGAATTGTGTCTCTGGTAATAATAAGTTCTTAGATTTAAGCCGAGAACCAAGAAGTTCAGCTTTTATTTTTGGCAAATTTAAATCGCGCACCAAATCATTGAGTTCATGCTGATTAAATAAAATTGGAGCTTTATCATTTACTTCTGGTTTATAGACATCTTGTTCTTGATTTTCATCATCTTCTGAATTATTTGGTTCATTTATGCTTTCCAAATTGGTTGGAGGAGAAGGAACAGGAAGACTTTCATTATGCAATATAGGTCTTATTGCAGAAGGCAAGTTAGGATATATAATTCCTTTTTTATTTTTCGAACTATACCCATGAACATTAGCTAAGCAAAAATAACAATCGTCATGATGATTTCTAGGTTCTCTCCATACCATGGGAATAGCAACAGGCATACATTTCTTTTTGCCTTTCAACCAAAGTCGTAATCCTTCAACACATGTTCTACACACTTTATGAGGGGCCCATGTCTTATCTTGGTCACCCAGTCTCACACCAAAATAAGCATAATTAGCATTTTTAACAAAATCTGTAATATCCTGCCTTTGATTTACTACAGTATAATTTCCACAAATGTAACAAAATATATCTGTATCATTTACACATTTACGTGAAGCCATTATTCAATTAAAGAAGATGTGAAATATATCACATATTTCAAATCGAAAGAAACAGACGTGAATAAACAAAGAAATTTATTGTTGTTAAAACCTATGCATTAGATCAAACATTGTTTGGTGCTGCCACCTAGCAAGTATTAATTTAGATATTTTTTACAAAATTAAATTTATGGATTTCGCTTTTTCTTTTTAATTTTACATAAATAATTTTTTTTATTATTATTAAATCATATTAATAAATAATTTCAGCTTCCTAAATACAGTTTCTCATTTATTTAAATTAATGTAATGTATATACATATGGAATCAATTCCTAAAAAATTTGGTGGCGCCATCTAGTATTACTATTATAAAGTAATTTATGATTTAAGAATAAAATTAATTAAAAATAATATTTGTAAAAAAAGTGTACGTGGTGTGCAAAAATGCTTTACATTTTTGAAATCAGCATAAAAAACACTTTCAGAAAAATATATATTTATATGATCATCAAAATGCATGCTGATCAGTGTTATAATTATCTCAAAAAGATAATAAAATAATTTAAAATTGTTTTCGACAGAAACGGAAAAAAATAACGACAACAGTGGACAGTGTAACTACGCAACGCTTATTCATAAGACAAAGTTAAGGAAATAATAAAAAAAAAAAACAGAAAAAATTTTTGTCAAAAGAATAAATATTAATTTACCCTTTCAGCGAGTACGTAGTCAAAATATTTACGACAAAGTGTTTTCCAAAACTTGCTTCTAGCAAATGGCACCGTAATTAAAATTAAATGTCTACTACTTATAGGTATAGTTTATCTTGTAACTCATCTTATATTATTGTTATGAAATATCTTGTATTTATAAAAGCATTTCTGATGTGCCCAAAGAGAACATCACCCGACTGCTTCGTGCAAAATACACCGAAAGCCATTACATTATGACCACCTGTTTAATACGACACAGGACCGCCTGTCGCCCTCAAAAACGCCGGCGTGGCACTGACTGGACGAGGTACTGATAGGTAGTCTCAGTTATCTGTACCAAACGCTCGCCAGCTGAGCCTGCAATCCCCGCACACTGCGAGGTGATAGCGTAGCAGCACAATGTTCGTTTCTCCAGGTGGAAACACAATTGTTATATTGGATTCATGTCAGGTGAATTTGGAGGACAAGACATAACATGAAGTCACTAGAATGTTCCTCGAACCACTCCGTGACTATTTGACCCGTATGACATGGTGCATTATCCCTTTGGTAGGTTCATAACGTCGGAAACTTTGTTGTCATGAAAGGGTAAACCTGGTCTGCAACGATGTGCAGGCAGGGCACAGATGTCAAGGATTGTTCTATGGGGATATGGGTCCCAATTTGCTTTATAAAAACATCGCCCGGACCGTAATACCTGGCTTGTCCCGAGCCAGCTGTGCATCCTGGGGCAAGGGATTCTGTTAGAAATCAGAATATTCGTACGCGCCCGTCGATATGATGAACCAGAAAACGAGATTGGAAGGACTATACAACTTTCTTCTATTCTTTTATGGTCCAATTCCGATGTTACTGGCACCATTGCAGGAGCAGCTCGCGATGAAGTGCCGTCAGCTCAGGGACGTGCTTAGGCCGACGGCTGCGTAGGCTAATACACAGTAGTGCACGCTGCATTGTGTGTTTGGAAACATTGTCTGTGTTACCATCACCACTGTTTAGCTGCTGGTGATTTCGGCTGTTGTAGCTCTTCGGTCACGGCAAAAAATGCATAAAAATCTCTGCTCTCCTCTGGAATCAATGTGCCGCGGGCGTCACACCGCTGGCCGGCGACCGCTCTTTTCACCATCCATACACCATTATCGATACGCACGTGTACAGCAGACCAAACGTGCTGTTCCCGATATCGTCGTCCGCAGTGGCCGAGACATAGCGATTTGTCCTTTATCAAACTCTGATAAATCTGCTGCTTTTCCCATTATGTCGCTAATCACTCTATGTTTTGAAGTACAATGTATGGGCGTGTTATCATCTCCAACATCAGCCACGGAGATCACGAGAACACGATATCAATGTTTTTTTTTTTTTTTTTTTTTTTTTTTTTTTTTTTTTCTGGGATAGCTCATGTTCTGGATGCAGGGTGGTCATAATGTAATGGATCTTCGGTGTATTTAAATGCGACTGCTGAACTTTTAACGGGTTAAGGGACCATCAGACATTTTTTTTTTAATTTCACTTTAAATAGTACTCAAGGGCACACTATATGCATTATTGCATATATTTATCACAGAAGAAATTAAAAAATAATTATAAAAATAAGGAATTTTCCTGAATATTTTAAGCGTTATAAAAAACTTTTCAAAATGCCCTATGCGCATGCGCATTCCATATCAATTAAGATGCCCAATATTTTTTATGCAAGTTTGGTTTTTATGTACAAATAAAATTGTGCATAGTTTTTTTAAACTAAATATAATTGGAAAAGTTAAAGGTATTTATTTGCAGATATATGGTGCAAAAATGCTAAAAAATTCATAAAATTTAGATTTTGTTGTTAACATTTATACTTAAATATAGAGCATTCGATACAAAGTTTTACTTGAATATATAAACCAAACTCGCGTAAAAAAATATTGGGGTTTTTAATTGATATGGTATGCGCATGGGGCATTTTCAAAAGTTCTTCATAACGTATAAAATGTTCGGGAAAATTCCGTATTATTATGCCAGTTTTTTTTTCTTGTGAGATAAATATATGCGACAATACATATAGTGTGCCCTTGAATGGTATTTAAAGTGAAATTTAATTTTTTTTTTAAATTTCATTTAAAAAAAAATGAGTTTCAAGATCCTTTGTACTCTTAAGGCAGTAAATATCTTCTAAATAAATCTTGCAATGAATCAGATGTACAAAAGGATTCGTTTCAGTCACTTTAGTTTAATTTATACAATGAACAATGTACAAGTTGACCATCATGGGTGCGGCCATTTTCAAGTCAACTTAAACAAGTGGACAACGGATAACGATACCAAATTTTTAAGAGTTACGAGGGTAGGCTGATAAGAAATGTACACATGCTTGTAGAGCGCGAGCGAAACGACCTTCAGAGGCACGCGCTGTGGCATCTAGAAGTAATATTCCCCCTTTATACCTGTGCACAGATTTGAGGTCATTTAATTCAATCAGTGTATTTTGAGATGCGGAAGTATGGAGGCGGCGGAAGTATGGAGTGTACTATGTCAACGCGAGTTCAACAGAGACTGTTATCGAATTTTTAACAGCTGGAAAAGTGTCTCCAACTGAGATTCATTGTCGTTTAAAGGCTGCTTGACGATGCTGTTGATAGGTCCACTGTAAATCGATGAGCAACAAAATTTCGTGATTGCGAGTCTGAAAAAGCAATAATTGTTGATGAAAAATACGGCGGATGTCTGATCACTGCCACAGACGATAAACATCGCAAACTCGTCAACGGTTTGATTCAAAATGACCGGTAAATCACACAAAAGCATATTGCAAACCTTATTTGAATATCCAAGAACCGTGTAGGCTTCATTATTGAACAATTAGGATACCGTAAAATCTGTGTACAATGTGGCTCTGCGAAACCTGAAGTTTGAGCCGATTCCACATCTTCCTTAATCCTCTGATCCTGCACTATGCGATTTTTATCTTTTCACTCTATTCAAGAGAGATCTCATGGATAATCATTACACCTCGGACGATGAGATGGAGATCAGCTTCATCTCATTCGTTCATCCTGAATTCGAGAAAAGTCGGAAGAATTTTTCAGTGACGGAATAAAAATATCCCTGCCGGCTCGGCTTGCAGTCGGATGTAAACTTCGAAGTTAAGTACTAATTTCACCAACAAAAACTATATCAGGATCAGATATAAACCCAGCTTTTTCAATAAAAATTAGCTTTAAGGACATGAACCTTTTCTAAAAATTTTAATATATGCGCATATACACATGCATATATATATGGAATAAATTTTAAAATGTTGAAAACAAATTTAGAGAACCTCAAAATGTTAAAATGTGCCAATATTTCCATTGTCGGCTTTTTATCATGTTTCAATTTGTTTTTTCAAACTCACATAACGTTACAGATTCATCTGCTGACGTTCATTATATTTCCAATATGACGTAAGATTCAATTTTTTAAAAAACTATTTATTTCATTTTCATTTTTCAAGAGGAAATCTTGCTATAGAAAAGTTATGACGTTATATTAATTTTTTTGAATTCTTCAAAATTATTTCATTTTAATTTTTTAGTGAAAATCTTGCAATCGAAAAGTAATTGTTGTGGTAAGTTGTTATTGTGTTTTTTTTTAATTGTTGACAACTGCTATAACAAAAATTCATTTTTTCTTGTCATTTTAGGTTGATTTCGTAAGAAATACTACCTATTGCAGTCTTTACCATGGTGCGACTTTTGAAAAATTCCTTCATAACTTTTCATTAGAGGAACCCAGAAACCGAAAACACCCCCACCTGAAAAGTTTATATATATATATGTGTGTGTGTGTGTGTGTGCGTGTATGTGTATGTATGTATGTACTAAATTTTGTCCACTGTGAAAATAGCCACTTTTCAGGAGGGCAAAAAAACTGTTTTAATTGTGCATTCAAAATCAGCGCCATGCACCAGTAAACAATTATTGCATTTTTCGGATGCTGTTTTATATCCGATTTAAGCATGCTATTGAGATAAATCATTTGAATAATTTTACTCGCCAAAAAATCACATTGGATAGTTTGATTAGATATGCTTATTTTACGTTTTCAGTTTCGTTGTACTTTTTCAGCTTCAAACTATCCAATATGCCACATTGGATAGTTTGACTTGTAAAAATTTTGTGCTTTCCCAGGTTCGCCATTCTATAGTATCGAATATGACATATTGGATAATTTGACTTGTAAAAATTTTGTGCTTTTTCCAGATTCGCCGTTTCATAGTAGCAAACGTGTCGTATTCAATAGTTTAATTTGTAAAAATTTTGGTATTTACATACTCAATATAAAACACTTAAGAATTTTCTTTAATAATTTTTATAACGAATATACAGTAAATTAATAAAGAAAAAGCTTATTCTTAAACATTCTGTTAATTTTATAAAATATAAGAAAACACAAAAATGTCTCAAATAATGGGGTAGTTCAACAACGGACACTTCATACCCGTATTTATAAATAGTAATCTTCGCACTATTTTTCCTAAAAAACTCATGGGCCACTTTCTACCACTATTTTCGAACAGAAATCTTTGATTTATTTAATCTCCATTAAAAATGTGGAGCAAACGATTTTGAAGAAAATTTGGAAGAAATTTATAATAATAAATTTTAATACAATAATTGCAAATATTCTCCCGAATGTGGGGAATGATAAAAGGGTAATTCCTTTTTTTCAAGACTTTGTTGATCGTTAAAAAGTTTTTATAACTTTTGCTTTACTTTTCTGTCGTCTAACCGTGCTGTAACTCTCGTAAATATACTCGTATTGCCATATAATTTATCTATGTTTTTGATATTTACTATGGCGTGTCCGGTGAAAACGGAGCGTCTAGCATTTATAGGTCCTTTACAGGGACACTCAAAAATATCCATTATGCTTAATTAAATAAAATTGCATTATGCTTAATGGGGAAAGAAATGTTTGTGGTTTAGTTTAATTATGTTACATTATTTCAAACACAATGAAATTTATATACATTATTGAGGTGCAGAGCAACATGCCTACGTTAGAATATGACGTGTACAACAGTTATCGTTCATTTTCAGTGGCACACAAAAGATTTCGCTTAAAGATAAGTCTATTAGCGATAACTGCTGGAAATGCCATTTATATTATGGTGTGCGTTTTCAAACTATGTGCATACTATATGGTATGTATAAATTCTATAGATTGTACACAGAACTACCTAAAATCAATCGTTAACTTTAATAAGTATGATTCTGAACTGCTTAAACGTAGTTTTTAATTGTGTTATGCATTTCAAAGCTGAACTATAGTTAGTATATGAGATGTTTGTGGAATATAAGTAAAATCATATACAGGTCCACGCGAAAAACTAGAACCATGGACAATTATGGATGATAATTTCTGGAAGTTTCATTTTAGTAGTTTTAAGCTTCCTTTACTCTACATGAAATTTTTATCTTATTATGTGGCATATTATGTGGTAATATACAGAGTTGTACAAAAGATTTCAGTTATGCTCGTCTATTGGTAGAAATTACTGAATGTGGATTTTCAGCCTATTATACTTTTTAACACTTTCCAACAAGGTTGAAAAGTGTTTATGAATTCGGTTTGTCTGTCCACGCTCTAACTCACGTAACGTTCAGCCAGGAGGTCTCGGGTTCGAATCCTGGTCCGGACATTTTTCGTCCAGTTGGAAATTTACATCTAATATGATTTGTTTACCAAATAGGATAATTGTGTTAAAATTAATCTTGTGTAATTTCGTATCCAGCGATTTCTGGAGTTCCATTACCTGAGATTTATTCTGTTGAGCTGAACCAGGTTTCAGACCAGATGCTGTAATCTTCAAGGTTAGCTGGGTGAAAAAGTTCGACCAGAATCGTCCGGGATAGCTCAGATGGCAGAGCACTGGCGGCTTCAGCCAGGAGGTCTCGGGTTCGAATCCTGGTCCGGACATTTTTCGCCCAGTTGGAAATTTACATCTAATATGATTTGTTTACCAAATAGGATAATTGTGTTAAAATTAATCTTGTGTAATTTCGTATCCAGCGATTTCTGGAGTTCCATTACCTGAGATTTATTCTGTTGAGCTGAACCAGGTTTCAGACCAGATGCTGTAATCTTCAAGGTTAGCTGGGTGAAAAAGTTCGACCAGAATCGTCCGGGATAGATCAGATGGCAGAGCACTGGCGGCTTCAGCCAGGAGGTCTCGGGTTCGAATCCTGGTCCGGACATTTTTCGCCCAGTTGGAAATTTACATCTAATATGAGTTGTTTACCAAATAGGATAATTGTGTTAAAATTAATCACGTAAATATACTCGGATTATCTTGCAATTGAAAAATATAAATGGTGCTTAAAGTGGCATGTTTAGTATTGTATATGAAGTGTGTAACATTAATAGTTCATTTATAGGGGCACGCAAAAGATTTCCATCACATTATGGTATATAGGAAAAATCGTTTGGAGGGTATTTTAATGACATTACGCTATTTCAAATGTATTAAACCTCATATGAATCACTGAATTTCATTACAAGAAGACTACAAAAGTATAGGGCATGCATTCATAACATTTGTCGTTCATCTACAGGGACACACAAAAGAAATGTGTTACAGTACTGTGCTTGAGCAATAATTGCTTTAAGTGCGTTTTTGAATTTCGGTATGCGCTTTTAAATTTAACTATTTTTTTCTATGTTGTATAAAAATTCTATACCTCGTATACATGGCTGCACAAAATAGTTCACTAAAAATCAATTACCGGCGTAGACAGAAAATGTACTCGAATGATAGATTGTATGCGGCAATTTAGTTTAATTAGAAAACGCGTAACTCAATTTACACTTTAAAACTTTAGAAATTTCCGCCAATAAACGGAAATATACTCGAACTTCTTGTATAAACCTGTATATTATCAATTTTTTTATACATGTTACGTAATATGATGAAATTTAATTCAGGCAAAAAATTGTTATAAACCCACTTTCAAAAATTACCAGTCACAGCCGGCAATGTTTTCAGTTCATTGCGTAGCCATGCATATTAGGATTTTCTACTAACATAAATTAGTATGGTAAAAAGAAGTAAAAGACCGAAATTGCATAACTCAATTAGAAACCTGCTTTAAGGAAACCACTCCTATACAAAGTAATGCTTGCAAATTCTTTTGTATAGCCCTGTATATGATCTATAAAATTTATACGCACCACGTAATATTCAAATAGTTAAAAACACATACTATAATTGGAAACTCACTTCAAACAACTATCGGTAATAGACAGCAGTGTAACCGAATTTTTTTTTGTGTGTCCCTGTAAATTAACAATAACTATCATACATGTCATATTATACAGTAAGCAACTTGTAATGTAAATCAATTATGGATGTCAATTTCACTTTGTTTGGAATATTTTAACGTTATTAAAATATGTTTCAAACATTTCTTTTATTATAAACCATTATACAACAAAATTCATTTGTATGAACCTGTAAATAATAATAAATGGCTTGCACATCCTATTCTGCATAAAACATGTTTTAATACACTTGATAAATGCATAATAATATAATTATGTTTTAAATATCGTAATACCATTAAAAGACATTCTCTTTTGCCCTATTGAGTATAATGTAACGGGATTCTTTTGAGAATCCCTGTAAATGCACTAAAGATTTTCACATTCCATTAACAATAGAAAACATATGCTATAGTAAACGTCAAAAACATATGTCAATTGTGTTAAATGTCAATCCATGTATAAAGCAGCTTTTGTCTTCCTGATAAAAAGACTATTTTCATATTGGATAGTTTGACATGGTACGGATGCTTAGAAAAAGGAAAATATCCAAACATTTGCGGCAAAGGATCGAATATGCCATATTGGACAATTTGACATTGTAAATTTTAGAAAAAAGTGCATATTGGATACTTTGAAATAGTCATTATCTAAGTTTCTAAGCAAGCTAGAGACGTGGCGATTTTAATTAGTACGTATCATGGACAATACAACAAAATGGCACAAACTATAAAAAATGAATTTTTTCACATTGGATAGTTTGACATGGTAGCGACAATATCTCGGCGGGGATTGAAAATGGCCAAAATCGGCCCAAGGGAATGGAACTGGGGAGGTTTAAAAATTTTGAATACCGTCTTAACAAGATTCTGATAAAACCAGCTCTTACACAACAATGATAGGAAAAAATAAATATTTTTCGTTATAGCAGTTGCCAACAATTAAAATAAAAACAATAAAATTCTCACCACAACAATTGCTTTTCTATTGCAAGGTATTCACGTGAAAAAATAAATTAAATAAATGGTTTGGCGAATTAACAACAAATTGAATATTACGTCATAAGTTTTCTAGAGCAAGATTTCAGCATGAAAACTCAAAATGAAATAAACAGTTCGACGAATTAAAAAACATATATATTGCATCATATTGGAAATATAATGGACCACAGCAGGTGAATATGTAACGTCATGTGAGTTTGAAGAAACGTATTAAAACATGATAAAAACCCGACTATGGAAATATTAACATATTTTAACACTTTGAGGTTTTCTGAATTTGTTTTAGCCATTTTTAAACCTATTCCATATACATGCGTTTGTGTATTCGTGTATATCAGAATTTTCACAAAATGTTTAGCTCCCTAGAGCTCATTCTTAGTGAAGGAACTGGGCTTATCTCTAATCTTGATTTAAGTTTTGTTGGTGAATTTAGTACTTAACTTCGAAATCTATCGCTGCCTGTAGGCCCGTGCCGGCAGGGTTTTTTTCTATAATAGCTAGTTTTATCAGAATCATGTTAAGGCAGTATTCAAAATTTTGAACCCTCCCCATTTCCATCTCCTTGGGCCGATTTTGCCCATTTGCAATCCCCTCTGAGATATTAAGGATCAAAAGGTTTTTGGCGAGTTGGAAGACGATCCGTGCGTAATTGCGACTATTATCCTGCGGACAAAATTCAGTACATCCATCCATCCATCAATATATATATATGTGTGGCGTTAGTTTTGTGTTCCTGGGGTCATATAATGAAAAGTTATGAGGGAATTTTTCAAAAGTTGTTCCATGGTAACGACTGCAATAGGTAGTATTGCTTATGAAATCTACATAAAAACTTTGTACACGCTGGGATAAATGCGTGACTATGTTGAAATATATATATATATATATGATTTTGAAACTTAAGAATAGTACTTTAATGTACAGTTTGTCCGATGTGGCCATTTGTTTTTATTCGTGTTCTAGAAGCACGTGTGCATTTCATTTTAGCCTACCCTCGTATATTACAGGTAATTTACTATCAATAGATGCTAGTATCATTAGATAAACACTATTATCATAGGTTAATTTGTGAGTTCAATTCGGACAAGTAATCAACAATTCTTACGATTCAACATATCATGACTGGTAAACTTTTTGTCGTGAAAAAATGGGGATTTTTAAATGGCCTTCATTTACATAAAACGACATTTAAAAATAAAATTTATAACGGATGGGACACCAAATAAAAAAATTAAATTTCGCATTTTAATATGTATATAGCCTATTGTGAAACTAATTCTAAAATCTGTACAAAATTTATGTACTTTTGTATTTGGAAATGTACTTCTATAACCAGTGGTTTAACCTGGGAAGAAGCGTGCCGGTCTTCGTAGCCAGGAAGTACTTTTTCTTAGAAAAAAAAACATTCACTCTTCAGAAAACATTTGTTGAACAAAATCACAGTTTTTAAATCATAAAGAGTTATTTTCTAAAAAATACTGTATTTTGATTTGCATTGAACTATACATTTTGATATGCATTTTAAGTTTGCAATAATGTCTCAACACTGTTAAAAATCTGTAGCTTTTGCTGCATAGTCACTCCGCCGCTTTTACAGAAAACGATTACATGAATATACTATGCAGCATTCTCATTGGTCAGAATAGAGATATTCTATAAAAGCGGTGGAGTGACTATGCAGCTAAAAATTCAGATTTTTGACAGAGAATAAAATGTTAATCTGTTTGACATGAAAAGAAAGAGAGAAAATCCTTGGAAATGGTTTCTGGTTAGCAAGTAAATGACCCATGAATGCAGCTACTGTGGCACAGGAAAATTTTACCGAGAAATTAATTACCTGCATTACATTTTTGCAACCTTTGGGCTCAACAGGCCAGATACATGTCCTCTCCGCTTAAGTGATTATCACCATGACCTCTAGTTTGAATCACACAGTGTATATCAATATATTAAATAAATTCTGAATAGAAAGATATATCTCTTAATTGACAAAGCAGAATAATAAATCTCTTTTCTGAATAGCAAAATTATGAACGAAAATAATTTTGTTAAGTTTTGTTGAAAGATACCCCTTTTTAATGTTGTTACAGTTTATTTTGACGATTCCTTATTCGTTAAATAACACATGGTGGAAGTATGCTTCTTTGTTTTAAGATATCTAAAAGATATTTTTATGGTAAAGAAAAATACAATGAATTGAAATTTCCAAAAGATCTTAATGAGTTTTGATGATTAAATCTAAACAAATAGCAGAAAAGACGAATTCGTATTCACACTTCATTACTAAAATCATTAAGATAATTATTTTGCTAATCGGTTCAAAAATAAATTTTAAAAACGAGAAAAATGCTATTTGAATCAGACTACTTTTAACAATTTTCAATTTCTATGGAACATTAATCGTTCTGAACTATTATAAGTGATTGTAAATTATTAATTTTCAATAAAGTGTAGTAAAATTCAGTCATATCATACAATATTTATTAAGCTAATGCATTTTCAGATAATTTCTTCTAAGTAAATAAATTTATTGTTGTAAAGGACACAGGTGTTAATACGTATTTGATTATTAATTTGTTTATTATCGCTACTTTTAGCTAAGAAAGACAATAAAACAAAATGCTGTATGCTGATTAGTTTGATTTTACACAGCTCAAAAAAATTAGAGGAGCAAGCAAAAAAGTGAAGAGAACAATACAAGAAAGTCATGCATGGGCATAAAATTGAAATTAACATGTGTACCGATGCGCAATTCAGAAAATGAGATGCAAAAATTTTTAAAAGAAAGCTTTAATTCTTTAAAACGAGGGATAGAACGTGAAAAGATGGTTTAGGGCAAACATTTGGTCACATGTAAATGACAAAAGAAACAGTACAGTTTAGGATGCAAGGTTTATTCAATATGGCGTGCGGTCCCTTCGAATAGATGAAACCGTCGCATACTTGTTTTCGTTGGATTCAATGTCATTATCGGTAAGTTGTCGGGGGGTGGGGGGGGGGTACTTTTCCACTCCTCAAACATTGCAATCTCCAATTCCCGGATAATAAAAGGAGACCTCAGTCTTACTTCAATTCGTTGTGCGAGTGTGTCCAAAACACGCTCGATCGTATTCAGGTCAGGGGGAGCAGCGGTACGGCTATTCCATACTCCGAATTGTTTCAACTTTAAGTATGATCTCCACAAAACGAGTTGATTCGGTCTGGCATTATCATGCATAAAAAAGGGAATCACCAATTGCTGCACGTAAAATACGACATGAGGTCTTGGTGTCTCGTCTGTATAACTTCGGGCCGTCAAAGCGTCATTCTGAATGCTGAATTATATGCAGGCCCATACGTTCACCTATGCTTATCACAACCCATAGCAACAACCCACCTTGTCTGTAATGCGATTTTTCACGAACGAATGTAGGATTATTTTGAAGGCCCCTTTCTGTTGATGCCAAAACACATCGGATGTCCCATCTACAGTGAATCGGGACTCGTCTGTAGATATAATTTGACTTCAACAACGCTACATCCAAACTCGATGTTCAGTTGCCCACCTTCTTTCGGCACCACTAGTTCCTTGCGTTCAACGGAATACTGGTCATTGGCTTACGGGCATAGAGCACAACCTAATGAAGCCTATTTCGGACTTTAGGCTGCCACCCTTCGTCCTGTGGTCTAGAACAACTGTGTTTGCAACTGAGTAGCATTGCTCGTTCCACCTGGACGAGCTCTTAACTGGTTATATCTGTCATCACTTTCTGTGGCACCACATAGATAATCTTGCCTTTGTCGATGTATACCATTCCGGGTCTTGAAATCGATTCCACAGCCTTGCATTGAGATTTTTTGTGACTCCAATAGCGTTCGCTACACTTCGTTGTATCTCCCCAGATTCAACTGTCCGGATAATACGCCAAGCCATGGATTCCAGTAAATCACATTGTTGGGAAATTTTCAAGACACCTTTTCTCAAAACACAAGCTGAGCAATTAAATTTTACAGTTGATACAGTGAAACAGACATTCCTGCAAAATCCCGATTTCTGCATTTATCATCTTTTTCATAGTTTTTGACGTCATAAACAATGATTTGCAGGTGAAGTTTTCTTTTTCTGTTTTCGACTATGGTTTAAATTATGGATATTTATTTTTACGTTACTTATCGGTTTAAATATATGCGTAATTTTGTTAAAACTATGTTCTCCCCTAATTGTTTTGATCAGTGTACTTTCATTGGTAAAATTCCGTTAAGCATTGGATTTTTACTTTCTTCTATCTTCAATAAAATAAAGTATTCTAACAGAAATTCTTTTGGACTTCCGGTTTTCAATGAATTTACACGTTTTAGGGGTCAGAGACCTCCAAAAACATGTTTATGCAAAATGTCTGTCTATCCCAATTGTACATCAAAAAGTGTATGAAGTTATGCATAGAATTGAACCAAATTTTTTGTGTATGTATTTGGCTATGGCAAGTAGGTCCACCTTCAATTTGGAAATATTCTGCCAGAAATAGTCGCTGTAATAGCAAATTTTGTGCCATTTTCATTATTATACCAACGAAAAGTGTATGAAGTTATGCATAGAATTGAACCCTTTTTCTGTATGTGTTTGGCTATAGTTAGTTGGTCCTCTCTGAATATGAAAAAAATCCGCCGGAAGGGGCGCTGTAATAGCGATGTCTGTGCCATTTTTATTATTGCACCATCGAAAAGTGTATGAAATTATGCATAGAATTAAACCAAATTGTTTTTTTTTTTTTTTTTTTTTTTTTTTTTTTGCTAGGGCCAACAGATTTTTTTTGAATTTGAAGAAATTCTGCCGAAAGGGGGCGCTCTAATAGCGATGTCTGTGTCATTTTCACTATTGTACCATCAATAAGTGTATGAAGCTATGCATAGAATTGAACCAATTTTTTTTGTGTATGTATTTGGCTATAGCAAGCAGGTCTTTCTTGAATTTAGAAATAGTCTGTCTGAAGGAGGCACAGCAATAGCAATTTTTGTGCCATTTTCATTATTGTACTATCGAAAAGTGTATGAAGTTATGCATAGAATTGAACCAAATTTTGAGTGTATGTGTTTGGGTATGGCTAGTTGGTTCTCTCTGAATATGAAACTATTCTGCCGGAAAGGGTTGCTGTGATATCGATTTTTGTGCCATTCTATTTATTTTACCATCGAAAAGTGTATGAAGTTATGAATGCAATTGAACCAATTTTTTTGTGTATATTTTTGATTATGGCAAAATATTCCGCCGGAAATTGGCGCTGTGATAGCAATTTTGTTTAATTTTATCGCTTTTTCGTAGTTCTCTTGGGCATCAGCAGCTCATACAGCGACGGGATCTCGCTTCCTGCTCAGCCGGCTTTTCGCACACAGCTAATGTACAGCAGAATCTATATATATATATATATATATATATATTATGCTATCGTATGTGGCACAGAAAGCGCGATTATTTGTTAATTGTTTAATGACAACGCCCGATTGAAAAGCACCTCATTGGTTATTGACCACCATTTAATGCATCTCCATACCTATAAGAGGGGTTACCGTAGTGAAAGCCCTGTTCTGTCGCCAAATGCCGCCAATTTTGTCGGAAACTTGGCGGTATACCGCCAAATTTGGCGACCAAAATTAGTCACCAATATGTCGTTATCTCTAATATTTCGCAAAATTCCCATGGACTGTCATTTTAAAATAATAGAGTTTACTTGCTTACAGAGAATCTACAAACTGAGATATTTTAATGCAACAAAAACTAATATTAACTTAAGAGATTATATTAATTATATTTAAGGGTGTCCAAGTAAATTAAATTATGAATAACAGTAACATGATACAATGCTTAGCATGTTTTCCAAAACATAAATTTTAAGGTACACCAAACTGGTCGCCAAGGGTGGCTAGTATTCTTTAGAATACTAAGGGATTAGAATAGAATGATGTAAATAAATCTGAATAGCCACTCAGTAGGCGCACCAGCGTAAATGTTGCCGTAGCAACGTTGCACACCACGACTCAATGTGAAATGAATGGCAAATCGATTATCGATGTTACTCGAACTCGAAGACATCAGTCATCAACTTTTCATTCAATTCACATTGCCGTGAGACGTGTGATGTTGCTATGGCAACACCTCCTGTTGGTGCATTAACTGACTGGTGATTGTATTAGCTGAAACAGCTAATCTATCACATACTAGATACCCTTGGCGACCAGTTTGGTCTTCCTTCAATAACGAAAAACTGTTGATTTTAATAAATATCATGTTCAAGATTAACTCGTTTTTACTCCGATTAATTGATTGTAGCAGAAATTTAAGATGAAAATCAAAGTTGGTATAGTATTGAACTAACATCTGTAACTACTTTTTGAAACACTAACATGTTGAGATAGAAGAAAGTTTTGGAGTTGTCATATCCAACTAGTTGTTCTTGTTCTTAATGTTGAGCAACTAAATTTTTTTAGTAAAATTTTATTTTTTGTCGAACAATGAGAAAAATTAAAGTAAATTTCATATTTATTCCAAAAATGTTACATTTGGCAGTGCACTACAAATAACATTCGTACACTTTTGCGTACAAACTATTGTTTCACTCATCAGCAATTATAAAAACACAGTAGTAAAAAAAAAAAAAATTCCGTTTTTAATCTTTTAGCACAATATTATAAATTGTGTTCTTTTTAATAACGCTATTCAAAATTCATATCAAGTTTTGAATTTTTCGCGAAATTTTTAACACTTTTTTCATGTTTGCAGAGATTTTTCGACATTCGTAAAAGAAATACAGTTTTAATCATCTAATTCTGTCCCGTGCGACTTTTACAATAAATTTTTGCAACTTTTAGTATTTTTTCGCAATTTGCTGCAATTTTTCCACATTAGTAAAAAATAATAAAGTTTTAATCGTTTAGCTCAATTTTGACCTCAACGAATTTTGATATTTTCGAGTTTTTTCGTATTTCGTATTATTTTTTTGACGGGACCATGCAACGCCGGCCCGATCAGCTAGTTTTAAATGATTCAATTGTCAAAATTACGAATCTATTTTGGCGCTAAGGTGAATTTCAGTTGCGAATATATAATTTAAAGTGGCGAATATGAATTATAGTCATTTTTAATTTTGTCACTTGTGTAAAGTTTTTAACTGTTACTATGAAAGTTATTATTATTATTTATATTTTTATTTTTTGTAATTATAAATAATAAATCGCATAATAAAAACATAACAAATCGAAGTTTTATTTTTACATCCATCATATTACATTACAAAAAATCAACTTATGTGAAATTCTATGTCGATAACACATTTTTATTCATTTAATGTTGTTTCAAATTCATGGTTAAAAAATGATAATGTCACTTGTGAATTGTTTTCCGTTATCGGAAAGCGATCAAATGAAAATGATAAAAGTAAGCCATCCATTGAAAAGGAAAGATTTTGCGACAGAAAAGTATACACTACTGTAATGACTCAAAGGAAACGTCAAATTAAGTCAACTTTTATTTTTAGTAACCAAGAGACTTCTGTTCTTATTTCCAGGCTTATTTGCATACGTTTTTGTAAGTTACACAATTATTTATCTAACCCTATAATAATATGGCAACTCGGTTTCGTACATTTTATGTGTTTTGAATGTTTATGAAATCAAATCACAAAAAATACAAATTTCAGTATTTTCTGTGTCTATTAGTTTAAAACGTTTAAAGACAAAATACAGCTTGTAGTGAGAGGATATTGTATTTCCCGTTACTTTAAAAATGCTCGATATTAACTTAATATGGAGAGAATATTTTGAAACAATAAACAAAAAGAACATTCTAATCAAAAATCCACATTACCATATTACATGGATATTTATTGTTACATGAGTACACAAACATATACTGGTTACTTTAAATAACATGATATGAGGATGGAGTATTCTTTCGTATTAACGGATTAAATTCAGAATTGTCCACAGATGGAATACCGTCAAAAAATATATTGTGTCTCTTTAGTTTATAATATTTAATAATATTGTCGACTGAGCACAAAACCTTAATGATATTAATTATTTAACATCCTACGCAATAAGAAATAAAATTATGAATTATCTATGAAATAAACAAATTTTACTGCATAAACATTTCAAAATTGCAAAGTATACTTATTTGTTTTGCGTCTTTTTTAAAACTAAATATTTCGGATTTTGCTGAAAAATGCGAGTTTCCAATTTCACATTTTCTAATGGAACTGCTTTTACAACTGATAAACAAATAATAAAATAGAAGCTATGGACTTTCAATCATTTGAAAAGAATTTTATTTATTTTACTTTCGGTATTGGAATGAAGAGTGTACTTTTTGCAAATTATCTTTTTATATGTTATTTTAAAATTTATTTCGATTTTTTGTAAAACGAAAATTTTTACTATATTTCCATTTACTGATTGTTGTTTTGAATTACCTTTTAGTAATTCAATTAAGAATTTAATTAAATTTAACGAGGTATTTTTCAAGAATATGAAAAAGTATCTTTTCCAGAAACAACACTCCCGATATTGCAATCATTTGAAGTTTCAGGTTCACAAATGGAAATAAGAATAAAAATTAGTGTAATATACTTGCATTTTTTCTGACATGTTAATGATCTATTTTATTACATTTGAAAATTTCAGTTTTAATTATTTGTAAGAATTTTAATAATATAAATTTAAGATGTAAACAGTAATCTGTCATTACTTTTTTTAATAATATGAAATATTGTTCTTTTTTTTAGCGAGAATAACAATTGGAAATTTGAATGAATTTTTAGTACAGTACGCACATTATCTCTCTCTATTCCTATATCCATATAATATATTTGAAAAACAAAATACAATATAAAGAAGTGTTTCCTACAAAATCTGACCAAATCCTTTATTAAAGATGACAAGTAATTAGTATATATATATATATATGGACAATATCATATTAATTAATAATAGTATACCATCTTTTTAGTGATTATTATGCATATAAGTATATTTGATATAACTAATGTTATACTGTATGTATTAAAATTGGGTAAATAGTTTTTATTATTATTCCTCTATACTTTTTAATATTGTTTTATTTTCAACTTTGTATTCCATGATTAATTATCGGTTTAATTTGTTTGATTGTCTCAATCATATTTTTTTAGCTTTTTTATGGCTAATATGAAGATAATTCACACACTATATTTGTGATCTTCAGGACATTGGGAATTTTATAGAATCTGACACTCTTCTATAAACATCCATTTTTTATTTATTTATTTATTTATTTTCTTTCCTGTTCATTTTTTATATGCAATGGTAATTATTATGGTTTTTTTATATTATTATTATATAAAATTTATTTTATTTTATAGAATATAGCTATATTCTATATATTATCAATGTTAATTTTTTTTTTTTATTTCTCAGTGTAGATTAAATGGGTTTGGCAATAGAATATATTGAAAGCATTTTATTAACATTTAATTTATTTAAATTTTTTTGAATAATGATATATAGTATGGTATGTTTATATTAGGATTTGTGTAGTAATGCAGTTGATATATTTTTATTTCTTTAGCTTTTATTAGGTTCTTCTTTTTGTGACATTTGAATAATAATAATAGTTTTAAAATAAAATAATAGATGGCAGCACCAAAAATTTTGTCTTTTTAAAGCTTCTATTAAAGTAATAATTTTTATTTTTTTACACCAGGTGGTATTTAACGCTGTATATTGGCAATATTGTAAAATTGATATTAAACAATTTAAAATTGTTTTAGGTATTTTAAATAATGTAAATATTTTCTATTTATATTATATTAATTGTATTTATCGCGTTATTTCAAAATGAATTAACTGAATCCATAGGTTTTAATTTCTGTGTTAACTTAACTGTTTTATTCACCTTAATCCTATCATGCTTATGGATTCCATGTTCGGGAATATATTTTTAAAATCTTCTGGGAATTTATTCGGTAAGTTGTGTAAGATTTCTATTGCTATAAATTAAATATTTAATGCGTTGTAGTGTTTTTTACATTTCATGCCATTTGATAGTGTTCTGTTTTCATCTTGAGACTATTCTTTTGGTTATATTGGTTGTTCGGGTACAGGAGGAAAAAAAAAATCAGCTTTTAGCTTTTTTCTCACAGAAAACAACCGATTTGCTTATATCATTGAATTCTGTACTCTTGAAAACGTAATTCAATATATAAGTATTTCAATTTTTTCGGAATCCATATTCTTCTTTTTTTATTCTTCCTTATTAATTCTTGTAATTAAGTATAAGGTACTTTATTTTATACATACAGTTCAATATTATAGGTTTATGGCATCCATTTTTATTGTCAATTCATTCACAATTATGCGGTTTTTGATGATGGCCGGTAATGTTTAATTAATGGTTATATATATATATATATATTATAAAATGGCCACGATAGCCCTACTAAATTCATACCAAACTAGATGCTTGATATTCTGTTCTATTTTAAAACCTTGCTTCTGTCTTTACGCATTTTTTAAATTAATATACAATCTAAATTTATATCTAAATTAATATACAATCTATCGCTAAAATGACGACAAAAATATTTTTTTTGATAATGGCTGCCTTAAGGTATCCTCTGTTTGAAATCCCAATTGAAACTCCAAGTAGCCTGGATCTTAGGGCCAATTATCAATTATTTATGCCTGTTTACCTCTATAAACTCATAGACACTCTCCCATATAATTAAGTGGAATCCAATTATCCATTATTCTTGAATATCTAAAAAGAAAGCTCGCTAGGATGTAAACACAAGAAAACACACTGTTCAAGATGTTCGGCCTCTCGTTGATAATTCTCTGGCTATATTAAGTAATCTTCTGCTAACTGACTTTGCGAACAGACCTAGTCAGGGCTAGGAAATGATCCGGGATTCTCAATTATGCTCGATTTTAACAAGTGCCAACATGATTTTTAGAGACCAGGAGCGCGATCGCGTTCCTGGCATTTTCGGCTAGTGTATTGAGGAGCGCGATCGAATTCCTGGAATTTTCGGCCAATGTATTGAGGAGCACAATTGCGCTTCTTGACACTCAAAGAGTTAAATAAGTCTTTTCAAGCATATGTAAGCGAGATGTATTATCAAAACCATTTAAAAAATTTGCTCTGTCTGTTGTTTTCTTCAAAACGTAAAAGGTTTTGCTAAGTGATAAAAAATAAAAATCGGTCTTACAAGAAATATTTTAACGTCATTATAATCGTATTTCAGTTATCAAGAAATCAAAAACTCACTATAAAAGTTTAATCATACCTATTTTCACGCTTTATATTTTTTTGACGAAATTTAGCATTTTACTAAAGAATGTGGATCCGTGTTGATGATAGCAATAGAAAAACGACTTAATTACACACTTATATATTGTAACGAATATATATATATATATATATATATATATATATATAAAGAAATAGAAAGATATTTCAAATTCTTGCCTTCCCAATCATGAGCATGGCAGGTAGAAAACGATTCAATATAAAGGAATATTCTAGAAAAAACAGAAAAAAAATTGATACAAAGTTTCTCACTAACCAGGTTACGGTAACTGCAAAGGTGAAAGGTTTGTAAAAATTAACTAGGTCAATTCTATTTGCTTCTGTATATAATACCTCTATTTATAACAAAAAAGCATCAGCTGGAAGCCTGCCTCTATAAAGATTCCTTACAAAATTCTGAACAAATACAAATACACATTAATTATAAGCAGAATAAATAAAAATTTTCAATTTAAGACATTAGAAAAACAAAATATAAGAAAACACCACATAGCTTTCCAAAGCCCTGAACATGAAACACGTATTATTGAAAAGTAGAATAAATAAAAATTATCAATTTAAAAAGTAAAAAAAAAAAATAAATAATAAAAAAAAAATAACCCAAAAAAACAATATATAACAAAAACACCACATGCAATGAGTCTCTTTCTTTATTTTGCATTCTTGATACGTTCTTTCTATTTTTGGGTTTATTTCTCTTTATATGCAAAGCCAATGTCTATAAACACCTCCATCTTGAAAACCTTTAAATAATAGCAATAATTTTCATGCGTGATTAATATTTCTTTATAAGATAGAATAATAATAATATCCAAATGATTTGTTCAGAAAATGATCGAAAATAGAGCGATTAATTAATTTGAAATCCTTGTTTTGAAAAAATAAATTAGTACAATGTTTGAAACAGCATAGATAATAAAAAAATATATTCATGGCCGTGTTTTCTCGACAATGGGCACAGGGGTGCTATACAGTATATTCCTCGGTCAGTTTGCCAGTCTGACGCGGAACTCTCAGTTCTGAATTCAAGTACATGTTTCGAACCTAAAAACGCACTAAAAAATTAGTTTCTAAAATCTCTTATGAAACTGTTTCTATGTTATAAAAATTTATCAAATTATTTGTAAAATGTGCCACATTCAAATTATATTAAAGACGTATTCTCTTTTACAACTTGTGTACTTTCTGTAAAACAACTGAATTTAAAATCTACATAACAAAGTTTTTAAAGCCTTTTTTACATATGTTATTAAAAAGCAATAATTATAATTATTGAATATTTAAATGAAAAATTATTATTTTAAAAAAGTAACAACTATCTGTATTTAGAGAAAAGCTACGGTTTTTTAAACAATACTAGTGACGGAACAGTGTAACACCAGAGAGTTAATTGACGCCGCTAAATTTTATTAGCAGAGAAAGGTGGCCTAAAATGATCCCCTTAAGAGGAAAACTCGTGCAACATTATATAACTGTTTAAATAAAATTTTGCTCCTATACTAATATGTTTTACACAATGTTTTCTTTCAGAAACATACTTTAATAATATTTTAAACCTACATTGAGTATTAAAAAAAATATTTTTTTGAAAACGTGTCCAAGCATCATTTTACCTTCACACAAGGGCAAAATGATCCTTCATTTAAAAATAATTGTAAATTGTTTTTTATCGGCAAAATAAAGGATATAAAAGTAATTATGACAGTATGTATAAAGTAATTATGAAATAAGTTTTACAACCTAATAGCTTACCTAATTTATTTTATATACATTAAAAAAAAAAAAAAAAAGTGTCACAAATAATTTTGAAAAACAATAAATTGGAATATTTGAAAATTACGATCCAAAATTAATAGCCAATAATAAGCACAGAAATAAGTTAAATAATGACTATTTCCGCCCCATCCGGAAGCTCGGAATATTTAAGCACATATCGCAAATATACACATAATCATCAATCTCATCTCAATCAGGGCATGTATTTTGCGCCCACTTACGACACTTGTGATTCTGAATCGAACCTTCACCTGCTGCAGAGGAGGCAAATAATTCATCGCGCTTGAATTCATCTTCTCAATCTGTTTCACTATATTCCAAATATGTATTGGTTTACAGGCGCCCTTTTCTTGTTTATGGGAATCAATTTTTCCAGTGGGCTACTTTTTTTAAAATTCATATTTTGTGATTGGCACCACTTTTCTGAAATGGAAACATTCTCCTTGTTGTCGCCTTAATAAATATGTCATTAATGAAGGCGAATTTTACTATTTCAAAAAAGTGGTGCCAATCAAGAAATCTGAATTTAAAAAAGAGTATCCCACTGGCAAGACTGATTGGAATACGTCTTTGTTTTTACTTCATGCTCTTTTCTTTGCTTGATTTGGCTATTTCGTTTTTAGATTTAGCATTTTTTAATTGGATTTTCTTAGCTGCAGCCTGTTTTTTCTTCCTTTTTTGTTCTCCATTTTTCGTTTCCAAGCTCAGTTGATTCTTATAAGGACTGCTCGTTAAAAAGGCACTTTCCATCAATTTCCTTTGTCTCGAAGTGCTTGATTCGGTTTTCTTTGGAGACGGGAGAATAACACGTGGACTCAAAGACAAAGGTTTAAGGCAGTCGCACATTTGGCTCCCATGATGGCTAGGAACCGGCACCGGATTTTCTTCAGCAAATAAAATGGTAGTAAAACGATCCACATAATGGATCATTTTACCCGGAAACATGGCCGTCGAATTTAGGTCATATAACCGGATGACACAGAGACCCATAACAAAATTAGCATGTGCAATCCACACCTAAAAACACACTCTATTAAGTAAACCAAGTCATATTTCTGCACATCAAAGACTGTATATGTAAATAAATATGAAGTTAGTCCTTATTGTGTGACAGATGTTACAAAACCCACTTTTTCACAGAATTCTATTCAGATGCGTAATACTGCGATCATTTGAATACCGCCCCTGCTTCTTCTTCACTTGGCACAACTAGTTTATTTGTTACCCTGTAGATAGCTTGACCTGTCTGGAAGAAAACCTATGTGGATGCTTTTGCCCGGTAGGATCATTTTAGGCCACCTTTCCCTATTCTTCGACTTATTTCAGGATAGAATTTCTGAAACTTTTGAAGGCAAAGATTGCTATTAAAATTTAGTGGTGACAAGCGCCCAACTGTTGCGCGACTGTTCCATCACTGCAATAGCGCAAACATTGCCGCCAAATCTTTGGATTTTCTACTCAGAACTTTCGAGTTTACACCAGGAAATTTTTAATAGTAAGTGTCATTTATTTTATTCATGAAGTATCTATCATTATAATAACCAAAAATAACTATTCAAACTTTCTGTGGAGAATTTAAAATTTCTTATTGCTAGTTTTATAAATGACACATAAATGCCTCAGCTACCTATAGCGTTAATACCGGGTGTCCCAAAAATCACAGATGGATTTTAAAATTCAATAACTCGTAAACGGTGACAGATATTTAAAAAGTTTTTACAGGAGGGTTATGTATGATGTCAGGAGATTGGTGCTGAGTCCATACCCGATTTTTGGTACTTCGGGGTCCAGTAAGTAAATTTTCCTCTCCTTTTTTAGCATGGAAGAAGAGAGAAGTCGAAAAATCGAGAATCGATTTAGCAGTTATTGCTTGCAGCGCCATCTATCGATGCTATTTGTAATTAGGACAGAAAATCGTAGGATAAAAACTCCTGATATCTTACATAACACACATGCAAGATTTTTTAAATATCTGTCACCGTTTGCAAGTTATTGAATTTTAAAATCCATCAGTCATTTTTGGGACACGCGGTACTTAATATTCGTTAAATATATATTATGTGTAATAAGCCACTGTAATTGATATTTAAAAAAAGTAATAGCTGTTTTAAAAAAATGAACTTATGATAAGATGAAGTATAAAAAATTTATTAAAAGCTAAACTATATTTAAATGATTTTGTTGTTCTTTTTGCATTTGGATATTCGAAGTAAATTCATTATTCTTATATAAAACATCAAACTATAGAAAATCACACAAACTCAAAACCCATAAAGATAAATGTAGACATCATGAAAGTAGCAAACTTGAACTGTCACTAAGTTGGAATTAATTATTTCAGCTGTACTTTTCCCATTCAAGGTCATGAGTGTGTGATAAAAATTACTCATTATTTATATGCTGTTTTAATGAGAAGGCGAATTCCTTGTCAAAACTTTGTTAGAACTTGCGAGGAGTTCACGAAATAAATCAGAATGAATTCTCACTTCTATCACATGAAAATGAACGACGTTCATCTAGAGTTAGATACGGCCGTATTTTGATGGGTGTGTATGGTATAAATTAGTGCAAGAATTGTGGGAAAAACTATGTTACGTGTACCGAAAAGTGTTAAAATGACGAAAATACACAAATCATTTATCATGAATTTAATAAACCTTAAATTAATTTAGGATAGTGTTTATTTTGTTTTATAAAATCAAATAAAATATTTGATAAATTGTAAATGACAAGAACGTCAATGGAAAAATTCACTGAGAAATTTCCCGAGAAGTCCTTTATGAAATGCAAATGTTTTAAAAAATGCCCATATATTGGAGGGTATTGATATATATAATATACTTACTAAATTTTTGAACTTCTAAAATCATATTTAATATCTAAAAAACAAAATGGCGTCTGAAAGAAGTTGAACTTTGACAACCTATTTTAAAAAAGATGAACTTCTATAATTAAATGATTTTGTTGCTCTTTTTTCATTTGTGTATTCGAAGAAAAATTATTATTCTTAAAATTAAACATCAAACTATAGAAAATGACACAAACTCAAAACTCATAACAAAGATAAATGTAGACATCATGAAAGTAGCAAACTTGAACTGTCATTAAGTTGGAATTAATTATTTCAGCTGTACGTTTCCCATTCAAGGTCATGAGTGTGTGATAAAAATGACTCATTATTTATATGCTGTTTTAATGAGAAGGTGAATCCCTTGTCAAAACTTTGTTAGAACTTACGAGGATTTCACGATATAAATCAGAATGAATTCTCGCTTCTATCACATGGAAATGAACGACGTTCATCTAGAGAGAAATACGGCTGTATTTTGACGTGTGTGTATAAAATAAATTCGTAGAAGAATTGTGGGAAAAACTTTGTTACGTCGACCAGAAAGTGTTAAATTGACGAAAATAGACAAAACTTTTATCATCAATTAAACAACCTGAAATTAATATAGCCTAGTATTTAATTTTGTTTTATAAAATCAAATAAAATGCTTGATAAATTTTAAATAACAAGAACGTGAATGGGAAATTTCACTGAGAAATTTTCCTAGAAGTCCTTTATTAAATGTAAATGTTTTAAAAAATACCCAAGTGTTGAAGAGTATAGGTTATACTAAAAATTTTACTTAATGTTCACTTAAAATTTTGAATTTTTAAAATCATATTTAATAATTAACTAAATGGCGCCTTCATGAAGTTGAATTTAGGAAACCTAACATGGAACATTATTTTTAGACTTGTTTTCTGTTTAAATTCCTTATTCCAAATATGATACAGCAGGTTAAATCGATTTAACAATGCTTATATACAATACTAGGGGGGGGGGGGGGCTCTGCTCCCTTGCTCGCTACGCTTACCATCCCCCCGCGTAATGGCTCCGCGATTTTGTTCGGTATCGCTAAGCAATCCTTATTTTCTAGACAACCCCAGACGTAACTGTTTCCCGTTTTCAATCTGGATCGCTTCGCAATCCCTTATTTTCTATGCATTCAATTTTTGCATTCCAATCGCAGATGACCCACCCCCTTTCATATTAGTTAATGGGAATTATTTCTTTCCCTAAAAATCCCTTTTGCCATCAATCCCTACAGAAACCCTAAAAAAACAGAAATCTAGCAAAATGCTGAGAATTCTCCCCTTTCCCCATCTATCGTATCTAAGTTATCTACTTTCATGGTTTTCTCCAAACACAATTCCCGCTAAGAAAAATCAGAAAGATCTGACCAATCAGATGCACTTCGTGGTATCTATGCAGATTTTCACTGAACCATTTCCAAATCGTTACTTTATATATATACATAGAAGGAAAAAACTCAAAATCTTCATTTAATGAATTCTACATACGCTGAACAACGTTGTTAAATCTAAGAATAGCTGATGTAGTCTTGATGAGTTTTGCAATCAACTATTCTAGTAAGGCACTTCAGAATATGCTCTTTATTAAGAAATCTGACTGATTAAAGAGTAGTAAGACTAGGTACAAAAATTAAGAAATGAAAGCATACATATGTGAATAGTTCCGTGGGCTCACTAAAAAAATTTATATGCACTACATATGTTAAGAAGGAACAAAGGAACATTTAAATGTACACTGGTAAAAATTAGCAGCATTCTGGCAGGTCATTTGACCGTTTTTTCCGAAAACGGTTACACAACCGTAATTGTAACACTATTCTGACCATATTATTGGCCATTTTATGGTCAGAATATAGTTAAATTATGGTTATGAAACCGTTTTTTTCAAAAAACGGTTGAATGACCTGCCAGAATACTGCAAAATCTTTAACAGTGTAGAATCACTGAAATCGCATTACGGTCCTTTCCTGTTGGCCCATCACTAGAGTAGGGAAAAGTTTTTAAACTTCAAAAAAATATATTATACCGGATCTGAAACATGAAAACATTTGAGAAAAATGATAATGCATAATCTTCAAATAGGGACAACGTGCCAAAGTTGAGAAAATATATGACAGTTTGAACACTTTGACTTTTCGACATTCAAACCACGGTAGAGATTTCTACAATAGGGATAAAAATGGAATTTACTGGTTTCAGATATGAGAGACTTTACCTGAGGAGCTCTCATACAAAGGAAATTCTAAGTCTTATCATAAAAGTTGTGCAAACCTTAGTATTTCAAATATAATACGTGCTGGTTTTTTTTTCAATAACGATAAACGAGTTCTCCTCCCCGGAGACCATGCGCAGAAACGTCAGGAAAATCTTAAAACTGCCAGAGAATAATAATGTGATAAGTATAAATGTATACACAGTTTTTAAAAAACACTATGTTATAAGAATTCGATGTTCATCTTGAAAGTAACGCACAATTTTTCAACTGGAATTTACATTTCACCCCAAATATTTCCTTCAAAATACAATGGCATGGACACCGAATTCAATTATGAAAATTTCTGCTTTTTGGGGGCTTTGTCAAAGAAGCAAACAAGTGCAAGCATTAAAAAAATGTACAGATTTTGCTTTGTTCCCTTTTTAAGATAGGGGCTCAACAAAAAAAATAAACATTATTTAAATTATTTTTAGGATTTCTAAATAGATTCGTCAGTGTGTAATATCTCAAAGTAATTAATATTAAATTATTGATTGATTAAAACTATTTTTGTTAAATATTACACTGTATATTTTTTATTTAAATTTTTTTTATATGTTTTGGCTTTTAAAATGTTTCATTGTGGCAGTTTCACAGCTATTTGTCACTTATTGGCATACAATTAAATTAATTGTTCTTTCAGTTCGTATACAATTGTACGAGTTGCAGGAAATATTGGGAGATTTATTCACCTCTGGCTAGGTAACGAAAAACTGACTTAAAATTAACGTATTCTTTATGATTATATTCTAAAAATATTATAATGTTATATTTAGGGTAACTCTAAGATAAATGGCCATAGTTTTTAAAGATGGAAATAAAAATTCTTAGAATGCAAATACAAGATATATTGATGCATATTTAAAATTCTTATACATATATTCATAATATTTTATGCACAAAATAATTAAATATTGAAAACAAAAAGTGTTAAACCAAATTGAAATTTAAATGGCAAATGGCCATCTCTCCTTAAAGCCGAGAAGAATTGGCCATCCAATACAAGAAATAAAAAGTTAACTTAAATAGCAAAAAAATAACTCATTTCATATAGTTAATCATGAAAAACATATAGCAATTTGTAAAGATGCAGTTATCAGTGGCGTGGCGTGAAAATTTTCGGTGGTCATCGCAATTATTTAAGTTTGTGGTGAAAAATTATTAACTCTAAAATTCAATGGTTGAATGTTCAAAAAAGAAATTTTAAATCTTACCTTCACTTATACATGAACTCCAAATGTTCTACTAAAACTGGATCGTAGAGTTTTAAAAGCTTATTAAGAGTTTTAAAATATTGCTTAGTCATCGCCGCATCCAGCGATGACCGGACGCCACGCCACAGGCAGTTATATGATGGAAAATGAATGAAGAAAACTCGAATAAGGAAAATGTGAAGTATAATTTCAATACTTCACTTTTTCTAAAATCTTACCATATGCTTGGCAAAGGTCTTGATAATTTGTACATGTTTCAAGGAACCTCTTCAGGTACCTTATGCATTGTATTCAGACATTCATTTTGGATGTCATAGTAAACTGTTTTGCACAACCACCGCAGTAATCCTAATCCAATTCTATTTACTTGGAATCGGTAGAATCTGATAATTTAAATGTATTTCATTTTCTTCGCTACTGGAATTGTCGTTTTTTTTTTCTCTCGTTAATTGTAGGTTTATTGCGTTAATTTAGTTTATTTATCAACTTTATCAGTTTCTGTTATGAAAGTTTCCGACATTTTTCAGTATTTTTTGAAACAAATAAATCGTTAAGTCTTATTATATTATTATGATTATTATTATTATTAAAATATTTATATTAGTTAAAATTTAAATAATTATATCAATTAATATATTTATAAACGTAAGCGTTATGTATTTATTTTAAATTTAATTATATTTAGTTAAAATCATCACTAAGGATAATTTTGGATTAAAGGTGGCCATCTCTCTTCGATTTCATGTGGCCATCTGTTCTGAAAATGAAGGACTGATGATCTCTCAATTTAAAGCATCAATAGCCATTGTAGGCCTTTGTTTTAGTCTTAGAAGTAAAGATTAGATTATAGACGTGCCTTAAATGTCCATATAGTAAAAAATATATACACTGTGTCCACGTATAACCTGACCGACCTTTATTTTCGTAACCGTTGGTCCTAGATAGATACTTTCAATTACAAAAATGGTCAAAATTAGGTGCAGAGTTAAGATAAAAAAAGTTTGAAGCGAAAAAACAATTTAGCGAAGAATTACAGAATCTAAATTTTTATACGTCCCCCCGGTCCTATAAGTTATATTTAGTAAAATTTCCCAGTTACACTGACAAGTAAAGCAAAAAAAGTCCCGTTATTCTACGATTAAAATTGATCGAGTGATAGCTGTTTAAAGTTGGAGCATATTTTTTGCTGCAAATTAGGGGTCATTCACAAATTTAGTAGAAATATAATTTTGTCAGATATATTAAAGAAATGGTTGAGAGTAAAATTAGAATTGCAATATAAATTTGAAACCTTTAATCCTTCTGACATATTACTGCAAAATATACAATTTGTACTGAGCATATAAGAAGATAAAAATAACAGAATTTTTGTTAAATAAAAGGATGAAAAACAACAGCCTCAATTCTTTACAAAAATGACACATATTCTAAAATGTTGTTAGATTACACCGCCTTTCAAATTTTGGATTGTGCTATGCTTTAATTCAAAAAAATTAATTCAAAAGTATTTTTTAGAGCTGAATCCGAAAATGACCTTCATTTTAAACCATCGCATCAGGATTTTTCTCAAATCGCAAATTTTAAAGTTAAAAAGCTCAAAGTTAAAATTGATCCCCCCTCCTCTTCCAACCTCATAGGACCCCTCAGCTGTTTTGCTGTAAGAAACCCAGTATAAGCCACAAAATTGAATAAATTGTTGAATGAAATAAAATTAAACTGAATAAAAAAGTTTTACATCTATTTTATAGTATCCAATTTTTTGCTATTTTTTAACCTTGAAATTTACGATTTGCGAAAAATCCTGACATGATGGTTAAAATGAAGATAATTTTTTTATTTAGCGTTAAAAAATACATAAAACGTAATTATAAAAGTTAAAAAACACAACCATCGCAGGTTTATGTTATCTAATCTAAAACTCTTTCTTAAACTTGTTGATGGTAATCTAGACGAATTTTTTTGTGTTATCCTCTAATATAAGTGTGTATAAGATGGTAAGCATCGAAAATCATAATAATATTACATTGTAATCGGATTTAAGTCAGTATGTAACATTTTAACTTCGATCGGACATTTAAAAGTCAGTTAAAAGTTCGAGTACAAATTTTAAATTGGAAAGACGATCGTTGCAAGTTAAATAAAACCTTATGAAAATAACATAATTTTTGTTAAAAGAAATCATAGCCTCAAATCCTTAAAAAATACAACATATGTTAAAATACAATTATTTTAACTAATCTGAAACTTAACTAATAAAGTTAACTCAATCGTAATAGTTGTACGATTTCTTTCAAACCGCAGGAACCTTGAAATAAGTTTAAGTACTTTATATAAGATCCCTGAAAGCATGGTCAAAATCATGTGTTTTGATATGCAAAAAAGTAGTATAAGTCATGCATTTCAAAGTTTCATAACTCGGTCAATTTTAATATTAGATGAATGGGACTTTTTGTGTCTTACTTGTTAGTGTCACAGTAAATTTTTACTAAATATCACTTATAGGATCGGGGGACCGTATAAAAATTTACATTTCGTAATTTTTAATAAATGTTTTTCTTGACCCAAATCGCTTTAAAATTAATTCTTTACCTTATTTAAACCATTTTTGTAATTGAAAGAATGCATCTAGGATCAACGGTTGCGAAAATAAAGGTCGGTCTGGTTATACGTGGGCACACTGTATAACGTACGTACTGCAAAAACATTCAGATACCTAAGTCAAAAAAATATTCAACCACCTATTTAATTTACATTAAAATTACACTTACTTTTTATATTCGAAAAACACAACTGTACGTCGCAATAAATTAACTCGTTGAACTATGTCATACGAACAACGTTTATATTGCAAACTATGATCAAGTTTTGGAGATATTTAGACTGGCCATCTCTCCTCTATGGCCATCTATCCTAGAGTTACTTTCTCTCTCTCTCTCTCTCTCTCTCTATATATATATATATATATATATATATATATTTTTTTTTTTTTTTGAAAGACACATGTGAACGTATTTTTTATGATTCTGTCATATCAGGAAGGGGGTTAACAATCGATTATAAAATTTCATCGTAAAAAGAGTATAAAAACATAACCTGCTTTTGAGGTTAAAAACATAACCTGCTTTAGAGGTAACCAATTTACAGTGCTACCAACACCCTAGAAATAAAATTCAAAAATTATCTTAAAAAGGACGATGTGCCAAGCTGTGGGCAACGCTGTATATAAAGAGATTTTCTAAGTACAGGAGGATTATACTTCGGCTAATTGAAACTGAAAATTTTACATTTGTTGCAAAGTATTGAAGGAATATGTTTGAATTAAAAAAAAAAAAAATCTGAGGAAGTATACATTACTTGATAAAAAAAAATATATATCATAATATTTGTATAGTTTCGTATAAATTTCTTGAAATAAGAAGCATAACGTTCTAGAAAATGTTTATTTTTATTGTTATTGTTCTTTTTTTTTGTAAAATTTTCCAAATTCGTTTGTATTTTTTTTTATCCCAAATGAACTCATTTATTCTTCAAATTATAGAACAAACTGCAGAAATTAAATCCAAATTCTTAACTTATACCAAAAATGCAAGCATCATGATAGTAGAAAACGTGAACTGTCATTACGTTGGAAATAATTAAGTCAGATGTCATTTCCTATTCAAGATCATGAGTGTTAGGTCAGAATCACTCATTATTTATATGCAGTTATAATGAGAAAGCGACTCCATTGTCAAAACTTTGGAAACACTTTCAAGGATTTTGCAAGATAAATCTGGATGAACTCTCTTGGTTCTGTCGTCTGAAAATGAAGATGTGATGAATGGGAGAGGTGCACATTTCTCGTGGGTGTGTAAATTTCAAGCCAATAAAATCATATCTCTAAAAAGAAACTGTGTTATATTATGTATTTATCAAACTACACAGTTTTTGAAAGTTGAGCATTTTTTCAATACCAAATTAAGCAATTAATATATTTTTTTATGTGATTTCGAAATTCCGTATTTGCTTGCTTTTTTTCTTTTTTCCTTGGTGAACTTAATGAAAAAAATGACAACATCGGGTTTCAGTATGTCTTAAGAACGGATACTTTGTATAAACATATTTAGCATAATTTTTACTCAACATAAAAAAAATAATAATAATATTTGGATGCACCACAATTTTTTTATTAATGTAATTAATGGTTCCGTATAAATATTTAAATATTAAATCATCATTATTATCTCAAATTTTTAAACATCAAATGTTTAAATTAGTAGTCTGAATATAAAATGTCACTTTCCTCAAACCATAAATATTCATTAAAACATACTGTGCGGCAATAATGAGTATTTAAAAGGAACCTGATAATTTTATTAAATCAGATGATTATATAAATTTATAACTAAAATATTTTATTGTTTTCTATCCCTTTAAGTAAGCGAAGAAAATTCATTATTCAGAATTATTAAACTTTATAAAATGACATCATACTATAGCTTTCTTAAAATAAGTAGTTAAAATTTCCAAAATTTTTCTTTATCCTAATTATTCTTGTAATCTTATTACTGTTACATTTTCCAAACATTATTTGAAAGAAATACTTTTTTCCTTGCACTATTATAAACATTATTTTTTAAATTATAGAACAAATTTCAGAAAATGTTACAAATTGAAGACTTACAGCAAAAATAAATTAAGATATCTTAATAGTTGCAAACGTAAATTTTGCATTCAGTTTCTATTAATTATTTCAGCTGTTTATTTCCCATTTACATCCATGAGATATGAGATCACAATGATTGACATTTTATATTGAATGAGAACGCAATTTCATTGTCAAAACTTCGCTTTCACGGAATAAATTAAGGTAAGATCTCTCTTCTCTCGAATAAAAATGGAAAATTCACGTTATCCATCCATAGATAGTGATGACCATCTTTTGGAGAGTATGAGATAAACTCCTACCTCTGTTAGAGGAAATCGTGTAACTTTATTAAAATATTATCAATCTACATATTTATCAATCCACATTATTCATAAAGTTTTAAATGAAGCCTACAAATTAAACATTGTTTATTTCATGTTGTTGCTTCTTAAATTAACTGAAATACTGACGATGTATATATGTTTCTTTTTTATTATGCATTGTATCAATACATTTGTCATCATAAGAAGAAAGGGTTATATAAGGGATAAGTAAGAGAGGGAATTGTTTTTGCCAGTTGATACTGAGAATTATAACTGTTGCCGAAAAAGGCAATTTTTTTAATATAATATAATTATATATTTTTCAAATGTTTTAAAATAAGAAAAAATGATAATTATTAAAAAATAATCATTTTTATTATTATTGTAGCATTTTGTGAAATTGCTAGAAAAAAGTATTTTTCGCTTTGAATGTTTGGTATTTCATAATATTTCAAAAATCTACAGCTGAAAGCGTAACTAATCTCTGTTTTCTCTTTTGAATATTCGATGGAAAACAATTATTCTTCAAATTATAGAATATACTGCGAAAAATGACACAAAGACAAAACTTATCACAAAGACAAAAGTCAGATATCATAATACTTGGTTGAGCAAAATGTTCTGAGAAATTTGCGTTGTTATGCGCAAATTAACAACAAAAACAACAAGGACAATTCTTCAAAGTAGAGATCGTCATAGTCCACTACTTCTTCCAGTTTCCGGATTTGTTCAACGCACCATGGCGGCTCCTTGGTTTCGAAAAACTCTTGACATGCTTGTTCAACATCATTCGTTCAGAACCGTTAGACATTTTCTCCAATAATGCCGTATCAACACACGCAAATCATACTGTTCAATAGGAATTTTGGAGCCGAAATTCCTGAACTCCTATAGATATACCATTGGTACTCCTATATACGATATAAATTCTCGTAACTATTAGATAAAAAATTTCCCCGAACTTTTTGCTCAACCTAATAGTTTGAAGCGTAAACTATCGTTAAGTATATATTTTTTTTTCAGATGAGCACTTTTTCGAGAATATCATAAATGTGAGATCCGAGTAATTTATTATTTATGGTCAGTTTTAATGAGAAAAAAACTTCATTACCAGAACTCCGTCAGAAACTGGGAGCAGTTCACAGGACAAATGAAGATGAACTCTTGCTTCTGTTGTTTGAAATATGTAAGTTACCGTCACTGACAGCGATAACGATTTCTTGACGGAGATATGAAACAAATTTCAAGAACAATGCTCCGTAGCTCTGTTAAAGGAAATTGACATTATTTATTTCTGGAATTACAAAATTCATCTCAAGTTTTAAATTAATCATATATAGAGAGCTGTGCAAGGTGACGTCACGAACAGGTTTTTGCTGCTGCTGTAGGACAGCTATCGCTACCTTTATCAATGCTTTTTCTATTTGTGTGTCCTACAGCTTCTTTTATTGTTCTCCGGTAAAAGTCACGTGATGTGAACTGCTGTATTACTTTTTCAAACATGTGCTACGTTTTTATGCCTCTCTGAACTCGGCGTTATTTCCCGTTCCTTTATAAATACTGAATTTAATAAAAAATATTAGTGTAGGTATGTCTTTCAAATATATACCCTGTATAAGTGCATTTCTCATACATCTTTTCATAAATGAAAACATTAAGTAAAACGTAATAATGAGTAATTTTCTTTTTCAAATTAATACTAACAACTTTCCATTTAACATTGAACAGTGAATAATAATGTTTTAATTGAAAATATGAAAGTCTTAGTTAGTTAAGAAAATTCCAGAAAATAAGATTTTTCAAAAAATATTTATCTATCTTTTATTATATTGAAAAATGAGTAGTATAAAAGCACAGAAAGTTTTTGTTTATATGCATTATTATTTTAACTTTTTCAAAAAAGAAATTAAAAAAATTTTTTAAAATACTTATTTTAGTAAATAATTTGCTGCTATGCTTATTGATAAACAACATAAAAAAGGATTATAATATTAAGAATATATCTTTTAATTGTACGCAAAAAAGTTTTTATTGTTGATAAAACATTATGTATTCTTAAACGTATCATTGCCAACAACTTTACAATATAAATAAAAATGGCTTTAACAATTTTATGCAAGTAATTAGAACGCCACCCAGAAATTCCCTAAGTATGAGATAACTCAGGAAAAAACGTATGGAAGAAAATTTACCCATTATCACTGTACTATAGTACATTGAAATACCTAGGAGAGCTAGAAAAGTTTGAAATGGCAAAATATTACTTAAAGTTTACTTATTTTTCCATATGTATGTTTTGTAGAAATTAAAAATATATACTTGTTAAATTGAAAAAAAAAAAAAAAAAAGCTAAGATTAGATAAACCTTTGGAAATCAGCTAATATAACAAGAACAAAGACAAGAGAGCTTTGGCGAGCCAGAATTTTTTAACAATGCTATAAGAAAATTGTTTTAAATAAGACATTTTAAAGGTGTTGTTTTATAGCTGATGTAATTTTCTTCATACTTTTCTTTCTCTTTTCACGTGAAAATTCTTTTATTGTTAGAAAGGAAATATTATTACTTGCGCTGTCTTAGCACTTGCAACAATAATTAAAAATATCATCTCGAAATATGAAATAAATGTCTCGTTTAAATATATTTTTAACTGCTAACCGTTTGACAGTGTTATTATTTGGACATTTTAAATGTGTCGTATCCCCCCCCCCACACACACACACACACTTACTGCTTTTAACACATATTAATCATTTCATTATTTAAAAGTTTTCTTTCTGTTTTTAATGTTCACGTGAAAATACTTTTGTTACTAGAAAGGAAAGATTTTTGTTTGTGTTGCCTTAGACTTGGCAACTGTAAATGCAATTTTTATGACGTCATTTTTAATATTTTCCTGCTTTTAACACACAATCGTTTTATTCTAATTTTTTTTACTAGAAAGTTTATATATATATATATATATATATATATATAATATTCATGTGTAAATAAATTATTAATTTAAAGAAAATGTTTTTCTTTGCGACTGTAAATGGAATAGTTTGAAATTCAGATACTTCATTATTTGAAGCGGAATGTTCCATTTTCAGACGCTTTAAAGTGTCTTATTTTGTTCAGATACTTTGTGCCTCTGAATTTCACATACTTCAAACGTCTGAATCGCAGCCATTTTTTTTTTCTTTTTTGTAAGCATTATATGTAGCCATGTTTGACCACGATGAATCCTAGAAAAATATTTGGCTATACAGAAGAGCTGGGTTTATTACAGAAGCAGAACATGATTGAAGCATAGGCAAATTATGTCAAGGTTGTGCTACCTCACCATCACACAGCTTTATTTTGGGAGCTTTCATATTCGGTATGAAATTTTCATAAAGCTGATAATTTAAATCTTTTTCGACATTGTACTGATTATAATCAATATTTTGAACTCCAATAGAATAAGATAAAATAATCATCTAAATACAGTGAAATCTCTCAATAGTGGGCACCTCGGGACCGTGGAATTTTGTCACCATTCGGAAGTGACTGCTTTTCTGACGTAAACGTCTATAAAAAATTTGCATGTTGTGAATAAAAATAGTGTATTCTAAATAGTGGTATCTACTATTAAGAAGTGTGCGCTATGGTGAGTTTATTGCAGAACCTTCATACGCACAACTTTATTTAACGAACAAATTCACAATGTTACTTTTTCAACCTAAATATATTTCTTTATTTCAGAAAAGCGAACATATTCGAACAGCAGACAAATTGAGGGAGCACTCCGCGATTCAGATATATATATATATATTTTTTATCTTATTCTACTTTAAAAGTCTAAAATATTGATTATAATCATTACACTGTCAAAACAGATTTAAAATGTATGCTTTACAAAAATTGTACGTCTAATTTAGGGCCACTAAAGTTATAGTGAGAGAGGAGGGAACACTGTCCAGTTTGTCCATGCTTCCATCAAATACTATTAAAGAAAAATCAAAACCTTCATTATGGCTCGCTAAATCGAAATGTCCGGTAATCGGGAATTGTCTTTTATGGAGATTTATGAATATTTCCGAATACCGGAGACCTCTATTTAGTAAAAATCTTTTTACATCCACAGCGCATATATAATTGTATATTTTTACCTCACAAAAGCAGACTCCGATTAACGAACGAAGTGCACGCTACTCAGGGCTTTTACGGTATTTGGATAAATATATTTTTAGTTGTTACCGTGTCCTACTCTAAAAGTTTAAAATATTCATTGTAAACAGTGCAATGTCGAAGAAGTTATAAAATATCAGCCTTACAAAAGTTGCATTAGAAAATCCACCCCCCCCCCCCCCCTCAAATTAAAATTCACATAATTAAAAAATAACATTTTTTTTTAAATTTATACTGCCACATAAAAAATGTTTCCAGATCAGATGGTGATAATCACAAGAGTTATCTAACAATCAATAAAAATATAAATAAATATTTTAGTAACATGCAGAAAAAAATGCACTTTCTGAGCTTCATTTGCCTTAAATATACATCTTAAGATTTAACTGTCATTTTTTTTTTTAATTTAATGTAAGTGCATATAAGTAGATTTGTATTGAAAAGCAGAATTAATCTTGCAACAACATACATATTTGTTTAATTTCTATGAAAAGCATAAAAATAAATTTATAAAAACCGCAGTTTTCAAAAGGTGCAAATCTAGTTTTGAAAGTAAATGCACAAAATTCTAGTTTTTTAGCATTAAACCATTTAAAATTTATTTTTTGAAAAAAAAAATACAGAAATCAATATTAAAATTAATTTCAGATCAAATATATATGTGTATCTATACTGGTATTTTTACAGTTAAATTAACAGTACATAATTGCATGAATGTAAAAGTATATTTTTTCTAGAGTTAAAGGGTTTTTCGCAAACAGATTCAAATTTAAATCACATTTCATGCAATATTTTATATAGTACGATACAAAAAATGCAATAAAAAAAATCCATACTTTCTTGAAACACTGTCGAAGTAATATGGAGAATTTGAAAAGACTTGAAATTTATATATATATACATAAATATCATAATGAATAAGTTCGAGATGCAGCTGTTAAAAACCAAATTTTTTCATATATCCTGACAGCTTTTTAAAATGATGAAAATTTTTCATTCTCAAAATATAGTCCGCGGGTCTGGATCCTAGTTCTGAGTACTACTTCTGGTTTACCAATCTTGCACGAAACGAATATCACTATATCACTGATGTAAAGTACTACGGATAAACTGTATGTCGATCTCTGTTGTACACCCTTTCTAGAGTTTCCGATTGTAATCTTCAAGTGTTTTTTGCCCCGCTGTTATCGACGACGACTTCACATTCCGCAAAAAATGAATCGAACCGAATAAAAATTATTAATAACAAACTACCGGTACATAAAAGCGTTCAGTTTGAGTTACAAGGAATGTCAAGTTTGAACGAAATAAATCTAAAGCGCATAAGCAACTGAGTGGTTATTACGTAGGAAGAACGAAAAAAAACAAAATATCTCAAATTAAGACACGTTTGGAAAAAAAATCATAGTAAGGCACTTATGTGTTTATATTAAGAGATCTATAATGTCTTAATTTTCTTAGTAATAATTTTCTTTAATTTTCTTCTTAATTTTCTTTAATGACACTTAAGTATCTGAAAATCTTTTTCGGTCACATGTGTGTCAAAATTTAACACTCATCTATTTCCAGTGCTCTTTTTTTGCAATTGGCTATTAACTTTTCTAAAATAAAAATATACATATATATCTGTTGAAATGTTGAAAACTTGAATAAAAAAATGAAAGAAACTTCCAAAAATTTGTCAAATAATAATATTTAATGCAGTCTGCATGCCGGGACCATGGAATGTATATTCTTAGAAAAAATTAATAAATTCCTACGTATAGTTTTGTTCCTATAAAGCTTATAAAGACCAGCTTTAACATTAAATATCTCTTAAAATAATTATTCGACTTAAAAACTGCCTGCATAGCGTGTTTATCAAACACTTCTTTTATTGTACTACCAATTTCCATATTTTTGTATTCAGTAGTTACTTAATATTAACGGAGAAAGTCCTCCGGTCCCAAAAAATTATTTTCTAAGGCTGTGGCAGCGTTAGTTACCTTTTTTTAGAACAGAGAGAAAATAACAAATGTTTTAATATAGTATGACAAAATTAATCTTGCAAAACTAGCTTTGCCTCTATTTAGAAATCCAGGATCCATATATTTTAGTTGGGATATCTCTTTTTAAACTGCCGTCACGTTCGCTCTCAATTATACCAGAAACAACAAATTTGTATAATAAAAAAAAATATAAATAAACTTATAATTAAGAGTTCAAAATTAATGAATATTCATCATATTTTTGAAAAAAAATATGTTTGTTTGATTTTTAGGTATAATTTGAAGCATATTTTACTTCTTTATTATTATGATTATTATTATTATTATTTTGTAAGAAATATGTAATTCCTTTAAATTGTATAAAAGATTCTTAATTGTTCAAACATTGTAATGAAAATATAATATTAATAATAAAGTTATTTTTCGTCATTTTAAAACTTTCTGATATTTATGAATTACATGAAACATACAGCACATATACCAAAGATAAAAATATATTTAGTGCTTTTATTATTTAATAATTATTTATTTTGAACATTCATACAAGTTTTCTTGTAAACTGATTTTCATTATTTGCGGACATTTATACCATTGTTTCTTAAACGTTTTGTCCTCCCGACCTCCATTCAAATTAAAAAACTTCGAGGAAGGTAAAGTGACCATATTTCGTCCCCAGTCACTTTTAGGCCCTAAATATTGTAATTTTCAGTGAAAACCTACCAATTTTTGATTTTGCATAAACTACCCACGCACATAGAAACATAGGCAAATAATGTACAAATTTTTTTTAACAATGAGAAAAATTGTTTTTTCAAAAGTACATAAAAAATGCAAAAGAAAAAAAAAATTGTACCAATTTCGTTCCCACAAAAAATTCAATACGCAGAGGCTTAACTTATAACTAAATCAAAATTTACCTCTAAATGAGTAAGTAATTTAATTTACATTAAAGTAAGGCACAAAGAAATGTACTAATTATCAGTGTAATAATAACATAGCGAAACATTAGCCATCCAAACATGAGGAAAAAATTAGCATGAAAAAGCATTCTTAATTTCCTCCCTGGGACGAAACTAAGAACTGCAAGGTCAACGAAATTGGGACCACGCTACTTTCCGATATGGCGGAGCTTCATTTCCCATAAGATAACCTGAGCGTCCTTAAACTCATTGTGTGCTACTCTCAGTATATTACCTATGTAACATACATGCAATGAACAAGAAATAAATACATACAGTACAGTAAATAACGTTCTACAAACAACGTAATAAGAACTCAGGTCTTCTAAAAATAGGAAATTCGGCGTCTTTAATTTATTTATGCGTCTTGGTGAACAAAACTTTCAATACTGACCCCTGTTATCTTCCGCCCCTGTGCCTTGAATCATAAGTTGCTTCACTTTCGCAGAGGCGAAGAAGTTAAGGGGGACGAAATTCGGGCACTTTACCCTACATATCACTTATACTCTGTCACATTTCCCTGGTGATTTTCCTTACAGAATCATATCCAAAATCGTTTGAAAACGATTTAACAATAGAGTAAATTACCTAATCCATCTGCTAAGTTTGAGAAAGACCATATAGTTCTTGCAAAAGTGGCTTATAGCAAATTTCCTATTGGGATTTCAATCCGAAGTACCGCTCCCAGGTATTCAACAATTTTTTGATGTAACTCTTCAACTTAAATGATTTAAGAGCCATAATATAAAAGACTGTTGAAGCACTGTTAATTTATGAAGATTTTGTACAAGGAATGCTAAAAAAAGTCTCGATCAACAACTTGTCTTGGGAGTTATGTGCGGCTGTCGTCAACTCAAGAATTTTTTGGTGTGGCCCTTAACTTATATTGTTTAAGATTCCTAATCATTGGGAATATTGTTGAATTACTATTAAATTATAAAGATTTTGTAGGAGTAATTCTAAAAAAAATTATCATTCAAAAGTTTTTCTTGAATCTTATAAATCAGTTGATATTTTATATCTAAACTGACGAAGTAGAGCCATTTATTATATTTTATTTTACTGCTATTTATTCATACGGATAAATGACTGAACACGGAAAACTTGCTGTAGAAACTACACATAAAATGGCCATCTTCTTATGTGAAATATCAGTTTTAGAGTATGAAAATTTCTAAAACTTCATACGAATTGTAATTTCAAATTTTAAGAATTTCAATGCATTATAATTCATATTACATTGAAAATAGAAAAAAATAAAATTTATTATTTAAAATTTTAAAATTTTTTGATTATTTGTGTTTTAGTTAAGATATTACACAATGCAATAACTCTGCAGCATCTATGGGATATGTGTATTAAAACTAAAACCACATATATTGTCATGTCTAATAAATAACAGGAACTTCTTTTGTAGACAATGGAAATCAATTGCAACTTCCTCCCGCGTATATTTTTAAAACGTACAAAATGTCATTTGCATATAATTACGAATAGTCGCATTTCTTTCATAAAAGGAAAGTTTTCTTGAAAATTCAAACAATTTCTGATGAATAATTTCCTAAAATATTGGAAATCTGACAAAAAAAATCAACCGTTGTTCATTTTAAATGAAAATTTATATCATTGTATTTTTTGCAAAACATTAAATGAAGTGAGACACTTCTAGTAAAAGTTGAATACATACGGCCTTGACATTGCCTACAATGACTTCCATTGTATCTGCAGAAAGTGCATTATTTTATTTTTATTTATTGTTAAGGTATATAATGAATTTTTGAATTTATGTCGAAATCCAGTAGCTTAGTGATCAGCGCGTCGCACTACAATGCTACAGGTTCAGACTTCCACTTCGGACTTCTGATTCTACAAGATTCATCAAACCGATTATGGACGATAACAAAAATACGAAGCTTGCACGGGGACTAAACATTGAAGTTCCGTTTTAGGATGAGCACCAGACCTCGATATATGTTGACAGCACACTGGAGCCATGGTCAAGGAAATAGTGTTGGACATTGTAGAGTAAGTGTTTTATGTCTTGTAGCTCACCGAGTTTAGCAGTTTAGTTTAGCTTTTAAATTACTTTTCAATACTTATCATTCATTACCTAGAGCCTGGTGATATAAATGTGGAATGCATTGCGAATCGAATGCAGTGCAATCAAACTTCACATATATTTCTATTTAAATAGAGTACACATTTTATGATCGAATATGTCCGACAAACAATTCATAACAAGTTTTAGAACATGGCCTATGATTCTGATTCTGCATTACTTTCTGCGTACATAAAAAAATTATAAATTATGCTATTATTACGGTGTACAAATAAAATAATCATTTTTAAACTTCATAGAGATTAAATGTCATTTTTTAAATGCTTAAAAATGTTTCTTTTAGAAAGCAGCAAGTGAGAGAATTCGTATCAGGTTTTAGAACATGACCTATGATTTTTATTCTGCATTTACTTTATATAAAAAAATTACAAATCAGACAATTATTACGCTGTACAAGTAAAATAATGGTTTTTAAACTTCATAAAGATAAAATATTATTTTTTAAATGCTTACAAATGTTTCGTTTAGCTGTAATATTTTTTTTAATTAATGAAATATTCTTTATTTTTATTGATAATAATATTTTATCAGCATTTCGAGAACCGTTATATAAAAAAAAATACGTTCAGAATTATAACACAGACCTATAATAACCCCTTCCTACCTATAAATCAATCAAATTGTGAGCTAAGAATAAAATATTTTTTTTTTTATTCCTTAGAGAAATTTATGCTCACAAAAACAAATTTTTGTGTCTCATTTTTATTTAATATCTTCAAAATGTAAAAGATAATGACCGCCATACCTAAATAAGCTACACATCACTTGTGTAAATAAAGAATGACAAAAATCACTTATTGAACTGTCATCATCAACACAAATAAACTTTTCTTTTTTTATTCCTTTAAAAATGGAATTAACGTGTTTTGAAAATATAAAATTTCCTACATCATTTTTAACTAATCATGAATAATGTTATTTTTGGAACAGTAATTATTCATACGATCATAAAATTTTCTTTTAATAGTACTAATAATATTATACGGAAAATATATATACAAAATACTTATCATATCTGGACTCTACTCCTTAATTTTGCAGACAGGCAGAACAATTTTCTTGGCTATTATCCCACTTTTTTTTTTTTATGTTTAAAAGCAGGATGTGGTTGTAATCGGAACTTTATGCCAAGATCCACCATGATATGAACATAGGTCATTCTTATACTAGTTTATCCACTACACATACCATTTGCGTGTCATAGCTTCGATATTAAATGACACTCTGTCATTTCATACGTAAAAATGTATATATAGCTCTCAACTACCTTCACGGCATGTTGGGCAACTGCTCACGTATATACCATGAGACTAGCAACCAGCAACGACTTATGACAATCGAATTCGAATTGGAATAAAAAGTTAACTTATTATTGGCGAGAAAAAAGGATTGCCAAAAAATAAAACTGGTGAGAGAAAAGGAGAGCCGTTTTACGGAAGACTCGCCAAACATACTGCGCATGAAAATCGAACTAAAACCTGATAGTGTAAAAGACTATGAACACAGAAAAATATGGGGCTGCCAAACAAAGGATAAATTATGCCAACGAGAGAAATTATAGAATTTTTAAACTAAACTGACAAAGATATATTTAAACTGATTTGCTACCAAAGTTCGGTGACGTCATGTAAAGACAAAATTGAAATAACCGAACTGAAATATTGTTTTAAGCAATCGGTTTAAATAAAAACGTAGTAAAATGAATAAATAAATAAAAATAACGACAAATGTGCTAGCAGGGAAACGAAATAACAAGGGGTACAGGAAAAGGAAGGGGAAAGACATAATGAATTAAAATGGCTTAAGCAATCAAAAGAAGAAAAATAAAAAAGAAATGGGGTAAATTACCACAGCAGCAACTAAGAGAAAGAATATAAAAGTAAAAACAAGAAAGCTTATTTTTTCTTTGATTTAAATTTAGTGGAAAAAAATTGCTGTTTGAATGATTTTATTCTTTATAGGCATCATGCTGGTTACATTCCCATTCATAAAAATTAATAGAAATTTATTTTGCAGACAATAGAAATCAATTAAATCTTTCCTCGCTACTTTTCTATTAAAGTAAAAAAAAAAAAAAACCTGCATATTATTACAAAAAATTAGTTTTCATTTATAAAAGTAAATTCTTCAAAATTTATGCAAGTAGCTTCTGATAATACTTACAACTCGTGAAATTCTGAAAACCTGAAAATGGATCACATCGTTTTTCTTAAAATAATAAATATAAAAAAAATTAAAAACAAATGCGTGTAAAAGTTAAATGTATACTACCTTTCTAATGGCGGGCAACAGACACTAAGATTGTAAAAGTGTCTGTTTTATTGAAGGAATATGGGGCATTCTCACAATCTTTTGACTTTTATGTCCCTGAATAATTATTTTTATTTTAACAATTTTTTTTGTGTTTTTTTTTTTTTTCATTTCATATACTGGGGAACATCCTATTCCATGATTGCATAACAATATTAACGAGATAAATAAGTTTTGGACTATGTTGGCGGTCCAAATACCAGGAAAAGTCCTATACCGTACCGTGTCCCTGATGATGAGTTGTAAGTTTGGAGCTGCCTGTATAAAATTGTTTCAATAAAAGTAATTCGATGTAATTTTTTTTTCAGTAACTGGGACAATTGTTTTACTGAAATATGTAGCAAAAAAATAATCTGCACACATTTTTACGGTTGATATTATTTTTTGAACTCTGTCCCTGGGATTTTTATCCTTACCGTCCCTCTTGCTAAACTTATACAGAAAATGCCTTCAGATGCAACCGCAGAATTTTTTTCAAGTTTTTTCTCATGCAGAAGTATGCTAGAGAAAGAATGTTTAAAATCCTTTGACGGGAAATTTACTGCAGAATTTAAATCAGCATTTAAATATCAATTTCAAGATCATGGCTTTACTGATAGTTTTACCGTCCCGAAGGTTTATTCCTGCACTTTTCGAGGTAAATTAAATAATAATAATAATTTAATCCAATGTTAACAACTGTTTCTAAAAATCAATGAACACTGTGGCTATCACTTAGTCTTAACATGATTTGCCTAAAAATAGGCGGTAATTTTCCTTACCGTTCCATCCTTACCGTCCCTTTTTCCTATACCGTCCCTTCTTTGATACTCTTTAACCCTTCACTGCACGTATTTTTTTGAAAAAATTATTTGAACTCTATATTTAACGGGGAAAAATAGTAAAAAAAATAAAATTCAAATTTTCAGCTAAAATGTGATATTTTATGGCGTGTACCCTATGTACACGATTAGGGTTTTAAAATATTGTATTGCTATATTTTACAACTAAATAAGCGTAAATTAATTAATTTTATCTTCTTAACACTCTGCAACTATTTTTATATTAATATTTTTAAGTATTCACTAAAAATAATTAAAGTAAATTTTACCTTAATAGCTTAATCGATTTTTTTTTTTTTTTTGTGCTTTCGAAGAACTAATTCTAATTTTTTGTCAAATGCAGCCATCTGACATGGACAAAATAAGTGTTATTCCATTCTTTGGACTGTTCTTGATCAGGGATAGAGATCATATTGGCCAAATTCATGGCACATAATAAGAAATACAGTGTTTTTAGGTATGTGCCAGGTGTGGCACGTCGTGCAGTGAATGGTTAAGACAATGTTATACAGAAATTCTGTATTAAAAGTACTACATTTTTATTAGTTCTTATTCGAATGGCCTGTGGGTACAATGCAAATTCATTAAAACTAAAAATTTAGAAGAGAATAAAAAGTTATAGTGGTAAAAATGAAAGGAAAATTAAACTCGCAAGTTTAAATTAAACCTCAGTTAAATAAAAAAAATTTCGCTGCTGACCATTTTTTCTTTATTTTGAATCATTAAAGCATTCGTCTATCAGATTAAAATGTTATTTTAGCAAGTTTAATTTCACCTAATTTTTATTCCCGAAAGTCAAAAGATTGTGAGAATGCCCCATATTAGACATTTTTGCATGTAATTTACTTTTCAGTACGCGTTTAAAATTTGGTTATGGATCGAACCAACATTTAATTTTGCAGCAGCTGCAATGATAAGAGGGTGAAAATTTGATCTGTGGAATCCAGATGTTTCCCATTTTATGGTTGAAGCTACTACAACTTCAGAAGTTAGTTCGACCCAGCATAAATATATTGACAGTGTATCTAGCTTTTATTACACAGCACGGTTGTTATAACTATTAAATTATAGAGAATTGTCTGCAGTACAATCAAATAGGACAAATTTTTGTATTTAATTAAAGCAAATGTTTTGCTTTCTAATGTTTTCGACTAAGAATATGAATAGCAAAATTCAGAACATGTTTTTTACCCGACTGAAAAGAAGGATTATGTCTTTCACGCGTATCTGTGTATGTGGATTTCTTTATACCCTCGAAAAATCCCAACGGTTGGATGGATTTTAATGAATGAGGTCTCTATCGATTCGTCTTGACGGCCCGATGGTTATAGGCTAGTTGTTTTTTTATAAATTGAAAATGGCGGCCGTAAAATACAAAATGGCGGTAGAGACGAAAAAAATTACGCACCCTATTGAGTGGCATATCAATGGATAGGTCTTTCAAAATGAAGATGATGTTTCATTGACTATTTTCCAGTCAGTAGCTCCGTTAAAATATTATACAACCTGGAAGTTGTGTAGGTAGGACCTCTAGCTTTACTGCAACTCTAAACATCATAGATATCTATAGACCTCATAAAAACAGTGTTTATAGATAGGAACTAAAAATTAAACGCAACTTAAAAGTCATCAATATAAGTAAATAAAAAAAATAGGCAAGTAACATAAACAAGTAATATAAAAAAATATTTTAAGCCAATTCCTACTTAGGTCAATAAGAGAATTTTATTTCTCCCATTCTTCTTTCCTCTTGAGTGGCTCTTAAAATAACTTGATCAGGAAGAGGGCTCTCTCGGTCTTAAAATACCTTGAACAAGAAGATGGCTCTCTCGATTATTGAAAAATAATTAATTTAATTTAATTAATGAATTAATATTTGAAAAAAACTTGATTAACATCAAGTGTCATCCACTACAATTTAAAAAAAAAATTGCAATTTATTTGTACTTGATTGGATGAATAATAAGTATTTTGTTAACGATTTAAAATATTAACAAGATATATATAGCGAGAGTGTGAGTTAATAGTAAGAATTGAAAAAAAAAATAGTTTCACATTGATGAGAAATAATTAATTATTTCGCTTTTTACGCAGTCGGGTTTTTTGATTTTTTAACTTTAATTGTTTATGATCATGATTATTTTCTGGTGTATGCACAATATTACAAATATTACCCCAAAAGTACATAAGAATTCTTTTTGAAACCTCAATCTCTAAATTTGTGCACGTAAATTATATTTTCTTCTTCTTAAGTTCTTACTTTTTGCATAATGCACCATGTAAGACATGTATATTACTTAAAAACAGTAAATTAAGAACGTTATTTCTTTATTCCACTTTATTTTAATTGAAACATTACGGTAACCTTTTAATGTTAGTGAGAATAATTAAAAATGCCTCATCAGCTTTTTTTTCTTTCTTTTCTTTTTTTTTTTAATAAGAAATTTTAAAAATTCTGCAACATCTAGGAATATATGTATTAAATTCATATTTATATTAAATATTATGAATTTATTTTGCAGAGAATCAAAATCAATCATAACGTTCCATGCGAATTCTTTTAAAAGGTGCAAAATGTCACCAGCATATCATTATGATCACTGCTTTTTCATTTTTAAAGGAAAATCATTCCTGAGATATGCAAATAACTTTTGATGAACAATTTCATGCATTATTGAAAAAATGACAAAGATTGACATCGTGTTCTTTTATAATAATTAAAAAAAAAATTAATCACATTCTTTTCAAGACATTGCAAGAAATGAAACACTATGAACGGCAGGCACATTTTTATTTATAGTTTAATTATTTTTAGAAGAAAATATCACTTTATTAAAAATTGTGAAAATTAAATTTTAAATAAAATTTAAGAAATCCATAATGCGCATTAATGGATAAAATTTAATTAATAGGTTTCACGGATGCATTTCTAAGCCAATGTTTTTTAATTACAATAAGTATTTCAGTTATTCTGCCTATGATTTCAACTATTCTGTTACTATTATTCTTTACTGTTTATTGAATACATTCAATCAATATTAAAATATATTGTTCCCTATTTTTTAATTATTGTATTTTAAATACTTTCATTACAGGTTATTTTAATGCAATTTTAGGTAGATTTCTTAATCCTGAATTTTCCCGCTATTTGACTGGATTTTTTTTTATGAGTTGCTTCAAAGAGTTGACTATTAAATTATATATAAAAAAAAATCCTTGTTATCGGTCGCGCTGCGCAGATAAAACATATTTCATACAACTGCTTACATTTCATAAAATATTTAATACATTTATTTTCCAATTGCAACTATATCGTTTCTACTACATTTAGCCAAATTTTCTGAAACTGGCTTTGTATTTGGCTGAAAACCGTGCGCGATATGAGGTAAAAAGATACAGGAATATTTTGAACTTTAACAAAAAATTGCTATATCTCCAAGAATATTACGTGTTATTCTTACAAAAAAACAGTAAACATGTTGTACAATATTCACAAATTTGTATTCTGAAACGAAAGATAATTTCGAACATATTAATTAAGAGGTTGATCCCAAATATTATTTCTTTTCTTTTACTTTTTTGTTGGCCCTCTAATTGTCTCCCTTACCAAATCGACGTTGATAAATATGACATCAGACCTGTTCTTTTTAATCCTAAAATTCCAGAAGAATCTGATATGTATATTTCTAAATATTCAACAAATGTCTAAATATGAATGTCCGGTCATTAATGGGCATATAATATATAGTATATCGTGAATATCATCTGATAGGCTAAATTGGTTACATGTTTTGCTTTTGTTTGTATAAATCGTTTCAAGTATTTTCAGTATACCTCCTAAAGATTAATAATTTGGCACTCTTCCACATGTAATATAATTGAAAACAAAAAGTTAAAAGAATACAATAATTAATTATTTGCAAAAAATACCAGTTTTCGAGTTGAGAATGTAGATAAAATAAGTCAGATTGAAGAGGAAGTTCTGATTTTAAAGTCTGGACAAATGTTCAGTGCATTTTTCTCAAATCTTAGAAACCGACACTGTTAAAAATTTGAAGCATTCTGGCAGGCCATTTGACCATTTTTTTGAAAACGGTTACACAAGCGTAATTTTAACACTATTCTGACCATGTTATTGGCCATTTCATGGTCAGAATATAGTCAAATTATGGTTATGAAACCGTTTTTTCAAAAAACGTTCGAATGACCTGCCAGAATGCTGCAAAAATTTTAACAGTGCACATTAGAGACTTAGAATTCTCCTACATGATATACGTCTACTATTTAGACATGTAAACAGTCGTAAACCGTAATTACAAGCTCTCCAAGATCATTTCTAAAATTCTCTCGACCTATAAAATTCTATTGCTCGTTCTCTTATAAACGGATTCTACATTACTAGTATAAAATTGACACATTTTGAAATGCGTAATTTCCGTGCAATTCAATTAATTTATTCTGTAAATATATTTTCCTGCTTATAATAAGAAATTTAAACAAGTGGGTAAGTGTGATCACAGATCGAACAGAGGGTTTCGTTTAATATTCCTTTCAAAACACTTTAACCTTTTGCAAAATCTGCTAGTTCCACATTTCGCAACCAGGGGTGCACTCTATTCTAAACAAACCTCTCTCTGAACGAACTCCTTTTTACAAACTATCCGTAGATATATTAGTCGAGGGGATCGGGTCCATAGCACCCGAGATAAGTAAGCTCCTCCTGGCTGTAAAAATGGGCACTAAAATATGTACGGCTATGGTGCATAATATGAAGGAGTGGTCAAAGGAGTATCGGCAAAAGCTAAAAAAAATGCACCCCCAGTGAAAAGGGTGGAGGTTAGAATAATTCCTAAAAATACAGAAGTTAGAGCCCGGAAGCGTAAATATTATCAGACTTTTTGAAAAATGTATGATTTTTCGTGTGATCGTGTTCTGTTATAAGTATGTAAAATTTCAAAACTCCAACTTAATTTGGTATTGAGTTAGAAAAGTTGCTTAAAATACAAAAGTTAGAGCCCAGAGAGGTATATATAGGCCTTTTTCAAAATTTTATGATTTCTCGTTTGATGTGAGGTGTTCAGCTATAACTATCCAAAATTTCAAGTCTTCAACTTAATTAGGGGCTCAGTAAAAAAAAAAAAAAAAAAGTTTAAAATACGCAAGTTAGAGTCCAGAGGGGTAAATATAAGACTTTTTCAAAATTTTATGATTTGTCGTTTGATGTGAGGTGTTCAGCTATAAGAATCCAAAATTTCAAGTCTTCAACTTAATTAGGAGCTCAGTTAGAACAAGAAATTTAAAATGCACAAGTTAGAGCCCAGGGTTGTAAATATAAGAATTTTTCAAAATTTTAGGATTTGTCGTTTGGTGGGAGGTGTTCAGCTATAAAAATCCAAAATTTCAAGTCTTCAATGTAGTTAGGAGCTCAGTTAGAACAAGGAACTTAAAATACAGAAGTTAGAGCCCAGCGGGGTAAATATAATACTTTTTCAAAATTTTAGGGTTTGTCGTTTGATGGGAGGTATTCGGCTATAAGAATCCAAAATTTCAAGTCTCCAATATATATAGATTCTGAGAAAGAGCTCTGTGACAGACAGACAGACACAGGAGCGAGACGAATAGGGTTTCGTCAGATGAACGAAACCCTAAAAATGTATACTGTGAGTGCTTTCTAAATTTAGAATAAAATTAGCTTTTTTTTCACGAAACTATCGAAAGGTATCATATGTAACAAATGCGTTTGTTTCACGTAATAGTAATACAATGTTAACAAGGATACATTTAAGTGTGATAAGGATGTTAAATGAATTACAGTAAAAGTCACACAGTCTCAATAAACTTGGGAAAATGATTACGCGACTTAATTATAATTTGATATCTTAATTATAAAACTGAATGCAATTATAGAATGAATTATGTTATCAAATGCAGAAGATATTACATGGACATTACGACTTAATTAAGCAATCAAACCTCTTAGTGTAATTTAACTGATTTCCCTTCCGATAAGACACAGCATTAGTAATTCAATGCTTAAAAATTATTAAGTCATTAATACTCCATGAATGAAAAATTCTTATAATTGAACCTTAACATCCAATCATTGTATTATGCTAGATAAATGAATATATTATTCAAATTTCATAGTTAGAATAAAATAACGAATATAAAATTAAATATCAATTCAAATCCCAGATTTTGATTTTCTTTGTTTGTTTTATTTTAATATAAAATTAAATATAAAAGTATAGGTTACTATTTAGCATAGTTCCCAGCCACTCTCTTATGATGGTAGTCAAAGATTAAAAAGATTATTGAGTTTTGCTCGTGAGCAATGTGCCCGGAATCTAACGTTAAGTATGTGAACTAGCAAACCATTCTGCCATTAATTTTAATTTCTTTTTACTTTTTTTTTACAAAGTATGGTTGAAACTCCCTGAATCTCATTGTCGCGATCTTTTTAGGCAGCGATATGCTATCTTTTATACTGTGGTGAGCTGTAAAATATAAATACACTGGCAGAAGTTAGTTTCGTCGGATTGCAGTCAATTCTTATCATTCAAGTTAAATTAGGCTAGAACTTCAACGTTTTGGTACTTTGAGTTTTAATTATGCCACGTGCTCTTAGCTCTGTGTTATCTGAACGTGTGAAATGAGAAATTTCTGCTTATAGGTTTGCTTATTGGTAAGGTGTTACTACTATGTATTTCAATAAAAGTGTCTTGGGATCCATAAGATTACCTTCAAGGTACATTGTATACATAACTACATATACATTTAGTGTACTAGGCACAGTTGCAGAATTAATAATAACAAATTTCGTGGTCATCTTGCTTGTTTCAGGATTTTCGTTCTACTAGAACGATAATTCTGGTTACTTTCTCCTCAAAAGTCTCTCTACCCAGAAGGCATCTATGCTAGAGCAGTACATAGATTAACATACAAGATAGGACACTTACAGTAAAATCTGCAATGCCAACAGTACTGCACTGTAAAAAACCGGACTAAAATACAATCGGTTCAATAATGTTTATAATATTAACATATATGATATAATAATAAAATTAAAGATGGGGTAAAATTCCTTATTACAAATATTTACAATTATATAAATCTAAAAGTTAAAAATAAATATACTGATATTATACTCGATAAAATTTTATTCGGTGTGAATAAATTAACACAATACCTGGATTTGATTGTTTACAATTTAACCCCATAAACTCTTAGATATTTACGTTCCAAACAGAATTTTCTGAGGGTTTTCTTTTATATTATTAATATTATTTTGTAAGTTAAAGGTGAACGATACAAATACGATTAAAAATAAGCAGATAAATAAGTAAAGCATAAATACAATTACAATATCGACTGGCTCTGCTTCCTCTTAGGAAATAATATATATTCAAAACGTAGAGCGTAAACACAGGTAAATTTTGGAGGCTTCTCAATTCGTTACCCTTGTTGATAGTGACGCTACACTGTAAAAAAAGGACTAAAATACGGAAGTATTACTGGCAATCGAGACGCCAGTACTATTTCCGTATTTTAACTGAAGTTCTTACCATTAAATTACAGAAAAAATTCATTTTTCTTTTACATTTACGGGGTAAATTTCCCGCTAAAATACGGAAATAGTACTGGCGTCTCGATTGCAGTAGTATTTCCATATTTTAGTCCTTTTTTACAGTGTAACGTCACTATCAACAAGGGTAACGAATTAACAAGCCTCCAAAATGTACCTATGTTTACGCTCTACGTTTTGAATATATATTCTTCCCTAAGAGGAAGCAGAGGCAGTCGATATTGTAATTGTATTTATGCTTTACTTATTTATCTGCTTTTTTTTATCGTACTTGTATCGTTCACCTTTAACTTACAAAATAATATTAATAATATAAAAAAAAAACCCAGAAAATTCTGTTTGGAACGTAAATATCTAAGGGTTTATGAGATTCAATTGTAAAAAATCAAATCCAGGTATTGTGTTAATTTATTCACACCGAATAAAATTTTATCGAGTATAATATAAGTATATTTATTTTTAACTTTTAGATTTATATAATTGTAAATATTTGTAATAAGGAATTTTACCCCATCTGTAATTTTATTATTATATCATATATGTTAATATTATAAACATTATTGAACCGATTGTACGTTATTTACATTAAAAGAAATATTTTTATATCTGTAAGAATGTGAAAATGCTTAAATTTTAAAAGATTATTATGATTGTTTAATACATTAAACTTAATAAATTAATTAAACATCGGCTATAAAAATTTTCCCACCAAATGGGAATGTTTATGAAATTTTCTGGGACTTGTAGAGGGCAATATTTCGTATATTGTTATATTACACCATTGTTTTGTGCAGCTTTAAATGCTGTTATATCATATTTATTTGATATATAACATTCCAGACAAAATGTTTAGCTTGTTTTTCATTGCAATTAAGTCTTTAACTCATTACGTACGAAATATATATATATGTGTGTGTAATAATAAAAATTTTCGTCCTTTTCTTTTCGTAAAACTATTCCAAATTCTTAATATTTACCCTTTTCTACCTATCTTTAATAATGTATTAAATATCTTTTGTCTTTTATTTCATGCCTTTAAAAGTGCTTATTCTTTAATTATTATTCTAAAAACCTTAATCCATTCATAACTTACTTCTTATAAAACCACTAAATTACTTTCTTTCATTTTATTGTGAGACCATCCTTTTTCTTTCAGTGTTTTTAATATTTTTGTTCGATGATGATCCATATCCCATAATTCCTTGCCAGCTTCCCACTAACATATAATCCATAACTTTAAGTTATTTACCTTATTATCAGGTTTTAATTTATTTTCCATGTGCAGCAATACTTTATTTTGTATACATCCTTCATATATTTAAAAGCATTTTCATTTTGATAATGTTTTCTTTATTTATCTTTAAAAAGGCCACATCATTTTAAATTGTTTTTAAAAAATATATATTATTTTACAGTTCTATATAAAAAAACATTACATTTAACTTCACTTAGTATTCCCCTTTACTATCCATTTATATACTTTGTATTTCGTCCGTTCACAAATATTTCATAAATTTACAGTTCAATTCATTCCAAATTGTGGATCTAGTTTTAAGTCTATAAAATCTCTTCAATTTTCCATAATAAAAATTTTCAATTCTTCTAAGTATCTTTTTATAAAAGTTCGTTCCTTTATAAGTTATTTTTAACACATTATCCTATTTTCCATTCTTGTCTATTTAAAAGTTTCAAATTTCGTTTAATCCTTAAAAACATAAAAGTTCTAAAATTCATATGTAACTTACTATATTATTTTCCAACATTCATAGTTCTTTCGTCTTATCCTAATGTTTTTCTAGTTAACTAAATTCATCATAAGTTCAGATGTATACTATTATGCTTGCTGCATTATATAAAGAGAAATAACGTTTTCACCCTTCACTAGGGCGTCCTCAGTTTCAACTAAAGATTCGAAGTTTTTCTGGCCTGAGATCATTTCCATTTTCCCTTTCCTTTCCCCCTTATTTTCAAAATTTCCCCTTCATGTAATTTTTTTTTCCATCTGTTATCTAGTGTAGCATGTGTCATATCGTTACATAAGTTCTCATCCTCTAAATCGATTTCTCTTGCCTCTCGTAGTAATGCGCTCTGGAAATTGTTATAATTAGCTAACTTTTCGACTGTTATTGTGTTTAAGTCCAAGGGGGTTCTTATATTTAGTCTTGAAATGGCGGTTTTCTGGCTTTTGGTTTTTAAATCATATATATGCTCTTTTAATCTTTCACTTATCATTCTTTTTGTCATGCCAATATATTTTATTTCTTCATTTTCAGTATTTTTTCCTTTAATTTTGTAAATTCCCTCTGTTTGTAGTTCTGGGTATTTTTCAACATCATTTCTTAGTAGATTAAATAAAGATGGGTTGGGGGTTATTGGGACTTGTTTCCCTAGTTTTTTCATTTCACGTTTTAACTTTAAAGATAGTCCATTCATAAATGGGAGGGGGGGGGGGGTGTATTCTTGTTTTGTTTGAGCAGGTTGAATTCGGTTAACTCTCTCTTTAACCCTTGTAATCAATTTATGTATTGTCTTTTGTGAATGTCCTGCGTTTTGACCTATTTTTTCGATTATTTTTAGTTCCTCGTTTAGTAATTCATCTGTTGAACATATATAAATTGCTCTATTAATATAAGTATTTAATGCCGCTAATTTATATGTAATAGGGGTATTTGTTGTTCTTATCTGTGAATAACTTATTAATGTATTCCCACTAACATTTGTTTGCGTTACAAAACCGACGCCGAGAATAAAGAGTTCATCATCGGCGTCACGCGACCTACTGGAGTTGTTTACGAAATGTTTTTACAAAAAACTAGCTAAGTTTATACTGCCTCTATTAATTATTGAACAGGAAATTCTTCAAATGTTTATTGAGCCTGCCTTCTATTCGCCTCCACGACTGCGCCCAGTAGTCTCATGATAACGGAGGGTTGGCAAAACTTTTTGCATTGATTACTATACTACATTTTCGTCGATATATTAGAGTGTCACCGGGATGTAACAAAAATCGACAGTAATATGTCACATACATATATATCCGTGCGTGAACATAGAATAGATATTACATATATGAAATAGAATATACATTCTATGTTCACGTATCGCTTTAAGATTCTGTTGAAAACGTATACATGCAACATTAAAGAAAAAAACGATCCCAATAAGGTAGATAATAACAAAAATAATAAATGATGGAAAGTTTCCCCATTGCCACTAAAGGGGCTACTATGGCAATCGCTTTACCATTACGCTCTATGGAAGTGTCCTATCGTGTACACTTATCTATGGAGCAGTATAACCTAAGCTAACCGATGATAAAATTCTATATCACCCTCCATAATACAACAGAGTAGCACTGTTTATAATATGAACTGTTTGCTATCTACCTATGTTATAAAGTACAAACGCATCTGTGCGTAACGCTGACGTCATTTTGCTAATAGTAATCGGAGACGATGAAATTTCGCTTCTCCTGCATTGTTTTATATTTTTGTAACTTCTAAATGTGGCACATTTTCAATGATTACACCGTCGAATAGGGAAACAAATTACTTTCAAATGCAATTTGTTTGAAAATTATATCGCTATTTATTTGAAAACTGTATCGCAATTTACTCAAATTTTATTTTTTTTTAAATAATTTTGAAGCGTTATTTTTTTTTCAAATGAATCTCTATTGCGTGCAAACGATTGCGAATAATAAATCCGTTTACACTTAAATTAATATAAATAGCTCATCCTTTCCTTCCAGCTTATATTCTATAACGAAATTAAATCATCCATTAATCAATAATTAAAACAATAAAACATAAGTAAAACACAAATTGAGGACATGTAGTTGGATTTCGCGCTTAAACCACTAAAATAAATAGAATCAAAAAGTTTTATTGTAAGCGATCTTTGTCAATTTCTTCGGCTGATCTTAATTCGAGAGCAAAATGAAACTACCGCTTTTAATATATTTCAAAATTTTATTTGAACGCTTTATTGCTATTTTTCATATAAATATGATTTTTAGTATTGTTAATGGGTATTCTATTATATATATATATATGTGTTAAATGTAAAAAAAATCAATTGGGGTTATCAATTAAACTGTTGATCCGTGCGCGGTTTTCTCACCGTTTCTGATACTTTTTTTCATTAACTGCAAATTTTTTCATTAAACGACGAGTTTAAACGATATATAAGTATACTCCATCAAAAGCCGCATACTGACTCTTTCGAAAAACACTTCATTCATTGTTGTACTTTTACTATGAGCAGAGAAAAAAGGATGTTAGAAATAATATATATGATAGTTTTTCTCTATATTCGGTAACCCGGGAAGCCAGGGTTTATACTCTTGTTATAATAAATGACAAAAAGATTTGCTGACAACTGAAAGCAATGAGCATTTATGTTGCTTAAAATACTTCCGTATTTTTCATTGTTGAAATTTTCTACTCAAAATTGTAGTTCCGATTCCAAAGATTCTTCGTTATTTGTTTTATTTTACTACAATTGAAAAAAAAAAGCGAGAAACGTTTTTTAACGTACCAAGTATAACATAAATACAAACGATTATATACGGATTGTCCTAAAAAGGACTGGGTGATTTTAAAATTCAATAACTCGTAAACGGTGACAGATATTTAAAAAATTATTGTAGGAGGGTTATGTAGATGTCAGAAGTTTTCTTTAGCATGATTCTCGAATTTAGTTTGAATACAAACAATAGATGGTGCTGCAAGCAATAGGCGCTAAAATCAAGATGTATTTTTGACCTTTTTCCTCTTCCATGCAAAAAAAAAAAAAAAAAAAAAAGAAAGAGGAGATTAAAATGTATTGAGTAGGTCCCAAAGTACCAAAAATCGGGCCTAGATTTCGCACATATTCCCCGCAGCGCCATTCATTATTTCTAATCCATACTAAATTCGAGAATCACGGTAAAAGAAAAAACTCCTGACATCATACATAACGATCCTGTAAGAATATTTTTAAATACTGTCATCGTTTGCAAGTTATTGGACTTTAAAATCAGTCAGTCCTTTTTAGGACACCCGGTACAATACAACACTTTCCACATACTCACGATTCCGAAAAGGGTTCTTAATCTTTAGAAACACTAGAGAGCAATATATTTTCTAGATTTAAAAAATATTTTATAAAAACACTTTCTTTTGCTGCACTGCTATTCAGAAATGTTTCCGATTTGAATTTATAGTGCATTGACTAGTTTTCTTAAACCACAGTATCTGTTTTTAGGATGCTATTAAGCAATCAACATTAAATTAAACATTTCCAGCCTTATAAATAAATTTATGCATCAAATATAAAAATAATATTACAGTTAATGTTAATTTTAATGATGTTTATTTATCATGTTTCTCTGTAGAACATATTTATTGAACCTGAAGAATGTTTACTTTTAAAACTGGTAGCAGCCGAAAAAATTATATTCTGGGTTGAAAAATCTGATTAATAAACTACTGGGAAACTTTTCAGAATATCAGTGGCAGAAACAGAAACTTTTTGCTTTATGCTATTTTAAGGGTCCTCAGAACTCTTAAAATTGAAAAAAAAAATTATCCATTTTCAACATTTAATATCTTAAAATGTATATGATTTAAAAACACAAATTTAATCGATTAAAGATATAAGTTATTTCATTTAATGTATTTAAAAAATTACAAGTTGCAGACTTTGTATTTATAACAAGTTCCAAATTGTCAGGCATCTGTCGCGCAGACATTACGCACAGGATTATAAAATAAATTTTGCAACTGAACTTTTTTGTGCCTAATTATACTTCATATTGTAATAATTTCTATGTACCTAAATAAATTTGTATTTAAAGCATTTATATATTTTTAATGCAAATTTGTATTTAGCTAACACAAAATTTTGAAAATTTTAACAATATAATCATCTAATATGTATATATATATATATATAAAAACAATAAAAAAGAAATTTTAGGTTAAGTTTATAAAGACTAATATATGACACATAAAAACAACATGAAACATATGTTTTAAAATTTTCATGAAAAAATATTCAGAAGTTTTGGAAATATCTTGCGCTTTATGCCAAAAAACGTCGCTTGGAGAAAATTGACTTCCAAGTTTCGGAAATGCCGCTTCAGCGGGTATAAATTCTAAAAGCTATGATTTTGTTCTAATGGGAATTTCAAGGAATTAATTATATCAAAATGTTCAGAAAATATAGGAGTTTAACATATAAAAAAAAAAAAAAATAAATAAAAATTTCGAATGTTTCGAGTCCTGAGATACCTTAAATATTGAACATATATCGAACATATATGCGTCCCTAAAAAAAGCTTTTCGGAACCATAGTAACTTCGAGGAGAGTATTGTATATTTTCAGGGCTCGAAATGTATCGGAGCAAATCGGAACGATGTTCCAGTTCGTGAAATTGTGACAAATATTGTTCCGATTCGTGAAATTGTGACAAATATTGTTCCGGTTCGTGAAAATATGGAAAATATTGTTCCGGTTCGTGGAATTATTAAAAATTATTATTATTATTTCATACATATAGCTTATTACGCTCTCTGTAACGTTTTTTTCCCCGTAATAATTTAAATCTTGTATACATTTTTTTAAATTGGTTTTTCTACGGTTATATATAAATTTGCTATATAGTAAAGTGCCGATTATCCGAGTTAATATGGACTAAGCTCACCTCGGATAAGCAAAAAACTCGTATAAATCGGATTTACACAAATCGTCACCAACTAAGGAGATGAAATACAAATTTTCACTTAATTCATTCATTTTTATGGTACTAGTAACATTTCTTTGATATACATTTCCGTTACTTTTAAGAAATGCGGGCAATGAAATTGTTTATTTGAAAAAGCTCTTGATAGTTTTCTGTTTATTGAATGTCAATTTTGCTGCAGTATTACGCTACTGCATAGCTATCAATCTCTAAGATTTTTTTTTCTTACCTCTAAAACTTACCAGTAAATTTTGCCTAATTCAATCTCCGAAATCTAACAATTGCCAACGATTAAATACGGCAAAAAATTGTATTCAATTTTAGAGGTAACAAAACCGTACACATTGGCAGCTATATGATTCTATTAGTGTCATGAAAATTGCAGGTGTAGCCTCTTCTTTCTGCTCAAAGTATTAAATAGTTTTTTTCAATCGAACTTATACCTTTGGAATGGATCATTTTCTTCTGACGGACATTCATATTTTTTTTTAAATTATGCCCATTTCCCCCCCCCCCCCATTCTGTCCAGAAAATCAGAGTTCTAACTTTTTACGACTACTGTTTCATCGTCACCTAACACTTCATTTATAATGGCTGTTTCATAATAATGAAAGCTATCAGTCCCTCACAAGAAAATAACTCGGTTAAGCGGGACTCGGATAATCGGGACTTTCCTGTACTTTCAAAAAAAAAGAAAAAAGAAAATAAAAAATTGGCAATAATTTTGAAATAGCGTTCCGGTTCGTGGATTTTTCCATTTCGAGCCCTGTATATTTTATATCGTGGTTATATTGAATAGATTAAAGTAAGATACTAGATAAAGAATATAACAGTAATAAACATTACAGTGACCTTCTTATTACCTACTAGTTGTTACCCATAACGTTGTTCACGTAGCATTAAAAAAAGAGATAAAACTATTAATTAATCAAAACAATCCACTCACGATAATTTAAAACTATATAATTAACCCATCCTTTATGACATTTTATAGGAGACAATAAGGTACTTTTATTTAGTAATATTAGTAAAATATTTAGCTTTAATTGTAATACGAAAGTTAAATTCATCCAAGGGAAAACGTCCATTCTCAAGAATAGTAATGAACTAAATTAAATATATATGTATGTATATATATATATATATATATATATATATATATACTAGAGTCAAAAAGTGGAGTCAAAAAGGCCATTTGGAGTCAAAAAGTAAAAACATGGTTAATTATTTAGACATTAATATCGAGATAAAAAATGGTGAGATAAAAACAGATATATATGATAAACGAAAAGGCTTTAACTTCGAAACTATAAAAATCTTAAATTTTGGATCAAATGTGCATATCTCAATATATAGAAATATTTTTATTAACGGGTTAAACCGTATAGATAGATTGACATCAAATACTGGGGAAAAAATTGAAGAACTTTACAAATGGTATATTCTGGCATTGCACCATGGCTATCCTGAGAGATTTTTGAAGAGTCTGCTGCGAAATTTCGTAAAGTGTAAGACTTATCGCAGAGATTTAGAGGTAATGTGGATGCGAAGAGAGGAGTAACTGTGGCTTTGACTGTTCAGGGTTTGCGTGCACGATTGTTTGGGGTTTCATGTTCAGTTGTTGGTTTTTGATGGGTCTAGGCAGCTCATTCGATTTGTTAGTTTTTTTCCTTTTGGTCTTGACAGGTTGTTTGGGGAGCGTTGTGCACATAAAAACTGGTTTTAACCCCGCAGTTGCATGTCGCAAGTGCATGCCGCCTGTCTCCATGGATTCAATTTCTTCTGGTTTTAGTTTGAATGCTTTTAAAGTTTGCCGTTTTTAAAGTATGTTGTTTTTGAAGTTAGTTGTTTTTAGTTATTTTGGCCTTGTCATTTGGTTTAGTTTATTTATTGTCGGATCAGTTCCGTAGTTTCGAATTTTTGGTTTGGTTTTAGGATATATATATATATATATATATCATCATCATCATATAGGTTTAAAGTTAGCTTAATATACTTATATACACTTCATATTGCATACATATGATTTAATCGCACTTAGCTAATTTGAAACGAAATATAAGGTTAAAACAAAGTTGAAAAGCTATTGTTTGAACTGGCTTATCGTTAAACCAGTGTTGTATTATAATGGGAAACTCATTCGGTTAGGAAATGTAGCATATAATACATATATTTTTTAATACCTATTTCTTCTATATATCCTATACCTTGAGTATATGAGAAGTATAAACAAAAAAAAAGTTTTTTTACGTCTTAAAGGGGAGGCTTGACAGGTATTAATCCAACTAGTGAAGTATAATAAATTAACCCTATTAATAGCATCACATAATCTTCATAATTAACGATACAGTAAGTTTTTAAAATGTTGAAAAATTAATAACTAGAAAAATTAAGATAGTTAAAGTTGAAAAAGTGAATTTGTTCTTTCATCTGCGCCGCGGTAGAAAACACCTCAGTCACACTTTTCTTCGGAAAAAAAAGATCAAGACATTTCTGATCTGTCTTGTACCTTTCATAGTCAAGGTCAAGAAGGGATGGGTGAAGGAATGTCGCTTCTTTGTTCTCGAGGAGGAAAGAAACATACTCCTTGATAGTAAATAATCCCGTGCGTGTACGAGCGTTTAATTTCGATAAAACACTACGACAAGAGATATTGTCCGCTTACGAACAAGAACAACAGAAACTTTGACCTCATTTGTTTGAAGAATGGAAAATTTGTACTTGTTCTGTCTTCCATGCATTGTGATGCTAAATTTGATCCACGATCAGGTTAACAGAAACCAGAAATCACAACTTCTATGATTGGAGTAAAAATGGAAGTTATGCAGTCTAAGAACTTACAGTTACAGACCGAGAGGCGCCAGCACAGACAATCTCCTCATCGAGTTCACGGGTGAAATTCCTGAATTATATAAAACTCGATTCGCATATTAAGACGCAATCGGTTTGCCAAGTCATATCTTGGTGGAAAACACCTGAAAACACGATTTTAGTGGTTGTCTGGTAAGTTTATTATTGTGGTTTCCCTCACCCAAAGGTATGAAAACATGGATGACTGGCAGCAGGAAAACACAATGGTAAACCTAAGAATCAACTTACTAATATTGTACAACATATGTATTAATTTATGGAAGAATGGAACGTATATTCATGGAGAACACATCGATTTTTTGTTAACTTTATAAAATTTATGCATATGTTTTGTTCATAGCATGCAGGGCTTTTTAACAAATTTAATCGAGTTTCAGAGAATTTGACAAAATGTAGTAGAAATAATATAATGTAATTGGAATGTAAATATATTAAGTATTTGATTAAATAGGAGCAGTTGTGTGAAATATTTTTACTGCGCATGCAGGCACGATAAAAAAAAAAATATATATTTTTTTTTTCATTATTTGATAGTCAACTCTATGGAGCTACTCATAAAAAGAAGCTAGACAAATATCGTGAAAACGCAGAAAGGTATTGGTAATATAGAGGGCGAATTTTTAGTTGCTTTATAAAAGCTGCTGAATGGTAAGGGATTTTCCACGAATTTTCATTTTTTATTATCTGGCTTTCAGCAAAGGCGTTTCTATTGAATGAATGTCAATATCTAGGTTTAGAAGAAATGCTTAGATTTTGATACAACTTTTTTTCTTGGAATGAACTAGTTCCGGTGGCTTTCAAAGAAGAACTAAAGCATCAATGAAAAATGAAAATTAAAAAAAAAAGTAAAAATAAAAAATGACAATTTACGGAAAACCCCTTATCATTTGGCTGTTTTAAGTGAACAACTAAAAACGAACTCAGTCTATTGGCGATATCTTTCTGAATTTTCACGATATTTGATTGGATTATTTTATGACTTGCTCTGCCGAGCATGAAAAAAAAAATATTGTGTGCGCATGCGCAGATAAAAAAATTAATACAACTGCTCATATTTCATCAAATATTTATTATATTTAAATTCCCAATACACCATATTATTTTTACTATATTTTGTCAAATTTTCTCAAAGTGGCGTTAAATTTGGTAAAAAATCGTCCATGGTATAAACAAAAAACTTGCAAGAATTTTTTTAACTTTAAAAAAAATCGATATATCTCCATGAATCTGAATGAATATACCTCCACGTTCTGTTCTTCTACAAATGGATACATATATTGTACAATACTCTTGTATTCGTAGGCTATAGCGATAGAGCATTTCGTGCATTTTATTTTACAGGGTGATCCCAAACATTATCATTTCTCCTTGATTTTATGATCTTGATCCAAAAAATATATCTATAAATATTCAATAAAATGTCAATAATTGAAAGAGTCCGGTGATTAATGGCCATATAGTGTATATTGTTAAACAGGTATTAGATGTATTTAATATCATTTTGTGAACTAATTCGTGCTTTAAAATGTGAAATAAATCGTTTTCAAATGTATAGTATGAATAATATTTATCAACCGAAATAAAGATTAAATAGTAAGATAAATCAATGTAAACAGTACGTAAGTAAAAATATATAAACTGCTTTATTTTTATTGAAATTTTACAAAGGTATAACAGGGGCAACAAAATGTAATTTGATCAATTTTGAAATTAAAAGTATCATTTGTAATGCTTGGGAGTGTCTCCAGTGCCGATCAAACACGTGAAGTGTTTGTTTTACATAGCTATTAAACACGCACAAAGCAAAAGAAAATTACAACATTATGAAAAATTAAACATAATGGTATGTAATTACATGTGACATAAAATAATTTTTTTCAGCATGAAATAAGCAAATTTTCTAGGATTCTTAGCGATATGACTAAAAAATACTTTCTTTCAATTTAATTTAGAAATTTGGTAAAAGAGGAAAGTTCGAAATTTGAAATAATTTTCTCTGTGCAATGTAAAAATATTCATTTGACTAACTTCACATGTTAAAACAAGAAATTAGTGTAAAATAATGTGCAAAAAATATTATTCTGTTTTTAAAAAGTGCAATTTGCAACCCCTCTTAAACAAAATTGTTCCCAACAAAAACTATACTTTCAATAAGAACACTACATCGTGTTTTAAAAAAATAAATCTGATATATTCAAAAACTTTGATAAAGCTGGCATGAAACCAAAAGAAGATTATCTGTTTTAGAATGCTGGACTTGGTTTTTGAAGACTTTGGAAGTTTAATCTCTTTTAGGAGAAATCTCTTCCAGATTCTCTTTTTTAAACAACATAAGAAATTTGGAGAACGCAAAGAAATGAAAGAATTAAGAAAAGATTATTCATACGAAAGCTCAATAATAGTATGTAAATGAACGTTTAAGACATTAAAAATGTTTAAAAAAAAACGATTAAAAATGGTGTTGCAAGAATGATATAGCTCGAATATAATTAATGGGGGAAATAGTTATGTTCATATGCATAGGCCTATCTATCTATATTATAAAGGACAAACATATCTGTGCGTAACGCATATGTCATTTTGCGAATGGCAACACTTTGAAATTTGAAATAAAATTTTGGTTTTGTAATTTTCTCTACTGCAAATTTTTATACTTCTAAACATCGCACATTTTAAATTTTTACACCGTCGTATAACGGAAACTAGTATGTTGTGGCCATCACAAAACTTTCTTCTGTATAAATCACGTCAATTAAATCCTTTAAATAGTACAAGAAATAACAACGATTTAGCACCAATTCGTATCAAAGTATATCTGAATTTGAAGTTGGATGAAAATTCGTGCATTAGTTCTTGAGATAGAGCTATAGCGGAAATTCTGAAAAAATGTAGCATAGCAGCGCCACCTGTTGAGCGATTTACACCAAAAGTTAACTGCACTAAACGATACCAAGGTATACCTGAATCTGAAGTTTGTTGAAAATCCAAGCATTAGTTCTTGAGATAAAGCTATTGCGGAAATCGCAAAAAATACAGCATAGCAGCGCCACCTGTCGAGCGATTTACACCAAAAATTAAAGAGCACTAATTTATACGCCAATTCATGTCAAGGACTAACTAAATCTGAAGTTTGATGAAAATCCGTGCAATAGTTCTTGAGATACAGCTCTTGTGGCAATCGTGAAAAATGCAGCATAGCAGCGCCACCTGTTGGGCGATTTACACCAAAAATTAAACAGCACTAATTTATATCAGGGACTAGCGGAATCTGAAGTTTGATGAAAATTTGTGAATTTTTTCTTGAGTTAGAGCTATTGCAATAACGTGAACAATGCAGCATACCAGCGCCACCTGTTGGGCGATTTTCACAAAAAAGTAATCAGCACCAAACTCTATCTTGGACTAACTGAATCTGAAGTTTTATGAAAATCCGTGCAGTAGTTCTTGAGATATAGCTATTGCAGAAATCGTGAAAAATGCCGCATAGCAGCGCCACCTGTTGGGCGATGTTCACCAAAAACTAATCAGTTCCGGTTTATATCAAGGTCTAACTAAATATGAAGTTTTGTGAAATTCCGTGCATTAGTTCTTGAGATAGAGCGCCCACAAAATTTTTGTCACATACAGACTCACAAACAGAGTGACAGAGTGACAGACAGACATTTTGTAAAAACCATCAAATCGTGTTCTGGACATTCTAAAACGTATATATCCGTCGAAAACCGGAAGTCGAAATTTTTCACGAATCCAATACTTTCTTCTTGTAAAGATAGAAGAAAGTAAAAATGCTCTTGTAAATGCAATTTGTTTGAAAGCTGTATCTCATTTTAATTTTAAGATATTAATTTTTTTGTAGTTTTTATTACTTTTTTTGTAATCGTGGCAGCTGAAGTACTCCATTTCTGTTGAAACTAAAGGGGGGAAATTAAAATATTAGATTGCTGTATCTTTTTGTTGCCATTTTCTCATAAAAGCCGAAAAAAAAATTGAAATTAAAATACGTGCTATGTCAAGAATATCGTCTGTTATAAAACCCAGTGAGTTTTGACTTTATTCCGTTGTTATTTATCAAATAAATGATTTTGCCGTCTTGGCTCCATTGCGAAATATTAATAAACAATTTGCACATAAAAAAAGTTCAGAATTTCTCGCCCGCTAACTTTCTACAACGAAATTAAAGCTTCATCAATAAATAAATAAAAGAATAATGTATATAAAAAGCATGAATTTAACATATATGTAGTAGAACAATTTAAATTTTTAGAGCCTAATTGGGAAAAATATGTGCTTTTAAATGTAATTTGTATGAAATGGAGTTGCTAGGCAACTGTTAAAGTAAAAGAGAAAAAATAATCTATATATTGAAAACACAAGATAGCTTTTTTAGACATCTTCCATGAACTTTCTACTGTACTCAATTTTGCTAATAATTCTTTTTTTAAATGAAAGCTGTTCATTTGTAGATCCCCTCGCACTAGCTATTTTTCTAAATATTTTCACTTTTATATTTTTAATTTAATTTTAAAAGATTTTTTGAAATTTCATCAAAATGGTAGAAATCGTATTATTTCCACCGTTGCAGAAAAAAAGAAATATTGGGGTTTATTTATCCTTATTGATACCATTTACTCATTACATTTACAAATAACTTTATTTTAAGTCTGAACAGAAAATGACGTCACTATTTAAAAAACATCTTCGCTCATAAAGCTAATGTTACAATATATTTTCATTCGGCTGATACCGAATTTGAGACACTTGGCGTAATGCTTCAGTAAGTGCCATATTTAAAAGAAAACAATCCTTTTCTTTGATAAAACTATATATTTTTACACGAATACATCTAAAAGACATCAGTTTCTGGTAATTTGGTAATTTGTACTTCGCGGTACTGAAATTAGACCCTCAAGCCAAAAGAATACATTTTCACATGTAAAGTTTTAGCTGACAAACGGAACTTCACGTTTGAAAATCTATCTATATTATAAAGGAAAAATATGTCCGTGCGTACGGCTGACGTCATTTTGAGAATGGCATCGCTTGACGATTAAATGTCGGATTTGCAATCTTTGCTACTGCAATCTTTTGAATTTCTAAACATCGCGCATCTCCAATTTTTACACCCGTTATATAGGGAAAAAAATCTACTTTCAAATGCAATTTTCTTGAAAACTTTATCTTAATTGATTTATTTATTATGTCTTTTTAAATAATTTTCAAGAAAAATGTTTTTTAATCTATATCCATTGCGTACAGTCTCCATTACGGAATAAGCCATTTGCACTTAACATAATATAAACAATTCAGCATTTTCCCCTGACTAATTTTTTATAGCGAAATTAAAACTTCATCAATCTATTATATTAAAAAGTGACTGTCCATTTGTATTTCACAGCTGTTCCTCCTAGAATATGGAATGTTGGGTGATCAAATTAACACCAGTTATCCGCATGGGTCCGAGGATGTTAAACGTGGTCGTAGAATTTAAAAATTTGTTTAGTTTTCGAGATATAATTTTTTACGTTATTTTTGAGGACATTTCTGTAATGATGGAAACTAAAATTGCTCCATTTTTGTTGATAAAAGACAGAAAAGGGAAAATGACAAGGATTATTAGGTATTATTGTTTGAAATCATTTTTAAATTGAAATTAACGTATATTTGAATAAATAACGAAAAAATGATTGTAGTTTTCAAGAAAATTTCACGAAATACGATCTCACACATATCCAAGCTTCAGGAATTCGTTTATTTTAGAAACACAAATTCGACTCTCGACTGGAACATTGAGATAAATTCTATTGACGTCAAAAGATAAAAAAAAAAAACATCGTACGTTATTTTCATTTAATTTAAAGTCGTAAAGTAGATTTTCAACCATTGCCTTAAGATGGCTAATAAAACATTTCAGATGCGGACATTAAAAATCCGAAAAAGCGAGAAAAAAAAGGAGAAAAGTTTTAGCGAGAAAAAAAAAATAATTCTTTAAATATTTATTTTAATTCGTAAATATAGCTTCTGAATAAATTCGTCCAAATAAATTCATTTTTGTATAAGTTGACCCAAATGACATCATTTCTACGAACTCGGAAATTCGAAGCAAAATCTTGGAAGAGCGAAACCTCTAGGCAAATAAAGTTATAGAACATGTGCATTTTTATTGGAAAAGTTTTGACTTAAATTGTAAATATAACTTATTATTTGAAATATTGTATTTAATAAAATTAATATTGCAATGGCTTTCTAAATTTACAATAAAGTTAAGATTTCATTTTTCGCTAAAACATCGATTGTCTCATGCAATTCAAAAGCAACACAACGGGTTGCTACGCAACTAGTTTTCTTTAAAGGAAGGAATCTATATTCATCCTTAAAACTGATAACTGTTCAATCTGGTGTTACTTTTAGAAGAATTTTATAATATCTGTATTTTAGATAAACAAAATACTACTCTTGTTTTCATTCACGGAAAATCGATGTCTAACTAAAATATAATCATCTCGATCATAATAGAAACATTTTGTGGCGATAGTTGTGTTTTGAATAAGTATAGTATAAACTTTTCACCAGATACTATTACTTTCATTTGTTGAGAAAAGATTGTTATATTCATTGAGTGTTTCAAAATGGCTGGTTCTGCCATAATTAGTAGCCTCTTAAAACGCTAATTATAGAAACTTGCAAATAGTATGGATATATACCGCTCACCTGCAAGAAATGCGACACATCTCGACAAGAGTAAAGGGTCTAGGCGGATAAGCATAGCGAAATTTCCCCCACGGCCGATGTTTGAAATAAAATGTGTGGTAATAAGGATTACCATGAGAATGCAATATAGAGTGTTTTTAGCCCCTGACCTTGAACAGCCCTTGAGATAATCGGCGAAGTTTGCGCCGACGCTACTAATTTTCAAATACGTTTTTCTCAAAAAGTACAAAAGTTAAAAAAATGAAACCAACGCCAATTATTGAATAATATATTAGTTCACATCATATATATTTTTTCATATTTTTATTCAAATTTTAACATAGAAAAATAAACAAAAATATTTTTTGAAAAAATTATTAATGTAGTAATTTTAACCTTACACCAACCAAAAAATTACGGAATAATGCTCAAATTACGTACTTTTCAGAAAAAAATATCGTTAAAATCGAAGATGCACTTTTTGAGATATAAAAAAAATAATGCTAGCAACTCGCTAAAATATTAGTAACGTTCCCTGTTTGCATTTGCAGAAATACACTACTATCAATGCATTGGTAGACTACTATCAATGCATTGATTTGTGACATTTCCACTCGGGCAGGATGCGCAGTGCGTCAAAATAAGAGAGTGTTTCCACACATACCGCTACCCTATAGGTTTGTTTCGTGTTTGTAAATATTCTGTTATTTTAGCGCACTGCGTATCCTTCTCGCGTTATAATATTAAGAAATGACAAATAAAATGGTAACATTTACCTCAAGATTTCCACGTGGAAGAAGGCTATGGGGCTGTACAGTATACATATATAACGTATAATTTTAGGGGAGAGTTTATGTGTGTGTGTGTGGGGGGGGGGGGGGTCTGGGACTTGACATAGGAAGATACCTGTAAGGGGAGGGAGTGTTGTGATTAGATATCGTTATCATTTTTGATCAAACCAAAATTTACTTTTTTGGTATACTTTTCTTTACATTTGTAATCTTAATTTTTTAAAGTCTGTTGTCTTCTTTTTATGAAAATACAAAGTTATTATTAAAATCATATTCGATGTTTATAAAACATTTCATTCCAAAATGTCGAATAACCCAACGCTCAACATTAGTATTTTCCTGCCATATTGGTAAGTAAATCGTTGTTAGAGAAACCAGATTCAAAATAATACTGGATATTTTTACTAGTAAAAGATGGGAAAGAATTTTATCCACCTGTTTTGTTTACAAAAAGTTCTGTTTAGCCACGTGCAAGGGCGAAGTGCAAGAAGACAATATTACTGCTCAATGCATTATAATGTAACAAAGAGCTATTTTAAAAACTTTTAAACAATAAGTATTTCTTTAAAATGTTATTTGATGTAGAGTTATTTCTTATGTAAAAGTGATATTTTATGAATTTCTCCTCCTTTAAATCAGTAAAATATGCGAATAAAAAATGTACAACCATACCTGTATATCGCATTGAAACGTGTAAAAAGAGAAAAAAAAAAAACGAAAAACAATTGTAAAAATAAAAAAAACTTTATACACTAAGCAATATTATTAGGAGGATGGGATTTCGAGGAAAGATAACTTCTGATATCGGAAGGTTTGTAGGGAGTCCGAAATTGCCAAAAAGTTGATAGCTTAATATATTTACAGCCCCTATTCAGCTTCACTTGCACAATCGACTAGACCATTGACTTGATATTATTACGCGAGAAGTATGCATGGTACGCCAAAATAAGAGAATATTTACAAACACGAAACAAACCTATGGGGAAGTGGTATGTATGGAAACATTCTCTTATTTTGGCGCGCTGCGCATCCTGCCCGATTGGAAATGTCACGAACGGACAAATGCATTGATAGTAGTGTATTTCTGAAAATACAAACAGGGAAAGTTACGAATATTTCAGAAAGCTGTTGGCGTTATTTTTTTTATAACTCAAAAAGCGCATCTTCGATTTTCAATTTTTTTTTCCTTAAAAGTACATACTTTGAGGATTATTCTGTAATTTTTTGGTTGGTGTAAATATAAAATTACTACATTAATATTTTTTTCAAAAAATGGTTTTGTTTATTTCTCTATGTTAAAATTTGCGTAAAAATATGAAAAAAAAATATATGATGTGAACTAATATATTATTCAATAATTGGCGTTGGTTTCATTTTTTTTTTAACATTTGTACTTTTTGAGAAAAACGTATTTGAAAAATAGTAGCGCAGGCGCATACTTCGTCGATTATCTCAAGGACAGTTCAAGGTCAGGGGCTAAAAACACTCTGTATTGTATTCTCAAGGTGAGCCTTATTACCACACATGTTATTTCAAACATCAGCCATGGGGGCCATTTCGCTATGCTTATCCGGCTAGACCCTTTCACAGGAAAGACAAAATAATATTTGCAAATTTTTACTATGACATTCAATTATAGCACTTAGCTCTGCATGCAGCACTAAAAACTGTCATGAATGCATAAAAACCTTAGCAATAAAGACGTAGAGGAGATAAAATGCGTAGAGGCGTAGATGACGATAAGAGAGTTCAGTAATTTATCTCCACAATCAATTCACCACCTGTAAGTGGTCACGAATAGAGATATAGCGTAATAAAGCAACTTTCCGGTTAAATACACTTATGAAACCTTTAACATAGTAAGACAAACCTATTGCAGGCCTTATTAGTGGAATAAAATGCAAAAAGAATTTTTGCGAGATGTGTCACTTTTCATGCGGGTTAGAGATATTGTTAAAAACGAAATCTAATATTTTATACTGCCTCTTTTTTTCATCACTTAAATTTAGAAAAATGTTGTCCTGCTTCTAAGAATAATATTATAAAAAAATCTTTATTACGACCATATTTTATCGAGTTATGAGTATTGAAATCTTAAAAAACACTGTTTTTACCGACCTTACTGGCGTGGTTTTCAGTTTCCGGAGCAGCATCCGTAGAATATAAAATACAATATTAAAACAATATAGTAAAATAATATATTTACACTACCAAAGTTTCAGCTAAACAGTAGGGTGTAGGTTAATAAGATTAAACATTACGCATTTTTAGCATAACCAAATAATGATCATAACTTTTGAAATTCACGCAGACAAATTAAGTACAATCTCGTCTAATGCACCCTGCGTGAGCCCAAGTCCTGCATTTAGTGCATCTTACACACTCTCCTGTTGGTTAGAGTTACTGGATTACTTAATTTTACATAATTCTTTTTAAAAAATAGCACTATTTTAATAAATATTTTCAAAATTTCTAAATTAAACGTTTTGAAATATTTTTATTTAAATGTTCTGAAACTCCCAAAATTCCTTTAATATCATGCCAAAATTCCTTTAATATCATGTAAATGCTCAGGTAATATTAATGCTTAGTAACATAATATCTTATTTCAAATGAAAATCAAATTTCAAATTAATTGCTAAAAGGCCAACCTAGTGAAAAAGATTCCATGCCGTGAAACGAACCCGGGCCATTAGTGGCGCACTGACGTTCTACCGACTACACCACATGGAACGATACCCAGCCTGGAACCTCTCACTATTACAGGTTGGCAAGGCTACAAACGCAGAACCAGATGAAAAATTTTCCGTGTGCCACCGACATGGGGCAAACACAGACTCTTAATTAAATCCAGCATCAATTGAATCTATATATTAATATTTGGAAAATTTTCCAGGGAGAAACATTCGCCTTGCATACAATATTTCAAATGAAAATCAAATATCAAATTAACTGCTTAAAAGGCGCAAAGGCCAACCTAGTGAAAAAGATTCCATGCTGGGACTCGAACCCGGCCATCATCGATGCTGGATTTAAATAAGAGTCTTTGTTTGCCCCATGTCGGTGGCTCACGGAAAATTTTCCAATTTATGCTGCGTTTGTATCCTTGCCAACCTGAAATAGTGAGAGGTTCCAGGCTGGGTATCGTTCCATGTGAGTAGAACGTCAGTGCGCTGTACTAATGCCCCGGGTTCGAGTCCCGACATGGAATCTTTTTCACTAGGTTGACCTTTGCGCCTTTTAAGCAATTAATTTGAAATTTGATTTTCATTTGAAATATTGTATGCAAGGCGAATGTTTCTCTCTGGAAAAATTTCCAAATATTAATATATAGATTAATTCGATGCTGGATTTAACTAAGTGTCTCTGTTCGCCCCATGTCGGTGGCTCACGGAAAAGTTTCCCTCTTGTGCTGCGTTTTTAGTCGTCTCAACCTGTAATATGAGAGGTTCCAGGCTCGGTATCGTTCCATATGATTTAGTCGGTAGAACGCCAGTGCGCTATACTGATGGTCCGGGTTCGTGTCCGAGCATGGAATCTTTTTCACTAGGTTGGCCTTTTTGCCTTTTAAGCAATTAATTTGAAATTTGATTTTCATTTGAAATATTGTATGCAAGGCGAATGTTTCTCTCTGGAAAAATTTCCAAATATTAATATAAAGATAATGTCTGTTAGTGCATTTTTTTTGGCGTTTTCTTATTATTCTCGGTGTTATTGTCTACTTTGTAATACGCAAAGGGACATTGTAGAAATAAAGTTTTTAAATATAATTTTTCTGTTTGTTAAAAATGTTTCTTAAAACAGCATAGCGTAGAGTAATATGAGCTTACGTAGAGGACTGGGACAAGTTTCACACTGTGTAAATGTGCCCGGGCGACTCTTTCCCTGGCAGCACTGGTCTTTCAAACAAGCCTCGGAGCGTCGTTTGAGCGGTATTCCTTCAATTAGATATACAAAGGAAAAATTCAAAATGCAAATCTTAAAAATCAATCGGCGTTGTTCAGTTACATGCCCTCCTTCATTTGAGTAGTGCTGTCACCAATTGTATCGTTTGGGAAATAAAACAAGCATGTAAACTTGCCCCTGTACTTAACCTGTCCTGGTCTGTCATACTATTAATAAATGTAAATAAGAGTGTAAAGGACAGAGTTTCTCTTGGTGCACCTGTTATTCTATTCACGTTGCGGAATGATTCTACGTGTTTTATTCTTTACATGGGGCCTCGGTCAGCATCTGTCCGAAAATACAATCTAAGGAGGACAGATGTTGTCCGATACCCCGTGAAAAGGTTAATCAAATAGTTTTGATCTGCATTCTGTGTTATAGTGATTCGTCCAGATTGTAAAATTTATCTTATTTTCAGATTATAAAATTTACCTTAACAAAGAGAAAGCGAAAAGCAATGTTTTTTTGTCCATTTAAACGACTTAAATTAAAAAAAAAATTTTTTAGAAAGCATTTAAAAAATATTTAATTTTTCATACACGGTAAAAGCATTATAAACTAAGATTTAAATATAAAAATTGCAATAAATTGCTAACAAATGCCACTTTTGATTACTTTATTTCCATCGGAAAAGAATATTTTCGTAAGATATCATATTTTTAACCTAATCTACCCTGGCATGAAAATAAAATCTAGACAGCCGACATCAGATCAAAAAGACAGCCAGCCATGTTTATTTCTTCTTTTTACAAGATCTTTCACGTAAGAAGTAAAGACTATGTTTTAAAAAATAACTAAAATATAAGATATAATGCGTTTTTTAAATTACAGTCTATTTATAAACTTTTATAAGATATATAGCGAAAAATTTCAAATATCGTACACATCATATAATGCCGATGATATTCATTATGTCAATGTAATATTATATATTAGATATTATCAATACCCATTTTCCGTTTATTTTTTATAAAATTGGTTGAAACTTTGTTCTTTTGTGCAAATAGTAAAATAATATGCTCCCACTACTTAAGGAACTTGTTTATTAAATGTTTCATAGATATATAAGAAATTTTTATTTAACACGTTCACGGTGGCGCGGTGGGTCACACTCGACTGTCTCTGAGTTGTCATATCTCAGGTTTTTTGCACACCACTGTTATTTTAGAGAAAATGTTGCTCCTTTAAATCGCGCAATTGTTCTAATTAAATAAAACAACATTTTCTGTATGAAAATACTGGTATCCAAAAAGCCAGAGACTTTGCAGCTCTGAGATAGACCCACCGCGCCGGCGTGAACGTGTTAAGACAACTCAATGTACCTTCCCAGTATTTTGTAATTTCAGAAAACGTTCGCATATTATAAAAGCTTGGGCATAAAAAGCAATTAAGAAAATTATAATATATTAAGTTTCCAAGGTTTGCGTAAAAGTACATAAATAAAAAAAGGTCCCTTTTCGAGAGAGTACGTATGGTGAATGGCTAATGTTAGTTTTTCATATTATTACTATAGTCAACAAATTAGTACCTATCGGATTGTGATGCTTCTGGTTTCTTCTTCACATAAACGTTTCTGAGGATAAAGAAGTTGGAAATTATACGTCAAACGTGGCACAGGAATTGTGTTCGTACTATAACTAGTTTTATAAATATTCAGATTTTGTGCAATATTTGATGCACTCCTATGCAAAAATGTATGAATTCAAAATTTATTATGATTATATATATTAAATTCAGTAATATGGAAATACTAATTTGACTCCATCTTCAGTAGTACGTAATCATCATGGCAACCCAGAATCTTTACATGTTATGGGATATCATTGAATTAATTACGTATGAAAGGATTTAACGGAATGGAGAAAACTTTAAACTTTATTTTAAGTTTTGATTCGATATTCATTAGACTTCAAATGACTCGACAAAATTCTGCACCGGTTATACAGGGTGCAATATGTTATCTATCACCGACCTTTAATTTCTCAACCGTTGGTCGTAGACACATAGTTCCAATTACAAAAACGTTTCAAATGAGGAAAATATTCATGTTGTGGCATTATTTAAAGTAAAAATTCAATTTTATAAAAATTACGAAATCTATCTTTTTATACGGTCCCCCAGTCCCTGTAGTTATATTTGTAAAAGTTTACACATATCATAACCTATATAACACAAAAAGTTTGACATCTGTACTACAAAAATTGACAGAGTTATTAAATTTCAATGTTTGAGATTTTTTCGCATGATTTTGTCTTTCAATGAGGGATCAGTTAAAAGATTAATTAAAGTACTTCGAGATCAAGATCACTGTGCAATGTCCTTTTTACGGCGTAACCACCTTTAGCCGGCATCGCCAAATTAAGGTATCACCAAAGAGGGTTATTTCGTTTTAAAATTTTAGCTGACTTTTAGGGTCGTATACAAAGTGAAGAATGAAATATTGAAATTGAACTGAAAAATAAACATCAATTTGTTACAATATCAGAAAACGATCTACTATAAAAAATGAATATGTCAAATCACGGAATCTACTAGAGATACTGCTCAAACTGTAGTTTAATACTTTTATGGGTCGAACAACCTTCACACATCAAAGTAGGTAAACTTGACAACCGGAAAGTAAAACATACTCACTAAGTACTAGATAAATGGCAGCGGACTACAAACGACCAGCCGAGCTATAGCGAGCATGAAAATTAGGATTATGCAATTTACAATAGTACCGCATCGCCTCACGTTCGGGATAAAACACGAGCCATCTAGCAGTGGACATGCTAGTCAGTGCTAATATCATGATGTCAAGCTATGCATGCATGCGATATGCCGAAATCATGCATATTTATGGTGAATGTCGAAGGAATGCCATAGAGGCTGCGAGTGTTTATTCAGAACGTTTCCCTAAGGATCTACATCCAACACATTAAACTATAAATAACGCATTGCACCCTATTAGAGAGACCGGCTCAGAACAAGTAGACGGGCACGGTGTAATGTTCGAGTTACACCGGGGGAGGTGCTGTGATTCGCCCTTTTAATTCCACAACTGAGCACGGCGGAAATAAGCGAGGCATGTGCTCAGCATGTCTGGCATTTGTTACATGCACTTGATGAGCATCCATACTATAAGGCAATGGTGCAAGCATTGATGCTGGGTGACCACGCATGACGATTTGTTTACTGTAATTTTTTGCTCAACATCTTGGAGGAAAATCCGTCATTCCTTTGTGACATTCTGTGTGACAGATTAGTTGATGTTCATACGGGGTGGCATTGTAAACGTGCACAATGTGAATTACTGGTCTCTGGAAAACCTCCACATCGGCTACACAGTATGACACGTGTAAGGCGGTATATGGCATATGGGGAACCCAGATTTTTGGACCCATCTTCTACGATGGAACCTTAATGGGCGATCATCACCTGCATCTGCTACAAACATGGTACGTGACTGGTATAAAGAGCGGACTCTCCGACATGCATACCGAGTGTGATTTCAACATGACTGAGCCCTCTCCACACAAAACATCAAACATCCGGGCGTATCTGGCCACCGATTTCGGTCAACAGATCCTTGGACATGGTGGTCCGTTAGAGTGGCCTCCGCGCTCGCCGGACTTGACACCCATGGGCTTCTACCTCTAGAGTTACATCAAGGCATAGGTCTATGTGACTGAAACCACTTCTCTGGTTTATCTGAAGCAGCGTATCACCCTTGATTGTCACACAGTTTACACATCTTCTGAGCTGTAACGGGTCCAGGACTCAGTACTGTCATGCATTCAATTGTGCATTGCCACCAATGGAGGATACTATGAGCAGTATCTCTAGTAGATTCCGTCATTTGACATATTCATTTTTTCTAGTAGACCGTTTTCTGATATTATAATAAATTGATATTTTTTTTCAGTTTAATTTCAATATTTCATTCTTCGTTTGTATACGACCCAGCTAAAAGTCAGCTAAAATTTTTAAATTAAATAACCTTCTTTGGTGATACGCCAATTTGGCGATACAGGTTACAGGTGGTTTCGCCGTAAAAAGGACATTACACCCCAATTTTGGTCTCGAATTACTTTAATTAATCTTTTAACTGATCCCTCATTCAAAGACAAAATCATGCGAAAAAATCTCGAACTTTGAAATTTAATAACTCTGTCAATTTTTGCAGTACAGATGTCAAACTTTTTGTGCTATATCTGTTATGATATGTGTAATCTTTTACTAAATATAACTATAGGAACTAGGGGACCGTATAAAAAGTTAGATTTCGTAATTTTTGTAAAATTGATTTTTTTACTCTAAATAATGCCACAACATGAATATTTACTTTATTTGAAACGTTTTTGTAATTGGAACTATATGTCTACGACCAACGGTTGAGAAATTAAAGGTCGGCGATAGATAACATATCGCATCCTGTATATATGTTAACTTTCAAATCATTCGTTTGGGTAGTTTTTGCGCTGTTATATTCAGACAGATAGACGATAACTATGGATGCTACGCATTTATATAACTAGTAAATCTGCAGATCAGGAGTTTCAAAGTCAGATCTTAAAGTGCGGGCCTTTTAATTTCGTATTGCATAATATTCAGCATCCTACAATACGCATATTACTTATTTTTTAATAATACTAGGGGGCTCTGGCCCCTACGAGCTACGCTCGCCAACCCCCGTTCAGGGACACCAAAATCCAAAATGCACGCTAATTTGATCGGCTTTAAAAATATTGAATTAAAATTTTAAAAAACAACAACAAAAAAAAAAAAACAGTAGCAATCTCTCTGTAAACGGGTTTACATTCGTTTTTCTTGGATTGGGGATTTTTAAGATCATATCTGCTGCTGTTAAAGATACAATGGCTGTTTTCGTATTTAATTAAAAGAATTAGTTAAACATTCGAAAATAAGCTAATGTAAAATGAATTAATTAAACAGTGTCATTGTCTCCCGGTATTTTTTAACAGCGCTATAAGATAGTTCATTCAAATAATACCTTTTAAATGTATCGTTTTAAATCTGACGTAATTTACACCAAAGTTTTATTTCCCTTATTGATATTCACGTGGAAATACTTTTGTTGCTAGAAGGAAATATTATTTGCGCTGTCTTCGAATTCACGATAATAGTTGAAAATATTATCTCAAAATGTCAAGTAAATGTCTCGCGCAGATATATTTTTTAATTTAAATTGTTTTGCCATATTTTTTGGCCATTTTAAATATGACGTAATTTCCTCCATTTACAGGTTTTAACGCATAGTAATGATTTTTTATTTTAACATTTTGTTTCTCTTTTAAAATTCCAGTGTAAATATGGTTCTTATGACGCAATTTTCCTGCTTTTAACATGTAATGTGCCTCTGGAAAAATTTCCAAATATTAATATAGATTCATCGATGCTGGATTTAATTAAGTGTCTGTGTTTGCCCTATGTTGGTGGCTCACGGAAAATATTCCATCTTGTGCTGCGTTTGTAGCCTTGCCAACTTGTAATAGTGAGAAGTTCCAGGCTGGGTATCGTTCCATGTGGTTTAGCGGTAGAACGTCAGTGCGCTATACTGATGACCCGGGTTCGATTCCCGGCATGGAATATTTTTCACTAAGTTGGTCTTTGCGCCTATTAAGCAAAAATAATTTGAAATTTAATTTTCATTTGAAATATTGTATTCAAGGCGAATGTTTTCTCTCTGGAAAAATTTCCAAATATTAACATTTAATTCTAATTTTAATTTTTTTTTCTGTTTACAATAGTCCCGTGTAAATAAATTTTTAATTTGAAGTAAACATTATTGTTTGCGCTGTTTATACAGTTGGCAACAATTTAAATTAATAATATTTTTTAAATTTGTAAAAAATATCTCTCGAAATACTGAAAATTTGAAATTAAAATAGAAATAAAACCTCAAAAAATAGTCAAATAAAAAAAAATAAATGCAATCTGCACACCGGGAACTTATAACCTATAAAATGATCTAAAAATGATTAAATTCTCATGTATAGTTTTTGCTCCAATAAAACTTTTTTAATGGAACGATTTTGTCCAACTTTAGCATTAAATATCTCTGAAAGTAATTCTTCGATTTGAAAACTGTCTACATCAGCGTGTTTATCAAATATTTCTTTATAATACCACCGATTTCCATATTTTTGTATACGACAGTTTTTTTAATATTAACGAAGAAAGGCCATGCTCAAGGCATACTTAGATACTACTACAGGCAGACTGATTTGCGTTTAATGTATGAAGTCGCTCTCCAGAGGACTCTGATACCCTGCCCAAAATTGAAATTTGACTCTGACCGTAACTGAAACAACCTGGGAAGGGTAGATATGTAAACAAACACCAAAATTACGTCATGTCGCCATGGTTACGTTTACAATTCTGCTGCCATTCCAATCAAGCTTAGAAATGACTGCTAATTCGAATACAGCTGTTAAGGGTTATTATAAACTGTCCATATCAATGTAAATGTAAAGTTCTATTTATTTAAGTGACTAATATAATGTGTTTCTCTTTAAAACTTTTAAACCAACACACATAAAAATATATAAATAAAAAAAAACACATGCTTAGTCTAAAACATGAATGTCACAAATTTATTTGGTACAACTTAGCTATCCCGTCGACCAATTTCGCCAAATTATATAAATCGCTAAAACACTCGCCAAATTATACAAATTGACATAACTTTTATTTTAAATAACGAAAGAACAAATAAATTAGTATAACATTAATAAATATACAAATAAAACGTCGAAATAAAAATCACTTAATGACATAAACACGTGTAACTTGCTTACTGTCAAGTGAATGTGACATTTACGATCAAGCATTATTGGCATTTAATCTTATAGTTTGGCGATAGATTTTTGGTCGACGGGATAACTAAGTACCATTTATTTACTATTTTCACTGCTGAAACAATAAAACTGATGGAGGAAATTTTTTTTAATATATTAAAATACTCATAAAATTCCTTGTAATAATTAATAAATGTAATTTATTAAGTAACAAATACCCTTACATGATTTAATCAAAATTGCTTGGATAACATAGAATATTGCAACGATATTTAAATCCGTGATCACCATTTCTTTCTCTGATTAAAAATAAGAATATTTAATGTTTAAGGAAGATCGGCTTTTCTTTTTTTCTTCTTCTTCTTGGTTCGGGCGATATTAAAAACAAATATTTTACCGGTAACAGTAAATTAATCAAAAATAGCTGCTTCAAGTCAGTTATGAGAACTGTAGTTTGATAAAAATCAAATTTTAATTTTAAAACGTATGAAACCAAGCTATTTTTATATAAATACGGGACATTAAAAAAAGAATAACAGAACCGGCATTTTTCATGTATGAACCAAACGATCAAGGTAAACAATAAATAATTTAGCTAATCTTAAAAGTATGTGTAACACTAAAATGCTACAATTTGTGTAAAATAGCCTTTTAAATCGAAGGAAATTGAAGAATATAAATATTTAATTTATTACATGAAAATACGATCAATGATTCTGAAACCTCGACGATGAGAAACAAGCTTCTATCTGGGCAGGGTATAAATATAAACAAAGAGCACGTTGTGAAGTTTTGGTTCAGGGTTTGAAATTGGATCCGACTTCACTTTTTCGGCGAAATGCGCGGGCCGTTATATATCATAGTAGGCTATAGCCATGCTTAAGCCAAGACTCCCTTATCATAAAACAGACTTGACGTTCCGGAGAAAGTCTATGGGTGAAAATGTCCCCGATAATTGCCAACTTATTAGCTGACTTTGTCCCGTAAGTTACGCCACCTGGTGTATACTCCTGGTAATACTCCATAAACAAATGCATAGTAAAAAATTGAAAATGTTGTGTTATTGGCAAAATTGTATAAAATATTTTTCGAATTCCAGTAAAATAAAGGCGTAAAAAAAAAAAAAATATTTCGCACAATTATGTTCTGGCTTTAAAAAATGAAACATATCAAAAATGAAATTTTAAATATAAGATTTATTGATATTTTTTCAGGGTACTTGTTAGTTATCCCGTCGACCAATTTCGTCAAATTATATAAATCGCCAAACTACTCGCCAAGTTCTACAAATTGACACAATTTTTTTATTTTAAATAACGAAAAAACAAATAAATTAGTATAACATTAATAAAAATACAAATAAAACGTCGAAATATTGGTTTTATTGGCCATTATTGGCATTTAATCTTAAAATTAATTAATTTATGGCAAACCATTATTGGCATTTAATCTTACAAATTGGCTACAGTAATTTGGTTGACGGGATAACTAACAAGTACCATTTTCAGTATATAGGACTTTGCGGGTTATTTTTTTTTTTAAATCTTGGCCCAATTTGGGCTTCGGAAAGAGCGATTTGTTGCCGATTGATATAAACAGTTATGAAAACAAAACTTATGAACTGTCAGCTTGTTTTATAAGAATTTACGGCACAGATGTCATATGCGGCCCCATATTGGCGCGATTTTTTTCCGACGCCAATTTTACGAAAACCTCGTTACCATATCATCTATATCCGGATAACCATATCAAGCAAAATAACGACACTTTGGTGCAAGTTAAGTATCCGATGCGTATATGACATTGGCGCCAGAAAGAAATCGCGCTAATATGACATCTGTGCCGAATTTACATGTATAAATTTAGTTTCTAGATATTATTATTGTTTTTTATATACGATTTGTTTATATCTGTATATAAAATATATAAATAGATATATTAAATAAATTGTACAAATATTGGAAAATATTGCTTCTTTATGTGAAACAGTGAATATGCTTCCAGAAATTACGTTGCCAAATTTTCATCTCCCGCCAAGGCCCCTATACTTGAAAAATACCGATTTATTATTATATAATGTAGTATTAGCTAATGTTCTGTAATCTGTTCCACAGTCAAAGTTGACTGCAAAAACGCGATGCTGTAATAATATGGTATCAAGTATACGGTTTAAAAATAAAATTAATTTTGCGCCAAACTACACTTACGCCAATTGGCTCTAGGTCTGATTAAGGAAGAATACTCAAATTAAGATTTACAAACACTAAAATCGTAGCATGACAAGAATACGGTATTTGCGGAAAGTTGAGGGACATGTATAAATTTAAGTGATTATTAAACTTTATTTTTCCAATTTTTTGAGTGTTTATGACTTCAGTCTGTTTTTTTGTGTATCTATGCGTGTTTTAACTTCCCTAAAATACTTTGATACATTTTAGGAAAACTTACATAACATATGTGAGTTAAAACAAGGAAATTAATTACGCACCAAACTATGCCCGCCAAGATATGCCAATTGGCTGTGGAGCCAATTATGAAACTTTCCATAGATTAATACATACAAACTTTATACGGAAAAACAGTGAAGATTTCATCTAAAGTATGTTAAACTGAAATTATCCCCCATACCTTCAAAAATAAAACAAATGATAGGCCAATAAATAAATAAATGAGACTGTGCATTGAAACAAATTGAAGGAGCGATATTAAATTAATACTGTAAGGTGAAATTAATTGTGAAAAGAAAAGAAATAGCAGAAATAAAATAAATCACATATTTGAAAATATAAAAGAGAAAATGAAATATTTTACATTTTCCGGATCTAAATAGATGCTATCCATTTATTTCAATAACTAATATCACTGAGAAATTCATGGTAAAATACTTTTCGGTACAGATGTCATATTCGCCAGATATTGGCGCGATTTTTTCGGTTGCCAATTTGGCGAAAACATCAACAGCATAAACAACATAATCCGGGTTACCACATCAAGCAAAATAACGACACTTAGACGCAAGTAAAGTACCCGTTGACTATATGATATTGGCGTCAGAAAAAAAATCGCGCCAATATGGGGCGAATATGACATCTGTACCTAATTTTCTTTCCTGATTATTATTACTATTATTATCATCATTTATTTACTTAACGGAATACAGCAGTAAACATTTTTTGTTTAACAGTAAAATAAGTTCATTTTTGAAATTAAATGTCTGGAACATATGAAAATTTTAAGATTAACAACTATCATTAGCAAACTTCAAAGCACATCGTAAAGAAAATGGCAAAAGACAAATGGAAAACAAATAAAAAAATATTTCTGTTTCTCACGTTAGATAGCGCTAGTCTCGGGAAACCATGTGGTTTCTAACCACGTGTATAGCGGACAAAGGAAACTTAGCGATTGCGAGGCCTGTTATTTCGATAAGGAGGCCTTGGCTTAAGCATTTAAATTGGATGAGTTCTACCCGGAATATCTACGCAGATTTTCATTGGTCCATTTCCAAATCAAAACTTTTTTTATATATAGAAGGATAAATATTTAACAACACATAAAATTCTTGGAAGCTTTCGAAAATTAGAAGCATTAAATTTTACACGGTGTGACAATGATGTTCTGAAATTCTGGCGAATTGCTTATTCTGGTAATTTTTTAGATTAAAAGATACATTTCGTCAGGGTCCCTACCCCCCCTGAACCCCGTAGTCTTATTGAATGTAAATTAACGATTTCCTATTGATTGGAAAAATGGTTGTAGTGTGTCTTGAATTTCGTTTTACGCTTGAATTTTCTTAAGATAAGCAAAAGTTTGAATAAGGATTTTATGTTATCGTAATATGTAAATAACAATATTTCTATAATAGGTAGATGTAATATCTAGCCATGCTATAAAATTGCGCAAGGAAATCACTTACTGTCCTTAAACTAAATTTATAACATGTTAAAAGTGAAACAAAAATATATTTAAAGGCATATAAATACCCTTTGAGAAACCGATTTCCATATTTTGCATGCACAATCGGGGACTTTTTAAAGTTAAATATTGATTAAAAAAAAAAAACTTTCCATAGAATTTTTAAAAATAAATTTGGTAAAATAAAAATGACGATATTTCAAGTATAATGAAAACATGTGCTATAAGAAATTTCTTTGTGATAGTCTTTTAATAGTATCTACATTAAATTAAAAAATGTAACGTTACTAACATCGTTAATGTTTGACGCAAAGCTATATTGCACACCAAATTATTAAAGATTAACTACCTTTTTATTTCCCATAGCGAGACTTTCTACTTAATTTTTCGTAATTGGAATTATTTAAATGATTTTTGTTTATAGGCTGTAAAATGTGTTTGCTATGGGTAACTGACAAAAGAAACAAAAATGACATATGTATCATGCCAAATAAGTAAAATGATAGAACAAAATGTTTTAAATTATTGTAAAACATGCATAAAGTTCCACCAAAATTCATACACCTAATTTAAAAAATCCGACATATATATTTGCAAAATATCAAAATAATAGAAATAATTTAAAAACCTTATTTGTCCATAACCCTTATTTATCCATACTTTACCATTTAAATACATTAATCAACTGCGCCATTTTCTTTCAACAAACGGAAATTTGAAAATCGCCTGAACTGCAATAGAAAAGCATTATGACGAAAAATAAAAGGTTCTGTATATTCCGAACGAATGAACCATAATTTAATCAAGAATTATACAGCTAAATCCTGGGAGGGGGGGGGGGGTCAGCAATATGCCTCCTTAATTTCAAGCTAATCGGATGCTTTTTACGGCAGTTACTGCGGGACAGACAGAGACTAACTGACTAACCGACAGACGGAAACCAAAAAAATTCGAGTCTCCACATTAAACATTCACTGACGTTTCGGCAATCACGAACCCAACCATACAGGCATTTTTTTTTTCGAAATCGTCCATACCAGCGATGTTACCTCCAATGTTCTCACACTGTTAATAATCTGCACTACATTTTACAGTCATCTAATCATTCTTAAAGATAGCGATAACTTAACTACAATTTTAAGCGTATCTGGCCATATTATTGAACACATTATTAAAATTAAATGACAGTTTTGTAAAACTTAATCGAAAACAGCCGAATGACTGGACATTTTACTTCAAAATTTTAACAGTGCAGTTAAATTTGAAAAAACATAGTGGAAATTAAGCAATCAGAATTTAAAAAAATAGTCTAGCTGACAGTGCTGTACACTAGGGTGGAGTGAAAAAGGCAAAAAAAAAAAAAAATTTTATTTTAACATTTCCTGACTCAACAAATGGGGCCGTTTGGATAAAAAGACACTGTAAAAAAAATCCAGCTCAATCACTCATCGTCTTCAGGTTCCACACTGGTGGCCAAAGAAAGGAATGTTCACTCAAAAATTAAAAAAAATCAATTTCTTTTATTTAATTTTAATGTTTACAAGCTTTATTTTTAGCTTTATTTTCTAACTTAAAAACAGTTCTAAAAATGAAAAGGAAACCGGCAGACATGTTACTTTAATCATTTTGGGTTTTACATGAGGGCCAATAATTTTAAATTTGATGTCAAACTTTGGAAGTTCCTTTCGTTAGTTGATTGCACTGCGAAAGTACCCATTCCTGCCTCCTGCCCCACGAGTTACCAATGATGTTTGTGTTACTAATCGCATATGACTCTCTACTGCTTGAGAATGACATGGGAGCTTCACTATTTCAAATTATGAACCGTTTCTGATCATACTTGCTATTTCTTCTTCACTGAGGTTCATGGTATCTGGTGGTTCCAAAGGATTGTCCCAGTGAATCATCTCAAAATAGTCCTCTGTTTCGAAATCTAAATTTGTAAGGTGAAATAGTCAAATTTCCCCCTTCCAGTCAGTTTTTCTTGCTTTCAGTATTTTTCGGAGTCCCAGTTTTCGAATATGTGAACGTTCTTCTAACAGAATTGCCAACAGACTGTTTTAGAGTGAGCAAAATAAGAGTTCCTCTGAATAATTTCGTGAACGATTGATTTCAAACCTTCTGGCCAGAATGAGCTTTTCTTTTTATCATTCTCTGCACGTTGCGCGCTCCATGATTAGCTCCTGGGCTTTTCTTTATTTGAAACCAGGATGTCATGTAAACATTCATGACGTATTCTACTAGGAGCAGTTTTCTGTTGGTTCGGCAATCAACACATACAGGCGCAGGACACTGTTGGCTGTATTGAGACATTTTCAATGAGATAACGTTCCGGGGTTTCTGTTTGCTATATCTGGAAGGCACTCACCCGAAGATACGGCCCTAGAAATGTCGAAGAGATATTTTTTGTTTGCACTGGGATCTTTTTTATGAAATTTACGCAGAGCAACTGGAATAGAAACAAAACTTATCACAGCAAGGGTTTCGCACGTTTCCAGAGACTTTCCTATTGCTCCGGAAACCTGGTGTTGCACAAATGCAATTCCGTCAATCTTCTGGAAAAGGCGGCGTATGCATAAGCGTAGTATGCAATAAGCATACAAACCAGTGTAATTTGTGCCCAACAATAATTTCAAGCTGTCTAACTGCGCCATTTTTTGTCCCAACATTGACGTTCTTTCCATCACAGCCAACTTCAAACTGTTCCGAAAATGTAATCGACGTTCTCACCTCAGCTTAATCCATTCAATAACTTTGGATGGCGCATCTTTGGATACAATCCCTATATCATGAAACATAGATGATGCAATGATAGCAGCTGACCTACCCGATACTCCCGTTCTATCACAAGAAACGGCTAGATTTGGCTGTGATATTCTCATTTGGCCTTTCTTGCAGGTTAAGGGAGTATCATAGATATTAGATCTCCGACATTTGGCTTCATGACAAACTTAATCGTCTTCATCTTCATACTTATCTTCCAATTCTGAAGCAGATCCTAAAACTGCATTTTCTTCTAAATCCGTAATATTTTTATAAGCATTATTATATATATACTAGCAGAACTACCCGGCTTCGGCCGTGTCAATTATAAGGAGCCATCCAGGTAAAATAAATTAAAACGAAATAATACGGCAATCACAATAACTGAAACTTGTGTATTCATTCACATCCAGAAAACGTTAAAAAGGCAATCAGAAAACATGACGTTATTGTCTTGCAACCATAGTAAAATCCCTGAGCTTTAATAACAGAATGCAAGTTATCTTTGCCGGATGTAAGAGAAAAATGTGTGATTTTCCTCACAATACGAAAAAAAAAAATTCCCCAAATCGCTCCACCCTACTGTACACTAATTCTTCAAAAAATTCCTTTTATTATCAGGAAATATTTCTGTATTATTTTACAGTTCGCGTCTTTTTTTTTTTCAGATTGATTGTTAGCTACTTTTATTTTAATAGTATAATTCGTCTCATTTTCTCTTTATTAAGTCAGTCATTAAATTAGATGAATTTTATAATTTAAAAATGTGGTGGTAATCAATCAACCTGAGTTTAAAAAAAACGAGGTGGAACCCGCCGAATTTCGACGAAAGAAAATGTTTAGAAAGGAACTGTTGTATCAAATTTATAATACATCAACAACAATAATTAGAATAAAAAATCCATCTTACACTTGTTAATTTAAATCTCCAAAGACATATTTTAACCTAAGATTAACAAAATACTTTTTTCATAAACTTCAAATGTTAAAATTATTGAAAAATTAAACTTAATTCATATACGTCATCAGTAAATTATAATCAAGATAAGTAATTATGATTAAGTTATTAACTGATGCTTGGTATTACGGAATGAAAAATCCGCAAAAATGATTTCACTTTGACATAATCATAGAATTTTTCTACCTTTACATCTAAACCAAATCAAGTCATTTTCCACGTTTCACATCCATATTAACCATTTAAAAACATTTTAATTCGAAATAGGTTATTAATAAATTAAACAAAAACCTAATTTGCAGAACAAATTTAAAAAACAAAATTTATTTCCTATATTGTTTAAGCCCGAGAAGGGGCAGATATTAAGATATTTCATTCAATTCGTTCTACATTTAATGTTAAATTTTTGTAACAAATAAGCTAAAGCAATTGAACATTAAAAAATAAAAACGAAATTCATACAATATAATGCTTTTAACATCTATATACTTAGATTCCGTTCAAATGATATCGAAATAAAATCTTAGACTTTTTTTAAAGTTTTGTATTTTGCATGTACCTTATCATATTATGTACAATCGCATAAACATAATGCAAAATCTGCAGTACAAATATTTACAACTTAAAAATGGAAAAAATCTAAGATTTATTTCGATTTCATTTGAATGGAATCTAAGTATATAGGTGTTAAAGGCATTATATTGTATGAATTTCATTTTTATTTTTTAATGTTCAACTGGTTTAGCTTATTTGTTACAAAAATTTAACATTAAATGTAGAACGAATTGAATGAAATATCTTAATATCTGCCCCTTCTCGGGCTTAAACAATTTAGGAAATAAATTTTGTTTTTTAAATTTGTTCTGCAAATTAGGTTTTTGTTTAATATGTCAAGTTTTTTAATAACTACTGCATTCAAACAAACACATTTCAAAATTAATGGAGGGTATCATCATCAGGCTTTGATTTGTGCGATATCGCATCACAATTTGTGATACAATTTACCTATGTATAATTCAAAATATTTCACCAGTGCAGTAATGCAGGTTGTTGTAGTTTGGTCAAAAAATTACAATCTGAACTTAAAAAATCTGCTTGAAAATGTCATTTTTTTTTCTCCACTATGACGTTATATTCATCTTCTTTTTAATTCTTAAAAAAAATATATATATATATATATATATATATATATATATATATATTTCAGTTTCTTTAGTTTCATGTTTCACGTGAAAATCATTCAACTAAAAATAGGCAAATTATTATTACGGCTTTTGAATTATTTACAACAATGAAAGAAAAATGTTAAATTTTATTAGAAAATGGCCGTTGATTCTCAATGAAAAAAGCGAAATTTGGAATTATTAAGAAAAATATTTGAATAAAGTAAATAAAAATTAGCCCATGTTACTCTCTAGATTATAATCCACCTGTATGGAAAGACATTTTATGATCCGTTTTGATCCTGACGTCTGGCAAATGTTTTTACACGTTGAATTTATAATATTATTAGAATTAGCAAAGAATTAAAAATGAGTGGCATCAGGGACAAAAAGGTGGGAAGAAAAAATGAAAAAGTTATCATCTCCATAGGCTTTTCTATGTTAAATTAACATTGAGAAGTGACACTGGAAATAAATAAGTATTGCGCTGCCGCGCAATACTTAAATATATTTTCAAGCTTGAAGTCACGTTTGTCAATTATTACAACTTTTCATGTTAAACTTCCCACTCGTGATTTGAGGTCTTAGTATAATCTCTGTACCTGTGCGTAAAAATTCCAGAAATTTATAACTTTTAGACGTATTCAAGGGGAAATATCTCATTTTATCAAATAAATTATCGTTTACTTTTAAATATGACGTCATTTTCAGTCGCTGAAATATTTTGCCTATTGACGCAAACTCAATATCAGCGAAATGAAAAAGTAGGGACATATAACAGCATCATCAGGGAAATTGTCTTTTTTAAAGCACAACGTCATTTTCTTTTCAAATTTTTAAAAATATATTTTTAATTGTAATGAGAAAATGGCATCAGTAAGAATATAATCAATAAAGATAACTAATCCACTTTTAATAGAAATGAAGTACTTCAGTTGCCACGATTAGAAAATTGGTATTAAAAACTATAAAAAAATTAATATCTCAAAAATAAATTGAGATACAGCTTTCAAACAAATTGCATTTAAAAGTGCATTTTTTTCTGCATACGACGGTGTAAACATTTAAAATGGTGGATGTTTAGAAGTTTAAAAATTTGCAGTAGCGATAATTGCAAAAGCGAAATTTCATTTTAAATTTCAAAGTGTTGTCATTCACAGAATGACGTATGCGTTACGCACGGATATGTTTGTCCTTTATTATATAGATAGCCTACCTGGCATCACTAGTACACCGAATTAATGAGTGTCCTTTTAATATCAGTAAACGCTTCGGTATTTTTTAACATGGCGAGGTTAAAAAAAATATATATATTGCTTGATTGCTTTATTTTTTTTTTAAATATTATAAATTATCTTATTTTCGCTTTATTAATTCTGAAATTAGATGAATATTGTAATTTTTAAATGGTGGTAATCAAGCAACCTGAGTTTTAAAACGGAGTCGAACTGGCAGTGCAGGTACACTGAATTCTTCAAAGTATTCCTTTTAATATCAGAAAACGTTTCTGTATTTTTTTTTACAATGAGCGTAAGAATAATGTTAAACTATACTATAATGCTATCCTATAATACTATGCAACATATAAAATATGCTATCAGATGCAAAACGGTGAGTTAAGTTGTTTGCGAAATGATATTACAATTTATGTATGCTTCCTTGAGCTTTATCCGTTCTGTTTTTATTTCATAATAAAGCCACGTTTTTCCATTTTCCATTTTCCTGTTTTTATTTTTAATTGTCGGCATATTTCTGATAGTATAGTATTATATCATAGTGGAATACTTAAGCGTACTGAAATGCTTTTCAAACACACATCATGAGTCTTTTGTATATGTTCCATAAATATCGCAAGCAGGGAACACATTGCCATGATTTATGAATTAACAATCGTACATTGCGGCAATATTTAATATTGTGCACTTTTATCAAATACTAGTTTACCCGCCAAGCGTTGTCAGGCCCGTGATGAATTACACTTAAATAAACCTCAAAATTGTATGGTTTTATATCTTTAACTCCATTTTATCTAATTTATATTTTTAAATGAAAAAATAGCCAAAAAATACCCAAATTCATGTTAAATAAAAATATTTAATCCGTCGATTAGAAAAAGTTTCAACTTTAAAAAGATATTTTTGGTTTGTCGGTACTTCTAAAATTGCGACCTGGTGAGGCGTTGCAATAACGGAAGAAACGACCCTTTTTGAATTTTCTTTCAAAGGGTTAACGGCGACATTTTTTTCGAATATTAAATCGAATGTCGCTCCTTCACTAGCCTCTAATGCGTAAATGGGTTTGTGTGCGTGCGCAAGAGCTATCCTTGTCTGGAGATCAAATAGATGACTTTTGGATAAAGGTGAGTTGCGATTTTTAATTAATAACTGAACTAATTATTCGAAATTTAAAATTTTGAGTCTCAGGTGCATCGGGAGACACTTTGGGCTACACGCACAAAAATGTTCAGCCGCGTGCGAGACGTAGAATTCGCTAGCCATCGCAGACACACACACACAGTCACACAGAGCGAAACTTTTTTTTTTGTATACATTCCATAAAGAAAGCAAAAAATAATATTATTAATTAATTTGATATATCTTCTTAAAATTTACCTATCTCACTTTTTGGTCTATCCCTTTTTATTGTGATAAGTATAATTTTAAAAAATCAATTCCTCAATTTACAAGAAGAGTAGTAAAAGTTTTGAATTACAACTTACAACAAATCATTTAAGTATTTCTCAGGGAGTTTTACAGCTTTTAATTATTTAATCCTCTTAATGACACGTTTGCATTTAAAAAGAATAATGACAAATGAAAGAAAGTCGAACTAACTTGCAACTTTAATGCAAATTTTACAGCACTTTATTGATTAGATTTAACATTTCAAAGATAATGCCTTAAAGTTTTCTTTTCCTGTCACGGAATTTAAAACTGATTTTCGGGAATTAAATTGTATCCATTTTTCGTTTATTTATTTTTGCTAAAAGAAGAACTTAGTTTTAAAACGGATATCAATAAGGCCTTTCTAAATGTAGTTAAATCCAATTGATAAAGATCAATTGGGAAGCGTCTGAAACGACCAAATATCAAAGCTGAAAATCGTAAAGTTTAAATAAATTTAAAAAGTTTAAATAAATACTTTGAAATAATATTAAAATGCCCACGTTGTCATTTTCTGATACTCCGATGAGATATCCTGCTTTGCTTTGCGAAAAAATTTGCAAATGTACTTTACATATATTACATTCGGGGTTATTCCAAGTATGCTTATTATTTTAGCGCCAATTTCATATGAGGACAATTCACTAAATATCACTGGGATGTTTAGTAATTTGTAGCACATGGGTGCGGATGTGCATGTGTATGTAAATATAAATCTACATGCATGCCAGAATTAGTATAGGACACCGAAATAGATTAATTTGATTTTTCCTTCTTTTTTTACATCACTTCGCATAATGGCATCAACATTAATGAATGAAAAACAGACACATTTGCACATTGTATACATAATAAAAGTTAATAATTATACTGCATTGAGAGGAGGAGGACGGTGCTTAGAGCTAATAACATATAGCATAGGTTACAATAATTATGCTTCATTTAGAGAGGAGGGTGTTTAGTTTATGATAAGGATCTTTTTGGCATTTTGTCAACTTGCATTATACCAAAAATATTATCATCATCTAATTATTTTTTATTTGAAAGAAATGAAAATAGCAATGGAAAAGAAACTCTGATAGTTTTGCGACAACACAGTGTTAATCTTGATCGAAATTTCAATGTTTGTTGAGCATTCGCTCGGTCAGGGAAAATACGAATTTCTAAAACATACATTTTTTTAGTTTTGAATTTGCTATTTTTCTGTTTGCATTTAAAAGTAAACTGGAATTTATTAAATTTTATTTTGAAGAAATTGTATGAAGACACAGAAACGTATTGGATATTTTACAAGTAATTAATTTTATTTAAAACGAAGACAACGGCAAACTGCTGTTCACTTGAAATTTCTCTAATTTTCCATTTCAAATCAGAAATATTTAAAAATATGATACATATGATGGATAGTAAACACAGTATACTTCCAATCAGAATATCTCTCACAACGCAGTTATCTGTAGCCAGTTTTCGAGTTAGAGTCCAAAAGATCATGTTATTCTCTCAAGTTTATGCCGACATTTAATTTTAAAAGATCATAATAACAAAATACTGGTCTTTTAACCCTTTTATCGATTGATGGTACTTATAAGTAGCATTAAAATAACTTGTTATAAAATTCATTTAGTACATCAATTAGTTGTAATACAGTTTAGAATGAGTTATAGATACATTACTTTATCTTGTTCCAAAAGCATTAATGGTTACACAAAACAAAAACATTTTTAAAAGGATGATTTATTTTTCTCTTTGCATCTTTTCAGCTTTCTTGCCGTTGGAGGGGTGGGGGATTTTTCAATTCGGAAATATTTCTATATTTCTATTCTAAGAACACTATGTTTTTACATTTCCTCATTCTACAAAATACTAAGAAAAGTATTTAAAATAAAAGAATTGAGTGGTGTTTTAAATATTGCACAAAATCCCTATAAATTCAAAATGAATTAATCCTTCGGATTTAACTGTAAAATAGAAAAAAAAACTCTATACAGTGGCGGTCAAAATTTCCGGCCAGCATAAAATGTTTGGTTAATTTGTAAGTATACCCACATGAAGAGGAATATCAAAGTGATACTTATACAATCTATTCACATAATAGATAGGAACATGTTTATGGAATAACAAATAAATATCAATAAATATCAATAAATTTAATTCGCAAAATTAATTGCAAAGGAAGACGCATTTTCTCAAGCGTTTCCGGTCATCTTGGAAAGTTTGGAAAAAATTGGTTTTTGCCGTCATACCTGTAGCAATAAGTACTGAGGTGCAGCGACGTGGCATCGATTTAATGAATGGTTGAATGTCTATGGTAACTCTTTTGCACTTTTCTTTTAATTTTTGGAAAAATTCTGCTGAATTGGAGTATTTATGATCCCGCACACGCTTGTCAATTTCGTTGCAAAGATTTTCTGTTGGATTCAGATTGGGTGATTGGGCTGGTCATTTCAAAAGCGGGCTTTTTTTGCGCGAAATCCACTGCTTGACGAGCTTGCATGTATTCTTTGGTTCGTTATCATTCTGGAACAAATATTTGCGACCACAATTTTTCCTCCAATAAGGCAGCAAATGATATTGCAAGATATCCTTATACATTGCCCCATTAATCTTGCCACGGTTTTTAACTAACGGACCGACAACTTTTCCAGAAAACGCTCCCCAGAGAATAACGTATCCTCTGCCATGCTTCATTTTAGAATAACATATCTCGAATCATATCTTTTGTTTTTAGGTCGTTTGACGCCGTGTATGTCATCACTCCCAAAAAGGTTGAACTTCGATTCATCGGAAAATAGCACTTTTTTCAAAGTTATCACTTGACCAGTCTATGTGTTCTTTGGCAAACGCCAGTCGGTCCCTCTGTTTATTTTTACTTATGAAAGGTTTTTAATCCCCACTCTTCTATAAAGTCCTACGTCAAGTAAGCGTCTTGACACGGTAGACCGACTTATTTTAGCAATATTTTCACTCCTTAAATCACTGGATATTGCAGCGGCATTTTAAAGAGGTTCATCGACTGCTTTTCTCCTGATAATTCTGTCCACACGAATACTCATATTCCAACGTCTCTTGGACCTTGGCATATTCTGAAGGCCATGGCCGGCTTTATGTATTTTTAAAATTGTGTTCAGAATAGATTTTCCGATCGATAACTTTGCCGCAATCTCACGAGAGTATCGACTCTCATTTTGAATTACAACTATGTTATTCACGTTGATTAATTAACAAACGCGGGCAAAAAATCCTTTTACCGATAGCAAAAACTAACGTATGAGGAATGGCCGGAAAGTTTTGCACACGCGGATTTCGAATTCCTCCCTTTTGCATCAAGTGTCTCCAGTATCCAATCAAAATGATCACGTGGTCAGAGGCTATTTGCATATTCCTAACTTTTGGAGCCATTGCGCTTATTCTTCGCTAAAAAATTCTGGAAAACAAATAAAAAAAATACTAACTGGCCGGAAACTTTTGACCGCCACTGTATATCTTGATATTTTACCAACAATATATTATTTTTAATAACTAACTATTTTCTACAGTGTAGAGCTAAAACAATATTTATTTAAAGTAATATATATTCTTGTTTTAAGCTCCAGGAAAGTATACATTTTTAATTAATAAAAGAAAGAAGATCAGCCGAATAGTTCAATAGAGAGGGGGTCGATAATTCAAAAAAAAAAATTGGGCATGATTTTTCCTATTTTATTTATAAACAATCAAAATTAGCAATGAAATGATATTTTATATATATTAAGAAAGAGAAACAACGTAGAAAGACACAAATATAAATATGTATAAAACACATACAGCTGTATGCGTTTCATGCATATTGATATTTGCGTCTTTCTACGTTGTTTCTCTTCCATAATATACTGACACAAAGTACAATGCTTCGCCTCCTTTTTATGTATTTTATATAGTATACTGTGTAAAAGTACATCCCAGGACGTTGGTTGTAGGTTGTATTTATGTTGGCCAATTATCAACACGAGGGATATAGGCCCTAAGGGGAAGAGTGCCCTACGTGGGGGTCTTTCTAAGGGAACCTAACCCGTATTAACGCTTGGAGAACCAAGGTTAGAAAAAAACCACGAAAACTCCGAACGATTAGGCCGACGGGCGCGATTGGGATTGAACCCAGCACCTCCCGTCTACCAGCTTCGAGAGCAGAACCTCTCGTCCACTGGTGGGGCTACATCCCAGGACGATGGGTGCAAATTATGGTTTCTACTTAAAATGTGAAACATGTGATAAAAATATTCATATACTATTCATCAACAATAAAGAAAACTGACCTGAAACTTTAAGTTCAGTTCCTAATTTATGACTGGTGTGGCAGATTTATCGGCAACATATCAATTTCACCCCCCGTATCTCAAATCTACTTTAAACAACTAAATTCATTATAGTAATTCTTTTTCCTAAAACAATTCATACTTCTACATTCATTTAGTTTTTTTTTCTTTTCCTTTCACAAGGAACTTTTCTCAACACATATAAAGATTTATGGTTTATATTTTGTTTCATTTATTCAAAATTCTCATTCTCGATTATTTATTTATTTATTTCCCTTCCTAACGGTTTTTAGTTAACAGCAATCGTGCGCAGTTATAATTCGTACGGCTGCACTTCCATTTTAACCGTTCATTTTTTCTTTAACGTATTTCATTTGCGCTATAAATAAACTACTCTCATTTTCTATTAGAACTTGACGGGTAAAAAAATGAAATAAAGAAAAGATGTATTTATTGGAATTGCAGTTATAAATTATATCTTCAATTATCATTATGCTTTCTAGAGTTTACATACATTGATTAAAGATTACTCTTTCACATTTAACTGCAATCTGTTTTTAATATAAACAAATGCGAGACTTGTTGTCGCTCTTAGTCTTGAAACATGTAGGGTTGCTTCACATCCTGTGGATGCTCCGAATGGCTGAGCTGCCACGTTATTTGTCGGCTAATCCTGCAACCAACCCTTTGTCTCTATAATATCGGCATCAAAAACTTGATTAGTTGGCGATAATACAAGATGCCAAGACTCATGATCGGGGTACGCATCATCGAAGAGTTCGTCCCTGACCGCCTGACTGGAAGGTCCGTTAAAGGACCGCTGTTATTTTCCTTTTCTTTTCTGTGACGATGCGTAGCAGTGATGAAACGAATTTGTTTATACACATCGAGATATTTAATGTGTCCTTCTGTATTGCTTCATATCCGAAGTTCCATGTTTATGAGATGTCTTCCTCTGTTTTTGAACATAAATAAATAAGTGATTGTACTTTCATCGATATGTTAGAGTTTTTTTAATCATCTTTTAAGCGAACCCGAGAACCACCATCTGATGCGATCCCCTTGAGATATAATTGGTGCATAGCAGCCGAATTTTCCTCCAACTTAAAAAAAAATGAAATGAATAGAGACATGAATTTACTTCTCTCTGCCTGCGAACATTTTTCTCACCGCTACATGTCTTCGCCAGTGACCTACGTAAGATGATGGGCAGTTCATTTGTCGCACGGAAACGGCAAATCCCTTGCTCTGTTTCTGGAGAGTTCTGAAGCTTTTCCTAGTGAGGGAATTCATCTCTTGGACGGACGTTTTACGGTGCTGTTTTTTTCCCCTCCTTTTGCCGAAGTTCATCAGTTGGCTTCTTCTGTGTTTTTTTTCTCCTCTGGTCACCTTTTCGTTTCGTCCGTGGGTTGGTGAATTCGCGTGTGCTCCCTCCGACCCTTCAGTAAAAAAAAAATCACCAGTGTTGTGCACAAGTTCTGTGTTGTGAAAACCGCGTTATGCATCACTTGTGTCACCAGTGTTTTCTGTAAAAAATGTTTAAAAGTGACATAATATTCCAGCAAAAAAAGTGAAAATTTAGTGCGTCAATTTGCTTGTGAGGTATCGAGTGTCTTCAGTTTTTGTTGTCCTTCAAGGACTCTACAATTTTTTGTGAAATTTGTGATTCGATAAGTGGTTTAAAAAAAACCTGAAGAAAATTTTCGTTTCATAGTGAAAAGTGGCTAAAAAATGCCATAATAAAAGACAAAACTTTTTTTGGCAGTTGATAGTAAAAAGAAAACTGCTCATTTTTTTCCTTACACATATATATAGAATACGAGAATTGAATATTTGTTTCATTTTTTTTTTCTCTTCAGTAATTTACTGAAGTCACATTAAATGCTTGCATTGAATTATATTTAATTCAGTTTTCGTATTCACGAAAGAATATTTTACAAAGTAATTTTTATGTGATTGAAATGATTTATATTATCTTTGCCTTGACTTTTATGCTCTTTATTGATTTACTTTTTAATTAAAAAAAAGAGGGCATTATTTTCAGTATAAAGTTAAATCCCTTATTTTTAAATTTGTGATTTTTCACAAACTTTAGGGATATTTTACGTAATTATTTTTTTACATTCCTCTGTTAAAAAAAGAGCTATTTGCTTATGCATTTTTTTAGTTGATTTATTGGCATGATTTATATAGATTTTTTTTCTACTCTTAAAGAAGTTACATTAAGACTTTTTATTTGTATTTTTGGATTAAGTTAAAAGGAGAAAATTTTTCTTTTCTTTAAATTATCCTATATTGTATTTAATATTTGATGATGCTATAATTTTAAATTGCATTTTATTATTTGATATGCTTTGGTTTTATGTAGTGATATTATTATTATTTTATATGTGGTATTATGCAGAAACTCAGTAATTATCAGCTATCACATTACTTAAATTTATTCTTTGGCGACAATGGCTAAGAACATCCCAAATGGTGTTATTGTATTTGACGGGGACCCCGAATCATTGCAATTTTTCTTTGATCAGGTCAAAGCTGTTGCCGAAATCAATAAATATAATGAGCAAACAGCTATTTCGTTTCTCATTGGTAAATTACGAGGACCGGCGCAAAAAGTTTTCGCGCAGAACCCTGATTTCAAAAACGTAAAAGATTTGGAAACTTTACGTAAGGAATTCGCGGCTTTCTTTTCCCCGCCAAGTAAATGTGCAGCCAATCTCGAATTGAGTAACTTATCACTCTTGCCTGCCGAGATCATAAAGAATTTAGCTCACCGCTTAAATGTTTTGGCAGCAAAAGTATATGAGGATATACAGGATCCCAAAGCGCGGGATACCATGAAATACATGAAATTTCTGGAAGCGATTCCTTCTCAAATTAGAATTAAAATTAAGGAAGAAGGAATTACTGATTATCGTGCCACGGTTGAAAAGGGAAATCAGTTATACGAGATTTTGCATAATGAAAAAGTGTTACATGCTTTATCCTCTATGCCAAAATCAGAATCTAATGTTGAACAACAGTTACGCGAAATTTCTGAAAAGATAAATGCATTAACATTTAAATCTAAGGAATCAAATAAAGATGACATAAATAAAAAATCTGTTGAGAAATCTAATCGCAACTCGAACAGTTTTCATTACAGACAAAATTTCAAATATCAAAGACATGAGAGACGTTTTTCTCCGCGTAAATTTCATAAAAAAATGTTATAACTTGTCAACTATGCAACCGATCTGGCCATGACGCCCAAATTTGTTTCAAATGGAAACGTGCAAATACTCAGAGAAGAGAAAACAATTATAAAACTAACAGTCGCCATAGTCAGGAAAACTAGAACAGAGACGCAATGTTGCTGATGGTATTGTGACTCACATTAACGGTTCCACATCAGCTAATTTTTTTGTGACCCAAACTTACCCAAAATTTCTAAAGAAAGATTAGTTACCTCTGTTGGTTCTCAAACCAGAGAGCATATTACTATTGCTAGTTGCATAGCGACACAAACTGAAAACAACAACAGGGCGCACTTAATTTGTAATGATAATGTAAATAAAGACACCCCTTCTCTTCCACTTGTTAAAGCTACTGTGGCAAAACAAACTGTCACTTTTCTGACAGATTCTGGAAATTCCATCTCCCTTTTTGTCAGGAAAGTTGTTTAACGAACTTAAAACTACACTTAAATACAAACGACTATCCACTGACATATGCATCAAAACAGTAAATTCAGATGTTGAATTTTCTGCATGCATTAGAGCTACAATAAAATTACAACATAAGTCTTTTTCTCACCATTTTTATGTTGTGGATATTCCTGAATCCTCGACTTTTGAAGGTATTCTGGGATATGACTTTATAAACAAATTCAATATCATAATAGACTCAGCTAACAAATGTGTACATATAAATAACAACTTAACTATTGCATTAGAGTGTCCAGATACTGAGGCAACTCTCAGTAATTTAACACAATGTAATAATCACTCTATTCGCACAAAAATTCAAGATGTTCTTCTAACACGTAAAGTGACATTAGAACCACATGAAGAAAAATGGATATCTGTGTACACCAATAAAAATGACAACAAGAAATCCGTAAGTTATTTGTTTGAGTACGTGCCACATGAAAAAGACATAGTAGGATTTGACGTTATTGTTCAAATAAATAACAAGCCTAAACGCAAAACTAAAACTGCTCAACCGCATGATTTCTTTACTGTTTTGGTTAAAAACAATTCAAATACTACCGTACACCTGCAAAAAAAGACAAAAGTTGGTGAATTATCTGAAGTTGAAGAAATTTTGGAGTACTCTCCTGAAAATTCAGAAAAGCATCATAACTCGGAAAGAACAGTTCATTAATCTTCTACTGGCATCTAAGGAAACTTTAAAAAAGAAAAAAGAAGGTTTAACACCTACTGATTTTGTCTGAAACACTTAAACTCTGAAGAGGCAAATACTTTAACTGAGTTACTACTCAATTACTCTGCGGCATTTTCAAAATCTTTAAATACCTTAGGTCACACTGACAAAATAATTCCAGACTTAAAATTTGTTAATGAATACCCTATCGAAACCCATCCATTTCCCCTTCCTCAGTCTCTGCAAAAAGATGCTCAAGAGCAATTAAATCAACTATTAGAAGCTGGTATAATTGAGTGTAACTGCTCCGAATGAGCATGTCCTATGTTACTTGTTAAGAAAAAGCTAAATGCTACTGGGAAACAAAGGTCTTGATCTTCGCATGATCAATACTATAATACAAGGTTCTTCATACCCTCTGCCTAAAATTCAAACAATAATTTCCAATCTGTCATCTTTTAAATTTTTCACTGCTCTCGATTTTCATCAGGCCTACCATCAAATCGATTTACCGGAAAAATTTCAAAACCAATTAACCTTCACAACCATGTTTGGTTCGTATAATTACAAGAGATTTGTTTTCGGATTGAAATCCAGTGCTTCTATTTTTCAAGCACTAATGGACTCCTTATTGGATGAGTTACAGTTAGAAGGTGTTTATACCTACCAAGATTATTTTATACTAGAAAGGTAGCCCGTCAAAAATGACGGAAATTTAGATATAAAGATATATACAACTCATGTGCAAGAATATGAGTTTTCTAGCTTGTTCCGCAGTGATCGATGAAAATAACACATTTTAAGAACAAAACACATTTATGAAAAACTGTGTACAGTAGAAGACCACTGATCTGCACAGTTTGGTTCCAAGTGTTATGCAGATTTGAAGCTTTTTGCTGTCATGTCTATTCAATCTTTGTTTACATTTTTTAAAATTCATATATTGGACAATTTAGATTGTTGAGCCTTAAAAAAAATAAATAACACACTTGAAGTAAGATTAAAAACTATTAAATTATCGTATACGATTTCATGAAATGATGGTTATCATGAAATGATGATTATATGGTATTATATGTGTATGCTTCAAGATCTTGGTTATGACGTTGGCGAAATTGGCTGCAACTTGTAATAATCCTAATAGTGTGGGCCGCTATAACAAAAAAGTAACCAGTTTTTAGTAAAATTTCTGATATAAAGTAGTTTTCAAAAACTTGTGTAAAATTGCAGGCCGTTCTCGTGTTATGTCAGTCCTAGGAATAATATTTCTAACACTGAAGATTTTCCATGTATATATGGAATTTAGAAAAGCTTCTCCAAAAGGAAGGTCCTGAAATGACATTGTAATTCCTCTAACTTCTAAGTTTAATCGGACCCTGATGTTGAGTACTGAAATCTAATAAATACAGTTATTTTGAATATTACAACAGAATAAACAGTTAAACTTATTTAACTTAAACCCGCTGTTACTCCCCGATGTTATTTTTTAGTATTAAGAAAGAAAACTATTTAAAATTTTCAAATCATGCATTTATGAATTTTTTCCGTCTTTAATAAATAAATAAGGAAAAAATAGGCTTTTGTTCTGAGATCATAAATATGACAATAAAATAATGTAACTAAGAAACATTGCAAAATTAAATCTTTGTGACTACAAACCATAAACAAACGATACCGCCACCATTTTACCTACTGTGACGTCATTAGAATATTGCCCATTGATTGTTGGAGAACTTACTTTGTTAATGATTACCTCAATGATTTAATATTTTTGACGTTTCACGATGAATGAATCACTTGTGTTTGTTTAGGTTTATGGAATGAGATATTAAAAGCTATGAAACTAATTTCAATTGAAGTTATCCAAGGATATATGTATTTTTAATCGAAATTAAAAACAATGCTTTGATCTCGAAATAAAAAGTTTTGGTACAGATGTCATATTCGCCCCATATTGGCGCGATTTTTTTCGGTTGCCAATTTGGCGAAAACATCAACAGCATAAACAACATAATCCGGGTTACCACATCAAACAAAATAACGACACTTTGACGCAAGTTAAGTACCTGTTGCCTATATGATATTGGCGACAGAAAAAAATCGCGCCAATATGGGGCGAATATGACATCTGTTCCAAAGTTTTAGTTTGTATAATTTGTTATTTCTGTTAATTATTTATTTAAGTACTTTTCCATTATAGCGCATTTTTAAAAAAAGCTTGGCGCGATTCGGGCATCAGAAAGTGAGATATGTTGCGAAAATATATAAACAGCTATGAAAACAAATCTAATGAACTTTTATCTTTGTTTATATATGCACTTATATGCATAAAAAATCGTTTCTAAATATATATGATTTTTTTTTTTATATACAAATTACGGCACAGATTTCGGATATGAACCGGGATACCTAACTGGCGCCAAAATGGTGTTATTTTGCCTGCTATTGTTATATTATATGTATTATAACCCGGCTATTGTTTTTTATTTATTAATAAATTGTTTATTTACTTTTATTTTCTGTTTTTTTATTATATAAACTGCTTTATTCTATAGTTATTATTCAAACTTTTATTTATTTATAGTTATTTCCTTTTCAAAATGATAGCAAATAATTGAAAAATATATAAGTAAGTGGTATTCGAAAGCGAGATTTCTGCCAAATTGGCGTCATAGAAAAATCACGCCAACCCCCATGCGTATATGACATCTGTGCAAAAATTACTTCTGTTTCTTTATAAAAATGGGTAAATAGCTATTTTTATATTAAATTGTCGGCACAGATGTCATATACGCCCATATTGGCGCGATTTTTTTTTTTTGACGCCAATGTCATATACGCACCAGGTACTTAACTGGCGCCAAAGTGTCGTTATTTTGCTTGTAATGGTAACCCGAATGTTGTTTATGCTGTTGATGTTTTCGCCAAATTGGCGTCGGAAGAAAATCGCGCCAATATGGGGCGTATATGACATCTGTGCCAAATTGTATACCTATGGAAAAAATTGCTTGTGAGTATGAAGCAGTAAATAGGTTGCCATGAAATACGTTGGCAAACTTCTTTCTCGCCAAGAAACTTTTCTCTGAAGTATTGTACATAAACAATGATTGCTAGAAATGCATTTTTAATTATGATATGCGCTTTTATGTTTCACTACATTTATTCATACTATACTGTGTGTATAAATGCTACAGTTCATATGCAGGGCTACACAAAAGAATTCGTAAGGATTACTGAGTATGAGAGTAAATTGCTTAAAGGTGGTTTTTAAAGGAGTTATGCATTTTTTCGCTGAACTGCATTTAGTTTCGTAAGAAATGTTTGTAGAATATAGATAAAATGATATACATGGTCACGCAAAGAATTGGATACATAACCGTCTATGGATGATAATATCTGGAAATGTGATTTCAGTAGTTTTAAGAGTAGTTTAAATTAAAATTTAGCTAAAAAGTGGCATGCAATAACGGTACTATTGGCTATGGACGGTAACTGCTGAAATCAATTTTTAAATTTTTTTATGCGTTTTCTAAATGTTTACTTAGTTATCTTGGTACTTCTTAGTTATCCCGTCGACCAAATTACTGTCGCCAAATTGTATGATTAATTGCCAATAATGGTTGCCATTAATTAATTAATTAAATGCCAATAATGGCCAATAAAACCATTAGTTCGACGTTTTATTTGTATTTTTATTAATGTTTTACTATTGATTTGGCGATTTATATAATTTGGCAAAATTTGTCGACGGGATATCTAAGAAGTAACGTTATCTTATTTACCTTATTTCCCTAAATATCGAAGTTTTGTTAAAGCATTTAGGATGTGTTGGAAAATGTTTCATATTCTATGCTTAACGCATGATTTTTCTTTCTTCTTTAGTCTTATTTTGCATTTATTTTATTCTTAATTTTTTAGTCTTATACTGCTTCATAGAAACTTTGGCACAGTTGTCATATACGTTATCATATATTGCCGCGATTTTTTCCGACGCCAATTTGGCGAAAACATCAACAGCATAAACAACAACATCCGGATTACCATATCAAGCAAAATTACGACACTTTGGCGACAGTTAAATACACGTTGTGTATATGACATTGGCGTCAGAAACAATTCGTGCTAGTATGGAGCGTGTATGACATCTTTGCCGAAACTTTAATATTTAATGTTTAAACTCTTCGCTCCACTCCCCTTGCATATAGTACAAACTATAACACGGATAGCGCAAAATTATAGACAGTTTGGTACTTTTCCACTGTAGGGGCTTTGGCATTTAAAAAAAAAATCTTGGTGTAAATTGGGCATCAGAAAGTGAGATTCGGGTACTTTTCGTTATGCGGACACCATTGTCGCCAAGCGTAATAGTTGGCGCAAAATCGTGAATTGGAGCATTTGAAAAATAAAAGAAAAACCATTGTCGAAACTAAAGTGAGCATTTAAAAAATATAACATTTGAAAATTCCAGACTTTTACGAACTATTTCATCAAATCACAAATATATACTTAAAATAAGTGAACGAATAACTGCTATAAAATAAAGCAATAAAATAAAACTCATATTAAACTGCTGGCATAAAATTACAAATATCTTTTAGCATTTTGAAATAATTGGCGCATTAGTATACATTTTGGCATGGTGTCCGTCTAACGGAAAAATATCGAGATTTGTTGTCAAATCATATAAACAGCTATGAAAACAAATTTGATGAGCGTTTTTGTTTGTTTTATATGTACATTATTGATGTTTTTTATGTACAAATTACCTCTGTTTCTGTATAAAATTAGAGAAACGGCTTTTTTATGTTAAATAAATCGTATAAATATAAAAAAATGCGTGTGTATATAAAATGAAACAGTGAATAGGTTCCCGGAAAATATGTTACCAAATTTCCTTTTTCGCCAAGACACCTATACTGGAAAAGTACCTAAAGCACATTAAAATAGCGCAGTTAGGAGCTCACACGGTACACCGTTGTCTATTGGCGGTTATGTTATTAGTAGCATCCGGAGGAAGATGTAAAGATGTACTTTAAATTCTCTCCCATAGATTTCGAAAAAAATATCTTAAAATTAAATTTCGGTGACCACCATTATGAAAGATTAATGGTTTTAAATGGGAATTTCGCCAAATTAGCCAGCTATCGACAAGTTGGCTAACATTTGGCGCTACTGTGGTAACCCTGCATTAATATTTTTCAACAATTACTCATTTCAGTGAGGCGGTCCTACCGGAATAGTGAGGGACACACAGAGACTTGGATTTTATATATATAGATTAGGTGCAAATTTTGAATGCTTTTGAAACTATACAGAAAATCTTCTTTAACTCACCCATGGTAAGGTTACCGGATTGGGATAAAACTTTTTATCTAAATACAGACGCTTCAAATGTTGCCATTTCTGCCGCCTTATTGCAAGAACATGACAATCAGTTATTACCTGTTGCTTATTTTTCTAAATCTTTAAAATCTTCAGAAAAGAAATACCCAGCATTAAAACTAGAACTTATGTCAATTTACAAATCAGTTATTGCTTTTAAATATTACCTATACAACAGGGATTTTGTAATTCTTTCTGACAGTAAGCCTTTAAAAAAATACAACAAAACAATAAATCCTGCTGATATAACTACTAGATGGCTTATTGAACTTTCTGAATATTCTTATACTTTTCAACACATTCCTGGTGCAACAAATGTTTTGGCTGACTATTTATCTCGTTGCAATTTTAAAAATAATCAGCAAACTTTGCTTACTAATCCTGGACTTCTACATGACACTCAACCATTACCTATTGTGGACTATGTTACAACAGAATCTAACAACTACTCGTCAAATATCAACACTCATAATGTAAGTTATCTTGTAACTGGTAATCAAACAAAACGTGATCCATTGTTAGAAATATCTAATGATACTTTCTGCATGGAACAGAAAAAGAACCCTAATTTGTATTAAATTTACAATGAAGTTTTAACTAAAGTATCTTCTCAAAACTTCCCTAAATATTTCAGTCATCCTGATTCGAAAGTTTTGATGATAAAGAAAGAAGACCTGAACAACAACTGCTTTTCTTATCATATTGTTGTTCCAGATACCCTAAAAAGTAAAGTCCTAACTATTTCACATCTGTCTCACTTTGATTACCATAAGACATATGAATTTCTTTCTGTTAGATACTTTTGGAAAAACATGTATGTTGACACTTTGAATTTTGTCGCCTCATGTGTCAAATGTTTACAAGCAAAGCATCACAGCACTCCTCCAGCACATTTACAACACACTTACACGCCCAGATACCCTGGCCACACAATAAGCACAGATTTAGTTGGACCTTTCTCAAATGGAAAACATGTATTAACTGTCACTGATCATTTTTCACGACACGTAGAACTGTATCCTCTTAACGATACTTCTGCTTCTAAAATAGTTAAATGTCTTCTCAGTTTCATTACTACTTTCGGCAGACCTCCTGTGGTTTTGTCTGACTTAGGACCCCAGGATACTGCTCATGTATATATTATTTTTAATAATACTCTTGGTATAAAGGTACATCACAGTTCTGTTTCACACCCCCAGTCGAACAGTCTTTCTGAACGCATAAACACCTCAATTAAATACTCTGTTACTATTCTGTTACAAGAAGGTCACACTTTTGAAAATGCAATTTTTATACACAAATCTCTTTACAATGGTTCAAGACATTCTACTACATTATTTTCCCATAATTTGCTTCATTTTGGTCGTGAACTTTCATTAATCTTTGACACTTTTGATTATTCTTGTAATCAACCTTTTCCAAATAAACATATTGAAATTTATAAATTACTAGAAGACTTGCACAAAATTTATGAAAAAGCCTATTCTAACATTAAATCTGCTCAAGATAAAAGATATAAAATGTACAGTCAAAAAGCTAAATTAAGAAACATCTATTTGAAAGACATTGTATACTTAAAAACAGTTGACAAATTTAAACCTAGATATACAGGACCCTACATAGTTACACATAAACATTCATCTGTGTCTTTCTCGATAAAAAGATTGCATGCTGCTGATGATACAGCATTTCGTGTGCACATAGATAGATTACTCCTTGCACCACCTCGTTATGGACATTTGTTTGATCCTTCAAGTCATGTTAATAACAGTAATTTCACTAGTAACTTTCAACCCCACACTTATAATTTAAGACGAAGATAGTCTTTTATTATTTACAAGACTTATTTTGAATTTATGTATTGTGACACTGTGTTGTTAATCCCTGATCAAGATTATACATGTGTTGTTTATAGGTGATCTTTGACAATATTGTGGCTGGTCCCTGAAAGTCTTGTTTCGAAGATCATGTGTGAAAAATATTCTGTGTCACTTTGCAATTTTTTCTCTTTTTTTACACGCTTAAGTTAAGCAATATAAGCTAACTTTAAACGCTTTCACTTTATTACAACTTAACAGTAACAAGTCTAGCTAGATATTCTTTTATCATTCATAAAAAAAGAAAGGTTATAATTTTACAGGTCACTTATGTCTAAAATGTAAAAAAAAAACCCTTCAATTAAATTCTATACCTGCTTACATGACTTGAACATAATTTTACAAGATTATGACACTTCGTCTCTCGCCACTTTAGGATTGTCCTTTTTGAGAAGTTTGATATTTAAAACATATTTTTTTTCCCTTTTTATAGTCATTGCCCCCAAGAAGTCGTGAATCGTTCAAAATTGTTGCCCTAAGGTTCACGCGACACTGTGATGAGAGACAACTTTCACGTGAATTGGTTTTCCAATTCAAATTACTTACAAACAATTTATATGAGATACTGAATCGCGCTCCTTTCGCAAATCACTGTGATCTACTGGGAAGCGAGGAGGCTCATGTTGTGCTCAATGTGAGTCGTCCTTTTTATTCCCTCTTCCTCTAGGGCTGAGGTCTTAAACCGAAACCATAATATTGTTGACATACAAGAATTAGGGCCACCCCCTTTTTTTATGGACGTGCTTTAGGCACCTCTTTATTTTGTGGTCCTGTGCCATGTGCACGAATTTTCAATTTTTACATTTATTCTCTTCATGTGTACATCTAAGTTTTAGTTACAATTATTCATACCTTATATATTTTTCATTTTTACTTTTAGTGTACTTCAATTGCGTTTTTTTATTATTTCTTTTAAATACTTGCAAATGTGTATTACATGGCTGATCCCAAATAGGGTCAAAGTAAAAAAAAGTAAGTCTTGGTACCAAGGACAAAAAAAATGATTGCTCACTGACTTTAAAATTGCAATTGATCCAAAGACTTAAGCAACCTTGTTGAATTTATGCTTTACATGCATATAACTTTTAAACATATGTTTTTTCTTCAAATTGCAAGCTCATATATAAGCATTTTCTAATGTGTTTACTTTGTAAAACTGTGTTTGAAGATTTACAATTTGAAAATGGACAATTTGTCTATTTTTCTATAAAGCTGCAACGTACCGTCACAGCTTTTTCTCGGTTGCCCCGGTGAGATATGTGGCAGATTTATCTGCAACATATCAATTTCACCCCCCGTTTCTCAAAATCTACTTTAAACAAGTAAATTCATTATAGTAATTCTTTTTCCTAGAACAATTCATACTTCCACATTCATTTAGTTTTTTTTTTCTTTTCCTTTCACAAGGAACTTTTCTCAACACAAAGATTTATGGTTTCAGATATTTTGTTTCACTTATTCAAAATTCTCATTATCGATTATTTATTTATTTATTTCCCTTCCTAACGGTTTTTAGTTAACAGCAATCGTGCGCAGATATAATTCGTACAGCTGCACTTCCACTTTAACCGTTCATTTTTTTCTTTAACGTATTTCATTTGAGCTATAAATAAACTACTCTTATTTCCTATTAGAACTTTACGGGTAAAAAAATGAAATAAAGAAAAGATGTATTTATTGGAATTGCAGTTATAAATTATATCTTCAATTATCATTATGCTTTCTACAGTTCACATACATTGATTAAAGATTACTCAATCACATTTAACTGCAATCTGTTTTTTAATATAAACAAATGCGAGACTTGTTGTCGCTCTTAGTCTTGAAACATGTAGGGTTGCTTCACATCCTGTGGATGCGCCGAATGGCTGAGCTGCCACGTTATTTGTCGGCTAATTCTACAGTCAATCCTTTGTCTCTATAATATCGGCATCAAAAACTTGATTAGTTGGCGATAATACAAGATGCCAAGAATCATGATCGGAGTACGCATCATCGAAGAGTTCGACCCTGACCGCCTGACTGGAAGGTCCGTTAAAGGACCGCTGTTATTTTCCTTTTCTTTTCTGTGATGATGCGTAGCAGTGATGAAACGAATTTGTTTATACACATCGAGATACTTAATGTGTCCTTCTGTATTGCTTCATATCCGAAGTTCCATGTTTATGAGATGTCTTCCTTTGTTTTTGAACATAAATAAATAAGTGATTGTACTTTCATCGATATGTTGGAGTTTTTTAAATCATCTTTTCAGCGAACTCGAGAACCACCATCTGATGCGATCCCCTCGAGAAATGGGTCTCTGGGGATTTTAACATCAAATTTTTAATGTGTTGTAAATAAGATACCGAACACAAGAGAAATTAAAGATCTGTCTTTATTAGTAAATGAAAAAAGAAAATAAATTAAAAGCAATATTAGTATAAACAGATTTTAATGATTGTTTGATATAAAAAAATGTTTACTACTTCTTATTCATCTACAATAAGGAAAACTTACTTAAAATGTTAAGCTTAGGACCTGTTTAAACCATGGGGTTCTGGAGTTTTAACACATTTTTTAAAATTTTATATAAATAATATGACAGAACAAAGTAGAAATTACAGGTCTTACTTTAATGGTAAAAGGAAACAGATATAGGTATATTTTTAACTTGTGTTTTATTGTAATATTTTAATTTTGGTATTGTATATTACCTGGAAACATACGCTGGAGTATTTACACTGTTTTAAATGCAAACGGATTAATATTCAGTAATCGAACTGTTTGATTTAAAAATCATAAAATGTCAGTAAATTGAAATACACTTTTCAAACATATTGAATTTAAAAGAACATTTCCCCCTATTCAGCGCTGTAAGATTTAAAAATATATAATGTTGTGAACAAATTAAGTTTACACAAAATATGAAAATGGATTCATTATTCATCAAATCAATTAATTTTACCGAAATAAATCATACATAGAAACCTGAAGAAAACAAACACAAAGCGACATTTATTACCTTTTCCAATTCAGAAATGAATGCGTATAAAATAGAGTAAAATTATCTAAAAGTTTACTACTGAAACAGTAAACAAAGACAAATTTCATTGGTTCATAGACGAATAATGTCAAAGTCCTTTTTACGATTTTTGTTTATTTACGCTCGCAAAATTAAACACGGTAATTTCATATGAACTATTAAAATACACAAAATTAAAAAAGTCATACAATAGGATATGGAAGTCATGCATATGTTAATAAGAGAAAAAACATTCCCATTTGCTTCTAATGTAGGAAGCCATTCATTAACGAACGCTGAAATCGCGCACCAAAGTTGAAGTCTGACCATGTGGCCAATTGACTTCTTTTAATGAACGCAGAATGCCCAACAATTTAATTTCATTATTGTAACCTGATTTGTTTTTCAGTTCATTAAATAACAAATGCCGAAATAGAATATTTATTATTTTAAGTTCACACCGCATTTCAGTGGTTAAATATATATAATTTATGATATGTTATTTAACAATTTAGTGTAAAATATGAAAAACAAATTATTATTTTTTAAACAGGAAATAAACTTTTGTTTTTTTTTAGTATTTTTGCGTAAGTCATTGTTTTTAATTTACACAAGCAAAAAACAAAATATGCTTTTGGAAAGATAAATAAAGTGTACTTGGCCCGGAGTAAGAGTCAAATCGTCAAATATTGTTCCTATCGTCATCATTCACATAGGATTAATAGTAATTTTATTTTTAATATAAGCTACCCAATTTATTATGAATACATAGCTTTCGTTTGAAATGCATAAACCATACACCTTTAAATGAACGCATTTCACCCATCGCAATTAAAATACATAACAAAAAGAAAGTAAAAAATATTCTGTTAAATATGCAAAAATTTTTTGATAGACAATTGATCTCATAATCTTGTTCCATTCGAAGTCCCCAGCACATTGTTCACAACATCACTATGAATTTTTGCTAACATTGATGATATAGCCACTTTCGGAACTTTAACACAGTATGTCTTTAATTCAGGAAATTAAATTCAATTGTTCAAGTTATTCAAATGTAATAGTATTTTATTAATGTATTAGTAAAGTGTCCCTTATAGTAAAAAGTATTCTTATAACACTTATAAAATTGGAGGATATAAATAACTGTTAATTTAAACTGATTAATCCTTCTGAAACTTCGACCACCGATGAGAAAAAAGCAAAAAACAAATACGATCCACTACGTTAAAATTGTAAATAAATATCATGCTACTATTTCGCTGAATCTTGTGGTTGATGGTTTGTGGTGAACCCTGCTACGCTTTTTCGCAGATATTGCTTACGCCACGGTTAATATATTCAATGCGCAGAAAATCTTTTTCTAATTATTTTTTTAATGAATCTCAAAAATGAATGACTCACTATGTAGCTTATTATTTACGTTTTACGTTTGTTTTAAACACGATTTCTGAAATTGTTTGTTGATTGGTCAAAGCATAGTTTAAATTTTGTTAGTGTTGAATGTTTTATGGAAAAATATATTGAACAGAGGTCGTTTGAAGTAGATGACGTTTGTATTTTGTCAGATGAGTTTCATCATATACTTCTCAAATCGAAATAGAGCCTAACATGGCTCCATCGTATCACCGACTAGTAGGATACATGGATTCGCACCGGAATGGTTACCGACACTTTCTTAGATTTTGATTTTATTATAAGTAAGATTATATTTATTAAATAAAATGGGCTTTGTGCCATACACGTTAATTTTTTAATACAGTAGAAAAACGGTATTTTGTTCCTGTTATGACACAAATGGTTAAATTAAAAATTTTCACTTCAAAGTCGAAGTAATATATTTTTTTTTCAAATTATATTATTTCTTTTGATACCACTCGAACAGCATGAAGTAATAGAAAAAACTAACAGGTAAGTGTTAATGTTAAATTAGTGCAACTTCAGTTTTGGCTAAATATGGGTTTTAAAATGGAAATACTGCATTGGTATTGTTTTTATTGCTACTATATTGGTCAAATATTTCTTTCCAAAATGACCTGCAATTGTGGCAAAATATCGATACTACAATATTTGAGAAATTCCACTGAACGCAAGAATCGATTAACGTTGGGCAATATCTACCTAATTTCGGCCTGTTATTAATTGTTGGTACATACAAAATAGAAGAAATAAAAGTTAGTTAGCGAAGCCCTAATAGGACCAGATCAATTCTTTATTTCTGACATTGCTCCTCCTAAACTATTCGGCCAACAAACATCAGATTCTGTACAGTGATAGTGACAAGATGGATTTTTTTCAAAACGTGTAAATAAATTTTCAGAAATCTAATCTTTAAGAAATATACCATTATATACCGTAAGTGCTACAGATTTAACGTTAAATTACAAAATTTATAACAAAACGAGTTAACTAGTTTATAACTAAACTAGTTGTTAGGTTTATAACTAATCGACTCCTATTTATACGTCAATAGAGTGAAATAATGGTTGCTTTATGGCCCAAAGCCAGTATCTTCTTCTTTATTGGAGTGAAATGTTGTGATACTGGAAGGAAAAATAGTTTTCGAGAAAGAAGAATAAGAAGTTAATATTCGAGTTTAGAGTAGAGTTTTCGAGAGTAGAGTTTTTGAATTACTGAAAGAAAAACTTTTTTTAGAGAGTTATCCTATGTTAAGGCTCATTTCAAAATTAGAAATTATCAATGTATGCTTGATGACATGGAATGAATATTTGCAAATTATCGCTATCTGCTCAATTTTGTTCAGGACTCGCAAGCGAGTCCCTAGTACAAGATTAAAGTGCAATATATTTCGATAATAGAATTTTGCATTACAGACAAAAACAATTAAATTCTATTTCATAATCATTTTCGTGACTATTATTAAACTTGTCACTTTCACATTTTAAAGAAGACAGATGCCTGTTCGATAGATAGACACAAAGCAAGTTTTACTTATTGCATATTTATTTGCTAATTAAATACCCAATTTTAGAATGTAATTTTCTGTAACATTTCTGAAAGCAACTCCATCGTCTGGAAACTATAGATTAAGTGAATATTCATGTCTATTGTCTCCGAATATTATTGTTTTCAAAATTGGATGATTGCATTTAAAATGAATGTTTATTTGCTACTATCTAATCTTATATGTTAAGGTAAGTGTTTAAGGTTCCTTTAATTAACTGTTTAAGAATATTTATGTTGCTCGGATGTTCAAATAACTTCGAAATTGCTTTTGTAAATTTTATTATTTTATAAAATTTGTAAAAAAATGTTTAAACAGCCATTCTCTTTTGAATTTCATTTTTCGGAATAGAAAATTACCATTATATTTTAATTTTTAGTAATTAATTTGCACATACTTTTCTAGGGATTGATTCAAACAGGATAACAATGATACAACTCAACAAAATAACGGGTTTTTTTAGTACATATATAAAGAGTGTATTTAAAATGACCTGTTATGCAAATAGAACTTACTTTAATTTAAGAACAAAAAGTAAACATATCGTTAATGTCAGAAATTAGAAAACTTTTTAAAAGCTGATATAGACATATCTTAAAAAGGCAAGGGGCGTGAATGAAGTGAGTTCTGTTTGCAGATAATGTGGCAGCTGTTCTGCCAATTGCAAAAGTGAACATGCGTCTAGAGTAATAATTTTACACAAAAACGTATGTTTTTAGAGAAGAAAACGGACCACATATTTAGTAACACGTTGAGTTTTAGTGATATCAGAAACCCATCCGCTTTTAAAGAGCGCTCAATGATACAGTTCTTGAATGTAGGGAATATACCAGAATGTGAAATACATCGCCAGATTGGTGAAATTACCACTGTGTTGACGAGGAGTCACGCAGATTAAAGAATGAATGAAGGAATTTAGAAACAATAAAACTTTGAATGGTCCACATATTTAGTACTACGTTGCGTTTTAGTGATATCGGAGCCCCAGCCGCTTTTAAAGAGCGCTCAATGACACAGTTCTTGAATGTATGGAAAGGAGGAATGTAAAATTCATCGCCAGATGGGTGAAATTACATCGTGTTGACGAGGGGTCACACAGATTAACGAAGGTTAGGAGTAATTAAGAAACAATAAAACTTTGAAGGGCTATGTCTTGTGATAGGGGAATTTGTCTATGCTGGGGGAAAGATTTTTCACCGTCTGAGTTTCACTCCATTTTGCTCCTAAAAGGTTTCCTTGTTGTCCAAAAATTCCGGGATTATGATCCTGTGATTCTGTTTGTTAACACTTGTTTAGGAAACGATAGCATCGTTTTTCGGTATAGGAATACAGTTGAGGAGTTGAAAGCCAGAGTGGTCTATCCCCTATTTTTGTGAAAAATGAGATTTAAGTGCCAATGCATCCTTTGTAATGCCATCTATTGGCTGTATAATGAATTTTCATTATTTCGAACACGCACAAAAGTCAATGTCAATTTTACACAGTGGGCTTTAAAATACTATTTGATTTATCGCATCTGCATCTCAAGACAGTAGTTAATATAATTGTTCATAGAATTTTCAACGAAGGCGAAACTCCTTTTTTGCATTTTTTAACATTGCATTTTTTGCATAAAAAACATTTGATTTTCCCTGCCCTTTTTTATCGGCCTTCCGAGTGGCCGAGTAGTTCTGTTGTCAAAGTTGGTAGATGTGAGTGGCTGAGTTCGAACCGAATCGCGCCCGTCGCACAGTGGGGGCAAAATCCCGAAAAGCTGGCCAAAATACGAAAATGTTATTCAAATTGCACGGATCTTCGTACACAGGCGTTTTTCAGGATGCTAATTACGATTCTAAAATTTTAAAAAAATGGCGGATCGAATATGGCGGATTTAAAGTTAAAAGGCTTTGAAATTTATTCAATTTCTATGAAATTTCGAATACGGGTTCTTTTGAGGATGCTAAGTACGATTCAAGAGTTTGAAAAAATCGTGGATTAAAAATATAGAAAAAGTTATATTTAAATAAAATATGAAGTATCGAGGCTAAACGCTACAATGAATTTTCAAGGTACTAGTAATATATTTTCAATCGAAATTAAATGATACATTTTTATTTCTGAAATACAATTAAGTACATTAATGAAAGGTAAAATACTAGAAGGCTCAATTTTTATATTTAAATAAACCGAAAGGATATTCTAAAAGTCATGTTCCGAATCATCTGTAGTATAAAAAGTAGATTCTTCAGAACGGGAGGTGTCGAAGTATTTTAAAGAAGTTTCTGTGCCTCTAGGAACAAGGATATCAATTTCTTCTATGGTAATTTACGCAAGCTTAAAATAACGTGATCTGACGATATAAAAAGGCATTAAAAAAGTAGTAAATTGTTTATGTCTTACTGCATTTTAGCAAGGAATCTTCTCAATACCTTTTAATCAATTTGTTGCACGATTCTTGAGCGTCTTCTGACATTTGTCCAACTGGCAATAACGAGGAAGCTATTATTTCTTTGCCATGAGTAAGTAGTTTGTTTATTGAAGTTGGCATATATGATCAGGAATGCAGTTCAACAAATTTTCAAGCTGTTTGTGAGCAATAATCCGTTAAATTGGTCAAATGAGTGCTGGGAAATTACTTGTAATATGACGTGGAGTCGTTTGATCAATCTTTGCCTACGCTCGTTATGGAAGCAGAGATAGCTATGTTTTTAAAGATTTGCTTAGCTGTATTGTAATCATTTGTACTTTCAAATCCGGGATTTGATTTTTAATGAGAAGTCCTAATTGTAAACAACATCCCTTTTGTAAATTTTGCTATTTAAATTTTCTTCTTCTCGTCAGGAGTGCGCGCTTGCCATTCCTTTATATCTCGTTTGTATGCCAAATGCAAGCTACACTGAAAACATCTTATATAGGCATGTAACGTGAACATCCCGAATTGTAAATGATCTTCATTCACTTTTAGTTTGAAACTGCCATCAAGGTTATAAAAAAACTGTTTTTAAGTTTCCTGACATAGTTATCAAGGCTGAGAGTTGACAAATTTCTAGTAATGGCATTAAAAACTTTAACAACAATCATCGTTAAGTCTAGTTTGTAATTAACGGCAACATCTTTTCCGTCAATGACTGTTTTAAAAGGAATAAGTTTACTCTCCTAATCTGTAATATAATCATTTCATTGACTGTAGCTTCCGTATTTTGTGCAAAAAATTTGATTCCGATGGACCTAAAAAATCGAGGAGATAACGGTCTCGAATTTTCCCAGATAACGATTTCTGAATTATTTGCAACACTTTCGAATTCTAGTGGCACGAGAGAATGGAAAAAGGTATTTAAACCTGATTTGTACAACCATTATCGCTAAATTTTTGTTTAAAAGTACCAGATGTGACATCATACCCCTACTTTCATTTCAAATTCAGATTGCTAATATTCTCGAAAGTTACATTCTTAATAATTTCCGTTTGCATTAGTAAAATACGCATGATCTAATAAAGACCGAAATTGACAAGAAAATTCTTCTAATTACAATAGAATAAACAATATTATTACCTATAAAGATAAGAATGAATTTCTGCCGGATCTACGAGTGTGATAGAGAATTATTTTCATTTTTTTTTTTGCTATTAATTTTGCTTATCAAATTCATTTATGCTTATTGTTATAATACATATTTTTAATATAATACGTAATAATTTATCACAAAACGGAATAATCTAAAAATTTCAAAAATGTTTGCCAGCTATATTTCTGTGAAAAGTTTATTTTTCAGAATTTTAAGCAACTAAAAAATTGACATTTTCACTTTTGGTTGAAAAAATATGCACGAAATGCAGAATGGCAGTTTATGGTAGCTGGTTTTTTCATGATTCATTAGATAATAGTTCAGGGTATTATTTCCAGTAAATTTCGTTGCGGAACACTGTGGAACTTTTAATCTTTTTGATGTTTGAAAGCAAAAAAAATAATATATTTAAATATATATATATATATATATATATATATATATATATAAATAATCAGGAAATCATTATTTTTTATGTACTTTATATAATTTTTGTAACATGAGCAAAACAAGTACACACTATCATCGTGTGAATCCATTTTAAAACATTAAAATCGGATGATATGGAAAAATGTTGCACGCGTTTAGATGAACTATTGTTTTGTTTTTTTTTGTTCGCCTCAGATGATAATCCTCCTAGCGTTATTTTTCAAATGATACAGGTTGCCAAGGCAAATCAAAAACCTTTTTATAAATATAGATTCTGACCCTCCAAACATTATTCTAGCCATCCGTATAGTCAAAATTTTCTAAATAATAATTTTATTTTACGACTTTTGGCCTGCTTTTTAGGATTTTGCCCCACTGTGGCGTCGGCCTAATTTTTTTGGCGTTTTCCATGGTATTCTTCGAACCTTGGATTTCCTTACGGGTCTTTTAGAAAGAACCCAACGGAGGGCATCCCCTTCCACCTTTCGGGCCTATATCCCTCCTGTAGGTAATTGGCCGTCTTAAAGAACACACACTAACGCATTGTTTTATCATTTGAACAGTTCCCATAATTACTAAAATCAACTTCGTAATTTTTGTAAATTTAAAATGATTGGAGACGTACAAAAATAGATATTTTGCAAAGCTAAGTTCGTATACTTTACAATTTTGTATTAGAAAATTGACCGAATTTTTAAAAGCATGCAATTTTCTATTTATTGCAGATGTGAAAAAAATTATCTTTTATTAGTCAATATTTATCTTATATTCTAATTATTATTTTTACATCATTAACATGATAGATTATGACGTCTGTGTAAATATTTTTTAAATTGGAGGAGTTCGCTCACAAAGGTGTAAATTAAAAGGGCAAAGTATGTTGTGTTTATATATAATATAGTATAGTATAATAAGGTTTACCATCGGCAACAATACTTGTGTCTGCTATTAGACATATTGAGCATAATTAACTCATTTTTTTTCATTGATATAACTTGTAGATTGATTGCTACTTATTTTTGTTAGAGTTTTGCAGTATAATACCACACTTTCGCATGCGATTAGTGATGTGTTTAAGTCAGCGATTCCATATCGAAAAACGTCCAATTTTGGAGTTTTAATCATGTTATTTTTGAATGCAAGACATTATTTGATAATCAATCGAAAATGTTCTACAATTTTCAAATTGAAAGTTTTACACTGTCTTTAACAGTTTTTAGTTAGGATCGATAACTTCCAATTTCTACCACCAGGGGCTTTTGCACCTTTAGGTTGCATTAGATCAAACGTAGTACTACACTGTAAAAAAAAATCTTAAAACAACAGAAAAAAATCTTCGAATTCCGACAGTAAAAATTACGTTAACAGTCTTCTTATGTCATTCCATCCTCATATCGTTTATTTTCATGTTAAACAACAAAAAATTCTGTTTTCTTTGCCATCAGTTTCCACTGCGACAGGATAATGTGTTGGATGACAGAAAAACGGGAGGTCTAGAAGGTCATTTAGAATGACCAATAAGCATTGGTTATCCCACCCCACGCTAAGACGTATCTTCTAACTTGAAATATTTGAGTGTCTTGTCTGTGTACTGTTGAAAATGGCAGTTCGTTTAATAAAGCAGTTCATCTAATTGAAAAAGAATAATACATAAAGAAATTTTAACAGAAAATTAAGAATCATTTTCACAATTCGAACCCGCGACACACACCTTTGACATCAGAACCGCTTTCTTCAATGATTAGGATTTACAGTTGGAATACTAGAAAACAAACATAGCAAAAGGTATGTTTTCATCCTTCTTTTAAATATGTAACAATGTTTTTCCGAAACGTAACAATATGTATGAAAAATACTTCCTATTTGCTAAAAATCTTAATTAAGCAATACTATTTATTATTATTATTATTATTTCATAATGTATGATTTACTTAAATTATTAGTATTATTTTATACTTCATTTATTTATGCACATTAGTAACTTAGTTGATCTAATTCTGTTAATAGCTGGAGATTATTTTTTGATCGGTTGCTTATTTTAAGTTAAATAAATAATCTTAAGTTTATGATTAGTTTACAAATCTTGAATTTTTACTTAGCTGTAGAATGATTACTTATTATATTTAACTTTTTTATGACTAAGAGTTTAATTTTACTTCATATGTATTAGTTCCAGAAATTTTGATTGAGATTTTAAATTTATTTTGTCATCAATTGACATACGTGATTAGTTTTGCAGTGATAGTTTTAATAATAAACACGGAGTAGCTGCATTAATTATTATAGTTATAGATAACTGATATTTTCGTTTAACATTAACCAGAATAATATTTATTAGATCTGACGCTGTTCATACATTTTTATTGTTTAAATTTATCACATTTCCTACTATTTACTATGTTGTTTAAAATGGAGTGGTTGATATTTTGTTTAATCGTTCCATATGTTGATTCTGAAGAAATGCTTTTTTTTTTTTTTTTTTTTTTTTTTTTTTTTTTTTTTTTTAAGTACAATCTTACAGTTACTTGTAGTGCTTAAGTTAAAATTTGTAAATTTTATTCACTCTATTTAATGAAATAAATTTTGAGCTACAACTGTGTGAATTATTTTGAAAATAATTCCTATTTAAGCTTTAACCATTCATTTTATAGAATCAGCAAGTTTAATTTTGTTTAACATTTTAATTTAAATTATATTGTAATATTTTTTCTTATTTAGTTGATGATCATTTACTTTATACGGAAAAACATTGTAAATTGTTAAGAAGGATGAAAACTCATTTTATCACTTTAGCTGGAATGAAATACTTTTTTTTATGGTGATGTTTATATAGATTTTAGTGGCTCTTCTTTTTCATTTCTCATCTTTGCTCATAGCTGTCAACTTTTACACATTTATATATACAAAGCTTTCTATTCGAAAAAATTATAAAAATTGGCAGGATATTATTTACATAATTAACCAAAGTCACTAATTTAACCTAATCAATTTTCAAAAATATTGCATGAATAAATATTAAAGTTCTTTTAATTACAAATCACATTCAATACATATATTTATTTTATTAAGAAATATTTTTATGGGGGAGGGGGGAGTTATCTTATATCGTATATATATTTTTGTATTATTCTGGGGGGGGGGGGGGAGTTTAAGATACCTTCTTTCACTTATTCCAGTCTTTAATATACTTAATTTACAAATCTATATAAATTCAACTGTTTAAATATTTTATTGAGAATAAGCTTTTTAAATTAATTTTATAAAAGTTTGGAGGAGAAATTCCTATAAGTATTTATTATTATTAATATAAACAAATCGATCGGTAAATAGAAATTTCCCGTGTACCTAACCTATAATATGCGATTCTTCTGTCAAATAGAACCCCCCCCCCCCTCGCCAACAGGAATCGACCTACAGATTTTGACTGTTGGGAAAGGCGTCGATTGTCAACACGAAGTGCCTGTATGACTACGTATTTCTGTCGTCTGATAACGCATTCTTTCGTTAACAGATATTTTCTGAAAACAAATAGTTTCTGGCAACTTTTTGCTGCCAGAAAGTTTCTGTTGTTTTACAAAAATATTTTTAACAGTGTAACACGTTCTGTGATCTACAATTGTTAGATCGAGCTACGTATACAGTTATCGTGCTTTCCACTTATACGTTTTAATTACGATAGAAAGACATTCCTATTCATCCTGTTCAGAAGAAGCGAACCCCAAATATTTTCTTATTTTCCAATACATTGTCAAAAATATCACTCACTCAGTCTATATGATATATTAAATGTATTTATATTAATAAATTAATTTATCTTTCGCGTCACGCTACTCAGAAACACAAGTAAAATTTGAATAAAGATTTTCTTTGCGTCGTAGTTTTTCATGCATTTCACTTAGTTTGGATATTATGACACAAATATATGTACATAAACAAACTTTGAAAAAACATTTGCGTTAAATTAGTAGTGCTCTGTTACTACAATCGCTGTATGTTTAATAACTGAAGTAGCGTTATTGCCAAACGATAAAAAAATAATAAATTATACCGTCAACCACACAAAAAGAGAACTTGCGATAATATATGATTTTATTTTTAGGTATATTCGCCGGATAATATTTACCATATGCATTTCGAAGAAATTGTTCTGAAATATGGCACGTACTAAGACAATAAAAATGTAAAAGTATAATACATTATACACCCATGTGTCTGAAAATTACAACACCATAAAGGATGACGCAATCGATCTGAAAATTTTAGAGAATGCAAAGTATAGTGCGTTATGCAATTGATTCCAATTTCAGAGTCACCACGTCCACGTGGGCTGAGACGCGCCCTCTGGGCTGCTGCAGAAACCGTATAAGTAAAGGGCTGTAGCGGGACGTTGAATTTGTCTATGGCTATCTGCTAGTAGCAAACGTTAAGTGAAACGTAACTATCCCTCTTCGACGAAATAGGGCGATATTTCAAAAACTAACGGGGTTTGAACGGGGGAAAATCATCGGTCTTCGAGAAGAAGGATTTTATATATCGTGCAATAGCAGCTGTTGCGCATCGTAACAGCAGCAGAGTAATTCTAGTATGTAAGCAGTGCACCGAAGCGGTTCGGACAATTCGGAAATATTGGAGTGAAACACGAACGGTGACATCAAAGCGCGATGATAGACACATGGTTCGCATGGTCTTGGCGGACTGTACAGCTTCATCTAGACAGTTGGCAACACATCGGGAAATTGTTACACTGTCTCCTCTACTGTTGTATCACGGTCTCTTTTGTCGACGTCTGTTGCATCGTGGACTGCGTGAAAATAACTCTTTTATAGATTATCCCCCTCACGCAAAACCATCGATGCCTACGGCTGCAATGTGCTCATGAACATAAAGACATCATGTCGCTATGAACATAGGCACATGAACATAGAGAGAGAAAGACTGGCATTCAAATTGGGAATAAGTCGTTTATGCTGTCGAATTCCGCTTTAATATGTGGTACCATGGTGGCCGCATTCGTATTAAACGCTATGCCGATGAACTTTACTTTCCGGAGTGCATTATCATACGCCATAGTAGGCAAACACATAGGGTTATCGTCTGGGGTGTGATTGCGCATCATTGACGATTGCAGCTGCTACGATTTGTGGGTAATCTCAACATCAACAGGTAAATCAATGAACTGCAGAAGCCCGAAGTCTTTACTTACCTTCAAGGCATTCCTGGAGCTATATTTCAACAGGATAATGCACAACCACATGTTGCAAGGAATGTTAAAGACTTCTTGTCAGCATAACACATGCAGCTTCTTACGTGAATTGCGTATTCGCCGGATATATCGCCTATTCAACATTTGGGGTAGTTCGTTGATCTGCGTATTGCTCGTGATCCTCGTCCTACTTCCCATCCACGGGTGAACTTTGGGTGAACATACAAAGAATATGGAATTATCTTCTCCATTCAGACCTTCAAAATCTGTTTGACTTCATGTTACGCCGTATAGCAGCACTTAATACAGCTTTTCTTATTTTTTATTTTTTATTTTGCTTTTAAAATGTAATCATTTGTTTGTACCAATGCCAGTCGAATGCGTTTTAAATTACATTTAATTCTGGTGATTCCTTCATGGTATTGCAATTTTAACAAACATGGGGGATAGAACATAAAGGAGCTTTTCGTAAATACATTGAATGTTTATAATTGTGCAAAGCTCAAGTATTTTGTTCTTTTTTTTAATTTTTATCCTTTCATTTTTATGTTCGGCATATAATGCGCACCTGTAAATTTTAATCAAATTTCTTTTATCAATATACGTGCGCGATATACGCAATAATATACAATATTTTATTGCTCAATATGTATAGTTTTTATTGTTGGCTTATAGCGGGAAATTTGTTTTATATTTTTAATCTGCGTCTTTAATGTTTTATTGCAATTTAATGTTTTTTAAAATATTTATTTTTCGTTGTTATTTGTTCATTATTTTTCATTAATTGTTTTAATTTTGAACAAAAGAAAATGCGCAGAAATATGAAAAAACAAAACATTGAAGAATCTGATATACGTCAAGACTCCACTGAATTCTTTTAAATTGGCTGAGTTTTTAATGTCTCATAAATGTTAAATTGCCTTGAGCGTGACATGATGTTTTTTCTGTTTTAATTAATTGAAGAATATTTTTTTAAATGTTCAAAGAATTTTAATTATGCATTTTTTAAATATAAAATATGACATTTACTTTTCTAATAAATCAACATTTTTTAAATTTATTAGAACAACAATTTAAAAAAAAAAGGGAAAAAAGGAAGAAGCGAATAAGTAAAATTTCTCTTTAGGTCTTCATATTTTAATTACTCACTTTAAACTTTAAATGAAGTATGTTTATGTTTCAATTATTTAACTAATAATTCGTTGGTTACAATGACAGGAATTACTGCTAATAAATTATATCTTTCTTTGCAAGTGTTTTTTTATGTACATATTTATTACTTTTTTAAACGGTTTCAAACAATATTGTTCAAGTTATCAAATCATAGTGTAAAAATCACATCCTTTCATTAAATCTTACAACATTTCTTTTTGTATTTTATTAAAATTTTAATAAAAGCGGACAGTGCAGGAAGCATTTTTTCTTAAATTATAAAAAACATTCGCATTGAACAAGTATAACACTAGATAAATACATATGATTACTTCGATTTTTTCACTCTGAAAGAAATAAACATTGTTCTTAAACACATTTGAAATGTTTAAAAACCCACAACTTTCAATTAAAATGTTAATAATGTTTCAATTAGTGATAGTTATTTATACATTTATACATTGATTTAACTACAAAAATCGAATTATACGCGTTGCAGAATGTATAGATTTCGTGAAAAATAAGCAAGTCGAATACAGAAGAAAAATAATGTAGTAACACAGACAAAAAATAATATTTTCGAATTCAAAGAAAATAGGGAACATAAAATGAATTTAAGTACATTAATGGAGATGAAATAAAATAAATTTGAACAAAAAAATGTAATTAGGAAGGAAAAAAAACTAATGACAAATGCGTAGTGAATGAAGATTTATTAATAAAAATGAAAAAAATGTCCAACAACGTTTGGGTAAAGAAGTTTAATAAAACCAATTTATAACTGTATTACAAATATCCAACTTTTAAATAAAAAATTTTTACTTAAAAATATAAGTAATATTTTTACTTATTTCTCATTTAATTTCTATCACACAAACAGTATCAAGCAGATGTTTCATAACAATAGGGAATAAGCATGCAGCTAATGTTTAATGTTACTTTAAGTTTTAAAAACACATGTACAGTTATGTACCATATAAAATAGATCAAAATCATTTTTTTCTATCAGTACAAGATTCTCTACCCGGTATTTTTCGGTTAATTACTGATAAAAAGCAAGCATAGTTGGTTATAAATTATAAACTTATAATTCTTTCACTTCATTGAATAGGTTACTGACAGCACCATCTATCTCCTTAAAGAAATAGGAATCATGCAATATAGAAATTCATCAACCAATTAGTCATTCAATAATCGAATTAAAAGCAACTAATTAAAAATTCAAATTTCTTTCGAATGAAACATTCAAGTTATTTACCGTCAAATCTTGACAGACACTATCTAGTGTTACTTTAAGTTTTTAAAACACATGTACAGTTATGTACCATATAAAAGAGATGAAAATCAATTTTTACTATCAGTACAAGATGCTTCGTCTACGACAATTTATGATAACTCGAAATAATATTTATATTCTATTTCATGATCTGTCTACGTTAATAGCGTTAAACTTGTCACTGTCAGATATTTAGGAAGACAAATGAACGTTGAATCAATAGACATAAGGAATGCTTATATTACTTATTGTACATTTATTTACATAATTACCAACCCGAATTCACAATATTATTTACTGTGACATTTCTGCAGGCAATATCGTCAACTGATTATTGGACATGAATTTAAGTTTTATTTATATTATCTAAGAATATAATTTTCTTTAAAACTAGGTGAATAATTTTAAAGTACATTTTTATTGTCTAGAATTTAAATAATCTTTAACATTAAAATAATTATTACTTGTATATACCAGATAAATTTAGAATTGTGCAAAAACAGCTATCCTGGCAAACTTAAAACATTCCACTACGTTTGAATAATGCATTTGATGAATGTTCACAATGACTTTCAAAAATATAAGTATTATATAAGTACGATAAAAAAATAAGTACGAATGAATCGTCGAAACTTCACTGAATATGGTATGTTCACTGAATATGAACGGTAGAAAAACAGGGTTAGATGTGGGAAGTAAACATTGGTAATTACGCATTAACATTGAAAAGAAAGAAGTCAGAAAAGTCCTCCTCCCCTTTTCGTTAGCATCTGTTATGTGTTTTAGACTTTGTTTTCTTGTATTCATAAGATGTTTGCTGCTAAGCGAACACTAACATAAGTATACCATAGTGACAGGACTTTAATATGTGACTCTTTAATGGGAAGATTGAAAGATGTGTACGTGTAAAATCCATATGTCACTGAGCAAATTAAGGACAATATCAGAACATGTAATGAAGGTCTTGCATCAAGAGTATTACGTAGGTAAACCTGAATATTTTAGACTGTGGCAATGCCCAGCCAACACAGAGATCGATTTTATCCGCCGATGTCGACTTTTTTTTCTGACTACTTTCACCGTCCGAGGGCTTTCCTGTATTTTTTGTAAGAGTGCTTGTAAGTTCCAGAATATATATATATATATATATATATATATATATATTTATAAATCGCGGTTTTATGCTATAATATCTTTAATAGCACTTCTTTCTATATATAGTTCAAAATAAAATTCTGTTTAATATATTTTTGTCTACAGCTATTTTAACATGATTTCTAGAAACGGAAAATTCCGGCCTAGCCGGATAAAGAGTTAATCCTCGAACTTATATCATAATTCAACAATTGGTTAAAAGCACACTTTCTTGATCATGTATCTGTCACTAGGGAGGTGGGAGTGTTTCGACTAGGTTTTTTAGTTAGTTGCATCTGAATACTGTTGAGATTCTGGTAAAGGATTTAAATGGTCCTTTTTTGTAGAATTTCCTTCAATTTCTTTAAAGTATGGAGAAAGTTCTTTTTTTTATGTCATAACAATTTTTACAAAATAATCATATACATAATTTACACAAACAAGTTTCTCATCAGCTATCTGTAACAATTTGAGTGTAATATACTCAATCAAATATTAAAAGATCGTAGACATGGATTGCAGAAAAAAAAATTACAAAAAAAAAATAAATATTTTTTCTATAAAATAATGAATAACTTTAATACGATTTTTTTATCGTGTACTACAGAGAACCCACTTCTTTATTACATTCGCAAACAAAGAGATATTGAAACTAACATTTGTTGGAAGATAAAAAAAGAATAAAAAACTGTCATTAAATGCAAGCATTCCCTTTATTTAAATTTTTGAGTTAATCAGGTAATCAATATTCGATAATAGTGGTATTAAAAAATTAAAAGGTTTGGGTTTTCACCTTGATTGGGCAAAAGATCATATGCTCTGAAAGTTTGGATATGAAACAATTATATTTAATAACGAAAGGTAATTGAAATTGGATGGTTCTGACCTTTGTTCTTATAATTAGTATGATCTGCTCATAGTACCTCAAATATATTTTCAAAATGACAGCAAGTTCAAAAGACAGCAATGGAAGCTCACTCACGGTTCGGGCTGCATTTGAATTTGCGGTAAAATCAACTTTGTGTTTGAATGCATTACTTGCGAATAAATGCATTACGTTACCGGCATCTACTTGAAGGTAGCTAACAAAATTGGTGGATCTTTCTGCATGTTCCAGCGAATAAATCTATCCACACATTAAATAACATTTGAGAATGGTTTCTGATTCACTGTGTGTATGTGATGTCTAAGCTATTTGTTTATCTTTATTTAAATGCAATAGAAAACGTGTGGGAGTGTACTTCACACAACAGTAATTTGAAATGGAAAGCAATATGCCACTATTTCAGAATTAAAATCTGTTATCATTTCGCACTTTTATTAAATGTAGCAAAATATATTTAGATGTTGGTTCTTTGCATACCTGGTTGTGTTTCTAATTAAAATATCAAGTGTGCACACTGGAAATTTCTTATCCCTTCAAAAACTCAAGCGAGTATATAAGTATAGAAAATTATTAGAATTTACCCGAATTGGGTTGTTAATATAAATTTACAATGATAGGCATCACAAGACAAAAAATGCTATATCTTCGGATCTACAAATGATAAATGCATGCGGTTTCAGAAATTTAACTCTGAAAACGCTGTAATTTGATTTCAGACAATTAACAAAGTTAAATTGCATTTTCTGGAGAATTTTCTGTTCGCGACCCCTTAAAATTGTTAAAGTTTGTTACACTTGTAACAAGGAAACGGCACCCCCCAAAGACTTATTGTTTAAATATAAGTCGAAATAAGATATAATTCCCAATAAATCTAATTATTGTTTTTGTCTTTGAAAATTACCGCTATTAAAATGTAGGGGAGGGCTGTTCTCTTTTTCTTTTTCGACCTACTCAGTAGACCATTCTTAAACTATAATTTTAAAAAAAATTTAATTTAAGTTAAACATGTTTCGAAACAGAAAATGCTTTTTATGCAAATTAATTTATTTAATTTCATTTTTTACATGTAGGCTATTTGATTTTTTCCCAAAAACTATTTTTGTTCGAAATGGGTTTAACCTGTGTCAAATTTACCCACATTCTTCGAAAAGATACAGTGACATTGGCCGGTATGTCACTCTGATCTGATGAAGAGCTGCTTTATTTTCGTTAATTTATCATGCATAGTAAAAAACAGAATGTATAGTAAAATAAATGAAGTATTTACTGAAATGATTAATCTACGGACTTAAAGAACGGATCTGTTTTAAAATTAAATATAAAAAAAATTCTCAAGAAATATTGTTTCAATATACTTTTCAATTCATATATTTTATTCTTTCATATATACAAAAAAATTTGTTTTATGAATTGCCTATTTAAAACATCAATTGAGATATTGCCCTTTTTATTTAAATACATATTATATATTGTTAATTTAAAATCCATGTTCAAATAAAATGGAGAAAAGGTAATGAAACTGCAGTAAGAAAGATTCTAATTAAATTTGTTTGAAATTAGAAAAAAAAAATTGGATCTTTCAGAAGTAGCACTATAAATACGAATTTATACAAACATTGCATCTATAAAATATCAAAACATTAATTTTCCTATACTGACTCCCAAATTAGTTTTGACATGGAAGAATGACTGAAACGAATAACTGAAAATACTTTCCAATAGTATTTAAAAACCTAATAATAATTTTTATAAATATATTGATTGCATTATATATTTTAAGTAATATAAGATATCATGATAAAAGTAATAGAGTACTATGTATAAATGTGAAAAGGAAATGTATTGAATCAGAAGATCAGTTTTCAAATGTTAATGCATCTTAGGATAAAATTTTATTACACAGATATTTTTCTTATGCAAAAAAATTTCTTTTTGAATAAACCAATAAGATTATGATAGATGATTTTAAAATACATTTGCAAATATATTTATGTGTTTTCAAAATACTTCAGAGCATTACTTTAGTCTTCGGAAGGTTCGTTACGGTGTGAGAGATTTTTACTTCAGGAAATAATGTATTTTTTTACATTAGCTTTTCTTTGCTATTTTGAATAAATATTTACTGGATGTACAGTATGAGAATATTTTATAAATAATATTTTTCTGAATGAGAGTTTTGAAGGATTGCTTGAATACAATTACTTAATTATGTCCTCTAAGCAAATTTTTAATATTCAAGGTTTATTTTTTTCAATTTTAGCATTCAATGAAATTAACTTTAATTTAAAACAATTTTACACAAGTAAAATGCATTTATTATATTTATCAATGAGAAAAATTATGCTACTTCTTTGCTCTTGATGTAATTTACGGAATTATCGCATAGTAAATCCAAAGTTTTTTCCCTTTCCATTTCATCACTTTTTCAAGTTTTCTATGTTTACAAATAATAATAATTATAATAGTAATAGTAATAATAATAATAATAATAATAATGTGTAATAAAAAAATAAAATAACATACAAAATAATGTGTGTAAAATTAGATAAATAAATAAACAATATAAGATAACTCCATTTCCAAAGGTTTCTAAAGAATCGAAGGGCAAAATTAAGGGCTTATTAAAATTAAAATAAACATTAAATTAAAAGGACGTATGAAATTAAATTATACACGCGGCATGCAGTAAGATTTCAATACTGAATATTTAAAATTGTTCCTTCTATCTAAAAATCTAATGAAATTCTCTCAACAGTTATATATATATATATATATATATATATATAATGGCTCATTCCGCGTAAAATGAGCAAAAATTTTTAAAAGTCGTGGCCACATACTAACCGATTTTAATCAAATTTGATACACAGGTTCAGTTCATATTAAAATAGAGCTCTGCAATATATCTACATAAAAAATATTTTTTTAGCACTTTTGAACATTTAAAAAACTTGTGATAAAGAATGGCATGGTGCAATCGTCCAAAGTTGGAAGTTTGAAGTTCTCTATCTTGAAAACTATTTAACAGAAATGAATTTTTTTTACAATATTGTAACCTCTAAAAAAAATTATCTCCCTTTTCATTGAGTAATGATAATCTGGTAACACGATGATTAATCTTTAACTGTTTCTAAAAATTGAAAATTTGCGAATTTTGAGAAAATTAGAAATATTATAAAAATCAAAGGAATTAAAAAGCATCTGTGAAATTGAAGCCTGATGTAGTATTACATATTAAGATCAAACTCCCCAAGTTTGAAAGTTGCCATTTATTTTCTTCATCATAAAAAGAAAAAAAAAAATAGAAACTTTAAATAAAATTACAAAATCATAATTTTTCATCTTATGTATGAGCAAAAATGTAAATAAAGGAAAAGTCCGGCATCAACAATATTGCACAGACATAAATATCGATAAGTCCATGCTATGCTGAAAAAAATTTCAAGATTGCCTTTTGATTCCTTACTTAGCAAACATGGGTTCAAAAAGGTAATATCTGTCACATTCCATGATCCATTTCTTTTTGATTTCGCGCTGATTTCTTAAAATATTGTACGATTAAAGGTGAAAAAAATGAGTGCCGCCATCTATTTTTTGTATCTGGATTTAGAATTAATACGTAATTTTTTGTTCAACTGAATTATTTTTTGTACTTAATTTAAAAATATTCTTGTGGCAAAAATAAACTGAAAGCCAGAATAAAAGTTTCTATATTTAAAATATGCATTTTTATATATAATATCAAACCAGTAAAAAGTTTTAAAAAGCTTTCCTTTATTTTTAAAGAAGTGATAGAAATATTGCATGTTACCCTCAACATATTTTACTATTTATTTTTTTCTCATTAAGGAAAAAAAAGGCAAGAATGAAATTTTCGATATTTAAAATATATACTTTTAGCTATAACGTCAAGTAATTTTAAATTTGTCAGAGCTGTTCTTCAACGAGCATCAGAAACATTGTAGTTTTCCCTCAAAATTTTTCAATTTTTTTCTCCTTAAGAAGTAAAAATACAATTACTAACTTGTGCCAATCTGTTACTTATTATTCATTCCTATATATAAATAATTTTTAATATATTCTTTCCATTCCTAAAGCTAATAATCAAAATTGAAATTTTAAGCATGTAGGCAAAACCTCGATTTTGAGTCCACTTTTAATGTAATTTTTAATACTTAAATAAACAATCCTGAAATCTATTATTTTATGTTTACTCATAAATAGATATGATCTACTTATATACTGATTTTCATTAAAATCTGTGATATATCTGTCACAGCTGATTTGCTCATTTTGTATGATCCTACTTTAAAAATATTTGAAAATCAAACAACATAAAAAAATATTTATAAAGTATTTCATTATTTTTTACGTTCAGTTTGAGCGAAATGAATTCTCAGCGATCTCCAAGTTTTTGAAATTTAAATTTTAATATGTTTGTTTACTTTCTTTATATTTAATATATAGAGTGCCTGGTAGACCGGTTTCTCGCCTGCTAGTTTTTTCAGCACTTTATTTTTAGCCCCCGATATTTCTTTCAGGCAGCAATTAAAGTGTCGTCCCTAAAAAAATAACATTACGTTACATAAGTCAGATGTAAAATGAAGCAGTATTTCATTGTACGATTAAATACTGCAATTTCTACTGCATCTCCACTGCAATTTTGTAAACTTCTAATCATCGCACATTTTAAATTTTTACACTTTCATATAAGGAAAAAAGTACTTTTAAATGCAATTTGTTTAAAAACTGCATCTCAATTTATTTTTGTATTAAAAAAAAAAAAAAAAAAAAAAAAATCTGTAGCTTTTAGTGCTATTTCTGGAACTGAAATGGCAAACTGAAATGAACTTCTACAGAAATGTAGATGAAGTACTCCATTTCTGTAGAAGGGGTATTGTTACAAAATATTGAATTTTTCAGAAAGTAATTTCGTTTTTCCCAACAGAGGAAACAATTGTATTTTTTCAGAGCCAACGTCAGACTGAAGTTTTATTGTCATTATAAATTTTCACTGCTGATATCTTTTTGATAATTTTCGCTGTCTTCTGTCTGAAAAAGTATGTTTGGTTCTGCGCAATTGTTTGTATTTGGTACCCTATCAAATATGGAAAGTAGAAAGCCGCATTTTCTGCATATTTTTTTTTTTACTATTGAACAGGTAAAAATGCTGTTCGAGCAAGGAAATAAAAAATTCGATGTGTATAGAGAAGATATATTTACAAAACACCAGTACCAACACCAGTTGCAAAATTCCGTTCCGGCAATTTTGATGTTGAAATTGCACCACGTTCTGGAATGCCGGTTGAAGCTGTTGAAGGCAAAATAGAGGTACTGTTTGTTGCAAACCGCCAAATAACCAACTCGTGAGATCTCTGAGAGATTAAATTTGTGAATTCGACTCTTTATAAAGGCGTGAAAGGCCTTGGTTTATCTTCAAAACTTGACGTAAGGGTTCACGTGTTCTTACATAAATTAATTTGCTCCGTCGATATAACGTCTGTGATTTGCTTCTCAAATGTCACGAAGTTGATCCTTTTTTGAAGCAAATCATCACTGGGGGCAGGAAATGGGTTGTCTCGAACAATGTTAAACACAAGAGATCATGGAGTAAAAAAGATGTACCGCCATAAACACGTCGGAACCCGATTTCCCTAAAAAAGATGATGCTGTCTGTTTTGTGGGATTTCAAAGGAATCGTTTTTTCTTTTAGCTTCTACTGGACGATAACATGATCAATTCTGAAGTGACTGTTGTCAACTAGACAAACTGGATGATTCACCCAGACAGAAAAGACCAGAATTGATCAAAAGAACAGGTACAGTGTTCCACCACGATTATGTGAGACCTCATACAAGCTTGGTAACTCCGAAAGTTTGGCCACTCTTTTATAAAAGAGCAAAGATATAGATGAAATACGTTCTATGCAGTTTTACCAAAATTTCATAAAAGCATACGCATACGCGCACAGGTACATACATACAAGGTGCCCTGTAGTGTACCAATAGCTAATTCCTATACGGTTAGTTTTAGAAATATTTTCAGAATTCTAAAAATGTTTCAATTGCTATTTTTAATGATAAAAAATATTTTTTCCACAAACAGTTATTTTTGTAAAAGTTAGAATTGGAAAATTAGCAACCAATAATTTTATTTAGAAAATCTTTTGTATGCTCTAACGAATAAAACCAATATACTTCCATTTTAGTGCGGCTAAATCTTACCGTTTTATGAGGCTGATGAATTTTATGATTCTTCATTGTTTTGGGGCACAAAAAATTCGCTTTCTGTTCCTAATGTTAGAAAATGTCCAAATAAAACCAAGATATCATAAATCGGTAAATTCTGTTCTTGAAATAAAACAATTTTTAATATTTTACACTTTCAAACTCTGAGAAAAGTTTTAAAAATATTACTAATATGACCAAAAGACCATGTACAATTGATTAAATACATATCTTGCTTGTTCGCTAAGTAAAAATGTTTTTCGAATATATATATTATCCCTCCTTTCAATTCTGACCATAACTTTAGTTAGGCCATGGCAGATTACTGTGCAACTATACAATCATATACAAAACATATATCTTTAAAATTACATGAAAAAGTTTAATGGTATATTTTTTTCTTATCTCACCATCAGGTAAACAGGATGAACAGACACATATAAAAAATTCATGAGCATTTTTTAATGTGCATCAACCTATATTTAGAGCAAGGTTCGCAAAGGACAGGGGTCCATGGACCATAATGAGCCCGCGAGAAAATATTGTTGATCGGCAAAAATCTCGACATTATTTGCATTGTTTGTGTTTTCCTAATAATTGCACTCTATAAATAACAAAATAAATATAATCGTTGAATTCAGCTATAATATAAAGCTAGCATTTTTTTTCGAAAATACTGGTGTTAAAATGTCGGAAGAGTTGGTGGTTGTGTTACTGGAGACAGAAAAAACAATGAAATTTTGCATTTAGTTTTTAACTTAACCAGCATTTTTATCTGTCACAGAAATTAAAACTTGAAAGTAAAACGAATAACCGTATTCATTTAATTTTATTGAGGGAGAAACATATCAACTGTGATATTTATTGAAAATATGCACTTATTTTTTTTTTAAAAAAAGGGGAAAAACATGCTAAAAATGCATGATAATTAAATAAGCTTGAAATTATTCTATAATAATGAACAAATTTTAATAACTTATTTACGATTAAACAATCTTTGAGGGCACAAGGAAACTTCAACATTTTTTTTATCAGGATTCTTTTATAATTGCACTAGAAATACTAATTAAGGACACGCTATATGAATTATGGCAGATATTTATGGCACAATAAATTAAAAAATAATGGAGAAAAGTAAGGAATTTTCCTGAATATTTTAAACTTTATAAAGAACTTTCAAAATCTCCCAATCACACTCCGTTTCAATTAAAATCCCCAATACTTTTTATGCTATTAGATGTAAATTTCCAACTGGGCGAAAAATGTCCGGATCAGGATTCGAACCCGGGACCTCCTGGCTGAAGCCGGCAGTGCTCTGCCATCTGAGCTATCCCGGACGATTCTGGTCGAACTTTTTCACCCAGCTAACCTTGATGATTGAAAGCTGGGTGAGCTGGGTCAAAAAGTTCGACCAAAATCGTCCGGGATAGCTCAGATGGCAGAGCACTGGCGGCTTCAGCCAGGAGGTCCCGGGTTCGAATCCTGGTCCGGACATTTTTCGCCCAGTTGGAAATTTACATCTAATATGATTTGTTTACCAATTAGAATAATTGTGTTAATATTAATCTAGAGTTTTTATGCTAGTTTGGTTTACATCTTCAAATAAAACTGTGCATCGAATATTATATATTAGAGTATAAAAGTAAGAAAAATAATATTTTCTAAATGTTATGAAATTTTCAACATTTTTGCAACATATATTTAAACTCAACTATCTTTAATTTTTACAATTATACTTAGTTTTAAAAAAAAACTATGTACAGTTTTATTTGTACATGTAAAAGAAACAGGCATAAAAATTTTTGGGGATTTTAATTGATATGAAGTGAAGTTGAGACATTTTGAAATGTCATTATAACGCTTAAAATATTTAGGCAAATTATTTTTCACAAAAAATTTTTTTTTTTTTCAATATTTTGTGTGAGAAATTTATGCCATTATTCATATAGTGTGTCCTTGGATATTATTTAATGATGTCGTCTTATTCCTTTGGTGAAATTAGCAATGTTTCATTGTATGCCACTCTAATACTTTCGACGTCATAATTTCTCAGTATTGATCATTGCCGGTCACACTAACATGATCTTCGACTGCATATAAACTTCGACTGTGTTATTTTCTACATATGACTGCATCTCCACTGCGGATTATTCATTCAGTCTTACGCCAAATTATCTACAACATGCCAAATAACAACATATATATTCATAATTTTTTAATTATTAATTTAAAAAAATCTATATAAATACAGCATGTGCATTTTGGGAAAAATCAAGATCTTCGAGATTACGAAAAATTATTACAGACTTTAGTTGAATTCTCTTTGTGATAATTTATTTATTTTGTTTTTCTTGCGATTATTATATATAAGTTTTCGCATTCTACACAATACAAATCTTTCAATTTAATAAACACTGACATTAAAATGACCAACATTGTAGTACATAATAATTCACATTTATTGCATCACTGTATTGAATTCTGTGTAATTCATCACACCTTCATCTAATGGCGTTTAATGCATTCCAACATCGCTACTAAGATGTTTGACCTACTTCAACACACTTAAATGAACACTATTAAACCATAAAGCATTCATGCCCTACCTATACGATATATTATATTACGAACTCATGCGTTACGTGATAAACTATTATGAAAAATATAAAATTCTTCAAATTATTTTCTAAGTCGGTGAAAGATTTAATCAAAGCATTGTTGACATTTCAAAATTTGAGCATATTCCTTTTATTCTTCTTTTTATTAAATTGTGAGAAACAAATTAGATTTCAGTCTTAAGTACTGTACAATTTACATTTTTTAAGAAATATACTTTAAAATAAATTTTCGATGCACAATATATATGCGATGGTAAAGAAAATTTAATAATGAATTATCCCGCTAAAATTTATTCAAGTATAAATGATACAGACTTATATTAATAATTATAATTTATAAGTTTTCAAACCCTGTGAAATGTTTTTACAACACTATGAAATATGTGGGAATAGGCACCCGAACGCAATGATTACTCGGTTAAATATGGACAAGGATGTTTATTGATATAATGAAGACGTAGCCAAACCATTGCGTACGAAGCAAGAGCACTAATCTAAGTTTCTTAATTTAGGTCAAATATAAGGGACATTTTCACAGTTTTTTTACTTTCGGGAATAAAACTTTGGTGAAATTAAACTTGCTAAAATAACATTTTAATCTGATAGACGAATGTCTTAATGAATTAAAATAAAGAAAAAATGGTCAGCAGCGAAAAATGTTTTATTTAACTGAAGTTTAAGTTAAACTTGCGAGTACAATTTTCCTTACCATTTTACCACTATGACTTTCGATCTTCTTCTCAATTTTTAGATATAATGAATTTGCATAGTATCCACAGGACATTCAAATAAGAAATAATAACAATGTAGTATTTTTAGTACCAAATTTTGGTATAACAATGTCTTAACGGGGTGTTAAAGAAGGGACAGGAGGAAAGAGAGGGCATGGTATAGGAAAAAAGGGACGGTAATGGAAAAAAGGGATGGTAAGGATGTGACGGTAAGGAAAATTACTACTATTTTTACTTAAATCATGCTAAGGCTAAGTGATAGCCACAGTGTTCATTGGTTTTTAGAAAAAGATATTTGCATTGGATTAAATTTTTAAAACTAATCTTCCTCGAAAAGTGCAGGAATAAACCTTGGGGACGGAAAGACTATCAATAAAGCCACGATGCTTGAAATTGATATTTAAATGCTGATTTAAATTCTGCAGTAAATTTCCTGTCAAAGAATTTTAGACATTCTTTCTCTAGCATACTTCTGCATGAGAAAAAACTTGAAAAAAATTTTGTGGCTGCATCTGAAGGGATTTTCTGGATAAGGTTAGCAAGAGGGATGGAAAGGAATCTAAAATTCAGGGACATAGTTCAAAAAATGATATCAGCCGTAAAAATGTGTGCAGGTTAATTTTTTGCTATATATTTATGTATAATACAATTGTCCCAGTTTCGGAAAAAAATTACATTGAATTACTTTTATTGAAACAATTTTATACAGACAGCTCCAAAATTAAAATTCAGCATCCGGGACACGGGACGGTATAGGAGTTTTGCAGGTATTTGGGCCTTCAACATCGTCCAAAACTTATTTATCTCATTAATATTGTTATGCAATCATGCAATTGGATGTTCCCCAATATATGAAATAAAAAAAACACAAGAATATGTACTAAAATAAAAATTGTTATTCAGGGACTTAAAAGTCAAAAGATTGTGAGAAATTGTGAGAATGCCCGATAAACAAAACTCGTTATCTTTCATCAAATAATTCAACTCTGGCGGATACATTGTTGAATTAGAGATTTAGTAACACCTAAAAGGGTTTTATAATTTCAACGTCTTGAAACTGAACTCAAATAACTTTTGTTCCGGATGGTTCTCACCTTCAACATTTATCTTATTGCAGCGTAAATCTAGTGTTGCCTGCACTTCGTATTCAGATGCAGCTGAAGATCCACAAATATCTTTGAATCAAGTATTTAAAACTGTTTTTAAAAAACCACAATTCACTACAAACTTTAAAAAAATGATACTTTTACCGCACACGGTTTTATTGTGCCCAAACTCAGTATACATAATTTTGAAAAGAAAAATTCTTTTATAATTCAAATTCAAACAATTGGTAAAGGGTGAGTATCAAGATTTGTTAAAAGAGTTATAAATCGACTAATAAAGTGAATTTTTAAATGCAGATTACTTGCACTTAAACTACAGGAATGAGTTTAGGAGAAATATTGATTTTTGTTATTATTAAAGATAGGGTAGCTTTTAATCCTTCATTCCCCCCCCCCCCCCCCACGTATAAAATATCTCTGCGGAGCAGTCAATTCAGTTGGGAAACCCTGGGATTAGAGACATTTGCGGATCGACGAGAACCAAACTGAAAAATGTTCTTCAACCGGAATTTCAAATGAACCAGACACACTTCAATCGGAAGTCCACAGGAATTCGAAATATGGAAATCAGAGTGAAAAAAAAAACTAAACATATTTTAATGCAATTATGGAAATTTTATTTCTAATATCAATTTTATTTTAATCGTCTAAATGTGAAGATTAATACATTCCTTAACATTCAAATATATATTTTTTTAATTGGAAAACATTTAATATTTTCTTTTGAAAAATCGGTTCGAAAAAAATCAAAACTCCAAACGAAAGTAAACATCTAACAGTAACTCTACCCGCAATTAAAAGAGTAAGCCAAACTGGCTCGACCCGAATAGAAAGTCAAGTTGAGTTCGGGTGAAATCTCATAAACCGGTTCAATGTAGGGCGAAGTTGGAGCGATTGGGTTAAGAACAGATTTCGTTGTCAAAAGTATCTACAAAAGAAGACCAAATTTATGCACGTGGTGATGTTGTCGTTATCATCATAAGAGGACTCATTACTGTTTGAATTTTTTTTTTCTGTGTTTTTGACGTCCCATCAAAAGACTTTAAGAAAGAAAAAGACAACGAAGAAAGCAGGCAATTCCAGTAGTAATTTGTTTTTTAATTATATATATTTTAATACTGAATTTCTTTTACAATTTTGAAAATTTTTAAAAATTCCTCTTGTATGTGTTTTATAATGCTAGGGGATAATGTAGCTAAGTGTTAATTTGTTAAAAAAAAATAAATACAATGTCAGGTCATACGTAAAAATACAGCAAAAATGATATTCTAGTTGATATTTTTATCTTTTAATAATAATCTCTTTTGTTAATGAACTTATGTACAATTTATATTATACACGCTAAGTTTAAGAAATGCACCTTTAAAATCGTCCAATAAAATAACGAATCATTTGAAAAGCATGTCGAAATTTTAGCATTTTGACAATACTGAATAATTGAAAAAGCACAATTTGAGAAAAATGAATTGAAGGGAAATAACTCTCATACATTTAAAGGAAAATCGATCAAGCAAAAAGCCGTTTTCTATATTTTTAATAATTAAATTTTTACAATTCGAGAGAATATACAATGAATGTCCAAATTTATTTTAAGCATGAAATTGAAAATTTGTTATTTTCGTCATTTTGCACTAAAGGACGAGTTTTGATTCTCCAAAAAATTAAATGCTTTGTCATTAGTTAAGTCAGTACGCATACCAATAGCAACTTTCATTATGAATGGTCTTATTGCTCAAAACCCTTAACAGTATTTCTTAATAGTATCTTTATTTCTAAAATGTAATATCTCCCTAAATCACTTTGCCAGCATTTAGTTCTTTCGAATTTCTCATATTTAATAAAATTTGATGTAAAAAATATATTTCTGTCGCAAATATCTACAGACCAAAGAATAATATTTCAGTCTTCACGCAACATTATTCGGCCGTCGGTACAGTCGTGGAATAAAAAAAGTAAACACCCCTGACTAACTCTGCAAAAAATTATCGTAGAAGAAAGTTACTGGTACCACACGATCGTTAATACCTAAGTCTACTTTTATATGATGTATATACCATGTGCTTAGGGGAGCATCTACATATTAAAACGAGCCATAACTTTGTTTTTTTTTCAATAGCAGTACACAATTCTGACAACATAAATGAAATCTACACACTTAAAGTAGCCTAAAAACGAATTTTTATGCAATTCGTACGATAAGTTTCGGAGAAATTAATTATTTTAAAACAAGCGTATTTTAGGGGCTGTATAAACAGAAGTGTCCAAATAGAAGTTCGGTGCTGGATTGTTGACCGAGAGAACCCCTTTCTTGATCAAGGCACTACTCAAGCAGTCATTGAAGAATGCTAGATTAAAGGATAGCATAAGAAATTTCGAAATATCTGGTCACTTCTATCACAGACGGACCCTTAAACCATCATTTTGCCCTTTTTTAAGCATAATTTCAAAACTACTTGGAAGAAAAATATTAAATTTTGGATTTCCACAAAGCAGGACTTATTAAAACTAAATCCATCAAAAAATTGTAGGATGCAATTCATAATTTATTCGAATATTAATTTCATAATTCATAATTCATATCATAAAATTATAAAAATTGCAAATTCAACGTATTTAGGTTTGGATATATTAGTGTTATTGCTACAGAAAAGATAGCACATTAGGAGTATAATTTCAGTAGATATTAATGAAAATATAATTTAAAATTAGAAGCACGAAATTTTGAATGTTTATAATTCAAAAACTTATCATTCAAATGAATTGAAATTTGGTGTCTAAGCATAGTTTGAATTTAACATTTGAAATGTCGTGTTAAAATTGGGCATTGTCATTGAAAAAATTAAGTTTGAATTCGTTTAAATATCTAGATGGACCCCTAAGCAAATTTTATATACATCATTTAGAAGTAGACTTTATTTACAATCGTTCGGTAAGAGTAACTTTCTTCTACGATAATTTGTTGAGGAGTTAGTAGGGGGTGTTAACTTTTATTTTCACGACTGTACCTTAAAAGTAAGCTTTGATTATCCAAGTCAATATAATGTTATCAGTTTCGTTATGTACAATTTTTCGTTATAAATTATCATATTCCTCAAATTCCGTAATAGCAGTGGATATTTTATGGATATCCGTTATTATATCTCAATTCGTTACTTACTTATTTCCCTTCATTTTATGAAACATATGCTTGAAGAAATGACTGCGTAACAAAATATTTATAAATCAAGCCGTAATTACTTATTCTATGAGCATTTAATGCATTCGTTTGGCTCTTCGTTTTGGCAGTTTTTTTAATAAAAATTTAATCTATATCTTCTTCCATTGTAAATGATAATATACGCCAAACGCTTTAATGAACCATGATAATATCTCATTTTACAAAAACTGATGACGAAGACATTTCTGTTGATCACTTTTCCACTTTGCATCATGAAAAAAAACTTAAATATGAAGCAAAGTATGTACAGCAGATTTATTAGTCAAAAATATCTACAAATAAAATAATCTAATCTATGTATACATCATTGTTTGATCATTAAGATCTCATCTAATAGCTTTTTCATTTATTAGTCAATGGAATAATCAATATTTTAATTAATAGTTTAATATACACTATCTTTCATTATAAAACATCTATTTTTGAAATATTCTAATGATCTCGATACGGCCTTAAATTTTAAAACGTAATGTGTTTAACATATTACGTCTCAGTTGATCGCTCCTAAACTTTAAACGTGCCACCAAATTTAATATTCATCAAACAATATATTTCGTCATTAACCGGTGCAGAAAAGAACTTTGCAAAGATTTTCCTAAATTATGAATTTGTGCGAAATTAAATTATTTGTTGTACATTCAAAATATATCAGAGTACTTGCCATCTAATTAACCAAAGGCCCTAATTGTTCAGCGGTATTTTAAGTGTTTACTACATTTTTTTTCAGTTAATATTTTCACATATCGAAAGGTAGTATAAAATATTACAGTTCTTCTCAAAAGAATCTCTAATTAAGTATTACGTTAGAATTTTCTATGTGTTTTCTGTCTAAAATTTCCGGAAATTAAGGAACTTATGTGTAATTTTAGAATAGAATTAAAACACCGTTTAAAGAATATTCCTTTGAAATGCTCGAGAAAATAATCGTGATAGCTTAGTTTTTAAACTGTAAACAACGCATGACCTATTTTGATTTGTAATAAGGGTTTTTAAGGAAAGTTTTACAGTTGAATAAGTATTTTTGCAAAAGTTTCTATGGCTATCAAAATTTGGGTCTGATTTTTTACATAGCAATCTTTTCTACAATAGCAGTCCAACTTTTATACATAAAATAGCACTTCTCTTGAATTATAAAATAAAAATAACGCTATTTACGAGGGTAAATAAAAAATGAAATGCACACATGCTTGTAAAATATGAATAAAAGCAAATAGCAAGATCGAGTTAACAGTACATTAAAGTAAAATTCGTAAGCTTCTAAATTATGTATTTATTTTTCAACATAGTCATCGTTAACACATTTCTCCCAACATGCAACAAGTATTTTATTCCATCACTGAAATTTTCTTCCGACTTTTCTCGAATCGAGGACTTGAGAGCTGCCTTCACCTAATCATCCGAGATGTAATCATTACTCTTGAGGTCTCGCTTGAGTAGAGAGGACTAAGGAGGGTTTGGAATATGTTCAAACTTCAGGTTTCGCAGCATTCCAATCGATGCCGTTTGTTCTCGTCTGTGAGACGGCATGGTACTCATCGTGCACAAATTTTGCAGTATACAATGAAGAAATCTAATGCGGTATAAAGAAATCTAAAGCATTAAATTAAGGTTTTGAATAAGATATTATTGATATACGCATTTTATATTGAGGGGAGTTTAAATAGGAATAAATGATAGATATTATTAAAGGAGGGAAATATTGATTATGTCTAAATATAGAACAATTTAAGGAATATCGCGATAAAAATTTTTTATATAAAATAAGTGTATATACTCGTATATATACCGGGTGAACCAAAAATTCGTTACTACATTAAAAACTCATAAACAAGTAAGAAATTATTATGATAAAGAATGCGGTTTGCAGAAAAGGACTCAGAAGGTAATCGGATTATTTTAGTAGAAAAACAAATAGTTAAAACATCACATGTAGGGGGCACTGAGAACCGAAACACAATGAACATGACAACAATAAGCTCAATTCATTTATTTTTCCAATAAAAAATCTTCAACAAGACCCCCAGAACATTCTACTACACTATTGTATTCCTGTTCATTGTGTTTCGGGTCGTCAGCGCTTTCTACATGTCATTTTTTAACTTTTTTTTTTCTGCTAAAAAAATTCCACTAACTTTAGCCCTTTCTTGCAAACCTCACTCTTTTATCATAATGTTTCCCTTTTTATGAGTTTTTAAAGTTGTAACGAACTTTTGGCTCATCCAGTATATAGAAATATAAAGAAATACGTTACCATTTACAAAACAAATATAAATGACAAAGAATTGAAAAAATAATTTTTTTTTTCAAATTGAGTTTTTTTTATGTATGTGTCATTAATTACGTTTCTCATAAATTTCATTACCCAAATTCTACGAAATGTCTGCGCCTGTGCATTCTGCTTGTTATGATATTTGGATAAGTTAACCAATTAAAAGAAAACATTTATTTTTTAAGGCATGTTTCAAAAAACAACTGTGTTAAATACTTTTCAAAGTGTCACAAATATTTGATTAAAGAATGATTCCATTCATGTTATTGTTTGCAACTGAAAAGAGACAAAATGTTACTGCGCCTATAACTAAATGCTGATTTATATGAGACACGCAGATTAAGCAGATTAGCATATATACAACGTTTTCATAGCATAAACACGAAGACAAATATTAACAACATTAAAATGTGACTATCGCTTACATGTTTATTCACAGAGCAGTCTAGCAGTGACGCCACCACATCCATGCGCTTTGTATGTGTGAAAAGGAGAAAATAAACGTGTTATTCAATATCTTTTACGTCATTTTATGCTATTTTCGCATTTTAAAAACCGTGTAGCTTTTTTTAATAAGTGAAATATTTTGTTTGTTTCGAACAGTTTATCCAATCATCGAAACTAAAGACATCGACAGAAATTTATTTTATCAAAAATTAGTCTCAGTGTGCGACAATAACAGCCATTCAATAACAATTACGTGTTATATAAATTTTATGTTTCAAAAATAAGCTTATATGGCTGTTTCAATAATGAAATTGTAACATACTTAGAAAGTGTGAATAATTTGAATAATTATTGATATATATATATTGATATATTGATATATAATATTGAATAATTAAATTTGACTTTGCAACACCTATGTTTGCCATCATGTTTGAACAGAGCTGCAACAAGGCTGTTGCTGACAGTGTTCCCAGATGAGGCAGCAAGCGCTTTATACACTGCAAATTCCCAGCACACATTGAGAACACATTTGGAACACTTTGATTCAAAAAAGGTGTTCCAGTTACCTTAATGTGTCCTGAAATGTGTTCCGCTATAAAGAAAGTGATCCAACAGTGTTCCGAAAGTGTACTAAAAATGTTCTGCTCAGGATCTAAACTTGAGAGCACATTTGAGAACAGATTGAAAATACATTTGGGCACACTTGCGAAATCATCGCTTTCTTTGTTAGAATGACGCGTATCATAAGGAGTCTTGATCGCAACCAGTGCGGATTTCATGATCAGTTGAGTAAGTTAAAATGTTATTTATTATTATTTTTTTTTTGCATGCATGCATGTATATAGTGATTATTTTTTTAAGGCACACAAATTCATGAAAACAAGGAAGACAAAAATAATAGGGGCATGCGGTTGGGGGGTGGGGGTTATAACCTCTAGATGGGAAAGAGTTTCGTACTTAATTCAATTCCACTTTAAAATATTGATCGTAACGAGCGTACAGTGACGTCAGAAATCGGCGCATTTAGAAGGGAAGGATTGTCGTGTAACACCCCCCACCCCCCCGGGGCCGTACAAAGAGACCGCGGGCTCTGATAGTAATTCGAATGAGGGCACTCCTCCTCTCACAATGCAAGTATAATACAGTAAAAACTACTGACTTTAAAAAAAAAATGAAAAAAAGAAACGATGCAAAGGTTAAAAGTAAATTGTGTTTTTTAGCCCCCCCCCTTTCTTGAATTCTTTATGTTTTTGAAGTTACTTTCACTTTCGAAACCGGTTCCGTCAGGAATTGGTGCATTTAAGAGGGGAGGGTTATAGGGTATCACTCACCAGGGCATTACAGAGAGACCGCGGGTCCCGTTAGTAATTTGAATGCGGGCCCTCCTCCTCTCACAACATAAGTATAATACAATAAAACCTGCTAAGACGAAATGTAAACACTCAGTAAAACTATCGTCTTAGACGGGTTGTTTCCGTCTTAGGAAGTATTATTGCATAATATCCTTTTTTGGTAGGATCACGAAATTGTTCCGTTTGAAATAGGAATCCGTTATAGACAGGTAAATAAAAAAACAGCAAATTCTGACTTTTTAATTTTATTATTTATTAGATACTGTAATTAAAAATTTTACGTAAAAAAGTACGATTATACTATTTTGCTATTTTATTTTTAAACAAGTACCGAAGCCGGTCACCGTAGCACTGACAGGTGCTTTATCGGCGCTTTCATTAATAATGGTTGATTTAAGGATATTTAAAAATACAAGTAAAATTTTACTTTTGTCTTTTATGTCAAAAAGAAATCATTAACTTTCGAATAGTACTTATATAGTCTTTTCGCACTATGAAAACTTGTACTAGTTCAAATTATAAGGCGCAGCTAAGTCCTTTTTTTCTCTTACATTTTATTGAAACAAATTATTTTATTTATTTATATATACAGCATGTTAACAGAACATAATTTATTTTTCACATTAAAATCATGTGCATGAGCATTTTTTTTCGCCTGTGTGGTATGCTGATTCAATGGGATGTCACATTTTTATTACTTTGTATTATGTGAAATAGCATAATATCGACGCAACTTTATTTGATAGAATTTGATCACTGCTATACATTGACTCGTTTTTATGTAGTCGACAAAAGTACCGTTTTATTAGGTAAATATTACATATATACCTAATATATATATAACAAAATTTTGATGAAAACATCTGTTGAAATATTTTGTTAATTAAAAGTTGATTGAAATTGATATAACAGATATTTATATTACTATATCTCTTTTATTTTTTCTATTTTATTTAAATTTAAAATTCGAGTAATTTTAATTTCGTTTTTTTATCTGAAGAAAAAGTCAAAGGGGGCTGAGGAAGAAGTGAATAAAATTAAGAAATATTTAATAATTGAATGCTTCAAAGTTTCTTTTTTAATTTTTTTTATAGCTCATTTCTTTTCATCATTCAAATTTTAAATCTTTTTTTCTTTAAATCTTCGGTTATCAAATTAATTATAGTTTTGTACTAGTACTCTCTGTCTGTGATGACAAAGATTTGTATTTAAATGCTTTATGAGTCTAGTTATCGTGAATATCGTGAAGTTAAGCTAAGTTTACCCCTCTTTATTTTATCTTTCGTAGAAAATATCAGAAAAACTAAGTTAGAATATACACTGCTCAAAACAATTAAAGGATATTGCAGTTTTAGGTGGATTTTGTATCTGGTAAACTGTTTAGCTGATTGATACATGATCGACAGACATAGTAGGTTATATGAGAATAAATTACACATGTTTGGCAGAAAAAAATGCATTTTATTGCGCATTTGTGTACTAAAGGAAAAAAACACAATTTGTGCATATGAGAAAAAAAGAATAAGAAAAGGTGTTTTCTTCAAAGAAAATCATTTTCAGTAGGGGGTATGGTTTCCACGGGCGGCCAGCAACGTTGAACACCTTTGAGGCATGGACTCAATGAGGCTATTAATGACGAGTTGGGGTATTCTGCCCCACTCTTCCAGAAGAGCTCTTTCCAGTTCTTGGAGAGTTTGTGGGGGTTGTTGGCGGCCAGAAACTCGTCTTCCTAGAGCGTCCCAAACGTGCTCGATTGGATTCATGTCTGGAGAACACGCTGGCCATTCCATTCGAACGATTCCTTCCTCGAAAAGGAAATCCTCCACCAGGTTTGCACGATGTGGCCTGCAGTTATCGTCCATTAAAATGAAGTTATCTCCAATTGCTGCAGCGTAAGGGACTACAATAGGTCTGAGGATCTCATCCCTATATCGGCGACCAGTCAGAGCTGCATCTTGAATGATGTAGAGGTCAGTGCGCCCGTCAATGGAGATGCCACCATACACCAACACTCCTCCACCGCCAAATCTGACACTTTCGTGCACGAACGCAGGATTATTCCTACTGCCACGGTGCCTTCAGATGAAAATACGCCTGTTATCCGGATGCACAGAAAAACGGGACTCGTCAGAAAACAGAATATTGCTCCATTCATTTCTCCTCCAGTTGACATGCTCGGTTGCCCATTCCCTGCTGTCGCGACGATGCCTTGATGTTAATCTAACACATACCATCGGTCGGCGAGCATACAGACCTATAGCATGGAGCCGGTTTCGGACAGTCTGAGTTGAAATCGTGGTGCCTGTAGCCGAGCGAAGGTGTTGTTGGAGAAGAGTAGCGTTCATGGTTCTGTGTCTCCGAGCTGTTAACGCTAAATACCGATCTTCATTGGGCGTTGTTGCCCGTCTACGACCTTGCCCTGGTCTTCGGCCTGCACATCCACTCTCCAAAAAACGGTTCCAGATCCTGGAAATGACACTTTGTGACACTCCAATGGCTTGCGCTACTTCGGCTTGAGTTTGGCCCCCTTCTAACCTACCAACAATTCTCAAAGCTTCTGAATCTGTCAAATGACTTCGCTGAGACATCGTACTCATCGAAACAAAGCAATCACTGAATGCCGATAATCCTTGTCTTCATTCTCTTTTATCCAGTTGAAAGTCAAATTTCATTCGCTGCCGCTGAAGCGACGTTTTTGACGTCGAACTCAAAATTTGCATACTCCACAGTTTGAAAACCAGAAAAATTTGCATTTGTGATTCTCTTCTTCTATTTTCGGCAAAAAAAATTTCGTTTATATCTTTATTTTATATAAAACTTTAAATATCCTTTAATTGTTTTGAGCAGTGTATTATAAGATGCTTTTTCAAATGTGGGAATTCTGAAACTGATTTTCCCTAACATTTTGTATTTTTTCTTCCTTTCCCCAGTTCAATTTAAACTGTATCTATTTCTAAAAGTTTAATTAACTTTTTTACTAAAAATAAATATGTAATATCTATTTTAATTATACCAGTTAAAAATAAAATTTACCTTATTTTAATGGGGATTTTTACGTTCTTCGTCCTTTCCATATTTTTCGTTGCAATATATAAATATTCTTCTTTCAGATCTTCCACAACTTAATTTGCTAATTAGTAAAACGAACCTTTAAATAACCCTTGCTGAAAACAACAATTGAAAGCAAAATAATTATGGTTTTAGTAATAGGTTTAAAAAAACCCCTATTGAAAAATTTCTAGAAGTATTAAAAATAAAGGCGGATAAATATTTATATTTGTCTATTTATCTATCTTTAAATATATATCTTTGTTTTTCTTCAATTGAACTAAAGAAAATTTAATACAAATGTGGAAATTCTTTTTCTTTTCTCTCTTTCTTTTAGTGTGTGTGCTTCATTTCAAATCTAATAATGTTGGTCTCTTTAGATATACAACATTAAAAAATAGTTTTACTTATGTGAAAGCGCCATGGGAAATTTGTTTTTTTATAAAAACATCCATACATCTGAAACACGATAGCAATACATTTCATAATATGCATATTTTTAAACTTCATACATAAAAAGAAAATATTTCTATGAACTTAATTTATAATAGTGTTTGTTATATATGCAAACAACTCCTCTTCTTCTTCTTCTTATAATAATAATAATAATTATTATTATTATTTAATTAGCAGGTTAGCGATCGAAATTTGAATTTTATATTTTCGGCAGCCAACTAGTGCTTACTCCGAAGTAAAATCACTGTAATGTAAAATTATAAAATTCATAATACTTTTCTAGAAAATATAAAAAATACGATGTGGTTTTATGAAACAGCATATAAAATGAAGCTCCTCAAGAAAAAAAAATATTGATATTTATTTTAAATAGCTTTAAATAAGGTTTTTAATACAATACAAGAATGGTAAAGAAATGAATTTTTAATAGTCTATTATAACAGTTTCGTATTTTTATTTTAATTAATTTGCAATAAGAAAGCATACACATTTACACTTGTATATGTTTACCGTGAAAGGCCGAAATTGGAGAATGTCGCCTTTCACTGGTGAATGTCAACATATACGAAATGCGTCGGTGAAAGACCGAATATTTTATTATATTCTTGTACATTCGGACCATCACCGGTGAATGTCGACAAGCACACATATACTCTGGTGGAGGTCAAAATGAAGCGGTGTTCAACAGAGAGACTACAGTCTGTTGCCAAATTCTAATGCGAGTCAGCCAGCTTTGTCGGTTTTATACAAGGTTTTACGGTGCGCACAACTTTTTATTCATTTATTTTTTTTTTAATTCAATATCCTAATTTATATTGAATAGATACTGCAGAGAACCGTGACCTTTTGTTCCCAAAAAATTAAATGCATTAACTGAAAGTAAATGAGAATTTTTTTTTAAATTATTTTCAAGAACAGTATTCTAAAATACTTTCTGAGGTGATGTCTGCTAAAACTAAGTGCAGACCTTCGGATTACAGACGATTAAAACGTTTTACGCTTTAAAAATTAATGATCGTGCCTGAAATACGGAGAAGCAAATACAAAGTCCCAACATAGTCAACATTCACCATTAGTGCATGGTGAATGTCGACATTTGCCAGTGTAAGTCAGATATAAGGATATTTAGCAAATATTTCGGGCATACGGCAAGCGACTATGTGAATGTTGACATTCACCGGTGAAAGTCTCATTCTCCAGATTTCGATCTTTCACGGTAACATATACACTAGTCAAAAGCATTGTGAAGATTTAGAATGTCATTTGAAAGACAGTATGGATAAATATATACTATTATTAAAGAAATGCACAGTGAATTATATAAAGTACCATCTGTGCTGAAGATTTCTTGTTTAGGTGGTTATTTTGATGATATCCCAGAAACATCAGAAGGCTGTAAAATAAATATCATTTATTTGAGTAAATGACAGGAGGCTGTTGAATTAAGTAGAATCAGTGATAGAATGTTTGAAGGTATTTATTGAGCACCGGAATTCTTTCTAACACATCCGAGATTATACGGCTAATAACATTGCTGGTGAGGAAACAAAATCCTACATATTTTATTTTACCAGTAGGACAACCAAAGCAAGAGCGACTCAATTACTTTTTCTCCAACTGATCAAGTATTGGCAGCACTACATATACAGTTTCGTCAATTACGTATGCAATACGGCGCGAATAGATTGAGTAAGTCATGTGTTGTTATTCCGTTAATTATAACACAATGGGGGGCGTCAAAAGGGTAATATGAATTATTTACCTTCAAACGATAAGCGGAGAATTTATGGGGGCCCGCAACCACAAGGCAATATTCTTCAGGGTGTTGCTAAAAATCTCGTGGGATTGAAACCCGAAAACGAACGTTAATAAAATAAAATTAATTAAAGACACCAATTAAAGACACCAAGACCAGAGTACCAATAATGAAATGAATTATATACTGCATCTGGATTAACGGCTAAAAGTGTTGAAGTAAAGTGTCTGGCTAATTTCTGCATAGCAACAAAAAATAGGCACTAGAAGGAAATCTGAAAGACATTGTTAGGAGGAAAAAGCATATTATTTATTTTTAATGCACTGCGCTGCTGTTAAAAGATTAGAGAGAATGAGAATTAACTGCTTAATTTTACGAAAAGAAATGGCCGTTACAAAATAAATTGAATCCAAATGCAGACTGGTAATTAAAGTTAAGATTTTAGAAAGGACATAATCTTAAAGGGGGAAAAGGGAAACTATTAAGATTGATATGTCAAGGTAGACCTTCAAACTATCCATTACAATGAATGCAAAATTCTATTCAAAATATGTTTGAAAAAATGTATCCCATTATTTTAATAAGCGCATTAAAAGGAATATTAAAGGCATATTAAAAAGGTCTGAAATATAGAAATATGTTTGAAAGAGGGTGAAATTATTGAAAGGGAAACAGTGCTATTTCAAACCATTGCAATATATTTTTTCAAAGATATAAAAATGTGTTATTTCTATAAACGTCCAATAATTTCTTTTCCTATTTAGATTTTGCGTGGCAGTGCAAAGTCTATTGCACTAGTGCAAAGCGTGGCAGTCTATTCAAAATAAGTTTGGAATAATTTATCCCATTATTTTAAGGAACATACACTTAAAAAGATCTGAAATATAGAAATATGTTAGAAATAGGGTGAAAATACTGAAAAGGAAACAGTGTTATTTTAAACTATTGCAATACATTTTTTCAACGATATAAAAATATGTTGTTTCTATAAACTTCCAATAATTCTTTTGACTATTTAGACTTCGAAGATCTTTCAGATTAGTGTCAAATATTGCCACATAAACCACAAAGCAATAAAAGATTTTAATTATTTTTTATATAAGTTTAAGAGTGTGGATGAAGGATTATCTTTAAACTAAATGATTGTTTCTGCTATGCTACAGTTTTACTTTCCAAAATTTACGCTTTTTTAGATGCGTTCGTAATTATATAAATATGTAGCACCTATAGTCTTCATTCAGTCCGTCTGTCCGTCCGCATATAACAGAGCAAAAACTACCCAACCGAATGGTCTGAAATTTTAAATATATGATTGGAGCAAAATTTTGTCGAGCCATTCCAAATTTTATGAAAATCGGATGTATAGTTTAATTACAGGGACAGTCAATTTTTTTCTTTACATTACGGCAACTGGGAAAAAATTATTTCACGTGCATTTTAATGATGTTACAGCCTTCCAAATGGTCTGAGATTTTAAATGTATAATTGCTGCAAAGTTTTGTCGAGCCGTTTCAAATTTTATGAAAATCGAATATATAGTTTAATTACAGGAACAGTCAAAAGTTTTCCGTTACATTACGGCCAATGGGGGAAAAATATTGCAAGTCATTTTAATGATGTTACAGACTTTGCGCTTATGAAGTGCAAAAAATATACATTCAGTACAATATGGGGTGCAAAAAATATTTATAAAACTAATTATAGTACGAACGCAACTCATTTGCCACGTTTGACGCGCAATTTCCTAATGTTTATTTCAGTCATTGAAATGGGGACATAAAAGTGATAACTTAAATAGAAAAAAAATGACTCCAGATAATTTTTTGTTTGTTTTGTTGTTGTTGTTTATTTGTTTATTTTTATTTTTTTTAATTAATTAAAAAACACAGTAAAGTGATTATTTTATTTTAATGTTTTTAGCCCGTGATATGTTATTTCTTCCATGCAACAGTTAAAGTGTAGTCCCTAAAAATGTAACGTTACGTTACATAAGTCAGCGGTAAAATGTAGCAGATGTACCATTACGGTTAATTACTGATAATTTGTTCAGCAGTTTTTTAAACTTCTTGCACACTTTCCATCTTTACACTTTCATATAGGGGAAAAAGTACTTTTAACTGCAATTTCTTTTAAATCTATATCTCAGTTTATTATTCAGGTATCAATGTTTTTTTTTTTTTTTTTTTTTGTAATTCTAATGCCATTTTCGTAATGGCGGAAACTGAAGAAATGCACTTGAGTAGAAAGTAAAGGGAAAATAGTAGATTACAATAATTTTGTTTCCATTTTCTCATAATAACTGAAAAAAAGTACGTGCTATTTAAAAAAATGATTTATGACTCAATATGGAACTATTAAAAACTATACAATGGGCCTAAGCCCTCTGCGAGCTACGCCCGCCAACCCGCGTTCAGGCTTCGCAGCCTCTGAAAATATACTAACGTGCACTGTTTAAAAAAATATTATCAACGGAATATTAATGATATTTTCAGTATAAAAGCGGCTGTCTTCTGCAATCTCGTTGCCATACTTTTTTATTTGAATGGGCCTTTTTCGGTTACCATGGCCTAATTCATCGCTGTTGTAATAATTGACGTCTGATTTCGTATTTATAAGTAAGATGAATTACACGTTTGAAAATTAGCTTGTATAAAATGATTAGGTTAAAAATGACGCTATCTTTCTGAGTTTTATAGTGACGCTGCGGACAATATTATGCCCTTAGTTTTGAGGTTAGAAACTCCGTCTGCTTGGGTACAGCTTTGAGATCCATGTATTGAAAAGTAATTTGTTTTGAAATTTTACGCTTGCATTTTATGTCTTGATCGAGTTTTACAAATTTAAAGAACATGTATAGCTTAGTCATGAATTCTTTTCTCTATTTTTCTCTATTTTAATACGCCATCATGAATGTTTTCAAGTTAATTTAAATATTTACGTCAAACTATAAGATTATATGCCAATATTGGATGATCGAAAATGTCGCATTCCTTGATGTTAAACACGACACACATGTTTGTTACGTCATCAAGTGATCTTTAATTCGGCTTTTAATTTGTATTTTTATTTTAATTTTTTACTAATTTATTTAATTTATTTTGTGATTTAATGTATAGACAAATTTTCTTGCCGCACTAATTTTATACCATGTGACAATAGATTAAAAGTCTCCGGAATAAAAATCGTTTCAAATGTATCGTTTTAATATATGACGTAATTTTCCCTTTTGAATGCATGTCTCGTGTAATAATTTATTTATTTTAATTTTTTTTCCATTTTAAGATTCACGGGTTATTATTTAACTTAGTATTCACGGAATATTATTTAACTTAAAAGCATTTGGAAATATTACTTGTGCTTTTTAAATACGATGACCTAATATTCACCATTGAAAGTTTTTCACGTGTAACAATTTAATTATTTTAGACACTTTAAATTGGGGCATTTTACGCTTATGATATTTAATGTTTGGACTTTTTACAAATGACATAACCTTTAAATGTGTTTTGCGTGTGATAATTTTATTATTTTAAAGTTTTCGTACTTTTTTAATATTCCTTATTTAGTGCTTTTAATATGTGATGATTAAATTCTTATTTTAAAATCTTCTTTGTGTTTTTAAGATTTATGTGTAAAGATTTTGACGTAACTTTCCTTATTTTCTGCTATTAACATATGGTGATTAAATTCTTATTTTAAAATTTTCTTTCTGTTTTTAAGATTATTGATGTCATTTTCTCTTTAAAACTGAAACGGAAAACTTTTTTCCGTCTATGGAATTTGAAATTGACAGACGATTTTTGTTTTCGTTTTAATAAATTGTTTCGGGATGAATGAAATGTGATTTGTTTTTTAAATTTTCCTGAAAAAACATAATTTAATCTCAATATTGTTTCACTAACATTTCAAACGAAAGATATAATTTGAGTTATCAATCTGAAATTGTTGAAAAAGAAGAAATCTAATAATCCCTATAGTTTTCTCTGTTCTACCCTTAAAAAAAAGGGAGTAATTTTGTTGCCATTACAGATTTTCACTACAGAAATGTAATTAAAATTAGAAAATAAATTAATATTTCGAAAACTAATTCAAATTTTAAAATCCTGATACCATTTTTGAAACCTGTTGAACAATTAGGATTTTTGGTTTTAATTTCACAGCATAATATGCCATATTTTAGGAGAAATAGCCGTGAAACTGAATCAGTCGGTTAATCAGTCGTTTCATAAAATCGTTTCATAAGATCGTTTCATTAGGATTATATATATATATATAGGGTAGATTTAATTTTTAAGTATCCATTTTAGGGCCCCACCAAAGGTCGAGAGGTTCTGATCTCAAAGTTGGTAGATGGGAGGTGCTTTGTTCGAACCCAGTCTCGCCCGCCGGTCTAATCGTTCGGAGATTTCCGTGGTTTTCTTCGAAACCTGTATTTCTTTGCTTAAATATGGGTTAGATTCCCTAGAAAGACCCCTACGGAGGGCACTGTGATGACGTTTCGCCGTCATAATTTACTCACTTCATAGTGTGGAGAAGTCCTAGATCCGTAACTTGCTTTTTTTTAAGAAAACCGTTTTAGTAGAAAAATAAGTCTGATTAAAACTCTTGACTAAGATTTTATTTGAAGACATTTTAGAGCTGAATAAAAAGATATTATACTCTTGTATATTATAGTCTTATTTTAAAGAATAATGCCCGCAACAAATAAATGAAGAGGGATTAGCCCCCGTTCCCCTACTTTAAACTTAACCAATGAACCTCCAAATCTAATCAGGGAAGCACCTTAACATAATAAACCGGTATACCAAATTTGAAGCAAATCAGATAATTCTACATTAAAAAACCATTTCGCTAAATTAAGTGGGGTGTCTAACCCCCTTTCCCCCCTTTATGCTTAACTAATGAACCTCCAAATCTAATAAAGAAAGCTCCTTATCAGAATGAACATAGAAAAAGAATTAAAGCAAATTGGATAATTCTGCATCAAAATCCATTTATCTAAATTAAGGGGATGGGTCTTGCCCCCCTCCCTTTCTCCTATTTATACTTAACCAATAAACCTCCAAATCTAATAAAGAAAGCCGTCATATCAAATTTGAAGCAAATCGATTGATTCTGCATGAAAAACCCATTTGTCTAAATTAAGGGGGGGTCTGGCACCAGCCCCCCCCCCCTCCTTTAAACTTAACCAATAAACCTCCAAGATTAATCAAGTCAGTTCCTTAACATAATTAACCGGTATACCAAATTTGGAGGAAATTGAATAATTCTGCATGAAAAACCCATTTATCTAAATTAAGTGGGGGAGGGGGTCTAGCTCCCCTTTCCCCCCTTTATACTTAACTAATGAACCTTCAAATCTATCAAGGCAACTTCTTCACATAATAAACCTTTATACCATATTTTGAGCAAATCGAATAACTCTGCATGGAAAACCCATTTATCTAAATAAAGGGGATCTAGCCCCCCTTTCGCCCCTTGATAATTGACTAATGAACCTCCAAATCTAATCAAGGCAGCTTCTTAACATTATAAACCGGTATACCAAATTTGGAGCAAATCGAATAATTATGCACGAAAAACCCATTTATCTAAATTAAGGGGGGAATAGCCACCTTTCCCCCTTTATACTTAACCAATGAGCCCCCAAAACTAATCAGGGAAGCACCGCATCAGAATGAACGTAGAAAACAAATTTGAAGCAAATCGGATGTTTCTATCAAGAGTTATCGCGTTACGTACATACATACGTACGTGCGTACATACATACATACATACATACAGAACCAGCGGACATATTAGCTCTCAGGCTTTGATAGCCTGTAAGCTGAAAACGACACATGGGATGATGCCGGAACGTCAGTACGAATAATGCAAACACCATACCAAAAACTTTTCATTTTCTTTGACCGGCAGCGCAACCACTACAGTAATGAAATTAATTTTCGCAATAAAATATCGCCAAGATAAATGTATTTGCATAAAAATAGATTCCCAACCTGGCGTGACTAATGTACGCGTAAAATGATCGTTAGATGATAAGACATTGGGAAAATTTGAAATGAGTGCGGTCAAACTTATTTCAATTATCGCTTTTGGAGAAAAGTGCATGGCATTATTACAGACCTATGGGAAAGGCCGATAAACATCTGCGCTATTGCTTACCAGTGATAAACATAAGTTCTTTTCAAAAAGAAATGTGACGACCGAAATAAATGTGACGGTTATTAAAAGGAGAAAAATAAAATATAATTGCTTTAACATTCTATTCAGCTGCAGACTGATAAGGAAAAATAGAAAGGATATGATCTTTAAAAGCTGAATTATTATTAGGTTTTACTTATTTGAAATTTGGAAACCAACACTCAATAATGAAAGAACCTATAAAAATAAAAGTTTTTTTTTTTTTTAATTTATATTTAGAGAAGGTGGGATTAAATTTCGAGTAAGCTACATATTTTAGAGTAAACTATTAGTAAAATATGTGACAGCGTCACATACCCTTCGCAAACGGTATAAAATAATTTCAAACTTATAACAGAAATTCATGTTTCAAATGCTACATTTAAAAATTATCACAAAACTAGGGTTCTCGCTGCCGTGGCCAATGCGCCAAATCGCGTCAAAATTCTTCATTTGGCGAGTAAACGGACAATCAGACTCTCCAAATTGCGAGTGTCAATTTCTGCTCTTTTTGTGATGTGTAGATGCCAATATAGTCTAGATTCTTATACGCATTGCTGAACGATTGATGTCGCTTTAAATGTTCAATCGCACCAGCGCCATTTACATTGCTCTATTTAACCCTTTAAGCCCTGACCCGCAGAATTGTGCGGGTGATACTAAAGTAAAAGAGAATGACTATTTCCTTTTATTGTGAGATTTAAAATCAAATCTGCACATTCATATGAATTAATTGGCTTCAGATGTTTTGATAAGACACAACTATGGGGCACCAACTACAGTACAGGGTTAGATTTTCTGCTTTTAAAAAGGCTGTATCATCTGACAGCAATAGACAAAAAGTATGTACTGTCATAATTTTTTTTAAATATAATTTTTAGTGTCTACTTAGATTTAATTTTTCTTTTCATATACTTTATTCATGATTTTAATGGATTTTGTCTTTGATAAATTTAATTAGGCTTGACAAATGTTGTTGAAAAACAAATTACCCGCACAATTGTGCGAGTCCAGCCTTTACCACTTCCAAAACAAGTTGGAAATTGCTCGTCAAACGTGGCAAATGGGGTGCGTTCGTACTATAACTAGTTTTATAATTATGTTTTGCACCCCATATTGTACTGAATGTATATTTTTTTGCGCTTCATAAGTGCATAGTCTGTAACATCATTAAAATGCACTTACAATAATTTTTTCCCCATTCCCCGTAATGTAACAGAAAACTTTTGACTGTTCCTGTAATTAAACTATACATTCGATTTTCATAAAATTTGAAATGGCTCGACAAAATTTTGCAGCAATTATATATTTAAAATTTCAGACCATTCGGAAGGCTGTAAAATCATTAAAATGCATTTGCTATAATTTTTTCCCATTGGCCGTAATGTAACGGAAAACTTTTGGGTGTCCCTGTAATTAAACTATACATCCGATTTTCATAAAATTGGAAATGGCTCAACAAAATTTTGCAGCAATTATATATTAAAAATTTCAGACCATTCGGAAGTCTGTAACATCATTAAAATTCACTTGCAATAATTTTCCCCATTGGCCGTAATGTAAAGAAAAACTTTTGTTTGTCCCTGTAATTAAACTATACATCCGATTTTCATAAAATTGGAAATGGCTCGACAAAATTTTGCAGCAATTATACATTAAAAATTTCAGATCATTCGGTCGTTTAGTTTTTGCTCTGTTATATGCGGACGGACAGACAGACGGACAGACAGACGGACTGAACGACGACTATAGGTGCTACGTATTTATATAATTACGAACGCACCTAATGAGCAAAATTCCTAATATATACAATTTTTTCTTTTGAATGATTTTTTTTAAACTTATGTTTTTAGTAATGTATTTTTTATTAATTACATTTTTAAATCGGATTAATTTTAAATTAATAGGTTTGTACTATTCATGATTTCTATTTAAAATTGACAGTATTAGATATATAATATGCACATGTAACGAACTGTATGTTTTTGCTCTGAGTCATAGATGTTATGTTATATACTATTTATAAGTTTTATATGAGTTATATGCATATCAAGAGATAGATTTTTAAGTTTGATAAATTCATTCCATTTTGTCGACACAGCAAGTAAACCACCAGAAATAAATAATAAATTATAGAAAATTCAGCAAATGCTCGACAGATTCCGTAGTGTCTGCTTGAATTTACCAGGAGATCAGGGAAAATTTTCCATAGATGAGCGGACGATTCCTTTTTTACGACGTGCTTCAGTAAAGCAATAAAAAACAAACCACACTCTGTTGTAACAGTATCACCAGGGGTAGTTTTAAATTTTGTAGTATACCAGTGGGAAAGTGCAGACCTGGCCCACAAGGATCTGGGATTAGGACCTGCTGTAGTCCTTATTCTGGTTCAAACCTAGGTTTATGTACTTCGAACGGTATTTCAACAAAATACCGCTGCTGGAAAAACTAAAATAAGAAATTTGAAGTATCAGACACAATCGAAACGGAGTGAAAGGCATACCATTTGTCAACAACAATTAAGAGGGGTGCGAGCATTGAGTACGTCTCAGAAAATGAAATCGTAGTGGTCTGTCCAAAAACAAAAATTATTTCAAACATTTTCATTGTGGCTGATGAAAATTATCTCAATAAGCAACTTTTTTTGCTTAAACTTTTATCTTTAGATATTTGCACACATAATCCCAAACTACACAATTGTGTAGATTTAGCCCAAAAACGGCTGCATTAAGAACGAATCCGCACAATTGTGCGGGTCCTCCTTTGGCATAATCTGACATCGGGTATTTTCTTTTAACATTATTCTTCTATCACATACGGTCCTATCGATAAGGGGAAACCACCTAAACTTTCAATTTCTACCAAACAAACTCCCGGTATTAAAGGATTAAAGAGATACTGATTCAACACCAATTCAGTTTAGCAACAGCCAGACACAGAAAGGATGATGCGATAGATATTTCTCTTTTGTCAGTTAATCACAATCTATGATTCGGCGTCTCGTCGCGCTGGAAAAACACAAACAAAATTACCCGCCTCAAACGCCAAAACGTAAAAATAGAGAAAAGTTTCGCTGGAATGCGGTGTCGAAATTAGCCATTTTACCATATTATTTATTAGTTGTATGCAAAGTATCATTGGCCGGTCAATTTTGTTCTATTGGTTAGAGCCGAAATCGTATAGCAATTTTTAGTGTATATTTTCACTATGATAAATAGTTGTTTTGAAGTTTTATTTAGACTACTAAAAGAATGTCTGAAACTTTTGCACATTTAGGAAATAATTAGAATGTACTTATTTTTAATAGTTTCTGCAACGGATAGTCGAATTTCTATTTTATAAGCAATAAAAAAAAGGTTATTTTGGGATATATTGGAAAAAGGACTACAATAAGAGGTTGAAGATAAATTTTTCAGTATTTCACGCTGAAACTGTTTTGCTATTTTTTTTTTTTTTCATTTGGCTACTGTTTTTTATTTCTTATTTGCTAAATAGCTAATGTTGGTCAAAAGCCAGCGAGAACCCTGCAATGAACTGTCACCTAAAACATTTAAAATAACGAATAACCTGCTGATAAATACTTTATTTAAATATATATTTAAGTATAAAACTTTTACATGCTGTAAAAGGAGTTCCTATTTTCAGAAAAGTTTAAAAAACAGATTAATTGTTCTCTAAAAAATTTTATACCCTAAAATTTAGAAAAGACATAACTGCCAGTGGAATGATATTTTGAAATAGTCTTTATACCAAATAATGTTTGAATGATAAAATTTTGATATTTGAAACTTTAATGTTCTTTTTTAATATATACTTGCTTTGTATTAATTATAAAATCTGGCTATGTATAATAATAAAGCACTGATGATAGCTACATAAAATATTACGTTAAACTAGTAGATTTATCTCGGATCAAGTAGCTTTCAAATTATTTCAGAAACAGAAGTTACACTTTCATTAAACTATCATCAATTGAGAAATGTAGCAAGTGTAATTGATAGATGTCACATCTAATTACTAGTTATAAGATTTAGAGAAAATTTAATGCCTTTGTAATACAAATCTTCTATTACCTCAGTTCATTATTTTATAAGTATCGTATTATTTTTTTTTCTTGCTCAGATAAATCAATTTTAGGAGGTAATGTTTTTATTATGTATAAAACTGCATTTTGTTTCATTTATTATTTAAATAAAACCAATTTAGGAACAGTATTTTGTTGACGAGTATTTTAAATACAAAAATAAAATTGAATAAAATATTCGAGGTAAAATTGGACGTATTTCATATAATGAAACAAATTATAATTTTATTTGTTTGAAATATAAATTCTATAACCTTAAAAGTAAATGTAGGTGATGTAAGCCTAAATTGCTTATTTGTAATCTGAATATTGTACTAGTATGTTAATATTATTTATGGTCAACATAGTATGGTAGACGAGAATAAATTAATGTGCATGACCAGCTGTATTGGTGTATTTTTTTCATCAGAAATCTATAAGCTGTCATTTAAGAAACAAATTAATTTTGGTGACAACTGTAGAGTGACGGCTTAAGCTACACAAAAAATGACGATAATCAAATGTATCTTTCATATCTCACATTGATAGGGAAGTCTGCTTGAGAGACCGTAATAAAGGCGCAACAATATGATACAGATAAACAGCTAAATTGCTGCGATATACATGCTGCAACATAAATTGATTCAGTAAATAGTAGATGGACCTGTTACATTTATACATCCCCGTGATTTTTTTAATATTATGAAACGGATTTATGGCATTTAAGTTATGCATAGGCAGATTTTCGAATTGCAGTTCTTTTTACCGGACTTAATTGAAATGTAACGAAAAGACTGGTTGGTGCTTTGTGCCCTGGAAAGGCAAAATTATATAAGCATTGAATAGTATATATTTTTTCTAGCAATAACAGTCTCACGTAAGTTAAACCAATAATACTGTGATCCACGAGTGAGGGTAATCCGGATTGTGATAAATTATGAAAATCTTATAGTCAAATGGCCATTACACCTGCTTTGTGAGCGAGCTTTTAAACTCAAAGCGAATTTCTATTTGGCATGGTTGCTGTAGAGATGTAAAGCTTTTACCTTTTAATATCTAAATATTTTCTTGGTAGTTTTTCCAATACACAATGGAAATGCTTCACTCCGCACATACTGAACTAGTAATAATAGTAATAGCGGTTAGTTGAAAATGAAAATAGGATGTCTAAGCTGATGAAAATGTTCTCTGTCTTCTTCATTTCCTCATTTTTAAAATATTTTACTGAGATACATTAATTTATTGAGAAGCAATCCTTAAGGATTTCATTAATCCCCTGTTGTACAACAAAAAAAGTTTATGAAGCTCTTAAAGTTCTGCCTGTTTTCTCAGTTGATAATTTTGCAAATTCTGCTAATTTTTACAAAAAAAAGTTGAGAAATACTTCACTCCGCACATAGTGAACAAATAGTATGATAGCAGATAGCGCCAAATCAAAGTGGGATGTCATAGCTGCCAAAAATTGTCTATGTTTTTCAAGTCTTTTACTGAGAAATATTAATTTTTCTGAGGAGCAGTCCTTTAGGACTTGATTTATCTCCTCTTGAACAAAAAGAAAAGTTTATGAATCTTTTAAATTTCTGTCTGTTTTCACAGTCTGATACTGATTTAAGAGCGGGTGCTTGTAATATATGACACTTAGTATGATTGTTGAAAGAATGTACCCAATTTATACCTTAATATTATGTATAAATGCAGACTTTCGTACTATCATCAATATGTATCAATAAGGTTTTGCCCCCATAAAGAAATAATTGAGTGAAATTTATGAAATTCCTACATTTTGTGAGTCTTTTTCTAAAAAGTCGCTGCATAGTAACACATTTTTGCAACCGGTATTTAAAAGAGAGGAGGAGGATGTATTCCAGGAGGCGCGATAGAAGACCCAAATGGGGGATTTTTCTAACTTTTACCTATTCTCACATGTAACATATTGCTGGAAATGTCTGTGATCACTTATTCATACTATCCACTTCAGGAGCCCATCCCCTATATTTGCCCTCCGGGAGGCACTTTTCTAAATTTTGTGGACACCATTCATGCCGCAATTCATTCCATCATTCATGCATCATTCATGCGATCTAGAAATTAAAAAGGAATCAGTACTTTTATCAAAAATATTTTTAAAGATTTAATGGAGAGTTTTTACATTAGGAAGACACCATTGCGTGCTGTTTGCTAATGTTACCGTGAAAAATTACAATGACGTAATACTCAAATAATACGAAAAGTATACGAACAAAATAACAGGTAGAAAAAATGAATGGTGGGTGATAGTAATGACATATGTTTAATTTACTGTAAAGTGTAGCTATCTAATTAAATGCAAAATATACAAGAAATTAAATTAAAAAAAACATTTCATGACACAGATTCACTTAGTTCATTATTTCATTTTTTAATGCTGAAAAAAAAATTCCATGCCAATGGTATTATTAAAAAAACTATCATTCACAGAATAGTCAAATAAATCTGTCGATGTACACACGATATATATAAATAAAAGAGCAGCTATTAAACAAGTGCGAGAATCTTGAAATAAGTTTTCAGTATGTATACCTTCATTCATTGGTGTAGTAAATAGATAATACATTATACTGTTGTAATAAAACTCTACAATATGAATTATGTCTTTGCATTGGAAGAATTTGTTCTCAGATAGTCTATCATTTGACAGTTACAAACTGTATTAACCAGATAATGGAATGTCCGAAAAATTCTCTCGTAATACTAAAAGGAAATCTAGAAAAAAATAAAGATGTAAAGACTTTTGATGATTCTACTACCCTCGTAAAAGAGAAATTAGCAGGGTGATTCGTATATCACGATAATTTCATGCTTTCATTTGATTAGAGAATACATAATACTTTATGTATCTTAAACATTAAACTATATTATCTAAATGTAATTACCCATACAGATAACATGAACATTGTAATTAAAGGTATTGGATTATGCATCTTCTCGCTGATTATATCTTTATGGTAATACGGTTTCGAATGGAGGCTTCCTATGCCGTCAAAGATATGAAGCGCATCATACTGGAGAGATAGATTCAATAATTCCACATTTACCAAACATACTAATGTACTGGATGCTTAAAGTAATGAAACCGTGAAATAATTTCTGATACATTACGTTTACCTAGAAGCAAAAGCGAAAATAGTTAAGAAAGAAGCAAAATCTGAATTACGTTGACTATGCAAGATTTTTTATTTTTTAATAAAATGCAGAGGTTTTCAGAAACGAATATTTGTATGTGATTTTTGTCTATTTGTACCATAGATACGAGGGGGTATCAATAAGTTTTCGATCTCACATAGAAATAATTGAGTAAAATTTATGAAATGGCTGTATTGTATTAGTCCTTTTCTATACAGTCAACATGCACAGTAACACATTTCTGCCTACAGTATTTCAAAAAGAGGGGGAAGGATGTATACCAGGAGGCGCGGTGGTAGACCCAAAGGGAGGCATTTTTCTAACTTTTACTGACCCGCACATGTGAGATACTGTTGGAATAGCATGTGACCACATATTCATGTTATGCACTGCACATTCTGACCCCCCTCCCAATTTGACCTTCGGGGTGGGGGGGGGGGGGCATTTTCTAAATTTTGTGGATACCATTCATACCCACCGGGGACAAATTTGGGGCCGGGGCTCGGGGGTGTGTGTGTGTGCATAACATGAATAAGTGTTCGCAGATCTTTCCAACAATATGTCACATGTGCGGGTCGGCAAAAGTTAGAAAAATGCCTCCCTCTGGGTCTACTATCGCGCCTCCTGGAATATATGCTCCCTCATCTTTTTCAAATACCATTTGCAGAAATGTGTTACTGTGCACGGTGACTATATAGAAAGGACTAATACAATGTAGCAATTTCTTAAATTTTACTCAATTATTTCTATGTGAGGGCAAAAACTTATTGATACACCCTCGTAGCTATATTTAGAAAATATTTATAAAAATAATTATTTAATATTTAATAAATTGGTGTTATATAAGGCAATTTAAGAATGTATTGGGCATTTTAATTTAAGTTTTATAGACAAATTTACTGGATTACGAATTCCTTCTTATACATTTTCTGGTCGCTTTAAATATATACTAGCGAAAATATATCGTGTAGAAGTGTTAATAAAATGAAACATAAGCCATAAAAATATTGATAATGAGTGAGCATAACTTAACATAGAAGGCAGGAACTGTTTGAGGTATTTTAGATGAGGAATAACGTAACGGTTATCATAAATATTAAAGCGTATACAAACATTGTATTTCTAGCTAATGGATTATACTTTTGCCCTCTGATAGCATCTTTATGTACATATTAATATGAATTTTGATTTAGGTTTTCTACGGCACAGCTATGATGCCCTGCGCAAGGTAAAGGTAGATTCCATAATTCAATATTTATCGAATGTTCTAACTTGGATGAAGCTTCTGTTAATAGAATACCTAGTAATAATTTTGGACGCTCAAATTCAAATAAATGAATAAATAAATAAAGTTATACGCTTATCAACTTGGAACAAAGATTTTACTTTTGAGATCTAAAAACAGTGTTTTGGCTACAGAGGACAAACAAAATGTCAAAAAGCTTCAAAAAATTTTTACCATATGTCTACAGGTGCTGTCATCTTTAGTATTTTTTTTTTCAAATAAAAAAACGTATAATAACTATTGAAAAATTGCGATGTTCACATCTGCCCCCTGTTCACATGTGCCCCCATCTCCCCTATATATTTTAGAAATATTTTGAGAACTAAGAAGAAAGAGACATATTTTAAGAAGTGTACAAAAAAAATAGAAGTCTACTAGAATAATAGAATAATAGAATAACTAGAAAAATAGAAGAATACTAATTTCCCGAAGAGATATTTTAAATAAACAGATGCATCAAATGCCCATAAATTTTACATTAGTGAGGAGAAATCGGCATCTGAGTGACCAGCCTACTTAAAGTTTACCTGATTTTGCATATGTATGTTTTGTAGAAATAAATATATATATATATATATATTTTAAATGCTGAAAATGCGTTTCTGATCGTGATGCACTTTTTAAATTATAATTAATTTTTTGCCTATTACTTGTTACGGATATTTTCTATTGATATATTACTTGGTAAAATATCATACACAGGACAGAACAAAAGAATTAGAGTACAATTTCGTTTATTGACGAAAATGACTGAAGAGGAATTTTCAACAATGCTATGCGATCCCTAACTGAACTAAATTTTTGCTAGTATTGGAGACCGGAGAGAGATGACTATGTTAAAAAATTTTGTTGCTTTTTAATTCATTTTTTAGAATAGTAAAATTATTTTTACATGAACTATTAGAGTATTCCTTGTAGTATTAAATATATTACCATTTAATTTTTCAAATTAAAAAAAAATAAAGGATAATTTTATTTTTTCATAACATTAACAAATCGTCATCTTGCCCCGGTGCTGGGGCAAGATGACATTGGCCTTGGGGCAAGATGACAACACTGAAAATGTTTGAACATATTTATCTTTTGAATATGTTACATGGTTTAACAAATGATAACTGTGTTTTTACATCTCACAAAGTATCAGACTAAGCATCATGCATTGTGACGTAATGTTGAACTGTTTAGTTGTGCAGCTAACAATAGTCGCAAATAAAAATGCCATTTTCATAATTGGAACATTCATCATGCCACCACTCTTGGCATTTATAGCACAAATCCATACTTCTGCTGGTGGATCACAATATTTTAATTATTTTGGGGAAGGGGAGCAGCGCGAGGGGGGAGGTTTTGACCCCGAGGTCGAACCCCGTCGAACGGTACCCCCCTCGTACCGATCGGACGCTTGAAAGCGGAGATAAGGACCCCGATAGGGTTTTTCCTTCGGGGGGGGGGGGGTGTCTAGATGGGCTTAGCCGATGGCAAAAATATCTTTCTGTGGTCGCCCCCTTTCGAAAGACACCTCTCCCGATCCGATGCCCCTCTTAGCCCCAGAGAAGATGGAAGCGCAATGTCGCGCGGAGAAACACACAGACAAACAAGCGTTTACAGGATTTAAATAGAATGGACAACACAGTTAGTTTAATAAATTCCAAAACACGGGGCTCGTCATTTTGGCCGGGACTGCCTGTTTAAAAATATTCGTTTTCATTGCCATGAAGGAAGGCGATTAATTGACATTTATTCATGGTAATAGGTAGTATTTAAACTAAGTTACTCATAAATATTAAAGAGAAACGATATATCTTACCTGTATGTGTAGCAGAGCTTATTTACACTTGCATAAAAGTTATAAAGTGGTAGCGGTAAACAATCAAAGCTTCACAACTAACACAAAAATTCGATTTTAGCGTCTCTATACTATTGTTTAACAAACGGCCGATAGGAGAGCCAGTAGTGTCCGGTTGATACTACCACCTAATGGAAAACGGAAAAATTAAGCCATTCGAAATCTTTCCCCGGTCTCCCCTATTTAGCATATTTACTAATCTATAGATCATATACAGGGCATCAAAAACAGTTCGAATATTTTTGCGAATATTGAAGGGAATACCTGAATTTGGGTTTTCAAATCTGTAATGCTTTTTCCAAATGATTTACTTTGACATGATCTTTTACCTTATTAAACGAAAAATTGTTGTTAGTCTATTCTGAAAGCGTTGGAAAATGTTTCATAATCCATGCTTCATGCATGATTTTTCGTTTTTGTTAATTTCTTTTTTTTTTAACAGTGAAGTAGAACATTATAGTTTGTAATTAATTTTGAAGCATTCACACTAGACTGCATGAAGACCTGACATTTAACTATCCCCATTCTTTATTTTAAAAGTTAGCATTATGTCTTTATTAAGAATGAATTTATTTTGTGTTCTTAAAAATATTTCTCAGCTATTAACAGTTTTTATTCCCGTATAAGTCGTAGTTTTTGGTGCAAAAATTGCTAAGTACATTGTGGGAGATCGAATTATATTCTATACCAAACAATGAAATATTTATTTTTCATAATACAAACAATCGAAATATAAATAAAAATACAATATTTAAGACCACTAATGATGAGATGTTAAGTGTAATTTCGTTAAGGAATAGATACAGGTAATCGTATGGTTTAGTAGAGCGATCTTAATATTTCATCATTCGTCTTTGCCGAAATAGGTCTTTGCTTTCAGTAACAAGTTTTAGGTGCTTAATTCCAATATTGTGGTGTGGTTTGTGACCTAAAAAAAGTATGAATGACTCTGGGAATAAGGATTAACTAAATAACTGCTAAGTAAATAGTCGGGTGCAATTATGAGAAAACCTTGGTTTTGTTGTACGGTTTTTTAAAAACTGTTTAGCGATTCTGTCACAGAACCGATATTTAAAGGATTCTAAAGTTTATTTTGATCTAATTAATTATTTTATATATTTATATACTTATAATTTATTTCCCAGTGTTACTGAAAAGATTAATATCATATCAATTCCCTTTTAAAATCAATATATACGTTTATGTTTTTAACAGCCTTAAACAGAAAGAAATGTACGAGGATTCTAATTGAGTTTTTTATTTTTAACTGTCGATGTGGGGGCTCGTCTTATACACGAGTTTTTATATTTTTTTGATTTTCGCCTTTCGATGTTGGAGTGTTAACCTTTGTTAATCAAAAATCCAATGTGAATTTTCGATTTTACCCGGTCGAAGGGGGCTCGGCGAGAGTTTTTGATAATTTCTGATATTTTTCCTCTCGAAGTAAGGGGAGGGGGAGACTTAGATACGATATTACTGCAGTATATCAATATTAATGTAAATGTTTAGATTATTTTTTTATATTAAATAAGAACATTTTCTATGGAATAACATATTAAATTTTAACAAGACTTTTTTTTCAAATGAAATATTTTTCAACATAATTTATTGCAATATTTTAATAAATCTTTTCATGAAATCTCTACAGATATTCAAGTATAAACATATTCTCTAGCACCGTACATTAAATATGAATATAATTCTCAAATATTTTAAACATAATCTACATTATCAGGAATTATCAAATTTCAAGATTTTCGAAAAAATATTATCCAATATCTGTGATTTATCGTAACTTTTAAATGCATTTTTTTTTCAAATTCATTAAACCTTTCATATTATTTTTTTAGATATGCACTGTGTCTCAAAATGACACAAATATTACAACTCATTCTGTTTTAATGTTGAGATACATTTCGTTTAAATTTTATTAAAAAATGAGAGCTCTCTATATTGTTTCTGTCGATACGCAAACTTCATAAAAAATGTAAAGATAAATATCAGAAATCTTTCATTAATAATTAATTTATTTAGAGCAATAGAATAAAAAAATATATATATATAATACAAATATCTCTTGGGATGCAAATTGAAAAACAATTTTCTTATCGAACATTTTTTAAAATATTAAATACGGGGAAAGTTTCACATGTGTAAACCAACAGATTGAAAAATGTTCAAGTCGGTAATCGAACACAGATCCTTGGAATAACGTTCCAGTGCTCTACTATTAAGTTCCGAGGACGATACCCAACTTGGTATCTCTTTCTCTTACATGTCAACAAAGCTTCAACCGCAGCACAAGATGTAGAATTCTTCATGAGCACAAAACGTTTCGGTAAAAATGAGGCGAAATGAAACTCAGCACAGATGAACACATACATAACTACAATTAATTTTTCAATTAAGTTTTGCTATTTTGTATATTATATAAGAAAATAATAAATTTTCCTTTAAAAATCCATAAAGTAAAATCAAACTCTGCTTAAAATATAAAAAGGCAAACATTAATTTAAAAAGTTTGGATTCATCGTCAATAGAAATATTAGTTTAAAAATTACAGAATAAACATAAATTGCCATGAAAAATTCGAAAATGTAAATGTAGTTTTTTATTAATATGTCAAAAAGTTTAAAGCTGTAGAATTCATAATTCTGCAGCTTCGAATTAATAAAACTTCTAACGTATCAAAAATGTGAAATCAATGAAAAAGCAAAAAAGCACAACGTCGTATTGAATCCTCGCCTCCGGGATAGCGAACGTGTACGCTACCTCGTCGCCACGAACAGCAAATGTAAAATGCCAAACTAATGGGCATGAAATCGTATGCTGATTTTGATCCTCAATTTCCTGAAATAGTAAGGAGACCATTTATAGAAAAGATTTCAACAGAATAATTAAGATTATGACTTCCAAAATATACTTTAAAATCATCAAAATTTTTACATAATACGTTTGGCGGTCCCTTTGTTTGTACTTGAATTAATTGAATTTAAATGGCGTAATTTGCTTATACAATTAAATGTAAACTTACCAATTCTTTATATTTAAGTTCTAAAAACAATTTTTGTTGACGTGTATCGCTTTTATATGGCATTTGATATACGAATATGGCTTTTTTTATTTTCATGAATGTTTAAGTTTCATTATTGCATTTATGTAAAGAGCGGGATTGATGTACTTAATTAAAAAGTATACATAATAACCATATGAGTTTTAACAATGGGTTTTCTCCCCTTTTAAGTGGATTTCGTAAAAATAATACCTATTACATTCTTCCCTATGTTGGATTTTTTGAAAAATGTTTGCAGATCTACACAGATCATGACCCCTAGAATCCAAACCCCTTCCCAATTCAAAAATTTACCTATCTATCTCTCTATGTATATAATCTCACTTTTTTATGCACTTTAACTTCCGCAATTCTGCAAAAATCTCTTTCAAACTGATAAATGAAATCGTGGGGCGGAAAATCTTGGTTAAGTTCGTTAATGGGCGAAATTGGATGAAAGGAGTAGAAATATGGAGGAGTTTTGTGAAAATCGAAGAAAACATTAAGTTATTAATTATAATACATATAAAATCAGTTTAAAGTTTTTATTACTTCTATTAAAAGTATCAAAAATTTATGTATGATAGATATTTTAACAGATAAAATAAAAAATGGGCTCAAGGGCCAAAAAATGTGTTTTACGGAGAAAAAATTCATAACTTCGTCGATTCTCAAGATATAAAATCCGCTTAAATTTATTATAAATTTTCTTAATATTAACTACAACTTTTACATTGACAAGAATTAATTAGGACTTACCGCACTTACCGCAAAAGAAAAAACAATAAAAAAACGAAAAAAAGGGTGATTGAAAATACAAACATCATAACTTCTTCAATTAAACAGATGCCAAATCCGCTTAAATTTGTTACAAATTCTCTTAATATTATCTACAACTTCTATATTGACAAGTTTTTTATAAGACCATCTCTTACAGCAAAAACAAATAAAAGAAAATATGGGTCGAAGGCAAAATTATTGTATTAACATGATGCTGATAAAACCAGATCTTACAGAAAATGAAATTTAAAACTCGTGAAAAGTGGCCAGATAAAATTATTAAACAGGCTTTTTCTCTAATCTTGATTTATTTTCTGTTGGCGAATTAGTACTTAACTTCGAAATTTTCCTCCGCCTGTAGGCGAACCGAAGAGATTTTTTTTTGTGTGTCCTTAGTTCTATCACAGAATAAGGGATCAATAATTTTACTGAAATCTTTTTTATATAAACAAAAATTTGAAAGAATTGTAAAAGGTCTTTCAATATTTATCTTATCAAACATTACGCTATACCAATACAATAGCTTTTATGTATACATACAACAGCTAAATTATTTTTTTTAAACAAAAACAATACTTAACTTCACCTTATGCACTGTAAAAAAATAAATCTATAGTTCTCCAGATGTAAAGTTGCATGCTTACTAATCTTTCACCTGTAACTGCGTAAAAAAAGCTGTAAATCTACAAAACTAGTTTTTGTAAAGCTACAGAAATCTTTAGCTTTACAAATGAATTTGCTAAAATTACAGTAATCTTACTAAAACTTTATTTGTAACCATGGTTGCAGATACATGAAAAGTTCAAAGCATTCCAGTTTCCTAAAAAATTCTTAGTTACCTTACAGATTTTTTGATTTTCTGTGCAAAAGTGTATCTGTTACGTGAATTTTTGTGACATTCTTATTGTTGGCATCATTACAGTATTCATTAGCGCCAAATTTAATCTGGCATAGAGTTAAAGTATTCTCTTGCACCGTGTTTCACTTGTAAATAATAGTCTATTGCACCAATTTAAATTTGTACAGTATCAACTTATTATTATTATTATTATTATTATTTCTATTATTTATTTATTTTGTTTTCATTAGCATTTGCACATAATCCTTGGTTTAATTCTTACTTGCATATGGGTTTTGGTATCAAAATAAGAATTAAAACTCACTTCAAAAAGAGCTCTATCATTGAAAACGAAGTATTGCTTTGAACAGAGTTATTTGTTTTCTAGCATCGTGCTTTTCTGTAAATAGTCTCCTGTGTCAATTCTTACATTTTTTTTTTTTTTTTATGTGTAATATTGTAATCCAGCATTGTATCTTATATGAAAAAATGGGAAAAACTTCTTTTTACTCCCAATGTTTTTGTTGTATCTGTAAGTCCTATTAAGTGGATTTTCCACATTTGGTTCACATCTGGACTTCTTTTGTTTAGTGTATTTTTATTGTTTTTTACTTGTCCACCAATGTATAATACCGCATTATGAGTTTTTTTTCCCCCTCTTCAAAATCTCTAATGCACATAAGATTGTATAATGATAAGTCTAGCACGCCTGGGATATAACTGGGTTGCCACTTGTAACATTTCTGTATAATTATGTAAGTTTTAATATATAGGGGTCTTATTCAATGAAGGTATTTCCGGGCCCTGCCTCCAGCATCGGCCCGTTATTCTGCAGTTATTCTGCTGGACTTGCAGTTATTCTTGTTGAGCTAAAACCATATTGGTAGGCCTCCCCGCCAGGACTGAAACTGAAACTGTTGCCGTTACATAAAAAGTTCTAGGAATCCCAGTTTCTTAGAAAAACTTTAGTAACTTTACAGATTTCTTTTTACAGTGTGTGTCTGAACTTGTTAACCTTTTATTTAGAAGTTTCAAATATTTTATATATTCAACTGACAAAACATGAATACTATTCGGTATGATAGAAAGATTTTTCTATAAAAATTGTATTAACAACCCTTGTAAACAAACGAAATTAATTTAAGATTTTTATTTAAAAAAATAATTTTGAAATTGAATTTTGAGTTTGAGTACGAAATTTATCTAAAATACATTACCTGATAAACACATTGGCCATAAAACACCTTGAATATCTATCGTTGATGTAGTGTAACATTATCTCTGACTTGATCATTGTCCGGATTCGTCAGGGGATGGAATTTATAAACTTCATAATGAATGTCGTATCCAGTTGACACCAGTTGCTCATAAGAACATCGCATTAGGCCAGCAAATTGTGCGGATGCTTATATGGGCGTGATAATTGTAATTCCAAATAATCCCTTGATCTTTTAACAGATAAGGGTCAGGAATTTTGTGGGGCAGTCGGTGTGCTATAGGTTGTGTGAATATTCGTAAAACATTTTATGTATGCATGCAACCTTATAAATAAGTATGGTGTTCATAGAATATTTTTGAGAATATGTTAAATAAAGGGTCATCAATAATATTCATATAAATACACCTTGATTTATACAGGGTAACTACAAATTAGTTGGGGGGGAAATAATTATTTATTGAATGAAATTGACAGGTAAAAAATTAAAGTACATGTTCTTGTAAGATAGAAAAATAGTTCTTGTTTACCATTATCACGAATGCTCGATGTGACTTCATTTCGTGACTCTACAAATGTCCCATCGGTATATCATTTATTGCTACAGATTTGTTAGCATGTTTCCGTCGATCAAATTAATTGATGTGCAGATTCTTGATTTTAGTTCAGGGATGGGTGCAGGAAGTTATAGTCTTGTACACTTGATCCTTTACAAAACCCCATACACAGAAAATAAAGTGGTGAAAGGTCTTGTGATCGTGGAGGCCATTGATTAACACCTCCGATCGCTGGGAGATAGCATCAGTTATGACAGCTAACGCCATCTATGAATAAACTTCGTCAATATTACGACTAGTCTGACTTTCAACTAGTTAATTTGATTTAATATTTCGGAAGTACTTAACTTACAAAATTGACCAACTAATTTGTAGGCACCCTGTATTTATGGTAATTATAATAACGACAAAATCATATTATGATAAACACCTCGAAAACATCAGATAACGACATAATATTGAACTTCAAACTTCACACTCTTCCGTTTGAATGCCTGATCTGCTAGCTGATGTGCTCCAAACGTTAGGATCATTAGCAAAAGACAAATTTGTGATTCATGAAATCACACATTATTTCTCCAATCTCCTACTGTCCCCGTTCGGTGTCTTATGCTCGATTACAGGCATGCAACTTTATGTGATGTTGTGAGCAATTCCCTTTAACGAACTACGCTGCTACAAACGTCTATTGCATGCAGTCCACTTTGTAAAGTTTGTTTAGAAAGAGGTGGAAATAGAACTTCATTTAATCGCTGCAATGGTTATTTTCGGATTAGTAATCGATTTTTATAGACAATCTGGGACACTTGTTTGTGGTACCTCTAGGTTAAGAACCCGTTTTTTAAATTGGAGGTTTGATTTGTGCTTCATGGCTATTTGAGATACACCCTTACTTGCAGGCACATTGGATACTCCGCATTGATACACAAACATGCCAGTAAACTTCGCGCACTGTGTATTTATTTGTCTAGCCAAACACGATAGCACTCTTTTTGACACTCGGACTCGTCCCTGGTTTTACCCATCTTAACAAACTGTCTCCCGACTTTATAACAACTAACTCTCTTCACCTTACTGCTTTTATCATGGATCACTAGTCCAATCACGATTTACCTCGTGGCACATCTGCAACTCTACGTGTATAAAGTATAACAGAACAATCGTGCTTTTATATTCAAAAGTGACTAATCCTCTGGTGTACTTATTATTAGTGCTAACCTGACTGCTCTCCTAGAAACAATTTGACTACTACAACAGTAATAGTTAGTGTAATAATAACAATAATGATGATAATTATATTATTTTTTTAATTATTAAATTAATGAAATTTAATAACAGTATTTAGAAGTGTAATAGACTTGACTTGGGTATAGCTCCTATTATTTTCAGTGGTTATTGCATCTGAATGCAAGTGCAGGTAATGAAATAAAAACTTTAGTTTATTATTTTAAATTCTTCTCTTAACTGAATTTCTCTTCCTGCGTTATATCAGTAAGGGAATTATTCCATTCACACATATAGCTCCTATTATTTTCAATGGTTGTTGCATCTGAATGCAAGTGCAGGTAATGAAATAAAAACCTTAGTTTATTATTTTAAATTCTTCTCTTAACTGAATTTTTCTTCCTGCGTTATATCAGTAAGGGAATTATTTCATTCTCACATAAAAAAAGTACGTATATTGTTTACGTAAAAGACATAAACAAGAAAAATAAAATTAAAAATACAATAATTTTAATTAAATTCTAATAAAAAAAAATTAGAATTTTTTTAATGTGAAAATCCAGAAATTAGAGCAAATAACTATTTACATATTTTATATGTTTCAACTGAACTGCCTTATGTGTGATTATCTATTTAGTAAAAGCTATCTAACTGTATAACAATCTTATTTATCACTTTTTATATTAAAAACAACTAACTTATTTGGAAATATTACATCAGATTACTTCCCAGATCCATTTGGTTTACAAAGGGATGCAGTATTTGGTAATAGAAAAGCCTATTCGCTAACGTCGAAGTTTTAATATATTTTTCAAATAGATATATTTGGTTGAAATTTTAGTTAGAGGTATTTTAATTTCACTTTTTTTAAAGGCAAGGAAGTGTTCTACATATTTGTTAAAAAATTATCTAACTATTTATAAAATATATAGATTCATTTTAAGATATGGACAGTTAATCGTTTAATACGTTATTTAATATATCTGACAATAATTACAAATATTCCTAGGCATAATTTAAACAATTAAATTTTCTAATACAAACTCTTATATAATAAAAATAAAATAAATAAATAAATAAAACAAGAAATTTAAACGTAAAGTAAAAGGAAAACGAGAGCATTAAATATTTGCATCTTTATTTTATGTAAGACCAAAATTTTGCAAATTTACTATTTTAGGTTTTTTAGAGAGATAACGTACAACGAATATTTAACCAGCACTACAGACTTGTAAAAAAAATAAGCAGATAGGAATGATTTAGATTTTATATTTTTATAATGCGGAAATTTACGTAAAGTGGTTAGACTTATTTTATTATTCTACACCAGATTTATCGTAAATGCAACATTTCTTCAAAAATAAATGAAAAGATTTAAAAATACAAAGTAGAATGTAACTGCGTGTTACATTTTTATGCAAGCTATGTATTCAGATGCTAGCTTAAATGTCCGAAGAAGCTTTTGAGAATATAACAGACATTTCTGAATATGTTTACATTAGAAATCTTTAATGCACATATTGCGTTTTACAGTATTATACAGCCAGATTTGTCAATCTCGTTCGATATACATATTATGAATTTTCTTTTATTTAGGAGGTTAAATTCTTTTACAAAGTATGCTCTTAAAATAGATTTCAGTATAGGATTTAACGATGTTTTAGAAAATTATTAAATTTAAACTAGAATAATGTTGCAAATCAACATTTAAAAAAGAAACTTTTCGCTATGCATTTCAAATCATTTTTTCCTAGAATTCAGAACCAATAATATTGAAATCTCTCTTTCTGAAAAGAATTTTGAAAATTAAAATTAATAATGTTTTAATCAACATTTAAAATTTGAAGTTGTTTAAATAACGTTTATATGGATTATATAAAGCAATATGGTGAAATTGCACAAATGAATTTATTGAATATTTTATTTTATTTTTTTTTATTTTATAAAAATGATTGTCTTTAAAGAAAAACAGCAACACTATTTTGTAGGTACTGTTTTTTAAAAAATACTTAAAGTAGCTATGAGAAACTGCAGATTAAAGCATGTAAATATTTTAATATATAGTAATAAAATACCTAATTATAGTATGTCTGTGTTTCTGTACTTTAAGCCTTTTATGAAAGAGAAACATAACGTGAATATTTCAAATTGCTAAAATTAAAATTGTATATTTGAATAAGGATAATTAACACTTTACGGTCCAACCCGAGTCTGACCAACGCACTCTGATAAGGGAAAAAGCCTTGACACGTTTCACAAAAGCGTCACACAAAGCAGGGAAAAGAAAGAAAAAAAATCGAACCTCTTCTATGTTTCGTTTTTCTTCAGTCGTGTAATTATTAATTATTATTAAAAATAATAATTAATAATTTCACGCCCAATGAAATAGAAACATGCAAGTTGTTCGAATTTTTTTATTTATTTTGCCTACTTCCTTTGACGTTCTCGCGATGCCTGTCAATGCTTTCTCCCTCATCTAGGGATGTTTATATGAATCGGGATCATCTTCCTTTGCAAGATTTGCTTCGGGCACCAGTAATTAAGGAAATTAAAATTAAACTTATTTAATTAGAGCATGTTCGAAATTGTGTAATTAAAAGTAACTTCTTTCTAAAAAGTGGTGCAAACCGAATAATATTTTTGTCACCGGACCGGAAAGAGTTAATAAAATTCTAAATTTAATCACATTTGAATATCCGTAAGAGTTTGAAGATCAGATGAAAATAAGCCATTCGTGCTTGTTTTATGACGGAACATTATGTAAGCGTTCCCTTAATTCTTTTTTTTTCCCGGTGGTTTTAATTCTGTCCTTAATCATGTTGTATAGTCGTGGAAAAAAAAGTAAACACCCCCTACTAACTCCTCAACAAATTATTGTAGAAGAAAGTTACTGGAACCGAACGATTGGAAATAAAGTCTATTTTTAAATGATGTATATAAAATTTACATAGGGGGACATCTACATATTAAAACGAACCATAAATTTGTTTTTTTTTTCAACAGCAGTACACAATTCTGACAGCATAAATGAACTCTACACCCTCCAATTAGTCTAAAGACAATTTTTTATGCAATTCGTACCATAAGTTTCCGAGAAATTAATTATTTTAAAACAAGCGTATTTTAAGGGCTGTATCCAAATTGAAGTTCGGTACTCGATTGTTAACCGAGACAGCTCCCTTCTTTATCCAGGCACCTTAAGGAGTCAACTAAGCCTGTTAGATTACAGGATAGCATAAGAAATTTCAAAATATTTAGTCACTTCTATCATAGACCTTAAACCATCATTTTGCCGTTTTTTAAGCATAATTTGAAAACTACTTGGAAGAAAAATGTGAAATTTTGGATTTCCATAAAGCAGGACCTAATAAATCTGAATCCATCAAAAAAATTGTAGGTTGCAATTCATAATTTATTTGAATAACAATTTCATAATTTATAACTCATATCAGAAAATTATAAAAATTGCAAATTCAACGTATTTATATTTAGGTATATTAGTATTATTGCTACACGAAAAAAATTAAAATATTAGGATCACAATTTCAGAAGTTATAAATAAAAATATGAAAATGTAATTTAACATTAGAAGCACTAAAATTTGAATGTTTATAATTCAAAATCTTATCATTCAAATGACTTGAAATTTGGTATCTAGGCATTGTTTGAACTAAAGATTTGAAATATTTCGTTAAAATTGGGTATTGCTAATGAAAAAAAATGAAGTTTGGATTAGTTTTAATATGTAGATGGCCCCCTGAGCAAATTTTATATACGTCATTTAAACGTAGACTTTATTTCCAATCGTTCGGTACCAGTAACTTTCGTCTATGATAATTTGTTGAGGAGTTAGTAGGCGGTGTTTACTTTTTGATACAATGGTGTATACATAGATTAGATTATTTTATTTGTAGATATTTTTGACTAATAAATCTGCTGTACAGACTTTGCTTCATACTTAAGTTCTTTTCACGATGCAAAATGGAAAAGTGATCAACAGAAATTTCTTCGTCATCAGTTTTTGTAAAATGAGATATTATCATGGTTCATTAAAGCGTTTGGCGTATATTATCACTTACAATGGAAGGGGATATAGATTAATTTTTTATTAAAAGAACTGCCAAAACGAAGAACAATAATGCATTAAATGCTCATAGAATAAGTACTTACGGCTTGATTTATAAATATTTTGTTACGCAGTCATTGCTTCAAGCATAAGTTTCATAAAATGAAGGGAAATTAGTAAGTAACGAATTGAGATATAATAACGGAGATCCATAAAATATCCAATGCTATTACGGAATTTGAGGAATATGATAATTTATAATGAAAAATTGTACATAACGAAACTGATAATATTATATTGACTTGGATAATCAAAGCTTACTTTTAAGGTACAGTCGTGAAAAAAAAAGTAAACACCCCCAACTAACTCCTCAACCAATAATCGGAGAAGAAAGTTACTGGTACCGAACGATTGGAAATAAAGTCTACTTTTAAGGTACAGTCGTGAAAAAAAAAGTAAACACCCCCTACTAACTCCTCAACCAATAATCGGAGAAGAAAGTTACTGGTACCGAACGATTGGAAATAAAGTCTACTTTTAAATGATGCATATAAAATTTGCTTAGGGGGCCATCTACATATTAAAATGAATCAAAACTTCATTTTTTTCAATGGCAATACCCAATGTTAACGAGATATTTCAAATCTTCGGTTCAAACTATGCCTAGACACCGAATTTCAAGTCTTTTGAATGATAAGTTTTTGAATTATACACATTCAAATTTTAGTGCTTCTAATATTAAATTACATTTTCATATTTTTACTTATATCTCTAGAAATTATGCTCTTAATGTGCTAATTTTTTTGGTAGCAATAATACTAATATACCCAAACATAAATACGCTGAATTTGCAATTTTTATAATTTTATGATATGAATTATGAATTATGAAATTGATATTCGAAAAAATTATGAATTGCAACCTACCATTTTTTGGATGGATTTAGATTTATTAAGTCCTGCTTTATGGAAATCTGAAATTTCACATTTTTCTTCCAAGTAGTTTTCAAATTATGCTTAAAAAACGGCAAAATGGTGGTTTAAGGGGCCGTGTATAATAAAAGAGACTAGATATTTAGAAATTTCTTCTGCTGTCCTGTAATCTAGCAGGCTTCATTGACTTCTTAAGGTGCCTTGATCAAGATGGTGGCTCTCTCGGTAAAAAATCGAGTTCCGAACTTCAATTTGGATAGAACCCTTAAAATACGCTCGTTTTAAAATAATTAATTTCTCTGAAACTTATGGTACGAATTGCATAAACATTTGTTTTTAGGCTAATTGAAGGGTGTAGAGTTCATTTATGCTGTCAGAATTGTGTACTGCTATTGAAAAAAACAATGTTGTGGTTCGTTTTAATATGTAGTTGGCCCCCTACGCAAATTTTATCTATATCATTTAAAAGTAGACTTTATTTCCAATAGTTCGGTACCAGTAACTTTCTTCTACGATAATTTGCTGAGGAGTTAGTAGGGGGTGTTATTTTTTTTTCCACGACTGTACATACAAAAAGTCATTTTACAAGTGGTATTATCTTCAGGACAAGAATTAACTATATGTTATTTAGCGCATACAATCATTTTTTAATATTTGCTATCATTTATAAAATACATATGAATACTGAATATATTTCGAAGACGTTTTTATTTGTTTAATAACTTTTCTTGTAATGAACATTTAAATTTCTATGCTTAGCCGAAAAAACCTTTAAAGCAATGTTTTCGTTATTTAAAATATTCCTAAAGCACATGCAGTGTTTGGTTTTTTTTTAAGAACTAGCTCCTGTTTATATTTCAAAACAATTTCCAAAAACCTATTAATACAAAACAATGATACATACATTTTTGAAAGGGAAAGCTTCCTATTACACATATTTAAAAATCCCAAAAATTTCAGCGGAATATTTCTAGTTACATTCTAATTTTAAAAATATCTTTTGTATCAGAGAACGTATAAATTCTATATCCAGTTGTTATTCATGCAAGTTTTTCCAGGCTGCAACTATAACCTTTATTTATATGCAAAATTAAGCACGCCCTTGCGACTTGAAAGAGTGGGTTTATTTATTTTTTTTTTTAGTTTAAGGTAAATACATCAGATTTAATGTGCTATATATATATAAAACAAATGGGAGTTCTGTTCCGGCGCCTTATAACTTGAGTATATTTGATGGATTTTGATGTTAGATAATTTTTCAGCGTAGTTTTTAGTATACAGTAACCGTAAGTGTATGTAAACCGCCGCGGCGAGCGGCCAATTTTCGTCCGCAGCCGTTTATTCGTCTACTCTAGTCCGACTCTTTTGCGGAAGCAAGCTTCGTGAGTCCCCGGCCACGTTCCGAGTAATAGGCACTCCTGCGTTTCCTATCGTAGAATTATAAGGGAAACTTCTCAAATCAGGATTATGAAAGATTAGACTTTAAAAAAAGTTTTACTGGACCGATTTTGATGAAACACGGATTGTTAAATAATTTTGGTAAAAGCTTTAATTCACAGCGAAGGAAATTAAATAAGTTTTAATTTTAAAAAATCAAGATGATCCATTGAGTAGTTTTTTTTTTTTTATCTTGCCCACCGTGTCATAAAAATGTTGTTGACACGGTGGGCAAGATAAAAAAAAAAAAAAAAAAAAAAAAAAAAAAAAAAAAAAAAAACTACTCAATGGATCATCTTGTTTTCTTTTTAAATTAAAGCTTATTTAATTGCCTTCGATATGAATGAAAGCTTTTACTAAAATTATTAAAAAAAAAGTTATTAACAAATAACAACGAATTTTTTAACAAAAAATAATAATAATAATCAGCCGTTACATAACCTTTTTTAAAAAATAAATGTATGGGTTCCTTTAATTTAACTAGAATCTATACTCACGAAGTTTACGAAAAAAAAATTATTTTTGTGTTTTAGACAATTCTACAAGGCCATATCATGTCAACCGTCCAGACGAAAATTTCCAAAGCTGCTGAACATATTTGTCTACAACTTAGAGTAGAAGCGACAAAATTTAATAAAAAAATTATTGTGTATACCGTAATATATGTACAATAAAGTGTTAAAATTTCAAAAAGATACATCATGCAGTTTTCATATAAAAATCGTAAAAAAAGAGCTTTTTTTTTGGTCTCCTAATGTAGAAGGTCTTCCTAAACTGTTATGTTTTATTATAACATTCTGAGTGTGTTGGAAAGTGTTTCATAATGTATGCTTGATGCATGATTTTATTTAATCTTTGTCTTATTTAATCTTTGCTTACTTCGTCAGTTCATTTATGAAGTACATGCAATCTACAGTCGGTTCATTATATATATCTTAATTTTTATAAGTAAAAAGATAGAATCAAGTTAACTTAAATATACTATTTTATTGAAATACAACAGTGCATCGAATGTCATTAGACTTTAGCGATACATATATGTTAAAATATGGTTGTACGATTGTTTTAAATTAATTGTTGCAAAAAAAATAGTAATTTGTGTATATGTTACTAAGTTACTATACATAATTATACATTTTCTCACTGTTGGTCCGTTACTTTGAGTTATAATTATTGACCCGAATTTAGGAAGGGAAATGATATGTCTTCGAGCGACTCTTACTATTACTGCAATCTACTTGCTGGCAATGTGGAAAGATTCTATGTACACTAAGAACATTTTTTTTAGCTGAACTGGCAGTGTTGGTACACTGAATTCCTCAAAAGATTTCTATTAATATCAGCAAACATTTCTGTAATTTTTTTTATATTTCGGATTTTTTTTTTTATTCAGATTTCTTGATGCTATTTTTTTTTTCAAATAGTATAATTTGTGTCATGTTTGCTTTATTAATTCTGCCATTAAATTAGATGAATATTATAATTTAATAATTGTGGTGGAAACAAAGCAACGTAATTTTTAATATACAGCACAATTATCAGTTCTGGTAGACTAAATTTTTCAAAATAATACTTTTAATATCAGGAAACGTCTTTATAATTTTTGCAATGCACGTTGAAATCATTTAAAAACATATAAAAATATGCTATCAGATACAGCACTGTGAGTTATGTTGTTTTTGTAATGCTATTACAGTTTATGTATATTTCCTTAAACTTTTTGCATTATATTTTTTTCTCATAATAAAAAACCCTTTTCCTTTTTCATCTTTTCATTTTCGACTGTCGTCTTACTTCTGATAACATGTTATGATATCATAGTAGAACTCAAAAGCGAATTCCAATGCTTTTCAAACACATGTCACGAGTCTATTATGTATGATGCATAAATATTACAATCAAGAAATATGTTCTCATGATTTATAAATTGATTATAAATCGTACATTTCGGCAATATTTAATACCGTTTGTTTTGCATTAAATATTTCATGAAGAAAATAGAAAATTATTTTTTTTAATTATTTTAATCTATCATCTTTATGATTCACATTTTTGTTTTGTTATTTTTCAAAACATTTTCATTTGATAAGTTAAAATTGATAAACTCAATGCTCAATTTGCAAGAATAATAAAAGTTTTGAATTAAAACTTACAGTAAAGCATCTAATTATTTCTCAGCGAGTTTTACAGCTTTTAATTATTTAATCTTCTTAATGATACGCTTGTATTTTAAAAGAATAATGGCAAATGAAAGAAATTACGGTTTACTTACAACTAATGCAACTTTTCCAACACTTTATTGATTATATTTAACGTTTTAAAGATAATGTCTTAAAGTTTTCTTTTCCTGTCACGAAATCTAAAACTGATAGTCTGGATTTAAATTGTATCCATTTTTCGTCTATTTATTTTTACTAAAAGGAGATTTTAGTTTTAAAACGAATATCAATAAAACCTTTCTAAATGTGATTAAATCCAATTGATAAAGATAAATTGTTAAGCGTCTGAAACGATAAAATATCAGTGCTGAACATCTTAAAAAACGGAAATTTAAGTAGTTAATCTAAAATAAGTTCAAACTTTCCACGATGTCACTTTTTGATACCCAGAAGAAAATGTGCCTTTCTTGCTTTTGCGTTAAAGCTAAAAATCGGTCTTGTTTCTGATTTCAGCAATGATTTCATATGAGCATAATTCACAGAATATCGCAGGCATGGGTGCAGATTTATATTTACAGGGTGTAGATTGTAGCAAATGTGGGTGGATTTGCAGTTGTATGTAATTAAAGATCGATATACATGCGAACATTAGTATAGGACACCGAAATAGATGATTTGACATTTCCGTTTTTTATTTTTATTTATTTATTTATTTATTTTGGTTTAACTGTTCCAACACAGTGAAAAATGTTTATGATTAAGATTTTTTTGTTCGTCTGTCCAAGATCTGACTCTCGTAAATGTCTTGGATTGCCCTGATGTTTTCGTATGTTATTTATACTTACTATAGCACAATCGGCATTCGAAATAAAGCGTGTAGCTTTTATAGTTAGTTTTCAGTGTTGGTCAACATTTGTACGCTGCGTCACGGTCAATGGAAAAAAAAAAGTTTGCAAGTTCATTTTAATGATGTTAAACAATTTCATATATAATGAAATTAACATGCAAGTATGTTGTGCATTGAATCATGCATTCTATAGGATATGGGTACAAATCATTTACAATCCATATGCAGGGCCACACAAAAGCATCGCGTTCGATAATTTTGTATGGGGAAAAATGCATATTTTAATTCTGTTACACTATTGCAAATAAAATGGAAGTGATATACACAACTGATGCTTACTATAAGATACTTGTATAACATGATGTGTATAGCATTTATCGTTTACTTACAGGGGCACACAAAAGATTAGGATTACTGTCTATTAGCTATAAGTGCTGGAAATGCGATTTCATTTATGGTGTGCGTGTTTAACTTTAACGAAATTTTTGCTTACTATATGGTGTGTATAAGTGCTGTAGATCATATACAGGGCTACACAAAGCAATTCGTAAGCATTGAGGATTATCAGCGTGAATGGCTTAAAGGTGGCTTTTAATTGAGTTATTGACTTTCAAGCTGAACTATATCTATTAATACTAAGAGATGTCTGTATCTCTCTATTCTAAAAAAAAAAAGTAACTACCGCTGTCACCGCCGCCGCCGCCGCCGCCGGTTTTGAATTTTTTGTGACCGGAGGTCTTTCTTCGTTAATATTAAAAAAAAACTGTTGCATACAAAAATATGAAAATCGGTAGAATTATAGAAAAATGTTTGACAAACACGCTGATGCAGACAGTTTTCAAATCGAAGAATTATTTTAAGAGATATTTAATGCCAAAGTTGGACAAAATCGTTCCATTAAAAAAGTTTTATAGGAGCAAAAACTGTACATAGAAATTTAATCATTTTTAGATCATTTTATGCGTCAGAATTTCACGGTGTGCAGATTGCAGTTAGTTTTTTAATTTGAATAATTTTTCGAGGTTTTATTTCTATTTTAAATTCAAATTATCAGCATTTTGAGAGATATTTTTTACAAATTTTAGAAAATTGTATTATTTTAAACTGTTGCCAACTGTATAAACAGAGCAAACAGTAATGTTTGCTGCAAATTAAAAATTTATTTTACACGTGACTATTATAAACAAAAAATATAAAAAGTAGAAACTCATTGAAAATTACGTCATAAAAACTATAGTTGCACGTGAATTTTAAATGAGAAAGAATATTGTAAAATAATAAATTCAGTAACATGCGTTAGAAGTCCTAAATAGGAGAATTTACGTCATATTACACTTATTACGTAAAATGAATAAAAAATAATATTGCAAAACAGTTTTAATTTAAAAATTGCGCGAGACATTTACTTGACATTTTAAGATGATCATAATATTTCATTTCTAACAAAAGTAGTTTGATGTGAATGTTAAAAAGAGAAAGAAAAGTTTGGTGAAAATTACGTCAGATTATAATTGTCAGATTCAAATTATAATTCAATCTTCCGAAATCTTTTTAAAGGCGATCAAATTAGCGTGCTGTTAGAGTCTGCGGTGTCTGAAAGGGGGTTGACGAGCGTAGCTCGTTGGGGGCAGAGCCCCCTAGTAATATAAATAAAATCATTTACAGGGCCTCACAAATAACTGGATACATGTCTTCCTAAGAATTTTAATGTATGGAAGTGTGAATTGAGTAGTTTTTAAAACTAAATTAAATTTTAGCTTAATATGTGGAACATATAATGAACTGTTGGTTTTATACAGGTCTGTACAAAAACATTCCTGTATGTTTTCGTATACTGGTAGAAAATGCTACATGTGAATTTCCAACCTATCATGCATTTTCTTAGTAAACTAAATTGTATAATATGTACAAAATGGAAATTAAATACAGCGCTGCATAAAATATTTGGACTACTTTTCCGGCTATGGATGGAAATTGCTGAAATCTGGTTTTGAAATGTGTTATGAGTTTTCTGAAATGTTAACGTAGATTTTGTTTAACCTTATTAAAAATAGAAGTTTCGGAAGTGTGAAGAATTCTGTAATATTCGAAAAGTATTTCATAATCTGTGCTTGACGGATGATTTTTCTTTCTTTTTCGTTTTAATATAACTTCGTCAATCTATTAAGGTGTAACATCATAGCGTCAGCGCTAATGAATGAAAAAGAGACACATTAGCTCTTTGTATATTTAGTAAAAGGAAATAAGTATGCTGTATAGAGAGAAGGAGGAGAAGTATGCTCAGAGATAATATGATTAAAAATAAGAGGCAATAATTATGCTCCATTTAAAGAAGAGGATGCTTAGTTTATGATGACGATATTTTTGGCATTTCGTCCACTTGTATTGTTCAAAAAAATATTAACATCAATGCATATCTTGATCCGTAATTTTCACGTTTATTGAGCAATCGGTCTAGATAAATCATGAATTTCTAAAATATGCATTTTTCGTAACTAATGAATTTGCTATTTTTCCATTTGCATATTAAGAGAAAACTGAAATTTATTTTTAAAAAAACTTTTTTTTAAAGAATTATATGAAACCACAAAAGAGTATTAAAGAGATCACAAGTGATTAATTCAATTAAAAACGAAGGGAACTGCAAACTGTTAGCCAGTTGAAATGTAACTAATTTTGTAATTCAAATTTAAATATAAAAATATGTAGAATCATTGTTAAGAAAAAAAAGTATGTTTGTTGAGAATGTCTTCCTTGAACTAGAATAAAGATTCAATTCCTAAAACTCAAGGATTTCGCAACATATTTACTAAAGTTTAGATAAGTTCTAGATAAGATTCAATCAGAAATATGTGAAAGCTTGGTAGATGTGATGGAGAGTGCACACCGTGCACTTCCACTTAGGATTATTTTTCGCACAACTCAGCTATCTGAAACCAATGTTTGAGTTGGAGTCCGTAAGACTACGACATTATATGAAGCATATGCCAACATATATTTTTTAAAGTCTTGTTTGACAAAATGGTGGTTAATTGAAAAAAAAACCCTCTATAGATTTAATTTGAAAGTTGGAAAAATGCACTTTTTCCTGGAGCTTTTACCAACAATATATTATTATCATTATTATTATTATTATTATTATTATAAACAAATAGTTAATTATTAAAAGTAAAACTGAATGTCCGTATAAGCTACAAGAAAAAAAAAATAAATATTTCATAACAAACAGACGCCGATCGGTCAAGTATTTCCGTAGAAAAGTGGCCTGTAATTTTAAAACTGTTGGGCCTTATTCCCTTCCTTTGTTATTCATAAGTGCTCAAAATCATCAATGAATGGTATCCTCCTTATGTATGCTATTTATTAAATTACGTGTTTTTTTTTTGCCATACATGTAAAACTTCTTTATGTAGTAGATAAATGGTAACATTGTTCCAGTTATCTCGCGAATACTTAAATTAAAAGTTTTGACTTGAAAGACAAATATTTTATTTCAAACTATTTTCTCTCTTCTCATACAACTCAAAGAGTATAAATTACTCGATAAATAACAAAAGACAAAACTAACAGTTATGGTAAATGTTAAATCAAATTTTAAAAATTAGTGCAATGGCTATTTTGCTAATTATAGGCTTTACATTAGAAATATTGCGTTGGTATTGTTTTTGTTGTTTTTATTTTGGTCAACTATTACTTTCCAAAATGACCTGCAGTTGTGGCTGAATATCAATACAGCAATATTTGGGGAATTCCACTGAATGGAACAATCCATTAATATTTTCCAAGATATATTTCGGCCTGCTATTAGTTGATGTTATATACAAAATAATAGTTGTAAGAGAAAGTTGGCGCAACGCTAATGAAACCAGATCAATTGTTTATTTGTGATATTACTCCTCCTAAGCTATTCGGCCGACAAACATCAAATTCCGTACAGTGACAACGACATAATCGATTTCTTTCAAACTTTTTTGTGAAAAAACTCTCACAAATAGTTTAAGAAATTGTTATATATCATGAGTGCTATAGATTTAACTTTAAATGCTAAAATTAAAGTCGCTCGTACGATTGTTTACATAATTTAAAATTTATGAGTTTTTAACTTTAATACTCGTCTCTATGTGTCAATAAAGTGAAACACTTGTTGCTTTATGGTTTTATGACCCAAAGCCAGTGCCTCCTTTCTGATAGGAGTGAAATTTTGAGATACTAGCAGAAAAAAATATTCATCGAGAAAGAATAAGAAGTTCAGAATCAAATTTTAAATAAAGTAAATTATTACGGCTGCAGTTCAAGTGTAAAGAGTCGAGTTTTTGAAATACTGAAATTATCAACTTCCGCTTGATGACATGACATGAATTGCAAATTATCACCCTCAGCTCAATTTTGTGCAAGTTTGGCATGCGTTTCCCTAGTACAAGCCGTAAGTGCAAAATATTTCGCTAATTGAATTTTGAAAAACTGACAAAAACAATTAAATTTTGTTTCATAATAATTTGAGTGAATATTATTAAACTTGTCATTATCAGATATTTAGTCAGACATTTAGCATTGTCAGATGCCTGTTTGATCGATAGATGCAAGGCAAGTTTTACTTATAGTATATTTATTTGCATAATTAAATACCCAAATTTAGAATGTAATTTGCTGTAACATTTCTAATTGCAATTTCATCGTAGACAACTATAGGTTAAGTTAATATTCATGTCTATTGTCTCGGAATACTATTGTTTCAAAATGAATGTTTATCAGCTACAATCTAATCTTATATGTTTAATTGTTTAAGGATAATTTAATTAATGAAGTGTTTAAGAATATTTACGTGTCTTGGAGGAACAAATAACTTTCAAAATGTCTTTGTGAATGTTATTAATGCCTTTTATAAAAATTTTTAAAGAAATGTTTAAACAGTCATTCTCTTTTGAATTTTACTTTTTGGAAATTAAATAAATGACATATTATTTTTTTTTAATTTTAAGTAATTAATAACTACACGTTTTTTCAATTATTCGTCCACATCATTCTGGATAAGAATGATACAAATCAGCGAAACTAACTGCATCGAAAACAACTGCTTTTTTAAATGCATGGATAAAGACATACATAAACAGAACTTATTTTAAGAACAAAAAGCAGGTCTTCCAAATGGTCCGCCAAGAGAATACCAATATATTTTATCGAGCAATTTCATGGTTGCTTTCTACAACATTTGCGTCAGAAGTAACCTTCAAAGGTGAATTCGTCACAATTTCAAAGTATAAGCTAAAACTACTTTTTTAAAATGAAAATACTGGTATTCAAAAATCGAGTCTTTTGGGAGGCCTGAAAAAGTAAAAATAAGAATAATACTGTGGTTCTTTAGGCCTCAAATGTATGATTTCTCAAAATGCTAGTCTCAACAAAATTGGAACGTTGGCTAAAGATAGTTTAACATCTATACCCCAGGATGCAATAAAATGTTACATAGTACTTAAAAGAAAATGTGTTTTTTTTTTATCAAATATTACAAAATTGGTCGGCTGAACTTATTTTCGGGATGTCTTACCAGGAAGGTCACTATACGGGCATATTCAGAAAAATCTGAAAATATTACAGAGTGTTCTTCTCATGTGTACATATATGTTATAAAGATTTTTTTGGCGGAACCGCGATAGAACGTTCGTAAAAAAATAATGAAAATTTCGTTTATTTGGCGATTTATCTTCGGTTGGCGATGAAATGAAATTTCAAAAAATACTTTTTTATGCCGAATAATCTTTAAGATAAAGATGTTTCATGTTGAACTTGTTTAAATAAATTTAATGTAAATGACGACGAATTCTTTGAAATGAATAACTGGTAAATGAATCTTGCCTTTATTTTAGGAAATTGTTTTTAAAGTAATAAAATTAAATAACAAGCAACATAAATATGTAATACGAAAAAATATATTTATAAAACTCTCTCATTGTTTAAGTTTAAATTCATTAAATACTATTTACACGCATTCTAAAAATCAATTAACAATTAATTTTCAGGTGCACTAAAATTGTTTGCTTTTGGCGAGGAAAAGTATTGCTCGCCAAATAGCGTGACCCTTTCGTCTTTTCGTGCCAAATACTCGAAAGTATTTTATTTTTTTACAGACATTCTACTGTAATTCCGCCGCTAAATTTCACAGATCCTTTATTACATACATAAGTAGTTTAATTAGAATTTTTTTCAAAATATTCTGAGTATGCCCAGTATGGAGACCTTCCTTGTTAGTATTAATTGATGGATAATACATTTTTGTTATTTCATATACATCTATATATATTATATAATGCAATGCAATATTATGGCGTTTTAACTAACCATTTCTCTGTACTCATTGAACTCCAGTGCAAAATATTCATTTTAAATAAAATTACTTAAGAAGGAAAATTCTTTATGTTTATACAGTATATAAATTTCTGCAGTTATTTGTTGCCATATATTTTGTTCTATTTAACATTTCCGATGCATTTTATTAAAATATTAGAATATAAGTAAATTTTAATATGAGAGAAATAACCTTCAAATTATGTCATTTATAGGTTCATGAATTTTTAAAAATGCTTACCTGAACATATTCGCTACGGATGTATTTTATAGAATTATTAATCTTCTTCCACCGGTTTCTAAAAATAGAAATTTTATTTTAATTCAATCACAGAAACGCTTTGATTAATTAAGGCATAAAATATTTTCGTTTTATACGTCACATATACGTGACCCTCTTTGCAAAGGGATTTAAGGCACGGACGGCATAATATTGTTTACATGTTTTAATTTAATATTTAGAAGAAATGCAGAACTTACAGACGCCCCAAAAATTAACTATTAGAAAATTAAAAGAAACTCAGAAATTTACAAAAGCAACTAATTTGCATAGTTTCACAATAGATAAACTCTTAGAAATACTTACATTTCTTCAACAGACATAACTGCGAACACACAGGTTAATCAAATACATTCTATAGAGAATACAAACTTCATTAGAGGATTCTAGAGTGCTATTTTATGGAGGACTAGTGACTCAATGGCGAAGGAAGCTTTCTACAGCACTCATTCTAATCTGACAAAGAACTTAATGCGATTAGTCGGTAATGCCTCAATTTATTACAGTGAAACTTATCACAAACGTAGATCATAGATAGACGGACGTGAAAACGTCGATTTTTTTGTAATTCGATCTCCAGCCTGAATACACTATATTGCCATTAATGACCGGCAATTTTCAATTTTAGACATTTTGTCGAATATTTAGAAATATACTTGTCAGATTCTTCTGGAATTTCAGGATTAAAAAGAACAGGTATGACCTCATATTTAGCAATGTCGATTTGATAAGGGGGGTAATTAGGGGGGCAACAAAAAATCAAAGAAATAAAATAATACTTGTGATCCCCCTGTAAAATAAAATGCACGAAATGATCTAACGCTACCGAATATAAATAAAAAGACATTGTGCAATATGTGTATTCTTTTGTGTAAGAATAGAATGTATATTAATAGAGATATAGCGATTTATTTAAAAAAATAAAAAAAAATCTTGCATGTTTTTTGCTTATAACATCCAGTGTTTTCAACCTAATTTAACTCCGTTTTCAGAAAAATTGAAAAAATGTAGTAGAAACAATATCATGCAATTGGAATATAAATATATTGAATATTTTAGGAAATATGAGCAGTTATATAAAATAATTTTTTATCTGCGCATGCGCAAACGATAACCAGGATCATTTTACATAATTTAATAGTCAACTCTATGGAGCAACTTATTAAAAAAATCTAGTCAAATATCGTAAAAATTCAGAAAGATATCGGCGTTAGAGTGAGCAAATTTTTAGGTAGCTTTCTTTACAAAAAGCTACCTATTGCAGCCGTTCGGAGGAAAGCAATTTCAAAAAATTTTGGTATATTTTCATCGATCATGACCCCCAGACCCCGAAACCACCCTCCGTTCAAAATTGATATATATATATATATATATATATATATATATATATATATATATATCAATATATATATATATATATATATATATATATATATCAATATATATATATATATATATATCTGACATATGTCACACAGTAACTCTCGTATATATGAACCGATTTGGATGTATTTCGGTGTGTACATAGTACATACCAATGTCTCGACCGAGTTCGTTGGCCAGCTTCATCCGCCATTTTGTTTCAAAATGGCGGCCATTTAAAAAGTTTAAAAAATTTTAAAATTTAAAATGTGGTACCAAAAAATTGAAAATGGAAAAATATTTTTTTCTTATGTATTTGACCTTTATACAAAGACTCCGTATCAGTTTTTGTTTCGTCTATATCTTAAAAAATGGCTGAGTTATAGCATTTTGAATTTCTAGCGAAGCTGACATTTTGAAACCTCCTGAATTTTCTCACGCGATAAAAGACGTATTTATGAACCGATTTGGTTGTAACTTCGTTTATAGATAGTACAGACCAATGTCTCGATCGAGTTCGTAGGCCAGCTTCATCCACCATTTTGTTTAAAAATCGCGGCCATTTAAAATTTTAAGAAAAATTTAAATTTGAAATGTGGTACCAAAAAATTGAAAATTGAAAAAATATTTTTTTCTTATGTGTTTGACCTCGATAAAAAGATTCGGGAGCAGTTTTTGTTTCGTCTATATCTTAAAAAATGGCTGAGTTATAGCATTTTGAATTTCTAGCGTGGCTGACATTTTGAAACGCCCTGATTTTTGTCACGCGATAACAGGCGTATTTATGAACCGATTTGAATGTAACTTGGTCTGTACATAGTACATACCAATGTTTCGACCGAGTTTGTTGGCCAGCTTCATTCGCCATCTCGTTTCAAATGGGTTGCATTTTTTTTTTTTTAATGTAATTTAAAATTTTAAATGCGGTATTAAAAAATTGGAAAATGAAAAAGATTTTTTTTATGTGTTTGGCCTTGATACAAAGATTCTGGAGCAGTTTTTGTTTCTGAAAATTTGTTCTTTTGTTTATATCTTTAAAAGTGGTTGAATTATAGCACTTTGAATTTCTATCATGGCTAACACTTTGAAACGATCTTGTATTTGTCTCGCGATACCACACGTATTCGCCTATTTCGATGGAAGAAGGCATGTGGATAGTATACATCAATATCTCGACCAAGTTCACTGGCCAGCTTCATCAGCCATCTTGTTTCAAAATGGCGGCCATTAAATTAAAAAAAAATATATATTTAAATTGAGGTGCAAAAAAATTAGAAATTGAAAAAGGTTTCTTTCTTAAGTATTTGACCTTGATATAAGGATCCAGGAGCATTTTTTGTTTGTCTTTATCTTAAAAAATGGCTCAGATGTAGCAGTTTCAATTTCTAACGTGGGTGACATTTTGAAAAATCTGATTTTTTGCCTGCGACAGCACTCGTATGTATCAACCGATTCCGATGTGAGTGAGCATGTGCACAGCAATTACTAAGGTCTCGACCAAGTTCACTGGTTAGCCTCATCCACCATGTTGTCTTAAAATGGCAGGCACTTTCAGAAATCGCTGAATTTGGCAGCGAAATATAAGTTTTACTTTAAATAAAAGCAGCTTGGATAAAGCTGACTAATTTTGCGAAATTCTCATTCATAATGATTTAGTATTGATAAAAATTAGTATTGAATCTCCTACATTCGGTTTCGACTTAATTGAGCTTCGTGTGTTTGAATAATATAAGTTGGCTTTTTTAAAATAAGGAATATGAAAGCTACGTCTTCCTCCCGGCTCTGGCCGGAAGGACTTTTAGTAGTTCTCTAAAAGCAGCTGAATGATAAGGGGTTTTACACAAATTGTCATTTTTAATTTTTTTTTTTTTTTTAATTTTCATTTTTTATTGATGCTTTAGTTCTTCTCTGATAACCACCAGCACGAGCCTATACCATAATCAAAAGAAGTATCAAAATCGAAGCATTTTTTCCAAATCTATAGTCACTAAATACTAACTTTTTTCTGAAAGTCAGTTAATAAAAAATGACAATTTGTGTAAAATCCCTTATCATTCAACTGCTTTTAGAGAACAACTAAAAATTTGCTTACTGTAACGCCGATATCAACTGAATTTTTACGATATTTGACTAGATTTTTTTTATAAGTTGCTCCATAGATTTGATTATTAAATTATGTAAAATGATCCTTGTTATCGTTCGCGCATGCGCAGATAAAAATTATTTCATACAACTGCTCATATTTCCTAAAATCTTTAATATATTTATATTCCAATTGCATTATATTGTTTCTATTATATTTTGCCAATTTTTCTGAAATCGGCGTTAAATTTGGTTGAAAACACTGCATGTCATAAGCAAAAAACATGCAAGGATTTTTTAATTTTTTTTAATAAATCGCTATATCTGTTTATTTATATTCGGTAGCGATAGATCATTTCGTGCATTTTATTTTACAGGGTGATCCCAAGTATTATTTTTTTCTTTGATTATTTGTTGGCCTCCTAATTGTCCCCCTTATCAAATCGAAATTGTTAAATATGAGTTCATACCTGTTCTTTTTAATCCTGAAATTCCAGATGAATCTGACAAGTATATTTCTAAATATTCGACAAAATGATTAAAATTGAAAATTGCCGGTCATTAATGGCAATATAGTGTATTTCAAGTGTGAAAAAACTGAGTGATCTCTTATTTCCACATTAATCATCATTAAAAGTTTGCAGAAATTTTTTCTCGGATTTGTCATTGATTGTAAAATGCTCAGAAGTTAGAGTGCCTTTTAAATCTGCAATATACTCTGTAAGACTTCATGTGAAGTCAAACTTCTCGAATTTACATCGCCCACACAATCCGTTAAATTCTTGACTGGTATTTTTTGTTTTCTAAATTTTATACTGATGCAATATTTTCTTTTAAAATCACTATTCTCTTAAGATATGTTTTTAACTGTAATTGGTACAGAAATAAGTGGTGGCAGCCAGGAAAAAATTTCTGATCTCCCGAGGGAAATATCCCTCTTCCACTACAAAATATTTTAAAGGGGAGCAATATGGGGGGATATTGTTTGGAAGCTTAAAATTTCAAATCCTACTTTTGTGTAGAACATAAATGGAAAAAAATTACTGCTTAAAAGTAAAACATTCTACGTTTATTAAGATTTTAAGCAGTTTTTCAAGATTCGCGACTAATACAAGCATCTTAAGACAACATTTCACGCAAAAATAATATAACGTGCCATATTCATCATCTTTTTCTAAGTCGAGGAAACAAATTACATTCAGTTTGCTTCAATAACTCAAAAACATAAATTTACATCTGCATGGCATTTTATGAGTGTTATTTTGCATAAAGTACACAATTAGTGCGTATATTATTTAAATTTAAATTGAATTTCAAAATAAAATATATTAGAAAGTTTGAATTGGAATAAGTTAGTTAAAAATAAGTTTTTATAAACGTATAAATTAAGAAACAAATTAATTTAAAAGAACGAACATAAAAAAGTTCTACTAAAACCTTCTAAAAACCAATCTTTTACTTGGATACATAAAGTAGGACGCCGATTATCGGAACTCCAATTAACCGAACTTCCAATTATCCGAATAGACTATTTCTCTCAAAAACAATTTTTAACCGAACTTACAGTTATCCGAACAGCCTATTTCTCCCATTTTTTTTTTTTTTTTTTTTTTTTTTTTTTTTTTTTTTTTTTTTTTTTTACCGAATTCCCAATTATCCATTGGCTTGGAATATAAATTTAAATAAAGAAAAAAAAACTGATACTGGATCAGAAAATGAGTAATGTAAAACAATAAAGAGGATGGGAAGAATCCTAAGCTATGAAGAAAATGAAATTAATGAGCGGTTAAATAGTGAAGTACATGACCCTTTATATCAAATTTTAAATGATATGATGAGATTGTGGATGAGATTCATGATGAAAAAGAAATTGAAGAAATTGAAGACGAATGCTCTGAAAATAACTTAGGTCATTTCTTAGGTAACTTAAAGAAGCCTTTGAATGTTTGGAAACAGATATGAAATGGTTCGAACGGCAGAAGAACATTGATCCTATCCCACTAATGTACTTAAGAAGAATTCGAAATATGGCAGCATTGAAAAGAATTTCTTCGTTGAAGCAAGTAACAATCAAAAGCGTTTCTGCTTAAATTATAATCTCTGAGTTCAGAAAATGATAGAAAGAGATTAAAAAAAAATTAATGATAAAAATGTTTAAAAAAAAAACAATTTTTAAGCATACCAGCACTAACTGGTGGTGCCTGTCCTGAGCTTAGATAACGTGTGAAGGATTTAGTGCAGTCAGAAGCATCGCTGAAATTGTCTGTCCATTTATCCGAGCTTTTGCTTATCCGAACTAGGGTCGGTCCCGACTTGTTCGGATAATCGGCGCTCTACTGTATATATATCCCAACTCATAAGAAATGATATCCCGTGGATCATTATTGGCTCTGTGCTCCAATGATCAGCTGGGGTACGACAATTTCTCTGAATTCCATAGACATAAGCCAACCTGCTGCATTACAGTGACGTATAATACCTTACAAATCACGAGCAGAAGTCCTTATAAGGTAGATTCATCATAAATTAAGCCTTTGTATCGCCAAGTTGCATGTATCTAAAATGCACAAATGTCGATCTCACTTATGCGCTGGGCTTCAGAAGTCAATTTGATTTTTTTGCTGCTACTTCGCACCATAGCAGTTATTATAAATTGTTGATAGAATCATCAACAGATGACGATAATAATTTAATTTTTCACGACTCGCTTTTTATTTTTATTATTATTTATTTATTTATTTATTTGTCATTTGGGCAGTTTCGCATCGGTATTGCTAAAATGAACTTTGTATTTTTTGTAAAATTAAAAACACTGGAGTCGTGGAGACGTGGGAAGGTGTTAAGTTTTTATACTGTACAATTTTTATAAGAAAATTTATAATATGTTTTAGAAGCATGTAAGGTTTTGTTTATTGCAGGTGTGTAAAAAGTATATTTTAGTCAATATATTTTTTATGTTCTAATAATTATTGTTTAATGCTGAAAATTATGTATTCTACCATCTGAGTAAATATTTTTCAAATCGCAAAAGTTCAGTCACAAAGTTTTAGGTTAAAATATCCCATGTTTACCTTCGGTAACACTATTTGTGTCTTCTTCCGTTTGCAATTGCATTCTTGTCATTAGTAGACACATTTAGCATAATTAACTTATACGAAAAAGGGGATGGGTGGGTGGAGGATTGCCATGTAATTTCTAAAATATTTTTAACATTTTATTTTTATTTGGTATATTTTCCTTTTAATAAAATCTAATTAACAAATCTCAAACAACCAATAGACAAATTTTCAAATTGGTGAATTTAGAAGGTATCGAATGCAACAAAATGTACTTTGGTCAGACGAAGCGACCTTTTAAGTTTCGCTAGGGGGAGTATAAAACTATTGTTAAAAGTTTTAACAATAAACGTTCCGCTACTTCAAATCACTGCTGGTCTAACAATTACATTTTTTTAATTTTCCGGAGACACAATAATGCAGAAATTCTCATCAATTTACGATCTAGATTTTTTGAAACTTATCTTACGTTGAAGAACTTTAAAAGTTTTGTTAACGATTTGACAGTGCACCCAGTTTTTCTAAAGTATCGCTTTATTTTTTTTTTATTTCCTGTTTTCTGGCACCGTCACATTTTTCTTCTTTCTGATTAAACTCTCCGAGAATAACTGAGCAATTCTAATTTGTGCCCTTGAATGCACCAGAGAGATTGACTCCGCTATTGTATTGCGACTCTCACCACTATTCTCCACTGACGGCAAGCTTTGAGGTGCGCCTCTTTGGCTCGCTATGTTGCAATCTATTATTATTTTAATTTTAATTTTAATTTTGCGCTGATGATGAAGCTCTAGATTCCACAAAAAAGCTGTATGTACCTTTCATATACTTACATTTGAACTTTTTAAACATCGTTCAATTTCTTAAGGGGAGTCAATACCCTTTAAATATTTATTTTTGACTTTAGCATTTTAAGGGACATTTTTGGCATAATAATGAAGGAAAATGATTTTCTCAAGAAATTGTCCGATTCCCTCGGCAAAATTTGAAACATTTAAATAAAAGAAAGTTAATTTAAAAATACATCTTCTCCTACAGTTTTGAAAGATTTGAGCTATTTTTTTAAAACTATTCTTAGAAGTGTTCTGTATAATTTTAAGTATAATTAAATAACCATAAGTTAAATAGTTTGGGAGAAAAAAATAAAATGTCAAAATATATGTAAAATTACATTAAAAACTGAATTCATTTTACATTTTTATGTGTAAAAATGAAACTATTTACTTTATCATAATTCGGTACTAAATTTTATCAAATAGTTCATAACAAACAACCAGAAAAAAATTACTTAATTGAAAAATACGCATGAAATTTTTATCACATTGAATATGCTAATTTGTCGAAAAAACACAAACTGAGAAAAATCCCTTTTAAGATTTCAATTTCAAAAATAATTATTCTAAATCTACAACGTTTCTTCCTGTCTACGTAAACAGTGGAGTGGGTGTGGAATTTAAAGGTACAGCGATGAAATAAAATCGCTTTTAACTGTATTTGTAATACTCAGATCGTTACTAAACTTCATCATAATACAGTCGTGGCCAAAAGTTTAGGACCACCGTGCAGAAACTAGCGTTTTTACAATTGAAACCACTGATGGCGTCATAAATCAAATCGATTGCGTCAGATGGCGTCATTCCGCCTGACAGTGGAGTACTGTATTCATTTTTCGTTTGATCTTTGAGTAATAAACGTCGCAGACGCAATTGTTGCTTGTTTTCCAAGTTTTGAAAACCTTTGAAAATGGGTCGAAAATCGTCAGTTTCTGAAGCTCAGCGTGCACAAATTGTTATTCTTCATAATGAAGGATGTTCCGAACGATTAATTAGTGAACTAGTAAGACGTAGTAAGAATGCAGTTCACAATACGATCAAGAAATTTAAAGAAACAGAGACTTATATTGATGCCAAAAGGTGTGGTCGACCTCGTAAAACAATGCCTAGGTATTACTATGCCATTAGGAGAATAGCAGTTCTTTCTCCAATGAGTTCCGCAAGCAGGATACGGTCAGTACTGCTTGCTAAAGGTGAGGATGTCAGTGGTAGAACAGTAAGTCGGCTTTTGTTCGACGACTTTCATTTAAAATCCCATAAACCTGCAAAAAAACCCTGGCTAACAGCGGCCATGAGAGCTAAGCGCTTGGACTTTGCCAAGAAACATGCCAAATGGATAATTCGTCAGTGGCAACGGGTTTGTTTTTTTTTTTTTTTTTTTTTGGACCAATCTACTAACCGCTGGGTGGGGCTTGTGAGTGCTTAAGCCATTTGGTAGGCCTCCCCACCTAGCTGACCCCCTGACCCTTGGACCAATCTACTATACAGCAGTTCTCTACACGCAAGTACTATATCCATAGACCTACCTTCTGGAAAGCAATTCGATAAATGTTACAATTTACAGACTGTTAAACACTCCCCAAGTGTCACGATTTGGGGTGGAATGTCAGTGAACGGAACGGCTGCATTGTTCTCCCTACCACCTATGGACGACTATGAACGTAAAAAAATACGTGGATTTGTTGAAGGAGAAGTTAGAATTACACATGGCCGTTCATAAATGCACAATTTTTATGTATAATGGTGCATCATGTCATCGCTCTAAAATTGTTACTCAGTTCTTGAAGACGAAGAAAATTCAAATCCTTGACTTGTCTGGAAACAGTCCAGATTTGAATCCAATTGAAAACCTATGGATTCTCTTACAGCACAAGGTCTCTGAGAAACAGCCAACAAGTGCTAAGGAACAGGAAAAAAGCAATTAAGGAAGTTTGAGTGAAAGAATTATCAGTTGCATATTGCCGAAGGCTGGTAGAGAGCATGCCAAAACGTTTGCAGGCCGTAATTAAAGTTAACGGCGGACCAACAAAATATTGATTTTTCTGTAAAATTTGTGTTTAATATATGTGATTTATATGCGCATAAATGTAATATTCATATAATAAAAGGAGTTTATAATTTTACTAACAAGTAAGTATTCAATTTACTGTCTGGATCTTAATTTTCAGTGGTGGTCCTAAACTTATGGCCACGACTGTATACTAGGGATAATAAAGTATAATTTAAGAAAAAATTAGAAAATCGATATTTTTGCATTTTTCGCCGAATGAAGGGTACCGAGTCTTCTTAGCTTAAGTAACTTGATTTCTTTTCATTGAAATAAATTGTACCTCTTACACGCGTAACTAATATGTTTTTTTTTATTAATATGCATTTGACTTCTACGTAATTAGTGCTCGCATGCGTTTAGGGATGTGTTTAAAACGGCGTTTAGATATAGGAAGACACCCAATTTACTGGTTTTAATAAAGTTATTTTTGAATAGAAGACATTATTTGATAATCAATCGGAAACTTTCTACAGTTTTCTCATCGAAAATTTACGCTGTCTTTCACAGTTCTTTAGTTAGGATCGCTAACTTGCAATTTGAAGAATTAGGGGTTCAGCTACTGCATGCATTAGATCGAGCGTAGTCACTTTACTTACTCCATTCAGAACTTTTTTGCAGGATAAAAGGACACTCCGATGCGTCCTGTTCAGAAAAGTCTTATAGTTTCTTAAAACATTTTTCTGTTAAAATGAAACTGAGACATATTTTATAATTAAAGAAAAACTACCTACATTAAAAGTCGTCAGGAAATATTAATCACACTTTAAACAAATTTTTGTTTTAAATTAGCAGTACCCTGCTGCTACAGCTGCCAGCTGAATTTTTAATAGATTAGGTAGAATTATTGCCAAACGATAAGAAACGCGATTTTCTGCCGTATAACGCCTACCTAGAATTTGGGAATATAACTTTTATTTATATATATATTTGACGTAACAGGTACCATGTGCATTATAAAGAATTTTTATTTTGAAATATGCCACATAATAATTCAATAAAAAATCATTGAAGTGTATAATAATTAATGCGAACATAACGCAGCATTTTGTAAATATGTTTATAATTGTGGAAGATTCAAATCTTTGGCTCGTCTTTTTTTACATTTTAAGCTTTCATTTTTATTTCCGGCGTATAACGCGCATTTTTAAACTTTTATCTGTTTTCTTTTATCCGTAGTATTCGTTATAAGCCATAATAAAAAATATTTAATTTTCCAATAAGCATTAGTGTTTTTCGTTGGTTTTCAGGCAGAGATTTGATTTATATTTTTCACGAGTATCTTTAATATTTTACTGTATTTTAACATTATTTAAAATAATCTTTTCTTTGTTCTTTGTTTATTATTTCTCTTTAAATGTTTTAATTTCAAACAAAAGGAAATGCGGAAAGACATTTAAAAATAATAATAATGATGAATAATATTATTTATGTCAAGATTCCATTGAAAACTTTTAAATAAGTTGCGTTTTTAATGTAATCTAAATATAAAATTGCCTTGAGCGTACCATGATATTTTTTTTTGTATTAATTAATGAATAATATGTTTTTTTAAATGTTCAAGGGATTTTAATTATACATTTTTCTAATAGAAAATTTTACATTTACTTTTCCAATTAGTCACCATTTTTTTAATTATTATTAAAACAACATTTTAAAAATCAGGGGAAAATGTAAGCAGCAAATAACTAAAATGTCGTTTTTGATTTTTGATATTTTAATTACTCAGTTTAAAGTTTAAAGAAAGTGTGTTTCAGTTTTGAAGTACTAGTTAACTAATACTTCGTTTGCTACAATGACAGTTAGTACTGCTTAGAAATTATTCGCTGTAAGGATTTTTATGCATATATTTGTTGTTCGTTTAAAAAGTTTCAAAATATATCGTTCAAATACAGTTGTCAATGAGTCACATCTTTTCATTAAAGCTTTTAACAATTCCCATTACTCTATTAATAATTTAATAAAAGTAGACAGCGTAAAAAAAATATTTCGTGAATTAGTAGAAACATTCGCATTGAACAAGCATAATAAATACAGGGTGATTAAAAAAAGGTGGGGAAAATTTTAAGAGGTGATAGTACATACCCAAACAAACATTTTCTATCAAAGAATGCATGGTCGAAAACTAAACGTAAAAAAGTTAAAGGGTGCCAAAAGTTATGTTCTTATACGAGGCAAAAACACACAATGAACGATTAAGTTAAATTACGAAAACAAATTTAATGGCATTTGATTACAGTAAGTGCTCAAAACATTGACCGGCAGCTGTTATGCACGTAGTACAACGGCGAAGAACAGATTGGCGAATTTTCTGAAACACACCAGGCACCACCGCGCTTGCCAGATCTTTCATGTCTCGATTTTTTTTTTGTGGGGACAGCTAAAGGCTCTTTTGTATGAGACCCCCATTGAAGCCGCAGAAGAACTTGTCGCCAAGCTTTCGGCTGCTGTAGGGGAAGTTCGCGATATACCTGGTGTGTTTCAGAAAATTCGCCAATCTGTTCTTCGCCGTTGTACTGCGTGCATAGCAGCTGCCGGTCAACGTTTTGAGCACTTATTGTAATCAAATGCCATTAAATTTGTTTTCGTAACTTAACTTAATCGTTCATTGTGTGTTTTTGCCTCGTATAAGAACATAACTTTTGGCACCCTCTAACTTTTTTACGTTTAGTTTTCGACCATGCATTCTTTGATACAAAATGTTTGTTTGGGTGTGTACTATCGCCTCTTAAAAATTTCCCCATCTTTTTTTAATCACCCTGTATACATAAAAGTTACTTGCATTTTTTTCACTGCGAAAGCATTGAAAACAATATCTGTGTTTAAACACATATGACATACCCGAAATTGCCAAATAAAATATTAAAAAAGTTTTTACTAATGACAGATATTTATACATTTATATATTTATTTAACAGTGAAAAAAGAATTACAAATGTTTCTGCTTGGCCAGTTTTCGTGTAAAAGAAAAAAAATGAAATATTAGAGAAGAGTAAAATATTGTCGAATACAGACTGAAATAAATGTAGTAATACTGATAAAATAAAATATTTTCGAATTCAGAGAAAATGTACGAATGCAAAATGTATGTAGTAAGTGTATTAATAGAGACCAAATAATATACGAGGGTGAGTCGGAAAATAAGTTTCCCCTGGCAACTGTGGACAGAGGTGGGTGTGAAAGACAAAAAATGTAATGAAACATTAAAGATAAGACGCAACTTTATTTATCTACTTAAGTGCCAAGTGAGTTGAGACATTTATCATACCCTTTATAAGCTTCATAAAACCGTCCAGGAAAAAGACAGGGTTCTGCATACAAAAGAAGCGTTGAACGGCTTGTGTGACATCAGTATTGCTTACAAAGAAGTAATCAGGCATTGCTTTCGTCTGTAGTGGCCGTGCACGTCCGTATAGGTCTCGGCCAATCCAACACTTGCTGACGCCCCTCACTGAATTGGTGGCACCATCTCCGCATCATTTGTTTGGACATCACATCTGGCCCATAGACTTCCACGTGGCAGTTATGGAGATCTGCTCCCGATACTCCACGTGCCCAATCATAGCGGACAACCGCTCTCACTTCCTTCTTTGACCACGAATTCACAACGCACTTCCTCTCCATATCTACCGGGAACAGAATGATGCAGAGCCCTGATTTTTTCAAGGAGCGCTTTTTGAAGCTTATTAAAGGGTATGAAAAATGTCTCAACTCACTTGGTACTTATGTAGAAAAATAAAGTTACGTCTTATCTTTAATGTTTCATTACATTTTTTGTCTTTCATACACACCTCTGTCCGCAGTTGCCAGGGGAAACTTATTTTCCGACTCACCCTCGTACCTTTGAATAAAAATGGATTAGAATTGTAGTTAGAAACGAAATAAATTACTTTCAAAAACTGAGTAAATGAAAGTTTATTAATAGAAACGAAAACAATTTTCGAACAGAATCTGGGTTAAAAACCTCATTAAACAAATTTACAACGTAGGTACAAATTATATTGCCAACTTTTAAATTCAAATTTTTTACTTAAAAATAGAAGTAGTATTTTTACTTATTTCTCTTTTCTTTTCTATCACTCAAACAGCATCCAGTAATTGTTTCATAGTAATTGTCTGAGCGAAGCGAAGGCTAATACTCAGCGACACATACAGCTACGATGGATATTAACGCCATGTCCTACTAAATAAAAAGCCTAATAAATACCTTTCGTCTAGCTCACCTCAAAAAATATTCGTCGGATTTCGTTTCTGATTGCACCAGAAGGTACCTATGAGGGTCGCCTACTGAATGCACCTACTATGAAAAACAAGTTACAAACCGTTTAAAAATTATCTAGAAAAAACTGATAAAAAAGCACAATTTATCATCATAAGTCACAGAAATTTGGTGTGCGTCATTTTCACCGGTTGATGTTTTCGTAGACAACTGGTTTGAACACATGGAACAAACAAAAAAAAAATACGCACGCAGTAATATTGAAGTGACATAAAACATATTTAAATTTGATCAATCAGGAAAATAAATCTGCTCGTTTTTCCATTTAAAAGAAAAAAAAGGCATAAAAACTTTGATTTGAGATTTTGCGATAATCTCTCAAAAGCATTTTTTAATCGCCAAAAGCATATTTTATAATTCGCGTGTGAAAATTAGAAACAATTATATGATGTGTAATAAAATATTTTGCTTTATAGCATCATTTCTTCTTATTTTCTTTCTTTCTTTTTTTACATGCTTTCTTTTAACTTACAATTATATTTGTCTGTGGCACTCAAATCTTGTGATTCATTTTTTCACCCACTTCCTATTGACATAGACTTTTGAAATTTGGAATATGTATGTATTCCTGAGGGCGATATATGAATTGGACGTTGATTTTTTAAAATTCGATCCCTAAGGGGGCAACGGGTGGGGGGGGGGGAAATTAATGGTTACGTTTGATTATCTATTGAGAGATCAGCATTAGCTTCAACAATGAGTATTTGTTGAAAAGTACTAATGCCAGGGTTACCACGATATCGCCAAACTTTGGCCAACGTGGTGAGATATCGCCAAATTTGGCGACAAAAAAGTTTCTATATATGAAGTCAACTTGGAGATAGCTGGCTAACTTGGCAAAATTCCCATTTAAATCCGTTTATCTTCCATAATTGAACTCACCGAATTAAATTTAAACTCCGTGCATTTAAGGTTTTTTTCAAGACATTTCTAATATTTAGTACATTTAAAAAACATATATTTTCTAAATTTTTGTGAATTTTAATGAAAGCATCATTTTCAAAAAAACAATTTTCATTTATATTAATTTCTTTTTAGTCTTTAAAAATGAAATTGGTACTTTTCCTGTATAAGGGCCTTGGCGAGTTGGAGAAAATGGTTTGGCGAGACAAGTAAGCTTTTCATGCGTATTTTCGTGCAATTTATTCATTGTTTCATATACTCAAGCAATTTTTTAAAGATTTATGAAATTTATTTTGTGTTAACAAGCCACTTACCTATTTTTATATACAAACAAAAGTAAATTGTATATAAAAAGCAATGATATTATATATATAAATAAATTTTTTATATTTTATGTCACAGATGACATAAACGCACCGGGTTTGGTGTGATTTTTTTTATGCCAATTTGGCGAAAACGTCGTTTTTGAATACCAGTTACATATAGCGTGCTATAATAGTACGTTATTTTTTTTATTTCAATATGAAAACAAAATAAAGTGATAAACAAAACATTTTCTATTATTTTTAAAAGGAAATAACAATCAATAAATGATATAATTATAGAACAAAACAATTTATAATAGCGTTATATATGGTTACATCAGTGGTGGCTCCTGACTGGCATTTTGGGGGGGACACTAAATCCATAGCTGCCAAATTTATTCTTCTCTTACCACTATTGCTTTAAAAGAAATCTTTGCCATATTTGTTGGCAGAATATTCGACCATTAAACAAGGTAATCTTTTTATTTCAAAAGATAATGGCAAGAAAAGAATAATAATGTCTGCCATGCATTTAGTGCCCCAAAATATGACAGTCACGAGACGCCACTGGTTACCATGTCAGGCAAAGTAACGCCACTTTGGCGCCAATTAGGTACCTCGGTGCGTATATGACATCTGTGCCATATTTAGTTGTAAAAATAAGCATAAACGTTCATCAGGTTTGATTTCATAGCTATTTATATCATGCAACAAATCTCACTTATTGAGGCGAAACTGCACAAAGATTGAAAAAAGCTAGAAAACGGGAAGTCTGTTTTTTCAGAATTTAGTGTCACCCTCGATGAAAATAAAATATATAAATATGGATAGTACAAAACATATTTCAGTTTTAAGGCTTAAAACACACGGATTTATGTTGTACAGAATGAAGTCATCCGCATCCGCTGAAGAATTCTTCATTTATGATAAAGTCTTATACAACTTCTACAGTAAAGTACGCATAGGACGTTACTATTGCTGAATGATACACAGATCCAAAGAAGAAAAAAAAAAAAAAGATGTCATTCAAGAAACTCTACAAAAAAAAAAAGAAAATCGGCTATCTCATGATTCATATGCCCTCATATGTTTGTAAAATTAATATAGATACTTAAAATTAAATTTCGAAAAAGAAATCATTCATTTATATTTTTTAAAAATAGCACGTATTTTAATTACATTTTTTAAAAGTTGTTAAGGGAAAAAGGCAACAAAAAGGTATAATTACTATTTTCCAACTATTTCCCCCCTACTTTCTACAGAAATGGAGTACTTGAGTTGCCAAAATTAAACAAATGGCGCTAAAAACTACTAAAAAAGTAATATTTCAAAAATAAATTGAGATGCAGTTTTCAAACAAATTGCATTTAAAAGTACTTTTTCTCTCCAATACGACGGTATAAAAATTGAAAATGTGCGATGTTTAGAAGTTAAAAATCTTAAAATAGTAGAATAGAGAAGATTAATTAAATTGAAGTTAAATTGCAGTACAGTATTTGGTACTACTTAGTTATCCCGTCGACCAAAAATCTATCGCCAAACTATAAGATTGAATGCCAATAATGGTTATTCGTAAATGTCGCATTCTAAGTACCTTATTAACATGCATTTAATGCTTTTCATGGTACTTCGCTGTTATATGGACTTTTACGCTTTTGTAAAAAGCACGCAATTCGGGGTTAAGAAAGTGAGATTTTTTGCAATGAAAATTAAAATTAAATGTTTTATGAAAATAAAACAGAATAAGTATTATACGGGTTTATATATATATATATTTAAAAATGTATCTGCTAACACGTATTACATAAGTTATTTATGTATGTTTATAATGTAATATATAAAAATGAAAATTTGCCTATCAGTCTGTTTGTAATTCTATTCAAATCGACCGTTTGGAAGCCAAAATTGTGAAAAGATACGTACATGTGCATTAAAATACGGCCGATGGAACTAAAGTAATCCGGAATCGAAATAATTTATATTTAATTTTTATTTAATAAAAAGCCACCCATTTAACAGCAATTTCTTATCATATTTAAACATTTTTCGTTATAGCAGTTGCCAACAATTAAAATATGCAATAAAATTCTGACTACAACAATTAATTTTCTACTGCAACATTTCCACGTGAAAAATGAAAATGAAATAAATAGTTTGCCGAATTAAAAAAAAAAAAAAAAAGGTGAATATTGCGTCCTAACTTTTCTATTACAAAATATTCACATGAAAAATGAAAATGAAATAAATAGTTTGACGAATTTAAATGGAAGTGAATATAACTTCATAACTTTTCTATTTCAAGGCTTCCACGTGAAAGAGGAAAATATTACGTCCCATTGGAAATATAAAGGACGCGGTGAATATAGTCTAACGTCATATGAGTGTGAAAAAATGTATTGAAGCATGATAAAAACCCGATTATGGAAATATTGGCGTATTTTAATATTATTGCTCCAATTATAAATTGAAATAAGTTCATTTATAGCTGTATTCTTTTGCGTCTGTTATATACATTTATACATTTTTATATTGTGTTTTCATTTGATTCATGCGTACAACACTTCGACTGCTTTTTTTAATGTGCGTTTTATGTTGTATGTTAAATTTTGAAATTGATTTTTCAGAACAAACATCCTTCAAATTCTGCGCGACGCCGGGAGCTTTAGTTTGTAACAGATAAATGGCTTTTGTATCTGTATATCTAATGATAATATTATAAAGCGTTATAATATTATAAAGTGTACAATATTATTAATGTTTGTACGTTTGTGAGGTGTTATCTCTGAAACTACATAGCCAACTTAAAAAAAAAAAAAAAAAAAAAAAAAAAAAAAAAAAAAAAATGTTGGTGGTCATCTCTGCTCCAAACAAAAAAGACTATTTTATGGCAGTGCAACAACCTACATCGCTGCAGGAGCAAAAAAGTTCTAAAATTGCGATTTCTGTTATATTGATTGGGTTAGAAACTTTAAATTCGGTGTGGTGGTTACTTTTATGATGTAAATACTCGTTATGAACGCTCTCTAAAAGGTTCGAAAATTCAATTTGACAGATAAACGTAAAAATTTCTAGAAAGGTTCTAAATTCTGATTTATTTGAAATACTGAAATTTCTGGAATTCTGTTGAAGTTAGAAACTGGAACTTTCGCATGGCAGTAATTTATAAGATGTAAATGCTCGTTGTAGAATGAATTCTAAAAAATCGAAAGACTAAACAAAGTGGGAAAATATCAAAAGGTGATCTAAGTAACGAAGTACATGGAATTGTTAGGAATATAAACATGAAAATTGACATGGCTGTATTTATCAAGACGTAAATTCTCGCAATAGAACAATTTCTAAAAATGTCGTCTATATAAAACACTGCAGAAACAAAAAATTTTCTATTTCTGTGTTACTGCTGAGCACAAAAACTGGAAATTTTGCTTTGGGTTAGTTTTAAAACATAAAATTGTCTCTATGAATGGTTTCTAAAAAAATTTAAATTTAAAAAGATGAAATGGACGGAAAGCGATATCAATTACCATTAATTTAGAATTATTAGGTATAGCAACTTTAAATATTTCATAAAGCTGCATTTCCTCTACAAAACATGCAATTTAAATGCAACAAAATGATAGACACCCACCTAGCATTAAATAAATTGTATAAATATTGAATAAAGACCTGTATGGAACAGTGAGTAGGTTGCCCGAACGTTCTCGTTAAAGTGTTCCTTTTCTAGGCTTTTCTCTCTCTCGCCAAGGCCACTAACAGAGGGAAGAACCGTTTTAAATGTGATATGAATTTTTTTTTCTGATTCATTTTTCTAGACATTTTATCATAAGGTCATATTCCCAATTGTCATTAGTAGATTTTTTATATATTAACGTATTCTGGTGAAATACGTTAATATTATTTGTTATTTAATAATCGGCTTCATATTGGCGTATTTTAGCTTGCATGATTTACTGAAAAAATATGTATGGATTTGTAAATTACTTCAAATGACACTTTGACAGCTCAAAGGTTATGCAGACGATATATTCAGATCTTGTGTCATACTTTATGTTGCAATCATTGCCGATTTTTTTTTATTTAATGCATGCTAAATACAGCTCAACTTGTGCAGAATATGTTTGAAAACAAAACAATACAGAGTATGTAGTGGCCAGCATACACTCATCATTATATCCGATCGAGCATATCTAAAACATACTCTAACGACACATTGCATGCCACTGTTATGTGTTCGGCACTTTGATACAATATCAGATTTTGAAGAGAGAATTCATTATCTTTTATCGACAACCTCATTGCATCCGTGGAAAACAGATATTGTACAATATTAACTATTCCGGGGGAGCACACACCATATAAAGTATAGACCATTCTTTTTAAACATCATATATTTGCCATTTAAAGTTACTCAAATTGGTGCGGAGCGTCTGATTATGCTCTTAACATCATTTTATACAGTTAAAATTTCGATATAAGGTAATTTAGTGTTTCATTTTCTGTTTTACTTTTAATATATTGCGTAATTTCAATTTAATATCCATGCATGGCTATCTTAAATGTTTTGCTTTCTTATTTTCTTAAACAGTGTATTCGAATTTATATGTAAGATTTTGTAATTCTACGACTCCTTTATTTTCATCATTTCAATTTATCGCAGTATATAGACAATTAAAGATAACATCTCATTTTCTTTGCTTCCACATGTTATTATTAAATGTATGTTCTCAGCAATATCGCTCAGACTAATCCCTCTGAGGGAAGTGTTAGTAGAAAATAAGCATGCATCTAAGGGGGTAATATTATTTTAACTTTTTGTAATTCCTGGATCGTTATGTACAATATAACAGAGATAAAAATGAATTTTACTAAGAATACAAGATATTTCGTCTACAAAATTTATAATAACGCTACACTACAATTATATTCTATTTCATGATCTGTCTACGGTAATAGAGTTAAACTTGTCACTGTCAGATATTTAGGAAGACAAATGAACGTTAAATCAATAGACATAAGGCATGTTTATGTTATTTATTGTATGTTTATTTGCATAATTACCAACCCAAATTCACAATGTCACTTACTGTGACATTTCAGAAGGCAATTTCATCAACTGATTATTGAATATTAATTAAAGTTTCATTTCTGCTGCCTAAGAATGTAATTTAATTTAAAAGATGAATAATTTTAAAATTAATTTCTAAAATGAATAACCTTAAACATTAAATGATTTTTACTTGCATCTGCTAAATAATTTTAGAATAATATAAAAATAGCTAAAAATACAAACAATTAAGTACATTTTAAGTACGAGGAAAAAAAGGAGCGAATAAACAGCAAAAATTTTACTGAATATCGTAGGTAAACAGAAGAAAAAGATAGTTAGGTGTGGAAATTCGATATTAGTATTAATGTATGAACACAGCTGTAGAAAAAAAGAAAAAAGAAACGACCTCCGCCCCTGTTCGTGAAGGTCTGTTATATGTCTCGGAAGTTAATTTCTTTATTCATGTTTTCTCCCGAGCAAACAGTGATCACGGTTTCCTGCAGCAGATGCAGGAGTTCCATGAGTGACTGTTCTTATAGAGAAAACTGAAAAGAGGTGTACGTGCAAATTGTATATGCAGCCTCGCAAATTTAGGACAAAACGTAGGCAGTTATTGGAGATCTTACATCTGTGGTATGTCTATGTTCAGAGTATGTAAAAGACTATCTGTGAGACGTCATCTGTGAGAACGTCGTCGTTATTCACCGATTACAGCTTCTTTTCAATCTACTTTAATCCACAAACATAAATCACAGTTCAACAATTGGTAGAAAACACATTATCATCAACAGGTTTTAGTCGCCGGTTGTGTGGGGGCGTGAAAGTGTCGCGTCCTGCTTTTTTTAGTTAGTTCCTTCCCAAACCAGTAGAGACACTGACAAAAAAATGTAAAATAATTGCACAATTTTGAACATTCTTTTGATTTTTTTTTTTTTTTTTTTTTTTTTTTATCATAAAACTTTAAAAAATATCACACAAATAAGTTTCTCTTCTGAAGTCTGCCACCGTTTCATTGGAATATACTCAATTAGATATTAAAAGATTGAAATGGTGCATTGGAGAAAAAAAATAAGTATGAAATATTACAAAAAAAAAGTTCTTTTTTCATACAATCAGAATGAATGATTAATTTTAATGTGATTTTATCGTCGTGTTCCACAGAAAATACATATCTCTAGTACAGTCTCCTTAAAATAAAAACTAAATTTGTTGACTAGGCAAAAAAAAAAAAAAATACATTATTTTTAATCGGCATTTAAAAAAAAATATATTTTTATCACAATTCTTTTATATTAATGCATATTCTTTTAAAATAAGCACACCGTTACTGATGAAATTCCTTCTGAACTTTCATGTATGTATAATAGTTGTACACATGGGCTTTTGAATTCTGGGAATGTCCGTTCATACAACTATTCTAGAGAAATTGTAACTGCAGTCCGTTAATAAATGATTTGACAGCCAGTACTAATTGTATCTTTTGAATAACATGTGACCATAACGCACTTTTACTTTATTTTTATACGATCAGTCCCAAGATAAGTATTTATGTTGAATATAATTTTTTTTAAACGGATATTTTTCATTTCGAATGAAAAATTTTGTCGTGGTTTCTGAATTGAAAGTATTTACGTTAGTTAAATACAGGCACAGAGAGAGATTGCAATATAAATTTTACAAAGTAACAAAAGACTGTACGGTTATGAATATGTATCTGCCAACCATTGCGATTTCTTAGTGTCATCATATAGGCCTATTTTCGAATATAAGTGTTCATTTTACTTAAATTTGTGAGTTAATCAAATAATTACTATTTTACAATACTGGTATGAAAAAATTAAATTGTATTTTCGCCTGTATTCCGCGAAAGTTCGCATGCTCTTAAAATTCGAATATGAAAGAATAATATTTAATGATCAAAAGTAATTTAAATTGGATGGTCCTGACCTTTGCTCTTATTATTGACATGATCTGCGCAAGGTACGGGAAATATATTTTTAAAACCGGAGCAGGGTGGAGGCTCACTCGCGGTTTTGGCTGCATTTGGATTTATTCATAAAATCAACTTTGTGTCTCCCATTGACCAAATGAAAGCATTACTTTACCGACATCTACTTGAATAAAACTTGTAACCTTCTGCTGACAAAATTAGTGGATCTTTCGCCTAATCCAATGAACGCATCCATACACACACTGAATAGCATTTGGAAAGGGTTCCTGTTAGATTGTGTATACGTGATGTCAAGGCCATTTTGTTATGCTGATTTAAATGCAATAGAAAGATATGGAGTGTATTGCATACAACAGTTTGTTCAGATGGTAAACAATATGCCATAATTTCAGAATTAAAAGCTGCTATCATCTCCCATTTGGATTAAATCGGCAAAAATACAATAAAAGGCTTGTTTCGCTCCATGTGTGGTTGTGTTTGTATTAATTAAACAATCTGATGTGTGCACGTACTGTGTTTAGCTGTATGTTTAGACAGTTGTTCATATCATTATGCAACACTTAAAAATAGTGAAATGCAGTTGACGTCATATAAACACGATTGTTTGAATTATATTTTGATATAAAAAGTACATATTTGTGCTATGTCTAACATAGCTCTGTTTTAATTTTCTTTTGAAGAATTTTGTTTCGGGGGGGGGGGGGGCTAAAAAAACTGGAAGTTCATATAATTTTGTAAAGCAGTCCATTATAGTATAATAAAAAAAGATGCATCATATAGCGCGCTCAGTTATTAAAAGGGTTAGTGTTCCACAGAATGAATATCATTTCGGACAGACTAAAATGGCTCTGAGATGGAAATAAAATATGCCAGTTGAATTAGAAAAAAGTTTTAAGAAAATTAGATTAAATTGAATTAATTAACAGAACGTATGTTGAGACCAAGACTAATTACTGAAGTAATAATTTAAAATTCGAAAAGTAATCATAACTTTAAAATTGATTCACAATCGATCTGATGACATAAATATTTATTTCTTGTTAATTTAAGATAGATAGTAAAACAAAATAAAATAAATATTCATTGTAGGGAAAATGCGCTTTGCGAAAGAATACAGTGCCGTTGGCCGATATGTTACTCTGATCTGATGAAGAAAAGCTTTATTTTCGTCAAGTAAGAAACAGAATGTACCGTAAAATAAATGAAATATTTACTGAAATAATTTACCTATGGACACAAAACTGGATCTGGTTTAGAATTTAATGTAAAGATTTCTTGAAGAAATGTTGTTTCAATATACTTTTCAATTCATAGCTTTTGTTCTTTCGTTTAAAAACATCTAATTGTTTTTATGAATGGGCTATTTAAAACAATTATTGAAATATTGTCGGGTTTTTTTAAGGCTTTTAAAATCAATGTTAAAATAAAATGCGCAGAAGATAATGGAACTGCAGTAAGAAACATTCTAATTAACTCTGCTTCAAATAAAAAAAAAACAGTTTAATTAAGAATTTTCAGAAATGGCATAATAAATAAGCCTTCATACAGTCAGTGCTTCCACAAAAATATCGAATACATTAATTTTCCTATTCTGACTCTCTTTCTTAATTTTTTCTTTCTTAATTTTGATATGCAAAAACTTAAATCACTGAAAGAAATAACTGAAAATGTTTTCCAATAGTAAATGGAAACTAATTAATAATTGTTATAAATACATTAATCACATTTTATATTTTAAGTCATACATGAAATCATGATAAAAGTGATGGAGTGTTAGTTATAAATGTGAAAAGGTAATGCATTGATTTAGAAACTCAAGTTTTTAAGAGCCAGTGCAGCTTTGAATAAAATTTAGTTAGATGAATTTGAAATATAGTTCCAAACATATATACGTTCCAATGTACTGCACACCATTTCAGAGTCCTCAGTGTGTGTGTGTGTGAGTGTAGAGGGGGGGGGGTCCATTACGATAGGCTTTTGTATTTTCTAAAATAATGTGTTTTTTTACATTAACACTCTGTTTCTATTTTGAAAAAAAATATTTTTTAGATGTAAAGTATGAGAATATATTTAAATTTATGAGATAGTATTAGTGGAAAATTTGTTTTCCTTTCATGTATTTGTAGTACAAATACATAGTACAAATGCAGTCAGTACCGGCAATTGACTATTGATATATAAATACATTTTATTCTCATCAGTTGCGATGGTTCTTAAATTGTATGATTTCTAGGAACCGTTTTTTTTTATGTGCATTTTCCCGTTCTTTCAGACTATATTTCTTTAATTCCTCAAATGCAACTTATTTCTTTTTACGAAAACAATTTTTTTTAATTCAAAGTTTATTTTTAGTAATTTCAGCAATATTACGATTAACTTAAATGATTTTCCGCAATTAAAATATATTTATACTAATAAAAAGAATGTTTCGCTCTGTGTGTCTGTTCGCAATGGCTAGCCAAATCTATGGCACGTACGAGGCTCATAATTTTTGTGAGGATAGCCCAAAATGTCTCATGATGCAACTGAGACTCAGAAATTTCAAATTCTAATAATTAGTTGAGTTATTAAATATAAACCCGAATTAAAAGAATGAAAAAGTTTTCATAATTCAACTAAATCATAGATTTTTATCAAACCGCAGGCCATGTCTTCGAACAACTGGAAGAGAGACCGAAGGTTTACTAAAAGCGAGAAACCTACTGGGCCTTTTAAAAGAGGGCGTATTTTAAAATCTACCAGGCCTAAAAACTTGAATATTGCACAGCTGAACAGTGCTGAACAGTGGAACAGCGTTGAGGGGTTTATTAGTTGTCAGGCAACTTAACACCCAGGCTGCAGATATGATGACAAATTAATGAGCCATTGGAAAAAAGAGAAGGTGTAGTTGTTTACAACTACATTATAAATGAAAAAATATTAAAGATATGTACTAGCATAAGTGTTTTAATTATAGAGATAAAAAAGTTAAAATTAAGTTTAAGAACTTGAAAAGGAAGTTAAAGTTATATTTAAATATAGGAATAGCTGTAGTTGCAGGACATGTGCAAAAAAAAAAAAAAAAAATCTCACCAGTCAGAAATTCTATCAATTATTCCGGTATTAGTACAAAAAGTAAAAAAATCCATAAGAAAATATATGTATAAAATCTACTTTTATCTCCGTCGAAATAAATGCAGATTTTTGAGAAATTTTTCATAGCCAGACCAGGTGTTTCAAAAGCCGACAGCCTCATTTTAAATGTAAGATACCTGATATGAAATAAAAACCACAGATATTTTTTAGACTAGCATTCTATTAAAGTGTATCACTTTTTTTTAAGTACAGCATATTCAGATTTTAAACTTATGCATCTGTGCCTAATTTTTAGCGCTGATTACGAATATGTAATTTTCTTAATGATTGATAAGTAACTTTTTATTTTACCTAAAAATCGATTTTTTTTTTTTTTTTAAGAGAAAGACTTGGCAAATCCACATTATTTAAATCTAAACTTTCTACAGTAATTATCTTTATTTTATTTGTGATTTTTCGGATCGATTTTAAAATTTCAGATATTTATAACACCTAAAAATTTTAATGAAAGGGGCAGTCGTAGAATTTCAGGCCTAGAAGGGGCGGATTTTAAAACTGTACAATTTTGTACAAAAGCTTTTGTCAACTAATTGTTCTTTTACGTTCGTGTTTTATAATCAATTTTTGCATTTGAGATATTTGATAATACTTTAATTTTTTTTTTTAAGTGGGGGATTTGAATATCGGGGGAGGGATGGGAGGGAGGGTGTGATAATTTGTCTTTTAACCGTAATGTTTTCTACAATTAGTATAATTTATTTGTTGTTTCTGATGGAGACTTCCGATAAGTATTATTTATGAAATATTATAAAAAATTGAAAGAGGGTGTGGGTAAATTCCAGGGGTTCACGAGTGCACCAAGGTATTGGAGGCAATTTTCAAACTTTTTCAGAAACTCTAATGTGATATACCATCAGAAAATCCCCGGATCACTCTTTCATATTAGAAACTTTTCTTCCCCCTCACACAAATTTGGTCCCTCGGGAATCAGTTTTCTAACTCACTACTAATTATGCTACAATGAGATTTCGAGCTCATTTGAAGGCTTGATCGAAGGTGAAACTCCTCACAGGCCTTCGATTGGTGATATCTATTTTTGACCCCAGACTATTAGGGAGCACTCCCCCCGTGGAGGGCGGAAATGGATTTTTTCATGTGACATATAGTTTTAAACCTTTTTGCCTGTCCATTACTAAGAACCCACTTCCCCCTTTCAGCTCATTTTTCCAACAGTAGAGGGTCTTTTAAAGTTTTAATTTGTTCATTACTAACCCATACAATTTTCCCAAAATTATGAAAAAAATTACATAACAAATCTCAACAATTAGTAGTTTATTCTCCATTCTTTCACACTGTGAGCGGGCATGTATTTCGGACAAAATCGAGTTAAAGATATAAAATCATACAAATTAAATGTTCGTTTAATATTATTACAACGGTCCCGAGCAACTCCGTGCTGGTCAACTAGTTTATTATATTTAACAATGAGAAAAATGGTGCTAGATTTTTTTTCTCTTGATCTAAGTTAATTATTTCAGTGTTGGGGACATGTATAATTAAAAGTTGTTTAAACTTATGGATTTCGAAATTGTTCTTTTTTATGTGTGTAAAACTAGAGAAGGTCTTTTAGCTCACAAATATATTGCGTTAAAATTTCTCGAAGATATTAGGCAGGGTAATCTGCTTAAAAGCTTTTTTTATGGAATTATCGCATAGCCTTTCCAAAGTTGTTTCCCCTGTTTATTTCATCACTCTTTTCCAAAATAGATGGATGTGCTATATGAGCATTCTGAATTTAAGATATGAAAATGAATTTAGAAAAAAAAATCAAGAGTTTCATGTGTACAAAATAAATAAATAAATAAATTAATTAATTAATTATTAAACAGCATTCATGGGTACAAAATAAATAAATAAATTAATTAATTAATTAATTAAATTAACAGTATCTGATAACTGTATTTTTCAAAGTTTATAAGGAATAGAAATGCGACGTAAAGGACATACTAAAATTAAAATAAGAAAGTATTAAATTAAGGACTAATTACATTAAGAATTTAGTATAAAATACATTAAATTAAGCACTTATTAAATATGTACTACGCAATATGAGTGAATGCTTTAAAATTTTTACAAAACTACATTTGGCATGCAGTAAGATTTTAGTACTAAATATTTAAAATTGCTTGATAATTAATGAAAAGTTAACCTAATAAATATAACGCAATGAAAATTTCCTCAGTAGGTAATTAATATATGTATATATATATATATAAACATTTCGAAATTAAGCAAAAAAAAAAAAAAAAAGTTAAATTTTAACGTGTTTGTTTACTTTCTTTATATTTAATATGTATATTTTGTAATACCAATTAAAATATATACGTTTAACAATTACGTTTTAAAATTAGAGTATCCTATCATTATATCCTTCGTATTGGGTGACAATGAAAAGCATAATATATCCAAATGTGAGATATAAAGCGAGAATTGGAGAGAAAAAAAATCAGAAATTTAATGGCTTACTATTAAATGTGTTGTAATCTTCTCTAAAATGTAATGCTATATGTCGGCTAAAATTTTCTCAATGAATTAACAATTCAAAATTCTATTCATCTATTTTTTTTTTTTTAATCTACGTATACATTTATTTTAAAAGTATGATTAAAGTAGTATTTTTGTTTTACTTTTCTGTTCGGGTAGATATGTAAAAGGAATAGTTTAACCTTTTCAGTGATATATCGAAGCGATGTATAACGCGGGAGTAATGTAGTTAAATTTTATTCCAAGTCTTTTGACTTTACTTATATATTTCTGTATTTATTTTCTTTTGTAAAGATTTAATATTCTTTATTATTAAAGAATTGCTATTGTTAAATAAATTTATCTTTAATACTTATCGAAAATGTGTCACTACCAATAGCAACATTGTTTTCTATCAAAAGCTGATGGTACAGCAAAAGTAAAAATTTCATTTAATGGTACGCCAATTTATTATTTTGGGAATCCCTCTCTAAGATGTAAAAACCTTCTGCTCATGCATATGCTCTTTAGCGTCAACATATTTCGCATATACTTACGTCATCCTCTTTATAAAATGCTACGCGCTGCTGAAGACTGACTTTTTCGCTAATTGTTGCCACAGATTAACTTTGGAAAATAAAACACTTGAAGTTACTGAAGAAATTAACAGCTCGAAAAGTATTTGTCAGAAAATTGTTAGACAAACTGCGTTAAGAGGTAAAGAATTGTATTTTTCTACCAACAATAGATTACCGCTATAAACAAACGAACATTTCAGAAATTGTGATTAATTTTACAAATGTAAACAATGTGTAGTGAGTCATTCATTTTTGAAAATTCATTGATAAAAATTTAAAATATTTTGCGCATTGAATATTTTAACTTCTGTAACTCCTTAATCTACTAAAAAACAACTTTTCAAAAGTAAAAAAAAAAGCCAAGCAAAAAAAAAAAAAAAAAGAAAAGAAAAAAGTGGAAAGTTGTGGCTAAAAAATAGTGTGATATCAAATTTCCAAGCTAATATTATGGTACTTATTTAACATTTTTTATTAAAAATTTACCATATGTAAGTCGAGTACCTAAGTATGCGTTGATAGAAAGCCTTTTCTCCTTTACTAAATACATCATAACGTGTTTCTGAAAATTAATTTTTTTTAATTATGCATGATGGGCTTGGCGGCCATCTTTCCATATTTTACCCAATTTTCTAAGCACACAAGTACATTGTTAAGATCGGAAATTCGAAATTGTTGCTAAAGCAAACATTTTTTGCTTTTAATTTATGGAAATGAGTGCCTAGAAATTTGTGTCTTAAAATAAAGTTGAAGTAACTTCAGGTTTTATCTTATGATTCTATTTTTTCGGAGGGGGTTAATTAATTAGTTAAAGCAGTAAAAATCAATTTGTTTTTTTTTTCTTCAAAATAAAAGACTTTCTTAATTTATCTGTCTGTAGCCAAAACTAGAAGTTCAAAATTCTTAATAATGCAAACATATTACGAGCTTGTCTGCTTAGAAATTTGTGTAAAATATGGAAAGATGGCCGCCAAGCCCATCATGCATAATTAAAAAAAATTAATTTTCAGAAACACGTTATGATGTATTTAGTAAAGGAGAAAAGGCTTTCTATCAACGCATACTTAGGTACTCGACTTACATATGGTAAATTTTTAATAAAAAATGTTAAATAAGTACCATAATATTAGCTTGGAAATTTGATATCACACTATTTTTTAGCCACAACTTTCCACTTTTTTCTTTTCTTTTTTTTTTTTTTTTGCTTGGCTTTTTTTTTACTTTTGAAAAGTTGTTTTTTAGTAGATATCAGTTCTTTTTTTTAAACAGATTATATATAATTGAAATAATTCTACTCGCTAAAATTAGTCCTTGTATAGCCTTTATAAGTAGGGAACAAACACAATAGTATACACTTTGTTTACCTATCATTCATTTTTTAGAGTAATTAATAATTTAAAAGTAAGGAAAGTCAATTTCTTCTTTCAAAGTATCAGTCTTTCTCAATTTATATCGCCTTAAAATTTTCTATGAAGGATGAAAATTTAGTAAAAATCAAATAGAGTCAAAATAAAATATATATTTACAGTTAGTCTGTCAGTTAATTGTTTGTTCTAACTTTTTTTTGCTGACGGTTTTGCAAAATAAATTTATCTTTACAAATACCTACGGAAAATCCGAGAATGAAGCCCCGCAGGCATCTAAAGAATCGAAGATCTGTCTAAAGAAGTAAATCTAGCAATTCTAGACATGATGATGAAACATTTTTGATAAAAAAAATCTAAAAATTTAAAGATATAAACTGTACATATAACTTCATCTTCATTTAGATCGTGTTATAGAGAAGAAAGAATAAATATGTAATTTTACTCAAGTCTGTTTATCCATACCTATTTGCATAAATGTGAGAATATAATTTCGTATAAAAATTCCCGTAAATTGATTATATTTAATAGTCTATTATTAAAGCCGCATAAACATTAGAATAAAATTTTTTTGCAGTTGAAAATTGCCTGAAATCTATAGGCTTATCGTTCGTCAAATTTGTTATATGTTTTTTTTTTAATACCCAGACACCTTTTCTAAACTCTGACCAAAGATCACAGAAATACTGAAATTATCCAAATACTTATACCTTTCTATCGTATTTCTTTTTTTGAGTGGGGGGAGGGGTGAGGAAGGGCGCTTAAGAACTTCGTTTTGTTCTTAGAATTCTGAATTAATCATTGAAAAGATCTGCCTACGTAAGTCTTGTTGCAGAATTTTCATTAGGTAAGAGTTGCATCAACTTATACATCATGTGAATATATTAAATTACTTTTGTAAAATACTAGATGGGAGCCATTGATATTTTCAGAGCATTTGCCTACATTTTAAACTTAAATTATTTACAACTATTCATTAATTTTCTATACGAATTAAAGAAGTCGTTGTTTCCATGGCAACTGTGCCTTTCACTATTGCTTGTTTGTTTGTTTGTTTTATTGAACACATATATATCAGATCACGTGAGGATCACGGCGGGATTTGAACCCGCCCCCACCTACGTTCTCAAGCGATTAGCGGCGTGGTGTCTTATCCACTCAGCCACGGTGGGCCACTATTGCTTTATCTAATACCTAGATACTCAAATTTAACCAGCTGCGCTTAGAATCATGCTCATAACAGAGTACATTTATATTTAAGAGTGGTGACACATATGCACAAGTCGTGTACTCATATTCAAGTTTTTGTCCAAAGTACAGTAACTCAGTTTTCATTAATAGACGTGGAAGATTTCGATTAAACTAAACAAAAAAGTTTAAAAACATTGGCTTTCTGATTTGATTTTATTCAAAATCGTCTTAACCAACCAAAGTTAATGTCCGGGATCCAGAGTGTTTACTGCAAACATAAAAAAAGTTTTCTAAAATGCAGGCTTCTGATTGAGCAATCTCATCGCGCTAACAGCATGAAATCTATCTTGATCCCGGTCTATTCAACGTCCTTTAAATATTCGAGAAAGCCTTGACAAGTCAGGAAAATATCACACAATGCAGGCAAAACAAAGAAGAAAAATCATTCATTGGCTCGTTCATATCCACGAGCCAATGAATGATTTTGTTCCTTTGCTTTGCCTGCTTTGTGTGATGTTTTTGTGACGCGTGTCAAGACTTTCTCAAATATTTAAGGGGCGTTTGTTTATTTCACCACCATGAAGCTATGAAAGGAGAGGAGCAGACATGTCAATCTTCCCGTGTGAAAAACTACATAAAGAAAACGAGTTCTTTCCTCCTCTTCTGCCCTTTTCTCTCTTGATTTTGACCGATAGCAGCCCATTTAGCAGTCTCCATAGCAAGATGCAGCTATATATGGCGGACGCAAGGGGGAGGGTGTTAGCGTGACCAATGACATAATAGGCCAGTTTATGACGTTTAAAAGTCACACGGAGTTGGATCATCTTTACACGATGATTAGTACAAAGCGGTGCGCCGATTTTTTTTGTGTCCATTGCCGTGTACAGATAATCAACTCCACACTTAGGAACAGCTTCAAATGACGTCATCTACTTCGAGGCAAACGAAAAAGGACAGGCTACCGCGGCGCTACAGCGTCTAGAATATATAGTGTCGAAATCCAATCAGTCGATCACAGCGATATCTGCAGGATATTTCCCAAAACTCCAAGACAATTTGGTCTAGACGCTGTAACATTTTTTTAAAACGTTTTATTAACTTACATTTGACCTGTGTGCTTGGCGTCAAACCCGCTGTAATAATACGATGTTTACTTTGAAATTTGAAAATATATAGCAGATGTCGCTGCGATAATCTCCCTGGATTTCAGCGTCAGTGCACATTTAAGGGATACACTTTTTAGCGGTTCTTGGATAGCAAATTTCCACATTATGTATTCTAGACGCTGTAGCGGTGCATTACACATGTCTCTTTCTTCTTTAAAAAATATCCTGCAGATGTCGATGCAAATGACTGTTTGGAATTCGACATCGTTGTACATTTAAGGGATTCAATACTTTCGCGCTTTTTTAAGTATTGCTGGGATAGTCGATTTCTACAACATATAATCTAGTCGCTATAACGGAACTATAGTTTCTAGAAGATATAGTTTAAAAATCGGCTTATTAAAAAAGTGCTAAAAATTGTATCCCATAAATGTTGAACGAGGCTGAACGACGAATGTCGATTACAGCGACATATGGTAATTCCAACATAACTATTTCAAAAGAAAATGTTTCGCTCAGAGAAGATCTAGAAAATGTTGCTCCTATCGACATTTGTCATTCAGTATTTTTCAATATTTATGGGATTCAATTTTTAGCACTTTTTAAAGAATTACTGGAATAGCCGGTTTTTCCACACTGTGACCGTGATCTAGGTAGATTTTTTTGTGTTATCGTAACGAGATTGACCAATCAGAAGCCAGAATTTTTGCTAACTTTTCACTGTTTGTAAAATTGTACCTGGATACCGGCCTATATTTCTAGACGCTATAACTGAGCTCAGGAATAGTACAGAAAGCAAACTCTGTATTTTGATACATTAAGGCCGGGATCTAATTCGGAACATGTGTGTCTCTATAACGAAGTAGCGACATACGGCCAATAAATGTTTATTGCTAAAAGTGATAAAAACAAATCGTTACAGTTCTTTACGAGCATGCCATTATCGCCAGGTTAATGCATGCTGAATTATTTCCATAGTCTAATAGAGATCGTTCATGCGCGTATCTTCTAATGGAGGATATTCCAAATATGGGTTCGAGGCTGAAAAAGTCACGTGGTACCGGTAATTTACCCAAAGAATTTCTAACTGATAGAAGGGAAACAGGAAACTAGACTGTTAAAAATATCGTGAAAAATTACCTCGGTTCTTACAGGTTCTCTATTTTCTGACCAATGAGAACGCTACATAAACGCCTATGAAGCGTTCTCATTGGTCAGAATACAGATAGCCTTTAAAAACAGAGGCAATTTTTCACGATATTTTTAACAGTGTACTACTGCTTTCTCCCATGAACTGTTTCCTTGGCTAGCTGGGATTTACATTACGTAGACGGAGCCTTCCCTTCTTTACGCTAGACGTTCATGCCTTGACCATGTGATCATAACGTAGATTGAATATCCTCTATTCAAGAAATCGGACTGCCGTACTTTCGACAAAAGCTTGAAATGAGCATGTCTCCTGTGCATATATCACCACTCTTATGTATAAAGGCTCTCTGTTATGGTGTTGTTTCTGATACAGCGCCTAGAATACCTAGTGTGGAAATATGCTATCCAAACAGTTCTAAAAATTTGTATCCCTTAAATGTGCGACGATACTGCTAAAATTTCAAGTGTCGATCGCAGCGACATCTGTGGGATTTTCGTATTACTATTATTACATTGTATAGACTAGCAATTTCTTGCAGTTGTAGAAAATATCCTGCGGATGCCGCTGCGATCTGCATATTACAGCAGTATCATTGCACATTTAAGGGATACAATATTTTAGCGCTTTTTTAAGTATTACAGGGTTAGCCGATTTCAACACTATATATTCTAGGCGCTATAGTTTCTGAGCGCTGTTGGTTTAATTTCGATATTCGTGTTTTAGAGTGAGCAATAGAGAAAAGTACTAAAACTATTGAAACAACAACTTCTTTAATATTGAAGTGTATAGCAAAGGAGTTCAGAATCAATGCCTTAAATAGTTTCGAATACGCACTGTTGTTATGACATCAATACCCTTCCTGGATGTGGAAATGCAAGATTGTGTTCAACATAATTGGCCGCAATCTAGATAGATTTTTCGCTGTTAGCGAAACGAGATTCATTAATCAGAAGCTTGCACTTTTGCGAACTTTTCGCTGTTTGCAGCAATGCAGGCTATTGATTGGTGAATCTCGTTTCGCTAACAGCGAAAAATCCATCTGGATCCCAGCCTAAATTTCTGTAAACATTGCACTTCATCCATGGCACTAAGAAAATGACTCAAAACTTTTATGACATAGGCCGGGATCCAGAAGCAGCAAAAATTCTCAAACATTCTGGCTTCTGATTGGTCAAACTCATTTCGCTAACAGCGAAAAATCTATCTGGATCTCGGCCATAGTTTTCTTCGATGAAATCAATGCAAAAGGATAATATAAAAAAATTTAAAAGACTTCTAAAATGATTTGGCGGGTTTATCGCTGTTTGGCATAATTTATAAACTTTAAAATTAATTAACAGTTTTTCGCTAATTAAGAATATAAAATTTGTGTTTTTAAAGCTGAATTTTACAAAAGCACGTAGATTGAGTAAATATCTGTCCAAAAATGCAATCCTTATTTTTTTATGTCCATTATTTAAGTCTCTACCTTGATTGAACCATAAATTGTGACGAAGAAAATAAATCGATCATTTTCAATATCTCGACGTTATTTTAAAAAATCTATATCTCTGTTTATAATTAATTTATGAGGATGCATTTGGTCTCAAATTGAAGATATTTTCCATTAGGTCATTCTGGTTTTGGCTTTATTTTTCTGCGATGATTGGTTCTTTTGATATGGGAAATTTTACGCTGGCATGTTTGGTTGATTTTACATGGAGAAGTTGTCATCAGTATAATAAGCAGTTACGGTGTCTTGCGTTTTATTCTTGGCGTTTGTTTGTTTGGCGAGGTTAGCATTTTTTTTCAGCTTGGCTTGGCAGAACGACCGTCCTGCTTGATATGCCTTTGACGTCATTCACCTATGAATCAATGAAAATAGTTTTCAATTTAAAAGCGAAATATTAAAAAACTCAAGTCTATTTTCGGTACTTTTATGTTATCCAGGGGCAAATCTCGCCAATAATAGGGTATTTTCGTGAATAGTACTTATTTTTTCGCGTGTGTGACTTAGAAACAATGCTTTAAAGTTGAAGTAAAATGCTATGTTATTTATTATTACTGTTATGTATTTTAAAAGGAAATGAGTGAAAGGCATGTATTTTAATTTTAAGCAATATATGTATTTTGAATGTTTGTATTTTAAATAAAAGTTATGCTTTTTAAACGAAGGGGGTTAAATGGTTAATATTTTAAGTGAAATTAATGCAATATGAATGATGTGTATGGGAAAATATTTAACGATTTATCACATCGCCAAGCTAACATAAATGTACACTAATTTCTGAGTATTAATATAACAAACATAGTCTTTGTTTGTATGGTTAATTTATTTTTGGAAAAATTGATTTGATAAATAATGCATCCATTTTCCTTTTTTTTTCTATTCAATCTTATTTATTTCTTAACATTACCAAATTTTAAATTTTACACCGTTGAATAGAGAGGGTGTACTTTCGAATGTAAATTGTTTCAAATCTGTATTTCAATTTATTAACTTTTTATGATTTTTAAACCAAATAGCTCGATTACAGAATAATAGCAAATGAATAATTTTATCAATTACTTAAAATGTTAAGAGAAAATCACGATTTCTACCCACCTTCATAGGGCGGGCGTTTCCACTGTTATTTAATATATTATTTAATTTAATGTATTTTAAGAGGATTTTTCTTTTTATAAAATTCACCAGAAACATATGAGATGTTATAAATAATACATATAGAAATCATTTTATGAAGAAATTCCAATAATAAGTATATTATTTTAAATGAGTAGTACTGATGGATTTGGAAGTAACACAATTATTTTACTTATCACACGTGCACACACAAACACAGACATACATGTATATATAAATATATGTGTGTATGTGTATTGCATATATATATATGTATATAAACTACTAAACAGGTTATTGTAAACAGAGTGAAGGCGTTCTATGAAAAAATAAAATCCAAGCAAAAAAGTGCGGAATTCCCTTATTTAGTTATGATTCCAAAATTCTATAAAAACCCAATTACTTTTAGAACCGTAACTTGTGGGCTTGGTACTTATCTGGAATGTGTAAATAAAAAATTGTTAAATATAATACAACAGGTTTTCGATCAAGCCATAAATAAATATTCGCGGATAATAATAAAAAAAAAAATTATAAACTCGTAAGAAGTCTAAAAATGCAGAAAAACATTACAGGATTGCATACATATAATTTTGAGGATTTGTCTAATAGCATAAATTTAGATGATTTGAAGTACAAAGTTATAGAATTTTTCAAGAAATCTGAAGAAAAGGATATCAGTACTGAACTGTTCACTGATTTATTTCAATTTGTTGTTTGCGAGAATTATCTGTTTGAAGGGAAACGCATATATAAACAAGTGACAGGTATTCCAATGGCGGGTAGCTGCAGTTCCATCCTTACAGATATTTATCTGTTTACATGTGAAGCCGGTTTATTGTTGGGAAAATATTTAAAGATATACAGATATATAGATGATATTTTGGTAGTTAAGCTGAATAACAATAAAGAAATTTAGCAATTTAAATGTTAGCCAAATACTTTAAATTTATAGAGCGCATCAGAAAATCAAAAGCACAGTCAACTACTTGGATGTTAAATCGGAAATTATAAACGAAAAAAAAAAGGCAACTTAACAAATTACAACGACCATTTGGAAAACGATTTTTTCAAAGACTAAAATTTAAGGCATAAAAAATCGCACGGAGTGGATCATACATTACGTACGCCATGAATTAAACATTAATAGTGTTATTACACGTAAAAATTGCAAGCGACAAAAATCGCCTGCAACTCGTGAGATTTCCTGAAACTTACGTATTATCCAAGCATTTCACTGGCTGTTCGGGAAAAGGCTTTTCCATCGAAGAAATCTGACGACCAATTTTAAATGAAATTTCATTCTTAAACTTCTAAACATCCCACAATATTACTTTTTACACCGTCGTATACAGAAAAAAATGTACTTTTAAATGCAATTTGTTTGAAAGCTCTATCTCAATTTGTTTCTGAGTTATGATTTTTTTTTTTTTGTAGATTTTATTACTTTTTGTCATAGTGGCAACATAAGTATCCATCTCTGTTGAAAGTAAAGGGGAATACAGATTCCTGTATAGACCCATCAGAAAACGAATAAAATGCGGATTCAACCTATAAAACGCCTCAGATATGTTTTTGGTTTCCTACCCTGACAGAGAACAATAACCATTTTTCCAAATGGTTAATAAATAGTATTTACGATAAAAGAAATTATTTTGATTTTGATACAATAAACATTTTAAACTTTTATAGTAATGTGCATGTTTCAATTTTTAGAAATATACAGGGTGTCCCTAAACTCATGGTACATACGCTAGGGGGTGATAGAACACATCAAGACGAGTAATAGTAAATAGGAAACCAAGGGTCCCAAACGTATTCCGAAGGAGATAGGCGCCTTTAATGTTTAGGGTCAAATTTTCAAATGATTAGAAAAAAGGGGAAAATGGGTCGATTCTTTTGCGGTTTTCACTAAAACTATTCTTTATGTCAGTATTTTCTTGAAAATAAATTTTAAAGATACAGTTCAAGAAATGCCGATAGAGGGCGCTTTAGACTTTGGAGTAACCAACAACTATTTTTTACCGTTATTTTTTTGTATCTCATTACATGCTTTCAAAAGCTTAGACTTAAACTTAAATTTTGAGCTCAAAATCTCAGTCGTTGGGAGTAGTTAAGTAGCGCAAACTGAATTGTGTCCATGTGTTGAAATTTGAACACCCCTCCTAAACACAGTTCAGTATACGCTGCTTAACCACTCCCAATATTTCAGATTTTGAGCTCAAAATTTAAGTTTAGGTCTAAAATTTTGAAAGCATGTAATGAGAGACAAAAAATAATGGTAAAAAATAGTTGTTCGTTACTCCAAAGTCTAAAGCGCCCTCTATTGGTATTTTTTTAGCTTTATCTTTAAAATTTATTTTCAAGACAATACTGACATAAAGAATAGTTTTAGTGAAAACCGCAAACGAATCGACCGATTTTTCCGTTTTTTATAATCATTTGAAATTTTAACTCCTGAACACATTTAAGTTTGCGCTACTTAACCACTTCCTACGATTCAGATTTTGAGCTCAAAATTTAAGTTTAAGTTTAAGCTTTTGAAAGCATGTAATGAGATACAAAAAATAACGGTAAAAATATTTGTTGGTTACTCCAAAGTCTAAAGCGCCCTCTATCGGCATTTTTTGAACTGTATCTTTAAAATTTATTTTCAAGAAAATACTGACATAAAGAATAGTTTTAGTGAAAACCGCAAAAGAATCGACCCATTTTCCCGTTTTTTATAATCATTTGAAATTTTGGGCCCTAAACTTTAAAGGCGCCTATCTCCTTCGGAATAGGTTTGGGACCCTTGGTTTCCTATTTACTATTACTCGTCTAGATGTGTTCTATCACCCCCTAGCGTATGTACCATGAGTTTAGGGACATCCTGTATATTTAAAGGGTTCAAACCGTATTGTAAATTTGTGTTCAAATGTTGGTGAAATGGTTGGTGAAATTTTTCGCTTTTACATAAACGGCAGTAAACAAAATTACCCAATACATTTTCTGAATGATTTAACTCTCAATTGTATCAAGAAAAAAAGCTATCGAAATAAAACATTGGAATTATTCGATGATGGTGATATATCGATATGTGGCACCTGCCGAAAATTGCTTAGCGGTGTGGATATTCAGGGATTTGATTTGACGGTTTTGGTTTAGATTGTGGTTTTCATTTTTTTCAATTTTTTATTTGTTTGGTCTTGGCAAGTGAGGGAGGATGTTGTGCACGTCAAAAATGTTTAACACTGAAGCGCAAGTCAGTAGCTTTGCCGCTTGTCTTCATATTTAGTTTTTCCTAGTTTCTTCTTCGTTTGTTGTTTATTGGTTTAGTTACAGTTCGTTAGATGTTTTTTTCGTGTTTTAAATTACATATATGAATTTGGATTTTTCAATATATATATATATATATATATTATTTTAATCTCAATTTTAATTTTAAGCTGTTTCATAAGAAATAAAGCTTATAAAGCTCTAGAAAAAACATAAAATTTTTATGGACGTTATATGAATACATTTGAAAACGAATATGAATCTGATTAAGTATCAAACTGTCATTTAAATATTCATCCAAAACATTTATATGCAGTTTCTTACGTATATATGTGTTAAAAAAATAACTGATTTATTACTTCTCTGTAAAATAATAGTTGTAATACATAAAAATAAACGTAAGAAGTATTAATAAAAATATTATGCGCTATTTTTTTTTTTTTTTGAAAAACGCACCATTTTGAATATTTTGTATAGAATACGATTAAAATTTTACAAAACCGTCAATAGTATATGTAGCAAAACAATTTTGCTAATTAAACAGTTTTGCAAGAAAACTTAAAAGTAAAACATTACATCGAGATTTTGAAATAATAATTAATGCGTCTTCGCAAAAATATTAGTAATATTTAAGAAACAATTTTTTAAGCTTTGATAAATCCTTTTATTTTAAAATCCTTTGATTATTTTTATAAAAGAAACATCATCAATTTTAGAGCATTCGTTGAATATACATTACATTATAAAATGGAGCAAAGGTATGCATGAAATACTTTTTATAACTATTTCTATGCAGTTACATAAAAATCATATACATGCATACACCTACACGCACAGATATACATACAAGGTGTCATACTGTCGACCAATAACTAACTCGTAAACGGTTAGTTTTAGAAGTATCGTTCCGATTTCAAAAACGTTTCAATTGCTGTTTTTAACTATATGAAAATATGAATTTGCGACAGGCAGTTATTTTTCTAAATGTTACAAGGGAAAAATTTGTACTCTTCAAATTTTATTTAGAAAAACTTTCCGTGTGCTCTAACGAATAAAAACGGTATAATTACATTTTAGTACATTTAAATTTATCGTTTTATAAAACGTTGAATTCTATCATTTTTTATTTTTTTTGCGTCACAAAAATACCTTATTTATTTCTAATGTTGGAAAACGTCGAAAAACAATCAAAGTATCATAAATCTATAAGTTTGGTTCGTGGCAGTTAATAATTCTTAATGTTTTACTGTTTTGAACACGGAGAAAGATTTTTTTTAAATATAACTTATAAGACCAAAGTTAAAACCAAAGGATCCCATATTATTGTTTAAATAATTACATTGCTTGTTTGCTAAGCAATTTTTCTTTTCTAATATATAGGGTCTTCAAACAAAGGGTCCCTGATTTACAAGTAAATTGAACGAGGAATATGAAATCAATCGGTATGAAACCAACATGAAATAGTAGAACATTTGAAGGGGATTTTGTAGTAGTGATTGCAATGATTTTGATGTGACCCTGAGCATGAGCCGACTCCAATTCCTGACGCGATGCAGTTTTACTCATCAGTCAGTTTAAAGCAATTGTGGTGAGTGTACAACATAAAGCTCAGTGCGGGTTGTGGTATGCCGAGTTAAAATCTGTTATTGTGATAAAACATCATTTTTGACGTACGTATGGAGATTATCCACCTACAAACCAAATCATTGTCCTAGATTAATTTTAACACAATTATTCTAATTGGTAAACAAATCATATTAGATGTAAATTTCCAACTGGGCGAAAAATGTCCGGACCAGGATTCGAACCCGGGACCTCCTGGCTGAAACCGTCAGTGCTCTGCCATCTGAGGTATCCCGGACGATTCTGGTCGAACTTTCTCACCCAGCTAACCTTGATGATTACAGCATCTGGTCTGAAACCTGGTTTAGCTCAACAGAATAAATCTCAGGTAATGGAACTCCAGAAATCGCTGCATATGAAATTACACTAGATTAATTTTAACACAATTATTCTAATTGGTAAACAAATCATATTAGATGTAAATTTCCAGTTGGAAATCATCATTACATCTAATATAAATCATTGTCCGTTTGTTTAACCAGTTTTAAGCGCATCTGAAAGGAGATCGACTACCGCTTAGATGTTTGCCGAGCAACAGGGGGAGCTCGTCTTGCTGTTAGTAATATGAAAAAATCTCAGAGGTTCTTACAGTCTAACAGTGTAAAAATAAATTGTTTATATTTATTACGGCTTTAGTTATTTTAATTTGGAATCAAGGACACCGTCCGATGAACCTGCATACTGTCACTCTTTTCAATTCGGTTCATAACTTGAGATACACCATGGCACTGAATTGTGTAGCTATCCAAGCATATACCTAGCATATAACATTAAACTTATGTTAATAAGTATAACGGTATTATGTTTAATTATCTCAAAATCAGATAAACAGGGGGAACAGACAAATACATTGAAATACGTTTAACACGAAAACGCTTAACATAAAGAATCGGTTAACACGAAATGATATAGAGGTCCAGGCAGTATACTATACAATTTAATACATTTTTTTTTCTTTTAACACGAAACAAAAATTGTTTAACACGAAACAATTTGCTTTTGATCTTGTTAGTTTGAGCTGAAATTTGTGAATTTTGATTTAAGATCACCAAATTTTGTGTAAAAATCAGTGAATTTCGTGATTTTTTTATAAATTAGCTTATGTTTTATGAGCACAATGGGTGAGAAATCGGTGCGAATACAAACTGCCATTTCGCTTCAAATGAAGATAAAGCTGATTAATGTAGTTGATGAAATAGAAGGAAGAAAACTGAAATCTGCAAAGAGTTTGGCATTGCCAATTCTACCTTACCAACGATAATAAAAAGCAGGGAACCCTTTGCGTTAATGTTCGAGCGCAGTATGTTTAAACCAGAGAGAAAATCCAGAGATGAGAACCGCTAAGCACGAAGATTTCGATACAGCTTTGCTTATTTGATTCAAACAAGCTAGATCTCAGAATGCTGAAAAAGAAACTTCAAAAAAAGATATATTATTTCTTCCCAAAGAAACAGTATTTTTTTAATTTGATTTTTATCCTAATGGATGCAACGTACTAGTAGTTTAACAGGTAATCGAAATAAATTTTGACGACTTTGAGTTTTGTTCTTTTTTTTACGAATCTTTTAACGCGAAATTCTTTTAACACGAAAAAAATTTTCGGCCCCTCTATTTTGTGTTAAAAGCATTTCACTGTATATCAAATTCATATGTATTTTTAATGGGCATCAAACTATATCTAGAATAAGGGTCTCCAAGAACAGGGTTCTATGGGCCATCGGTAGTCCACCAGAAACGTTTGTTGGTCGGCAAAATGTCTCGACAATTTGCATTCCTTCTGTTTTGCTATAAATTGTATTCTATAAATAATAAAATAAACATAATTATGGAATTCTGTAATTTCATAAAGTTAATATTTCTTTTTGAAAATACTGGTACTAAAAATTATGAAGACTGTGCAGTTGTGCCACTGGTGACAGAAAAAACAATGACATTTTTCATTCTGTTTTCAAAAACATATTTATCCTGCATCTTTGTTTGTCACAGCAAATAAAACGTGTTCTCTATCTCGACTTGAAATTAAAACGATTCTCTATATTCCAGTACTTTATTACGGAAGAAACATATGAACGTTGACATTTATTGAACATATGAAATTATTTAAAAAAGGTGGGAACAGATATCACACTAAAAATATGATTAAATAAGCTTTCAATCATTGTATAATAATTAAACTAACTTTAATAATTTATTAACCATTAAAAAATCTTTAAAATGTTCTGCCATGATGACATAAATTCTTTCTTTGAATAAATAAGTTGATGATTATATAATTGTTGCATCTCGGGGGATGCAGTATGACTTTTCTTATTCATATTTTTAATATATTGAATTGATGTCTGAAATTTAAAAATTTCGTTACCCTCTGATTATTATTCAACAAACATATATTTTTAAATGCATGTTATGGATCCGAGATAATTAAAATTTCGAATTTGTGATCCGGGTTTTCAAAGGTTGACGAATGCAGCTGTACAACAATGTCAAATAATTATCCGTTTTCCTTTCATTGCATTTAAAAATTTTAAATAACGTTATTTTTATTTAAAAAATGTGCGATTTTTTGTCTAGAAGTTGGACTGCTGTTGTAGAAACGATTACTATATAAAAAATCAGTCGCAAGTTTTGATAAGTAAATAGTCACGTAAACTTTTGTAAAAATATTTTACCAACTACAAAACACTTTCCTTAAAAATGCTTATCACATATCAAAATAGGACATGTATTATTTACAGTTTAAAAACTAAGCTATCACGATTATTTTCTAGAGCATTTAAAAAGAAATGTTCTTTAAAGTATGTTTTTAATTCTATTATAAAATTACACACAGGTTTAAAAATTTCCGAAAATGTTAAACAGTAAACATATAGCAAGTTCTAAAAGAACCCTTTATTATTGAATTCTAAAAAATACAATTATTATTAACGGTACTATCTTTAGTAACTGAAAATTGTATCAGAAAAATATTGTGGTAAACACTTAATATACCGTTAAACAATTAGGAACTTTGTTAAATTAGATGACAAGTACTCTCATATATTTTGAATATATAACAAATAATTTAATTTCGTACAAATTCATAATGTATGAAAAACTTTACACAATTCTTTCGTACACCGGTTAATGACGAAATATATTGCTTGATGATCATGAAATTTGTTGGCACGTTTAAACAGTTTAGGAGCGATGAATTGAAGCGTAATAAGTTAAACACATTACGTTTTAGAAATTAAGGCCACATCCATGTCATTAGAGTATTTGAAAAGTAGATAATTTATAATGAAAGATAGTGTATATTAAAATCTTATTAAAATACTTACCAATCCATAGTTTAATAAAAGACAAAGCTATTATTTATTTGAGATCGGATTGACCAAATGAGATACATAGATTAGATTATGATAGTTTTATTTGCAGATATTTTTGACAAAGAAACTTGTCATATACGCGTTGCTTCACATTTATTTTTTTAATGATGGAAAATGTAGGAGTGATAAATTGATGCAAAATGTCTTCATCATTGCATTTTGAAAATTAAGGTCTTATCCTGTATCATTAAGGCGTTTGAAGAAATATTATTATTAAAATATTGACTAATCCATAGTCTAATATAAGGCAAAGCCATTAGACTTACGGTCGCATTGACCAAATAATGTACTCTTACGACGATCACGACAGTTTTATCTGTAGATGTGTTTGACAAAGAAACCTGTAATATAGAGTAAGGTGCAATATTTTCTCCTCCCAGTTACTTTTAGGCCCTTGGAAGTTTTAATTTTCAGTGAAAACCTACCAAATTTGGATTTGACATAGACTAAATACTCAAGCACATAGAAACATAGGCAAATATCGTACAAAAAAATTTTAACAATGCGAAAAACTGTTTTTTCAAAAGTGCCTAAAAATGCAAAATAAAAAAAATCGTCCCAATTTCGTCCTTCCAAAAAAATCCAATACGCCGAGGATTAGCTTATAACTAAATCAAAATGTATTTACAAATGAGTAAATAATTTAATTTACATTAAATTAAGACACAAAGAAATGTACTAATTATCAATGGAAGAATAACATAACGAAACATTAGCCATCCAAACATGAGGGAAAAATTCAAAAAATTTTCATAAAAAAGAATTCATAATTTCGTCCGCGGGAGCAAGGGGGATGAAATTGGGTCAAAGCTACTTCCGAAAATGGCGGAGCTTCAGTTCGTGTAAGATGAACTGAGCGCCCTAAAACTCGCTGTATTCTACTGTCAGTATCTTATATACGTAAAATACATGCAATGAATAAGAAATAAATACTTACGGTACAGTAAATAATGTTCTACAAACGACTTAATACGAACTCAGGTCTTCTAAAAATAAAAAATTCGGCGTCTTTAATTTATGTATGTGTCTTGGCGAACGAAACTTTCAGTACTGATCCCTTTTGCCTTCCGTTCCTAGTACCTTGCGTCATAAGTGGCGTCACTGTCGCAGGAGCGGAGAAGTAAAGGGGGACGAAATATGGGCACTTTACCCTACCGCTTGCTTCATTTTTTAATGATGCAAAATGGAGGAGTGATAAATTAAGGCGAAATGTCCTCGCTATTACATTTTGGAAAATAAGGTCTTATCCTGAGACATTAAGGCGTTTGAAAAAATATTATTATTAAAATACTGTTTGATCCATAGCCTAATAAAAGACAAAGCCATTAGATTTGCGATCGCATTGCCCAAATGATGTACTCATAGATTAGATTATGATAGTTTTGTGTGTACATATTTTTGACGAAGAAACCTTTTATATAACCTTTGCTTCATTTGTTTAATGATGCAAAATTTAGGAGTGATAAATTGAGGTGAAATGTCTTCGCCATTACTTTTCGGAAAATAAGGTCTTATCTTGTGTCATTAATCGGGTCCGGGACACATTTTAAAATACTTTTTATTTACTGAGTTATTTTTTTTTTGTTATGGTTAATTATATCATTTGTAAACAAAATCACATGATAAAACTTGATCACTGATATTAAAAAAAATTATAAATTTAAAATTTATTACAAAATTAGTATAATTTAAAATCGTTATATCTCGAAATATTTTAGTAAAATTTATTTTTTTTTTCCATTTAAAAAAACAGAAATATGTAAGTTTTAATTTTGATTCAGCATTTTTAAAAATATTAATTTGAATAAAAATTAAAAATACTTAAACAATTCACCCCCCCCCCCCCCCCGAAAAAAAAAAAAGATGTAAATATTTTTTTTATCATATTTTACAAAGTAAATGTTTTTATTTATTTTTATTTTTCAAATTTGCTGAATCAAAATTAAGGTAAAGCAATTGAAAAGACATGTTCTAGGTTTGACCGCTTTATCTTTAACGGTTCTTTATTTATAATAATTTTAATACGAGAAATGAGGAAAAAGCCTATCATGAAGAAAAACACATCTTCACAAGAAGTCACTTCCATGACACCCTTTGCTTGAAAGCTAAATTTTAAAAAAATGATATTTCCTCGTCCAATTAACGTAGAAGAAACATGATTTAAACTTCATTTTAAGCAGAACAAAAACAGAAAACTTCTTAAGGGCTCTCAGGACTCTTAAAGCTCTAAAATTTTCGAAATTTTATTTTTTTTATATGTTAAACTTCTATGTTTTCTGAACATTTTGATATAATTTTTATCTTGAAATTCCCATTAGAACAGAAGTTATGGCATTTGGAATTATACTCGCTCAATAGCTGAAGCGGTGTTTCCAAAATTTTGAAGTCATTTTTCTCCAAATGACGGTTTTGGGCATAACGCGCACGATATCTCAAAAACTTTTGAATATTTTTTCATGAAATTTTCAAAACATATGTTTAATGTTAGTCTGTATAAACTGAACCTAAAATTTCCTTTTTATTGTAAAAATAAAACATTTTTTTTAGGGGTTTATGTTGTCGAAATTTTCTAAATTTTGCATTAGCTAAATACAACTTTGTATTAAAAATATAAAATTGCTTTAAATACAAATTTATTTAAGTTCAGTGTAATTATTATAATCTGAGGTATAAGTAGGCACCAAAATGTTTATTCTAGTTGCAAAATTTATTTTGTAATCATGCGCATAAGCTGTTATACCAATTTTCTGCTCGTCAAATGTCTGACAGTTTAGAGCCCCCTGTAAATGCTAATTCTGCATAATGCAATTTTTTAAATATTTGAAATGAAAGAACATACATGTACCTTTCATTCCCATTTAAAATTATTTCTTAATATCAAATACATTTTATGGTATTAAAAGTTGAAAATGGTCCTTTTTTTTTCATTTTTTCCAATTTTAAGAGTCCTGAGACCCCTTAAGCCAATAAACATTTTTTAGAAAGTTTGAAAATTTTTGCGTCCCGGATTATTAAAATACCGACTGATCCATAGTCTAATCAAAGACAAAGCTATTAGATTTGCGATCGCATTGATCAAATGATGTATACATAATTTAAATTATGACAGTTTTATTTGTAGATATTTTTGACAAAGAAACCTGTTATATTCCCTCTGTTTTATTTTTGGAGGGAGTGATAAATTGAGGCGAAATGTCTTCGCCATTAAATTTTCGAAAATAAGTTCTTGTCCTGTGCGTTTATGACCTTTGAAGAATATGATCATTTATAATGAAAATGATACAGATTAAACTTTTATTATAATACCGACAAAACTAAACAACAATAATGCATTAACATTTATAATATCAACGACAATTTTAAATGATCATAGGTTAGGTAATTAGGGCATTATATATAAATATTTTGTCAAAGAAATTTGTTTAGCAGACTTTGCTTCATGTTTAATTTTCAAATTAGGAAGAAAAATGGAAGAAATAGCGAATTGAGACACATAACCGAGATATTACGTTTTGCAAACCAAAGTTGTATCCTAAGCCATTACGGAGTTTGAGGAACATGATAATTGATAACGAAAAATCGTACATAATGAAACTGCTAATAATATGTTAAATAGTATAATAAAGGCTACTGCATTTACATCTAAATTACCAACGGCCAGGTAAAGTTGCATAAAGACTGCAAAATTACTGTTCAGTCTATAGATAGACATAATATTTGTGACAAAGAAATATGTTAGAAAAGAAGTTCACATCATATTTAGAGTTTATCAAATAGGGGAAATATGGAAGAAGTAAATACTGTCGAAGTGATTTAGAGAGATATTACATTTTAGAAATGAAGATACTATTAAGGAACTTATGGGATAAGATAATTCATAATGAAAGTTGTTATTTATGTGACTTTTATTTATATACTAACTTAACTAATGATAAAGCATATAATTTTCATATTTACTCAACACCCTTCCCTTGGCAAAAAAGGACGAAAATATCACTTAAGTATAATTTAGACATCTCTTGTTTATTCTCTCGAACTGTAAAAATCTAATTATTAAACGTATGTGAAATTAGATTAACATCGAAGCTATCGAATGATCTAAATGACATTTTAAGCAGAAAAAAAAGAAAAATTCTTAAGCCAATAAAATTGTATTAGAAACTTTGAAGATTTTAGTGTCCACAGATTTTACTGCATCTATTTTCCTTTAAATGTCTATTTTTCTTTAAATTCATTTTTCTCATATTGTATTTTTTCATTTCTTCAGTTTTTACCAAATTCTAAAATTTCGACATACTTTCAGATGATTCGTTATTTCCTTGGGCTATTTTAAAACTGTATTTCCTAAAATTAGTAATTTATAATATTAATCGCTCATCAGTTCAGTAATATAAATAGTTTATCTTAAAAAACTAAAAATATGAAATAAATAGTCATTTATACTGTATTTTGACATTTGGCCTGATATTGTATTTATTTTTTTAAACTAATTAACATTTTGCCACTCTGGACCCTAGCATTATAGAACACACTCGTAAGAGAAACATACAAGACAAAATTTCAAAATGTTCAAAATTGAAAATTAAGTTTTAAAATATTTTTTTTTCAGAATTTACTGCTAGAATTGAGTTATAAATCCTTTTCTTTCTTTCATAAAACCATTTGATGGGATGTTAGAAACATATTATAAAACACATAAATAAAAAATGTTCAAAGAGTAATGAGTAATGAGTTCTCTTATTATGATAATGACAGCATCACCACGTGCATATATTCGCTTATCATGGCTTGTTTTGTAAGTTCTTTTGACAGAAAAATCAGCTATTAATCCATTCACTCCTAGTAAGAGTCCTGCATTTTGTCGGTTTGCGCGATTTTACGCAAAATCTAGTATGATTTTTCTTAAACCGATTTCTCAAAAGAAAGTCCTGAATATTTTTCAATTAAAACCAAATATACAGGGTGTCCGGTCTCAACGGTGTCCAATGGCTAACTCCTAAACCGTTAGTCATAGACATATATTTCCAATTACAAAAATGTTTAAAATCAGGTAAAGAAATATTTTAAAAGCGATTTGGGTCAATAAAAACATTTCATAAGAAATTACGAAATTTAAGTTTTTATACGGTCCCCCGGTCCTATAAGTTATATTTAGTAAAATTTTCCTTTTACACTGACAAGTAATACACAAAAAGTCCCGTTATTCTACGATTAAAATTGACCGAGTAATAGCTGTTTAAATTTGGAGCATATTTTTTGCTGAAAATTGGGGGTCATTCACAAATTTAGTCGTCTTATAATTTCCTCAGATATATTAAAATATGGTAGAGAGTAAAATTAACATTGCAGTATAAATTTGAAATCTTTAATCATTCTGACATATTAATGCAAAATATACAGTTTGTAATAAACATTTAAAAAGAAAGGGAAAACAGAATTTTTGTTAAATAAAATGATGCTAAATTAACAGCCTCAATTCTTTACAAAATGATACATATTTTAAAATATTATTAGATTACACTAGCCTGCAAAAGTTGGGTTATGTCATGTTTTTTAGCTTTTGATTCTTATGTATTCTGTACCGCTAAATCTGAAATTGACCTTCATTTTTGACCACCATATTAGGATTTTTCGCATATTTCAAAGTTAAAAAGTTAAAAGTTAAAATTGAATCTACTCCCTCAACTCATCGGACCAATCAGATATTTAGCTGTAAGAATTCCAGGATAAGCAAAAATATCGAATAAATTATTGAATAAAATAAAATAAAATAAAATAAAACAAAAAAAAAGTTTTACATATGTTTTATAGTATGAGATTTTCGTTATATTTTAACTTACACATTTACGATTTGCAAACAAATTCTAACGTGATGGTTAAAATTGAAGGTCATTTTTAGATTCAGTGCTATAAAGTACGTAAAAATGAATTATCAAAAGTTAAAAAACACAACCATCTCCTCTACTTTATAGTATCCGATTTTTGTTGTTCTTTAAATCTGACAATTTATGATTTGCGAAATATCCTAACATGATGGTTAAAAATTAATGTAATTTTCGGATTCAGTGCTAAAAAAAAAAAAAAAAATCCCTGCCAGCCCGGCCTACAGGCAGATGTAGATTTCGAAGTTAAGTATACTAATTTCACCAACAAAAACTAAATCATTATTAGACATAAATCCACTTTAACAGTTTTATCTGTCTGCTTTTGACGAGTTTTTATTTCCTTTTTATAAAATAGCTGGTTTTATGAGAATCATGTTAAGGCGATATTAAAAAAATATTTTCCCATACTCAACAACTCGAAATTTTCTGGCACATTTTCAGATTAATTTTTAATTAAAAAAATATATATATATATGAAACATGCTGACGTGATTTTTGAAAAGATTTATAAGCGACCTGTGTTTTTATTTTTCTTTCAATTAATTAAAACTTGATTAATAAACAATTATTTTCTCAGTAGGGCAATATTTTTCGTTTCTAACACAATCAATTCGGGAAATTCTGTTCAAAATGTCCACTTTGACATCATTTTTTGAAATATATTCTGCCTCTATCAAAAAATCGATCATTACTGTACATTATATAGTTTCTGAATAAGAGAATCTAGCAATTGGATGCGTTTGAGAGCAAAAATGAATTTAAAAATGAGTAAGAAAATAGACAGTTTGGATTTGAATGCACCCTTAATAAGATGATTTTTTTCTGCAACCGCTATGTATTTTTAATTTGTTTTTGCTTTAAGAATTGGCCCTATCAAAAACTTGTCTGTATAAATGTTGAAGACAATATTAAGAAGACATATGATAAATTCGTGGAGATTTTATATCTTGTGAATTGACGGAGTTATGAAAATTTTTCTTCTTCAACCCCCCTTTTTTGTTTTCGTTTTTTTTTCTTGCGGTACGAATTGGTACTATCAAAAACTTGTGAATATAAAAGCTGTAAATATTATTAAGGAGATGTATAATAAAATTAATTGGATTTGATATCTTGAGAACTGACGAAGTTAGGAATTTTTTTCTAAACAAAAACCCTATTTTTTTGCGCCCCTTGTGTCCATTTTTAATTTTATCAAAAATCAGTGATACATAAATTTTTGGCCCTATTTTTAGAAGTAATAAAAACTTTAAACTGATTTGATATGTACAAAAATTAAGAAATTATGGGGTTTTTTCGGTTTTCACAAAACCCCTCCCTATTTCCATCCCCTTTGTCCGCTTTTGCCCATTAACGAACTTGACCGAGATTTTATGTCCCTTGATTGTATGTATCAGTTTGGAAGAGATTTGTGCAGAATTGCGGAAGTTATCGTGTCCAGAAGAAAGTGATAACACAATTGCTTCGGGAAATTTCGTTCAAAATGCCCACTTTGACAGAATTTTTTGAAATATATTCTGCCTCTATCAAAAAATCGATCATTGCGGTACATTATATAGTTTCTGAATAAGCAAATATACCAATTAAATGCGTTTGAGAGCAAAAATGAATTTAAAAATGAGTCAGAAAATAAGCAGTTTGGATTTGAGTGCATCCTTAATGCAATGATTTTTCCAACACAATCCGCTTTCGGAAATTCGGTTCAAAATACCCACTTTCACAGCATTTTTTAAATATATTCTGCCTCTATCAAAACTCGACCATTACGGTACATTATATAGTTTCTGAGTAAGAAAACGTACCAATTGGAAGCCTTTGAGAGCAAAAATGAAATGTAAAATGAGTCAGAAAATACGCAGTTTGGATTTGAATACACCCTTACTTAGATGATTTTTTTCTTCAACCGCTATGTATTTTTAGTTTGTTTTTGTTGTAAGAATTGGTCCTATCCAAAACTTGTCTATATAGATGTTGTAGACAATATTAAGAAGATATATGATAAATTCATGGGGATTTTATATCTTTTGAATTGACGGAGTTATGGATTTTTTACTTCTTCAAACCCCCTTTTTGTTTTCGTTTATATATATATATATTTTTTTTTTTTTTTTGCGGTACGAACTTGTCTTATCAAAAACTTGTGAATATGAAAGTTGTAGATAATATTAAGGAGATTTATAATAAAATTAATTGAAATTAATATCTTGAGAATTTGACGAAGTTATGAATTTTTTTCTCCCAAAACCCTATTTTTTGCGCCCCTTGAGCCCATTTTTAACTTTATCAAAAATCTGTGATACATAAAATTTTGGCCCTATTTTTAGAAGTAATAAAAACTTTAAACTGATTTGATATGTACAAAAATTAAGAAGTTATGGGGGGTTTTCGGTTTTCACAAAACCCCTCTCTATTTCCATCCCCTTGGTCCGATTTTGCCCATTAACGAACTTGACCGAGATTTTATGACCTTTGATTTTATGTATCAGTTTGGAAGAGATTGATGCAGAATTACGAAAGTTATCGTGTCAAGAAGAAAGTGATATATATAGATAGATACATAGATAGATAGATAGATAGCAGTGGCGTGGCGTCCGGTCATCGCTGGATGCGGCGATGACCAAGCAATATTTTAAAACTCTTAATAAGCTTTTAAAACTCTACGATCCAGTTTTAGCAGAACATTTGGAGTTCATGTATAAGTGAAGGTAAGATTTGAAGTTTCTTTTTTGAACATTCAACCATTGAATTTTAGAGTTAATAATTTTTCACCACAAACTTAAATAATTGCGATGACAACAGAAAATTTTCACGCCACGCCACTGATAGATAGATAGATAGATAGATATAAAGTTTTTTACTGAGGGTGGTTTTGGGTTCTAGGAGTCATGATCGGTGTAGATCTGCAAAAATTTTTCAGAAATTCCAACATAGGAACGATCCCAATAGGTAGTATTTCATACGAAATCTACCTAAAACAGCAATCGCAGTCTTGTATTATCTAATCTAAAACTTTTTCTTAAACTTCTTGGCGGTAATCTATCCGAAATGTCTTGCGTTATCCTGTAAAATAAGTATAAATGGTAACCACCGAAAATCATAATAATATCAGATTGTTATTGGATTTGCGCCAGTATGTAAAATGTAATCTCGATCGAATATTTAAAAGTGAGTTAAAGTTCGAATACAAATTTTGAACTGGAAAAACATACGTACGATCTTTGAAGTAACATAAAAACTTATAAAAATAACATACTTTTTGTTAAAAGCAATCATAAAAGAAACAGTCTCAAATCCTGACAAAATAAAACATATGTTATTTTAGCCAATCTGAAACTTAATAAATGTTAACTTAATCGTAATGCTTGTACGATTTTTTTCAAAGCGCAGATACACATGAAATAAGATCTTTGAATACTTTAAGCACTTGGTATGTGACCCCTCAAAGCCAAGCCGAATTCATTTGTTTTCAGAGCCGAAAAGTGTCATAAGTGATGCATTTTTAAAGTTTTATATAACTCATTCGATTTTAGTGTTATATGAATGGAACTTTTTTTCTCTTACTTGTCAGTGTAGAAGGAAAATTTGACTAACTATAACTTATAGGACCGTGGGACCGTATAAAAATTTTAATTTCGTAATTTTTTAAGAAATGTTTTTATTGACCCAAATCGCTTTTAAAATATTTCTTTACCTGATTTAAAACATTTTTGTAATTGGAACTATATGTCTGTGACTAACGGTTTAGGAATTAGCCATTGGACACCGTTGAGACCGGACACCCTGTATATATTAGAACATTAGTGAATGTATATATATTCATATTTGTACAGATAAAATTAAATTGATATTAAAGATATAATTTCCATAATTGCATTAAAATATAGTTAGTTTTCTTTCCCTTCAGGCTCCAGTTTCCCTATTTCGGTTTCCTGTCGGCTTCCGATAGAAGTGCAGTGAGAAAAAAATGGTTCTGGCTTCTAGAATCTAAATTGTGGCTATAGAAAAAATAGTTCCATGTCATCCCTATAAATACTAGTTCCCTTTCCGAGAGAGTTCTAGAATCTGTTACTAGAATTCAAGAGCGTTTTCCGATATTCTCGTGGTCAAAGGTATTTAAAAATCTCTACAAATAGATGCGAACGCAAGAGGTTAGTTTTAGTAACTATAATTCTAGTATATGAAACCATGCCTGAAATCTAGCGATAATTTCTCGCTACTGAATCGATTCATTATCGTTTCGTCATTTAGAAAACAAGAAACTAGAAATTCTAGATAACATTTACAATGTTAGTAAATACCTAATCTAACGACGTATCGACCAGAGTTCAAATATTTGATGTAAAATAAAGAGTTTTATTTTTTTTAATATTTCACCCAAACGAGGATAGTTATATTTGTGTCTTTGATTCGTACTGTATGTTTTGCCTGTTTCATTATAGTAATATACGTTTGTATCCCTATTTAATCGAGTATTGCGTTGGAGTTCCTCTTCCTATATATTTTCTGTTGCTTTAAAAAATTTTTCACAGGTCATGGATACTTATAAATGATAATTATTAATATGAGACTGTATTTCCATTAATAAAATTTGATCTTCAATGAATTTTAGTGCGATAATTCATCATTAAAGTTTTTGCACAATGAAACCCTGTGAAGTAAAATCATGAAATTGTAAAAGTTTTTAATGGACTATGGTATTTTAAAAAACAGTTTTATACCCATGACACAAACATATTTATGATATCTTGAGCTTCACCTGAATTCGAAGCGCAGGCAGCGCTAAAGTCGCGCCTTGATTCCGGGTTAAAGCGAGAACGAGGCAGAACTAAATGTAATAGAGTTCAGTTTAAACTTGTTGAAATTATAAAACCCTTTTCGATGTTATTAAATGGCTAATTTAACAACATACATGGCCAGAGTTGAATTATTTGATGTAAGATAACGAGTTTTGTTTTGTCTACGTTAAGTTTTGTCACGCTAAGTTTGCTTCATTACATCAGTAAACGTCATTTTCCATCTTTAACCGAGATAATCATTGCATTCGGGTGACACTTCCAATATATTTTGAATTGATGAAAAAACATTCCACATGGTAGGAATGCATATAAACGATAATTATTAATATAAGACGCAATTTCTGTTAATAACGTTTATTCTTGAATAAATTTTAGTAGGATAATTCATCATTAATATTTCTATAATATAGCATTTATTGTGTATTGAAAATTTACTTTTAATTGAATTTCTTAAAAATTGTAATTAATGCAGTATTTAAGATTTAAATTGAATTTCTTTTTCATATTAAAAAAAAAGAATAAATTAAGAAATACACTTAGATTTTGCAATTTCAACATGGCTTTCATTAAATTATTTTACTGACTTTGAAAATAATTCAAGGAATTTAAGAATATTCTTGATAATTTATCAAGTATTATGAGGCAGGAATTCGTTATACAATATATCACTTAGGTAGGACATGAATGCATTATGGTTTAATAGTGTTCATTTATGTGAGTTGAAGAGGGTCAAACTTCTTAGTAGCAGAATTGGAATGTATTAAATGCAATTAGATAAAGGTGTGATGAAGTACACTGAATTCAATACAGTGATGCAATAAATGTAAACTATTATGTACTACGGTTTTGGTAATTTTAATGGGAGTGTTTATTAAATTTATCGATTTGAATTTTGTAGAACGTGAAAACTAAAATATAATGGTCGTATTAATATAAATATTATAAACAGAATTCAACGAAAATCAGTAATATTTTTTAGGAATGTTCAAGATCTTGATTTTTTTTCTCCAAAATGCGCATGATGATTTTATGTAGAGCTGTTTAATTAATAATTAGAGCTTTGGGAATATACATCTATATCTATCTATTTATCTATCTGTCTACATATCTATCTATTTATCTATCTGTCTACATATCTATCTATCTATTTATCTATCTATCTATCTAGTATATATATATACAAAGGACGTTTCATAATAACTAAGAGCAAAATATTAAATAATCAAGCCATTTATTTACATAAAAAATACATCATTCTTCTTCAACACAGCTTACCTCAGATGATATGTAACGGTCCCATCGTTCAACACACTTTTCAAAATAAGTAGGATAACCGTTTTAAGAAAGCTGCTTCAAAGAACACTATACTGCTAAAATAATTTCAGAATCTGTTGTTGAATCTCTCAGAATCACTTGTTGAGGGCTCGATAAGGGGTTCAAAATGATGCACCCAAGTTCCATCACCTGTTATTACAGTCTTTAGGAAATTCGGATTATTTTTATCCATTTATCAAGTCCGCAACAAGTGATTCTGACAGATTCAACAACTGATTCCGAAGTTATTTTAGTAGTGTAGGCTGAAGGGTTCTTTGAAGCTGCTTCCAGAAAACCGCTTCTCTACGTATTTTCAAAAGGGTTGTTGAACGACCGAACCGTTGCATACCAACCGAGAGAAGTTGTTTTGAAATTATGGTTTATGTAAATATATTTATTGATTTTTTATGATTTTACTCTCAGTTATAATGGAACACCCGTAGTATATATATATATATATTTATCGCTTAAATTTATAAAACAAATATAAATGACAAAGAATTAAAAGAAAAATATTTCCTTTAAATTAAGATTTTTTTGTGTCATCTACAATTAAGTTTCTCATAAAGTTCAAGTTCTGTAAAATCATCTCTGTGCCTGTAATTATATCTTGATAATTTAACGAATTAAAAGGAAATATTTTTTCAGGCATATTGTAAAAGGAATTGCGTTAAAAGCTTTTCAAAGTGCTACAAATATTTAATTAAAGTGTGGCCCCATGCATTTTTTCGCTGGCAAAATATTACAAAATAGAAAAATATTAGTGGAACCATAACTGGATGCTGGTTTAGGAGACAAGCAGAGTAATCAGAGTAACATATACTATAAAACATTTTAATAACACAAACAGGAAGAAAAAAAATGCGACAATCGCTTACATGTTTATTACTTAACAGAAATACACTTGTTCGCACAGCACTCTAGTAGTGACGTCAACACATCCATACTCTTTATATGTGGGGAAAGGAGGAAATTCACGCTCTATTTAATATTTTTTTATTTCATTTTATTCTTTTTCGTATTTAAAAAGTAGTGAATCTGTTTCTTTAAATAAGTAAAATATTTTGTTTGATTCACTCAGTTTATCCTAACATCGAAAATAAAGACATCGACAATAAACTATCCCAACAAAAAGTTTTCGGTAAAAAAAAAAAAGCGCCAAGTACTCCTTAATGTTTCGGCCAGAAAAAAGTAAGCGATATCTGAAGTTCGCAGAAGTTAAAAGCCAAACATCCCAAATCTTTCATTGAAAATGGCTTCCTGCGACTTGGCCGTTAATGCCTTCTACAGCATTTGAAAATTAATGATTAAAAATTACGCATTTATGAATTATTTAAATATTAAAAGTAATATTAAAATGCAAAGAGGCAAATTCACATAAAGACATTATAAGTAAAATATTTCTGATAAATACCATTCAGTTACAACAAACATTATTTTTAATTACAGATCATTTAGTCCACTTGTGGTTTAATTGCCATTTTGTACGATCTAAAGCTAAACTCATTAACGTAAAACCCAAGAAATAAAACAAAATTTACTTACTTCAAATCTCACAATATGTTATATTATATTTTATTGTATAATATTGAAATCTTGTGCATTGACGAAAGAGATTTTATTCGTTTGAACATTTATTATAGTTTGTTTGCAGACATTAAGAGGTATTCAATTTATAAACTGTTAAAAGCTGATACTAATTATGTTTTAGCAATTAGGGATATTATCTTCTGAATACAAGTGTTTTGTTATTTTTAACTTCTAAGCATTTAAATAGACTGAAGTGGTTTAAATGCATTTTTTAAATGTGTATTTTATTTCTGTACTTTGTGCCACAAAATGCCTAAAATAATCAAAAAATGTTGTTGGCATGTAGCTCATTTGTACATAACTTTAAAATTTGAAAAAACCCTCTCGAAGGCATTAACGTCCAAGTCACAGGAAGCCATTTTCAATGAAAGATTTGGGATGTTTGGCTTTTAACTTCTGCGAACTTCAGATATCATTACTTTTTCTGGCCGAAACATTAAGGAGAATTTGGAACTTTTTTTTTTTTTTACCGAAAACTTTTTGTTGGGATACCACTATTTTTTGTATGTTTTTTTCAAGTTTGTTTTTCTAAACTATATTAATATAAAAAAACTTCAATTTCGGTACTTTTATGTTAGCCGGAGGCAAATCACCTCATTAGCATTTTGTTTTTTCGGCAATAGCAGTTTTCGTTTTTCACATGTGAACAATTAGAAACAATGCTTTGATTTTCAAATAAAATTAAATATTCTATTAAATAAAATGAGGGAAATGCATCTATTTTGAATGAGATGACTGAAAAGTTTATATTTTTAAATGAAATGAATGCAATATGAACAATGGAGTTGGGAGCAGTATTTGGCGATTTGCCACTTTCGCCCGGTTAACGTAAAAATACCTAAATTAATTATGTTGAGCTTTACAAACTTATACTTTATTTCTTTTTAAATTAAAGTACTAGCCGCCTCTAGAAAGCAGTATTTACTCTATTAATTGCATGTTAAACGTTGCATCATGTTACTATTATTCATAATTTAATTTAATTGTCCATTCTTTCTCCAAGTCGGAAGCTTTTGATAGAGAAATAAAGAACTCATTGCGATCATGGAAGCACATTATATATTTTGTGCTGCTATGTATTTCATCTTTCGTGACAAATGTCTCTTAACTCACTTATGCATGTTTCCTTATCAATTACGATTCGTTCTCTAATGCGGAAATTTTTAATCCTATTAAGAAATCTTTTCTAGTTGGGATCACTGCCAATTATTGTATTTTAACTGATACGATTGGGTACAAGTGAAATGGTTCTTATGAAATCCTTTGACAATATCTGCATTTACATTAAACCATATCGATGCTAATATATTTCTGTTTCACGTTAACCTTTCAGACAGACTCGATTACGGAAGAATAGAAGGTCTACGGGTTCACTGCCATGATCCATTTGAAAATCTATCATTTTTATCATCTGATCGTGTTGAAGAATTAGTCAATGTGTCATGGTTTTAAGATTTTAGCTAATTTTATTCGAAAACTGAAAACTAAAATGCGAGGAACCGGATTATGGAACATTCATTCTAACGTACATATCGATTAACAGGTTACATATTATAGAATTATAATAATCATAAGGAGAACTGGCAGTTTCGGTGCTTTAATAGTTGCCGTAAATTCTCTTTATATAATACAGGAGTTTTAGAAAAGTAAAGATTAACAACATAGTCACAGTAAGTGTAATAACAGTACAATATAATAACAATAGCAGAGGTTTTGTGCAGTGACGAAACTATTGGCACTTTGGAAATATTCGTACGTTATACAATATAACTATTCAGATTATATGCGGAAAAATATAAATAGATGGCTCGAATTAATAATTAACTCATTGAAAAATAGCCACTAACGTCAAATACTCACAAAGCTTGACGACATTTAGCGAAGTGTCGCCAAACTTGGTAATATATCATGTCAATTCTCAAATTTGGCGACAAAAATGTTTTCTTTATTCTGACATCGTAATGATGCATATGTATTATGTATTATACACATACTTATAATATGTATGATGCAAATGTATTACGTATTATATGCATATGTATAATAAGTATGATGCATATGTATTATGTATTATACACATACTTATAATATGTATGATGCAAATGTATTACGTATTATATGCATATGTATAATAAGTATAATGCATATGCATAAAGTTCATAACATCACTAAAGAGCACTTAACGGAATAGTGTTCCATAAATAGTACGGATATTTGCCAGATTGACCAGAGTGCTATTGAGATTGATTCCGACATTTATAACAGACCGGGAGGCGTCTGTACACACCATCACCTCATCGAGCTTACACCTGAAATTTTAGGATTAGTTAAAACTAGATTAGCATATTAAAATGCTACTGGCCTGTTAAGTCATATCTTGGTAGAAACCACCTGAAGACTTAATTGTAGTGGTTGACTGATAGGTTTACTATTGTATTTTCCTGCATCCAAAAGTATGGAAACATGGAGGAATGGGTGCAGGAAAACACAATGGAAAATCCACCAATTAACTGGTAAAATCGGGTCTGTAGATGGTTTCCACAAAGATATGGCTTGGCAGGCGAGTTACATTTTAACACGCTAATCGATTTTTAACTAATCCTAAAGTTTCAGTCGTCAACTCGATGAGGTGATGATCTGTGCAGACGCCTCCCGGTCTTTAATGAAATTTGTTTTAAGTATGTAAAAGATAGTAAGATGGACAGATAAACTGAAAAATTTGCCTTATTAAGATTTTTCTAAAAGCATATAAAAATTCATTCAGCTTGAAATCATTCAATACCTTTATAACTCAGGCTAATTTTCTGTAATCGGATTTTTGCGACCAACATATCTTATCTATAACTATAATCTTTCTTTTACAGGTTTAAAATTAACAATAAATTAACAGTAAGTAGGCTAATAATACAATATAATAACATTAGCAGCGGACTTCGGACTCCTCATCTGTCGCACATCGTTAAAGACAGTTTATTAGTTACACATTTCATTTAATTAAAAGGAGATTTTTAAACTTTAACATGGAATTAGGCTATTTTTCCACTATAGGGAACTTGGCATTTAAAAAAATATCTTGGCGCAATTTGAACTTCAGAAACTGAGATATGTTGACAAATGATATAAACAACTACGAAACAAATCTGATGAACTTTTATGCTATTTACATATGTATTTATATACATGTAAACATTTTATTTATACATGTATATAATATTGTTTTTTATATAAAAATTATTTATGTTGGTATATAAAAATAAATAAACGGGTTCCTTAGATTAAATAAATTGCATACATATGGAAAAAATTGCTTGTGTATGTGACACACTAAATAGGTTGCCAGAAAATAAGTTATTATCAAATTTATTTTCTCGTCAAGGCTAATTTCTCTATTTCGCCAAGGCTAATATATCGCAAACGTACCGAATTGCGGTTATATTTTGTTAATGTTTTATTGTTTTAATGTCGTAAATATATCATAACCTTTACGGATTAATATTTTTAGGTATATTCATTTTTTCTATTTAACAAACATCTTTGGAAAAGCATATACATAAAATTTTATTTTGCTTGAAATTACGTGACCTCTTCAAAACTCTGTAATCGAGTTTTGGCGACCAACATTGGCACAATTGAATGTGTTAAGGAGCTGTTTACGGCCAAATCAACACCCCCTGTTTGAAAGGTTTAGAGGCGGAAATTCTGTGTTTTCAGATTTTTCTGGTTAATTGTGCTACAAACCGGACTTGCTTGTGAAATTTCAAGATTCTACGACTTTTAGAAGTACATTAGTTATATGATGATGCGAAGTGAGTCAGTGACAAAAAAGCGCTTTTTCGGAGTTTAATATTTCGAAAACTACTAAATATAGAAGCAAGAATTCGTGGAACCTTAGTTCAGTTTGATCATACGAACATGTGCTTAAAAGAAAAATTTCTATATCTCTCCCAAAAACGACGTTATGAAGGGGTGAAAAGTATGCCAAAATGGTTCAGGAAAAGGTAGCTTACGGCTTGTGCGAACTTGGCGGACGCACTCCCGTGCTCCCAGATTTTATCAATAATTAGTCTCAGAGAACGGCAAAAACATCCCTTTAAGGTACCTGACTACTTTTAAAATGCGATTTTCTGTCAATAATCAGATTTTCTATATTTGATTTAATATTAAAACGTGACATTTTAGCTTACTAAATCAGTTTGAATTTTGTTTCTATCATGCTTAGAACTTGAGTTACAGGCATTTTAATATTAGTCAGTCACAAGTTTTTAAATTAAACTTAGCCCTCCCCTACTGAAGTCACCGTAAGTATTTGCACATAAACATAGAAAATTTTTAAAAACCACCAAGAAAAAAAGAATAACTAATGTAAATAACATAAATGATGAACTTTATAAATCAGAAGCTTTTTGAAATTAGATTTTTCGTTTAACAGTTAAAATTTGGTTTTAAATACATTTTCTGCTTCTTCTCAAAATGAGATTTTTTAACATTTTGCTTTATCGCAAAACATCATAACTCGAAAAAGAATAATTGTAACACTATCAAACTTTTCAAAAACACTCTAAAGGAGTTTACTTAGGTAATGTTCCTCTATTATGATTACAGTTAGTTATTTTTTCATAATTTAGTTGATACAAGTTATGAATTGTCATATATTTCCTTGATTTTTCTGCGTGCAAAAAAGTTATCTGTTATATTTTTATTAATAACATAGTTATAGCTATAAAAATGATTCAGTACCTCAAGGAAGTTAAATTAATTATAATAAATTTTACAGAATAAAAATATCTTCATTTAAATTTCAGTTTTGATGTTTTGCAAAAGTGCCATTTTATAACAATTTTTAAGCAAGTTTCGAGTTCAACATCAAAATACTTAATATATATATATATATATTTACATGTTATTCACAATTCTTAGCTATATTCTATAATATAATGCACATTATAGGCAATTTTTCAAATATTTAAAAAAAAAAATCTCTTCCGAAGGTAGGAAGGCACCATAAAGTAGCAATTGCGTGTTACATAAATTTATGTTACAAAGATAAGCTTAGGAAACTGTCACCATAATGAAATTGCAAAAAAACTTTCAAAGTTCCAATAACCTAAGTTTGACTTTTTCACACCTAAGTTTGACATCATATTTGCACACAGCTGTACCAAGGCTGGTGCGGATGGTGTCCGCAGATAAAGTGACAAGAGCTTCATAGCACTGATGCTTTATCGGTGCTTTCATTAACACGTTAACCGTCAGTCACACGTGACTGGCAGTGAACTTTCCGTTTAAAACGCGTCATTCGCCGATGACTGACGTCTAAAATATGATACAAAACTGAAAAAAAATATATGTTGTTTTAAGTATTTACTGCAGATTTATTTAAAATTTACCTACCTTTTATGTATTACAGGATTATACTTTCTTGAAAACTATTTTAAACATCGTAAATTTTTCAGCTCTTCAGTGTCAGTGGCACTCAACGTGTTAAATAATACTGGCTACTTTAAGGATCGACAAAAAAAAAGTTAAATTTTACTTTTGTCTTTCATGACAAATATAATTAATTAGTTTCTGTTACTAATATATTAATCTTTTCGCATTCTTAAAACCTGTAGCAGCTCAAATTATAGGGCAAAGATAAATAACATTTTTCTCTAGCTTTTTTTTTTTTTTGTAAATAAATTGTTTTATTTATTTATACATAGAAGATGTTATTAGAACATAATTTATTATTCACATTGAAAATATTTTCAGGACCAGTTTTTTTTTTTTTTTTTTTTTCTCGCCAGTGAAATACGCTAATTGAAAGGGATATGTAAACTAAAAGCTAAGCTCGGAGTTTGCTACCACAACACTGTAAGAAAAAACTAACAGCATTTTTACAGCAAAAAATGCTGGCAATATGCGTGACAGCAAATTTTGCTCTAGATTTACAGTGATTTTCATGGATAAACAGTACATTTCTAAATTTACAGCCTATTTTGCAGTTAATTTTACAGCAGTTTTTTTTTCAGCAAATGAGTTAGTTTCTCAGCAGTTTTTGCTATTAATTTTACAGTACTGTTAAACAGCATAGCTGCACAAATTTTAGAATCTGTTGTTTTATCCCCTTCCTTTTCGTACATAGTTTATTCTATTTATTTTGTCTTATTTTATGAAGAAATGCATTTTAAAGACCTTGGGCACTAAGTATTATCTTTTTGTTTACTTATATAATTGTTTTGATATCATTGTTATACAATCAATTCTGTTAAACATTTCCAAGATACAAATATCGTTTTTTGGTCATGTATATCACCGACAAAAAGTTCAGTGAATTGTATAGAGATAATACGTTCTTCGACAAATCATAACAAAACTAGTCGGATGTACCAATCCCAAAACTTTCTTCGATCTCACACATGTTAATACTTCAAAATACGTTTTGACACTGCCAAAGATAAATATCAATCTATGCTTAGAAGGAGTAGTCTATGAAGTTCCGTGCATTAGTTCTTGAGATATGACTATTGCTGAAATCGTGTAAATCCAGCAAAATTCAGCATAGCAGCGCCACCGAATGTGTGATTTACACCAAAACCTAACCAGCAACAACTTATAGGAACGTCTAACTGAATATTAAATTTTGTGAAAATCCGCGCATTAGTTTTTGAGATAGAGCTATTCCAAAAATTGTGAAAAATCTTGCATATCAACGCCATCTATTGGGCGACTGATACCAAAACCTAAAAAGCTATAATTTGTGTCAACGTCTAATTAAATCCGATTTCGTGCATTAGTTCTTGAGATAGAGCTATTGAGGAAATCGTAATTTTTTCCACAGCAGCGCCACCTATCGGGCGAGATACGCCAACACATGATCAGTATCAATTCATATCAAGTACTAACTGAATATGTACTTTGGTGAAAATCCGTGCATTAGTTCTTGAGATAGAGCTATTGCGGAAATCGTGAAAAATGCAGCATAGCAGCGCCAACCTGTTCTACAATTTTCGCCAAGAACTAATCAGCACCAATTTATGTTAGTGAATACCTGAATGTAATTTTTATTAAATTCCGTGCATTAGGTATTGAGATATATCGTCCACAATATTTGTGTCACATACACACAGACAGTCTCACAGACTTACAGGCAGACATTTTGTAAAAACATGTTATTCTGAACCTCCGAAACGTATAAATCCGTATAAAAACGTATAAAACCCCTGAAACGTATAAATCCGTTGAAAACTGGAAGACGAAAATTTTCACGAATCCAATACTTTCTTCTTGAAAAGACAGTAGAAATTAAAATGATTTTAATTTTTTATCTAGATTTTAATTAATTTACTTTATTATCAAGTTTTTCCTTGCAGAACTTTGTTTATCCGTTTGTTTGTATTTGAAAATTCCTGTTAATCAAAATTATATATATTTTTCTTTTCTCTAACATATTTATATTTGTTTTTTATATACATTAAACGATTTTTGTTTATTCAATTTAGGCATTATGCATTTTTTTATGTAGTTGGCAAAAGTTTCATTTTATTAGGTACATACTAGTCACTAAATTTTTACGAATACAATATTTTGTTAATTAAAAGCCAAAATTGATGTCACAGGTGATGGCTGTGAAAGATTACCGAAATTGGAGAATGTTGACTTTCACCGGTGAATGTCAACACATACCAAATACTTCGGTGAAAGACCTAATATTTGATTATATTCTTGTACATTCGGACCATCACCGATGTATGTCGATAAACACAGATATGCTCTAGTAGAGGTCGAAAAGAGAAGCCGAGATCAACAGAGAGGTGACAGTCGGTCGCCAATTCCTTTGTTCTGCTGCGAGTAAGTCAGATTTGTTGGTCTTATGCAAGGTTTTCTTAAATTTTATTTTTTTATTTGATACCCTAATTTATATTGAAGTGATACTGCAGTGAATCGTGATCTTTTTAAAAAGTTAAATGCATTAATTGCAAGTAAACGAGAAGGCAATTGTTTCAATTTTTCGCAAGAAAAGTACTCTAAAATACTTTTTAAAACATTTTCTGCTAAAATAAGTGCAGCACACCTTTGGATTACAGAAGATTAAAACGTTTTGACGTTTTAAAAATTAATGATGAAGAGAAATTAATTGTAGCATTAAAACTAGGAGAAACTAATACCTAATATTATGTTAGCAATGATGAATTGCTCAGCATACTATTTGAAACACACACAAGAATAGGCCACGGAGGAAGGTAACATATGATTAAAGATTTGAAAAATTAAATACAAAAATATTACATATGAAGTTGTAATGTTGTATTTCAATTGATGGAAAAAAAATCAAATGAAACTTAAGGCATCTAAGACAGGTACTGCTGTGGAACCAATGGTCAGTTCTGAGTTAAATTCAAGATGTCAAGCCAATTGAATATTTCGAACTGAGCGAAAAAATGCCCAGGGTGGGGATCGATTCCAGATCCTTGGCTTACAAGGCCATAGATTACAAGGCCAAGACCTTTTTTCGCTCAGTTGGAAATATTCAATTCGTATGATAACTTTACCAATCAGTTTGAATGTGTTAAAATAATAGTTCATCTACGTATCCATGGTTTATATGGAGTTCCTGTATCTGCAGTTTATTCTGCTGAGATGTCTAAATGACAGACCACATGTTACTACCAAAAAGATTCTCTGAGCGAAATATGCTGGCTGGTTGTCGGCCCAGTTAGCATAAAAAGGGTAAAGCATTGGCCTTGTAAGTCAAAGATCTGGGTTGGATTCCCAGCCTGGGCATTTTTTCGCTCAGTTAGAAATAATCAATTTGTGTGATAACTTTACCAATCAGTTTGATTGTGTTAAGATAATAGTTTAAGATGTCAAGTTATCTGATTGACCTGCAGCACACAAAGACAGCGAATTTATGTTCAGAATGGTGTTTTAGGATCATTTAAATAAGTTTGTCCAGCTACGACCATTGAAAACTAAGACAGCTGAAGAAGTAGCATATCACGTTCTTCCAATATTTTTAACATTTGGTTCTCCAGCTGTATTGTAATCAGATAATGTTAGGAAATTCAGTAATCAAGTCATATCCGAACTATCCTCTATGTGGAAAGATGTTAAAATAATTCATACAAAACCTCGTCGTAGTCAAAAACAAGGATCAGTTGAAACGGACAATCAGGATATACAGAATGTGTTATTTGAATGGATGGGCGAAGCGATACAACTAAATGGTCAGCTGGTTTGTCCTTTTTTTCAATTTGCCAAGAACACTACATACCATGAAGGAATACACCAAAGTCCTTATGGAGTTATGTTTGGCGTTAAACCGAAAGTAAGCATAACGGTAGTAGACATAACCGAAAGTAGGCATAACCGAAAGTAGGCATAACGTCTGTTTTGCGTATGGAACAAATCGCAAATATCGAAACTGAAGAACAACTGGAAGAAATTGCTTATAATTTTGAAACCGAAGAACAGTTTGAAGAAACTGTTAATACTTTCGAAGAAAGTTTGAGAAGTGGCAGTACCGAAAACTGTACTCGAAAGAAAATATTGAAGAGGACCCTCAACCTATCACGTTTTCATATAAAGCCTTGATTGAACAACATGAGTTTACTTCTATAAAAAAGATCGGCTGCGTTAGACAATCTTCTACAACAAGCAAAAAAATCCTCCTGCTCAAATTGGTGATACTGTACGAATATAAGCGCCGATGTCGACCGTAGTCGTACAGATGAATGTGCTGGCAGTTGTTATTGGAATAGAAGACTCCGAGTTCTATAAACTAGCAAATTAAAATGGTACTCTCAAGCAGCTTTATACCTGTAATCATTTCGTAATTTGTAAAGGAAAGTTGCTCTCCATAGATGACATTTTTTCTTAAGAAATGTCGCTAAGATAAGCAGCTGCAGCTCATTCGAGAAGTGGAGGGCAAGGCTATACACGCTGTCATTGCAAAATGAAGTGCTCCACAAATAAATACAGTTGTAAAATCAGATAACACTTGTGCATTTCAAAGTTTTATAAAAGTTTATGTTGTTGCAATAAATAGGATTTCAATCACATAATTAAGTAAAATTTTTATCGGTATTATTTTCTTTCCCATTTAGAATGTACCAACATGTCTACAGTTTATTTATATGTCCGGCTACTTACGCTTTTTTCTATTTTGACATATATCATAATGTATTTTAATAATAAAGTATGATTTACAGAAGAAAAGTTCACTACGGTATAAATGCTAAGCTCTTTATTGTCTAAACGTAAAACTAAAATCGTAATGCTTAACGTTTATCCATGTGCAACTGCTAATATTAATACGAAGGCAAGTATTATCGAGCATCCTTTCTTCTTCTCACGCTAGAATCTAAAGCTACATATCCAAAAATATCAATCCCGGGCCGCCCTTTAAATCTACTAAGGAATTTAAAATCTGCGGGCTTAGTCCCGCAGTGAAAATTCCTATATAATAGCTCTCTTACTAGTAAGGGGCAAACTCACTCCTCACCGTGATTGTTCACTCCTTTCAGCAAGAGAGGCGAAAAAGTTATGTCGCACGTGAAATACGCAGAAGAAAATTCAAATCTCCGACATATTAAACATTCACTATTAGTGCATGGTGAACGTCGACATTTGCCGGTGTAAGTCAGAAGTAAGGATATTTAGCAAATATTTCGGACATACACCAAGCGACTATTTGAATGTTGACATTCACCGGTGAAAGTCGACGTTCTCGAGATTTCGGTTTTTCACGGTAACAACAATATATTTTTTATTCATTTTATTTAAATTTTAAATTGGAATAAGTTTATTTTTTTCTTTTTTTTCTGAAAAGAAGGTAAAGGATGAGGACGAGGTGAAAAAAATTAAGAAGTGTTTCATAAGTTTATATATCAATTTTTCTAAAAAAAAAATTATGTATGTTATTTCTTTTCATTATTCAAATTTCAAATCTCATATTTTTTTTAAATCTCCAATGAACAATTAATTACAGATTTATATAATTACTGTTCATCTGTGAATTCACGAATTTTCTTTAAGTTCTTTATAATTTTAGTTAGCCTAATGTTATGAGAAGCCTTTGAAAATATTATAAGATGCTTTCTAGGATTTTTACTGTAGAAAATGTTTATGGAAATCAGAAAATAATTTTCCTCAACATTTTCTACGTATGCTTTTTTTCCATTATTCAATTTAAACAAAGTCTATATCTAAAAGTTTCCTTAATATTTCTACTGAAGTTAAGAGTAATATATATTATAATTTTACAAATTAAGAATATTTTTTTTCGCTTCAATAATCAGGCATTCTTTTTGTCCAATTTTCTACAACTTACTTTGTTCAATTGTAAAATGAATCGTAAAAGAACCCTTTTTGAAAAGAATAATTGAATGTCAAAAAATATAGGTTTTAGAAAAAGTTTTTAAAAACCTTCCTTTTAAAATTTACCTGGAAGAATTAAAAATCAAAGCAAATAAAATAGTGAAATGTATATATTGTTTTTGTTTCATTGAATTAAAATAAATATAACATAAATGTAGAATTGTTTTATCTCTCTCGCTGTCAATGTATGTGTTTCATTTCAAATGTAATTTTTATGTTTTTAAATATACAGCACTAAAATATTTTTGCTCATATCAAAGATTCATCACTTATTTGATTTAAAGAAAAAAATCATAAATTTTAAACGCGTAATCCCAGATTTCATAATACAGGTATTTTTTTAACTTCATGCGTAATAAGAAAATACATCCATGAACTTCATTTATAATAATATTAGTTACATATGCATACATTTCTTCTTCTTATTATTATTATTATTATTACTATTATTATTTAATTAGCAGATAAAGATTAGTGATAGACATTTTAATTTTATACCAACTAGTTCTTGCACCGAAGTAAAATTACTGTCATATAATAGTATAAAAGTCATAATTGTTTTAGAAGCCTTTCATCTAGAAAATATAATCAATACGATTTCGTTTTATGAAACAACATTTTAAATGATGCACCTTAATGATGCACCAGATTAAAATGAAACATTCATATCTTTTAATACCTTTACGTACGTTCTTCAATGCAATACGGGAATGAGAAAGATAGACCACAATAAAAATTTTGTATTTTCCTTTATATAATCTGCGAACAAAAAACCATATTCATTTACAAACTATTCAAAAGCATTCTGTGGATTTAGTAAGTCATTTAAAAATTAGTATGATTAAAGATATGCCCTTTTTAAAGAAATATGTAATGAATTAAATAAAGTGCCATCCATTCCAATGAGTGAAAAAATGGATTCAAAATAAATTAAAAAATATTTCTCCCGTTATATCTACGGAAAAGCAGATTAAAAAGTCTGAAATACAAAAATATTTTTGGAATACCATGAAAATATAGCAAAGGAACACACTTTTATTTAAAAATCCTACCATATATTTTTTCAAACATAGAAATATAACTTGATTCTGTAAATTTGCAATAATTTCATTTTCTGTGTAGATTCCGCGTGTCAAGATTGTTTGGATTAGTGTCAAGTGCACTGTAAAAAAAAAATCTATAAAGTTACAAAAATTTTCTCAGTAAAATGGGATTCCTAGAACATTTTATGTAATGATAACTACTAAAATTCATGTAACAGATACACTTTTGCACCATAAATCAAAAAATTTGTAAAGTTAGATTTTTTTTTTTTTTTTAAGGAAACTGGGATACCTAGAACTTTTTTTATAACTGTAACCCTAGTTCCATATGAAATTTTTGTAAGATTACTGTAATTTTAGTAGATTCTTTTGTAAAGCTACAGATTTCTGTAGTTCCGCACTGCCATGCTCCCAGATATGATATCAACCATCGATATTGCCTCGATAGTTATTGAGATGATGTCACATCGATATTAGTGGGATTTTTTATATTATTGTTTTTGTTAAGTTGTTTAAATATTGTTCTCTATTATTTCTTATTTTTGCCGAACGTTCTTTTTATAGTTATAGTATCAGCTATACATCAGTCTACAAAAAATATAAATCTATAAATATATAAATATCTGTAAAAAAAAAAAAAAAAAAAAAAAAAAAATACAGATTATATAATTTAAGGGGCCCATCAAAGTACGCTTCTTTGCATATGATTTCACAACTGTTGTCGCCAATTTTAAAAAATTAAATAAATAGTAGAAATGAAATTTTTCGCGATTTGACACACAGCATGGGACAAATATGGAAGTACCAAAGATGCTTCTTGCTATTGTTAAAGAATAATAAAAAAATACACTAAAATTAAATCTTTTATTTAGAGAATTTTCAACTAAAAACAATTTTCATGAACGTTTTGTAAACAGGACAATGTGTCAGAAATCTTTAATCTGGGCAGCCCGGGTTGTATTTCCCAGCTCATTTAACAAATAAAAATATCTTTTTCTATACGATCGTTATCGATAAGATTTCGATGTTATCTTGCTGTACCTATTTAAATTAATCAGTATAATACTCATTTTTACTTTATTAAAGAAAAATAACTGCCCATGTAATGGGAGATATTTTAAAGATTTTATATCAGTATTGGTTTCACCCATATTTTACTGAATTCTAAATATATTTGCTATGAAAACCTAAAAGTTAATAAATTGAAACTATTGTAGCTAATGTAAGAGGAAATTTCACTGGTATTCCAGGATTCATTTAATATAATTTAATCTCGACTAGCACTATTTTAGCCAATTTTTTTTTTTTCAAATTGCCATCAAATGTTAAAATGATGATTACTTTTCCAAATATGCTTTCATTATAAAAACGAAAACATTAAATATATTTATATTAACTAACTGACCCGGTACGCGAGCAGGGCGAATTAGCGGCGTTGCCAGGATACTTTGATTTTTCAAAGCAAACAGCAAATCTTTAAAAGCTCGCTTCATATTAAAATAGAAAGAACAAAGAATATCTCAAAATGAACATTTGGGACCGGGCGTGACATGCAGTATGTTTTCAACAATCCTTTTTCTGAAGAAGCCTCTAGCACGGGTGCGCGCCGCCAATGGCATCGTATAGGAGGCGTTTTGAGCACGTGCTGGAAAATATAAAGAGTTGAAGGAAACAGAGTTAAGTTTAAAGGAACAAATTCCGTTGAAATCGGGCCAATAAAATCCGAGATAAAAATTTCTCCTCATAGTGGAAGGTGGAACTAAATACTGTAAGGAAATCGAAGATCGAGTTAAATGAGCCAAATACCGTTCAAATCAGAACCATAGAAACCGAGATCACGATGCGCCTCCCGGCGGTGGAAGGCAGAACTAAATTTTAAATTGAAACTAATTTTAAATTATTTTAAATTGGGCTGTGAGATGAATTTTTAAATTACATCTCGGCTAATTATCAAAATCTTTAAATTATGAATATCGGGTGCCTTGGGCAATCATCGTACAGATTTTCATTTTTCTATTTGAGGTAGATTTCAATAGACTCACCGAAAAACACACACACACAGAGCGAAACTTCGTATTATTAAGATAGATGTAACTTAAATATGGAAAATTTTCATCCTTTGACAAATTCAAATGTTAAGAAATTGTTTAAAGTTCATTCATTGAATTACTTATTCAATGTTTAAAAACGTAGACTATAAGAGAGAATTATATAATTAATCGTGAATATCACGAAGATCATCTAATGACCCTTCGCAATCAGTATAAAATAATTCCAAATGTATAACGGAAATTCATGTTTCAAATGCTACATTTAAAGATTATCACAGAACTCTTGTTCGCCGGAAAAATTTAAAATAACGGATAATCAGCTGGTAGATTCTTTATTTAAATTAATATTTAAGGGTAGAACTTTAGCTTATTATAAAATGAAGTTCCTACTATTAAAAATTTTAAATATCATATTAATCGCTCTCTAATAAATTTTATGTTCCTAGATTTAAGATAGACATAAATGCCAATGAAAAGATATTTTAGAATAGTATCTGTACTAAACAATGTTTGAATTTAAAAAAAAAATTGATTTTTGAAAACGTAAATTTCATTTTTATTATATATAGGGCATTCTCACAATCTTTTGACTTTCGGGAATAAAAATCTGGTTAAATGAAACTTGCTAAAATAACATCTTAATCTGACAGACGGATGCCTTAATGATTCAAAATAAAGAAAAAATGGTCAGCACCGAAAAATGTTTTATTTAACTGAGTTTTAAGAAAAACTTATGAGTTTAATTTTCCTTAGCATTTTAACAGTATAACTTTCTATTTTCTTCAAAATTTTTACTTTTAATAAATTTGTATAGTACCCACAGTACATTCAAATAAGAAATAATAACAATGTAGTATTTTTAGTACAAAATTTTGGTATAACATTGTCTTAAAGGGGTGTTAAAGAAGGGACGAAAGAAAAAAAAAGGGGATGATATCGGAAAAAAGGGATGGTAATGGAAAAAAAAGGAATGGTAAGGATGGTATAGCAAGGAAAATTACCACTATTTTGGGGCAAATCATGTTAAGAATAAGTTATAGCCACAATGTTCATTGATTTTGAGAAACAGTTATTTACATTGAATTAAATTATTATTTTTTTTTTTTTAATTTACCTCGAAAAGTGCAGGAATAAACCTTGGGGACGGTAAGACTACCAATAAAGGCACGATCTTGAAATTGATATTTAAATGCTGATTTAAAATCTGCAGTAAATTTCCTGTCAAAGAATTTTAGACATTCTCTTTCCAACATACTTCTGCATGAGAAAAAACTTGAAAAAAAATCTGTGGCTGCATCTGAAGTGATTTTCTGTATAAGTTTAGCTAGAGGGACGGTAAGGAGGAAAAACCCAGGGACAGAGTTCAAAAAATAATATCAACCGTAAAAATGTGTGCAGGTTAATTTTTTGCTACATATTTATATAAAACAATTGTCCCAGTTTCGGACAAAAATTACATCGAATTACTTTTATTGAGACAATTTTATACAGGCAGCTCCAAACTTAAAAATCAGCATCAGGGACACGGGACGGTATAGGAGTTTTCCTGGTATTTGGATGCCCAACATCGTCCAAAACTTATTTATTTCGTTAATATTGTTATGCAAGCATGCAATGGGATGTTCTCCAGTATATGAAAAAAAAAAAAAAAAAAAAAAAAAAAAAAAAAAAAAAAAAACACTAGAAAATGCACTAAAATAAAAATTATTATTCAGGGACTTAAAAGTCAAAAGATTGTGAGAATGTCCCATATATGCTTCTTATTAATTAAAAAACCCATCTATGGATAATAATGAAGCATTGACGATATATACATAAAATGTTGCATTAAAACTAGTAGATATATCCTGGATCAAGTAGCCTCCAAATTGTTTTAGAAACAGAAGTTAAACTTTCATTAAAGTACCATCAATTGATAAATGTAGCAAGTGTAATTGATAGATGTCACATCTAATTACTAGCTATAAGATTTAGAGAAAATTTAATGCCTTTGTAATAAAAATCCTCTATTGTTTCAGGTCATTGATTGATAAGTATCATTTTATTTATTTTTTCCTTGCACGAGAATTCAATTTAAGGAGATAATTTTTTTATTATTTTTAAAAATATATTTTTTTCTTAAATCTTGCCTGTTTTATCATTTAAAGATCAATATTTTGTTGGGGAGTATCTTCTATACAAAACTAAAATTCAATAAAATGTTCGAAGTAAAATTGGATGTATTTCGTATTATGAAATTAATTATAATTTCATTTGTTGATATGTAAATTCTATAACCTTAAAAGTAATTTCAGGGCGATGCGAAGCTAAGTCACTTATTTCTAATATAAATATTGTACCAGTATGTCAATTTTTCATTCATGATCAAACGTACTACAGTAGAAGAATTTAATTTATTTATAGCTGTAGTGGCGTGTTTTAATTAGAAATCCAAAAGTGTCATTAAAGAAACACATAAGTTTTGGCAACTGGTGTAGTATACGGAGTAAGACACAGCAAAACATAACGAGATTCGAACGTACCGTCTTTGGGCCACTTTCACCAGGTTCCACTCACATTTCCATTATTATATGTGATGTCGAAATGGGGATGTAAACAATTAAAGTGAAACAATGAAGCAAATTGTATGGTTTTAAAGAGGAAATTTTAATTTTTCTATTTTTAAACTATTTTTAAAGTTTTGGAACAAAGGCTTCTTTGGTCCATTCACTTAGTTTAATATAAAATGAATACGTTTCATCTGTAAATGAATGTATTTTTATGTAAACCCCCTTGAAATAGAATTTGCTAATGAATTAACACTGAAAACCCGATAAACATTTTTTTTTTTTTTTAACACAATAAACCAATTGTTAATATTAAAGAAACGAGAAACAGTTTTCGTCATGTTATCCTCAGCAACTCGAACAAAAACAATTAATGTAACATTTTGCAACAGTAACATTTGAAAAAAAAAGTTACTTAAAACATGTTTTATGAGATTTGGTTGCATAAAAGCCATTTCTAAGTAATTGGGTCTATTTTCGGACCAAAATAGGCCTGGCACAATGTAGCCCCGAAATATTACTTTTCATGCTAGCTTTATGAAAACTTAAACCTTTTCGGGCAAAATAAATGTTAAAGGAAAAATTATGATCACACATGGGTTACAGGTTACTAAAGGTAATATTTTGACAGTCTCTTTATTGCAGCTCTTACCACGAAAACAGTTGTGTACAAACACATTTAGTGTTGCCACTAAAAAATTAAATCTCCACAAACTATTCAAATACCCTATACTAGGATATAAATGATTTTTAAAGGGCAAAAACTCCAAATTATCATCTATTGTTTTTTCAATACAAAGAATAAAATCTGTTTTTATGGGATGGGCCAAAGTAACCCCGCAAGGACCAATTTATTATTCAAACTTGTTTGTTGACAGCATGCTTCATATCTCACATTGATAGGGAGATTCCTTAGACAGATATTGTAATGCAGATGCAGCAATGTAATAAAGATAAGCGATCAAGCACTCATTCAAAAGAGATTTGATATATCATATTGTAACATATCTCATATTATATATCATATTTCATATTGAATCGCAAATATTTTTTATAGCAATAACAGTCAAACGTAAATAAAATCATTAATACTGTGGACCATGAATGAAAGTAATCCAGATACTGAGAAATTATTAAAATCTTACAGACAAGTGGCAATCACACTTGCTTTGCAACCAATCCTTTAAATTAAGTAAAATAATGCTATAAAAAGTGATATATACCTTTATTAAGATTGACGATCGTTTCGTCGCACCAACGGTGACATTTTGAAAATCATTTATGATAGAAAATATTTTCACATAATTTAAACACAATAAACATAGTAAACAATGTGTCACGAGACATGATGCATAATGAAAAACATTGCAAACATAAAATTAAATTAAAATTAAATGCATCAATTATGCATGTTGTCCCGTGACATTGTTTACCATATTATTGTTTTGTTAAATTATATGAAAATTAATCCACGCTCACAAATAGCTTATTTAATTTTAGATTTAATTTTATGTTTGCAATGTTTTTCATTATGCATCATGTCTCGTGACATTGTTTACTATGTTTATTGTTTTTAAATTATCTGAAAATATTTTCTATCATAAATGATTTTGAAAATGTCGCCGTTGGTGCGACGAAACGATCGTCAATCTTCATAAATATATATTATCACTTTTTATAGCATTATTTTACTTAATCTGTTTATAAGTGATTTTTATACATGTTTTTACAATTCTTTAAACTCAAAACAAATTTTCGCTTGCAGGGTTTCTTGAGAGATGTAAAGTACTTAGCTTCTAGTGACTAAATCATTTACTTGCTAATTTGTACAAAACAACTTGGAAAATGCTTCACTCCGCACATAGTGAAAAAATAGTATAATAGCAGATAGTGCCAAATCAAAGTGGGATGCTATAGCTGCACAAAATGTTGTCTGTTTTCCAAGTCTTTTAAGTCTTTTCCTCAGGTATATTATTTTTTTCTGAGAAGCAATTCTTAAGGACTTAATTTATGTCCTCTTGAACAAAGAAAACGTTCATGAAGCTCTTCATGTTTCGCCATTTTTTTCAGACTAATACTGATTTAAGAGCCGTCGTAAAATATGAATGTTTAACACGATCGTGCAAACAATTTTCCAATTTAACCTTAAAATTGTGTATGAATGCTGCCTTTCATATGTGCATGAATGGCTATCTGGAAATCAAAAAGGAATCAAAACATTTATCAAAATATTTTAAAAGAGTTAATGGAAATTTTACGTTAGGGAAATACCATTTCGTGCCCGTTACTTATGTTATCGTGAAAAATTACAAAGACGGAAGAGTCAAATATTACGAAATGTATACGCCCAAACTTACAGGATATGTATGTAACCAAATGGCGGTTTATATTACTGTCATACTTATAATTTACTGAAAACTGTAACTATCTAATTAAATTCAAAACATAATGAAAATTAAACAATAAAACAATTTCGTTACACAGCTATCATACAGTCGATGATTTCATTTTTAATATTGAACAAAATGTACATGCCACTGGTGTTATGAAGGAAAAGTATGATTCACAGAATATTCAAAGACATCTGTGGCTGAACACCAAGTATATGTAAATCGACTACCAGTTATTGAGCAAATACGGTAATCTTGAAATAAGTTTTCAGTATGTATACCTTCATTCGTTGGTGCTATGAAATTGATAATACATTATACCTTTAGGATATAATTTTTCAATATGAACTATGGCTTTGCATTTGAAGAAATTATTCGCATACGGTTCAGCATTTGACAACTGAAAACAATATTATCCATATTATTGCATCAATAAAATGATTATATCGTAATATGAAAGGGAAACCTGGACAAAAATTGCATGTGAAGATATCTAATCATTTTAAAACTCTCGTCAACGAGAAATTAGCAGGTTTTTTTTTTTTTTTTTTTTTTTTTTCAGAAAGCATGCCAAGTTCCGTATATTAAAATATTTTCATGGTTTCATTTGCTCACAGAATATATAACACATTACGTGTCTTAAACTTTAAATTTTGAAAACAAACTTACTAAATCAATGTGAGATCTTACCTCCGTGTCATGTCACACACACAATGTTGCTAAGGAAAATTTTTGATAACCTATTTAATTGAAAACAAAATAGTTAAATAATTATTATTCTAGCTACTACTATCTCAAGAGCGAAGTAACTTAGCATAGGTACTACAATAATAAATAATTATTATTCTAGCTACTACTATCTCAACAGGAAAGTAACTTAGCATAGGCATTGTTGAATTACTTTCTTTGTATTTTTGTTTGTTTTCTGAGAACGGAAAGGATTGTCACACAATAAATTCTCACACCCATGAACCAAACATTAAGTTGCATTTTCATCTTAAAAAATGACAAAATTATCATCAGATTTTATTTCTCATGATGCTTAAGTTAGCCAGTATGTTTTCTGTTGTTAAATTAGAAGTCAGAAGTTTGTTTTTATAGTTAGGTATTATATTTTATTACAAAAAAGCAACCATGGTTATTAGAGATTATCACATCCATGAACTGAAAATTCAAGGTGACTAAATCAGTACTAAAATATTTGCTTATACATTGCTTTTGTAATTATATCAACACATGTTGATTTGAAGAACAACAACAAAAAAATTCTCAAAAAAATAAATATGTAGGTTAATATTTTTGAGCACGTTCCGCACCTCCGTGAATATCTTCATTCTGAAAATGTATATTTCAGAGAAAAATGCTTAACAAGAATTTACAATGGCTGTAAATAAAAAAAAATATTTCAAAATTTTAAAAGTGTAGAATTCAATAACATATAAAAGATGGGTGATTACAAGAAGCTCCAGATGGGAGATGATTTTTTGCGTTTTTTTTTTTATTATTATTCATTATTTATCTCATATAGAATTACTCTCTAGGTATATATCTAATAGAATAAATAGTTTTTATGCTTTGTCTTACTACACAAACATAACTGTAGCATAAAGTGACCTCCGTGAATAATGTTAATAAAAAAATTGTGTTTCTGAAAAAAATAAATATAATGTGTCTGGGCCATTGCTGATTTTTATTTGCAGTAAGTGATAAGTTTCTAAAAATGATAACATTGGTCTTGAAAAACAAAATTTTTTTACGGGAAAAATTTCTATGGAAAATGTACGCTTTTGAGAGAATGATCCATATATACCTGCATTTATAATTCTGGCACAAAACTGCGAATGGCGTCCGTATAACTGAAAAATAACTATTTAATTTTAGAATTAACAAAGGGATTTTTTTCTACCCAAGAAAAATCACATTCGCAAATGTATATTTTTTAATTTTATATGTTTTTTATACACTGTCACAATTTGTTTTCTGAATGTATGCCAAGTTATGAATATTTAAAAGGATTAATGGTTTAGTTTGATTACAGAATACATAATACACCATGTGTCTTAAACATTAAACTACATCTTCTAAATGCAGTTGCATAAACAGATAACATTATAATTATAATTAAAGGTAATGATTTATACAACTTCCCGCTGATAGTATCTTTATGGACATATTAATACTGTTTCGGATAGAGGTTTCCTATGCTATCACAGATATGAAGCGGGCGATACTGGGCAGATAGGTTCAATAATTCCACATTTGCGAAACCTACTAATGTACCGGAAGCTTATATTAATGGAACCGTGAAATAATTCCAAATACATTATGTTTATCTACAAGAAAAGGCAAAAATAGTTAGAAAAGAAGGAAAATCTGAATGATGTTGACACTACTGTATTTTCCGTTGTTGAATACAAACCAGAGATTGCAGAAACGAATATAAGCAAATAATTTGTGTATATTTGTACCATATATAGTTATAATTAAAATATCTTTATAAAAATAAAATTACTTAATATTTTAACAAATTGATGTTATATAAGGCAATTTAAGCATTAATTAATCATTTTAATTAAAATTTTTATAAACAAACTTACTAGATCAATAGGATTTACTACGAAGTTCTGCGGATACCGTTTTGGAATGCCATAAATATATACTAGCGAAAATATATTTTGTCAAGTGTTAATCAAATGAAACATAACCCATAAAAATTTTGTTTATGGGTGACTGTAACATAGAAAACAAGAACTGTTTCAGGTAATAGATGATGAATAATTTAAGGGTTATCATAAAAATTAAAGCGCAGCACGCAAATATATTTAATTATACTAAAAACATTAACAATGTATTTGCCGCTAATGGATTATATATCTACCCTCTGATAGAATCTTTATGGACATATTAATATGAATTTTGATTGAGGTTTCCTATGACATTACAGCTATGATTCCCAGCGCATGATAAAGGTAGATAGAGTAATTCAATATTTGTCGAATGTTGTAACGCGGTTGATGCTTCTATTAATGGAATACCTGGTAGTAATTTTAGGCACATTATTTTAAAGTAACACGATAGTTTGTTGGTTTTATTGGCACAAAATCTTCAATGTGACACGTTGAGTCAAATAAAAGAAAATGTAAGCAAGAAAAAGACAACTGCATTAAAAATAAATAAATCTGCTTTAAATTCATAGAAAAATTAGCTGTCTCATGTTTTTTTTAATACATGAAAAAACACTAATTTGATAAAATCTTAGTGAATCCTTTTTATGCATACGAAACGTATTTTAAAGCTGAACATAGAAGTATTACCGAAAGATACTTCTTAAAAAATACATTATAATACGAATAAATCTTGTCTGTGTGTGCCTATGTGTTTGTTTGTCTGCATGCAAATTTTACTAAAAATCGGCTCTAACAATTTTGACTAAATATTGTACCTAACGGTTTGGGGTGCGATAAGACCATTGGTCACATGGTCGAGAAAATTAGATATGTAGGTCATTTTGGGGTCATTACGGGTAAATACATTTCAATGGGAATGAAAGTATTAACGGTAAGTAAACGGCTCTAACGATTTTGAATAAATTTTGTAACCTACCAATTTGGAGTACGATAAGACCGTTGCGTTAAGTCACATGTTCGAGAAAACTCTATAAGGGTCATTTTGGGGTCACTACGATCAATGCATTTCAATGTTAATGAAGGTTTTGATATTTGTTAAGTTGTTGAACAGTTTGCAATAAACTATGTCGCAAAGTTGGCAAACTTTCGCCGAAATATTGGCGATAGTGACGATATCTGGCGGAAATTATACTTAAAAAATTTTTAATGCCAAAACGCTTGCATGACGCCAAAAGAAAGAATGTATTTCGTTGAAAATTGGTAAAAAGAAATTGGCTTTCGGAAACGGAAGGCATTTCTAGAAATTCCGAATAGAAGCAGAAATACCTGATTCAACCAATCAGAGACCAACTAAAATTGTAGTCTGGAAATATTAATTTTAAATATGTAAGTAATGTAAAATTTAGAAACATGTGCATACTTTTAACATTTATTGTTTCTATAAATAATGTCCTTATAAGATAAAATGCCTTAAATTAATAAAGAGCTAGAATTTGTTTTATATCAAGTTGAACACAAAACTAATTTTTACCAATCTTATTTCGGCCTTTCCCGTTTGTGTGTCATAAAAGAATATATTTCGAAAGAAATACTTTTGTTTTAAATATGCAAAACACGTTTTTTGGCTTGAAGACATATGCATCTAGCGTATTTAAGTAGTGGTGTGCTTTTCTTCTTAATGTGTGTTTAAAAAATATCTTTTCATTTTACACAGCTATTAACGCAGTTTTTTTGCTCATGTACGCAAAGGATATTTTTAACAACAATAATATTTTCAGATAATTAATGACAAGTCAATTTACTGAAAACTAAATGGTTAGGTTACTAGCAATTAATTATTAATAATTATTTTTAAAGAATTGCTGTAGAAGTACTACATATTATAAAACGTATTTTTTGTAGAAGATTGAGGGTTTTTGTTTTTTTTATTTCATTTTTAATGTAAAAGGGGATAATTCTCTAAAGAAAAAATGTATTTTTTGCGTGAATGGCACCAGCAAGGAAAATAAAATTATAAATAGAATAATTTTAATTTAATTCTAATAAGCAAATTATTTTTTAGGAAAAATCCAAAAATAAGAATAATTAACTATATACATATATTTATTTGTTTCAACTGATCTTCCTTATGTCTGATTATCTGTTCAGTTAAAGATTTCTCATTCTATAATAACCCATTAGCGCCCAGCGTCCTTATTTAAAGACGCTGTAAAAAATGTTATTCCCTACATTAAATTTAAACATATTCTTTTTTTTGCTAGTTGGTATGATGGAGATACAGTATAATTTCCCGGTTTTTTGCTAATCAAGTTGTGAATTTTTATACTTCTGTAGGGAACTGGCTTTATGAGGTAAAGTATTTGAATTTGGTATAAAGGTAATCTAGAGAGTCCATATTATGCCATTAACATGTTTTTAAATATTTTTTGTTATTAATGTGTCCGTAATAAGCAGGAAAATTTACCGTCATCGTTTGAGGATGATGGGCGTTTGGATATAATTTTTATTCATATTCAGAATTGTTTGTTAAGCGTTTCTTACTTTTTTTCTTTTTTGCATTTAAATTATAAAAGAAAGATGAAAAGTGAGTAGAAAAGAATGTTTTTAAAAGCTTAAAAGAGGCAACTGCTTACCTTTTTTTCTCAAGAAATAGAAACAGATATTATATTATTGCTTTCAGATGTAGATGATCTAACAGATGAAGAGCAGTTCGATGATGATACTTTGGGAACTCCGTTTGTATCAGATTTTGCAGGTACATTGGAAATTACATTACCAGATGATAATTACAATTCTATTATTTCTGATAAATAAAGGGAAAAAAATCCCGTAAACGTAAAAGAGAAGTATCAGTTGTATGGACAAATGCAACCCCGTCTTACACATTTGAAATTTTTGAAAATTCTTCTAAGAGAAATTCTGATACATTGGCAGCGGAAACTAATAATATTAATTCATTTGAGCTGTTTGAAGAATGTTTTACGGAAAGTGTTTATGATATGATCGCAGAGGAAACTAATCGATATGGTCACGAAGTGAAAAATAAATTGAACAATAATGTGACCAAAGACGAAATAAAACTGCATAAAAGAAATTGGATACTTTCGGGCCATCATACTTTACCAAGTGAACGGGACTACTGGGCAGAAGCAGATGATTTAGTAGAAACAATAGTGAAGGATGCAATGACTAGAAATTTCTACTTAAAGCTCAAGAGATTATTATATTTCCAAGATAATAAATTACATTAGTATAACAAACATGATAAATCATTTAAAATATGTCCCTTGTTAGAAATGCTTGCCAAGAATTTTCAGAAATGGGGCATTTTCTATGAAAATGTGTCTGTTGCCGAGATGATCGTTCTGTATTATGGTCGTCATACACTGAAACAGTTTATAAAATCTAAACCTATTAGATTTGGCTATAAACTCTGGGCTCTGTGTAGCAACGATGGTTATTGTTGCAATTTTACACTGTATTGAGGAAATGAATCAAATACTTCTAAATCTGACAAACTTCCTTTATGTACAAGAGTGGTGTTAAATTTATTATCTAATGTTGAAGATCCAAAGAGCCGTCGTGGTAGTATCGATAACTTCTTTACCAGTCACATGTTGCTAAAAAAAACTAAAAGAAATGCAGTTCAGAACTAGTGGAACAATACGAGGAAATCGTACTAAAAATGCCCAGTAATGGATGATAAGAAAATGAGTAAAAACGAGAGAGGGTTTTACGATAGTAAATTAGACAAAACAAATTAAATTTTTGTTGTGAAAGGGAAGGGCATTAAGCGTTATATTGCCTCTATTTCCAGTGCAAAGATGCACTGCAGAAAAAAAGTGAAAAGTAGGGTGTCGACCTACAGGATTGGCTTCTTGAGAAACATTCTATAGCAATATGAGGAAATAAATGGTACTTTTACTTTATGGCTGTACGCTGATAGATATGGCTGTTGTAAATGGCTATGACATTTTTAAAAAAGATTGATGGTTCCAGACATAAAATGTGACAAAATATAGCATGTTAATGGCAAAAGGGAGAAACAAATGCGTTACCAGATAATTCTTCAAAGACAAGAACATATTGTGTAAAATGAAATACAACATTATGCACACAATGTTTTCCTCTTTTTCACACTAAAAATCAATTTAAAAAATGTTAAAAAAAGTTTTCTTACATATCTAAAAATAAATTTTGATTTTTAACATTATTTTGACCATTAGGTTGCTTATATATTAAAACTAAATGATTTTATATAAAACTTTTCATTTTTAAAAATTGGATATTTTTATATACGCCCAGCGTCTTCAAATGAAGACGGCTTAAAAAGTATGGTTACAGTTAATTTTTTTTTTCAAAATGCTTTTGAAATACTCTTAATTTATGCATTTCTACCCATATATATCAATTTCAAGTAAAATTTTCAAAATTTGTTAATTTGGGCGTTAATGAGATAATCTTAACTATCACTTTTTATATTCAACAAAAGATAACTCATTTGAAAATAAAATACCAGATTATCTTTTCAGACCCATACCGTTTACAAATAGTACAGGTGAAATGGACCAAAAATTTAGTAATATGCAGCTTCGTCATTCACAAAAATTTGGGAAGAACTTCGTACCGGCACTAGGAATCAAAATCCGATGAACATCCCCCCCCCCCCCCAAAAAAAATATATATATATATATATATATATATATATATATATATATATATTTCCATGCTTTGGGTTTCAAATGGGGTGTGGGCGGTGGTCCAGGAAGTGGAGGAGAATCTCAAAATTTGAAGTAGGATATCGTTTATTATGTATTGTTTCATTCGAAATCGAATGACATCCGCAAATCGATTTGATCATTTGTTACAAAGGTACGGTATGTTTTATTAATCCAAATTAAAAATTATATTTCACTGCAGGTAAATTCTTTTTTGCAGCAACAACTGATTACTATTCATGGAAATTATTTGAAGAACTTCTTTTGGCACTAGAAATGAAGATTCGAAAAACTCTCCAAAATTAAATTGTTTTATCACTTTTTTTTTTGGGGGGGGGGGGAGAACTTTAGTTCTTTAAATACGGCAAATGAGATATAGTTTATTTTGAATTTTTTCCTTCTGAATTGAATGACAACAATCGAATCTGTTACAAAGTTACAGCAAATTTTATAATGACCAAGTCGAGTATTATAGTTTAGTTTAGACAAATGGATTTTTAGAACAAAAACTTATGGTCATTTACGAAAATTTAGGAAGACTTCATTTTGATACTAGAGATGAAGATCCGAACAAATCCCCAAAAAATAAAGTTATTTTAATATGTCAGAGGTTTAATAAAATTCAGCTCTCTCATAATACCTAATTTTGGACTTCAGTATGTTGGCATTCAATTCAGAATGAAAAAATACGCAATGAACGATACCTCACTTGACCTGTTAAAAAAATATTGATTTCCCCCATGAGTTAAAAGTCCCTTTTTTCATCCCCAAATGCTGGAAAACAACTTTACTTTTCGGATACTCATCGGATCTTCATTTTTTGGGCCAGAACAAAGTTCTTTTGAAGCTTACGTGAGTAGCCATCACTAATTGTTGTAAATACGAATTTACTTGCAGTAAAGTGTAATTTTCGATTTTGTATTAGTAAACCTGCCGTAACTTTGTAACAAGTGATCGTATAAACTTGCGGATAGTGTCATTCGATTTAGATTAAGAAAATACATAATAAACTATACCCCACCTGACCTACTTAAAACTTTTGAGTTTTCCTTCCCCCCCCCCCCCGCCCGAGTTAAAACGGTCCTCTTTTGACGCTTTAAAACCTGGTAAAAGAACTTTATTTTGGTAGGACTCATCGAATCCTCATTTCGAGTGCAAAAACAAAGTTCTTCCCAAATTTTGGTGAATGGCCATCAGGTTGTTTTTTTTTTTAAACCTATTTTATCTGTACTAAAAAAAACTGTAGTCGTTTATCTTTTTCTCTGACATTTAAGTTTTATATATATATATTAAATTCGATCTTAGGTTGAAATTTTTGTTGGAGATATTTTAATTTAGATTTTTATTTCAAAATCATTATTTTGAGTAAGTGTTCAGTATATTTGTTATAATAAAATCGAACTAATTACAAACTATACTGTTTTAATTTAAAGTATAAACTGCTAGTGGCTTTTAATCGTTTAATAAGTTATTTTAATTATCCAACAATAATTACAAATATTTAACTCCTAAGGCATATTTTAAACAATTATTATTATTATTTTTTCTAATACAGTTTTTAGAAAATGAAAATAAAATAAACGTATAAATCTAGAATTTAAACGTAAAGTAAAAGGAAAATGGAGTCATTAAATATTTAATTCTTTATTTTGCGTAAGACTGAAATTTTGTAAATTTACCATTTTATATTTTTCAGAGAGAGAACGTACAGTGAATATTTAACTAGCAGTAAAATTACGAAAAATAAATAAAGAAATTGGAATGATTTATGTTTTATATTATTATAATGCAGAAATTTCTGGAAAGTGGTTAGAATTTTTGTTATTCTGCATCAGATTTATCGTAAATGTAACATTTCTTCAAAAATAAATGAAAATCTTTACAAATACAAAATACAATGCGACTGCATTTTGCATTCTTGTGCAACCTATGTATTCAGATACTAGCTTAAAAGTTCGAAGAAGCCTCTGAGAATATAACGGACATTTCTGAATATTTTTACATTACATATTTTAAATGCACACGTTGCGTTATTTTGAAAAGCTAGATTTGCCAATATCGTTCTATATATATATTAGAAATTTTCTTTTGTTTTAAAATGTTAAAATATTTTATAAAGTATGTTCTTAAAGTAGATTTCGATATAGGATTTAATGGCTTTAATCATAAAATAAATAACAACAGGTAGAATAATTTTGTTAGTCAACATTTAAAAGAGAAACTTTTCACTATGCGTTTTAAACCAATATTATATAGAATTAAGAACCATTAATATTAAAAACTCTAATTCTGAAAAGATATTCGAAAAAGGAAAATAAATAACGTTTAAACAAACGTGTAAAATATGATGTCATTTAAATAAATTTTTTATTTTAAATTTAAGGAATATGTTGAAATTGCACAAACGAATTTATTGGAATTTTAATTTAATTTATTGTTATTTCACATAAATGAATGTCTTTTTTAAAAATACAGCAAAACCTCCCTGTGCGATCACCTTCATTAAGCGACCACATCCCTGAAACTGTCATCTTTTCATGGAACAAAATTCTTCCCATAGGTTAAATACTAATTTTACTTCCATTCAGAGACCATCCCAGTTGAACTCACTCCATGAGCGACCAATTTATTTGGAGAAAATGAAACAAATTCCGCTTTTTCCTAGTCGCTTGAAGAAGGTTTTCTTCGAAAAATAATTCCGAAGGACGCATTATTCATCAAACTTCTAAGCTAAGTTTAGTTTTTTTTTATTATTATTATTTAATTCCGCTAACTTTTAAGTGTTTAAAATCCTATGTGCCTTTTTAGGCAATGAATTTAACTCTGATGACGAATTCAGAATGAGAGTCAATAAATTCCCTATTCTGTTAGGAAACTCTCAAAGAAATAGATAAATTAATGAAATCGTCATTATTTGTTAGCGTCTATATATATATATATATATATATATATATATTTGTATTTATTTACTGAACTTCGAAAGGATTTGAAAATAAAAGTTATGAAAGATAAAACCGTAAATTCAACCCAAACGTCAATATATTCATTTTTAAAACTCTGCAGTAATTAAATTATGTAATTAATTTTTCTTTTGATACTTAATTTTTCATATTTTTTACTAATGTGAAAAATAATTTTTTTGTAACATTAATTGTTTCCTTTTTAAAACAATTAAAATAGATTTAAACGTGATTTAAATGTGACCTCCATTAAGAGACCACCTCTCTAAGCGACCAATTTTTATTGGAACAGAAGTGATCGCTTTCAGGAGGCTTTACTGTATATTATTTTGTAGGTACTGCTTTGAAAATCGTAAAAGTGCTCTGAGAAACTGCCTATTAAAGCATGTAAATGTTTTTATACATATAATAATATCTATCTATCTATATTATAAAGGACAAACATATCTGTGCGTAACGCATACGTCATTCTGCGTATGGCAGCACTTTCAAATTTGAAATGATTTTTCGTTTTGCAATTTTCGCTACTGAAAAGTTTTAAACTTCTACACATCACACATTTTCAGTTTTTATACCGTCGTATACGGAAAAAAATGCACTTTAAAATGCAATTTGTTTGAAAGCTGTATCTCAATTTATTTTTGAGATATTAATTTTTTTATAGTTTTTAGTACCAATTTTGTAATTGTGCAACAGATGTACTCAATTTCTATTAAAAGTAAAGGGAAAATAGTAGATTACTGTATTTTTCTGTTGCCATTTTCCCATAAAAATTGAAATTAAAATACATGCTATGTAAAAAATACCGTATGTTATAAAATCCGGTAAATTTTGGTTTTATTTCCTTTCTATTCATCAATTAAATGGTTCTTTGTTTATAGCAAAAATATTTTACAAATTATGTAACACTTTCTCTTTACGAAAACGTATTTTAAATAATTGTGTGACTTTCCTTCACAATTACTTATTTCTTATCAGAAAGCTGAAAGAATGCAATTTTACTCATCCGTGTGTAATAATATTTTCCGAATTTTGAAAAAAAATGGTTTCGGATAATGATTTCTGATAAAACATGAAGTTATTATAAACAAAAACAAGTGAAGGCACATGTAACATTAAGCACCCGATTTTTTTTTATCTTTTTATTTATTTATTTATTTATTTATTACTTTCTTCTATCTTCAATAGAAGAAAGTATTGTAATCGAAATTTTTTTCGACTTCCGGTTTTCGACGGATTTGCATGTTTTAGGGGTCAGAGATTCCAGAAAACATGTTTATAGAAAATGTCTGTCTGTCTGTGTGTCCGTCTGTCCGTCTGTCCGTCCGTCCGTCCGTCTGTCCGTCCGTCCGTCTGTCCGTCTGTCCGTCTGTCCGTCTGTCTGTCGCCATTGTACCATCAAAAAGTGTATGAAGTTATGTATAGAATTAAACCAAAATTTTATTATAAGTTTTTGGCTATGGCAAGCAGGTCCTCCCGGAATTTGGAAAAAATTCGCCGGTAGGGGGCGCTGATATAACAATTTTTGTGCGATTTTGAATATTGTACCATCCAAAAGTGTATGGAGTTATGCATAGAATTGAACCAAATTTTTAGATTAAGTTTTTGGATATGACAAGCAGGTCCTCCCTGAATTTGGAAAAAATTCGCCGGTAGGGGGCGCTGTAAATGCGTTTTTTGTGCGATTTTGAATATTGTACCATCGAAAAGTGTATGAAGTTATGCATAGAATTGAACCAAATTTTTATTTTAAGTTTTTGGCTATGACAAGCAGGTCCTCCCTGAATTTAGAAAAATTCGCCGCCAGGGGGCGCAGTAATAGCGATTTTTGTGCGATTTTGAATATTGTACCGTCCAAAAGTGTATGAAGTTATGCATAGAATTAAACCAAATTTTTATTTTAAGTTTTTGGCTATGGCAAGCAGGTCCTCCCTGAATTTGGAAAAAATGCGCCGGTAGGGGGCGCTGTAATAGCGATTTTTGTGCGATTTTGAATATTGTACCGTCCAAAAGTGTATGAAGTTATGCATAGAATTAAACCAAAAAAAATTTTTAAGTTCTTGGCTATGGCAAGGAGGTCCTCCCTTAATTGTAAAAAAATCGCTCGTAGAGGGCGCTGTAATAGCGATTTTTGTACAATTTTTGTGCCATTTTGAATATTGTACCGCCGAAAAGTGTATGAAGTTATGCATAGAACTGAACCAAATTTTATGTGTTTATTTTTGGTCATGTCACGAAGGTCCTCCCTGAATTTGGAAAAATTCTGCCGGAAGGGGGCACTATAAGTGCGATGTTTGTACCATTTTCATTATTGTACCATCGAAAAGTGTATGAAGTTATCCATATAATTGAACCAAATTTTTTGTGCATGTTTCTGGCTATGGCATACAAGTCCTCCTTGAACTTGAAAAAATTCCGAAAGAAGGGGGCGCTATAATTCCGATCTCTGTGCCATTTTCATTATTGTACCATCGAACAGCGTATAAAATTATGCATACAATTGAACCAAAATGTTTGTGCTTGTTTTTGGTTTTGGCCAACAGGTTCTCCTTGAATTTGGAAATATTGCGCGGTAAAAGGGCTCCGTGCTAGCGATTTTTGTATACTTTTCTTGATTTTTCGTAGTTCTATTGTGCATCGGCGGCTCATGCAGCGGCGGGAACTCACTTCCTGCTATGCCGGCTATTCACAAACAGCTGATAACGACAGAATAAGGAAAAATTAATAATTTTAACAAATATCATGGTATAGATTAACTCGTTTTTAGTTCGTTTAATTGACTTGAGCAGAAATTTAAGATGAAAATCAAAGTTGGTATAGTATTGAACTAATAATATTGAAGTATTAACATGTGTACCTAGGTTTTGAAATATTAAGATGTATAAGATAGAAGAAAGTTTTGGGATTGGCACATCCAACTAGTTTTTTTTGTGCCGAGCTTCTTGAATGACGATATTGCTTTTTGTTGTGTTTGTGTATTATTCTGCGATAATGACATCATTTGAATACTTTTCTATAGAATTGGGACTGACTACAAAATTCAAGAATTCTAGAAGCTCTATATAGATGTAGTTCAAGATTGTATCATAAAAGTGGAATGCTTTAGCAGATGCAAATGACGTCATTTTATATTTTAAAAAAATCGTATTTTTTTATTCTTAAAACTGAAATATGTTTTGTAGAAGTACGTCATTTCACCCCCGCTGCTTTGAAATTTTTCACATGTAAAAAAAACTTCTTTTTTAAATGGAAGTCAGAGCCTGATAAAGCGCAATGTTTTACAAAAAATTGCAGTGTTTTTATAAAAGTCCAATGACATACAATGTGCATGCTCAGTTTGGATTCCTTTCTTTAAAAAAAATAGTGACATATATAGAGAATTTGATGATTATCGCCTGGATCGCTTCGTCGAGTTATACAAGCAAACAATGAGGATCTTGGAAATAATTTGAGGTTTAAAATAATATCAGGTTCTCCATGTTTTTGTCCAAAGCTCTCTTGACTAATTTAAATTTTACTGCTATTCTTTAAGACATTCTACTATAATTTTATTAGAATAATAACATTTGCTTTACTTTTTTATGTATAATTTTATAAGATATTTATATTTAAAACACAAAGCTGTTGTTTAACCCTGAGCTACTGAACCAATTTTACTAATATGTATATATTTTTTAATTGGAAGCTATTCATTTATATATGTGCCCGCACTAGCAGTTTTTTTTTTATTTACACTTTAATATTTTAATTTTAAAAATATTTTATGAAATTTCTTCAAAATGATCGTAATTAGATAGCTTTCATTATTCCAGAATTGAGAAAATAACGAGGTTTACTTATCTTTTTTCATGGCCTTTTTTGATTAAAAAAAACATATTTTTTCTTTTTTTCTATGATTTAAATAAAGTTATGTACTTTGTTGTATAAGGTGAAGTGGCGCAAAATCCTATTGGAGGCATATTGCACCAAAATATTTTGAATGGAAAAGTAGGTACTGATTTTGAAAACACGCATTTTCCTTATAAGGTTTCCATACTTTTCCCTTCTGCATGAGTACTGATACTAATTTTGAGACATTAGGCAAAAAGCTTAAGTAAGTGAAAATAACGCCATCTTTAAAAGGAAACGATACATTTCTTAGATAATATTAAGAATTTTAACACAAATGCGTCTAATAAACATAAATTATTGCAACTTTTACTCTTCCGTATTGAGATCAGTATCTGAAGTTAAGAGTGCGACTGCTCACATGCAAATATGTTGTTGACAATCGTGACTTCAAGTTTTGAGTTAAAATGAATTTAAAATGATCAAATTAAAATATCCTTTTTTTAAATATGGTGAATACGGATATGAGAAATAAATATGTAAATTATGAGAAGGTGAAAATGATGTCGGGTTTAGATTTTAGAGGAAAAAAAATCAGATTGTATCAAACTAGAATAAATTTTATCGTTTTGATTCGAGAAAACGACCCATAAGAGACTTAAGTGACAACTTTATCATAATAATTGTTTTCTATTATATGTTATTGATTACATATGCGATTAAAGTTTAATTTTAATAAATTCAGACAACCAGGGGTCGCATTCCATAGGGGGAATGTTATTGTTCCTACCAGAATTAATTACTATTAATCATTAATCTTGATATATATTTTTAAAAATATGCTAGAAAGGTACTATGAAGATATTATTTCCAAAATAGTGGTAGGAACAATAAAACTTTCCATGCAGAATGCGAACCCTGGACAACTGACTTTTATAGAAATAGTGTTTTCTTAATTTTAGGTTAAAATAATATATGTTTGAGAGTTAGACTAACTAATTTAAGATGAATTTTCTATTGTAACTAATTTTGTAGGTTTATTATAAATCAATGAAACAGTTCCCTCTTAAACATTTTCCTTCGTCGAAGTTCGACGGGTTCCACCTCGTATTAATAAAAGAACAAATCGCTCTGTGTGTGTGTGTCCTAGCGAAATCCACCGCCCGTAGATGTCTGAAATTTTAGATGAGGTTAGTCCAAGACAGGTCCTGATGCACCCGAGGCTCAGATTTTTAATCTTTTAAGGGCCGGGGTGCCCTGGCCCCCTTTCAATTTTATGCACTAAATCGTTAATATATTGCCCCTCTTTTATCGGATCTTCTTCGTTTTAGGGGACCCATCTCCATTTAGTTATTCTCGCCTTTCTACTTTGCAGTTATGACACTGAACTCTTGGTGCCCGTTACAGGGCCCCTGGAAGTTTTAGTGCAAATAAATTTTTAAGAGATTGCTTTCTTTTAATCCGATCTTCATTTTTGGGATCCTTTTTCCATTTAGTTGTTCTCACGTTTCTACATTCCATATAAGACACTGGGGCCCACTAGGGAACCGTAGGACCCGGCAAGGGCCGCTTGGGATTATGTGCGCCAAGCATTTTTATCCCCCATTTTTCTCACCTTCTCAGTCGATAATTTTAAAGTTCAGTCTTTGACTCTTCTTCCTGTAACAACACCTTCATATATATTTTTTTAATATTTACCCAATCTTTCGTGCATTTATTCAAAAGTCAGAAGGAATAAAATTCATCCAGTTTATGAAAAAGAGAATATATCATTCTGTAACAGATCGCAGTCCATATAAAGCTTTATTTGGCAATAAAGCGAATGTAGGTTTAATAAATTAGTTGCCTTTCGATGCTTTGTCAGGAATTACAAGTGAATAAGTTCTTGTTGCATATAAAAATTGAGTCTAGTAATGATATCCGACTTCAGACAATATTTTAAACCGAGGATGAATATATAGACGAAATAAAATATTATAATATGGACGTGGAACTGGATATTTTGAACGAAGATTTGGTGGAAACTACTCGGTGAAAACGGTAATAAAAGTGTTGGTCAAATTGAATTGGAACAACATAATTATGAAACAACACAGATTAAAAAAAAATGTTTTGGTATGTTGAAATCAAATATTTTGAAGAAAACAAGTAATACCCTTCGTTTTCACTATATAAAGTCTCGTAAAATATTCAAGAAGCTGAACGCTCTGCTGAAAACTCACTAAACAAGCGGGAAAAATATTACGGCTTTCGAAGTTAAAATTTTCAAGAGCAAATGTAGCAGAAACGGTTCAAAAAAGAATACCAGAGGTAGATATGGGTGAGCTCCAAGGAAAATGAAAACTTACATAAACTTAGAACAAAACATGGCGTTTTAAATCAGCTTTAAACAAGGAACGATTTTGCTGCCTACAAGAAAGCTTTAATTTCAGTTAATAAAGTTCCAATGAATGAAATAAATCTAAGAGAATGTGCTCCTAAAAATTTCAACCTAGGTGGGTCAGAATTTCAATATTACAATTGTAACGGCAATTGTAACTGAAATTGCTGCAAATGTGAAAAGTCTCAAACCTTTTGCAACTTCAAATGTCACAATAGCTCTTCTGCCAAAATAAAGATTTTTTGTTTCTAAATATAAGAAAAAATTAAAAGTACTTTGTAATTAAAAATTCCATAAACTCCCTTCCTGCCAAAATAAATAATTTGTTAGTAATTTAATGCTATTGCATTTCTATAATTTGTTTGCAATTTGTTCTTTGTTATAGAAATAATAATATTATATTTGGAATCCCCAGTCCATCTTTCGTATTGACAAGATGTATTTTTTTTCGACTCTTCGATGAGCGTCTACACTTCTGGGCGGGTGTGGTCCATATGAGCTACCTCATATTCTTCTTTTATTATTCTATTAGATTCGTGTAGGAATTGTCTCATTCCGACTGTAACTTCTCTTATTATATTTGCTATATGTTAAATGTAATTTAATAGAAGTCCAAATTTAAAAATTTCTACTTATGCTAAATTTTTCTTAATATTCATTGCTAAAAGTATGTGGTTTAAAGCTAAATTATTTATTCATTCATTATTTCAGTGGTTATGATTTTTATCTAATTGATTCAGTAATTGTAAAAATAATTATCTTTAACCATTAGGCATTGGAGTCCTATTAATAGAATACATTTTTTGTTTGAGTATTTTTCTCTTTTAGTAATTATTTTTGATATTAGCTTCACACAGTTTTAATAGCACATGTTGCGAGTTACGAACATATTCGTTAGTAAGCTTAATTAATCATATTGCCCGAACTTCATTGGTAATTATTAATAATAATCGGTAAATATGATTAATTTGCGTTATTTATCAAACTAACCAAAAGACGCGGTTATTATTAATAATAACCGAATTTATCAAATTAACCGTAATATATATAATATATATAATAACCTAACTATGTGTCTGTTCTTCCACGTTTTAAACCTTTTATGACAAAGAAACATAACGCATTTCAAATTGTCAAAATTAAAATTGAATAACAGAATAAGGATAATGAATACAGTTCTAAATTTTATCACATATGAATTTTGGGAGGCGTTTGAAGATTAAGCGAAAATCCGATTTCCATGCTTGTTTTATCACGAAACCTTAAACAAGTATTCGCCCTAATTCCTTATTCTTTCCTGGTGGCTTTAAGTTTGGCCTTATTCATGTTATACATACAAATGGTCAGGTTACAAATGGAATTACTTGAAAAAAATGTATTACTCTATCTTATTTAGCGATTTTGCAATGAAAGAAATGTTATTTTCTAATGTTTTCTACCATTTAAATAATGCATATTAATAGGCTCTAAACGCTTTTTATCTCACAGACTATTAATGCCTAATAGCTAATATGCCCGCAGGCTCTATATGTACATACGTATATAACGCGATAAATCTTGTTAGAAATATCCGATTTATTTTTCTAACTTCATTCTCATAAGGCTCTTCCCTGGTTAGTTAAGGGGATTAATTTGTTAAGTATAAAGGGGGAACAGGGGGCTGACCCCCCCCCCCCCACACTTAATTCAAATAAATGGGTTTTTCATGCAGAATTTTCCGATTTGCTTCACATTTGGTATGCAGGTTTATTCTGATAAGGCGCTTCCCTGATTAGATTTGGAGGTTCATTGGTTAAGTATAAATGGCAAAAACGGAATTGGTACAATTAGTGTGAATAGCCTGTGAGCTCAATGCCATCAGTTTAACTGGACACTTTTTTTTAAATTAATTATTCTATTGTCTTTAATGTAATAAATATATAAATTTTAATTCTTATGTGAAAAAGAGCGTCAAGCAGGAAATCTTTAGTGTTAGTTATTAGTTTAGTATTAATTATTTAAAATACAATTGAACTCCAACCATCCAAACTCCGACTATCCGAATCGCTTTTAGAGTTTCAGAAACAAAAACAAGACGTAAACGTACTGCGATTCGAAACATAATTGTTCTGTCTACGCGCAATATTGTTCTTCCTTCTGCGTAGCTAGTGTAGGAGAAGAGCGAAAATTATCGGGATGATGAGTCACCGTCTCATAGTGCAATTCGATTATTGGCTGTCGTCCGTCCCCAGGTGGCCGGCCCAGCTCACGAACGAGTTGTGTTACCGCTAGCGGATAAACTAAACATTATAGAGCAATCAGATAAAGGGGTTAAACAGTTGGCTGAGATGTAATGTGTTGGACAATCAACGATTTCAGACATTAAAAGTAGCAAACCTAAACTTTTAAACTTCCTGTCAGTGCTTGAAAACGAAGATGGAAGTTCTTCAAGAAAATCAATGAAGGCAGCAACAAACAAACATTCATAAGATGCATTTTCCAAGGGATTTTGCAGCAACGTTGTATGGGAAACCCAACTCGGGGCCGATTCTTTGTGAAAAAGCTAAAATCTTAGCTCAAAACCTTCGTAGTTCATCATTTAAAGTAAGTAAAGGAAGAAATTTTAAGTCCAGGCACGGTGTCAGTGAATTATACTTAAATGGCGAGAAGTTAGCAGCAGCCTCCAAAGCTGCAGAAGATTTTATTAAAAAATTTAAATATGTAGCAGACTCCAACATTTTTGAGTATCCGAGACCGTGCTACGATGCTTACCTGTGCGAACTATATGGGAAGCCATAAAATTCCTCTTCTGTTGATAGGGAAGTCAAAAAGCCATTTAAAAATATGACAAAACTTCTCTTTTATAAAAACCAACCCAAGGCTTGGATGACCGCAGCATTGTTTACCTAGTGATACGACGACATTTTTATCCCTGAAGTGAAAAAGCACCAAAAATTTCTTGGAAAAGAAGGCAGTAAAGTACTTTTGATTGTTGATAATGCAACAACTCATCCCGCAGAGGAATTGATGGAAGGACGGAATGACCAGTTTAAAACAATATTTTTACTGCTTCTTCACAAACTTATTGCACCCAATGGACCAGACATATATCGAAACTATGAAACAACATTACAGAAGGCATAATAAACAGAAGGAAAGATACTTTTGGTAGAGGAAAAGACAGAAAAAGTGTGTTGTCGAACCACAGAAATATAAATTTGAAAGATTGCGCTTACATGGTAGCGGAAGCTTGGCGCTTGATTAAGGCAATCACATTAAGGCGTACGTGGAACAAGTTGAAATGAGAATAATAGAAGGAATAAGAATAGGAATAATAGGAATAATAGGAATAATAGGAATAATAGGAATAATAATCGAATAAGAGAAGGAAAAGGATAAAAAAGAAAAAGAAGAGCAAGAAAAGGAAAGGGAAGATACAGGAGGGGATGAGGATGACGTGCCACTTGTGGAATTCACAAAAATTCTTTTAAAATTCCTGGATGTTTAGAAGTTAGTTCTGAAGATATAGGAGAGTGGATGATGTGCAATTCGCCAGACCCTGGGTTTCAAATTCTAAGTGATGGTGAATTTATTGAAAGTGCGAGAGAAGAAAGTGTTGAGGAAGAAGATGACCTTAATGTCGAAGTTGAAGCAAACACGGGACCATCAGCTAGTGAAGCCTTTGCCAGCCTTGAAACTGCGTTGAAGTGGATGGAGCGTCAGCCCGAGTGTGACCACATGCAACTTCTCACTGTTAAGCCGATGCGCGACTTGGTGCCAAAAACGGATGAAGACTGTCCAAGAGTTTACTTTAACCGAGATGTTCAACAAGCAATGAATTTCATTTATATTACGGTACGTACATACTGTACTGATGTACAGCACTTATAAGTATGCTTAACATGTGAAAGTGTTGCCTTTTCATTTAATTAATTAAAAGCACTTTTTCTTTAAAAATATTTGTTTTCTCCCATTTTCAACATACGTACAGTAATTAATTAAATAGGCTCCTTTTACTTACAATTATCTGAATTTTTGATTATCCGAATAGGGTCCGGTCCCAATTGATTCGGATAATTGGAGTATTACTGTTTTTAAAAACACACGCAGTTTCTTTTAAGAACTAACATCAGTTTAAATTTCAAAATAATATCTGAACAACCTATCAGTATAAAACAATGATATATATAATTTTTCATGTGAAAGCTTACCCCAAAACAAAAACACAAAAAACTCCACCGAAACATTCATAGTTACTGTCTAATTTACAAAAAATCTTCCGTGACAGAGTACTTTTCAATAAATTCGCTAAACGTTTTGGCATACATTTTCTATCATGTTGTTCTTTATGCAAGTTTTCTCAGGCGGAGACTATATCCTTTATTTATATTAAAAATTAAGCACGTCCTTGCGATTCAGTCGGAAGAGCGTGCTTATTTTAAAAAAATTGATGCGCACGCATTAAATTTAATCTACTATAAAATGAAAATGGAAATTTCGTTCGTTTTGCTGAATGGATTTTGACGTTAGATATATTTTCAGGGAAGCATTTTAGTATATAATATCGTTATAAGTTATATCATTATTTTAGAATTATAGGCGAAATTTCTATAATCAGGTGAAGCCGATTATGAAATATTATCCCTTTAAAAAAGTTCTACTGGATGGGTTTTGATGTGACGTGCATTGTTAATTAGACAATTTTTCAGGAAAGATTTTAGTATATTGCATATCGTTTTATACTCCTTTATCTAATCGCACTGAATATGATAAAGAGTAGGTACTTAACAGCCCGAATTTTGTGTGACACATTTGAAAACGTAATAGCGCAATGGCGTACGTATCGTTTTACGCAATGCGGAAGAACACTCCAGGTAAAGGCCCATATTGCCTTAAAACACAACATCTAATTCATAGATATATTTAGTTTGATTCAATGTTCATTTGGAGAAAACGACCAGCATATCATGATAGAATGATAAGAATAATAGAATGATAAACATACTGGTCATACCGCTTTTAGTTTGCCATTTTGCCAAGAAATATATTTTTGCAGGAAAGGGTAAATTTGCAGGAAATTTTTATATTGGATTTACGAAATGCAATTGAATGCATACATAAAACAATTTCAGAATTCTTTGAAATCATATTTGAAAAATCTCCCTTCGGCTATCACATATTTGAAAAGCTCAAGCGAATTTCCAATCAATGTCATGCAATGAGTGAAATTGAACTTTTTAGTATAGCTAACTTAAAAAAGTAAAAAACTTCAATTTTGCTTTGTTCACTTGAAGAATTTTAACATATTTTTACAGTGAACAGTAGATGTAGCCTTACTTGCAATAATAGTCTTCGTATTTTAAAAACACCGTTGTTTACGAACGAGTCATCGAATCCTCTGTATTATCTAATTCATCCAAGATATTTCACTTTTAAAAAAAAGTAATTTACTGCTTGTAGGAAAGACATGCATAATGTAAAATTTGTAAAATGCATCACATACTATTTTTATCTCTAGACCATAACGTAAGAGAATTATTTTGCTTGCCCTGTAAATGAACTATAATACGTACGTACTTGAATTATGCACTCATCCAATGTGTTCTCATGCTACACAATTCATTTAGGCTGGAAGGATTGGTTCAGTCTTTTGAACATTTGCGTGATGGCAATATTTACATTATAAATTTATAGATAATGTCATTTTACCAAAAAAAAAATCCTACATAATAGTTAGTTTTTGATACAATACATACTTATGAAAATGTTTCTGAGATTTTACATAATAGAACACATTCAAAATATATCTTTCGTAACAACTGATGATTTGGAAATTTTTTTAATTATTTTTGTTAAAGAACGGAAGTATACTTCCATACACCTGCGGCCGTTAGATGCTACACTTGATTTTCTTTATTTTCATGCTCATTTATTTTGTGAATATAATAAATATATAGTGTCCAATAGTGTCCTTACTTTACCCATTCAATAGTGTCCTTACTTTCTGTGAAAATTCATTTAATATATGAATTCTAAATTTTATTATGAAAAACTAATAACATGTTTTTAAAAATTATGTTTAAATTACTTATATAAACATTTCTTTTTTCCTCTGTTACAGTAAAGTTCTGAACAAACATTTCACAAATGCATAAAAATATTCAAAAGCAGGCGACATCACATATTAGGTACGTTCGTAATTATATAAATACGTAGCACCTATTGTCGTCGTCTGGTCCGTCCGTCTGTCCGCATGTAACAACGCAAAAAATAGTGTCCTTACTTTCTGTAAAAATTCCTTTAATATATGAATTCTAAATTTTATTATGAAAACCAAATAACATTTTTTTAAAAATATGTTTAAATTACTTATACAAAACATTTCTTTTTTCTCTGCTACAGTATAGTTCTGAGCAAACATTTCACAAATGCATAAAAATATCCAAAAGCAGGCGACATCACATATTAGGTACGCTCGTAATTATATAAATACGTAGCACCTATTCTCGTCGTCTGGTCCGTCCGTCTATCTGCATGTCACAACGCAAAAAATAGTGTTCTTACTTTCTGTAAAAATTCCTTTAATATATGAATTCTAAATTTTATTGTGAAAACATAATAACATTTTTTAAAATTATGTTTAAATTACTTATATAAACATTTCTTTTTTCTCTGTTGCAGTAAAGTTCTGAGCAAACATTTTACAAATGCATAAAAATATTCAAAAGCAGGCGACATCACATATTAGGTACGTTCGTAATTATATAAATACGTAGCACCTATTCTCGTTGTCTGGTCCGTCCGTCTGTCCGCATGTAACAACGCAAAAAATAGTGTCCTTACTTTCTGTAAAAATTCCTTTAATATATGAATTCTAAATTTTATTATGAAAACCTAATAACATTTTTTTTTTAAATTATGTCTAAATTACTTATAGAAACATTTCTTTTTGCCTCTGTTACAGTAAAGTTCTGAGCAAACATTTCAAAAATGCATAAAAATATTCAAAAGCAGGCAACATCACATATTAGATACGTTCGTAATTATATAAATACGTAGCACCTATTCTCGTCGTCTGGTCCGTCCGTCTGTCCGCATGTAACAACGCAAAATTACCCGAAAGAATAGTTTTAAATTTAACATACATAAGCGTTGCAGAATGTTTCTGAGTCCTTTTAAATTTTATGAAAATTGAATCAAAACTTTAAAAAATATTAATAAAAGTTTTCTTCATTCTATTAAATCCTGCCATACGTAATTAATTCCATTATATTCCATGATAGGTAATGATTAGATTTTTCCATGGTGATTACGCCCTATTTAAGATCCTATTCAAGGTGTCTTATTTAAGGAGTCGTATTCCTTCCCTATTACACAATTTAATATGTATAATCGCAATACATTTAGTATTCATGTATTTTTTGCATAAGATTGCAACAGCTATTGCACCAACATCTGAATATTTATCAAACTACTTATAGTACGAAAGCACCTCATTTGCCACGTTTGACGTACAATTTCCTACTTATTTTAATTTCAGTTTTAAACCGTGAATGTGGACATTGCTGTTTGTCATTTATTTCAATATTCTTAATCACATACAAATGGCCATGAACAGTATCCTTTTTTTTTTTTTTTTTTTTTTTTTTTGAAAACATGAGAATCCTTTGTTTAATTAAAAGGAAATTTTAGGTCCACATAAGTTAAACTTTTTAAAAGATATTTACTTCAAGTTTTATATCCTTCCGTAAAATATTTTTTAATTATAAAATAAAATATTGTGTATTTGTATCCACCGTTAATATATTAGTAAGAAAATGAACACAACCTTTTAGATAATAAATTAACAACCGAGCAATGAAAATACTATACCAGGAATGGTGAACCTTTTTGAGTATTATGCCAGCCAAAAATTTCAAAACTATTATGTACCAATATTCAAACGTTCCAGAAACATTTTAATGTTGATAAAATCAATAATTAATATTTATAGAAATTTTACTTCAATATTTTTACACTTATACTAAATCCAATTCCTAATTTATTTATTATGCTGCAATTACTCAACAATACAGCCATGTGGCATTGAATTATGTATTAATAATCTATAAATAAGATTTTATTTTATTGTATACTTCCAAATCAGATCGTTTTTAATTCTTCAGATAGAAGCAGGTTCAATAGATACCTAATTGTGATATTTACACAGACAATTAAAATTCAATTTTGAAATTAAAACAAAATTATAATAAAACCTAAAATAATTTAAACCCCCAAACCTAAATTAAGTAAAACCTAATCAAAAGTAGAAAGCGTGTCAATTAAGTATATTAATATACAAACTATCTCTTAGTATTCAATTTTCAAAAACCTTTGAAATTTGATAAAGAAGCAAAATGATTGGTAAAACTCTGTATGTTGAAAGGTTTGGGGAGAAAATAATGCTACAGAACTCTTTCATTAAAATTTATAATATCTTAGATCATTTAAAAATAACGGATTATTTTACAGTAAGTTATATACCTGTTACACAAAACTGTACTTTTTGTTAAAAAACAACAACTAAACGTAAAATGGATTATTATCCATAAACTGAACATAAGCTATAACTTTTTTGGCGTGCTTGGGAAATTTTTTTATGTGTTAAGTTCGGCACGTTTGCCATAGGTCGCCATCCCTGCACTATACAATCGCCGTATAAATCTGAAGTGAAAGATAAACTATAAATAGTATTATATATTTAAATATTTATTCTGGTAAAAAGTTTTATGATCGTTGTAAACGTAAAGAAGTAACATTGAATGACCATGACATATAAAGGAAATTGTTGTAAAAGGTCGATTTTAAAAGAAATCAATTTAAAAGAATGAAATGTTTTTAAAACTTTTATATTCTTTTTAAGTATAATATAGAGAAAAAATGCATGATATACATCAAAAATATTGTATAAAAGTATGGATTTTACCATGCAAGATAATATACATGTAATATGCAGAACGTAGCTACAAATATTATTATAATTTATTCAATAGATAAATTGATAACCTTTGACATATAGTAAACTCTACTCTTTTTTAATCTTCGGACGACTTTGTCATTTTAGTTATTAAGCACATGCATTCTGCAGCCGTTTCATGACATATATCTTTATTTTTATTAGTAAAAAGATAGAAATAAGTCATCTTAAGTATAGTATTTCTTTAAAATATAAGAGAACAAAGAATGTTAACAGACTTCGGCCATACGTATACAATAAACTATGGTTTTACGCTTGTTTAAAAGAAATTCATTCAAACTAATTAATAAAATATTTAACCCTTAATGGAAAACGTGCCGTCTGTGAGACGGTTGCGTCTACATATCTACCTTTTACACAAAAATGAACGCGTCCCCAATCTTATCACACAATCTAATCCTTACGTTACTGGTCCTCTGCCTCCCCCACCCATTTGCAACACCTGCGCATTTTTAGTTATTCAAAGAAAAATTATTTTATTTTCAACGCAGTCTGTGGGACGGCATGTTTCCGTTTATGTAATTTTTTGCTCTGGGGTATTGATATGGAGAAGCCGTCAAAGCGGGTACGCTATAGTGATAAGAAAGACTGAAGAAAGTGCTTTGAGATTGTTTGATGAAGTAGTAAGTGACATAAGCGATATTGAAAGTATTTCAGATGATAAATATATAAATTCTGAACACGAAAGTGACTCAACATTGTCAAAAATGTATAAAAAATGCAGATATTTAGAACATGCTGCAATATTTACTGTTAAATGTTTTGTTTATTTTACTGCGTAATATTTTTTTTCTATTTCATATCGTACCGAAATATATAAAAATATTATCATTTATTTAATTATTATGACGAAAATTTTATATTTTGAACAATAAAGTGTAATTTCTAAATATTTTCTGTCTCCGAAATTCAAAATTTATTTTTATGCTGTCATATTAAAAAATTGCTCCTGTTAATGCAATACTATTAAATATTAAGTGTGTAAGTTTACTATTTGATAAATTATTAAGAGTTATTTTCCTTTTAAACTTTTATAGAAATTTTTAGGTAGATTTCGTATGAAATACTACCTATTGGGATCGTTCCTATGTTGGAATTTCTGAAAAAAATTTTCAGATCTACACCGATCATGACCCCTAGAACCCAAAACCACCCTCAGTAAAAAACTTTATTTATCTATCTATCTATCTATCTATCTGTCTATCTATATATATCACTTTCTTCTGGACACGATAACTTTCGTAATTCTGCACCAATCTCTTCCAAACTGATACATAAAATCAATGGGCATAAAATCTCGGTCAAGTTCGTTAATGGCTAAATAGGACCAAGGGGATGGAAATAGGGAGGGGTTTTGTGAAAACCGAATCCCCCCCCCCCCCATAACTTCTTAATTTTTGTACATATCAAATCAGTTTAAAGTTTTTATTACTTCTAAAAATAACGCCAAAATTTTATATATCACAGATTTTTGATAAAGTTAAAAATGGGCTCAAGGGGCGCAAAAAATAGGGTTTTTGGGAGACAAAAATTCATAACTTCGTCAATTCTCAAGATATAAATTACAATTAATTTTATTATAAATCTCCTTAATATTATCTACAACTTTTATATTCACAAGTTTTTGATAGGACCAATTCATACCGCAAAAAAAAAAATAAAAAAAAAAATAAAATAAAAACGAAAACGAAAACAAAAAGAGGGTTTGAAGAAGTAAAAAATCTATAACTCCGTCAATTCAAAAGATATAAAATCCCCTTGAATTTATCATATATCTTCTTAATATTGTCTACAACATCTATATAGACGAGTTTTGGATAGAATCAATTCTTACAGCAAAAACAAATTAAAAATACATAGCGGTTGAAGAAAAAAATCATCTAAGGAAGGTGTATTCAAATCCAAACTGCTTATTTTCTGACTCATTTTACAATTCATTTTTGCTCTCAAAGGCTTCCAATTGGTACGTTTTCTTACTCAGAAACTATATAATGTACCGTAAGGGTCGATTTGTTTGATAGAGGCAGAATATAATTTTAAAAATGCTGTTAAAGTGGGCACTTTGAACCGAATTTCCCGAAGCGGATTGTGTTGGAAAAATCATTGCATTGAGGATGCACTCAAATCGAAACTGCTTATTTTCTGACTCATTTTTAAATTCATTTCTGCTTTCAAACGCATTTAATTGGTAGATTCGCTTATTTAGAAATTATATAATGTACCGCAAGGATCGATTTTTTGATAGAGGCAGAATATATTTCAAAAAATGATCTCAAAGTGGGCATTTTGAACGGAATTTCCCGAAGCAATTGTGTTATCACTTTTTTCTGGACACGATAACTTCCGCAATTCTGCACAAATCTCTTTCAAATTGATACATAAAATCAAGGGACATAAAATCTCGGTCAAGTTCGTTAATGGACAAAAGCGGAGAAAGGGGATGGAAATAGGGAGGGGTTTTGTGAAAACCGATAAACCCCCATAACTTCTTAATTTTTGTACATATCAAATCAGTTTAAAGTTTTTATTACTTCTAAAAATAGCGCCAAAAATACATGCATCACAGAATTTTGATAAAATTTAAAATAGGCTCAAGGGGCGCAAAAAATAGGGTTTTGGGGAGAAAAAATTCCTTACTTCGTCAATTCTCAAGATATCAAATCCAATTAATTTTATTATACATCTCCTTAATATTATCTACAACTTTTATATTCACAAGTTTTTGATAGGACCAATTCGTACCGCAAAAAAAAGTGAAAACGAAAACAAAAAAAAGGGGGGGGGGGGGTTGAAGAAGAAACATTTTCATAACTCCGTCAATTCACAAGATATAAAATCTCCATGAATTTATCATATATCTTCTTAATATTGTCTTCAACATTTATATAGACAAGTTTTTGATAGGGCCAATTCTTAAAGCAAAGACAAATTAAAAATACATAGCGGTTGAAGAAAAAAATCATCTTATTAAGGGTGCATTCAAATCCAAACTGCCTATTTTCTTACTTATTTTTAAATTCCCTTTTGCTCTCAAACGCATCCAATTGCTAGATTCTCTTATTCAGAAACTATATAATGTACAGTAATGATCGATTTTTTGATAGAGGCATAATATATTTCAAAAAATGATGTCAAAGTGGGCATTTTGAACGGAGTTTCCCGAAGCGATTGTGTTAGAAACGAAAAATATTGCCCTACTGAGAAAATCATTATTTATTAATCAAGTTTTAATTAATTCAAAGAAAAATAAAACCACAGGTCGCTTATAAATCTTTTAAAAAATCACGTCAGCATGTTTCATATTTTTTTTTTTATTATTATTATTAAAAATGAATCTGAAAATGTGACAGAAAATTTCGAGTTGTTGAGCGTGGAAAAGTATTTTTTTTTTAATACCGCCTTAACATGATTCTGATAAAACCAGATATTATATAAAAAGGAAATAAAAACTCCTCAAAGCAGACAGACAAAACTATTAAAGTGGATTTATATCTAATAATGATTTAGTTTTTATTGGTGAAATTAGTATGCTTAACTTCGAAATCTACCTCTGCCTATAGGCCGGGCCGGCAGGGATTTTTTTTAATTTAGCAGTCTCACAGACGGCACGTTTCCGTTTGTGCACGGGATTTTAATGTTTCCGGTTAAGGGTTAAAATAGAAATTTGTGTATATTGTAATAGGTTACCATAAAGAATTATACATTTTCTGGCTGTTTGTATCTTCCATTGCATTGATTTATACTTATTCAAGTGAATTTGGGAAATAATATATCTTTAAAAAATAAAAGATTTCATTGTATAAGGACATTTTATCTTGATATGACAGATTGAAAATCTCTTCTTACATCAATGCAGACTGGATGATTCTAGATGTAAATGACAAAAGCCTATTCTTAATACGTATGTAATGTATTGTAATTTATAGTAGCCATTGTTTCGAAGCAGTAAACAAAATCACATTATTTCAATTACTTCAACTATGAGCAATTTTACAAAATGATTTTGGACTATGCATAATTTGTAGAATAACAAAAAAAAAAAAAAAAAAAAAAAAAAAAAAAAAAGAATTTAGCATTTTACCTTGCGAAGTAAAACGTTTTCTATAAGACATTTCTTTTAAACGAGTCCAACTGTGTGTTTATTCTGTGCTACATGTTTTTTTTTTTTTTTTCAAATAAAAAAACTTCAACAAAGTGCAAATATTTATTTTTATATTGCGCAGTTTACGTCCAGAGAATTTATTCATATTTCTCATTTTTGTATTTTCAATTTTACAATAAGATGCATATTCCGTTATTTATCGTGCACAAATACTAGATTTTTCCCATAGGATGTCATTTTCAAATGTTAAAAAAGTATCAAAATGTTTGGACTGTCTCCTATAATTTACAGCTATTTCAAGTTTGATAAACATTTTCTTTTAAACATAAAGAGTAAATAAATATTCTAATTCTAATTTTTAATTTTTACTATTTGGAAAAGTGTTCATGACATGCAAAATCTGGAACTTTTTTAACAGTAATATAGAAATCTATTTCTCAACTATAGATAGAAGGTTTAGTTACATTTCTGTGCTTTTCAGGTGCGTTTGTAATTATATAAATGCGTAACACCTATAGTCGTCGTCTGGTCCGTCCGTCAGTCTCTCTGTCCGTCTGTCCGCATATAATAGCGCACAAACTACCTAACCGAATGGTTTAAAATTTAATATATATAATCTTTGCAGAAGTTCAACGTGCAATTTCAAATTTTATGAAAATCCAATCAAAACTTTTAAAAGACATTAATAAAAGTTTCTTTATTGTATTAAATCCTGTCATACGTATTAACTCAATAATATCCCATGATAGGTAATTATTCTATGTTGCCATGGTGATTATGTCATATTTAAGATGGATTCATATTATTTCCGTATTGCTGAATTGAAAAACAAAATTTGATATATATTTGATCATATACAGACAGTGTATTGGTTGAATTTTTTTTTATTTATTTCAAATATAGACTAGACGTTAAATTTCATTTCTTCACACTAGGCGAAGGTGGTGTCTTGCTTCCATATTCAAACAGGTAGCACATGCTCTTTGCGTCTGAAGAGGAAAGGCAAAGCTCTTACGAAAGGCCTAAAGCATTTCCTAATTTTTTTGGTGTTACTAGCTAAAGTAACCGGGCGTTGCCCGGAATTTTAAGAATGTTTGTTTTGAAAAACCAATTTCAAAATTTAACATACAACATTTAAAAAAAACAGTCGAAGTGTTGTACACATGAATGAAATAAAAACCCAATATAAAAATGATTAAATTTATATAACAGACGTAAAATAATACAGCTATAATTGAACTTGTTTCCATTGATCATTGAAAAAATAATATTAAAATACGCCAATATTTCCATAATCGAGTTTTTATGATGCTTCAATAATTTTTTTCATACTTATAAACCGTGATATATTCACCACGTCCTTTAAATTTCCAATATGACGTGATATTCCATTTTTTGAATTCGTCAGATTAATTAAATAATTATAACTCTTGACATGGAAATCATAAAACAGGAAAATTATGGCGTAGCATTCACTTTTGTTTTTAATTCGTCAAACTATTTATTTTATTTTCATTATTAACATGGAAATTTTGCAGTAGAAAAGTTATGCTGTAATATTCCCTTTTTTAAAATTCGTCAAACCATTTATTTCATTTTTTAACGTGGAAATCTTGCAATAGAAAAGTAATTGTTGTGGTAAGAATTTTATTGTGGATTTTTAATTGTTGGCAACAGCTATAACGAAAAATGTTGAAATTTGATTAGAAATTGCTGTTAAATTTGTGTTTTTTATTAATTAAAAATATAAATGATTCCGATTCCGGATTACTTTAGTTGCCTCGGCCGTTTTTTAATACACAGGTGCGTAACATTTCACAATTCTGGCTTCTAAATTGCGGATTTGTATAGAATTACAGACAGGCAAATTTTCACTTTTATATATTAGTTGCTGTTAAATTTGTGATTTTTGATTAATTAAAATTTAACTATAAGTTATTCCGATTCCGCATTACAGTAGGGGAGACTAGGAAGGGTTGACCATACGGGAGGCTTGACCCACCCATCTGTTTTCACATTTAAAGGAATTTCAGAGTTTTATCAATAGGTGTCAACCAAAGCTACTGGAATGCTCAAACAACAGTCTCTGTTTCATGTGGATAATCGAGATAGGTGCGAAAAAAACAATTGTGAGGTGTTTTCAGCCTAAAAGTTGTGTTTTTTAGAAATATTTTGTAAGCTTTTTTCAGAAAATATATATCACAGAAATTTAAGTAAATAGGTTTTGAGTAATGCAGAAATATCGAGCTTTCATTCCAGGCATAAAGATTATACAGTAAGTTAGGCTTAAGATAACAATATGCTATTCTTTAGAAAAGACCTATGTGGGGAGGCTTGACCCAGTCAATGTGAGGGAGGGTATACCAGATGTCCAACGCTCCCTTAACACATTCACGACGGAAAGCGAGAATTCTCGTTTTCATTCAAAAAACATAATTGACTTAGGGCGTGCATTCCACCTTACAGAAAATGCATTTATATCATGTTGTCCATATTCTTTTTGATTGGAAGACATTTTATATTAAATTCGTACATTGAAAGATATTTAGTGCTGCACAAACTGGGGAAACCTATATGAAACACAAATTTACAAAAGACTTTCAGAACAGGGAGGAGCTTCTACTGTTTTAAAATTCAGATTTAATAAAAATTGCCTGTCGTCAATGTGTTAATTTAGGGGATTTTGGAAATCTTTTTATTATTCACTGCGCATAATGAAAGATTAATGGTTATGTATAAAAATCTATCAATGTGTTAATTTAGGGGATTTTGGAAATATTTTTATTATTCACTGCGCATAATGAAAGATTAATGGTTATATATAAAAATGAATGTAAATTTATTCTGAAAAGCTACGGTAAAATGCTGTTATGGAAAAGAAAACGTTTAAAACGGTTTAAAGAAAGATGTGAAAAATTGTTATAGTACTGCACGAAAAAAAAAAAAAAATGAAATATAAATTGGAATGTTCCCAGGAACTTTTTTCCATTTAAATATTACTTAACACAGCTAAACAGGAACAGTGGAAAAGACTAGAAAGTATGAAGCAGCAATCTTAACCGTTTCAGGCGGCAGTCGTATGCTTATAAAACCACTTATTTTTAATTTCCAAACGCCATAATCGCGCCAGAATTATGCTATTGTCTTTTCCACTTAATATGTATGTGAAATATACCCTTTTTAATAATTACAAATAAATATTTTTGTATATTCCGGTGCCAGTCATTTATTTCAACATTTTAGTACTGAAAATACTTTTTTCCTTAAAGGGTTAAAAGATGTTAATGATAAGTTAAGTACTCATGCGGTTGAAAAAGGACATAGCCTTGATCAAAAAACTTGAGGAAGGTAAGTAGACAAATTTCAACATGATGAATAGTGAAGCCAAACTATGTGACAACTAGAGTAGTCACGTCGAATGTCATAAAAAGTAGGACAAGGAGACAAAAAAGCGGGAAAGTGGCTACTAAATCCGGACATAATAATGCATGAAACCCTATGAAAACGGAACCTGTCCCTAGCGAAATACTGTCTAAAATGTGAAAAAAAATTTATTTTCATTGCTGTACAATTATATCTGCTCAGACAAATTCCTGTTTAAAACAAGATTTTTCTCATCTGACTTGCGATTGCGTCTAAACAGGTATGTTTACGCACATTTTTATTTTCAAAAATACGTTTTTATAATAATTAAAGCATGTAGCATAAAGTTATCTTTCTTTTTTTAAACTGATTTAATTTCTCTTCACAATTATTCCAATATAAAGCAAAGTGGATCAAGCCTCCCATATAGTGGGTCAACCCTCACATATGTGGGGAGCCTTGATCCATTATTTTTTCATGATTAAAATCAATCATTTTTCAAATTTCGCATATATTACACTTATGTAGCAATTTTATTTTGATAAGTGATTGTCTAGCGAATAAAATGATATATAAAACTTTATTCTACGTTCAGTATTTAAAAAATAAAAAGTCATTTTGTAAAAAGTGGGTCAACCCTCCCTAGTCTCCCCTATTTGCCTCGGCCGTGTTTTAATACACATGTACGTAACATTTAACAATTCTGACTGTTAATATTAATGCAGATAACTTTCTTCTACTTCTTTAAGTTAAAAGATCATTGTTATGTTTGATTTAAGGGTTTTCAAAACTCAGAAAAATGAGAAAAGGGGCCATTTTTAACATTTAATATCTTAAAATGTATATCATTTTAAAACACAATTTTTATTGAGATGAAAGATATATATATGTTCATTCATTTCATGTTTTTAAAAAATTGCAGAAGCTTTTTTATATATTTAATACTAAGTTGAATTTAGCTAATACAAAATTTTGAGAATTTCAACAATATAATCACCTAAAAAATTTTTTTTTTGAACAATAAAAATGAAATTGTAGGTTCAGTTTTTACAGACTAACATCAAACGTATGTTTTGAAAATTTCATGAAAAAATACTCAGAAGTGTTTCAGATATCCTGCGTGTTATGCCCAAGAACGTCATTTAGCGAAAAATGACTTCAAATGTTCGGAAACGCCGTTTCAGCTATTCAGCGTGTATAATTCTAGTATCTGTAACTTCTGTTCTAATGTGAATTTCAAGGAAACAATCATATCAAAATGCTCAGAAAAGATAGAAGTTTAACATCCAAAACAATTTAAATTTCGAACATGTTGAAGCCTTAAGAGTCCTGAAACCCCTTAATAAAGTTTTTAGCAGATGGGTGAGAACTAATCAACTATGAAGCATGAAAACAAATATTTAACAAGGTTGCCACCGGTCGCAAAAAATTAGGCAAAAATTTCCCTTATGTAATCACATTACTTGAAAAGGCGAATATTTATATTAAAAAATTCTCGTATTTCTAATAGCAAAAACCCTGACCATTGGCCATGCTTTTTAAAGAAATATATTTATATATTAGGTAGATTTCGTATGAAATACTACCTATTGGCGTCCTTCCTATGTTGGAATTTCTGAAAAACTTTTGCAGATCTACACCGATCATGACCCCTAGGACCCAAAACCACCCTAAATAAAAAACTTTATCTGTCTATCTATCTATCTATGTATCTATCTATATATATCACTTTCTTCTGGACACGATAACTTCCATAATTCTGCGCAAATCTCTTCCAAACTGATACATAAAATCAAGGGACATAAAATCTCGGTCAAGTTCGTTAATGGGCAAAATTGGGCCAACGGGCTGGAAATAGGGAGGGGTTTTGTTAAAATAGAGAAAAACCCATAACTTCTTAAATTTTATACATATCAAATCAGTTTAAAGTTTTTATTACTCCTAAAAATAGGGCCAAAATTTATGCATCACAGATTTTTGTTAAAATTAAAATGGGCTCAAGGGGCGCAAAAAATAGGGTTTCTGGGAGAAAAAAAATCGTAACTTCGTCAATTCTCTAGATATCAAATTCAATTAATTTTACTGTACATCTCCTTAATATTTTCTACAACTTTTATAGTCACAAGTTTTTGATAGGACCAATTCGTACCGCAAAAAAAATTAAAAACGAAAAAAAAAAGGGGGGCGGGGTGAAGAAGACAAATTTCCATAACTCCGGCAATTCACAAGATATAAAATCCCCATGAATTTATCATATATCTTCTTAATATTGTCTACAACATTTATACAGATAAGTCTTTGATAGGGCCAATTCTTACAGCAAAAACAAATTAAAAATACATAGCGGTTGAAGAAAAAAATCATCTTATTAAGGGTGTATTAAATTCCAAACTGCTTATTTTCGGACTCATTTTTAAATTCAATTTTGCTCTCAAACGCATCCAATTCATAGATTCTCTTCTTCAGAAACCATATAATGTACCGTAATGATTAATGTTTTTTTATAGAGGCAGAATATATTTCAAAAAATGATGTCAAAGTGGGCATTTTGAACAGAAATTCCCGAAGCGATTGTGTTAGAAAGGTAAAATATTGTCCTACTGAGAAAATAATTGTTTATTAATCAAGTTTTAATTAATTGAAAGACAAGAACACATGTCGCTTGTAAATCTTTTCAAAAATCACGTCAACAAGTTTCGTATTTTTTCTATTAAAAATGAATCTGAAAATGTGCCAGAAAATTTCGAGTTGTTGAGCATGGAAAAGTATTTTATTTAATACCACCTTAACATGATTCTGATAAAACCATCTATTATATAAAAATGAAATAAACACTCGTCAAAAGCGGACAGATAAAACTGTTAAAGTAGATTTATATCCAATCATGATTTAGTTTTTGTTGGAGCAATTAATATACTTAACTTCGAAATCTACCTCCACCTGTAGGCCGGGCCGGAGGGGATTTTTTTAACTATATTATAACTGAAAAATATTAGCAGATATCACTTGCTCAGATTATAAAAAATGACGCTAGATTTCGTGAAACGCATAATAGATGTCGACTAAAATACCGATTCAAATGTAAATGGTTACATAAACATTCTTAAACAGCATAAAAGCATGCAAAATAAACATCCTGTAAGATTGAAAATCTGTTAAAAAATCACATATGGTTCCGAGAAGGCATTGAATGTTGAGAACATAATGGAAAAACGAAATTCGGAAATTTAACTTTTATCAAAATTCACTGGATTCCATAATTTTTTTCAGATATTCAGTGCCAATTTTCAATTAAGAATGTTTTATAAATTCAATTTCAATAGATAACATTTAATGATATTATAGATTAAATCATGCATATAGCAGTATCATTTAGAGATTCTAAAAAGCTTAAAAAATTTAGCGTTGTTTTGCTACGAATTACGCACAGAATTCTTATCAATTCTTTCAGTCCTTCAAAGATTCGTTTTTACCAATGCTTTGAAGGCGGTGGATATGTAACTAAAACATGTATTTCTACTATACAACCATATATACCATTTATCAACACTATTTATCGATTATTTCAACTGTACCTATTTAAACTGTTCCTAATGCCATTTCCATAGTCTCATCAAAAGTTTCAAACGCTGTATCGGAATAACATATTTGGAAAAAAAAATCTTCATGTATATTCTTTAACAAAATTATAAATTTTTACTAATTTTGATTAAAAACGTTTGTAAACGTAGCAAAATTTTGCAAAAAACTGAGAGTATTTTAGCATACGTATCACACTTTACAAATTTTAAGCTATATAAGAAACCAATGTAATAGTTCCGTCTTTAAATTTAATCCTTTCGCCTGGAAATGCTAAGTATTGGACATTCTCTTTTCATTAAGAATGTCCTGTATCTTGTACCGGGGATTATTCCATCGCAGTTGGAAAAATATTTCTTACTTTCGGATGCTTTGCAAAAAACAGATGCTATTTTTTTCATAATTTATGAATTATTAAAAATGTCTATTAAAAGTGGAAACGACATGCGCTACCACTTTCGCTTTTATTACTCCTACGTCACTCCTAAGTATCGCATAATTTGAAATTTTAAGTCACTGAATTGGAAAAAACATATACTTTCTAACGACGTTTGCCTGAAATTTTTAGATATATGTAGCTACTTTTATGACTGTTAAATATTTTTAAAACAAAGATTTATTTCAAATGAATAGGGTTACCACTCACAACGGTGCTCAATGGCTATTTTCTAAACTATTAGTCATACACATATACAGGTACACTATATAGCCCTTAATCACCGGATATTTTGAATTTAGACATTTTGTGGAATATTTAAAGATATGCTTTTCGGATTTTTCTGGAGCTTTGGGATTAGGAAAAATATGTTCGACTTCATACTTATCACCAGCCATTTGATCAAAAGAACAATTAAGGGCCAATAAAAAGTCCAAAAATAATAATAATAATTTTGATCACCCTGTAAAATAAAATACACGAAATGGTCTATCGCTGTAGCTTACGAATATGTGAATATTGTAGAATATGTGTATTTATTTGTATAAGACTAGCACGTATATTCATGGAGATATACCGATTTTTTTTAAGTAAAAAAAAAAAAAAAAAATCTTGCATGTTTTTTCTTTATATCATGGTATTTTCATGCATGTTTTCTACCAAATATAACGTAAAGTTTAGAAAAATTGACAAAATCTATTAGAAATAATATAGTACAATTAGAATGTCAATATATTAAACATTTGATAAAATATGCTTTATCCGCACATAGCGCACGATAACAAATATTTTTTTCATGATTTAATATTCAACTCTATGGAGCAACCCTCTCAAATATCGTGAAAATTTAGAAATATATCGGCGAAAGAGTTAGCTGATTTTAGTTGTTCTCTATCAAACAGCAAAATAATAATAAGTCTTCCATAAGTTGTCGCTTTGAATTTGAATTTGAATTTTTTATTGATGCTTCAGTTCTTCTTGGAAAACCACCAGAACAAGCCTGTTCCAAGAAAAGAAGAAGTATCAAAATTTAAGCATTTCTTCTAAATCTCCTCATTGACATTCCTTAAATACAAACACTTTTGCTGAAAGCCAGTTAATAAAAACTGATAATTTGTGGAGAATCCCTTATCATTCAGCAGCTTTTAGAGAGCAACTAAAAATCAGCTCACTCTATGACCGATATCTTTCTGAATTTTCGTGATATTTGACTGTGTTTGTTTATGAATTGCTCAATAGAGTTGACTATTAAATCGTGAAAAAAAAACTATAGTGCGCGCATGCGCAGATAAAATATATTTCACATAATTATTCATATATCATCAAATGTTTAATATATTTGCATTCCAATTGCAATATATTATTTCTACACTGTAAAAAAACCACTGTAGATTTGCCAGAACAAACTCAATCACAGTGAATGTGCTGTATCTTTCTTTGGTTTCCTGACTATATTAACATGGAAAATACAGTAGTTGCGTAAAATTAACAGCACAATGTGCTGGCAATTTGGACGCATTTTTTTCAGCACAAACTGCTGGCGTCCAAATTGCCAGCACATTGTGCTGTTAATTTTACGCAACTACTGTATTTTCCATGTTAATATAGTAGTCAGGAAACCATATAATCAGGAAACCAAAGAAAGATACAGCACATTCACTGTGATCGAGTTTGTGCGCGAGATGAAGAGTATTTTGTACTGTAAAAATGTCATTTTTTTTTACAGTGTACAAGATTTTTTCAAATTTTCTGAAATTGCGTTAAATTTGGTACATTAAAAATTTATATTGTAATGTTAATTTTACTCTTAATTATTACTATTATTTTATCTGAAGATCACTCATATTTCTAGTAAATTTATGAATGCCATTTCGCAGCAAAAAAGATCCTTCAACTATAACAGGGTGTCCACTCTCAACGGTGTCCAATTGGTAATTCTTAAACAGTTAATCATAGACATTTAGTTCCAATTAGAAAAATGTTTTAAGTGAGATAAATAAGTATTTTTAAAGCGATTTTTGGCCAATAAAAACATTTCTTAAAAAATTACGAAATTTAAATTTTTATACGGTCCAGTCCTATAAGTTATATTTAGTAAAAATATCCTATTGTACTAACAAGAGAACCACTTTTAGTACTGCTTACACCTATCATTGAGACTTGGTGCATTTTAAGCTCTATAATTGGAAGTTGGGATTCGCTAAAAGTTTACTGTAAAAAACATATTTTTTGAATTTACAGCAGCATAATTTTCTGAAAATACAATTTTGAAAACCACCCGCGGACTATTAACATAAAAGTTTTTTATAGAAAAGCATTTAAAAATACAAATTAGTCAACAATAAGTGTAAAATATAGAAAAAAGTTTATGAATTCCTTCAAGAACCTGCGAATTAGATTTTGAAAAATTACAACATTATATCTTGAGTCATAAACGATTGTTGTCTCAGGACTTTGTTTCTTTTCTGCGTTCTCGCGTTCGGAAATTCATTTCAAAACACAAACTTTGACAGTATTTTCAGAAAATTCTTCTGCCTATACCGAAAAAACAGTTCGGTTACATAGTTTCTACATAGGAGTATTTGTCAATTTCATGCGTTTGGGAACAAATGGAATTAAAAAGTGTGTCAGGAAGTAACCTGTTTCAATTTGAGGACTGACTTGATGTAAAATTGGTCTTCAAATTATTTTGACCATAAGCTTTATCTAAGTCTATTTTTAGTTCTATGGACATGGGCACCAACAGAAATAAATATAGTAAGAGGCAATATTTTTAGAACACATGCGTCTGTACTGCTTAGGACAAACCGCGTTTTTTAAATGAAGAATATAAACAACAAATAAGTTAAATTAAGAAATATACTTCACAAAAAGTGGGACGAAGTCTTTGATAAAAAATTCTCATTTCTTTTTTGCCTTACTGATTAATTATTTTATATGTCATTTACAAAAAGAAAAAAAATATATATATATTAATTTTTTTCATTTGCATGTGCATAAAATTTTCAGATAATGCAATGCAAATTACATAAAACATAACAATTTTCATTCAGATTTTATTCAGGTTTAAGACGGGCAGCCACAAAAGCTGGCATGCTTGACGTTTGTTGCAACCAAAGGCGGCAAAAGAGGTTTCTGTAGATAGACGCACAAATTATTGGCGCGAAACTTATTTTATTGCAATCTCTTGTTCTTTTTAGTGGGTGAATAGTCGAACTATAAGGGCGTGGTCTTTTTTCACTTCCAGTTTGAACTGGTATTACCGTCCATAAAATAGACTCTTCTAAAAGAAAGTGTTTCTCAAGTCTCAAATGTTAATGAGTCAAAAGCAGATATGCATAAAAATATTTAGTTCCCATTTTCTGACATGCATATTATTCAGCAAGACCACTTGTTCTTTGTTTAGACTTACCTATTCAGATGATACTCAATTTCGAATTAATTCTGTCATCATCAATGATTTCGTTATACCCTGAACCAGTATAGTATTTTTGAAACAGCTAATTAATTCACTGCGTATAAGTTAAAAGACATATAATGTTTTCCAAGCCTTTAATTATCAATTTAATAAAACATTTAATGGTCCATATAAGCACTTTGCTTAAATGAGAAGAAAAATTATGTAGTAATATGATTGCATTAATACTTTTACCAAGAACTATCTTTCTAACATTGCAAATGTTTAAATGTAGAAGAAATTAATGTAGTACTGCAAAAGTTAATTTAATATCTGCTCCTGCTGATTGTGAGGGAGTGAACATTGCGTTTTCTTTTTAATTACTCTAACGCGGCTGCTTGATCCAAATCACAAGAACATTATCACAGTTACATTAAACAAAATTTTATTTTATTTAATTTTCTATATTATACTTTTTCTATATTATGGTATAAGTTTGTCACAATTTTTTGAAAAATTGGTATCATACATCCTTGTTAATTGGTGTTCGTTATTGTTACCCCGAGTTTGCTCGCGCTGGGTATGTCACACCCAGTGCTGCTTTTTTGAAGTTTTTCTCCCTAACCATTTTTCAGAAAGGGGTGAGTCTTTGTGTACCTGCCTCGAAGGTCATAATCTTAGAGGGGGAAAAGCAGTTAAGTAATTCAAAATATAGATCCATGGAAATCGCCACATATGGGTATCTCACACCCAGCGCGAGCATTCCTGTAACAGCTCTGATTAAAAATAAACGCGGTAAATTTGCAGAATAAATTTAAATAACATTTTTAATATATCTTTAAAATTATATTATCTCTTCCTCTTTCGTAGTGTTGTATGTTTTATGTAGATTTTAAGGTAAAAATATTGGAAGAAACCGCCAAGGGTATGACATAGCCAGAGCGAGTAAAACAGGCAGTTTTTCTCGCGCGCTCATTCAGTATAGATATACGCAGCGAATGTACAAAATAAATGTAAGTAGCATGTTTCATATCTGTTTAAAATTCTATTAACCCTTCTTTTTTCATAGAGTTTTATGTTTTATGCAGATTTTATGGTAAAAAATTGGAAGAAACCGTCATGGGTATGACATACCCAGCGCAAGTAATCCCGTTCGTTTTTCTCGCGCGTGTAACGCCGGGTTAAGATGTTTATTTATTGCTTGGCATTACCGTGTAAAATATTTAATAATTTTTTAAATTATAAAAATAATCAATAATTGAGTTAGTAGTAATAACTTATTAATTAATAATTATTGGAATAATAATAATTAATGAATGGATTGTGTATAGTTTGGAATAAGGATATTGCACCAAAATAACCACATTTTCTCGAATATGATAAAATATGTGCACTTAAGACCACTCATTCTTAGTACATTGTATAAAATTTGAGAGAAAATTAGCATTATTATATAAATGTTGATTATGTATTTTATTTAATAATCAAAATGTAAACGCTAAATTTATAATAAGAAAAACATTTGCATAAATAATTATATTTATGAGCATCGGTTTCATTTTTGTTTAAATATTTTTCTTGATTTTACATATTGTAATCTACTTTAAGGTGTTTATATAACAACATTTTCTGTCTCTTGAACGTGACTGAGCTCTTCGGGTAACTAACAATAAAAATATGGAGAACTTTCCACACACTAATTAGATGAAACTCGCGGGGGATAAGTAACGATTCATACAAGCTAGACGATTATCGCAAAACAATTTGTTTCACATGTTGCTATTTCCACACTTGAGAGAGGAAGTTATTTTTTATAATTACTATAATTCATGACTAATGATTACGACGTCAGCAGAAATCATTATGATGAATTTTTCTTAAGACGCCTTTGAAACATGCCTATTTAAAACAGACCCACGTTAAAATAAGACTGGAGCTTTTTTTTTTGTTTTTTAAAAAATATTATTTTTTCACCCTGGTCATTGTTCTCCAGTGAGAAAAAATTCGTAAGACCTACTCATGCGATGATTTTTTCCCAACACCTGAAACAAGTTTACGACTTCTCTAGAACAGAGGTTTCTAAAGTCTTAGCTATCGTGGTCCCTTTTCCGTACATCCTGTCTTCGCGGATCCCCAGAAATTAAGTCTGAAATTACTGTAATTCTTTGTAATATTGAATGGAGTATATCGTGTAAAGTAACAAAGCCATAATACCAATGATACTTCTTTTTTTAATATTGTTTTTCTTTTTTTTTAATCGGATGATTTTTCTCAAGATCGAGATAAGTAAAAATCTTACATTGAATGCGAACGTTTTGTGGACCTCCTCAAGAGGCGTAGTGGAATCCCAGGTGTCATCGGTTTACAGTTTGATCCTTTAACGGGCAGTGGTATATAACGTACACCAATTAAGTTATACAGTACAAAATCTAAAGTCCGGAATCCTCAGGTTTTTACCAAGTCCGAACTTGGGATTTTTCCGAACTTAGGGTCATCAAAAATATTGTTTTTCCAATAAAAAGGAAAAGAAAGTTCACTGCATAAAAAGTCAAAATATGACGTTAATATATTAAAAATTGCATATAACAAAAATCGATGCCCTATTCCAAATTACTGAGATCATGGGGCTCGGGTACATTTTGAGAAGTAACTGGGACGAATGGGCCCGATACAGTGCCACAACTGCCAGGGGTTCTTCAACTCGGAGGGTGTGCCACCTACCACCTGTATGCGTGAAATATGCAGGACCGCACAAATCTGCCGCATGCACCAAACCATATTACGACCACTGCAATTGTTGCCACTGTTCGGGTGATCACCCTGCTAACTATCTGCTGTGCTCTAAGTTCCCAGGAAATCAATCAAATAGTTTTTCAAACAATTCTGTTTCGACCGTAAAAAATTCGCGAAAAGACGCGTCATCCTTTCCTCCTAAGGATGTGGATAAAGCAGTCTCCTTTGAGAGCACTGTGGCTGGTGATGTTGCCAAACCCAATTCTATTACCCCTAAAATGGATAACCAAATTCCATCGGACGCCAATTTTCTAAACCAACTTCTCAAATTTGAGAAAACTTTTGGAAAGCAAGTTATACTTGCAACTTTCAAAAAATATCTTCCTGATCTCCGTAAAGCATTTACGGAAATGGACAGAACATTCATTTTATATACACTGCTCAAAACAATTAAAGGATATTTGAAGTTTTATATAAAATAAAGATATAAACGAAATTTTTTTTGCCGAAAATAGAAGAAGAGAATCACAAATGCAAATTTGTCTGGTTTTCACACTGTGGAGTGTGCAAATTTTGAGTTCGACGTCAAAAACGTCGCTTCAGCGGCAGCGAATGAAATTTGACTTTCAACTGGATAAAAGAGAATGAAGACAAGGATGATCGGCATTCAGTGATTGCTTTGTTTCGATAAGTACGATGTCTCAGCGAAGTCATTTGACAGATTCAGAAGCTTTGAGAATTGTTGGTAGGTTAGAAGGGGGCCAAACTCAAGCCGAAGTAGCGCAAGCCATTGGAGTGTCACAAAGTGTCATTTCCAGGATCTGGAACCGTTTTTTGGAGAGTGGATGTGCAGGCCGAAGACCAGGGCAAGGTCGTAGACGGGCAACAACGCCCAATGAAGATCGGTATTTAGCGTTAACAGTTCGGAGACACCGAACCATGAACGCTACTCTTCTCCAACAACTCCTTCGCTCGCCTACAGGCACCACGATTTCAACTCAGACTGTCCGAAACCGGCTCCATGCTGTAGGTCTGTATGCTCGCCGTCCGATGGTATGTGTTAGATTAACATCAAGGCATCGTCGCGACCGCAGGGAGTGGGCAACCGAGCATGTCAACTGGAGGAGAAATGAATGGAGCAATATTCTGTTTTCTGACGAGTCCCGTTTTTCTGTGCATCCGGATAATAGGCGTATTTTCATCTGGAGGGACCGTGGCAGTAGGAATAATCCTGCGTTCGTGCACGAAAGTGTCAGATTTGGCGGTGGAGAAGTGTTGGTGTATGGTGGCATCTCCATTGACGGGCGCACTGACCTCTACATCATTCGAGATGGAGCTCTGACTGGTCGCCGATATAGGGATGAGATCCTCAGACCTAATGTGTTCCCTTACGCTGCAGCGATCGGAGATAACTTCATTTTAATGGACGATAACTGCAGGCCACATCGTGCAAACCTGGTGGAGGATTTCCTTTTCGAGGAAGGAATCGTTCGAATGGAATGGCCAGCGTGTTCTCCAGACATGAATCCAATCGAGCACGTTTGGGACGCTCTAGGAAGACGAGTTTCTGGACGCCAACAACCCCCACAAACTCTCCAAGAACTGGAAAGAGCTCTTCTGGAAGAGTGGGGCAGAATACCCCAACTCGTCATTAATAGCCTCATTGAGTCCATGCCTCAAAGGTGTTCAACGTTGCTGGCCGCCCGTGGAAACCATACCCCCTACTGAAAATGATTTTCTTTGAAGAAAACACCTTTTCTTATTCTTTTTTTCTCATATGCACAAATTGTGTTTTTTTCCTTTAGTACACAAATGCGCAATAAAATGCATTTTTTTCTGCCAAACATGTGTAATTTATTCTTATATAATCTACTATGTCTGTCGACCATGTATCAATCAGCTAAACAGTTTACCAGATACAAAATCCACCTAAAACTGCAATATCCTTTAATTGTTTTGAGCAGTGTAGTAATTTGCCTAGCCTTGCTGGCTAGTTTTTATTGTATGTCCCTTTTCCTCCATCAGCCCCCCCCCCTTTTAGGCGCATTAACCCCATTAAGTGTTTTGAAGTTTTTATCTGTTGGCTTATGGAATGCCAACGGGCTTAGAAATAAAGCTAATGAGTTTAAAGATTTCATATATAACAATGACTTTGACATCGTTTTAGTCTCAGATACTATTTTTCCCAGGGTAACTGTACTACGGTTGCCAACTATGAGTTATTCCGTGTAGACAGGCCTCCTAATGGCAACCGTCCATCTGGTGGCACCGCAGTGTACGTTAAAGCAGGGCCCAATGCTACTCTTGCTAAAATACCCCATCTTGATTACATTGAAGCCACGCCAATTGTCCTGCATAACCCCCTCCATTCTCCACCTTCTGATTGCAGATATTTACAACCTCACTGTTAGAAATCAATGTCTGCTTGAAAAAGATCTTTCAAACCTCACTCGCCCTTTTTCAAGTTTTATTATTGCGGGTTATTTTAATGTTCATCAATTCTCCTGGGGCTCCCATCGCTCCAACAACCCCGGTTTTAGAATTCGCAGAAGGATAGATGAAAATCATGCAGAAATTATTCCACCAACTGAGTACACCCGCCATGATTCCCATTCTATTATTGATTTTGCCACAACTCGCAATTTCCCGTTCACGGACACTATTAAAGCAGTGAACGATCTGATTTCCGACCACTTACCAGTTGTGCTCAAATTCGACGTGGGGACTTACCATCTTGATGTCCCCCAGTCCTTTTCGGTCAATTGAGACGACTTTGCTCATATTCTCATGAAAACTGAGCCCCCCTAACCGAGATACACTCTGCCGACGACGTAACGGCTTCAATTCATGCATTTGGCGAAACCCTCCATAAGGCTTTTAAGGAAGTCGCCAAACCACGACAGAGAGTGGTCGATCGTTTTCGGCTACCTGAGTACATCAGGAACTTGAAAAGAGTCAGACATCGTTTAAGACAACTGGCAGACGTGTAGGGACCGATTCCGGCACTAAACTACCCTAATAACGATGGTCTATAAAAACTCTGAAAAGGCTGAGCTCATTGCTGGCAGTCTTATAAATCAGTTTACCCTTAATCGAGATGTTGTCAGTCCCAGGATGACGGACAGAGTCAATGACAAAGTTGAAGAGTTTCTTAACACAAACCATAATAATACTATTACTCCTGCAACCCCCTCTGTGGTTGTAACTTATATTGGGAATCTGAAAAAGAATAAATCGCCTGCCCTCGACTGCATCTCTACTAACATGTTAAAGTATCTTCCCATAAATTTTATATTTTTTCTTACTATTTTAATTAACATTATGCTTAACCTTCGCATGTTTCCCGACTGCTGGAAGCGAGCGCTGGTTGTACCAATCCCAAAACCTGGGCAAGACCGCCACGCTCCTTCTAGCTTTCGCCCCATTTCATTACTTTCCTGTATCTCTAAAGTTTATGAATACATACTTTCAAACCGTCTGAAACAGTTCGTTACTGCCAATTCGATTATTATCCCGGAGCAGTTCGGGTTTCAGCCCAAACTGTCTACGCAGCCCTAGCTTTGGAGGGTAACTGATCTCATTCACGAGGGTTTCTTCAGTAGATAAAAAACTGGTGTAGTATTTATACACGTTGCAAAAGCTTTCGATAGAGTTTGGCATGAAGCTCTAATCTATAAATTAATTCTTCTTAAATTCCCCTCAACGTATTCTCATTATTTATAAATATTTAAAAAATAGATCCTTTTTTGTCAGAGTTCACCATTCTATCTCCTCATCTGGCATTGTCGAGGCCGGCGTACCCCGAGGGGGCTTGATTAGCACCTGGCTCTTCAACTTTTATATTAACGACATACTCAATATTCCCCGCATCCTCTTAGCATTATATCCGGATGACACGGCCATCCTCTTCAGAAACATCTCATTAAACATTGTGATTGAACAACTCCAATCCTATCTCCAGGCCCTTGCTATCTGGCTCAGGAAATGGCGTATTAAAGTGAATGCTGGGAAAAGTGCTGCCATGATTTTCTCTAAAAAATCTACCACTCCAGACATTAATCTTTCTCTTAATAATGAAGATATACCCTGGGTTAATGATTATAAATATCTAGGAATTTACCTGGATTCTAAATTACTCTGGGCAAGGCAGATTCAAGATGTACGTGCTAAAATAATAATACTGCCAAGTCCTCCCTCAAATCTGTATTAGCTAGACATAGCTGTCTGTCACTTTCTAATAAGTTATTGCTTTATAAATCCTTTATCAGATCCACCATGACTTACGAGTCAGTTGATTGGGGATCTGTTTGTGAAACTAACAAGGAGAGGGCCAACCTTGTTAATTGCAGATTTTGATTATTTTAATATATGTTGTAGGGTAGAGACCTCTTAGTCTCAGATTCAACGGATTTTATTCAACGCTCATTAGTTCTTGAGAAACCGGGGGGGTCTAATAGTAGTACACAACTTAAATACTTACTTTGTAACAAAAAGGATAGGTTGGTCGTAGCTCAGTTGGTACGGCGTTTGCTGGCTGATCTGCGGGTTCGGTACCCGAAAGCGCTACCTTTTTTTTTCTCATTTTTTGTTTTATAAATATACTTGTAATTATAATTTAATAATTTAAATTAAATTTTTAATATCATACATTAATTATAATGTTAACAAACTTAAATTTATCATTTTTTTTATTTTTAAACTATTGTTTCTCATCCTTTAAAGAGGTTTAAAAAGAAATTGGATCTATTATTGAATGATGAAAATTCCAAAATCGTCACAAAAGCTGTTGTGGCGCCATCTAGTTATGGGTTGATTTTTGACGGCCAATTATCTACACGAGGGATATAGGCCCAGGGGGAGTGCCCTCCGTGGGGGTCTTTCTAAGGGAACCTAATCCGTATTAACGCATGGAAGATCCACGGCTCGAAGAAAACCACGAAAACTCCGAACGATTAGGCCGACGGGCGCGATTGGGATCGAACCCAGCACCTCCCGTCTACCAGCTTCGAGAGCAGAACCTCTCGGCCACTGGTGGGGCGCCATCTAGTTATGATAAAATAAAATAATATTCAAATAAAATAAAAATTAAAGCAGAAAGAAGATAAAAGGGAAAGCAAGATAATTGAAGGTGCAAGCATACGTATTGCAAATTTAAATATCTTTAATATCGGTTAAAAAATCGGTTGTAATTTAATTCTGATGATAATTTTTAATATAATTATACTTGTTACTTTAAAAACAGTATTATCGCATTGACTTCCTTTGTTAAAGCAATGCGTAAATGATGTTTCTTTAAAATCACGAATTGACACAATGGCTCAATATCATTGCATCGATAAATAATATATGAAATACATTTTAAAAGTGATTTTAAAAAATTATCAGTTTTATGATGTTTTATACAACTATTTAGTTAAAAGTAAAAAATTAAATAGGTTAAAATTATAATTGATATACAATAATATAAATTTTAATTGAGAAAGAGTTTATTAAGTTATACTTACAAATATATTTATAAAACAAAAAATGAGAAAAACAAATGTAGCACGTCCCAGTATCGAACCCAGGACCTGCGGATCAGCCGGCAAACGCCAAACCAACTCAGCTACGACCAGACTATCCTTTTAGTTACAAAGTAAGTATTTAAGTTGTGCACTACTATTAGACCCCCCCCCCGGTTTCTCAAGAACTAAGGAGCGTTGGATAAAATCCGTTGAACCTGAGAGTAAGGGGTCTCTACCCTACAACATATATTAAAATAATCAAAATCTGTGAGCAACAAGGTTGGCCCTCTCTTTGTAAGATGTAAAAACTTCAAATTGCTCAAAATACTATTTTAAGACAGGCTGTTAATGCAACTTCGTTTGTCCGGAACGATGTCATTCACAAGGATCTCAATATTCGACCTATTTCCCAAGTTATTAAAAAAATCGAACAAAATTTCCACAGAGATCGTATTCTTATACTCAACCAATCGTTGCGGTCAATAAAAACTTATAGTATTAACAATGCTGTTGGTAAAAAAAGACCGCTTGTCATCCTTAGTCGAGATGACGGTTTTGCCCCACCTTCTAAAAGAAGGAGGCGTGAACCACCTTAAACGCATCGTTACGGTTTTTCTAAATTCTAACCATGTTTTTTTTTTTTTAATTTCTTTTATTTTAAACTCTATTCTTATATTTTTCAATTTATTTCCTCGACATCGTTCCTGCCTAAACATTTGGCACCGGTAAACATCCACTTTCTAACAAAATTATCTTGTTTTCGTGTATTTCTGATTCTTCCACCAGCCCCGGTCCCTTTCTACATGTCTTTTCGAACGAAGGACTTTGATTCGATACACTTCGCTTCCTTATTGGCTACTGAAGTTTGCCGTCAAATCCGAATGAGATTGTCCCACCCCGATCCGCTCTTCACCTGTTTCTGACGTAGTAATGCTGAAATTGCTGATTGGCGGAGCGCTCTCATAGTTTTCTGAGACATCCAGTTCTCTGGTGTTTCAATAGTTTTTCTTTATTGATCTTTTTAGGCAGTTTTGATTCGTTGCACTTCGCTTCCTCATTGGCTGACGAAGTTAGCAGTCAAATCCTTGCCGTTTTCTTTTCAAAATTCATTATTTTAACTGGAAACTTCTATTTTTATTAACTTTTTCGATTCCTATCATTGTGTTTTTTGATTTAATTAATTTATATATAAAAGAAGAAAAAACGTATGGCTCTGGGGCCTTTCCCTCATTCCCCAATTTCCCTGGCTCATCCCAATGCTCAAGAATTCGTAAGGAATTCCACTTTTCTCAAACATCGAAGCACTCTGACAAATCGGCCTTTCTACTTCGAATGAGATAAACAGAATCATTACGACTTCTGTAGGCACTCAATAATAACTGCATTGGTGTAAAGTGGGAACTTCAGGAAAATTTATTTTTATGCGGGTATTTTAACATTTGAAAGTATTATGTATTCCTATTTTAAGTATACAACAACACTTTATTAAAATATGACCAAAAAGAAAACTGAGAGAGAATGATCTTTATCTAGACAAATCTTTAATTGCCCCTCTCAAAACTCAAATTAAAAAACCCCAATTTTAAAATTTAAAACTCAAAACCCAACGTAGGGAAACACTGCATTACATTCAGCCATTTATGTATTTGGATCTTTCGTGCCACATTAGCATTTAAGATGTAAAACCAAAATTGCAGATGCAGTGAATTATGCCCCAACCTCCAGAAAATCATATTTAATCAAACCATCAAGAATCTGTTCATAAAACTTTTTTCACTCTATGTAAATATTATGAAAGAATTTTTTATTATTTCAAGTCAATATGTATTTATTAATATGTGAAAATTTTTAAAAGTACATAAATAGACGATAACATTACATATTTAGTTGTTTATGTATATGTTTGTATAATTTTATTGATTTATGTATTTCATGAACGAAAAGTGAAAATACACTGAAATGAAATTTTCGTTTTGATTTATTATCGATTTTTAGATATCAAAGACATACAAAATAAGAATCCTTCCGTTTTCTTTCCCTTCCTCTTCAGAGTATGAAGTTTTTACATTACGAAACTTAATATCCGCTAAAATGTCAGTGTGCAAGTACTTGCATATGAAGCAAACATTCTTATTTCTAAGTAATATATATTGATTTTTCTACAAGTTTTCATAACTTATAGAGTACATTTTTGTTTAAATACACTAAAATGAAGAGATTTCTATGTCTTATTTTTTACCGCCCTAAAACAGTAAAGCATGTGTCTTAAAAGAAAATCATATTGCCTATTGAAAAGTCGCTGTAACGCCAGCCAATAGTTTTTAAAATAAGAAACATTCCTAAAGTTTTAAACAAACAAATACATATGCTCACAAAAAACTGCTATGATTTGACTTGTCTTTGTAATTTTAAAATCTAGTACTAGGAAGTAAAGGTTGTGAATGTCATAAAAGAAAGATTCGATCAATCTACTAATAAGATTGGAATAACTTATAACAAAAAAGTATTTAGTTTTTAAACGATTTTATGAAATATATAAACAAAACAATACAAATACACGAATTTACAATACCAATGTATATTGTTAATTACTAAGTTTACGTTGGAAGTTCGTAAACGTTTCATCCTTCTCAAGAAAGAATTCTTATTTTTTAACACTGTAATTTGATGTACGGACAAGAATATTGAATTCTCAACGAAAAGGATTCCATCTATTCTATCTATTTCCTCTTTTTTATATATTTTACAAAAAATTACTTTCTCAAATTTTACTTAATCGTTGTATACACTAAATATATTATGGAGCGAGAGTTTAATGTAAAATTTTTCATAAAATAGTTTTTATTGTTGAACACAATGACGTAATTTAATATACTCTAAACAATTAAAACTAGTCGGATGTACCAATCCCAAAACTTTCTTCTATCCCATACATGTTAATACTTCAAAATTCGCTATCACACTGCCAAAATTAAATGGCAATCTATGCATCTCATGAGGATTCTAAAGATATGAAATTCCGTGCATTAGTTCTTGAGATATGACTATCGCTGAAATCGTCTAAATACAGCAAAATTCTGCCTAGCAGCGCCACCTATTGGGTGATTTATACCAAATCCTAATCAGCAACAATTTATGTCATTGTCTGACTGAATCTGAAGTTTGGAGAAAATCCGTGCATTAGTTTTTGAGATAGAGCTATAGCGAAAATCGTGAAAATTCCTGTATAGCAGCGCCACCTATTGGGTGATTAACACCAAAACCTAATTAACAACAACTTGTGTCAACATACAACTAAATCTGAACTTAGATAAAAATTCGTCCATTAGTTCTATAGATAGAGCTATTGAGGCAATCGTGAAAAAGGCAGAACAGAAGCGCCACCTGCTGGGCGATTTACACCAACACATAATCTGTAGCAAGTCATATCAAGGACTAACTGAATCAGAAGTTTGATGAAAATTCGTGCGTTAGTTCTTAAGATAGAGCTATTGGGGTAATTGTGTAATTCCTACAAAATTCATCATAACAGCACCACCTGTTGGGCGATTTACACCAAAACGTAACCAGCATCAATTCATATCAAGCACTAACCAAATCTGAAATTTGATCAAAATCCGTGCATTAGTTCGTGAGATAGAGCTATTGCAAAAATCGTGCAAAATGCCGCTTAGCAGCGCCACCTGTTGAGCGATTTACACTAAAAACTAATCAGCATCAATTTGTATTAGGGACTCACTGAATATAAATTTTTATTAAATTCCGTGCATTAGTTCTTGAGATAGAGCGCCCACAAAATTTGTGTCACATACACGCAGACAGACGGACAGACAGACAGACAGACTCACAGAGTCACAGACAGACATTTTGTAAAAACATGTTTTTTGGAATCTCTGACCCCTAAAACGTGTAAATCCGTCGAAAACCGGAATTCGAAAATTTTCATGAATCCAATACTTTCTACTTGTAAAGATAGAAGAAAGTAAAAAAAAAATCACTAATACAACGCAAAAGTTTATCAAACTTTTTTGTAATCTTCTCATTATCCAGAATTCCGGTAAATAAAATTAGTTATTTCTTGATGAAAAGTACTGAAAATTAATGATAATGTTATTAAGTTTTTTGGGTAATTTTTTAAGACATACGTAATGAATAATAAATAAGATTTAAGGTTTATCTATAATTTTTACTTTCTTCTATATTTACAAGAAGAAAATATTGGATTCGTAAAAAATTTCGACTTTCGGTTTTCGACGGATTTATACGTTTTACGGGTGAGAGATTCCGAAAAACATGTTTTTACAAAATGTTTGTCTGTGAGTCTGTCTGTATGTGACACAAATTTTGTGGGAACTCTATCTCAAAAACTAATGCACGGAATTTCATAAAAATTTACATTCAGTCAGTCCCTGATATAGATTGGTGCTGATTACTTTTTGGTATAAATCGCTCAAGAGGTGGCGCTGCTATGCAGTATTTTTCACGATTTCCACAATAGCTCAATCTTCAGAAGTAATGCACAGATCTCCATCAAACTTCAGATTCAGTTGGTCCTTGATATGAATTGACGTTTTATGCATTTTATTGTAAATCGCTCATCATGTGGCGCTGCTATGCAACAATTTTCAAGATTCCGCAATAGCTCAATCTTCAGAACTAATGCACGGATTTTCATGAATCTTCAGTTTCAGTTAGTCCTTGACATGAATGAACATGGATTGACATGGATGAATGAACAATGATTCTGAACATGGAAGGGAATTTCCTGCCTAGGTTTTTAACACCTATGCCAGATTCTGGTTGGTGCCTAGGTTAGGGTGATCTAGTCCTTGACATGAATTGACGTTTTATATATTTTGGTAAAAATCGCTCAACAGATGGCGCTGCTATGCTGCACTTTTTGTAATTTCCGATCTCGAGATCTAGTGCTTGGATTTTCAACGAACTTCAGATTCAGGTATACCTGGATATAAATGAGTCCTGTTTAGTTTTTGGTGAAAATCGCTTAACAGATGGCACTGCTATGCAGCATGTTTTATGATTTCCACAATAGCTCAATCTCCAGAACTAATGCACGGACTTTCATCAAACTTCAGATTCAGTTAGTCCTTGACATGAATTGAAATTTTATACATTTTGGCGTAGATCGCGCAACAGATGGCGCTGCAAGGCAGCATTTTCACGATTTCCACAGTAGCTCAGTCTCCAGAACTAATGCACGGATTTTCATCAAACTTCAGATTCTGATAGTCCTTGACATGAATTGGCGCTTTATACATTTTAGTGTAAATCGCTCAACAGGTGGCGCTGCTATGCTACACTTTTCATAATTTCCACCATAGCTCAATCTCAACAACTAATGCGCGAGTTTTCATCAAACTTCGAATCCAGATATACTTTGATATCAATCGGTGCTAAATTGATGTAGTATCTTGTACTATTTAAATGATTTAATTGACGGAATTTATACAGAAGAAATTTTTGTGATAGTCACAACATTCTAGTTTTAATTAACTCACGCATAATTTATGAAACTTTTATTTGTGAGAAGCAGCAATTTCAATTAAACGGAACCTCTTTATTTAGAAAAACAAGATTAACAAGCGAAGAAATAAATAACTAAAACACATCAACTTTTGCTGTTTTTCAGAATAATATATTTTAGAAATATCTTTTATTCTCGTGAACAATTTTACATTGTCAGAATGCATAGGTTTATAGAATTTTAATAATTCGTATTTAAAATGACATCATGTGTGTAATGATTCAAATGAAAAAAAAAAAACACATGTTAGCACTTAGTGTAGCTATATATCTATCTATTTATCTATATATAGTGGGGTGAGTTAGCTCAAAATTATACCAAACATTTCACATCTGGCAACCAATGCGCCACTTTGGACTCGGATAGTACATGGATATACGAGTCTAAAAAGGCCGAGACACAAATTTTCTTGGCCCTCTAGCGGCGCTGATGACGTAATCAATATGGCCGCCAAAGTTTTGCGACGCGCTTCTACATTTCTGTATATAACTCGAATTAATATTTTGATATTAACCTATATTGTTAGTGATTATTAATCCGCAGAAAACGCCCTTTCCAACGGTATATTTGACATAATTGTTTAGGTTCATAATACAACAAATATTTATAACTTAATTTTTAAAAAAAACGAAAAAAAACAAAAACAAGAATTTTGCTTTTTCAGAATTTAGTGTCGACCCCGATGACAATATATATATATATATATATATATATATATGTATATAAATATACAACAAACTTACACATTCAATTAAAAAAATTCAGGAAAATTTTATAATCACCTATGTGGATAAAGCAAACACAAGTTATGCACTGATATGTCAGGTACTACTCTTGACCACTCGAAAATTTAAAGAAAGATTGGGGGAGCACATGAGAAATATCAAGTTTAACCGACCGTCTACAGCACTTTCCAGATTAAATCATCGCCAAAATTAAAAAAAAATAGATTTCGAAAACGCAAGAGTTATTTTACCTACATCTGATCATTATACTTTGAAAATTAGGGAATCGTTGGAAATTTTAAGTAAAGAAAATAATGTATGTAACGATGTTTTATCTTATAATATACCTCATATTTGGTTTAACATTTTGAAAATATCTAACACTTCAGCATTGGAACGAAACAACTTCATAGACACCCCCAGCAAACAGTAGACTGACCCCTTTTTTCCCAGACTGGTGTATAAATAGCTCAGTGAATGCGACATTCCAGTGAAAGTATCCTTTGAAAATGATCGCGTTAGCGATCGAAAGATCTCGGGAATCATCTTTTTCTGTTTCATTATGATTTTAACATCAATGGTTTTTAAGTTTTTAAAGTCCAGTTCATTTTGTAACGGTATATTTTAATAAATGTTTATGCACCTTTTTAGTAAACAGTTTAATTTTAGTTATAAGCTATATGTTATGTCTATGCCACAACCCCTAGAGGGTTACAGGAGCAAAAAACTTTCTAAATTGTGATTTCTGCGGTACTGAAGAGGATAGAAACTTTAAATATAGCACGGTAGTTACTAATAAAATATAAATGTCCTCTAAGAACAGTCAAAATTAATTCAAAATTAAAAAGGAGTGAAGCGAAGGGAAGGAGCGAAAAGTATTCTAAAAGAGTACTACATTACGATTTCTATGGAATCTCAGGAAATAATAAACCGATTACAGAATTTATTGGTTGCGAATCAAGAGTGATAGTCCCTGATCCTATACGGGCTATATTTTATGCCGGTGTCACTACCACCTGGTTGGCAGGAACAACAAGAAAGCCTTTAAAAACATCTAAATTCCGTTTTCTATATAATATTAGGAAATACCAAGCGATTTCAAGGTTAATGTTGGCAAATTAATGGTGGCAATCTGTGTTTCAACATTTTTTGAGACATTCTATTTGAACTCTGTTTCGGCATTTTATGTTGGTGCCACTAACACCAGAGAGGTGACAGACTGTTAGACAAGAAGCTTGGAATTTTACGTGATGGTTAATTTTAAGACGTAAATGTGTTAAGATGGTTTCTAAAAAATTCAAAACTTCATATGAATACTGAAATGAGCGCATGAAAGGGGCATAAAAGTATCAATATACTTTTTAAATTATCCTTATTTGGAATTAGTTTCAGTTCTGATTAATTAAAATCTCATTTCTGTCTATTGCACTTTTATAATGAAGTTTAGTCAAACTGTGTCTTAATTTGTAATTTTTGAATTATTTCAAAAAGTGTTCTTCTAATAAAAAATATTCATGCAAATATCACTTGGTATATTTCAACTATTACGCGAGCAAAGCGAAACGAAATATATATAGATATATATATTTCTTTTTACAAATGCATTTTTGAGGAATTTTTCTAGCGCGTACTCAAATATTTCAAACGTATACACAGACTACACAGCACGAATGATTTTGATTTCGTTTTCTTCTTTATTTTAAAATTATTTGAAATGTTATTAAAAATGATCTCTTTTTTATCTCTGCATTTTTGTTATTATATCTCATATTATCAAGCAATAAAAAGTCCTATAGCATGTAAAACAGCTGAAAAGTTTCTCAGAAACTACCGAAGGAATTTCAGTAACTTTTTCTTTTCATTTACCAATGAACGAGAATAAAAATTCCGATAGTTCCGCGATTTCGCAAATAAAAGATGTGACATGTATAGCATCTTGAGGTATTTTTGTCATTAGAACTGTTGAAGCAATTTCAATATACTTTATAATACATTTGGCAGAATTTAAACTATAAATTATTCAGCAAGAAATAAAATAGTGGTATACGTCGTTGATTTTTCGCAAAATTCCGTAGCTATTATACACATATATATATATATATATATACATATATATATATATATATATATATATATATATATATATATATATATATATATATATATATATATATATAAATTCTTATTTAATGATCAGCTTATAGTTTAGTTTCTGTTAAAACTATTATGAAAAATATATTGAAATAACTAAAAAGACACATAATTTTCAGCTGTTTTTCATGTGACATTTTTTTGTCTCAAAATTATGTAACTATTGCATTTGTTTACTTTAATTTCTTGTAGAACGATACATTTATAGTTTAGCTTCTACCTAAATTATTATAAAAAGTGTATTTAAATCGCTTTAGAAGTTCTCTAGAAAAAAGGCTCATAGTTATAATTTTATATGTGTATTTACTTGTGTAAAATCATGTAAGGTATATTTTGATTTGTTGCCGAACGGTCAATTGGCATTTTTGAAAATATATGTTGACAAAACTGCATATTGTAAACAAATATGAATTACTAATGAGGAATCTGTTTTTTAAAAAAAAATCTAAATTCTAGAGTAGTTCCCAGAAAAAAGTGATATCAATATAATCTTTTTTACATGTGATTTCGCATTTATTATAGTCGTCATAAACTACTTCTCTTAAGAGATTTTTAATAAAATGCACACAATTTCACTCTTATTTATACAGATTTTAACACTCTTACACGTCATATGCTTTTAGTCTCATTACATGCGGTAGTGCATTTATACAATCATAAATCCCTGCAGTGTTTTCCCAGTTAATACAAAGGAATTAGCTATAACTAACACGTAGGAAATAGTACGTGAGAAAAAAACTTTGCAAAATTTGGGACTGTTTTTATAAAAACCTTAATTTCTCTACGAGTATAGAGGAAGTAGGGGAGGTTTGATACATAGAGAGGGTTGATACAGTGACATTTTTTTCTCAACAAATGGCATTAACAGCCATTGTAACAGATGTAAAGGCATCTTTGATTAACAGAGATTATCATTAGCTGGACATAGCAGTGAAGAACTGACAACGTTTTTTTTTTCTTTTAATTTTGAAGTTTTTTCTAATGCCAATGTAATTTTTTTTAAATACTGATTATCTTTCATAACTCTTATTACAGTGAAGATAATATCGTGTAATTATTTTTTATTTGTAAAGCACATTCTTAGGGTGAGTTTTGCTAGAAAGCAGATTAGCATTTTGCAACAGCATTTATACAAAGTGATTGAAAATCCAATAAGGCATGATATGGAGAAATGATACATTAATGCTGGGGAGAAATGATACACTTGTATATTTGAAATGTAATAGTTTTTTTAACTTTTAAACTAATATATGACTATAATATTCATTATTGTTTTACAGCAAGAGCTACTGAAATTGGTAAGGTAAACTATTCATAGACATTATGCAGGTTACATAGAAAAGCAGTGCGATGATAGATGGTTAGATCGTTTTGCTCGTCATGTAGAAAGGAAAAAGCTTAAATGACCTGAAAGGGAAAATGTTTCTCTAAGTGACGAAGGGCAAATTGAAAAAATATTAAATCTACCCGATTTTACTTATCAAAATGATAGAGTTATTAGTTTTTCTTTTAACCATTTGAGGGGTGCTGCTATGTTTATAAAACTACTTAATTTTAATTCCCAAACGTCACATTGGCACCAGCATTTTGGTAAAATATTTCCCATTTACTATGAAAGTGAAATATATCCCTTTTCTTATTTCTAATTAAATTAGTTGGTAAATTCCTGGGCCATTCATTTATTCAACACTTTAGCTTTGAAAATGCTTTGCCCCTGAAAGGGTGAAAGGAATCTTAAATGTGCTAAATTTATGTTAAATTGTTTGCAAATCAGCAATTTTCACATCATTTTTCCTTGCAGATCTTTAGGGTTTTTTTCATTATTTATTTTCTAAAAAGTGTGATAATAGGATTGTTTAAATAATAGCAATAGTTTAAATAATTTTGTACAAAACATTTCTGAAACAAAAATATGTCAATGTCATTTCGTTTTAAATTTTACTTAAATATTTCAAGATTTATCATAAAAAATTGTATGACGCATACATTGAATTGTCTGCATTTTTTTTTTCAGTTTACATAACAATGTATCAAGCCTCCCTTGTTAGTTTAACAATCCTCCCCAGTAATGGGGAAATTGCGAGAAAACACAAAAAAAATTGTTTAAAAATAGGGTTGTAAAAAATAAGTTAAAAAAAAGTGTATCATAAACTCCCCTACCTCCCCTGCATGCTATCCTCATAAAAATGAACACAGTATATTACAATAAGCCACTTATTAATAATCTCGAGTTTGAACGCTTTTGCTACATTACTTTTTACAGTATTATCCAAGAGATATTCGTTCTTTTTCAATTTGTTGACGGCCCTCTATGGGGTTTCGAGAAAAAATCTTCGCGGAAATATATGACCTATACTATACTGTTTACACACCTGCAGTTTCAGATTAATTCCTCATGCATTTTTATTGTTTATTAACAAAACGTTTAAAATCGCAAGTGACCGGTCAACTTTGGCCATATAGTGTACGAACAATAAAGTTAGATTGCTGGAGATGGTTTCGACTTAAAGTTTTAAAAGCCTGCTATTATTACGAATTTAATGTTGCTCTCTCGTTTAATAGAGATTGCCTAGTCGATTATTTCATGCTCTGAAATATATGATGTAACAGCTAACCAAAACTTCGAATTTCCGCTATCGGGATGGCCATACGTCACCACTCTTTTATATATAAAGGCAATCAAACGGCAAAAAAGTAGATTAAATTATATGCGGTCATAGGAAAAAAAATACTCTCCTGTGCCAAACTAAAAAACTCAACAGGAACTCAATAAGTAAATAAAAAAAAGTAGACAATGCTAATAAATGCGTTTTGTGTACGATTGAAAGCAAGTCTTTTACTCCGAAACAGTCACTTGGTGCATCATTGATATATATTTATTTCAAAACGACTTTGTTTTAAAAATGACAACGTATCAGAAATACTTAATAAATAGGAATAGAATGAACAAAAGCATATTAAAAAATATGTATTTTGAAGCAAATGATACTGACTTTTATGAGATTATTAATTTTTACCATTTAACCAATATTTAGCTTTTTAAAACAAACTTTCACAGTAGACATAACGTTGATGAATATCCCACTTCTAATAAATCTGGGAGCACGGCAGTGCGTCCGCCAAGTTCGCACAAGCCGTAAGCTACCTTTTCCTGAACCATTTTGGCATACTTTTCACCCCCTCATAACGTCGTTTTAGGAAGAGATACAGAAATTTTTCTTTTATACACATGTTCGTATGGTCAAACTGAACTAATGTTCCACGATTTCATGTTTCTATGTTTAGTAGTTTTCGAAATATTAAATTCCGAAAAAGCGCTTTTTTGTCACTGACTCACTTCGCATCATCAAATAACTAAGGTACTTCTAAAAGTCGTAGAATCATGAAATTTCACAAGTAAGACGGGTTTGTAGCACAATTAACCAGAAAAATCTGAAAACACAGAATTTCCGCTTCTAAACCCTTCAAACAGGGGGTGTTCATTTGGCCGTAAACAGTTGGTCGCCAAAACACGATTACAGAGTTTTGAAGGGGGTCACGTGATTTCAAGCAGAATAACATTTTATATATATGCTTTTCCAAAGATGTTTGTTAAATAGAAAAAATGAATATACCTAAAACTTTTAATCAGTATAGGTTATGATATATTTACGATATTAAAACAATAAAACATTTAACAAAATATAACCGCAATTCGGTACGTTTCCGATATAGCAGCCTTGGCGAAATACAGAAAAACAGCCTTGACGAGAAAAGAATTTTGATAATAACGTATTTTCTTGCAACTTATTTACTGTGTCATATACACAAGCAATTTTTTCCATATGTATAGAATTTATTTAATGTAAGGAACCCGTTTATTTATTTTTATATTCCAACATAAATAATTTGTATATAAAAAATAATATTTTATACATGTATAAATAAAATGTTTATATGTATATAAATGCTTATATAAATAACATAAAAGTTCATCAGGTTTGTTTTATTTTGGTTGTTTTATTAGTTGTTTATATTTTGGCAACATATCTCAGTTTCTGAAGCCCGAATTGCGCCAAGATTTTGAAAAAATGCCAAGGTCCCTATAGTGGAAAAATATCCGGTACTTGTTAGTTATCCCGTCGACCAATTTCGCCAAATTATATAAATCGCTAAACCACTCGCCAAATTATACAAATTGACATAATTTTTATTTTAGATAACGAAAAAACAAATAAATTAGTATAACATTAATAAAAATACAAATAAAACGTCGAAATAAAAATCATTTGATGACGTATACACGTGTTGTCAAGTGAATGTGACATTTACGATCAACTATTATTGGCATTTAATCTAAACAATTTGACGACAGTAATTTGGTCGACGGGATAACTAACAAGTACCAAATATCCTAATTCCATATGAAAGTTTAAAAATCTCCTTTTAATTAAATGAAATGTGTAACTAATAAACTGTCTTTAACGATGTGGGACAGATGCGGCGTCCGAAGTCCGCTGCTAATGTTATATTGTGTTATTAGCCTACTTACTGTTAATTTATTGTTAATTTTAAATTTGTAAAAGAAAGATTACAGTTATAGATAAGATATGTTGGTCGCCAAAATCCGATTACAGAAAATTAGCCTGAGTTATAAAGGTGTTACATGATTTCAAGCTGAATGAATTTTTATATGCTTTTACAAAAATCTTAAGGCAAATCTTTCAGGTTATCTGTCCATCTTTCTATCTTTTACTTCCTTAAAACAAATTTTATTAAAGACCGGGAGGCGTCTGCACAGATCATCACCTCACCGAGTTGACGGCTGAAATTTTAGGATTAGTTAAATATCGATTAGCGTATTGAAATGTACCTGGTCTGCCAAGTCATATCTTTGTGGAAAACACCTACAGACCCGATTTTACGGGTTAATTGGTGCATTTTCCATTGTGTTTTCCTGCACCCATTACTCCATATTTCCAAACTTTTGGATGCAGGAAAATACAATAGTAAACCTATCAGTTAACTACTAAAATTAGGTCTTCAGGTGGTTTCTACCAAGATATGACTTAACAGACCAGTTGCATTTAAATATGCTAATCTAGTTTTAACTAATCCTAAAATTTCAGTTGTAAACTCAATGAGGTGATGGTGTGTACAGACGCCTCCCGGTCTATTATAAATGTCGGAATTCTAATCTCAATAGCACTCTGGTTAATCTGGCAATTATCCCTACTATTTATGGAACACTCTTCCTTTAAGTGCGTTTTAGTGATGTTAATGAACTATGCATATGCATCATACATATTATACATATGCATATAATACGTAATACATTTGCATCATACATATTATAGGTATGTATATAATACGTAATACATATGCATCATTATGACGTCAGAATAAACAAAACATTTTTTGTCGCCAAATTTGAGAATTGACATGATATATTAGCAAATTTGGCGAAACTTTGCTAAATGTCGCCAAGCTTGGCGAATATTTGACGCTAGTGGCTATTTTTCAATGAGTTAATTATTAATGCGAGCCATCTATTTTTATTTTTCCGCATATCATCTCAATAGTTAAATGATATAACGTACTAATATTTCCAAAGTACTAATAGTTTCGTCACTGCCTAAAACCTCTGCTATAGTTATTATATTGTACTGTTATTATACTTACTGTGACTATGTTGTTAATCTTTACACCGTTAAAACTTCTGTATTATATAAAGAGAATTTACGGAAACTATTAAAGCATTGAAACTGCCAGTTCTCCTTATGATTATTATAATTCTATAATATGTAACCTGTTAATCGATATGTACTTTAGAATGAATCTTCTATAATCCGGTTCCTCGCATTTTAGTTTTCAGGTTTCGAATAAAATTAGCTAAAATCTTAAAACCATGGCACATTGACTAATTCTTCAACACGATCTGATGAGAAGAATGATAGATTTTCAAATGGATCATGGCAGTGAGCCGGTAGACCTTCTATTCTTCCGTAATCGAGTCTATTGAAAATGTTAACGTGAAACGAAAAGATATTAGCATCAATATGGTTTAATGCAAATGCAGATATTATCAAAGGATTTCATAAGAACCATTTCACTTGTACCCAGTCGTATCAGTTAAAATACAACAATTGACAGTGAGCCCAATTAGAAAACATTACTTAATAGGATTAAAAATTTCCGCATTAGAGAACGAATCGTAACTGCCAAGGAAACATGCATAAGGGAGTTAAGAGATATTTGTCACGAAATATGGAATACATAACAACACAAAATATATGATGTGCTTCCATGATCGTAAAGAGTTCTTGATTTCTCTATCAAAAGCTTCCGACTTGGCGAAAGAATGGGCAAGTAAATTAAATTATGAATAACATTAACATGATGCAACGTTTAACATTCAATTAATATGGAAAATACTGCTTGCTAGAGACGGCTAGTACTTTAATATAAAAAGAAATAAAGTATAAATTTGTAAAGTTGAATAAAATAAATTTAGGTATTTTTATGTTAGCCGGGCGCAAGTGGCAAATCGCGAAATACTGTTCCCAACTCCCATTGTTCATATTGCATTCATTTCATTTAAAGATATATACTTTTCAGTCATCTCATTTAAAATAGATACATTTCCCTCATTTTATTTAATAGAATATTTAACATAGAAATAAATAAATAAATAAATAGGAAATAATAACATAAGCCAAAATATTTTATTTGAAAATCAAAGCATTGTTTCTAATTTACACATGTGAAAAATGAAAAATGCTATTGGCGAAAAAACAAAAGGCTAATGAGGAGATTTGCTCCTGGCTAACATAAAAGTACCGAAATTTAATTTTTTTTCATATTAATATAGTTTGGAATAACAAACTTGAAAAAACATACAAAAAGTAGTGATATCCCAACAAAAAGTTTTCGGTAAAAAAAAAAAAAAAAAGCGCCAAGTTCTCCTTAATGTTTCGGCCAGAAAAAGTAGTAATATCTGAAGTTCGCACAAGTTAAAAGCCAAACATCCCAAATCTTTCATTGAAAATGGCTTCCTGCGAATTGGCCGTTAATGCCTTCGAGAGAGTTTTACAAATTTTAAAATATGTACAAATGAGCTACATGCCAACTACATTTTTTGATTATTTTAGGCATTTTGTGGCACAGAGTACAGAAATAAAATACACATTTGAAAAAAGCATTTAAAGAACTTCAGTCTATTTAAATGCTTAGAAGTTAAAAATAACAAAATACTTGCATTCAGGAGATAATATCCCTAATTGCTAAAACATAATTAGTATCAGCTTTTAACAGTTTATAAATCGAATACCTCTTAATGTATGCAAACAAACTATAATAAATGTTCAAACGAAAAAAATCTCTTTCGTCAATACACAAGATTTCAATATTATACAATAAAATATAATGTAACATATTGTGAGATTTGAAGTAAGTAAATTTTGTTTTATTTCTTGGGTTTTACGTTAATGACTTTAGCTTTAGAACGTACAAAATGGCGGTTAAACCACAAGTGGACTAAATGATCTGTAATCAAAACTAATGTTTGTTGAAACTGAATGGTAGTTATCAAAAATCTTTTACTTATAATGTCTTCTTGTGAATTTGCCTCTTTGCATTCTAATATTACATTTAATATTTAAATAATTCATAAATGCGTAATTTCCAATCATTAATTTTGAAATGCTGTAGAAGGCATTAACGGCCAAGTCGCAGGAAGCCATTTTCAATGAAAGATTTGGGATGTTTGGCTTTTAACTTGTGCGAACTTCAGATATCACTACTTTTTCTGGCCGAAACATTAAGGAGAACTTGGCCCTTTTTTTTTTTTTTTACCGAAAACTTTTTGTTGGGATATATCTTTGTTTTCTGCATAGCAATTCATTTAATTATTTTTAAAACAAATGTTCTTTTAGGAAAATGACAGAAATGTTAAACTAAAGATTTATTTACCATATTTAATATTTCAATTCGTTACTTGGTTATTTGTAAAATTCTCATGATATGATATCAGACAAATATCATAAACGGCAGTTACAATATAAATCAATTGTCAGTTGCACGTGCATGGTACCCAAATTAAAGGATGATATGTCATTGTGACTCATAATTACGCTGTTATTAAATCTGCTGACTTTCTATTATGATTTCCCTTGACAATGATCAAATGCGAATTGATTTTAATAATGCAGAAGTATTGGAAATATATAGCAAATAGGTTTAAGATTAAGCATATTTACAATGCATCTATTTTGTAGCAAGAAATATAATATTGTTTATTAAATCACTAATTGTGCCCACATACGTACACTCATTCATATTAATGATTATATTTACTTTTTTTCTCTCTTTTGATTTTATGCACTTATTTTCGAGTATGTTTACTGCAAAGTGCCTTTCAAAATACGATTCGATATTGACATAAAATATCGTCAAATTGATTGCTGATATTTTTTCAAAAAAAAAAAAAAACTGAGTTGCTTACCATTTGTTATTTCTGATTTCTTGAGATCTTAATTTTTAATGTTTCTCGCAAACTATAATTAAACACAGACGATAATGAATGAATTCTTGTTTAACAAGACGGAAAAAATCATGCGTGCAGCAGATCATGAAACTCCAATACTTCTAGAATACTTTAGCAAAACTTCGTTGTTTAATAAGGTAAAGAAGATACTCAAAGAAACATTTTAGGAAACGCATAACACATTTGAAAACCAGATTTCTAAGATTACTACCCATAGACGGAAGGTACTCCAATTCTTTTGTGCAGCTGTGTAGATGATCTACAAGTTTGTATATATCCTACATAGTATGCTAAAATTTAGCATAGTAAAAAAATTCATAACACAGTTGAAAATTCACCTACAGCAATTTCTTTCAGTAGACGGAAACCCACTTGAATTCCTTTTTACAGTCCTGCATATTGCTTACAGATTTTTTATACACTCTACCTACTAAACTGAAATTTAATTTAGGCAAAAACACGCTTAAAACTACTGAAATCAGACTTCCAGAAATTATCATCCATAAGTGTCCATGTATCCAGTTCTTTGCATAGCCCTGTATATGATTTTTATTTATATTCTACAAGCATCTCGTAATATACTAAATATAGTTGAGCTTGAAAATTCATAACTCAAATTAAAAAACAACTTTAAGCAATTGCTCAATTTTAGAAATGCTTAAGAATTCTTTTGAGTAGCCCTATATGTGGTCTATAGAATGTATACAGATCCCGTAGTATGTGAAAATTTAGTTAAACTTAAAAACAGGAAACCTTAACTGAAAACGTACTTCCAGCAATGATCTTTATTAGAAAGTACTTCGGCTACCGAATGTATCCGAAAATTTTGTGTGTGCAAATGAACGACAAATACTATTCACATCATAGTCTACAGCAACTATCGTGAAATAAACCTCACTAATGTATATTAATTTAATTATATTTGAAATAGTGTAAAATAATTTACATTCGCTGCAAACAGTTTTTCCTCGTAGACCATTATGTAAAAGAATTCTTTATATGACCCTGTAAATGAATGTTAAATGCTTTGCACCGCATACTTTAAAGAAAGCATGTTTTAGTGCATCTCTGAAATTCATATCGATTTCAATATATTCGTAGCAGACTAACATCATTAAAATACCCCGGAAACGATTTTTCCTCATAGACCATAATATAACGGAATACTTTTGGGTGTTCCCCTGTACCCTTACTGTAAGTACTACACATACTACAAAATATTCTGTAGTAATCATCTTCTGGTGTTCCTCAATAGGTACATAAATTTCATTATGTTAAAAATAGTGTAGCACCATTTTTAACACACCCTTACTGTAAGTACTACACATAGAATATTCTGTAGCAATCATCTTCTGGTGCTCCTCAATAAGGTACATAAATTTCATTATGTTAAAAATAGTGTAGCACCATTAAAATACACCACAAATGATTTCCCCCCAAAACAAAATACATGTCACCGTATGCCGGAGTTACTAGCCCAAGATTTTGCGACTTACGGCAGTCTTTCCGATCATTTCAGTGCTTTAAGCGCGTGGTTCAATCACACGTCTGTTAAATTTGTTTCTTATTTACATTATTTTATTTATTTTTCTATAGAGAAAGTTTTAATTTCGTTATGGAACATTAGAATAAAACAAATGCTGAACTTTTTACATTGTTTTAAGGGCAAGCGGATTAATCTTTCGTAATCGCGTGATAGATAAATTTAAAAATAATTCATGCTTGAAAATCTATATATATTATGCTATCGTACGTGGCACAGAAATCGCGATTATTTGTAAGTTGTTAATGGCAACACCTGAATGAAACGCATCTCATTGGTTATTGCGTAATATTTTAAAAAAGGGAATAACAATAAAACAAAACAATTTATATAATTAAAAAAATAAAAGTAAATAAACAATTTATTAATAAATAAACAACAACATCCGGCTTAATATATCAAGCAAAATAACGACACTTTGGGGCCAGTTAAGTACCCCGGTGCGTATATGACATTGGCATCAGAAAAAAATCGCGCCAACGGGGTGCGTATATGACATCTGTGCCATCTTTTATTGAAATCATTTAAAATACAATAAATAAAAAAAAAGCAATTTAACAAACTACAACGACCTTTTGGAAAATTATTTTTTCGAAGACTAAAATTTAAGACATAAAAAATCGCACGGAGTTGATCATACATTACGTATGCCATGAATTAAACATTAATAGTGTTATTACACGTAAAAATTGCAAGCGACCAAAATCACCTGCGACCCGTCAGATTTCTTAAAACTTACGTATTATCCACCTGAAACTTACGTATTATCCAAGCATTTCATTGGCTGTTCCGGGAAAAGGCTTCCATCGTAGAAATCTGACGACCCATTTTAAATGAAATTTCATTCTTAAACTTCTAAACATCCACAATATTACTTTTTACACCGTCGTATAGAGAAAAATAATTATACTTTTAAATGCAATTTATTTGAAAGCTGTACCTTAATTTGTTTCAGAGTTATTAATTTTTTTGTAGTTTTTATTACTTTTTTGTCATAGTGGCAACAGAAATATCCATCTCTGTTGAAAGTAAAGGGAAATACAGCTTATTGTATAGACCAATCAGAAAACGAATAAAATGCGGATTAAACCAATAAAAAGCTTCAGACATGCTTTTGATTTCCTACCCTAACGAGGACAATAACCATTTTCCCAAATGGTTAAAAAAACATTATATATATATATGTGTGTGTAATGTATGTATACCGGGTGTCCCAAAAATGACTGATGGATTTTAAAATTCAATAACTTGCAAACGGTGAAAGACATAAAAAAAAATTCTTGAAGGTGTGTTAACTATGATGTCAGGAATTTTTTTACGTTGATTCTTGTTTTTAGTTCGAATTTCAGGCAACAGACGGCGCTGAGAGCAATAGACGCTCAGTCCAGACCCGATTTTTGTTACTTCGTGATCCATTCAATACAATTTAACCTCCTTTTTTCGCATGGAAGATGAGAGAGGCCGAAATATCAAGACTGGGTTTAGCTGTTATTGCTTGCAACGGCATCTATCGATTCTATTTGTAACTAAAACTGAAAATCGCAGCATAAAAACTTGTGTCATCTTACATAACACTCCTGCAAGAATTTTTTTTTATATCTGTCACCGTTTGCAAGTTATTGAATTTAAAAATCCATCAGTCATTTTTGGGATACCCGGTATATATACATATATATAACTTTCTCTCTCTCTCTCTCTCTATCTATCTCTGTCTCTCTCATACATTCTCTCTCCTCTCTCTCTCGCGCTCTCCCTTGCGCTCTTCCTTTCTTTCTCTCATCGTCACTCTCTGTCTCCATCGCTTACTCTGTTTCTTTCTCCCCCCCTTCCTCACTCTGTAGTTTTCTCTCTCTCTCTATATATATATATATACATATACTTAGATATACATGCGCGTATATCATATTAATAAAAGTATAAATGGTATATAAATATATAGATAATGACAACAATGTGTACACATTGTATCTAATATGATTTAACAAACTAGCTTAATATCTAAAGTAAATTATCTTGAGGGAAATATTTATTTTTTACAAGCCATTAATTCAAACGCTCGAAGCGAAACGTTGAAAATCTTCTTAAAATTTAATTAAAGAACTTTTGAAAGAAGTAAATAAAATAAGTCTTAACACATCTTTTTTCTTTTCTTTTCATTACAAACCGCTTCAAATAACGACGCATTTAATATTTTTATTTGTATAAATCCAATTTTTTCGTTAAACGGTAAACTAAAGGTTAATATATACATAGGGAAATTTAGATGAGTAATTTAAATAATCTCATACCATTCAAAATCAATTTATTTTAAAAAGAAACACAGAAATAAATATAGGTAACGGCAAACTTATTTTATTAGACAGGTTTATTAAAACTATGTTTTACTTATTACACTATATACACTTTTCAGTTTTTATGCAACATTTTAGAGCTTTCGTTTTGCATTATTTGTCACAATTTTTTGGATTATAATTATATACATATACAGTGGTTTTCAAAAGTGTTCGTACAGTTGGAATTTCAACGACATTATACTCTACACATTAATTAAAATTAATATTTCAGAATGGATATTTAATAATAAGATCTATAACTTATTTTTAAGGAAACTACATAAAATATTTTAAAAATATCGCAAAATATTATTTTAAAGAAATCAATAATAAAAAAAATAATAGAAAGGTTACCTCACAAAAGTCTTTGTACACTTAAAAAAATCTCTACATGTTAGTAAATATTGTAATACTTCCTTAAATTAGTACTTACAAGGGGACCATCAAATGATGCGCACAGATTTTGATGATTTTAAAGTATGTTGTATGAGTTATTCTGGTAAAAGAGTTTCTTGAAATGGGCCTTAGTTTTTGAGAAATCGGGGGTTAATGTTCAGCGTATATTTCAAATACCTAATAGTTTTAGATTCCGTATGTGATCTTCGGGTCCAAGTTTTAAGTAGAATTAGGAATCCTTCATTTTTGAACTTGTTGATATTTTCTTATTTAATTACATTTATATTTTCGAATTTTTCATCACAATAATTTTTTCCGCGAATTTTTAAACTAATATTGAAATTATTGACAAAACTCCAAATTGATTTATGTCTAGAACATTTTAAATTTTAATTGTTATTTACTTTTTTATTTTAAGCACAATTCTGAATATAATGGTTTTTTATCGTTTCTTTTTAACTTTATGGAATTTTAAACGAAAATGTATCATTTTATGTAGAAACTTTTACCAAATAATTTTCAGGTGCAATTTCTCAATAGTATTTTTGACTAGATAATTCAAATAATGCATATCTTCGAAAGAGTAATAAATTGTTAAAGCACAAAGGTTTAAATACAAGTTTTTACCAGATGTACAAATTTTTAATGCTCTTTAGATACATTTAAATGCAATTTTTTGCCAGTTGCACAAATTTGTAATGCTCTGTAGATAATTTTAAATGCTCTTTTTTGCCAGTTGTAAAAATTTTTAATTCTCTGTAAATGCATTTATCTTTAAAGTTCAAACTTAACATCCGTTTAGTTTTCGTTTGCAGAAAACAAAAAAATGAGAGATTACATTTTAAAGTATTTGTTTTTTCGATCAAATCAAAACACCTTCTACTTGATTTCTAAAAATTCTACTGAACTGCAGGAATAATCTGTTAATGAGGTATAATTTATGACACATATAAAAAATATACATTTTATGTAGCTTTCATCACAAAAAGTAAAAAGCTACCTATTGCAGCCGCCGTCCGGAAGAAAACACTTTTGACAACATTTCGCATATTTTGACCGATCATGAGCCCCAGACCCCAAAACCACCTTCCGTTCAAATGTGACATATATATATATATATATATATATATATATATATATATATATATATATAATAAATTTAAAATCACAAATATAGGAACAAAGTGGTAAAGTTCTAAAGATGAATTAGAAATGAACGTAGGAAACCAGTATCTAAAATAAGAAACTATGAATAACCCACAAAATCTTCAGAGTAGCTTGTAAGTTCATTCACAGAAGATGCGTTATTTCATCCAATTTTGTCGGCATTAAGCCTAAAATGACAAAATTTAGATCCTTATAACGCAAACATAACGGAAAATAGAGAATAAAAATCCAAGAGATCTAAAGAGAGATACACCTCACACAGCATATTAAAAATTATTAGTTCACATTACCTAAAATACAGCATGTCAGGATGGAAAACAGAGTTAGGACTATTTTAACATGTGGGCCACATTTGAGTATTTGACTGAAGCCCATAACTTTGCTGCCTTCTGCATATATACATTATATGGCCAAAGGTGACCGGCCACTTTTGTTGTTTGACGTTTTCTTAAATATCTATAAAAATACATGAGGAATTATTCTGAAACTCCGGGCGTGTAAATATAATAGTACACGCCATATATTTCCATGAAGATTTTTTCCCGAAATCCCATAGGGACCATTATAATTTAATACCCATAGGGACCGTCAACAAATTGAAAAAGAACTAATATATTTTGAACAACCCTGTAAAAACTAATGTAGCAAAAGCGTTCAAAAGTAGATTATGATTAAGTGCCTTATTGTAATAAATTGAGTTCATTTTTATGAGAATAGCATATAAATTCGTAGAAAAATTAAAGTTTTTATAAAAACAGTTCCAAATTTTGCCAAGTTTTTTGCTTATAATTTGTAGAGTTCTTAATGTAAAAAAAGGTCTTTTCAGAAAATATGACAAATAACATTTTACACAATATCCTGCAATCAAAATGAAAAAATAAATAAAAATTGTATGAAATATGAGCAGTTTTACTAAATAATGATCCACTGCGCATGCCCGAATGTAAACAAAATATAATTTGCATAATGTGTCAGCTAAATGTATAGAGCAACTTTTGTGAAAATCTCAAAAATATAATTTGAAAAGTCTGAAAATTATCGTTTATAGAATAAGGTCAAAATCCGTTATTCCAAAAAGGAAGCAAAAAGATGAGGGGGTATATCAAAATACAGTAGTAAATGCAATATTGTGTATGCTATACTGAAATTAATCAATGGATGTATGGATACAACCCCTCATCTTTTTGCTTCATTTTGGAAACAGCGGATGGGACAATGGGACACATATATATGTGTGTATGTGTGTGATATTTGTCATGCTGTATCTCTCGTATTTATGGAGCGATTTGGGTGAGATTTATTGTGTGCATAGTGCATACTAATGTCTTGACCGAGTTCGTTGACCAGATTTATCCGCCATCTTATTTCAAAATGGCGGTCATTTAAATATTTAAAATTACAAATAATACACAAAAATTTTGAAATCCAAATTTATTTTATGTTTAAGTGTTAGGCCTTGATACAAGGATTTCGGATTATCTTTTGTTTTGTCTTTAACTTAATTTGTGGTATACCATTTTGTAGTACTAGGCTGGTTGACATTTTGAAACAAGACAACAGTTTAAAAAAGATTAGTGATTAATTTAGGTGTGTTAGTGACCGCCATTTCCCGCGAACTATATTTCATTGTTAAACCATTTTCCTAATCATGGGAATAAAACTATTAAACAAAAGCATAATTTGCAGAACTAATTAATAAAACAACAACTGGAAATAAATAAATATTGCACTGCCGCACAATGCTTAAATATACTAATATACGTTAGCGTCAAATTCTCGCCAAGTTTAGAGACACTTGGCTACAGCTTACTAATTTGGCGAAATGCTCATTCAAATTCGGTATTGACGAATATTCTCTTATCGGGTTCGTCATATTTTAAAACCAAGACATAGGGAAGCTATCTTTTCCCTGTTCAGGTCAGAGGGATCTTTTTAAATCGCCTGCTGGATTTTTCTCGATATTATCAGAATAAATGAAAATTTCCTTTCTTGATCTCGTTTAGCTTCTTTTGCAGACAAATAGAAGGTTTGAAATATTGCTATACATAGGCGAAAATTCGGTATAAAAATTTAAAGACGGCTACAGATAGTGACATATTGAAAGCTACACAGACTGTGTTATGGAAGGACATAATAGCCTGAAGAAGACATTATAAAAATACATTGAATTACATTAAACCAATTTAGCTTCCCCGGCTTCCGGCCTATTATAAGATATGCATCAATATACTGGATTAAAACTAATAAACAACAGAAACATTTTCAGGAAATTGAATGATTTTTGCTGTCCGGCAACATTATTTTAAAAAAAATCATGTTCGTTCGAAAATGTTGCTTTTGATAAATTCTGCTGTTTGTAATGTAATTTTATGTTTTGCATGTTTTTACGACACGTATCACCAAAATAATTGTGTATTTAACTGTGATGATTAAGCAATTTTATTTTTTATCGTTTAATGTATATTTAATGTATTTCGCTCAAATCAAATTTTAAAAAGCGTATATGAATTATATTCATTTAACGTATGCTTTGTATATTTATTGTAAATCAAGGAATGAAAAGCATACATTACACTCATTTACGCGTTTCTCTATTGATTTTAAAAATAATCATGATCACCCCAAAAAATCACTTTCTAAATGTTTTCACAATCAATATCCCTTGATAAATGTTTTTTATTGGCACTTATAGAAATGATGGTTAAGATTTTTCTTTTTTAAATTTAATGCTTTTTCTTTAATATTTTTATCACAAATCAAGCGTTTAAAGTATATAAATTATGTTACTTCCTGCAAGTTTTAAAAAGATGAGATTTCCAGACATAAATTAGCTTGGATTTTCGTCGAAAAAATATCAAAATTTCAGAAAAAAAGATAAATTTTCATGAAAATTCATAAACGTAAAGTTAATTAAAAAAAAATGAAAAAATTCAAAGTTATAGAATTTTCAATTCTGCTTAAAACCTGTAACGTGTAAAAAAATATTTTTAAAAAGTAAACAAAGGGAAACAAGCTTCAAAGTGTGATCGAACCATAATCCCTTTGCTTGTAAAATCGCATGATACCTCTGCGCTTCGAAGCTCAAATCTGAAACTGGTGGATATTTGAAATATACGCTGAACTACCTACTGTTTTCTCAAATAACTAAGGCCCATTTGAAGAAACCCTTTCACCAGAACAATTAATGTATGACATCTACAACATACTTTAAAGTCATCAAAATGTGTGCGCATCATGTTTGGTGGCCCCATTGTAAGGTCTAATTTAAGGAAATATTACAATATCTACTAACATGTAGAGATTTTTTTAAGTGTACAGAGAATTTTGTGAGGTAACTTTTTTGTTATTTTTTTATTACTGATTTCTTTAAAATAATGTTTTACTATGTTTGTTTAAATATATTATGTAGTTTTGTTAAAAATAAGTTAGTAGGATATCATTTAGCATCCACAATAGCTTTTAAACGTCTGGGAATAGATTTCACTATTTTTTTTGTAATTTCTGCATCAATTTTTATCCATTCAGGATCATTAATTTTTTTAATTCGCTTCTTGTTTTAATTTCGGGTCTTCGTACACTAACCTCCAGTTCTCTCCAAATATGTACTTTAGGGTTTAAATACGGCGATTGAGGTGGTGTTTTCAGAACTTGTGTGACAATTATCGAGACATCAGAGGCGAATGTTGAGAACCGCGAGCTTAGAATCGTTTTCTTGATAAAAAAGAAAGTTTTTGAAAATACCCATTTTTTTGGTCTGATAATTTTAAATTGTCTATTGAATCCACCTGATCTCAGCACTCGTCAGACAGTTTCAGGTGAAATTAAAACGGAAAAGTTTTCATTAAATACTGTATAATTTTTTACAACACGTAAATTTATAATTTTTCTAGTTATAAATCTCTGATCCCGTTGTGCTAACTTTGACAGACCTTTTCCTTCCTTGTTTTCAATCCTGTTTTCTTCTTTAAAGCATTCTATCACATACTGCACCGTATAATATGATAAAACTAATTTACCAATATTCTGAACTGATTTATAAGGACTATGATGAAAGCTAATCAATTTTCGAATGCTGTTAGTTGTTTCTTTCCGACTACGAGCCATTTTAAAATAATAAATAGGTATAAATAGATAGGAGAAATGACGCAAATATTAAAGCCGAACGATATTTTAAGTGTCCCCACAATGTAAAAACAAAAAATAATGGACAGACGATAACTTTAAATATGAATCTTTCCGAAAATGTTTCTGTGTACGGAGACGTTTTTGGTGTGTTCTTTCTCTGTCTCCTTCCGTTTTCCTTTTATTTAAAAAGAAAATCAGTCAATAATAAAAAAAATGTTGGCTATTATTTAGAATAACATACAGATGATGTGAAAAAGTATTAGACTTTATATGCGAATTTAATTCCAGGGAACGTCATTTTCCGTACAAAAATTTAAAGTGTATGAACACTTTCGGGAGCCATTGTATATTGCTACAGACAGTTTCAAAAATTTATAGAATTAACAGAAATAATTTATATTAACTCACATTAATAGGTTTTCCGCTAGCAGAAACATATATAACTCTTCCAGTAATTTTTACTGTGAATCAGAAAGTGCAAACTATCCAATCATAACATTTTTTTAATATGCCAGTACATTTTAAATTATCATAAAAGTATAAATTCTACGCCATTTTTAAAGGTTTTGTATGTTCTATATAGAATTTGAAGAAACAATTTTCTTCTTGGACATTCTACATATTTTTGAGCGCTATATAAAGCATTATAGCTAATCTCTTATGTAATTTATCCAAACATGCATTTTATAATGAGTGGAAGAATTTTTTTTATTTTTAATGACAGTTTCAAAATAGCTACATATATATATTTCTTTACCATCAGTTAAAATTTAACAAATCAAGATGATCAAGAACCAAATTCATCCAAACATAAAAATTTAATATTAGTGCAAATAATAAATTATATGAAAATGAAGTCAACATTTTCGTAAACCTTTTTTCACAAACTGCATTTTCTTTGGCAGGCACCTTGTAATGTTTACAGAGCACTACAAACAAACTTTTTACCTCAACGCATAATGTAGCACACGCGCCTTTTTCAGGTATTAAATATACTTTGTCGAAATATTTTATGGTATAGAATGAAAAATCTAGAGAACACTTTTGCAAATGTCTCGAGAAATAGTTCAACTTTTAGGCAATAAAACGATATTGAATTCGTTTTATATTCCTTGACGCGAATTTCATACAGATGAGTGGAAATACGTACGATTAATAATTTTACTTACATCTTTTGTATTTATAGTACATTAGAGAAACGTTCATTTAAATTTAGAGCAAGAGAAAAAGTGTATTTGAAAATATTTTTTTTATTTAAAAAAAGGGCATTGCATAAGAATTTTTAAATTTATCAGTGCAATGCAATAATAAGGCTTAATTTTTTTTGTAAAAATTTTGACGGTTTTAACGGTAAATGATCGCTTAATATATATATATATATATATATAGGGAAATTTACATGAGCAATTTAAATAACCTCAAAATGCTCCAAATCAATTTATTTTAAAAAGAAACAAAGAAATAAATATAGGTAACGACAAACTTATTTTATTAGACAAACTTATTAAAACTATGTTTAATTTATTATACTATATATTCCTTTTTGTTTCGCAGCATTTAAGAGTATTCATTGTGCTATATGTCACAATTTTTCCGTTTATCATTATATATATACTAGCAAACCTCACGGATTTGATCGGGTAATAGTTGCAATATGCCAAATGATATTTGTAAATCTAATTTTTATTAGAGGAAACTAGATAGAACCCGTCAAAACTTGACGGCAAACAACTTGATGGCACTAAAGAAAAAAAGTCTACTTACCGCTTTAAAATGTTAAGCTTTTTCAAAGAATAATTATTAACAATGAAGAGAAACCCTGTGGATGACCGACAATTGGTAGATTTGCACATTCAGACATGCTTCATAGAATTTCTTTCATTTGATGCTTTTCAATTTACTGACATAATCAGATCAATAAATTTGTCATTATTTGTTACTAATTTCATATAAAATGCATTCATATATACTAAAAAAAATCATTATTAGAATTGGTAGCTCTTGTAAAAAAATATCGCAACCCCCCCCCCCCACACACACACACACACAAAAAAAAAAAACGGCAATCAGTAGAAGGACAATAATGCAAAATTTACCGATTTCGCGAAAAAAGTTGCAACAATCTTACTTTGTTCGTCAGAAAAAATCGCGAAATTTGTCGATCCATCAACTGAAAAATAGAAAATTTGCCAATCAGTCTCAGGGGGAAATGCTAAAATTGACAGTCACGTAAAGAAAACATAAAAACCGCTAATCGGTAAAAGGAAAATATTACAAAGTTCATCTATTGAGGTAAAAAAGTTACAACGTTCTTCCTTCATTCGTCAAAAAAAATCGAGAAATTCGTCCATCAATCGCCTGAAAAATCTCAAAAATCATCAATCAGTCGCGGGGAAACATCATGAAATTCTTCAATCATTCACGTAAAAAAAAACACAAAAATTGCCAACCAGTAGAAGGAAAATATTGCAAAATTCAACAATTGGAGGATAAAAGTTGCAACATTCTTCCTTCGTTCATCAAAAAAAGTTACGAAATTTGCCGATTTATAAACTGAAAAATAGAAAATTCCTCAGTCAGTCGCAGGGGAAAAAGCTAAAATCGACTGTCGGTCATGGGAAAAAAATCCTGAAATTCTTTGATCAGTGCACGCACCCATAGCCAATCGGTAGAAGAAAAATATCGCAAAATTCAACGATTGCGGGGGAAAAGTTTCAACATTCTTCCTTCGCTCGTCAGAAAAAATGCGAAATTTGTCAGTTAGCCATCGGAAAAAATCACAAAATTCTTCAATCAGTCGCTTTAAAACATAGTGAAATTCGTCCGTAAACTGTCTGAAAAATTGTGGAAATTCTTCAAACGGTCGCTGTGAAATATCGTAATATTCGTCTATTGGTCAAAGGGAAAATGTTAAAACTATCAATTGGTAGTGGAAAAAAAATGAAAAACTTCGATTAGTCACAAAAAGAACACAAAAATCTCAAATCAGTAGAAAGAATATATCACAAAATTAATAGATTGCGGGAAAAAAATTGCCACATTCTTCTTTTGTTTGACAAAAAAAAAAAAAAAAAAAAAAAAAAAAAAAAAAAAAAAAACGAGAAATTTGTCTGTCCATCACTAGAAAAAACGCAAAATCTGTCAATCAGTCGCACGGGAAAATAGTAAAATCGACAATCGGTCATGGGAAAAAAATCATGAAATTCTTCGATCAGTGCACGCAAACATACCCCACTAAATAGCTAATCAGTAGAAGAAAAATATCACAAAATTCATCCATTGCCTGAAAAAAGTTGCAACATTCTTCCTTCGTCCGTCAGAAAAAATGCTCAAATTTGTCAGTTGACCATCGGAAAAAAAATTACAAAATTCTTCAATCAGTCGCTGTATAATATAGTGAAATTCGTCAGTAAACTGTCGTAAAAACTGTTGAAATTCTTCATTCTTCAAACGGTCGCTATGAAGTATCGTAAAATTTGTCAATTTGTCAAGGGGAAAATGCTAAAACTGACAATTGGTCGTGGAAAAAAATTATGAAAATCTTCGATTGTTCTCAAAAAAGAAACACAAAAATCTCAAATCAGTAGAAAGAAAATATCACAAAATTCATAGATTGCAGGAAAAAAGTTGTCACATTCTTCTTTTGTTTGGCAAAAAAAATTGAGAAATTTATCCGTCCATCACGTGAAAAAACGCAAAATTTGTCAATCAGTCGCTGGGGAAAATGCTAAAACTAACACTCGGTTGAGGGAGAAAAAATCATGAAATTCTTTGATTGGTCACGTAAAAAAAATAAAATTCTTTAATCGGTCGCTATAAAATATTGTGAAATTAGTCCGTAAACTGCCAAAAAATTAAGAAATTCTTTAAACGGTCTCTGTGAAAAATCACATTTTTGTAGATTGGCCTGATTGGCAAATCTTGTCATTTCACATTGTGACTGACTGACAAAATTCAAGTTTTTTTTTTCGATGCCCAATTAAAAAATTTTAGGTTTTTTACTGCGATGAATAGGCTACTTTTAAGATGTTTCTCCGGCAATCGATCAACGAATTTCACATTTTTTCTTGTGGGTAATCGATAAATTTTACATCTCTCCTTTCCTCGACAAATGTCACTATTTTTTATCTAAGCTAATTGACAAAATTAATGATTTTTCTTTTATAACCGACTGATATATTTCACTATGAAATAAATAAAATGGGTATATAAAAAAATCCCTGCCGGCTCGGCGTACAGGCGCAGGTAGATTTTGAAGATAAAAGTTAAATTTTTATTTTAAATAACGAGGAACAAATAAATTAGTATAACATTAATAAAAATACAAGTAAAACGTTAAAATAAAAATCACTTGATGACGTAAACACGTGTAATTTGCTTAAAGTCAAGTGAATGTGACATTTACGATCAACTATTTTAGGCATTTAATCGTAGAGTTTGGCGATAGATTTTTGGTCTACGGGTTAACCAAGTAGTACCAATATTAGTTTTTGTTGCATTAAAATATCTTAATTTGTTGATTTGCCGTAAACAAGTAAACCCTATTGGTTTACAATGGAAGTCTATGGGAATTTGGCGAAATATTAGAGATATCGAGAAGAAAGCGTCACTTTTGCGGCTCATTTTGCTCACCGAATTTGGCGTATATCGCCAAGTTGGCGCAAACTTGGCTGCATTTGGCGACAGAACAGGGTCCCCCATACGGTATCGCTCTTATATGTATGTAGATACGATAGCGTAATATATAGAGAGAGGTGTCAAAATCACGCTTTGGTCAGTCCGAAAATATAACGTAGTACTAAAAAAATTTTGAAAAATCGTTTGGCATTAATTGGCGGAAATTCATTTCATTTACTGTTGATTGCACTGTTCTTTCTTTCGCTTGGCGAGAAACTCCTTCAAGTTTCTATGATATAGATTTTTATTTTTCACGTGGAAATCTTGCAATAGAAATGTAATTGTTGTAGTAAGAATTTTATTGTGTGTTTTTTAATTGTTGGCCAACTGCTTTAACGAAATAATTTTTTTTTTTATTTTCCTGTCATTTTTCTGCAAGAACTGGTTTTATCAGAATCATGTTAAGGCGGTATTAAAAATTTTTACCCCTCCCCCATTTCTACTGCCTTGTACCGATTTTTCTCATTTGCAATCCTCGCCGAGACATTAGCCATCTCAATGTGTTTGGCGAGTTTGAAGACGATTCGGGCATAATTGCGACTTTTATCGTGCGGACAAAATTTTGTATATATATATAAACTTTTTGTTGATGATGGTTTTGGGTTCCTGTGGTCATATAATGAAAAATTATGAAGGAATTTTTCAAAAGTCGCACCAGGGTAACGACTGAAATAGGTAGTATTTCTTACGCGTAAAAGGGGTCACTGGGTGATAAAGTATTCAAAAGTGACCACTGGGTGCTGTGCTCTGCCAAACAGACGTAGTGTAAAAAAAAACTGTTGTCATCAAGTTACTTTTAACTCTACATTTATCCGTATTTTAAATGTTGTTTTATGGGCTTATTAATTATTTTGTTAGTAAAAATATTAATTATGTATTCAAACAGTTATATCATAAACATTTATTCACCAGCCAAAAGGATAATTCAGAAAAAATAATGCAAACAAATAAACAGCGAAGACCTTCACCCCTTTTTTTCATTAATATATAGCAACCATTTTCTGTCATTCAATAAAATTTCTAAGTAAATAAGTATATTTTGTAGCTACAGCTTTCAAATCCGTATGTTTTGTAGCCGTAGCTTTGAAATTCGTATATTTTGTAGCTGCAGCTTAAAATCAGAATATTTTGTGGCCGGAGCTTTGGAATCAGTTTATTTTTCAGCTGCTGCTTTGAAATCAGCAACAGTACAATTCACAAAAAAAGTCCCTGGTCCCAAGGACAGTAAGCATGACGATTTCCTGGTCTACAGTCATCATCACTGGCCCGCTACATAAAATTCTATTAAGTCCCTTTACCCTTTGTGTGACCCCCCCCCCCCTACTAGAATATAAACCAATCTTCCTTTACAGTTATAAAAAATTTTCAGCATAATAAAATGTAAAATTATAATTTCCTAAAAACTAAATAAACAGTACATAAAAAAAACTATAAAATGATTAATTAGACATTTTATTTCTCATTATTTCTTTCAACTGACTTAAGGTTTAATGCAATTTTTATTTATTATTGTGTGATTTGTATTTGGTTACGGTTTTCTCAGGGACAGAAAATTTAAGTTTACCTGTCAGAGAGGGCAAAAAAGTTACTGGTCTTGCTGACCACCAAATTTTTCAAATTAGTGATCTGATTGAATTGTTGGTGGTCTCGGATCACCAAAGATTTCGAACCCTGATTATTGGTATATTTTGTACCTGCAGCTTTGAAAAAGTAAGTTATTTATTAGGTGTCCATTTTGATCTCTTATTATCTTTTTAATTTTAGAGAGACCTAGGTTTATTTAGTTGAGTAATATGGATTTAGCATCGTGCGATGTTCGTGAAATTGTAGCGGCAGAAATTGCTTATTTAGGGGACTGTGACTTTGTTTATATATGGTACAAAAGATCACTACTTTCATTTGCGCACACAATTTTTAATGTTTTTTATTCACTATTATTGATTCTCAAAATGACAATGTTACAAATGTTTCTGTAAATGTTAGAGGCAAAACATAAGTAAATTTATTAAAAAGTAAATTTATTATCAACTGCAAGAAAAGTGACACATCTCTCAAAAATTCATTTTGCGTTTTATTTCACTAACAGGTCTGTCATAAGTGCGTCTTGCTACAAAAACAGTTTCATAAGTATAGTTATGCGGAAAATCACTTTATTACGCTATATATGCCCATTTGTTACCACAAAAGACGGGTGGATTGTGTAGGGAGATAAAAGTGTCCAATCCTCCAAACCTCATCCTACGTCTTTATTTTTAAAGTTTTTATGCTTTTATGCAAATTTCCATTCCCATATGCAGAGCTAAGTGCTATAATTTCATGTTACAGTTAAACCATGAAAATTTTCTTTTGTCCCTCCTGCGAAATTTACTTTTGTCGAGATGCATCACTTCACTTGCGGTGAGCGACATGATGGAAAAGGACATGAAAGTCACAATAAGGTATTACAAGAAGGACTAAAAACAAAAACTGTAAGACCAAAATAAAAAACAACTATTCAAAGATAAAAGTTACCTCCGTCCAAAAAACGAAAACTGCAAGAGCAAAATAAACAGTATATATGCAGTATAACGCTCATATAAAAAAGGTACAGTCATTTTTAAAGTCATATAAAATTCAGTAGCGATGTATGGACATGACGATCACAATAAAGTATTACTTGGAAAAATGACTGAAAACAAAAACTGCAGGAACAAAATAAAAAGTGTTGTGCTTTTCTGTACCATATAAACAGACAGCACCCTAAATAAGCAATTTCTATCCGCTATGACTTAGCATAAATCGTCGTATGCTAAAGCCATTTTATTCAACTAAATAAGCTTAAGAGTCGCTAGATAAATTAAAATGGACAAAATATTAAGAGATCGAAGTGAATACTGAATAAATAAAAAAAATAACTTATTTTTTTAAAGCAGCAAGTACAATATGGATAAGAGAAAGCAACGCGCGTGAACTCAGAGGGGGAGAATGAATGAATCACAATTCCTATTCCTTAGAATCAATCTTTATCTAGACAAGAAAGTCTTCTGCCACACTGAACTCCAATTGGAGCTCGAGTTATTGACGCAAGAGCAAGCACATATGCCCGAAGAAGCGGTACTTAAAAAATAGCTTTATATTTTAATATATAGGATTATACTTAAAATAATAATTAATTACAAAATTACTAATTAAGCCACAGTTTGACTAAACCCCATTATTACACTACATTAGGCAGAAATGAGACTTAAATTAATAAGAAGGACTAAAAATTTTCTAAATAAATTATAATTTAGAAAGTATTTTGAAGCTTTTATGCCTATTTCATCAGCTCATTTCAGTATTCATTTGACGTTTTGAATTTTTTAGAAAGCATCTTCTTAAAACGAATTTTCATCTTAAAACTAAAAATAATGTCAAATTCCAAACTTCTTGTCTAACGGTCTACCACCTCTCTGGTGGGGGTGGTACCAACATAAAAGGCCTATGTTGAAACAGGGACTGTCACCATTAATTTATCAACATTAATTTTGAAATCGGTTTAGTATTTCCTAATATTTCATAGAAAACGTAATGTAGAAAGTTTTTTAAAGACTTTTTTAGAACGTTTGTTTTTGCTGTCAAACCAAGATGGTAGTGGCGCCGGCATAATATATAGAATCTGTATGATCAGTGATTGCAACTATTAATTCGCAACCATTACGTTTGGAAACGGTTCGTTATTTCCTCAGATTGCATAGAAATCGTAACTTAGGGCTTTTTAAGGACGCTTTACACCCCTTACCTTCACTTCACCCCCATTGAATTTCGAATTTATTTTCGACTATTCTTAGAGGGCATTTCTATTTTATAACTACCATGCTATATTTCAAGTTTTTTGCCTCTTCAGTATCACAGAAATCCTAATTTAAAAAGTTTTTTGCGTGGTACGTGTAGTGGTAGTGGTACCGACATAAAATATAGATTATGTTTGAGCAGGTTCTATCACCACCATTTTGCAATTATTATTTTTTTAAACGTGCATTTTGGTATTTAATAAGAATACGTAAAAATCATAATTTAGAACGTTTTTAGAACGCTTTTCTCTCACTTCATTCTGTTAAATTTCGAATTTTCTGAACGTTTGTCTTAGAAAGCATTTGCATCTATTAAGTGAAAAATTTTAAAATGTTAGATCCTTCAGTTTCACAAAACGCTATTTCGAATATTTTTCTACTGCAATCCATAGTTGGTAGTGACAAAAACAGAAAGTATAGCCCATATTTGAGCAGGGACAGTCACCATCAACTTTCAATATTACGTTTGAAATTGGTTTGATGTTTCCTGCGATTGAGTAGAAAGCGCAAATTATAACGTTTTTAGAGCGCTTTTGTCCCATTTTCAACCATTTTAAATTTCGATTTTTTTACGAAATGTGCTTTATAGATCTTTTATAGCTTATACATTACTACAATGCTAATTTCAAGTATCTCAAAAATCGCGATTTCGGACGTTTTTTACTCCTGCAACGGCCAGTCAGTAGTGACAACGACATTAAATAGTAGAGTGGGCCTAAAAAACTTTTTTTCGATTCTCGATGATGGGTAGTGTGGAAAAGTTGCCACTGGTGGCACTAAGTTCACACATAAAATTTGAGACTTTTCGGAGAATTTCTTCATTTGCCGCAAATGGCTTGAAATTTTGCTGAAACTCTGATTTTTGAACTTTTTTAGCAAAAATTTAAAAAATGTTAAATTTAAGTTATTTTAGCTGAATTTTCTTGATATGTCATATTTATTGTACGAAAAGTTTAAATAAGCTCTGATTATCTATTACTGTGCATTTTGAATTAGGTGACTTTACAGCTTTTTTCGCGTTTAAGTGAGCAAAAATTGCAGAAATTGTGACAACAAGGAATAAGAATCTCGCCATCGATAAAGACTTGGTTAGGAGGCTGAAAAAGAAACTTGGAAAGAAGAAGCCGGTGGAGGAAGATCTTGGGGGAAGAAAAATTATAAGCATTTTTTATAGTAGAAAAATTAAAACGATCTTCATAAAAAAAGGGACTAGCAGCACCGTCGACAAAAAGACGAAACAAATATCAGCATGTTGGCAAACGTGGTTCGGAATATTTGGCCACATGACACGTCCTTCTGGTCACTTCGGAGATATATCAAAATCATTATATAATTTTCTACGCCAGAATAAAGTCTGCTTTGGGAGAAAATCAGAAAGAGAACTGCAACATTTGACATGTATTCTTCATACGAACGAGCATCTACTCTGACACTGACATCAACTGTCTAAACTAGATGGTACAACCACTTGACCTAAGACCATTACCAACTGAAACGGAGCTAGATTAATAGAGTACTCAAATCTTTATACTTTTCCATTTCTGATGTCCAAGAAACAGGAATAGGCTCGTAGAAATGCAATGGACACGTATATTTCAACCATAAAAAATATCGTTGTAATTTTTTATCCTACAAGATATTCCTCCTCCTGTATCTTATCTTCAAGTTTCTTTTTCTGTCTACTGACCAAGTCTTATCGATGACGAGATCCTTATTCCTGGTTGTCAAATTCCTGCACTCTGAAGCACATATGAAGCTCTTAAAGCAATTTACCTACATGATATACCAGTTCTAAATCCGGCGAACGCTGTGTGAGAGAGATATATGCATTTGGGAGAGTCTGCTTTTGAAGACCCTTGTTCAAATTCTGATTCAGACAAACTTCCTACTTCAAAGTTGCCACTTTTTGAATCTTCTCACAAAAGCTGTATTTTAGAGCAGAAAAATAATTAACATCCCATTTCGCAGTAACTCCCATCTCCTGTTTCCTCCCTTATACTCATGATGACTGATTGCGTTTTCATTGATTTCTACCCCATATTATCCTTTTCTTCCAGAATTGCTGTCAAGACATGTTGTTGTCCGGCATTCAAATATGTGACTCTGAACGCATCGGAAAACCGAAGGAAGAACGAGGAACATAATAAAGACAAAAGAGAGAAACCAACGAACGAACCAAACAATACTTACAATTTTTGCTCAGTTATACGCGAAAAGGCTATAAAAATCGCCTAATTCAAAATACACGTAACTAACAAATAGATAATCAGAGCTTATTTAAACATTTTGTACACTAAACATGATATTTCAAGTAAATTCAGCGAAAATAAATTTAATTTAACATTTTTAGAATTTTTTCTAAAAGAGTTCAAGAATCAGCATTTGAGCAAATCTTCAAGCCATTCGCGGCAAATGAAGGAAATGCCCGAAAAATCTCAATTTTTTTGTATAAACGTGGTGCCACGACTGGCAACTTTTTAGTGCTACCAATCATTTAAAATCGAGTAAAAGGTTTTTTCGGCTCACCCTTTAAAATAGTGCCTTAGCAAGGGGTTTCACCATCACTTTCCAACCATTCCTTTTGAAATCGGTTTGATAATTCCTGATATTGCGTATATATCGCCATTTAGAACGTTTTTAGAAAGCTTTTCTTGCATTATCATCCCTTTTAAATTTAGAATTTCTTAAGAAATGTTCTTAGAGATCATTTATAGCTTATAACTACCATTCAAATTTTCATTTTCTAGTCTCTTCAGTAACACAAAAAGCGTATTTTTAGAGCGTTTTTTGCTCCTGCACCCCCTTTGGGGAAGTTACATGGACATAAGATATAGCCTATGTAAGACAACAATTATTTTGATACCATTACTTTTGAATTCGGCTTTGTAATTCCAGAGATTACCTCGAACAAAGAAACAGAGATACAAACTTTACTTCGTTATAATTGTCTGAGCGAAGCGAAGGCTAATACTCAGCGAAATATTACTGTCCGGACACTTTACTACTACGATGGATATTAACGCCATGTCCTACTAAAGAAAAGCCTTATAAAAAACCTTTCGTCAAGCATAACTCAAAAAATATTTGTCGAATTTCGTTTCTGATTGCACCAGAAGGTACCTATGAGGGTCGCCTACTGAATGCACCTACTATGAAAAATAAGTTCCAAACCGTTTAAAAATTATATAGAAAAAACTCTTTAAAAAGCACAATTTATCTGCATACGTCACAGAAATTTGGTGTGCGTCACTGTCACCGGTTGATGTTTTCGTAGACAACTGGTTTGAACACATGGAACAAATAAAAAAAAATACGCACGCAGTAATATTGAATAGATCAGTTTCAACCACGTGATCACAAACCTTGCAACAACCCGTGGCAACCAGTTTTGGTGGGCAAACAAATAATAATAGAGTATTCCGTACCACGGTGACCGTTTTTAGCCTGTTGTATAAAATATGGCATGTTGTATGACATACAATTTTGGATGATTAAAACAAGACATGAGTGTTTATTGATCCGGAGGTTATCTTTCTCTGAATGTCTGTCTGTCTATCATACAGCATGTAATTTTCTTGTAAAGGATGATATTATTATGCAGTAAAACCTCCATAACGGACACGCCCGATCAGTGGACACCTCTATTTAGCGGGCATTTTTTCGATTACCAACCCTTAAATAACTGTACATTTTTTACTCTCAGTAGCGATCACCTCCAAATATAGGACAAATTCTGCCCTCCCGAGGTGTTCGCTATTCAGAAGTTTTACTGGTAAAACCTCCATAGCGGACACACCCGATTAGCGGATACCTCTATTTAGCGGACAGTTTTTCGATTACCAACACTTAAATAACTGTAGATGTTTTACTCTCAGTAGCGGTCACCTCTAAATAGAGGACAAATTCTGCATTCTCGGGGTGTCCGCTATTCAGAGGTTTTACTGTATATAATATTGATAATTATTTTACAGGGCCGCACAAAAGAATAAGAATATATGAAACGAATATAAACTAAATTCGGGATTGGTAGATCGCTGATGGTAATGTAATTTTAGCATGTTGTTACAGTCATCCGCAGCATGTTTTCAGAGTTTCGTCCATCTAACGAAACCCTACCTGTCTCACTCCTTTGTCTGTCCGTTTGTCCGTCTGTCACAGAGCCCGTTCTCAGAAACTATATATGTCGGAGACTTGAAAATTTGCAAACTTATAGCTGAACCCCACACATCAAACGGAAAATAATAAAATTTTGAAAAAGTCTAATATTTAACATTCTGGGCTCTAACTTGTGTACTTTAAGCAATTTTTCTAACTCAGCCCTAATTTAATTAAGTTGGAGACATGAAATTTTGCATACTTATAGCTGAACATCTCACATCAAACGACAAATAATAAAATTTTGAAAAAGGCTTAATATTTAACCCTCTGGGCTCTAACATGTGTATTTTAAGCAATTTTTCTAACTCAGCCCCTAATTAAGTTGGAGACATGACATTTTGCATACTTATAGCTGAACACCTCATATCAAACGACAAATAATAAAATTTTTAAAAAGTCTAATATTTAACCCCCTGGGCTCTAACTTATGTATTTTAAACAATTTTTCTAACTCAGCCCCTAATTAAGTTGGAGACATGACATTTTGCATACTTATAGCTGAAATCCTCACATCAAACGACAAATAATAAAATTTTGAAAAAGTCTAATATTTAACCCTCTGGGCTCTAACTTATGTATTTTAAGCAATTTTTCTAACTCATCCCCTAACTAAGTTGGAGAATTGAAAGTTTGCATACTTATAGCTGAAAACTTGCGATAACACGATAAATCATAAAATTTTGAAAAAGTCATATTTAACCCTCCAGTCTCTAACTTATGTATTTTAAGCAATTTTTCTAACTCAGCCCCTAATTAAGTTGGAGACATGAAATTTTGCATAAACTATTATTTTAACACAATCAAACTGATTGGTAAAGTTATCATACGAATTGAATATTTCCAACTGAGCGAAAAAATGCCCAGGCTGGGAATCGAACCCAGATCCTTGGCTTACAAGGCCAATGCTTTTCCGTTTAAGCTAACTGGGCCGACAACCAGCCAGCGTATTTCGCTCAGAAAACCTTATTGGTAATAACATCTGGTCTGTCATGTAGACAGCTCAACAGAATAAACCGCAGGTAAAGGAACTCCATATAAACGATGGATACGTAGATGAACTATTATTTTAACACAATCAAACTGATTGGTAAAGTTATCATACGAATTGAAAAAGTAGAAATTCGTATGATAACTTTACCAATCAGTTTGATTGTGTTAAAATAATAGTTCATCTACGTATCCATCGTTTATATGGAGTTCCTTTACCTGCGGTTTATTCTGTTGAGCTGTCTACATGACAGACCAGACGTTATTACCAATAAGGTTTTCTGAGCGAAATATGCTGGCTGGTTGTCGGGCCAGTTAGCTTAAACGAATAAACATTGGCCTTGTAAGCCAAGGATCTCGGTTCGATTCCCAGCCTGGGCATTTTTTCGCTCAGTTGGAAATATTCAATTCGTATAAATTTTGCATACTTATAGCTGAACACCTCACATCAAACGACAAATAATAAAATTTTGAAAAAGGTCTAATATTTAACCCTCTGGGATTTAAACTTGTGTATTTTAAGCAATTTTTCTAACTCAGCCCCTAATTCAGTTGGAGACATGACATTTTGCATACTTGTAGCTGAACACCTCACATCAAACGACAAATAATAAAATTTTGAAAAAGTCTATTATTTAACCCTCTGGGCTCTAACTTGTGTATTTTAAGGAATTTTTCTCATTCAGTCCCTAATTAAGTTGGAGACATGAAATGTTGCATACTTATAGCTGAACACCTCACATCAAACAGGAAATAATAAAATTTTGAAAAAGTCTAATATTTAACCCTCTGGGCTCTAACTTGTGTATTTAAAGCAATTTTTCTAACTCCGCCCCTAATTATGTTGAAACATAAAAATTTGCATACTTATAGCTGAACACCTCACATCAAACGACAAATAATAAAATTTTCAAAAAATCTAATATTGAACCTCTAATATTTTGTCTCGCGCAATTTTTAAATTTAAACTGTTTTGCAATACTATTCATTTTGCATAATAAGTGTAATGCGACGTAATTTGTTCTGTTTCAGATTTCTAACGCATGTTAATGAATTTATTTTACAATATCCTTTCTCTTTTAAAATTCACATGTAAATATAGTTTTTATGGCGTAATTTCCAATAAGTGCCTGCTTTTTATACCTAATTATTTAATTGTAATTTGAAGGTTTTTTTCTGTTTATAATAGTAACGTGTAAATAATTTTTTTATTTGAAGCAAACATTATTGTTTGCGCTGTTTATACAGTTGGCAACAGTTTAAATTAGTACCATTTTCTAAAATATGTAAAAAATATCTGTCAAAATGCTGAATATTTGAATTTAAAATAGAAATAAAACCTCAAAAAATGAGTCAAATTTAAAAAAAAATTAATGAAATCTGCAGACCGGGATCTTCTATTGAATAAAATGATCTAAAAATGATTAAATTCCCATGTATAGCTTTTGCTCTTATAATTTTTTTTTAATGGAACGATTTTGTCCAACTTTAGCATTAAATATCTCTTAAAATAATTCTTCGATTTGAAAACTGTATGCATTAGTGTGTTGATCAAACATTTCGCTATAATACCACCGATTTTCATATATTTGTATGCAATAGTTTTCTTAATATTAACGAAGAAAGACCTCCGGTCGCAAAAAATTCAAAACCGGCGGCGGCAGCGACAGCGTTAGTTACTTTTCATAGAATAGAGAGATATATAAAAATGAAAACTTGTCCATCTGTCTGTTTGTAATTCTATAAAAAATCCACAATTTGGAAGCCAAAATTGTGAAGAGATATGTACATGTGTATTAAAACATGACCGAGACAACTAAAGTAATCCGGAATCGAAATAACTTATAGTTAATTTTTAATTAATAAAAAACCACCAATTTAAGAGCAATTTCTTATCAAATTTAAACATTTTTCGTTATAGCAGTTGCCAACAATTAAAAAACACAATAAAATTATTACTACAACAATTAATTTTCTACTGCAAGATTTCCACGTGAAAAATGAAAATGAAATAAATAGTTTGCCGAATTAAAAAAAAAAAGGTGAATATTACGTCATAACTTTTCTATTGCAAGATATTCACGTGAAATATGAAAATGAAATAAATGGTTTGACGAATTTAAATGAAAGTGAATATAACTTCATATTTTTTCTATTTCAAGGTTTCCACGTGGAAGAGGAAAATATTACGTCATATTGGAAATATAAAGGGGATGGTGGATATAGTATAACGTCATATGAGATGTGAAAAATGTATTGAAGCATAATAAAAACCCGAATAGGGAAATATTGGCGTATTTTAACATTATTGCTCCAATTATAAATTGAAATAAGTTCATTTATAGCTGTATTCTTTTGCGTCTGTTATATACATTTATACATTTTTATATAGCGTTTTCATATGATTCATTCAACAACATTTCGACTGCTTTTTTTAATGTTTGTTTTGTGTTGTATGTTAAATTTTGAAATTGATTTTTCAGAACAAACATCCTTCAAATTCTGGGCAACGCCGGCACTTTAGCTTGTAACAGATAAATGGCTTTTGTATCTGTACATCTAATGCTAATATTATAAAGCGTTATAATATTATAAAGTATATAATATTATTAATGCTTGTACGTTTGTGAGATGTTATCTCTGAAACTACATAGCGAACTTAAAAAAATGTTGGTGGCCATCTCTGCTCCGAAAAAAAGACTATTTTATGTCAGTGCAAGAACCTACATCGCTGCAGGAGCAAAAAAGTTCTAAAATTGTGATTTCTGCGATATTGATTGGGTTAGAAACTTTAAATTTGGTGCGGTAGTTACTTTAAAGATGTAAATACTCGTAATGAACGCTCTCTAAAAGGCTCAATTTGACGGATAAACGTAAAAATTTCTAGAAAGGTTCTAAACTATGATTTATTTGGAATACTGAAATTTTTGTGATAATGTTGGGGTTAGAAACTAGAACTTTGGCATGGTAGTAATTAATAAGATGTAAATGCTCGTTGTAGAACGAATTCTAAAAAATAGAAAGACTAAACAAAGCGAAAAAAGATCTAAAGATGATCTAAGTAACGAAGAACATGGAACTGTTAGGAACATGTTAGGAATATAAACATGAAAATTGACATGGCTGTCTTTATCATAACGTAAATTCTCGCAATAGAATAATTTCTAAAAATGTTGCTATAAAAAACAGTGCAGAAACGAAAAACTTTCAAAAATTTTCTATTTCTCTGTTACTGCTGAGCCCAAAATTTTGAAATTTTGCTTCGGGTTAGTTTTAAAATATACAATTGTCTCTATGAATGGTTTCTAAAAAATTAAAAATTTAAAAAGATGAAATTAACGGAAAGCGATCCCAATTTCCATTATTTTGAAATTATTAGGTACAGCAACTTTAAATATTTCATAATGCTGCATTTCCTCCGCAAAACATGCGATTTAAATGCAATAAAACTGATAGATACCCACCTAGCATTAAATAAATTGTGTAAATATTGAATAAAGACCTGTATGAAACAGTGAGTAGGTTGCCCGAAAGTACTTGTTAAAGTGTTCCTTCTCTAGGCTTTTCTCTCTCTCGCCAAGGCCACTAACAGAGGGAAGTGCCGTTTTAAATGTGATATGAATTTTTTATCCGATTCATTTTTCTAGACATTTTATCATAAGGTCATATTCTCAATTATCATTAGTAGATTTTTTATATATTAAATTTTTCTGGTGAAATTTTGTAATCGGGTTCATATTGGCGTATGTTAGCTTGCATGATTTGCTGAATAAATATGTATGGATTTGTAAATTACTTCAAATGACACTTTGACAGCTCAAAAGTTATGCAGACGATATATTCAGATCATGTGTCATACTTTATGTTGTAATCATTGCCGATTTCTTTTATTTAATACATGCTAAATACAGCTCAACTTGTGCAGAATATGTTTGAAAACAAAACAATACAGCGTATGTAGTGGCCAGCATACACTCATCATTTAAATCCGATCGAGCATATCTAAAACACACTCTAACGAAGCATTGCATGCCACTTTTGATGTATTCGGTACTTTGATACTATATTAGATTTTGAGAAGAGAATTCCTTAAATGTTATCGACAACCTCATTGCATCCGTGGAAAACAGATATTGTACAATATTAACTATTCCGGGGGAGCACACACCATATAAAGTATAGTCCATTCTTTTTAAACATCATATATTTGTCATTTAAAGTTACTCAAATTGGTGCGGAGCGTCTGATTATGCTCTTGACATCATTTTATACAGTTAAAATTCCGATATAAGTAAATTAGTGTTTCATTTTCTATTTTACTTTTAATATATTGCGTACTTTCAATTTTATATCCATGCATGGCTGTCTTGAATGGTTTGATTTCCCATTTTTTTAAACAGTGTATACGAATTTATATATAAGATTTTGTAATTCTACAATTCGTTTATTTTCATCATTTCAATTTTTCGCAGTATATGGACAATTAAAGATAACATCTCATTTTCTTTGCTTCCACATGTTATTATTAAATCTATGTTCTCAGTAATATCGCTCAGACTAATCCCTCTGAGGGAAGTCCTAGTATTAGTATAGATATATATTACTGCAGACACTTTAAAAATTTATACAATTAACAAGAATAATTTATATTAACTGGTATTAATATGTTTGTCTCTAGCTTAAACATACATACGTCTTCCAGTAATTTCTTATGTGAATTCGAATGTGTAAATCATAACATTTCTTAATGTGTCACTATATTTTAAATTATAATAAATGTATAAATTCTTTTCAGTTCTAAAGGGTTTGTATGCTCTATATATAAAATTTGAAGAAACAATTTTCCTCATTCTACATATTTTTGAACTATACCTAAGTGCTATACGAGGCATAAAATTTATCCAATACAATTTATAATGAGTGAAATAATTTGCAATTTTTTCGTAAACCTTTTTCCACAAACTGCATTTTTTTTAGAAGGCAACATCTAATGTTTACAGAGCACTGCAAACAAAGTTTTTACCTCAAAGTATACTGTAGTACATGCGTTTTTTTTTCAGGTATTAAATATACTTTGGCGAAATATCATATGATAAGGAATGAGGACTCTAGAGAAAAATTTTGCAAATGTGTCGAGAAATAGTTCAAATTTTACTTAATAAAACGATGTTGAATTCCATTTATTTTCCTTGACGGGAATTTCATACAAATGAGTAGGAATACGCATGATTAATAATTTAACGTACTTTCTTTGTATTTATAGTACATTAAAGAAACGTCCGTTTATATTTAAGCAAGAGAAAAAGTGTATTTGAAATCATTCCTTTTCATTGAATAAATAAAAATGCATGATGATTTTTTTCGATTTATCAATGCAAATATGTCAATGCAACACAATAATAATAAGGACTAAAAAAAGTTTTGTAAAAAAATATATATATATATTCTAAGTGAATTATACAGTTATTGTATGAGGAGTAAAAGATTTGACGATTTTATAAGAATCGATGAAGTAATTTCTTTTCGTAAATTACGATTTATTGAATTTATTTTGTATTTATCTCTATTTAACGCATGAGCACGATTGCAACACATTAACTGCAAAAATGAAATTTTAAGGGATTAGATTAACTTGTTTCATAATTTACCAACTTATAGAAATTTTTTATCAAGGAAAATTTCTATATCAAGAAAACACTATATTACTAACTAGTAAAAGTACCGAATAGTAATCTTAAAAATAAATAAATTCAAAGTTGACTTTAAATTTTTCTCGTGGGTGGGAAAGGTCTTCTGCAGCTCCGATAAAAACTGTGGCGTTTCTGGAAGGGAAAATTGTACGTCAATAAAATAAAAATTATAAATTTCTAATACATATATCTTAATGCACCAAATGAAAAATAAAGTCTCCCTATCTTTTGAAAACCAGCTTCATCAAGGTAGAAGTTTTTGGCGATAAAGGACTTACCCTAGGATTTTCTTTTTCTTTCTTTGCTCGTTTCTCATTCAAAAATCGGTGGTTTATATTTTTTGATATTACACAGCAAAGAAAGAAATAGTGGGCCACCAGCTGGAAAAAAGATGGCAGCCAGCACTGCCATCAGCGGTAAAACGTAATGGTGCCATTACTTAAACCAGTACAAAAGTGTCCGTGCGGAATACAGCTAGCCCATCAGTGATGGCCAACAGCAGGCTAGCATTGGTATGCCATCACATTACTTCAATCTGGCACTTTTTTCTGCAGTGCTAGTACCTATCCTACTGCTATTCCTTTGCTGGCCCAGCACTTTCCCTTACAAAAATATCTTATGACATTCTATAAAAAAAAAAAAAACTTATACAAATATTATTATCGAATAATGGCCCACTTTTCTATGAGCTAGTTTTAATAACAGCTATAGAAGTGTAAATATCTATAGAAATACTTGAACTTACGCTGTTTCCATGTGGTTACCCTCCCAAGTAATTACCGAGCTCGGTGCTGTTTGGTTTTCGTGATCGGATATGAACAAGCACTTTCAGCATATTCTACGAATGCTTGTTGTTTTCAAGCTCTCAATACACTATTTTAAGTTTGTTCCTTTTGTGATTTGCATTCTCAAACATTAAACTTGTATAGAAATTATTGTATTGTATAGAAATCCTATGTATTTTATACGTTGATTGATTCTCAACTGCGTAAATTACGAAAACCAAAATCCTTTGTAACGTAGTAAAACCATATTTAAGAAGAAAAAAGTGCATTGAAATAAAGAATAAATTTATTTATTAATTTACTTGTTTATTTTGTTGGTGGCAGTGGTGCTGTATTATTTACAGTTTCAAAAAAAAAAAAAAAAAAGCTTGACAGCTTAAATTGTGTTAAGATATTCATTTCAGATTTGTGTTCAAATTCATTAATCTGCCGCGGAGTGATAAAAATTACACTTATTTTAATATAGACTTGACAAAATATTTAAAAGTCTAATAAATTATTATTTGTTAGACTTGAAACGTAATTGTTTAAATATTTTTACACTTCAGATTAAAATATTTGAATTAAAATTAGAATTAGTGAATTTTTTAAAAACTTAGAAGAATTACGCAACTTAGCGTAAGGGTTCCCAGCAAAAATACTGCAAAAGTTCGTGCACTTCTATTGTGTTGGGCCAGCGCAAGAGATAAATTGGAGGTCCATCAGAATTTTATCTGATGATTTCCAACAGCAAAGTTCGCTGAAGCTGTCCAGCAGTGGTCATGCAGTGGAAGACCATTAGCCAGCACTTCTCCATCATTGCCAGCACCTATCTTGCTGCTGGCCAGCAATTTCTTCTTTGCTGGGTAACTTTAAAAACTATTTCAGCTAAAAACAATAATAAATGTTGGTCTCATGTGAATTTGTACTTGTGTTCGTCTGTAAAAAATTTATATTGCAGATATCTACATGCGATAGAATTACAATCAGAATCAACGCAAACAAAGAAATACGTCGACAAACAAACACAAAATTACATAAATAATACAAACGCAATATATTTTTAATATAAATGCAATTATAAAATTAAATTGTATCACAAAAGAAAACATTCATAAAAGAAAAATAATAATAGTAAAATCGAATGACAGAATTGAAATCTTTATAGCAAAATAGCAGATTCGTTTCAGGTAGCCGGACACGGATAAGAATCTTTAAATATATGAAAAATTACCTTTCCGTTTCACGGGATTAATTTAAATATATTTCACTAAGTTGGTAAGTTTGTTAAACTACTCCCTTTTCATAAGACAAATAATAAACAAGGGGAAAAAATCATGCTTTAATCATCGATTATAAAACACTTACCAACACATTCAGAATAATGTAACAAAACTTCACGAATTAATAAGTTGAAATGGGAAGTCTAATTGAGCCATTTGGAAACACATTAACACATCTTAAACCCAATTTCAGACATTCCCATCAACAGTCTAAAAGTTACCCAAATTATTTGAGCAGACCTGTATATGATAAATAGATTTGTATCTATAAACTACATGCATGCAAAAACTTAGTTCAGTTAGGAAATACGTACCACAGTTTAAAATTCCCCTTCAGCAGTTTGCGCTAATAAGGAGAACGGAATGCGAATTCTTGTGCGCATCCCTCTATAAGAGGTATAGAATTTATACGCAACGAGCAACATACACAAAATTAGCTAAATTTAATAGCGCGTACCGAATTTCAAAACACACTTTCAGCAGTTATTGCTCAAAGTCTTCACTGTAACCGATTTCCTTTGTGTGTCCCTGTAAATGAACGTTAATTCTATGAAAGCCCTTTTCTAAAATAATCTTCATGTAGTGAAATTCAGTGATTTATATCAATATCAAAAAATTTGAACTAGCTTAATGTCATTTAAATGCACTGGAAACGAGTTTTCCACATCGATCATAATGTAACGGAATTATTTTGAGTTCTCCTTTAAATGAACTATTTATTGTACGTACTTCATATTAAATACCAAACATGCCATTGTAAACATCATTAACAAGTATCAATTGCATGAAAAAAAGGAGTATATTTACGGGAGTTAGAGCGTGGACAGACGGACAGATAAACCGAATCCATAATCACTTTTCAACTTTATTGGAAAGATGTTAAAAAAACTGCCAAATACGAGGTCACCAGCGTCGACACAGGAAGGTATTTTTGTAATAAAGAGTTACTCAAGAAACTGCGGCTAATTTTTTTCACTATTTCCTTTGCTGCTTTTCAGAAACAATATCAATGGCTTTACTTCGCTTAATATGTAATTTAAAAAATATCTATTTCGTAATATTAAAAAAATTATAACGATTAAATTAACAATTAATGATCCTCCAATTTGTCACCCCCCCCCCCCTGATCTATTTTGATAGGTTCCCATAAAAAAAAAAAAAAAAAAAAAAAAAAAAAAGATTTTAAGGGACCACATATCCAATCCACAGATGACGTAAAAGCAAACATTGTATATATGAAATTCAACAAATAAGCGTTTCAATATTTAGAAGATTATCCTTAAAAGTTGTAAAACACATTCGTTTGCACAGGCCGCTTTGTGAAACATTTACTGAATATATTTTTCATGTTTTTAGTAAATTTGTATTTCAAGTCTGTCTTACTTAATATAGTCTTTTAAAAGTATCAAATTCAGACGTTAAATGTATGTATATTGCATATTCTTTCTAGTTAATGGTTCTTTTAGTTTCGTTTCTAAGCATGGTCAGTCTTGTAATTTTGGTCAAGTTTGTAGTTTTAATTACATACTTCCCTAATTTTTTTCACGGGTTTCGTGATTTTTTTAAATCACGATGAACATGATAAAAGCTATTTAGCAACATTTTAAAAAATTACGCGTTATAGAGACTGTTGCATCAGAAAGTTTTCTTTCAATCTCTGAAGTCTCTTAGTTAAAGGGATTTCTGAAGATAAAAGAAGGGTTTTTGGAATTATGGGTAGTTTGATAGGGATTATACTACATGTTTGTGAGCATTCTTGCCAGATGAAGAAATATTTCTCTTTTTTACAATGTAGAGACATATAAGAAAATTAGCAAGTGGGTAAGTGTGATCGCAGATCGCAAAGGGGGTTTCGTTTAAGTCTCTTTTAAAGCATTTTATTATAAAATTAATAAATCAAAATCTTTAATTTATAATTTTATAAATCCTTCCATAAATGGCAGCACCATTATATTTAATATTAAAGTAATTAGAAAGTATTTTTTAAATCAAATTAAAAATATTCAAGAAAAATTATTTAAATAAATTTAAAAAATCAGGTATAAATAAAGTATAAAATTTTTTAAAGCAAAAAATTGTTTAAAAGATATTTAAGATAAGCATAAATCAAACTCTTTGTGCAAATTTTAATGCATAAGCTAAAATCGTTGTTAAAGTTTTTAGCTTACATATTTAAAATTCAGAAATAATCAATATTAATTGTTTGACTTTCCATACACTCACTAGATGGCGCCAAAAAATGATGTCAACATTTATTAAACTTCGAAATAAAAAAGAAAGGAAAGTCTTTTAAATTCCGGAATCATTCTTCTACTGATAAGCAGAAAAATGTTTCTCTATTATTTCAAAAAATTACCAGTAGATGGCAGCAGCAAACAAAAGTATTTGTTTTAGATTGAACTTCGAGATTTTCACTGTTTGAAAAAAAGAGATTTTAAAAATTACCGCTGCGCCACAAAAATAAAATAAACTTTTAAAATGGCCAAAAAAGGAATTTCCTTTTAACACTAGAACGGCGATGAGTGGTCATTTCGACCCTTATCAATTGTATACATGTCGATTCAAGCCAGAAATTTCCTCAGCAAATAAATGAAAATTGAACTGTACAAAAATAAGTTAAATAAGTAAATAGAATAATTGTAAATAAAAATTCTTGTATTAAATGTTTTTTATAAAACTCGAGTAATATTTCCAGCCATCCCAGTGTTAATGAAATCCATCTGAAAAAAAAAATTGTAAAAATAGTTTCACCTGAGAGATTCAAATCCACAATCTTCTGCTTAGAAGACGAATGCTTTACCACTACACTATGGACATTTAGCGAAATATGCCGATATTAAGATTATGTTTTGAAATCGAAAATGAACGAACGCATTTAATTAAAATAACATTAGACTTTTTCTGAATTTTACGATTTTGGGTAGGACAGAGACTCAGATCTATGTAAAAGAAAATCAATTCTGAAACTTAAATTGGTTCCGAGTACAAGGCTGTGATGGACTGGGAGAGAAGCGAGACCATAATGGTTTCGTGAAAGGAACGAAACCATAAAAAGGGAAACGAGTTAGTTCAGTACCTGATTTGCTGGCCATAAACTCAGGAGTTCCGATCGAAGATTTAACTTTATTCTGTACGCAAATTTCCAAGCTTTGGCGGTACGGTAAATGTTTTGCAATTCCATCAGGAGTGTAAGTTTATTTCTTATTTTTTTATTTGCAGGTACATACTTCAGCCTCAATACATATAATACAAATTGGTGTCACATTCTCTATTTTAGCTAGAAAAGTAATTTTCAGAGAAATTTTAAATTAGGCTTAACTAATCTAGTTGAACAAATAGTTGACGAATGCTTTACCACTACACTATGGACATTTAGCGAAATATGCCGATATTAAGATTATGTTTTGAAATCGAAAATGAAATGATCGTCAAAAATGTTAGTCATTTATTAGAATCATTGTTAAAAACCAACAGTAGCGCGTAAAATAACCGCATGATTGTCATCGGAAACATTCTCTGTATGTATGTCCCTTTAAACGAACAATAAGATCTATACACTTAACAAGCTAACTCATTTAAGATATTTAAGAATACTTGAATTTTTTTAATGAGTCTCATTCAACATGTATTAATATCTAACGGGTAATATAGCCCCAAGAACCATCCCAGCAAAAAAAGAAACAGTGGGCCATCAGCTGGAAAAAAGATGGCAGCTAGCACTGCCATCAACGCTAAAGTGAAATTGTGCCATTACTTAAATCAGTACCAAAGTGTCCGAGCGGAATGCAGATGGTCAATCAGTGATGGCCAACAGAAGGCCAGCATTAGTATGCCGTCACATTACTTCAATCCGGCACTTTTTCTGCAGTGCTATCACCGATCCTACTGCTATTCCTTTGATGGCCCAGCACTTTTCCTTACAAAAATTTCTTATAGAATTCTATAAAAAAAGTATGATGGTCCTTTTTTCTATAAGCTAGTTTCCCCAAGAGATATAAGTGTCTATAACAGAAATGTCTATAGAAATTTGTGAACTTGCAGCGGTTTCCATGTGGTCACCTTCCCAAGTACTAACCGCGTTCGGTGCTGTTTGGTTTTAGTGATCGGACATGAACAAGTACTTTCAGCGTATCCTACGAGCGCTCGTAGTTTTCAAGCTCTCATTACACTATTCGAAGTTTGTTTCTTTTCTGATTTACGTTTCCAATCATTAAACTGGTATGGAAACTATTGTATTGTATAGAAATCCTATATATTTCATACGCTTTTCTTTATTGATTCTTAACTACGTAAATTACGAAAACCGAAATCCTTTGTAACTTAGTAAAATCAGATTTAAGGAGAAAAAAAAAGTGTGTTGTAATAAAGAATTTATTTATTTATTCATTTACTTATTTATTTTGTTGGTGACAGTGGTGTTATATTATTTACAGTTTAAAAAAAATAACTTCACAGCTTAAAATGCGTTAAGATATTCATTTCATATTTGTGTTCAAATACTCAATGTCTTCAACATTCGCGGTGCCACCTAGCGTAAGGGTTCCCAGCAATAATACTGCAAAAGTTCGTGCACTTCCATGTATTGATGGCCAGAGCATGAGATAATAAGGAAGCCCACCAGAATTTTATGTGATGATTTCCAACAGCAAAGTTGACTGAAGCTGTCCAGCAGTGGTCATTGAGTGGTAGACCAGTAGCCAGCACTTCTCCATCACTGCCAACACCTATCTTGCTGCTGGCTAGGCAATTTCCTCTTTGCTGAGATAATGTCAATTGGACTTTCTAAGAGACGTTATTTTCGAAAAATTACCAAGTCTTCTTGATTAACAAACTAATCCAAGTTATTGTACTTAAAAAAATGAACGCATCTACTTTTCGCGAAAAAACTTGTTTAATCTAAAATTATGCAAACGCTATACAATCTTGACTTACGCTCTCGTAAAAGATATTTGCATGAGCAGAACACTGTCCAAAATAGGTTGAACATGGTTCACTATTTCGAACGTGAACGTGATGGCAAAGTGAATTTTTCTTTTCTATGTTTCTGTAAATAAAGTCTAACAGCTGCACGAACTCATACAAGATACATGCACGATGAATGTATTGTCAAAATTATATTCGTATTTGTTCAGTATTTTCGGCATGATGCTTAGGACAAATGTTTCTTGTATAGTGCTCAGGCGTGTCCCTATAAGCAATAATAAAACTACACAAGCTAAATACTTTGTTAAGAAATTCATCTAAGATAACAGAAAGATGAAAACACTGTCCTAATTAAATTCAAATTGGATCAGTTTTAGGACATTATCATGAATACACATTCTGCATATTTTTTGCTTTTGTGTGTCACTGTAAACAAGCAGTAGGAACTAGATATTTCGTTAACGAACTCATGAAAGATACGCACAAATTCAATATATTTATCCTGTTAGGTTCGATTTGATTATGAATTTCGGACATTTTCGCGATCACGAAAGATAGGGGAGACTAAGGAGTGTTGACTATAGGGGAGGCTTGACCCGCCCTTCAGTTTGCAAATTTTAAAGGATTTCAGAGTTTCGTCAATAGGTGGCAACCAAAGCTACTGAAATACTCAAACAGTTTGTTTCTTTCAAACAGTCTTTGTTTCATACAGATAATTGAAACAGGTGTGGAAAAATCAACCGTTAGCTTAAAAAGTGTATTTTTCTGAAACATTTTGTAAGATTTTCTCAGATAATATATATTATAAAAATTTTTAAAAGAAGATTTTAATTAACGCAGAAATATTGAGCTTCATCCCAGGCATATATTAACGCAGAAGTATTGAGCTATCTATCCAGGAATAAAGGTTCTACAGCAAATTAACATAAACATAACCATGTGTTATATTTTAAAAAGTGGCTATGTAGGGAGGCTTGACCCAATCTTTTGAGGGAGTGTTGACCAGATAGTCAAAGCTCCCTTATTTAAGTATGTCTGGAAATATTTTTATTATACACTGTACATAATGAAAGGTTAAAGATTTTATTTCGAAGATAATGTAAACTTATTCTATAAAAGTACAGTAAAAGAAGGTAATAGAAAGGAAAATGTTTAAAATTGATTAAAGAAACACCTAAAAAGTTGTTATAGAAGCAAAAAAAAGTTTAATAATACATAAATGGGAAAGTTGATTGGAACTTTTTTTTATTTCATTTAAATAGTACCCATAGTAGGTAAATAGAAAGAATGAAAAAGACAAGAAAAGACGATAGCAGCAGCCTTTAAGAAATGTTAAGTGTTCATGCCTCTGCAAAAGTTAATTACATTGATCGAAACACTTTAGGTAGGTATGTAGACAAATTTTATCAAGATGAACTCACTGAAATAAGGCCAAACTATGTGGCAACCGGTGTTGCCAGGTCGAGAGTCACAAAAAGTTGGTGTTTAAAACGTATTTTTTTTCTGTGCCTTGAATTCCGTCTCAGCAGGTTCGTTTACACTTCAAATTTTCCTAAATAATTTTTAATAATAATTAAACCATGAAGCATAAACTTATTCTGCCTTTTTTTTAAATGATTTTATTTCCTTTCTCAAATATTTCAATGTAAAAAAAGTAGGTCAAGCCTCCCATATTTGGGGAGCCTTGACCCATTATTTTCTCATTATTAAAATTAATCACTTTTCAAGTTTCTGATATATTCCGCTCATGTCGTAATTTTATTTTGATAACTGATTGTATAAGGAATAAAATGATACATGAAATTTTATTCTATGTTCAATATTTAAAAAGTAAAAAGTCATTTTGTAAAAAATGAGTCAAACTTTCCAAATCTCTCCGATATCTTCATGTATAGATATAAGGATAAATGAAATTATTTTTATATATCGTGATTTTCTGTAAAGAATTCAACTTAAAAATTGACTTCTATTTATATAACATTCGCTCCCGTAATAAATGTAAATCTTACTTAACCGACTAGATTTATTACCGAGGACTCCAAGTAGATTTGTCATTAATTTTACATATTCCGGAATTGGTTTAAGATTTCCAATATAATTACTCTATTTTGCATTGTGTAGTCGTTCTTATTTTCTTCCATGACGTTTTCCTTATTTTGTTTTAAATACAGTTGTCCGAAATGCATCTTTACGCCTAAAAAAAATAATTGAAAATAAACAAACAATGATCAGAATGATAATATCAAAGTTTTTTTTGCAATGTTTTCTTCCAGAATTTAAATGTGCACCCCATTACTCGCGCGTAACAAATGGAGTCCATACGAGATTTTAATCCACGTTCTATGAAGCATCGCCGAATCAACAGAGTGGATGAAAGCTGTAATTTGACATTTCAGTTTATGAGTGCCACGAATTAGTCATTGGTAAACAATGTTTATCTCGTATTCCCTTAAAAATAAGTCAAAGTTGTATCTCGGTAGATCTAGGTCGAAAAAGTAAAACACCCACATAGCGCCATCTAGTTTACACATGATATAAAAAATAAATTTGATATTTTCTTTGTGTAGCATAAAAAACCATAAATGCATGTCATTGTTTGTTTATTTTTAATTTATTTAAAGTGTAAAGATAACTTTCGGATACCCTGTACATTCCAGTAACTTCCGTAAGTTATTTTGGTACTACTTGATATTCCCGTCGACCAATTTCGCCAAATTATACAAATCACCAAATGTTCGCCAAATTATATAAATTGGCATAATTTTTATTTTAAATAATGAAAGAGCAAATAAATTAGTAAAACATTAATAAAAATACAAATAAAACGTTGAATTAAAAATTTACTTCATGACGTAACAAACACGCGTGTGTAATGTGTGCAATGTCAAGTGAATGTGACATTTACGATCATCCGTTATTGGTATTTAATCTTATAGTTTGACGATAGTTTTTCGGTCGACGGGAAAATCAAGGAGTATCGTTATATTTTTACGAGGATCTTTTTTCAATTGGAAATATTTCAGAAAAAAATTCAGTTTTATTTTGTAAGACAGATGTTTCGGTTCCTCTCACATTTAAAAAAAATGCCAATACTGAAATTTAAATATCTCGAAACATTACTTTAATAAATTTTAAATTTTGTATCTAGACGCTTGAATACTTTATTATTCTAGAAACTATTGTTTTCGGCGAAACTGAACATGAAACGACACTTTGAAACTTTACATGTTTATTTGAATGATTGTAAATAAATTAAATTATTGCCAGAGGAAAAATTTTCCTTCCATGATAAGTGTTATCTTACACAAAAATTAACTGCATATAAATAATTAATAATTGTTCTCTTCATTCCCTTTTAGGCAATCTATATGTAAAAGCAGTCAATTACACGCCTGTTTATCATATGTTTCATGTAATTAGTGATTCGGTAATTGGAGTGACAACTGTTATTAAGCAGTCAAGTTTGCATTTCATTTCAAGTTTCTATTTATCTTTGGAATTTAAAATGAATGACGGAAATCTGTATTGGGCATGCTTGAAAAGGAGATTTTCTGTTTCTCTGTTTAAATCTGTATGTATTATATTTTTTTGTAATTCATCATAGATATTTATATAGATATAGATTTTATTTCGTCTTATTAGCTTACTATTAAGACGATTATTAAGAGAAAAATAAAGTAATTATTTTCATTTTTTACTTAATGGTGACATTTTAAGGAACTTTTAAATAAAACAAAATGCATAAAAGTAATGGAGAGAGGGTTAAGGAGGAATTTAAGCTCTTCCGTTTTATTTTTGAATAAGCAAAAAGTTCGAAGAAATGTATATGACATTTACATGAAAGATATACTTAAGTTTTATGTTTATTTTAAGTGACTTAACCTTCTCACTGCCGCGAACTGATATATCCGTTCACTAAGCTGAAGCTTTTTCAGCAATAGAAGCATTATTTAAATTAAAATAATTCTACAGGTATAATTCAGTTTTAGGAAATTGAGATGATTAATACTCTCAAGGCTTATATGTCTATATGAAATACAATAAATTAAATCATGTTGGAAAAAAACATCTTTCTTTAGCATTTAAAGAAAATTACAGAGAAAACAACTTTATACAGTTTTGTCCTTTTGCTCGGTGGTCAAGGGGTTAAGAATAAATTATTTTGTTTTATTTTGTTGTAAAAGATCTAGTATTCTGTGCAACAAAATTGTATCGAAAACTAACTGCACTCGTTTTAATAATGGCATTGTATTAAATGTTGTACAATGAGAAATTCAATTTCGATATTAAAACAAAAAAAAAAAAAAAAAAAAAAAAAAAAAAAAAAAAAAATGCGATAGTTTTGTTGTTACTGAACTTAAATTTAATCTCATAATCGTATAAGATGCGCCATATTTGATAAATTTATTATAATGAAGCCCTTCTTTTTAACTCCAGCATGGTTGTAAAGTGTTAACGATTTGTCTGTCGTCTGATTGTTTATCCTCGCTCTAACTCTCTTAAATATGCTTCAATTTTCATGATGCTGATAAATTTTATTGCGGCTTATTATAGACTATTCCCTCTTAAAGTTGAAGTAAATAATCCTTTTCCTTTGTATACAGGGAGATACAAAATTATTCCATTACATATTGCCCTATGGGCAGTGCTTAATTTCTAGAAAAACAAGTACAGGATCCCTAATATTTTGCAGTAATAACAATAAAGAGCATATCCCCGTCCTTTCCATCCTCATATTTATATTTAGTACATTGTTTGCAAAATTTAAACCAATTTCGTCTTCAGGAAAAGATTTTTTAAATATATTTTGGCTATATCTATATTCATTTATACATTAAAGAAACCTAATAAATAACAGAACAAAAACATTAAAATGAGGAGCGACGCATTTTCTGAAAATCAAAACTCGCCAAGGGTTTCTTCGTGTGCTTTGATTCCCATAATTTAAAAACTCCAATGCGTTCCAACTAATATTTAAATATCCATTTAAAATAAAGAAGTTTTGAAGCTGCGCTCCTCTGAACTTCGATGCAAGTCTGCAAATTAAGCACTGAGTTAAACTAAGGTGTTGTTTAGAGAATATTTTAAAAACACTAACATAAAGCAAATTATAAAAATGGTAGATACGATTAAATTAATTCTGGCGTTCCTCATCGTCGTTCGGAAATAATTGAGAGATTAAACCATTGATAATTATTAATTATTAAGATGGCACTTGGCACAGAATGATATAAATTTAAAAGCAACATTATAAACGCCAGAATATGCAAACTTTGAGTAGACCAGTCCCGGTAGCATTTAGCGTAGCGTCCTCAGTACAAAGCAGAACGGAAACTTGCTCAATTATATAGAGGAGAAGCGGATTCAACTGAGAAGTTCATTAACCAATGAGAAAACGGGAAAATACAGGTGCCAGTCAATAGGAGAATAGTACAGGTAATGCTACCAAAAATGTGAAAAATACTAGTAGTAATTAAGCAAAACAGGATTTTTGAAATATTTCCAGCAATCTGATAAAGTGGAATTAGCTAATTCAATATTAACAATATTATCATAATTTTTGTAGCTATAAAATTCTTTAAGAAAGTTAAGTTCATGTATAGAAGTGGGTTTAGAACTGATTTTGGTTGAAATTGTATTAAACCATTGAGTCTATCATTGCGAGGCCAGATATGAGTATGCTACGTGTGATACACTACGTCACATACATAAGCATTTTGACTGCAATGAAAGCATAGGACTGGAGATGGGAGTTAAGGAAAATTTTCGGAGACACTGTTCTTCTGGCTCTTGTTTTTATGAGCTCCGGTGAATTCCGACCAATATTCAAATATTCTCTAAAAACAAGGAAGTACCAGGACCTCCGGCGCAAATTAAGCGCTGCCTATGGGGAGAAGTTGCTTTCGGTGTGTTTTAACCCTTTATGTAACGAATTATGAATTCATGAACATTTTACCTTCTAAAGCATTTTTCGTGAATTTTCGGAACTGCATTAGAAGATTGACATAATCATTTAATAAATATTAGAAGGATTTTAAAAGGATTGAAGGATTTAGAAGGAGTAATTAAATTTGAATTTATATGGATTTTGTGCAATATGTGCAACCCCACTCAAATCTTTTATTTTAAATATTTTTTTTAGTATTTTTCATAATTACGAAATATACAAACATAATGTTTTTACTATAGAAATATAGAAATATTTCCGAATTGTAAAATCCCCCCCCCCCCCCCCTCAACGCTAAGAAAGCTCAAAAGATGGAAAGTCAAAAGAAATCATCCTTTTAAAAATATTTTTGTTTTGTGTAACCAATAGGGCTTATGGAACAAGATAAAATAATGTACAGTAAAACCTCCCTAAAGAGACCACGTTCCGTTCCAATAAAAGTTGGTCGCTCCGAGAGGTGGTATCTTAATGGAGATCATGTTTAAATCTAGATTTTAATTGTTGAAGAAAGGCAACAATTAATGTTACTAAAATTTATTTTTCACATTAGGAAAAAATATGAAAATTTAAGTATCAAAACAAAAGTTAGTTACTGCAGAGTTTAAAGAATTAATATATTGACGTTTGCTTTGATTTTACGGTTTTACCTTTTATAACTTTTACTTCCAAGTCCTTTCGAATTTCAGTAAATAAGTGCATTTTTTTGACGCGACCAAATAATGACGATTTCATTAATTTATTTATTTCTTTGAGAGTTTCCTGACAGAACAGAGCAGGGGAGTTTATTGACCGTCATTCTTAATTTGTCATCCGAGTTAAATTCATTGACTAAAAAGGCACAAAGGGGTTTAAACACTTAAAAGTTAGAGGAATAAAAAAAAAAATTCTAAACTTAGTTTAGAAGTTTGATAAATAATGCGCTCTCCGGAATTATTATTTTAATAAAACCTTCTTCAAGCGACCAGGAAAAAACGGCATTTGTTTAATTTTCTTCAAAGAAATGGGTCGCTCATGGAGATAGTTCAAGTCGGATGGTCTCTGAATGGAGGTAAAATTAGTATTGAGCCTATGGGAATAAATTTCGTTCAATGAAAAAATGGTCGTTCAGGGAGGTGGTCTCTTAATGGAGGTGGTCGGACAGGGAGGTTTAACTGTATCTGTAACTCATTCTAAACTGTATTACTACTAACCGATATATTACATGAATTTTAAAACAAGTTATTTTAATGGTACTTATAACTACCAGATAGGGTTAATGATGTTACTCCAAAATTAATGAATGGTGTTATCAGTTTTATAGTTGTGAATCACTGAAGTGGGCTATAAAATCTTTTCAAGAGAATATGCACTAAGTAACATTTATAGTTCGTTTACAAGAACGCAAAAAACAGCTCTGTTACATTTGATCTATAGGGAAATAGCTGTAATGTAACATACTAACATACATAGTTTAAACATAATGAAATTGATATGTATTATCCGGAGGAGAGTCGCGTTTTTTTTAGAACGTTATTAGTCACACTCTGTCTTATTGCCGCCCGCCTCCCGCATAGAGAAAAGGTAAAATAAGAAAAATTTTTCACTTATATTCAAATATTTCATTTCAATGAAGTTATAAATTTGCAGTTTACATAAATTATATGTTTTATTCATGAGATTTGGAATAATGGGAAAAAGTAAAAATAAACTGACATTAGTGATCGTTGCACAGACTTTTTCACCAATTTCAACTATGCTTGTAAAAATGTATCTAAAGTAAAAAAGAAGATGTCTAGTTACTCCACTACGGTGTTGGAGAAACATTTAAAGTCAGCTACATAGTAGTTCTCCGTTGTATTTTTAAGTGGATATAAGGTAGAAGAAGAAAATCTTATGGGTGGTAGTGGTCATTTGCACCGGAGCCCACCGCAGCTCAGTTCCGGTACTTCTCTGTTTTTAGGAAATATTTAAATATTGATCTTAATTCACCGGAGCTCATAAATACAGGGCTCCGGAGCCCAGTGCAATAACGCTTCCGAAAAAATGAAGCCTAAATTACTCTTTCATTCCTTCTCATCTCTAAGCTTTTGCATTCTTTTTTATCAAAACAATTATGTGTGACGTAATGTGTCATACACGTAGGAGATGGAGATGAAACGGACTCAATTTTTATATCAATTTTTGGCCTTGACTAGAAAGCAATCGTGCAGTGATACCCCTTTTTCTATAAAAGCATCGAATCTTTCTATAACGGTGTCAAATTTTTAATTTAATCTGATTTTCAGAGAATCACCACAAAACACCGTCATGCGAAAGGAATCTATTATATTTTAAGATATGCACCTTTTATAAGAAATTGAAAAACTTTGTTGCATTATTCAGCATATAAATATTAATTTCTGTAAATTTCATTCATTTTCTCGTAAAAATGCATAGCTGCGAACTATCCTTTTTTTGTGTTAGTACTATTTACGAATCATAATCCTTACCATATTTAATCGCAGAATTCAGCAATAAATTAACAACATTAAAATTAGGCACAGTTTACCTTTCGAAAGGAGTGATAACTAAAAAGCGGAATAATTGTCAACTAAGTATATGCTGATAGATATACTTAAAATTTTTATTTTGCTAAAGAAAAAAATGCTCTTGATTTTCCAAATAGTATATGAAATATAAATATGCAGATTGAAGTGACAGAGCAGGAAGGGGAGAACCGTATGTTTGTTAGTACAAGAACTGCAGAATATTAGAGCTCCAGTACTTTTTGTTAGAAATTAAGCCCTGATGGACGGCAAAAAGACCGACAAGCGACTACTGCCGGATTATTGATGTGCGGTACAGCATGTTTTCTAAAAATTATGGAGTGAATAGCATTTATATTTCAATTCAAAACACAAGCTAAAAAATTATGTTTGAGCAGTGTTTATGAACGTTTTGCGTTACCATTAGAGTTTTATTTTCACGTAATTAACATCCCAAACTCTATAAGGTTTATGAAGAGATTACTTGAACTTTCGAATGACTAAACATTAAAAGATCATTTCACAAAACTCGCTTTCAGATTTTCGACTCTCAGCTAGCAGCGGCAAAACAAAATTTACTAAAAGTGTTATTGAATTGCCCCGACAATTTCGAAATAGTTACCCGTGCAAAGCTTTGATAGTTCTTATTGAAACTGTACAAAGATGTCGTTAACAGGGACAATAGACTGTATGATTGAAACGTCAAAAACCCAATGTTGAACTGTTATTTAGTAATAGCAAAAACTGTTTTTTATATTGTTATAATATTTTATAATGAAGCATTTTCCAAGTTAGAAACATTCTAATAAATAAATGTAAAAACGTGACATATTTTGCATTGTACGATCTAAAAAACGCACACTAACTCTGAAGCAAATAATTATATAAAAATGTGACTGATACCAATAAATTATTGGTAACGTCTACTCGTTAATGTTACAGTTTAATTTTAATTAGAGGGTCACCTACTAATAGAAATTATATCAGAATTTCAATATGAACATCTAATTTTGATTTCGTAGTTGGATTTTTCCATAAATTTTGCCTAGTAATTCCAAACGGGAAGTCATTCTCCCAAGTTGTATAGGAATTACAGGTTGTGAATTCCTATCGTAAAATTTATATTAAATAGTTGCAAAAGAGATTGCAATACGGATATTTTTTAAGTTTAGCTTAAACATACATGAACGCAATGGGCTCTAATATTATTATTTGTGTAATTGCACCGTCTAAAAATCGATTTGTGCTAAAATAAATTACGGGTTACAATTATTACTCTTTTCCAGTTGTAATTTCGATACCATACAATTTTTGAAATTAATTTTCGAAAACAATATGAATTATAAAGCATGATTCTTTGTTAAATCAATCAGATATTATAAAAATCTCAAATGTGTGAATTCAAAGTTATAGCTTATTCTGATCAATAGATTTTGAGTTATGCTTAAAGACTACACGCATTGCAATAAGTTTTACAATTATTAAAAATCACCTTAACATTAAGAGTTGCAAACTTCAAACCTACATAATTCCTAAACTAAACGACCAAATGATTTCCCATTTTATAATCTTAGATACAATTTATTAGAATAAATGATAGGGTTGTGAAATTAGGTCTTAGTATTGAGTTTTAATGTTTGTTTAAATTTCTATATCTAGATGACCTCCTAAGCGATATTGACGTATAGCATTTAAAAGCAGCCGTTAATAACAAACGTTTGGAACCATTCACATTTTTTACGATGATAAGCTTCAGAATTATTTGGGGGTATACTGTTCCCCCATGACTACACTTCGCTATGTTTTTGTCTATTCAAATTTAAACCGAGTACGAGGTTGTTTTTCCAGAACTGTACAATGCGAAAATACTCGAGAATTCTAATGCTGTACACTGTTTTAACAAAATTAAAAGAAATCATCAATGTATATTATTATAACTATATTAACAAAAGATAAATTCCTAGTAAAATATTCGGTTTAGATATTATCCACTTTATGCGTACAAAATCCTACAGGTGCAAAAACTGTTATTTTTAATTAGAACGGTTTTATTTTCTTTCTTTAAATTCAGCTCTACCAGTATCATTATTTTGTTAAACTAGTCGGACATGTCAATCCCAAAATTTTCTTATATCTCATACATGTTAATAATTCAAAATTCGTTATCTCAATGCCAAAATGAAATGGCATTATGCCTATCATGTGGATTCTAAAGATATGAAATTCTATGCATTAATTCTTGAGATATGACTATCGCTAAAATTCGACAACAATCGTGATCATCGTGATTCGCAACAATCGTGAACTGAAGCATAGAAGCGCAAAAATGAAGCATAGAAGTCCAACCTATTGGGCGAAAAACACCGAAACATAATCAGCAACAATTTGTGTCAATACCTAACTGAATCCTAAGTTAGATGAAAATTCGAAGATTAGTTCTTGAGAAAGACCTATTGCAGAAATCGTGAAATATGCAACACAGAAACGCCACCTGTTGGGCGATTTACACCAAAGCGTAATTAGCCCCACTATTTATCAAAGTATACGTGCATCTGATGTTTGATGAAAATTCGAGGATTAGTTCTTGAGATAGAGCTATCGAGGTAACAGGTAAAAATGCACAATAGCAGCGCAGCCTGTTGATCGAGTTACCAAAACGTAAATAGCTCGCATTCATATCAAGACCTAATTAAATCTAAAGTTTGATGAAAATCCGTGCATTAATTCTTGAGATAGAACTGTTTCGGAAATCGTGTACAGTGTAAAATACAGTGTAGCAGCGCCACCTGTTGGGAGATTCGCACCAAAAACTAATCAGCACCAATTTATATCAAGACTAACTGAATGTAAATTTTTATTAATTTCTGTGCATTAGTTCTCCAGATATAGACCCCGCAATATTTGTGTCAGTTACAGATAGACAGACAGACGAGCAGACAGGCATTTTGAAGAAACATGTTTTTCGGGATCTCTGATCTCTAAAACGTGTAATTTCATCGAAAACTGGAAATCGAAAAATTTCACGAATCCACCATTTTCTTCTTGTAAAGATAGAAGAAAGTAAAAAGCTAATATTAATTCTTGGTTGAGCAATAAACGCCTGTATGTACGTTCGGTAATCTCCGCTGGTGTTTGATGTAATGTCGAAAATCTGATTTCTTTTAAAATAACCTTGCTTGGAGCTATCTAGACATTGAAACGAGTGTTCAAACTTTTATACGCTTAAAAAAAAAAAAAAAAAAAAAAAAAAAAAAAAAAAAAAAAAAACTATTGTCCTTTTTGAAAAATGTTGACTGTCATATACATATTTTTTGTTCGACATTGAAAAGTGAAATGATCGCATTTCTCATAGTGATGAAATTTATTCTATTGTATTGTAAATATAAAGGAATTTATTCCGATTATTTCTAAATGAATGTTAGATTTTGACTTTGCTTCCTATCTTTGATTGCTTATCTCACTATTTGTGCTAATAACAAAAAAGCATTTAATATAAGTTTTAGTTAAACTGTTTAAAAATTAGAGAGAATAAACAAATTAAATATCCACACTTAATACGTTTTATACAAATTGTTTCACATATTTTTCATGTATTTATGTAATACTATAAAAAAGATATACAACTGACGCTCTTTCAGCCTCAATTGTTGCATGAAATTGGACTGAAGTGCTTGAACTGTTAAATTTATATCTTAAAAAGTTTCATAGAATAAGCAATTATTCAGAGAACAAAACATATTGTTCTTGTATTTTGATGAGACTCAATTGAATCGTTAAAATTTAACATATAAAAATGCAATTATTAAGAAAATTAAATATATTTAAGTAACCGAACATACAACACTTAATATTACTTCGTTTCATAAAATCTCCGTGTATATACGCTTAGAAAACATCTGTGACATAATTATTACTACTACAATAGGATAATAGGATATAAACATCTTATTATTGTTGTCTTTGAAGACAATATTATATCAAAGAATGCATTTAAACATGCTGTTTAAGGATAAGCGCTTCTTAATTGTTAAAAAAAAAACTGTATGATTTGTTGCGCACCGAAGATTTAAAAAAAAATTGTCTTTTGTGTAAGTGACGCGTTTCACCATCTCAGAATTAAAAATATTTATATGCATAACTATAAAATCAAGTATTATTTTGTCTCTTTAGCGATTTAAGGATAATTTTCTCTATTCGGAGTATTTTTATATTAGCCACAGATGTTCAAAATATAAAAGAATTGCTGATCTTTTTATGTTTAATTTCATTCATATTAGTTTTTTTCAATGGTACTCGGAACAATGAAGCAGTTTCTTTTTTTGTTGATTTTTAATGCAATAAAATGGGCTCTTTATACTGAAAAAAAATGACATAACCGTACGAAAAATACATTTAAGCGTAGAAAAACGTTAATAGTAATTTTGTATTGTTAAATAAATATTTAATAGCCTGGGCATATTACTTATTACAAATAATTATACTTGAGTACTTTTATCGAAGCCAAAACAATACAAATATTTCCTGTTTATATTAAAATAAAACTGTGCAACCCGTCATACGTCTTATGATTCACAGCGTCCACCTGTTAAAATGACCTCATGTTTCGTTTTAATTGATAAAACTTAAAAATTACAATAAGAGAGAAATGTCTCTGATTGCTCATTCCGATATTACACACATTACAGCCTCGATTGATTACATCATTATGATTACCTGTCACAATTTACTTAGATGAACAAAGTTTAATTTTTTACTAAACTGTAAAGCTAAAAATAATATAAATGACATTTTAATAACCGCAGTTAAAAATATTAATTGTTTTTGCGGTTAGACTAGCCAAGATTGACATTAACACGAGCAATAATTTCAATGAGCTAGTGCTTATCATGATGACTTCAAGAGTAAAAATAAAAATAAGGGTGAAATTCAATAAAAATTTTGCTCTATTTGTATTCTAGTATGACAAATTTAAGTATTTAGAAATATTTTTTACGACGTAATTAATTGAATCATAGTATATATACACTGCTCAAAACAATTAAAGGATATTTGAAGTTTTATATAAAATAAAGATATAAACGAAATTTTTTTTGCCGGAAATAGAAGAAGAGAATCACAAATGCAAATTTTTCTGGTTTTCAAACTGTGGAGTATGCAAATTTTGAGTTCGACGTCAAAAACGTCGCTTCAGCGGCAGCGAATGAAATTTGACTTTCAACTGGATAAAAGAGAATGAAGACAAGGATGATTGGCATTCAGTGATTGCTTTGTTTCGATGAGTACGATGTCTCAGCGAAGTCATTTGACAGATTCAGAAGCTTTGAGAATTGTTGGTAGGTTAGAAGGGGGCCAAACTCAAGCCGAAGTAGCGCAAGCCATTGGAGTGTCACAAAGTGTCATTTCCAGGATCTGGAACCGTTTTTTTTGGAGAGTGGATGTGCAGGCCGAAGACCAAGGCAAGGTCGTAGACGGGCAACAACGCCCAATGAAGATCGGTATTTAGCGTTAACAGCTCGGAGACACCGAACCATGAACGCTACTTTTCTCCAACAACACCTTCGCTCGGCTACAGGCACCACGATTTCAACTCAGACTGTCCGGAACTGGCTCCATGCTCTAGGTCTGTATGCTCGCCGACCGATGGTATGTGTTAGATTAACATCAAGGCATCGTCGCGACCGCAGGGAGTGGGCAACCGAACATGTCAACTGGAGGAGAAATGAATGGAGCAATATTCTGTTTTCTGACGAATCCCGTTTTTCTGTGCATCCGGATAATAGGCGTATTTTCATCTGGAGGGACCGTGGCAGTAGGAATAATCCTGCGTTCGTGCACGAAAGTGTCAGATTTGGCGGTGGAGGAGTGTTGGTGTATGGTGGCATCTCCATTGACGGGCGCACTGACCTCTACATCATTCGAGATGGAGCTCTGACAGGTCGTCGATATAGGGATGAGATCCTCAGACCTATTGTAGTCCCTTACGCTGCAGCAATCGGAGATAACTTCATTTTAATGGACGATAACTGCAGGCCACATCGTGCAAACCTGGTGGGGGATTTCCTTTTCGAGGAAGGAATCGTTCGAATGGAATGGCCAGCGTGTTTTCCAGACATGAATCCAATCGAGCACGTTTGGGACGCTCTAGGAAGACGAGTTTCTGGCCGCCAACAACCCCCACAAACTCTCCAAGAACTGGAAAGAGCTCTTCTGGAAGAGTGGGGCAGAATACCCCACTCGTCATTAATAGCCTCATTGAGTCCATGCCTCAAAGGTGTTCAACGTTGCTGGCCGCCCGTGGAAACCATACCCCCTACTGAAAATGATTTTCTTTGAAGAAAACACCTTTTCTTATTCTTTTTTTCTCATATGCACAAATTGTGTTTTTTCCTTTAGTACACAAATGCGCAATAAAATGCATTTTTTACTGCCAAACATGTGTAATTTATTCTCATATAACCTACTATGTCTGTCGACCATGTATCAATCAGCTAAACAGTTTACCAGATACAAAATCCACCTAAAACTGCAATATCCTTTAATTGTTTTGAGCAGTGTATATTTATTGTCCCACAACATTACCTGATAGAAATTTTGAAATTTCATCAGCTTATATTATCCTTATTACCTAAAATAATGAAATTAGTTGTTACAATTATTATTATTTGATTACTATAATGGTAATTTACATAAATATTTCGCAATAAGGCATATTGTTAATTTCAACATTACAATAAAATTCTACAAGCAGTAACGAAAATCTTAAACCACTCCTCACTGAAACTTCGATTCACACGTGTAGAATTTGCGTTGATGAAATAAAATGCATTTTATGATAAAAAGTTTGTCTTTCATCAGACGCTCCAGTAAACTTTGAATTTTACCCATTCATGGAAAAGATAGGATATTTAAGTGACGTTGAATTAGACATGATTGTGGACGCTAAACTGGTCAATTCCAGTTTGTAAGAAATTACCGACTTTCTTGACTTTTTGCGTACACGAATGTCTGAAAGAATTGTACCTAAGACCAAAAACTTCTATAGAAGAGTGCAATTGTGGGCGGGACTTGCTTGTGCAATACAGGTACCTGGCGGCTGACATACACTGTTTGCAGCAATAAAAAAGGTACAACGCGACGAATTGTAGCGGAAAAATAAATTCAGAGCCACTTCAAAGCAGATCTGTATCGTGTACTAGGTGGATTTTAAAACCAATCTTACAATAACTGCTTTCATCAAAGACAGAGAAGACACCAATGAAGAGTGGTTGTAATATTTTGGCGCATAAGACATTTTTAAAATTCCTTTGTATCTCTCTATTCTAAAAAAAAGTAACTACCGCTGTCACCGCCGCCGCCGCCGCCGCCGCCGGTTTTGGTTTTTTTGTGACCGGAGGCCTTTCTTCGTTAATATTAACAAAAATAATGCATACAAAAATATGAAAATCGGTGGTTTTATACAGAAATGTTTGATAAACACGCTGATGCAGACAGTTTTCAAATCGAAGAATTATTTTAAGAGTTATTTAATGCTAAAGTTGGACAAAATCGTTCCACTAAAAAAGTTTTATAGCAGCAAAAACTATACATGGCAGTGTAATCATTTTTAGATCATTTTATGCGCTAGAATTTGCAGGAGTGCAGATTGCATTAATTTTTTTATTTTGACTCATTTTTTCAGGTTTTATTTCTATTTTAAATTCAAATTTTCAGCATTTCGAGAGATATTTTTTACAGATTTCAGAAAATTGTACTAATTTAAACTGTTGCCAACAGTATAGAAAGCGCAAGCAATAATGTTTGCTTCAAATTAAAAATTTATTTACACGTGACTATTATAAACAGGAAAAAAACTTTCAAATTAGAATTAAATAATTACGTATAAAAAGCAAGAACTTATTAAAAATTACGTCATAAAAAAGTATACACGTGAATTTTAAAAGAGAAAGGATATTGTAAAATAATAAATTCATTAACATGCGTTAGAAGTCTTAGGAGAAATTACGTCATATTTACGTCACATTATAGTTATTACATAAAATGAACACAAAATAATATTGCAAAAAAGTTTAAATTTAGAAATTGCGCTAGACATTTATTTGATATCTTGAGAATTAATTTAAAATGTCTCATTTAAAAGAACTTTCTTTTCGCTTTGTTAAAAAATACCAGGAGACAAAGACTCTCTTTACTTAATTCCTTTTATATTAGCTTATTTTGAAATGTTGTTACACGTGTATACGTCATCAAGTTATTTTTATTTCGACGTTTTATTTGTGTTTTTATTAATGTTGTACGAATTTATTTGTTCTTTCGTTATTTAAAATAAAAATTATATCAATTTGTATAATTTGGCGAGTGGTTTGGCGATTTATATAATTTGGCGAAATTGGTCGACAGAATAATCAAGTAGTACCGCAGCGTATTTGGCGTTAAAATTCCCCAATCAAAGAGAAATGAACAGAAATTCGTTTATAGGGAGATCGCCACTTTTTTTTAAATTATAATTCAATCTTTCGAAATCTTTTTAAAGCCGATCAAATTAGCGTGCATTTAGAGTCTGCGGTGTCTGGACGGGGGTTGGCGAGCGTAGCTCGTAGGGGGCCGAGCCCCCTAGTTAAGTTAAAAAGTTATTACTATCCTAGTATTTATTTGTGTATTTCCTATCTAATTTAAAGGGAAATTTATTTATTTTTTGTAGTCTATACTAATATTGTAAAGAGGTAAAAATTGTTTATTTGTAGGAGGTAAACTCTGGAACTACCGAACCGATTCCAAAAGTAATGGTATCAAAATGATGGTGTTAGTCCAACTTAGAACATAGGACATATCTTATGTTCGTGCCACTGGCCAGAAGGGGGTGCAGGAGCAAAAAACGTTCTAAAAATGCAATTTTTTTTATGGAAGGGCCTAGAATCATGAAATTTGGAATGGTAGTTACTTATAAGATATAAATGATATCTAAGAACATTTTCTAAACAATTCGAAATTTAAAAGGGGTGAAAATGCACAAAAAGCGTTCTAAAAAATGTTCGAAATGGTGGATTCTACACAATCTCAGGAAATACCAAACCGATTTAAAAAATAATGGTGTCAAAATGATGGTGACAACCCTTGCTCTAAGATAGGTTATATTTTATTTCGGTGCCACTACCCCAAAGGGAATGCAGGTGCAAGAAACATTCTAAATTACGGTTTTTGCATTACTGAAGGGCCTAGAAATATGAAATTTGAAATATTAGTTACTTACTAGATATAAAGGATTTCTAAGAACAGTTCTTAAAAAAATCGAAATTTAAGGGGTGAAAATGCACGAAAAGCGTTCTAAAAAACGTTCTAACTGGTGGTTTCTACACAATCTCAGGAAGTACCAAACCGATTTAAAAAATAATGGTGTCAAAATGACGGTGACAACACTTGCTCTAACATAGGCTATGTTTTATGTCTGTGCCACTACCCGAAGGGGGTGCAGGAGAAAAAAACGTTCTAAATTACGATTTTTGCTTTACTGAAGGGCGTAGAAATATGAAATTTGAAATATTAGTTACTTATTAGATATAAAGGATTTCTAAGAACAGTTCTTAAAAAAATCGAAGTTTAAAAGGGATTAAAATGCACAAAGAGCGTGCTAAAAAACGTCCTAAATGGTGGTTTCTACACAATCTCAGGAAATACCAAACCGATTTTAAAAATAATGGTGACAACTCTTGCGCAAAGACAGGCTATATTTCATGTCGGTGCCACTACCACAAAAGGGGTGAAGGAGCAAAAAACGTTCTAAAAATGCAATTTTTGCGTAACTGAAGGGCCTAGAAATATGAAATTTGAAATATTAGTTACTTATTAGATGTAAAGGTTTTCCAAGAACTGTTCTTAAAAAATTCGAAATTAAAAAGAGGTGATAATGCGTGAAGAGAGTTTTAAAAAACAATCTAAATGGTGATTTCTACTCAATTTCGGTAAGTAACAAATCGATTTCAAAAGTAATCGTTGTAAATTGGTGGTGACAGAACTTGCTCTAACATGGCTCTGTTTTATGTTTGTATCACTACCACCTTGGGGTTGCAGGAGAAAGAAAACGTTCTAAATTGCGGTTTTGTGTTATGGAAGGACCTAGAATCATGAAATTTGGAATGGTATAGTTACTTATAAGGTATCAATGGTCTCTAAGAACATTACCTAAAAAAATCGTAATTTAAAAAGGGTGAAAATGCGCGAAAAGTGTTGTAAAAAACATTCTAAATTGCTATTTCTATGCAACCTCAGGCAGTACTGAACCGATTTCTAATATAATGGTGTAAAAATTACGGTGACAGCTCTTGCTCCAAGATAGGCTATATTTTATGTCTGTTTCATCGACCCCAGAGGAGATGCAGGAACTAAAAACGTTCTAAAAATGCGATTTTTGAATTATGGAAGGACCTAGATTCATGAAATTTTGTATGATATATATTTATTAGATATAAATGATCTATCGTATAAAAAGCGTTCTAAAAACTATCTAAATGCCGATTTGTGAGCAATCTCAGGAAGAATAAACTAATATCAAAAGTAATGGTAGGCAAATTGATGCTGACAGCCTCTGCTCTAACATAGACGCTATTTCATGTCAGTGTCACTATCACCTGGAGGTTGCAGGAGAAAAAACTTTCTAAATTTCGATTTTTGTGATCGGTAGGGGCTAGCAACTTGAAATTAGGCAAGGTGCATTTTTATTAGATGCAAATGATCTTTAAGAACAGTTTCGAAAAAAATTGGAAATTTAAAAGGTGTGAAAACGCGCGAAAAGCGTTTTAAAAAGTTGTAAAAACGTTCTAAATTGCGATTTCTACTCAATCTCAGGAAATACCAAACCTTTTTCAAAAGTAACGATTGCAAATTGATGGTGACAGTCTCTGCTCCAACATAGATTATATTTTATGTTGCTGTCACTACCAGCTGGGGGTGCAAGAGCAAAACATGTTCTAATTTGCGTTTTTTGAACAACTGAGGGGTGTAACATTTTGAAATATGGCATGGTATTTACTTACAAGATGCAACTTCTTTCTACGAACAGTCGAAAGAAAATTCCAAATTTAAAAGAACGAAGTGAGCAAAAAGCGTTCTAAAAACGCTCTAAATTACAATTTTTATGCAATCTTATCAAATACCAAACCGATTTCAAAAATAATGGGATAAAATTTTTGGTGATAGAACATTCTAAAACATAAGCTATATTTTATGTCTGTTCCACTGCCACCAGAGGGTTGCAGGAGAAAAAAACTTTCTAAATTGCGATTTCTGTGGTACTGAAGCGGCCAGAAACTTTAAATATGGCATGGTAGTTACGTATAAAATATAAATTCCCTCGAAGGACTGTCGAAAATAAATTCGAATTAAAAATGGGTGAAGCGAAGGGGAGGTGCGAAAAGCGTTCTAAAAAAGTCCTAAATTACGATTTCTATGCAATTTAAGGGATATAAACAGATTATAAAAGTAATAATTGCGCATCAATGGTAACAGTCTCTGATCCTACAGAGGCTATAATTTGTGCAGATGATCTACCACCTGGGGTTCACCGGAGCAACAAACGTTCTAAAAAAGTCCTTTAAAAGATTTCTAAATTACGTTTCTGTGGAATATTAGGAAATAATAAACCGATTTCAAAATTAATGTTGGCAAATTAATGGTGACAGTTCCTATTTCAACATAGCCTTTTATGTTGAGAGAGGTGGTAGGACTTGGAAGTTGACATGGTGGTTTCTAAAAAATTTAAAACTTCAAATGAATACTGAAATAAGCGTATTATTTTAGCATAAAAGTTTCAAAATATTTTCTAAACTATTTATTCAGTTTAATTTGTTTTTATTAATTTAAATCTAATTGCTGCCTAATGCAGGTGTAATAATGAAGTTTAGTCAATCTATGTTTTAAATAGTAATTTTTGAATTAATCCTAAAAGTATAATCTCTTTTAATAAAAATATCACTTGACATATTTCGAATATTACGCGAGCAAAGCCGCGGGGTTTGCTAGTATTTTATATTTTTAAACACATATCTCCAATCAAATTTACTTGAGAAATTGTTGATGTTCTTTAAAATGTTCCAAAACTTTAACATTACAAATGAGAAAACGCATAATGATTATTAAAATATAATTAATAAAAAATAAATATATGAGTATCACATAATCAAATTAACTGTTAAATTTCATATAATAGATATTTATTGTTATGCAGATTTAAAATCTTGTCATGTACTATTTTGTTCATACGCTGCTTCCACATTTCTTTTCTTTTTAGGGTTCCGTACTTATAAAGTAAAAATGGAATCATTGTAACATCACTCCTATGTATGTCTGTCCGTCTGTCACAGCCATTTTACTCGTAAACTATTGAAAGTGGAAAGTTCAAACTGGCTGAAGTACTAAATACTATTGACCTACATATTTATAAATTATTAAACATTCACAAATATATTTATGAAAAATGTAGATGGGCTGATTTTTTTACTTCAAAAAAAAAAAAAAACTTTTATTTCTATATCATGTTGTGTATCGTGTGAAAGCTTTCGTAACGCCGAACTAAAAAATACATTTCTATAAATTTTAGGTATTATATTTTCAGACATATCGTCGAAAATGTAATAGAAAAAAATGTCACCCCCCCACCCTTCTATTTCTGAATCTACTGAAACTGAAATTATCAAAATATTAAGTATAGTAGAAGTTAATTTAAACCTTGCAGGAAAACTATAGCAATTGCCCTAGGTCACATTGTTTTTTAGAAAATCGCATTTTCCGTTATACACAAATTCTGATTTGCGAGCGTTCAGCAAAGGACTTGAGGAGTGCTGGAAGTACCTATCACTACAGAAGTATAAAAAGATTGTTGACAATGATTTTGGGCGGCATACTCTATGCGCCTTTTAAAGCCTAGATAACAATTTTTAAAGATATGTCTGTGACATGCAATCTCCAATTACTAATTCATATATTTAGGGCATTCTCACAATCTTTTGACTTTCATGTCCCTGAACAATAATTTTTATTTTAATACACTTTTTCTGTTTTTTTTTATTTCATATACTGGGAAACATGCCATTGTATGATTGCACAACAATATTAACGAGATAAATATGTTTTGGACGATGTTGGGTGTCCAAACACCTGGAAAACTCCTATACCGTCCACTGACCCTGATGCTGATTTTTAAGTTTGGAGCTGTCTGGATAAAATTGTTTCAATAAAAATAATTCGATGTAATTTTTTTCTGAAACTGGTCCTATTGTTTTATATAAATATGTAGCTAAAAATTAGCCTGCACACACTTTTAGGGTTGTTATTATTTTTTAAACTCTGTCCCTGGGTTTAGATTCCTTACCATCCCTCTTCTAAAATTATACAGAAAATCATTTCAGATGCAGCCACAGAATGTTTTTCAAGTTTTTTCTCATGCAGAAGTATGCTATAGAAATAATGTCTAAAATTCTTTGGCAGGAAATTTACTGTAGAATTGAAATCAGCATTTAAATATCAATTTCAAGCATTATGGCTTTATTGGTAGTCTCACCGTCCCCAAGGTTTATTCCTGCACTTTTCGAGGTAAATTTGAAAAAAAATTAATTTAATCCAATGTTAACAGCTGTTTCTAAAAATCAAGTAACACTGTAGCTATCATTTAGTCTTAACATGATTTTCCTAAAAATAGGTAGTATATTTCCTTACCGTTTCATCCTCACCGTCCCTTTTTTTACCATTTCGACCCTTTTTTCCAATACCACCCCCCCTTTTTTTTTACCTTACCGTCCCTTCTTTAACACTCCTTTAAGACAATGTTATACAAAAATTCTGTATTAAAAGTACTACATTGTTATTATTTCTTATTTGAATGTCCTGTGGGTACTGTGCTAATTCATTATAAGTAAAAATTTAGAAGAAAATAAAAAGTTATTGTGGTAAAATGGTAAGGAAAATTAAACTCGCAAGTTTAACTTAAACATCAGTTAAATGAAACATTTTTCCGTGCTGAGCATTTTTTCTTTATTTTGAATCATTAAGACATTCGTCTATCAGATTAAAATGTTATTTTAGCAAGTTTCATTTTGTCAGATTTATTTTCCTAAAAGTCAAAAGATTGGGAGATTGTCCTATTTATCGCACGGAACCATTTAAGCGGAGTAATACTCGCACTTGACAGTGGCTTTTATTTTTAGGATCTTTGAAATCAGCTATTTTGCTTATTAGAAATAAACAGTTACTTATATTAGTTATTACTTTTCTAGAATTTTTTTAAAGTTTTCTTATTCAAAAAAATACAAAATTGATGAGATAAAAAAATACCGAACTAATATTTTCGATTTTTTTCCAATTGAATAATCGATACATCTCATTGAATCTTATTGCGTCGTAAAATATATTGATAAGATATCAGAAGCTACTTATTAAATGCATTTACTTTCTAGAATTAACTTATATAATTTTAAGATTATTTAAATTCAAAATAATTGAGATTAATTAATGAAAATTAACATTGAATCTGAAAATACTTATTAATTATTTCTTAGTAGTTTTTTTTTTTTTTTTTTTTTGGAAAAAGATTTGTTTCATCAGATTACGCTTATTAACATAGATATATGTATATCATAACAGGAAAATAGAAAAGTCTGACATTTTAACTTCTAATGCAAATATTTGAATTTTTTATATATTTATTTTGTGTTGAATGACAAGCTTCACTGAAGGATCTACTTATCCTTGTAAAGATGAAAGAATCTTTGAATATAATCCTGAGAAACTGACTTTTGTTTTATATGTATATAATGTGTATATCTTTACATAGTTTCTTATTTAAGAAGTTTAGAATAAAATAAGCTGACAATTTTAATGTATATTTTTCAAACCTTTTTTGTGACATGTTTAAATTGATTTGGTTGATATCAAAGTTGAAAGTTTTAAACATAAACTTAAAAATTAAGTTAATAAAAGACCTAGAACAAAAACTATTTTGTTATATGAAGATAATTTATAATTCGTAAATACTTGTATGAAAAGTAATTAAAATTTGTTAAAGTGTATTTAGTTAATTATAAACTCATGGATGTGTAAGTAATTAAACAACTTTATAAATGTCTTTCATTTGTAGTGTTCTTGTCTCTTTATAAATATATTATTTAATTTTTATTCATTTATGCTTATTCACAGAAATAAACTAAACCATTTTAGTTTAATATATCGTCTCTTTATTATCCTTCTAAAATTAGCTAATTTTGCAATGGGCAATGAAGAAAATCCTTAAGATAAACATATTTGTTAAGTGAGAATATATTCATTTGGTGCATGACTGTAAACAATTTTATTTAGTATATAAAATGTCGCATGAAAATACATTCTGTCATCTTTTAAAAATATATTCGAAACGTTCAGCCACCATTCTTCTAACTAGAAAATAAAACACATAAAAAACGTAATTAAAATGTATTTTGGTACCAAAATTATTTGATTATGAGCAGATTATATATAAATCGTAATTTTTATAAATCGTAATTACTTGTATAAATGGCAATTGAAATTCATTAGAACCGAAAGTATTTTCAGTTAATTATAAACTCTTGTATGTGTAATTACTTGAACAAATGTTCTCTTTGTAAATATATTTCATTCGTAGTGTTCTCTGTATAAATATATTATTATTTTTTTTTTTTATTTATCCATTTTATCAGAAATAAACTAAATCTTTTTACAATAATTATCATAAGACGAAATGCCGTATTTCACTTTGATTTAAACATAAAATATATGATATGAACATTAAAAAAATCACTGTTTTACTTGGAAGGTGGCTAAAAATAATAGAAGAGATGTTAAGTTAAAAATATATATTTTTTAAATATTTCTTAGTATTTTCAAGCTTTTCCAAGCTTTTCATCACAGCATATTTTAATAAATAATTGCTGCAAAACGATGTGACGTATTTGTATAAATAAACAGCAATTAGTTATTAAAATATTCTCTGATGAAGAGCTTGGATAAGCTTGAAAGTACTAAGAACTTTTAATTTACTATATCGTCTAGCGACATTTTGTTAAACTAATTATGTACGTAAATAAATATTATCTAGAAATATGATCAGAGTAACGAGAAATAATCTGAAATGGCATATACCATAAAAACGGGTTTGGAATATTCAAATTATTTATTGCTATAAACATTAAAACATACATAATTACTTAAAAGGTGACAGAAACATATAAGGATATTAATTAATGTAACCCTGAGATCTTTAAACGCACACTCGTTCATTTTCACTGGGAAAAGAAGACTGAATAGAATATAAAACATATTTGAAAACAAAACAAAATACTACGAATGCACAAGCGAAGTTCAGGCCATTGCTCTACAGAGGTGTGAAAATATTATTTCACATATTCAGACGCTCTTGAAATACATGAGATATTATAACAAATCGCGGAAATATTATAAGAAAGGACATCGTTACAAACAGTATCACTCCTAAGTAAAATCTCAATGTATTCATGGATTATTGGAGAATAATGTTTAGATGTTGAAATGATCATTTTAGCTTTTTCGAAGTTTATATTAATATTTTCTTTTCGATGCAATCTGGATAAAGCCGTACTTGGTTTGTTAAACTTGGATATCAGATAATTGCTTTGTAGCCTTTAAATATTCGAGATGCAATACCAATATAGAATAAACTTTCTTGATGTTCTGTGCTGAATGAGATTATGTAAACTCCTGCTTTTTTATAATTTGGAATTGGATCAAATTTACTGTGAATCGATTCTTTCAATTTTGTTGGAGGTTTAACTATTAATTTAATATTATATTTTAGTAATGCATATCTCAATGTCTCATAAAGCTGTGGGATATATTCAAGCGAGCAATAAGTAAACTTGCTCAAACTTAATTCCTTCTTTTGGCGTGGTTGTTTTGCTTGATCAACTATTCTATTAATGTATTGAGCAGGGAAACTATTCTCAGTAGTTATCTGTTTAATTGAACTGAACTCTTTTTCTAGGTATTTATTCGTTCTAACTCGGATACATTATAAGTACGTTGCAAAGTCTATATTAGTAACAAGGTGAAAATTCCTTCACGACACTAGTTTTTTAATACAGTGTTTTGACTCTATTGGTCATTACTCACGTTTAAAAGTTCATGTTTCTTCCAAACAGGACAAGTTCGAGGGATGAGGGCAGCAAATTTTTCTCGTGGAGATTTAAAGCTTCTTTTGAACAGTTGTTTTAAACTTTTATGTCAAAGAAAGCAAATGTTTGGGCCGAAACGTAATTGGTTTGGTTTTTGCGTTTTTGTAGCTAGTTACTCTTGTCTTCACGCAAAGGCCGCACGTTTCATCCTTATTTATTAGCCCCTGATATCATATTTCTTTCGGACAACAATTAAAGTATCGCCTCTAAAAAATAACGTTACGTTATATAAGCCCGTCGATCAAAAAACTCAAAGAAAGCAAAAGATTATAAGTCAAAGCACATGTATCATTGTACGAGATAATTCATACTACAATTTTTTAAACTTCTAAGTATAACACATTTTCAATTTTTATACCGTCGTATTGGGTACTTTTAAATGTAATTTGTTTGGAAACTGCATCTCAATTTATTTTTGAGATATTAATTTAAGGTTTAAGGTTTTAAGTTTTTAAGGAATTTTATTTAATGTTTGGAACTGAAGTACTCCATTTCTGTAAAAAGTACAGAAAAAATAGTTGGAAAACCGTAATTATATGTTTTTGCTGTCATTTTCCCATATCTACTTAAAAAAACGTAATTAAAATACGTGCTATTTTGAAAAAAAAAAATATAAATGAATGATTTCTGATAGAACATGGAGCTATTTAATTTTATTCTATATTAATGTTCCAAAAAATAAAGACATATGAATTATTAGATAGCCGCTTATTTTGGTCGAGTTTCTTGAATGACGTCATTGCTTTTCGCTGGAATTGTGTATTATTCTGCGATATTGACGTCATATGCATACTTTTATGTTGATGCTGTTTAAGACTGGATTCTAAATGTGGAATTCATCAGCACATGCGAATGACATCATTTTATATAAAATAAAAGTGTATGTTTTAAGTCATAAAACAGAAAAAATGTTTTGTGCTATCTATATTTATATACAATTTTTTTCATCGGGGGCGACACTAAATTCTGAAAAAGCAGAATTCCTGTTTTCTAGTTACTTTTATCTAATTGCCCCATCATCTGCTGTTGGGTCCCGATAGTATAACCAGCTCCCCCTCTCGAGCAGTCTGTAAAAAAGGTAGTCATTAAGCTGTTGATAGTCAAAGCATCAACACGTATCAAAACATACCATTCGAACTACGCAATGGATATTGAATATACTTTACAATCAATTCAAATTAGTCAAGTTTTATGTTTTTTGTAAGTGTGTTGTGCAGTGTTTATGTGTCAATAAAATCAATTAAAAAGAAAATAAACGCCTGAATTGTGGTCCTAAAGAGCCTGAGAGTTACTGTGGAGAAACGCAATAGGTTAAAAGGCACTGTAAAGGCTGCAATCATAATATTAGAGCAGTTTTTAACAGACATCACGGATGTCTAAACAACGAATGGGAGCCAACTTGAAGTTAAATTTAAAAAGACAGAAGGTCTTCAAAATAAATTGGAGGAAATAAGAGAACAGTATTTTGATATCCCAGAAATATCTGCGCAACAAGTGCAAGAAATAGAAGAGGATATCGAAAGTGTTAATGAGAGGCTCTAAAAAGTAGAGGTAGGCTTGAAAGTTTTATTACCTTCAATCGAAAATAAATGTAATATTGTAAACGTTAATGATCCTTCAAACGAAAACAAAACAAAGGTTCATCTTCCAGAAATTCCATTACCTTCATTTGGAGGTGATTACTGTGATTTTGTTAATTTTAAAACGCAATTCACTAATTTGATTATTAAAAATTCTCAAGTAGATTATAGTCAGAAGCTATTTTATTTAAAAGCTTCTTTAAAAAATGAAGCTAAACATTTAGAATCATCTGATGATGATTTTAATTCATTGTTTCAAGCCCTGATACACAGATACGAAAACAAAAGATTGTTAATCGATTCACATATTTCTACAATTTTAAATTATGAAAAAATGCAATATGAATCCCCTAAAGAATTGCGTAATTTTATTGACTGCATTAACAGAAACATCCGTGCACTCAAAGTAATGGAATATACGCAAAATAAGTTATCAGAAAGTGTGTTTATAAATAAAATTCTGAAAAGATTGTATAGAAACCCAAAAACATTTTGAATTATCTCTTGAAACCTCAAATGCCCCGACTTTTGATTACTTAATTTCTTTTTTGGAGAAAAGATTCCTAGTTATAGAATCCATAAATTTATCGTCTGCCGCATAGTAGTCGCAATTGAAGTTCTCGAAAGCTAAGAATAATTAAGCGGTAAATAAATCCAGATTATTTTTTATCAGTGATAAAAATAAAAATAAATTAAAGCCTTGCGTGTTATGCAGTTCTCAGCACCCACTTTTCAAAGGTTCTGCTTTTTTAAACATAAGTGTTCGTGAAAGGAAACTGATTGTAAATAAGAATAAATTATGTTCGAAATGTTTTCGATTACATCAAGGTCAATGCAATTCTAAATTTACCTCCAAGCATCGCTCCGCATTGCACAATTCCCTACTATGTGAAGTAAATGATATGCCAGAAACGGCGGTAATAAATAAAAATAAGGAATTTGCTAAAAACAAACAAATCCCAACAAAAAGTTCTCGGTAAAAAAAAAAAAGCGCCAAGTTCTCCTTAATGTTTCGGCCAGAAAAAGTAGTGATATCTGAAGTTCGCACAAGTTAAAAGCCAAACATCCCAAATCTTTCATTGAAAATGGCTTCCTGCGACTTGGCCGTTAATGCCTTCTACAGCATTTCAAAATTAATGATTGAGAAATTACACATTTATGAATTATTTAAATATTAAAAGTAATATGAGAATGCAAAGAGGCAAATTCACATAAAGACATTATAAGTAAAAGATTTCTGATAACTACCATTCAGTTTCAACAAACATTAGTTTTGATTACAGATCATTTAGTCCATTTGTGGTTTAATTGCCATTTTGTACGGTCTAAAGCTAAAGTCATTAACGTAAAACCCAAGAAATAAAACAAAATTTACTTACTTCAAATCTTACAATATGTTACATTATATTTTATTGTATAATATTGAAATCTTGTGTATTGACGAAAGAGATTTATTTCGTTTGAACATTTAATACAGTTTGTTTGCATACATTAAGAGGTATTTGATTTATAAACTGATAAAAACTGATAGTAATTATGTTTTAGCAATTAGGGCTCCTGAATACAAGTATTTTGTTATTTTTAATTTCTAAGCATTTAAATAGACTGAAGTTGTTTAAATGCTTTTTTCAAATGTGTATTTTATTTCTGTACTCTGTGCCACAAAATGCCTAAAATAATCAAAAAATGTAGTTGGCATGTAGCTCATTGGTACATATTTTAAAATTTGAAAAACTCTCTCGAAGGCATTAACGGCCAAGTCACAGGAAGCCATTTTCAATGAAAGATTTGGGATGTTTGGCTTTTAACTTGTGCGAACTTCAGATATCACTACTTTTTCTGGCCGAAACATTAAGGAGAACTTGGCGCTTTTTTTTTTTTTTTTTTTTACCGAGAACTTTTTGTTGGGATATCACTACTTTTTGTATGTTTTTTTCAAATTTGTTATTCTAAACTATATTAATATGAAAAAACTTAAATTTCTTTACTTTTATGCTAGCCGAAAGCAAATCTCCTCATTAGCCTTTTGATTTTTCGCCAATAGCAGTTTTCATTTTTCACATGAGTAAATTAGAAACAATGCTTTGATTTTCAAATAAAATATTTTGGTTTACGTTATTATTTCTTATTTATTTATTTATTTATTTATTTCTATGTTAAATATTCTATCAAATAAAATGAGGGAAATGCATCTATTTTAAAGGAGATGACTGAAAAGTATATATCTTTAAATGAAATGAATGCAATATGAACAATGGAGCTGGGAACATTATTTGGCGATTTGCCACTTACGCCCGGCTAACATAAAAATAACTAACTTTATTTTATTGAGCTATACAAATTTATAATTTATTTCTTTTTATATTAAAGTACTAGCCGCCTCTAGCAAGCAGTATTGACCGTATTAATTCCATATTAAATATTGCATCATGTGTCTGTTATTCATAATTTAATTTACTTGCCCATTTTTTTGCTAGTCGGAAGCTTTGAGCTTGCCTAGTCGGAAGCTTTTGATAGAGAAATCAAGAACTCTTTACAATCATGGAAGCACATCATATATTTTGTGTTGTTATGTATTCAATCTTTCGTGACAAATATCGCTTAACTCACTTATGCATGTTTCCTTAGCAGTTACGATTCGTTCTCTAATGCGGAAATTTTTAATCCTATTAAGTAATCTTTTCTAATTGGGGTCACTGCCAATTGTTGTATTTTAACTGATACGGCTGGGTACAAGTGAAATGGTTTTTATGAAATCCTTTGACAATATCTGCATTTGTATTAAACCATATTGATGCTAATATCTTTTTTTTTCACGTTAACCTTTTCAATAGACTCGATTACGGAAGAATGGAAGGTCTACCGGCCCACTGCCATGATCCATTTGAAAATCTATCATTCTTCTCATCTGATCGTGTTGAACAATTAGTCAATGTGCCATGGTTTTAAGATTTTAGCTAATTTTATTTGAAACCTGAAAACTAAAATGCGAGGAACCGGATTATAGAAGATTCATTCTAACGTATATATCGATTAACATGTTACATATTATAGAATTATAATAATCATAAGGAGAACTGGCAGTTTCAAAGCTTTAATAGTTTCCGTAAATTTTCTTTACATAATACAGAAGTTTTAGCGGTGTAAAGATTAACAATATAGTTACAGTAAGTATAATAACAGTACAATATAATAACAATAGCAGAGGCTTTGGGCAGTGACGAAACTATTAGCACTTTGGAAATATTAGTACGTTATATCATATAACTATTCAGATGATATGCGGAAAAATAAAAATAGATGGCTCGCATTAATAATTAACTCATTTAAAAATAGCCACTAGCGTCAAATATTCGCCAAGCTTGGCGACATTTAGCAAAGTTTCGCAAAATTTGGTAATATATCATGTCAATTCTCAAATTTGGCGACAAAAAATGTTTTGTTTATTCTGACGTCATAATGATGCATATGTATTATGTATTATACACATACCTATAATATGTATGATGCAAATGTATTACGTATTATATGCATATGTATAATATGTATGATGCATATGCATAAGTTCATTAACATCATTAAAACGCACTTAAAGGAATAGTGTTCCATAAATAGTAGGGATAATTGCCAGATTGACCAGAATGCTATTGAGATTAGAATTCCGACATTTATAATAGACCGGGAGGCATCTGTACACGCCATAACCTCATCGAGTTTACAGCTGAAATTTTAGGATTAGTTAAAACTAGATTAGCATATTTAAATGCAACAGGTCTGTTAAGTCATATCTTGGTTGAAACCACTTGAAGACCTAATTTTAGTGGTTAACTGATAGGTTTACTATTGTATTTTCCTGCATCCAAAAGTTTGGAAACATGGAAGAATGGGTGCAGTAAAACACAATGGAAAATCCACCAATTAACCCGTAAAATCGGGTCTGTAGGTGGTTTCCACAAAGATATGACTTGGCAGACCAGTTACATTTCAATACGCTAATCAATATTTAACTATTCCTAAAATTTCAGCTGTCAACTCGATGAGGTGGTGATCTGTGCAGACGCCTCCCGGTCTTTAATAAAATTTCTTTTAAGGAAGTAAAAGATAGAAAGATGGACAGATAAATTGAAAGATTTGCCTTATTAAGATTTTTGTAAAAGCATATGAAAATTCATTCAGCTTGAAATCATGTAACACCTTTATAACTCAGGCTAATTTTCTGTAATCGGGTTTTGGCGACTAACATATCTTATCTATAACTATAATCTTTCTTTTAAAGATTTAAAATTAACAATAAATTAACAGTAAGTAGGCTAATAATACAATATAATAACATTAGCAGCGGACTTCGGACGCCGCATCTGTCGCACATCGTTAAAGACAGTTTATTAGTTACACATTTCATTTAATTAAAAGGAGATTTTTAAACACTCATATGGAATTAGGATATTTTTCCACTATAGGGACCTTGGCATTTTTTTTTTAAATCTTGGCGCAATTCGGACTTCAGAAACTGAGATATGTTGCCAAATGATATAAACAACTATGAAAACAAACCTGATGAACTTTTATGTTGTCCATATATGTATGTATACATATAAACATTTTATTTATACATGTATAAAATATAGTTTTTTATGTACAAATTATTTCTGTCTGTATATAAAAATAAATAAACGGGTTCCTTACATCAAATAAATTGTATACATATGGAAAAAATTGCTTGTGTATATGAAACAGTAAATAGGTTGCCAGAAAATGCGTTATTACTAAATTTCTTTTTTCGTCAAGGCAATTTTTTCTATTTCGCCAAGGCTACTATATCGGAAAAGTACCGAACTGCGATTATATTTTGTTAAATGTGCTATTGTTTTAATATTGTGAATATATCATAACCTATACTGATTAAAATTTTTAGGTATATTCATTTTTTCTATTTAACAAACATCTTTGGAAAAGCATATATATAAAATGTTATTTTGATTGAAATCACGTGACCCCCTTCAAAACTCTGTAATCGAGTTTTGGCGACCAACATTGGCACAAGGAACTGTTTACGGCCAAATGAACACCCCCTGTTTGAAGGGTTTAGAGGCGGAAATTCTGTGTTTTCAGATTTTTCTGGTTAATTGTGCTACAAACCCGACTTACTTGTGAAATTTCATGATTCTACGACTTTTAGAAGTACCTTAGTTATTTGATGATGCGAACTGAGTCAGTGACAAAAAAGCGCTTTTTCGGAATTTAATATTTCGAAAACTACTAAATATAGAAACATGAAATCGTGGAATCTTAGTTCAGTTTGACCATACGAGCATGTATATATAAAAAAAAAAATTCTATATCTCTCCCTAAAACGACGTTATGAGGGGGTGAAAAGTATGCCGAAATGGTTCAAGAAAAGGTAGCTTACGGCTTGTGCGAACTTGGCGGATGCACTGCCGTGCTCCCAGATAAGCAATTCTGAACCTGAGAATAAAGAAACGCTATTAATAGGCGCTAATTTGTTAGTAGAGGATAAAAGAAATTGCGCAATATTAAACACAGCTATTATTTTAGTAACTGATGTGTTTGGAAGTAAAATTAGATTAAGAACTAATTTAGACAATGGGTCTTCGATTAACGCTTTGAGTAAGAGCGCATGCAAGAAATTAAATCTAAAACCAAAACAGTTCAAGGGTATTATTTCTGGTATTAACAAATGACATCAGGAAGTAAAGCAAATTACCAATGCAGAAATATCAAATGAACAGAGAATATTTTCTAAAACATTAAAGTTTGCAGTTCTACCAAAAATAACAAACAACATTCCATTTGAAAGATTAGACATTTCAAATTTATGCATCCCAAACTACATAGAATTAGCGGACAATAATTTTCATATACCTGGTCAGATCGATGAATTTAGTATCGAACCCAAAGATGTTTATACTAAGAGAGCGTTTTGGCACAAATTGCTAAAATTTACGATCCCTTAGGCCTAATTGCCCATATTCTAACCAAAGCAGAAATTTGCATGCAACATTTGTGGGAATTAAAGATAAATTGAAACCAACATCTGTTTTCCAGTTCTCTTCGGGAATGGCACAATTTTCTAATTAAATTGACAGAAATAAATTATCTGACAATTCCGCGGTATGTTTTGTCTAAAAGCATTGCAAGTCTAGATTTACACGGATTTTCAGGTGCTTCTGCCTATGGAGCAGCCATCTACATAAGATCTCTCTCCACAACTGGACAGTTCTGGTCTAATCTTCTGTGCAGCAAATTCCGTGTGGCCTCCCTAAAGCCAATGACCATCCCGCGACTACAGTTGTCTGCAGCTCTACTTTTGACATAACTGATTCAAAAGATAATTCCAATCCTGGAGCTATGCTTTGTAAAGGTGTGGCTGTGGACAGATTCTTCAATTGATCTATTTTGCCTTAATACCCCAAACCAGAAACTTAAACCGTTCGTAGCCAACAGAGTAACCACGTTCCAGTCTATTTCTGAGAATTATCATTGGAACCGTGTATCCTCTAAATCCAATCCAGTAGATATCATCTGCAGAGTTTCAAGAGCCAAGGATCTGATAAATAATAATTTGTGGTGGTTTGGACCAGAATTTCTTCAAAGGGAAATTATAGTTCCCAATCAATTTCCTACTGTCACAGACGTTGGCTGTGACTATGAACTCAAAACTGATTTTAATTATTTAAAATTCATAAAGACTCTAACGATTTGTTTAATGTATTATACTAGAAACAACGATGCTTTGTTTGGATTCGCGAAGCATTATTTAATAAGATAAATATTTGAAAGTAACAATATTTTTTATATTAATTTTGCGTCTTTATTAAGCAGAAACGTTGTTTTATGTTTTTGCACATTTTAATTTTAGAAATGTAAATGCGCACAAATAACTAAGAATTTCCTCGGAATTTCTTATTTATGATATTAAGAATTTAACAATTAATTTTATTTGTTTGCAATTCTTTCGTTGCCACTTTACAAAAAAAAATCACAATATAATTCTTTAATAATGCGTAAGTATCGTCTGAATAAATGATTTCATTTTATAAGAATAAATTGTGTATTTGATTTCTTAACACTGAAAAATAATTTTATAATTGAATGTAAATAATTGATTTTCACAAATTTTAATTCATAGAAAATATTCTATGATTTTCATAAAAAAGGTATTTTAAAAATTTCATAAAGGAAATAGTGAAACTATTTAATTAATCATGATTTTATCTATAACTACTAACTTCAAGATTTTTTTCTGAATATAGGGTAAAGGCACCAGTAGTCGGCCACTTAAGCGCTTTATTTTAGTATATAGCTCAAAGCGGAAATTTAAAAAGCAATACAACATTTTTAACAGTGACGCATGTTAGTGTATACTTTTATTTTACTGTTTCAGCAATTGTTTTTTAAAAAAACTGATTATAGTTTTTATTTATAAAAAGTTAAACTTTAAAGTAGCAAAGTCGCTAGTAGTCGGCCACTCAGTTCTAGTGTTCGGCCATCACTGGACCAGTTGTCGGCCACTTAAATGCTTTGTTAATGTAAATAACTTAAAGTATATTTTTTATAAACAGAACAACATTTTAACAATGATATGTGTTAATTTATACTTTTCTTATAATGTTTGAGTAATAATTTAAAATATTATAATAGTTTTTAACACTTTCCAACATAGTTTAAAAGTGTTTGTGAATTTGGATTGTCTCCAGTCTGTCCGAGCTCTAACACTCGTAAATATACTCTAATCTCCCTGAATTTTTTGTATGTTATATTATTACTTTTGTATGTTATATTATTACTTTTGTATGTTACTATTATGTGTAATACTATTAGAATAATATTGAAGCTATAATGCCTAATGTTGCCAATAAAATACATTCTGAAAATATTATTAAATCGATTTTCAACATGTAGATGGCAAGACTTGTGCTGTTTAAGAATAAAGATAATTTATTTTTTCAATTGTTGCTACTTGTTTATTTTGACTTGTTTGGAAGCTTGCGAAATACCCTATTTTGACCTGCAGTGAGCCAGTAAAATTTATTTCTTATTATAGTTCCTAAAATTCTTGTGTGTTTAATATTGTAGAATTTTATCAAGGGAAATTATTTTTTCAATTATACACCAGTATTGCCGATTAGTAACAAACTGTTTTTTAGCCGTAAACCATACTTAAAACAAAATAAGATTTTTTAAAGTATTTTTCCCATGATTTATTTAAAAAATGAAAGCCGAAAAACATTATTACAATGATTTTTGAAAAATCAGGCATTTAAGGGTTAATGATGTTGGTCATTTCAAACATAATGAAATTGATATGCATTTATGAAGTACACTAAACTATGCATTCTGGACAATATATGGTCCAAAGTACTTATTATTCATTTATGGGGCCACGCAAAAGAATTCCTTAACCCTAGAACTACCGGAAATTTTACTCAAGTTTTATAAAAACATTCTACACCAGAATTTTTACTTAAAACTATTTAATTTGTTTATTTAACTTATTATTGTCTGATTTATACATTTAGTTTGTTTTGAAGAAATTTCTGGTTTGAATAAATATTTTGAATGTACATGTCGGGTCCATTGGACCCTTCTGGTAGACAGAGGGTTAATATAATAGTGTCAAGGGAAAATCGGTTTGCAGAGTATTTTAATTCAGTTACACTATTTCAAATATAATTTAACTGATATACATTATTGAGGCTTACTACAATATACTTGTTGTACAACATGATATGCATAGCATTTATCGTTTATTTACAGGGACACACAAAAAAAATCGTATACAGTAATGTATCTTTCTATTTGCGATAATTGCTGGATGTGGGATTTCGTTTATGGCATGCGTTTTTAAGTTTAATTAAATCTTTGCTTAGTATGCGGTCTTTATAATTGATATAGACCATATACAACGCTACACAAATGAGTTTATAAAATTTTCGGAGTATCAGCGTGAATCGCTTAAAGGATGCTTTTAATTGAGTTATGTTTTTTCAAGCTGGACTATGTTTAGTATACTAAGAAATGTTTATATAATATAAATAAAATCATATACAGGGCCACGCAAAGAACTGGATATATGACCCCCCCAGAGATAATAATGTATGGAAGTGTTATTTCAGTAGTTTTAACCACGTTTTAGCCTGAATTAAATTTTAGCTTAATATGTGTGGCATATAAAAATCCATTGGTAATATACAGGGCTGTACAAAATAATTCAAGTATGTTTCGTCTAGTGGTAGAAATTGCTGAAGGTGAATTTTCAATATGTTATGCATTTTCTTACTATACTAAGTTTTATCATATTATGAATAGAATAATATACAATTTTTTAGATTAAATATAGGACTCCACAAAAGAATTGGACTATTTTTCCAGTTAGAGACTGTAATCTGGTTTTCAAAAGTATTATGCATTTTTCTAAAATGTTTACTTTTTTTACAGTATTAAGCAGCTAAATTTCGTTAAAAAATTCTGCAAGTCATGGGAAGTGTTTTTGTAATCTATTCTTGATGTATGATTTTTCATTCTTGTATATTATGGAAAGTAAAGTTAAAAGTACCAAATTATCTAGTAGTCGGCCTTTCAAATTTTGTGTTAAGCCATCGTAGAATAGGCGGCGGCTAGAAAAAAAATTATTGTGTCACCTTGTTTCAAAATGAAACTATGGTGTAGGACAATATTATTAACAGAACATAAATGACTCATCTGCAAATGCATATCTTGGTATGATATTAGCAGCAGGGAGCACCAAATAGTCATTTTAGCTTTACTATTACAGGGTTGCCACGCTAAAGGGAATTTCCAGATCAGGAAATTCATCGGCACCAGTACTTCCTTACACAGAATCTCTCTTTAAATCAGGCGAAATCTCGTGCAGTTAATGCTGATATATTTTTCTGTAAAATAATACTGATATTTAGAATGGAAAATTCCCTGAAGCGTGGCAACCCTGTATCATGTCATCTAGTTTCGGGATGAAATTTCAACATCTTGACTATCAACTTGACTAGTACAATGCAAATATTTCAGTTTGTCCTTGGATTTCGTTGTTAGATATGAGCAGAAAACGGTGCTAAATTCTTCTTGGCGGTACTATCTCGTCATCGAGTTTTGAAATGTAATTTTAATAAGTTGCATGGCTTGAATAGTACTTTACAAATATTACAGTCTGCCTCGTAATATCTTTGAATGATATGATCAGAATGTGGTGCCAATTCTTATTTTGGCGATACTATCTGGTCATCGAATTTCCAAGTGAAATTTTTATATGTGTCTTTCGATTAATATGATTTAAGTATTACAGTCTGTTCGTTGTATCTGAGTACTATACAAGAATAACGGGTCGCCAAACTCATTATTTTGGCGGTACTATTTCGTTTTCAATTTTGAGCATGAAATGGTAATGATTAAAGTTACAGATTAGTTAAATAGAAATGCTTCAGTCTGTTTCGTGATATCGCGATAAGATATGAGCCAGACAGTAAAAATATTACTATCTGCTTCACGATATCTTGGTACTATACGATCAGAATAGGGTGCCAATTCGTCATTCTGGCGGTAATAACTGATCAAGTTTCGGTGTGAAATTTAAACACGTCATAGACATCGATTATTCTATCGATTATTGATATTCTGCGTAATGTATATTTTAAAGTGCCAGTTCTTTTGAAAATGAACAATGTTAGCTTCATTTTTAAAATTTTAAGTTCTATAGAGGCAGAAGATGGGATTTTGAAACCCAATAGTTAGCCTCTAGTTAATATTGTTTCTGACTATTGAGTTAATCAACGGGATAATAAGTTTTATTTTATATTACTGAAACACTATCACAATACGTGGCTTTGTGGTTATTGAAATATGGCAAATGATATTTGTGTGCTTAATAACATTAGGGAGAAATTATATTTGTATCCTATTAAAATTAGGAAAAAGTTATGTTTCCGTAGAAAGTTAAAATATTATTAAAAACGCAATTGGTTGAAATTTCATTCTAATAACCCGTTCGATGAATGATTGTGATAAACATTTCACGCCTTTAAATTTCGAATATCTTATAACCTACTTTGTGAGAGCATTTATGTCTTAAAAGTAAAACACATGTAAAATTTCAAGTTTCTAGCAATAGCCCTCGGTATTCCCAAATAAAGCATAGTTTTAAGTATGCTTTCTGTACATTTCACACTTTAAAATTTCCATATTCAAAAAACTTGTTCTTTGCGTGTAAGCAACAGCTATGTCGAGTTTCAATCCAATATTTAAATTACTTTTACTGCTATCCCTAACAAGTATAACGTGTTTTGGTGAGTTTATGTTGTGAAATTTTAAATTTATCTTAACATTTATGCGTAAACATTTACGTTTTATAAATAACTGTCATTTAATATTTCATGTCTTTATCCTTAACATTCTGACATCAATCATAATTTTCAACTTTTTTAGAATGTCTTCTACTCATTTCAGCTTTTTATATTTAGCTTTTTTTAGAAACAGTTTTTAGTGGACACTTATCTCTTTAAAAAACACAATGTCAAGTTTCAAATATCTAACACCCTCCGTATTACAAAAAAAGGACATTTTAGAGCGTGTTTCGCTCTGCAGAGACAGTTACCACCATTTTTTCCCTTTTATTTTTAAGATTGATTCGGAAGTTCAAAATATATATTCCTACAAAAGAAACAAACAAACGTTTCTTCTTTATAACATTAGTATATTAGAAGGCTTCATGCTGGTCGATTTTCCTAAACGAAATATATCGATGAATTTATCCTTGTAAATACAAGGTTAAATTCACAGTTTACATATTTTCTATCGCCATCATTACAAATTTTAAAGCAAAATGAGCCTTTGTCTGAAATGTCATTGCGAATTGAAGTAAACTATACGAATACCATTGAACTATTATATGTTTAAATTTGTCAGGCAAAATTTTCGGCGTTAAGAATTATTGAACAATCATTGAGTTGGTCATTTACAGTAGGATCAGTAAATAACGGTAGAACGGTATAATGCAATATACTAAAACATCTTTAAGACATTATCTAATTAACAATGAAAATCTCATCAAAATCGTCTTGTGTATTTTTTTTTAATGCTAATACTTCACAATCAAGTTCACCTGATGATAGAGCTTTCCCCCGTGATAATATAACTAAACAACGTCGGATGATATACAATAAACTAAAACTTTTCCTGAAAAATTATCTAACTAACGATGCAAATTCCATCGAAATCTATTTAGCAAAACTAAAGTTATAAGCGGCCGGATCAAAATTCCCATTTGCATTTTATATCAGGTGTCCTGGGGGTATAAACGCCAGGGTAGGTAATAACGCCAAGTGCTAATATTAGACGTAGTCATTAAGGAATCAGGAAAAATGACACTACGGCTTCTGCGCTGCAAGGCTCTCAGTCATCTGAATTAGAAACAATCGCTAAAAGTTAATTTGTTACATTTGTAGACCTTATCGCTGGAATAAGCTCGTAACAGTCAACGCAGATGTAAAATTTGCTAGGTAAGCTCTGTAATTAGAAGACTATATATTTGTTAGGAAATACTTGGTTTATTACATAAATTTGTAGTGTATTTCATGTTCTTCCAAAATATTCTTCTCAACAGGTTCTTCTCAAACTTCTGAACAGGTGGCGCTGCTATGCAGCCTTTTTAACGATTTCCGCAATAGCTCAATCTCCAGAACTAATGCACGGATTTTCATCAAACTTCAGATTCAGTTAGTCCTTGACATGAATTGAAGTTTTGTACTTTCCGGGCTAAATCGCTTAACAGGAGGCGGTGCTATACTGCATTTTTTACGATTTCCACAATAGCTCTATCTCAAACACTAATTCTTGGATTTTCATAAAACTTCAGATTCTAGTATACTTTGATATGAAATAAAGCTGTTTGTGTTATGGTTCAAAACGCTTAACAGGTGGCGCTGCTATGCTGCACTTTTCAGAATTTCCATTATAGCTGTATCTCAAGAACTAATGCAATAATTTTCACCAAACTTCAGAATCAGTTAGTCCTTGACACGAACTAAAATTTTGTACATTTTGGTGTAAATAGCTCAATAGGTGGCACTGCTATGCTGTATTTCGTGATTTCCGCAATAGTTCTATCTCAAAAACTAACGCTTGGATTTTCAACGAACTTCAGATCCATGTATACCTGGATATCAAGAACTAATTCACGAATTTTCATCAAACTTTAGAATCAGTTAGTCCTTGACATGAGATGACATTTTCTACAATTTATTGTAAATCACTCAACAGGTGGCGCTGCTATGCTACATTTTTCAGAAATTCCGCTATAGGTCTATCTCAAGAACTAAGGCACGAATTTTTATCAAACTTCAAATTCAGATACACTTTGATATGAATTGGTGCTAAATTGATGTAATTTCTTGGACTATTTAAATGACTTAATTGACGTGATTTATATAGAAGAAAGTTTTGTAATGGCTACAACATACTACTTGCATTTTAAATTTAATTTTAAATGTCCTTCATGAAATTTCTTCAGATTGGTAGCAATCGGGTTACTTCCGTTATTAAGGAGCGAAGGGAAGGAATGAGAATCACGATATTATTATGGATGTCATTTTTGCATTACTGTTAAAAATAACTATATTTTTAAATATTGTACAGAAAATGACGTCACGATAAACAAAATCACATTTTTATTCATAAAGCTGTTACATTTCAATAATTTTTTCATTCCGCTGATACTGAGATTGTGACGCTAATCTCAGACGACTTCAGTGAGAAAAAATGGCTTCATAGTAAAAATAAAATGAGTATTTACTTTCATAAAACTAAATATTTTATAACGAATGCGTCTAAAGAGTCATACATTTCTGTATTTCGTCGGGACTTAGATTAGAACCTCAAGACATCAGTGCACATGTTCCGATACAAAATTGTAACTGATAAAATTAACATCAAGTTTGGGTCTATATTTATTAATAATCTGTGGTAGTTTAAACTACTTTTAAAATAGGGAATATGAATATGAAAAGTATGCATGAAAATTTTGCGACTGTGAAAGGGCGTTATTTTTAGATTCGTTGAAAAATAAATGATTGTGTCGTAATGGCGTAATTTTCGTTGATTTTTCATAACGTTATACGAAAGATTAAAGCCTCAATTAATAACTTCATAATTTTTTATCTTAATTGCATTTTACTGATTACGTAGAGGAATAAATTTTGATTTCTCAGATATTTGAAAAGTTGAAATTAAACTTTAGTTAAAGCTAACATTTGTTTTAAATGTTAGGCCAACAAATATAAGATTGAATAATAATTGTAATTTTTTCAATAAATTCAATCAATCAGTTTCTTCAAACATTTTAATTTGTCGAATTCGACGGGTTTCGACTCGTATTTCTTGATTTTTCTTAAACAATGCATGGACTATCTATTACTGCCCGTAGTTATATTTTATTGCGTTTTACTTTAAAATATGCATAGATAATATATTTCGAAACCTATGTAAAAATACTTTAAATAAATGACATATCAGCTGCGCTAAATAATTCTAATTAAAATCGGCTGATGATTTTAATTTCGAAATAAGTTTCTTATCTCAGAAAATTTTTAAATATAGCCATATAAAAAGTTTTTTTCTGTTGAAATTAAGTTACGCAGTTCTTAAAATATTCCCATGTTTTTAATAAAAGATAAAATTACTCAAAAAAAATTTCTTTTTGCCATTAGCATAATTCTAACTTGCAGTTCTTAATTGCTATGGACTCTTTATTGTTTTAATCTTATGCAACTAATTAAGTATAATTATATTCTTAAACTCAATTATGACTAGATAAAACAATTTTGTTCAACAATGCTTAATGAGTTTTTTTTTTTTTTTTTTTTTTTTTTTTTTTTACTTTAAATTAAAAAAGCGGAAAAGTTGTATTCCTTGTTAGATGAATGCATTAATTTTAAAATGTTCTTTGGTCTTATTGATGTTTTAAAATCATTATGAAAAATTATCAGTTTTATTGGATATATTTAACATTATCATCTTTTATTTTTGTTTTTATAAATTAAGTTGAAAGCGTCAGTTAAGTATTTTTTCATATCGCTCTACGTTGCCAAATTATAAAATTACGGAGGAAAGTTCTACAATCCAGTCAACCAACTTTTTAGCTCACAGGCTATTAAACCCTGAGAGATAATGTGTCCGCAGGTTTTGTATGTACGTAAGTACGTATATATGTACTCTTGATAGAAATATCCGATTTGCTTCAAATTTTGGTTATAGGTTCATTCCTGATAAGGCATTTCCTCGGTTAATTTTGGGGTTCAGTGGTTAAGTATAAAGGCGGGGGGGGGGAGCTAATCCACCCTTAATTTAGACAAATGTGCTTTTCATGCAGGTTTATCCGATTTGCTTCAAATTTTGTATACCGGTTTATTCTGATAAGTCACTTCCCTGATTAGATTTGGAGGTTAATTGGCAAAGTATAACGGAGTGAGATCTGATGACTAATATCACCCTTAATTTGGATAAATGGGTTTTTGATGCAGAATTTGCGATTTGCTTCAAATTTGGCATACCGGTTTAATCTGAAAAAAAGCGTTCCTGTTTACATTTGAAGATTCATTTGTGAAGTATAAAAGGGCAACAACTCCCTAATTCAGCTAAATGGATTTTTTGTCGATTAGTTAATTTTTCCAGGGGCATTATTCTTTTAAATAATAGCATAATATGCAATTGGCGTCAATAACCTGTGAGCTCAATGCCATCACTTTAACTGGGCACTTTCCTTTTTATTAACGATTATCCTTTTTAAAAAGTACTACAGGACGGATTTTGATGAGACTGGCATTGCTAGTTAGTTTATTTTTTATGAAGTATTTTAGTATATTGCATAATGTTCCACTGTTCAATAAAAAATCCTACTGTAAATCATAAACTGAAAGAGTTGCTTCTTAACAGACCAAATTTTGTATGTCACATTAAATATGTAGTAGTGCAATGGTATTCGTAACATTTTCAGCATTGCCAAAGGACATTTTAGGTAAATCTTCATATTCCTTTTAAAACAAAATGTAAGATTCACAGACATATTTCGTTTGATAAAAAGTTCATTTCAGAAAACGATTAGCGTATTGGGTGAGGCCTGCCAGTATAAAATAAAACTTAGATACACTGCGTTAAGAAATTGTAATACTACTTTAGTTTTGAAAAAGATGAAGTAAATAAAGGTTCTAATTATAGTTTAAACACATGAAATTTCAAAATACAACATATCGGGATGAATCGCATAATCCATCATGACTAAAAGCTCCCCAAACAATTACTAAACATCCTCCAATTTGTCGAATGAAGCATTGTTTAGGTTCCTTCCTCAAATCATGCCAATAGTGTTTAGAACCATCCGGACCGTCAATAATATATTTTTTTCATCGGAAAATATCACTTGTTTTTATTTCTTGATTGACGACTTGACACTTTTAGGTCATTTTAGTCTTTCTTCTTTATGATGTTTATTTAACCTCTGGATTTTGTCGACAGTTTCATACATTTTGCATTACTATTTGATTTCAGACTCTTCCAAACTGTTACGTGTGAGGTTCTTTTGCTGAAATGGTTCGACATTTCCTGAGTTGGAAGACCTTTTTGAGATGATAATCGAAATATTTGTTGATCATCCCGTGCTATCAAAATCATTTTTCTTTCAGATCGTTTAATGTTATTTCAATTCTGTTTTTTTTAAATATTTCATTGTGAATGTCAGTTTTAGAATGCTTCAGTAACCTAGTTATTTCTCGTTCAGATTTACCAGCACCCTTATAAAAAAAAATTATCTTATTTCGGTCGCAGACCGAACCCCGCGGCATGTTCAAATATATCGTAAATAACACTATCTAAACCTTTACCTTTGTCTCTCGAGAATACTTTCACGATGCGTGCGTTTTATAATGATTCTGATGTGAAGTATAATATTGTAATTTCCTAACATGGTCCTATAATTTCTTAAAAATTACCTTATTTACGTTTATTTTTTTTTAATTGAAGCTTTTAATAAAATGTAACTTAAATTTTAATATAGCAATTATAACAGAAAACGTTCTACGATCAATTTTAAATACACTCGTTAAAATTTTGCTTATTGTGCCTTCTTCTTCAGAAGTGCACCAATTCGTTAGTGGTCTTATAATTTTTAACTCACTGTAGGAGTGTCAGCTTGAAATGTTTAATTTATCAGTAACTGCGCAGCACAAACTGGCAGAAAAAATGTTCAATAGGGTAGTCACAAACAACATGGGAAAAACATTTTAATGTTTTCTTCGGGGGAGGGGTGGGGAGGGGGCTGTACCTTCCTAAAAGTTGCCAATTAGTTAGAAAATGAGATTGGCAAAGTTTCAGCTCAAATGAATAATATTAACCCGTGCCTCATCGAGGTTGAATTCTTGAAAATCTGCAATTTTTGGTAAAAAATTGTGGTTTTTCTTTCTTTACGTGAAAACTCTTTGTCTTAGAAACCTAATTCTTATTTTACATGGTGTGTTCACAAAGTTTCAAGACTGGTCTGATAATTCAAAATTTATTAAACATTTTTCTACCGCGAACTAAAATTCGTCGAAATATGACCCTTGGGTATCAACACACCGCTGCCAGCGTTTTTTCCATTGTTCGTAGGCCCCATGGAAGTCTTCGCACGAAAGGCTGTTAAGGGACCTCGTCGAAGCTGCCTGGATCTCTGGAATCCTGACAAATCGCTTTCCTTTCAGGTCTTTTTTGATCCGGGAGAACAAAATAAAGTCCTGGGAGCAAAGTTGGGCTTGTAGGTGGTTTGCGGCAGTATTGTCACATTAAAGATAGCCAAAACTTAGGCGGTGACGAATGACGTTTGAGAGGATGCATTGTTGTGAGGAACAATCCAATCGTTTCTGATGCGGACGCGACGGGTCAGGTTAGTTTTTTCTGGAGTGCTCCATCAGTTTTGCATATATTTAACGTGGAAATACTGCTGCAAGCCCCCTACAGCCCCGACCTCGGTCCCAGCAACTTTTTTTTTGTTTCCCCGGGTCAAGAAAGACCGAAAGGGAAGCGATTCGACACGATTCTAGCGATCCAGGCAGCTTCGACGAGATCCCTTAACAGCCTTTTTGTACGAAGACTTCTATTGGGACTATGAACAATGGAAAAAAAACGCTGGCAGTGGTGTGTTGATGCCCAAGGGCCATATTTCGAAGAATTTTAGTTCGCGGTTCAAAAATGTTTAATAAATTTTGAATTATCAGACCAGTCTTGAAACTTTGTGACACACCATGTATTTCATAGAAACTGTTGTTGCCGTGAACTTTTACTCTCATCAAAACTTATATTTAATGAACATTTAGTATTTTTTAGGTCAGCTCGTGAACCATACTCTCAAACACTGCATTTTTGAAACATAAGTGAAAAATGAAAAATGAATAATTTTATTACTTTTGATATTTTTTTTTTGTATTATTTTCATTAATAGGCAAAAATAAGTGAACAATTTTTGTAACTTTAAAAATATTTTACAAATCATAACTGATTATTAGTTATCTACCCCTGCGTCTAGTAAGAAAGTGCTTCCCGATTTGTATTGCAGTTGAACCTCTGAATTTCTCTTTTTATTACAAGGCTGTTTTTTTTTTACTGTTATCGTTATCTATTTTTAGAATTGACGAAAGGTTCCGTAAAACCTCTCCCCCTTTTGATATCACGGCAGAAATGTAAGATTTTACAAATTGGCCACATGTCTCATCAAATCATCGACAGCAAGCTACCAAGTAATTGTCAAATTTTATGTATTTTATTTTATAATATTCGTAAAATGAAACTAAACGCCAGAGAAGCTGCTAGGCTTAGAATACATCCACTAGTTAACGACAGACTTTAATTTTAAGTAGAAGTGCAATCAACAACGCAAATAACTATTTTGTACACTAAGAACTGAGCTCATCAAAAACAGATTTAAAAATTCCGATTTAGAGAGAACTGTTGTTCACTGAGATGGAAAACTGCTTATAATTTATAAAACGCTTACTTGTTGAATAAAGAAAATGTAGAGTGTATAGAAGTTTTAATTAATTGTGGGGATGAAGAACAGTTACTACGAGTTTCACAGCTTGAAAATAAAATCGGAATAATTAAGGCGAAAGCTGTATTTTCAGCAGTTGAAGAGTGGGAGAAAATTGGTAAAATCCAGGTAATATGTTTTGATACACTTGCAGCAAACACCGATCTTCTAAGAGGGAACCTGCATTTTTATATCGCAATTGTTAAAGGAAAAGTCTTCTTATTTACCATGTCTCCACCATAATTTAGAAAATATCCTAAAAGCTGTTTTTGATTGTAAAGTGGGTATAATCACTGCCTTTCAGTCAGATATTTAAAAAAATTCTGATTGGGAGGTCTAAATTAAACCAGAGTAAGTATGAAAATGCTTTTGAAGATGAAATACTAGATATAAATAGTTAATTCAGAGGAAATTTTAAGTTTGCTTACAGGACCTTTTAAAAATTCACAGCTCAGAGATGATTATAAAGAGTTTATCCAACTTAGTTTAATTTTTATACGACTCCTTCAAGACTTTTCTTCAGACCACCTGCTGCTTTTAATCATGTAAGACGGATGGCACAGGCCATTCATTCTCTCAAAATATATTGTTTCAGGGATAATCTCTCAAAAACAAATTTAGAAAAAAGAAGGTATTAGAGACCTTTGCTTATTTCTAATCAACATTTATGTAACAGCATGCTTCAATACTCCCACTCCCACTTTGGACCCCAGTCCAAGGCCGGCAAATAATAAAATCACTTATTCACACAGAAAATTTGATAAATAGCTTGCAGACAAAGCACTTGCTAAAATGATAAACCGCCTTTGGTATCTTAACTAGGATCAAGTTGCATTTTCATTTTTAGATGATACTTTGGAAGAAAAAAAAAGTCAAGCATGTCTGTAAAATTAATGTCATTTGAAGAAGAAATGATGATGATAATAGGAATTTAAGAGCAACAAAATGTTTAAACGAAGTGGAATATTTATTGAACAAAGAAGTCAATGTTTTTGTTACATCTCAAACTGTGAATTTTTCCAAGAGATTTTATAGTAATAAGCATTTTTTAAATAGTGATCCCAATGCATGGTGTGAAAATAAACTTTATTTGAAAGCAAGAAAACAGTGAATGGTTTTAAAGTTGTCAATGACACAGCTGAAAGGGGAAGAAAATTAACCCGATATTTCAATTCCTGTTTAACAAAAGACGAAAAATAAAAACAGTATATGCTAAAAGTTGTATCTGAATGTAGAAAAACTTTTCAAGATTCTTCAAAAGCTACCTTATCTAAGCCATGACTAACTTAATCCTTTCCAGCGGAATTTTCCTTTTACAAGGAAAGGTTAAAATAATGTGTTTTTAATTTCTAAAAAAATCGTTTGTAAATTTCGGTGGAGTCAATCATTTCATTATTTTACGAACGGAATTCTTCTGTACTGGAAAGGGTTAACGTAACAATTGTAAGGGATAATAATTTCCTTTCTTTATTATGCTTCCTTTCTTGTAACACAAATTTAATAATAAAATGCATTTGAACATTATTTGTTCTCATTTTTATATCTTTAAACCCCCTTTTTAGGTGCGTTCGTAATTATATAAATACGTAGCACCTATAGTCGTCGTTCAGCCCGTCTGTCCGTCCGTCTGTCGGTCCGTCCGCATGTAACAGAGCAAAAACTACCCAACCGAATGGGTTGAAATTTTAAATATATGATTGTTGCAAAATTTTGTCGAGCCATTTCAAATTTTATGAAAATCGGATGTATAGTTTAATTACAGGGACAGTCAAAAGTTTTTCTTTACATAACGACCAAAGGGAAAAATTATTGCAAGTGCATTTTAATGATGTTAAAGCTTTCCAAATGGTCTGAAATTTTAAACATATAATTATTGCGACATTTTGTCGAGCCATTTCAAATTTTATGAAAATCGGATGTGTAATTTAATTACAGGGACAGTCAAAAGTTTCCCGTTACATTAAGGGGAATGGGAAAAAATTATCGCAAGTGCATTTTAATGATGTTACAGACTATGCACTTATGAAGTGCAAACAAATACACATTCAGTACAATATCGGGTGCAAAAAATAATTATAAAACTAGTTATAGTACGAACGCACCTCATTTGCCACGTTTGACGAGCAATTTCCAACTTGTTTTAAATTCTTTCAGTTTAAAATACGATTTTTTTCATTTTCTTTGCAATTTTTTTTTTTTTATTAAACCCTTTATTATGTACAAAATGAAAAGAAAAGAAAAACAAAAGATGGAAAGCAGATGAAATAGAATGCTAGAATTTTTTTTCGCATATTCATAAAAAGTAAAATTTTTAAGATTCGGGTGAAGTCTGGCCCTGAAAAATGTGCATATTTTTAAATCTATACATTTTTAGACAAAAACGGTGTGTGGTTCTTCAAAGCAAAGCTTTTTTTTATAAAATGAGACCTGAATTACTTTGCCAATCTCATTTTCTAGCTTATTGGCAACTTTTTGCCCCCCCCCCCTCAGAAAATATTCGAAAATTGATTTTTTGTGACCACCTTAATGTTCAAGCATTGAGCAGCTTTTTGGTATGGTACACATATGCAGTGACATATTTAAGTATTATCAGTGACGCTGGTTTTTAGCGACACTTTTGACACTTCAAGTACCCCCATAGATCTAAAGTCACAAAGCTATGATAATGACTGTCCATCTAGGTATAAACGAAGTAAATATAAAACATAAATTTATTTTAAGTATGCTTTATATATTAATCACAATAGTGTGTCGAGCATAGCAGTCATTACAAAAACATTATGGTTAACTATAACTTTCCTGTATGAATAACTTCATATAAACCAGATAAACTACAAATTAATTCATTAATTACACTATCAGATAAAATGATTTTTTATTAGCCCTGGACGAATACATTATAACCCCTAAGTAATATAATTTAAAGAATATATCGGCTGAAAAAGAAATATTTTGACATTACATTTTGGACTCTTGAAAAGGAGTCTTTATTTATACCCAGTGTACTGCAATATTCCAGATTAGGTTCACAGCGAAAAAAAAACTTTGCAAATTATTATGAAACAGCCATTATAAATGAAGTGTTAGGTGAAGATGAAAGAGCAGTCGTAAAAAGTTAGAACTGTGATTTTCTGGGGAAAAAATAGCCATAATTTTTTAATGCTATTTTTCCCCCCATTCTGACCAGAAAATAGGGTATTCGCGGCCCTACTTCAGTCACGCGAAAAGAGCCATTCGCTAATGCTATTCCTATGGAAGAAATTTATAAAGATATCTCGGTCGCATTTCATTATTTTTAGATGATTTTTTTGCAGTGGCCAGCTGACGTCGATCTGTATGCAGGCTGTTTTCTACTTTTTCAATTTCGTTTACAGGTATTTTTAATCAGGACACTTTCATTTTCAGAACTGGTTCCTAAAATGAAAGCATCTTCTTGAAAAAAATTCCCAATGAAAATCGAAAAAGTAAAAAACGGACTTTTTACAGATCGACTTCAGCTAACCACTTCAAAAAAAATCATCTAAAAATATTGAAATGCGACCGAGATATCTTTATAAATTTCTTCCATAGGAATAGCATTAGCGAACGTATCTTTTCGCGTGACTGAAGTAGGCCGTTAATCTTGCGATTACTTCTCCCATTTAAGATATGGTGCTTACTTTCCATCCTGCTTTGGATTAAGGTCACACGCCACGAAGTGGACGGGGTTGAATGTACCTTTATGTTTTCTTCTTTATGGATAATCTATTAATTGTACGTCTATGAAATAACTGCGCGAGCGTAAAAGACGTGTTTTCATTTGTTTGTAGTATTTATATTCTGACAGTAAAGAATATTCTATTAATTTTTATTCGCGATTATTTAATTTGTTGGTTATAGTTAATTATTTAAATAAAAAGAGTTATTTTTATAGCTAATATTATTTGTTAAAATGGCAAAATTTTGTCCATCGAATAGCTGTAGTTTTCAAAATTGTAAGAAAATTCTTTTTCTCATAGAATTAATCTCTGTGCTTTTCCAAAGTGTGAAACAAGTTAGTTACGTGTTTTTATTTTAATTTATTAAAAATATATAAAATATTATGTAATACATATTATCAAATCTTGATTTTCATTATGTTTTTTTTTTTAAATGTAATGAGAAATGTCGCATCAAAATGAGTAAGTAGTTAATATGTAAAGATAGGATTTTGTAGTCTCCCTTTTTACTCTATTCTTGATGTTCTAAAGTTATAAAAAAAGATATATACGGTTGGTATTCTCGATGAGAATAAAACGACGTTTATGAAGGTTTTGAATATGTATAGAATTTAATTATAAATAACATATCAGATTCTAGGTCATTTTATTCGTTTATCGAGTGCAGACGAGTGTTTCCAATATTCTATTGATATTTAACTTACAAATATTTCATTCATTTATTTTGAAACTCACTTCATTTTATATTCGGAAACACTTTAATTTAATATGCATGCATTAGATGTTGTACTTTTACCCTCTGAGCGGTTTGGACGTATTTTTTCTTTTCTCAAAAACAACTTTAAACTATTGTAGGCAAAATTATTTTAAACATAATTGTATTTCAAGATATGTATCAAATAAAGAGGAGTGAAATGTATTTTAGGAACAAACAGGGGAAGAAAATTTTAATTAAGATTATTTTTATAAGCATTTTTATGAAAATGCAGGAAAGCCCTCAAGACTCTCGGAGGGTAATATTTTGCAATTCTAGACAATAGCTTCAATAATTTTCCTAAAATAGCCTAATTAGATTTTTTTTTTAAAACAAAGCCTGTGAAGGCGCCTACCTTCACATATTAATATTAAGACTTTTCCTCTTTCCCCCCTTTAAAATTACATTTTTTTAAATTCTTAAATTTAATTATCTGTCTGCAATCGGATTCAATCTGTTTTTAGCACTCTTTTCCCTTCATAAATTAAGCATTCAATTCTCAGTCTCTTTAATATTTTAACCACAGCGCACTACAGTTAAAAGAAAAGAAATCATTTCCTTTTCTCGCCTAATAACTGGATTCTAATTTTCATCCTTCTGCCTTAGTTTTGATGATATGCAGAAATTAGTCAGACATATTACTTCTACATTTTTAGCCGTTGGTCCAGATGTAAGATATTAGTCATTTCAGTTATTAACCCTGTCTTTATTTTGTTTTGTTTATTAACGGGCGCTTCGGCCGCTTCAATCCCATGAGAACTTTGGCAAACCTATCGAATGTCCTTTTGCGGTTTATGTGCTATAATTACTAAGTAATCATCTGGCGTTAAATAGTTCTTATTAATCTTCTACATTCCCCATTCAATTTCAATTATTGTACTTTGACCACATGTCTTCCTCTCTTTAATCTCGCCATATAGTATATATATTTGGCGAAATTGTGTATGTAAGCTTGCCAACACTCCAGATTTCGAGAAAGTGTTTTTTGAGTCAGACTATCTTCTGAACTCGCATGCTCTGAGCATAAGAATGTAGCGAGACTCTCTCTCCAACGCCCGGCTCCGGCCGAGGGCTCGCCTTGCAAAAAAAAAAAACTACCCGAACCTGGTGTCCGATTTGGTCAATAAAGAATTAGTTGTAACATTCGGCTTGTCTCTATCTGCAATATGGATTAATTCGTTCTGTTAATATTGTTTCACTTCGTTATCAACTCTTACAGCCATCGGAAAAATTCAACACAAATGTACAAAATCCAAAGCTTCGCTACAGACAATTGGTGCCGTTCAGGCGCAAGCGAGTTCCAGTTGGAGAGAGGAGAAATTTTTTTACGGTATAATAGACTATAATTTATCGATTTCCTAAAAGTATTTGGTGGAAACTTTCGATGCTCATCAATTGACTTGACTTTTCTGCATCCTGATGTTGTCGTGTACAGGAGTACACAATGCAAAAAAAAAATGTTAAAATTTATCAACTAACATCATCAAGCCTGCAAAATTCTGAACTATGCTCATTGCGGTGAATTTCTGCACTCTCTCTCTCCTGAAATAACCACAGCTACAACAAATAAATTCCGATCAAAATAATGACTCGAGATTCTCTGCAAAGCGTTTCCCAACACAATGTTCACCGAGGTTTTTCTATATCGTCATGCCGTCAGCTTCCGTCACAACTAGCCGATAACCGCCATCCTTTCGACCGGCATAAAAAAAAAGACTTGCCGATACCGAAAATACGTGAGCGCCTTCGGAATGAGTCATAAATCCTCCATCGCCTGTTTTTGTTTTTCTTCTCCTCTTCTGTTTCTCCTATGCTGATTTACGCAGCTGGATCAGAGTTTCTAAGATATTCCAGACTATGTCTTGTATCGGCCGAATTTATTTTTAAAAAAAGAAGAAACAGAACAGTAAAAATGATTTGTTCTTCTACATTAAAGAAATTTTTTTCTCCTTCCCCAGTAACTCTATGAAGAAAGCGTGTTCATGGATCTACATGTATTCTATTGCATTTCAAGGAACTTAAAAAAATAATAATAATGTTTAAGTTTCTTGTTCAAAGAAAGACAGTTAACATGCAGTTTCCTTAGAACAAAAAGTAAAATGATAAAATATAAGTAATGAATATTTAGGTGAACTCCACATTCAACTATACGCAGATATACCTAAACATATTTTTTAAGAAAAGAGTATTCCTGCTGCTGCATAAAAAAACCCACACATATGTTTTGATTTCAGTTATTATTTTCTTACATTATTATGTCTTTACTTATAACATTTCCTTGTTTGCTCAAGGTAAGTTTTATTTTGCTTTAAGTGTTTGAAGAGTTAACTTTTGAAGAGCCATTTTTCAAATATAGATCATATTGTGTGAGGTTACCTTTCTAGACTTTGATAAATATAGATAAAAAAAAAAATCAATCATTTTTTTAGATTATATTAAAGGTATGTGATAGTTTAAATTTTTTACAAACACATTTATTGGTGGATAAAGAATATTCTTCGCTGTGATGAAAATAAATTTTCTGCTAACTAAATTTTTAATGATGATATAATTATTTTTTAAGTTGGCTACATGTTTCTAGGTTTTAAAAGGTATTGTGTTTTGTACATAAATTACATATTTGTGTAGAGTTATTTACTCACAAAAAAAAAAGGTCTTTTTAAATTTGCCTTTTCATTGTAGTGTCTTATGGTAAGTGTTGATTTATACTAAAACTACTAAATAATACAGAGTAGACAGTGCTTGTTTAAAAAAAAAAATTTCTACTTTTCCTTTTTGTTCAGTGGATATTGAAAATATTAAAGTATTTCAAATAATGATGTTTTAGTTACGAGGATTGATTTTGCTATATATACATTGAGATAAAAAAAAATATGTAAAAAAAAAAAATCCTCATGACTGGATTATATTGGTCTTTTAATATATATCTATATATATTAGTTTTGATGGCTTCTTACTAAAAATTAAGCATTTATTTTTATTAGTAACATGCTAAGATTTTGTATGTCTAGGGATGCACTTCATATCCAGTTCAGTTTCAAAGTTTTTTAATTTAGATAAAAGATTGTCCAAAATATTTTTTTTTCTTTTCACATTTCCGATTCTTATTTAATGCATTATATATATTTTTCGGTGTGACACAATGTTGCAATTCTGAGATGAGATGTTGTTTTTCTTATCTCCATTGGCCTAGGATTGCTGAACATGGTTGCTCTCGCTTAATTTCTTACATCATTAGCGCTGGTCGCATTTTTCCTCCCCTTTTTAGATATTATGCGTCTGCAACTGATATGTGTCGCATTGCATTTTATATAAAAATGTTATCTATTATGATCACAGACAAAGTTTTTATTATTTTGGTTCGTGTACTTTTAAAACTCAGCAATCCTGTTGTAATCAGGCAGTCTGATGGTGAAAACATTGTTAGATAAAAAAAGGGGCATTGTGTAAAAAAAAAGATAAATAAAATAACTTAAGGTAATTTTTTCACAGAGCTTAATGTAATTTTGACACAAAAAAATGAGGTAAAAAAATGAAAAAGCTTAAACTGGTACTGGACTGATATTATTTTTGATTTTTTTTTCTTCTTACTTGTTGTGCTTAATATATTTCTTGTGGTAGCACTTCCTACAGGTAATTTCTTTTTATATATAACATTTTATATGTTTTTTTTTATGTGTATATTATATGTTTTTTTATGTGTATATTATATGTTTTGTCAGTCATCCATATCAATAAGATATGAAACATTTAATACTCTAGATTACTATAAGTATACGTCTTGCAACTTGTATACTTAAGGATAAGCACTAGTGACATATAAAAAAAGAGAGAGGATGGGTAACCAATGAGAGGACCAGTAATGGCAGTTAAATTTGCTCAGTATTTAATCTTTTTCAGTTGGTTGTTACTAATTTAAGAAAATTAGATTTGGCATCTATACAGTACACTTTTCTGTTTAGATAGATCTCTCATATTCCAATTTACACGGATTTTGTGCATTTTTAGTCACGTCTCATTAATTTATTTCTATAGCATAAGTTAGACTCCTTCGTTTTAAAATATAGCTCGAGTCATCATATCTTAAATTTTTTTTCATAAAAAAAAGAGTCTCTTTTTCCTTTTGATTTCTATTTCTACTTTATAAAATTTTATAACATGAGTCGTAAACATTTTATGCATGTGTTATATATCAGTATGCTTGTTATTGCATACACACACAATTTATACGCACACTACATTTTACAGGTGATTATATTTCTTGAGGTTAATGTTTAATTATTGTTTCCTGTGTTGTGTAAGTACCTTTTTTTCACTGCGCTATGATCCGGAAATAGCCTAATGATTAAAGGTATATGTTTCAGTTTTGGCTAAGTGGATCGGCCGTCCACTTTCTCAAAAGTGGAATATGTTACTTACATGATACAAATGTTCAATACCTCACATTAATTTACAAGGCGTTCGCGCTCTCTTTTATTTTTTTTAAATGAATAATGACGTATCTCTCATACTATTTGATACTCCGTACATGATTCCCCCCCCCCCCCACTCTAGCTTACTATGGGCAGATAGTGAAGTTAGATGTTTCCCTTCATCATTTTTTAAATCTCATGTACACACTTTTATGATTTCAAGTTTAACCTAGTACTACATACACACACATATTTACATTTGCATTTCATATGGTCTTGTTTTGTAATAATTTTATGACACTCACCTTGGTTAAACATGGTCATGATTCTGTGTGCTTGTACGTTTTTTTTTTTACATACTTTCTCAACATTAGTGTACATTTTCACAAATACATAGTTTTACACTATTTTAAAGTTTGCGTATTTTTGTTGCCTTGTCATTTTTTTATTTTCGGAATGTTACTGAATTTTTTTACATAATGTAATTCAATACAATATTTACACATGCATCTTAAATTTATATGCATGAGTTAATTTCTAGCTGGTATTTTTTACACATTTGTTAATTTTGTTGTTTACGCGCGGCTGGTGACTCGTTGCTATTTTATTTACAACATAAGGTATTTTATTATAACTGACATGATATTTGATAGCGTTTAAAATGTTGTTTTTATAAAATTTATTTAAATGCATAATGTGAGCTGTTATGTACACTTTATTTATTTTAAAAAAAAAAAGCTATTCCCATATAGTCATTAAACTAAATCTTTGGCAATTTCTCAGAGTTAAATTTTTTTAATTAGTGAGTTATAGTCTCACAGGTGTCTTGTGACGGATACATACACTCATAGATCATAAGGTATAACGCTTGGTATTTTGCTATTCGTTTTTTTTCCCTTTTCCAACCCTTTACTTGGAACATATTGGCTTGGCATAACTGCTACAGTTTAGCGTAGAGTTATGCAATCTGTCGTGCACTCGTACATTTATGTACACTTCTTTTTAACGTGATACAGTAATAACTTTAGCAAATACACCTTTATTTTAATTTTTAACCCTTAGTTAACCATTTATGCAACTTTTTTTTTCTTTTCACAAGTAGTTCATGTGTTGGATATTTATTTATGTTACACAAAATTTGCTCAGTTAGAATACAATTTTGTTCATTCATATACATACATTACACTAGTTCATGTGTTGATTTACATATTTTGTTCATTTGCTTTTACACATTGTTCTTTGCTTACGATCTATTCGACAGTATTCCTTTTTTTTCTCACAAGTAGTTCTTTGAGTAATACACACTGGCTGGTTTAGAGTATAACCAGAGTTTTCACACATTACACGGAGTTCATTGCCTTTATTAACCCTTATTCATTACATTTTGGTGATTAACTCACTAATTATGTAATTGAATCTCACTCGTAGGTTAGTGTTTTGGGTTATCACACACATACTGTCTGTATATTTTGTTAGCAAATGCATAAAAAAACGTTAGTTCATTGAGACATTATTACAAGTAGTTCATGTGGAATTATACAATTTGGTCATGTGTTTACTTACACGTTGTGTATGCTTGCGTACACACTTGTTCATGTGTTTTTCATTTAGTTCATGAGTTTTAGGTTTCTTTTTCCCCTCCCTTCACACACATACAGTTTTTTTCCTGTTACTTTTCTATCTTTTAAACTTTACACCATGTTTCGATATTAAAATGTTCTATCAGTTTTTTTTTATTTTTAAATTTTAACAGAGTTGTTTTTATTTATTTTATGTGTTTGCATAATGTCATAACATATCAATGACACCATCACTTTGTCTATGTACAAAGATTTTAAAGTTACTAAGAGTTATCCGTCACATGACATGTTAAACTACACACACATTTCGAATCTGTTTACTTTTAACATGCAACATTTTTTTTAACACTTTCATTAGATACATCTTACTTGAAGGTGGCAGATCTAGTAAGGTGTCTTGTCACACTATATTAAAGCGTATGCAATTTCTTAGTAGATGTTTTTAATATTTTGGCCAGGTGTTAAATTTTAATAAATGCACAGATGGTCTATACATGAAAATTCAAAAAAAATAAAACCTTTACATATCCTTTTTTTTGTGGCAAATTTCATTTACTGTGTTTGATTCTCACTGGTTATCGAGGGAAATTTCTTTTTTCTTTCACACTCATATGTCAGGATTTTAAGGATTTCTTTTTGGTAAACAACACTTCTTTTTCTATATTTTGCAAGAGACAGTTTATCTTTTGCGGTAACACTCCTGTTCCTTTTTTTGTGTATTTAACGTAAAGGTATGGCTCCTGTCAATTTTACACTGATGCGTTTTGAGTAGAGATAGATATATTTTTTTCAACGAATGCAGCAATATCTTATGAAATTTACAGTAAAAAAAAAAAAAAAAAAAAAAAAAAAATTAAATTTAACCCTTTGGTAACGATTTTTTTTAAATACGGTACACTTTTTTTCTCTTCAGTTACATTTTGCTGTTTGGTGCTTGGTGCATGTAGAGAATTTTTGTTCATAGTTAACACACACAGTAGTTCATAGTTTATCTTTGTTCATAGAAAAAAACCCTTACACGAGTTCATTGCTTTGTCAATTCTTTGCGTGCATCAGGGACTAATTGTCACTGTTTTTACAACTGATTTTCAAAACACTTAGGCATTTTACTTCATTAATACACTTCTTTTGTTCATTGTTATTTAGGTACACTTGAGGTCAGTGTGACACATTTCTTCGGTTCATTGTTACAATTTTACACTTGAGGTCACAGTGATGCACTTCTTTGGTTCTTTGGAATTATTGCACACGTTTGCTCTTTGTTTGTTTTTTTTTGGTTCTATAACAAAAGTTTCTTTTTTCACATTGAGGGAATTTATTTAAACTTTTTCCACGTTTATTTACACACATATTATTTTTGTAGTCAGCATTTAATTTTATTATGTCACACATCCTTTCCTTTTTTTTCAAAAAAACAAAAAAAAGAATAAGCGCTTGTTGCTTCTGTTAGGTATTTTACTGATGTTTACAATTTACAATGGTATTAAACTTAAAAGTTTGTCTTGTCCAACATTAGTGAATATTCTTTCAGTTTTTTTTTTGTTCGTGCAATTTTACAGGCAGGTACTCTATACAAAGGTTTCTACAAAGGTTACATACAATGGTTAATCATAGGTACTGCGCGTGGGATTGCTCATTTTTAGGCAGCATTTTTTTTTTAATGGTAGTTACACATTATAAATAACAGTTTTTTTTGTTAGTTTCGCATTATTGATATTTTTTTCCGTAAAAAAAAAAGGTAGGAAATGTACACTTCTTTCACATTAACATGGCATATGATTGAAATCTGTTGACCTTTTAGTTAAGTGTTATTTTAATTTAATCGGTAACAAAAAAAAGGGTTTCCTTTTTTGGTAACTTTACAGGATTACACTTTACTTTTATTTTTTTTCATTCGGTACCTTTCTTGGCTATTCAAGGTATTTCACGTGATAAGGTAATTTTCTTATGCACGATTTTCCAATCACTCAGTACACAGGTGTGCATTATTTTTTTTTTGGTTTTTGTTATGCTCATTGACACATGTGGTTTATTACTGGTATAAACCAGTCGTAACATCAAACGGTGTTATTTATGACTACATTCACACACATACATACTGTTGTGTCACCTGTTGTATAATGCTTATTAAATTTCATTAAATTTACTGTACATTTTTTTACCATTTTTGTAAAGGGTACTTTCTCTGGAAAGTTCTTATTACATCTTGTTTATACCTTATAGGAGTGCAATATGTTTTAAAATACACTTTAGTTAAATTAGGTTCTCAGTAAAACACATTCAGTCTTTGGTTACAAGATAAAAGGATGGCAACTTTCAACTTTTAACAAATAATTTACCTCCATCTTCCTCTCCTTTTACCAGTCATACCACTTTTAAAAAAACTTGAAATGTCACAAATAGTGCTGAAAATGAACAATTTTTATATTTACTATATTATGGAATCTTTTGTCTTTATATACAGTTCATGTCTCAAAATAATTTTATAAGTTGGAGTATGACCAACATTTGTAGCAATTGTGGAAATTGCTCTTGCTTGCAGTGAAAGTTCAAGCAATTTATATATTAAAATCTTCTGGAACTTTAAAAAAAAAATAATGGTGTGCACACGTTAAAAAAAAATAAGAAGAAAATAAGAAAACAGCTGTCCAGAAGTATTAACTGCAGTTCAAAAAAATTTCAATATTTTTTATTTTTGGCAAGTCTTTGGTACCAACTTGCTTTGTCATGCTTACAGGCATGCTTTTTATATGAGACATGATTTATTTGTTCCTTACATATTTAGTATTGCTGTATATGTTTATAAACTGTTGGTCACCGGGTTCCCTCTACAAAATATTACATTTTTACATATTTTCTTTATGTGTAATGTATTTGAGGGAAGACATGGGGTAACTTTTTTTTTCTCTCGCGGTTCACTTCGTTCTTTTTCGGCTGTTGGGGAGATATATGTGAAGGCGCCTACCTTCACATATTAATATTAAGACTTTTCCTCTTTCCCCCCTTTAAAATTACATTTTTTTAAATTCTTAAATTTAATTATCTGTCTGCAATCGGATTCAATCTGTTTTTAGCACTCTTTTCCCTTCATAAATTAAGCATTCAATTCTCAGTCTCTTTAATATTTTAACCACAGCGCACTACAGTTAAAAGAAAAGAAATCATTTCCTTTTCTCGCCTAATAACTGGATTCTAATTTTCATCCTTCTGCCTTAGTTTTGATGATATGCAGAAATTAGTCAGACATATTACTTCTACATTTTTAGCCGTTGGTCCAGATGTAAGATATTAGTCATTTCAGTTATTAACCCTGTCTTTATTTTGTTTTGTTTATTAACGGGCGCTTCGGCCGCTTCAATCCCATGAGAACTTTGGCAAACCTATCGAATGTCCTTTTGCGGTTTATGTGCTATAATTACTAAGTAATCATCTGGCGTTAAATAGTTCTTATTAAATTGTATTTCAAGATATGTATCAAATAAAGAGGAGTGAAATGTATTTTAGGAACAAACAGGGGAAGAAAATTTTAATTAAGATTATTTTTATAAGCATTTTTATGAAAATGCAGGAAAGCCCTCAAGACTCTCGGAGGGTAATATTTTGCAATTCTAGACAATAGCTTCAATAATTTTCCTAAAATAGCCTAATTAGATTTTTTTTTTAAAACAAAGCCATTTAGAGAATCCCTGTTAAAAATTCAATCGATTTCAAATCCTTACATGCTTACATATAATGAATCTACCAGATCTATTGCAAACTATTTTTTGACAGCTTGTTTTGATAAAAATATGTGTATTTAAAAAATAGTCGTAATGTCATTTTAGTTTCAGGGCAAAAGGCAATAATGCATTCGTAGCATTGGTACATTTTCACCCGAAATTAAAAAATGATATTGTAACTGTTTTTTTTTTTTTAAATGTACAAAATTTTATGAAAACAAACTGTAACAAAAATATTTTGCACTATACCTAATAAACAAGTTTCCCTTCCATAAGTGAGTAAAGATTCAGAAAATATGCGCAAGAGATACGCAGATATTAGATATTTTGTCATATATGACGTCATACTACAAACCCGCGTATTTACATTATCATCCCCGTCTACAAGGTGTCGCAGCTGTGCCAATTAACTCGATTCCAGCATTAACATTGTATGCTTAATATGTACAAAGTTTTGGCTAAAATCTCTATTTACAAATGTACACTAAGAATTATGAAGGACTGAACATTTTATGCGTCATGTATACGCGATGCTAGTCACGAAGGGGTTAATACAACAGAACATATTTTATTATGATTTATAAAATAACTGAGAATAATGTGTACAGAGTTAAATTACAACAAAAATTTATAATGTCTCAAAAAGTCATTATGTAGATAAAATGGATATGCGAAGGGAAAACGAAGGGGTTAATACAACAGAACATATTTTATTATAATTTATAAAATAACTGAGAATAAGGTGTACAGAGTTAAATTACAACAAAAATTTATAATGTCTCAAAAAGTCATTATGTAGATAAAATGGATATATATGCAACATTTTTTATACAATCCCTTCCAAAGTAAAATAAATAGCTAAAGGGTTACTACTCTTAATTGATATAACTGAATTAAATACATATGAAACTGCAAAATTATAAATTTTAAAGATAATGATTTTCGCGAGCAGTTAAAAATATGGCTTTAAACAAAATGAATACAATATTAATGAAGTCGTCAAAAGAAAAGAGATTATGATTTGAAACTTAAATAATAGAAAAGTATTAATCTTAAAATGAACTAATTAAACAACGTTTAAGAAAATGTTCTAATCCGATCATAATGAAGTTTAAAGATTTAATGATGCGTTATTAGCAGTTAAGTTAAAATGAAGTGCGAAGTACCTAACATTTAGAACATGAAAGATAGAGTTATGCTACTAAGGAAAATATTTTTTTAATGTGAACATAATGTTATCTTTAAGTATAGAAAAACGATGAAATAATTTGGAATTTGTGCAACCTAATTAAAAAAAAGACTTTATTAATCACTGTATTTTTTTTTTCTTTTATGATTATGAATATCCGTTAAATTCAAAACTAATTTGAAATTTAAATTATACAATTGTACATTAATTTTGCACTTTAATTGGCGAATTCTTACATATGATAATATATTTTTTTATTTTCCTACTTTGAAAGTGCATACTTCATGATAAACATACATTAGATTTATTTTAAAAAATATCTATTATATTTTTATTCATAACTTATAAAATGTGTAAATCAATAATAATGCTATTTTACGAGCTTAAGGCAGCGCCGTAGTCTTCGTTTCGTAAAGAATTATGATGGTAGCTATTTTCAAGTTATTTCCTAAAAGGTTATTTAGACAACTATAGTATATATGATTATACAAGAAAAGGTCTTTTCAATCCTAATGTCAATTATCGGGTACCCTGGCACCTTTTTTTTCTTTTTTCATCCCGTTTTCAGGGTGTTAATATCAAAAGAATATAAAATGAATTTAGATCCCCATTATTTCTAGTATTCATTGTCCATTAGTATAATCACTTTAAAATTCGGAATTTTTTTATTACTATTTAGGGCATTAAACATTTTTATACCTGTCATCAATGACCAGCGTACCCGGGTACCCATGCAAATTTTCTGTGGAAAAATACAGACATTGATAGATTATTTTGATTTTTATCAATAAAACTTGAAATTAATTTGAAAATAAAAATTAGACATATTTAAAAAAAAATATTTCAGTAAAAGTTTGTGGATAAACTGTACAAGCAAAAGATGGCGAATGTCATCACATACTGGATTTCCAAATTGTTTACATGATTTTCTAGTTTTTCTGCGCCGTTTTTGAGGCTCTATCAATCACATCTGCACCAACTGCTTTTATCCTTCTTATTTCGTCTCACGTTAAGCCATTTGGACTGGGTTCTGAACGTGTGGCAGCTTCAAATATGGGCAAAGATCTTTTTTCAGTATACTTTCAATTGCCGATTTGGTCAAAAAATGTCTCATAGACTGTGCATTTTGCAATTGATCTCGAATTGCTGGAATACTCAAAATCTCACCTAATTCCCACAAAAACATTCGACGATTGTCTGTTTTATTCATAACCATATCATCATTTGCAGCATGTATAATGTAAGTAGCAAGTACTTCTATATCCACAATATAGAAAAATAATTCAAGTAGCCATGTTGTTGTACGCCTTGTGTTGAATATTACCCCACTAATTTATCCATTATATCCACTCCATATTTCGTTTCATTATAAAACTGAATCATTTCGTGTTTATCTTTCGGTCCTGTGATAGTTTTATTATGATGCATAGTAGACATTAGAATGACAGCTTTGTTCCTTTTTGGAACATACAAACAAATCTTACGTCATTATGAAATCCAAATTGTATGGATAAAACTTGCTAGATTTACATGGCCTCATTTCTTGTAGAATATAAAATTTGTTTCTTTTCAAAGTGCCAACCACTATGAGCTTCCAGAATAATAAATGCTTGGCCAAAGACATAGAGGAAAAAAAATTGTCCATGGTGATGTTTCGTCCAGAATCCTTGAATGGAGAGGCGAAGTTTTCCACAACTCTTTCATCTTGGTTTATTTCACGGTCTGTACCTGCTTTTCCGCAGGTATAGTTGGCGGTTGTTAATAATTATTTGCATAACATTCCCGCCATATTTTGATCCAATATTTAGCCAGTTTAGACGGAATATATTGGGTGAATCGTGTTCTTCCTCGATGCGTAAATAATTGCTCATCAACGGTTAAGTCCTTCTTCGGTTTGTATTTTTTCAATTGATTAGAATTTAGCATAGTCCATAAATAAGGAATTGTTGCAGCCTTAACAATTCGAAGACATTCCACTCGCGTATTCTGGTTGTCAAAACAAATAAATCTAAGAAGATTCCATAATCGGTATACACTCATACTTGTTCGATAATACGGATATGAATTTGTTTTCAGTATTTCTAATGTGAGATTTTCATTTAAATTGTTGACACATCAAGTAATTAATATTTATAAAAATACATCAAATTCCTTTTCTCTAAATAGGGGAAGTTACACTGTATGAAATATGGGTGTTTTATAACTCGCGTATGTAAAAATCATAGCAGGTACACGGGTAGCCCTGTCATTGGATAGAAGGGCAAATTTTGGTCATTGACATAAGGGTTAATGCAAAAATTTGGCTTTAACGCCTTACCAGGTTGCCCGCACAGTGTACGGATAAGAAGAGTCTGCTTGTACCGTTAAGTAAAGTATTTTGCACCACTTAATTTAAACTGCAATATTCTGTGTACTTAATAGCAGATATATTTTGATAAAATAATGAAAATACTTTAGTACGGTAATCGTTATGCATGGTCCTTATTTTTAGATTATTGTGTCAAAAAATAAGCTCTTAAGGTGTCAAAAGATTCAGAGTTGCAATCTTTAAATTCACTTTTCGCATTTTGTGTTTCTTCATGGGCGTCCCTTATTCTGTACAGTGTGCATCATGTAATTTGAGAACAATATAACTCATCCTTTCAAACAGATACTAGAGATACTAAATAGATACTAGAGATGTATTGTTCTTTACATGTTTAACGTTCCGTACAGATAACCACATACACAATGGATTACATCATTCACTGAAACCACCGTCAGCCGCAATAACAGGATCTACATGCTGTAGAAACCAGCCGCAGGCAATGATCAGATGTGTGTTGAGAAGATTTGCCGTTGAATACAAGCGGCCGCCCTGTGTTCCGCAACAGCGTTGTGTGGATGCCTATTGGACTCCCTCTTAACCACGACACATACACAATAGTCCGTCGGGATAATACCTGGGGAGCTGAGGGGCTAGAAGTGGAAGATGATAAGTTCATGAAAGATTTTGGCCTCACATTATTGGGTTTTATTGGTTGTATAGGATGGTGCAGTCTTAGTAAAAAAAATCCGGCCTCCCACGTGTAATAGAAATATTCAAGAGTTTTAACACATCGGTGTAAACAACGGTGTTGACTATGGCACCTTGAAGATAGACATATGGCTTCATCAGGTAGTCTTCTATTCTCGCGATTCTTCAGAATCATAAGTAAGGATAGACATTTTCTGTGCTTGACGGTCGGAACCTATTCGGGATTTTATACAGCCACCGATCTTTATGCGGTTCACTTCCTTGGCCTGGACAAAGTGTTTCTCATCTGAGAAAAATAGCAGAATTCCTGACTTCTCTTCATATTTCAGCTTGTTAAAGAGGCATTTGATTTTAATCTGGCGGTTATCACTTTCTCTCTAGGACAAGAACCGCCCTCCTCTCATCACGTACGACCTCTAACGAAGGTTCTCATGAATATAGGATTTTCATAGACACAACTGACAAATTCCGGCGTCATTCCCTGTATTAAATTATTTCCACAAAAAACCTGGAAGCATTCAGTTCGCGCATTACTTTAAAGACGAATTGGCGAGCGGATTCAAAGGATGCAGAAGTCTCTAAATTTGAGTGTTCTTCAGTCAATGAGGTAATGAAAGCATACCTCTTAATTTCCGCAGTTAGTCCCGGTTCTGACATGTTTATATGTAACAGAAAAGGATTTGTAACCATAATATGTAGGGTAGCATTTTATCTATAATGTGTGTTCTCAAATACCCTTCCGCACACTGTTTTTACCTAAAATTAGGAAACATTTGGGATTCAAGTTAAATAAATAGCCCATTTTTTAATAGAATTGCTGCATAAATAATCATATATATATATATATTCTTAGATATCTTGTGACATCTTCTTATTAGAGTTCCGTACATAAAAAGTAAAAACGAAACCATTATAAGATCATTCTTGTGTCTATCTGTCCGTCTGTCATAGCTATTTTACCCCTAAAATATGGAATGTTGAAAGTTCAAATTGGGGGAAATAATAAAGTCTATTGACTCACGTATTTATAGATTCTTAAACATTAATAAATATTTTTAGGAAAAATATAAAGGAGCTAATTAAGTTACTTGAAAAAAAAATCGTCTTATTGTATATCGTGTGAAACCTTTCGTAATGTTGAACTCAAAAATACATTTCTTTTCATTTTAGGTATTATATTTTAAGAGTGATCGTCGAAAAAGTAGCGCAAAAATATGTTCCCCCAATCTATTTCTGAATCTACAGAAACTAAAATCATGAAAAAAATAGAGGTAGTAGAGGTTAATTTAAACCTTGTAGGAAAATTATAGCGATTACCATAGGTCACGTAGTTTTTGAGAAAAGTGCATTTTTCCGTTACACACACATTTCTTGCGGCCATTCAACAAAGGTGTTGAGTAGCACTGGAGGTACCTATCGTAGCAGAAGTACAAAAGCATTCTTGATAATGATTTTTGAAAAAAAATCGTCGGTAATTAGTCGAGATATTAACCCTTAAAGACACGGATGTTTTGGCAATACATAATTACAGTGGCGGCGTACTGTATGCACCATTGGCTTTTAAAACCTAGATAACAACTTTTAATGATACATTTGTGTAATACAGTGTCGAGTAGCAGTATAAAAGTAATAAAAGTCAAACTGTTAAAACAGGCTGATTTAATTAGAATTAATCACATAAATACTATGGGATTCGCGACTAGTTTGCATTGAGTACACTGTTAAAAATGTGCAGCATTCTGGCAGGTATTTTGACCGTTTTTTCCGAAAACTGTTACACATCCGTAATTTTAACATTATTCTGACCATATTATTGGCCATTTTATGGTGAGAATGTAGTTAAATTATGGTTATGAAACCGTTTTTTCAAAAAACGGTCGAATGACCTGCCAGAATGCTGCAAAATTTTTAACAGTGTAGATCTTGAATAGATCCTCCTGTGTCTTTAAAAGTTGATTAAAAAACTGTCTGCAAAAACGTGGCACGGACGAAACTGGCGTTGCTACTTAGTGAATTCCTTTCGAAGCGCGTTTAGCAAAATGCCATGTTTTAACTTTGAACAAGGGTTTTGTTTTAGCTACACTGTAAAAATAAAAGATTATTACGACGCTGAATTTAGTTTTATGAAATGCCAAATGAAATTTAGCTATGCACTACTTTTCTCAGTACTTTTTTCAGTGCCGCATTCAGTTCATTACAAACATATTAAGATAAGATTTAAACAACAATTATACAGAATAGCAATATTTCATATTATTTAGTCTTCATATCTGTTTGGACTTTTATGGTATACCCATTCATACTTTTATAGTATTATTTAAACAGCTATACCAAACCCTACGTTGTATAGTTTTTTACAAAGTCTTATTTTTCTTTTAGTAATGATTTTTTTAATAATACAGATGAAAATTCATATATTTATTGCAAGGAACTCTCTGAGGGCGAGTAATACACGCAGTTGACTGTTTATTTATTTTTTAACTAATTAACTTTACAGCAACATGATTTCTATCATCATTGAAGACACTTGTAAAAAAGCATGCCTAATAAAATGCTTCTAAAAGAAATCGGGTAAGAAGAAGTCGGGTTTTTAAATTTCCTTTTTTTTATTTTTTTATTTATTTACCAGAACTATGTAATTCTTTCTTCGTTAAAACATTTTCCTTCAAAACACTACTTAAAATATGTCACACAAATTTATTGTAAAGTATTTAAAAAACATATATATATTCAAATGCCCTTATTAAATGAGATTAGAATTTAATTTTCATCTCTTCGTATTGCTATGTTATACATTTGCATTTTAAGAAATTCATTTTCTTGTACCACGATGTCACAGATATTCAATTGTAATTACATGTTATTCTTGTCAATTGTTTAGCTAAATAATTACATTTTACCAAAGTAATAAAACTAATGAAAGTAGGTTACACTATGTTTTACTCCATTTTAAAACTGGCAAAATTTTGTTTTCGTTATTATTATTTTTTTTATATAGTTAGAACAGTTATTAAATATGGGTTTTTGTATTTCTTTATTTTTTGAGAAAAACAAAATTAGAATTTACACAATTATGGTTTTCAGGATACATAAGATAATAATAGTTGCGTTTTCGCTCTTCATTATGTTGATCATTTACGATAGCATATTCTAATCCAGTTTATTTACATAATCGGCAAAACAAATATCTGATTAAATGCAAAAGATCACCACTAGAATATTAATTGAAAATTTCTCAGTTTAAAAAACGTTTCCATTTAATTACTTAATGATGACATTTTAAATTATTGTTATTTTTAAAACTTAAAATTGCATCACAATTTCTTTAATAAAACTTAATATTTTATTTTAAAAAATCAGTGTAATACCAATATTACTAAATACACTGACGAGTTTAAAATATTGTAAGACATTTAATTTTCTGAAGCAAAAAAAAAAAAAAAAAAATAGAAAAGTAAAATTTAATAAAATTTTTTCTGGTGCAAATCTTCATTAATCGTAGGTAAACGCCCTCAAGCGATTAATATTTATTTTGTCTCTTAAAGGTATTTTTATTTTTTATGCAGCCCATTAAAAAAATTACCTACCTGAAACTATTCCATACTAACATATGAAGTCATTGTAGAAAATAGATTTCTTGCTTTGCGTCCTTCACATCTGATTTTGCATAGAAGTGGACACCAATATTTGGCAAAATTATTTTTAATCAATCCAATTTGAATTATAATTACAATATACACACTAAAAGCATTTGGTTAAAATATACAATATGTCTTGAAGGAGTTCTAGAGATTATTTTTGAAGTTATTTGTTACTATCTATCTGAAAGTGAAATCTCACGAATGACAAAAATAGTTTTTCAATAAGAAGAGTGGCATTATCAGGTGAATTACTAATAAAACGTTAGTGTATACGATATGGTTATCGGAAACCTGTCATGAAACATCTCAAATAATGTTCAAATTGCGAACAACAACATTTTTATTTATATCATATATATATATATATAATGATTGTTACTATGTGCTCTACCTAGACTGAAAGTTTGTACCATGAGTTTAGAAACACTCTGTATATATATATATATATACAGGGTGTTTCTAAACTCGTGGTACAAACTTTAAGGGTAGGTAGAGCACATAGTAACAATCATTTTTGTATAGGAATGCATGGGAACAAGTGACGCATTAAGGTAAAAACACCAGGGGGCAATTTAATTTTCAAAATTTCTCATTCATACCAGAAATTTTTTATGCCATCCTTTTCTTGACATTTCATAATTACATAACAATAAAATTCTTCTTTGAAAATCTTTGGTGTGAAATCGAAAATTTTGAATTTAAAAAAAGCGCAAAACTGGCAAACTCAACAAATGAAATACATGAATATAAAAGATAAAATGCTTATTTACAATGTAGTTTACAAGTAAATACTAATGCATGCAATAATATTACAATAAATGTTCAAAATTGCTCCCACCAACTGTGATACATGCTTCGCAGCATCGGTGAAACGATTGGCGTGCACGTCTAAAGATGTCAGGCATTTCCCGCACACGTGCAGCAGCTTCGGATATGCGAGATACTAGATTTTCGTCTGAGTCAACTGGAGTCTCATAAACAAGACTCTTCAGATGTTCCCATAAAAAGAAACCGAGACTCGGGAAATCGGGAGATCGCGGTGGCCAAAGCACGGGTCAACCTTGCCCAATCCATCACGTCCCAAATGTGGCATCCAGGTAAGTGCGCACGTCAGTGGGGAAGTGCGCGGGCGCTCCATCATGTTGAAACCAGATCCGGTTACGAATGGCGATCGGAACATCTTGCAGCAGTTCAGGTAAAACCTGTTGCAAAAAATAAATAAGGTAACAGCAACCATCTAACCTCTTTGGTAGTAGGTATGGGCCAATCAAATAATTATTAACAATACCCGCCCACAAATTCACAGAAAATCGTTGTTGATAACGTTGTGGCCGCGTTGCATATGGATTATTGGTTGCCCAAAGATGGAAATTCTGCGCATTAAATACACACTCGTGTGTAAATACTACCTCATCTGTAAATATAATATGAGCAGTAAAGTCTGGCTGCAATACATGTTGCTGCAAAACGCACTGACAAATGTTCAACCGCAGAAGATAGTCTTCCGAATTCAAAGTTTGTACACGTAGAAAACGGAAGGGATGAAATCGATTTTCATTTAACACTCTCCAAACGGTCGGATGACTCACACCTAAATTCTGTGCAACAGCTCTTGTACTTGATTCGGCCCTTTAACTGACAAAATTCAAAATAATTTCTTTTCGGCTTGCACTGCGTACAGCTCTTTCTTGCCTAGTTTCCTGTCTGGTGACGTGCAAAGAACCTGATTCAGAAAGCTGACAGTGTGAGCGCTGAAACATTGTACGGTCAGGCATTCTTCTGCGAAGAAACTGCTCCTGATACATTCGTAGGGCAGCTCTGGCGTTGTCATCTGCACGACCATGCATGAACTGCATGTCGGCTTTTTCGGCATATGTAAAGTCTTCTATGACGAACGATAGCACAATTAAAAATGGCGATTCTTCTACTTGAATACATGGTATTGAACGGCGACCAGTCACTTACTGTCTCTACCGCCAGTGGAATCAACCAAAAACTCCATTTCTATTTCAAAAAATTTGTATTTCTATTTCTATTTTCAATTAAAAAAATTTCGATTTCATACCAAAAATTTTCAAAGAAGAATTTTATTATTAAGTAATAATGAAATGTCAAGAAAAAGATAGAATAAAAATTTTCTGGTATGAATGAGAAATTTTGAAAAATAAAAAAGGGTCCTAATTGCCCCCCCTGGTATTTTTAGTTTAATGCGTCACTTGGTCCCATACATTCCTATACAATAAATGATTGTTTCTGTGTGCTCTACTTACCCTTAAAGTTTGTACAATGAGTTTAGAAACACCCTGTATATATATATATATATATATATATATATATATATATAACATATTTGTAACATTCAGACGAAAACTGTAGTCATAACACTAAATTGTTCTCTACAACTACATTAGATTACGCCTTGAACGCCTCGCAAAATTTCAAATTCAGGAACATGAATCAACACAACTACCAATTCTCTAGTAGATGAATTCGGAAGTAAGTTTGAAAAAATACTGAAGTACAGGTAGTTTGGAGTCGTAGTTAGATTTTTTACCATGGATCGAGTGTATCTCCATTAGTAAGAGAACAGAATTATCCATGCGGAAATACTTTCATTAAAGATCAGTTGCGTAGAACACAAATTTAAGCATCCGTCAGAGTTCCAAAAAAATATTTCGGCACTTTCACTACTTAAGTTAGTAGCTAAAAATGCCATCATGAACCATATTTTATAAACAATATTATATCCTTCTATTACTCAAATTAAAGACTCGCTACCAGACGTCAGATATATTTTTTAAAGCAGCTGGTACGAAATTCTGCTTTTCTCACTCATGTTTCCGAGTTTCAAACCTCGGAGAGGAGGAATTTTAACTGCACTGCAATACATGGATTAGCCAATAACAACCCAAGTAAGCACATAACTATATTTTAAGTGCGGGTAAAAAAAATGAAGCTATCCGGTACATGGGAACATACGTCAAACGACTTTTGGAATAAATATAACAATAAAATGTTATAAAACAGATTATTTTAATAGAATTCATATCGGCGTTTATGACAGAAAAATGAAAGACCTTGAAACAAATAATAATTACGGGAAGAGCTTTTTTAGAATAGATTTTGAAAAGAAATAAAATATTAAAAAACGCGCATGAAATAGAAATGGAAAGATTGGAATATTCTTTAAGATACGTAATAATTTTGTAATCTAGGATTGAAGAATAATATTAGGAAATTTTTTTATGGAATAATTTTAAAGAGAGGAAATTTAATTTTCGTAATATAAATATACTAGCAGGCTGTGCCCGCTGCGCTGGTCAATTTTTCCAAATGAACATTGGTGAATTTGAACTTTCATTTTAACCCTTTCAGGGGCAGAGGATTTCTGTTCGTAAAATGATAAAATAATTGACTGACACCAGAATATTGAAACGAATTTCTTACTAAATAACAAAATGCTATTTTGCACTTTAATTACAAAAGCAACATTTTATTAAAATATGTTTGGTGCCAGTAGCCAGTTTTGGAATTAAAATTAGGTGGCTAGACCCTCTAACCACCGCCCTTGAAAGGGTTAAACAATATGGACCTTCAGCTGGACCTTACTCATTGCTGAAAACGATGCGAACGCCATTGCGATATAATATTACCTTAAGCGTTGGACAAAATTTAGCTATTAAGAAGTAATTCTTTTAGTTGTTAACTAACAATGCACTTTTGGTAGGGTAATGAGACCGTTATGACAACAGGAATTAATAGCTCTATAACTAATCAATATATAATGAAATGTTATATACTAACACCATTCCTGAAATGTCATGTAACAGTGTCACTTGTATCAAAATACGTTCTGTAGATTTTTTTTAAAAAGGCTAAACTCTTTCATAATCAGGTTCACTTAATTTTTAATTTTTTTTTTTTTTTTGCTCTATGACTAAGTAGCGTTGAACAATATGTATACACTAAAACCTTTCCAAAATTATTACCTAACTACTTGGGCACAGATGTCATACATGCCCCATATATGCGCGATTTTTTTCTGACGCCAATGTCAGAAACATTGCAATACGCAACAATACTTAACTGACGCCAAAGTGTCGTTATTTTGCTTGATATGGGAACCTGGAAGTTGTTGTTAATGCTGTTTATGTTTTCGCCAAATTACCATCGGTAAAAAATCTCGCCAACATGGGGCGTATATGACATCTGTACCACCATTTGTGGTATATCCTATCAAAGTATTATAAACAATCGGAATGAAATGCAAATATCCGTTTTAAATATGTAGTAGATGATGATGATGAGATTTTGTGTAATAGAATTCATCGTGAAATTTTTGCTTCAAACATAAACGATGCTTTCAACATTATAGTTAATACACCAATATGTGAAGTATCTGACTACGGAAGGTTAACTTGGATTCCTATGAGCCCAAAGAAAAGTGAATATGTGGCTTTTGTGATACTTTTATGTTAACCGGGTGCAGGTCATAAATCAACAAAGATTGTTTTCATACCATATTCTTATATTTATTGTTTTCATTTAAGATACAAACCTTTCACTCATTTCATTTAAAATGCATGCCTTACACTAATTTCATTTAAAAAACTGAAAAGACAAACAATAACAGGAAATAATTACAAAATTAAAAACAAAGAATTATTTTTAATTTTAATTTACATACGAAAAATGTAACTACTGCTACTGGCAATTTTAAAAATGCTATTAGCGAGATCTGCGCACGGCTGTTATAAATGTACCCATTTTTTCTTCTTATCGAGGAGCAAATTATAAATCGCCAAATATTTTTCCAATTCCAATTTCTTCCATTGAAAATAATTTTTAAGTCGTTACAAACATTGCTTTCATATTTAAATATTTTCGTTGGTACTACTTAGTTATCCCGTCGACCAATTTTGTCAAATTGTACAAATTGACATAATATTTATTTTAAATAACGAAAGAACAAATAAATTATTATAACATTAATAAAAATACAAATAAAACGTCGAAATAAAAATCACTTTGTGACGTAACCACGTGTAACTTGCTTAAAGTCAGGTGAATTTGACATTTACGGTCAACCATTATTGGCATTTAATCTTATAGTTTGGCGATAGATTTTTGGTCGACGGAAAATCTAAGCAGTACCTTTTCGTTCTATAACGCTATTTTCTTAGTAAAACTGTTCTTTTTATTTTACATAAAATCACTATTTTTTTTTCTTTTGCTACTACTTAGTTATCCCGTCGACCAAAAATCTATCGCCAAATTATAAGATTAAATGCCAATAACGGTTGATCGTAAATGTCACATTCACTTTACTTCAAGGAAGTTACACGTGCTTACGCCATCAAGTTATTTTTATTTCGACGTTTTATTTGTATTTTTATTAATGTTATACTAATTTATTTGTTCTTTCATTATTAAAATACCACTTATGTCAATTAATGTAATTTGGCGAGTGGTTTGGCGATTTATATAATTTGGCGAAATTGGTAAACGGGATAACTAAGTAGTACCATTTTTTTCCATTAAGATGTTCGTATTTTTTTTCTCAAACTCATTGAGCCGTTTTTATGTTAATTTGAATTTTTTTCATTGCTAGAGTAACGGATGTAATGTTAGATATTTTGAGGTTTAGACGCCAAAAACACCGCCAAATTAGAAAAATACGAAAAATGTCATGAACTGTTGGACTTATAAGAATTAACTTGGCACCAATCGATTCAGCATACAAAAATACATTAAATTATGCTATCATCTGACGCATAATTATAATATCCGACTTTTAAGGAATTTTTTCCCTCTCCTTGCAAAAACGCCGTTAGGGGTGCTACTTTAGAAAATCCATTCTTAGCGATACTATATAGATATGCCATTTGGCGGTGACTCGATGATCGAAAATTAGTCCAATATCATTTGAAATATTACATAACAGAGGAGAAATTACGAAGAAAGACGAAGAAGAAATGACGAATTACAGAAGACTTGCAATTTTTTTTTTTTTCAAAATGTTGAATTTTTTTATAATAATAAAGCATGATTGTATATAAATTTCCTTAAAAACTATCTTTAATTCCTAGATTTCGAAAGTGTGAATTTTCCTATAAATGATATTGGCGATATGACTTAAGAAAAAATAAAATAAACAATACATAATATTTGCATAAAAAAATGGATAATATTCATTGATCTGAGTTCGAGTTTATAAATATCACATGCTTTCGGAATTACGGTGAAACACATTTTAAAAAATATGAAATTATTTTACAATATGTATGTGTGGCAGAAATTCCCACTAAAATTTAAGTATTTGATTCCATTTTTAAAACATTAACTGATATCCATATAAGTTACAATTGAATATAAAAATGTACTCAAAAAAAGATCTCGTTCACTTGAAAAAACACCATTTATGAGAATATCCTCAAGCTAGTGTCACACTTACACATTTTTGACTTAAGATCACATTGTTTGGCGACAAAAGTAAAATAAATAATCGTAAAGAAATAAAAAATAATTACACATGTGACTCACAATTACATCTGCTTGTTTCTTATACATGTTACGTGATGAGGCAATTAGATAAAAAGAAAAAAAAAACAAAAGGAAAAAAAAAAGTCATTAAAAATTCATCTAGTCAAATTTTCAAATTCATTTCTATAATCTAACGCAAGCGATAATGATCCAAATATTGCGTATCAATTGTAATCTTTCTCATTAAATTAAATTTTAAGCATTACAAATATTTCTTTCAGGTTTAAATTAAATTACAAATATTTCTTTTAGCTTTAAATTAAATATATTCCTTTTTTAACATAATCCCTCATTTAAATGGATTTTTCTTTCTTTTTTTTTACAATTAAATATCAGTAATTATTTTTTCATTTATTTTCTAACGGATACAGGGATTTCAATTCATTTGTCGACAAAAAATAACCTCTGGCAACCTTTTCGTTCAAAATAACAAGAAAATGCGAAATTTATTACCAAAAATCATAGTTATCCCTGTATATTTTACTCATAAACCACCACGTGAATATTCTCCATCGAATGACACTATTTGCAAAAAAATCCACCGGGTAGTTTTTGAAAACATTCGGGCGGAACTTTTAGATCTTACTGCTTTATAATATATATGATTATACAGACATGCAAACAATAAATACAATAAACCCAACTGGAGTGAAAAATTAGCCAGAGCCAGGAATCGAACCCGGGACCAAAAACTAATATTAACTTAAGGGATTATATTAATTCGATTTTTCCACATTAGGAAAAAGAATGCGGTTTCTTTCTTTTAACCCAATATAGTAAATTTTGTTCTCTTTTCATAAAAGTTTATTCGGAATTCGTGCAGCGATTTTGGAATTTTTAGCGAATTTTTTATGTGATTATTGAACAGCATGTAATACATGTACATACATATAAGGGGGGGTTACCGTAGGGGGGATCCTGTTTTGACGCCAAATAACGCCAAGTTTGTCGCCAACTTGGCGATATCTCTAATATTTCGCTAAATTTCGATAGACTTCCGCTGTAAAACAATAGGGTTTACTTGCTTACAGAAAATCAACAAATTGAGATATTTTAATGCAACAAAAACTAATATTAACTTAAGGGATTATATTGATTATATTTAAGGGAGTCCAAGTAAATTAATTACGAATAAAAGTAACATGATCTAATGCTTAGCATGATTTCCAAAACATAATTTTTAAGAGAGCCCACAGGTCAAAGGAATTAGATTTGAAACTTTTATCCAATTATAGTAAATTTTGACTTTCGTGATTTTTGAACTTTTTGTGACTTTTAATGCGATTTTTACGTTTCTTCGCAATCTGCTGCTCCATTTTTGACCTAAAGTACATTCTGCCCTCATTTCATTAAAGTTTATTCGGATTTCGTATAGCAATTTTCGAATATTTCTGAACTTTGTAGTGATTTTTAGTGTATTTTAGCGATTTGCTATTTTTCCACATTAGTGAAAGGAATCAACTTGCAATCTTTGGACACAATGTATATATATTTTTTCTCTTTTCAAAGTTTGGGAAGCGATTTAAAAATTTTTCGCGATATCTTATTGTGATTTTTAGAGCTTTTTCGTAATTCCTGCTGTTTTTTGACGTACCCGGGCAACTCCGGGCAAGTTCGCTAGTTCAATAATAAATATTTTCTTTTCGAAAAATTACAAATTAAGATGTTTTTCGATGCCACGATGGAATAATACTCATAAAAAATAATCACGTTAGATAAATAGCAAATGTTAATGTTTGGCTCGGTTTGCAATAAAAATCGTTTGCACGATATAGGGTTGAAATAAATGGCGCAATAGCATACATTTTGGCGTGGTTTTGGTATCGCAAAAAAGTACAATTTTTTTTAAATTGTACTTTTCGAGGTGTTTGTAATTATTTCCTAACTCATATAGCTGTTTTAATTAGTCAACCAAAAGAATTAATAAACAAAATTACTCAATTTAAATTTTTTTGTTGCTATAGTAACAGATGTATTTTTAGAAATTGTCACTTGAAAATTTGAGGTTTTGGCGCCAAAGGCATTGACAAATTAGAAAAAATATAAAATATCTCGTGAACTATTGGTCTGAAAATAATTTAGTTAGTACCATTCGATTCAGCATACAAAAATACACCAAAATATGCTATCAGTTGAAAAATAACTATAAAATCGGATTTTTAAGAAATTTTTTTTAAGTTCGTTCCATTTTTTACCCCCCTTAGGGGTGGAATTTTGGGAAATCCTTTCTTAGCGGCACTCTATGTAGCAAGCAGTATTTTTACCCCAATTTTCAAGATTTTAGGTTCAGTAGTTTGGGCTGCGCGTTGATTAATACAAAATCCAGACTTTCTTTTATATATATAGATTTATATATAATATTGTAATCACTAATGGTCACGCGAGTGCTAAAATCGAAATGTATACAATCCTCTTAGAAATACAAAAGTTTACAGTACTAATGCTGAATGCTTTTCTAACTATTGAGGATGCAATACGTTCAAAATCTTCAAAACAACTTTACTCTATGTTCTCTATCTCTAATGCAAGGTATGACGAGGGGTAGAGCAAAGTATCAACCTAGTGTCTTTGAATCTGTCACCAGCCTGAGGATCATCTTAGTTTTAGGGTATTGACGGAAAGGAGAGCGATAGAGCATGCTCACAGGATTAATAACAAAGTAATTTTTTGTACCGAATATGATTAGTGTACAAATTATTAACAATTAGTGGTATTGTAAAATATTTATTTACATTTATCAATAGTCAAACAATGAACGTTATCTTATCAAATGAATTTATCTTTCAATCCTGCCAGTGCCAAGCACAGAATTTTCAGACAGAAAGAAGCCCTTGTTATACATTTGCATAAATTTGCATTATATACATATAATAATAACAAATTAAAAAGTATTTAGTAAAATAATTGCATTACTATAATTTTACTCATATTTGTATTAAAAATATATTATTAAATAAGTATATAATTTCTATCTTAAATATCCTCAAATATATAGTATATATATATATATATATGACAATATAGAATACGACTTCGCAATTTAATATAACCTTTATAATGCAATTAAAAATGGACAAATGCATTAATGCGTACAGATAGGCTAATTAATCAATAAGTGAAACAATGCTTATAATTAGCAGTTCAGCAAATAAATACCGAATAGAAATATTTATATCTTAATGTTCCTTAGTGAGAGAATTATGTATATGAGTTGTTAAAAACATTTTTTTAGTAAGAAGAGGGGAAGATTTGGTAATAACAGCACCTTTTTGCACGTTCCGCTGCATTTTCCAAATAATTTTAATTAAATTTTCACTCTGTTAGCACTTAGAAAAAAACTACTGAAATTATTTGCTGTAAACGATTAGTTTGAAGTGCATTAAAAATATTCTATGTTAATTATGTAAAGTAGTTTTTTTTCTATCATGAGGCATATGTTACTGACACGTTCGCTATATGCTTTAACGATTTCAAGCTCTTCACTCCGTAAAAGTTTTTACTTTGAGTAAGCAGCTTAAAAATATATGGCGTAACTTAAGCAAATTTAAGTATGTAATATAAATTTCCCTTCAATAAAAAATATATGCTTGTAACAAGCGTATTTCCATTCCCTTCTTCATCACACTTCACATTTCAATCTATGTATACTATATTTACTATCATTTTAATCACGGTACAATTTTTCCTATTATTTATTAATGATTATTTTAAATACTTTTTATGTAAGAAACATTTTATGATTAATAAACGATGAAAGGTTTTTTAACCACTTCACCGGCGACAAGTATGGGGAAACAGTGCTTTTAAACCCGAGTTATCTCGGGGCAACCGGTGAAGTGGTTAAATAAAAGCTGTGTAATGAGGTTAGGATGAATATTGAAACACAAATATTATTTGAGTACTTCATAAACATGCAATCATTAAATATATATTCATGTCCATTCCTTTGTTTATTCTTGATCATACAGAATAAAATATACGTCGTAATTCGAACAACACAGAAAATGTATATTATAAACAAAATCTAATAAAAATATATTGGATTCCAGTATTCAGCACTTTTAAATTGACATCAATATTGTTTTGTTTATTAATTTCCAACGGTAAAATTGAAATTATTTAATCGAAAGAACACGAAGAAACAAACCCGCCATAATCTAGTCACAATCGTAATTTGAATATCGATATTGTTGTTGTTCAACTGTTTGTAGTTTAAATCAGATTTATAAGATTAAAAATTATTTAACAATTTCCATGATACTGCTTGGTGTTCTTCTGGTATCACTGATAGTTTTGATGAAACCCTCTAAGTACTGTTTTAATAAATATATTAAAAATGCTGCTACCTCATTACTAATCCGTTTTGTCCGGAGTACGAATATTGATCTGGCTTCACTTGATAACATTTCGTACCTCATTACTATTACTTCCTTTTCGGCTTTTACCTCTGATCACCTCGATATTCTAATTAATCTTGATCGCATGCCCACCCTTCCGTCCATTTCTTCCAATTTTAGTGTCGATTGGCGTATTTATACTCAAATTATTAATGACGTACTACCTCCCTTTGGCGTTTTAAATACGATTCATGATATTAAGTAAGCAGTTGCAACCCTTACCAATTTAATCAAAAACTCTTTAGAGCCTGCAGCATGTCACCATGCTTCTCAAAATTATAAAAACGTATAAAAAAAAAAAATCAAATGAAAATTAACACTAGAAATCGATTACGATGACTGTGGGAAGCACCTAGATACCCTGGCATCCGTAATGAGATGAGCCGTCTGTCGGAAATCATTAAATGCGATATTAAAATATTAAAAAATAATAAATGGGCTTATTTTATTAGTCCCCTTCCCCGTACAGAATACTCATTATGCACCTATTTGAAACGGGATAAAATGAGTGACAGTAATTGCATATAAATATGAGAATTAATTTCAACCCCATAATGATGTTTTCAACCCAAAGACCATGGACCGCATCGATTGTGCTCCCAAGAAATTTTAGGCTTCCGAGGAGATCTGAGTAGTCATTTTTTTTACAAATAGAAAAGCAACCAGACGTGATGGTATTGCAAATTCAGCAATCAAAAAATATCCATCCAGTATGATACTATTCATGCACGTTTGATTAATGCAATTTTTCATTTTCAGGATATTCTTTCCTAGTGTAAGTGGGCTGTTATAGTTCCTATCAAGAATTTTGCTTAGGGTCCTGCAGTGACAAAAAGTAACATAATTTGCTTCCAGTGCTGAGTAAACTGAGTACATTTTAATGACTTTTTTCTAATATTTCTACACGTACATTCGTAAACAATTTATCTTTAGGCCCAAACATACCACTGAAAAGCAGCTGCTTATAGTGGTGGAATCCGTCCATGATACGTGCATAACTCGGAGATGGTTAAGCTGTTTTTATTAATGTCGCGAATGCAGTTTGGGACAGTGGCCACAATTACAAACTACTAAAACTTAAAATTTCCACTGTATATGTTCAGTTTATTTTCTCGTACCTCAACTGCAGAACATCTGTAATCCATCATTCCATTAAATTTTCCACACCACTCTCTGTTAATGTAGAAGTACGACAGTATTTTAAATTGGGTACCTAGCTATGCAAAATATGTTTAGATAATATACCATGTTCACAACACACTTTACTGGTACTTTATCCGGGCGATACTACAAGCATGGTTGGCAACACTGATATGGTTCAACTACACTCACACTTTCAGTCACACGTACACTTGGAAACTTTTCTAATAAATAAAGTATTAAAGTTAACTCTAATAAATCTATGCTCCTTTTTTTAGAGTTACGTACTTAAAAAGTAAAAACGGAACCATTTTAATATCACTGCTGTTTCTGACTGTCACGGCTATTTTATTCGTAAACTATGGAAAGTGCAAAGTTAAAATTGGGGGAAGAAATAAGGACGATTAACTCACATATTTACAGAATTTTAAACATTCACAAATATATTTGGAAAAAATGTAGATAGGGCTAATTAATTTACTTGAAAAAATATTTTCTTTATATATCAGGCGGGATATAGTTTGAAAGATTTCGTAACACTGATCTCAAAAATATATTTCTTTTAATTTTAGGTATTATATTTTCAGAGATATCGTCAAAAATATAGTGCAAAAATATGTCTCCTCCCCTCCTCTATTTCTGAATCTACTGAAACTAGAATTATGAAACAATTAGAGGTGGAAGACCTTAATTTAAAATTTTCAAGAAAACTATAGCGATCACCCTAGTTCATTAGTTTGTGGGAAAAGCGCTTGTGAGAATACTTCTCACAATATTTAAATTTGGTTTAATTTTATTTCCTTTCAGCTATTTTTTTGCATCGATGTCTATTTGAATCCATCGTTATGATCGACCGCAATAATTATTTCTTTTGGCCTTATACATCGATGTTCTTTAATCTTAAATCCATAATTATTTTTGCGCGGGCAATTTTGTTTCAACCGCAAATCAGCAAATTCTCTCACGTTCCGCTGCGCCTGGCATGGGGTGCTTCTCCTTTGGGATCTACACGTATTGTGATGACGTCATCGGAGCGAGTGCCTCGCGGCGTAAGCTTTGAACGGATATCGATCATTTCGGAGGTGTGTCTAATCGCTGATCATAGAGCGAATAGAAGTAAAACTCATTAAATGTATTCTTTCGGATTTGTTTATTAAGATATTGCTTAATTTTTAAAATTCTCTAATAGATTTAAATATTTTCTTTCTCTAACATTTGAAGTCCACGTATTCATCATTTAAATACAAAAACTCGTTAATTTTAAGATCAGAATTTGGTTTGAAGTTGTGCTGAAAAGATGTAGTTTTTCAATCGCGGCGCGGGCTTGCCTGCCGTGGAATGCCGCTAAGTTTGCCGAAGGATTACGCCCGTATAATGGGTCGTATGTTTGTGGATTCTTTTTGTCATGCCAAAAATTAATCTTTGAAGATGTGCTGCTCTCATCAAAGGAAAATCCTATGGAATTATTCTATATTGGTTGTTATTTTTCTCTTCTTAAAAATTTCAGTTCTTTTATTATAAAATGGTGACCAGAAACAAGAATTTTCATAACCTTCTATTGCTACTAACGTCTGAAATACAGAATATTATTTGTTTCACCAGTTTGCCTCTTCACTGTCTTCTGTAAAGTAAGAATTCTACATTTTAATTATTTCTTTAACGATCAATAGTTTTTTATTAAAAGAACTTTGCAATTTGTATTTAACCCTTTTACGATCACATCATCAATCTTTTTTTACCGTCACAGCGCTTTTTATCATTACACACAAATTTTGATTTGCGGGTATTCAGAAAATGTGTTGAGGAGCGCTGGAAGTACCTATCGTAGAAGAAGTACAAAAGCATTGTTGATAATTATTTTCGAAAAAATCGTATTTACCCGAGATATTAACCCTGAAAGACACGAACAGTTTGGACATACATGAGGACAAGGGCGGCGTACTCCATGTACCATCGGTTTTTAAAGTCTAGATAACAACTTTTAATGATATATTTGTGTAATGCAGTACCCAATATCAGTACAAAAGCAAATAAACGTCAGAAAGTTAAAAACAGGCTAATTTAATTAGAATTAATCACATACTTACTATGGGATTCGCCACTTTGCATTGAGTAGATCTCTCAGTATGCCTCTAGTGTCTTTAAAAGTTAATTAAAAACCTATACGTGGTGTGGACCAAAGCGGCGTTGCAATTTTGCGACCTCCTTTAGAATCCTGCTTAGCACAATGACAATTTCAAACCTTGAACAAGAGCTACACTGTAAAAGAGAAAGTGTATTGCTACGCTGAATTTAGTTTTATGAAATGCCAAATGAAGCTTAAACATGCACTACTTTTATTGTCAGTACCGAATTAAATTCATCGTAAGCAGATTAGGATAAGATTTAAAAAAGTGTTATATAGAATAGCAAGGTTTGATATTATGTAAGCTGTATATCACTTTAAACTTTTATGGTATACCCATTCATACTTTTCTAGTATATACAGCTATACCCGAAACTACGTTGTATAGTTTTTTAGAAAGACTTATTTTTCTTTTAGAAACGGTTTTTATTAAATAATACGGTTAATAATTCATATATTTATGCTACGGAACCCTCTGAGCTCAAATAATACTCGCACTGGACCGTTTATTCTCAAGGAAACGTACTCTAACATCCCCTCTCAATTTAAATGGCTCGTTAGTGCACTTTGGTCGGGAGTTCAAATATCTGGGTATGCATCTATAAAGTACATTTAGATTGCACAAGCACATTGAATACATGTCCCGTAAATTTAAAAATGCTAAGAACGACGATGCTCACCTTGTATAAAGTGATGAGATGAGAATAGCAGACAAACTACTGTTATATAAAATGGTACTTAAACACATACTTCTCTTCTGTACTCCGATCTGGGGTTCTACGGCAATTCCAACATCCTAAAAATTCAAGTTGTCCAAAAGAATGTTCTAAGTGGTATTAGCTAAGCTCCCGGTATTGCATGAATCAAATCATTCACAATGACCTGAAAATAAATCCTACTCGAAAAACTATTAAAAATGAAGCAATTGACGACATTTTGGACAAAATCCAATCTATTCCTAATGCCGAACTGTACAATCTCTTTGTCTATTATGAAAAGGCAAGTTATAGGAGAGTTTGTGCTGTCTTCCAGATTCTGGAAGTTATTAAACCTTAACTTTTTGTCTAGTTTCTTCCTCTAACGGTTGCTATGGGTGTGTAGATTCGTAGGTCTTTTGTATATATTTATTTTATATATCGTTTTTCTCTATTTAATGTTTTTTACGAGAAGTATTTTGTAGAGGTTTTCTACATGTTTTATTTCTATATCATTAATTTAATTTAATTTTACTGTAGTTATTTTTGACCGAAAGCGGTAATTTGTTGTTCATTGCTTCTTTTGCTCTTCTTGGGAGCACTTTTAATCTTTTTACAGAGTAATTTCTGTTCTGGACTTCGGCTACTTTCATAGATCTAAGATTCACACTCCTCTTACTAGAGGTACGGAGCTCATGGCTCCAGGGACATTGAATAAGGAATTCGACCAACACTGTAAAAAAATACTGCCAGTTTTCCGGTAGGAATCGGAAAAATAGTTGCCCTTATCGTACCGGAATAATTTCCGACCCAGCTCGGAATAAAATCCGTAAAAATAATAAAATAATCAGTAAAACGGTATTTTACGGATTTTATTCCGATTTTACGGATTTTATTCCGACCTGGGTTGGAAATTATTTCGGTACGATATGGGCAACTATTTTTCCGATTCCTGTCGGAAAACTGGCATTATTTTTTTACAGTGAATATCTATTAATATACAACATTAAAAAACTCCAATTTCAGAATTTTCCAATACAAAATTTACCAGATTTGTTAACACTGCTGATAAGCTGTTAGATTTTAATCTAACAACCAGAATCGCTACAATAATAATTATTATAAAAACTTTTCAAAATAACAGGCATTACATTACACTGCATTAAAAGATAAAAACACTAAAAACAATTTAAAAGGACGTTTTGGATTCATTCTGAATCCCTAATCACCTAATTCCTAACGTAAAAGTCATATTAGGTTTTAAAGTTCAACAAATAGGAAAACATTACATCAAGTTGCCAAAAAAATTATAGTTAAAACAAAACTGAATATTCTATTGGTAGAGATGCAGCCTCGTTAATTGCTAAATAAGCAGTTCTAGAGTACCAAGCTTCCCAAAAAAAAAGAGTTGCATAAATGCTGCAGCCTTGTTACTCGAGAACTGCTGATTTAGCAATTAACGAGGCTGCATCTCTACCAATAGAATATTCAGTTTTATTTTAACTATAATTTTTTGGCAACTTGATGTAATGTTTTTCCACTTGTTGAACTTTAAAACCTAGTATGACTTTTACGTCAGGAATTAGCTGATGAGGGTTTCAGGATGAATCCGAAACGTCCTTTTAAATTGTTTTTAGTGTTTTTATCTTTTAATGTAGTGTAATGTAATGTCTGTTATTTTGAAAAGTTTTTATAATTATGAATGAATTCAGACGTAGTCCTTTTGTTTATATGAAAGAATAATTATGCTTGTAGTGATCGCAAATTTTCAGATGTTGGCATTAACCCATTAAAGGATCGCACTTTCTTATACTTGACAAACATGAAATAAAATCTTAATATAAACATGTTAACGATAATTAAGAGAAAAAAAGCGATATTACATTTTATTTCTTATTTTTATGTGAGATATGATATATTGGTAATACGCAACGTTAGTACAAATCAACTACAATTTTGCCATATGAAAATCTTTGAAGCATTTACTATGTAGCTGTACAATACATTTACTATTCATAGTTATAGTTTGACTGCTACACTATCTGTATCTTCAATTGCTCAATTTTATTTCATTTTTTGTAATCTATCTATGAACATAATCCGAAATTTATGAATACAAATTTTGAAAGCATTACGTAGTACTGTATTCATATTTCTAATATTTTTCAGCTCGAGTCTATTAATCATCTTTTCTTCTTAAAAATAAAAATCATATATACAATATTTGATAATAAATTTGTTGAAAAAATATTCATAATAATAAAAAAAAAATCCCAAACACAATGCTGCGAAAACGCAACACAAGTCTTTAATCGATTAATTACTCAGAAAATAATGGCATTTTTAAAAAGGACAAAACACGGTCATACTTATCATTTACCTGGCACTGATTAAAAATTAAGTTATTAAGTTCCTTGATATACGCATTTACTGTATTTGGGTGTGACATGTTCAAAAACACCGAAAATACTATCCTCATACCCGTCTCAAGCAAATAAATCACTTATTCATATCTTAAATGCATTTTTGGGTTTTCATTGTTGTGAAATGTGTTCTTTTTAACTACAAGGATATTGTATGCATTTCGATCTCTATTAACTAAATTATTTTAAACAAATCCCAAAGTTGGAGCCTCTAATTGTAGAGAAACGACCATGGCTTTAAATCAAGACTGTAACCTAGCCTCTATATAATGTTACTTTTAAACGGTCCTTTTACAATTTATTTGATTCAAAAATTTATTTTAAATCTTAACCATTTTATGATTTCAATATTTTAGGCTACAAAACTTAATGTCAATATACGCTAACATGGTTCACCGGGTTTTTAAGACTCTATCACAAACATTTTTGAACAACACTGTCACGTAATGCATGGCTGATAATTACATATTTTTCAAGTTCATTTACTACAATCTGAAAGATAGCTTAAATAGTAACTTCAAGTCTCCGTTCGAGTCTCCATTGATGATTAAACACTCTTATATTCTTTACTTTTTCAGAAAAATTGAAAATTCATTTTACTAAAGAGTAAAATACGCAATTTTTCGATTTTTCATTCAATTTTTAGTCAATTCACGGTTGGTTACAATTTCGCTTTTTATAAGAGTTGCAATTGGTTTTGGATGTTATGGATTTTGACTCTAACTTCTTTTATAAATTATGTCATTTTTAACTTTACAATAATTATATTTATACGGGGTGTAAAATTTACTTGGAAATTAATTGTATTGGAATGGGTACCAGTTACTCATCTACAGCTGCTAACCTATAGATATATATTAGCTTCAGCTCAATATTAATATAGCTAATTAATTCGCTTCCTCTCTTGTAGGTACATTGATGATTTAATTGTTTTAAACTTTGATGCTGGCTCTAATGTAATTACCCCAAAAAATTCTACTCAATTTTATTATGTTTGAGAGAGTTTAACACCATTAAAAATGATTTGAAACGATTTTTTCCCATTAGCCGTAATGTAATGGAAGACTTTTCACTGTCCCTGTAGAAGAACTAAACATGCTACAAAGTTCATTTGAAATAGGGAACGTACTATGGTAGAGGTCACTAACATCCAAATATTTTAGAACGATCCGAGCATATTTATGAGAGTTAGAGCGTGGACATATGGCCAGACGGACAAAAAAAGCGAAGTCATAAACACTTTTCACCTTTGTTGGAAAATGTTAAAAACGTGTTTTTTTCTTTTTGTTTCTTTTTCACGATCATGAATAATTTTTAACATTGTTGGGGGTAAGTATATGGTAATGTAATATATAACGTTTTAAAACAAAAGATGTTCAACGTGATAAATAAATAAATAAATAAATAAATATGTTCCGGTATTCGAGCCTCATAAGTTGCTCAGAATCGACGATCATTCTCACCAGTAAAATTGTGTTGTTAATTATACCTTATTTAATCTGAGCATTTTCCCGATTTAATTAGCCAAAAATTTCTGTTTTAAAAATCCGGTGACTAAAGATTAAAAATTCTATAAAAGACGCTCGTCCCTAAGGGGATATATAGGGGAGGGTAGTACACAGTGAGACGAAAATTATTATTACTTAACAAATGGCGACGATTTTTATTCTTTTGAAAATTTTTTGGTACATCTTTAAGCTACACAAATGCGCTACACATTAATGTATAAATGGTTTTAAAAAGTTATTTATAAAAGGACAGAAGCATCATAACGGAGTATCGAAAATTGTCTCAATGTGTACTTAAAGATTAGAGACAATATATATATTTTCATAGATCATCAATTTTTACACTCTATCAATAATTTTCTGCATTTTATGATTTCTAATTAATATTTCTAGATTTTCAAAATATTGAAAATATGAGTCTCGGATGGACAATGCCAGGCTTTGTGCTACCTCCATGCAGATTTTCAGCTTCTTACGTTTAGTAAATTTCCCTCGCCATCGCACACCCACACACACACAGAGAGAAAGAGAGAGAGAGAAACCTTCTTTTATTAATAAATAACATTTTAAACATCAGAACCACATAATAGGTATACAATAAGACACGTCTCACTGTGTACCACAACTGTGTGTCTCACTGTGTACTTTCGTAATGTTGTAACAAAATGGATGCCACATCTATTTCATCAATTTCATCGCTTTAAAAAGTTTATGTCGTTTTGCCGAAATAGTCTATTCTTAGATATAGCTAGGTTTGGTTATGTAACTATATGTCATATTGAAGGAAATAAACTCTAAAATAGACATTTATGTAACTTTAACCACTATAAAATAAGGAATTTTTTACTATTTTGTCGGACGAGTAACTGAAGTGCTGAAACTACATCCACGTGTTGCATGAGATGAGGTCGTTATATGTGTGTGCTAGCTTGAAGAAAAAGTTACAGCTATATGTCAAAGTGGCTGCTGTCTCACTGTGTATTCCCCTACCCTATATAAGGAGAGTGAGAGAGCTATTGGGATGTTAATCCGAAAGTTCAACAGGATGCTAATTCGAAAGTTCGACCTCGACAGTGTCTGTATTTGTTCGAATAAAAAAAAATATTCTACAAACTTTAGAGATAAATGTATATAGATGATATTAATAAACCTTTAAAAATTTACAAATTAGTGTTACTGCCTTAATATTTTATTAATCTTTTGAAGATATGTCATTGGAATTATAGAATCATAAATACGTTTGGGAGATTCGGCATGAAAAATATTTTGCATAAATTATACGAATAAAAAATAAATTTTCTATGGTCTATAAAGAAAGAAATATTTTTTGTAGAACTGCGCTTACAATACAAAAATATAAAATGTTTAATAATAATGAATAACAAAATATATACTAGAAATAAGTTATTTTACATTTTCGCCAATAGAATGCAATTAATATCAGTTTAAATGCAATTAGTTAGAATGCAATAAATATTAGTTTTAAATCATCAGGAAATATGTATTTTTTATGAAAAATTAAAAAAAGTAAATGCAATTTATGGGGACAATATCAAAATATTCAATGATGTAGATTCATAATTCTGTTTAAAACGAGAACCTTGTAAAAATATATAATTAATTAAACGAGAATAAAAATCAAGAATGTGCGATCAAACGCGTGCCTTGAGTTCCGCGAGTGTTCACTCTACGTCGATGCCACGGACACCATAAGATCAAACTAATAATAGTCTATAAGCTGAAACTAACGGGTATTTTAAATGTATGCTGAATGACAAGTATGTTTGCTATTGGATGTCCCATGCAAGTACAAAATTTGTGTGAGATACGAGTGTTTTGGCAAAGGAGTCGAAAGGACTCTAGAAGCGTTTCATTGTTAATGCTACGATCGAAAAAATAATTTTGAAAGTATATTGAGTAACAATCAGATTGCTTTAAGGTTATTTGAGACTAGATTCATACTATACGAAGTTTATAACAAATTAAATTTCCTAATTATTTAAAAAAAAAATTATATAAACTCATTTTCACTATTTGTGCATAAAGGAAAAAGTTCATTTAATCTTAAATTAAAAGTACTCGGGAATGAAAGTACAGTTTATAAGTTATTTGTACCTAAATGAAAATCTAAATGTATTCTCCAACAGTAATTAAACCTTGTTTATTTAAAAGAAACTTGATTTTTATTTATTACTGCAAATAACTCATTCTACAACAAAATCTTTCAATTTAAACATTCACTTTAAGTACATTAGCATAAATACGAAAAAAAAAAAAATTGCATAGTTAATTGCAAAAGATTATATTCAGGCTTACTCGAACCTTAAATTATTGGTTTGTAATTTTACTTTACAGGTAGCCATAGTATTAGGTAGACATAGATTAATATAAATTATAATGTGGTGAAATAAATGAGATGTTCTTTGATTCGAATGAGCAAAGAAAAAAGAATCAATCAAAGTACTTTTTATATTTAATAATAATTTATTTGCATTTTTTCCAATTTTAGTAAATGTGTTAATTCAGGCAAATAGAGAATAGAAATGATGCAGTTTATTGTAATTATATATGGAAGTACGTTTTTTGCAGTTCCAAAATCGTTCACAAGTTACGAATAAAAATGGTTTTATTATTCTTTATTCACTGAAAACTTGAAGCAATATGATAAAATATTGAATTAAGAATTAATTATATAAAAAATACTTTATTTTTCAAAACGTTTGCAGATTAGATATTTAATAATTAATGAATTTCGGAATGAATAAAAAACATACAGTATTAAATATTTAAAAATAATTATATTATAAACTGCAAATACTATAAATTGCAAATGGTAGATGAAAATGTAATTGCGTTCAATATTTTGTGTAATATATAGGAAACATTCAATTAAATGTCATAGAATAGTTAACTGAACGAACATTTCGCTGTAAAATTTTAATAGTGTTGTTTAAGTAAAATATATTTTTTATAATATTCTTTAGTTACATTCATTTCAATATGTTTTAGCAATATCCATACTAAATTTTACGGATTTACTTCCATAGCCATACCAAGTGTTTAGGAAGATAAAGAAATATTTCGTTCTTGCAAATAATGATAAAAAATCTTATAACTGAATTATGGATGCGACACATTAGTACAACACACTAAAAAAATATTTGTGTAAATTAGTCATTTTTACATAAGTATATGTGCAAATTTGTAAAATTACAGTTTTAGCATACATTTTACTTTCTCGCCGTAAAGCTTTTCCTGCACTTATGTGTTTTTAACGGATTAATTGCAGTTTGTAATTTGTTATACCTTCAAAAACACAAAAAACTGTGTAAATGGTAGGAAATTGTACTGATTTACCCGAATTGGTGTGTTGATGTAAAATTACAAATTTTGCATATTACACAAATACCTGTGTATTTTGCATTTTACACCGAAATATGTGTAAGAATATTATACAAATGTATGCGAAAGAACAGAATATTAATGAGAAATATGCTTTTGAAATTTACACAGCTATATGCGTAAGAACAACTAATTCTGTGTAAGAATGTTACACAGAAATATGTGCCAGAAGAGAATATTATAAATATTTATATGGGTTTGTAATCTGAGAATGTCAATTACGAAAACTGTACTGTTTTCTTAGAAATAAGAGAGAAATGCGTAAAATTTTACGGACAAAATTGTGTATATTGACGGATTTTTTTATTTAATTATTTTTTTAATTAATTATTTATTTTTTACAGTGTATGTATTTAATATATGAATACTAAACTACAATTTTGTGGTATTTTATCTGGCGTTTATATTATTTATCATGTTTAACATTGTTATATATTTATTAAATATACTACATTAAATTACCATTTTGAACACGATTGAAAGTTGACAACAATAAATAAAATTGGCAATTGAAAACGATAAACAAAATTATTAATTGATAACGATAAACAAAATTGGAAATTGACAACAAATTTTGGCAATCTATCTACATCTCCCGGAGAGTAGGTATGTAAGTACCAGAAAAATGTTATAAGAATAAAAAAATACATTAACTCAGATACAATAATGGGATATTCCATTGCCTTTGTAATACAGAGGTATTTCAAAGGGAAAAAAAGTATGCAAATTGATTTGATATTGCAGGAAGAGTAGGTACAGCATTGTTAAAATATACCAAGAGTGATGTCGTTCCCGGATTTCTAATAAGTAATGTTTCATCCTAATAGTAATATTTGCCTTATACATTTTCAGACTAAATAATACAAACATTACTATTTGGAAATGGTGATCATATTAAATCCAAAAACACATCCGGAAAACAAGTATCGTTTATGATGTTATATTGTGCCAATATTTGCATTCATTGCGAACACTGTTGCCAAGTTAGTGGAATTATGAATTCAAAATGCCTACCAAACATTTTATACAGTAATGTTATTTTTATATGATCGACAAAAATCTGTTATTAAATAATACGAAAATTATTGTTAAAAAAAATTATCCTAAATTTTGTGTGCAAAAATTCGCTTAATTTTCAACACTAATCTCTATCGCTGATACTTGAACTAAAGATCCAACATTCGTAAAATATTGGGTTCAAGTTGGTAATATTTGCAAAGAAACGTCAATACAGAAATTATATTGCGATAGGTACATTGTAGCTGTCGCCAACACACCTTTAAGGGGTCTCAAGACTCTTAAAGCTTCAAAATTTTCGAAATATTAATGTTTTTAGATGTTAATTTCCAATCTTTTTTGAACATTTTGATAAAATTCTTTCCTTAAAATTTCCATTAGAACAGAAGTAATGGCTTATTAGAATTATACCCGCCAATAGCTGAAGCGGCATTATACTAAATTTTTAAGGCCTTCAATTAAAAAACTCTACAACGTTCCCTGTAAAATTATGTGACATATTTCACGTGCCCAAAATTTCAGCTTGCTGGGGAAGGGACCGAATTGGCTAGGGGCCAAAATGATCTAGGACCAAAATGGCGGGACCGAAACGTCCTGCTTCCGAAATTCTCATTAGAACAGAAGTTATGGATGTCAGAATTATACCAGCTCAATTGCTGAAGCATCATTTTGAAGTCATTTTTCTCCAAATGACGTTTTTGGGCATAAACCGCACGATATCTCAAAAGATTATGCATATTTTTTCATGAAATTTGCAAAACATGTTTCATGTTAGTCTATATAAACTGAAGCTAATATTTCCTTTTTATTGTTGAAAAAAAATATTTTTTTAGGTGATTATGCTGTTGGAATTTTCAAAATTTTGTATTAGCTAGATACAAATTTGTATTAAAAATATAAAAATTCTTCAAATACAAATTTATTTGAGTTCATCGTAATTATGACAATCCGAAGTATAATTAGTCACAAGAAAATGCATTTTATTCTCAACATTTATCTTGTAAACCTGCGCTTAACGTTTATACTGATTTCCTGCTCGACAAATGTCTAACAGTTTGAAGCATCCTGTAAATACTAATTATGAATCTTGAAATTTTTTAGATTAATGATAAGAAAGAACTACTTATATCTTTCATCGCAATTAAATGTGTGTTTTCAAATCATATACATTTTGAGATATTAAATATTGAAAATGATCTTTTTCCCCTTTTTTCCAAAGCTAAGTATCCCGAGTCCTTCATATTCCAAAAATATTTACTTTATGTTCGAAATATTAATAATGGAACTACAAAAAAAAAAAAAAAAAAAGAAAAAAAAAAAGAAAAAAAATACTTGTTCAATATTGCTTGAATATTTGGAAAATGTAAATTGGTAAAAATATTTTGTAAGTTTGTGTTATATATGTAAGTTTAAGGAAAAAAATGTCCCCCCTCTTTCTAATCTGAATGAAATACAAATAAGCATAATTTTGAAATATGTAGCTTAAAAAACAGGAAACTAATCATTAAAATAATAATAATAATAATAATAATAAAGATAAATCTCTCCTCTTTTTAATTTCCCGTGCAGTACAGGTGGAATTGATAGCTTTCGTATATACAAAAAACACATGTTTGACATAACATAATCTTCTCATTCTTAAATCTCAGCAGAAAAACAATGTTTCTTCCAAAATAATCTAAAAATGCTTTAGAAAAGAATCCCATTTCAAAAATATATATATATATGTTTAAAAAATATGTTTAAAAATATTTAAAAGAGCTATTCGTGTATCAGATAGAAAATAGTTTTTTAAGTCTATACTCTGTGTTTTTGTTTTATGCCTTCCTGAAATCTTTTTCAGATTTCACTTTTTTCCTTTTTATTACTAGTAGTTTAATACCATCAAACTGCTAAAGATGTGTTACTATCTATAGAAAATTTAAACTTTAAATGTATTTGTGGGTAAAATTTTTCTTTTGTTATTGTTCGAATGCATAGAATATATATTAGAAAGATACATGCAACTGTTTCATGTATCTTTTACGTGCAACTGTTTTATGTATCTTTCTTTTAAAAACAATGTGCATTTATCACAACATCACTTGATTAATTGGTGCGTTAAACTGCCATTTTCACATTGAATTTATAATAAGTGCTTAATTTTTCATATAAGAGGTTTTAAAATTATAGGAAAAAACTATTTTTTCGATTGTTTCATTTAACAGAAGTAAAATTGTCATAAAATACAAACTACAAAATTAAGATTTAATTAACTATTAAAAACATTCGGTGGTTCCATTTTGAATAAATTTAGTATCTTGATAAAACTTTTAGAAAAAAAAAATGAAATAATTTCTAATCAATATTTTTTTCATTAAATGTAATATGTTCATAATTAAAATATATATTTGGTGTTTTGCATGAAGAAATTCATTTATTATCACAAAGTGCATTTATAATATACAATTTGTAATAGAGAAGCCGGTGTTAATTTTCAGGGTCTCTGATATACTTTTAAAAAAATGTATTACATTGTAATTTAAGATTCAATTCCTCTTATTTAGACAAAAATACAGGGTGACCAAGGCAAGTCATGATTTTCTTGGTACTTTTTAAATTGATAAAATAACTTTTAGCGACCTTTGTAACACTACGCATTCACCTTTCATCTCTCCTTTGCACGCTTACATAAAACAATGAAGAATCTTTTTGCAGAACCTATTTTTCTGTTGTTAGTTTAACTACTTATGACCAGACGAAAATAATAGTATTCCACACTGTAAAAAAAACGACACTTTTACAGTACAAAGTACCGTTCATCTCGCGCACAAACTCGATCACAGTTGAATGTACTGTATCTATCTTTGGTTTCCTGACTATTTAAATATCGAAAATACAGTAGTTGCGTAAAATTAACAGCACAATGTACTGGTAATTTGTACGCCAGTAGTTTGTAATGTGGTCCAAATGCGTCCAAAATTGCCAGTACATTATACTGTTAATTTTACGCAACTACTGTATTTTTCATGTTTAAATAGTCAGGAAACCAAAGAAAGATACAGTACATTCAACTGTGATCGAGTTGTGCTGGCAAATTTACAGTGGTTTTTTTTACAGTGCAATTGCTTTTGAATCTAGTCGGGATGTCTACTCATTATATGGGGGGGGGGGGGGAAGGTCTTGGTCTATATAATTCTCATCGTCGGTCAATATTATCACTTCTGTTTTCTCTACGTTTTTTATCCAAATATCCAGATATTTCTATTTTTAAATAGAATTTACGTAACACGTTTACGCACACACATACATACATATACTATAAATGTATCCTTTGATGTATTTTGCTGAATTGGAGCAAGCGATAAGTACCGAATGCGAAGCTATTTCAGCAGCAACGTTTCAGAACAAAATGGCAATTTTCAAGTTTCCATAATTAAAAATTATAAACGGAACCATTAGTTTAAAATCACTCGTGTGTCTGCCCATCTGTCACACCCGTTTTACTCGAAAACTATCCATCGTGGAAATTTCAAACTTGTCAGAGTTATAAAAGCTATTAAGACACAAATATACAGATCATTAGTCATGTCAAAATATTTTTAGGAAATAATTTAGGAGGATTAATTAGGCTACTTCTAAAAAAAAAAAAAAAAAAAAAATGAATGTCGTGAAGGAAATCTTTTGCAAAATCTTATAACACAGAACTCAAAAATGTATTTTTTTTATATTTTTAAGTATTACATTCGTCGGAAATGTGCTGCACAAAATATGTCCCATTACCACCGAAATTATGATTATTGCAATTAAAATTATGATAAATTAGGGATAGTAAGATTTTACTTAATACTTACATTATAACTATGAGGTCACATAGTTTTTGAAAAAATCGCATTTTTTTCCGTTACACAAAGCTTTACTTTGCGGTCGTCCAACGAGAAAGTTAAAAAATACTCCAGATACCTATCGAAGAAGAATAATTTTCGAAAAAAAAAATCGGTAGTTAGCTGAGATACTATTGAAAAACCTATCTGAAAACAGCAGAACGGACCTGAGTAGCGTTGCAACTTGGCGATCTCATTTTGAAACGCGTTTGGAAAACAGTCAAGTTTAAACTTTATACAAGGTCTTTTTGTGCTGAACCCTTCATACGCGAGTAAAACAAAGGACCCATAGATAAGGGAGAAAGCCTGTACACGCTTTGCTGTGACGTAACGAAACGTCACACGAAGCAGAGAAACAAAGAAAAAAAAATATAACAGCTTGAATGTTTCGATTCTGTTGGAAAGATTAATTATTATTAGCAAATAATAATTAATAATTCCACGAGCTAACGAAATCGAAATATGTAAGTTGTCCGAATTTGTTGTCTTTGTTTTGCCTGCTTTGTGTGACGTCACAACAAAGCCTGTCACGGCTTTCCCCAATCTAGGGGGCGTTGGTAAAACTCACATTTTACCAATTATTTATACTTTGATTGAAACATGAGAGAGGATGGATGGTACATATATCAAGAATAGTGCGATGCAATCCAACACGTGGAATTTCTAGGTCTAAGATACGTTTCGATTGTATGCCACTGTGTAGGAATTCAATCTGTATCTGACATACGGTACTTTATGAAGGAAACGTGCTGATGAAATTTCTGATTTAAGCTATCTTCTAAACTAATAAATTAATGCTATATACTGGCCGTTATCTTTCTATTCCATATTAAAAACATCAGTCCATTTTAAGGGACTTTGTAGTTTGGAATAATCAAATATAGTTAACACTTTATTTTTTTTTAAACGTATCTAGCCTAAGACACATTATAAGTCCCCACCCAAACACACACACGAAAAAAACGTTTACTAATATTTTATTTACATATGATCATTCATTATTTCACGTGATTGCTATTCTATGAATTATTTTTATGGATTATATGATAATAGAAGGTGAATAATCAAATATGAATCTAGTATTTTATTGATCTCGGGAATTCCCAGCATTTGCAATCAATTCTTCAATTAAATTAACCGCTGTGTATAAGCATAATTCATCAATGCCGTCTTAAGGAAATTATTATTCAAATTGCTTGTCACGTTTTAATATAAGACAATGCGATTTAATTTTCCACTTTATAAAAATTCATCAGTTCTTAATGCTTATTTAGAATAACAATAATGTGAATCATTTGTTATTAAATTATCTTAAGTAAAATATTAATAATTGTTTTCTAAACAAAAAAATGAGGTTTTATGTCGTTTAAATAAAGATTATATGAAATATTATAGTATGAGTTTGTGTTATAGGGAGTTTATTGCAGTAACGCCTATGTTTAGAACATTTGTAGATAAAGATGTAAATGCTATACATATGTGTGTAGTTCTAAATAGATTAAAAAGCTGTAAATCAGTATTTAGACTAAGTCTAAATTCAATTCTAAGTTCGTCCAGCATATTAACTTTGTGGATATAGCTGTTACCTCTTGTAAAGCTTGTGAAGCTTTTTCATACTTCCTAATCCAGATATTTCAGTGAGACGATGAAAAATGTTGTATTTTAGAGTCGTATTTTGATCACAAATTTCAGAAGAAACTCGTTACTTTTTGTTACATTTCCAAATATTGGTTTAATGCGCCAAGATACGTTTTTTTTTACCACTACATGATTGATTTATTTATTTGAACATCTTTTTAAGTTCTGTCTCTTTCCATGGTTCATTATTTGGTTAAGACCAGCCAACCTGTTTTTTTTTCTCTAAAATCATCTTTTTCATATGCCAAAAATGAGCAACAAAAATGACAAGTGAAACAAATTCTCGGTAGTTCATACAATCCATAGTTCGGCATTTTCTATAGCGGACAAATCAATTTTTATTGAGCAGTATCTTCCTATAAGAAATCACTAAGAACCACACAAGAGAACAATTAGGTACTTGAAGAGCATCAGAAGGAGTAGCTAAATTTCGAAAAGAAAATTCAATAACATTTTAATCATATGTTAACTTACAGAATTTAATTTCACTCTTATAATTTTATTTTCTTAAAACTTCGTTATGTAAATTTTTGCCATAACGAAATTACGGTTACCTGTTTTAGGTAGCTTTCTTTACAAAAAGCTACCTATTGCAGCCGTTCGGAGGAAAGCGATTTCAAAAAATTTTGATATATTTTCATCGATCATGACCCCCAGACCCCGAAACCACCCTCCGTTCAAAATTGATATATATATATATATATATATATATATATATATATATATATATATATATATATCAATATATATATATATATATATATATATATATATATATATATATCTGAACTATGTCACACTGTAACTCTCGTATTTATGAACCGATTTGGATGTAATTCGGTGTGTACATAGTACATACCAATGTCTCGACTGAGTTCGTTGGCCAGCTTCATCCGCCATTTTGTTTCAAAATGGCGGCCATTTAAAAATTAAAAAAAAATTTAAAATGTGAAATGTGGTACCAAAAATTTGAAAATGGAAAAATATTTTTTTCTTATGTATTTGACCCTTATACAAAGACTCCGCAGCAGTTTTTGTTTTGTCTATATCTTAAAAAATGGCTGAGTTATAGCATTTTGAATTTCTAGCGAAGCTAACATTTTGAAACGTCCTGAATTTTGTCACGCGATAAAAGGCGTATTTATGAACCGATTTGGATGTAACTTCGTTTATGCATAGTACAGACAAATGTCTCGACCGAGTTCGTTGGCCAGCTTCATCCGCCATTTTGTTTAAAAATCGCGGCCATTTAAAATTTTAAGAAAAATTTAATTTGAAATGTGGTACCAAAAAATTGAAAATTGAAAAAATATTTTTTTTCTTATGTGTTTGACCTCAATAAAAAGATTCGGGAGCAGTTTTTGTTTCGTCTATACCTTAAAAAATGGCTGAGTTATAGCATTTTGAATTTCTAGTGTGGCTGACATTTTGAAACGCCCTGATTTTTGCCACGTGATAACAGACGTATTTATGAACCGATTTGGATGTACCTTGGTGTGTACATAGTACATACAAATAACTCAACCGAGTTCGTTGGCCAGCTTCATCCGCCATCTTGTTTCAAAATGGCGGCCATTTAAAAAATTTTAAAAAAATTAAATTTAAAATGAGATACCAAAAAATTGAAAAATGAAAAAGAGTTTTTTCGTTTGTGTTTGACCTTAATACAAAGATTCCGGAACAGGTTTTGTTTTGTCTATATCTAAAAAAATGGCTGAGTTATAACATTTTGAATTTCTATTGTGGCTGACATTTTAAAACGACCTGATTTTTGTCACGCTATAACAGGCGTATTTATGAACCAATTTGAATGTAACTTGGTCTGTACATAGTACATACCAATGTCTCGACCGAGTTCGTTGGCCAGCTTCATTCGCCATCTTGTTTCAAAAGGGTTGCCATTTTTATAAAAAAATGTAATTTAAAATTTAAAATGAGGTATTAAAAAATTGGAAAATGAAAAAGATTTTTTTTATGTGTTTGGCCTTGATACAAAGATTCTGGAGCAGTTTTTGTTTCTGAAAATTTGTTCTTTTGTTTATATTTTAAAAAGTGGTTGAATTATAGCACTTTGAATTTCTATCATGGCTAACACTTTGAAACGATCTTGTATTTGTCTCGCGATACCACACGTATTCGCCTAATTCGATGGAAGAAGGCATGTGGATAGTATACATCAATATCTCGACCAAGTTCGCTGGCCAGCTTCATCAGCCATCTTGTTTCAAAATGGCGGCCATTAAATTAAAAAATATACATATTTAAAGTGAGGTGCAAAAAAATTAGAAATTGAAAAAGGTTTCTTCCTTAAGTATTTGACCTTGATATAAGGATTCAGGAGCATTTTTTGTTTGTCTTTATCTTAAAAAATGTCTCAGATATAGCAGTTTCAATTTCTAACGTGGGTGACATTTTGAAAAATCTGATTTTTTGCCTGCGACAGCACTCGTATATATCAACCGATTCCGATGTGAGTGAGCATGTGCACAGCAATTACTAAGGTCTCGACTAAGTTCACTGGTTAGCCTCATCCACCATGTTGTCTTAAAATGGCAGGCACTTTAAGAAATCGCCGAATTTGGCAGCCAAATATAAGTTACTTTAAATAAAAGCAGCTTGGATAAAGCTGACTAATTTCGCGAAATTCTCATTCATAATGATTTAGTATTGATAAAAATTAGTATTGAATCTCCTACATTCGGTTTCCACTTAATTGAGCTGCGTGTGTTTGAATAATATAAATTGGCTTTTTTAAAATAAGGACTATGAAAGCTACCTCTTCCTCCCGGCACTGGCCGGAAGGACTTTTATTTGTAAATATTTCCCACTTCAAATAAGATATGAATTAAATATTTTAGAAAGGGAACGTAATTAAGGATCTTTCTTTAAAATTTGAAATACTAGGTTTACTTGGTGGTTACTTACTCAGAGGCTGGAACTATTTAATTAACCCAGTTACAATATTAGCTTATGTTGATTCAGAGCAGATATGTTAAAGTTAATTGTTTACATTTTTAGCTCTAGCTTTAATTTCAAAATTATGAATTTTCCGTATGGGGACGATATTTATAACTTTACCACTACAATATCTAAAGGCTTAAACTGTATTTTACTAAATTTCATTAATTTTCAGTGCTGATAACAGGGACAGTTAAAACTAACAACTAAATAATGGCAAATAAAAATGATTAATCCAAATTACGATTAATTGCAGCAATCTGATCCTAAATATGGTGCAATGAAAACAAAATTAATATAAAAATACAGTTTAAGTTTAAAAAGGAGATATGCCTCACTATTGCCCAAACTGCTCACTTCCAAATGGAGCCTGAATATCTAGGAAAAATGACTTTCAAATAAATGAAAATATAAGATGGAATTAAATTCTATGAATTAACACAAGATGAACAAATTAAGGTTAGTTGAGGCAACTGGACCATGATTTTACAATGTGACTCTGGAGCTTCTGACAATTCAGCTTCAAAAAGCTAAGGTTCATTTCAATTCAAGTCTAAAATTCTGTAAATGTGTTCAATTAGGTTCCCTCTAACAGACAGAAATGCTCAAAATTGCATTTTAATATTTAAAATGATGAAAATATGCATATTTCATCTTTCTTTCCTTGTGGGTCCAGTTGCCCTATAAAAATGGCGTAAGTGGACTAGGAGGATCTATGTTCCACACGTGTTTATTTATTTATTTTTTCATGTGGGATATCAGGTCCTGTTTGAAAAAGTGTAAACAACTTAATACAATTTAAACCAGGCAGATCACGTAAATTATACATCAACTAAAGCGCGTTGTAAGGGAAACCTTTGCTGTCAATGTGCTTAAAAAAAGCACTTTTAAGTGGAAATATTATATTTATTTATACCAAAACATAAAAATTAAGTAAGTATTTATGTACTTTAGTATAGGTAATAAGTATAAAAGTCACATGGGTGTTTTAAGGGGAAAAATAGCAAGTTAAATCTATGAACAAACGGCTACGTAAGTAATTAAGTACTTTATCTGTATCCAGGAGTCGCATTATATAGGGAAAATTTTATTGTTCCTGATAGAACCCTTAATATGTTACCTTCATGATCATTTTATTTAACATATTTTAAAGAAAGGAACGATGAAGATCTTATTTATAATAGTGGTAGGAACAATAAAAGTTTTCCCTATAGAATGTGACCCCTGTATTTTACAATTTCAAGGTTTTGCTATCTCGCTTTCAAGGGCAAGTTCTTTGCATTCGTAAAATGTTGAAATAATTTAATGACATCAGTATTTACAAGGAAATTTATTTGAAAACAAGTAAAAGTACATTTTCGCGGACTTAATAAAGGAGAAATTTTCATTATAAAATTCTGGTGCCAATGTGGCAATTAGGAATTGAAATTATGTGGTGCCATAACGGCATCACAGCCTCTCAAGGGGTCAAGAAATTTGATGGTATCACCAAATACGCATTTCTTTAATTTTATTACGTAATTTTAATAAAGTATTCTTTAATTTTCTTTATTGTGGGCAAAAACAATTGAGAAATTTACTTCCCGTTGTAAGAGAAGCTCAAAAAAATTATTTATAACTATTGGGGTAACTGGATAGAGCATGGTCCACTTACTCCGGATACATGTCCCAGTTAGATCATTCTTGGAAATTTTATGGGGTAACTAGGACACCGGGCTTACATTTGAAACATGAAGTAAATATGTATAGAAACCTAATAATATTAACGTAGTTATATTTCTAATCTTTAAAAAAAAGATTGTTTAATAAAAGTGCTTACAATATTTTAATAAAAAGCCGAGGAAGATCAACCAAATTGACGTTGTTTTTAAAAAAAGAAACATAAATTTTGACAATCTATCACAGCAAAGAAAGAGTTTTGATTGAGTTGACACACGTTGATTTAGGATGTAGAGGTTGCGGGGTATTGTTCACAAAAACTAAAACTTAAAATTCATCAACGGTTTTGTATAAAATAGACCATGGCCCAGTTACCTCGTGGGTTCAGTTACCCCGACTAACCTTATTTAATTCCTATGCCAAAGATGAATATTGAAGCTTTTTACTATTTGACGGTGTTCTTACACTGTTGACAATTTTTGATTAAAGTTAAAAAATTCTGTGGTTTAACAACTTGAGGGGCGGTGGGATAAAATATATCCCACCTAATTTAAACAAGATTCTCTCAAGAAAATTTTTACTAAATTTTATATTTTTAACTTTGGAAGAAAATCGTTGAAAAATTGCTTTTCCTTACTTAAAAATAAAATTTTTCGATTATTCCGGTGAGAAATCAATATTTAGAGTAATTTTTGCTTGCCCCTCAAGGGGAGAAAACAATGTGAATAACCAAAATATCGTTCTTCATATGTTTTAAAATATCACCTTCATTCTCAAAAGTTTAAAAATAACTTAAAATTCTGACGAAAAGTTCAGTGAATCAACAACCAATTAAAATAAATTCCCTATACCCTGAACGGCTGCTTTAAAAGAAAAAGGTAACTACATACAGAGGTTAAGAAGCTGGCTTTATGTTAACCTTTCACTTGTTCGAGTAATCCCAATTTAGGTTTGGCTATTCACAGCATGTCGGTTTCCACTTTGAACATTGTCTCATTATACCTTCTTTTTTTTTACTTTTCAAAGAACAAGCGTAGAGATTTTATGAATCAGGAGTTTATCTGACAATTTCTCAATATTTTGCCCGTCCTTGGACTGGTGTATGTTTCACCACAACATAGTTTAACCAGTTTATAGGTGAAATTATACGAATGTTTGTCAGCCATGGCATCAAATACTGGAAAAAGGGATCACCGTTTCAAGGTTGCAGCAACACCAAATTTTTAACAATATGCAAAAAATTAAATACACAATAAATATTTATTTGAAGGGCTCTTAGAGTAGTATCCAGATACTCCATTATGAAGGCACTTTGTGGTTGAGTGAGTTTTGCGTTTTGCGAGCGGATCCTCATTTAACTTTAAAAAATGCACATTTAAAATTTCATTTAGAATAAAGGGGGAGGGGGGGGGGATTTGGCATAAAGCAGTAAAAGGAAAAAAAATTCAATGCAATAAAATGGGGGGAAAATAATATATATATAAATATTTTATAATAAAATGCGCAAGAATATGTCACAAAAATAGTAAAACAGTAATATCACTGAGTTTTCGTATCCTAAATTTCTTTACAAAAACACAATAATATTAGTAAATAAATTCTATAACATATTTATGTAAATTTTGTAAATAAATCAAGTACTTGTGAGTACTTTATGAGTATGAAAACAGAAAAATGGAATGTAACTTGCTGGTAGCTTTAAATAATATTTCCAATATTTATTGTAAACTTAGAAAAAGAGGGGGGGGGGGCTTTCACACTCTAAAATGTGTAATTTATGTTATGGTGCACTTTTTTTAAGTACTTTCTTTTTTTTCTTTTTTTTTTGCATAAATGTTTTTGAAATTTTGTTTTCAAGTGCATTTTTATCTATAATTCTTTGCGAATTTTTTTTTCATTTGTAGTCGAGAACACAACCAAAACACCTAGAATTTATTCAGAACTGCTTTGGGAATCATTTGAATGAATACATTGGCACTAATAGCGCACTTTTAACTTTATTTTAACACCCGCACGTAAATGACTTTTATGCGGATTTTTTTATCACATGAACGAGTCGTTGAATCACCGGATGAACAGTAGGCCGGACTAAAAAACAGAAAAGTTCGAGAATCGAATCGTAATAGTGCGAAAAAGTTGCTACTCGTCAATACAAACACAAATAAGAAAAAAATTTGAAATCAGAAAATATCTTCCGTTCGCGCATCGCGTTCAAAGTTTTCGAATTAAAACCAAAATTGAACACATAAAAGAAAAATCTTAAAAGGTGTAAATTTTGTCTGATCGAACTCATTTTTTTGTAAATAGCATACCTTTGAAGTGTAAAATGGAGGACAAAATACCCCACACCCCTTCTATATTCCCTTCTAACACCCTCAAGGAGATGAAAGTGGCCAATTTTCGGAGAAATAACCAAAATTACAGGAGGTGTAAATATTGACCAATTGACCGGATTTTTTTGTACATAAGGCAACATTGAGGCTAAAAATCGAAAAAAATACCCCTTCTACGTCTTTTTCGCCCGGATGGGTACGAAGAGGTCGAAATTGCGCAGCTCTTGTTCTGTCTTTCTAAAGACCAACCAGGACCCACCACGGGAAGGTGGCTGCACCGCGAGTCCCACCCACACTCTACCCAACCAACAAACTAAAATGTGGCCGTGGACAATTATCCAGATCTATATTCAGATTCAGGTACGGCGAATTCTGATTTAGTGTCAAATTTTAGCATGGTAGCACGAGAAGCAAGCACGATATGCTCTTATGAAACCACTACGTCGCTCATGCCCATAAACTTTTGAGGAGGCCAGTGTTACCAGCTTGACATTGTGCTGTACGGCTTGTGCATGACATGGTATGGCTTCCAGACTCAATGGAAGAGTTCGCTTTTGAAAATTGGAAATCAAGTCTTCAATTTCAGTAAAAGAAATATTTAAAAAAAGAGGTATGCAGGTAATCTTGGTTTCAGACCAATTTATGATGTCATAATAATCATTAATGTTAAAATTTATGGACAGAACTAGGAAATTTCTGACAGATCTGTCCTTTGTGGGAGAATCTTTAAATTTCAGAAGCCGCCGAAGTTCCAGTTCTCGAACGTGCTGCCTGTCATCCACAACTACTGAAAGAAGAAGGTTTTTTGGAAGGGCAAAGAAAGTATCTGTTTGAATGACCTGCTTCACCACTTCTTGGATTTTTGTTGGTAAGCTTCTGCATTTCTTGATGCTTTCAAAAATATGTTTAGGTCCTTCAACTATGGAAGATCTTGTCTTAATTTCGAACCACAGATGTGCGTTTACTGTCATAATATGCATGACAATGTTGATGAGATTTTCTTTTGGGGTTTCCAATGAAATATACAATACAGTCTCAGTAACCTGTTTGTTGTCGTTAACCTCCAAGAATGAGTTATTGGTCCCGGATACTGATTAGCTAAGTCTGAAGAACACGACCCTGCACCAAGGGAAACGGCAATGTCGTGCAGGTATCTCTGGTGTTTAATCAGGATTTATGTGTCAATGTGTGGAATGTTGCATTTAATTCTCTTAAAAAGCAACTACAGGCAAAGATTCGTAACCAGCCAGCTGCTTGCAAATGTCGAAAAAGTGGTGAAGAAGGTCATTCAAATTTTTTTCTTTGCCCGTGCAGAATACATATCCTTTGAATGGTAGTGGATGATAGGCAGCACGTTCGAGGGCTGGGACTTCAGCGAGTACTGAAATCCAAAGACACTCCCACAAAACGGCAAATCCGTCAGAAATTTCCTAGTTCCGACCATAAATTTGACGCCAATGATTTATGACATCCTAAATTGGTCTGAAAGCAATATTACATGTCGACCTCTTATGATAAACATGCAACTGACGTTCCAGACTTGACTTCTAATTGCAAAAAGCTAACTCTTTCTTTGAATCTGGCAGGCATACAATGTCATATGCAAATCGTAGAGCACATTATCAAGCTAGTAACACTGGCCTCCTCAAAAGTGTATGGGCATGAGCGACGTGATGGTTTCATAAGAGTCACGTCGCTTCTCGTGCTACCATGCTAAAAACAGACACTAAAGCAGAATTCACAGTACCTGAATCCGCATGTAGATCTGGTTAAGTATATACGCCCACATATTGGTTGATTGGTTGGGTAGATTGTGAGTGTAACTCGCGGTGCAGCCACCTTCTCGTGGTGAGTCCTGAATTGTTCTTTGAAGGACGGGCCAAGAGCTGCACAATTTCGATCTCTCGTACACATCCAGGTAAAAGGACGGTGGGGTGATTGTTTTCGACTTTTAGCCTCGAGGTTGCTTTATGTACAAAAAAATCAGGTCGATTTGATCAATATTTTTACTTCCTCTGATATGGGTTAATTCTACAAATTTTGGCCATTTTCATCCCCTAGAGGAGGTTGGAAGGGGGTAGAGGAGGGGTATGTGGTATTTTTCCCTCCATTCTACACTTCAAGACCATGATATGTACAAAAAAGTACTTCGATTATACAAAATTTGCACCTTTTAAGATTTTTCTTATATCCATTTAATTTTTGTTCAAATTCGAAAACTTCGAAGCAATGCGCAAACGGAAGATATTGTCTGACTTGATATGGTCACTGTACTTGTATTGACGAGTAGCAACTTTTCCGCACTATTACGATTCGATTCGCCAACTTTTTTGTTTTTCGCTCCGGTCTATTGAACAGCACAAAGTACGACTTCTCCATAAGATTTTGTTGCAGAAAACATAAATTACAAACAAGAGGTCTCGCACGATTTTTTTTGCCGTTTTCACCGAATTTTGGACTGGATAATTCCATCTATGATCACAATAAAACACACACTTTAGCACGTTAGCACACGGTTGCTCTAACACACTGTAGCAAATCTTCACAGACACACAATTCTTATGGTATTAAAATTGCACACTGTATTGTGAAAGTCCGAAGAGGAATATAGTATCGCAAGGCGATTAACGTAGCAGCAATGAGGGGTGAATTTTCAGGCGGGGAGCACAGACACACACACTTGAAAGTCGAGTTGATTGAAACGACTGCAGGGGTGAGTAAAGGGGGCTGCAAACCATAGGGGTGAAGATTCGAGGAGGCTGGAGTTTCTCTACTCAGAGGATATGACCAAAGGGGGAGGGGGAGAATGACAGCATCCGGTTGCACTTTCTTAGGGATCAGGATTTAAGTTTCCCGGCTGTGGAGCTCGATGCAGAACTTTTTTGGAGTCTGGCGGCAGTTCCTTTGGCACTGGGCGGTCGTATTAAAAAATGTTTGAGGATCAGGGGAAGAGGCAAACGACCGACAGAAGCATTCAGAGATTCACTAGGCAGCCGCTGTAGTGTACATGAAGAGAACGAACCGGACAGGTGACAGCAGCTTTTCCGGGATCAGCAGTAAACACGCACCCCTCCCCCACACATTTTTTTTAATTGGAGAAAAAATTAGACACGGCACCAAACGTTTGTGCAGAATACTGTTCTTCCAGGTCTGGCTGATCGTAAAAACAAAACATGCAACAACCAGGGTCGTTCAGAATGTCAAAAAACTCCAATATGATGTAGGAAGATGAATTTATTGTATTATAATAAACAACGGGGAGAGGTACAAACAGGAGGCGAAAAATAGCAGCCTCTTTTTAGCATAACATTCAGAGGTGAGGGCAAGAGCAAAAGTAACCTGACTACGCAGCTAAAATCACGTGCTTGGCGTGATACAATATCGCCAATATACAAGTATTTTGCGCCATGCACAAGTTAAAAACAAAACATTGGCTGGTAAGGATTAGCCAAATACAAGCAGTGACCTTATTCATATTTGAATTGCGTAGGGGTACCATATTTTGAGATTACAAGATTCTTGTGGTATAGGAAATGAAAAAAAGAAGACATTGCACTTCAAATATAATCGTTTTAAGTAATAACATCAAAATGTTTTCGAATATACACAAAGGCTCTAGAGATTTAAGAATCGTTAGGCGAAAGGCGTGTGAATGCGATTGGTGAGACAGATGTGAATACGAAGTTCAGTCTGAAGTGCAGATTACAACTGTTAGAATAAAAAAATGCAGGATTCTAATACATATGAACTTAGCGGTCTGGATTTTAGGTTGCAGTGGGATAATAAATGTAATGAATAGACTGCAAGTTAAATACTTTTGATGATTCGCCAACAACACATTACCAAATAAGAATATCTGAGAAACTAAAATGTGTTTGTATTAGCTGACAGCCATAACGTTTTTTTTTTCTAAAGGATAAATATATGTGAGAAAATATATCAAAGTAGAATGGGAAGACTAAATAACTGATTTTATTTTATTAAAGTAAATGAGTAATTAAAAATAGTTTACTTTAAATGTGAGGGGCTATTAGTACAAGCGATATAAATTTTAAATTTTAGATTTAATTTAGTAACCGAACTGGGTGAAAATAGTACATTAAAATAAAGTATTAAATTGAGTTTTGAAGTGAAACTGCGGTGGGGGGAGGGGACGTAGAACGAAAACAGATGTAACAGGATAATCGTTATAGAGGGATATAGGCAAAATTTTGGTTTTTCCTCAGTGGTGGTCTTTGTAAAGAATCCCAAACTATATTTACGCAAGCTAAGCAAGGTTCGAAGAAAACCACGAAAACTTCAAATGTTTCGGCCTACGTTCGCGACATGTGTTTGAACCCATCTCCTCCTCTTTACTAGCTTTGAGAGCAGAACTTTTCAGCCACTGGTGGGGCTTACACATATCTCGCCTTCAGTGGAAATTAAACCTGGATTTGAATACCGTCGAAGTCTACACATGTAATTTGCAAGCTTATTTTGTCTAATAGCTATTTTGGACATGTGTTTTCAAAGAGAGTTCCGTCAGCGTGGTAAGATGTTTAGTTTCGTGTTTACGAATAAAAGGCTGTTGGGATAAAGGAGATATCATTTATATTGACATGAATGTGTTTATAGTGATATTTCTATAGTAATATTTTAGTATTTTAAGCGATATTTTACAGCGAGTTAAGATTTTTTTTTCTTTCGGCCACTGCACAACTACTAGCGTCGCCAATTTGATTTGAGCCAAGTGTATAAATTTAGGGAGTATTTTGAGAGCGCATTTGCCTTCGCAATCTTTATTGATTTGAGCTTATATTTGGACCATCTGTAGTTTATGTCTGCCTGTTCAGCAGTCAGTCAGCCTCTCCATTGCTTTTAATAAATTGTTGTTTTAGTTGTTGTAAAGTTTTGTGTCATGAACGAGTTTTAAATGCATTGCCGAAATGTTACGTCGGAAGTTTCTTCAACTTCGTCATTAGCGTTTTCTGATAGTGTTTATTTAAATGAATTTAAATACTGTATATTGTTTTTGAACTTTTTATCAGATTTTCTTTATTAATTGGAAACACTTTTGTAATTGATTTTTTTAATGAATTTCGAAGACTTCGTTACAATATGTAAGACGAATATCAATTGTATATTATTTTAAAATATGTTCTTTTTTCTTTTATTGAAACCGTTAAAATAACGTACGATGCAGGTATAAAGGTTTTATTTCTGAAGATATTATCTTAATTCAAAATATAGAAATAATTTTTTTTTAACATTTTTAGTACACCAATGTTCGAAATTACCATGTTTAAAGACCATACTACTCCTGTTTGTAAAATGTTCAAATTATTGAATGACAACATAATTTACAAACAGATTTAATTGGAAATATTGAAAAGCTTTTCTTTACGTATATTATAAAGACAAAATTTTCTTTCAAAATTTGTTCTTCAGGTTTGATATTTAGGAATAAAAACTGAGTGATAATAATAACATGCCACCCCTATTCAAAGTTCATCTTTCAACGAATCAATAATCTCAGACTCTCAAACCTTTACGAAATATTTCTAATGTATATACTTATATTATAATCATATATTTATACGGCTTTTGTGCATATTTCTATATGCGGTTTAATCCTGGGAATTGCTATTCAACCGAAGAAAATTAACGCAGCATCGTTCTATAAATTACTGATTATAAATTTCGATAAGTTCTATAATGTTTCATTAATAAATCATAAAAGCAATTTACCAGGTCTGTATTATAATCCAACGTTAAACTTTGATATTAAATACGAGAATAATGTAGTGTTAACGTTACCTCAATTCTACATATCTTCACTCATATAATATCTATTCAAATTTACATATTATCAGAACGATTTTAAAATATTTATTTTTCAGAAAAAAATAATTTGTACTATTAAATAAGAACGCTTTAAGTATTAGCTTTATCATGTATTTTCCTTATTATGGTATACAATAATTTAAAACACGTCCAACGATGCGATAGATATAACGTCGCTAAAAAGATCAACTGATATGTATATATTTGACTCATTTCCATTTGTTTATGATTTTCTATACTGCAGTTATAGTTAATCAGTGTATTTTCCTTATTATGGTATACAATAATTTAAAACACGTCCAACGATGCGATAGATATAACGTCGCTGAAAAGATCAAGATCAACTGATATGTATATACTATTTGAGTCATTTCCATTTGTTTATGATTTTCTATACTGCAGTTATAGTTAATCAGTGTATTTTCCTTATTATGGTATACGATAATTTAAAACACGTCCAACGATGCGATAGATATAATGTCGCTAAAAAGATCAACTGATATGTATATATTTGAGTCATTTCCATTTGTTTATGATTTTCTATACTTTTACTTCCCGAGAGAGACTGCTCAGACTAGGAAGTGAGTCTGTAGATGCAGTTATAGTTAATCAGTGTATTTTCCTTATTATGGTATACGATAATGTAAAAGACGTCCAACGATGCGATAGATATAATGTCGCTAAAAAGATCAACTGATATGTATATACTATTTGAGTCATTTCCATTTGTTTATGATTTTCTATACTGCAGTTATAGTTAATCAGTGTATTCTCCTTATTATGGTATACAATAATTTAAAACACGTCCAACGATGCGATAGATATAACGTCGCTAAAAAGATCAACTGATATGTATATATTTGAGTCATTTCCATTTGTTTATGATTTTCTATACTGCAGTTATAGTTATTTTTAAAAGTATTACTCTATACATTTATAGTTTATTCCAATTATGGAAATCGCTATACAAATATCTTTCTTTCTTTCTTTCTTTCATTTTTTACTTCCGCGTTTACGTAAATTCATATTATTATTGCTATATCTTAAAATATACACTTAGTATGAGTTAAAATGTGTTTCGACGATGGTGTCACTATTCACTAAAATAGAATACTGAGTGGTACTGCATCTCAAACTATTTAAATACTTATTTAACAGATACCTATTAATAATGCTCACCAAAAAATCGAAAATAATTAATTATATTTCAAAATACCAACCTTTTATTCCTTTAGGATTGTTGAAATGAGTACAAAGATTACTTATGTACTAAACGCTGAGGGTTCCTTGTCAGTTTCACTACCTGATCGGGTCATATCGCTCAGCCGCACAGTGGAGTATTTGACCCGAAATCCCGGTCAAAAATATTTTTCGATGTAAATATAGTCCGATTGGCTTGAAATTTTTAGATGTTATTGGGTATCACTATGGAATGTTTGGCATTGTAAATGAAGTCTATAGCCTGGACGGTTCATTTACAGAGACACCCAAAAGAATTCCCTTACATTATAGTCAATGGGGAAAAATCGTTTCTTCTGTATTTTAATGATATCACACTTTTAAACGTGCTGAAATTTATATATATCACTAATGTGTACTAAGGCACTTATTGTGGAATATGGTGTGCATTTAATAGATCATTCATTTACAGGGACACACAAAAGAATATGGCGGAAGAATAAATTTAAGTATTGAAGTCTATGACCAATAATTGCTGGAAGTGCGTTTGTAGTTGTGTTGGCGTTTTAAAATGGGACAGCTTTTATTAAATAATTATTGGTGTGGATACATTCTATATATCATATACAGGGATGCACAAAAGTTCTCAAGTACATTTCCATTCACGGAATGGACATTTTTAATTGTGCTATGCGTTTCACTGAGCTAACTTTTAGCATACTATGACCTATGCATACAAATCCATAGCTTAGTTTAATATTTTATATCTTAAAAGCTGACGAAGTGTAAGTTAGATTTTAAGACTTCACATATTAATAAATATATATTTTATAAATATTTTTACCATTAAGAAAAAAAAGAGTCATCATTTAAGAAGAGCACAAAGAAAAAAGAAGCTAAAATATTAATTTACAAAGTACATATTTAAAAAATACGAATAAATCACAAGTCCATTGACTTTACTGGGAAAGTAATTGTTGATAGGTTTGTCTTATTCAATATTAATGTTTAATTAAATGTATTTAATTTTACTATATATAAAACTTATTATTTACATTTACTAATGCTTATTACATTTAAATTACATATAATAATAATTCTTGCATTTAATTTATGTTTAATAGTGTTATATTTAATAGTAGGTTCAGTAAAGTGGAGTCTATATAGTACAGATTGCTAGTTTTTGAATGTATTTAATGTATTACCAGTTTCAAATGATTCCTCAGAACTCTTCTTCATCTTCTGCATCACTTTCTTCTTGGTGTTTATCGGGACTGCCATCAGACCTTGCTGGAAGAAGAAGTTGCAAGGTCTCACTACTGTATGGCTTGCTCTTTTTAGTTGATCTTTATCTAGAGCAGCTTACAAATGGATCACTGCTTAAAAGCAGCCAATTCAGCACGTCTCTATTGCAAGCTTCTCTATTGGACTTCCTTGAGTACTTTGCACGGTACAGTCTAAAATGTTTGTTTCTGGCCTCAGCGGCTTCTTCTGATAGCTGACCAATGGGTACGAGTGCTTTCTTAATAATAGTGGCACCATGAACCAATACCTTGTGCACTGTTGGAGTCATGGGGTGCCAGTTGTAAAGACTGACATACAGTCTTGCTGTTTCATCAGCATATGTTTGGAATTTTTTATCGTCAATACGATGTCCACTTGTTATTACTTCTAATATTACTTTAAACCTTTTAATCAATTCTATATCTACTCCAGTGATTCTTGAGGCAGTTTCTGCATCTGAAAAGAAGCGTCTAGCTGTGTTTCCATCATTTGATGTTCCAAAACCTTGTTTCGGAACATCAACAATCAGTCCCAGTTCGTCTTTGAACTTTCTTTGTATGTTCTTCTTGGTGTCTTCTACAATTTTCTTTGCTTCTACACTTCTTGCTTGCCACTTCTGAATTGGGATTCTGTATGATAAGTGAAGTACTGACTCAAAGAACCGTATACGAGTATGCAAAGTTGACAGACCAAACTTCAAAGTATCAGGATTTTCTGGAAAACTCTTATCTAATTTATTAAAGTCTTTTGATGTTAAACCACAGATGTAGCACCTCATTGTTGATGCTGTACCAGTTGCAGCATTACACACTTTTCCATCAACCATTGTCAGTAGCATAGTGTGTTTAACCTTTAGTACATCACCATTAATTTGTACTTCTGTTTTATTCAACACGCTTATTTGGTCCTCAATATACCGAATTTCTTCGTTTGTAACATCTGATGTTTCTTGTAGAAAACGGATGCGGATTGGTCTGCAGAATCTTGTGGAGGAGGGGCTTGGGTTTTGCCATATGGTTTTCTTTTTCCCATTTACTTTAGTAATTAGTTTTATAGGTACACAGGAGCTCTGAAAGATATTGGCATCACTATCACTTAGGTTCTGAAATTTTTGCTTAAATTGTGTTTGCTGAGACCCATCGCAACCCCATTTGGATATTAATTCTAGATTTTGCTTTTCTTCGAAATCTATAACTTCCAATACCTCTTCTAAATACTTGAATAATCGTGAAGTCGTGTGATCTAATAAACTTTGTAACGTAACTTCAGCCGATGTTTCAGAGACTGTAATTGAATCTTCACTTGGATAACATTGTGTTTTCGCTTTTTTGAGCAATGAGTAGCAAGGGTACACATTTTTGTTTGCACCATGTATCACCTCATATTGCTTTCTTGTTAATTCTGCATTAATAAAAATCGTCAGTGCTTCTTCAGGGCTATGTTTTTTTATTTTGTTCTTTTCAGACATTAAAAGAGACTTTTTAAATTCCGTGGGTTTTGTTGGAGTTTCAGTGATTTCTTTTATCAGGTCAGCCGCATCAGGGTTTCCACAAGCTCTGTGACTCACAGACGCTGCAAATGCCAGCTCCTCAGAGCTTGATTGTTGTCTCAACTCTTCGGTTTTCCTACGTTTGCTCCTTTCACTTAACTCATTGAAATCTTTTTCAGGGCGGCCTGAGCTGGGTAAGGAAAAGACAGGTAACTTGATTTTATTTGCCAGCCAATCACTATATTTTTGCAGGAACCTCTCGTCTTTTCTGTTTGCTAAATACCACCTTTTCTTAAAATCAGATTTAAAATGTGAAAGTGAACGCTTGAGTGAATGTCTCTCATCTTCAGGACACTTCGTTATATCGGCGAGTCTGTTTTCTACAAACTGTAGCTTTTGATCAATTGTTTTGTCGGAAGATTCTTTAAACAATTTGTACAACGATAATCGATTAAATTCCTTTTCCATCTTCAGAAGCTAAAAAAAAAAATAAATAAATAAAATAAAGAGAAACTCAGATTTTTATTAATAAGTAATATATTAAATTTGAATTCAAACGGATAATACTACCAAAGGATAAATTTATGAAATGATGTAAGTAAATATTCTTATACCCTTTAAAAGGGTATAACATTCTTACCTACGAAATTAAATTGGGAAGCCCATTTTTTCCGTAAATAGGTATCCAATGTTAAAGCTTACGAAGATATTCTATCGAAAGACTTTCATAAGCTAAATTAGGAGACTAACTTTTATATCCTTATACTTGACATACAAAACCCCCAAAATAATCATGATACCCTATCCTTCCATAAAATAGGTATACAGAATTTGAAGCTAATCAGATTAATCTATCAAAAGAAAAACTTTTGTAAACACAATTAAGAGAATGTGTGCGAAACACAGTGTTAACCCTAGATCTACCGGGAATTTTATTCAAGTTTTAATAAAACGTTCTACACCAGAATTTTTATTTAAAACTATTTAACTTATTTATTTACCTTATTTTTGTCTGGTTTATATACTTAGTTTATTTTAAAGAAATTTCTGGTTTGAATGAATATTTAGTATGTACCTGTCGGGTCCAATGGACCCGTCTGGTAGACGGAGGGTTAAGCTCGAAATTATAAAATATAACAAACTCGTTTGCTGAACAAAGAATTTATCTATATCATTTGAATTTATATAAAAATATGACAGTTGAATACACAATGACATTCTTAGTTATATTACAAAACACAGAATAATTTTACCTTATAGGGAAATCAACATTCTGTTTCAATAAGATGATTTAAACATTTTTATTTTTTTGCTGCCTTTTAATTCGTTCCGTACTATATCTGTAAAACTTATGGAATACTCTAAAAGCTTTTTCTACAGACGCAGACGATTCCAACATAAACGTTGAAAAAATTATTTTCAACAGAAAAACAAACAGATGCCAATTTTTTCCCCTAAATTTAAACCAACTCTCGTAAAATAAAAAAATGCAACAGGTAGTTTTGGTTTTTTTTTAACATAATCTCGAGAATTTAAAAATTATATAAAAGAAATGGAAAAGAAAAAAATAGAAACAAGCCGCATTGCTATGTTTTTTCTTGTGCTTAAATACATTGTCACAGCGGCAGGAGCCAAAAGCCGCCCGTATAAAAAATATATTAATTTACCATCTCTTAACAGAGACTTTAACCCTTTCCGGCGCGGAGTAATTCTTTCTTTAAACTGATGAAATAATGGACTGATACCATAATTTATAAAAGGAGTTATTAGAAAATATGAAGTTGCTTATTTTCACGTACATTATAAAAGGAAAATTTTAATTAAATTTTCTTGCTGCCGTTTGTCAGCTTTGAAATTAAAATTAGGTGTCCCTTTTTAAGGACATCGCCCTCGGAAGGGTTAATTCCCCCCTTTCTCCTCTTATATTACACACATGAGTCCCAAGAATTAATTAGGGAACCCTTTTTCAATAAATACGTATATATAATTTGAAGGAGATCGGATATTTCTATCAAAGATGTCGAGTTGCGTGCGTATGTACGTACCTACATACGTACATATGTACGTACGTACATACATACATATGTATGTACGTACATACATACAGACATAATATGTAGGTGCAAAAGCTCTCCGGTAATAGTCTGTGAGCCTGCAATAACCTGCAATACGACAATAAACCTGCAATACGACAGTAAATATATAGTTCTTATCTCTTCAATTCGGTGGCTGCAAAACGGGGCATTTAAATAGTCATCCCGAAAAAAAATTTTATAAAAAAATGGCACAAACATGCGCAAGATTTTTTTTGCAGAAATTGACACTCAAGACTATAACTAATACGATTATAACTCAAACATGGCGCGGCACATATTTAAAAAGCTTTCGATATGTATAAATTAGAGCCAAAAACGCTTTAAAAATAACCTTTTTACACATTTAATATTTTTTTATTACATTAAAAACTAAACTATTTAAATTAACACATGGTTTAACACTAAGCTCTGACCTTTGTTAAACACGTAAGCCATGTTTTGTTTCAATTCAACAATTCATTGAGCCACAAAAAAAATATATTTAAACATAACAACAAAGCCAAAAAACAACAAAAAACCACGTCTTCTCACGAAGAAACTTCCTCTTCAGCTGAGGCCCGGAGCCACCATATATAACTCAGGTTCCTAAAATAGACATAGATCGATGCACCAATTAGTTAGCTATTAAAAAATATAATTTTTACAATTGTTGACGAAATTTTAATTTTTGCCTTTTTGACCAGGTTTTTGGGTCAAATACTCCACTGTGAGCCGCAAGAAAAGTGACTCTTCTCGACAAATGTAAATTTCACAGGAGAGGCAAGAGAAATTTGCATGATTTTACTGTTACATGAAATTATAGAACTTGGCTCTGCAGGCAGGAATAAAAACGTGCATAAAAGCGTAAAACACTTAAGAATGAAGACATAGGATGAGGTTTGGGGGGTTGGATAAATTTACCTCCCCACACAATCCACCCCTCTTCTGTTGCCACAAATGAACAAATAGCCTAATAAAGTGATTATCCGTTTAACTACACTTATGAAACTTTTTGTTTAGAAAGACACAACTATGACAAGAATGAAGAAAGAACTTAAGAATGAAGACATATGATGAGGTTTGGGGGTTGGATAAATTTACCTCCCCACACAATCCACCCCTCTTCTGTTGCCACAAATGAACAAATAGCCTAATAAAGTGATTATCCTTTTAACTACACTTATGAAACTTTTTGTTTAGAAAGACACAACTATGACAAGAATGAAGAAAGAACTTAAGAATGAAGACATATGATGAGGTTTGGGGGTTGGATAAATTTACCACCCCACACAATCCACCCCTCTTCTGTTGCCACAAATGAACAAATAGCCTAATAAAGTGATTATCCGTTTAACTACACTTATGAAACTTTTTGTTTAGAAAGTCACAACTATGACAAGAATGAAGAAAGAACTTAAGAATGAAGACATATGATGAGGTTTGGGGGGTTGGATAAATTTACCTCCCCACACAATCCACCCCTCTTCTGTTGCTACAAATGAACAAATAGCCTAATAAAGTGATTATCCGTTTAACTACACTTATGAAACTTTTTGTTTAGAAAGTCACAACTATGACAAGAATGAAGAAAGAACTTAAGAATGAAGACATATTATGAGGTTTGGGGGGTTGGATAAATTTACCTCCCCACACAATCCACTCCTCTTCTGTGGCCACAAATGAACAAATAGCCTAATAAAGTGATTATCCTTTTAACTACACTTATGAAACTTTTTGTTTAGAAAGACACATCTATGACAAGAATGAAGAAAGAACTTAAGAATGAAGACATATGATGAGGTTTGGGGGGTTGGATAAATTTACCTCCCCACACAATCCACCACTCTTCTGTTGCCACAAATGAACAAATAGCCTAATAATGTGATTATCAGTTTAACTACACTTATGAAACTTTTTGTTTAGCAAGACACACCTATGACAAGAATGAAGAAAGAACTTAAGAATGAAGACATATGATGAGGCTTGGGGGGTTGGATAAATTTACCTCCCCACACAATCCACCCCTCTTCTGTTGCCACAAATGAACAAATAGCCTAATAAAGTGATTATCCGTTTAACTACACTTATGAAACTTTTTGTTTAGCAAGACACACCTATGACAAGAATGAAGAAAGAACTTAAGAATGAAGACATATGATGAGGTTTGGGGGGTTGGATAAATTTACCTCCCCACACAATCCACCCCTCTTCTGTTGCCACAAATGAACAAATAGCCTAATAAAGTGATTATCCGTTTAACTACACTTATGAAACTTTTTGTTTAGAAAGACACAACTATGACAAGAATGAAGAAAGAACTTAAGAATGAAGACATATGATGAGGTTTGGGGGTTGGATAAATTTACCTCCCCACACAATCCACCCCTCTTCTGTTGCCACAAATGAACAAATAGCCTAATAAAGTGATTATCCGTTTAACTACACTTATGAAACTTTTTGTTTAGAAAGACACAACTATGACAAGAATGAAGAAAGAACTTAAGAATGAAGACATATGATGAGGTTTGGGGGATTGGATAAATTTACCTCCCCACACAATCCACCCCTCTTCTGTGGCCACAAATGAACAAATAGCCTAATAAAGTGATTATCCTTTTAACTACACTTATGAAACTTTTTGTTTAGAAAGACACAACTATGACAAGAATGAAGAAAGAACTTAAGAATGAAGACATATGATGAGGTTTGGGGGGTTGGATAAATTTACCTCCCCACACAATCCACCACTCTTCTGTTGCCACAAATGAACAAATAGCCTAATAAAGTGATTATCAGTTTAACTACACTTATGAAACTTTTTGTTTAGCAAGACACACCTATGACAAGAATGAAGAAAGAACTTAAGAATGAAGACATATGATGAGGTTTGGGGGGTTGGATAAATTTACCTCCCTACACAATCCACCCCTCTTCTGTTGCCACAAATGAACAGATAGCCTAATAAAGTGATTATCCGTTTAACTACACTTATGAAACTTTTTGTTTAGCAAGACACACCTATGACAAGAATGAAGAAAGAACTTAAGAATGAAGACATATGATGAGGTTTGGGGGGTTGGATAAATTTACCTCCCCACACAATCCACCCCTCTTCTGTTGCCACAAATGAACAAATAGCCTAATAAAGTGATTATCCGTTTAACTACACTTATGAAACTTTTTGTTTAGCAAGACACACCTATGACAAGAATGAAGAAAGAACTTTAGAATGAAGACATATGATGAGGTTTCGAGGGTTGGATAAATTTTCCTCCCCACACCATCCACCCCTCTTCTGTGGCCACAAATGAACAAATAGCCTAATAAAGTGATTACCCGTTTAACTACACTTATGAAACTTTTTGTTTAGCAAGACACACCTATGACAGATCTGTTAGTGGAATAAAACGCAAAATGAGTTTTTACGAGATGTGTCACTTGTCTTGAGGGTGAGCGATATCCTGTACAGTACCTCAGGGACCATGGTCAAGAAAACATAGTTGAGAACTGTAATCCAAGAACCTTAATGATAGAATGGAACATTTTAGTTTAATTTAAATTCATAAATATGTATCAGCGTTATGTTTCATATTTTAGAAACTATAATATTAACCCCTTGCCTGTGGAATTTGAGAAAAACGTGCCAAAAACAGAAAAAAAAATTATCTTTAATTTTGATCGATATTATCATCAAAATGTTAGAAATAGACTATTTAAAAAAATATGAAACGAAATAACTATTATCTTCAATATTTTCACACATATGGGAACTGCAAAATTACAAAAATCCGACGAAACTGCCAAACTTTTCACGGGGAAGTATCGCCATCTATTGGGAGAATGGTAAATTACGTATTATGCATTGGACTAACTGAGTTCCGGCTTCACGGAATTGAAACACCAATTTTTCGCTAGCCCGAACTCAGGTCAGGCATTCCAAAATTGGCGCATTTGTGTTGCCCGAAATGATTTCGGGCGTCACAGGCAAGGCGTTAAAAATGATGTACTTAATGCAATACATAAATTTGAGATATGTATATGTAACTTGCGTCCTTTTTAACATTCATTGTTTCATTATATAACTAGCAGGCTTTGCCGCTACGCTGGTTTGTTTCTCCAAACGATTTTTGAACAAAGCGAAATATATTCATGAATTTTAATTTGTGTTTTAAAGCAGTGTGTGTTTTAAAGCTTTACCTGCACAATGTCCTTCTGCACTGCTGAAAACGACACGATCGACTTTACTGAATTATACTTTCTAATGTGTTAAACAAGATACTGTCTGTTAAAGACCATTAATTTTGTTAATAATTTACAATTGGATTTAGTAAGAAACGATAGAACAATGTGCAGTATTCTAAAACACCCACTGAAAAATAACCTAACTAACTGCGTAAGTCATATAAAAATCCATTCAGCACGACATAAAAGAGGCTAATGTTTCATAATCTGATTTTCTCGATTATAAAACTTTCCTCCATAATTCTATACCTATTTAATTTTTAACGATGTTTTATATACTAAAACCTACCAAAAAATAATCTAATTAGCAAATCTCGGCAATATCCGTCTAGTAGAGCCGTTTAAAAAGGCTAACCTTCATGATGAAGCACACCTGATTATGGAACTTTTCCTGATAATTCTATAACTAAGCAACATATGAAAATAACGCAATATATTAAAATCACCCCTAAAAAATAACTATGCAAGTCCCATCAAATTCCATTCAGGAAAACAAATAAAACGGCTAATATTTTATAATCGAGTTCATCTAAGCATAGAACTTTTCTTCATAATTCTACAATTAAACCACGTAGAATGATATGTAATATACTAAAACGTTCTAGGAAAACGTATAAGCAATTGTGCTAATCTCATCAAAATCTAATAAACATATTCTTTTTAAAAAGACTATACCTATATATAAATAAAGTATTCTAAAAACAGAGGATCGAGATGATAATGGTGTTCATACAATTTTTGGGCATGTGGTCTTGAAATTTGTTAACATGGTATATTTCATTTATTTTTAAAATTTTAATTAATTTAATAATTTATCATAATATTTAGAATTATTAAAACCTAATTGTAATAATTATGTAACTGTTGCAATGTAATATATTATATGTTTTAATTATAATTACAAGCCTTATTTATTTCATAATTTGTAAAATTAAAGTTATCTTTTAATTTATTTACAGAATATATGAAAATAAGGTCCATGTACCAAGAAGCAAGATTTAAAACAGCCAATCTTTAAGAATACACAAGATCTTGAAAATGGTCAAAAAATCGATTTTTTTTTTTAAATTGGCTCAAAGTATAGCCACCTATTTTAAATACATATTGGTGAAATATTTTAAACATGTATCTTTAAAAATAAAGAAATTATACCAGATTTTATGCGCGATCACAGAATTTAGATGAATGCCACGCCCACTCAGCGATCCTACTAAATTACATTACAAGTGAACAAACGCAAGAACATAGAGAATTATCTTATTTCCTCCATGGTTAAATGGCAGGGTATGATTTAACTGTAACTGTTTGATTTGTTTACATCGTACTTTCGTTCATTCGTTATGTGTTTTGTTTTCTTATGAAACCTCCTGACTGTAAACAATTTTTTTCTGTGCTTCTCAACAGATAAAAAAAGAAACTTGTTTGAAGGCACACAGATGATTGAAAGATGATTAATCAGTGCTTAACCTATAAGACTGGATGTTTTTTTTTAATTTTATACTAAATGTAAATGAAACTTATTCATGTTCTTGCATGATATATATTATTAGTAATAAATATTTTATTTAAATAGTCACAAATGAGAATTTTCTCATTTTAATTTTTCGGCGATTAATGTATTTAAAACGTTACATCACTTATTATACGTAACTAAATTCTGAGCAAGTATTTACATATACTTAAATTTATGTATTTAAAAAATTGTGCAGGAACTTCACACAAGTTAGATGTTTAAACGTGTTATTTTTGCAAATGAAATCCTTTAACTGATTTTTCGCTATGTTTATATTGTCATAACTTGTTTGTTCGATAAATGCTAAGGTTTTTTTGCTAATTCAGATAGAGATTTGCATTTTTTTAAACTTTTATTCAATGGTGTATTTAATCTTATTTTTTTTTTCATAGATTTAACATTCAAGTTTAACAGTTATTACTTTTGAAGTACGTATTTAAGAGGTCTCGGGACTCTTAAAATTGGAAAAAATGAAGAAAAAGGACCATTTTCAAAATTTGATATCTTGAAATACATATGATTTTAAAACACAATTTTAATTGAGATGAAAGATATATGTTCTCTCATTTCATGCGTATAAAAAATTGCAAGATTCAGAATTAGAATTCATAGGGGTTGTAAACTGTCAGACATTTGACGAGGAGACAATTTGTATAACAGCTTAAGCGCAGGATTGCAAAATAAATTTTACAACTAGAATGAAATTTTTGGTGTCTACTTATACTTCAGATTATAATAATTATAACGAACCTAAATAAATTTGTATTTAAAGCATTTTTATATTTTTATTACAAAGTTGTATTTAGCAAATGCAAATTTTTGAAAATTTCAACAATGTAATCATCTAAAAAACAGTTTTTTGAACAATGAAATGGAAATGTTTAGTTTATACAAACTAAAACGAAACGTACGTTTTGAAAGTTCCATGAAAAAATATTCAGAAATTTTTGAGATATCGTGCGCGTTATGCCCTAAAATGTCATTTCGCTAAAACTGACTTCAAATTTTCGGAAACACTGCTTCAGTTATTGGGCGGGTATAATTCTAAAAGACGTAACTTCCGTTCTAATGGAAATTTCAAAGAAACAATTATATCAAAATGTACAGAAAATAAACAAGTTTAACACCGAACATCCCCCCCCCCTTAAATCATGCGTTTGTTAAAATTCCTTGGATTTTTTACTATACACAAGAAACAAAATCGTATTAAATGGAATTGCCTTTGCACATAAAAATCCATGCACAGTTTTATTTAGTACTAGCAAACCCGCCGGATGTTTCCCCGGGTTTGCAAATAATAACCTTAAACAAAACTGAAGTTTGTATGATTTTATATCTTTTGAAAATATTTTAAATTAACATACTTTCGGCGTGCCCATTGCCTTCTGCAGCGTCTAGTGTGTTCCCACCAAACGTGTTTCCGAACGAACTTGGAACCTGAGTTCCCGCTACCTAAAGCAACGCTCATCGAATGTGCTCCACACGTGCCGGAGACAATCAAAAAGGAAGTTGAGTAAGCCAACCCTCGTAGTAATCAAGTCCATAGAACCCGAAAACCAAAGTATGTACCATTAATGTTCGAAAATGTTGGTAACTGACGTCTAAGATCAAATTTCGTAATGCAGAAAGTAGCCGAATTGTCATCTAAGTTGAATGAAGCAAATCCCATTGAAATTAGGACCTTAGAGCGCGAGGAAATAATGCGCCCCCAAGAGGTGGAAAGTGCTCCCTCCTGTAAATTTCACAAATTACTTTTAACATTAACACGATATTTAATAAACGGATAAAATCTCTTACCTAAAGTTACCTTTAAAATAACGTGATTTCTGTTTTACGGCTGTGGTGACTAAGGTAATTTTTTGCCTAGAAAAGAGATTAATGTTCGATAATGCTGGTAGCTGAGGTATAAAGAAAGATCGGACTCTCGGGGCCAAGGTCTTAACTGGAATTTACTTGGGTGTAAGAAAATTTTTTAGTGGTTTTAAAGTAGCTGGAAGACGCTACAGCTATGTTAAAGAATATCGCAATGGAATAGGATAGTTTTGAAAGAAGATGCAACAAACGCCCCAAGAAGGTGATTAATATTCAAAACTGGTGGTCTGATTTTTTTTTTTTTTTTTTTTTTTTTGCGTTTATGTTGTAGCTGGAAAACCTAAGATGTTGTTAGATATAAAAAGTTTGTGAATCGGACCATTTTTAAGGGAGCTATAACAGGGGGCCCAAAAGAGTCCAACTGGTAGTTGAGAGCAGGGGCCTAAGATGAATACATGTTTAAATGTTTTATTACTTAGCGTTTTAGATCCTCAATTAGTCAAAATTAAGCATAGGGTATTAATGAATCATTTGAATAATATTTTAAATGCGCAACAATGAGGTAATGCTTTAGAAAGGCCCTAGGACCCCAATACAAATATGAGGGTGTTGATCTAGGGAGAAGTGTCCAAGATTCAATTTTAAAATTATGCAACGAGAAGGTAAGGAAATTATAGGGTGAAAAATGCATGGCAAACAAAAAAGGTCAAGGAGCCCCGTATAGGGCCCTACAGGACCCTAGGGTGTCCAGGATTTTAACTGGGATATAGAGACGGAAGGATAACTAAATGGAAATGTAGTTCCAAAAATGAAGATCGGTTTAAGAGGGGCAATTTATTAACAATTTTGGTTCAAAAACTTCAAGGGGCCCTGTACAGGGTCTCAAGGGGTTAGGGACATAAGAGGCATGTGGTTTGCTTTAAATATACTTATTAGTTGTTTTTAAAGTAATCAGAAGACGCTAGAATTATGTTAAACAAAACTGGAAGCAATTCGGATCATTTTTTAAAAAGCTGCACCAAGGGCCCAAGAAGGCGATTAATATTTATAATTGGTAGTAGTTGAAGTCTGAATTTTTTTCGTTCATGTAGTAACTGGAGAACCTGAGAAGTTGTTAGTAAAAAAAGCTAGTGAATCGGACCATTTTTAAGGGAGGTGTAATAGGGGGCCCGAAAGGGGTCAACGGATAGTTAAAAACAGGGTCCTATCATGAAAACATGTTAAAATGTCTTAGTACTTAGAGCTTTATAGCTTCAATTATTCAAAATTATGCATAGGGTAAGAATTATTCGTTAGAAAAATAATTTAAAGAAATACACCAAAGAATGCGTAAATGTTTAAAAAAGGACCCTAGGGCCCCAGTAAAAATACGAGTGTTTTGGTTCAAGAAGAAGAGTCTAAGATTAAACTTTAAAATTATGCTTTGAGAAGGTGCGAAAACTAGGGGTGAAAAATACTTGGCGCACAAAAGGTGTTCAAGGATCCCTGGATGGGATCCTACGGTTCTCTAGGGGCCCCATTGTCTTACATGGAATGTAGAAATGTGGGAATAATTAAATGGAAAAAGGATCTCAAAAATAAAGATCGGATTAAAAGAAAGCATTTTATTAACAATTCATTTGCACAAAACTTCAAGGGGCCCTGCAAGGGACCTCAAGGGTCTAGGGTCATAAAAGGAAAGTAGACAGGCGAGAATAACTAAATGGAGAAAGTTCCCCCAAAACGAAGGAGATTGGATGAAAGGGGGCAAGTTATTAACAATTT